>OW121758.1:31927369-36727369 GCA_933228765.1 Miltochrista miniata | reverse complement strand
TATAATCTTACTAGGTTCAGACTTCATAACCGACTGTCACCTGAGACCTGGTTAGGTTTACCATCCCACATTTGACACAAGTCATTTGTTCTGACCTGATTTTCTCAAAACATAAGTAACTACTGCCGATCTGACCGCAAGTGGTTATCAAATCCTTTGAACATTTGCGGCACCAGAGGTGTACCTAACACTCGCGCTACTGACCCTATTGACATGTCAAACTGATTTTTTTCTTAAATGGAAGTGCCATGAATGGTCACCCACCTCAAGACTGACGTAGTAAAAAGTGCTTAACGTAGTCACCGTTTACAGAATACTGAGCAAGTGAGCCTCGGCCCATGATGTAAATAGCTGTCATCTACATACGGGCGTCATGCCTGAATATCTACCCTTTCACAAAAATCACGTTTATAGTCGAAATTCAAACTTAAACATACAAAATTCATTAAAAGCGGCTGTACAAAGTTTTCTAAAGGGGTTACTAAGTAATGCGGACACAAACACTCCCCAGAGCGCGCTTGTATTCAGGTGTGACGTCAGGTGCCGTAAACACGCTACAATCAGTTTTTATCGCCATCACGCCCTTGAGACTGAAGGGTAGCTTCTTTAAGAGAGCTCCGGGCAAAGTTAAGCTAATGTTTGAGGAAATACGATACGAGGAAACACGCTTTTGTGTATTTTGTCTGTGCGACGTGATGGTAATAGTGTGTGTTTTGTATAGAATACGTAGTAGTAGTTAAAGGTAAATAGGTATAGATAGTTGTGTGCACTGGCAGTGTAGATGAGGGCTGATTTATCACAAGGTGACCAGTACCACAATAAACCTACATCTGAGTTACATGTCCTCTAGGACTTGTGACTCACATGTAGGTTTATGGTGGTCACCATCACTGTATTGGGTTAGTAGTGTCTGGACGTTACTAAGCCGATACAGTGGTCCCGTCTACAAATATGGTGACCATGTTTTCAATAAACAGTATTTTCATATTTATACAAGCGTATTTTTCACACCAGAGGACAATGTAAATCTCGAAGACACCGTCACAAATATAACCCTGAAATAGAGTACAAGCAATGACTAGATCCTTATGCTTTATAGTAGGGTTAAAGCCGGGGCCACATTAAAGAAAACGTCAATGCCCATCATCGCGATAAATATTGCGCTAATTATGGCGTTAATTCTTAACGTCACCATTTGAGTAGTGTGGCCGCTTCAACGTAATAATTCTCGCGTGAATGCCCATTCTTGGCGTTAAAATTGACGTTAAGTGTGACCGAATTAAATTTTACAAAAATACCTTAGCTCCTTAAAAATATACTGAATGTATCTATATATAATACTGGCACAGAGAAAATATACCGATAAAAATACCGATTATCAAAACGTGTTTATTCTTTAATTACTACCTTATTTTTATAAAAGAAGAACCTAGAATTTACATTTAACATTTTATTTGAAGGATTGAATTCAACGTCCTTCACCTGCAAGACGCTTCGTAAAAAAAAATTACCGAATGTTATTGCAACAGACCCTACAAAGAAAAAAATCATTGCGATGAGGAATTGGGTTTTTATTTTTTCAGGTCCTTAGTGAGCTCCGGGGGAACCTCCCATCTTGCTCCCCCGAGGAGAGACGCCGAACGGTTCTCGACGGGAATAATCTTTGGGAATTCTTTGGCTTTCGGCCGAAAGCCAAAGAATTTCCAAAGATTTTACCGGCTTTCCGGATTTCCGGCTATAGGGAGGAGGAATACCACCAGGTTTAATGGGTAGGACGGCCCCGTTCCGGAACCGGGAGCCCCACACCCAGTTGTTTTACATGATAATTTTGCAATCCAATATGGCCGCCGCGCCGAAATCACAAAATTTCATGATGGGTATCGTTTAAGAGGGTTTTTGGTATGCTGAGTACGAATTTCGGGTTAATTTAGAGTGTGATGTGTTATTTTAGCTACTCCTATATTTAATATGTAACCAATGTATCTATAAAACCGAATGCAATTCATGCAATAAAGCAGTCTTGTTTCAACCAAGCTAGTGTTTTATTCCAATACTCAATCCGTACATCATATGGCGACCCTGCCAGTAGAACCAACCTCGCGCGTGTAATTCAATATAGTACCATATTAAGACAGTGTTGACTCCAAATGATGCATGAACAATAACAATGTATTACAAAAGAGATCATCGAGGACTGTCGTTCCAATACGAACATATAATTCGCTTTGTGACCAAATATTTCAAAAATGTGTAACCCTTCGAATAACTTAAAAGAACAAGTGCTCATTTCTCAAGCCGCAACGGGTACTGGCCAAAATACGTCGCAGACAGAACAGCTTCTGCACCACGCGACTACTAGTAACATTATTCTGCTGGTAATTGTTTTATTGTTGGGGATAGGAGGTATCTTTATCGCATACAAAGTATATAAAAAGTGCCACCACAGAATTGTAGAGAATCATGTCAACGATCTAGTACTCAGAAGATACGCTAGTGTTCTTCGCGACCAGCAACGTAAACAAGTGCAAGATGATATCGCGTAATTTCCGTTAATATTTAATGGCGAATTATATTTAAGTAAAGGCGTCGGCGGTAATGTGTAAACATACAAGTCTCCTGTGAGTGTTAAAGTGCAAAAAAAAAAAAAAAAAAAGTTTAGTGTAAAATCGTAACTCGTAAATCCGTCACGGTCGGCATCGCCATCGTCATGATATCGAACTGCTACTTGAGACTTTAAGTACCTATAAACTGACCATTTATTTTTGATCTCAAAACGGGACACATAAGTTATTCTGCCCAGTTGGCAGGTAAACAATTAAAATAAACATAACTTCATTATTTACAAAAAACCGGCAAAGTGCGAGTCGGATTTGCGCACAAAGGGATTCGTACCAAAAAACGGCAAAAAAGAAAAACTGTTCTATTGGACCCCCATCTCCCCCACTTTTTATACCACTAAGGTGGCAGACAAGCAAAGTGTTAGGACGAACACCATGTCTGCGGTGAGCGGTGCAACGATAGAAAGTAGCCATGGGCATCATACCAAACAATTCCTCACAGCACAAACCGTTGTACAGGCGGTAGAACACGCACATAGTCTGTCTCTCCTGTCGCGAAGAGGTTCCACACCACCAGCTAGCATAGGATCCTTGACAACTCTCATGGCTTGCTTTTGCACAGAGTCGACTGGTCGAAACTGATATTCAGGTGCCCCCGCCCAAAGGTGACAGCAGTAGTCCTTGCGTGGCCGCACTTGCGACTTAGAGAGTTTGCGTGACACTCTGGTGAGAGTACTCTCGATTCCAGAAACCAGTTTTTTATGGTTTTCTTCCACTGCAGTCCGAGAGATACCGGAACGGCCCGTATAACAAGTGTCCCCCTTACTGTCGCCCGCATAACAATAAATGCCGTTAATAATAGACAACATGTCATTGATATGCAGCAGAAACAGAGTACGGGATAACTTGTGGTACCTACTCCAGCGTTTATGGCCATGCAGTCAGAAAAGCTACCGTCAACGACGGCCTTGGTGCTTCTATAGAAAGCTGGACACCCCACCGCATAAACTTTTGGGCAGTCTATAGGAGGGCAATTTCACAAGAAGATCTTGGAGCCAGATCCGGTCAAAGGCCTTAGAAATGTCGAGTACTCACCGCTAGAGCCTCGCCCTTACTCTCGATAGCCGTAGCTCGGTAGCCCCCAGCCGTGTCAGGCACAAAAGGAGATCGCCTGTGGAGCGACCGTGACGGTAACCGTACTGCCGGTCACTGAGCAGGTCGTTTTCCTCAAGGTACCTTAGGAGCTGTGTATTGTTGACACGCTCTATCACCGTTGTTAAAAGACAAGGAGAAAGTGTTGACTATAGGCCTGTCATTAGCCAGGTCGGTCTTATCACCCTTCTTGGGCACAGGGTGCACGTGCGCGATCGCGAATTTTCCTTTATCCCCTTTTTGTCTGATTTTAGTACCTATTTTTGTGATAGCATCAAATCAGCCTATGGCAGTCCACTCCTGGACGTAGGCTTCTCCAAATCTACGCCACAACACACGGTCCTGCGCCTTCCGCATTCAGTCCCAGCATGCGACCTTTTCTAGATCCGTTTCTCTCCGCTGTTCCATTGGGCTGAGGGGTCGTCCTAATCTACGTTTACCAGCCGCGATCTCTACTCAAGATAACATATTTTCGGATTTTATCCCTCGGAGACACCTCAAGCATAGCTCGACCTATTGCTCGCTGCGCAACTTTAAGGGTATGGACTTACAGTGGGGCTTCCACTGTAAGTTTCCACGTCTCGGCACCGTAGGTAATAATTGGTTATGGGATATTTTTAAATGCACCTCAGTTTAATTTTTCTGCACACTAGGTACCTCCACTAATTTACTGAATACAAACCAGAAAATTAAATGCTGTGCAAAAAAACTAATTGATTAACGAAACATGTCCTACTTAAAAAACTTAAATATTACTCAGAACGAGATGACCTTTTTAATCGAATTCACACCAAAAATGTGGTTTGTACATCGAATATATGATTTGTGAAACAAAAATACGAATTGCATATCAAAAATACTAATTTGCATTCTAAATAGTACTATCATAAAACGGAATAGGTTAGGTTAGGGTAAACTTTTATTTTTTTGCTTCAATAAAATTTTATTTTGTAGAGGTGTCAGTCACCTCTACAAAATAAAATTAAATTGAGGTTTTACTTAGAATAAACGATGTACCTAAAAGTAAATTAGGCGATAGATTTCCTTAAAAAAGTTTTAATATTTTTGTTGAACAATGGAATTTTTAGATATACTATTCTGATAATAGTTATTCGTTCAGTAAAACAGTTCTGCAAATACCATTAAACAGTATAATGAATTTGGTTTATTTAGTGTGCATAATTAGTGTGCAAGTCAGTATTTTTGGTTTAACTTTGCAATATTTTGTTCGGAAAAAGGGAATAAACAGATATCGATTTAAATACATGCCATTGGTTATTTGCTTAATAAATGGTTACTTTGCTTGTATGTTGACATTAAATGAACACTTGTGTTTCGGCATTACCCTACCCATAAGTAAAATTCCAAAGCAATGTGAAACTTCAATTTAGTTATGAGTTTACCACTAAACTACTTCACGAATTTTACTCAGAAACAAAACAATAGTGGAGTGAAAACACGGACTGGCTTTAACTTCCCCGACAGCGCATGTCCCACAAGCTACGAGATTTTAAAAAATTCGCAAGGTTTCGGAAAACGGGACAATTTAGCGTCCCGGCGCTATGTTTGGGGACAACGGGACAAGGGACCGAGAAACGGGACAGTCCCGTTCAAAACGGGACGTATGGTCAGTTTAAGTACCTACCATAGTGACAGTGTCGTGAATCGGAAGAAATTGGTATGTATGCATTATTGATATGTATTAAAACCGTTTAACGTTACATGCACTAATTATACCTGTGATTAGATTTTTTATTGTAATGGGTCTGATTTTAATACAATAATATGAATTAATGGCAGAATTTATTACAGAGTTATGCGATGAATTAATAAAAATTAAAAGATATTTAATAAAAATCGGCCCATCTAGACGACAACATAGTAGTGCATGCATTAAAAAATTAAATGAAGCTAATAGTATTTATGACCAATTTAACAGTTATTTAAATGAAATTTTAAGAATAAAAGAATTTAAGAAGTTACCTGAAATAGAGAAGTTTGATAAAAACTGTGAAAAACTAAAGAATTTATACTCTGATATTACTGAATTATGTAAAGATTTTCAATCAACAAATTGTACCCAAATTGATGATTTGTGTAAAAACTGCCAATCAACAGACTGTTCGGAAATAACTGAATTGTGTGAAACTTGCCGCTTAACGGATTGTCCTACAATGGCTAAATTTGAATTAAAGGTAGCCCTTAGCTTGTTGCCCGTTATGAACGATCAAGAATCAGTTACTAAACAACTTATTGATGGCATTGAGTATTATTATTCCGTTCTAGGAGATGATCAAACAAGTTACTTGATAGAATTTATTCTAAAAACCCGACTATCGCAATTTGCTAAACTAAGGTTAGCTGTCAAATATACAGAGGTCTCTGAATTACTGAAGGACATGAAATTGCACTTATTGCCTAAAAAGTCATCTACAGCTTTACAGAGTAAATTACAGAATATTATGCAAAGTGAAAAGTCCATTTCAGACTTCGGTCAGGAATTGTCAAGTTTGTTTGTCGATCTTACTATTTCGCAGGCCGAAGGAAATCCTGAATCTTATAATATTTTAAAATGTGTAAATGAAAAGCTAGCTATCAAACGGTTTTCAGATGGGTTGCGAAATCGTAGATTGAGCACAATTATAGCTGCTAGGAATTTTGCTGCCATTGCGCAACCTTTAAACTATTTGTCCAGGAAAAATATTGAATTTATATGGTCTGAAAACTGCCAAAAATCATTTGATTTGTTAAAAGAAAAATCATAATTTCTCCACCTATACTAGACTATCCTAATTTTTCAAACGACAATGAGTTCGTTCTTCAAACAGACGCATCAGGTTTAGCAATAGGAGCTATTTTAGCTAACCAAAATTGCAAACCAGTAGCTTATGCTAGTAGAGTCTTAAATAAAGCGGAAGTACACTATCCGACAATTGAAAAAGAATTACTAGCCATTGTCTGGGCTGTAAAACATTTCAGGCCTTACCTTTATGGTCGCAAATTTAAAATATTGACCGACCATAAGCCACTAGTTTACTTATTTAATATAAGGGAGCCTTCAAGTAGGTTATTAAAATTTAGAATGTTATTAGAGGAATACGATTTTCGGGTGGAATATATTAAAGGCCCGGACAATGCAGCTGCAGACGCACTTTCTCGGATTATCCTAACATGTAAGGACTTGAAAGACATGCATGAAAATACGATGAATGTAATGACGCGTGCCCAAAAAAGAATATTAGAAGGTAAACAGGACACTTCGGATGTTGTAGCTTCTAACGACGATTCCGACCCGAGTCTGTCCGATCAGCCGACGGTCGTTGAAACTCATAGCAAGCCAAAGATGTCCATAGAACTAAGGTTAAGTAACAACAAACAAATAAATAAAATTAGAAACAAATATAAGGTTGAGAATAGTAGTGAATCATTATTTTACGTACCGAGCGATATGGTAATATACATTAAGCCCTCTACTCGATCGCATATAGCCCCAGACGCATTTGCGAGAGAGCCGGCAACGTTTTGTAAGAAGTTACATATAAATGAAATATATTTTATCAAGAATAAGATGAACGGTACTTTTATTGACACACTAGCACAAAATATAAAGAACTTGTCGTGTTGGACCGGACCGCGGTTGTGTATTTTAAAAGATGTGGAAAGAATAGATGATAAAGATGAACAAAGAGTTATCCTCAATGACTTCCATCTGTTACCTACAAGCGGTCATGCCGGTATCAGAAGAATGGTCAATAACATTAAAAAATATTATGTCTGGGCAGGCCTTGAACGCGACGTCATTAAATTTGTTAATAGATGTGAAAAGTGACAAAAACACTCAGTGCATATTAAAGAACCAATGATAATTACAAGTACAGCTAATTCTGCCTTTGAAAAACTATATTTAGATGTTGTAGGGCCTTTAGATAAGGATAATCATAATTGTTCGTACATTCTGACGCTACAATGTGAATTAACCAAATATGTAGAATGCTACCCATTAATTACCAAAAGTAGTCCTGAAATAGCCAGTAGTTTTGTAAGTAACTTTATATTACGTTATGGAATACCCAGAGAAATAGCCACCGACCGAGGAGCTGAGTTCATGTCAGCAACAATGCAAGAGGTATGTAAACTCCTTAATATAAACAAAATAAATTCTACTGCCTATCATCACGAGAGCATAGGTGCACTCGAAAATTCACATAAAAATTTGGGTGCCTTTCTACGTATATATACAGATAACCATCCTGAATCTTGGAGCACTTGGCTACCTTACTGGTCTTTTAGCTATAATACAACAATTCACACCGAAACCAAATTTACACCTTTCGAACTGGTCTTTGGCAAAAAATGTAATTTACCCAGTAATCTAACTAAAACAGTTGAACCTCTTTACAATCACGACAGCTATCCTTTAGAACTAAAATATCGTTTACAAGCCGCTTTAAACGAAGCCCGAGAAAATTTAATTTCTTCAAAATTAGCACGTAAAGAAAAATATGATAAAACTTGTAAGCCTATTCTGTACCAAACAGGTGATTATATTTTGATCCGTAATGAAAATGGTAATAAATTATCAAGCATATATTCAGGACCTTTTATAGTTACAAAAGATAATTCACCAAATGTCGAAATATTAAAAGACGGTAAAATAGACATTGTACATAAAAACCGTACAAAATTGTTTATACCTAACGGATGAATTTTATACCTTCACTTCAATGCCTTTGTCTAATTGTAATGTACCGTACTTATACATATAAAGTGTGTGTGCAATGCACCTCTACCTATCCCATCGAGGATATAGGGGCGATATGTTTGTAATGAAATCATTGTAAGTAGCCTTAAATGCTTGATTATAATTATATGACTTGTTATGAAACTGTACACCATTACTACGGTGCGTCGCTTATCTTAATGTCACATGTATCAGATTATATCATTTAGAGTAGGTATCTATATCTAATAGTTTCATTATCAATTATGCAGTTACTCATCATAACATTATCTATGAAAATAAAATAAATTGTATACTCATTTTATTTTAATTTTTTTTTTAAAAGGGAGGTGTGATGTGTTATTTTAGCTACTCCTATATTTAATATGTAACCAATGTATCTATAAAACCGAATGCAATTCATGCAATAAAGCAGTCTTGTTTCAACCAAGCTAGTGTTTTATTCCAATACTCAATCCGTACATCATAAGAGATCCAATATAACCGCAGCGCCGAAATCACAAAATTTCATGATGGGTATCGTTTAAGGGGTTTTTTGGTATGCTGAATACTTATTTCGGGTCAATTTAGAGATCCAATATGGCCACCGCGCCGTTATCACAAAATTTCACGATGGGTATCGTTTAAGGGGTTTTTTGGTAGGCTGAGTACGAATTTAAGGTCAATTTTGCAATCCAAGATGGCCGCCGCGCCACCGTTGTAAAATTTCATGTTGGATACCGTTTAAGGGGTTTTTTGATATGCTGAGTACGAATTTCGGGTCAATTTAGAGATCCAATATGGCCGCCACGCCGTTATCACAAAATTTCATGATGGGTATCGTTTAAGGGGTTTTTTGATATGCTGAGTACGAATTTCGGGTCAATTTAGAGATCCAATATGGCCACCGCGCCGTTATCACAAAATTTCACGATGGGTATCGTTTAAGGGGTTTTTTGGTAGGCTGAGTACGAATTTAAGGTCAATTTTGCAATCCAAGATGGCCGCCTTACACCTTTGTAAAATTTCATGCTGTATATCGTATGAGGGGTTTTTTGGTATGCTGAGTACGAATTTCAGGTTAACGTTTGCCATCCAAAATGGCCGCCGTGCCACTGTTGTGAAATTTCATGTTGTATATAGTTTATGGGGTTTTTTGGTATGCCAAATACGAATTTTAGGTAAATTTTGCTATCCAATATGGCTGCCTCGCCACCGGTGTAAAATTTCATGTAGCATATCGTATAAATGGAATTTTGATATGCTGAGTACGAATTTAGGGTTAATTTTGCAAAATTATCTTGAAATTCGTACTCAGCATACCAAAAAACCCCTTAAACGATACCCATCATGAAATTTTGTGATTTCGGCTCGGCGGCCATATTGGATTGCAAAAATTATCATAAAATTCGTACTCAGCATACCGAAGAACCCCTTAAACGATACCCATCATGAAATTTTGTTATAATGGCGCGGCGGCCATATTGGATCTCTAAATTGACCCGAAATTCGTACTCAGCATATCAAAAAACCCCTTAAACGATACCCATCATGAAATTTTGTGATTTCGGCTCGGCGGCCATATTGATTGCAAAAATTATCATAAAATTCGTACTCAGCATACCGAAGAACCCCTTAAACGATACCCATCATGAAATTTTGTTATAATGGCGCGGCGGCCATATTGGATCTCTAAATTGACCCGAAATTCGTACTCAGCATATCAAAAAACCCCTTAAACGATACCCATCATGAAATTTTGTGACAACGGCGCGGCGGCCATATTGGATCCCTTAATTAACCCGAAATTCGTATTCAGCATACTAAAAAACCCCTTAAACGATACCCATCATGAAATTTTGTGAATTCGGCGCGGCGGCCATATTAGATCTCTAAATTAACCTGAAATTCGTACTCAGCATACCAAAAAACCCCTTAAACGATACCTATCATGAAATTTTGTAATAGTGGCGCGGCGGCCATTTTGGATTGCAAAATTATCATAAATTTCGTACTCAGCATACCAAAACACCCCTTAAACGATACCCATCATGAAATTTTGTGATTTCGGCGCGGCGGCCATATTGGATCTCTAAATTAACCCGAAATTCGTACTCAGCATACCAAAAACCCCCTTAAACGATACCCATCATGAAATTTTGTGATTTCGGCGCGGCGGCCATATTGGATCTCTAAATTAACCCGAAATTCGTACTCAGCATACCAAAAACCCCCTTAAACGATACCCATCATGAAATTTTGTGATTTCGGCGCGGCGGCCATATTGGATCTCTAAATTAACCCGAAATTCGTACTCAGCATACCAAAAACCCCCTTAAACGATACCCATCATGAAATTTTGTGATTTCGGCGCGGCGGCCATAGTGGCGCGGCGGCCATTTTGGATTGCAAAATTATCATAAATTTCGTACTCAGCATACCAAAAAACCCCTTAAACGATACCCATCATGAAATTTTGTGATTTCGGCGCGGCGGCCATATTGGATCTCTAAATTAACCCGAAATTCGTACTCAGCATACCAAAAACCCCCTTAAGCGATACCCATCATGAAATTTTGTGATTTCGGCGCGGCGGCCATAGTGGCGCGGCGGCCATTTTGGATTGCAAAATTATCATAAATTTCGTACTCAGCATACCAAAACCCCCTTAAACGATACCCATCATGAAATTTTGTGATTTCGGCGCGGCGGCCATATTGGATCTCTAAATTAACCCGAAATTCGTACTCAGCATACCAAAAACCCCCTTAAACGATACCCATCATGAAATTTTGTGATTTCGGCGCGGCGGCCATATTGGATTGCAAAATTATCATGTAGTCACACAGAGATAGATTATAGTCTGAAATGATACAAGTTTTATCCCGGGAATAAGTTCCCATGAGACGCGGAGAAGAGAACAAAATTTCAAGCAGGCGAAGCTGCGGGCATCAGCTAGTCTATAATAAATGTTACATTACACGCGAATGCTCGTGTCGGTCAGGGAGGTAGCATCGTAACGTAATGCTCGAGTCGAATCTATAAATGTTACATTACACGCGAACGCTCGTCGGTCAGGGAGGCAGGCCGTAACGTAATGCTCAAAGTCGAATCTAATTTGTTACATTACAGGCGAATGCTCCCGGTGAGGGAGCACCTTTACCCTAACCTTTTATTCAAAATATACCCAAAAATACTGACTTTTACCAATATACCCTTTAATATACTGATATCGAAAAAAGTCAATAAAATATACCGAAAAGGTATTAAAATACTGAAAACGGTCACACTCTCACGGTGCGCACTGACACGCGTAGTGTGGCCGCTTCAACGTAATAATTCTCTTTGATGTGCCGCCACTTGAGCTATCGCCTAACGTCAAACGGCAATGTGAATGCCGTTGTCGAATTATCGCGATAATTCGGTGGCTACACTAACGTTTAACGTTCATCAACGCCATTATTAATGGCATTTCCCCTTAGTGTGGCCCGAACATAAGGCGTAAACACACGAACTCGTGCCCCAAATCATAAGGTGTGTACACAATGTACAAATCAATGTGACTTGTAATCATGCTGCTCTGTGATCTCTCGAATTACAGGGCTTAACACCTATCCATGTAATTATTGTACATGAAGCCTAATTAGGTTTGTTGTGTGGCGTAGATATCTAAAGGATCTGTGGGTATATTGTGATTTAGAAATATATGATTATTTTCATTGTCATTAAATAGAACAAAGAACCAAGAATTTCGTTCGGGTTAATTTCAATTTAACTTAATTTCCTTTTGTTTTATTCTGTCAGATATTCAATCCATTAATGTTAGTGTTTTCTTATGCTAGGTTAGTAAATGAATAAATTATTATACTATCTATTAGTTACATAAAAAAATCTTACTAAGTAAATCTATTATTTGCACTTTTATTCGCAAACATGTATTTCATTCCAATGTCTGACTATAGGACTGTCCGGACTGTCCAGTAGTGTATATCAAGTGATCGCTGGAACTCCCCCGTACACCGTACACGGCGTATCAGAGAGGCCACTCTTTTGCATATGATTACAGAAACAATCTACTTTAGCCTCCGCAAACATTCCTGATGCACTGGATACCTCTCCCGACACACCTAATGTCATTACACACATTCTTTTCTAAATTTATGGAACTATCGATTCCCAGAGTCATAATAAAGCCTCTCTACCTCTGTTATCTAAACACTTTAACCATTCAGGTTGGAGTGCAGCTCGACTGCGGCATGAAGCTGTAATTTGTATACCAACGCAATGTCTTGTGCTTGAGTCACTAGCTGGGAAAGTTGGCTTGAACTTCTAGATCTTGGTGACCAGTCGCATCAGCTTTAGTGTAAAATAGTAGACCCTAACAAATATTACCAACCATGACTGGTCCTCTCGAGAACAGTAAGAAAGTAATCCTGATATCTAGATATCAGGATTTTCCCGGTCAGGGAAAAGCCCTAGCATGGGACTCTCTAGAGAGTCCCATGCTAGGGCTTTTCCCTGACCGGGTAACCCTCATAACTGGAATACCGCGGTGTTCCTCTTCCAAGGGTCTAAAGCCTCAAACAAAGCACCCTTTTGCCGCCAACAATGAGACTAGTATTTCAATAGTTCTTTTCGCTAACCGTTAGGTAGGTACTCATTAGAAACCTTATTTAGGCATATCATATCTTAAACGCCATTTTCAGTTTTAATATTTAAGATTCTACGACGTATAATAAACCTAAATATAAATACTCTTCAACTTTAACAAAATGGCGTCCAGCGAAATTCCCATCGATTCATATAATCGGCTCAGACAGGTGAACAGATATTTTAATTGCAACTAATTTCGTCAGTAAGAGGATTGCGAAGTTGATAATTAAGGGAGGGCAAGTTAGGCTCACAGTTAAATCTGTTTCAGTGCCACCGGTAATTATGTTGTCGAAATGTTAATGGGGTAGGTGGCTAGGTGGCTGGTGGGTATTAAGCTCGTCACAATTTGGTATGTTTTGGATGTGCTTTTAGTATGTCTGAAATTATTTATGTCAATGAAGACCCTGAATTGGAAGATATATTTATATCATTTTTTAGGGTTCCGTACCCAACGGTAAAAACAGGACTCTATTCATGAGACTACGCTATCTGTCTGTCTGTCCGTCAAGAGCACAGAGTATATTGAATATATGGAGAGTCAAGAGGCTGTATCTCAGGAACCGTGACAGCTAGAGAGTTCAAATAAAATCAGAAAAATAACAACATTTAAGGGGGGATCCCATACAACAAACGTAATTTTTCGCCGTTTTTTGGTACAGAACCCTCGATGCGCGAATCTGACACGCACTTGGTCGGTTCTTCTTCTTTCACATACCTAATAGAAACAGTTACCGACCTATAAAAATGTACAGGTCATTGATTGACCAACACTCATACTTAAGTCATACCAAAATTTCAATTGAGAAAAATTGTCTGTTTTCAAATCAGTGGAAAACAAAAATCAAGTTGATAGATTTTCAAACCGTCAAGGTGTCAACATATTTTGAAGAATGCATTATTCCTGGTCACTACGAGTAGTATAAATAATTCTCAGCACCTTACATTTCGAGGTAAATACAAAGGAACCTCTCAGTGTACCCAACGTAGTATAACTTATCGCAAGGTGCACGTTAAGACGACACTCGCTTGCTCCGGCACGCGCGTTCGACACCGACGTCGCCCTAGTGATGTAAAATATTGTACCTAATATCTATTTTACAGTTATTGTCTGTTATGCTACGATATCGATAGTCGAGGTGTATTGAATGGTCGTTACGTAAACATAAATTTTGTGACTTTAAGAGTGTGGTTTTTGTGAATAAGTGACTTTGAAAAAGACTGTTTGATATGATGTTGTGTCTTGTGTTTGATAAATATACAAATACAAATTAATTAGGTATCTTTTACATCTGTTAATAGAAAACTAATTTCTTTTAACAGATGTATTCTGTACTAGCTGAGCCCGCAACTTCGTTTACGTCACATAAGGTGTATGAAAGGAAAGGTATTTCTTCATCAGAGTCATCAAGCAGCGTCTTTTTAAACAATTCAGTCCACGCCTTCGGCGCGGACTGAATTGTTTAAAAATAGTCTTAATCATTAAGCTCTTTTATGATTAAACCAACACGCCAGTTTAGGTTCACTCACATTCAAAGAAACCCCTACAATAAAATTTTTCAAAATATCTGATTCTTAAAAGTGTTATAACTCTTATATTTCTAAACCGATTTACATAAAACAAACGCTAAATGTTAACTGGAGCAAACCTCAACACAATAAAAAAAAAGACGTGTGGCACTCGGGGACTGCCGCGGTAAAGCTATTACATAGCATTTTTTACCAACTATGCTAGTATAATTATTTCTATATAAGAATACTAGCTGATGCCCGCAGCTTCGCCTGCGTAAAATTTGTTACCGCGGGAAGTTATTCCCGGGATAAAAGGTAGCCTATGTGTTATTCCAGACTATAATGTATCTCCGTACCAAATTTCAGCCCGATCCGTTCAGCGGTTTGAGCGTGAAAGAGTAACAAACATCCACACTCACAAACTTTCGCATTTATAATATTAGTAAGAAGTAAGATTTAGGCCTATGTTCAACAAAGTAAAGTACCAAGTGCCCCCTTTTGATCGAGTTACCTTAAACGCGAGATGCCAATGAAGGTGTTCTGCCTAAAAATAAGATTTGCCTAAAAAGCTGTTTGCCTTAAATGAGAAATGCCGATGAAGCTGCATGTCTGAAATGTGAAGTCGACTAAGAAGCACATTGCCTAAAGTCGTTGCCTATGAAGCAAAATATTTAAGTGGTTAAATACCTACGCAGCAAAGTGCCTAAGTAGTAAAATGTTTTCAAACTAAAATACCTAAGCGGTTAAATGCCTTATGTAATGTAATGTCTATGTCTGTAAATATCATAATTGTAGCATTGGTCACTTGAAAACTTTTCCGTCAACAATAGTGTAGGTAAGTACTGGCCACTTGTAAGTAACAAATTGTGACTATTTTTTCATCATCAATCCAACCAACAGGAAAAATGGTAGGAAAATATCCGCGTTGTCCGATCCGTCCAACAAAGCACAGAGGGTTCGACCCCGACACCTGCCTAGTTTTCCATAGAGATTAGCAAATATGGTCCCAGTAGCCGTTCATTGGCATCTTACTTTTAAAGAAGAATTACCCCCTTTTGATCGACATAAGAAGGTAATTCTTTTCTTCGCTGCCAATTTTGCTAAGGCTATGCAGACATTAAATTTATTATATTATTTCAGGTAATCGGCTTCCTAGTCATTTTACTTTTCAGGCATGCTGCTTCATTGTCATTTCTCGTTTAGAGCAAACAGACATCTCGGTCATCTTGTATTTCTGGCAAACTGCCTTATAGTTAAATTAAATTTAGGCAATGTGCTTCTTAGTCGACTTCACATTTCAGACATGCAGCTTCATCGGCATTTCTCATTTAAGGCAAACAGCTTTTTAGGCAAATCTTATTTTTAGGCAGAACACCTTCATTGGCATCTCGCGTTTAAGGTAACTCGATCAAAAGGGCAAGTGCCTACTTGACTGTGGACATTTGGGCTTTTGGAATTTTGTTTTAGAACTTTTTAAGAAGAACAATTATTTTGTAATAAATTATTTTTATGTAACTTCAACCATTTACGCAGAGGCGCAACGGATACTCTTATTACGATTAAATGTTTTCCGTTTTCGAAACATTCCTCATTGCTGCACCACTCCTATTAATCTTCGCATTATGTTATGTAGCCTATAGCCACTATCAATAAATGTACCTACTTACTATCGAACAGTTTTTGAAAGCCTACCAGTAGTTTCAGTAAGGCTTGCCTTGGTATGATGTGATTCATGGTCCCTTTGCAGCGTGTGTCCAATCCAGCGCAGCAGCTACACTTCCGACGTTTGATCTGTTGGGGTCTCACTGCAGCGTTCCAATAGTCTTACGTTCGTGATGTTCTCGGGCCCATATGTACCGAGGATCCATTGGAGGCAGCGTTTGACGAAGACTTATAGCTGGTAGCTGGTGCGAAATGTCTTTACTTTAGTGACCTTCCATGTCTCGCATCCGTATAGCAGTTAGCAGTACAGTTTTAACGTTTACTTTGTTATGAGTTTCACTCTTCGTGTCTATTTTCGCAACTGCCTACGGGGCGCAGCTGTGTAAAGGTTATTCTGGCATTGGCGAGACTCGAAATGATGTAGGGTACTCTTCTATTCCATCAGTTTCTGACACGACACTCCCGAGGTACGTGAATTAGTGTCTCCACCACATCTCTTGCGTCTGTCGATTTTAATTTCAGTCCAGCCATTCGCTGCCTCATCCTGCTCGTTGTCCTGCACGTTGTCCTGCAGACATGCATGACGGCGTGTGTGTGCCTCAGCAGGCACAGGACATCGGCATCATTAATATCCTCCAGGATATCAGTATAGGCCCCATTCTATGCCGCGCCGATTGTTCTTTGCGGTATTCAGCATTATACCATCTATTTTCTATGGATGGTTGTTAACTATCCTGTTATCTTCATAACGATCCTCTAAGGTAGGTACAGTATGTATTTTCAAAAGAGTTTGTGAACTCTATTTTTAATTTCTTTTTCAGAATATTGATGACATTTGATTGATGTCATTTTATACACGTTACGTCTACTACATTGATACATGTAATAAAATTCTAACACGCCGGTGTTTGTATGTAAATTGTTTATACTGAGGAAAATTCTATACTGAGGAATAGTTTTAACCATTAAGCTCTATTTTGATATAGCATACAGGGCAGATTTACACGCTACTTGATGAGTATGATTAATAAATACCTCTAATTTCATAGACCTTGTGTGACGTAAACAAAGTTGCGAGGGTCAGCTAGTTAAAAGATAAAACAATAGGTTTCTTCTTTCTACTTAAAAACTATTTTTACAAATTTTATGGTAATAATAGACATTCTTTGAAATATGCATGTATGGTATTGTTGTGACTTTTATGACACGTTTAAAGTACATAGGTATGGGATAGATGGCGCTCGCGGCTACGTCAGCGTGAAATTTTCTTCCCGCTTCCCATGGGAACGTACTCCCGGGTTTGGTTATCTTTATAGCAGTATTATATATAAATTAACAAAACAAAAAATGATACTGCATTGGTGATAATAATAATAAAATGTATGTATATAGAGTACTCACTCATTTTCTTTCACTATTTTTCGTGACTTTCTACATTAATAAATGCACTTTGTTTATTTATATTTAAAACACTTTTTACACAAATTATACGAGTACAGTTCACTGTTGTACATAGATGATGAATACCTATACACGTATAGTCGAATTTTTATTTAGACGAAGTAAATTGACAGCAACTAATGTAATTGACAGCATCGAAATTGTCATTTCACATTAAGAACTCTAAATTCGACCAACACTCTTAATTCAACTTTGGTGGTCGAGTGGTTAAGACGCGGATCGGTACGCAGAAGGCGCAAGATCGATTCTGGGTTCAAGCATCAATTTTTGGATTATTTGACATAATAATATAGTAGTTTATGACACTGTTGCATAATGAGGGTTCTTATAACACGAGTGTGTTTTAAAAAAACGAGCCGTAGGCGAGTTTTTTTATAGTATCACACGAGTGTTATAAGACCAAGTTATGTACAGTGTCATACACTACTTTATCTACTCTCATACTATAATACCTGATTTCATTTTGTTGTGATATATAGTTGCTCCTTGATTTCGCCGGTAACAGGTTCATGGTCATGTTTGACGCAGTTTCCAGAATGTCTGGTGGTGTACAATTACCACCATCCTCGCTTTAAGACATGTTTTTACACAAAAACTAATTTATTTTACAAACAAAACCAAACTTTGTTTAATTTAAATGTAAAATGTTGGCGCCAAGGCGCAAACATCGATTGAGTATGAGTGTTTCTTTTTTTTTAGGCTGCGGAGACCATAGATTTAGGATTTTTCGCTACTCTGCTGGAGACACAATTTTTTTTTAAAGTAGAGGTTCAAACTTCTGTTTCTGCTGGAGATTGTTTATGGTGTATCGTAATGATTAAAAAGTTTTATTACGATATAGGTGTCCATACAAGACCTGTATCGTAATGAAACTTTTTTTTTTGGCCTGTGCGTAATGTTTGTCATAATAGTATTGATTTCAATTTTATAATCTTTGTATTATAGTATCAGAGTAGATAAATAATAATATATAACGACTGCAGAGTTCATAATTGACGTAAACAAAAAAATTATGAATTGCTAGACTAGATACACGAACGTGGCCGAAGGTACTGAGAGTGTGACTCGTTTTCGTGACACAATTTCTGGATTCGGTCTCCACGCAAGGCCCGCGATAGAAGCTATGCAATAGCTTAAAAACCGCATTGCAATCGGTTGAGCGGTTACTGAGATTAGCGTGCACAACGCTAGCGAGAGCCCCGGGTAAGCCCTCAGGAAGGATGTCCCGTGACTCCCAACAGACCTACGCGTCTATGGGGGATTTCGGGTGTGACCCCGCTTCTAAGGGGGGGCGTGCGTGAGTGCTCACGTCACGCTGCCGTCATGGGCCTGCTTCTGTAAGGACGGTGAGCGGCCCTCTCACCGTCCTCAGACCCCCGGTCATGGAAGCCGATAGTCCTCGGCGAAGACACGTCGGCGGCGCCCAGGGCGCCGACTGCGGAACTCGGGTGGAAGAGTTCTCTCCCGCACCCGGCCCGCCGCCTCCTTCGCGAGCATGACCTGCTCGCAGAAAGAGGCGGCGCAGTCCCACTTACTCCCGCTGGAGAGCATGGCTCGCACCATGGCCTCAAGCGAGAGAGTGTCCACGCCCAGACCCACTACGAGGACCTGTCGCTGTTGTGCCCACGCCGTGCACTCCACCAGCGTGTGGAGCGCTGTGTCATCGCTGCGGTCCTCGCAGTGCTGACATTCGTTTCCCGGTGTTTTCGCCACAGATACCTACCGAAGCTACCGTGCCCGGCAAGCATCTGTGTCAACCGGTAGGAGAGAGCACCGTGTCTTCTCTCCAGCCACTCGTCCATGACCGGTCTGACGGCCGCGATTGTCATTGGAGTTGGCTACCATATTTCACTTTTCAGTAGGTTGGGAAAATTTCCACGATATAAAATTTAATATCACCTCATATACTTTAGGTCACCTCTTTAGGAAATCGGTCAGCACTAGAGTACTATCTAGTATTCTAAGTTCTATAACACAGGTTTCACAGAATAGTAATCAACAAATCAGCATTATCCACAAAATCGTTATCGACACTTGCAATCCCTATCTCCGACACCTTCGAATATATTACTGCGTGCCACTGAATCTAATCACGATCTGATGGATTAATATCTAACGGTGAGCCGTCTGATGGCTTAACCCACCGGCCATTTCATACTCCCATTATTGAAATACCATTATGCATTTATTGAAAACCTTATCTGTGAGAAAATAAGGTTTAAATTTCTTTATTTTAAGGAGCTGTAAGTTTGGGAGTTTAAAGTATTGAGTAGGATAGAGTACATCAGGGACGCTTGCGAAGATTTATTATACCTGTGTATTGCTTAAATTGTTGTTTAATATTCGGATTAGATTAGTGTGATGGTCTTAATGACACTGATCTATTGTAATGGTAAATGGTTGTGAAGGAGTTTTGAAATGGGAAACCGTAAATTTGAATTTGTTTACTCTGGGGATACGAAATCAATTTACTGAAATCTTCACTTCCTTAATTATAGTATAGGTACCTACTGATTACCTACATAGCAAAAATTTAGCTCTTACGGATGGTTGAAATTAATACAGGGATAGGTACACATTGTGGTGGCCGTAGGTCTGTTGGGAGTCCCGGGACATCCTTCTGAGGGGGCTGATTCTCCGTAGGCTGTAGGGCGTTACGGTTACGTGAGGTTTTTTAGTCGGTAGGAATCCGGCATAGGCGGCATAGCATCCATGTCGGATTTTCCCTCACGTTTAAAAAAATAAATACAGGGATACGCATTATGGAACTCTTTATTTCTGGAATAATGTCCCATGAGATCCGGGAATTTTAACAGGATTCTACTTATTAATAAACGTTATGTGTGACTAGGCTACCTGAAAATGACAAATAATGGTACCGAAGTATCGCAATGACATAATTATCATCTGGCCTCTTCTGTGACTAGGTAGTGACAAGGCGGAATACCGCGGTGGTTTAATGAGTAGGTAGGTAGTCTGGCTGCTATTCTGCCTCAAGGCTGGGAGTTACACACAAAACGTCCCTTCTCATTAAGAGGTGACCTGTAATCTACGGTGATGAAAAGGAAAACGATCCGACAGTAAATAGATAATTTAATTAGTCAAATAAATAAATTAAATACTATAAACAAAGTAGGTATCCGTCGTAAACTACACTTCGGCATTCATCGTCGACCCTCTCCCACCCGCACCTGGTCCAAAGGTGCCCATCACGCTGGTCGCATTTCCTCTCTGGATCCCAATGGCCTGTCTTTGCACCAGCCAGCGATCTAGCCTAAGGGTCTCCTGACATTTCCCTCAATCTGCGCCCTATTACCACCACAAATTGTTTTGCCTCAATACTCCAACAGCCCATGGTCTCCTCTGCGAAGGGAACGAAAAGATACTGGGCTTGCAACGGTTCATATTTAAGTCGTCCCGGCAGTCGCGTCCTCAGCCGCAGCGGCCGAAGACCGGACCATATGACTGAGATGACTGGGAGCAAGAGTGCTAACGCAAGTAGCGTCCCATACGAGGCACTTACCGTTCTTCCATGGCACCAAAGTCATACCATCCGGCCTCTTGCCGTCAGTCCTGCTCAGACCCGGCAGCTCAAGCACGCATGGAACATTTGCTGTATGGTGCCGCGGGAAATTAGGTAATCCTTTTTTTGACTAATTAAACTTTTGAATTGTGTATACTTAAAAATAAATACATAATTTAGTGCTCAATACTTACAATAAAACATAACTCATTTACAAATACAATCTCTGCAGTTTGAGTCTCATCAATTCTTAGACTCAATAGTTAGGTTAAGCACTTAATCTCCACGTGAAGGTGTCCCCATCACCGACTGCCCTGGCCCAGCTTCAAGTCTCTAAGCACCTGTGACACTCAACCCGTTTGTAAAACGCTGACTACCCGCCCCTTTAGCACTTACGTGTCAAAGATTGGTTAGTGATGTGCCAATGTACATATCGATATTTGAAGGGCTACAAGAAAAAGTTTTGCTATTAAGGTGAAGTGGGACTCAAAATACATAATTTTGACATATTTCGAACCAATTTTGCAACGGTGTTAACAAAGATTTCACAATTTTTTAAATGGATAATTATTATTAAGTATATTGACTAGGGATGTCAGTTCTCCAAAACACGATTGAGTAAATTCGGCTCGATAGAAAATAATCCCAAAGTTCCCTCGAATCTGTAAATTTACCTGTGACCGCCTTGACTATAATCAATTTCATTCAGTAGTTATATAATGTACCACACTAATTTTTTATTTCCATGTCCCTAATAAGTTACCTCGAGGTCCTATGCAGTTATTTATTAATTAAAAACATATTGTTTTAATAAAAAAAAACGTTTTGTTGAGCGGGAGTGCATTTTGCCGCTATCAGCCACCTCACAGAGCCCGCTCAGTCAGCCGACAGGCTTCGTTGAGGACACCCGTATACAACTTTGTCACGCCCGCTGACGTAATTCGCTGCCGTAGTAACGAAAATAGGTAATAAAAAAAACGAAAAAAGGAAGTATTCAAGGCTTAAGCTCAAGAGCGTAAAAATATCGCATCTGTTTGGGGAAGTTTCTTTGGTGTATTATATAAGTTATAGTAACGTTTTCATACTTTCCAATACAAAGTTTGCCTGATGCCACATAATAGATGAATGCCAGAAGATTCACCTATAAATGCGCTCATGTATGTGACGCCCTGACCGAGCGTATAACATGTACATTATTTAAATTAATATTTAAGTAAAATCAATGTCATAACGAGTATAATACTAATGACTGATAAATCAGTGGGCCAATTCTTCTAAATTTACAATATAACAGTAGGAATAAACATTAATTGAGTATATAATAAATTAAACTCAAAAAATTGGTATTCTTCTATCCCAAATTACAGCTTTCAAGGCACGTATTGCGTATTGTTGATATTCTCGTAGTCTTACTTTACTACTCGTGTGTCGTAGTTGATGTAGGTAGGTATTGAATTTGAAGTTGTAAGTATGAGTTTCTTTTTTTTTTATATTTAGCTTGCCAAATTGACGTCGCCACCAGCCTGATGGAAAGCCGTGGCGCATCTAGCGATTGGGGGCCACTTCTGACAGTGGTCCTCAAGTTGGCGGCCCTGTGATGTGCCTCTTCACGCTCCTCTTGAAGAACCCGGGATTGTAAGATGAGGGAAACACGAGTGCGGGCAGGTCGTTCCATGTTTTTATAGTTCGACAGAGGAACGATCTTTTGAAACGTTCAGTTCTGGCAAAGATTCTCTCCACTGTGTGTGAGTGTCATCTTTGCCCGGCACGTGTTGTTCGGGATCGGAAAGAAGAGGGTGGGATCAGGTTGAAGAGCTCTTCAGAACATTCGCCGTGATACATTCGATAGAAGGCAGCCAAGGACGCTATGGTTCTTCGCTGCGCCAAAACGGTTCGAGGCCTCCCGACCCCTCAGTTTGAATTTTAACCAACAGTGAACTGAAAATAAACAGCTTACATACAACCCGATACAGTCAATACAACCCTAACTTTGTTTTTAAGCCATAATGTAAAATAGTAATACAATGTTCAATGGATAGTGGTACCTATATGTTAAGCGCTAGAAGATGATTTTGTGAATATATGTTACTGAAAAGGCCTGATGATTTAATATGACTTACGAATTATTTAATTATGATATATGAAAGTCCGTGAAGATGTTAGTGACAAAATCACGTTCCAACGGTTGAGCAGATCTGGCTGAAATTGATGGCCTATTATAACTATTTTATGCTTTTCCAGACTGCAATGTATTCTTGGACATATTATACACTAGCTGACGCCCGCAGCTCTGCCCGCGTCTAGTTTTGTTCCCGTTTCCGCTTTCCGTGGGAACTGATTGCCGGGATAAAAAGTGGCCTATGTGTTATTCCAGGCCTATATCTACCCCTGTACTAAATTTCAGCTAGATCCGTTAAGCCGTTAGAGCGTGAAAGAGTAACAAACATCTACACTCACGAACTTTCGCATTTATAATATTACTAGCTGATGCCCGCAGCTTCGCCCGTGTAAAATTTGTTCGCCTTCCCGCTTACCGTATTTTATCCCCTTGGGGGTAGAATTTATCAAACCCTTTCTTAGCGGATGCCTACGTCATAACATCTACCTGCATGCCAAATTTCAGCCCGATCCGTCCAGTGGTTTGGGCTGTGCGTTGATAGATCACTATGTCAGTCAGTCAGTCACCTTTGAGTTATATATATTTAGAAGAAGAAGAAGAAGAAGTAAGGTAAGATAATTTAGAAAATAGCATAAAGGCTATTTTATCCCTGGATATGACCCAATGGTAGAAGGGAACGCGAACAGAATTCTACACAGCTGAAGCTGAGGGCAATAGCTATGCGAATTGAAACGTAGAATGTTTAATTTAGGAAATGGTAATCATTTGGACAGGACTAAAGCCTAGTCTAGTTTAAATAACTAGTATCGAAATTTATTCCTTTACACCCTTGCATATATGCAAATAGCAATATTCGTTTTTGTATATTCTTCGTTTTCTTAGCCAAACGGGACCCTATTACTGAGACTTCGTGTCACACTGAGTGGCTGGGGTCCCGCGTGACCGATCCAGCGGGACGGGCCGCCCACGCGTTTGCTCTCTCACATGGTCTGACCCAAGTGGTGCGCGGGATTACGCGCATACCGGACAGGTCAGACCATGAACCCTCCCTGCTGGACTTACTGCTGACGAGTTACCCAGCACCGTACAGTGTGTCGATTAGCGCCCCACTGGGTACATCCGACCACTGTGTTGTGCGTGCCAGCCTGCAGATGTCATCTCCTGCAAGGGCAGTAGAGGTGACGCGGCGACTGTGGCACTACTCGTCAGCAGACTGGGACGGTCTACGAGAATACTTTGCAGCCGTCCCGTGGAGTCAGCGCTGCTTTGCAGGGAGGGCTTCATCGGAAAGCGCCTCTGCGGTTGCTGGTGAGATAGCTTTAGGTATGGAATACTATATTCCATACACTGATGTTGCCAGCATCCGCAAAGCCCGCCCCTGGTTCGGGCGTGAGTGCGCCGTAGCTGTTCAACAGAAACAGACGGCTTACCGCGCCTGGATCAGGGCTCGGGCTGTGCGCGACCCGAATGTGGCCCAACTCAAGGCAGTGTACAACAGAGCCACTAGGTCCAGTAAGAGGGCCTTCAAGAGAGCGGACGCCCAGCGCGTCACGCGGCTTGGTCAGGAGCTCACGTCTCATCCGACGGGCAGCCGTGGATACTGGCAACTGGCCAAAGCCGTGCAGGCCAACTTTTGCAAGCCCTCGCTGCCGCCGCTACGCTATCCTGACGGATCACTGGCTCACAACACAAGGCCCAAGAGAAAGCGGAAATGCTGGCCAATCTCTTTGCGGCTAATTCCCGGGTTGATGACTGTGGCAAGCAACCTCTCACTATCGCCAACTGTGGAACCACGATGCCGGATATTAAAATCCGGCAGTGCGATGTGCGAGCGGTGCTACAGTCACTCGACACGCGGAAAGCCAGTGGTCCTGATGGCATTCCGGCAGTGGTGCTGAGGAATTGTGCAGCTGAATTATCTCCAACGCTAACACGCCTGTATCGCCTTTCCTATTCCTCGGGAGAAGTGCCGGAGGCTTGGAAGGAGGCGAACGTCCAGCCGATCCCCAAGAAAGGGGATCGGTCAGATCCGGCCAACTATCGACCCATAGCCGTAACCACCGTCATCTGCAAGGTGTTCGAGCTAATCATCAACAAACAGCTCATGCGCTATCTGGAGGATCACTCGTTAATTAACGATCGCCAATATGGCTTTAGGCCGAAACGATCAACGGGTGACCTCCTAGCGTACGTAACGCACACCTGGGGTGAGGCTATGGAGAGGCACGGCGAATCTCTGGCTATTGGCCTAGACATCGCTAAAGCCTTTGATAGGGTATGGCATGCGTCGCTTCTTTCCAAGCTGCCGGCATATGGTATATCGCCTCAGTTATGCCGCTGGTTGGCCAGCTTCCTGCACGGGCGACGTATACGGGTTCTCTGTGATGGTCAGGCTTCCTGCTTTTGCAGGTAAATGCCGGGGTACCACAGGGATCGGTATTGTCCCCAACTCTCTGTCTTCTGCATATCAATGACATGCTGTCCCTTGGGTGCATTCATTGTCATGCGGATGACAGTACTCTGCATGGGAGCTATTCTGGCCGCCCAGCGGAGGGGCGTTGTGACGTGGACGAAAAGAGACGGCAACTCGTGGCGGATCTCGACCGGGACCTGGGTCGCATTGCCCAATGGGGTTCAGACAACCTGGTCGAGTTCAATGCCAGAAAAACGCAGGCGTGTGCGTTTACAGCTAAGAAGTCCCCATTCCTACCCCTACCCTCTCTTCAGAACATTACGGTTCCACTAAAGGACAACCTGGAGATTCTCGGTATAGACGTCCGGCGTGAGCTCAATCACAAAAACTACATAGAGAGTTGTATTGGGCTGGCCTCGCGGAAACTCGGAGTCCTAAATAAGGTGAGACGGTACTTCACGCCACATCAGAGATGTTTGCTGTACAAGACGCAGATTCGTCCCTGCGTCGAGTACTGTTCTCACCTCTGGGATGACTCCGCGAGGTACTTGTTGGACGCACTTGACGCTATACAGAGACGTGCTGTCCGAATAATTGGTTGTCCTGAGGTGACGGGACGGGAGGCCTCGAACCGTTGGCGCAGCGAAGAACCGTAGCGTCCTTGGCTGCCTTCTACCGAATGCATCACGGCGAATGTTCTGAAGAGCTCTTCAATCTGATCCCACCATCACCTTTCCGATCCCGAACAACGCGTGCCGGGCAGAGATGCCACTCATACACAGTGGAGAGAATCTTCGCCAGAACCGAGCGTTTCAAAAGATCGTTCCTCTGTCGAACTATAAAAACTTGGAACGACCTGCCCGCACACGTGTTTCCCTCATCTTACAACCCCGGGTTCTTTAAGAGGAGCGTGAAGAGGCGCATCACGGGGCCGCCAACTTGGGGACCGCTGTAAGAAGTGGCCCCCAATCGCAAGATGCGCCACGGCTATCCATCGTGGCGACGTCAATTTGGCGAGCTGAATATAAAAAAAAAAATCCATTTGTTCATCTGTATCTCATGAACTAGGCAGTAATACATTTCAAAGATGTGTTTCTGCTACCGCTGTAACAACTATAATAACACTAGATAAAGAAAAAATAAGGTGACTCCCATACAACGTAATCTTCTGGCGTTTTTTTTGTTACGAAATCCTCATCAGTGTGCCAGTCCAACTTGAACCTCGGCCGTTTTTACAGTTACGGCAAAGGGTAAAAAGGGAACGAGGAGAAAGTATTGCCTTTTGAAAATGCTAAGAGGCAAAAGCGGTCAGGTGTAGAGTAAATAAATGCTGTAAAACAGTACAAGTGGTGGTTATTCAATATGCGCTGCAGGTTCCACCAAGTGCCAACAGTATAAATAATCTGTAATAACGCGACCCTATTACTGAGACTATCTATCTGTCATCTTATGCACCACTGCGATAGCTAGGCATTTGAAATTTACGAATCCTAAGAACAGAAAAATAAATTAAGGAGGGCTCCCATACAGGTATATTTTTCAGTCTTTTTTTGTACAGAACCCTCCTTTTTCCTTTTAAGGAAGTACCAAAAAATACAAAGGATAAGGGCAGCAGATTCTTACTTTTTCAATAAACCTGGCAAAAATCGTCACAGGTAAAAAAATAAATTGAAGTAACTACTTCTTAAATATATTATGTTCTATTCTTATTATGAAAATAAATTTCATTACATGTTAGTGATAAAAATTGCATCAAAATCAATTACGTAGTTGCTCACGAGTAGAAGATCTAAAGAGGTTTATCTAAACAGGGCGAAAAAAATTGTTGTGTAAACTTGTACTTCTGTCAATGATTTCAATTGCGTAGTGAACGGGTTAACGCGCGAAAACGTTTCCGAAGCACGGAGCGTCCCGAACATCTTGCGTCTGCTTCACCCCCTCCGAATCGCTTGAGACACAATTGCACTTCGCCTTAATGTCCTTTAGTTTAGACATTTGCCGGTTTAGCTTTACTGTTCGATATTTAGACTATCCAATTTTTGTTTTGTTTGAATTAAGTATAAAACAGTGCATCGACAAGTCCCATTCGACAAAATACGTGTTGAACGTGTTAGTTTAAAACAAAATCATACCTACCTTTGTAAAGCTAAATGAAAATATCATTTCCTAAAGTGAAGTCATTTTAATAGCAGTCAGTAACATTGGACAATTTCATTTCACAATCATTATTGACAATCAAATTATGTACGTTTTACTCGTTTTATTTTGCTCTTTAAATTTACATACATACAAATAGTAACGCATTTATCTCCGAAGGGGTAGGCAGAGGCATAGTTTACCTACGCCCACATTTCACCTCAATAGTTTTATGTCACACGTAATAGGTGGTGAGCCTATTGCCGTGTTGAAATGGACAGGCGCAAGTCACCGCGACCGCTGTTGAAATTTTTTAAACCGCCCAAAAGACCTTTAATTTTGCTTAACGATTGTCATTTTACTGACAACCGGGTTTTAATTTCGAGTTTTCCTTCTCTACACAATGGATCTTTTTTCGAAAGTATTCCCTTAGTCGCCTCTTACGACCCTCTTACGCCCTCGGGATGTATTGAGGTGGCGACATTTTGTACTCTTAAATTTACGATAGAAAAAATAATAATGAGACAAGGATTCGCTTAATGATTTTTAAAATTCACATATCTTTCAAGTCCGTATCAATTCATTTACTTTTTCATTC
Source organism: Miltochrista miniata (assembly GCA_933228765.1). Taxonomy (NCBI): domain Eukaryota; kingdom Metazoa; phylum Arthropoda; class Insecta; order Lepidoptera; family Erebidae; genus Miltochrista; species Miltochrista miniata. Next base: position 36,698,865 of record OW121758.1, on the reverse strand, counting down.
ATCATTCTCATAATGAAGATAAAACTGACAGACGTCAAATGTTATCTATTAAAATGACGCCACTTTAACAGACTTTTCAGGACCACATAAGCGATTCAACGATCAATCCTAAGCTTATTTATACTGTTGATTGATGGCACTTGGTGGAACTTGCAGCACGTAGTGAAAACGACAGTACAAAGTGTCGTTTACAATCTTAAGCTATTTACTATACCACCTAAAATGATAATAAAAGGAGGGGTGAGGGGAAGAGGAACCCGCCTCACACCCTCGATTCGTCAATCCTAACTTACAACCGTTAAGGATAACCCCAACTAATTGTATGGGAGGAATGACGAACCGAACTCCTCAGGAAAGGAATTTTGGATGTGGGATAGGAAAAATTACCTGTACCCTCCAGATTGTTGGTAATTAGCACTACTTCGCTTAACAATGTGACAAATTAGTCACATTGTCCTCCCCTCCTTTTATTATCATTTTAGGATGGATTTCCGCCATGTAACGTCTGATTCCATTAGTTATACCTACCACCTAATAAAAGTTGAAATATTTTTCGTAGTCGATAAACCCATTATTCAACACAGGTTTTGAACCGAGGGCCCTTTCTCCATAATAATAGGAACTTTACAACATGCCAGTTAAGACCCAACCTCACATACCCACTCTCGACGTATTTAGTTAATTAGTCAATTTCTAAATTTGTGCAGGCATTATCTACCTACAGACGATATCATATTTTAATCAACATGATATCACGCCACTGAATAACATTTTTTTAATAATCACACAAAAGTTTAAGAAATTCTATAGACAGCATTCACTTTAACTTATGAAAGTCCTTAAGATATTAAATGTATTTATCGACATTATCCCTTCCCTATCGATTTCGTATCAAGCACACCTCGAAGAGGTCGTTTGACCTGAAACGCCGATACATGCTGTCGAGCACGCGCGCCCACTCTACACCTTTTAGCGGCCGTCCCTGCTCACTCGATAGTGCATGTTAGTAGGTTACTGGACTAGGTTGAGGTTGTGAGGGGTTTGGAACGATGGCGTGTATAGGTACCTACTATCCATGTTTTAAGGTAGGTACCTAGGTAGATTTATGTCTAGGTACTGATACCTTCATGGATATTTGGTATCTGTATTACCTACGGCTGTTTGCAATGTCGAGTTATTAGTGCATTCCAACACTTAGGTACGAGTTATAACATACAGTGGTGTCGAGACATGGACGCCGGACGGTGTGGTTAGTTTGAGGGATAGTACACTCGCAGAATTATATAGGTACCTAAGACGACTGTACCCGGAAAAAATAACGTTTTGAATAGTCCCGCGAACTGTATCAAACAAAAAGTCTTTCGTACACTATAAAAAGAGAACTACTGTCGGCTGTGGTAATAGTTAACGGTATCAATGAAAATAAGTAGGTATTTTCGTAGTCCTGTCTTCCGTAGTATTTTTTTGCAGTCCTGTCTACAGTACCTATACCAAGAAAAACGCTTACACGCTGTAGATACGGTAGATACTAGCAGTAACTATTTATTATCTGTGGTACTAGTCAACTGTACCATGGGTAAGAACCGATCACCGATGTAGCAAACGAGTTCAGGAGTGGAGACGAGACTCGATAAACGTAAGGTAAGACGTCCAAGTGTGTCTGTACCCAGCGATTGACCATTGCCTGCGTAGATCTATATTAGTTCTATCGAGATATGTATAACACGCAATTTGTTCCGTTTTAGTTTTTACATAAAATTACTTCTTCTATAACAGTTACTCAGCGATGTACTTTTAAATTACGCACTTTAAAAAAACAAAATCTAGACAGGCGATTAGATCTACGTTAACTCTAACTACTTATGTACTTTTTACTTATAAAATTCTTTACATTAAGTTAAAAAAGACAATTGAAAGAAGTAAACCTAGCGATGTGGTTAATCAATTTCGTGCGCTTTAGGAATTATTAATATTTTTCATTTTATATTTGTATCATATATAGATATATCGCTTTGAAAATCATAATCTTCTTTCGAAACGTAGGTAGCTTCTACTGTCATGTGGGTTTTAAATAAGTGTGCTTATAAATAAAATAAGGTCGTAAGAAATAATTTGAGGGTAGTATTGAATATTACCTGTTATAGAAGAAGTAATTTTTCACATTCACATCGCTAGGTTTCCTTTTTTCAATTGTCTTTGTTAACTTAATGTAAAGAATTTTATAAGTAAAAAGTACATAAGTAGTTAGATTTAATGTAGATCTAATCGCCTGTCTAGATTTTGTTTTTTTAAAGTGCGTAATTTAAAAGTACATCGCTGAGTAACTGTTATAGAAGAAGTAATTTTGTGTAAAAACTAAAACGGAACAAATTGCGCGTTATACATATCTCGATAGAACTAATATAGATCTAATTATTTAATGAATTCGTTACCACGCAGGCAATGGTCAATCGCTGGGTACAGACACACGACGTCCAACCACCTGGAAAAGGTCGAAGGGAGGGACAGGATGTGCAGGGCGCAGGACCTCTTGTGGTGGCGTGAATTGGCAGAGCCTACTACTGCATTCCGAGTGAACTGCCATAGGCCGATTTAATTCAGTCATCAGCATCACTGTGGGAAGCTGTGTACCTACGCTATAGACAGATTAGACAGTCCTGAGATGGGTGATTGTTTACAGTATTTCCATTTGCGAAAGTTACCTGGCTTCGTAGTCGGCAGTCCCGGTTGCCAAGTAGCATGATAGTCGTCAGTGGCTTGCTGCGGGTAACTTCAAAATGTCTTTTTAACACGACAATACGATCAGCACCGCATTTTATTACAGGTACCCATTTACATTAATATATGGTAAAGTTTAGTGTATGCTTCTGCCTACGAGAAAAGGCGTAGTTATTATGTACAATGAAATCGTGGGGTTTTAACTAACGCTTGGTGGAATGACTCTAAGCTAGTTCTTTAAGCCTTGGATGAAAAAAATAACAAGGCTTTTTACTTAACGGTTTTAAGAGTGACCTTATCGAGCCCTGACCATGAGCAGCGAAGTACATCACCCGTTAACGACCTTGATGATAAATATGCACTAGGGATGGGACATAACAAAAACACATATCGATATATTTATCGAAAATTTTATTAGTGATATCGTAGTAAAATAAAGGCTACTATCAACCAACACGCTACATCAGTGAGTAACCTAATGTGCCAGTGCCAGACTGCCAGGCAAGTAGCTAGGTAAGGCACAAACACCTTAACAACACAGTTACACATACACAGATCACCTTAAAGATGATTGATAGGTTAACATGGAAATTACTACAGGTCTACTATACTAGAGAATTTTTGACATTTTTTAGGCTTTTCAACGTTTATTCTTATTGTTTTTGTCCGTTTTCGGACAATATGATTCTTTAAGACTGAGTGTAAGTAAAATAATACATGCTTGTTGCGTTGGGTGGCTGATTGAATCAACACTTTAAAAAAATTACATTCCACATTATCATGTTAGTATAATCTATGTTTGAATACATTAGTATAATGGCACTGTTTATTATTTTTTGAGTACATTTTTCCGCTGTTCAAAGTTTGTTTATCGTCTTAATTTGGAACTAAAAATCATTTTTCTGAACATTATTACAAAAACTGCCTTGGCAACTTCTAGCGTTTGTAAAAAATGCTGTAAAGGAACAATAGGCATAAACATCGTTATTTGCAATGTCTGAAAGCCATCATATCAATAGCTGTTTAAACTGGATAGTAATATAACATTCTACAGTCGTTTGTTGTTAATTATATATTAATATCTATAGGTAATTTTACAAAAACTAAAAGGAAATACAAAATAAAAATTTATTAAATCACACCTTTATTAAATTCATGAGATACAATGAAATACTTTGTTGGTTACAAAAAGATCACATCGTTAAGTAACAAAAAATATCATTTGGACGGAAATCAAATTAATAAAAAAAATACATCGAATTTAAAAACTAAATTAATATTCTACTGGCTTATACATTAAGCAGTCTAAAATATTCTAAATAATATAAATTATAATGCACTTAATTAATTATAATACTTAACCTACTTTGTATTATAGTATCGATTCGTGTTATCGATAAGATCAATTTAGTTTTGGACAACACTATGAATACGGATTTTAAAGTATCATCATTTCCAGCCTATCTCTATACTGTAGTTCTTCTCTCGAAACCTAAGTAACGAAAGGCTTTACAAATTCTTCTATTTTTCTATCTCTTATAAGCCATGTATTTTAATCTCGGCAGTTTTTGAGGTTTTTAGGCATTTGGCAGAAATGGCCGAGGGCTTATATTGTATAGTTTGTTAGCACGTAGGTACATTCGAATAATATGGCTATTAGCATGTAAGTGTGAACATATTTGATTATAATGTTAAGTTATACATGATTTTTGGAAGATTTCTATCACTTCAATAGTAACGTGCGAAGCTATTCTAATATTTTATGTAAGACGCCTAGAAATTAAGTGCGTGGGCGTTCTTGTCCTACGACGAAAATTATAAAGCAAGGGTTTTTTATGAGATTCTTAAGAGATAACATGGGGAATAAAAATATTACCTTTTGCATGAAAATAAATGAAAAAAAACGTTGAGATTCAAGAAGAGTCTTTGTACTAATTAATATGATTTCTTTGCTATTTTTGAAGCTTAAGCAAGAGATAAAAGACTATAAGAACTGGTATCAAAAATTTAAGTAGAAAGTTGAATTTCAGGAAGTAATGAAATGATGAATTTGAATTACACACCGTCTAGACCTTAGGCTAATACATTATACAAACGTATGTGTAGATCAGCTGTCATATTTAATTCTTCTGTTTGAATTTATCTATGTATAATATTATACATAGAAAACTAATCAAACTTCAAAACAAACATTTACGGATTACACAAATATTTGTTCCCATCTGAGATTCGAACATAACAGATTGATTCCCATTGTTTTATCTATACAATACATCTAGTATTGTATAATTCTAGTGAGCTCATCATCATCATCTGAGCGATATTGCCGGTTCAGCAGAGCTGATAAGTAGAGATCAGACGAAACTGTCCTAATACGTACTGCTTGAGTACATAATGCACGTGTTGTGACGTTTAAACTGATCGTAAGAATAGGATTTGATTTGTTATGAAAAAAATCATTTAAAACGTATGTTTTACTTAAATTGCTTGGTTTTATCATTCCGATATAGTGTTTTCATGCAATAGAATTATGAAAATAAGAAGTAGGTTTTAGAAAATGTTATCAATGTTGATAAAATTTTCTAAGACTAACTGATTTTAACATGTTCTGTGATTTAATCAAATTCCATATCGATTTGATAAAATCTTATGTTTTTTTTTCATACGACCCCAAAATGTGCACTAGGTGTTAGGTGTGACAAATAAATGAAGTATGGGTGGTGTGAAGACTGTCGAAAAATCTCGATCGTACGATTTGAAAGTTTAGAGATACTTAGTTGAAATGTCATTTGTCTCCGAGATAATTTTGAAAAGCAATTAGTAAGCTGACTCGATCACAAATTTTATGTGATACATTTTTTGGTCTCGAGCAGGACTATGTCGCGCGTCGCCTCAAGACGTAATGAGGTGAAATAATTTGACGGTCGAATAAATAATAAATAAATAAATAAATATTTACGGACATTTCACACAACGCTATCTAATGCCAAAGTAAGCTAGGAATAACCTGCTTGTGTTATGGGTATCAGACTACGGATATTAATAATTATATACTTTTTAAATACATACATATTATACATAGAAACACCCAGACTCTTGAGACAAACATTTATGTGTCACACAAATATTTGTCTCCGGTGGGAATCGAACCCACGACCTCCAGCGCCGCAGGCGGTATCACTACCGACTGCGCCACAGAGGCAGTCATGTTGTGTCTCCAGTGAGAATGCAGTGTCTCGGTGGTCCAATGGTTAAGGCGTCTGGTCCGGCAAACCAGAAGCCGCAGGTTCGATTCTTGCTCGAGATCAATTTTTTTTTCACTTTACGTTTGGCATTTGTCTCATATTTGAAAACTCCAAAGGATAAGAAAAGACATTTGACCAGTAAACTTTTCGCCCACACTTCCAAGTCGTAGGATCGACAAGGTGCGCGCAGGTGATACGCCTATATGAAGAACTCCCTACGCTTGGTGACGCGTGGGCCGGTGGCGGCTGCAAGGGCCGCAGCGTCCGGGTCGGCCGCACCGTCCGCACCGCGCTCCTCCTGTAATCACATTTATTCATGGTACAATAGTGTTTGTTTGTTCAAGCAGCAATCTGAATCTAGATTTTTGTCATATTTTGAGGGCACTGACTGATCAGTCAATAGACGATCTATTGACTGATCTATTGAAATCTTTAAACACTTTCACAAACTTTTACATCTATACTAATACTAGCTGATGCCCGCAGCTTCGCCCGCGTAAAATTTGTTCCCGTTGCGGATTCCCGTGGGAACTTATTCCCGGGATAAAAGTAGCCTATGTGTTATTCCAGACTATAATGTATTCTTGTTCCAAATTTCAGCCAGATCAGTTCAGTCGTTCAAGCGTGAAAGAGTAACAAACATCCACACTCACAAACTTTCGCATTTATAATATTTTATTATACTAATATAAGTCGAAGAGCATGTTTATTTGAACGTTAGGATCTCAGGAACTACTAGTTGGATATCATCAATTCAAATCAGTATTACTTAATTGTTCCTCTTGAAAAGTTCTATGAAAAATTCCGCGATAGCATTATCTGTTTAGGTTAGCTCACAATAACCTCTAATGGAAATCCAAGTAGGCAATATTAGTTACGAGAATCAAAATATTATTACACCTCTCTATTTCCCTCTTGGGTGACACAAACGAAGCTGCGCGGGTCAGCTAGTTTATAATATTAGTAGAAGAGGATGCTGACCTGAGTAAGGTATTCTCCCTTGTGCCTCGACAGCGCCCGCACCAACACGATGGCTACCACGATCAGCAGCAGGAAGATAAACGCCAGAACAGCTGGGAATGGAAAAAAATGCATTAGAAATATCCATTCATTTCCTGTGAAATATTAGTATGGTACTAGATAAAACACGATATACAGTACCTAATATTGAATAACACCACATGTACTTTCTATAAAATGAACTTTCTAAACCTGGCAGGTTTTGTCTCACGGCATTTTGAAAGTTTATTAAAACATTACCAAAGCTTGAGTGATCATAATAATCTGTTTGAACATAATAGTACAAGTGATGATATTCTTGTTAGAAAAAAAAATATTGTTTAACATTTTTCTGCCAATGAAACTGGGCTCCACTTAATGTATAAATAAAAATTACTCAATAGGTATTCACTATTTAGTCAACAACCATAAACAAAACACATTGTTATTTTAAACTCTGAAAATAATTCTCTAGAGTACAACAATTGTTAATTTACCCTGAAAGTCGATTTTCATTGGAAGCTTTTAAAAATAGTTACATTAGTCCAGTAACTACTCTGTTAAATTTATTTCGTAAATTGTAAATTTATCTAAAACTGTGACAGCTGCCTTTTAGAAACACACGTATAGGGAATATGCTCGTGGTAAATGTGCACGTAAGCGAAAAGATACGTTCCAGTAAGGGTCGGATTCGATTTCATCACCGGGTAATGTGCTTAGTCGATTTTATTAGGTGCTTACACATCAAATTGGCGTTTTTCGTACTGGCCACTTTAATTACGATTTTCTCCTCTTTGGTAAGGAATTCCAAATTCAAATTTTCCCAGCTATTTACTCATGTATTTATCCTTCGATGACCGTCATTCATTTGTTTTTTTCTTCTGTTTTTTTCTGTTTGCGTCACTCATTTTACAAAATGGAAAACTTAAAATATCGCATTATTTACGAGTACGAGTTCCGCCGTGGCACTAGTGCTGCGGAAACGACTAGAAGGGTGAATGATGTGTATGGCGGTCATGTTGCAAAAGAAAACACAGTTCGTTTTTGGTTCCAACGTTTTCGTTCAGGAAATGTCGACCTGCAGAACAAGCCCCGTGGACGGCCTGAGACTTAAGTTGATAATGAAGTATTGAAGGCTATTGTGGAAGCGGATCCATCGCAAACCACGTCCGAGTTAGCTGCAGGCTGCGGTGTTAGTGATAAAACTGTTTTAATTCACTTGAAGCAAATTGGGAAGATTAAAAAGCTTGAAAGGTGGGTACCTCACGAATTGACTGAAGCAAACCGGCAAAAGCGCGTCGACTGCTGCGTTACATTACTGAACCGGCACAATAATGAAGGTATTTTAAACCGAATCATTACCTGTGACGAAAAATGGATTCTTTACGATAATCGAAAGCGCTCAGCGCAATGGTTGGATCCTGGCCAGCCAGCCAAATCCTGCCCCAAGCGAAAATTAACCCCAAAAAAGTTACTTGTAAGCGTTTGGTGGACTAGTGCCGGTATTGTTCATTACAGTTTTCTCAAATATGGCCAGACTATTACGGCTGATGTCTATTGTCAGCAATTGCAAACCATGATGGAAAAGCTAGCGGCTAAACAACCTAGGCTGGTCAATCGCTCCACGCCACTGCTGCTTCACGACAACGCTAGACCACACACTGCACAACAGACGGCTACCAAATTAGAAGAGCTTCAATTGGAATGTCTAAAACATCCTCCGTACTCCCCGGATCTTGCTTCAACAGATTACCATTTTTTTCGAAATTTGGACAACTTCTTGCAAGGGAAAAAAATCAACTCTGATGGGGCAGTCCAAATCGCCTTCACAGATTTTATTGATTCCCGTCCGACTGGTTTTTTTAGTAAAGGGATCAATGAACTACCTATGAGATGGCAAAAATGCATAGAAAACAATGGTTCATACTTTGATTAATTAAATATATTATATTTAAAAATATTCGACTTTTTGTTCCTCCTATACAAAACGCCAATTTCATATGTAAGCACCTAATATTTTGCTTATCGATTTTAAATTTAGATGATCAATTACCAAATGTTATCTTTTTAAAGTTACTCAGTCCTTAATATGATACAAGACTGCACTTGTTATCACTACATCACTTTAGTCTCGAGTATTTCCCATTAAAATCTCAGAAAAACACGCAATCAAGTGTCGGAAGACACATTAAAATCGAATCATTAGTTTCAGCACAGCATAAATGTGAGAATTTTGTCATCTAGCAATTAATATATGTTCATATTATTTTCATTCCAGGTTGAGTGATAAGATACTAGGGTCAATAGGTTATCGAGAATATTATTCAGACGCACAGATTTTGCATACAAAAGAGCTTGTGGTCATGTCAAACGCGTGTTTCGTAATAGTGTGAAGGATCATTCAATCTTAGCTGCTCTTCAATAAGCCCTTTCAAAACGAATGTTTCGTATTTATAAGGACCATTATTCGGCAAATATTAGCTATTTCAAGGTTTATAATTATGTTGTGATGGTTATACTCTGTCAATAAAGTGAGGATTTGATTTTTAAATGGTTAAAGTTCACATATTGAATAACACCACTTGTACTGTCCCACTACATTTATTGTAATTGTATAAAATAAATGTTGTGGAACAGTACAAGCAGCGTTATTCAATATGTGCAGCAAGTTCTACCAAGTGCCATTCATCAACAGTATAAATAAGGTTAAAGTTCAATTCCTCATGTCTGAAAGAATGGTACAGTTTCAGTATGTCAAAAGTCTTGTCATTCATAAACAATCTGTCTGGATGTAAAAGAGCTCCCATTTCGCTTATCGTTAAATTTTGATTGTATTTAAAATCTTTATTTTGATTGGCCTCAGAGAATGATTTCATCTTAGTATCGTCATAGTTCTCCCAAACCTGACTTTTGTGTTGAAATTTGCTATGATTTGAGTTTTTATTCTATTCTGTGCTGTGAGCCTAGTCAGGGGGTCGACAACCTGTGCAGGTAAGGTTGGGTAGGCCTAGAGATTTCAGTGAGTCAGTTGATATTTAGCCAATATCTCTAGTTGGGAGCAAGGAGACCAATTGGATAAGTTTTAATACTCGTAGCACTTACAGTTATACAATGCAGGAACTTTGGAGACTAGGTTTGTCATCAGAGAATTAGTTTGGTCAGAAACATTGTTTGGTAAACTGGTTTAATTGTAACATAGTTTATGGTTATCGTCTAAATAATAAAAATAACTGTTTTTTTTAACAGTTCACTTTTAAGAACAATAGATATAAAAGAACCAAATTTGGATGATTTCAAATTATTTTTTTGTACGATATGTTCTAAACACTTATCATGCAATTAAAATTCGATTAAAACATACATATTCTTTGCTTAACATTCTTAATTATGATCAAAATAGAACTATCAATTCGGCCTCTTATATCTAAATGTAGTTAAACAGAAGAATTGGAGCCAGCAACGCTCTGATTAATCTGCTGAAAGCCAAGTATCGGAGTAAGTAGTGGGAGAGCATTACTGCCGAGGATAGCCTCGTCCGTCTTGTGGAAGTCCAGCTCGCTCTGCAGGTCCACGGCGGGCGGCGGGCGCGTCTCCAGGCGCTCCGGGGGATGGGTCACCGGCTCCACGCCGCAGAAGTCCTCGTTTAGGACTCCTCCTGGATATACATATTTATGAGTAAGGGTAATTACACTGACAGGTAGGCATAGGTTAAGTCCGCGTTTCGTCATTCTTATATTGATCTTTATATCAATCATTTTTGTTGATGGCAAACGAGTTCTTGATGGCAAAGTTAATAAAACCCGGCCAAATGCGAGTCGTATTTATTGGTATAGCGGCAAAAAATATATATAATCTGTTAAATTTTAACACTCCAGTAATCACGATACAGCTTGAAGACAGACAGATGAACAGCAAGTCTCAGAATGTTTACCCTTAGTGCACGAGACCCTAAAGATTTATGTATTACAGCGTACGCACCCAAACGATTTTAGCTGGCCGATTTTTAAGAAAATTTGTCCAGTACGTTATATTAGAATCGTCGTAAATATCGGTCTTACAGTCGCTCGTGGGCGTGCGTCGTCATTCATACAAACAGCAGTACGTTATAATAGAAAACCCAGATGTGTAGCACAGACAATAGCATACATCCACAGTCATTGCCTATTACAGTTTTTTTTGTTCACACAACAAACTGGGCTTCCCCAAAAATCACCCCAATATTCAATCCTATATGGTCTGCATCAAAATCTGAGCCAAAACTTTTCATTCTTCAATCAACCACATCCCAAAAACAACAAAACAGGCTTCTAGGGTCGGCAGCGCGAGTGTGGCGCCTCTGGTGTTGCAAACGTTCATAGGCTGCGGTGACCACCAGTCCTTCTGGTGGGCCGTATGCTTGTCTGCCACCTTAGTGGTATAAAAAAAAAAAAAAAAAAAAAAAAACAACAAACTCACCTCCCAAACTCCTAACATTAGGCGGCGGGTCCTGCTGAAACAGCAACTTGAGCGGGTATATGTCGTCGAACTCCACGCGACTGACGCAGCCCACGAACCCTTGGTTCATGGACTCGTTGCGACCTATGTACATGTACTGGATGTTGTTGAACTGCGCGTCGGCTGAGTCTTTGATGTCGAAGGTGAATTCTTGAGTTTCGTAGTTGTCGACCTGGGATGGATGAAAAGATTGATTTATTAAGACATTCATGGTGAATATTGGGTCTTTTTCGAGTATTGACAACTATTTTGCTCACCTCTCGCCGTTTCGGCAATAGTGCAACAGCCGAGGTCACGAATAAACTCGCTGTGACTAGTGACCACGGCTGTTGCAATTTTGCTAAAATGTTTAGAGGCGAGCAAAACATGTATAGTATCAATTCGACTGTTTCACTTTCACAATAGCCGTAAGCTTATTTGCATCATAAAACTAAGAGGTCCCATACACCTACAATAATATTGACTCAATAACATTGCATCAGTATTTATATCCGTCCGAGTACGTCAAAGTCAAACCTCAATTTTTACCCCTACAGTCTAAGTCTACACGATCAATTTATTGAAGAATCATCTTATTGTACGTGTATGAGGCCTCTTATACACATACCTGTAGTACCATAGTGGCGCCACCGTTCTTCCTCGACAGTCTCACGTCGTGGTACTGGCCCATTCCAAAGAACTTGCCTTCGAATATGATCTCACGGCGCTCGAAGCCGAAGTCGAATATTACTCGCAAGTGACCTGGGATAGGAACGAAATGTTTAATTATTACTGTTGAGACATTACTAGGAGCAAAACACTCAGGTAACATTAATATACTTCTAAGTTCCTGCTTATTACAAGTTAAGACTGCCTCTGTGGCGCAGTCGGTAGTGATACCACGCCTGCGGCGCTGGAGGTCGTGGGTTCGATTCCCATCGGAGACAAATATTGTGTGACCCATAAATGTTTGTCTTAAGAGTCTGGGTGTTTCTATGTATAATATGTATATATTTAAAAAGTATATAAGTATTAATATCCGTGGTCTGATACTCATAACACAAGCAGGTTATTCTTAGCTTACTTTGGGATCAGATAGCGTTGTGTGAAATGTCCAAGAATATTTATAAAAAAAAAAGTTTCCCAACTTGGGAAAGACAAAAAAATTTGAAATAAGGATATGATATATTGAGGTTTAGGCCACTCTTGCACTGATCGCCTCAAATAGTACCGCACACATAGCTGGGATCCTTTTTACATGTATACAGCGCTCACACTACCCCTTAACAAGGAGAAAGACGCCCCCGTGACGCTCATGGCTGCCGCAAACCGGCCACAGCAGCAGCCGCCCACGAACAAAAGGAAGCGACGCGGGCGACGCTGGCGCAGGCCTGCTAAGGAGTCCAAGGCGTTCCCTCTGCCAACGCACAGCCTGTGCCAGCAGTGGTCGCCACCCTCTCGCGGTGGAAGGCAATGGGCGTGACCCAGCCTCAGCCCAGCGGACCTCCACAGGTCAAACTGTCCACAGTCATCAGCACCCTGCAGCAGGTGCTGGCAGGTCCAGGTGCATGTTGGAGCTGTGCAACACGCTTGCATGAACACCACATGCACACACCTCGGCCTGCCCACGTCTACTACTGCACGGCGAGTACTGTGGGTACGCCCCCTGGACCTGACCACTCCCCGTCGCTGGCCGATAGGCGCTAACTGGTGTCACACCCAGTGGGCTCGACCACAAATTAGAGATAGTACAGATGGAAATCTACATACTAAATTCGCTGAGGCTGCGCACTCATAGACAACGCCCACTAAGTTCACAGACACGAGGTCAGGTGGTTTCAGCCGAATTTTCGATACTGATTTGTGCGCGAGTGTGTGTAGCAGAGGGAAGATGTGAAAAAAAAAGTACATACTGCTCGTTCGCTCTAACTTTGCCGCTCGGCTGCATACTAAAGTCGAATTTTTAATTAGACGAAGTAAATTGACAGCAACTAATGTCCCTTCTTCATACAATGTTGCTTATTTTCTATGACGAAGTGACATTAGCTACTGTCAATTTACTTCGTCTAATTAAAAAATCGGGTAAACGCCTCTACGCCAGCGGCAAAGTTAGAGCGAACGGGTAGTACATGAGTTTTCCATCTGTACTATATCTAATTTGTAGCTCGACCGTGGGCATGGCCGCGGCGCAAATGTCCCCTCGCAGAGGGAGTTGAAACCACTGAAGAGGTTCACAAACTTGACCAGTTACCCCGGGCGTTAAATCCTTTTCGATCGGCGCAGAACGTGAGCGGAGCGGCGGCGATAAAATGCCTAGGCGTGGCGTGACTCGGCAGTGTCTTGTTTCTATTATATCTACGGTGGAGTCTTCTCGTTTCGGCAGTGAATTAGTCTTGATACCAAAGTTCTTTTTAAAGGCTATTCTTCTTATATGTTATTGAGCAGTTATTGAGAGAGAAAGAGAGGAAGTTACCTGAGTTGGAGACCTGCAGCGTGAGGTACTCGCCGGAGATGTTGGAGAAGAAGCCGAGCAGGAAGCCCTTGGGGCTGGCCGTGGTGAAGCCCACGCGGATCTTCTCCGCGATGGTGGAGCGCCACGAGCCCAGGAAGTCGTACTTGATCATGGAGTTGGGCCGCAGGTTCACGCCGATCTCTGCACAATTACAATTCAAGTTCTAATGTGGTCGATGGGCATTGATATGATAGATGAGTGAATGAATAGATACTACTCTTTGACCTGAAGCGTAGGGCGGAATCTCCATACAAATGACTATTTTTGAATTATATCACCTACACTACAAACACGCTATGACGCTATGTTCGTACAGAGCTTGAATGTGTGCGTGACCAATATGGCTAAGCAAGCGTTCCCTCAAAACACCCGTCTATAATGACAGCTGTTCCGGACTGGCGGGGGTAGGGAAGCTTGGTCAGTGAAGGAAAGGAAATTGCCTATCTGTATGTAATCTTACTAATATTATAAATGCGAAAATTTGTGAGTGTGGATGTGTGCATGTTTGTTACTCTTTCACGCTCAAATAGCTGAACGGATCGGGCTAAAATTTGGTACAGATATACATTATAGTCTGGAATTACACATAGGCCACTTTTTATCCCGGGAATAAGTTCCCACGGGAACCGGGAACAAATTTTGTTGATTATTTTTAGAAGCTGCGGGCATCAGCCAGTACCGGTATATTATCTTTGCCTAAAGTGTATCGTGTGTCATTTGTCGTGTGTCGGGTGTCGTGTATCGTGTGTAGTGTGTAGCTTGTCGCTCACCATCAGCACAGATGGGTCCCTTGAAGGCGGTCCAGCGACAGTCGCACGAGTACGAGTCGTACCCCTCCAGGCACGTGCCGTTGTTGAGGCACGGCGACGACGAACACTTGCCCACGCAGCCCTCCGATATGCCGTACATGCCTGCGGACACACAACACAGTAATCAAAAATCAAAAATTCAACCTTATGTCATTGTGATAAGGTTCAATATAATAGTACAGTACCTCTTCTTGCATACGCGCGCAGGTCTACAGGCCGTCCATTAAGCAGCAGTGCTCTCATGCAGCCCACGAATCCGTCCTTGTGGTCCAGAGCCGCCCCCAGTACAAGGCCGGTAGTCAGTTGGAGAGCTCGCACCGGCTCCTTGGCTGTTCGGATCTCGTTCTTGAGCGCGCCGTCTACTACTACTCGAGCTTCTTTTCTGATAAACAACAACAAAATTTGGTTAAAAAACTACTGATATACAATACGATCTTAATATCGTCCAATGCTTTCTTTCTAAATGAATAAGGTGGCAATTCACACAATCAGATCATCAAACCACAAGTAAGTTTAATTCATACTGGCACTGGCACATTATGTATTGAAAAATATGCGCTACCCTAAATGTGGTTCAGGTATACGAAGGATGCCACGAGGTAAAAATGTTAGTCAATATTGTTTTTTACAAGGGTCCGACTATAGACCCCTGTGGTATGCCTTTCTACCTCTAGTCAGGCCTCCGTCACTCTCTACAATTCGTTTTATAAGCACCTACTCCTAAGTATTATGACGCAGAACTAACGTGGCCGACCGGCAGAGGGCTGCCACACGCCAGACCGAGCGAAGTGCGCACAACCAATGTACATTTCCCGAGTAAAATAATATTTCGCTTTATTTAGTCTTGCTTTTTTTTTCATCTTACTTCTTACTAATATTCTAAAATTAATTGCGACAGTGTTTGAGTGCGGATGTGTAGATCTGTGAATGTTTGTTACTCTTTCACGCTCTAACGGCTCAACGGATCTGGCTGATATTTGATACAGGGATAGATTGTAGTCTGGAATAACACATAGGTTACTTTTTATCCCGGGAAAAAGTTCCCATTGGAAGCGGGAAAAGGAACAAACTTTTACGCGGGCTAAGCTGCGAGCATCAGTTAGTTATAATATAATTCTTATGTAAAGAAGAAGAAGTTATAAAATATTATTAAGTTTTTTTTTCAGACACTGTGTTTATTGTTTTTTGTAGTTATATGTATTTTTGTTACGTGCTTACAACCCTAATGTTGTCAATAGTTGTCACTCGATGACGCAATCATACGGTGTGCGCACGAATCTCGACTCTCGGAATACGTCGTAGAGCATTTTTTCCAGTGTAGCGATATGTTATAGCTAATATTTTTGAGGTTAAGTATGGGAGTGATGTATCTGTTACGTAGTAACTATTATTTAATCTGTGCTCTAGTGACAACTGTGTCAGAAAGCTTTGTTACATTGATATCAGTTTACTGTGCGTCATTATGTGTTACGTGGCGTTCTTAAATAATTAGATTTTATATACCTTAATAACCTTTCAAAATAAACATTACTGTTCTACAGAATCAAAAGCTTAACAAGAAATAACTATAGAAATAAATCAAACATCACAAAATCTCACCTATTTCTCTCAATAGAAACAGAATGCCAGTTGTTGTCAGCGAGTCTGTTGCTGGTCTCGACGGACACCCCGAGCGGCGTGTCTCCCACTTGGAACTGGAACTGGAGCTGGTCGCCGCCCATGATGGACAACTTTATGTAGTCTTGAGGACCCTGTAACAAGTGTACTAAGTGATTATTAAAGAAAATTGTGTGCCTAATGTAGATCATGAAATTGTTCATTAAAAAGTGAATGAACCGTCTAGCCATCTAGATTCCATTTATATTTGCTGAGATTTCGGGTTCTAAATTTTGGTAGGATCAAATATTGGTCCGCAAATGTTTGTTTCGGAGTTTAGATATTTTCGATATATGAATTTAGAAATCCTACTAATATTATAAATGTGAAAGTTTGTGAAGATGTATGGATGTTTGGATGTTTGTTACTCAATCACGCTCTAACGGCTGGATGGATCTGGCTGAAATTTGGTACAGGGATAGAGTATAATCTGGAATAACACATAGGCTACTTTTTATCCCGGGAAAATGTTCCCACGGGAAGTGGGAACGGGAACCAAATTTCACGCGGGCGAAGCCGCGCGCATCAGCTAGTATATGGATATATAATAGGCTAAATATATATTTATAAACAAAACCTTTTGTATCGGAAAAATATATTAAATAACTATAGTACTAATCTAACCTTAGAGTGCAGCAACACAGCATTTTCCCTGGTAGTCTTGAACTCGAAGTAGATGTCGCCGCTGTGGCCCAGGTCGAACATGGGCAGTGTGATGATAGCGTCCGTGATGCGGAACGTGACCGCGTTGCTGAACAAGTCTAATACAAAAAGATAAAACGTATTTACGCAAGTTTAATGTGCGAAAATTTAATTAAAGATCCTAATAAAAGTACTTATTTAGTGAAATATTTTACAGGAGCGAAAAGAGATCCTTGAGGCAGTCCTGTGTTCTACAATGTATAATGATGTGCCAAATGCAGAAACGAGATACAATTTGTGCGTGTGGACAGAAAGTAGTAGTAGACACTGTAGACGTTTTTCGAGCACAAAGAGGGGATTCCCAGACCAGACAAGGTAAAAACTTTCATATCGCGATGCAGGATTTCAATTGTTTTTCGTCATGTCGCCAAACGTGCTTGTATGTTCAAAGATGTGTGTATAATGTATATGGTGTACATATTTACCGTCTCCCTCGCACAGCAGAGGGCCTAGCGTGTACCGTCCCTCCTTCTCGTCCAAGTGCGAGCCGGTGTCTCCGAACCGCAGTTGTTTCACCGGCAGGAACTCTTTTTCCGTGATCTCGCCACCGTCAACTTGGAACTCTAGGATTGGACAAAATGTTGACGATTACTGTCTTAATGCAAAAGGAACGGTTTTAATTAAACGAACAAGAAAGCCGTGAGATCGTTCTCACCAGACTGCCCCTCTCTAACACGTTTATTGTGAAAGTGAAAGTTCAATCTGATTGATGTTGTCATTTCTGTTTTATTTCAAACTTTGAACAGATGATCCACGTCCTATATTCCGAACCTGACCCGAAAACCTGACCCGGTCGCGGGTTAGGTTAGGAACTTGAAAAAAAATGTAATATTTGTTCCGAACGTAACCCTCTTCTTCCTAACCTGACCCGACGTCTCGTTCCTATCATAACCCGAATTGCGCAGATTGGTCATTCTCTGTAATCTTTCTCAAATTAAAAAGTACATATGTGTCAAATCAGTATATATAATATTTACTATTTTGTGATAATTAACAGAACGATTAATTCAACCATAATAAATGAATGGTTAACACCCCGACTCGGGGGTATTTTTTTTTTTTTGTTTTATCGACGTGTTCTTATTTTACATTATTTCGATTTATTAACATTTACGATTTTACGATTTTTACATTTTTCGATTACAGAGAATGACCAATCTGCGCAATTCGGGTTATGATAGGAACGAGACGTCGGGTCAGGTTAGGAAGAGGGTTACGTTCGGAACAAATATTACATTTTATTTCAAGTTCCTAACCTAACCCGCGACCGGGTCAGGTTTTCGGGTCAGGTTCGGAATAATCGATCCACGTCACCTAGTGACGTAGTTTAACGCGACAGAGTCACAGCTACAGACAAAGTCTCGCCATAAGCCTCTCTGCACGAGGGGCTAAAAGTGAAAAAAATATGTGATATAGACGTATACAAAAATAATTAAACGTTTTAGATTAATTTTCTTTGAATTTTGTTCCATTGTTTCACTGCTTAATAATCGTCGTGTTCTC
Organism: Miltochrista miniata; assembly: GCA_933228765.1. Classification (NCBI taxonomy): domain Eukaryota; kingdom Metazoa; phylum Arthropoda; class Insecta; order Lepidoptera; family Erebidae; genus Miltochrista; species Miltochrista miniata. Next base: position 36,680,248 of record OW121758.1, on the reverse strand, counting down.
AAATCTGATAAATAATCGTAACATACTATTAAAAAAAAAAATTACTTAACATTACGGTTTTTTTATTGCTTAAAATATTTTGTACAAGGCAGATAGAGTAACTACATCATACTAGTATAGTCTTATAGTGATTAAATTTGGAATAATTACCTCTAGTACCTATAAATCACTAGATAATGCTCGCGGCTTCGTGGAATTCCGTACCATTTCCCGCTTCCCATGGAAACATATTTCTGAGACAAGTCTACAATTCTACATGTTATCCAGACTATAACTTACCCCTGTACCAAATTTCAGTTCGATTTCACACGTTAGAGCGTGATTGAGTAACAAACATCCAAACAAGTTCACAAATTTTCACATGTATAGGGTGTCTCAATAAGAGCGCACTTTTTAAATTTAGTGCTATTTTTTTTTGTGCAAGTGGCGACTCTGAGATTTGACAGTTTACACATTTATTAGTTCCGATTAATAAAAATGGAGCGCTTTTCGAAAGAACAACGCGTAATAATTGTGAAAACTTATTACAAAAATTTGGAAAGTTATGCTGAGACCGCTCGCAAACTACGAACAATTTTCAGTCGAGAAAGTGCACCTAATGTGTGAACCATTCGAAGAGTTGTCAAAAAAATGAAGAAACTGCGTCGGTAATGGACAGTAAGACTCCTGTGCTTCCGTTGTGTGCGTACGACATGTGGTTCCAGCAAAACGGCGCGGCGCCACCTGTTACACCGCGCATGAAACAATCCATTTATTGCAGCAACGATTGCCGGAAAAAAATCAATAAATTCTGATGTGAACTGGCCACCAAGATTTAACGCCGTGCGATTTTTTTCTTTGGGGTTTTCTCTAATCGCAGGTTTAAGCGATTAAACCAGAAACAATGCCTAAGCTCAAATCCGAGATCCAACGAGTCATCGGTGCGAGACAGCCTCTGTGAAAAATTCATGGAAATTTTCATGAATAGAGTAATGGCCTGCCATCAGAGCCGTGGAGGCCATTTGACGGATATTTTGTTCCATACTTAATCGGAACATGTCTTTTTGACAATTCAATAAAAAAATCACAACTCTCTCAAAAAAATATGTTTTTTATATTAAAATGAAAAAGTGCACTCTTACTGGGACACCCATTATAATATTAGTAATACAACAAAAGCTACGTACCTTCGGGCTTAGCATGCTCGGCATCACAGTTACACCACTTGGTGGGGTCCGTACACGCGCCTAGCACGCCGCACTGGCACATGCGGGAGCCGGGCGTCGCGCCGGCCCAGTAGTCCATGCGCTGGCCGGTGCGGGACACCCACCACGCGAACGGGTGGAACGACGCCTCCTCGCCTATGAACGGACAAAGGAACAAGGTTTTACTAAAACTGGCCAAGTGCGAGTTGACTCGCACACAGAGGTTCCGTACAAAAAACCGCAGACCCCCTTAATCCCCTCATTTTTATCTGATTTTACTATTTGTTGTTATAGAGGCAACAGAAATACAGCATGTGTGTAAAATTCAGCTCTCTAGCTATCACGGTTCCTGAGATAAGATAGATAGATAAGATAAGACAGATTACATAAGAAAAAAAATATTTGTGAAAACATGTGTAAGTACATTAGATGTTTCAGATACACTAAAGTTTTAACATACAGCCGAGATACAGCCATGTGAGGGACAGCCAGTCGAACAGATAGACGGACGGCGAAGTCTCATGAATGAGGTTCTGTTTTAGGCCCTTTAGGGACAGAACCCTAAAAATAAAAGGAGTTGATGATTATTAGCACAGTTTTCTTATAAAAGATACTATGGTTTGTGATTTTTTCATACTGCTTCAGTTATAAAATGACTCGACGAACGATTATTGCGAGGCGCTCTGATCGATCTATTACCACTATATCAGGTTTATTGGCTACAATAGTCCTGTCAGTGATAAGATCGATCCCAATACAACGTGGCACGACCATTTTCAAGAACTGGGTCGGGCACATACCTGTAATACGGTACCTCCAAATCCACAAGTTTATATTTTAGTGCAAGTTGCTGATGGACAATCCTGGCCACTTGGTTGTGTCTATGCAAATAGTCGCCGTTGGCAAGACGAGAACAACCAGAAATAATATGTCTGAGAGATTCACCGGGTAGGTGGCATGCCCGACATATGTCAACCGTACCATCTCTCAAAATATATTTCCGATAGTTATTCGTCATAACAACTTCGTCTGTAATTGCACAGACAAAACCTTCGGTTTCGCCGAACAAATCACCGAAACGTAGCCAGGAGACAGATGCTGTTAAATCTACATCGGGCCCGTGTAAGGCCCGATAAAATCGTCCATGCAGCTCTTTGCTCTGCCATATCTCCTTGCGATCTGTAGTTGATAGTATTACTGGTTTGTGCCAGTTCTCTTTGGCAAGAGCAAGAGGGGTCAGTCCGTTATCCATTGCTACCACATCCCGATGCATACCCACGTCAGCATGAAGGAAATATTCCCTAAGGTTGTATACCTCACGATTGTGTAGGGTCTTGGCATTTAAAAAGCCGCGACCTCCACACTTTCGTGGGATATACAACCTCATTACAGACGAACGCGGGTGATGCATTCGGTTTATGGTCAATAGTGAACGGACTTTCCTATCCAGGGCGTCTAATTCAGTCTGAGTCCATCTAAGTATGCCGAAGGAATAGATTAAGATTGGCATGGCCCAACCGTTGATAGCCCGCACCTTGTTACCGCCCGATAAAAGACTTTTCAGTACTTTTTTCAGGCGGCCAAAGAAACGGTCCACCAACGTTTGTTTCATGCCAATCTCTGTAATACCTAATGCCTGCGACATACCCAGATACTTATAGGTTTCAGTCGCGGAGATGGATTTAAGTTTTGTGAAATCTGAAAGATGTACTCTTTCAGATTCCACAATTAGTCCCTTCTTTACATGCATGACAGCGCATTTATCTACACCAAATTCCATTTTGATAGAATTACTGAAAGCTTCTGTGACTTTTAGTAACTCTATCAAGTGGGAATCGGTGGAGGCAAATAATTTCAAGTCATCCATGTAAAGAAGGTGGGAAACAACTTGACCTCCTCTCCTGAACTGATAGCCTAGCCCTGAACCCTCCAGTAAGGTACTGAGAGGATTCAGCGCCAGGCAAAACCATAAGGGACTCAGGCTGTCACCCTGAAATATACCCCTCTTGATCCTGACAGGCTCGCCATTCCCAAGAACCTGACGACATCCTGGATATACAAGAGCCGTTGTCCATTGCCCCATACATGCCTTTAAAAAGGTGCTAAGAGTTGCATCAACTTTATACAACTCCAGCACCCTCAACAGCCATGTATGTGGCACTGAATCGTAGGCTTTCTTATAATCAATCCAGCATGTCGCCAGGTTTTTCCGGTTACGACGAACCTGCTGGTTAATGGCCATGTCAAGAATAAGGAGTTCTTTAGTACCACGTGACCCGCTTCTACATCCATTTTGAGAGTTAGACATTAAGGAATTATTTTCAATATGAGTACCTAATTTTACTCTCAAAATAGATGTAAGAAGCTTATAGACCGTTGGTAAACAAGTAATCGGTCTATAATTTTTAGGGTCCGTAGTACTACCGGATTTGTGGAGAAGGTGGGTAATTCCAGAAGTCATAAAAGATGGAAGCGACCCCGACTCAAGTGATGATTGAAATTATTATTATTATTTATTCTCTTTATTAAATTAAATAACTTATATAATACTGTAGAAGTCGACTTGTCTATGACTAGATTTCCAATATAAAAAGGCGCGCAATGTAGTGGACGCCCTCTTTTCGACGGTCGACCGCTGCAGAGTAAAGAACTACACACCCTGGTGATCAGTGTGATCCATGTGATATTAGTGTCGCCGTGATTGTAAGAATGTTCTAAGTTACTTACTGATTAGCTACTTGTGTAATGATTACGTTCAGGGTGTAGTAAAATTTGTTAAATAAAGTGATAGAAATCTGCTTTGTTAATCTCAGTGTATATTTTTTTATTAACATTCCTGGTGATTGCTAACATCAGAAGTGGGATTCTTACCTAATTGCCAACTCACCGAGTCGAACGAGAGGTATTATGAAACATAAGGAACGTAATCATTACAAAGTACCCTCTTTTAGTGAGTTGTGTATGTTTTACGCAATTTGTTTGTGTTTTCTCGTGTAATTATGCCTAAAACGCATAATTCAAGCCGTAAATTGCATAGTGAATTGATGATTTGAGTGGACCATCGTGAGTGCCACGTGTCGTGTAATTGGTCACGAAGGGTATTACGGGGAATACCGTTCGTAGCCGTCGCGATCCTAGACACCACCATCGCGGTCTCGGATCCAATCTCGTTCGTTGTTACACGTACGGTATCGTTAAAAGTGAGATGTTTCTACAACTTGCCATAAAGGAAGCGAATTAGTACCGAAAGTGCCCGTGAACTTTTCAAACGTTACAAATGATTATGGACGCGATTCAAGCGTTCAACCCCTTTAGAATGCAGTATTTTATGACTATAATTTTGACCCGTTAATTCACGTATTGACGCGTGGTGCGATTATGTTTGTGCACAGTTAATCAATCGTTGAAGTGACTAGAAACTGTCCTTTGTCACTCTCCTATACAGTAACGGCGATGATCCTCCTGTCCGCCGATCCGGGAGTTCTAAATCAATGCGAGGGGCGTTGTTGAGCGCTAGAAGCACTAGTCGACGCGATGCGCGTTGGTGTGCGCTGCACGCGCTAGTCTACGCGATGCGCGTTGGTGTGCGCTGCACGCGCTAGTCTACGCGATGCGCGTTGGTGTGCGCTGCACTCGCTAGTCTACGCGATGCGCGTTGGTGTGCGCTGCACGCGCTAGTCTACGCGATGCGCGTTGGTGTGCGCTGCACGCGCTAGTCTACGCGATGCGCGTTGGTGTGCGCTGCACGCGCTAGTCTACGCGATGCGCGTTGGTGTGCGCTGCACGCGCTAGTCTACGCGATGCGCGTTGGTGTGCGCTGCACGCGCTAGTCTACGCGATGCGCGTTGGTGTGCGCTGCACGCGCTAGTCTACGCGATGCGCGTTGGTGTGCGCTGCACGCGCTAGTCTACGCGATGCGCGTTGGTGTGCGCTGCACGCGCTAGTCTACGCGATGCGCGTTGGTGTGCGCTGCACGCGCTAGTCTACGCGATGCGCGTTGGTGTGCGCTGCACGCGCTAGTCTACGCGATGCGCGTTGGTGTGCGCTGCACGCGCTAGTCTACGCGATGCGCGTTGGTGTGCGCTGCACGCGCTAGTCCACACGACGCGCTGCACGCTGGTCTGCGCGACGCGCATTCATATGCGCTACACGCGCGTGCATTGATCACGTTATGCGCGTCTACGCGATGCGCACGGGTGCACGCTACACGCACGCGCCCTCAGCTGCGGTCAGGAAGTGCCAAGCTTACGAAAAGGCCTTATAATTTTCACCTATTCCCTTAAAACTCTTACAGATCCGACAAATTCTAGATCTTGTAGGATATTTTCGTAGACATATCCAGAATCGTGCTACAAGGTTTGACTGAAAAGTTTATTTGGAGTTCACATCAATAACAAATTAGACAAGGCTTGATACGATTGTCTGACGAGAGTGACCAGTGAACCCAGAATCAGAACCTCCCACGGAGGTTCACACGGACGCAAGTTAGTAGTATTGTGGTAGTATCTAGTATTAACCTATGCTGATGATGGGAAGCGTGTGGTAGCATATTCCATTCGGTAAAGTAAACGTTAGCTGTCGTAAAGGCTTCATAACACTTTTGCTATAACTTTGTTAAGTTACCCTCAACGTTTTTGTTATTACTTTATTATGTTACTCTCAAATTGACAAAACATAAAAATGGTCTGCTCCTTTTTTTCTGAGAGGCGCCCAATGGTCGATACGAACACAGGATTCCGCTTTCCAGCAAAGAAAAGGAGTTGTACTGCCACATGCTGATTATCTCAATCGAAATTATATCGGTCAGGTCAGTAAAATATCAAGGCCTCTTAACTGGACACAAAAAGAATAGACTGCAGAGGAGGGCATGCGAGTTTTTCGATCAACTTGCGTAAATGTGTTTTACTTAGAACAGAGCGAGCTACACTTAGGGTGTCTCTGAGAGATAACATCCGAAACAATGTTATCTATTAGAGAACCAGAGTAGTCAACGTAGCTCGCAGAGTAAGTACATCATAGTGGCCATGGGCTGGCACATCTATAGTAGAACCAACGACCTGGACAAGGCCGTAGGAAAGGATGCGAAAGGCGTAGAACCGTGTAAATTGGGAGAGGTCTACATCCAGCAGTGGACTGCTGTAGGCTGATTGATGATTGATTGAGAAGTCATAAACTTGTACTTCTTGAGTTTTTTTTTAAGAACATAAAACCCCGTTTCCAGTAATACCTATACTTGGATGCATGCATTGGATTGAATTCTAGACAGGATGTAGCCGAACGGTTTGGGACAATGACAAATGTAGTGTTCCTTTTCTGTACAGCAACGCTGATTTTACTGTCAAAGGTTAGTCTGCTGGTTGTGTGAAATTCGTGAAAGAAATGGGGCCAGAGATTTAGGTACTACGTTACACCAAAGATGCACCACGCAAACAGACAGGTCCACTTACGCTTGAACTGTACTCAACATGATCTGAATCGAGGTCAATTAATTAACCCCCGACGAAAACACGTGTTGTTGTGGGTGTAACCTGTGTGTTTGTCTGTGGCATCACAGCTGCCTAACGGATGGGCCAATTTGGATACGATTTGTTTTTATTTCAGAGCCGAGGTGATTAATGTGTCTTAGCTATACATTTTGAACATCATCACTTTCTAGGTGATGAAGGAATTTCTCCTAAGCTTCGCAGAACTGATCGATCTGAAATTTGGCGTACTGTTGTTTCAATGGTATTTCAGCGACATGGAAGCGTCGAACTTACTGCTCTAATGGGTAGTCTGCGGGATGCCCGCATCCTCAGAGAGATGCAGCATTTGCACCAAGATGGGGCTCGTTGCAGCGGTCTTAGTATCGAGGTATTGCTGATGAACAGTTTAAATATTTGTGTTTAAATATTTTTGTGGAAGTTGCAGCTGACCTTTACGTTATTAAACGGAGGACGTCTCATTTTTTCCTGGGTCTCATAAAGAGAAACTAAACTACCGTCCTACTGATTTGGTCGCTAGTCTGAGATGTGCCATTGGGAGGTTTGCAACTAAACTGTAAATCAAAAAGGTGCAGAAGTCCCTACGATCGGGTTACTGAAGAGTAACTAGGTACCGTAAGGTTCACACGTGGATCGTAATAGAGGTTCACCTCGCGTGTTTAAATGTTAACAATTTGTGTTTTCACAGGTTCAATGTAAAAATGCAAGTTGGACCCTGGTATGGTAGATGGTGGTCCATGCGAGCGCCGCCGAGCGGATGACGGGCTGCGTGCGGCCCAGTTTATGGTGGTATGGCAGGACGAATGGTGGCCTGATACCTGCACTGCATTCTTCGAGTGGCGAGTTGACGGTAATATTGACAACATTTACTATGACAGGTTCTTGTATGGGTAACCACCACGTGACCACTTTGTTATTTTGCGAGCGTTTCCGTGCTTCGGAAGGCACATTAAGCTGTTGGTCCCGGTTGCCAGTAAAATGGCAATCATTAAGCAAAGTTAAAAAATTTTTAACAGTGGGCAGTCACAACCTGCGCCTGTCCATATCAGCACAGCAATATGACTCAGCACAGCACCTATTACGTGGTACAACATCTATAGGTGAAATGTGGGCATATAATGTGCTTCTGCCTACCCCTTAGAGGATAAAAGGCGTGACCATATGTATGTATGTATGAGTTGTCGGTGTTGACTTAAGTGGCGTGTGCCTGACGGGTGCGTGTCATCTGAACGCAGCCAGTGTTGGTGAAGGAACAGAATACGGGATGTTCCATGCTGACATGCTGGGTGCCAGTGTTCTGTATGGGTACAACTTTTGTACATATATGGGTACTAGTTTTATGTATAAGTGTTAGTTTCGTATATAGGACGGACTGCGGGACGTTCTTATTGGCAGACTGCGGGATGCCAACTCCATGTAGAGGACGGACTGCGGGACGTTCCTTTTGGCAAATAGACTGCGGGATATTTGCCCTACGTGGTAGTGTTAAGATGAATGTCGGTGTACAGGACGGACTGCGGGACGTTCCTATTGGTATGCCTGTGGGATGCCAATTCCCATGTAGTTAGAGGACGGACTGCGGGACGTTCCTTTTTCGGCAAACAGACTGTGGGATGTTTGCCCTACAATGAATTGGTAGAGTGATGATGAATGGTAAATACTTGAATCCAAGTGTGAATGAATCATAAACCTCGTATGAATCAGAAATCCTCATATAGTTTGCCTTTTAATGTGCGAACGTAATCATATTAAATGAATGTGGTGATGTGTGATAAGCTGTGTGCTATTTATCTTAGCTAATGTATTTTGGACTGTACGTTGGAAGGCCTTGAAAGGTTGATGGATACAACAATTAGGTCTTTGTGTTACATTGGCACATAGTAATGACATGTTATTTCTAATTGATTTTAGAAGCCGCCTCGATGAAAGCATCGCAGCTCATGCCGATGAGCGTGTTCAATCCCGAAGCTAGTCCATCTGAACCGATGACTGTTGAGGTTCAGACATCTTATATGCAGTCGAGGACGATGCATGGTCAGGAGAGGCCGTGTAGAAGTCGACTTGTCTATGACTAGATTTCCAACATAAAAAGGCGCGCAATGTAGTGGACGCCCTCTTTTCGACGGTCGACCGCTGCAGAGTAAAGAACTACACACCCTGGTGATCAGTGTGATCCATGTGATATTAGTGTCGCCGTGATTGTAAGAATGTTCTAAGTTATTTACTGATTAGCTACTTGTGTAATGATTACGTTCAGGGTGTAGTAAAATTTGTTAAATAAAGTGATAGAAATCTGCTTTGTTAATCTCAGAGTATATTTTTTTATTAACATTCCTGGTGATTGCTAACAATACATTTTTAAATATAGTTATAAAAAGAAATACATTTAAAAATATAAAATATAGTATCCCACCGGCATCGGGTACAGGGACCAAGATACCGGTGGTCAGGGCTGCAGAGAGAGGAACCTCCGCACAATGCGTGCCGTGTCCAGTAACACTGCTTTTTGCATCACGCCCTTGATCCAGCTGCCCAACGCGAGCCTCTGAAGGTATTGGTCGAGGCTCTTAGCTATAAGACCATTAACGGATATGACTATTGGAACAATGATTGCCGCATCAACCTCCCACATGTCGACAATCTCGCGAGCTAAGTCATTATTATTTATTATTATTATGATCACTATTCAAGGATTACTGCCGATTTACATCCGAAACCCCGGAATCAAATTTTCTCCTGGTGATAATTTTTTTAATTTCCGAGACCTCTAGCATCCCTAATCCCAGTATCGTTAGATCGACACTTATTACATATTTTACAATGTCAAGCCAAAATTCTGCAAATTCTTATAATTATAAACCTTGAAGATAAAATAAAACACTTACTCGGAGAATTCAACAACCTAGAATGCCGGCACATATACTCTAAGTGCTGGCTACACGTATCAGATCTATTGAGCAGGGCCTCCAGCTGTTGTCTGTTGGCGTCGTACGTGATGTCCTGACGGAAACTGCCCGGTTCTTGGTAGCCATCCACCACGGTGTTTTGGGACGAGGAATGCTGTACCGCTGTTATGACGCGGCCGTCGGCTGAAGGTGAAACATGTTTATAAGATTGTGTTTAAGTAATATGAAACTGATTAATACAAACAGAAAAAGTATAAAATAATCAAAAGCTAATATGAAAAATTACGATCGCTATTCACAAATTACATTTTCATTTAAAGCGGGATTCAAGGTCCTTATTTAAATAAAGTAAAATTAATCGTATTTATTATTAATCAACACCAGGGCACACCGATTCTCGCTTCACACGACATGAATGCGTGGACGGAAATCGGCGGGTGACGCGTCGCCTGTCTTATATTTAGGAACGGCGAACATGAGACGGACGACGTTTCACCCGTAAATTTTCGTCCACGCATTTACGTCGTGTGGTCGAGAATCGGCGCCCTGTAGTTAAAGCACCTGCAAAAGCGTACGCTGCAATCGTTCGAATTGCCTCAGGATTTGTCAAGGTCGAACATTGCAGCCTTAAAGACCAAAGGGTGGAAAGAGAAGGTGGCAGTTTTCACTTTACAGAGTACTCTCGTAACGAAAAGCTTATCTAAAGTATGCGTTAACCTTCTAATAAAAAGTGAAATCTTTTGAAGATATTTAGATGTTTGTTACTCAATCACGCTTTAACGTCAAAACGGATTTAACAGAATTTTGGTTCAAGGGTAGGGATCTTGAATATTATTATTATTACATTAACTAGCTGAGCCCGCAACTTCGTTTACGTCACATAAGGTGTATGAAAGGAAAGGTATTTCTTCATCAGAGTCATCAAGCAGCGTCTGAAACTGCCCTGTTTGCTTAATCATAAAAGAGCTTAATGATTAAGTCTATTTTAAAACAATTCAGTCCACGCCTTCGGCGCGGACTGAATTGTTTAAAAATAGTCTTAATCATTAAGCTCTTTTATGATTAAGCCAACACGCCAGTTTAGGTTCACTCACATTCAAAGAACCCCTACAATTAAAATTTTCAAAATATCTGATTCTTAAAAGTGTTATAACTCTTTTATTTCTAAACCGATTTACATAAAACAAACGCTAAATGTTAACTGGAGTAAACCTCAATACAACAAAAAAAACCGCATTGCAATCGGTTGAGCGGTTACTGAGATTAGCGTGCACAACCGTACAGACAAACAGATATACAGACATACAGACATACAGACATACAGACAAACAGACAAAAATTCTAAAAATCATTGTTTTGGGTTCTATTGCGTTCATAAAGCCCCCCTATAATATTTTTTCTTATGTATCTTCCATGTACAGACAGCGACCTGTTACGATTTTATTATATGTATTGATTAAGCACACTAGCAGCTCAGTGAGCTGATACGTGTGTATCTAATCTGTAGATCTGTAAACTGTTAAACCAGATGCCGATTTATCTATGGAATACGCTCCCATGGGACGCGGATCGGGAGAATCCTTTGTTGAAGCCGCGTACACCACCTAGTATTGCATAAGAAAGGGAGATATGTATACTTACAGTAGAACTCGCAGGTGACGGGGAAGGCCGCCAGCGGGCCGGAGCCGTCCACGTCGATGAGGATCTGTACGCTTGGCACGACAGAGGATGGGTGGCAGCGTGTCACGTCTAGAGTATATGTTGTGCGCTACACTTACAGTAGAACTCGCAGGTGACGGGGAAGGCCGCCAGCGGGCCGGAGCCGTCCACGTCGATGAGGATCTGTACGCTTGGCACGACAGAGGATGGGTGGCAGCGTGTCACGTCTAGAGTATATGTTGTGCGCTACACTTACAGTAGAACTCGCAGGTGACGGGGAAGGCCGCCAGCGGGCCGGAGCCGTCCACGTCGATGAGGATCTGTACGCTTGGCACGACAGAGGATGGGTGGCAGCGTGTCACGTCTAGAGTATATGTTGTGCGCTACACTTACAGTAGAACTCGCAGGTGACGGGGAAGGCCGCCAGCGGGCCGGAGCCGTCCACGTCGATGAGGATCTGTACGCTTGGCACGACAGAGGATGGGTGGCAGCGTGTCACGTCTAGAGTATATGTTGTGCGCTACACTTACAGTAGAACTCGCAGGTGACGGGGAAGGCCGCCAGCGGGCCGGAGCCGTCCACGTCGATGAGGATCTGTACGCTTGGCACGACAGAGGATGGGTGGCAGCGTGTCACGTCTAGAGTATATGTTGTGCGCTACACTTACAGTAGAACTCGCAGGTGACGGGGAAGGCCGCCAGCGGGCCGGAGCCGTCCACGTCGATGAGGATCTGTACGCTTGGCACGACAGAGGATGGGTGGCAGCGTGTCACGTCTAGAGTATATGTTGTGCGCTACACTTACAGTAGAACTCGCAGGTGACGGGGAAGGCCGCCAGCGGGCCGGAGCCGTCCACGTCGATGAGGATCTGTACGCTTGGCACGACAGAGGATGGGTGGCAGCGTGTCACGTCTAGAGTATATGTTGTGCGCTACACTTACAGTAGAACTCGCAGGTGACGGGGAAGGCCGCCAGCGGGCCGGAGCCGTCCACGTCGATGAGGATCTGTACGCTTGGCACGACAGAGGATGGGTGGCAGCGTGTCACGTCTAGAGTATATGTTGTGCGCTACACTTACAGTAGAACTCGCAGGTGACGGGGAAGGCCGCCAGCGGGCCGGAGCCGTCCACGTCGATGAGGATCTGTACGCTTGGCACGACAGAGGATGGGTGGCAGCGTGTCACGTCTAGAGTATATGTTGTGCGCTACACTTACAGTAGAACTCGCAGGTGACGGGGAAGGCCGCCAGCGGGCCGGAGCCGTCCACGTCGATGAGGATCTGTACGCTTGGCACGACAGAGGATGGGTGGCAGCGTGTCACGTCTAGAGTATATGTTGTGCGCTACACTTACAGTAGAACTCGCAGGTGACGGGGAAGGCCGCCAGCGGGCCGGAGCCGTCCACGTCGATGAGGATCTGTACGCTTGGCACGACAGAGGATGGGTGGCAGCGTGTCACGTCTAGAGTATATGTTGTGCGCTACACTTACAGTAGAACTCGCAGGTGACGGGGAAGGCCGCCAGCGGGCCGGAGCCGTCCACGTCGATGAGGATCTGTACGCTTGGCACGACCGAGGATGGGTGGCAGCGTGTCACGTCTAGAGTATATGTTGTGCGCTACACTTACAGTAGAACTCGCAGGTGACGGGGAAGGCCGCCAGCGGGCCGGAGCCGTCCACGTCGATGAGGATCTGTACGCTTGGCACGACAGAGGATGGGTGGCAGCGTGTCACGTCTAGAGTATATGTTGTGCGCTACACTTACAGTAGAACTCGCAGGTGACGGGGAAGGCCGCCAGCGGGCCGGAGCCGTCCACGTCGATGAGGATCTGTACGCTTGGCACGACAGAGGATGGGTGGCAGCGTGTCACGTCTAGAGTATATGTTGTGCGCTACACTTACAGTAGAACTCGCAGGTGACGGGGAAGGCCGCCAGCGGGCCGGAGCCGTCCACGTCGATGAGGATCTGTACGCTTGGCACGACAGAGGATGGGTGGCAGCGTGTCACGTCTAGAGTATATGTTGTGCGCTACACTTACAGTAGAACTCGCAGGTGACGGGGAAGGCCGCCAGCGGGCCGGAGCCGTCCACGTCGATGAGGATCTGTACGCTTGGCACGACAGAGGATGGGTGGCAGCGTGTCACGTCTAGAGTATATGTTGTGCGCTACACTTACAGTAGAACTCGCAGGTGACGGGGAAGGCCGCCAGCGGGCCGGAGCCGTCCACGTCGATGAGGATCTGTACGCTTGGCACGACAGAGGATGGGTGGCAGCGTGTCACGTCTAGAGTATATGTTGTGCGCTACACTTACAGTAGAACTCGCAGGTGACGGGGAAGGCCGCCAGCGGGCCGGAGCCGTCCACGTCGATGAGGATCTGTACGCTTGGCACGACAGAGGATGGGTGGCAGCGTGTCACGTCTAGAGTATATGTTGTGCGCTACACTTACAGTAGAACTCGCAGGTGACGGGGAAGGCCGCCAGCGGGCCGGAGCCGTCCACGTCGATGAGGATCTGTACGCTTGGCACGACAGAGGATGGGTGGCAGCGTGTCACGTCTAGAGTATATGTTGTGCGCTACACTTACAGTAGAACTCGCAGGTGACGGGGAAGGCCGCCAGCGGGCCGGAGCCGTCCACGTCGATGAGGATCTGTACGCTTGGCACGACAGAGGATGGGTGGCAGCGTGTCACGTCTAGAGTATATGTTGTGCGCTACACTTACAGTAGAACTCGCAGGTGACGGGGAAGGCCGCCAGCGGGCCGGAGCCGTCCACGTCGATGAGGATCTGTACGCTTGGCACGACAGAGGATGGGTGGCAGCGTGTCACGTCTAGAGTATATGTTGTGCGCTACACTTACAGTAGAACTCGCAGGTGACGGGGAAGGCCGCCAGCGGGCCGGAGCCGTCCACGTCGATGAGGATCTGTACGCTTGGCACGACAGAGGATGGGTGGCAGCGTGTCACGTCTAGAGTATATGTTGTGCGCTACACTTACAGTAGAACTCGCAGGTGACGGGGAAGGCCGCCAGCGGGCCGGAGCCGTCCACGTCGATGAGGATCTGTACGCTTGGCACGACAGAGGATGGGTGGCAGCGTGTCACGTCTAGAGTATATGTTGTGCGCTACACTTACAGTAGAACTCGCAGGTGACGGGGAAGGCCGCCAGCGGGCCGGAGCCGTCCACGTCGATGAGGATCTGTACGCTTGGCACGACAGAGGATGGGTGGCAGCGTGTCACGTCTAGAGTATATGTTGTGCGCTACACTTACAGTAGAACTCGCAGGTGACGGGGAAGGCCGCCAGCGGGCCGGAGCCGTCCACGTCGATGAGGATCTGTACGCTTGGCACGACAGAGGATGGGTGGCAGCGTGTCACGTCTAGAGTATATGTTGTGCGCTACACTTACAGTAGAACTCGCAGGTGACGGGGAAGGCCGCCAGCGGGCCGGAGCCGTCCACGTCGATGAGGATCTGTACGCTTGGCACGACAGAGGATGGGTGGCAGCGTGTCACGTCTAGAGTATATGTTGTGCGCTACACTTACAGTAGAACTCGCAGGTGACGGGGAAGGCCGCCAGCGGGCCGGAGCCGTCCACGTCGATGAGGATCTGTACGCTTGGCACGACAGAGGATGGGTGGCAGCGTGTCACGTCTAGAGTATATGTTGTGCGCTACACTTACAGTAGAACTCGCAGGTGACGGGGAAGGCCGCCAGCGGGCCGGAGCCGTCCACGTCGATGAGGATCTGTACGCTTGGCACGACAGAGGATGGGTGGCAGCGTGTCACGTCTAGAGTATATGTTGTGCGCTACACTTACAGTAGAACTCGCAGGTGACGGGGAAGGCCGCCAGCGGGCCGGAGCCGTCCACGTCGATGAGGATCTGTACGCTTGGCACGACAGAGGATGGGTGGCAGCGTGTCACGTCTAGAGTATATGTTGTGCGCTACACTTACAGTAGAACTCGCAGGTGACGGGGAAGGCCGCCAGCGGGCCGGAGCCGTCCACGTCGATGAGGATCTGTACGCTTGGCACGACAGAGGATGGGTGGCAGCGTGTCACGTCTAGAGTATATGTTGTGCGCTACACTTACAGTAGAACTCGCAGGTGACGGGGAAGGCCGCCAGCGGGCCGGAGCCGTCCACGTCGATGAGGATCTGTACGCTTGGCACGACAGAGGATGGGTGGCAGCGTGTCACGTCTAGAGTATATGTTGTGCGCTACACTTACAGTAGAACTCGCAGGTGACGGGGAAGGCCGCCAGCGGGCCGGAGCCGTCCACGTCGATGAGGATCTGTACGCTTGGCACGACAGAGGATGGGTGGCAGCGTGTCACGTCTAGAGTATATGTTGTGCGCTACACTTACAGTAGAACTCGCAGGTGACGGGGAAGGCCGCCAGCGGGCCGGAGCCGTCCACGTCGATGAGGATCTGTACGCTTGGCACGACAGAGGATGGGTGGCAGCGTGTCACGTCTAGAGTATATGTTGTGCGCTACACTTACAGTAGAACTCGCAGGTGACGGGGAAGGCCGCCAGCGGGCCGGAGCCGTCCACGTCGATGAGGATCTGTACGCTTGGCACGACAGAGGATGGGTGGCAGCGTGTCACGTCTAGAGTATATGTTGTGCGCTACACTTACAGTAGAACTCGCAGGTGACGGGGAAGGCCGCCAGCGGGCCGGAGCCGTCCACGTCGATGAGGATCTGTACGCTTGGCACGACAGAGGATGGGTGGCAGCGTGTCACGTCTAGAGTATATGTTGTGCGCTACACTTACAGTAGAACTCGCAGGTGACGGGGAAGGCCGCCAGCGGGCCGGAGCCGTCCACGTCGATGAGGATCTGTACGCTTGGCACGACAGAGGATGGGTGGCAGCGTGTCACGTCTAGAGTATATGTTGTGCGCTACACTTACAGTAGAACTCGCAGGTGACGGGGAAGGCCGCCAGCGGGCCGGAGCCGTCCACGTCGATGAGGATCTGTACGCTTGGCACGACAGAGGATGGGTGGCAGCGTGTCACGTCTAGAGTATATGTTGTGCGCTACACTTACAGTAGAACTCGCAGGTGACGGGGAAGGCCGCCAGCGGGCCGGAGCCGTCCACGTCGATGAGGATCTGTACGCTTGGCACGACAGAGGATGGGTGGCAGCGTGTCACGTCTAGAGTATATGTTGTGCGCTACACTTACAGTAGAACTCGCAGGTGACGGGGAAGGCCGCCAGCGGGCCGGAGCCGTCCACGTCGATGAGGATCTGTACGCTTGGCACGACAGAGGATGGGTGGCAGCGTGTCACGTCTAGAGTATATGTTGTGCGCTACACTTACAGTAGAACTCGCAGGTGACGGGGAAGGCCGCCAGCGGGCCGGAGCCGTCCACGTCGATGAGGATCTGTACGCTTGGCACGACAGAGGATGGGTGGCAGCGTGTCACGTCTAGAGTATATGTTGTGCGCTACACTTACAGTAGAACTCGCAGGTGACGGGGAAGGCCGCCAGCGGGCCGGAGCCGTCCACGTCGATGAGGATCTGTACGCTTGGCACGACAGAGGATGGGTGGCAGCGTGTCACGTCTAGAGTATATGTTGTGCGCTACACTTACAGTAGAACTCGCAGGTGACGGGGAAGGCCGCCAGCGGGCCGGAGCCGTCCACGTCGATGAGGATCTGTACGCTTGGCACGACAGAGGATGGGTGGCAGCGTGTCACGTCTAGAGTATATGTTGTGCGCTACACTTACAGTAGAACTCGCAGGTGACGGGGAAGGCCGCCAGCGGGCCGGAGCCGTCCACGTCGATGAGGATCTCGGCCGAGCGCGACACGGCCTGCACGTTCTTGTACGCCTGGCACGAAAGAGGATGGGTGGCTGTGGGTACATATAACCTAGTATTTATTTTGTTCTTTCATAAAGCCTCAAACTGAATGACAGCGGCGAAAGGGGTGACTGCGATTTCGGCGCCGGAGTACAAGAGCCCGTCGCTGACATCCAGTTTGAGGCCTAAAGATTGGCACAATATAATATGTCGTGATACAAAAAGGAATACATTATTAGACCAATTAGAATGCTGTTTAATAATTGCAGTAAAATTGCTTTTGGTTCGACGTCGATTACACTTTATGAAATGAAAGAGTGTGTAGGGACACATAGCAGTGTATAACGCTAGTATCAGGTAGCGAGTAAGATTGCTGATCTAGCATCTAAACCTTAGCGCGGCTGCGTCCGCGCCTGCGAATGTATTCGAGTCGTAATAAACCCGTGAATGGTATCGGATATTTCATTGTGTCTCACACCCCATACTACTCCTCTACCACGGTGACGCAGGGACGACTCAACCCCCAAAAGTGTAAAAAAATCGAGAAGATCTATATAAATGTTGGTGTTAATAAACAAGTTCGAAAAGCAGTTTACAAAGATAAATTGAATTGGATTCCACATTGAAATAAAAATATGTCAGTAAACATATTGTGTGGGTTGGAGATATAGTCTTAGATTTGATAGATAATCAATATTAATGAAGAAAATTTGTGCATCAGAAAAATCAAAAACAATCGTAAGCAGTGTGTAGTGTAACTAAAGTGTGTAGGGTGTGTCGTGTGTAGTGTGTAGGGCGGGGTGTGCGGTGTGGGGTGAGTGGAGGTACGCACAGGTGTGTCGCACGCGAACTCGTCTGACGACTGTTGTAGCGTGAGTAGTGTGTAGGGTGTGTCGTGTGTAGTGTGTAGTGTGTAGGGAGGGTGTGTGGAGGTACGCACAGGTGTGGCAGACGGCGCCCGCGTAGCCGGTGCCGGCGCAGTCGCACGCGAACTCGTCCGCCGACTGTTGTAGCGTGAGTAGTGTGTAGGGTGTGTCGTGTGTAGTGTGTAGTGTGTAGGGAGGGTGTGTGGAGGTACGCACAGGTGTGGCAGACGGCGCCCGCGTAGCCGGTGCCGGCGCAGTCGCACGCGAACTCGTCCGCCGACTGCGTGCACGTGCCGCCGTGCTCGCACGGGGACGGGTTGCAGCTGCGCAAATACCACAAGAGCAGTCAAGAAGCGATCATGGCCGACCCAGACAGAGCCGATTCGCCAAGAGATTTGAAGTATGACTCCGAACTGGTCGAATTCGGACTCATACTTCAAATCTCTCATCTCATCGCAGCATTGCTGTCGCGACGGCAAGGCGACAGTGCCGCGCAGCACTGAGTGCAGTCGCGACGCTGCTGCCGAGCTCGGAAAATATTCTAATGCAAATCTATACAGAATGTATGGGGACCAGTGGTGTTGTCGCGGCACTGCAGCGACGGCAGTGCTACTTACGGTCGACTTCGGACTCATGCCTTTATACATATAATCATATAATCACGCTTGTCTCCCATCGGGGTAAGCAGAGACTATGGCTTTCCACTTGCTACGATCCTGACATACAACTTTCGCTTCTTCTACTTTCATAACTGTTTTCATACACGCTCGCCGGTTAAGGGTACTCTTGACCTTGCCTTTTTCCAGAACGTCTCTGATTTGATCGGCATGCGTACGCCGAGGTCGACCCCTACCAGTTTGCCCATTCATTCTCGCCTCATAAATCTGCTTTGTCAGTCTATTCTCATCCATTCTTTCCACGTGTCCAAACCACCTAAGCATCCCTTTTTCGATCTTAGTCACTACATCTTCTGTTATACCACATTTTTCCCTTATCACGCTATTTCTTTTTTTGTCCATTAAAGTCACTCCGGCTATACTTCGCAGACTTCTCATTTCTACTGCATTAATTTTGCTTTTATGCTTCTTCTGCCATACCCAACTTTCACTACCATACATAAGTGTAGGGATGAGCACTCCCCTATGTACAGCCAACCTGGTCTTCTCAGACACATTTTGACTGCTCATAAAGGTGTACATAGCCCCATTCACTTGATGTCCTGCCAAAACTCTTCGCTCAATATCCTGGTCACACTTTCCATCCGTTACAAATTTGGAACCCAAGTATACAAATTCTTTCACCTGTTCCACTCTTTGCCCTTCAATGAAGATTGAGCAATTCGTCATACTTTCTTCTCTTTCAAAAACCATAACTTTCGTCTTGTTTACATTAACTTTCATTCCTCTACTTTTTAGAGCCTCATTCATACTATTAACCATCAGCTGCAATTCCTCCGCTGATGATGCTAATATCACCTGATCATCAGCGTATAGGAGGCATTTGACGGTCAGTTCATTCATTTTTAAACCATACATACTCTCTTGCAGTTCTTTCAGACAACTGTCCATGTATAGATTAAACAGCCACGGAGACGCTACACAGCCCTGTCTCACACCCTTTTCAATGTGAAAGAAGTCCGTGCAGGCCCCGTTGATCCTGACACAAGCACTAGAACCCTCATAGAGAGACCTCAGTGCCCGTATCAAGTTGCTGTTCACTCCATACATGGACAATATTGACCACAGTTCATTCCTCACCACTCTGTCATAGGCCTTTTCCAAGTCCACGAATATGCAATAGACCTTTTGAATTTTAGCCAAAACTTTCTCAGCTACGCATCGTAAGGAAAAGACCTGATCCGTACATCCCCTTCCTTTCACAAATCCTGCTTGCACATCCCACATTTTTCCTTCAGTTTCATTCATCACTCTTTTTATCAACACTTTTGCATACAATTTGCCAACGATGCTGAGCAAGCTTATGCCGCGGTAGTATTTGCACTCTTGCTGCGACCCTTTTCCTTTGTAAAGCGGCACAATGACAGCTTTACACCATTCTGCTGGTACTCTGCCACTTCGCCAGCAAAAGTTAAAAAGGCGGTACAGCTGGCAAGCTACCACGCCACGTCCAGCTTTCAGCATTTCGACAGAAATCCGATCTATTCCAGCAGCCTTTCCTACTTTCATACAATTCAACGCTTCCACTATTTCTCCCATACTTAACTCGCTTTCATCGCCAAATTCATTCAGTTCTAAAACACGCGTATCGCCTTGTATATCTTCTTTTTCGAATAAACTCTCAAAATATTCCTTCCATCTCTTTAGCACACATTCTTCTCCTCTTACAAAACTTCCATCCTGGTTTCTGATGTGATTGAGCGGCGACATTGTTTGCTGACTCCTCACTGTTCTTATGGACTTCCAAAAAAATTTAATATTCCGTTGGAAGTTTTCAGATAACCTTTTATCAAATTTTTCTCTATCATTCTCTTTCTTTCTCATCATCGTCTCTTTTGCAACACGTTTATACTTTTTATATTCATCCTTTGCCATTTTTACATCCTCATCCGTTGCCTTTTGCATTCTTTGATTGGCCTTTGTAGCCAACCAGTCCAACCATGCTTTCTTCTTGCCAGTCAACGCATTAAGAACTTCCGCAATCATTCCCTTTGCCATACATCCTTGTCGTTTTTTGCTAACCCCACACACTTCAATCGCAACTTCCACAAGTCCTTCCTTAAACGGCTTCCATAATTCTTCAATCTCACATATTTCATCTAGGTTTTCAAATTTTTCACTCAGTTTACTCACAAATTCCTCTTTTATGCCTAACTCTTGTAAATTCTCAACTTTTATTCGCTCTAGTACACTAACGGGTTCATGCACACGATGTCGCCACCGCTGAAACAGACCCCTTACCCGGCTAATTACCAAGAAGTGATCTGTGTCGATCCCGGTGCCACGGTACGCCCGAGTGTCTAGCACTTTCTTTCTCAGTCTTGCGTCTACTATCACAAAGTCAATCATGCTTCTCTGATCTCTCTCCTCTCTTGTATATAAGTGGATATCCTTGTGGTTGAATATGGTATTAGTTACCACAAGATTCCTTTCCAAACATACTTCTAGCAAGCTTTCTCCATTTTCATTCACTCGTTCATCACCAAACTTTCCCAATACACTTTCGTATCCATCGCGCTTCACTCCCACCCAACCATAAAAATCACCTAACATCACTATTCTCTCGTTTCGTTTACATTTATCCAGAATATCACTCATACTCTCCCAAAATGCCTGCCTCTCGCTTTGGTCTTTTGAAGACCGGTGCCACCGTGCATCCTGCGGAGCATACACTCCCAAAACAAAGATGCGGGTAAGTCCAAACTTCAGTCTTAGCCAAAGGAGTCTTGGGCTCACACATTCATACTCTGTCACATACTCATTCATTCTCGCGGAAAGTAGTACACCGACCCCCTGGCATACTGTGCTGGTTGTGGCTACACCTGACCAATAGGCCGTATAGGCTCCGTGTGTCGTGGTGTCACATCCTTTCCGCTTTGTCTCATTCACTCACAAAATATCAAGATGCCTCTCTTGCATCATCTTACATACCTCCTCAATTTTATCTTTCATTCCTCCTCTCACATTTAATGTAGCAAAGTGGCTAACCCCAGTCCATTTTTCGCCTCGATGGGAAACGAGACGTGATGGGTGGCGAACCACATCGCCGCCGTTTTTGGTTTTAAATTTCACTACCATAGCGTTCCCACGAGAAGCTAGGGAATTAACTTGGTCCACCTGAACAGAGCCCCGCTTGTCCAGGTAAGGCTAGCCTTGTTCTGGGTTCGCCCGGGCCCAGGGCAATTAGGCACGCTTAAGACTACGCTCGCCCGTAGCCACGCAGCTCATCGGCACGGCGACCTTGGCTTGGCGGATAGTGGAGCGGATCAGGATGGGGTAGGAAGGGATTCACGGACAAGGAAATGGATAAGGTAGGATAGGACGGGGTAAGAAAGGATCCAAAACCATCTGTAATTCAAACCAAAAAAATTCCAACAGCCAGGACAGATCTTACATACAACATACAATTTCTGCAGTCCGAGCAGTTATGGGACAGTTAATATCTCAATCGTTCCGTATCATACTTTTCATGGCATAAATATTTGGGTTACTGAATCGTCACATCAACGCCCTGCCGAAACCCTTCCGGCCAGCGAGCCACTAAGCAAGCGTTTCTAAGTTTCCACCGCTAAGAGGGTGAAATGGGAGAGTTAAATTTCAATCCCGTTTATCCCCATTGGGAGTGTTAATGATCCCGCCGAGAATCTTGGGAGTTCCAATCAACTTCATCAACAAATTTTGCACATTCTGACTAACTGACGTGGCCCCGGCACTTGCGTGATAGGTCAAACAGCATACACTCCGAAGTCAGTAGCACTCTGTCCTGCCTGTGTCAATAAAAATTACTCGCTCAAAACGGTTAGGTACTGTTTCGAGATGTCGGTAAGCACAACAAGTCACGATTTCAAATGTTTTTTTCGTACCTAAAGAAATACCTGACACGCTCAAAGAAGTTTTTACTTAAAAAATCAAAAGATACTTAGGGTCCTACCACGGTTTTATCAATTTACAGACTGACTGGTAGATGAAGCTCCACCGCAGACATTGAAAGATCTGACGGGTGCCCCTTCCAGTAAATCACCCGAAAATTAAATAACAGTTGCCCTATACCGGTCAAATAAGTGAAAAAACAGCAAATTATGAGCCACTACCACAATCCACAAAACTATTAGCAATATATATATTAACCTCTTCCATTGTTATCGGAAAGAAACCAACACATGCTCTGCCAGAACGTTCTAAGTTACTAAGTTAGCCTCAGAGAACCAATCTTTCAAAACTTACCGATCAATCATCTGGCACGCATCAAACACAACTTCATTCTGGCAGCAGTACTCCTCTTTTTTCCAGTCGGTTGGCAGCCGGTAGTTGCCGTCGACTGCGATTTTGCGCATACAGCCGACGAAGCCACGTGGCGGTGATTTGCCACCTGCGAATAAGAGTTGTGGTACTGTAAAAATTAACCCATGCAACCTTAAAATATGGATTGTCCAACTTCACCCGACCCGTGTGTAGTGTGAGTAATGTCTATCCTACACACTGCACAATGGTGCGTGGGATGAGTAGTGAGTGTAGGGTGAGCAATGTGTGCAGGATGGCTAGTATGTAGAATTAATAGTGTGTAGGGTGGGTAGCGTGTAGAATGATTAATAATAATAATATTTTATTAGCATAGCATCATTTTCTTACAAATTGTTTGATACTTAGCATCTTTATTTATTTAATGTACCACAAAATGATACAATAAATAAATCGTGACTTTTTACAGAGAATTCAAAAAAAAAACTTGACAAATTATGCAAAAAAACAAGACAAAAGGAACTGATCCGCGTCAGTGAGTTACAGTCTCTATCAGTTCTATAACTGCCTGCCTGACGAATTATACATTTAATAATAATAATAATAAACCCCTCGTGGACCGTCGTTATCTTTTCATGGGATTAACCACCTTCAACCTATGAGGGCACAGTAGATTTGCTTTTCGAGTCATCCACTTTTTGAGATCAACTAAAAATATCGTACAAGGTTATAGAAAAGCACACATCCGCAGGGCAGCTTGTGGCGAGCTGAATGTGCGTGGCTACACATCGGTCCCGATTCCTCAGAGTTTGTTGCGCTCCTCGACCAGTTAGCATTTAATGGGCTAACGGGAGACGCTACTCCCGGGAGTGCAGCAAATCTCAACTCTGGCTTGCCTTAATTGGCTGGTCAGAGGGAGGAAGCCAGAGCTTTATGCTCGGGGGTGGAAGTGTCATTTTCAGGGGCATAACTACGGGGAAACCCGCTCCGGGTCTGACCCGCGATGGCGAAACCGGCGCCGCACCGCTCGACACCCCCTCCCCCGGCCGCTCACACCGGTGTTGCCCTCTGTCGCCTCACAGGCTTACGAGCCTATGGCGATTGTAAAGGGGGCCCATCTAGTGAGTTGGCGAGTCACCGTCTGCCAATATTTTGGTAATAATATATTGAAATGGCAGACGCCGTCATCATCCATAGAATAAGTTACTTAGTTCCATTTAAACCCCCACAACAGTAGCCCATTTTGTAGTTAGCATATTTTCCAATAGTTTAGCTCCCATTGCGGGCGGTTCATTACCGTTCTTTTACATAAGGCGGGCGTGAATCGTCTGCAGTGGGGGTCCCATATCCCCTTACATTAAAAGTCTCAAAGGGCCTCTGCGTGTTGGACCAATATGTCCCCATGTAAGCCTACCAAAAGACCGGGTACCTTCGTAATAAAAAAAAAGAAGGTACACGAGAAAGACAGAAACATAATAATAATTTAATTTTCTTTTTATGGATCTGTCCTCCCGTGCTAGGAAGTCCTGTGTTACGGGAGACATCCATCCATCCATCCATTAATGAGTGGCGTGATTAGTGTGTAGGGCGAGTAGTGTGTAGGATAAGTAGCGTGTAGGATTTGTAATTAGTAGAGTAGTGTTTAGGGTGAGTTAGCGTGTAAAATGAGTATCATAATCTTACCAGCGATATAATAGAAGCTGCCGGTCATAAAGCGCAGTTTCTTGGCGGTGTTCACAGGTCGCATGTCCACGGCCAGCGTGAGACTGTCGGTAGCCATGGTCAGCATCAGCGAGTGCCATCGGCCGTCGTTGAATTGTTCCGCGTAGTTGTCTAACTTCACGCGAGGAGACCCGGGGCTTTCTAGTTCCACTTTTACTCGACCCTCTTCTAAGTATACCTAGGAAAATAATGAACAGAGAAGTCAACTTGGTGTTTATTTACTAAATGTCAAAATGTTTTCAAGAGGTTAGGGAAATCTTTTTCGGGGCCATGTGAATGTTTAGATGTTTGTTACTCAATCACGCTCTAACGGCTGAACGGGTTGGGCTGAAATTTGGTACAGAGATATCTTATAGTCCGGAATAACACATAGGCTACTTTTCATCTCGGGAAAATTTTTCGCGGGGTACCGAATTTCACTCGGACAAAGCCGCGAGCATCATAAAGTACACATTAATAATAGGGGTTAAAGTATGAAATTGCCGTTTTATTGCAATAGGTTCTTTGAATTGACATGGAATCTTCGTGGTTTGAGGTTTTCGAATGAAACTTTTTGAACATAGTTTCTATGGTGTTCTTCTTTTAAAAAATGTGAAACATTTGAATATCGACTTTCAATTGTTTTTGATATTCAACTTAGACAAGAAAGATGGATACTGCGAAAATTCGAGTAATTTTTGAATACGAGTTCCGACGCGGAAGTAACGCGGCAGAAACAGCCAACAATATCAATGTTGCGTTTGGAGAGGGGTCTACTAATGAACGCACCGTGCGATTTTGGTTTAAACGCTTTCGTGAAGGAAACTTCGATTTGAAGAACGAGCCACGAGGAAGACCGCCCACACAGGTGAATAACAATGAATTAAGAGAGATGGTGGAAGCCGATCCTAGTCAAACTACCCAGGAATTAGCGGCATGGTTTAACGTTACCTTACCCACAAAATTGACTCATTTGCATCAAATCAATAAAATAAAAAAATACGAAAAATGGGTGCCTCACGATTTGACCGATCTGCAGAAAGAAACGCGTGTTGAAACTTGTGTTGCCTTGTTGAATCGGTACAGAAATGAAGGAATATTGGATCGAATTGTGACATGTGATGAAAAGTGGATTCTTTATGATAACCGTAAAAGAAAAATGCAATGGCTGACCCCAGGTCAAACGCCACAACAGTGTCCTAAAGCGAAACTTACCAATAAAAAAGTAATGGTAACTGTTTGGTGGTCTCAGCATGGTGTTATTCACTAGTTTTCTCAGATCTGGTCAAGCAATAACGGCAGATGTCTATTGTGCCGAACTCCGTACAATGTTGGTAAAACTAGCAGTAAAACAGTCCCGACTCATGAATCGATCTTCACCATTATTGCTCCATGACAACGCGAGACCTCATACAGCACGAGAAACCATTTTAACCCTACAGGCACTGCGCTTAGAAACCATTCGTCATCCTCCGTATTTGCCAGACCTTGCTCCAACGGACTACCATTTTTTTCGTGATTTGGACAATTATCTACGTGACAAGAAGTTTTCTTCCCAGGAGGTACAAAATACTTTTACAGAGTTTGTGCAGTCTAGATCCTTAAAGTTCTATCGCAAAGGCATAAATGACCTTCCTATTAGATGGCAGCAATGTATAGATAATAATGGTAACTATTTTGAATAAATAAATTTGTTAAAAATGAAAAAAATAAACAATTTAGATTTTCGGTACTAATCGGCAATTTCATACTTTAACCCCTAATATTAGGGTCTTACTGCGGAGTAAAGAATTCGGGCTATGACACAGCGCTATCAGTCCCTGTCGCTGCAATAAGATTGTCTTCCCATCAGATTCACACTGGGATCATTTGCGAAGTCAATGTTCGAAATTCTTCTTACGCCCTAGGCACATCTCCGCCGCGAAACCAGAACAGCGGAACCGCTGAATGAATTCCGCTGTGATCAAGTGTGGATTGAACAGCGGAACTGGGCAACGGAACCTGACACGAGTTAGTCGAAGTGGCGCTATCGCAATTTTATCATATTATTTTTATTATCTGGATGACTTAATAAATACATAAAGGGTCTATTTCCGATGGCTTGAAGTAGTTTTTCCGTGAACTTCACGTCCATTTACTGAAAAAATATTAGTTTCGCCGTTCCGCTCTGTATTTCTGTCAATTTTGACAAACCGGCGCGTAGACAACGCGGCACCGCAATAACAAGGCGGCCGAAGCGCGGAGGTTTGACTGGCGTAGGAGCAGATTGGCGAAACCGTGCGGTGAAAGAGATAGAAGATAGTTAAATCTATGCATTAGAACAGGCGGTTTCGCTTGTGTTCCGCTTCTCCTACATGTGACAGAACTTGGCGGAATTACTGCGGTTCCGCTATCATGGTTTCGCGGCGGAGGTGTGCTAAGGGCGTTAAAGAGTGCATATTTTATACAACTGCTGAGTCGATTGTGTGCTTGCTCACACTACGCTAATAGCTCACAATTAAGTAGTTGCGGATCGATCGTTTAAGAGATATGCACTTTGCTTCGTAGTCGATACTTTATTAGCTTGATTAATCAAAAAGTAATTAATGTGGTTTGAAAGATTTTTGGCGAGCTCTAGCTTTAGCTCTAATACCTGGTTAATAATGTTTTAGATCTGGATACACAGCAGATATGTACACTTTTGAGGTGAATAATAGTATATTTTCAGATGACAATAAACAACAATACCTGAAAAGAAACGTAGAATCTTACCTTAACATGTCCCTCGGTATTAAACTTGTGATATATGAGCAACCCATGGTGCTCGTACGTTCGGAACTCCAGCGAGATATTGAGCGTGTTCCCGCCGGAGTAGCCTCGCAGCTTGGCGTATGAACCTTCCTTGAGGAATGTTATTGGTACTACAGGGGGCTCCTGGAATGATATAATTTGGATTAATAATGTGGTGGTACCCCTTCGGCCGCTTACGAAACCGTTGCTACGTAACCGTAAGAAGAATAATTCTTCCTACTACCGGGGGTTTCGTTGTATTATTAAATCAGTGCGTCTTGGTTCATAGTTGTGGAGTATACCGAACGGAATGGTAGTTGACGACGTACTCTAATCGGCGTAAACTGCAGGTTATGTACTGGTAGATGTCACATACGACGCCTCCGAGTTATGAGCATGGCTTGATATATTGCAAAATGTTTTCCCCGGATTGGGAAAAGACGAAGATTTGATTTCCGCTTGGATATGAAATCTACTGGTCAACTTTAAGGAAGGAACTGGAATCTAGTATTACAGACATGCTTTTACAGTGAACAAAAAAAGCCAACAGAATGCACAAATAACTTACAGGGCAAGCAAACAGCGTGTTCACTTTCTGAAACTTGAACACCTCTCCGGTGTCGTAGCCTTGCCGCAGGTCTTGTATGACGTTGGTCGAGTTCAGGTACATGTTCTCTATGCAGCCGGTGAAGTTCTGGTTCACTACTAGCCCTTCTTGGAAGTTGGGTACACCGCCGATGTAGAACTGGAATAAAGTGGCTTTATATTATTACTGATGGTCTTAGCGAAATTTGTAACTTAGATAAAAATATGCTTCCATATAAATATTATTTGACAACATTGAGTAATCTATCTCAAGACACGTAGTTATGACGGCCCGTGACATTTCACCCATGTGTCAGGTTTATATTTGGGGGAAGTCCAAATATAAATAATGTGACTCGTTTTTTAAACTACGTCTTACTAAGTTAGGTTGATACAGTAATTCCTAAGATTTTTGACCAACAAATAGGTTCACGACCTTCTCTGTCTTACTATGCACGCTCATCCTAGCCAAATTATGTAATCCTAACAATGACGCCTATAATAACTTTAAGTTTTATTTCTTCTTAGGGTTTACCGATAATGTTACTTCTAGAACATAGACAGATTACTGATTTACATACACACCCCAGCAGACAAAGCAAATAAAACTATACTCACAGCCCTATTAAGATTGAGTCTAGAGAACTCCCCCTTGATCCTGTCTCGCACGATGACTCGGTCGACTGAGAACAGCACCTCCCGCCTGTTGCGCGATATCACCACGTCGTGCCAGATGTTGTCGTCCAGGAGACTACCCACCGACATGGATGTGAGGGTTCCTGAGCCTGGAAAGGATATTGTGGTTCTAAACTACAGTTCTTGCTAGTATAAAGCATAATTTTTTTTTTTTTTTTTTAGTGTTTATTCCACTTTACTTCATGCAAGTGATAAGACATATCCTAGCCTTATTGATCTTATAATGTTAAAATTGTTTGCATTTAATAGAGTAGATTCTATAAAAATATTCTATTCTTCCAGCCCTCGAACTTCTAAACCGTTAGAAAACCATTTCAATTAAAAATATCAAAATTGGTACTTTCGAATTTTATAGCATGCCTTTTGGTTTTAATACTAGCCCTGCTAGTTTACAGATAAACAGCACACGAAAATACGAGATTATTCCACATAGAAAGTTACTAATAACTAAACCGTAAGTACTTACCCAAATCAACATTTAACACTAATCTGTTGTCTCTAAGTTGCAAGGCGAAATAGTCGCCTTGTGTACCTCTTGAGTACATGAGAGCCCCGGATGCTGTACTGGTTTTGAACCTGAAGCGGATCACCTCCCGAGACGCTGATATCGGATCCCGAAGGAGATCCATCTTGACTAGAGATGTGCCGTTGAAGTAGAGAGTATCCGCGACTAGAAAAGGAAATACATTTGCATTCCACAGTGTAGGGAAGTTTGATGGTAGACACTTGTGAGATCATCGCGGACTCTGTCGGGCACAGCAAATATGAAACAGTGGGAGAGTTTGTACTTTTTAAAACTCAATGCAAATATTTGTTGTTGTTAAAAGGACGCATGCCTCTCTCAGTTTCAAAATTGAATGTGAAAAATGTTGGTCTTGAGCAGGTTCGAACCTGCGTCTTCTGGTTTGCCGGATCAGAAGACGCAGTTCCTCTCCCAATTTGCTGATTTGGTTTGTTGGTATGAGAGAGGTTTATTTTAAATCGAGTAAGGTTCCTTTTTTGTCATTGTGTCAACTAATTTTGTTGCTTTTTTAATTCATATTGAGTTCGCTGTGTCGATTCTCTTCAGTCAGTCAGCAGGTGTGTAAGCTTGCATCTGATGCATTATCCAACGGTTATCTTCACAATGAGTTTGAACTGCAGTCGAAACGATTAATACTAAACTCTATAGCTACTGTCATACGTACCATAATCGCACCCATAGACCTCGACTC
Organism: Miltochrista miniata; assembly: GCA_933228765.1. NCBI lineage: Eukaryota > Metazoa > Arthropoda > Insecta > Lepidoptera > Erebidae > Miltochrista > Miltochrista miniata. Next base: position 36,650,460 of record OW121758.1, on the reverse strand, counting down.
TCATAGAGATCTTGTCACGCCATCTCATAGGATTTATCCTTATATACTGCGCTATAATTGGCACTTCGAATTCGTTTTTCTCCACGGTATTTCCGTCGTGATTGCCGTCGAACATCTATGAAGTTTAAAACTATATTGAGATAACAATTATTTCAATATCTGTGAATCGCCTTTGTATCGAGTCCATTATCATGCAAACTAGAGACCAGGAGTATCATCTATTATTACCATAATAAAAAAAGGTTTTACCATAATAAGAAAAGTTGAAAAACTGTCCAGCTGTGTGGACTAAAATGAAGGTTAAAATACCTAGAATGGCACTCTGGTGTCTGTGCACAAAAGTATTGTTCGACTTGTAATAACTAATTATAGATAACTAGATGGTGCCTGCGTCTTCGCCGCTGTCTGATCCCGTTATCTAATTACCTGGTAACTTTTTCTGGGTATAGAAAGTAAGTACCTAATCTATGTGGCATTCCAGACTAATCTATACCTGTACTTAAACTTAGCCGAATCTATTCAGTTCAGCCTATAGATAGAACACGAAAGAGTAACAAACATTCGTTCATCTTCACATCCTCCTTAGTCACAACCTTTCGCATTTATTGTATTAGTAAGTACGGATTATTTTTTCGTAATAAAGATAATTCTCCTGATCTCTAATCTCCACGTTCCGAATGAAAGTCTTGGTATGCATATTTTACAAGCACCGATTTGCAATTTCCAGATTTCGCCTCATTCTTTTAGTACACATACAAACAGGCACGCCTTTTTCCCGTAGATAGAGGCATTATACCATGTGCCTACATTTGACCAGTAGTATTTTTGTCCAGGTAATAACCAGATAGTCTATTGTCGTATTCAAATAGCACCACATCAACAAACCTGTTCATGCCCATGAGCACTGGCCATGGGTCTCCAACTCTCCCCATCGTCGGAGTACTGCAGCATATACTCAGTCACGTACTCGTCAGTGGCGAACCTCCCTTTGGTAGCAATACCTCGCAGCTCCATGCGTTTGTTAAGGTTCACCGTCAGGTGCTGATAGTACGAGCTCTCCAGTGGTGTCCATGCTGACGTCCCTTCACCGTTATTTACACGTTAGTACTAGTGCAAGTTAGTGCAGAATTGAGGTAGACTCATTGACCGCAAAGCCATATTTTATGAACAAACTTTTCTGGCTACTGGATGAGACATGAAACGCGAAACTGCGTATTTCTCATACACAGTTTTGGATCATGAGATTTAATTGATCACGCCTTAGCGCGCCGAGAGTCTAGTGGGAGTTCTTACTAGCGTCTATCGCATCGTACGAATGCTGAGCGAATTTATATGGAATTGAGACACCTCGCCACCTAGCCGTAAATACAGGATCATGTCTCGACCCCATTCTATTTCACTCGCTTCACCATGACTCAGAATATACGCTCGCTGAACTGGCACTAGGCACTCTGATCAGTAGATATGAGACATCTGTGATTTTTTACATACACCTGTACAATTGGCTGTGCGGTCAATGGATAGTGATTATAAAAATAGAAAGAGAATTGAGTTAGTTAGTTAGCCCTTTATACAGCTTAAATTATAATCGGAAAATGTAATTTATAAGTTAAATAAATGTTATTATATTGTATTACCAAATCAAGAGTTCGAAAGAGAAAGAATTGACCCCGATGTAAATGCGCTTGAACCGACAGCTAAAAAGGCATTGCAAGTAAATTAACGTTTGTTCTTTATTAATTAACAACTGCCGTGTTCATCAATGAACTCTCATTAAACTAGTTAAATTTCATGTATACGGGTATAGACTAACGGAGCAAGAATACCGTTCTTTTAGGTTTTCCAAATTTGTACTACACTTTTATATAACATGGTTCTTGGAATTTAAATAGAATGGAGTTAGAAGATAATCATGCAAGTACTTTTGATAGTAAATTAACTATCTTGTTTAACTGAACTTTGACAAGGGCGCTTATCTTTTTCAGAATAATACGTAAATAAAACAAGTAGTTATCACGTTGTGAAAAATATTCTATTGCGATGCGAACAATCATGTAGGTACGTAGTAGGTATATTATATCGTTAGATAATAAAATGTACAAACAGACAAAAGGTGAGCACCGTTATTTATATCGCAAATGTCCAATGAAATAATGAAGGTTGAAAAACCATTTTCAATGACAGGATTTCCGACACTCGATTGCAAATTAATATACAGTTGCACACTGATAGTAGTTATAAACATGATAAAAGGAAAATAATAGAAAAGAGTGGTAGGAGAAATTAGGTGAAACAAGACCATTGACTTATTAAAGGGGTATAGTATTAGTACAAATTAGAGATAGTACAGATGGAAACCTACATACTAAATTCGCTGAGCCTACGCACACATAGACAACTCATTCACAGACTCGAGGTCAGGCGGTTTCAGCCGAATCTTCGGTACTGATTTGTGCGCGAGTGTGTGTAGCAGAGGGTAGGTGTGAAAAAAAAGTACATACATGAGATTTCCATCTGTACTATCTCTAATTTGTGGTATTAGGTTTCTTTACAGAAGGGAGACCAGGCTTGAATTCCTCCAAAGCATAACCTGAGACTAGCTATTTTCTTCTTCTCCGTTCCATCCAACCCTAAGATGGAGCCAGGGCTCCAATTTACTAGATACTAGGAGCAGCTAAGATTTCTACCAATATTTTCGACATTGGTGGAAACGACTGCTTGTGACCTCCCATCCCCGGGTCGTGGGCTTGCATACGAGGCTCGTCGGTTAATCAGATGTTGCAGCAATGCAGATGCAATGTTCTTGGGTCCCACAAATCTTACGAATGGTCTTGGTACACTTCGTACTATTTGATTATAAGAAAAAACATCTATCTTAGTGGCTAGCATGTAATAAGCCGACCTAATTCGTATTGGGGCATGCCCTATGTTCTGCTGCTGCTAAAATTCGAAAACCTACTACATTTCGCAACTGGGCGTCCATGATAGTTCTCCTTTGAAAGTTAAGATACTACAATGAACCAACAAGTTATTCAAGACCCAAACAGACAGAGATTACGATAAAAAAAGTACGACATTCATGCGCTAATGGCGAGGTGTCATAATAAGCGCAGAAAGTAAAGTAACTAATAATATATGTTTGTGATCCAATATGTCGTTTCCCCAGTACATTATACAACAAAATAAACACACCACGGACTTAAAAAGTAAGCTCAACTTGGTTGAAAATAGCATGCAAATGGGCGCCCATTTATGTGTGCGAGTAGTTCGTAGTTTTTTAGACCCGTGACTGAACTACTAAATCAAAGCTCTATGCTAAAAAAAAAATACTGAAAACACATGCAAACCAACCTCTCAACCTGTTAATCGTATAGTTGTATTTACAGTCTTTACCTTAACTTCGCCGCCAGCAGCCTTGTACTGCACATAGTCCTGCCCGTTCGACCCATAGCTGATGTGGTACTCCTGGACAAACTCCTGGGAATGAGCTCGACCTTGCGTAGCCACCCTTGTAATGTTCTTTACACTGCCGAGGTCAATGACTAGCTGCTGGTCGAAATCATTCTCCGACGCTGTCCATGCGTTCAAACCTTTTTTGTGCGGGAAAATTTTCTTTTTTTTACTTTAGGACATTTTTTATGTTATTAGGCGGGAACGTTAGTTTGAAATAAGAATTTAGTGTTGTGAGTTTTTATGTACTTATTTATTTGTCGAAATTAATAACAATCGCATCAGATCTACCAAAATTTTAGCTAGTTAAATAAACCAAAATCCCAATAATAAAAGAAACATTTCTGTCATATTTAAAAATGCGTAACTATTTTATCCTATATCCGGTACATCCAACCATGATGTCTTACAATCAACCCTAACCCACCTAATCCTAAATAGATACCTATATCCGATTCAAAACTAAAAGCTTTTCATTTGCTTCTCCATAAATTCAGTACTGAAATTGTAATCTGGTTCATATAACGATTTCGCATCCTTCACGATTTCTTCGAACGACAAACAAATATACGGCGAAGGCTCATATTGAGTTTTTTCAGCTATTTTCAACGATACCGCAACAGCATGTTTGTCATCCAACAAAGTTTCCTCAAACACATACTCCTTAATTTGTACGCCCCTCACATACAAGACCGTATCAGTCACCAACCTCCCCACTTCCAACTCGCGTGTGTTAATCGAAAAGCTTATTTCATCCAAGGGCACGGTTATACCGAACCCTATATTTTTGACGTAGCTCTCTTTGAGGCACCAAATGCGGTAGAAGCACGCAATCTGCTCTAATTCCGTGGGAAAGCTGCGTATTGTAGACCATTCGTGTCGCGAAAATTGCCTATTCATAATTCGAAAGAATTCTGGTATGTTTTTATTCGCTGGCGGTTCAATTTTCATGACGTCAATGCCGATGCTGCGGTTCTTGTTTCCAGCCAGTACGACTAAGTCTCCTTGATGGGAGACGTTGAACGTGACTGGTGTATCGCCAGCATTAACAAGAAATGGCTTGCCTTTTTCATCTCTAGAAAAGCGGATTTCGTTGTAACGAATGGAAGTCGTCTCATTGACGAACTTTCTGAGCATTAGGCGTCCAACAAGCGAGGATTTTGCATCATTCTGAAATACAAATCTAGCAATCCTCTGCTTCTCTTCCGACTGGATATAACTTGAAGCATCTGTTATCTCTTCCTGAGTAGGTTTCCATTCCGTGGCATTGAAAGCCCATCTTACATTGGTAGTTGCCATTTTATTAGTAAAATATTTACTTAGCTTTGCCACTGAGGTACACTTATTAATTGTTTTACATTGATTTTGGACCTGCAGACGAACGAACCCTGTTACTTTTTTGATCTTCTTACACATTTTTTTATTTTGCGATTCACAGGTCAAGAAGCTAAATAAAATGTCGGGAACCGAATGAGGAGGTAATGGAAAACACACAACAACATGCAAAATAATAAACTGAACACAAAAACTCAATACAAATAAAATACTAGCTAGAATGTAGGCAGAGGACGCACTGGCAAGCTGAAAGCGACAGTCATCATGAATATTATTTCATTCATGGGTTCATAACACATCGTTGGTCCCAGGCAGAGACATCATTTACATGCCGTTCTTGCGAAAATTAAGTTTTGGCAACTTTTTTGAACCAGGGGATTTCGGAATTCACTACACTCCTAGTTCTAACGATTCTGTAACATACCTCCGACAGACGTTTCTCTGCCGGATGAGCCGCCGACAGAACGTTTCGATTATGAGTTGTTCACCGACAGAACCTTTCAACTACGAACGTTTCGCCGACAGAACGATTAATTCATAAGTGAATCGACAACAGAATCGTTCACCAAATAAGCATTCGTCGACAAAACAAAAAAAAATTATTAACCATTCACTTATTATGGTTAACACTTCGTTGAGATTATCCTTGAAGATTTCGTCATTACTTGTGACAAACCATGCCTAAATAAATTTTGTCGACAAATTCTTATTTGATGCACGATTCTGTCGTCAATTCACTCGTGAATTAATCTTTCTGTCGGCGCGGCGAAACGTTCGTAGTGGAAAGGTTCTGTCGGTGAACAACTCATAATCGAAACATTCTGTCGGCGGCCCATACGGCAGAGAAACATCTGTCGGAGATATGTTTCAGAGCCAGTTCTAACAATTGTTTTGATAAATATCACATTGTGCTGCACAATTGACAAAAATATAAATGCATTTTGCATAATAATGGCAGCATTATATCTGCTTATTGACTGAAAGAGAAATTTATAATTTCTTTGGATACTGTTATCCTTCAGACTGTATATGCTGCATCTCGCCCTGCCTCTGCCAGTGCGACTTCGCGTTTACTGCTTCACTCCTATTATTAGCATTCTACTATTCTTAACCTATTATAATAGGTAGTCGATAAATAAGATTCAACATTACATTTTAAAACTCAATCAAAATGGTAGGATGTACTACTGGGATATTACTGAATCAGCATTCCTACATATTTAGGAGCTTTCCACTAGGAAAAAAAAGCCTAATCTAGGTGTGGTTTGTAGCAGAAATTTGTGGTTTTACTCGACTTCATTCTGAAATGCCCACTTCAAAACCCCAAGATATGTTTGTTGTTGTATAAAAAAAATAAGAGCAAATTTTGGGGAGTATCTCTTAGTTTTCAGCAAAGACTTATTAAACTTTGTTATAAACATCAGACATCTCACAATGGGCTTCATTTCTTAGATTTTGCTAGGTGTGGTAATCTATACATATAATAAAATGATAGAAAAGTCAAAACTGTACATTGGAAATATTAAAAAAAAAACTCGCTGGGTGTTCAACATAAGATACCGAAGCCGAAAATATAGTTAGAATTTTCTTTGTCTGTTTGTCTGTTTATCTGTTTGTCTGTTTGCTTTGCTTTGTCCGGAAGGATTTCGAAAAGTACTCAATAGATTTGATTCAAATTTTGTACAAATATTACCTAGGGGTAGGGTGTTAAAATAGCCTATATATTATCACGCTTTATATCCTAGGGGCTAAGCAGAGAGCAATCAAATTGGCATTGTAACAATTTTCACGCGTACGAAGTCGCGGGCAACAGCTAGTTTTAATATAAAATAAAACTATGAACATTCAAGTCTGCGGACTCAGTTGAACATGTTCAATTATATTCAAAAGAATCTTCAGTGTTCGTGGCCCCGTTGATACAGTGTTCTGTAAACGATCACTGCAGTAAGCAACTTTGACTATGGCCGGTCCTTGGATGGGTGACCATCCATGAGACCACTTTGTGAAATTTATTTTAGCGTTTCTGTGCTTCAGAAGGCACATTAAGCCACAGTTGCAAGGAAAAATTTTGACAGCAGGCAGTCACACCTGTCCATATCAAAACGGCAATACGGCTCACCACCTATTACATGGGACACATTCTAAATGGCGTGACCATAGTCTTCAGGCTGTAATACCTGACTCGGTTGATAAAAAAAGGGGTTTTAAGGAATTAACATACAGAGAGGTACAAACCTATGCAAACATAAACATTGTGTATAGTTTGGCAAGAATTTAGTAATTATTTTTAATGGCTATTTAAAATCTAGTCTTCTATAGGGTCTTTCTATGATACATTTAAGATTATTATAGTAAGTAGCTATATGGTAGGATAGCTTTAGCACTACATAATATTGTTGCACTTCTTGTACTGTTTTTGGTAGGGTGATATAGTATTAGGTAGCATACAAAAATCATATTCTGAGCAATAAGTTTGTGGCGATGTCAGTAATGAAAGTGACAATTAATACAAATATGTCATTTTCATTCCTCACACCCATAAACATAGTTTAGAGCTTTACTTAAAACATTGTAGATGTTATATTTAAATACTTTTAATGTACAGTAAAATGAAAATAATTTGATTGTTTACCTCTATGCCTAATTTAAAAAAACTATTGACATTTTAATTAGTTTATAAGAGTCTTTAATAAATCAAGCATAGTCTATGTGACATTATCACAAGACATCATATTTAAACATTTCATTATATGAAATGTTATATAATAATTGATAGTTATTTCATCTAGGCAGTATACCGAAAGAATGCTATCTACTTTATTCCAACAATTATATTCACTGGAATGCAACAATATCATTAATATTAATTAATTAATAAATAAAAATTCATGGTCACAAATCCTCAGAATTCAAGAAATTTGGAGAAATTTCTCATCAGGTACTCTGATATGAAACTATCTAAGTGTACAAGAATAAACACATAAAAAGGTTGTAAATCAAAAGTTATGGGTGTGTACATGGAATATCTACATGTCACGGAACAGTAAGACTCGTATTGGAACCAAATTGCTCAGAATATGTTACTGAATAAAATATGCCACTATTTTTTACTTACCCAACAATTTAGCATTATCTGGTCCTCTGTCCCTTAAACTAGATGTAGCAGTCAACTTTGAATTTGCAACTAAAGGTTCATTACATTCATAGTCAAAGTAATATCTTCCAGAATCTGAAACGAGGGACTACATTGTAATAAATCAATCTAAATATAAGTTTTGGCTGTTCTTTATGGTTGAGAGGACTTACTACAATGACGATATTGATGTAAACAACATCGTATAAGGTTGCATTGCAACTTTAGTGCTAACACCCAAATTAAAGAATGCCGGATCCAATTTTCAATAAGAAAATTGTCTTCCCTATAGGTAAATGTATAAATTATATTAACCTTTGGTCGGTGTTAATTTATTACACATGAAACTTGTAGAAAATTGCATAAAATCGTTAAACTAACCTGCTTCAGAACTTGTAATGCTATAGCAAAGCAAAACACAGAAATAATACACAACTCCACTCATCATAATTTCATTTCTGTTGTATGTCTAACAATATTTAGAGCGTATTATATCCAGTCACAAAATCAAATAAAAGTGTTTGATCATTACGATAGCGTTGTTACATTACAATCGGCTGAATGAAAGCCGGAACGTAAACGGCAACGGGAAGGGAAGACAGGACAACACCCAAATTATGTTCTAATCTACGTATGATATGACAGTTAACTGAAAACAAAGGATTTACATTGGATTTTCAATTTGTGTGTATTCATGTCCACCAATCATAGCAATGACATTATGCGGAAATTGAGAACAAACTTAACAAAGCTGCGTTCGAAATCTGTACAATTGACGTCAATAAATGTCAGATCGTATGTAAAGTGCTCCCGATACGGTCAACATGTACTTGATAAGTCTCGTCAATATAATTTGTACACACGTCGATGCACACACTTGTCGCTCCAGTCCCAGCCTGCGACCTTTACCAGGTCTTCGGTCCATCTGGCGGGTGGACGTCCTACCCTACGTTTTCCGAGTCGCGCGCGGTCTCCACGTTAGACTAGAACTCGTTTGCTCCATCGGCCGTCGGTTCTTCTACAGATCTGGCCAGCTCATTGCCACTATAATGTGCTTATTCTGCGAGCTATGTCGACCACTCTGAAGCTCTTCGGAGTTTATGTATCCCTCAGAGATACTCCAAGCATGGCTCGTTCCATAGCTCGCTGTGCAACTTTTAGGGCACCGACTAGCCAGAGCCACACAGTAAATGTCCACGTCTCGGCTCCGTATGTCATACATAACCAGTCATAACATGACCTCATAACTGGTAGGCGAATTGAAAACTCGACGTAGTTTGCTGAACGTTGCCCAGCCCAAACGTATCCTTCTTGCGATTTCCTAGTCCAGGTTGCCCTTTTCTGACGTGATAACATGCCCAAGATATGTATAGGTACTCCTGGACAACCTCAAGCCTCGATCCTTCAACGTAGATTGGGCCCGCCCGCAGGGCCGTCTTAACCGGGGGTTCAGAGGCGCGGCCGCACCCGGGCGCCGAGCCCGAGGGGGCGCCGGCCGAGCTCTAAACATTTCGATATTTCCTTACCTAATTAAACTTTAACTCATAAGTACAATATTAACGCCATTCCCCCGTTTCGTAAACAATCGTCAAATAAACACCTACATGCATAAAAATATAGGCATCACCCATATTATATTACCATTGTATTATTGTCACTTTTGCCTTTCGGCACGTGTCATACCTCTCACGATATGCAAGGTAAGATAGCTCTTATTTCGATATACATAACAATTAAATTTATTTAACACTAGCGGACGTCACGCGGTTTCACCCACGTAGTTCCCGTTTCCGTTGGAATACGGGAATTAAAAAAAATAGCCTATGTTCACCACAAATAGTGTAGCTTCCCAACAGTGAAAGAATTTTTCAAATCGGTCCAGTAGTTCCGGAACCTATTCAATGCAAACGAACAAACAAACAGTCAAATCTTTCCTCTTTATAATCTTAATATAGACGCACACGGCAATATCTCCATTCCAAAGACGTTTGATGCGCCCTTTGACACGCGCCTGGCGCCCGCACTTTAAGCGAAATGGCCTTTTTTATTAGGTGTTTAGGGTGTAAATTGTAATTTTTGCCACCTTAATGGTGGAATTTCCAAAAATCTCTTCATAGTGGATCCCTAGACCATACAAGGAACCTATTTGCCAAACTTGGACTTTCTAGTCCCAGCGGTTTGTGATGTGCGTTGATTATATTATCAGTCAGTCAGGACATTCACGTTTATGCTACTGCTCCACCTGCGTCTTAACGCGTAAATTAACACCATAATAGCACTTCAACGTAGATGTGGCCAAGGTTTTAACGTGGTAAATTACAAACGGCATTAGTAATGGCATTAAATAAGCTCGGGCTGTCGGTTTTTTTCGACACCTCAAAGGGTTTTAGCAGGTAGTTTTGCGCGCTAAGCGATGTTGGCTACGTTAACGCCACCTCATTTCGCGCGCATTCATCTAAAAAATTGGGGATTACTCAATGATTGCTTTACACATTATGTATAAAAAGTATAAAATTTACAACCAAAGCATATTTTGACACCGATTTTTAAGATTAAAAATCTATTTCTGGCTATTATTTTCCGTTTGCATGGGTAGACAAAAAACGCCTTCATTTGCGGGGTTTCGTCTTTTTCTAAACTAGTCCCCTTAAACCCCCATTGTGTTATTAGGTTCAACCTCCATCTTGTGTTAACGCGTAACTTCTTGAATTAATCCACTCTAACGGCGTTGTGTGACGGTCTTCTCTCCTTTTCCATAAATTCATTTGCACTAATATTGTTTGCCATAATCATCCCCGATCATAATATTGTGTAATAATGTTTGCCTTAACAACTCAACAGTTATAACTTTTATTTGCCATAAAATGACTTTCTATAACAACATATATCATAATAATTAGTTTCCATAAGTACCTAACACATCTCATAATCGACTCTTGACATTATCAAAATTTGATATAGGTAATTATGAAAATATTACATAATATTGTTAGGTCGAAATTAATTATTCTTAACACCCCGACTCAGTGCAATCCGACTCGGATAGGTTAGGTTAGAAGACTAAGGCGGATGCGAAGCGAAGCGGAGCTCCCGCCTTATGCCCGCCTTCCACTGCGAGCGAGTCGGACCCATTACGGACTCAGCTAAACTCGTAACGATGATTTTCAATACATGTCATGTCCGCTTTGGTGGAAGGACATGTATGAAAATCGTCGTTACGAGTATAGCGGAGTCCGTAATGGGTCCGACTCGCTCGCAGTGGAAGGCGGGCATTAGTCTTCGTGGTTTTTTTTAAACCACCCAGAAGTAGGAGCCCCGTAAAGCGGGGCTTCGTCGAGTTTGGTTAGTAGACGCCATTATGAGGTTTAGTTTTAGATTTAATTGTGAATAAAAAATCTGTGTTTTATAAATTATCTTTATTTATATTATGGTGAATAAAAGTTATGGAAAATGGCATTATTGAAAACGAAAATTATGGCAAATACATTTATGGATTTAAATTATTATGACACTTGATCGATTATGAATGACCAATGGAATTAGTGAAAGTCATTTATGTCATTTTACGATTATGGCAACTGAAGCGTTATTTCTAATGAAATTATGGCAAATACCAGTATGGCATATGAAATTATGGCATATTAAATTATGGAAAACATTAGTAAACCCGTTGTGACGTTAATGTAGCCAAAGCGCATTCTTAATGCCTTAATTATCGAGTAGTTGGACATCAACATTAATGTTAACGTAGGTGGAGCAGTAGCATTATATATATAGATTACAGATCTTAGAGAAAAAGAAGTGAAACATCAAAAAATTATTGAGTTTTTTGGTTGACCGGGGGGGGGGGGGGGGCGCAGTCTGAGCTTCGCACCCTGGCGCTATATAGCCTTAAGACGGCCCTGGGCCGCCCGGGCGGCGTGCGTGACGTGCTCATTGAACATGACCTTGGTTTTTTCCAAGTTGCCAAGACCAACACGTCGAGACGCACCGTTTAGGCTGTGCAACATTCCGCACAACTGTTCCAGCGTCTCCACTACTATGGCGATGTTGTCGGCAATCGAAGCTGCGAGATGCACACGCCGTTGATGTTCACGCGGTCACGCCCCATGCTTTCCAGTCCAGCGTCTTGAACACGTCCTCCAGCGCATTAGAGAAGAATTTCGGGGATATTACGACGTCGCCCTGTCTTACACCTCTGCGCAGTTCGATGGGATTTGTTTTATGGTTCTCCAGCTGGATGGTCATGGTAACCTTAACTTGAATAATTTTATAATTTTTTAATAACTACCATAACCATAACTGTGATTAGACTATAAGCACAGTATAAAGAGAAAATACATAATATGATCTGTCGACTGTGATCACTGATCTGTATATTACACATAACAGATCAGTGGCTGTGCTATATTATAAAATAATAATACATACATACATACATATAATCACGCTTGTCTCCCATCGGGGTAAGCAGAGACTATGGCTTTCCACTTGCTACGATCCTGACATACAACTTTCGCTTCTTCTACTTTCATAACTATTTTCATACACGCTCGCCGGTTAAGGGTACTCTTGACCTTGCCTTTTTCCAGAACGTCTCTGATTTGATCGGCATGCGTACGCCGAGGTTTACCCCTACCAGTTTGCCCATTCATTCTCGCCTCACAAATCTGCTTTGTCAGTCTATTCTCATCCATTCTCTCCACGTGTCCAAACCATCTAAGCATCCCTTTTTCGATCTTAGTCACTACATCTTCTGTTATAAGTACCACATTTTTCCCTTATAATAATAATTCTTTATTTTCCCAAAAACATACATTAATCTTAATTCATAGCGTGTTTAACTATTGAGAGCAAAGAGAGTGCGTTCATACTACCCGTTCGCTCTAACTTTGCCGCTGGCGTAGAGGCGTATACTCGAATTGTTAATTAAACGAAGTAAATTGACATTAGCTAATGTCACTTCGTCCTATAGAATACGCAACATTGTATGAAGTGGTGACATTAGTTGCTGTCAATTTACTTCGTCTAATTAAAAATTCGACTTTTGTATGGAGCCGAGCGGCAAAGTTAGAGCGAACGAGCAGTAAACGTCATGCTTTCATTCTAATTTTATTAGGCTTGTCAAGTCGCACTGGCCGTTTCTGGAGCCCTATTAACATGGTATCCAATCCAATAATTAAAAAAATTGAAAAAAGTTTCTTTGCCGAGTAGAAAATTTTTAATCGATTTGGAGTTTGCGCGCGAAATCGGAGACATGCGGACTACTCCGTTGAAAATTTTCCAAAATTAGTGTGTTTCGAGTGTTTTATGAGTAAAAGTGGTGGATTTTTAAGCATAAAAGTTCGACAAAGTGCACAAGTGTTGGAAAGTGATAAAACGCAGTGAAACGTGACTCTTCCATTTCTCGACAAACTCCAGAGACACTTTTAGTAAAGTACCACCGCTTTACTAGAGAAGACTGACTTTGACTTAGGGCTGCACTTGACTTTGACCAGACTTAGAGGACGAGGACTGTGACTTGAAAAATGAAGATATAATAAATGTAAGACTAGGCTGTATGGCTCAAATTGCCTTTGCCTATCCGAAAATGGATAAATAAAACTACTACTACTACTACTAATCGATTTGTGAATCTATTTTATATTTTCGGTATTTTATTTAAATAAATACGTGTTGTGAGCATTTTCAACTCTATAACAAGCGTCTGTACAATTTTGAGTTACTGTATAGAGAGAGTATTAATATAGGGTAGCATACACTTTTCCCTACCGTTTCTGTGATCCCGTTACACATATTTTTCTATTTGCCACGTATAATCGGCATATTTCACAGTAATCTTGTGTAAATATGGCATAATTCGTCGAAGATTTAAAATCCATATCAGGTAAGTTAACTTCAGAAGTTTATGAATCATCTGCGCCTGTTCAATGACATCAACATACAGTCATCTCATTTCGTGAATTAATGATTGATATTATTGACCCCTATATTTATATTGACTGCAGTTATCTGTGTTTGTATTTAAGTTTTCCATTACAGGTAAGAAGAACTCAGTTTACATGTAAAATAACTATTACAAACTCCTAATGGTTGCATGCTCTACTACTTGTATGATGTAGATTATTTTGAAAAGAATTTTATAGAACTCTGTCAATAACAGCATGTAAAGCTTCAGTCCCAAGATATTGTTACAAGCATTCAAATTAATCAAATCAGCATGTAGTCTACTGCTTGACATAGGCCTCTTCACAGGCACACTTATTTTTAAATAGAAGAGGTGATCATTAGGAAATTACAGTGTTGAGACTGCCCCTGTGGTGCAGTGGTAGTGATACTGCTAGCGGTGCTGGAGGTAGTGGGTTCGATCCCACCGGAGACAAATATTTGTGTGACCCATAAATGTTTGTCTCAAGAGTCCAGGTGTTTCTATGTATAATATGTATGTATTTAAAAAGTATATAAGTATTAATGTCCGTGGTCTGATACCCATAACACAAGCAGGTTATTCCTAGCTTACTTTGGGACCAGATAGCGTTTGTGAAATGTCTGTCAATATTTATTTATTGGAGACAAGATTTTGTGTTTGTGTATAAATGCTTGTTTCAAGAGTCTGGGTGCTTCTGGACAGAAGGAATGGACAGGATAAAGCCTTAATATTTATCCTATCTATTCCTTTACCATTCCTTTCTTTTATGTATTCTTTAAATTATAGGTACAGTTTTTTTACAAACAAATGGTCACAGGGAAGCAACTTCATTTTATACTAAAAGAAGACAAGCAATATAGTATGAATATAAATAATAAACCATTATTAGCTGAATTTCAGCAAGATGGCACTGTAATAAAAAAGGAAAAAGCTGGATACTGACTTCATTACTAGTTATAACTACCTTATAAATAAATAATAATAACATAAAGTATATTTGCATTTTGATGAGCAATGTCCTATTTCAACAGCAATCATGTCAAGCATGTCAGATCGTAAGGCGGAGTTGGAGCGGAAGAAGGCCAAGCTCCAGGCCCTCCGTGAGGAGAAGGACCGCCGGAGAAGAGAGAAGGAACAGAAGGATGCAGAAGAAGCTCTGGTATGTTACCTTATTGTTTTACTGGGTAGGTATTAAAATTTTACTAGTCAGTTTTGTACATGGTAATTGTTGTTAGTTTCAAAGTTGTTGACTTACGAAAAAAGGGTTTTAGAAGGTTTTTTCAGGGTCTGAAGCGAGTGTCGCACCTCTGGTATTGCAAATGTCCATAGGCTAAGTGACCATGCTCTTATTTATTAAACTTAGTGTATTACCAGTTACTCTATACATTTATTGCATTTCATGGACTCTGTTGGGCACAGATTCAGATTTATTCATTTCATAAACAGCCCAGTTATGCGAGCCAGGGCAGAGGAATAGACACAATTTCATACATTTGTAATTGGCTTGAAAAAGCTTACCTTGAATGTAATTTATTATTTTTAAGTTATGGCTCATCATTAATTAAAGTCGTTAAAATGAAGTTAATTGGGGATCTTAAATTTTTGTCAAGATTATTCATCTATATCTATTATATTTTTTGATGTTAAGGATGCGTAAGGTTCTTAACATATCAAAAAGGTATTAAATGCTGTAATGGCCATTAAGTTTTGGTTCAGTAAGAAAAGTGCTTTTAAACATGGCTTTGATACCTGTAGTTGTGATGACGGTTGTTGAGTATCCATATTTACGTCATGAAAACGTTATCATTCCAGCAACGCGCGTCAGTGGCATCCAGTATGGATAGCCGTCGCGACCTGGACGAAATGTTGTCATCTCTCGGAGTGGCCCCCGTCAAGGATGTGCTGTCGTCCCTCTCATCAATGACGTCACTCACACCACCGCAGACCGCCTCACCGGATGCCAGTCTGCCACACACGGATAAGTCCAGTCTGCCTTTACATGGGTAAGTCTAAGTTGGGAATCTTTATTGAGAGTATAAAGAATTTTTGTGTTTCTAGAGTAAAAGTAGTACTTAGTAGAGTTAGCCCAAAAAGTGGTCTACCAGTTTTCACAAAAGATTCTGTGAGGTCTAATTGTGTATTTCTAAAGTTGATTTTTTCTTATGGAAATGAGTTGTATCTTTGTACACAAAAATATTTTTTGAGTACCTACTTGTTCACCTTAAAAAATCAGCCTCACAATAATAAATAATTTTGTATGTAGTGGTTCAAAGAAGGCCCCAGCACTGCAAGTAGTCTCAGTTCAATCGACAGACATTCCGCCCAAAGAGAACGTTACATACGCGAAACAAACCCAGACCACTGCGACCGGAGTGTCCGAACTGCGAGATGGTAAGATTTTCCTTTAGTAAGTAAGCTGCCACAGTTTAAGACTGTTTGAGATAAATTTTATGTTTTTTTTTTTGCAAAACTAAACTTTGAAATAGGGGTTTGTCAATATATAGAAATCCCTAAAGAAAGTTTTTGCGCTACAAAGAATTTTCCTGCGCAGCTGGCCATTTTGCTAACGGTCTGGCATGAAACATCATAAATGGGTACACTAGTTTGTGCAACATACGTAATTTTAATTTTCCACATTTTATCATAATGGTTCATTCCAAGAAACTTTTTTATACCACATTGGACCTTAAAGTGTTTGACAGCCAGGCAATAAAATTCTTTGTACTGCCTAAACACCCTAACTTTTGTCATATATACTTAATATCTAATTGATAGGAGGTTTAAAGAAAATCTTTTATCGTATTGTTAATAACTGTTATTGGCTAGAGAACCACCAACCAGTATAATGATCAAGTATCCAATATTAAGTGGAAAGAGCACAACATTTTTGTTTGGTTATATTTTAAACAGGCTCTCTTTTTTTTCCACCTTAGCCTCGGCAAAAATATAAATCTTAATTCTCACTTTAATAGATACAGTTACTTAAACTTATGAAAAAAATGACAACTTTACCTATTTATCCCAAAAAAGTAATCAAGTAATTGAGACTTAAGCACTTACTGTAAAAGATTTTCTACCATTTTCCAAATTAATAATGAGGTTTTGGATTTTTCTGTGCATTGATGTAAAATACATCATTTAATTTAAAAGAATACTACATTTTGAGAGTTTGCATTCCCATTGTCAATATATTTACCCTAACTGTGATGTCTGGGTGTCGGTTTAACTGTACCATGTCATTTGCAAATATTCCGTTTAATTGATTTTTGTAGCTAGGCAAAAGAATTTCGTAAAAAGTTATTATTCTCGTTAAAGAATATTAACCTAATAATAGGTGTAGAATAATTTAGGTGCTTATTGAGCAATTATAACTTAGCAATGAAGCGTAGCTAGCCATATGAGTCATTATTTTAGTATATTATGTAATGTAATTAGTAATTAAAGGGGTTGTCGGGTATTTTTTCTGGGATACATTTAGTCGAGAGTTAAACGAATAAAGTCGTGAATTATAATTATTGATATACGAGTATGATCATAATATCTACTGCTCGTTCGCTCTAACTTTGCCGCTCGGCTCCATATTAAAGTCGAATTTTTAATTAGACGAAGTAAATTGACAGCAACTAATGTCACTTCTTCATACAATGTTGCGTATTTTCTATGACGAAGTGACATTAGCTACTGTCAATTTACTTCGTCTAATTAACAATTCGGGTATACGCCTCTACGTCAACGGCAAAGTTAGAGCGAACGGGTAGTACGTACCTTTTATTTATTTATTTATTTATTTCTTACATACATCAATCATTACAGGCAAGTTTCCCAATGCGACTACACTAGTGATATTTATTTAATACAAGCGGACGTCACGCGGTTTCACCCGCGTAATTCCCGTTCCCGTGGGAATACGGGAATAAAATATAGCCTATGTTCACTGCAAAGAGTGTAGCTTTCCAACAGTGAAAGAATTTTTCAAATCAGTCGAGTAGTTCCGGAGCCTATTGGTTACAAACAAACAAACAAAAAAACAAATCTTTCCTCTTTATAATATTATTATATTTAATACTAGCATACGTCACGCGGTTTCAACCGCGTAGTTCCCGTTCCCGTGGGAATACAAGAATAAAATATAGCCTATGTTCACCGCGAAGAGTGTAGCTTCCCAACAGTGAAAGAATTTTTCAAATCGGTCCAGTAGTTCCGGAGCTTATTCAATGCAAACAAACAATCAAATCTTTCCTTTTTATAATATTAGTAAATAAAACATTTATTTTTTTACATATTTATAAAACAACAATAACTATTATACTCTTGAATTCACATCCTTATACATAGGCAATTTAAAATTGTTTAAATAATTCAAATTATGTAAACCTACTTTATTCATATTAGTTGTGAGACTAAATATTATATCTTTCAAAGTAACACTGAATATTTGCAATTGACTGAACCCCATATAACCAACGACATCTGTAGTTATGAAACAGTATTTACTTTTCACTCACCTTTTATAATTTAGCCTCAAAATGCTGTTTGAATGTATTTTTGTAACACGTCTGTCCCCTTTTCTGCTAATGGAAGTATTTAGATACTATAATTCATATAAACCATGTAATATTTTATTGATATGGCTGAATCCCCTTTGATTTTTACCACATTTTGTAGTCAGTACCAAATACTTGAGAATAAAATTTTAAGTAGATTAGCACTATATTCTGGCAATTTTTTGTGCGCCTCATCGCAACAGAAAGCGGTGACTTTCCAGACTGAATCCTCTAAAATTTTACCTAAAATCTGTTCATCCAAAGGTTGATTCTATTTACTCCACGACCCTTCCATTTTTATTGTATCTTGTTCTAGAATTACGGCAATATGGAGCCACAGATAATACGAATAAGAACCTCATTGATAACAAACTTTCCTTCAGCCATTTCTATTTGATGTGTTTTACCATAATATTGTTGACATCCCAACCTTTCTTTAATATTGCTCCTGATAGGATTTATTTTTTTCAACTTTCTATTACCTCATAGTATGAGTTTTTCCTTACTATCAACATTGTAGCTTTGAGAGAGTGTAGCGCCTCTGGTGTTGCGAACATCCACATCCACCAGTACAACTGGTGGGCCATATACTTATCTGCCATCATAGGGGTCTAAAAAAAGTGTACCAACATATTAATTTCGAGACATTTTGGACTACATAATATGAATAAAAAAAACATTCAATTATGATGACATATCTTGATATAACAGATACTACAGTCTTTCCCATAAATTCAATCAGCATTTGTAGTTTATGCAGTGACGTTCCTAATTTATCCGCTTAACATGTGTTGTCATATTACCCTTATAATTTAAATATGTATTCAAAAGTAAATACTGTCAAGAGAATTGTGGTGCAATGTTTGTGTTTGTGCTACCATAAAAAAAGGCTGCTCTTCCAATGCATCACCGCTTGCAGGATACATGGAGGACTGGTGGCGGCCGCGAAAAGGTAATTTATACCTTATTAACATATTATAGTACTATTTTGGTTGTCCACGAATATGCGCAAGTTAGTCATGTGTGTTGACGTATTATGGTATGTAGTAATGAATTATTGGTAGCATTACAATGTATTGTCAATATGCAACCGTCTTCGATGGCCGTCGAATTCGCGCATATAGTGCTAGATGAATATGAAATGGGCTTTCTGCTTGTCTTTAAACTTGTATAAATAAACTATCATAATATACCCTCTTGTAGATTTGTTTCTTAGACCATATATCACGGGACTAGCCTTTGCGAACCACCGCATACAAAAATATTCTGCTAGTTTTCATAGCGGGTGAAGGGGGAAACACAAAGACATAAAATTTCATTATATTTAAAAATGTATTAATCGACAAACGCGTAATGGCTGTTGTGTGTTAATTTTTATTGTACAGTCAACTACAATGAAATGTACTAGTTTAATCATATAAAATGATGTACTGATGTACAGTGCTTTTTATAAAGCCAAAAGACCAAATGGTCTATTGGCTTGGCAGAAAACAATGCTTAAGTAAGGCGCATCCTGTGGTTAGATGATCTAAGATTTGTTTAGATACACACAAAACAATAATTTTTTTTTTAAAATTGCTGTACTGCTTACATTGCTGTAATTTTCATTCTATCACAAATAAATGAAAGTTGAACGCCTAAAATAGCGCATGAGTCGATTCGAGATGTATCACCATAAAAGTATCTTGCAAGTATTCACAATACTGCTTACCTTCCAATGTAAGACCGTGCTATTTTAGTATTTTTACATTTCATTTTGTTTCGAGATTTAAAAAATCTAGAAATATTTATGTTTAGAAGTGGCAGAAAAGCTAGAAACTGATAGATGCCGGGAGCACAATATTTTATTGAGTTCTTTTCTCTGGGATATGCCTAGCAGTGGGTGAGCAGTACAACATAGAACAGAATGTAACCTGCCTACTCTGAGTATAATTATGAGATTTACTAATTCTAGAAAGCCTCGGGATGTGGTTAGAAATGCTTCGCTTATCGGATACGTTTTGAATCTATAGCAGTCCACGCACTCTTGGGCTAGCTTAGCACAGTGATAAAGTCTAGATTCATTTGCAATAAAATTATAATGTTATTTCTGTATCGTGATTAAATTATTTCTTATTGTAGCTAGTTAAATTAACAGATAGTAGTCTCATTTATCTAGACTAGAGTTAGTGCTATATTCGTGGACAACAACCATTATGTTATAAGCCCCTTTATTAGGAAGTATTAATACTTGCATGCAATTTTATGTGTACTAGAAGTGGAATCGTATCTTTCAATAGTTTTACTGAAAAAAATTTGAAGCTTTTTACAGTTGTATAAAGTTTTTAAATGTACTAAATAAGATTAAAAGATCGATTCCATTCTACATTGTAACTAATACACTATACATCATCTAGAGTGCTGCCAGATCGCTAAATTAAATTGTTCTACCTATTGTTAATGGAATATTTTTAGAGTTTTTCAATTTCATGTCTGACTGCGCTCACATTTAGGTATTGTTTGCGTTAAAAGTGGGGTCAAACAACGTTTCTGAAGGTACATTATTGAATCCGAGCTTTCAAAGTAACGTCACAGCAATGCACTATTCAAACTAACTATGATTATAAAAACATTTTGATTTGACGGTAGTTTGAAAGTATACAGGCCCTGGACTAGAAAATTGCAGCAATATTCCTGAGATGGACATATTTTTGTTTCATTTTTTGAATCAGCTCAAGCAGACCTCGTTGCTGCTCCCATCTAGGCCACGGCCTTTCAAATGCATGCTTAATACAAAGTTGATTAATAATATTCAACCCATTGTGAATACCATCATTGCATTTTGTTTTAAACTTATTTACTTGTATACTTCTGTAAATAAAGACTTTATTTCAAAACAAAAATATTCAACGGTCTTGTAAAATATATTTGTGTGCCTTACCACAGAGATGTAACTGACAGAATATTTTTATTTTTTGTCCTTTTCTAGCACACGCAACCGATTACTACGGTAAGTCATTATTCCGCCAGGACGCTTTCTGTCGTTACCCTTAACACTTACCTCTGTTTTCATGTCGGTTAACACGGTGTCGGTTGTATATTAGTCTTCATCTCGGTCTAGTTCTGTATATATTTAGTCTAGGTTCTGTTTACTATCACGCTTCTAGTTATTTCCTACTAACATCGAAACGCGCGGTATTCAGATTACTTGATAAATATACTTTGAAAAATTTCTTCTGAACATTGTGTCTAATTTTATCAAGAAATCTGTAACTAGAGGGGGGTAAGAGTGACACAGATAAGATACATCATTTGATGCACAGAGTTTTACGGAATTGTGGCCTTCCAGAGTTCTCCACTGGGCCTCCTAATAGGAGACCTACATAACGGCCGCAAATTAAATTTATAAGTAATATATGTTGTGTATATCGAATATGGTGGTATTATGGGATCGTCGTATCATTTCACGCTGTTTTACCCTTCGAGTCAACTAACATACACTGCACAGGTCCTAACACGCGAACCCGCGTTACACTCGACACGTGTCGCCACTCACCACGGTGAGTCCTACTCACCCGGGGTGAGTCGCGACACGCGTCCACGTAACGCGGAGCGTTCATGCTGTACTATATGTAAGCACTAGCTATGTCTATGTATAGTTTGAAATTTTTATATATATTATGGTCGAAAAATACTGACATTGTTTTTTTGTTTTTCCTCCCTTTTCAAGATGAGTACAATCTAAACCCGGGTTTAGAGTGGGAGGACGAATTCACAGGTAGGTTTCAATTCCGAATCATACAAACAATCATTTTTTACTAAATATTGCCCTTCGTAGAGCCTGTGCCTATCACTTAGCATGGTTTGTTGTCTATCTATTCTATATGTAACGCTATTTATGATAAATGCTAACAATACATTATAACTTAGCGTATTATATATTTCTGTGTGTGGTGTTAATACATTAATATCTAATTCTTTTCGTAGCTGGCGTTCAGTGATTATTTTTGTTTATTTTATTATGAAAACATTGGAGTAGAAATCCATAAGCACCCTCAAGTTTCTTTAGTTCTTGCCTACTAGATCTAGTTATTGAGAGTCAGCTGCTACAAAAAATTGTATCGACCTGTATTTCATTTCATACCTAGTATTCAGTGTCATATAAAATAATACATTAAACTTCACCTTGCATGTGACAGAAATACATGTTGTGTTTAAGTATGCATGACTGATGACGTCATCCATATGTTTTTAGTACGAAGATATTATTTTTATTTATTTCTTATTATTTAAAGAAACATGTACCTCTCTTGTGGAGAGCTCGGGAAGTTACGTATTTTTTGCATCTTGTTTGATATTCCAAAGCTTTCTGTCACCAAGTGTTAACGCTTTTAGTAGGAATTTGTGTTTTAGTTGCACATAAATATCTAGGTCATAGATTAGAGTAGGTATTTAGTAGCTAGGTCACTATTGAAGCTTATATTTCATTGCTTTTGTGTGTATCAGCATTAGCGTACTTTCAGTTTCTCTTAAAATTATTAGAATTTTTATTATTTTCTTATATTGACCACTCTATTTTACTATTTCTTCCATACCTAGTCATATAATATTTTGTAAGATTATGACTTTTTGAAGCTTAGCTTTATTTATTATTATTGTAGTATGCTATTGAACTTCGAGAAACTGAAAGATTCGAGAGTATAGTTACAGTAATTTTCTTCTTTTCACACCGCACAGAAGGTTATGAAAGTGGTATGAGACATATCGTTTTTCTTCTACGTGTGTGCATGTCATTTAGGGGACTAGTATAAAAGGGTGTCCCTCTTACAAATGTATCTTTCTTCCTTTCTAAAAAAAATAGTGACATCTTTAAACATAATACAGAAAATCTTTTAGATGAAACTACTAGTTCACTAGATATGTCTTTTAGATGAAACTACTAGTTCACTAGATATATCTTTTAGATGAAACTACTAGTTCACTAGATTTATCTTTTAGATGAAACTACTAGTTCACTAGATATATCTTTTAGATGAAACTACTAGTTTCCTAGAGATATCTTTTAGATGAAACTACTAGTTCACTAGATATCACGTATATCGCTTTTCTTCTGTATCTGCTGCAAATAATTGCTTTAGTTCTTTTGTTACTACTTGTTTAGTTGAAGTTTGATAGGTTTAAAAAAAATTCTTATTAATCATTCCTACTGACATTTTATAACAGTGAATTGAACTCACAAGTCATCACTTTAATACTAATGTAGAAAATTACTGGACCATTTATTAAATTCTCCGACTAATATACTTTACATTCGTAGATTTTAATTCTTGCTGTAACTGTAATCTCATCAAGCTACCGCTTTATTGTAGAAAGTTCGTGTGAATTTAATTTGTTAAAAAACTTAACAAGTTAATTAACATGATTGTTTGATAATATAATTATCTCTTAGCTAATATGCTTTTAATAGCTAATATTCATGAAACAGACAATACTCACTATTAATTATTGTTGATAAAACAGTAAAAGTCACACAGTCATACATAACTGAAGGTGAATATCGCGTAGCGGTGAGTCACACTCACCGTTTAATGTGTTTCTAAAAAAATTCAAACAATGTTATGTACGCTATTCACCTTCAGTACTTCAACCGTTTACGCCATATATGACAGTAGCTATGATATTGATATAACAAAAAGCATCGGCATTTTTAACAAATTACACCAATTCAAAAAGAAAATTTCGAAAAATATTGTTAGATAGGTACTGTAAAATATTTCGTAATATTCAAGTGTATCAAGGGCAACTTTTTAATAAAGGCTGCTGCCATATTTGGAGTAGCGTTCACCGTAGATATTTCATTTATTCACCTGCAGTAGTTAGGACAGAATAGCTGAAAACCTATAGCGCGAATATAGATATATTTATCATCATTACACTTTCATTGGAAATTTTTATGAAGTTCAATCACAAAAAAAAACTATAAGACATAATGTCTGTAACATAAAAAAAAACACTTTTATTAGGTCAGAAATGATCTTTGGTAACTTCATGAAAGTTTATCCTATAAGCGCGGCGGATTTATATGTTTTCTTAACATAATGGGCATATTCAATTTAAAAATACTGTGACTTCGAATTAGAGTTGCGTGTGTGGTGGTGAGGTCAGTAGGGTGAGTACGGTGGTGCTCATTTATGTCCAGGGAGAGTACTTCGCCTGGTAATTTAAAGATCATGAATTATAAGAAAAGTTTGTGCTTTATATTCTGTATTATATATTGGCGCTTGCTTCCTCGCAGTCTTATGACTCCTAGTTCTTATCCGTACTGTACAGATTTGCAGATCACACCGGTTCCTTTTCTTTAAGAAGATTTCTATAGCAAGGCGTTGTCTGGAGATAAACTCGATAGACAGCGAAAGGTACCTACACCTATGTGGGACTTGATATGAAACATAGGTGGTAGTGTAAATTAAATATAAGTACTGCTTCAGAAATGTCTCTGGATAAAAATTGGAGGAACAGCGTCATAAATGATTGTCCGCCCACTTGGTGGCTTGACTGGCCAGGTGAGTTATGTCTCAAGCGCAACTGTCATAGCGCGATGAAGGATTCAATCGAGTAAGTAGTTCGATTGTTCTTCGCTAGGTGGCACTGAACACCATAAGCAATTCCGACGCCACACATGCAACTTAACAATTTCAGACCGTATTGGTTTACACATATAAATTACGTAGCCCAACAGTATCAAAGCGTAGTTTACACACACGAACATAAATCAGCCGTTGAACACACATACACACACCGTCCCGGCAAGGGCCATTCTTATTCACCGTCCAGTGCTTACATTCGACGGCGACGGCGCTCGACAAGGAGACGAAGAGGACGCCGCGTTCCATGGCAAGCTCCCCCCCGGCATATTGCCGCATGGATTGCCCACCGTTAAGGAGGTGCAGCCGGCCGTCACTGTCGCGCCGCAGGAGAAGAAGGAGGAGGAGAAAGAGAAGAAAGGTATGAGTTTGTTTCTGTTTTGAGTTTTTTAGAAGTTTTGTGTAGGCACTTGAGCTGTGTGAAAGAATAAAGTGACACTGGATTATTTGCTCCTAAGGAGGATTGGTGTGAATATCTATATCGTCATCATCATAGAATCCTGGCTACATTCGAAGCACTTGGGTAATAATGTACCAATTGCCGGAAAGGCAAATTAATTTTCATTATAAGAGCACACAATCTCACTCTGAGAAGTGTGTCTACGCCAGAGCCTTGTGCAGGCGAGGTTGGTTTTTGTCATAAAATCTTGGGGAAAAGGGGGGTTTATACCCCTTTGCACCTACTATTTGAATTCTACGACTTGAAATCGTAGAAGAAAATCACTGGGTATAAGTTTAGAAATGACAAAACATGACAAGACAGATTTTCGTAAACGCTTTCAAATTGCATGGTGAAAAAATAATATATAAAACGTTCAAAACCACAGTTCTGATAAAACCTCTCTTACTACTGAGGTTTTGTGGGAAGCAGAAAGTGACCAATCGGGGGCCCAAGTCTTTGCCATCTTAGCTTCATATAAAACCGACCATTAAATTTGACAGTTTTCGTCGCTATTGAACTACGATTCTGTTCTAACGCAATTGAAATAGTGGACTTGGATCCCCGATTGTGTGTCATCGGAAGCGTGAAGTGGATTATGTGGGACTCAGAGAGTCCTTCTGACTATAATAATAATGACAATAATATCTAGTTCGCGAGCTGAGCGCCGACGAGAAGCAGACCATCATGCTGTCGTCGGAGTTCCAGCGCTTCATGTCGCGGGCCGGGCGCGTCATCGAGCGCGCGCTGGCGGAGTCGGTCGACATCTACACGGACTACACCGGCGGAGGGGACAGCGAGAATGCGCTGTGAGTTTACATACACAGACATACACTGTAGCTTATGGGTCTCTTACATAACGAGTACAGTGGCGAGACAGTGCCCTCGGCCGACTGCTCGGTACGTATGAACATTTTGACGAGTGACTCGGCCGAGCAGAGTGGCGAGAGAGTCTCTAGAACTACGATTTGTTTGCTAGGCCGAGTGCCCACTCTCTCGGCCTAGATAGAATCGTTTTACTGTCTCGCCCCTGTACTCGTTACGTGTAAGAGACCCATCAGTTTCGATCGGTCTGTCTGATATGCAGGAGCTGGGTCTTGACATGTTGCTTGACATCTGTTCGAAACAAATTATTCGTCCGATCTTCCAATATTTACATCGGAGTTAATGGTTTCTTAGTATTTAAGATATTTTGATTCCTGTATTGATGTCACCCAACAAATACAGTTAAGACAATAACCTCAAGGCCAAAATTTTATTTCATGTTCCAGAATTCGTACTGTCTTTTCTGGCAGTGTTTTCCAATAGTTGCCTTGTCATAAAAATGAATGACGATTGCAAACAAATTTTATATTTTAACGGAATGAACTAAGTTATGAAATTATTTTATAAAAGACTAGCTATTCCCCGTGGCTTTGACCGCGCAGAAGTCGGTTATCGCATAAAATCATAACCCTCCTTTTGCGCAGTCGGTTTAAAAAGTAGCCTATGTCCTTCCCAGGGCCTCGAACTATCCCTATACCAAATTTCACCTCAATCGCTCCAGCCGTTTAGGCGTGAAAGCGTAACTGACAGACAGACAGAATTTACTTTCACATTTATAATATTAGTGGGGATTTCATTATTTTATTTCATTAATTAATTTCTACCGTCAATTTCCTTCCAGTGACGACAAATCAGACGCCCGCCTATCCCTGGTCCGTACATTCTACGATGAGCGCTGGTCCAAGGGTCGTTGCGTCACCTGTCTCGACTGGTCCTCAGTCCATCCAGAACTGATGCTGGCGTCATACCACAACAGTGATGATGCCCCTCACGACCCCGATGGCGTCTGTCTGGTGTGGAATACCAAGTTTAAGAAGACAACCCCGGAAGATATCTTCCATTGTCAGTCGCCTGTTATGAGTGCTACTTTTGCTAGGTAAGTTTATTTGCGATGATGATGATTTTGACTGACTGTGCCTCCAGTGCTTCGAAATTCTTTGCAAGATGAGGGTATTCAATAAACTACTTTTTATTCCGGAATGAATATTGCTGGTTTTAGATATGATAAAGAACTTTAATAAAATGAACACTTTCATTTTATTAAAGTTCATTTGAAATTTTTGCAGTTATTTGACCTCTTTTTTTATGCCTAAAATTCTAAATAGACCGAACTATTGTACTATATCGCCACATTGTGTGTTCAAACAATTGGCGGTTCAATCTGTCTGTTGGTCCGATACAATGTCAACTGCAAGGATTACATAAGATTTTACAATTATATTTGTACAAAATAGTCATTATATTCCGGGCAGGTTCCACCCGAACCTGATCCTGGGCGGCACGTACTCGGGCCAGATCGTGCTGTGGGACAACCGCGTGCAGAAGCGCACGCCCATACAGCGCACGCCGCTGTCCTCGCTCGCACACACCGTGAGTTCTGTGCGCTGATACTATTTGGTGTTAATGGTTGATATTCTTGGTACATATAACTGTAGGCAGTAAAACCCACTGTCTACATCTATAGATAGGTCTGCAAAAATGCTATGGAGGTTTCTAACATATTTTTTTTCTAAACGAAAACTATTCTTTCGTAAGAGACACTTCCAAAGTGGAAAAATGTGTGTCCCCCCCCCCCCCCCCCCGCCTCTAACTTCTAAACTAAGAGAATGATAAATCTAAAAAAAATATATATTGAACATTGCCATAAAAACTACCAACGAAAATTGGTTTGAACGAGATCGAGTTGGTAGTTTTTTTGTTAATACGTCATAAACCGCAATTTTCGCCTGTAAAAATCACTACCACTGCGAACGTGTTAAAACATCAATCAAAGTTACAACGAACTACAAAAACTTTTATATTATGTTACTTGCTGCTAAGGAACCCTTCATGGGCGAGTCCAGCTCGCACTTGGCCGGGTTTTTTTTTTTCAAAATAGAGGTGTTCCATTATTTTAAAAATTAGTAAAGATGTACGTTCTGCCGTATGAAGAAGCCTGCGTGCGTCAGGTTCATCTTAAATTGTTTTGAGTGATTGAGTCAAGCGACCTCACTTGTTAGTGGTGCACAGTGGGCCCAGGATCAAAGGAGAGAGGAAACCACTACATATTCGCGGTTTGTCATCCTTGCCAGCCTGGCTCCGTATCACTTGCTATGTATAATTTTTTAAATTGCCATATGTTGTCAAACAATAATTCACAGACCCGTTTTGACACTTGAGAAAGCGTTACCTAAGTCCGTTGTAGCGAAATATGTGGATTCGTTAAACCGTAATGTCATGATGACATATTATGTCAAAACAGGCCCATTAGATTTTTACTAGTACAGTCAGCCTCATAAGTAGATAAACATTATTGTTCATATTACTGTTCATATGGCAACCTGTTGAAAAAACCACCAATCAGTATCCAGTTGTCAACAACCGTCAATAAAACCCACCAATCAAATTGTATAACGTCATAGCCTACAAAATATTAGTGCCGTTTCTAGACTTTTTTGCCAAGCTATACCTATAGCACAAGCAATAAAGCAAAATACAAACATGATATTTCTAAAAACATCTCACGAAAACCTTAACTGACTTTTTCACAGCACCCAGTATACTGCCTCTCCGTAGTAGGCAGTCAGAACGCCCACAACCTAATCTCGGTATCCACGGACGGCCGCATGTGTTCTTGGTCTCTGGACATGCTGTCCCAGCCACAAGAGACCCTGGACCTCCAGCATAGGCAGAGCAAGGCGGTGGCCGTCACTTCCATGGGCTTCCCGCATGGAGACGTCAATAACTTTGTGCTGGGGAGCGAGGATGGAAATATTTATACGGGTGAGTTTAGCTAAGCAGCAAAATGCTTTAAAATAGACAATTTATTTTATTCTCACATTCTATTTCCAAAATTCAGCGTCAAACATTTTGAAATATTACGTTTATAAGTTACACCGATGTATCTGCGCTGAAATCTCATAATTATTTGAAACGCTCGAAAAATCTTAACCAATCACAACGCTCCGCATAGACGCGCTAAACAAGGCCCTTTGTTATTGGTTGCCGCCTGCGCGCCATGTTCGATGCCCGCAGCATCGCGGTGCAATGAGCTACAATGAGTGAGATAGCACTACTCTCTGGATTTATTGCATTTTCAATCATAACGTAAAACAATAAAGTCGGTGTTTCAACAGCGTTGGCAATCGTAATTAATCGGCGTTAGCTTGCTCTCTTCTAAGCAGGCGAATTTTGTCGATGCGACTTTTAAACGTGGTTCACCTGTACTTATATTTTTTTGAACCAGACAAAGTCAGTCGTTTAACGTAGAACAGACTAGTTAATATGAGGTTCAAGTGGTATAAATGATCTTATCTGTGGCACAAACTATACTATTAATGATTCAGTATAGGGTATCGCGACTTTCCCTCTCTCTAAGTCTCCCTATCGTTTCCATTCGAATAAAAAGAATCAGTTTCATAATTTATCCATTAGTTCAATCAATGAAGTCAAATTATGGCAGTCCACAGCTGAACTTAAACCTTACCCAATTTACAGCATAATAGACTGCCCTGCGTCCTCCATGTCTAGTGCCCTCAGTATAGTAGTTTATGACACTGTTGCATAATAAGGGTTCTTATAACACGAGTGTGTTTTAAAAAAACGAGCCGTAGTCGAGTTTTTTTATACACTCGAGAGCAATGAATCCGGGTCACTTAAAGAATGTTAAAAATCTCGGAAACTAAAAATGATAGGTTAATGCAATAAATTGTATTTAATAGACAATGTAATACTCCTTAAATGAAAGTAAAAAAAATATGAGTCACCATACATTTTATTAACACAAAATTACATAAAGAAAAAACTGCCGATCTCTCCTTAAAACAAAAATAGGAAACATGAAATTTTTGAACTTTATTACGATTTTCTTGAATTTTAATACTTCGTATTGCCTCCTCGTGCTTCCATTACTGCGTTTACGCGGTTTGGCATGCTGTACACCAAGTTCCTTATACGATTTTGGGGAATATTCTCCCATTCCTCTGTGAGAGCAATTTTGAGCTCACGAAGCGTGATTGGGGGAGGGTTTCGTTGTTTTACGCATCTGCCTAGCTCGTCCCAAGCATGCTCGATCGGGTTGATATCCGGGCTGCGCGCTGGCCACTCCATACGAGTAATGTTCATCTCTTGAAGGTAGTCATTCACAATCCTACCTGTATGAGGTCGGGCATTGTCATGCATAAATATAGCATCCTCACCTAAATTGACCATAAATGGACCAACGTGATCATTGAGGATTTCTTCCACATATCTTACGCTAGTTAAAGAGCCGTTTTCTATGATCACCAGCTCTGTGCGACTTTCAGAAGAAATTCCGGCCCACACAAGTACAGACCCACCACCGTAGGCTACTTTTTCTTCGATGCATGCTTGCTTGAATCTTTCCCCTGGTCTTCGATACACTCTGTGTCTTCCATCGTGCTTGTAGAGCATAAATTTTGATTCGTCGGAGAACGTAACTTTTGACCAATCTTCAATACTCCAATTTACGTGGCTCTGGGCATACCTTAGTCTCGAAATACGATGCCCACGCTCCAGTTTAGGGCCGTTTGCAGGTCTAAGGGGTTTTAAGTTAGATTCAGCAAGCCGACGTCTTACTGTCCATGCACTTGGGTTACTTCCTCCGAGGCGTCGAAACTGATTGGTGAGTTCAGTTCCTGTGAGAAAGCGATTTCGAAGCATGGTGTTCACCAAGTATCGGTCTTCTCGTGCTGTGGTACACCTGGTTCTGCCCGTTCCTGGTCTGCGTAGGTTAGAACCAGTTTCTTCGTAACGTCGGAGAACTCTTTGTACTGTTGACAGCGACACACCGACAGTCCTGGCTGTATCGCGCTGACTCCGGCCGGTTTCCAGCATTGTAAGTATTCTGGTGCATTCTTCAGGCGTAAGCGACATAATTTCAGCTTGATTAATGAATATAGAGCACTATCAACATGGTTTATGTACCCACATAAATGACAGATTACAAACAAAAGCAACACCAAATGCTGTAATTTCGTAGTTCCATCTTCGAAAGTGGCCCTTTTTCAAATTTGATTTTTTTATGATATAACTTTACAATAACTAAGAAGTTTTAATACCTTCATTTAAGGAGTATTACATTGTCTATTAAATACAATTTATTGCATTAACCTAGCATTTTTAGTTTCCGAGATTTTTAGGATTCTTTAAGTGACCCGGATTCATTGCTCTCGAGTGTAGTATCACACGAGTGTTATAAGACCAAGTTATGTACAGTGTCATACACTACTTTATCTACTCTCATACTATAATACCTGATTTCATTTTGTTGTGATATATAGCTGCTCCTTGATTTCGCCGGTAACAGGTTCATGGTCATGTTTGACGCAGTTTCCAGAATGTCTGGTGGTGTACAATTACCACCATCCTCGCTTTAAGACATGTTTTTACACAAAAACTAATTTATTTTACAAACAAAACCAAACTTTGTTTAATTTAAATGTAAAATGTTGGCGCCAAGGCCCAAACATCGATTGCGCATGCGTGTTTCTTCTTTTTTGTAGGCTGCGGAGACCATAGATTTAGGATTTTTCGCTACTCTGGAGACACAATTTTTTTTTAAAGTAGAGGTTCAAACTTATTTTTCAGCTGGAAATTGTTTATGGTGTATCGTAATGATTAAAAAGTTTTATTTTAATACAGTTGCTCAAAAAGTGGCGTATTACAGGGACATTTAGCGTTCGGGATGTGGGCTATTACACACTCGTGTTTTTTCTTTACCTTTCCCGCACTAGTGCGCGTTTTCTTTCCCAACTGTCAAAATAATGTCTGTGATTCATGCAAATATTTTAAAAAAAGATACTAACTTGTTTCAATTTCAGATTAAAAGTAATTTTAATTAAAATTTAAACATAAATTAATATAAGTATCGGCCAAATTAAATTTATAAATATAAAATAAGTTGGCTGTATGAAGTGCACTGCCATAGTCTCTGCTTAGGTAGGTATAAATTCTTTTACAGTTGCCGCCATTTTGGACAATTCAGGTTTATTGTGTTTTTATTATTTTATTAAATTGCTTAATTTTTTCGCAACTGTTTTAAAAATAGTTGTTCAATACAACGTGTGGGATTGTTATTTCAACTCGTTCCGACTGTCCACCCTCGCCTTTGGCTCGGGTCAACATCTGTCGAAACTCGTCGTAATAACAGAAATCCCACACTTGTTTCGAAAACTACTATTTTAATACAGTTGCTCAAAAAGTGGCGTATTACAGGGACGTATAGCGTTCGGGATGTGGGCTATTACACACTCGTGCTTTTTTCTTTCCCATTCCCGCACTCGTGCGTTTTGTTTCCCAATTGTCAAAATAATGTCTATATATGCAAATATTTCTAAAAAAAGATACTAACTTGTTTCAATATCAGATTAAAAGTAATTTTAATTAAAATTTAAGCATAAATTAGTATAAGTATCGGCCAAATTAAATTTATATAAAAAAAATGTTGGCTGTATGAAGTGCATTGCCATAGTCTCTGCTTAGGAAGGTACATATTATTCTTTTACGGTTGGCGCCATTTTGGATATTCAGGTTTGTTGTGTTTTTATTATTTTATAAAATTGCTTAATTTTTTCGCAACAGTATTAAAAATAGTTGTTCAATACAACGTGTGGGACTGTTATTTAAACTCGTTCCGACTGTCTACCCTCGCCTTCGGCTCGGGGCAACACCTGTCGTAACTCGTTGTAATAACAGAAATCCCACACTTGTATCGAAAATGACTATTATCTACTCTGATACTATAATACAAAGATTATAAAATTGAAATCAATACTATTATGACAAACATTACGCACAGGCCAAAAAAAAAGTTTTATTACGATACAGGTCTTGTATGGACACCTGTATCATAATAAAACTTTTTAATCATTACGATACACCATAAACAATCTCCAGCTGAAAAAGAAGTTTGAACCTCTACTTTAAAAAAAAATGTGTCTCCAGAGTAGCGAAAAATCCTAAATCTATGGTCTCCGCAGCCTAAAAATAAAGAAACACGCATGCGCAATCGATGTTTGCGCCTTGGCGCCAACATTTTACATTTAAATTAAACAAAGTTTGGTTTTGTTTGTAAAATAAATTAGTTTTTGTGTAAAAACATGTCTTAAAGCGAGGATGGTGGTAATTGTACACCACCAGACATTCTGGAAACTGCGTCAAACATGACCATGAACCTGTTACCGGCAAATCAAGGAGCAACTATATATCACAACAAAATGAAATCAGGTATTATAGTATGAGAGTAGATAAAGTAGTGTATGACACTGTACATAACTTGGTCTTATAACACTCGTGTGATACTATAAAAAAACTCGCCTACGGCTCGTTTTTTTAAAACACACTCGTGTTATAAGAACCCTCATTATGCAACAGTGTCATAAAATACTATTATGATATAGGTGTCCATACACGACCTGTATCGTAATAAAACTTTTTTTTTGGCCTGTG
The DNA here is from genome assembly GCA_933228765.1 of Miltochrista miniata. NCBI lineage: Eukaryota > Metazoa > Arthropoda > Insecta > Lepidoptera > Erebidae > Miltochrista > Miltochrista miniata. The sequence continues at coordinate 36,616,514 of OW121758.1, read as the reverse complement.
CGTAATGTTTGTCATAAGAGTATTGATTTCAATTTTATAATCTTTGTATTATAGTATCAGAGTAGATAAAAATATTAGGTAATAGGTTTATTTTAAACTAGCTATTCCCCGCGGCTTCGTCCGCTAGAAGTCGTTATCGCGTAAAATCATTTTAGTTAAAAGTAGGAAGGATATACTTCCCGTGGACTCAAACTATCTCTATACCAAATTTCATCAAAATCGGTTCAGCGGTTAGGCGTAAAAACGTAACAGACAGACAGAGTTATTTTTTGCATATTTCATAATTTTAGTAGGGATTTTTTTTAACGTGAAGGAAAATCCTTATGGATGCTATGACGGACTCTTACCGACTAAAAAATCGTTGGTAGTGCGTTCTGCAGGGTCAACACAACACGGGGGGGTTCGTTGATTTTATTAAATAAGAAATTAAAATATAAGGAACGGAAAGATGTTGTGTCCCTCTCTGTAGAGTGTACAGTTGAAATATCGTGCGTAGAATTGGAGCAATTCATAGTAGTATGCGTATATAAACCTGGAGTCTCACCCTTTTGTGAGTTTGAGGAAGTAATGGATAAAGTGCTATTTAAACTTGGAAAAACTAATAAACACCTAATAGTGTGCGGTGATTTTAATGTTAATATACTTATAAGTACGCGTCAGACCAGTGATATCTTAAATTTATTTAAATCACACAATCTCACTAACTTATTTTTAGAGCCTACTAGATATTGTGATACAACAGCTACTTGTCTGGACAATATATACAGTGATATGTTGCCAGAAAGTAAGAGTATTATAAATAAGATAAAATCAGATCATACTGGGCAAATAGCATCTTTCAAGATCACAAGAGAAAAAGTTAAAAGACGTAAAATATTATATAGACCAGTAACTAGTGACCGCTTGGAACGTATGCGAGTTGGACTTTGCAATAAACTTCCATTTTTAGACACTGGCTTAGATCCAAATGTAATGTATAAGTTATTTTTTGATTTTTTTTTTTTTTTTTTTTATTGTTTCAATACAAACATTAGATTTACAATAATTATGTAATGGTTACCAAAAAACCTTTACAGGTTTGTCCAGGCAACCGAAGTTTTAATCGACATCAGCGCACCAAACAATTTTTAAATATTACATCATCTTGATCATTATAATCTATCCCATACATAATATTACAGTTACGTTACTTATTTCATAAAATATTTACAACTACTATCAATAATACAACGGTTACAATTGTTCTATACCGTACCCAACACAAAAAACAAAATACATAAAATTATGGATGACATTCTTAGACCTATTTTTCCTTCTCGTTATAATGTGGGTAGATAACTTTAGAACTAAGTACTCCAAAGTTAGTCTCTGCATTTCAAAGCAGCGAATGTGCCGGTACATTTACATTATTAAAGGTGCCTTCAGACTACGTCATAAAACAAATACAATACCGTTTAGCATAATAGGTATCTACCTATTTCATAACACAATCATATCTCGAACTATCCATTCATAATGAACACATTTACATTTATCTATACCATACAATTATATTAGATTTCACCCACAAACATAGATTTACCATACGTTAATATTAACTTGCTAACGTACCCATTCACTCGTGCGACATCGACAGTCTGAAGTCACTCTTATATCACATTCGAGGGTTCGCAGGCGCATGTAATGTAGCCGCCTCCCTCCAGTTTTATACAAGATAACAATGTTAGTTGTTGCAATACAGCGTGTTTCCATTTTGTGAGTAGGTATAATTTTAATAAGTTTTTTTTTTGTTTTTATTTAATTTCAAGGATATTGTCTTGGGTGATTGATAACTATACGGTATATTATTGGGGTAATAGATATAATAAATGGAAAATAAAAGTGCATGTTGAGGTTATTTTGCCGAATATATATATATAGACAAATATAATTAATAATATAAATATATGAATATTGTTTGATGGAATAAATAAATAAATATATCATGGGAATTTTTAGTGTTAATACTTGTATTGCAAAAAACATGTATAGAGTCATAGATTACATTGTATAACTTGTGTGGAAATAAATACCTACATATAATTATGACTAAGGCTAAGCTCATTTTTTATAACTTCCAAATAGTATTTTTTTAATTTTTGTTTACAATTTTTTGCGTTAAGTGTATCTCTAAAGGCGACCGATTCCTTTTACAATGAGTTCAACTCCGTATTCAAGTCTAAGGAAGTCACTATCGGTGATAGGCCAGCCTTCAGTGAATGGGCCACTGAGGATATACATAAAAGTAGACAAAAACTGTATGAACTATACTCAGAAAGACAGCTTAATAGAACAGATGAATTTCTAAATTATATTAAAACTTATTCAAAAAAGTTTAAAGCAGACTGCTTAGCAGCCAAAAGAAAGTATATAAGTAATAAAATTCTCAATAGTGTAGACAAAGTTAAATCTACTTGGAAAATAATTAACGCAGAAAGAGGTCAAGCAAAATCGAATGATAATAATTTTAAACTTAAAGTAAATGGTAACATAATTACAACAGATGCCGAAGTCGCTAACGAATTTGAACAATTTTTTTCTCGAATTCCAGTAGATTTGACCAGAGCCCTAGGTTCTTCTACCCCAATAGCAGAATCCTTGTTAAAAGCAAATGTTCCTTGCTGTAATGAAATATTCAAATTCAGTAAAATTAGTATACACACTGTCATAAAAACTTTTAAATCTTTAAATATTAAGAAAACTGCTGACCTCTGGGGAATTTCTGTACATTTAGTTAATTCGTTAATTGAAATGGTTGCCCCTGAATTATCAATAATATTTAATAATTGTGTTGATAGTGGTGTGTTTCCTGACTTAATGAAGTTTAGTAAAATAACTCCTCTGTTTAAATCGGGTAGCACCTCAGATCCGTCCAATTTTCGTCCTATTTCTGTACTACCCACGTTTAGTAAAATCTTTGAAAAGGTTATGCTTAATCAAATGCAAAATCATTTTAATACAAATAAACTATTCCATACCAAACAATTCGGTTTCACGCGCGGTCTGTCTACCACGGATGCTGGAATCAAATTGTTAGAGTGTATATATGAGGCCTGGGAGGAGTCGTATGATGCTTATGGTGTATTCTGCGACTTATCTAAGGCCTTCGATTGCGTCCAGCATCAGACTTTAATTCAAAAACTTGATCATTATGGAATCCGGGGGACGGCCTTGGATTTAATTAGTTCTTACCTTAGAGATAGAGTACAGAGAGTAGTTATAAATGGCAAACAGTCAAATGGTTCTGCTGTAACAATAGGGGTGCCTCAGGGTTCAATTCTGGGACCTTTTCTATTTTTAGTGTACATAAATGATCTCCCTCACCTTATAAGAGACGATCACGAGGTAGTTTTGTTTGCTGATGACACATCTTTAATATTTAAAGTTGAACGTGGACAACGCGATCTTGACGAAGTAAACAATGCCCTCTCTAGGGTAGTCCACTGGTTTAACGCAAATAATTTATTGTTAAATGAAACTAAAACAAAATGTATTAGATTCACCTTGCCAAATGTTAGGCTCGTTAACACCAGTATTAGGATTAGGGATGATCAAGTAGAATTGGTCGATGAAACTGTCTTTCTGGGCATAAAGTTAGACTCCAACTTGCAGTGGGGGCCTCATATCGAGAAAGTCTCGGGCAGACTGAGCTCTGCAGCCTATGCCGTTAAAAAGATCCGACAACTGACAGACATTAGAACAGCGCGTCTTGTCTACTTTAGCTATTTCCACAGTGTCATGACCTATGGCATACTATTATGGGGTAACGCTGCCGACATCGAATGTATCTTTGTGTTGCAGAAAAGGGCTGTCCGGGCTATCTATGGTATGGGGATTCGGGAGTCATTAAGAGAAAAGTTTAAGGATATCAACATCCTTACTGTGTATTCACAGTACATATATGAAAACTTATTATATACTCATAAAAATAACAGTAAATTTATTAAAAATAGTGATATTCATAACCTAACTAACTAACTAACTATCTTCACGCCAAATCCCTTGCGGGGTAGGCAGAAAGAACCGAGCGCCACACGGCACGGTCCATACACACCTCACTTGCTTCTTCAACTTTCATTTTTCTTTTCATGCATGCACGTCGGTTCCTACGGCTCTTGACATCACCTTCAACTAACACACGATTAATTTGGTCGTGGTAGGTGTGTCGTGGCCTTCCCCGACTCCTACGTCCATCCACTTTCGCGTTGTATATCTGTTTTGTCATTCTTTCATCTCCCATTCGTTCCACATGCCCGAACCATCGTAGCATGCCCTTCCTTACTTTAACACCGACACTCTCTTTCAGACCAACTCTCTTTCTTACATCTTCATTCCGAACGCGATCTGCGAGCGTTACTCCGCAGATTTTGCGTAGCGCGCGCATCTCGACCGCGTTTATTCTACTTTCATGCGTTTCCTGCCATACCCAACTCTCGCTTCCATACGTTAGCGTAGGTATCAGCACCGCATTGTGTACTGCGAGCTGGGCCTTTTGACTTAAGCCCTTGGTACCTAAAAGTTTGCCTAACGCTCCATTCACACTATTGCCCGCAGTTACCCTCTTTTCTACATCAGCGGTGTACCGTCCATCCCTGCTAAATGCACATCCAAGATATACAAACTCATCCACCTGTTCCAGCACTACATCATTTACAGTTATCCTGGCATTCGTTCTGTCCTCTTCTCTTTCGAATACCATCACTTTCGTTTTAGTCGCGTTCAATTGTAAGCCTCTCATTAGACAATCATCTTTCATCGTTGTGACTAGTGACTGTAGTTCTGATGGCGATTCGGCTATGAGCACGGCATCATCTGCATACAGCAAACAGTTCACAAGTAAGTCACCCATTCGCAATCCAACATTCATCGATCTTACTCTCTTAAGACAATCGTCCAGGTACAGGACAAACAGCAGAGCCGACAGCACGCAGCCCTGTCTGACGCCAATGTTGACGTCAAACCAGGGAGACAGGCTGCCGCCCACCCGCACACATGCCGTACATCCCACATATGTAGACTGCACAGCACGAAGCAGCGCACCATCAATCCCGTATCCTGGCAATATATCCCAGAGATCCTTCCGTACAACTCTGTCAAATGCTTTCTCCATGTCCACAAAACCGCAGAAAACCTTCCGGCCTACAGCCAGCTGCTTCTCTACGATGTTGCGGAGAGAGAAAACTTGGTCCATACATCCCCTTCCATTTCGGAAACCACCCTGCGCCTCCCACAGTAATCCGTCAGATTCCACCCTCATTCTCCTTTCAATAATTTTGCCATACACTTTAGCTGCTATACTGATCAAACTGATGGCCCTATAGTTGGCGCACTCCATACGTGAGCCCTTGCCTTTATACAAGGGCACGATGATAGCACGCCTCCAGTCCATTGGGACCCTTCCAGTCTTCCAGCATAGATTGCTCAATGACCAGAAGGCGTCTCGGACGCAAGGACCACCTAATTTGATCATTTCAGCAGATATCCTATCAATTCCCGCAGACTTTCCATTTTTCAAGCTTCGTATCGACCATTCAATCTCTTCCAAAGTAATATCTCCGCTTGATGCTTGCACCGCAAGATCAGTCATCGACTCCCTCGCAGTGCCCGCATCCGGGAGATATTCATACATTTCTCCAAAGTACTCATTCCACCGCTCTAACACCTCTAATGGGTCCGCAAGAATGTCCCCAGCTTTACTCTTTATCTTATCCATTCTGGAAACTGACGAACAGCTCCGAGACTTCTTGACCTCCCCCCAAAAGAGTTTGGTATTTGTCTCGAAGTTCCTCGTCAGCTTCTCTTCCGCAATCAAATTTATTCTTTCACGCTTCTCTTTCACTAAAGCTTTGGCTTCATTCTTGCAGAGGCGGTAAATTTCTTTCTTCGTGTCTTTCATACTGTCATTCAGTTGCAAAGATGAGACATAATCCAACCACGCTTTCTTCTTTCTTGCTACGCAGGATTGTACCTCTGCATCCCACCAGGCATCACCTTTCGAATGTTCATGTCTCTTTGCACTCCCACATGCTTCTTTTGCACTATCCACTATACTTTCTTTCATAATATTCCAGCATTCATCCACATCTAAGTCGGAAAGGCTCGCGTTTGCAAGCCTTTCACTGACTAAGCCTACATACATACTCCTTACGCTTTCATCTTCCAGTTTTTCACTCTTTATCCTTTCATAGTCTCCGAAGGGGACACGCACTCGCCAGTGCCTCCACTTCTTGAAAAGACCAACAAACCGGCTTACCACCAGGTAGTGGTCAGTTTCAAGAGTGGGGCCTCTGTAGGCCCTTGTATCCCTTATAGCCTCTCGGAGACGACTGTCTATCAAAATCAAATCAATTACACTTTTTTCTTCCTTCCGTCTCCAAGTATACGTGTGGATATCTTTGTGACGGAATAAACTGTTCGCCACAAGGAGGTCTCGTTCCAAGCATACGTCTAAGATTGACTTACCAGCATCATTCGCTCTCTTATCTCCATACGGACCAAGGACAGCATCGAAGCCATCTCGCTTGGTCCCCACCCATCCATTCAAATCACCACACATGATCAACTTTTCATTCCCCTCAGCCAAATCGAGGACGTCCCTAACGGAATCCCAGAACTCCGCGAGCACTTGGGGATTAGCCGAGCTGACGGGAGCATAGGCTGCGACCAAAAAAACTCTCGTGATCCCCAGTTTTATACGTACCCACAGGAGTCTTGGGCCTGCCAATCCATAATCTTTCACTCCAGAAGCGAAACGGGAGGAGAGCAAGACACCCACTCCCTTACTGGCATGATCCTCTTGGTCCACTCCGGACCACAAAGCAATTATGCCGCCAGGAAGATCGTCAATGCCGCTCCCCTTCCGCTTCGTCTCTGTGACACACAATACATCCAGGCATCGCTCTTTCATTACATCTATCAATTCATTCATCTTACCTTCCATACCACCACGCACATTCCACGTGCCTATCCGGCACTCGGCTCCTCGCATCCCGCCAGAGTTGGCGCTGCGTGAAGGGTGGCGGCCCCCTTCGCCGCGTGCGCATGCAGTCATACCGACGGGGGCACACCGGTATGCGTCGCCTCGGGGGGACGCCCTAGCCCTGTCGGGACTCATTTCTCGGTAGTGATTGGTTTCGCGTTTTCGCTTTCGCCGCTACTTACGGGGAGGGCCCGAGCACAGGTAACGCTCTTCGTGAAGGCACACTACATCCTCCCCATCATCCATAGCTAACCTAAACTTAAGAAATAAGAATAAATTGGCTGTACCTAGATTTAGGCTTAATAAAATAAGCAATTCTTTTGCGGGCAATTGTATTCGAATGTACAATACATTGCCGACAGCCATAACAGGTTTGTCAATTAATAAATTTAAAAAACTAATAAAACTTAAATTGTGCCAGAAAGCTTATTATAGCATTAAAGACTTTCTAGAAGACAAGGCTGCCTGGCAGTGACACGAATTGCTCCTTTCTACATAAAAAAACTGTATTAGATACTAAGATACTAGAAGAGAAGGGACCGGACTGAGTTTCTTGGGGTGTTCTTCTCAGTCTGTAGTATTTCCGAACCCCCGGTAGAGTCACAAAAATTTCAAAGGGAATAAATTTTATTTTATTTATTTTATTTTATTTTATTTACTTCTATCGCGCGTAAAGGTTACACGCACACGCTTTTTTTTCCTACAACACAGTGTTGTCCAACAGGCTGCCTATACGGGCAACGCGCCGGAGTGACAGAATGCGTGGAGGGTCACGCGGGCCCCATCACCGGCGTGTCGTGCCACGCGGCCGCCGGGGCCGTGGACCTGTCGCACCTGTTCCTCACCAGCTCCGTGGACTGGTCCGTCAAGCTGTGGAGCCAGAAGGAACCCAAAGCGCTGTACTCGTTTGAAGATAGTGGTGACTATGTGGTGGATGTCCGCTGGTCTCCCACGCATCCGGCGCTGTTTGCTGCTGCTGATGCTGCCGGGAGATTGGATCTGTGGAACCTTAATAGGGATACTGAGGTAAGGCATTTATCGTGCAAATTCACACAGCTGTCATGTCAGACTCAAGTCGAACCAAGTAAGCAGTCTCTACATGTCTGTGACGACTGTGACACATCCATCTTTCCACCTGTTTCGTCCGACATCCTTCCCAAATGAGGAAGAGTACCCCAGGTTCTTAAATAGATGCATTGCCAACCAGAGGATGTCCGCTGGTCCCGCACACATCCAGCATTGTTTTCCGCTGCTGATGCTGCAGGGACTGAGGTGAGGTATACATTTTTATGGGGATTTTCACAGCTGTTCTTCCATTCCTCAACTTTAACCGAGCAATTGGTCTCCACCTGTGTGATAGCACATCCATCTTTCCTTGTGTTCTATCTGACATCTTTCTCAAATGAAGAAAGTTATCTCAAGATTTTCAATCTGTAGATGCATTGCCCGTGGAATGATTGGTGAATCTGCAGAGTCAGAAGCCCAAACATTAAGTATATTTGTTTAAGAACAATAGTAAAGTGACATGTGTGTATCCAGGTGCCGGTGGCGTCGATCCAGGCGGAGGGCGGCGTGGCCTTCAACCGCGTGTCGTGGGCGCCGGCCGGCACGCACGTCACGGCCGGGGATGACGCCGGCAAGATCTGGGTCTACGAGCTCGCCGAGGTATGAACTGCTAACTGTGTGCTGTGATTTGTGTGTTTATAGGGTCCCGACACGATCAATTGGCAATTGTCATGCCTCGTCAATATCATGTGTACATATACGTTGATGCACACACACACATGCAAAGATATCACTCACACTGAAACAACTTCGATTCATAAATATCAGACTTGTCTCAATATATTGACCCGTGTCAGGACCCCATTTAGGTGACAGGTAATAGTTCAGACTAACTGATGGTTAATTAAACGTAGCCTATGGAAGTTTGCAACACCAAGGCACCCATTCTCGACCGCACGTCGTTAATGCGTGGACGGCAATTTACCGGTGAAACGTCATCTGTCCCTTATAGATCTCAAACGTCATCTGTCTCATTCCACTCATTCGTCATATGAACCGAGAATCGGTGTCCAGACGTTCTGATGGATCAGCGAAATAACTAAGGAAATGGACAGAGACGTAGTGTGGTTGCGCCATTCGTTATGCTGCTCATCATGCCGCAAGTACCTACAGCCCCAAGATCCATCTTTTGTTGGCTTTCGGAAGGGGAGTGTATGTTCAGGAAGCGAAGTGTATGGCGGGCAGGGAAATATTCAAACAGTGCAAGCAGCATGGTATGGCTGAAGTATCCTTCAGCAATGGTGGAGCACTAATGTCCCCTAAAGACACCAGTTCAACGTTCGGTAACCGTGCTTGTATCATCTACCCCCTCGCTGAATACTATAAGAGTCTTTTTGAAAGCTACCCCTGTGTCAGATCGGTAGAGGCACACTCCGTCCTCGGCTGCAGAAGCCAAAGAACACAGTAAACCTGAACGCATTAGCGACACGACTGCCTCCAGACAGACTACCATTCTAAAAAACCTATAAAACTGCGAACAAAACACTGTGAACATTGCGAAACAAAGGTCGTCTCACAAATAAAACTGTTTTTCGGTGCAAGCTCACGGCAGATAATCAACAGCAGACTTTTATGGCGATAATCGGACCGATCTGCTTTTCAAGAGTCAGTCTTAAAACAGTCGTGTCATCTTAAGAGGGGCTCTCTAAGCAGTGTAACCTCTGCAAACATTCGCCTTGAATTTTGTGATGTTCACGAATAAATACATGTTCCTTTCATTCCCCAGCACGTATCACAACCACGCCACGACGAATGGAGCAAATTCGTATACACGCTACAAGAGCTACGCAACAATCAAGCAGACGAGGAGACAGACCGCCTCAGCCTGGCTGCTTCAGGACCATCTTCGCTCACCAGCCTCACATCTCTCGCTAGTAACCCTCTCCGGTAACTGTGTAATACTGTACCTTCACCGCGATATCAAACACGTACTAAAAATTGACAAACTATAGACCCTTTTTGACATTAGAGAAAGCACTTTTCTAATTGGCAGATTCCGAAATCAGCCTATGAGAGACTGTTTAATGGTGAAAAATCTCAATTTGATAAAGTGGTCATTTCGATAAAGTAGGCTAAGTATTGAAGATAAAATCGGCATTCGTGGATTCGGGAATCTGCTAATAAGTCGTCGCGATGATGAATGTCAAAACCGGCCTATGAATATAGTCCTGCTTTTTAGTATAGGGTCATTTTAAAGTATGCTCTTTAAAGTGACGTCACTCTTAATCCAATATGACAGCTTTCTAAAATGGATTTTAATTAAATAATAAATTAAAAAACCTGAGATGTCTGTCTACTGTAAACCAAATGCATAAACAGCATACCGGGTTGATCGGATACATGCTCCATTACTTCGGGTGGAGGGGCTCTTGGCTCTAGAATTCGTGGGAAGCTTCTACGCGGGAAGGTATATTGTAAAGTTATTAATGAAATGATTGAATGTAGGTTAGATACGAAATGAAAAAAATACGCAATGTTTAAATTACCAAACTTTGTTAATTAAAATATGGTTGAAAGTAAGAATTACAATAACAACAGATATCAATTTTACATTGGTAATAACTTTGCGGTAGATATTTCTTTAGTAGTTGTTTATCAAATTTGAACGTAACCAATTCGGTGTACTTATAAAAATATTTTTATACACACAGCAACTGCAGTGTAAATTGTGTTTTATTGGCTATACTGGAGAGCTAAATTTGCTATATTCGCATGAATGCCATTTTAGCTCATATCTGGCAAAACGGCCGGTCCGATTTGAATTGTTTGTTTAGATAGAAATTGTGCAATGTCGCTTCTATTTGACTGTAAGTCAACAAGAAGTAATTATTTATTTTCATTTGCAATATAAACTTATAATCAGTAGTTATTCAGTTACGCCTGATTTCATAGAACTACTAATATATTAATATTGCATTTTGTTAGAACTAAAAGCAGCTAAAATCATTTTTATAAGTAGATATAAACATCTAATATAAAATACTTAATAGAAGATCTTCACTATCGCGACTTGTAATAATTCTTGAACAGCATCTAGGCGTATTGATAAAATTATTTTACCTAAAAAGCTCTCTAAATTTCGCCGGGCTTACGCTTCCTATTGGTTATGTAGTTGATGTCTACTCCCAATAAAATTGTTAGTTACGTAATCAACAATAGTACCGTTTCATTGGTCAAAAAAGAGAGTAATTGATAAAATCGCCATTATCATGCTTGGAACAGAGAAAATAAAAGTACATACACATTACCCTGCGGTCAGCGGAGTGAGCTCAGATTCCTTACTGCGAATGAGTGACCGCTGCCTTCAGAGCAATGTGTGCTGTGCCTAATATAGTTAGTGTTCGTTTAAATATTATTTATTAGTAACGTACTTATATTAATATTTTGTAAGATTTCGTAAGTACATGTATGTATTATAGTTTAAGGCATTTTCATTGGTCGATACGTGGAGTTTTGCTGAAGTTGGGCTTATGAGAATCTGTGACATCATAATAGTCATGATTGAAAGAGAAAATGTTTCAGTTCTATTGATTAATGAAAATGACTCCTGCAATAAATGTATAGACGGAACCCAATTTTTTAAATAATAGACCTATTCAGAAAACATTCCATACTCCAACATAAATGTATGTTGGAAAAACTTTTGAAGCGCTCGTGGCCCCGCGGACTTAGTGTTCTGTAAAACTCATTATCACTGCAGTAAGCAACATTTACTATGGCCGGATATGGATGGGTGACCACCACGTGGACCACTTTGTGACATTTATTTACGAGCGTTTCCGTGCTTCGGAAGGCACGATAAGCCGTTAGTCCCGGTTGTCGGTAAAATGACAGTCGTTAAGCCAAGTTGAAGGCCTTACGGGCGGCTTGACAACTGTGGGTCGTCACAACCTGCGCCCGGGTCGGCAGCGCGTGTGTAGCGCCTCTGGTGTTGCAAACGTCTATAGGCTACGGTTACCAACCTTCCGGTGGGCCGTAAGCTTGTCTGCCACCTAAGTAGTATAAAAAAAAATAAAAAAAATAGTAAAGATGAGTTCACAGAAGCACACTGTAATGTGTAGCGAGGTCTTGTCTATATATTTCTTGCTCTGTATAGGTATTTATTGTATTATTGAATGATACAGATGTCGCTCTATTGTAAAAGTTATTAAATATACAAATGCTTATAAATATATGAAGTTTCTTTTTAGTATGTAGATGATATTGCCCAGGTCAAACAAGGTTTTCCATTTCGTCAACGGTATTGGTGACAGAGGTCCATACAGAAATTATTTGAATAATTTGAGTGTGTGTGCTTGTGCCTGATACCTTTGGTCTTAGTTCTAGTATTGCAGAACCACTAAGGCTGGATTCGACCAAAATGGGAGTAAGACTATAATCAGATTAAAGAATAACTTGTGCCTCTTCTAAAAGTAAAGTGATTTTCCAATTTACCAACAACTAATAAGCATAACGTAACTATGGTAACCATAGTGGAGTTGAGTACTTCAGTGGTGGTTATGGTAACCATAGTTACGTTGTACTTGTGTGCCTTAGTAGTTCTGCAATACTAGACCAATTTTATTAAGAGTTGTAATACTATTCTGTACCAGAATCGTAGCTAAATTCACATTTCGACAGTGACCTCTGGTCATTATGTTTATGTGTACTCAATAATAAAACAACAAATTTCACTCATTCTTTAATGTGGACTAAAAGGTATGACAAGTTTCCCCTTAGACAAGTTGACCTCTTCCCAGCAAGTACATGTTAATGTCTTTCTGTCCATCGTATCTGTGTACAGCTTGCCATCTAAGTGATCCATCTCGTGTTGTGCGATACGAGCTGCCCAGTTGTTGAATACTTTTGTGGTAGCTTCTCCTTGTTCATTGTGACCTGGAGAAAAATGTAGACCATTGTTAGAAGCTAGTGCTAGTTTAAGTCTGTTTGATGGCTCTGCTCTTATTATTATTTATTTTCTTGTGAGGGACGCCAAGTGGATAATCGGACCGCCTATTCCGCTGCCCATTTCGTCCATTTCCCCAGTCACCTCTATGGGATTGGATATCCCAGCATTCTAAATGGCGCCCCATCAAATCTTCTCGCTATGGCTCTGCTCTGCTCAAGGACCAGATATATTTACAAATCAGCTCCTCTGGAAGAAATAATGAGGGGCTCCCCAGGTGCTAAAGTATAATATACCAGTAATAGCGCAGAAATACCTTGGGGCTATTTTTATTTATTTTTTAATTTTGTAATTTCCAACCTTGAACCTTTTTTGTGCTGAACAACATATTCCTGACAAAGTATGTAACATCTTACCAGTAATTTCAACAGCTTTGTACCTGGGCACCTCTGCAGTGTAACCTTGAACACTTTCACAGCCTTCACTGTGAACTACCTTCTGGTAGTCAACCACCTTTAGCTTTGGGTTTATGAACACCTGGAATGATCAAAATTTAATATAAAGTTCAGTAAAAGTGTATCATGGACACAATATTATTATTTATGCCCTAGTAAGCATTGTGTATTGTATTGTATTTTATATACTCTTACTATTCTATACTATTAATCCTCAAATGTCTTTTGAGTTAATCTTAAATTCATGGATTTTACTTTGCTGAGAATTGACGTCATCCGAACTATCAAGGATACATTGCTTAAGTGAACTTTATCTTTTTGGTCAACAACCCCAGCTGGCACACAAGGTTTTGCTTCTTATCAAAGACTCCAGCTCATTCTGGCAAACATTACACTCAGTGGCGGATTTACAAATTTGCCGCTAGTAGGCCATTCAATTTTTGCCGCCCCTACTGACTTTTGAAATTCAATACGTTAGTTTAATCCCGTTATTAGTATGATTGTGAACTTAATGATATTTCTGTCAGTTCCTAGATTATTTTTGTAACCCGCTATGTACTGAAGAGTTTAATGTTGACCTAACAAGTTTATTTCACAGGCAAAACAAAAAACCCCCGACTTTAAAGCGTAAAACCTCTGTAACTTTTAAACGGCTCAGTCGATTTTTAACCGACTTCCAAAAAAGGAGGAGGTTATCAATTCGTCTGTATTTTTTTTAAATGTTTGTTACCGGCAAATCGCTTAAAAGAGTTAACCGATTTCGATGATTCTTTTTTTATTTGAAAGCTGGTGCTTCCCATGTGGTCCCATATACAGGAAGTCAGAATCTGATGCTGGGATCCTGGAGAAATCGAAGAAATCCCTCGAATCGAGGGAATTCCTTAACGAATTACAGCAGTTACCTTGTGTTTGGGCTTGATTCATTTGTATTGGGGAGAACATTACCCCTAGACAGATTATATTTTCAGTTTACCCCTCACTAAAAATAATGAAAAAAAAAATTTTAACAAAGAAAAACCGACTTCAAACAAAAACTAAAAAAATGAAAAATAAAATTAACTTAGCACAAAGTAATAGGTAGTATATTTAGATTTATCAAATATTATTGAATTTAAACTGAAGTCGGTGCCAATATTTCTATGAGAGATTAATAATACCTACCGAAACCCATAGTTTTACTTGGCGCCGATTTCAGTCTTACATTTAATAATATCTGATAAATCTAAATATACTACCTATTACTTCGTGCTAAGTTAATTTTATTTTTCATTTTTTTAGTTTTTGTTTGAAGTCTGTTTTTTTTTGTTCAATTTTTTGTTCATCAAACATGTCTAAGAACACTCGCCCGTAGAACACCTGTAATACAAAAAAAACTAAATTGAAATCGGGTCATTCGTTCGGGTGCTACGATGCCACAGACAGACAGACAGACAGACAGATACGTCAAAACAGCAACATGTACTATATATAATCATAAAGATCGTGTGTTACGAGTTTTTTATTTTATTTTTATTGAAACGCTATTGGAATATTTTAAAATTATGATCACATAAGTACCTAAGTATATAATACACTGCGTTTATTAATCGTTTATTTATACAGTAGAACCGCGGGGTAATCCACCCCCTGTAATCCGACAGGACCTAATAGTAGGTACCTACCCATTTTTTGTCGATCGTCACATTATCGCTAATGTAAACAATGCAATATTGAGCGGGTTTATAACTAAAATAATATTTTTTAGATCGCTGCAATCAGAATTATTTAATAATGTAAAAGTTATTAAATATTTTGGTCTTGTTTATTTAACTAAATTCGACATCTGTAGAATTTGTAGGTACTTCAGCGACAATAACACATGGAATCTCATTTTTGGATCTGAGATGCGCCGAGTGACACTTTTGCCGAGTAACGAGTACAGAGTTTTACTCGGTTCAATTTTTTTTCCAACCGAGTACTCGGCCGAGTAACTCGGTTCAATCAAGTTCCCGTTTCGGGTCTGTAAACAAGTACAAACAGGTTCACGCGGCATGAGCGGCCAACTCGCGTTGATACACCCCTCACCCTGCCTGTGCCTTTCTTCTATCAGTCGCTTGCTAGTTTACAATCAAATATGTAATTAGTAAAAAATACTTTTTTATTAACCCTGTTCTATTAATTATCAACCAATCAAATAACTCAGGTTCTAGCAGCCCACTGCTGGACGTAGGCCTCTCCCAGTTCACGCCATAGTACACAGTCCTGTGCCTTTCGCATCCAGTCCCGGCCTGCGACGTTCACCAGGTCGTCGGTCCATCTGACGGATGGACGTCCTACCCTACGTTTATAGATGTGGCCAGCCCATTGCCACTTTTATGTGCTTTTTCTGCGAGCTATGTCGACCACTCCTGTTCTCTGCCGAATAACAACATTTCGGAGTTTATCCCTCAGAGATACTACAAGCATGGCTCGTTCCATAGCTCATTGTGCAATTTTGAGGACATGGACTAGCCCTACCGTAAGTGTCCACGTCTTGCCACCGTATGTCATAACTGCTAGTACGCACTCATTGTAGACTTTCGTCTTCAGACACAGCGGTTTAGGCGAATTGAAAGCGCGACGTAGCTTGCTGAAAGCTGCCCAGCCCAAACGGATCCTTCTAGCGATTTCCTTGTCCAGGTGCAATGTTTTAATCATATCCACCTAAATATATTACTTTACTTAAACCGAGTATACTCGGCATTAAAACCGAGTTATTCGGCCGAGTACGAGTATCAAAAAACCCGCCGAATGCGCCGAGTACCGAGTATCAACCGAGTACTCGGCCCATCTCTAGAAATTTGTCGGATTACAAGGTACTCTTATGTAAAAAATTCCGAACTATAGGGGGTCTTGGGGATGACTTTGTGATTACTGCTTTTCATAAATCAACATCTGGTCGTTGCTATGGAATTTCTTTATCGGGATGTTTCGTTTGGGAAGCTATCATCGGGGAAGTTTGGTGAGCACTCTATAATCCGACAAATTGGATATTCCAACACTGCCTTGCAAAACGTTTGTCCGATTACCGCGGGTCTAATGTACCTATATGGATTGTGTACACGTATAATTATAAAAAAAAATTCTGTAAAAAAACAAGTTTGCTAAATTTGCCGCCCCTCTAAATCTGCCGCCCTAGGCACCGGCCTACTTGGCCTATTGGTAAATCCGCCACTGATTACACTCCATCTAAGAGCTGAGTTAAACTTAAAGTAATAAGTAAACCCTAATACTTACCTACATCTACATTTTTTATTGTGAGTACTTATTGCTGAGTGAACCTAATTTTCCAATAATAGGCTGATAATAATAGCGGTTGAATCAACTTGAAATTGAATAAAAACTGGTAGGCATGTAGTAATACTCACTCACAGTAAATGGTATAGCCTCCATACCTTGCAGTTGAGCTATTGTCTTAGGAACTCTTGAAATTTGTTTAAGCGTATGCCTCATGACAAATATTCTCATATTAATACCAATTTGGGGCGCAGACATTCCGAGGCTGCCATACTTTTTCGTAACATTTTCTAGCTTTTTAATTATGGTTTGTATTTCACTCGTTTTGATTTTATCGAGCGGCACAGGCTCTGCAACGTTACGCAATCTTGGGTCTCCAATTTGCACGACGTGTTCGTACGGCGGATTTGATTTACCATGTGCAGGTGCTAGTCTAGCATACCAGTTAAGTATTTTTCTTGTAACACCCATTTTTAGGACCTCGCTCCACTAGTGATTTGTAAATTATTTGTATTTGTATTGTAGTAATTAGAAAAACAGCTGATAAAATGTTACTTTTCGAGATTGACCCGGCTCGGCTGCTGCGCGATCCCAAGTTGTCAGTCAATTTAACATTGACTGCAATGACATTGTCAAGTTGACAGTTTCATAGCGGGATTATAATTATTGGCTTCCACATTTCACATTCCACATTGAGAGTAATCTTAGACCATATATCACATATTGGTTAGATGATCTAAGAGAGTAATGGATATAATTGCTTTTCAAAAATAATCTTATTTTTCCTCCACATTACTCACGACACGAAGTTGAACGAAGTTCGTCGGTAAAGTTGCCCGAGTCAAAGAAAATTGACGAAGTAGGCCGAGGAGCCCCTCCACACTATTCGTACTCGTCCAACTTCGTTCAACTTCGCGAGTAATGTGGAGGAAGCATTATGCTTGCTCTACATTAGTCGCAAGTTGAACGAGGTTCGTCGGCGTCTCGGCGAAGTTGCCCGAGGCAAGGAGGGGCTCCTCGGCCTACTTCGTCAAAAATTTTCTTTGACTCGGGCAACTTCGCCGACGAACTTCGTTCAACTTCGCGAGCAATGTGGAGGTGAAGGTTATTCCTAGCCACAGACATATAAGAATAAGCAGACGAAACATATTTTTCTAGCTATAGTTACGGAAGTATAGTAATACTTTGTCCTTTTCATTTCTTCTAAAATTATTGTATAGCGCTATCTTTGTTTTCTGTGTAGCAACATCTAAAAAAAAATCAAATCAAAATCAAAAATATATTTATTTCACATAGGCATTATACAGATGCGCTTGTAAAACGTCCAGAATATAAAACAAAAACTCTACCACCAGTTCACAACGCGACCCACCTGAGAAGAACTGGCAAGAAACTCAGCGGGTTGTTCTTTTTTTGCTCTATTTACAATTTAAAAGAATCTAAAAACTAGGCATTTTAACAATTTTTTTGAGAATCCAGCAGAGCAGGTCATTTCCAGGCTTCCTTATCCAACAAATAATCATTGATGTTATAGTAGCCCCTGCAGTACAATTTACTTTTAACAGATCTTTTAAACTTATTAAAGGACATGCTTTTAATTTCGTCTGGAAGCCTGTTGTAAAAGCGTATACAGTTACCCATGAAAGAATTGCTGGTTTTGTGCAATCTGCTATGAAAAGGTTATTTTTATTTCTAGTGTTGACATTGTGTCTATCACTTAACTTAGCGAAACTATGTAGATTTCTTTGTACATACATAAGGTTTTCAAAAATATATTGTGACGCTACAGTAAGAATATTAACCTCTTTGATTTTTTCGCGCAGAGAGACCCTTGGACCTAGTCTATATATAGCTCTTATGGCCCGCTTTTGTAAAATAAAAATTTTATTTATATCTGCAGCATTGCCCTACAGTAGAATACCATAAGACATTATACTGTGAAAGTGACTGAAATAAACTATTCTAGCCGTATCTACATCAGTCAAGTGCCTTATTTTTTGTACAGCAAATGCTGCTGAACTTAATCTACTAGCTAGTTTTACAATATGTGGACCCCATTGTAAACCAGCATCAACCGTTAACCCTAGGAATAGTAGGAATGTAAATTATAACTAGGAATGTAAATAATAACTCACACTTTGACACAGAAAGTTGACTTGTGACAAGTTTTGAAAACATCATGGCGGTATCTGTGATCTATCAAAATGTATGACAAGTTCAAAAGTAAAAAAAAACATGAGAGGTGTCAAGGGACACCCGGATGGAACGAAGTTCCTTTCGATTAATTAGTGAAGGCAAGGCATTGTAATAAAATTTTATTTTTTTAATTAATAATAATATTTTTTTTATTATTAACCCCCATTTTATTACCCCCCCCCCTTCCCCCCCATGCCCCTACCCCTTCCCCCCCTCCCCCCTCCCCCCACTCGGTTCGGTACCTCTACCCTCCATACTATAGCAATAAGGAACTTCGTTCCAAAAAAGTGTCGTTACAACTTTTCGTGAGAATTTTTTCCGTCTAGCCCCCTTTCACAACGCGCGGTAAGGAACTTCGTTCCAATATAATTCATATTTGTATTAAAAAGGGAAGTAAGGTTAAAAATAAAAGTGGTTAAGTGTTGTGTAAACAATTGTGAAAGTTTTGGTCACAAAATATCACCAGGAATACAACTTGTAACTTTTCACAGGTACTTTATGTTGTAGTACGAATACGATATATTACTCTGCGATATTTATTTAAAATGTTCAAAAGTTTCTTGGTAAAAACGTGAAAAAGTTGTTAATGAATGTTATCAACATTTTCCATTTATCGTTTAGTTACTGTCGTTACCCAGAACTAAGATTTCTTTAATTTACGTACACTTTGCACTGATAATGACATGCCAGGTACTATTGTTCTTTACGGGGACGAACTCAGTTCGGAGGCCGTTTTATTTAAAAAATGTATTTTGTGTTTTACTATTAAACACTTTTATAGTCGGTTAGTTATCAAAACTGTGCCCAAGTGTTTCGTCTAAAATGACTACGAATTCTATTGAACTTTTTTACTTAGACAGAGGGTTTATTACTTGTTAACTAGGTATTATGTAGTAAGTACCTAGGTACATGATTTACAAGCAAGTGCACGTAATGGTCACTTTTGCACCGAGAGGGGTCAGGGGCGGATTTACTTTGTTTTCAGTTTATTTTATTTAAGTAAGTACATATTTCCATTTTTTTTTAAAAGATCATAAATATTTAAGTCAATAAAAAGTTCGTGGTGATTTTTAGGGCTTCGAACCCAAAGGGCAAAAACGGCACAGTATTACTCTGGTGTCAGTCTGCCCGTCACAAGACTGTGTCTCATGAACCGTGATAGCGAGAAATTTGAAATTTTCACAGATGATGTATTACTGTTGCCGCTCTATAACAACAAATACTTACTTACTAAAAACATGAAAAAAATAGTAATCATTAAGGTCTCTGCAACCAACGTGATATTAGCCGTTGTTTGGTACGGAACCCTCCGTGCGCGAATCCGACTTGCACTTGGTTTATTTTAGACTATAATCTAATCCCTGTTCCAAATCTCATCTGTTCAGCCGCCTTTAGGGTGAAAAAGCAACATACAGAAATACTTAATTCGGTGCCGACTTACTGTTTTTTGTGTGTGTTTTGGTTACGCTTTTTTCCCTTAATGTTGGGTATACTTTTATGTCTGTAGTAATATATCGGTCAAAAATCATCGCCTCGATGAGAAATGGAGCTGGATATGGGTGATTACTTCGATTAATACAAATAAAAAAATACATGAAAAAATATCGTTTAATTTTTTTCATACATAACGGCAATTTCATAAGTATAGACCATATCTATACATATAATAAAATGATAGAAAAGTCAAAACTGTACATTGGAAATATTTAAAAAAAAAAATACTCGCTGGGTGTTCAACATAAGATACCGAAGCCGAAAATATAGTTAGAATTTTTTTGTCTGTTTGTCGGTTTGTCTCTTTGTCTGTTTGTCTGTTTGCTTTGCTTTGTCCGGAAGGATCTCGAAAAGTACTGAATGGATTTGGTTCAAATTTTGAACAAATATTAGCTAGTGGTAGGGTCTTAATATAGGCTATATATTATCACGCTACATATCCTAGGGGCTAAGCAGAGAGCAATCAAATTGGTATTATAAAATAATTTTCACGCGTACGAAGTCGCGGGCAACAGCTAGTAAAAATATAAAATTAAACTTGAAAAAAAAAAACAATAATTAAAAAAAAATAACAAAATATGTTTGAGTGAAATAATTTCTACAAAAGTAGAGTCATATCCACAGACATTTTTACTTATATGTCTGTGGATTCGACCCTGGATTCGTTCTAATGTCTATGAGTGCGTAATGGTTACGATTTTTCCGCCTATGCTTGGTCTGCTTATTCTTATATGTCTGAGTTCCTAGCTTGCTTTGGGCTCAGATAGCGTTATGTGAAAATATCGTGAATATTTATTTATAATTATATATGTTTGTATTTACAGAAGTGCTCGTGGCCCCGCGGACTCAGTGTTCTGTAAACGATCACTGCAGTAAGCAACTTTCACTATGGCCGGTCCATGGATGGATGACCATCCATGTGATCACTTTGTGACATTTATTTGAGCGTTTCCGTGCTTCGGAAGGCACGTTAAGCCGTTGGTCCCGTTGCCAGTAAAATGGCAGTCGTTAAGCTAAGTTGAAGGCTTTATTTCAACAGCAGGCAGTCACAACCTGCGCCTGTCCATTTAAACACGGCAATGCGGCTTACCACTTATTACGTGGGACAAATTATACAAAAGGTGAAATGTGGGCATATACCATATAATATGCTTCTGCCTACCCCTTCGGGGATAAAGGCGTGACCATATGTGTGTATGTATGTATTTATAGGTAGAAGTATATCTGTATGATATCAGTCGTCTAGATCCCATAGCACAAGCAAAAATTAGCTGAATTTGGGCTAGATGATATTGTATGAGAATATCTACTGTTATGCTTGCTCTACATTACTCGCGAAGTTGCGAGGCCTGGGTGCCCCTCTACATTCTCGTACTCGTCCAACTTCGTTCAACTTCTCGAGTAATGTGGAGGAGGCATTATAATTTTATAGCCCATGAAGCTATAGATTCATTTTTTAGCTTCATTTTTTTTAAATATGGAAAAGGAGGCACCATCTACCAGCACTTTTAAGAAAGTTACACGACACGAATGTATAGAATTGCACCTATATCCATTCGTTTATAAGGTACGCGAGAAAATAAAATTTATGATCAGTTAGCATACTAATTGCTTTTATAAAAAACTAGCAGATGTCACGCGGTTTCACCCGCGTAGTTCCCGTTCCCGTAGGAATACTGGAATAAAATATAGCCTATGTTCACCGCAAAGAGTGTAGCTTCCCAACAGTGAAAGAATTTTTCAAATCGGTACAGTAGTTCCGGAGCCTATTCGTTACAAACAAACAAACAAACAAACAAAAAAACAAGTCTTTCCTCTTTATAATATTAATATATTTTTTAATGGTACAATGGATAACCATATTTCTCGCTGAATACTATTTTTAGGAAACCTAAAACAATTATTCATCATTAACATACGATAACAATACTTAACTTATTTTATTTACTCTAATAATGACATTCGTGTTTCTTCTAATAATACACAGGAAGTCCCAGATAAATCCTCAATATAGTCACACTACTTCACAACGTTTCCTATGTGTGAAAACAATGAAGTCAACCGCCTTTCTATTGTTCGTTGACACTTTGACAGTTGACATGTAGTACCAATGTTGCCACATTACAGAATCCTTAGAAAATGGGAATGTAATTCACTGATTCGACAACCCAATCATGCATATTATGGTATAAATATTTCAATTTACGCATTAAATAATCGTAGTCGAACTATAGAGCTATTTATAAATTATTTTACTTGCATTTTTGGTCAGTATGGTCTATTTCTATTATTTTCTAGGAGATACTATTATGAAGATAGCAGCACTGCACTATTCCCTAGAAAGAGAAGGTTAGCCCACAGAGAGTGAGATAGAGATACCTAGGTATTTGACTCAAGCGGTTGTTCGAAGTGTGACCTCCATGTTTACCTATAGCTTCATGGTTATGCCAGCGACTTCGGTCGCGTGATTTTAACTATTAACCAATCGACTTTGACCTGTTCAATGCATAGGGCTTCTAGTAAAACCGAGGTCAAGCTGTATATTCATTTGC
The DNA here is from genome assembly GCA_933228765.1 of Miltochrista miniata. Lineage (NCBI taxonomy): Eukaryota > Metazoa > Arthropoda > Insecta > Lepidoptera > Erebidae > Miltochrista > Miltochrista miniata. Next base: position 36,593,594 of record OW121758.1, on the reverse strand, counting down.
GCTGAACTGATTTTGTAACCCAAAGATGTTCTGTGTTACTCACCAACTAGCGTGAGGTAGCTATGCAGAGAACTCTATCCCAGGGCGCCTTATTTCTGAGTTTCCAGTCTGTGTGCAAGGGTAGGCTAGGGCTCTGACGAAAACAGACAATAGGGTGTACACACATATATTTACTAAGTACACAGAGATACACAGAGACACACAGAGAGCTTATTCACTGATAGACACAAATATCACAGGTACACAGAAATAAAGTCTAATTCCACTTAATAGACCACTGCCGCGTGAGCAGGTAGAACGGGTAAGCAGCTAACTACACTGTAATAGGGTGACAGTTACTGGCCTTGAGTAAGCTGAGAGCAGCACAGCCCGAGAATGCCACGTGGAGGCGGCTGGTCCCTCTCAAAACACCTCGCTCATGTAGTCCACGTGTCATTGGGTGTGGCTCTGCCAACCGTGGACGGGCCGCTTTTCCCCGTAGTAAAAAAACCCGGTATCCCGGGTGTAGGTTGACACAGAGTCCAACTCCTTCCGAAGAGAATAAGTTCACTCAGACTAATTCCTTAACAGGTCCTCAAGTTGCAACTAACAACCTCCAAAGAAAAATTGAGGCGTGCCACTCAGAGTAATATCAATTCCTCGTCCTTAGCCGATGGTCAAAAAAGACTCGGAACCTTGTATCAGGGCTTTATCCCCTCTCTCACGTGGAATCGTCTCGAATTTTTATCTAAAACCAGCTTTCATTCAATGCAAAAACGATTCGTCACTCGTCCTTATGACATCCTGTCATTCTGACAGCAGAAATGTCACCACTGACAACCGATTAAAAAAAGATAACTAGATAAGGCTGCTTTCACATCCTGAATACTGCATCTATAGAAAATAAATGCTACAACCACCCCCCCTTTAATAGTATTTCCTGCGGATATGACACGCTGGAAATACACAATAAAGAAAACAGAAAAGTACTGACTAATAAACAAAGACAACCAGCTAGGTCCTTCAAACACCAGCTGACTACGACCATTACAATACCAAAGAAAGATCCTCCTATGTACCTAACTAGACACTGACTCGTGTACCGGTTAGGCTAAGTAACTAGAGTCTAATGCCCTTCATAGAAAACGAATGCTCCCTTTACTCACTGCCGATACCCTAACACTACCCAAGCTCTCAGGATAATGTAGAGTACTAAGAAGCGAATGAGAGAAAAACGCTCGGTGCGGTGCATAGAAGAAACTACAACGTGACAATTTAAAGTCACGTACACATATAGAAATACAAACAAAAGATTAAAATAGTCTTACATAATGATCACATAGCACTGGTTTAATAAACTAGAGAAACACTGCTATGTAGTTACGTTAGGTATTGGAGACTGCTCCTCCTGATACTTCAGGATGTCCTTGATATGGTACTCCCCAAGATCCTTACCGTCCAGATCTGACAGCCTATATACTAAAGGGGATCGTTTAGCAGTCACCACACATTTAAGGAACTTAGGAGCTAGCTTAGAAGTGAAATTCTTGGCCTTGTTGGACAGGTAGAACGTGCGTTTGTAAACTATCTGTCCCACTTTCAGCTCTACATGCCTTTTTCTGAGGTTGTAATACTTTTCATTACGCTGGTGGGCAACGTTCAAATGTTTCCTCACCTGGTCGTAAATGCGTTGTATTTCTCTCAGCTTGACACCGAAGGCTGATGGATCGTCTACAGAGACTGAAGTAGGATGGCACGCGATATCTGTCTGCCTGTATAACACTCCATCCCCAATAAATTCCCTACCATGTACCAAAAAGTAAGGGGTGAAACGAGTTGCTTCGTTAACTGCAGTGTTTAAAGCACACTGTATCTCAACCAAGAACTGATCCCAAGACTTGTGTTGCGACTTCACATAGCATGAGATCGCTTGAACAACATTACGAATAGCTCGTTCCGCCTGATTAGTTTGGGCATGATACCTAGGGTTATAATATATATTAGGTACATTGTATTTAGCCAACAGATCCTTAAATGGCTTACTCACAAACTGAGGGCCATTATCCATGTAAATAGTCTTGCAGACTCCGTGCACGAGAAACACACTCTTCTCTATGAACCTCGCGACTAAAGCGCCTGTGGCAACCCGAACAGGGCACAACATGACGTATTTGCTAAAGTAGTCGGAGACCACGATCAGGTGTACGTTTCTATTGCTCGAAGTGGGAAAGGGACCAAGCAGATCGACAGAGATAGCTTCGAATGGCTTCGAAACCCGCTTCGGGCTACCCATTAGGCCGGGACGAGACGTATTTACGGGTTTGTACTGCTTGCATGTTTCGCAATTCCCAACATATTCTTTGACGTCCTCGTACATCTTGGGCCAGTAATAATTTAGGGCTAACCTTTTATGCGTCTTCCAAACGCCACCATGGGCACTAAGTGTGTCATCGTGGTACTTAGAGAGCAGGGGCAAGCGATCCTCCTGAGGTACCACCAGCTTCCAGTCAAAGTCTGAAGTCAAAGAATATTTATTTTTAGTTAACCTATATAGAAGGTTGTCACGAATGTCATAATTTGGTGACTTCCTAGGGTTCTTCCGAACACTATTCATGGTGTGGTCATACCACGGGTCTTTAGTGGGTACTGCATCGAGGGAATCAATTTTGATACGAGACAGAGCATCAGGTACAACGTGGTCTTTACCTTTTCGATGCTCTATGTCAAAATCGAATTGACTGAGCCTCATGCTCCAACGTGCTAGACGACCCGTGGGATTTTTTAGCTTCTGGAACCACAGAAGAGATGAATGATCCGTGACGACCGTACATTTTTGGCCTTCGACGTACTGTCGAAATTGTTCCAAAGCGAAAATCACGGCCAGAAGTTCTCGCTCAGTTGTGCTGTAGTTCACCTCATTCTTGTTAAGAGAACGGCTACAGTAGGCGATAGGGTGCTCAACACCATCGTGAGTTTGTGTCAGTACAGCAGCAACTGAGTAAGCTGACGCGTCACTAAGAATGCGGAAGGGCATCTCAAAGTTAGGCATTTTTAATATAGGGGCAGAAACCAAGGCTGACTTTAGCAGGTTAAAGGACTGTTCAGCCTCAGGGGTCCATTCGAACTTAAGGTTCGTAGAAGTCAGTTTGCACAGAGGTTTACTAATCTTCGAGAAGTTGTTAACAAAGCGACGATACCAGCCGGCCATTCCCAGAAATCTCTTAACCTCCTTAGGGTTAGAAGGGGTGGGATAGTTGAGGATAACCTCAACTTTACCCGGGTCTGTCCGTAGGCCATGTTTGTCCACATAATACCCCAGGTATTTGAGTTCACTCCGACAAAAGTGGGATTTTTTCATGTTAATAGTTAGGCCAGCATCCTTGAGTTGCTGATAGACTCTATGTAAGAGCTCTACATGCTCCTCAAAGGTGCTGGACACACAGACTATGTCATCCTGAAACGCAAATACCTTGTTGTCGAACTCGGGACCAAACAGACGGTCCATGAGGCGTTGCATCGTGGCACTGGCCCCGACAAGACCGAAGCACATCGAATTGTAGTGGAATAATCCTCTCCGGGGAACCGTAAAAGCAGTCTTCTCAGCAGACTGGGGTGAGTCAAATGGAATCTGCCAGTAAGCCGCACTCAAATCTACAGAAGTTAAATACTTAGCGTTATTAAGGTGGTCCAAGATTTGATTGATATAGGGTAAGGGGTAGGCGTCACTCTTTGACACAGAGTTCAGCTTGCGAGAGTCCAAGCACAATCTGAGGTCGCCGTTCGCCTTCTCCACCATGACCACTGGAGAGTTCCAGGCGGACTGAGACGGGGACACTACTCCCATCTCCAGCATTCGGTCCAGCTCGGCTTCCAGGGCCTTCTGCTTAAGGGGAGAGAGCGGATAATAACGCTGCTTGATCGGCTTGCTGTCACCAGTGTCAATGACATGGTGCACAAGTGAGGTCCGACCTAAACCCACCTTATCAGTGTTCAACGAGTCGAATTTTTCAATGACCTCGTTGATTACACACCTTTGTTTAGTTGTCAAGTTGTCGTAATCCTCGAGGCCACCGTTAAGGGACACAGACTCGATAGGATTATTATCACTAAAGCTATCAAGACTAATATTTTGTAAAATTAACTTATCACTTAACTTAAATTGTTGCCAGAAATCCACTCCAAATATCATGGAGGTGGTTATACCTGGGACAACATAGAACTTGACAACTCGGATAACCGAATTGTACTCAATTGGCAAAGAGATACAACCCAGACATTGCAAGTGAGTGCTGTCTGCAGTTGTAATACGAAAAGTAGGATTGATACTCACAAGATCAAAACCCAGTTCCAAGAAGATGCGGTGCGCTCCCTTACCTAGTATAGAGCAGGAGGCACCGGAATCTAGAAGGCCTAAGACATTTAAATTTAAAACCTTAACAACTAGATACGGTCTAATGTCACTATCCCGTTTAGGAAACAGGACCTTATCAGAAATAGACTCAGATACAGAGTAATGCACAGAGTTCCTAATAAGGCCCTGGCCTACGCGTTTTTTGACTTGCTAGTACAGTGTGAGCAGTCTGGGGTCTTGACTCCTTTGAGACCACACCGGAAACACACCAGCTCCCTTGACTGTGTGCAGCTGTATGCAGTGTGACCGCCCCCGCCGCAACGAAAGCATTTGCGATCGTGGGGGGTAACCGGCGTCTCCACTGCAGACACCTGCTTAGCGGGCTTTTGTACACCTTTGTTCTTAAGCTGGTGTAAGTCAGATGTAATCTCAAACTTGTCAAGAGCAGGCTCATGGAAAGCGTCTGCCCTAGTACGCGCAAGCTCCAAGCGCTTACCCAAACGTCTCAAGTCATCTACAGAGTTGACATCATGCAAGGCCAGTTCCTTCATGTAGTCAGGTCTAATGTTGTGCATGAGAATGTCCAGCTGTTCCTCACTGGGCATCTTACATGACAACCTTGAGAACATGGCTTGCATTGTACATATATAGTTAACCAAGGACTCAGAGCGGGCTTGTGTACGCTGTCTTATCTCGTTCCTGAGGCGGTAATCATAATCAGGAATATCGAAGGTATCTCTAAGCTCACTAATAAGATCCTCATATGAGATGAAGTTAGCTTTGTTTGTACGGAACCAAGACAAAGCCGGTCCATCCAACAGGTCGGAGAAAGCCATAAGGAGTCTAGGCTTAGTAACCTCCCGAGCACATCTAAGTTCCTCTAATCTCTCTAAAAACACACGTACACAAGTAGAACCATCATATTTTAAGTTAAATGAACATAAGTTAAGGGGACGTTCTTTATACACTATGTTACATGTAGAACTATTCCTACTTGAACTAGCTCGCACCGAGCGGTCCTCTCTCACTACTGGTGAAGTATATTCCACCTGGTCACGACCCGAAGGATCATCACCATCATCATCCGAACCTTCGGATTCAGAATCACTACTGGGTTCAGCCCTAGCGATGATCTTCACTAGCCTACCACGAATATCCACCAGGTCGGGGCAATCCAGACCACACCGAGCTAACCTACTCAATAAGTAGTTGGCCCTGAGGGACACCCTAAGACGACTACCCTTATTAATGAAGATGTCACCTGACTGAATAGCCTCCTCCAGCTCGGACACCTTCGGGAGGCAGATCGAGAGCTCAGCCGATGCATCAGCGGGTACCGGAGCACTCGCTTTGATGCTACCTCGACGGACGAGTCGGTGTGCCGCTCTTAGCTCACTCCGAAGGCCAGACACTGTCGTTTCCGGTTCCACTGAAATACCCATGTGGGACAGCTCGTTGGCAAGTTCATCCTTTCTTAAATAATTAATATATTTTTTCATCTGTGCCATTATGTAAAAATTTACTTACAACAATTATAAAGATAAAATGGCACAGATAGGGATCAATTACAAAGTAAAAATGTAAATTGAGTTACAACAAAGTGTACTAAGTTAGGTAATTATGTTTCAAATTGACTTTTAGAATTTAACAAAGATTAAGGGTATATTAAGAGAGAAAAGTTTCTAAATTTTCTGATAACACAGTTCAGGTTAACATTCAAAATTACAAGGTATGTACACACCTTATAAAAAAGTTTTAAGTTACACAGAGAAATTCACTAAGTTAACACAGAGAGATTCACTAAGTTTACCTTACAAGGTGAAGCTATAGGATAATATATATTATATATTAATCTACACTAATAATATAATAAATATATGTGTGCACCATAAAAAAAGAAAAATAACACAATAAGAAAAAGAAGTGGGTATGCCAAATAAAATCAAAAAGTTTTTCCAAAATCACAGCTATTTTAAATTTTTGAATTTAGAATTTTGTGTCTTTTCCAGCCAAAGATGTAGGGAGCTGGAAGAAGACGAAAGGGAAGGTTTTGTGCTTAGCTGCTAGCACCACCAATTAACGTCCTGGAGCGTCTCGGACGATATTACAGGATGGTTTCGCCAGAGATAACCACCTATGCACACACACCAGACTGAGACTACCGCAGAGTAGACCCAGAGATTTGCCCCACGTTGGGCGCCAAATTTGTAACCCAAAGATGTTCTGTGTTACTCACCAACTAGCGTGAGGTAGCTATGCAGAGAACTCTATCCCAGGGCGCCTTATTTCTGAGTTTCCAGTCTGTGTGCAAGGGTAGGCTAGGGCTCTGACGAAAACAGACAATAGGGTGTACACACATATATTTACTAAGTACACAGAGATACACAGAGACACACAGAGAGCTTATTCACTGATAGACACAAATATCACAGGTACACAGAAATAAAGTCTAATTCCACTTAATAGACCACTGCCGCGTGAGCAGGTAGAACGGGTAAGCAGCTAACTACACTGTAATAGGGTGACAGTTACTGGCCTTGAGTAAGCTGAGAGCAGCACAGCCCGAGAATGCCACGTGGAGGCGGCTGGTCCCTCTCAAAACACCTCGCTCATGTAGTCCACGTGTCATTGGGTGTGGCTCTGCCAACCGTGGACGGGCCGCTTTTCCCCGTAGTAAAAAAACCCGGTATCCCGGGTGTAGGTTGACACAGAGTCCAACTCCTTCCGAAGAGAATAAGTTCACTCAGACTAATTCCTTAACAGGTCCTCAAGTTGCAACTAACAACCTCCAAAGAAAAATTGAGGCGTGCCACTCAGAGTAATATCAATTCCTCGTCCTTAGCCGATGGTCAAAAAAGACTCGGAACCTTGTATCAGGGCTTTATCCCCTCTCTCACGTGGAATCGTCTCGAATTTTTATCTAAAACCAGCTTTCATTCAATGCAAAAACGATTCGTCACTCGTCCTTATGACATCCTGTCATTCTGACAGCAGAAATGTCACCACTGACAACCGATTAAAAAAAGATAACTAGATAAGGCTGCTTTCACATCCTGAATACTGCATCTATAGAAAATAAATGCTATCTTGATGAAACATTATTGCGATATTTAAGTTGAAAAATTCCTACAAAATCGTAATAGTACAAATTATGATTAAGCTACTGAATTTTGCTCCAACCCTGAACGAATAAACAAACAAACAGACACTAATAAGTAAAAAATAGATTTGAACTCAGAAGCCCTAATTATAGTCGAATACGGATTTGTCACAACTTTTTACAGTATCGAGAAGAGACGTTATCGATTATTATTACAGGTCAGTGGACGTTATCAATTTAGCAATCCCCTGACAAAAAGTGACAGTTGTATGACTTTGACAATGACAGCAGTCAGCAATGCTAAATTGATAACGAGACGAAAAAAATCATCTGGCTTGAATCAAACCGGTTTTAATTTTGAGGTTTTTATTATTTTATCTTTCATTATCACCATACAAAAAAGCACGTAGTTCATGGTATTTTTTACAGTCGGTCGCAAATATATAAATGGTATGGTGTAGTATCTAATTAACCTATGATAAGGGTTTCGGCAAGTTTATTGATAAGGCTGTTTTTATAAGTTCAAAGTAAGTATGTAATTATGCAATTTCTTATCTGTACCGGGCTTACAACGCATGTTCTGTACAGAACTAAGTCAAAGGTGAAAATTATCATCATAACGTATGTAATACATATAATATCGGTCTTAGATTATTTGTTGGGCTAAGAGCTTTGATGTCAGTTATTGTATTTTTATCACTATAGTGTCTAGACTTCATAACTTCGTTCGAAGTCTGACAATTTATCCGTCTCTTAAAGGCTATGTAAACATTATGAATTAAACATTGTATGATCAGGTTATGATAGTGTTTCCTGTTTAATAAAAATGTGTTTGTAACTCTTTACTTAGCAAGCTAACTTTTTTTTAGCAGACAGGCAGTTGTATACAACTGAAAGTGCCTGTATCCTTTTCCCTTCATTCGTTTAATTGCTACTTGTGCTGTACTTATCAAGCCTGTTCTTGAATTGTATGGTATTTTCGGCGGACACTACCGGAATTCGTATTAGGGAATTCAAGAATATAAAGCTTCATTATCTTCAGGTTATTACATTATGGCTAATACCTACTCACTGTCAGCAGAATTTAATTTAACATCAATAAAACAGTGAATAGCTAAGCTTTTACACATCAGCGGGAAATTGCTATTACCTGAAAATATTAATTTACTTTTGTAACAAAAGGATAAAAGAGTATGGTTGATGAATAATTGAATGAAGTTGGTTTCTGGGCCATCAGGTGTTTGGTTTTATTTATGTTTAATCACTGGCAACCATAATAATCTTGCATATATGAGGCTGGGGATCTGTTTCTCAAACGCTAATAGTTTAATGAAAGCTATTTATACATAACATTGTATAGTGTACTTCTGGCTACTTCTTCTAGGGAAAACGTGTGAGTACCTATTTGTTTATATAAAAGTTAATGTAGAATTCATTTCACAGATGTTTAAATCAAGTATCAAAGTTGTACGACCGGCATCCTTTGCATTAAAACGCACCATGTCTAGTCAAGAACAGGATGTCATCTTTGAATCCCTCAACAATGCAGGTGTTATTACTTTAAATCGACCAAAAGCACTTAACTCTCTCAACACATCAATGGTAACCAAGATACTGCCACAACTTCTGGAATGGGAAAGTAAAAAAGCTGTAGTAATTATCAAAGGAGCGGGCGACAAAGCGTTTTGCGCTGGCGGAGACATTAAAGCTGCGATAGACAGAATTGAAGGACCTAGATTCTTTTATACAGAATACAATGTAAATTATTTGACTGGGAAATACAAAATTCCTTACGTAGCCTTTTTAAATGGAATTACTATGGGAGGTGGCCTTGGTGTGTCTGTCCATGGAAGGTATAGAGTAGCAACGGAAAAGACTATGATTGCGATGCCGGAGACAAAAATAGGATTGTTCCCAGATGTTGGCGGGTCGTACTTCCTTCCAAGACTGCAAGTTAATTTAGGTTTATATTTGGGATTGACTGGTAAGTTAACCAAATATATTTGCAGAATTTTCATCCTTGATCTTTTATGCCAGTATATTGAATGAAATGGACAATTTTATAATATGTGAGTGTCAGTACAAATATTAATTAAAAAGAATTTAAAACAATCTAGTAAAGATAGACCAGTCTGTCCTGACTGGGCTCACTAACTATACCTGGGACAAAATATGAATAAGGTAAAATGTAGACACCAACCCTTATCCAATTTGCTTTTGCTCAAGATAAGTAAGTTAACTATAAGCTCTACAACCAAAATTAACACTACCCCACCATAGATGAATTTTAAAAAAATTGCAGGAGACAGACTAAAAGGAAAAGATGTAGTAAAATCAGGCATCGCAACACACTATGTATCCAGCAAGAGACTGTACGAGCTTGAAGTACTCCTCTCCCGCTGCACCAGTGATGTTGAAGTCAACTCCTTGCTGAGCAAGTTCCATGAACCATCTGACGAGTTCTCATTAGCTGATAATATCAAACATATTAACTACTGCTTCGCTGCTTCGTCTATTGAGGAGATAATTGAGAGGCTGGAGAAGGTGAAGAATGAATGGTCAGAGAAAACTTTACAGGTGAGTAGTGTGATTTGTTTCTTCATATGTTTTTGTTCAAGTAGTTTTCAAAGAGCATCACAAAATCTTAATCCCCATAATAACAGCTCATGATTGCACTGTTTCATGAAAAATGATCAAGCTCAAGCAAGAAGTTTTAAAATAGAGGTGGCTATCACATGTTAAAATCTACGCCAATGTTCACCCACTTGGGTTAAATTCTTGACTACATTAATAAAATTACTGAGTTCTGATTGCCTCGCTCTCCTAATAATGAGTCAATTAATCCTGGATTAAACAACTTAAAACCTTTAGGTTAAGCTGCCCTTAATTTTAGGCATCTAATATAAAAGCATTTTTCTAATTCCACCCCTGAGTGGATTAAATGTGTTAAAGTATCAGAGAATCTCACAGGTAGTTTTTTATACTAAAGCGGCAGACAAGCTCACGGCCCACCTGATGGTTGGTTACCGTAGAATTAGATGATGGACCTTTGCAACACCAGAGTCGTACACACGCGCTGCCGACCCTCAACCCACTGTTAAAGAAAATTCCAGCCGCCCACTTTCAAATTGGCTCAACTATTGACATGTTATTGATACCCGGGAATAAGGGCTTAACGAATATTCCGAAGTTCCGAAGCACGGAAACGCTTGCCAATCTATACTAATATTATAAAGAGGAAAGATTTGTTTTTTTACTTCTTTGTTTTATTGTTTGTTAGTTTGTAACGAATAGGCTCCGGTACTACAGGACCGATTAAAAAATATTCTTTCACTCTTGGGAAGCTACACTCTTTGCGGTGAACATAGGCATACATTTTATTCCCGTATTCCCACTGGAACGGGAACTACGCGGGTGAAACCGCGTGACGTCCAAAGACTTCTATATAAACTGAGGTAGACGCGCCGTACTCTAACAAGCGAGATTTCAAAAGCATTCCTCAAACACACACATTGCTAAGACTACACTCACTTATAAATACTATTTACGTAATTGTCACCACACACAATAGTAATATACGGATAAGAACAAGAGTAAAAGAGAAGGCGTATGGACTCCAATTGCAAGTCGAGCACCTACTCTCGAAGTTTTGACTCACAACAGTGCGAACAACGCTGCTAATTAGCGCAATTTATAGGTTTAAAAAATCGGTGCGTAGGGCATGTCTACCTCAGTTTATATAGAAGTCTTTGGTGACGTCCGCTAGTAAATGATAAAATAATCAATAACATCTGATTTCCCACAGACGCTCCGCCAAATGTGCCCCGGTTCACTGAAGATTACCCTACGTGCTCTGCAGCGAGGCGCACAGCTGGACCTGGGCCAGTGCCTGAAGATGGAGTACCGCGTGGCGTGCCGCTGTACCGAGAGTCACGACTTCCCTGAAGGTATGGCCGACTTACTCTTTCTTTTAATTAGGCTAGAACGAAAGAACAAGTATCTATGGTTTTTGACGTGACAACGTCTTATAATTCGATGGAGCCGGCTGCACGAACGAAAAATGATGACGCAATACGTCGTTACTCGCTCTGAGGCGTTCCATTTATTTTAGTAATGTTTTTTACAGATGGCACTATAATCAATTGATGTGTTTTTATATTTATTTTTGTTTTGTAATGTTAATTTTATTTGTATTTTTATTTTTATTTTTTTATGACGTTGTCACGTTCAAGATGTGCCTCTTCACGCTCCTCTTGAAGAACCCGGGATTGTAAGATAAGGGAAATCTCCCTATTCTTTCTGACGCATCGTCCACCGAAGTTGTCCAACTAGGTGTTCCACAGTTAATTACTGTCATGTTGGTTCACCTGGATGTTCTACAGTTCACTGTCTACCCCTGATCCTAGGCGTTCTCTCGAACAGCGTGACAGCAGTTAACAGTAGAACACCTAGGTGGACAACTTAGGCGGACCATGGGTTTACGGCATATTACACATTTAACTCACTATCAAATTGAAAAAATGGGATTAAGTAAATATCTATGGTGTGACCCACTAATGCTTGTTTCAGAGTTTCAGTGTTTTGTATAGTACGAGTATAATTATTGTATTTAGACATATGCGGCATTATTACAAAACATGGTTTAACTCTCAACTCGACTAAATGTAGAAAAAGAATTTATAAAGCTTCCGTTCCATATCATTCTCACAAGTTTAAAAAGTGTTAAGATCGGGGCTTTTGGGGATTGCTGACCAGAATTCCAGTGCCAGGTTGGATTAATTCATAATGATGATAATAATCATCTGATGATGATGATAAACATCATCACCATAATCATTATCATCATCATCATCATCGTTACGATGGTGATCATCATCATCTAACCTGGCACTGGAATCCTTGTCAACAATCCTTAAAAACCCCCGATCTTAAGACTCTTTAAAACTGGTGAGAATGATACGCAAGCTCTATAATAAGTTCTTTTTCTACATATTTAGTTGAGTACTAAAGTTAAACCGTGTTTTGTAATAAAGCCGAAAGTGTCTACATCTCCCTGCACTAGTTAATATTAGCCTAATTTGTGCTAGTTCTGTGTGAAAATGAAACAAATATTATCTATCATCGAAAGACTGATAAAATTGAAACAATTTGCTATTCCAGGAGTGCGAGCCCTCTTGATAGAAAAAGACAACAAGCCTCAATGGAATCCAGCCACCCTCGCCGAGGTGGACGACGACTATGTGGAGAGGTTCTTTGTGAAGCTGCCTCAGGATAAAGAACTGCAGTTCTTTGACGCTAAGCTGTAGAGAGTTCAATGTGAAATGGGTATTCAAACTGCAGAGTTTTCTGCTATCGCCGGCGATAGCGGGGTCACTCGAGTATCATTAAGTGTAAAAAAAAGAGTTTCTAGGAGGGTCGGTAATTTGCTGTTGCGTTTATTTGCATTTATTGTTTGTGGTATGGTGGTGATTTAGAATTCCGTATCGATATGTTTTGGCAGTTAATTGAACACATTATCTGACACATTACGGCTGAATTCTTTGACCACTAACATTTTTTCAATACAATACAATAAATTTGACAATGTATTGCATTAGTTGTCAAAGCTATCAGTCGTAGATCTGTGTGGCAGCCCGACTATACTGGTAGGCCTGCAGGAAGTAAATTCTTACAAATGTCCTGTCCCTGTCGTTCGACAAACGAGAAAGATAGCGAGTATCTCTTTTCGTGATCTCTCTCTCGTTATAATCAGGACAGAAAAGGATAGCACATAAATCAGATACTTCTTATAGATCGACCTGTATAAGTTATTTGAACCGATTGTTATGATGGGACCAACTTATTATATTGAAGCCACAGAGTTATACCATAAAATAATAATATACAGAAGGAAATCTACATACAAAGTGCGCTCGGGCTTCGCACACATAGACACCGCTCACGGAGTTCACGGACACGAGGTAAGAGGATTTTTATAGTAGTTTTGATAATGATTTGTGCTTGAGTGTGCATAGCCGAGGGTAGGTTTGAAAAAAAAAAGTACATATGTGAGATAGCGTTCTGTACCTTATTATTTTGTGGATATACTCAGTATACTAAGTAGCCGACGACGGCATGAGTTTGAAAAAAGAATATATTTTTTCATACAGGGTGGAATTTAAAGACGGTAGTTGGAGGTAAAGTACCCTTAATTTTGATAATGACAAGTTTTGCTGAAAGGAAACATTCCTTTATTTTCAAAAGTCAGTTAAACTGCTTTTAAAGATTTTTGAAAAATCACCTGCTACAGCCGGGAACCGAGCCTGGGACATGTGAAAAAAAAACTCTGTATATTATGATATCTCCCAGGTTCGATTCCCGGCTCAAGCAGGTGATTTTTCAAAAATCTTAATATGCAGATTTACATACTTTTCAAACTCTTACTAATATTATAAATGCGAAAGTTTGTGAGTGTGGATGTTTGTTACTCTATCACGTTCAAACCGCTGAACGGATCGGGCTGAAATTTGGTACAGAGATACATTATAGTCTGGAATAACACATAGGCTACTTTTTATACAGTCTGGAATAACAAATTTTACGCGGGCGAAGCTGCGGGCATCAGCTAGTAGAGGAATATTTTCTTTCAGCAAAACTTGCCATTATCAATATTAAGAGTACTTTACCTCCAACTACCGTCTTTAAGTTCCACCCTGTATTGTATAGGTCACAAAGTTACATTCATTAACGTTGCTTCTACATTTACTGCCAGAGGTAGAGCCTGTGAGGAAGAACCTGGCAATAAAACTCACAGCCACTCTTTTCAAATAAACTGCATTTACTTTACAGAAATAACAAGCTACATACAACGACGTCTTATAATTAGACACGTCATGCACGAACATCACGGCTATCAAAAACAGCAGGTCTTTTTGTACATAAAAAAAATCTATGAAATGATCTATGGTAGCTTGTATGAAAAGTAAGGCAATTGCCAGACTTTTTTGTTGCCATTTTTCAGTGTTGGTAACGTATCTATAGAATATTATATATAATATATATATATATATATTGGCTATTGTAGTTTTGTAATAGATAATGTAAGTGTGCCTTAGTCTTTATGTATAAGCCTACTTTTGACAAATGCAAAAGCATTTCCGCTTTTAATATTTTTATACAGTCTTTTATTAATAAGTCAATTTATTTTTAAGTCTTCCAAGAGTTAGTAAATGTGTATTATATTAAAAAAATATAATGTACTGCTCGTTCGCTCTAACTTTGCCGCTCGGCTCCATACTAAAGTCGAATTTTTAATTAGACGAAGTTAATTGACAGCAACTAATGTCACTTCTTCATACAATGTTGCGTATTTTCTATGACGAAGTGACATTAGCTACTGTCAATTTACTTCGTATAATTAACAATTCGGGTATACGCCACTACGCCAACGGCAAAGTTAGAGCGAACGGGTAGTATGTATAATTTTTTTAGATTGTATTCATTGAACGTTTATTAAAACTAACAAGTATCGTAACGGATTCTTGCAGTTTGTTAGCGAATCAAGCATTTAGCGGATTAGCATTTCGTGATAGCAGAATAAGCATTTTCTTAGTGGAACAAGCATTTAGCCAATTGATACATTCCGATTTTAATCCAAAATCTGTCGGTAAAGTTCCTCAATATTCAGAATAGCCAAAGACCCACTCGAGTGTCAAACTTATTTCAAAGTCAAAATATCGGGTGCGGCTATCTTTTGAACACGTTTGTCAAAATATAATGAAATCTTTTAATTAAAAAGATGCAGATGGCACGCATGAGAATAGGTATAGAGGCCTTATAAAGTTAGTAAATATTTAGTATTAAAAGTGGAAAAGTATGTTTCTTTATATTTTTCATGGGGAATGATGGATTGACATGATTTTTAATATGTAAAGTTGTACGTTTAGAGTGCCAATCTTATTATACCTACTGGCAAAACATATTTTCTCAACAGTTTGACGCGATAGCCTATATTTTAATACGCATATTTAAATAAAAATTAAACTATAAGAGAATTGTGACACAGTTAATGCACGTTAAAGTAAAGGACTATATGGAGGAGAAGTGCGTAAAGCAATTTTTGAAATGAATTATAGTCTTAATTCGATGAACAATTGGCCTTTAATTTTATATAATTCACGAGTCAATTAATTTTGATTTTTACCACTGGTTTGGTAAGGTGACACCTTAGATCATCCAACCACAGGATGCGCCTTACTTAAGCATTGTTTTCTGCCATTGCACATGACCATTTGGTCTTTTGGCTTTATGAAAAGCGTGCAGTACATCATTTTATATGATTAAACTAGTGCATTACATTGTAGTTGACTGTACAATAACAATTAACACACAACAGCCATTACGCGTTTGTCGATTAATACATTTTTAAATGCAATGAAATTTTATATGTCTTTGTGTTTCCCCCTTCACTTGTATGAAAACTGGCAGAATATTTTTGTATGCGGTGGTTCGCAAAGGCTAGTACCGTGTTATATGGTCTAAGGGTGAAACACGTGTTAGATTCCATATAAAAATATATTTAGGCTTTAGAAATATTAAAAAAATAAAGAGAGTTGCGATATAATGATATTTTTTGTAATTTTCGAAACGAGTTTCATTGCAGATGGTAACTATTGTCATCCACCATGTCTTTGCTTCTAAAGTCACGTGCGAGAACTTTCAGGGGTATCCTCCCCTGAAAGTTCTCGCAAGGATACTTTGACCAATACTTTTTTTTTGAAATTCTCTTAAGTGTTAATAAATATTGTCAATTGTTATTGCGCTGTACCTATCGCTATACAACACGGCGGAAATATCTGCGAACTTGGCTTCCCCTCGCGCTTCCTCGCACCTGACCCCGTTTTCGCCTGTTTAGTATAACCCGTACGCGATTGAATGGTATGGTACTTGACAAGATTCCGCACATTCTCGTTGCGCGCGGATTATGCCGTACAGTTTACATGACGTCACGAGCCAGGTTCGCAGATATTTCCGCCGTGTTGTACGTAAAGAGTTGTATTCAGGTGTTTAGATAAGAGCGTACCTCAATCAAATCAGCCTATGGCAGCCCACTATTGGGCTTTAGAGCGTACATGGTTTTCCATATTTACAGGAAAAGTGATCCGCATAGCTAAACAACCCTTTTGTGTTCTTTTTTTTGCGCTGCAAGTAGTGTCCGCGCAATTTTTTATGAAGACCATCAATGTAACAGTAATTATTTTGTGTTTATTTTATTTTTTATACAAGTATAACTTTTTTTATAAAGTTTTGTAACAAATGTTTTTTATAATCACGTGTTTGTGCAAAATTATTGTAACGCAATGTATTTGTTGTCTGTTATCGATTAAATATAAAATATTATATTATTTTTTTACTTTTTTTTTCTCTCAATAAAGGATGACTCACGCTAGACTGTGCCGGGTCCGAGCCGAGACGGGATCGAGTTGTTTCCGAGCTTTGCCGTTGTCCGTTGCTCCGCTGTCACTCGGTTGCCGCTCGGTATAGCGTGAGTGTGTTCATACAAAATATATGTAACATTTAGTTGAGCGTGCTACGGCCGACACTCGGCTCGGACCCGGCACGGTGTAGCGTGAGTCATCCTTAAATTGTCGTGACTTCAGTGTGTAAGTATATTTTTTTCAAAATGGCAGAGCGAGTTGTCAATGGACAATTGCCATAATTCTTATAACACACGCCAAGATTAAACCATTGACAAAAATAAAGATAATTTTCTAAATAGGTACATTCTAGAAGGTTTTCTGAATATTTTTTTAAACCGCTAACTTCATAACCACTAATTAAATAAACTTTAAGGTAATCATAATCAAAGTTGTTCAAAATCAATTACAAAATCATGTTTAATTGGAGTAATTGTTTCGATAACGTCTACCTGGAAAAGACAAAATGATACAAACTTCACTAGTTTCTTATTATTTGATCTAGTAAAACAACACCACCATGGATCCTGTCACATATAAACCAACCAAAACTACAAGATTTTTCTACAGAATAACCTTAATCGCTTACATCTTAGGCTGTCCAAATTTATGGATCGAAAAACTAAAATTCTCCAAACGATTCACTGCAATTTACGCATATTTTAACATCTTCACTAATGTACTTGTAGTATTTTTGTTTTTCTTTGTACTTGGTGCGTTCTACACTCAGCAAAATTTGACAAAATGTCAGCAAATAACTGTGCTCTTTCACTGTATTACCATACCGACATTCAGCTTTTATTATTTGAATATTACATATCATGAGAAAGTAGTCAAAAACGTGCTTTTAAGTCTAACGGTGACGCTGAAGAAGATGTACAACGATCCGTTGGCTGAAGATCAGATGATCCAGAAAAGTCTGAAGTATTTGGTGGCGCTGATGTTTGATTGCCTTCTGTCGTTGGTTATGATAAATGCTGGTGCTTATGTGGAAACTACGCTGAACGGTGAGTGTTGAATTCAATCAATCAATTTTAGTGAAATCATTTTAATTTAGACAGTCCATTTCATTCATTTTCTGGCCACCCTTTTCTACTTCTCAGAATTAAATTGCAATTGATTTCATTTGATTCCATTTCGTGTTGGCGACTTCGGGTTTCTAGAGGAAAACGGCTAGATTTCATCGGTATCACTTTACTTTATTAGCTTTACAAAATTACACTTTTCTAGTACGGGCGGCCATCATTACTAAGCGCATACAGTGGTACAACGTCACAGACCATAGAGTCTTACTATAGACAATAATGAAACATATCAAAGACAACATACATATTCAACACTCCCCCTCGATTTAAACTTCTTGCACTAAGAAATTAAAATCGTAAATAATTAATTACATACGACACAGGAAAAACATAGCAACCCCATGTGTCAAAAAAAATGACAAGACATCACTGTCAAACAATGTTTGTTTACAACTTAAACTTTTTAGGTTATACATTACACATTAACAAAAAAAAACAACTGGCTGATAACCCAAACATAGAAACAATTAAAGTATCACTTATCTACTACAACCATTTTACATTCAATCATTGAAAAGTTTACAACGAAAGTATTCAAACTTACAAACATTCAAAGGTTTAGTCATTACATCAGCTACATTTTCACTTGTAGGAACATAACAAACTGTAAGTATCTGTTTATTCACTATATCTTTTATAAAATGAACACGAATGTCTACATGCTTTGATCTCTTAGTGTTTTCATAGTTATTTATCATTTTTAAAGCACTTTGATTGTCTACTTTCATCACAACACTGCACTGTTTTTGAAAGTCTTGTATAAGTCCACGCACATACAATAAATCACTAGCACACATAGATGCAGCTATGTATTCAGCTTCTGAGCTTGACAAGGCTACACATTGTTGTTTCTTTGAAGACCATGATATAAGGTTCTGTCCATGATATATTACTGAGCCACTTGTGCTCTTTCTATCTGATCTATCACCAGCCCAGTCAGAGTCTGTATATGCCAATATATCAGGTAAACAATTTGACTTATTTTTCTTGTATATTAATCCTTTTTCTTGTGTGTTTTTCAGATATCGAAGAATGCGTTTGGCGGCCATCCACAGCTGATCTGTTGGAGCATCGAGATACCTGCTTAAATAACTTGTAGCAAAGGTTATATCTGGCCTACTCACCATGGACAAGTAGTTAAGACTACCTATCAATTCTCTGTATGGCAAATTCTTAACCTTTCCATTTTCAGCATTCGGTTGAAATGTACTTTCCATAGGAGTTCTTGAAGATTTACACACATCCATATTATAATGCTGTAACAAAGTTTTAATAAACACTGTCTGTGATAATTTTATAGTATTTTCATTTCGCTCTATATCAATACCTAAAAAACTTGTCGCCTTTCCAAGATCCTTAGCATTGAACTCTTGCTGTAAGCCCTTCACTGTGATATTTATAATTTCTGATTTTCCTGTTATAAGGATGTCATCCACAAATACTATTAACCAGATATTCTCTCCTTTATATAAGCATACATCATAAGAGGACCTTATCATGTTTAATTTATTCTTTAAAAACTCATTCATTGTACAATTCCAAACTTTAGGTGACTCTTTCAATCCATAGAGAGCTTTATTTAGCTTTATAACATTTCTGGTATCTTCTATAACTACTCCTTGAGGTGGTGTTATATAAACATCAGAATCTAGTTTCCCATTCAAGAATGCACATGGTATATCGAGTTGTCTGATCTCCCAATCGTTCGATATAGCTTGTGACATGAACAATCTTATTGTAGTCATCTTTGCAACGGGCGAGTAAAGCTCTTGACCATCTATTTCCTGTTGAAAGCCTCTTGCAACTAATCTCGCTTTCTTGGTACCATCAAGTTTCGATTTGAATATCCATTTTGTATCTATAGGTTTATTCTTTACTGGTAAGGGGCACTCGACCCATACTTTCATACTTTCTAACTGGTTAATCTCTTTATTTATTGCTGTTTTCCAATCACTTTGTTTAATAGCTTCCTCATAGCATGTCGGGTCTAATGCGCTCATAGCATAAGCAATATTCATAATATAGTCATTATATCTCACAGGTGGTTTTATCTGTCTCTTGGGTTCTATACCTGGCTCGGATACCATCTCATCACCTGTGTGTTCCTGTTCTGTTCTAGAATCAATATGTCTGTCTTCACATAATGGCACTGTTTCTTTTGACTTTTCAGATATGACTTGTTCTTCTTCATTTTGCATCTCATATTCATATATTATTCTTGGTTCATCTTGTTTATCTGTCTTTGTTACAGGCTCATGTCTGATATCGCTCTCATTAAATTTCACATCTCTTGAACTTGTCACTTCTCCTGTAACAGGATTCCATACTCTATATCCATTTGGGGAATATCCAACCATTCTTATAGGTACAGCTCTGTTAGATAGCTTGGTTTGTCTAGGCATTGTGACCATCCACCCTTTTGATCCAAATATTCTTAATTTATCCAATTCCATATCTCTATCATAAAGCTTACATGGTATTCCATAGTTTACAGCCTTTGAGGGGCTTCTGTTCAGCTGGTATGCTGCACACATCACAGCTTCTGGCCATAGGTACTTAGGAAGGTTTGATTCACATAGCATTGCTCGTACCTTGTCAAAAATGGAACGGTTCATGCGTTCTGCTTTGCCATTTTGCTGCGGGCTATATGGCTGTGTATATTCAATGTTAATACCCTTTTCTATGCACAACTGCTTCAATCTGTTTGATGTGTACTCTCCGCCGTTATCACATCTTATTCTCCTTATTTTCTGTTCTTTTTGTTTCTCAAAATTATTTATGAACTCAATTAGCTTTTCAACTGCTTCTGATTTGTTCTTTAATGGATAGACAACTAGATAATGAGAGTAGTCATCAATTACAGTCATAAAATATCTATAACCTCCTTTAGATGTTGGATTTAGTGGACCTGCTATATCAGTATGTATAAGGTCACCAATTTTATGTGATTGAGCTTTCTTAATTGGTTTAAATGAGTTTCTTACTGCTTTACTCTTCATACAAACATCACATACCTTGTCGGAAACAGGTAAGTTCATTTTTGACAAACTTTTTCTATTTAAATGACCTAGTCTTTTGTGCCATATCATATCATCTGTTACTGTGTTACAACATTCAGTAATAGTACCTTCTAAAACAAATAATGGACCTGAAGTATTTGACTTCCACATTTGGTCATTTCTCTTTATCTGCACACCTTGTTTATTGAATGATATATTAAAACCTTTTTGAGACAATTTACTCACCGATAGCAAGTTGTGTGCTATTCCAGGCACTATTAGGCATGACAAATTCATTTTTATACCATTACTCTGCATTGATATCACACCATTTTTCTCTGCTTGTAGGACATTGCCATTTGCCATTCTTATGGCTACTGGTTGATCAAGATACTTCACACTGTTCATGTACACCTCCATTTCACTTCTAATGATGTTTTCAGTAGCTCCGGAGTCTATTATAAACTTTATGTTCTTATCGGTACATGACAAATTACATTGCTGCATGCTACTGATAGCTACCACACTCCAGTCTGTCTCTGAGGCATAATGAGTACTCGCTGACGGTTGACCACGGCCTCTTCCTCGACCTCGGACACTTCTGCCTCTACTGTATGGCTTGCTCTTACAATATTTAGCGATGTGGCCCTTCTTATGACATCTGTAGCATTCTATTTCAGTGCTAAATACCATTTCAGGCTCTGGTGTAGACTTGAAATTTTTCTTCAATTCTTCATCTAGAAGTCTGGCTTTAACAAACTCATATGTTACTGTACCTGACAGAGTTTCAATAGCTGTAATAACTGTGGCATATGATTCTGGTAGCCCCATTAACAGGTAACATACCTTATCTTCTTCATCGAGTTTCTTATCGATATTCTCAATCTCACGAACTAACGATTCAAATTTATAGAGATACTCCTCCATCTTTCCGTCTCCCAGCTTAATTGACAAAAGCTTTTTTCTCAAATGTAACTTAGAAAAAACATTTTTCCTATGAAATACGCCGTCTAGGCATGCCAACATTTCTAGAGAACTCTTGGCATCTTTTATTGTGTCCAGATATCTGTCTGGCACACACTGCACAATTAAGGAACGTGCCTTGGCGTCCTTTTCTTTTTCTGGTTCACCATTGACCTTCTCAACTTTTGTGATATCTAATAGTTTTCGCTCTTCTAGCAGACATGTTAATCGGAATTTCCAATTTGCGTAATTCACGCTGTTAAGTAGTGGAATTGCTACTGCCGCTGAAGGCGTAGACGCAATTGCGGTTGTCGCCATGCTTAATCCCGATTCTATTTTTTCTTACTAATCCTTCAATATTTTTCGTTCCTGGGCCATAACCTGTTGGCGACTTCGGGTTTCTAGAGGAAAACGGCTAGATTTCATCGGTATCACTTTACTTTATTAGCTTTACAAAATTACACTTTTCTAGTACGGGCGGCCATCATTACTAAGCGCATACAGTGGTACAACGTCACAGACCATAGAGTCTTACTATAGACAATAATGAAACATATCAAAGACAACATACATATTCAACATTTCGTTCTTAGATGATTATGAAAAATGAAAAGCTGTGGTATAAAACAAAAAAGGTATAATACCACCTACATGTAAGGCTTCAACATAGAACTCAAAATTAAAATGGTCTTGAAAATAAAAATAAAATACAAATCAATAAGGATAAAATTGTATTTTCAGGTGTACCGTATACAACTTTAGTGACAGCGTATCCTGACGTGAACGACGATTCAAACTTGGCCAATACAGTCAGAGTTATTTACAACTTCGCCTTCGTGATATTTCTCTCCAGAATCTTAGGGATCTACATCCTGGTAACCCCTATACTGTGCTGCCTGAGCTACCAGTTTGTAAACGTGCAGAGTTACTTCTATAGCCTAGCAGACATTTTAGAAAGAAATGATTTGACTCAGAATGATAAAGAAATCCAATATGAGGAGCAATTCAAGCTTGGAATAAAGTTACATTTGGATACTTTACGGTAAATATTCAAGGTTACGATGGGTCCTACTCACATCATTGGCCACTGATGAGGACAGACGAGGCTTAATTGGATTGGTCCAATCCAATTAGACCTCATCTGTACGCAGTCACAGACGTAGTACACCTGCTGACCAATAAACGAAGTATCAGAGACAAGGGAAAAGGAAAATTCGAAACAGAGCTACAAATCCCTCTGGCCACTGTGGTAGCCAAGCACCGCCTAATAGCTTAGATAGGGAAAGTGTAGCTTTTGCAAAATGATTCATTGCGTAGAGAAGGAAAACACTGACAATAGTTAAGCCAAGTGGAAGGCCTCATTAGGTGGCTTGAAAATTTCTACTGCGGGTCCTCTACCGTCGGACATAAAACTATACGATACCTTTGCCTACCCCTTCGGGGATAAAGACGTGATTAAATGTATGTATGTACATAGAATTGATGTGTGGTAGGAATATAGAAAGCATGGTTCACAGTTGAAAGAATAACTGCCTCAGTGTTCTGTAAAAGATCACTGCGGTAAGCAATTTTTGTGGCTGGACTGGTCTTAGGATGGTTGACCACTGACCAATCAATGTGATATTTTAATTGCGATCGTTGCCGTACCTCGGAAGGCAAGTTAAACCGTTACTCCCGGTTGTTGGAAGGCCTTATGGGGACGACGCGCGACGGCTTGAAAATTATCAACACTGGGTCGTCGCAATCTGGACTGTTCATTTCCAAGTGATTTACCACCTCTTAAATGGGACAAAAATAAACGTGAAATGTAGGCAAATGAATACTATGTATGTAGGGGAAAGTGGGGGAAATACGAACACCTAAGGGAAAACTTAAATAAGATACTGGAATTTAATTACAGAGTTTCTTTATTGTTTAATTATTAAAGTTTACTTATCTGTCTAACGAATTCACTAATCAACATTTATATTTTTTAAGAAATTGTAAAAATATAAAATAAAATCAAAACCCTTAGTGTTCGGCTTTACCCGACATTAGTCCGGGTAAACACGAACACCAAGTGGGGTAATTACGTACTAACATTAATAATGACAGTGATCACATTTATAACCCAAAAATATTAACTGTCCGTTTATAAAAGTTTTCGTCCAGACCTTGGCAGATTAATCACTGCTTTCGTTAAGTGGTCAATTTTTTTTTGTTTTTGGATCATTATAATTTTCTCCTGCTCTGCCGATGCTGAGTTTTTTGGTTTTAGCATCACTTATAGCCTTTTTGAGATCTCAAGACTGTACTTCGGTTTGGTCTTTCTTTTGTAATAACGAGGCATCAGAAACAACAATAAATACAAGATAAAAGGGAAACTAACGAAAGGGAGGGGGATAATGCCGAACGTTCAAAATTACCCGACACGGAGTGTTCGCCTTTACCCCGCTGGATCGAAAACAATAAAATGGAAAAAAAACATTTAGGGTATATTTCTTTTGCCGGTTGTGTCATTGTCATTTCGCTGATTAATATGTGAGTATTCCACTATGTAAAAGTTAAATTGCTATTGTAGATAGAAATAAATCAACACCAACTTGAATTTACCAGAAAAATTACATCAATACCATGCAAATTATTGAAAAATGTATACCTTAACAAGTACATGCGTTCGCGTCTCCCGTGTTGCCGACTGGCACTAGTGGTGGCGTGATCTCCGAAATGGCGGCAAGTGGAATATGGCTACCTCTTTCTAACACATTTGAATCATTGAATTCGAGATTACCCCGCGTTCGTGTTTCCCCCACTCTCCCCTATGTGTGTCTATACATACAGGATGAATTTTTCAAAAGGGATTGGATGGCCAAATTCGAAACTATAAGGAATAGCGAAAAATGCTCAAAGAAGTCACGAGCCCGATTTTGATGAAACTTATAACCTCATCATTAGATTTTTGAAAAACCAATAATCCTAGCTAGGGATCGAACTCATTGATTTTGAAAAAAATAACACACCCTATATTATTACACCATACGATAGTGTTGCTATCAAGGATCTTATTCTGGGAAGTAATGATATACGGCAAACTAAAGGAAAGTACTCATCTTAAACAAAACACAGTTTATTTTTCTTACATTAACTGATTAATTGTTCAAAATGTAGACGATTGTTTTCAATACATAGCTGGATTCGAGACCTCAAGGATCGTACTGCATTCAATATTATTGATTCCGTTTAGAATATTCTCCAAAGAATAATTCGGAGCATGATTTAAAACACGGAATAGTTCGATCTATTTTGGGATTTCGAACGAAACAAATTATGAAACAATATTTTGGTACATGAAATATGCATTCTATTAAATTCCAAACTTTCCTTAAATTTGCCGTATATCATTACTTCGCAGAATTTGATCCTTATCAGCGAAACTATCGTATGGGGTGGGTCATTCTTAGTCCGGAATATATTTATTGACGATTAAAAAAAAACTATACACCTTGCGGCACAACAATTATTTTATGCTAGTATCATTCCTTGATCAATATAATTGAAATTGGTAAAAGAGGCATCATTATAAAGTTGATATTTTCGGAGAAAAATCAAATTGAAACAAAAACACTGTTGAAGGTAATGACTATGTGTGGAAGATAATGATTTTATGGCGAGGAAAAATGACGACTGATACGAATAATGATTTTATGATATTGTATAATGTACGATAACTCGTTTAACGTTGCAAAAATCATGAAATAAAACAATTCAATTAAAAATCAACATATATTTTAATAATAAAATCATAGTTGGCATGTATAAAATAACATATTTTTTAAATGATTAATACTAAATAAACGACATACTCACTCATTTTTATATTAAATAGATACACATAATATATTGATAAAATATTTAAAGCAATTAGTGCACCTATGCTGACTTTTTCATAACATTTATAATAAGTGAAAAAAGACTAATTGGCCCATACGGGATTTAAACCCACAACCTTTGATTCGAAAATTGAACTAATGGGACCGTAATAAATCAAGTTGAATTTCTTCACCTTATTGTAACCGCCATTTAAGAGTAGAGCACAGAGCTATCTATCGAGTTACTTAGCAACTCTGATATCAATGAACGATATTGCAACAATTTTTATACCTTGACTTGATGTCTCCGACTCAATCTATAGATGAAATATTTAAAGCAATTAGCATGCTGACTTTTTCATAATATTTTTAATATAAAGTGAAATGAAGTCGGTTAAAAAGACAACTTGGCCCATGTGGGATTTGAAGCCACAACCTTTGCCTAAACCAGGGCAGTGCTCTAACCAATTGAGCTAATGGGACCGTAATGAATCAAGTTGAAATTCTTCACCTTATTGTAACCGCCATTTAAGAGTAGAGCACAGAGCTATCTATCGAGTTACTTAGCAACTCTGATATCAATGAACGATATTGTAACAATTTTTATACCTTGATTTGATGTCTCCGACTCAATCTATAGATGAAATATTTAAAGCAATTAGCATGCTGACTTTTTCATAATATTTTTAATATAAAGTGAAACAAGACAACTTGGCCCATGTGGGATTTGAAGCCACAACCTTTGCCTAAACCACTTGAGCTAATGGGACCGTAATGAAATTGGTTAGAGCATTGCCATGGTTTAGGCAAAGGTTGTGGGTTGAAATCCCATATATACTATGAAAGCGGTATATATCCCACATATACCGCTTTCATAGTAGGAGAAAAATTATGCAATGGATCACGTAACGTCTCCGTCTTTTTCTGTCCCTCTGTTTCATCTACAGCCTCTTCTGCAGCTTCTATTACAACTGGCTCAAATGTTAGCGACGGTTCTTCTTGCTTTTTCATTAGTCTGTATCTCTTAGAATTCTCCTTCCATTTTCTTCTTTGTTCACGTTGAGCGCGAGGAGTTCGCTCCTTTATAGGCTTAATTTTACCTTCTTCTTTTCTTTTTTTATACTTGTGACGTCTTTTCTCTTGTTCTATAGCTAATAAATTCGTATCGTTTTTTTATTTCTAAGTATTTTCTCTTTTTACACAGTCGTTGTTGTGCTCGACGGTGTTCTTTAGTTGCCTTTATGTTTTTTGGTGGCATTGTGAATAGTTATAATAGCCTTAAACAAAAAGTCATCGTTCAAAATGTTATAAAACTACATGAACAGTAATTAATGTATACAGACATAATCACGCCTTTATCCCCGAAGGGGTAGGCGAAGGCATAGTACACGCCTACATTTCACCTTATAGTTTTATGTCCCACATAATAGGTGGTGATCCTATTGCCGTGTTGAAATGGACAGGCGCAGGTCGTCGCGACCCTCAGTTGATTTTTTTCAAGTCGCCCATAAGACCTTCAACTTGGCTTAACGATTCTGACGTGTCAAGGCAATACACTGTATAATCCGAAATACCAATTTGAGAAAAACGCCAAAATGTCTGTTGAACAGTCTTTTTGTAATTTAAAGCTATTAAAATTATGAAAATAAATAAAATTCATATCATTTTGTAGGTTTTTTTATTGTTGTTATAGCCATATAAAGAACTTGACATTAAAAAATAATAGTTTTCTAGAAAATTCAAAAAAGACAGTTATTATAACAGACTAATATTAATTTGTTAAGCTCGTGTAAGGCATAATACTGTAAATAATAATACAGTGTTTTGCCTGAATAATCCTAAGAATTTAACATTAGTTATAATAATGTACTATTGAATACAGTTTTCTGCAGAAACCGTTTATTAAGATTCAGTAAGTGAAACCTGTTCTAGTAGGGGTAGTGAATTAAATGAAACAATTAAAAAGTTATTTCAATAATTTACTTTTATTTATGGTCAATGAACCATAAGACCTTTGAAATACAAAACGAAATAGTTTACTCAGGCTAATAAGTCTCTTATTTTCATAGTCACAATTTGAGATTCACATATAAAATAAGAACGTTATAAAATTAACAAATCTTTAAAATACAAAATTTATATTAGCACTAGCTGACCCGCGCAACTTCGTTTGCGGCACATGAGAGTTGGAATGAAGTCGGTTAAAAAGAGAGGTATGGTATTAATATTTTGAGTGATATAATGTTTCCCGTCGCATTTCCTCTCGTCGCGCCTAGTCCCGTCGCGTCGCTTATATACATTAGAGCTGACCCGCACAATTTCGTTTGCGTCACATGAGCGAGAAAGAGAGAGGTGTAGTATTGATATTTAAGGTGATGATAATGTTTCCCTTTGCATTTATTCCCGTCGCGTCGCATAAATTCATTAGAGCTGACCCGCACAACTTCGTTTGCATCACATGAGATTGAGAAGGAGAGAGGTGTGGTATTAATATGTAAAGTGATATATGTTTGGTCCGTTGCTCAGAGGGGTCGGCGTAACGTGTTACGCCGACGACACCCTCGTTACGGCGCGGGGAGCAACGCACCGTGACGCAGCACTAAAGGACACGGCAGGGGTGGCTCAAGTCGAGGGTCGGATTCGGCGGCTGGGTCTCGAGGTCGCCCTTCATAAATCCGAGGCTCTGTGCTTCCATGGACCTCAGATGGGGCCACCTGCGGGATCCAGCCTACAGGTGGAGGGCGTCAGCATCGGCATCGAGCCCTCGATGAAGTATCTGGGGCTCGTACTCGATGGCCGGTAGAACTTCGGACATCACTTCCGAAGTTTGGTCCCAAAACTGAGGGGAGCATCAGCCGCACTGGCGCGGCTGATGCCCAACATCAGGGGACCCGACGCTCCCCACAGGAGACTGTACCTGGGGATCGTGCGAAGCATGGCCCTATACGGAGCTCCCGTATGGGCGTGGGTGGAGACCCTGACGGCCAGCAATGTGGCTAGACTGCTGAGCTCGCAGAGATTGATGGCAGTCAGAGTGATAAGAGGATACCGCACGATCTCCGGTGTTGCGGCATGTCTCCTAGCCGGGACCCCTCCATGGGACCTGGAAGCGAGAGCCCTTGCGTCACTGTTCAGATGGCGCAAGGAGGCGCTGGAGCGGGGCCAAAGGCCTGCGTCTCGAGAAATCGAGGCCCCGCGAACCAAGCTCCACCAGGAAACCGTGGAGACATGGAAGGTGCGACTTGAGCAACCAAAGGGGGGATTCGCCACAATCGCGGCCGTCAGACCGGTCATGGACGAGTGGCTGGAGAGAAGACACGGTGCTCTCTCCTACTGGTTGACACAGATGCTTGCTGGGCACGGTAGCTTCGGTAGGTATCTGTGGCGAAAACACCGGGAAACCACGGCCGAGTGTCAGCACTGAGAGGACCGCAGCGATGACACGGCGCTCCACACTCTGGTGGAGTGCACGGCGTGGGCACAACAGCGCCAGGTCCTCGTAGTGGGTCTGGGCGTGGACACTCTCTCGCTCGATGCCATGGTGCGAGCCATGCTCTCCAGCGGGAGTAAGTGGGACTGCGCCGCCTCTTTCTGCGAGCAGGTCATGCTCGCGAAGGAGGCGGCGGGCCGGGTGCGGGAGAGAACTCTCCCACCCGAGTTCCGCAGTCGGCGCCCTGGGCGCCGCCGACGTGTCTTCGCCGAGGACTATCGGCCTCCATGACCGGGGGTCGGAGGACGGTGAGAGGGCCGCTCACCATCCTTACAGAAGCAGGTCCATGACGGCAGCGTGACGTGAGCAACTCACGCACGCCCCCCCTTAGAAGCGGGGTCACACCCGAAACCCCCCATAGACGCGGGATTGCACCCGAACTTGCATTTACTTCCACCCGTTCTTTTTTTGGTACGGAACTCATTAGTGTCCGACTCGCACTTGGCCGGTTTTTATCGTTCAGTTGATTGGCTACCACTGCAGACCACGTTTACCTACTCCCGTCTCGTCGCTCATACTGTAAAACTTATTAAGATGCGGTTATTGTAAGTGATCTTTAAAAGATAGGCATATGCTATTGACGACATTTTTTTGTAACTTTTAAAGGGGAGCATTTTTGTGATACAAAATTTTCACGCAACTTTAACCATTTACGCAACGTACAGAGTGGAAGCTCTCAAAAGAAAGAATATCTATATCAAAACAAATACACGTGATCGGCAAAGACGGCCGGGCGCCGGACGGCCGCAGCGCTTGCGGTCCTGCTCTAACATCGTATGCGTAAGATTAGTAAGAGCGATAGCGATAGGTTCACGCGCGCATCCAGAGCGGTCGGTCAATTTATTATACAGTGTCTTGTCTTGACAAGGTCGCTCATTCCCTTGCTTTGAATGTATGGCAAAACAATGTTTTAAAAAATACAGTTTTATGGTTTGATGAAGGTAGATTTTTTGAAACTTACATGGTTTTTTAATATGGAATATCTTCATAAATAAAGGTCGTAACACAAATTTAAAAAGTTTCACTTAAAGTAGACCCTAAAATATGCCGAATAAGCGTTGTTAAGGCAAAACACTGTATTCTAGTATACAGTGTATTGCCTTTACACGTCAGGATTGTTATTTTACTGACAACCGGTTTTCATTTCTAGTTTTTCTTCTTCCCCGGG
Organism: Miltochrista miniata; assembly: GCA_933228765.1. Taxonomy (NCBI): domain Eukaryota; kingdom Metazoa; phylum Arthropoda; class Insecta; order Lepidoptera; family Erebidae; genus Miltochrista; species Miltochrista miniata. The sequence continues at coordinate 36,563,156 of OW121758.1, read as the reverse complement.
AGATCCCGTGTTGCGACGGGTAAGAGTACAAATTACTAAGCCGCGTGTGGCGATGGGGCTTTGTAATTAAGTATAGTAGTATTAGTAATTAATAAATAATTAAAAACTCTTAAATCAAAACCTTTAGTAGGTACATTATGAGTCTAAAATGTTTAAAAATTATTGGCAATATTTTACTAAAAGGGATATTTAACACCATAGACTTATTATACATAGACTGAGAGTCGCTCAGTGATACGTACGCGCCCGCGAAGCCGAACCAATAATAATGTAGGTGTAAAATACTCGTCTTTATACTCGTTGACACTCACACAAGCTTACAGAAAATGTTGCTAGGAAATAAAATTTACCCTATAAATGGGAAAAAAATAAAATTGTTTGTATACAACATTTAATTTAACATTTAACTCTATTTATCTATATGCTATACTCTTGGCGGGGTAGGCAGAATGGTTTATATATTTTATTAATATGTAAAAAATGCTAAATTAAACACTAACCCCCATATTCATAATCGTTTATTAAACCTATTTTAGTTAAAACACACTTTAAGTCTATTGCTGTCTCTAACCAATGACAGAGTATGGTTAGAGACAGCAATAGACTTAAAATGTGTTTTAACTAAAATAGGTTTAATAAACTATAATGAATAAGGGGGTAAGTGTAAAACGACTTACTAACCAGTATAATAAACAGTTTAAGTTTTTACTATTAGGCATATTTATATACTTTTAGAGTTCCGTAGCCAAAGGGTAAATAAGCAACCCTATTCATGAGGTTCAGCCATCCGTCTCGCTGTCTGTCTATCTATCACTCTATCTCGAGGTTCTATCTCAGAAACCGTAATAGCCATAGAACTGAAATTTTTCGAGATGATGTATTTCTGCTGCCACTATACCAACAAATTCTAAAATCAGTAAAATTTTGTATTTAAAAAATTGTGATTTTTGCGGTTATTTCCATGTTTTATCGGACAGTTTGTGGCTTTCAAATTTTCAAGCATCCACACATAATCTCGGGCTTTGAGCTTACTGTTCTACATAATTAAAAATATAGCCGCATGAAACATTGCAGTTAACTACATTATTAATAACTGTTAATTCTGCCACTGTTGTAGTAAGTAATATATTATATTATTACTACCGGCCTCCCTGACCGAGTTGGCTACTCGACGTTTTTCCAGAAGCATTCATGGTGGTGGAATAGTAACTAACTCTACCCCCTTTCCCAAGTGGCGGGATAGCACCCGAACCCTCTAAACGAGGCCAAGGTGGTGGCCTAAGTCTGCCGGCAGCCCTCAGACATCCTTCCGAAGGCTTACCTTACTAATTAAATTAATAAACTTGTTTTAATCACAATATTTTAATAAATTATGTGGTACCCACCCACAAAATTTTGCAAATAAAATAATTCAAGTAGATATAAAGCGCTTGTGGCCCCGCGTACTCAGTGATCTGTAAACGATCACTGCAGTAAGCAACTTTCACTATGGCCAGTCCTTGGATGGGTGACCATCCGTGTGACTACTTTGTGACATGTATTTGAGCGTTTCTGTGCTTCGGAAGGCCGTTAAGCTGTTTTTACCGGTTGCCGGTAAAATGGCAATGAATAAGCAAAGTTGAAGGCCTTTTGAGGCGGCTTGAAAAATTTCAACAGCAGGCATTCAAACCTGCGCCATCTCAACACGGGATTACGGCTCACCACCTATTACGTGGGACAAATTCTATAAAGGTGAAATGTGAGCATATAAAATGCCTCTGCCTACGCCTTCGGGAGTAAAGGCGTAAGCATATGTACTTATGTATGTGATAAGTACTTTTATAACAAGTTCCATAAACCGATATTGAAGCAAATAAGAGAAAAGTGGGAAAAAAATATTCTCATTGCTTGCAACACCGTCTATGAAAATGACGTCACTAAAATGTACGATAATGAGGTGTTTTTAACAAAAATGTAACATATTTTGCAGTACTAACCTATGCAATGTGATCTTTGGGTGTTTGGAACAATTTTCAGATGCATTGTGGCATCCTTTCACTGCACAATACGTCATTTTTAGACAAAAATTACGCGAGCTCTTCGCACTGACAATAGATGCCCGGTACTAAAGCGCCGATTGATGTAGGCAGCTGGTTTCAGCTGCCTTGAAATGGCTTCACGTCGCTCGCGCGTATTGGGTTTCTTTGCGTTATAATTCTATGTTTAACACTGAATCATTTTACTTGATCAAAATTGGGAGTTACTGAGGTTTTGTGTGCGTTTACTATATCTAGGTACATACGTACTAACTTGTAATTAAAGTATACATTTAATAAACTTAACTAAATAATCATTATCCTCAACAGCTGTAATTATTGACAACAGAAAAATCATTGTATTCGCTTTTCGTCATTATACTCAACACACATGTTGAAACTAATGATGTTGGTGAAAATGACGAATCAGAGAAAACAGGTTGTAACTTGTCAAAACCGAATGAATTCTGTTTTAAAACACATTGATATGAATAAGTTCACTTTCAATACTTAATATTAGCAAACATTATGATTAATGTGTCAATTATTTGCAACAATAGACAATAAAAATGTAATGACTTATCAGATAACAAATTTGTGAGAATCAAATATTAAGCTTACCTGGTCGACAAACCCAACACCTCCACTCATGGTGTTATCACTTAGAACTGAGCATTGAATTATAATGTAACCAACTTACGTAGGTTCTCAACGTTGCAGTTACATTGAGACTTGTCATGATATTTAATTTCGTTTCATTATAACGTAAGAGTTTCCAGAAACACGTGGTAGTTGGCGCTGTACGCAATATTAAAAAATCTAATATTTTAGTTAAAAATTCACAACTAGATGGCGCTGTGCCTTTTTTTAAATCGCGGTATGGTTTCGTTACATAGGGTCATATAAGTAAGACTACTTTTCTGCCCAAGGTAGTTTATTATTATTTTTTACGATCTTAAAACTAATTTTTCTAAAAGATTCAAGTTTATTTAAATATATTTGTTACACTCGATTTTTAGTTCATGGCCACTAGTGTTGCCGCAATATCGATAGTTTGACTATCGATAGTTGACCTCGAAAATAATCTATAATATCGATTGGTCTATCGATAGTATCGATATTTTCGATAGTACCGATAGTATCGAAGTTCAATATCAAATTTACTAGCGATATTATTAATACTATCGATAGTATTATATAACAATTTTTAATACTATCGGTAGTATCGATACTATCTATATTTTTGCGCAATCTATAGCAGCCTGTGATACAACAGCATTATTTTTATGCACCGTACGTATGTATTTATTTTTTGCACCGTGGTCTTCTTACGAAATTGCCCTCCTATGAACTGCCTGAGAGTTTATGCGGATGGATGTCCAGCTTTTTGGCCGGCAGAAGCATTAGGGCCGTCGTTGACGGCAGCTGTTCTGACTGCATGGCCATAAACGCTGGAGTACCACAAGGCTCAGTGTTGTCCCCTACTTTGTTTCTGCTGCATATCAATGACATGTTGTCTAATTGACGGCATTCATTGTTATGCGGACAACAGTACGGGTGACACTTATTACGCGGGCCGTCCCGGTATCTCTCGGGTTTCAGTGGAAGAAAGCCGTGAACAACTTAGGTCTGAAATCAAGGCTACTCTTACTACAGTGTCCGATTGGGGTGGACAAAATCTTGTCCAATTCAACCCTAGCAAGACACAAGTTTGTGTGTTCACCGCAAAAAAAAAACATTCACTGTGGCGCCGCCATTTCAGGGCACATCTCTCACCATCTCTGAAAGTATAGGGATACTTGGTGTTGACATCTCCAGTGACGTGCAGTTCCGCAGTCACTTGGAGGGCAAGGCTAAGCTGGCGTCCAGGAAGCTCGGAGTGCTCAGCAGGGAAAGAAGAAGAAAGAAAGAAAGAAAATAATTTTTATTTTAGATCACAGCGCACATAGACCAAACAACAGTAACCTTTTATAAAAAATAATAAAAACAGAGAAAAACAATGTACTGTACAGGGCGCGGCGGTACTTTACTGCGGCGCAAACACTGCTTCTTTATAAGTCGCAAGTGCGGCCATACAAAACCGCCAGTCGAGCGACCGTGACAGAAACCGTATTGCCAGTCACTGAGCAGGTCGTGTTTTTCAAGGTACCTCAGATAAAAGGAACAACCTAAGATAAAAGGGAGGTAACAGCTATAGGCCTGTAATTGGCCGGGTCGGTTCTATCACCCTTCTTGAGTAAAGGATGCACGTGCGCGATCTTCCACGAAGCTGAGACTTTTTCATAGAATATGAAAGTATGAAAAGACGAGTATGTAAGCGTCGGACACAACTCAGGACCAATCTACCACCGCAGGTATGCTATCTGGCCCACTCGACTTATGAACGGGATCACGGATTGAAGCTCCCGCCTAACGTGCCGCTGACTAAATTTAATTTCTGGAATGGAAGTGCAACACCAGGGTATGCCAGTCGGCGAAGAACCCACGTCGTTCATATTCGAGTTGGAGGTAGAGAGAGAACCCAAAAGGTCGGCTTTCTCCTAGGCACTCTGAGCCAGTCTACCATCCGGTATAATTAGGGGTGGCAAACCCGACCGACAATTGTTTCTCTAGGCAGTTTTGGCAAGCGACCACAATTCACGACTCCCAGAAAGGCAGTCCACCAGTCCGTATCATCGCTGTGATACCTGTACAAACACGCGTACTAGTAGATCCGATCCGATCCCTGTCTTCAAGATACATATTATACAAACACACCCCAGCTTTTCACCTAAAGCTGTACTCCAGCTTGTAGCCAAGGAACATTAAGTCCGGGCAGGAGATTTGCGTCTCCGTCAAAATAAATAGGATCGGCTGCGCAGATTCCAGGTGGTGGTGGACTACGTTGATGTTCTTGTGTATGTCTCTGATGTGACAAAAGTCCATTTGAAGTGTGGACGACAATGCCTCTGTAAAACGTTTCATATTTTTCTTTTTCCTTGCCATGGTGTTGAGAAAACGGGAATTTAAGAAGGGTGGTGTACCGGTGGTGCAAGATACAAAGCGAGTAGATTGGCATGGCGTACGAAAGGGCCTCCAGTCCCCTCTAATGCAGTGGCCGCGTCCACTCCGGTTATCCTCCTCCGGCACGACCACAGCACCAGGGACTTTAAACAGGCTGCTGTTTCAGCCCCCTGGGTCGGAGATAAATTAATTCTCAGGTTTGGGTCCCGTGCAGCCTGCGGGGGCCCTGTGGTCAACCGTTTCACCGGGTTTCCCTGACCACCGCGCCGTACGAATGTTCCGCGCCCATACCAGCTAATGAAAGCAGACAAGCCTCTGGTCTCACCATCACCCGCATATAACCACCCCAATGAGCTCTGGAATCCTGCTCACCGACGGAGAACACAACCCAACACGAAGCCCGGTTACTATTACCGCTGTCTTCTGCAGAGCGAAGGTACTGCGCCAGGCGGGCTGCTCAAAGAAGGGACTACCGTTATGCCCTCCCTTCTAATGTGGCCTTTTAGTTAATTCCAAAGATATTTGATTTAAGGGAGCTAATTGAAAAAGCCAAATTTACTGTGCCCAAAGGGTGTTGCGTTAGCTCCGTGAAGAAGTAACACTTATCCCCTGATCCCTGAGGGGTTCTGGTCTGGAATAAGACATAGGCTATTTAGATAGAAAGAAAGAAAAACAATTTATTTCTGCCAGCTGCAGTAACAAAAGCGTACATTCCAAAAAACAAAAAAAATGAGATATTTATTAGCTTAGCCTAGCTCTCAATAGAGCTCTTCAACCTAATCCTACCCTCCCATTTTCGATCCTGAAATTATGCATGCCAGCCAAATGTAGGTAACGCTCTTACAGCGGAGAGTACTTCGCCAGAACTGAGCGATTCAAAAGATCGTTCCTCTGTCGATCTATAAAAGTTTGAAACGATCTGCTCGCGCACGTACTTCTCTCCTCTTACAATCCCGGGTTCTTCAAGCGGAGCGTCAAAAGGAACTTCACAGGGTCGCCAACTTGAGGACCACTGTCAGAAGTCTTACGGACTGTGAGAATGGCCCGCAATCGTTAAATGTCGTTATGGCTTCCATCAGTCAATTTGATGAGATTAATAAAAAAGCTTTTTTATCCCGGGAAAACGTTTCCATGGGAAGCGGGAACGGTAACAGGATTTCATGCAGGTGGAACCGCCGACATTGTCTAACTAGCTAGTTTGCTATAACCTTTTATGGGGTTCCGTAGAACAAACCATATTTGCTTGGTGTTCCGTAACCTTAAAAGTTTAGGAAGCCCTGTTTTAGACTACAGACTCCAACCAATACTATTGAAGGAAAGGTCACTATCGATAAAACAAAACTATCGATATTATCGATACTATCGACACTATCGATTGTCATTGCAATGTTCAGCATCAATAGCATTGATACTATCGATATTATCGATAGTACATTGAGTATTGAAAAACGATTCTATCGATTCTATCGATAGTATTACAGTGTGTCGATAGTATTTATACTAATGGTGCTATCGATACAATCGATAGTATCGACACTATCGATACTATCGATAGAACTATCGATAGGCTAACAATAGTCGACTATCGATTGCCTATCGATATAATATCAATAGTCAACTATCGAGCGGCAACACTAATGGCCACGTAGTCAGAAAGTTTCTTGTAATAAATAGCTGCTTGGCACCGCTGGTGTCGTCACTTAGTCGAGTGACGTCTCTATCATGGTGTTATCACTTAGAACTGAGCATTGAATTATAATGTAACCAACTTACGTAGGTTCTCAACGTTGCAGTTACATTGAGACTTGTCATGATATTTAATTTCGTTTCATTATAACGTAAGAGTTTCCAGAAACACGTGGTAGTTGGCGCTGTATGCAATATTAAAAAATCTAATATTTTAGTTAAAAATTCACAACTAGATGACGGTGTGCCTTTTTTTAAATCGCGGTATGGTTTCGTTACATAGGGTTATATAAGTAAGACTACTTTTCTGCCCAAGGTAGTTTATTATTATTTTTTACGATCTTAAAACTATTTTTTCTAAAAGATTCAAGTTTACTTAAATATATTTGTTACACTCGATTTTTATTGCCTGGCCACGCCGTCAGAAAGTTTCTTGCAATAGCTGCTTGGCACCGCTGGTGTCGTCACTTAGTCGAGTGACGTCTCTATCTCACAATATACAAATGTACTCTGTGCCTCCACTCCGCATAAAGCGCGCAGACTGACTGAGGGAGGTGCGGGGGAACGTATCGAGACTTCAAACTGAACGTAAATTGGAAGACCGTTGAGAATTATTTGAATCAATCCTTGCTGCGTATAATGTTTTTTATTTATGACAAACTTTAAATGCGTTACTTTTCTGTATTAAAATGAATTCAAGGTATGTAGTATGTGGTAATTAGAGACTTTGATCATTTAAGGACGATTTGGCATATAAAAATAAGACGTTTAGGTTTATTTGATTTTTTTATCAGACGAAATGTCCACGCGCACCCTTGTGGGACAGGCGAAGATAATGACGTTTGAAGCACATTTTGGCTTAAATTTGGAACTAAACTACGTATAAAGTTCTTTTTTAGGATGTTAAAAGTTGTGCCGGTAGTTAAAGTATCTTAAATACTTGTCGCTATCAATTACGCTTTTATTACAAAAAAGTATTGGCACTGGACACGTTTTATCCTCACTTTCTAAGATTCACCCGGGTAATAATAAAGGATGTGTTTTATTTTTCTAAATCAATGGATTCGATTCCCAGCTTGGATTATTGCTTTTTCAAAAATCTAATGTATTTTAAGTTTTATCAAAATCGGGCTCGTGACTCCTTTGAGCATTTTTGGCTATTCCTTGTACAGTGGGCGCACACTAGGCGTCTTGTCGCGGCGACATGTCGCGGCGACAAGCTGCGGGCGCCAAATTACATACATTTTGTTCTAAGCTCCGCACACTAGGCGACATGTCGCCGCGACTCCGCGACAAGCAAGTGACAAGACGCCGCGACATGTCGCCGCGACTGTCGCCTAGTGTGCGCCCACTGATAGTTTTCGATTTGTCCATCCAAGCCCTTTTCAAAAATTCACCCTGTATAATATGTTCCTAAAGACTATAACTAGAGTAGAACTGATTCTACTATGCTATATAAAAAGAGAGCAAAATGCTGAAGACTGGGCAGTCTTAGCCTTTTGCTCTTTTTTGTAAAGGCATTATTTCGTGTGTTCCCCAGGTGTGCTGCTCAGATACAGACCTTCTCCAGTGGCCCCATCAGTGCACAAATCGTGTTTGATATATTAATACTTGTGATACTTCTGGTGCAAATGATGGTAAGTAGAATATAACAGATTATTTTATTCCTGTATTTTATACTTACCACAAAATTGTCAGACAAGTTTACGGCCCATCTGATCGTACGGCCACGGTAATGTTATTTAATTACCGTGGTACCTGACTCCCAGTCATAGCCTAGTTAGTAGCACAGAATAACTAATTTATTAGGTCTTTGAAGGGGACCGTCTGGTTTCAGTCGGTAGGAGCTGTATGCTGTCAGTAGTATTAAAAAAATCATTGTTTCACGTCGGTGTTTTTATTGAATAGTAGCTAAAACCTACTTCATTTACTTCAATGCCCATTTCTTATAGAGCGGCCTCAGTGTTCTGTAAGTAAACGATGACTGTAGTAAACAACATTTACTGTGGCCGGTCCTTGGATGGGTGACCATCCATGTGACTACTTTGTTTCATTTATTTGAGCGTTTCCGTGCTTCGGCAGGCACGTTAAGTCGTTGGTCCCGGTTGCCAGTAAAATGGCAGTCGCTAAGTCAAGTTGAAGGCCTTTAAAGGCGGTTTGAAAATTTTCAACAGCAGGCAGTAACCTGTGCCTGTCCATTTCAACACGGCACCACCACCTATTACGTGGGACAAATTCTAAAGTAGATGAAATGTGGGCATATAATATGCCTCTGCCTAACCCTTCGGGGATAAAGGCGTGACCATTATGTATGTAAGTAAGTAGATATGTATTATTTCTTGTAGCTACCCGAACGAAACACGGCCAATTTTCTAGCAGCTCTGAGCATTGCGTGTGGCGTGCTCATCACTACTGGGTTCATCATATGGAATGCTGGCGATACTACAGTCGAGGTAAGTCTCTTACATCATACTAGATATACCCCGCGTTTTCACTCGTCACATACGCCTATGCTCCCCACTTTACTTAGGTTCCTATAAGTCGCCTTTAGGCAGTAGCGTGATGGTTATGGCTGCCAATTTATTCACATCATTAGTACGCCGCATGTCCTCAGGCCCCTGGCTCTGCTACGTCTGAAATCTGTTCCAGCAAATTCGGGGTTAACTTCAAAAGAATCAAGAAATGTGACTTAGGTACATACTTGTTATTTTCAGGCATCTCATCTATCCACGGCAATTTACTTCTCTGGCTGGCACAACTGCCAGAGTCAGTACTCTAAACGGATTGCAAAAATGGTTGCAATCACTATGGCCAACGCTCAGGTAAGTTGTTCAAGAACTTTTACGATTAGCAGAATTTAGGGCCCTTGCTTCTAGACGTATGTATCTCTCTGGTTTTTTGGAGTTATCGATACCTTGTCATTCTCAATGTAGAATGACCCAGTATAACTTGTATTATCTATGTATAGAAGACCTTGTCGGTTTACGAACGATAATTTTAACATAATCGGCCGATTTAGTGGAAGTGAGATAAATGCGGTACAAGCCGAGCGCTTAGGCCGATCGTGACTCTCTGTCGCTCGTTCCGCGCTCTCGCTTGTAGGTACATACGCTCAGCTCGGCTCAGGCGGAACGTGACAATAATTGAGTCATGCTTTTTCGTGCGTGCAGCCGACGTTCACCGATTTTTAGGACGTCATCACGTCAAAATTTATTCAGAACGCCATTTTATATACCTACTCTGATACAAACGTGTGTGAATGTGTGAACCGAATAGGTATTCAATTATTTAACTTCAGTACTGATGCACTTTTATACCTCTTTTTCCACAGAAACCAGTCTATTTGAAAGGGTTTGGTTTCATCGGACTGTCGTATGAAACCTACTTAAGTGTGAGTATTGTTATTCTAGTATCATATTTACTCCCTGAAGAGGCTTCTAGAACTTGTTAGAAGCACCGGCTGTTTGAAATTACAACCATTATTTTTTACAAATTTGATTTAAAAAAAATATCGATCTCGAATAGGACTATCCACTGGACTACCGAGATACTAATCTGAACGCAATAATTTTTTTAAAAATATTTTAATTGTTTTCAAAACTACCTTATTTTTGTTTGTTTCAGATCGTGAAACTGTCATATTCAGTATTTTCAGTCTTATATTAATTACCTGCACGTTTTCTTACCTCACACAGCTTGTACGTAGACGTAACAAATAAAAACATTGAGAGCACAAAATAGCCAAATATTAAACCTGTGATTAGTTATAACTAGACATAAGTTAGTAAACTTTAATTTTGTGCGCTAGAGCAACCTTGGCGAAAATGAGGTACACTGATACGAAACTACAAAAATCCTGCTTCGCAGCGCAACGGGACGTGACAGGTGTTTGCGTTGATTGAACTATGAAGAAGGCGAAACCACGGGCACAACTAGTCTAGTCATTCTATTTATCCTTCAAGTATCTACTTATATTTCCTTATTATTATCCTGTATAGTTTAACAAGGTTTATTTTACAAGTAACTGAAAATTATAAGTTACAGTCATATTGTAAACTTGAGTGAGTTATTATGTAGTTAATAAAACAAACTAACTCAATAATTGCAACAATTGTTTGTAGTGGGAACTGGGCATTACGCTCCAGCTGTTACGGCCAAGTGATGTAACGAAACCAGCTTAAATAAATATTCTACTAGCTATTTAGGAATGTCTTTGATTGTATGTAATTGTAGGGGAACTTTTTTTAATATTAAGCTCGCTAAATTGACGGCGCCACCAGCGTGATGGAAAGCAGTGGCGCATCTAGCGATTGGGGGCCACTCTCACAGTCCGTAAGACTTCTGACAGTGGTCCTCAAGTTGGCGGCCCTGTGATGTGCCTCTTCACGCTCCGCTTGAAGAACCCGGGATTTTGAGATGAGGGAAACACGTGTGCGGGCAGGTCATTTCAGGTTTTTATAATTTGACAGAGGAACGATCTTTTGAAACGCTCAGTTCTGGCGAAGATTCTCTCCACTGTATATGAGTGGCATCTCTGCCCGGCACGCGTTGTTTGGGATCAGAAAGGAGAGGACGGGAATGCAATTATTTTGTATTCTTTGTGCTATAGTTAATCGGCATTCCTAGGTATAATAATATGTTGATGAATTCATGAGATGAAGTACCTACAGCTTAGCAATACCCCTTTCAGCTCATTATATCATGTCATTGAGTCCTACTTTGGTTTGGAACTTTGGACGCACTGGTTATTATAGGCCAATAGGTTCTTTTCAGAATGATATCATCACAGAACTGTCAGGCTAAATCGGGACAATGTCTGTGAAGAAAATTGTACGAGTGGTAGTTTATTGGAATACTTTAATTGAGTAACCTCCCTTACTACTAACAGGGTTATGTTATCCTTTATCTCTAGTCACTATATGTACAGTGTACAGGTAGTTTATTTTTTCATTAATATCTATTATTCTCCAGTGAATATGGTTTTCCCAAACGCCTACAGCATGGGGTTCTTAAAAAAGGGTCTTGCAAGGTGTTTACAGGGTCGGCAGCGCAAGTGTGGTGGCGCCTTTGGTGTTGCAAACGTTCATAGACTGCTGTGACCACCAGTCCTTCTGGTGGGCCATATGCTTGTCTGCCACCTTAGTGGTATAAAAAATGTATTTTCCCATAGAAACTTGTTCCTGCGATAGTTCACTCGGGGTGTCCGCTCTCGGTATGCACAGCACAGATTAATAAATAGTTGTGCATGTACCTATACCAAATTTCAGCCAAATTGTTCAGGGATTGAAGCGTGATGGAGCAAGAAACATCTTTACTATCATTTATAAAATTAGTTATTTTTTTTTGCAATATTATTAATTCTTTTGCACCGAGCATCGCATCTCTATTGTGAGTCTTATAGCTAACAAACAATAACATTGTTAATAACAAGAAAAAAAAGGTCATTAAATATTTAATGAAAATAGCCTTGTTGTCTGCTGTTTACACGCGATTATCGCATTCGCAAATCGTCAATAACCAACATTAAACGAGCAGTATGGAAGGAAAAACTAGAAAAAAGTTATCAAGCGATATGAGCAATTTTTTGGACCAATTGAATATATTTTTCTACATAAGCGGCTTTAAAAATATTTGGATTTCTGACTTAAAGCTTTCGAAAACGTTTATAAAAGTATACGACGTAGTTTTGCTATTGGCTCATCCATTGCTGATGCTGTCAATGTTTTCATGTTTTCTCACATTTTTCACGCAACATAATATGTCTCTAAGGCTTTCGACGGATCTAGTCCAGCTTGCAGTCAGTGCACCGGTCGCTCATCACCATTTTTATACATTTCTATATTATAAAGACGAAGTAAAGGATATACTCTACAATTTATTTGTTGTCTTGAAAGAGAACTACTACGATAATGAGGCACAAAAACGGAGAATCAAGAAGATAAAAGTGTACTTAGCGGTGTATATGGTTTTCCAATATGGCAGCTTGTTTGAAAAATGTATTGGTAGTATAATTGACAGTATCCGTTATGGTGAGTGATTATATAATATTGGATACGTTATTTTTCAACCTAAGACACGAAGCTGAAAGCGAAAGCACATTATTATTATTAGCGAACGTAAAATGATTACTAAAATAGGTACTAATTTAGAGTACCTACCTATGTAATATTATTCATTTAACGTAGATCTATCATTGGAGTGCAAGGCCCTACCTACCTATGAAATAAAAATATCTTTTTTGATGCACATCACAATGTAACACTTATGTCTACCTACCTATTACTACTAGATTTACAAGGCAATAAATAGAGCCTGTGAGAAAAGAACCTGGCAATAAAACTCACTCCACCCCTCTTTTCCAGAAACCAATAGTCACTCTTCTCTAAATCTCATAAGAAATAAATAAAAGCAAAATGGAATCTGGGCTTGTAATATTAGGAAGTATAAAATATACCTAAATTAAAACTGCTCATATTTTTAGGAGACGTATTCAATCCCTTTGCAACTGTTTGGCCTGATGGAGACGTAAATTCAGGAGTAGGGTTTGTATGCAGGTTTTTTAACTTCATTTTGGTGTGCTGGTACACCGTACGTTTAAATGGTGTTAACGGAATGATCATGCTATTTCTACTAGCACCTTGCTATCAATTTGAAGATTTGCAAAAATATTTTTATAAGCTTGAAGATATTTTCAACGATAAGAGTATAAGTCAAGAGGAAAAGGAAAAAAGATATGAAGAGCGATTCATAATGGGAATACATTACCATGTTCTTACTTTACGGTGAGTATGAAGGACATGGAAGACTTCTAGCTAGGTGTAGTCAAAACGCCTTGTCAGATAGATCACTATATAGATGTATTTCCAGGTGTATGCGGCGCATTCAACACGTTTGTCGGATGATATTCAGTATCCAGGTGTTGAAGTTGACGGGGGCATTGGCTGCACTTATGCCAGCTGTAATAGTAAGAACATAACCTTTTTATTATACCACTAAGGTGGCAAGTATACAGCCCACCAGGACTGGTGATCACCACAGCCTATGGAGCGTTTGCAACACCAGAGGCGCCACACTCGCGCTGCCGACCCTGTGAAAACTTTCTAAGACCCCCTTTGAAGAAACCCATACTGTAGGCGTTTGCCAAAACCGCTGCAGTGAGATAATTCCACAACATAAGCGTGCGCGGTAGAAAGCCCCTATCGGATCTAGCGGTGCTCGAATGCTCCGGACGCAATGTGTGTCGTAGGTATAGTTAGAGGCACAAAAAGTGCTGCCCTCACTCCAAAAAGTGCTCCACTCCCTCCAAATCCTTGCCAAGTTAAATGCAGTGCACCATACATCTACATATCCTGATGCAGAAGTATGGCGCATGGCCGGATGTAGAATTGTAGAGTGTGAGGACGAAGCTGATATTCGCACTCTGGGCGACAGTCGCGGATCCAGACATGTCGTCCGTCGTACAAAAATCTGGCCACGGCCACTGTCACCGTGTCGTCGCGACTCCCCTACCTTGTCCCCCAGTGTGCGGAGCTTAGAACAAAATGTATGTAATTCAGCGCCAAGTGTGCGCCTACTGTATCTCAGTATTCTTAGTACGACAGAAAAAGGCATAAGCACAAGAGTACGCATAACAAGTATCGCAATATATTTTTTCAGGCTTCAAAGAACTTTTCTGTAAAGTTTTCGGCTGCGTTAGTTTTTGTAGTGATGCTCACTTCTTTAGCAGTTTTGATGTTGAATGCTGCAAATATTAGTTACGAGGTAAGTGTAACATGTAGGTACCTAATATTGACATGCATACTGATACAGACTTACGTAGCCTGCCTAGATTAAAATTTGAGGAGTTACCCGACGCCCACGGCCATAGACGATAGCTAGAGACCCGAGACCGTGTGGTATTAGCAAAGATAATCTCCAATTACATACAGATAGTTAAATAAATAATAAATATTCACGGACATTTCACACAACGCTATCTGATCCCAAAGTAAGCTAGGAATAACCTGCTTGTGTTATGGGTATCAGACCACGGATATTAATACTTATATACTTTTTCAATACATACATATTATACATAGAAACACCCAGACTCTTGAGACAAACATTTATGGGTGACACAAATATTTGTCTCCGGTAGGAATCGAACCCACGACCTCCAGCGCCGCAGCCGGTATCACTACCGACTGCGCCACAGAGGCAGTCAAAGTTAAGATTCTATCTATAATTAGTTTTATTATCAAACATGATGACGAAAGAGAGATCAATCAAACATTTGGTATACCTACAGGCTAATACAGGTAAACCAAAACCTGTGCGATATAACTTAGCCCTGCCCCCCACTGAGCAGGCTTCCTCACCCCCGCCACAGCTGTCATATAGTTGGAGGGATTTTGAGGACTCGTTTGCTTAACCTTAGTGGTCACACACACATTTAAGCTCTGTACAAGCAACGTGTTTTTTCGTGTAGGTGACAGAATTGACAACGAATCATTTTGGAGTTCCCGCCCTGTGGTATTAGCACTGTAATCTTCCGTTAAACTCAACTCAATAAAAAAAATTATTTCGCATAATCCTAAAACATAGGCACTTGCTGCGACACGTCAATGAATACAAAACAAAGTCATTACCACCAGTTCGGAACGCGGCCCGCTTGAGAAGAACTGGCAAAAAACTCGGCGGGCTTTTCTTTTTGTGCTCTATTAACAAATTTTATACTAAATATCACAAACTATTGCTTGAGAATGCAGTAGAGCAAGCAGATCATTTTCAGGCTTCCTTGTCAAGCAAATAATCGTCGCCCTTGCAGTACAATTCACTTTTTATACACTTGTTAAACTTATTTAAGGGCATACTTTTTATTTCATTTGGAAGCCTGTTGTAAAATACCCTCCAACTATAATGACAGCTGTGGCGGGGGTGGGGAAGCTTGGACAGTGAGGGGCAGGGAGTTGCTTATCTGTATGTAATACTATTTTAATATCTTTGGTATAAAGAGAATGATCTGTCGGCTGTGGTATTAGTCAGTCCGAATCCGGGATGATATTCTTGGGGATTTCCAGATGTTTTTTTTTATACCACTAAGGTGGCAGACAAGCATACGGCCCACCTGGTGGTCACCGCAGCCTATGAACGTTTGCAACACCAGAGGCGCCAATCTCGCGCTGCCGACCCTATCCGAGATTTAAAAAAGATGGGCATTCTGGTCTTTTAGTTTTACTGTTTTTTTCTATGTTAAGGCACAGTGTGTTTCTGATGCGATGTACCACTCCGGTTGGCAAAACTGTTACGGAAGGTCCTCAGTGAGGGTGCGGAAGCTTGTCTTCATTGGGATGATCACAGCACAGGTACATACTTTAAGGAAATCATTATTCTACATTATTTGATATATTATAGTTAGTTTTATTATCAGACATGATGACGAAAGGAAAGAGAGATGAATTTAACATTTGATATACCACCTACCTACTGGCTATTAAAACCTTTGCGATATAATTTTCTCTTTGCATGTAATTAATTTTGACAAAAGCGCTCGTGACCCGCGGTCTCAGTGTTCTTTAAACGATCACTATAGTAAGCAAATTTTACTATAACCAGTCTTTAGATGGGTGACCATTCATGTGACCACTTTGTGACATTTATTATAGCGTTTCGGCGCTTCGAAGGCACGATAAGCCGTTTTTCCCGGTTGCCAGTAAAATGGAAGTCGTTAAGCCAAGTTGAAGGCCTTTTTAGGCGACTTGTAAAAATTGAACAGCAGTCAGTCACAACCTGCGCCTGTCCATCTCAACACAGCAATACGGCTCACCTATTACGTGGGACAAATGACAAAAATGTGAAATGTGGGCATATAATATGCCTCTGCCTACCCCTTCGTAAATAAAGGCGTGACCTGTATGTGTAATTGACCTTTAATTTTTTTTACACCATATTAAAATATGGTTTATTGAAGTTACAGCAATGGCCTATGTTCACCGCAAAGAGTGTAGCTTTCCAACAGTGAAAGAATTTTTCTATATAATCGGTCCAGTAGTTCCGGAGCCTATTCGTTACAAATAGGGAATGCAATACCGGGATACCGGGATCCCGAAATACCGGGATCCCGCAGTATTTTTGCGGGACCAGTCCCGCACGTAAATCGTGCGGGATCCCGCGGGATTAGCGGGATTGTGCAAAGGTAAACGCCATGTGTTATTCTGTAAGCGGAAGCGCACAAACTGATTCGATTTGAGAAAGTTTTTTTGTAATTGTGACGTAATATATAACCTAATAACGTACTTATTTGATTTTAGTGATTTAATCAGGGAGATTTGACTTTTCTTGTACTATAAAAGTATTCAATTATCTCGTACATTGCTATGCTGGCTATCTGACATGTAAAGTTAGGAGTCGTTTGGCAGACAAGAATTTTGACATGCTATGTTTTCCGCGCTTCTAATAATTTGCAGTAGCTATTTTATTACTTATATGTATATCCGTTTAATAATCTCAATACAAAAGTAATATTAAATAATTTATTTTTCCTTGTGTCCCGCGGACTCAGTGTTCTGTAAAAGATCACTGCAGTAAGTAAAATGGCAGCTATGTCAAGTTGAAGGCCCGGCCCGTCTCATCTCATAATGTCCTTTTCTCGAAATGTCCTTTCTCATTATGTCCTTTTCTCGAAATGTCCTTTCTCATAATGTCCTTTTCCCAAAATGTCCTTTTGTCGAAATGTCTTTTTCTCAAAAAAAATTTCCTTATCGCAAAATGTCCTTTTCTCAAAATGTCCCTTTCTCCAAATATGTGCACTACAGGATTAACCCCGCTCAATCCGATTTGATCAGTTAGGTTAGGTTATCAAAAAAATAACCACGAAGGCTAACGCGGAAGCTTCGCGGCGCTCCGCTCCGGCCTTAGCCTTCTAACCTAACCTATCCAAGTCGGATTGAGCGGGGTTAATCCTGTAGTGCACATATTTTGAGAATGGGACATTTTGAGAAAATTACATTAGGTATGAGATGAGGCCATATGCCTCGTCCTGCCCACCCCTTCGGGGATTAAGGGGGTGACTATTTTTCAGTTCTAGATGGATGTATGATACAGAATTCTATTCTTTTCTCAATGACTTTCAGAAATATGCGGGATCCCGCAAATACCGGGATCCCGCGGGACTGAGATTGCTCAGTCCCGCAAATACCGGGATTACAATCTTGTTGCGGGATTGCATTCCCTTTACAAACAAAAAAACAAATCTTTCCTCTTTATAATATCAGTAGGTATAGATTAATTATGTAGACATAGACAGGTACAGGTACTGATAAATTTACAATGTAAATTCATTTTATGTTTACAGCAACCACTGGTGTTGAAAGTGTTTGGTTTCTTTGAAATGTCTTACGAAAACTTTGTGATTGTAAGTATTTATTTACCTAGTTTGAAATGAAAGCTTTTCTTGTGTAGCTTATGTACCTACTGCGAACTCTTTTCTCTTGTTTCAGATCGTAAAAACTTCATATTCTATATTTTCCATATTTTATTAGCAGCAAACGGGAAGCAGACTAGCATTTTAGATAGATCGATATTATTCTGGGAGAAGTGTGAAGAAAAATAAACGAAAGTATTTTTTGATCCGATAGAGATAAAAAATCGACAATATTTATGATAGAAATATAAGCACATACCTATATTACATGCTTGATGTTTTATTTTATTACAAGCTTTTTATCTATGTACCTATGTACCTACCTATGTAAGGTACAAAATTTGCAAGTAAGTTAACCCACTTCTCATGCTCTCATTGAGCTGAAATTTGGTACCTATCCCTACTAATATTATTCTATTCTATTTTTTGGTTATGGCTTTCTGCCGGGGCCCTACTAATATTATAAATGCGAAAGTAACTCTGTCTGTCTGTCTGTGACAGACAGACAGACAGAGTTACTTTCGCATCTCAATTGCCCCAGCCGTTTTGGCGTAAAATGAAATTTGGTATAGGGATAGTTCTAGGCTTTGGGAAGGGCATAGGCTACTTTTTAACCGACTGTGCAAAAGGAGGGCTATGATTTTACGTTAAAACGATTCTTACGCGATAACGACTTCTACGCGGTCGAAGCCGCGGGGAACAGCTAGTAGGTACTTATATGGCTTCGGTGACAATACAATATGATGGTATCTTGGACCTGGTCTGAAGGTGAAATCTGTAGGTCACCATCTCACCATACTAACTCTTCAATGAAACAAGATAAACACTCTTTAGAATTTAGATACCTATGCGTATTGCAACGCATAGGTATCGGCCTTAGATCATCTAACCACAGGATGCGCCTTACTTAAGCATTGTTTTCTGCCATTGCACATGACCATTTGGTCTTTTGGCTTTATAAAAAGCCTGTACATCAGTACATCATTTTATATGATTAAACTAGCACATTTCATTGTAATTGACTGTACAATAACAATTAACACGCAACAGCCATTACGCGTTTGTCGATTAATACATTTTTAAATGCAATAAAATTTTATATGTCTTTGTGTTTCCCCCTTCACTTGTATGAAAACTGGCAGAATATTTTTGTATGCGGTGGTTCGCAAAGGCTAGTCCCGTGTTATATGGTCTAAGGTATCGGCATATACCTATCTGTGCGTTTCAACCGACTTCTAAATAAAAAGGACATTTTGTAATGATAAGTGTAGATACAAATTAAGTCGGTTGTAATTTCATGTAATTCACATTATTTGGACATGAATTAAGAAAATTACTAGATCAATTATATTTTACGATTTGTATGAATAATTATTTGTAACCCTAGTAGATTATGGGGTAATTAATACAAGAGTTAAATTATTCCTATTCTTTGAGAACTGGGCAATGTGTTACAACTGCTTCTTCCAAGTTGAGTATGTCTTATGGGTTCTGGGTGAGGAATAAATATTGACCAGAACCAAAGATAATATAATAGTATTACATACAGATAGGCAACCGCGCCACAGCTGTCATTATAGATGGCGGGTTTTTTTTTATATTCAGCACGCCAAATTGACGTCGCCACCAGCCTGATGGAAAGCCGTGGCGCATCTAGCGATTAAGGGGCCACTTCTGACAGTGGTCCTCAAGTTGGCGGCCCTGTGATGTGCCTCTTCACGCTCCTCTTAAAGAACCCGGGATTGTAAGATGAGGGAAAAACGTGTGCGGGCAGGTCGTTCCAAGTTTTTACAGTTCGACAGAAGAACGATCTTTTGAAACGCACAGTTCTGGCGACGATTCTCTCCACTGTGTATGAGTGGCATCTCTGCCCAGCATGCGTTATTCGGGATCGGAAGGAGAGGGAGGGATCAGGTTGAAGAGTTCTTCAGAACATTTGCCGTGATACATAGGTACGGTAGAAAGCAGCCAAGGACGCTATGGTTCTTTGCTGCGCTAACGGTTCGAGGCCTCCCGTCACCTCAGGACAACCAATTATTCGGATAGCACGTCTCTGCATAGCGTCAAGCGCGTCTAGTAAGTACCTCGCAGAGGGGGGTGTCGTGAGGGAACATTTGCTTAGCCTTATTGGTCACACGCACAGACTCAATCTCTGTACGATGATAATACTTGAAAACGATAATCATTTGTATGGAGTTTCCGCCCTGGCCAGGACTACCCACAAATGTCAAAATTTTTGACGTGACAACGTCTTATAATTCGATGGAGCCGACTGCACGCACGAAAAAACATGACGTATGCGGCGTTACCTTGCTCTGAGGCGTTCCATTTAAGGCTGAGTTGTCACGTTCAACTATCGTCAGTAAACGACTTTACAGACAACCGATTTTATTTCATTATTAGTCCCAACTGGTATAGTTGTCTTCTCAAGTAGTACCTACCAGCAAAGAAGAATGATGACACACAGAAAAAGTATTCAATGAAGTTGTTACATCTGCTCTTTACTTGCTCTCACTGGTAGACGACTTCGAGGCGTACACGGGCACTTCTAACATGGGACCTTCGTTCGAGATCGAGACGCACACTAACTTCACCTGCTGATGAACAGATCTACAAACCTGAAGGGCCAAAAAGGCATTATAGCGCCTTTTATTCATTATTCGATTCATTTACAGATTCGTTAGTACTAGAAATGAGTTAGGGACTGTAAAATGGTAGAATTTATCACAACATGGATTATCAGTAATTCATTTCATAACCCCCATAGAATTATATCTAACCCATCCTATTATGATGTTGATCCCTACTCCGAAAAAACTACGTGGGGGGGGGGGGGGGGTGCATCGAAATGAAATGAAACATTAACAAACGCAGTGAAATGAGACATTTTGTGATCAGATGAAGAAGCCTATTTAGGCTCGCAGACTGGCGAAGAACCTAGAAGTAGAGCTACGATCTATGCTGAAAATAAACGTCTTCATGCCTGCAATAATAAAATAAAACAAAATAAATAAAAGCGAATGTTGAGCAAATTCCGGTAAGGTTTGGAAATAACTGGCTGGAACCATAGAGCAACGCGAACTGTCGCGCGTTGCTCTATGGCTGGCACTAATTCGAGGACATGAATCACTGGGCATATTTTGAAAAGCAAGGGTTATCACAGTCATAGAATGGTGATTATAAGTACTTACCTATTGCGGCGAAGTAATTACTGGAATGTAATAAACGTGGTTTAACCCCTAAATAGTAGCAATTATGTAATCAAATGTGACATTACTAATGGCTAATTTACGTGTGGTTACAATAATCATATCATTAGGAAATAGACTGTGAACAATGGTGCCCGTCGAAGAAAAAAAATCTCGTCCAGACGTAGAACAAAAATTGGAAGAGTTTTCAACAAGCAAACTGTCAAACTTTTATGATAATCTAAACATATACTTTTACATAGCAGGCTTTAAAAACTTCTGGGTTTCAGATGTGAAACTCTCCAAGAATTTCATAAAGTTTTACGACAAAATTTTGATGTTGACCCATCCATTGTTGGCCCTGTCAATGATTTCATTCTTTCTGACTATTTTTACTCAGAAAAGTATGACGATTCGGCATTCCACGGACCTATTTCAGCTTCTCTTCAGCACCCCGGTCACACACGTGCATTTTTATACATTTTTATATTACAGAGCTGAAGTGAGGGATATACTTTATAATTTATTTATAGTTTTGAAAGCTAACTACAACGACAAAGAATTGCAGTTACGGAGGATCAAGAAGATGAAGCTGTACTTAGGGGTTTATATGTTTTTTCAATATGGCGCTTTTTTTGAAAGAGGCATATCTGGTGTAATTTATTCGATCCGCTATGGTAAGTAATCGTTCACCCAGGATGTTTTTCTTTCCATTTCATAGATCATGTAGTCAACATTTAAAGTATGTAGTTCAAATTATGTTATGGAAATGCAAAGTCTGGATACATATTAAACAACTGGAATTAGCTAGATGCTATCAGGAATAATCGCCACAGATTGAGCGTTCAACCTAACACTGTGTATCCGGAGTTCGAGTAAGCCTGGACGTGCAGTTTGAGGCTTTTCAAAAATTTTGCAGGGTCTTCAGCGCCAGATTTGATGCATTTCTGGTGTTTATTATCATCATCATCATAATTGCAGCCTATTTAGCGCTTACTGCTGGGCATAGGCCTCTCCCAAGTAAAGACTTATATATTAAACTGAAGTAGCATGCCCTACGCACCGATTTTTGAAACCTATAAACTGTGTCAATTGGCAGCGTTGCGCGCACTGTAGGTAGTCAAAACGTTGTGCTGACAATTACGTAAATATTGTTTATTAGTGAGTATAGTCTTAGCAATGTGTGAGTTTGAGGATTGCTTTTGAAATGTCGTTCGTTAGAGTAAAGCGCATGATACGTGTATTATATCAACCAATGATATATGTATTATTCCTATTTAAGGAGAGATATTCATACCGTTTCCAACCGTTTGGCCTGATGGAAATGTGATTTCTAACGCGGGACTCGCGGCTAGAATTTTGAATTACGCACTGATCGGCTGGCATACGGTAAGACTAAACGGTATTACTGGGATGATACTCCTGCTTTTCCTGGCCCATTGCTACCAATTTGAAGACCTGCAAAGTCACTTTCGAAGACTTGAAGACATTTTCAAAGATAACAGTATAATTCAAGAGGAAAAAGAAAAAAAATATGAAGATGGGCTTAAAAGTGGGATTCAAGCACATGCTCTGACACTAAGGTGAGTGAGGCGATGTTGCTTTTTTTTGATGTTATTGAAGGCTTTTGTAGTTTGCTGACTTTAAATACCTACTAGAATTTCACTTGACACATATTTCGCGCTCTGTGGTTGAACTGAAGATAGGAAAAGATGCAGATTCGAATATCGTTCAATATAGTATTTTTATCCTACACTAGCTGATGCCCGCAGCTTCGCCCGCGTAAAGTTTGTTCCCGTTCCCGATTCCCGTAAGAACTCATTCCCGGGATAAAAAGTAGCCTATGTGTTATTCCAGACAATAATGTATCCCTGTACCAAATTTCAGCCAGATCCGTTTAGCCGATCGAGCGTGAAAGAGTAACAAACATCCACACTCACAAACTTTCGCATTTATAATATTAAGTAAGATTAAATTATGATCGTTTAGCTAACGCCCCGTGTAGCGACGGGGTCTCGTGTTGCTACTGATAAGAGTACAAAATGTCGCCACCCCAATCCATCACGAGGGTGTCATAAGAGGCGACTAAGGGAACACTTGCGCAAAAAGATCCATTGCGTAGAGAAAGAAAACTCGAAATGAAACCCGAGTGTCAGTAAAATGACACTCGTTAAGCCAAGTTAAAGGCCTTATGGGCTTGAAAAATTTCGACTGCGGGTCACGGCGACCTGCGCCTGTCCATTTCAACACGGCAAAAGGCTCACCACCTATTACGTGGGACATAAAACTATAAGGTGAAATGTGGGCGTTTACTATGCCTCTGCCTACCCCTTCGGGGATAAAGGCGTGACTATATGCATGTATCTATGTTTAGTTAATGAGTATGATTATGAAACCACGCATACCTACTTTCCCAGGTGTATGCGGCGTTGTCAGCACGTGTGTAATTTGATCTTCAGCTTCCAGGTGTTCAAGTTGACTGGAGCTTTGGTCACAGTCATGCCTGCTGTCATTGTGAGTGTTTAACTATTCCATTTTCTATTTTAGTCATCACTTTTTACAGTCGGTGTCGAGACACTAGATCCTTGGGGTTCCAATGCGCAAAAAAATGTCATGAAATTGAAAAAGCGCCTTGAAGAGTCGACTGGTGACCCCACTGGCTGCTAGTCTTTTGAGCACAATGCGAAGGGGGCCTTATATATATGTACCTATGTCATAATTTGCAATACCAATAGATATTTATATTATGGTTTTAAACTTTGTAGGCTTCGAAGAGTTATTCAGTGAAGTTTTCATCTGCATTTGTGCTAATGGTTATGCTGACCAATTTAGGAATATTGTTGTTGAATTCTGGCAACATAACTTTTGAGGTAATTGCAAAAAGTTTTTATCTAATGTTTAAGTCTGTGTATCTGTGGATTACTGTGGATCCTATATCCTTCTTGTACTCATGCCACTTGATGAGTGCTAAAATATTTAATCAAAAATGCATGTAATGTGGTCATTATTTCAGCTCATGCTTGCTAACAGGCATATTCCTAGTTGTTTGGAAGTCCGCACTAATCGTTCCCATTCATAAGGGAGGCGATAAAACCCGTGTAGAAAACTATCGTCCCATAGGTATCCATTCTGCCTACTCTGTCAAAGCTCTTTGAGAGACTGGTTCACGATAATATCTATCCTTTGTTACACAACATAATAATACCACAGCAGCACGGTTTCGTTAAGCGCAGGTCTACTACCACTAATTCGATTGTTTATACGAGCTATATTTTTGAAGGTTTAGACGCCGGGAAACAGATCGATAGTGTATATACTGATTTTCGTAAGGCGTTTGATGGGGTTGATCATAGAAAGCTACTGGATAAACTTGCCTTAAAGGTGTGCGGGGAATTTATGGTGCTGATTCAAATCTTATATTATGAACCGAACACAAAGAGTTGTGTTCTTTATACTTTTGATTGTTGGCACTTGATGGAACTTGTTATACATTATGAAAACTCACTCACTTGTACTATTCCACAACTTTTATTATAATTTTAATAATACCTAACCGGTTTCTCTATTATAACCTTTGAGAATGCTATAATAGCGAAACCGGTTAGGTATTATTAAAATTATAATAAAAGTTGTGGAGTAGTACAAGTGAGTGAGTTTTCATAACAAAGAGTTGTGGTTAACGGATATGAATTAGAAGTGGTTTCTATTACTTCAGGCGTACCACAGGGATCCATTTTGGGCCCGTTACTCCTTATTTTATTTATAAATGACATAAGCCACTGTTTCAAGGTTTTGCGAAAACCTCTTATATGCAGACGACCTGAAAGTATATCGCGTAATAGAAAATCAAAGTGACCATGTTGAGTTTCAAGTCGACTTAGATCGCTTTTCTGAGTACTGCAGTGATAATAGGTTAGATCTTAGCATTAGCAAATGTCACAATATAACATTTACAAAAAAGAGATATAAGTAAAACAATTGCAAATTACACACTGTGCGGTGTACGGCTTGAAACTTATACTTGGAGTAAATATAGATTGCAAGCTGCACCTTGAGTGGCACATTGATAATGTAATTAATAAAGCTTACAAAATGTATGGTTTTATTATGCGAACCAGCGTTAACTTCACAGACCCATCCACCTAAACATGATTGTCATTTTAATTAAATTTCTAGTTAATTTATATATTTTTTATTTAAATTACTTGCTGGTCTTATTTAGATTAAGTACTTGAATTTTTAGTAAAGCACTATACTGCTCGTTCGCTCTAACTTTGCCGCTCGGCTCCATACTAAAGTCGAATTTTTAATTAGACGAAGTAAATTGACAGCAACTAATGTCACTTCTTCATACAATGTTGCGTATTTTCTATGACGAAGTGACATTAGCTACTGTCAATTTACTTCGTGTAATTAACAATTCTGGTATACGCCTCTACGCCAACGGCAAAGTTAGAGCGAACGGGTAGTACTTGCCTTGGCCCACAATGACAGCTTCGCTGGTCACGCTATGATTGCCTCGAGCTAGCCTAGCTACGCTCTAGGCCTTCCAGCTTGGCCATCATTGCAGCCCTTGCTGTCCTCGCTGTAAAGGTACGGTCTCGGCCTTTATCTCAGCTCGTCCATCAAGTGCTGCACGCTGACCGCACTGTGTCGGCCTGGAGCTGCGCTGTCGGCCATCATCAGCGCGACCATCAAAGTAGGCATTATAGACCGCGGCAGTAATGTACTATTGTTTGCAGTCTTTGTGTGTTTAATAAATGTATTTTTCTTTCTTTCTTTCTTTTCTATTGTTGTTGTCTATAGTCTCTATACTAATATTATAAAGAGAGATTTGATTGTTTGTTTGCATTAAATAGGCTCCGGAAGTACAGAACCGATTTAAAAATTATTTCACGGTTGGGAAGCTACACTCTTTGTGGTCAACATAGCCTATATTTTATTCCTATTCAACATAGCCTATATTTTATCCCACGGGAACGGGAACTACGCGGGTGAAACTGCGTGACGTCGGCTAGTTGTTGATACTAATTTAATATTATAAAGAAAGAAAGAAAGAAAATACATTTATTTATGACACGCACGTTTACAAACACTTATTAAACCAATAACATATCTACAACAAAATTAAAAAATAACAACTGTGCGCATCTTAAATGGGTCGCCATCTCAGCATAGATGCTGCGCATCCTCTGCCAATGACAATGACATAGGATGCGGAGCGCTGCCAGCGATGATGTACATAAAAGAAAACTACTGTCCAAATGAAATTCTTCTATGGTAGTTTTGTCAGTTTGTCCTGGGACATTCTTGTGAGGGCTTACCCGGGACTCCCAACCATAGGCTGTTGGGCATAACGTGAGGTTTTTTAGTCGGTAGGAGTCCGGCATAGCATCCTTGAGGATTTTACCTCATGGTAAAAAAAAAAGTTGCCGTTGATGAGTTTCTTATTTAGGTACAGATTTGACATTTCTAAATATTGACTTTCTTCTAGGCGCTGAGTGTTTCTGATGCATTGTACGCCTCCGGTTGGCATAACTGCCAGGAAAAGTCCTTGTTGAGAGTGAAAAAGCTTGTGATGCTTGGGATGGTGACTGCGCAGGTAGGTACCCACACGAACATAGACTTATTGAATAACTAGCTGATGCGCGGCTTTGCCCGAGTGAAATTGGGTTCCCGTTCCCGCTTCCCGTGGGAACATTTTTCCGGGATTAAAAATAGCCTTTGTGTTATTCCGGACTATACTCTCGCTGTACCAAATTTCAGCCAGATCCATTCAGCCGTTAGAGCGTGATTGAGTAGCAAACATCCAACCAAACATCTTCACAAACTTTCACATTTATAATATTAGTAGGATTCATGAAGATGCACACACAGGAACTGTTTGTTTTCCCTGTGTGAATATGTTCTCTTATTAAGGCTGCAATGTTCGACCTTGACAAATCCTAAGGCAATCCGAACGATTGCAGCCTACGCTTTTGCCGAATTTCATTCGATTCTAATACTTTATATTACTGTTATAAAATCTGAGTGGTTTTAAGAAAAAAATCTATATGTAAAATATTGTTCTAAAGACCTATATCTATTTTATGACAAGTTTTTATGAGAATTAAACTCATTTATGTAGATAAAAAAGTACATAACTTGTTAAGATTTTTGCAATATTTCTCATTTTTCGAGAGCGATTTCGATCGAACAAAGTATTCCTAATCGTGTTTTGATACGTTAAAAAAGCAAGCGTATCTAATAAATAACAATAATATAATTTTATCAGATCAAATCAAAGAATATTTCCTAGTATAAAGTTCACCCCAAGATACAACATACCTCTTTCGAACATACAAACCTTAAGAGCTTTTCCGTGCTTTGGAAGGCACGTTAAGCCGTGGTTCTCGGTTAATGTTTAAAAGTGTATATGCCTTGTATACTGTGCCATAATATGTTTTTCATATATTTTCAGAAACCTTTAGTGTTGAAGGCGTTTGGCGTCATAGAAATGTCTTACGGAAACTATGTGATGGTAAAAAAAAAATTGAAACAGGATAGGCCATTTTTTTTTCCAAAAAAATTACATTATGTGTTTTGGTTTCAGATTGTTAAAACCTCGTATACAATATTTTCTATCTTTTTCTAAGGACATTTTATAGATAGATGCTACATAACATACAAATTGCACAGCACATACAAGTACACATTTGGGCATTTTGCTTCGTAGTCATTTAAACCCTATAGACATTAAAGCGTAGGCATCCTGTGTTTTAGACATTGACTTTAGGCAGTTTGCTTCATAGGCATCGTGCAATTTAGGTACTTTGCTCAGAAGGGTGTAAAAGAGTTGTCTTTATTTTATAATATCAACACAGTCTATCCTCTTATCTAGATTTTCATTTGAGTATACCTTCGGCTTACCTTTTGCAACATCTTCCATTTTTTTCGACTAGATAATGGTCGCGGCTTCGCCCGCGTGAAATTCGGCACCCGTTCCCGCTTCCCGTGGGATTTTTTTTCCGGGATGAAAAGTCAATGTGTTATTCCAGACTAAAAGCTACCTCTCTACCAAATTTCAGCCTGATCCGTTCAACCGTTAGAGCGTGATTGAGTAACAAACATCCAAACATTTTCACAAACTTTCACATTTAAAATATTAGTAGGATTAATTTTGATGCGGGTTCTAAGACAGTCAACTGCTTCTGGGACTTATGGAGTTCGAGCTGCCCCCCCCCCCCCCTCAGAAGCGGGATAACACCCAAAAACCCCCAAAGACGCGGGATAACACCCGAAGACCGTAGGTCTGTTGTATCCATGTAGGATTTTTCTTAACGTAAAAAAACTTTATTTAGGTAGGTAGGTTTTAAATTACTATTTTCAATCTGTTCTGCTACGATACCATGTGCAAATATTTTTTACCTCAAAACAATAATAAATTCAACTTACAAAAATAATATATCAAGTACCTATGTAAATTTTGAAAAAAGAAAAGTGAATAAACATTTCTATAAGAAGTCCCATCTCTATCGGAGTTATCTTTTGTAATTAATAAAGTTAATAATTAAAATGCAAAATACATAATTGCTAGTCGTGCTAAAAGCCTACTATTCAGACAAGCTCGATCACTAACTATTAACTATTGATTGGATTTAAACCATTCGCACAATTTTATATTTAAAAAATGGACGGACAAAAGAAACAATTCAAAATAACCGATCTGACAATTTTTTTCGACCAATTGAACATATTTTTTTATATTAGCGGCTTCAGGTTTATTTGGGTTTCTGATCCAAAATTGCCTAGAACGTTCATCAAATTCTATGACAAAATATTGATTCTGAGCCATCCAATACTGTTAATATTTATGATTTTAACCTTTTTAACTTTTTATACACAACATAATCTGACTCTACGGCATTCGTCCGACCTATTCCTAATTTCGTTCACAGCACCTGTAGTCCACCATCATTTCTACACATTCTTGTATTACCAGGCTGAAATTAGAGATATATTGTACACTTTAGTCATAGTTTTGAAGGAAAATTACTATTACAAAGAAGAACAGTTGCAGAGGATTAAGAAGATGAAACTATTCTTAGGCATGTACATATTTACTCAGTATGCTGGGTTGATTGAGAGAGCTGTTACTAGTCTAATCAATGCGATACTTTTTGGTGAGTGATACTGTTTATTTATTTATTTAAAAGCTGTAAGTCTTTTTCCCCACGTGATATGTCCCAGGTGAACACTATTAAAGTGTTGAAATGGATAGGTTGCGACTACAGCTGCTGTGCGATTTTTTAAGCCGTCCATAACGCGTTCAGCTTGGCTTATTAATGTTATCTACTGGTAACTGGGACCAATGACTTGGCGTACCTTCTGAAGTAAGAAAATGCCACAAAGTGGTCATCCATTGGAGGACAAAACTCTGACAATATTAGGTTTAACCTTATATTGTCAGATTATTATTATTATTTTTTTTATATTGTTTGTTGTCTGTAGGACAGAATAAACTGTAGTTCTGTAAACAGTCAATTTTTAATGCAGTGAACGGTAAGAAAACATTTAGTAGTGCTACGAGCGTTTTCAAAATTATTCGATTAAGAAAAATACTTTTTAAAATCAATAACAATTAAGTGCAACTAAGGGCTACTTGTACTCTTCAGATGGCGTCTTCAACCCTTTTGCGACAGTCTGGCCCGACGGGAACGTCAAATCTACTGCAGGTCTTGCTGCAAGACTGCTCAATTACTTACTGATCTGGTGTTACACTGTCCGTATCAACGCTGTAAATGCCTTGATATTACTCCTGCTCTTAGTACCTTGCTACCAATTTCAAGATTTACAAAGTTATTTTCAAAGGCTTGCAAACATTTTTAAAGATGACAACTTAATCCAAGTTGAAAAAGAAACGAAGTATGAAAAGGAATTTAGAAGAGGTGTTGAAGCGCATGTCCTTACACTAAGGTTAGTGATAATCCTATCCAACTGTAGTTTACTTGTGTCCAATCTCAATCAAGACACATCGATGTACACCAACATAGGTACGCTCCATAAATCATTCAAATTTACTCAAAATAATATAGTCGAGGTCATAGGACTATTTTCAAAGGCAGACTTTTAACAGAAACGGTATTTGTGTAAAAACTACATTGCAATTCATTATAAGCGAACACACTGTAGTAGAATGAAATACCTATTTATTTTGCTAAGAGTAAAAACAAGTTAGAAATCTACCACAGCGAACCCAGCGAGACGCTGAATATACGCAGTAACACACTGGTCCAAATTATTCTTGTCCTCATTGGTCAGCCTGGTGCTCGTGGGAGAAAATGTTAATGAATGTGAAATCTCGATTACAATTATTATGGTACCTATAGCAAAAATATACACGACGTCGTCATCGTGTGGTGGTCATAAAATATCAATACAAATACAAATACTCTTTATTGCACACCAAGAAATACATCAAACAAATTAATAATAAACATGTTGGGATAACAATTGACGGCCTTATCGCACAAGGCAATGTTTTAGAGGCAACCTTTGGATGTAAACCCGAGGGTGGGAAATATTAAGGGCAATTATAATATCATGAATGAGCACAAATAAACTACCCTTAAAGACGCGGGATGACAGCGAGACCGCGGTGGTCTCCTCCTCTGACTCCTGGTCAGTCCTGGTGGTAGAACTTGAGACTCCCGGCCGAAGGAAGTAGCTGGACTCCCTGTGGCTTGAGCTAGTAGGAGTCCGACGTAGCGTCCATGAAGATACTAGACACACACCTTAAAAACCACGTAAATAAACTCCTGTATAATTACAGGTGTATGCGACGTTGTCAACATGTCTGCCGGGTCATATTTAGCATGCAGATGTCTATGTTAATGGGAGGCTTGATTGGAGTCATGCCAGGTCTTATTGTAAGTACTCCAGACCCACTTGAAAACACTCTATAGTCTCTATACCTGAGACTCAGTAGTACCTAGCTGTCATTGACTGTAGTGTAAACCCTCATCATGTGAATTTGCCATATTAATTTACCTGAACAACATGCCGTATCAAGTTCCCGAATCGGTTAAACCGTTTGGGAGCTAACTATCTAAATAACCACTAATCAAAGCACGCAAAGCAATCATGAAGAAAAATTCCTAAAAGGCCGTACTCCGAGATCAGTGGACAAAGTATCCATTCACATTATTGATCAACGAAAATACCTTCATGTACATTTTATTAAATATCGTAAACTTTTTCCCAGGTCTCGGAGAGTATCTCAGCAAAGTTATCAAACGTACCGTTGCTTTTAGCCATGTTGACCACTTTAGCTATACTTATGCTGAATTCTGGAAACATCACTTACGAGGCAAGTGGAAATATAACTAGATGTGTATGTTTGAAATTGTCAAATTAGTTTACTTGGCATTTGAGGTGCCATACACTTTAACTGGTTGAATGAGAAGTAGTTCCCTGAAATCGGATATGACTGGACGAGCATTTTACCGAATTCGAGGTAGAGCTCATAAACGGGCTTAGTTAGATATCTAAATCATACATTGGTGACGAGTTGTGGATTCTCGAGCGTGACGGAACATCGTAAGCCAGGATTCGCCCCAAACCAAGTGGATGGGCTAATTGGACAACATAGAAACGATCCCAGGGAAGGAATAAAAACGGAAGATGTAAGATCACTAGCTATAGCAAAAATAGTGAAAGGCCAAGAGTCATGTAGTTGTTTTGATTGATTGATTGATCAGTTTGCATTTGTTTTTTCAATTTAGGCATACAGTGTTTCTGACGCTATGTACGCGTCTGGATGGCAGAACTGTCGTGGACCATCCTCAGTAAGGATTAGGAAGCTTGTCTTCATTGGGATGTTATCAGCACAGGTAATTCTTAAATTCGAAGTTGCATATTCATTTTGGAACGAATTTTGACCGGCTAGCCAATGAATCCTGGGTATCCTACCGAGGGCTTACCCGGGGCTCCCAACCGTAGGCGGTTAGGCAGGATACGTGTTGTTTTATAGTCGGTAGGAGTCCGGCATAGCATTCATGTAGGATTTTCTTCACGTTAAAAAATGAGCTAACTTATGAATATGCAGCTTCGTAGCCTTATTCCGTAATATGATTCATCAGTTTTACTAATGAAAGTTTAGGTACGCTTACGGTATATTATACTGAAACCTGCCACAGTTAGTTGGAGAGGTTGCTGTGACGATTTTCTAATCTTTTTATTTACAGAATAGATATTTTCTTACTGCCACGATTAAGGTCAATCCTGATGTCGAAGCAGATTTATCCATCCTGGGACATACTTCCGAGGACTTACCCTGAGTTCGTGGCCATAGGCAGTGGTAGGGCACCGTGTGGTTTTAGTCGGTAAGAGACTGGCATAACACCCATGTCGGATTTCCACACGAAAATAAGAAGCAAATTTATTCACACGTCTTACTCTATTGAGGACAGCTAAATACATTGTGATTTCTTTCGAAAAAACTGTATTAGACACTAAGATGAATTTTGGGAAGGACCGGACTGAGTTTCTTGGGTGTTCTTCTCTGTCTGTAGCATTTCCGAACCCCCAGTAGTCACAAAAAATTTGACAAAACTAATTTTTTTCTTAAATTTTAAAGGGAATAAATATTTTTTTTTCTTTGGTCTGAAGTCCCCACTTCAAGAAAGTGTTTTTCTCTCTAGGCGCTTAAATCTTAGGCCCCATTCGGCACGGATTTGCATAAAAAATACAGTAATATTATTTTTCCTAGCAATTCTTCTCTCTCTCTCTCTCATTATTATGTATCTCGAAGGCTACTGAAAAAAAAAATTCTTTCTTTGAAACTACTCAGGATTTGAACGATATCGAAGTTGTGCGGGTGAGCTCTAGAATTTAATTATAAAAAATGATTGATTTGTTACAGCAACCATTGGTGCTGAAAGCGTTTGGTTTCATCGAAATGTCATACGAAAATTTTGTAACTGTAAGTGCATACCATATCACTTTCTTATTTATTTTCACATTATATTACCTCCTACAACAAGGCGGAATACTAAAGAAATTATTCCATACAAATATTTTGCGACATTCTTACACGTAATTTTTTTTGAAGGGTGAAAGGACGTGTCTGGACAATTATAGGCCAATATCGTTAATACCAATTTTGTCAAAGGTCTTTGAAGCAGCCATGCATAAACGTTTGACAAGTTTTATTCAAAAGCAAAACCATACTGTTCGTTATGTAAAATGCTATCATTTTACATAACGAACAGTATGGTTTCCAAATGGGTAAATCGACAACATTAGCCTGTTTCGACTTAATTAGTAAAGTAATTGAAAACATTGACAATAAAAGAACGGTAGTTGTAATATTTTTTGACATGACCAAAGCATTTGATCTGGTATCTCATAAGATATTACTGACAAAGCTTGACAGATATGGCATTAGAGGACCAGCACAGGATTGGATTGCTACATATTTAAAGGGTAGGAGACAATGTGTAGAAGTACAAAACATTGACGATAAACGTAACCTTAAGTTATATAAATCTGACCTTTTGGAAAATGGACTTGCTGTTCCACAAGGTAGTATGTTAGGACCACTATTGTTTCTTTTGTATGTTAATGACATCACTGAAATCACTTCCAATTATTGCATTTTATATGCGGACGATATTTCTTTAATTATGACCTGTGATAGAAATACTGACGTCGATAAATTCGTAAACGACATAAATGTTACAATTAACGATATTGTTACGTGGCTCAAAGAAAATAATTTGCAGGTGAATCTGAGCAAGACCTGTTATATCCGATTCACTATTAGTCATGGACCTTGCCCAAATTTAAATATCAGCCACGAAGGAAATACTATAAAACAACTTAAAACAGTCTCTTTCTTAGGAATAACTATAGATGGTAACATAAATTGGAAGCAACACCTTTTAAAAGTATGCAATAAAATTAACAAATATGTGTATGTGTTATATTCTTTACGTAACACTACAAATAAAAAACGGTATTAGCGGCATACCATGGTTAGGTATGTGTCCTCCGTCTTAAACTACGGACTTGTTTTATGGGGTGACTCAACAAAAGTACAGCGAGCCTTTCTGGCGCAAAAAAAATGTATAAGAGCAATTGCTGATATACCGCCATGGCAGTCCTGTCAACCCTTATTTAAAGAGTTTCGAATACTAACTCTGACTTCTATGTACATTTTTGAGGCAGCCAAATTTGTAAAAATGCACCCAGGATTATTCAGAACAGCAAAGGAGATATATTTAAGAAATACTAGGAATCCAGATAGAATTGTTTTGCCGAAAATACCTAGAACCACATTGTATCATTAAAATTGTACTACAATGTGTGGACGTATATACAATGCGGTACCAGATGAATTTAAAAAAATGCCCAAGAATGGATTCTGTCGTAAATTGAAGTCATGGCTAAGTGACAAATCGTTTTACACGTTGCAAGATTTTTTTGATAGGTGCAAATGATATTTAAATTATTCTCTCTATTTGACATTATTTTAATTAATTGATTGACATTGTTCATGTGACGTGATTTTAATGATGACATTGCATTATCTTGGACATTTTAATTTTTTAAATATTTAACATTGTTACAGTAAATTTATCAGCATGATTAAGGATTACGTGAGGGTTGAATTTTTCATTTATTATATTATTGTTTGGTAAATTACATTTTAAAGCAACATTTGAAAATTTGCACGCCTTCTTTCTAGGCTGAATATATGGACCTAAGAAAACTATTGTATCAAGACCTTGTATCATACCTGTATTGTAACACAGGCGTGTGCGTTTACAGCTAAGAAGTCCCCATTCCTACCCCTGCCCTCTCTTCAGAGCATTACAATTCCACTAAAGGACAACCTGGAGATCCTCGGTATAGATGTCCGGCGTGAGCTCAATCACAAAAACTACATAGAGAGCTGTATTGGTCTGGCCTCGCGGAAACTGGGAATCCTGAATAAGGTGAGACGGTATTTCACGCCACATCAGAGATGTTTACTGTACAAGACGCAGATTCGTCCCTGCGTCGAGTACTGTTCTCACCTTTGGGATGACTCCGCGAGGTACTTGTTAGACGCGCTTGACGCTATGCAGAGACGTGCTATCCGAATAATTGGCTGTCCTGAGGTGACGGGAGGCCTCGAACCTTTGTCGCAGCGAAGAACCATAGCGTCCTTGGCTGCCTTCTATCGAATGTATCACGGCGAATGTTCTGAAGAGCTCTTCAACCTGATCCCACCATCTCCTTTCCGATCCCGAACAACGCGTGCCGGGCAGAGATGCCACTCATACACAGTGGAGAGAATCTTCGCCAGAACCGAGCGTTTCAAAAGATCGTTTTTTTTTTTTTTTTTTTTTTTTTAAATCTTCTCATGTGTTTATTCATAATTCATAATTCACTTTATTTTTGCGAAATACAGGTAGGTACATACAATGGTAGGTGTTCGTGTAAACTTTGTGTTTCACCATATTTCCGCCAAACAGACATGCAAATATGTAGGTTAACAAGTACTTAAAGTTTCAAAACTAAATACATTCATTAATCTAAAAAAATCAACAAATATTTATATGCAAATGTTAACAATTATTTAAAATGTCAATAAATATTATTAATAATCTAAATGTCTGTAATTTTTATTATTAATGGGCTAAAATGTCAATAAATATTCTTTACTAATAATACTACTAATATAATAATACTACTCCTCTGTCGAACTATAAAAACATGGAACGAACTGCCCGCACACGTCTTTCCCTCATCTTACAATCCCGGGTTCTTCAAGAGGAGCGTGAAGAGGCACATCACAGGGCCGCCAACTTGAGGACCACTGTAAGAAGTGGCCCCCAATCGCTAGATGCGCCACTGCTTTCTTACCATCAGGCTGGTGGCGACGTCAATTTGGCGAGCTGAATATAAAAAAAATAAAATAAAAAAAATCTTGCAAATAAAATCTTATCTTATCTCTATCTTATCTTTGCTTATTTAATCAAGAATTGTGTTTACTCATTTATGATGTTTAATCTAAGTAGGTATCTTGGAAATTTTATAACAAAATCATGATATTTTCGTATAAAACTAGATTTAGTTAGGTACTGAAGATTTAGGTTTTAGTCAGTATCTGTTCTAAGGGATCTGATTTAAAGTGTTATTATTATATGACATGTTTTGTAACTTATCGTAATGTTTCCTTTTTCTTTCAGATCGTAAAGACATCGTATTCTGTATTTTCTATATTTTACTAAAATCACCCCCACTGAATCGTAGATCACACACTCCGCCTACGAAACACTTTCTACGGAATTTGTGTCGTACGAAGATTAACTTTTCTACGAAACTAGATTCGTAGCATCAATTACTTTTCTTTCTACGAAATTAGTGTCGTAGCAAGGGTGTCGTAGACGTCCGAAGAGTAAAATATAATGCAACAATATTTTAATATCCTACTCGTACATTATATTTTTTTAAATGATGTATGTAACTGCCTATGTACTGTATTGAGATTAATTTTAAAGTAATACATACTTATGTACCTACTTTTATTTATGGGATATACAGATTCGTATAATTAATACTTTTTCTTTCTACGAAACTAGTTTCGTACCAAGGGTGTCGTAGACGTCCGAAGAGTAAAATCTTATGCCACAATTTTAATATCCTATATTATATCTTTTAAAATGATGTTTGTAACTGTCTATGTATAGTATTGAGATAAATTTTAAAGTAATTAATATGTTAACTTTTATTTATATCCCTACCAATACTTAAATTCGAAAGTAGTTGTTGGTCGTCTGTTACTCCGTTACTTTGGAAGTGGTTCTGATGAAATTTTGTACATTCATTAGAGCTTGGAAAACAAAATAGACAACTTGTTATTCTGGGAAACAATTCCTGTGGGAAATGTACGCATGTTATAAATATAAGATAATATAATATTGTACGGGAAGAAAATTATAAGAAACTAGCGGACGTCACGCGGTTTCACCCCCGTAGCTCCTGTCCCATGGGAATAAAATATAGTCTATGATACCCGGGGATAGTCTGGCTTACCAACAGTGAAAGAATTTTTAAAATCGGTTAAGTAGTTTCGTACGTACGTACTTACTATTAGTCTTCTTCTTCAATTTACAGTACTACCAAACCGTACCTGGATATGGTTTACTATGTATTATTTGGTTGCTCAGAGCAATGTTATTTGGTTTTCTGTACTTTTGGAGCCACCACCGTAGGATCTCCTAGCCCCGTAAGGGGTACACAGCGCTCCACGCTGGTGGAGTGTACAGCGAAAGCGCAACAGCGCCAGGTCCTCGTGGCAGGTCTGTACGTGGACACTCTCTTGTTGGAGACCACAGTGCGAGCCACGATCTCCAGCGGGAGTAAGTGGGACTGCGCCGCCTTTTTCTGCTAGCAGGTCATGCTCGTGAAAGAGGCGGCGGGATAGGAGCGGGAGAGAACTCTCCCACCCGAGCGCCCAAGACTATCGGCCTCAAAGACCGGGGCCTGAGCACGGTGAGGGGACTGCTTACCGTCCTTACAGAAGCAGGCTCTAGACGACAGCGTGACGTGAAGGATTCACACACGCCCCCTCCCCCTCTAAGAAGCGGGATCACACCAGGGAACCGCCCCAAAGACGCGGGATAGCACCCGAACCCCCCCTGAGCCGAGGCCGCAGTGGTAGCCGTAGTGTAACGTTGTGCAACAACGTGTGCATAAATTAATAAAATTAGATGATTAGAATTGAAATTTAGATCAATATATGAAAGCGCCATCTGCCGACAACTAGTCACATCAACACAGCACTGACGTAACCAGATTGACGTCAGACTTAGGGACGCGACTTGCCGCCAGAGGCGCTGTCCAAAGTTATAAATAGGACCGCGCGCGAAGTTCAAGAAACCATTTTCATAAATTTAAATCATACTCGTCGCGAAGGGTCTGTGCATCGCAAATACTCAAATTAAATTAAAAATAAAATACTAATTTTTATAGGGAGCGAAATTCTCCCTGAGTGAACAGTTGTTTAGCTGCAAACGTCAAGTACCCCATCATTGGGTGAGTTAAATTATTTATAATGGAATCTAGATTTTAAAACATACAAAACATTTAAAAAATTGTTTTTGGCAAGAATGTTTTCACTGCGTAATCTACGTTTGGAATGTTTTTTCTTACAGTTTTGTTTCAGTGTATCAGAATTCAACGTAATTCGAAAAGTGAAACAATTATAAATCTTTTATTATTTACGTGAAGTGAAATTTCGTAAAATATTTGTTCTACCGTTTACTAAAGTGCAAATTCAATAGGGATTGTTACCCAGAAGTGTGATTATCGGCTGTTGGTCTGGCTGTAAATTCACATATAGGAAATACAACAATATAATACACAAATTGAGGCGGTTTGACGCCGTAAAAAAAAATAAAAATTGTGGTGGTGATATCCTTTGACTACTTTTTATGATGAATATATGCTATACAACTCACTTACGAAAATTAATGTAAGCGTTTCAAATTAGAAGTTTAACTTCAGAACTTTATCAAATGTAATATTTAAAATTGAAATACAAAACTTTTACTGTAAATTCTTTGAAAAAAAATTTTTTTCCACCATAAAATAAATGCTTGAGGGTGTGAAAATAAATTGGGGACCGTTAAAATTTGGAAAAATTTACAATTTATGTTGATAAAAAAAACTCAAATTTTGCCTTGTTCTTGATTTTGCCGAAATCTGTCTAAAATTAATAAAAAACACAAAATAAGCCGGAAAGAACAAGTTGGCAGCAGAGGTCAGGAGGGGATGCGGGGTCCTACTAACATCTTAAGGACCCCAATGGGTCGGATCCTCCTCGTGGTGCATCCTGGGCAACGGAGTAGCGACCACTCCCCTTCCTCTGTGGGGGAGTTGTGCTACTCTGGCTAATTCCGGCCGAGGCGGGAGTAACCCACCTGTGGGTTGCTCGGTGGTGTGTGTTGCTGCCGGCCGTACTATTAGTCTTCTTCTTCAATTTACAGTACTACCAAACCGTACCTGGATATGGTTTACTATGTATTATTTGGTTGCTCAGAGCAATGTTATTTGGTTTTCTGTACTTTTGGAGCCACCACCGTAGGATCTCCTAGCCCCGTAAGGGGTACACAGCGCTCCACGCTGGTGGAGTGTACAGCGAAAGCGCAACAGCGCCAGGTCCTCGTGGCAGGTCTGTACGTGGACACTCTCTTGTTGGAGACCACAGTGCGAGCCACGATCTCCAGCGGGAGTAAGTGGGACTGCGCCGCCTTTTTCTGCTAGCAGGTCATGCTCGTGAAAGAGGCGGCGGGATAGGAGCGGGAGAGAACTCTCCCACCCGAGCGCCCAAGACTATCGGCCTCAAAGACCGGGGCCTGAGCACGGTGAGGGGACTGCTTACCGTCCTTACAGAAGCAGGCTCTAGACGACAGCGTGACGTGAAGGATTCACACACGCCCCCTCCCCCTCTAAGAAGCGGGATCACACCAGGGAACCGCCCCAAAGACGCGGGATAGCACCCGAACCCCCCCTGAGCCGAGGCCGCAGTGGTAGCCGTAGTGTAACGTTGTGCAACAACGTGTGCATAAATTAATAAAATTAGATGATTAGAATTGAAATTTAGATCAATATATGAAAGCGCCATCTGCCGACAACTAGTCACATCAACACAGCACTGACGTAACCAGATTGACGTCAGACTTAGGGACGCGACTTGCCGCCAGAGGCGCTGTCCAAAGTTATAAATAGGACCGCGCGCGAAGTTCAAGAAACCATTTTCATAAATTTAAATCATACTCGTCGCGAAGGGTCTGTGCATCGCAAATACTCAAATTAAATTAAAAATAAAATACTAATTTTTATAGGGAGCGAAATTCTCCCTGAGTGAACAGTTGTTTAGCTGCAAACGTCAAGTACCCCATCATTGGGTGAGTTAAATTATTTATAATGGAATCTAGATTTTAAAACATACAAAACATTTAAAAAATTGTTTTTGGCAAGAATGTTTTCACTGCGTAATCTACGTTTGGAATGTTTTTTCTTACAGTTTTGTTTCAGTGTATCAGAATTCAACGTAATTCGAAAAGTGAAACAATTATAAATCTTTTATTATTTACGTGAAGTGAAATTTCGTAAAATATTTGTTCTACCGTTTACTAAAGTGCAAATTCAATAGGGATTGTTACCCAGAAGTGTGATTATCGGCTGTTGGTCTGGCTGTAAATTCACATATAGGAAATACAACAATATAATACACAAATTGAGGCGGTTTGACGCCGTAAAAAAAAAAAAAAATTGTGGTGGTGATATCCTTTGACT
This sequence comes from Miltochrista miniata, assembly GCA_933228765.1. Taxonomy (NCBI): domain Eukaryota; kingdom Metazoa; phylum Arthropoda; class Insecta; order Lepidoptera; family Erebidae; genus Miltochrista; species Miltochrista miniata. The sequence goes on along the minus strand of OW121758.1, from coordinate 36,522,531 downwards.
ACTTTTTATGATGAATATATGCTATACAACTCACTTACGAAAATTAATGTAAGCGTTTCAAATTAGAAGTTTAACTTCAGAACTTTATCAAATGTAATATTTAAAATTGAAATACAAAACTTTTACTGTAAATTCTTTGAAAAAAAATTTTTTTCCACCATAAAATAAATGCTTGAGGGTGTGAAAATAAATTGGGGACCGTTAAAATTTGGAAAAATTTACAATTTATGTTGATAAAAAAAACTCAAATTTTGCCTTGTTCTTGATTTTGCCGAAATCTGTCTAAAATTAATAAAAAACACAAAATAAGCCGGAAAGAACAAGTTGGCAGCAGAGGTCAGGAGGGGATGCGGGGTCCTACTAACATCTTAAGGACCCCAATGGGTCGGATCCTCCTCGTGGTGCATCCTGGGCAACGGAGTAGCGACCACTCCCCTTCCTCTGTGGGGGAGTTGTGCTACTCTGGCTAATTCCGGCCGAGGCGGGAGTAACCCACCTGTGGGTTGCTCGGTGGTGTGTGTTGCTGCCGGCCGTACTATTAGTCTTCTTCTTCAATTTACAGTACTACCAAACCGTACCTGGATATGGTTTACTATGTATTATTTGGTTGCTCAGAGCAATGTTATTTGGTTTTCTGTACTTTTGGAGCCACCACCGTAGGATCTCCTAGCCCCGTAAGGGGTACACAGCGCTCCACGCTGGTGGAGTGTACAGCGAAAGCGCAACAGCGCCAGGTCCTCGTGGCAGGTCTGTACGTGGACACTCTCTTGTTGGAGACCACAGTGCGAGCCACGATCTCCAGCGGGAGTAAGTGGGACTGCGCCGCCTTTTTCTGCTAGCAGGTCATGCTCGTGAAAGAGGCGGCGGGATAGGAGCGGGAGAGAACTCTCCCACCCGAGCGCCCAAGACTATCGGCCTCAAAGACCGGGGCCTGAGCACGGTGAGGGGACTGCTTACCGTCCTTACAGAAACAGGCTCTAGACGACAGCGTGACGTGAAGGATTCACACACGCCCCCTCCCCCTCTAAGAAGCGGGATCACACCAGGGAACCGCCCCAAAGACGCGGGATAGCACCCGAACCCCCCCTGAGCCGAGGCCGCAGTGGTAGCCGTAGTGTAACGTTGTGCAACAACGTGTGCATAAATTAATAAAATTAGATGATTAGAATTGAAATTTAGATCAATATATGAAAGCGCCATCTGCCGACAACTAGTCACATCAACACAGCACTGACGTAACCAGATTGACGTCAGACTTAGGGACGCGACTTGCCGCCAGAGGCGCTGTCCAAAGTTATAAATAGGACCGCGCGCGAAGTTCAAGAAACCATTTTCATAAATTTAAATCATACTCGTCGCGAAGGGTCTGTGCATCGCAAATACTCAAATTAAATTAAAAATAAAATACTAATTTTTATAGGGAGCGAAATTCTCCCTGAGTGAACAGTTGTTTAGCTGCAAACGTCAAGTACCCCATCATTGGGTGAGTTAAATTATTTATAATGGAATCTAGATTTTAAAACAGTGAAAATTAACGGCTGTTGGTCAACCCTGTTATAGGAGGGTAGTTTACAGGGGTGTGAAAAAACATATCTGTAAAATTAGTACTGTAAGCAGACAATGTAAGACTCCCGACTCCTGAAATGGTTAACAGGAGTCGGCTGTCTTTGGGGAATAAGCGGGAAAAAGGGTTCCAGCTAACCCCTCATCTGGAACATTCCAGGGTCCACCCTACGGGTTCCAGAAGTCCACCCTACGGGTTCCAGAAGTTCACCCTACGGGTTCGAAGAAACAATCTACCCTTCGAGTTCTACGAGAACCTTCCACCCTACGGGTTGTCAAGGTCTAACCTGCGGGTTGCGCAAATCCACCCTACGTGTTGAGAACACCGTGCCAGCCGAAGTTGTGGACGGCACGGCTACGTCGCTGACGGCGTCAATCCAAGAAGGCCAACCCAAGATAAGTCGAACCCTGCGAAGTCCTTCGGGAATCGTAAAAACCCTTGCTGCCTGAAATTACCACACCCACGACCCCCAAGTGCTTAAATCTAATTCGAATAAATTATTAATTTTTTATGTTTTAAATTCTATCTTTTCATTTCTCTCTCCTTTCCTGAAAGCAACAGCTTTTCAGTTCACCTTTATAAAACTTAGTATTTGCTTTAGGAAATACTTAAGTTTGGAAATATTACCTTTTAGGGTTCCTTCACTCAAATAATAAATTGGACCCTTCTAGATATTAATTGTCTGTCTGTCTGTCTGTGTTTAAATGTAATCTAATCCGAAGCAGTAAGTAGTGAAAGTGATGTGTATGATGATGGGTTGATGAAGTTAGCTAAATGTTTGACAGTTTTAATCGATTAATGCAAGTTTTGACCTTAATCTTGTTTTATTTAAATGTAACAATTCCCACGAACGTGCCAAGAATTAATCGTATATTGACTCGTTCCAACTAATTTTTTTTTTAATAGTTCCTTACTACTACGGAACCCTTAAATATTACGAACTGTGTCAAAGACGATTCGCACTTGGACGGTTCTTGAAATAAACTATATAGTAGTAACTAACTTTTTATGTAAATTGTTCCTTACCACTACGGAACCCTTGAATATTTCGAATTGTTTGAAAAACCGATTCGTACTTGGACGATTCTGGAAATATTTTGTATCAAACTGTTGGTGTCAGGAGTATATTTTATTCACTTCCACCCACAGTTTATATGAAAAAAAAAAATTTCCGCTACTATCGAGCTAGTAAATAACCATACTCGTAAACGTTATGAAAGCAAAATCTGCCGTTATTTATTCAGAACACGAATCAAAGTTATTAGTTTAAAATTGTTTTTGGCAAGAATGTTTTCACTGCGTAATCTACGTTTGGAATGTTTTTTCTTACAGTTTTATTTCAGTGTATCAGAATTCAACGTAATTCGAAAAGTGAAACAATTATAAATCTTTTATTATTTACGTGAAGTGAAATTTCGTAAAATATTTGTTCTACCGTTTACTAAAGTGCAAATTCAATAGGGATTGTTACCCAGAAGTGTGATTATCGGCTGTTGGTCTGGCTGTAAATTCACATATAGGAAATACAACAATATAATACACAAATTGAGGCGGTTTGACGCCGTAAAAAAAAATAAAAATTGTGGTGGTGATATCCTTTGACTACTTTTTATGATGAATATATGCTATACAACTCACTTACGAAAATTAATGTAAGCGTTTCAAATTAGAAGTTTAACTTCAGAACTTTATCAAATGTAATATTTAAAATTGAAATACAAAACTTTTACTGTAAATTCTTTGAAAAAAAATTTTTTTCCACCATAAAATAAATGCTTGAGGGTGTGAAAATAAATTGGGGACCGTTAAAATTTGGAAAAATTTACAATTTATGTTGATAAAAAAAACTCAAATTTTGCCTTGTTCTTGATTTTGCCGAAATCTGTCTAAAATTAATAAAAAACACAAAATAAGCCGGAAAGAACAAGTTGGCAGCAGAGGTCAGGAGGGGATGCGGGGTCCTACTAACATCTTAAGGACCCCAATGGGTCGGATCCTCCTCGTGGTGCATCCTGGGCAACGGAGTAGCGACCACTCCCCTTCCTCTGTGGGGGAGTTGTGCTACTCTGGCTAATTCCGGCCGAGGCGGGAGTAACCCACCTGTGGGTTGCTCGGTGGTGTGTGTTGCTGCCGGCCGTGCCGTTATTCACGGCCGGCAGCAGCAATGCTGGGTCGCCGTCGCTTCGCCACCTTGCTGGCGAGACGATGGCGGCAAAGTGGGAGAGGCACTGCGTGGGGGGCGGGAGTTTGGGTAAATGCTCCCGCCCTGCCATGCAGTTCGGGCTGCCGGCCGTGAATAACGGCGCGACCGGCGGCAACAGTGCTGGGCCGCTGTCACCTCGCCAGTTGGCGAGGTGATGGCGGAAAAGCGGGAGGTGCACTGTGCGGGAGAGCGGGAGTAACGGATAATGCTCCCGCTCTGCCGTGCAGTTCGGGGGCGCCGCGGTGAGGAGTCACTGCGCGTCCCCGATTGTTTCTTGACCGTGGGCGTAAGGTCGGGGGACCCCGCCCACCAACTGTCACATGGCGGTGGGCACCTTTCCCGTGTTCCGGGGGTGCCCATTAGCGCACGCCTGCGCCAGCCGCTCTCTGTCTCCTCTATTACAGAGGGGCGCTCGAGAGCGGTGCAGGCGTAGTTTTTAGCTCCTTGGGGAGCTTTGGGGAGCCGTCCATCTGGCTCCCCCGAGAAGAGCCCCGAATAAAAGGGGCGCCCCTAGCCTGGTCGACGTGAATAATCTTTTGATATCCCTCGGCCCGGCTAAAGGGTGAGGAGGAACACCGCGGGGTTTAGTGGGTAGGACGGTCCATTCCGGACCGGGCCGGGAGTCCCACACACCATCCCAGCTGCCCCCGCAGCTGGGATGAAGGCGCGTAAATGCGTTCCCAGCGTCAACAAAAAAAAAAAAAAAAGCAGAGGTCAGGAGAGCCAAATTCCTGGGTAGTTGTAATAATTTTGAGGGAAACTACCCCACTAACGGGCACTCTTAAAACTATTTTGCACAACTTAAAATTCCTTATAACTATGACCTCCCGACTCCCGTCGGAAATCGCTTTCTCGCTACCTGAAACCACGATATGGGCGCCACTGAAAAGCTGTTGCTTTCAGGAAAGGAGAGAGAAATGAAAAGATAGAATTTAAAACATAAAAAATTAATAATTTATTCGAATTAGATTTAAGCACTTGGGGGTCGTGGGTGTGGTAATTTCAGGCAGCAAGGGTTTTTACGATTCCCGAAGGACTTCGCAGGGTTCGACTTATCTTGGGTTGGCCTTCTTGGATTGACGCCGTCAGCGACGTAGCCGTGCCGTCCACAACTTCGGCTGGCACGGTGTTCTCAACACGTAGGGTGGATTTGCGCAACCCGCAGGTTACACCTTGACAACCCGTAGGGTGGAAGGTTCTCGTAGAACTCGAAGGGTAGATTGTTTCTTCGAACCCGTAGGGTGAACTTCTGGAACCCGTAGGGTGGACTTCTGGAACCCGTAGGGTGGACCCTGGAATGTTCCAGATGAGGGGTTAGCTGGAACCCTTTTTCCCGCTTATTCCCCAAAGACAGCCGACTCCTGTTAACCATTTCAGGAGTCGGGAGTCTTACATTGTCTGCTTACAGTACTAATTTTACAGATATGTTTTTTCACACCCCTGTAAACTACCCTCCTATAACAGGGTTGACCAACAGCCGCTAATTTTCACTGTTTTAAAATCTAGATTTCATTATAAATAATTTAACTCACCCAATGATGGGGTACTTGACGTTTGCAGCTAAACAACTGTTCACTCAGGGAGAATTTCGCTCCCTATAAAAATGAGTATTTTATTTTTAATTTAATTTGAGTATTTGCGATGCACAGACCCTTCGCGACGAGTATGATTTAAATTTATGAAAATGGTTTCTTGAACTTCGCGCGCGGTCCTATTTATAACTTTGGACAGCGCCTCTGGCGGCAAGTCGCGTCCCTACGTCTGACGTCAATCTGGTTACGTCAGTGCTGTGTTGATGTGACTAGTTGTCGGCAGATGGCGCTTTCATATATTGATCTAAATTTCAATTCTAATCATCTAATTTTATTAATTTATGGACACGTTGTTGCACAACGTTACAGTAGGTCTATTGGGAGTCCTGGGACATCTTTCCGAGAGATTACCCAGGGCTCCCAACCGTAGGCTGCTGGGCGTTACGTGAGGAATCCGGCATAGCATCCATGAAGGACTATCCTTCGCGTAAAAAAATGCCCGGAGGTTCAAGAGTCGTCAGTGTCTTTAACCCCTAATACTAGTATTATTCAGCCCCATATCTGCGATTAAACTTTACTAAAAGTATAATAGGTACTCTAACGAACTGAGATTGAAATAAAAATAAGATCACCATGTGTACAGTATAGGCACTGTACACATGCCGATCTTATTTTTAGTTCACGCTCAATGTGTTTTCATTAAATGAAACCAATTTCAAACTTTTTTCCGTGTTTATTTTTTTTTGTAAAACCAAGTTTTTCTTTTTATAACTTATATAATATCACAGTACCTTGGATGAGAGAGTTTGGCTGTGATTTTAATGTACACAGGTATTAAGTATCACGGAACTTAAAAAGTACAGACAGAGTTCACACTATTATGACATGAATCATTATGTCAATTTTTATTTATTTTAAGAACATCAGCCGACGCCGCTCGCGCCGCGGGACGCGGGGTACACAGACGCCAACAGACGCGGGGTACCGACGCACACAGACGCCAACAGACGAAGGGACGCACAGAAACCAATTTTTTACTGTACATACAGACGTAAAATTTGGCGCCATAGTCATTCTTTATCTAATTACTATCCGTACTTTATTTAGATCCGTGGTTTTTTCTTTTAAAAAATTAGGTGCAATTATTTTTACAATAATATTAATATAATTCTATACATCAAGTTACAGTTATTCGTTGAGATAAACATTTCATACTACATATCTATAATATTTATTAATCTGTGGTAACTCTACGCCATATCTTGCTCCGGTGGCAACACTGTAACAAAAATTATAGATTTGTTATTTATCGTAGACTGTTCATAATAAAATGTTACTATATACATATAATAAATGTGAAAGTTTGTGAAGATGTTTGTAACTCAATCACGCACAACGGCTATCGGGTCTGGCTAAAATTTGGTACAGGAATAGATTATAAGTCTGGAACAACACAAAAGCTACTCTAGATTCCTGGAATATGTTCCTATGGAATATGGGGACGGAAACAGGGTTACAACACGAACTTCCTTTGTTTATAATACACTGGATCCGGGTCATTTAAAAAAATCCTATAAATCTCGGAAACTAAAAATGAAACAAATTATGTTTAGTAAACAATTAAACAGTCATTAAACTAAGTTATTAAAACTTCCTAGTAGTAGTTACAGCAAGGTTATGTCATAAAAAAAATATAATTTGAAAAAGGCAGACTTTCAACGGTTTCTCCCTTTTTCAAATTGATAGGTAGGTTGTAGCAACAATAACTTACCATACGATCTTTTTCTATAATGATTGTAACCGACTTTAGCTGCCACCGTTAGGATTACACCTAATAGGAAACAGCCCAATGCAGTCCATATTATAATTGTTGCTGTCGAGTTGTCCGCCTGCTGTTCACCTTTATGTCCAGCGTTTATGGCCGATGACTTCGTCTTGGAAGGTTCAGTGGGATTTACGGAAGTATCGGTAATGGATGGTTCAGTATTTGACTTAGTTTCAGGAGGGATTGTAACGGGCTTTACGGAATGTTCTGTGTTTGGTTTAGTTTCAGGAGAGGTTGTAACCGACTTTAATGAAGGTTCAGTGTGTGGTTCAGGTTCAGGGGAGGTTGTGACGGGCTTTGCAGAAGGTTCATTATTTGGTTTGGGTTCAGGAGAGGTTGTGACGGGCTTTAATGAAGGTTCAGTGTGTGGTTCAGGTTCGGGGGAAGTTGTGACGGGCTTTGCAGCAGGTTCATTATTTGGTTTGGGCTCAGGAGAGGTTGTGACGGGCTTCGCAGAAGGTTCAGTGTTTGATTTAGTTTCAGGTGAGGTTGTCACGGGCTTAACGGAAGGTTCAATAGCTGGATTAGGTTCAGGGGAGGTTGTAACAGGCTTTACCGAAGGTTCAGTGTTTGGTTTAGGTTCAGGGGAGGTTGTAACAAGCTTTACGGAAGGTTCAGTGTTTGATTTAGGTTCAGGGGAGGTTGTAACAGGCTTTTCAGAAGGATCAATAATCGGATTTGGTTCAGGGGATTTTACGGAGGGTTCAGTGTTTGTTTTAGGTTCAGGGGAGGTAGTAACGGGCTTTTGGGAAGGTTCAGTAATCGCTTTAGGTTCAGTGGAGGTTGTAACGGACTTTACGGAGGGTTCAGTGTTTGTTTTAGGTTCAGGTGAGATTGTAACCGGCTTTTCAGAAGCTTCAATAATCGGGTTTGGTTCAGGTAAAGTTGTAACGGGCTTTACGGAGGGTTCAGTGTTTGTTTTAGGTTCAGGGGAGGTTGTAACGGGCTTTTCGGAAGGCTCAATGATAGGTTTAGGTTCAGGGGAGGTTGTTACGGGCTTTTCGGAAGGTTCAGTAATCGCTTTAGGTTCAGGGGAGGTAGTAACGGGCTTTTCGGAAGGTTCAGTAATCGCTTTAGGTTCAGGGGAGATCGTAACGGGCTTTTCGGAAGGTTCAGTAATCTGTTTTGGTTCTAGGGAAGTTGTAACGGGCTTTACGGACGGTTCAGTATTTGTTTTAGGTTCAGGGGAGGTGGTAACGGGCTTTTCGGAAGGCTCAATGATAGGTTTAGGTTCAGGGGAGGTAGTAACGGGATTTTCAGAAGGTTCAATAATCGGGTTTGGTTCAGGTAAAGTTGTAACGGGCTTTACGTAGGGTTCAGTGTTTGTTTTAGGTTCAAGGGAGGTTGTAACGGGCTTTTCGGAAGACTCAATGATAGGTTTAGGTTCAGGGGAGGTTGTTACGGGCTTTTCGGAAGGTTCAGTAATCGCTTTAGGTTTAGTGGAGGTAGTTACGGGCTTTTCGGAAGGTTCAGTAATCGCTTTAGGTTTAGGGGAGGTAGTAACGGGCTTTTCAGAAGGTTCAGTAATCGCTTTAGGATCAGGGGAGGTAGTAAAAGGCTTTTCGGAAGGCTCAGTAACCGCTTTAGGTTCAGGGGAGGTTGTAACCGGCTTAAAGGAGGGTTCAGTGTTTGTTTTAGGTTCAGGGGAGGTTGTAACAGACTTTTCAGCAGGTTCAGTATTCACTTTAGGTTCAGGGGAGGTTGTAACGGGCTTTACGGAAGGTTCAGTAATTATTTTAGGTTCAGGGGAGGTAGTAACGGGCTTTTCGGAAGGCTCAGTATTGGAAAGTTCAGTGTTAGAGTAAACTGTATGCAAGGTTGTGATAGCGGGCGGCTGAGTCGGAGTAGTTATGATACTCTTCAGCTGTTTTATGTTTCTGTAAATGAAAATAAATATTATAGATTAACTTAAGGAACAATAAGTATTATCCAATACTCTTGCTAGTTAAAAAGTGAAGCAAATGGTTAAATAAGATTCTTTGGATCAAGGATTTTTAAGTGTGTTCAACACTATTTTTAATAGTTGAAATAACACTTATGGGCTTTTTGTGAATAATTTATGTTAAGTACCTACCTACTACTATTGTAAATAAAATTTTAGGTATCTCTACATAGAACTTAGCACCCATAAAATTGATCTTCCTATTTGTCTTTTGAACTTTGAACATGGATCTCATTTCAAATGTATGTTTATGACCGGATTATGGGTAGATTATACGTCTAAGGGTCGGCAGCCGAGTGTAGCACCTCCAGTGTTACAAACGTCCATAGGCTGCGGTGACCACCAGTACTTCTGGTGGACCGTATGCTTATCTGCCACCTTGGTCGTATAAAAAAAAGTCTTGGTAATTCTCAGGGTCATTCTGCCTCTTCTGGGGTGCTACTAGCATTTCACGTGGGTATTTGTTCTGAGTCCATGTTGCGAAGGGTAAGAGTTCTAAATGTCGCCACCCTAGTCCATCCCTAGGGTGTCATAAGAGGCGACTAAGGGAACACTTTCGCAAAACGATCCATTGCGTAGAGAAGGAAAACTCGAAATGAAACTCGGTTGTCAGTAAAATGACAATCGTTAAGCCAAGTTGAAGGCATTATGGGCGGCTTGAAAAATTTCAACTGCGGGTCGCGGCGACCTGCGCCTGTCCGTTTCAACACGGCAATAGGCTCACCACCTATTACGTGGGACATAAATCTATAAAGTGAAATGTGGGCGTATACTGTGCCTCGGCCTACCCCTTCGGGGATAATGGTGTGTCTATATGTATGTATTTGTTGTGAGAGACGGGTCAATTAAGTTACTAAACAAAATATTACTTACTCTTTGATACGATTGCAGATACTGTCTGCCTTAAACTTACTGAAAAAGAAATAATACAGTTTAAATTAGTTAATAGTAAAATTGCTAGTCAATTAGTCAAGTCCGAGAGACTCTGGGCTTACTTATTCGGAAGAAACTCATCTTGGGGTGAACTTTATACTAGGAAATATTCTTTGATTTGATCTGATAAAATTTTATACTCTTGTGTTTTTTCATGGTTCAAAACAGGATTAGGAAAACATTGTTCGATCAAAATTGCTCTCGAAAAATGAGATCTATGGCAAAAATCTTAACAAGTAATTTAATGTACTGTTTTTATCTATACAAATTAATTTTATCCTCATAAGAACTTGTCATAAAATAGATAGGTATGAGAACAATATTTTACGGTTACATTTTTTCTTAAACCCCCTCAAAATTTATAATAGAAAAATTTAATGTATTAGAATCGAATGAAATTGGACATTAGCGTACGCTGCAATGTCGAGTAAGCGAGCCTTAACAAGAGAAATAGTAATGTTGTCTTACACATACTTACTCAAAATTATCCGGTTGTTCGCAGAATAGGCCCGGCTGAAACAGTGAAGATTATATAAAACAAATGTATTTGGACGTTAAGCACTTATTACACTTATTACTTATTACACTTACTACTTATTACACACAATAAAAATATATTAAATAATAAATTATCCCTAAATCAAAATGAACCGTATTTTTCAAATTCTTCGTGTAATGTTTGCTATAGTGTAAATAGCTTATGTCCAGTCGTGAGACAGGCTGATTTTATGTTAGTAGACCGTTGGTTATTTTCCCTTAGAGTAGATTTATATTAGACAGGACTCAGATTATCGAAAAAATGAAAGACACCGGACAAGAAAGTAGGGTCAAGAAAGTCAATTACTAAATCTAAAAGCAAGCGGCTGTGCTGGGCTAAACACTATTCACACGTCACAAGTAAGTTTTCTTCTAGAGAATCTACACAGTATTCACTTTTGTATTTAGTATTTGCTTTCTTGACCTCACTTTCTTGTTCGGTACTGTCATCTGCGCTTAGTTCTGTAATCTGATTTAAGCTAGATAAGAAAGAAAAAAAAATCAAAAATATTAATCTAAGTATAAAAACGTTTACTTACATCAGGATCATTTTCTAAACATTTACATTTCATGTTAATTACAGCGCGTTCTAAATATGTTATTCTGAAAAAAAAAGAGAATGTTAAATATTTCCGATATCTGTGCTTGCTGCCGAATTAGCACAGACCATAAGCCAAATAACAGTAGTCAGGCTGTACGAAGGTACATACATACATATGGTCACGCCCTTGTCCCCGAAGGAGTAGGCAGAGGCATATTATATGCCCACATTTCACCTTTTTAGAATTTGAGCCACGTAACAGGTGACAGGCGCAGGTTGTGACTGCCTGCTGTTGAAATTTTTCAAACCGCCCAAAAAGGCCTTCAACTTGGCTTAACGACTGCAATTTTACTGGCAACCGGGACCAACCGCTTAACGTGCCTTCCGAAGCACGGAAACGCCCAAATAAATGTCACAAAGTGATCACATGGATGGTCACCCATCCAGGTCCTGGCCAGGCCTCTAAAATCTATCAAGGGCCATCATATTTACCCACGGGCGATATAATGAATGTCCCTTTGTGGACTTTATGATAATTATGTAAAGAAAACAGATTACGTTTGGGAGCAACATATTGAAATGCCACAAACGGTTACCCATCTCAGGAATAACCGTAGGTTTTGTAAAGATGCTTAACCCAATAATCGTTTACAGAAATCTGATAGAGCGACATGCATGACATTAAGTCAAAATAACATTATAGTATCAAAAACACGGTGCCCCGTGTGGCGACGGGAAAGAGTACAAAATGTCGCCACCTCAATTCATCGTGAGGGTGTCGTAAGTGGCAACTAAGGGAACACTTTCGCAAAACTATCCATTGCGTAGAAAAGAAATGAAACCCGGTTGTCAGTAAAATGACAACCGTTAAGCAAAGTTGATGGCGTTATGGGCGGCTTGAAAATTTTAACTCCTGGTCGTCACGACCTGTTAATTTCAACACGGCAATAGGTTCACCACCTATTACGTGGGACATAAAACTATAAGGTGAAATGTGGGCGTCGTATACTATGTCTCTGCCTATTGGATAAAGGTACCTATGTATGTTTGTATCAAAAATACTAACTGCGACATAAAAGCTACTTTTTCATAAGGTAGGTATACGGTTGATAACGTATAATTTTGTTATCAGTGGTCATTTCATTGTGAGTTAGATATGCAAAGTTGCAAACAAAAACGTACGCGGCCTAATTTGAACAATGTGTGTTTGAAACAATATTTCAATTTATCACATGAAATTCATTCTAAAAATCCATAGAGCAACGCGACCGGTACGAGGGAGTAGACATGGCATGTTTGCTCCATACATATATATGGTCACGCCTTTATCCTCGAAGGCTTATTATATGTCCACATTTCACCTTATTAGAATTTGTCCCACGTAATAGGTGGTACGTATTTGAACGCGACTAAAACGAAAGTGATGGTATTCGAAAGAGAAGAGGACAGAACGAATGCCAGGATAACTGTAAATGATGTTGTGCTGGAATAGGTGGATGAGTTTGTATATCTTGGATGTGCATTTAGCAGGGATGGACGGTACACCGCTGATGTAGAAAAGAGGGCAACTGCGGGCAATAGTGTGAATAGAGCGTTAGGCAAACTTTTAGGTACCAAGGCCTTAAGTCAAAAGGCCCTGCTCGCAGTACACAATGCGGTGCTGATACCTACGCTAACGTATGGAAGCGAGAGTTGGGTATGGTAGAGAACGCATGAGACTGTCTGCTGTTGAAATTTTTCAAGCCGCCAAAAAGGCCTTCAACTTAGCTTAACGACTGCCATTCTACTGGCAACCGGGACCAACGGCTTAAAGTGCCTTCCGAAGCACGGAAACGCTCAAATAAATGTCACAAAGTGGTCACATGGATGGTTACTCATCCAAGGACTGGCCATAGTGAACGTTGCTTACTACAGTGATCGTTTACAGAACACTGAGTCTGCGGAGCCACGAGCGCTTCTATACATATCTGTATGTAATATTTTGCGGGGGTCATGTATACCCACACCACTATATAAGCAATCGGCTGTCAGTATGGAACTTACACCGAACCGTTAAAACAATACACTCAGAATGTACTACTACCATTTGGAGTATGTATCATACACCGCCGGTCATAGTCGAAACACAGGAAAAAGTCCTAATACGGCGCCTCCTTCCAATCGAAGTCATGGATCATGTTGCTCTATGTAATTTCCCGGATATGGCGAGGAACTAAATGCCTCTATGCCTCCTCCAGGCCGCGGCAGAAGACATACCAAAAAAGCAAAAAGTGGCTTGACGTCATGATGAGGGTATACTACGCCAAATCGAATGCCAAATAATCGAACATCCAAATACTCGAACGTTCAACATATCGAACGTTTAATATATCGAACATTGATATTGTAATCTTCGATATTTTGAACGTTCGATATATTGAACGTTCGATATTTTGAACGTTCGATTATTTGGCATTCGATTTGGCGTAGTATACCCCATGATGACGTGTCTGCTAAGAAGCTTGATCCTGAGAATCGTAGCGATTGCATCATAAATATTAGGTTCAGGAATATCATGTTTGTGTATTCAAAATATCGCTTGATTTTCCGTGTAGCGCTCAAATTGCTTCCAATAAGTAGATATATGGTTAGCGCATCGTGCAATATAGATGCATTATAAAATAATAAGCACCTATAGTGCTTGTGTAGGTATACAGTATGTAAAAATTGTTTAGTCCAGTTACGTATTTTGATGTAAATAAACGGCTTTGTAGTGTGGCGTCCTGATCAAGGGCTTGTTTCTCTTTTCTTCACTTCCCTAATACAAACCTCGTCTGTTTCAGTAGACAGTAGGGCTCCATCGCAATGTTTTTTTTTCAAAGTAGCATTTTTTTTAAACCGAAATAAACATACAATTTTGATTGCAACCGGTGCTTACTTTATACTGAGTTTGTATTCAAATATAAATATAATAATATGAATACATAGTTATTTTTAGTATTTTTCCTCATGGTAAACCGGGAATGGTAATTTGATTGTAATTCCAATGGCATGTTTATAACCACGTGTGTTTAGGTTAAGGTGGAGTTGGAAGCAATGCTAACTCCACAGTTTGAAGTCAAAAGCTAATATGTGTCGCAAATTACTAATTTTGGTATTAATTATACGGCATTACAAAATTAGTAATTTGCGACTGGTAACTTAGTACATACTGAAATCACGACATATTATTCTTATAGGTACATAAAGCGACATTGTATATGATTTTAAAGAATAACTTGACTGCTTTCTTAACCCTAAACAAAATCGAGACAGAACAAAGGAAATTCAATTCCAAATCTTGAAGATAGTGGCTAAAAAACTTTATATCTAGTTAAAAATACTTGAAAATATCAAAATGTCGTCCATCAAATTGGACTTTCCTATTGTGTTTCACACTTTGCGTCCGGAGCGCTAGCACACGGTTAGATCCGATAGAGGCTTCTTCCGCGCACGCTTAGGTTGTGGAATGATCTCCCTGCCTCGGTTTTTCCAAACGCCTACAATAAGGGGTTCTTCAAAAGGGGTCTTAGAAAGTTTTTACAAGGTCGGCAGCGCGAGTGTGACGCCTCTGGTGTTGCAAACGTCCATAGGCTGAGGTGACCACCAGTACATCTGGTGGGCCGTATGCTTGTTTACCATCTAAGTGGTATAAAACAACAACAAAAGGTCTTCGATGTTATACTTACACATCTTGAGCAGTTTTAGGGTCGGGATAGTTGATGTTCTCAGGTTTCTCGCTGATAAGTAACTTTTTGTTTGATTTCTGCCCTCCTACAACACCTTTCAGCAACTGAAAGAATTGAAAAAGAACTTAGAACTGCAAACTGGAAATCGCGCAGTCGGATTGAAATTTTAAAAACATCGAGATGGTAATCTACTTAGCGAGATTGTAAAATGTAAACTGTCGAGGCATTGTAAACTGTAATAATGATCTGTAGGCTGCGGCTGTGTTAATATAGAAATGGTTGGGTTGCCCTCCATTATTGACATAGATAGTTAAAGTTTTTATGGCGAAAGTGCATGAAGCCATTTTTTTATGAATTGCCGCCAATACCGTTGGCAGCCTGATCTAGCAGGAAGCACAGAAAGGTTCGTAATTGCTACAGTGCCTCGTCAGTAATCTTAGGACTGGCAGGCCCCTTCTTTTGCAAAAGTTTATTATACATATTGAAATTAGACAAAATCATTTCATAGAGAAGAAAATAAAATCCAATGCCAACCCGCGGGACCAATGTTAGTTAGGCCTTTGGGAGTCCTGGGACATCCTTCCGAGGGTTAGCCCTCGGAAGGATGTCCCCGGGTTAGCCCGGGGCTCCCAACCATAGGCTGTTGGGCGTTACGTGAGGTTTTTTACTCGGTAGTTTATCGCTTCTATAAGGATATCGCTTCCATAAGGATTTTCCCTCACGTTGAAAAAAAAATGAGTAGTTAGGCCAAAAATGCTTTGTTTTGTCGACTTAGATAATGAATAATATCAAGGTAGGTACAATGATTGAGATAGGTTACCCAGATTACTAGATGTGGTCGAAAGTCATTTGTAAATGTTGAAAGTTTGAGAATTATACGTTAGACTCTGCGGTTTTTATGTTTCACATTTTGAAACACGGCACAATTACTACGAGCAGCATTCAAAATTATTAAGCTTTTACTTTTTAGCAACAGGTACAGATCTTGAGCTGAGGACATTATTAATGCTTTACAAGAATCCTAGCCCATTAAACTTTAAAAATAATTTCTTTTTAATTATACATAGAAGAAAAAGAGTATCGCTGGCCAAGGGTGGATTTTTGAAGAGCAGGAATCTTTGTCGACATCTGCCAACAATAAATAAGTTTCTTTGGTCCGGAACTTATCTGGTTTTTTTGTACCCCAGAATTTAAGTTCACTCTTTTTAACATTTTTATAGTTATAGTTATTTAAATTTTCATGGTTACTAATGTAATAGAGTTTATAACAGAGATAGAGATTGTTATAGAGTTAATTAATGGAATATGAACTGTGTTTTCATTATTTACGATATTTCGGCATTGGTGCAAGCTCCATAATACATTGATAACAAAATCGTCGGATTGAAGTCGTTCGTGATCACGGCGCTTGCAAGAGGGCCGAAATATCGGTAACGCTTAACCCGTTAACTCTAATATTTTTTATAGAATTCCTAATAGGTGCATACTTAAAAGAATAATCGTACATTAATAAAATACTCACTATAGCAATTACAATCACATAGAACGATTTCATGTTGCACTACAACCACTCAACAATATGGCTATGTTCCGAATGGGATCAATGTCACTAGGTATCCAATACGTGCGTTACGGGAATATATTTAAACAAATGTGTTGCAGTAGGTAAACCTCTATATATAATTATGACTATATATGTATGAAATAGCGATAACATTGACAAAGTAAGCTAGCGGACAACCATGGTTTCACCCACGTGAAAATACGCTGAAAGTTTCGTCATAACCGTTGTTTCTTTTTCAGAGAAATAGATGTGTCGAATGAAGAAAATTTTCACTTCGTATGTTTAGACTTTTTTATGAGACATTTGAGAACGCTTGCAGCATTGCCAAGTGCCAAGATGATTGGTTGGCAAAGCTTCTGGCCCAAGCAAAGGTCATCACAAGAACTGTCGATCAAAAGTTTTGAATAAGAGTTCTGCACGCGGTCTCCAAGATCTACGTTTAAGCAATGAAAATACACAATCCCGTACGATATTCGTTATTTATTTGTGTAGATTGGGGCACTCTACGGAATCGGCAACGGCTCCTGCGAAGCCTTCAACAGTAAAAGTATGTGACGGGACTCGTTATTTATATAGCTTTCAAGATGGTCCTAATATCATCATCCTCCTCCGAGCCTTTTCCCAACCTAGTTAGTGTCGGCTTGGATGGTCCTATATTTGAATTTAAATTCACGAAGGGCTAGTAGCCCCCAGCTGCTGCCTCAAAGTTCTGTAAATACTCACTCACTTTCTGATCACCGCGTTAAGCTACAGTATCATCTTAGTGGGTGTTCATGCACTTTACAGAATTTCCTTTTACAAACGGTTGGTTTCGGTTGCCAGTGCCATGGCAGGGATAAGCCAAGTTGAAGACCTCATAGGTGCAACTTGTGCCAGTCCATTTTGTAATACAACACATGCAAATGAACAAAGAACAATAGTTAAACTATTGTTCTTTGTTCATTTGCATCGGTGTGGTATATTACCAAGTTCTTAATTAAGATGTCCCGTGTGGCGACTGGTAAGAGTACAAAATGTCGCCACCCCAATACATCCCGAGGGTGTCGTAAGAGGCGACTAAGGGAATACTTTCGCAATAAGATCCATTGCGTAGAGAAGAAAAACTCGAAATGAAACACTGTTGTCAGTAAAATGACAATCGTTAAGCCAAGTTGAAGGCCTTATGGGCGGCTTGAAAAATTTCAACTGCGGGTCGCGGCGACCTGCGCCTGTCCATTTCAACACGGCAAGAGGCTCACCACCTATTACGTGGGACATAAAGCTATAAGGTGTGGGCGTATACTAAGCCTCTGCCTACCCCTTCCGGAATAAAGGCGTGATTTTATGTATGTACTAAGATAAAACCTTTTTTTATATTTATTATTTTGAAATGATACTGGCCGTTTTCAGGACAATGTTATCAGTAACGAGCATACATTATCAGTTAAATTATTGTTTAATAATGAACTAACGTAAAGGGATATTATTTATGGTAATTCTATAATAATAAGTAAATAATATTGGCAGTGAAAGCGTCCCGTAGCGCGTCAAGAGCGCTGAAGCCAACAACGACTGGCAGCAACCGGAAATGAAGCTGAAATGATGATGACCATTGTAAAATCGGGGGTATAAAGTTGAACTATGTAGATGGACCACGGGCGAACAGGGTTTTTTAGGCGTGAGGGTTTTCAAGTGCAATGTTCAAGTCCAAAGGAAACAACATATATATACTGTGCCAAAGGTAATAGTATTGAGGTTAGTAGGTACTTATAAGTGTTGTCGCACTTGTAACGAAATTTAATCCTCTTTAGTGTTTAGTATTGTCAGGACAAGATTTGTATAAAGGAGTTTTGAAAATATTCACGAAAAGAAACAAGAAAGCCGTGATATCGTTCTCACCAGACTGCCCCTCTCTATCACGTTTATTGTGAAAGTGAAAGTTCAATACGATTGACGTTGTCATTTTTGTTTTATTTAAAACTTTGAACAGATGATCCACGTGACCTAGTGACGTAGTTTAATGCGACAGAGTCACAGCTACAGACAAAGTCTCGCCATAAGCCCCTCTGCAATCTATTTTATAGAGAGGGGCTAAAATGGTGGAATGAAGTTATCGGGGTCAGGTAGTTTGGTATAAATACTATTTCCAAACGCGTTGGTGTAACCGTGACCACAGAATGCGATAGTTTGATAGCGGAACAACATTTAGCACTGGGAACCACGTACTTTTATCTTTACGTAGCTAACATATTAGATTATAATGTAAATATGGCCGTAGTTATTTTAATCTATACATATAATTAAATGATATAATAAAATGATAGAAAAATCGAAACTGTATATTGGAAATATTAAAAAAAAATACTCGCTGGGTGTTTAACATAAGATATCGAAGCCGAAAATTTAGTTAGAAATTTTTTCGTCTTTTTGCTTTGCTTTGTCCGAAAGGATCTCGAAAAGTACTCAATAGATTTGATTTAAATTTTGCACAAATATTAATTAGGGGTGGGGTCTTCAAATAGGCTATATAATATCGCGCTACATACCCTAGGGGCTAAGCAGAAAGCAATTAAAGTGGCCTTATAGTCGCGGGCAACTTCGGTCCGCGGTTCATTTATAGGTATTTAGCTTATTACAGAAAGAAAGAAAGAAAAATTTTATTCAGCATTCGCATTAAGGATACTTACATTTAACTTATGAGAGAGAATAATTACAGAAAAATTATGGTAGCAATACCAAAGTTACAAGTCTCATTTGTCTTGAAAATGATGTCGCTACCGTTCACAGGACTTTGTTTTATACCACTAAGGTGGCGGACAAGCATAGGTACAGCCCACCAGATGTGCTGGTAGTCACCGCGGCCTATGGACGTTTGCAACACCAGAGGCGCTACACTCGCGCTGCCCACCCTGTAAAAGCCTTCTAAGACCCTTTTTGAAGAACCCCATACTGAAAGAACTATTGAAAGTTGCCCTCAAGTTGGCGTATCGTTAGGGATGTACTATTTTACGCTCCATTTGCCTACCCGTGTTTTAAACAAGAAGCCGTGAGATCGGTCACACCAGACTGCCCATCTCTAAAACGTCCTTTGATTTTTTTTTAGATTTTGCATACTCTCTCAAATTAATTATACATACAAATTTTCAGTATTGTACGTCACGTGGTTTTAAAGTTATGAGTTTAATGCAACAGAGTCACAGACTACAGAAAAAATCTTCACACATGCACTCTATATTTTATAGAGAGGGGCTAAAAGGGAAAACTGCGTGAACTGTACTGACAGAGCGTTCCAAGTAGGGAACTTTTCCACTGCGCCACGTATGGACGCGTTTCCGATTCCTGTGGATGCGTTTGACATCCACCAATCACATTCGTCGGTCATGTAACGTTGACCTTTACATACATACTTACATACATACATATAGTCACACCTTTATCACCGAAGAAGTAGGCAGAGACATAGTAGGTATACGTTCACATTTCACCTTTAAATAGTTTTATGTCCCACGTGATAGGTGGTGAGCCCATTTTCGTGTTAAAATGGACAGGCGCAGGTCATGACGACCCGTAGTTGAAACTTTTCAAGCCGCCTTCAAGGCCCTCGACTTGTGCGACTTGAATTATCAAATTGTGCGACCGACGAATGTGATTGGTGGATTTCCAACGCATCCATGGCAACGTAGCATAATAGCACATCCATGGTGCATAAGCATCCCCTACTACCTACTTAATATTATAAATGTGAAAATTAGTGAAGACCTTTGAATGTTTGTTACTCAAACACGCCCGAACGGCTAAACGGATCATATTCAAGTTTAGCGCAAGTGTAGATTAACACATAAGGCTACTTTACATCGGCATGTTTTTAAATCGATATCTGTTTATTCCCTTTTTTCGAACAAAATATTTCAAAGTTAAACCAAAAATACTGACTTGCATACTAATTATGCACACTAAATGAATCAATCAGAATCGTGCTCATAGCCGAATCGCCATCAGAACTACAGTCACTAGTCACAACGATGAATGATGATTGTCTAATGAGAGGCTTACATTTGAACGCGACTAAAACGAAAGTGATGGTATTCGAAAGAGAAGAGGACAGAACGAATGCCAGGATAACTGTAAATGATGTAGTGCTGGAACAGATGGATGAGTTTGTATATCTTGGATGTGCATTTAGCAGGGATGGACGGTACACCGCTGATGTAAAAAGGAGGGTAACTGCGGGCAATAGTGTGAATGGAGCGTTAGGTAAACTTTTAGGTACCAAAAGCTTAAACCAAAAGGCACTGCTCGCAGTACACAGTGCGGTCCTGATACCTACGCTAACGTATGGAAGCGAGAGTTGGGTATGGCAGGAAACGCATGAAAGTAGATTAAACGCGGTCGAGATGTGCGCGCTACGCAAAATCTGCGGAGTACCGCTCGCAGATCGCGTTCGGAATGAAGATGTAAGAAAAAGAGTTGGTCTGGAATAGAATGTCGGTGTTAAAGTTAGGAAGGGCATGCTACGATGGTTCGGGCATGCGGAGCGAATGGGAGATAAAAGAATGGCAAAACAAAAATACAACGCGAAAGTGGATGGATGTAGGAGTCAGGGAAGGCACCTACCACGATCAAATTAACCGTGTGTTAGCAGAAGGTGGTGTCAAGAGTCGAAGGAACCGACGCGCATGCATGAAAAGAAAAATAAAAGTTGAAGAAGCAAGTGAGGTGTATGGACCGTGCCGTGTGGCGCTCGGTTCTTTCTGCCTACCCCGCAAGGGATTTGGCGTGAAGATGGTTATGGTTTTGGTCAATAAATCAGATTCAATATACTGTTTAATGGTATTTGCAAAACTATTATAGTGAACAAATAACTATTAATAAAATAGTAGATATATCTAAAAATTCCTTAGCTTATCAAACATATTAGAACTTTTTAAGGAAAACCATCGTCTAATTTACTTTTCGGAACATCTTTTGTTCTAATTAAAAACCCAATTTAATCAGTCATCTTTACAAAATTAAATTTTATTAATCAAAAAAATAAAAACCTTACCTAACCTAACCTATTTCGTTATGGGATGCGGGGTCCTACTAACATCTTAAGGACCCCAATGGGTCGGATCCTCCTCGTGGTGCATCCTGGGCCGTTGCCCAGGATGCACCACGAGTGTGGTCGCTACTCCGTTGAGTAGCGACCACTCCCCTTCCTCTGTGGGGGAGTTGTGCTACTCTGGCTAATTCCGGCCGAGGCGGAAGTAACCCACCTGTGGGTTGCTCAGTGGTGTGTGTTGCCGCCGGTCACGGCCGGCAGCAGCAGTGCTGGGTCGCCGGCGCTTCGCCACCTTTGCTGGCGAGACGATGGCGGCAAAGTGGGAGAGGCACTGCGTGGGGGGCGGGAGTTTGGGTAAATACTCCCGCCCTGCCATGCAGTTCGGGCTGCCGGCCGTGAATAACGGCGTGACCGGCGGCAACAGTGCTGGGCCGCTGTCACCTCGCCAGTTGGCGAGGTGATGGCGGCAAAGCGGGAGGTGCACTGTGCGGGGGAGCGGGAGTAACGGATAATGCTCCCGCTCTGCCGTGCAGTTCGGAGGCGCCGTGGTGGGGAGTCACTGCGCGCCCCCGATTGTTTCTTGACCGTGGGCGTAAGGTCGGGGGACCCCGCCCACCAACGGTCACATGGCGGTGGGCACCTTTCCCGTGTTCCGGGGGTGCCCAATAGCGCACGCCTGCGCCAGCCGCTCTCTGTCTCCTCTATTACAGAGGGACGCTCGAGAGCGGTGCAGGCGTGGTCTTCAGCTCCTTAGGGAGCTTTGGGGAGCCGCCCATCTGGCTCCCCCGAGGAGAGCCCCGAATAAACGGGGCGCCCCTAGCCGGCTACGACGTGAATAATCTTTTGATATCCCTCAGCCCGGCTAAAGGGTGAGGAGGAACACCGCGAGGTTTAGTGGGTAGGACGGTCCATTCCGGACCGGGCCGAGAGGCACGTAAATGCGTTCCCCGCGTCAACAAAAAAAAACCTATTTCGTTATAAGATTGTACAATTTAGAGTACAAGTTAGTATTTTTAATGAGCAATTCGTATTTTTAATTAGTAAATCATATATCTGGTGTACGAACCACATTTTTGTTATGAATTCGACAAAAAAAGGAAATCTCGTTTTGTGTAAAGTATTAGTTTTTTAAGCAGTCAGTTTTAGTTAATCGGTGGCTTTGCCTGCTTGGATTCAAAATTCCAAGCAGGCAAAGCCGCTTCGGCAGAGAAAATACCTATGTACTATAAATTTTAGGAATTTCGTTTTCATACATAGTGTACTCTTACTTACCAATTGCAAAATTCTCAAGGAAACGATTACTCCTCGATATAGTGGGTTTATTCCTAGTTATCACGATTAACTCAAAGTAAATTTTATCCCAGTTATCGATATCCTTATAGATAACATTGTAATTTCTGTACAATGGTGGAGGGTTCAGAAAAATCTGATTAAACAGCGTTAAATAACTGCGTGGGCTTTTACCTGACTCGATACCTGACTAATTCCCTGATGAAAATTTTCAAACTGCTCATAAGGCCTTCAAATTGGCTTAACGACTGCCATGTTCCTGAATGAAATATCAGAAAGTGGTCACTCATGTACAATTAATGTAGTTAAATGACAATGATCACGTGGGATATAAATAGCTAGTAAAAAGTACATAGATCATAGATAGATCTTCCGATGATCTATGTAACGTGTTTATGTATAAATAGAACACAATTAACAGGTAAATAAGAGATATTTTAATTCCACATTCTAACAGTAGGTATCACAAAACGCAACTTATAAAGGAGCCAACACACTGCAAAAAACCTAATTTGGTGTTGTAACTGTAAGGTGGTAGTCAAGTCAGAACATACACATCCACTCCTACTCTGAAGTCAATTTCGTCTGGTAGCCTCACTTATCTATCCTGGGGACATTCTTCCTAAGGCTTACCCGGGGTTCCCGACCGTAGGCTGTGGTAAGAAACCGTATGGTTTTAGCCAGTAAAATCCGTCATGGATGTCATTCCATGACAGATTTTCACACGTAAAGACTTATCCACTACATGAAGCTTCCACCAAGTAAAAGTATAAATCGGCCCATCCATACATTATTATTTAAGCGTTAAAGTGAGCGCATGCGCTCAATTGTTCATAGTCGTTATTATTGTTCCGAAGGTGAAACACGTGTCAACATAATACATTGAACGCTAGATGCCTTCCTGTGCGTTCCCGAAGTGTATAAACCCTATCCTGAATTCGAAAAAATAATGTATGTGTGCATGTCGTGTCGTTGCTGCAATATCTTCGTGTGTGAACTAGTCTCAGTTCTTGAGTTCGTAATGTATGACGTGGGCCTGTCTATACTATTACTTGGTCGAATACGGGAAGCATCTTCAATAACCTTATCTTCTTCTACTTCTTCTTCATCTTATTCTTCTTTAATCTTCTTCTTCTATTTTTAAGCATCTTCAATAACAAGTGAATAGAAGTCATCAAGAATATCAAGAGCGTTGATGACGTAGGCCCTTTTTAAAGCATGGAAATTTTGGATGAAATGGATGTAGTGTTGGAGACTTGGAGTCCTACTGACTTCTAAAAGTACTTATAGCGATTATTGATGAACGAATGATGATGATGACACGAATGATGTCACAGATGACCGCAGTCGATGGTAACATTTAAACTTTGACTTTAAATTTGCTATGCCTAATACCTAACGCCTGTAGCACACCTCCGCCGCGAAACCATGATAGCGGAACCGCAGTAATTCCACCAAGTTCTGTCACATGTAGGAGGAGCGGAACACTAGCGAAACCGCCTGTTCTAATGCATAGATTTAATTATCTTCTATCTCTTTCACCGCACGGTTTCGCCAATCTGCTTCTACGCCAGTCAAACCTCCGCGCTTCGGCCGCCTTGTTATTGCGGTGCCGCGTTGTCTACGCGCCGATTTGTCAAAATTGACAGAAATACAGAGAGCGGAACGGCGAAACTAATATTTTTTCAGTAAATGGACGTGAATTTCACGTAAAAACTACTTCAAGCCATCAGAAATAGACCCTTAATGTATTTATTAAGTCATCCAGATTATAAAAATAATATTTTAAAATTGCGATAGCGTCACATCGACTAACTCGTGTCAGGTTCCGTTGCCCAGTTCCGCTGTTCAATCCACACTTGATCACAGCGGAATTCATTCAGCGGTTCCGCTGTTCTGGTTTCGCGGCGGAGGTGTGCCAAGGTGTACAATGCAAATTATTTTTTTAAATATGGAAAAAGAATTGGTTTCGAGCAGGATTCGAACCTGCGTCTTCGGCGATCCGTGCCGACGCGTTATCCACTCCACCACCGAAACCTACTCGGAACCAATCAAATTTTCCAGCTTATTATACGTCTTGGGGCGACGTAGGCACCATCAACCGGCACTTTTTAGAAACTTTCTGGGCTTCTTTGGGTTCGGCTGTTACCGGGTGAAACGTCAGCGCTGTGTGGGGCTTCCCTCTGAAGGAAGGCGTGCAGTCTTCTTAACATCTTCAGATCCCGAGTCACGAACCCCGATATTTGGTTAACTTTACACGATGGGTAAACGATTTACAATATGCAGAAAACTTTACCGCGTATCAAGCATTTCATTATTACATACCCATACACATACCCCGCCTACAAATTTAGGTAGGTAGGGGTAGGTTTTTTTTTCTTTATAGTGTGATTATTATATCTACGAAAATAAATAAAGAACGAGTTAACTATGTTATTTAAATTTATTGCAACTCTTTTAGTAATATTGATGAAATAGTAGATTTCGGTCTATTCGTTTTCTTTGGTGTTGTAGTTAAAGTACACGTTTCATATCTAGGTTTCAGTCTTATAATTCTCCTTTCAGTTGAATAAATAAAATCACCATTGCGTTCGATAGCCAATCCAAATATATTGCCAAGATGTCCTACCTCTTCAAGTTCATAGATACCATTAAGTCGATATTTACGAAATCGATATATTTTATCATTCGCTGAAAAGTATAGGTTTTTTCTCCTATCACTTGTGAAACCCGTCAAGAAATAATCACCTATTTTGTTGATATTATTTTTGTGAACAGTAAATAGTCCAGAAGAGTTATCAAATACAACATCGCCATCCTTTTGCACTCCTATCATCTTCACATTACTTTTAGAGAGATTTACTAATTCCGCTGTTTTGTTTTCTTTGTGTAGAAATACTTTAATTACGTAAAGTTCATGATTTTTCCTATCTATAGCTGTAGCAAAACCACCTTTTACTTCATTGATAGATCCAGATTTATTTGTTTTTAAATTTAAGTATCCAAGATTGAAAGGTGATATTTTATTTAAATAGGTATTGTTATCTTCATTCTTAGTGTAACTGAAGAAAAGTGTATCAGTAACATAATCAACTATCAATTGATACGGTGCTTTGAAGTCCCGTGATACTATTTCTCTTATATATGGTCTTGTTTGAAGGATTATGCATTCTGAGCATTCATTGATTACGGGAACAATTGAAATGAACATCAATATAGAGTATTTCATCTGCTAAAGTAAGCTTTTCTGTTCTATGTGCTGTCTTCTCTTCTAATCCCACGTCTATATGTGGAAGTTAAATTCTATCTCTTCTTCATCTCTAGTGGTTCTGTGAACAATTCATGAGTGCATACTTTTATAACCGATTTGTTTTGACCGAATTTTTGTTTGTTTGATTGGTAGTCGTTCTCCGAATAATCATCAATTTTTCTTCTCAATGATGAAGAAAGGTCAATCACCGTACCAAAATAATCTGTCGGCTGTGATAATCACAGTATAAAGAGAACTACTATGATCTGTCGGCTGTGATGATAGAGAGAAGAGAGTAGATCACGTCACGTGTTTCACTACTAGATGGATTTCGGAATTTGATTGATAGATTCATAGACTTGTGTTTGAAGTTGACTATACGCACAAGCTCCAGTGTACAGTACGTAAGTAACTTGAATAACTTCATCAAATATAAAACTCAAAATTCATATAACCAACCTACCTTGATTGATTTATGGAAAGCAGTAATTCGGTTACGAAATTGCAATACGTAGGTATATACGTACGAATAATAGTGTTGTAACTGCTTATGAAATTATAAAACCAATTTAGCTAATTGAAATTTACGACGCCAATAAATTGAAAAGTGATTACTTTACATTGCAATATGTATTGTTTCTATTAATTTCATACAGAACCAACGATACAAGATTCCACGCGGGGTTCGGACGTCTTACGCCAGACATCAATATTGAATGCGTTTGGGGCCATATGGCAGTCCTTTTCAACTAGAGTAGAAGAACAGAAAACATCAGTTTGGTTTTCGTATGCATTAATTTCAAGCATGAGGTATACATCCTCCACTACAGGTTCTCCAAAAGAGGTCTTAGATGGTCCTTGCAGGATCGGCAGCGCGCGCCTTGTCATGCCATGAATAGTCATGGTATCTATGTCTATCAATACATATAATAAAATCGTAACAGGTCGCTGTCTGTACATGGAAGATAAATAAGAAAAAATATTATAGGGGGGCTTTATGAACGCAATAGAACCCAAAACAATGATTTTTAGAATTTTTGTCTGTTTGTCTGTATGTCTGTATGTCTGTATGTCTGTATGTCTGTATATCTGTTTGTCTGTACGGTTGTGCACGCTAATCTCAGTAACCGCTCAACCGATTGCAATGCGGTTTTTTTTATTGTGTTGAGGTTTGCTCCAGTTAACATTTAGCGTTTGTTTTATGTAAATCGGTTTAGAAATAAAAGAGTTATAACACTTTTAAGAATCAGATATTTTATAAATTTTAATTGTAGGGGTTTCTTTGAATGTGAGTGAACCTAAACTGGCGTGTTGGCTTAATTTGACCACCTTCCCTCCCCTCGCCTTCGGCGCGGACTGAATTGTTTAAAAATAGTCTTAATCATTAAGCTCTTTTATGATTAAGCAAACAGGGCAGTTTCAGACGCTGCTTGATGACTCTGATGAAGAAATACCTTTCCTTTCATACACCTTATGTGACGTAAACGAAGTTGCGGGCTCAGCTAGTATATAATACTACTAGCGGCCCGCTCCGGCTTCGCACGGGTATACAGTATTACTCCACTATTTAATGGATGTTATTATACATATAAACCTTCCTCTTGAATCACTCTATCTATTAAAAAAAACCGCATCAAAATCCGTTGCGTAGTTTTAAAGATTTAAGCATACAAAGGGACATTGGGACAGAAAAAGCGACTTTGTTTTATACTATGTAATGATAAAACTTTGTAACTTCTTTTATCTTGTATTCTATCTAGTTGCACACTTCTTAAACCTTCCGTTGCGCTTTTCCTTTCACCCAGGTTTGCTGGGAGAAAACTCAGTGTTGAGTTAAGCTCGCCTTTGTACATCATTGTTCTTAGTTTTTAATGTTAGTGTATTGTGTTTCTGTGTGAGAATTATATCTGAATCTAAACGTTCATAGGCTACGGTCACAAAAAAATATCATGGGAGCGGTAAGCAGTATGGTATAAAATAAAACTTAACCTAATCTTTACCCCTTTTCTGCTCGGATATACTGAAACACCATAGGAAATCACGCTCATCCTTTCCCGTGACACCACCAAGTTGTACACCCAGTCAACTCTTCCATGAGACCACCGTGTCTTATGAGAGTGACGACGAAAAACGTGGCATTGGCTAGCAAAGTCTTACAACTTAAGACGAAGCCAAGTAAAGGACATTACTCCAGTTAAAAGGGAACTCTGTCTTGACATTCCATCAGACTGTAGCATCAATATGAGTTTAATATTTTTGTAGAAACAGAGCCATCAGGTCATTTTGAATACGCGGAAAATCTGTTTACGTGATGTTTGACAAAACTATTTTTGAACATGGCTTGTGGTTCCATGAAATTTAAATAAATATGTTACTGGAAGGTCGAATATTTGTGAACAACTTACAATTAAATGAATCATTGCTACTGTATTTACATACAAAATAGAATTTTAAGAAAACAATACGACTACTGACCATTCTCAAGAATTACAAAATAAACCGGTAGCACGACTGAGAGGAGCTATGGTTACTATGGTGGTTTACCCATCTGTTCATAATAGCTCGCAGAATAAGCACTTTAAAGTGGCCTGCCACATCAGCAGAGCACGCGAGTTCTGGAGTGGAGACCGCGACTTGGCAAACGTAGCGTAGGACGTCCAACCGCCAGGTGGACCGAAGATCTGGAAAAGGTTGGGACTGGATGCGAAAGGCACAAGACCGTGTATTGTGGCGTGAATTGGGAGAGGCCTACGTTCAGGAGTGGACACTTAAAAGTCCTATTTTAAATAAATGTTTAGTCAAAATAAAAACTCACCAAAATTTTCTTTCTGCCGCAACAATTACACGCCGTTTGACAATTTAGAAAGTTATCGGGTACCATATACAATCGATATTGCCACTATAAAACTAAATACGGCTTATACAAGTTCTGTAAATCTTGTGTACCTAGTCTCCCGTAAGGATCAAGTATCCCCAGTTTCCCCTGTATATAAGAATTCTATTGAATAAAGTGATTTCTGAATCTTCTGAATCCACAAGCTAAAACAGACACATTAAGCTAAAACAGGCTTGTGGTGCTGAAGAATCCAGACGTAAACACTCTCAAATTATGCTGGATGTTACTGAGCTATATTGTCTTGAACCTAGAGGTCTCAGTGGGTCCCTATTTGAATAATAACTTCCTTTTCATATTAACTACCAGAGGACCTGATGCTGCTTTACACCCCTCGCCTAATCCATGTCCCTTAATTTGAAATAATGTATGAAAGTCGGCCTGATTTGATGACATTTATAATTACGGCTCCGCTCTCTTGTGTGCCGTGTAACGTGATGATATGCCTATGATACTCACAAACCACATGACCTTCTATTAGTAAAATTATTTTCAATATTTGTTCCGATTCAGAGAGTACAACCTCACAACCAGTGGCGGATACAGAAAAATCTCAAGGGGGGGGCGCAAAAGATATTTTGGGTTTTAAGCTACCTTTACTATTATAGCAATAAAAATTAATCAAGTCACATGTGAAGTTTCTGAAAATTTTATTTCAAATGATTCTAAAACAGTAAAAATACAATGTTCAAGTTCAAGGGACCTAATGAAAAACATGTCCATGCGGGCATTCCATGGATTCAATATGCGGGCGCCGTGCCGGGTCCATAGCGTGGTACAGCGGGAAATACTGTGAGGGTAGTAGCAGTTTGAGCAGGTTTCAGGTGGCCACCTTTCGATACGCATAAACATTCACAATGTTCCCTGCATAGCCTGATTTGATAAGGTCCTAACAATGTCGCTTTGGATATTCGTTTTAATGAAGAGTTTACTGAAGCTTTTGACAAACCTAGGTCTTAAAATAGGTTATATAGAGCTTTAGCTAGTATTCCCCTTGCTCCTACTTCTACGGCTTAGAGATTAACCACAAAGCCATTCTTGATCCATTCAAAGCATTTGTTTTTACAGCGTACTCCTTACATAAATGTTAGTCTCCCACGGCACCGTGAGCTCCACGAGCACGGCTCTCTCGATGGCGAGGCACATACACCCTCCGGTGATATTCTGGATAAATGTAAACGAAACGAGAGGATAGTAATGTTAGGTGATTTTATGGTTGGGTGGGAGTGAAGCGCGATGGATACGAAAGCGTACTGGGAAAGTTCGGCGATAAACGAGTGAATGAAAATGGAGAAAGCTAGTACTAGAAGTATGTTTGGAGAGGAATCTTGTGGTAACTAATGCCATATTTAACCACAAAGATATCCACAAGAGAACAATGAGATCAGAGAAGCATAATTGACTTTGTGATAGTAGACGCAAGACTGAGAAAGAAAGTGCTAGACACGCGGGTATACGGCGGTGCCGGGATTGACACAGATCATTTCTTGATTATCAGCCGAGTAAGAGGTCTGTTTCAGCAGTGGCGGCATCGAGTGCGTGAACCTGCTAGTGTACTAGAGCGCATAAAAGTAAAAAAATTGCAAGAGATAAGCGTAAATGAAGAAATTTTGAGTAAATTGAACGAGAAGTTTGAAAATTTAGATAAAGAATGTGAAATGGATGAATTATGGAAGTCGATTAAGGAAGGACTCGTTGAAGTGGCAGTTGAAGTATACGGGGTATGCAAGAGGAGTCAAGGATGCCAGGTATATTGGTCTGGGCGTGGACACTCTCTCGCTTGAGGCCATGGTGCGAGCCGTGCTCTCCAGCGGGAGTAAGTGGGACTGCGCCGCCTCTTTCTGCAAGCAGGTCATGCTCGCGAAGGAGGCGGCGGGCCGGGTGCGGGAGAGAACTCTCCCACCCGAGTTCCGCAGTCGGCGCCCTGGGCGCCGCCGACGTGTCTTCGTCGAGGACTATCGGCCTCCATGACCGGGGGTCTGAGGACGATGAGAGGGCCGCTCACCGTCACGGGACATCCTTCCTGAGGGCTTACCCGGGGCTCTCAACCATAGGCTGTTGGGCGTTACGTGAGGGTTTTTTAGTCGGTAAGAGTCCGGCATAGCATCCTACGAGGATTTTCCCTCACGTTAAAACAAAAAAAAAAAAGGATGCCAGGTAAAGAGAATGTGTAGAAGTTTTGAAGGTTTTGTCTGATAAGAAGAAAGCATGGTTAAACTGGCTGGCTGCAAAATCAGAGAATGCAAAAGGCAACGGATGAGGATGTAAAAATAGCAAAGGATAAGTATAAAAGGTATAAGCATGTCGTAAAAGAGGTGATAAAAAGAAAGAGAGTGGATGATAGCAATGTATTTCATAACCGGTTATCTGATAACTTCCAAGCAAATATGAAATTCTTTTGGAAGTCTATAAGATCAATGGGGCTCAAAAGGCTACATCACAACTAAAACACATCAGAAATCTTGAGGGAAGTTAAGTGAGAGGAGAAGAATGTGTGCTAAAACGATGGAAGGAATATTTTGAAAGTTTGTTTGCAAAAGAGGATTTACAAGAAGAGACTCATGTCTTGGAATGAAATGAACTTGACGATGAAAGTGATTTAAGTATGAAAGAAATTGTGGAAGCGTTGAATGGTATGAAATTAGGAAAGGCTGCTGGAATTGATAGGATTTCTGTCGAGATGCTGAAAGCGGGACGTGGCGTGGTAGCTTGCCAGCTGTCCCGCCTTTTTTACGTTTGCTGGCGAAGTGGCAGAGTTCCAGAGGAATGGTGTAAATCTGTCATAGTACCGCTGTACAAAGGTAAAGGGTCGCAGCAAGAGTGCAAGAACTACCGCGGCATAAGCTTGCTCAGTGTCGTAGGCAAACTATATGCAAAAGTGCTGATAAAAAGAGTGATAATTGAACCGGAAGCAAAAATGTGGGATGTGCAAGCAGGATTTAGGAAAGGAAGGGGATGGACAGATCAGGTCTTTCCCTTACGTGCGTAGCGTCTAGGTATGGAGTAAACGGAACCTTGATACGAGCACTGAAATCTCTGTATGAAGACTCCAGTGCTTGTGTCAGGATAAACGGAGCTTGCATGAACTTTTTTCACATTGAAAAAGGTGTGAGACAAGGTTGTGTAGCGTCACCGTGTCTGTTTAACCTGTACATGGACAGCTGCTTGAAAGAACTGCAAAGGTATGCGTATGGTTTAACAATGAATGAGCTTACCATCAAATGCCTCCTATACGCGGACGATCAGGTGATATTAGCTTCATCGGCGGAGGAGTTGCAGTTGATGGTTAACATAATGCATGACGCGCTTTAAAGTAGAGGTCTGTATGAAAGTGAATGTAGAAAAGAAGAAAATATGACGAATTGCCCAATTTACATCGAAGGGCAAAGAGAGTGGAACAGGTAAAAGAGTTTGTGTACTTGGGGTCAAAATTTGCAAGAGATGAAAGTGTGACTATGATACCTATTTAACGAAAAGTTTTAATAAAATAATATTAAATATTCACGGACATTTCACAAAACGCTATCTGACCCCAAAGTAAGCTAGGAATAACCTGCTTGTGTTATGGGTATCAGGCCACGGATATTAATTAATACTTATATACTTTTAAATACATACATATTATACATAGAAACACCCAGACTCTTGAGACGAACATTTATGGGTCACACAAATATTTGTCTCCGATGGCAATCGAACCCACGACCTCCAGCGACGCTGGCGGTATCACTACCGACTGCGCCACAGAGGCAGTCAAGGCAGTTTTGGCAGGTAATCAAGTAAATGGAGCCATTCATGCCTTTATGAGCAGTCAGGATGTGTCTAAAAAGGCAAGGATGGCTGTACGTGGAGAAGTGCTTATGCCTACACTAATGCATGGCAGTGAAAGTTGGGTGTTGCAGAAGACGCATGAAAGTAAAATTAATGCAGTGGAAATGAGAAGTTTGCGAAGTATAGCTGAGTGACATTGATGGATAAAGAAAGAAATGGTGTGATTAGGGAAAATTGCGGCTTGACAGAAGATATAGTGGCTAAGATAGAGAAAGGGATGCTCAGATGGTTCGGACTTGACGTGGAGAGAATGGATGGAAACAGACTGACAAAAGAGATTTATAAGGCGAGAGCGAATGGACAATCTGGTAGAGGTCAACCGCGTCGCACTTATGTCGACCAAATTGGACACCTTTTGGAAAAAAGCTAGGTCAAGAATACCCTTTCGGAGAGCTAGTACGACATCATAGTCCTAACGGAATGTTGGCTCAGTAAAGTCGTAAATTATTCCATCCTAGATGGATTTTCAGTACATTTCACAAAATCAACAATAAATCAAAACGATGGTGTAGTCATCTATATCAATACAAATATGAAGTACACAATTAGCGAACCGCCGTTTAAAGATGGAACATGTTTAGTCTGTAAAATTGATGATATTACTATTATCGCAATTTATCGCTCCCCATCACTAAAAACAATAAATAACTTTGAGAACTTTATCGATGGTCTAAACTGGGTATTTACTAACAATAACTCCAGAAATCTATTTTTGGTCGGTGATATGAATATTGACATAAGTACAAACAGTACTGACAATTTCTCAGAAGAATACCTCACATTTAATGCCACCCACGGTCTTTACCCTACACACAATAGTCCCACAAGAGCTAGTTTAAAATGTGTGGACCACATCCTAACGAATTCCATCCTTCCATCAACTACACTTTTATTAAAGTCACCCATTACAGATCACCTGCCATTAATACTAGTCATCGACAAATATATAAAAAAACACAATGAAACATACACCAAGACGACCATCGATCACAGTAAAGTAAAAGCAGACCTTGAAAAATCAGACTTTTCTCATATTTTGTCCTGCAGAGATGCGAACTTAGCTGCCGATAGCTTACTGAATATACTCATGACCACAATCAATAGACATAAAAATGTAACCACAATAACAAGAAAAAACAGGATTCTAAGGCCATGGATGACTGCAGGACTAATACGATGCACTAGAAATCGAGATAGTCTTCACATGAAATCCAAAAAAATGCCAGAGAACATGACTCTAAAAACAACATACACCCGATATAGAAACTACTGCAATGCTCTACTCCGCAGACTAAAAACGGAATACGAAAGATCTCAAATAGAAAAGGCCGGAAATAATACAAAAGAACTATGGAAAGCCGTCAAAAATATCACAAACACTAAGAAAATAAATACCGCCCCCTTAGAATTACTGCAAACACATTCAAACCCCTCAACCTCTCTAAACCATGTGTTGAAATATTTCAGTGAACTCGGACAGAACTTAGCCGACAAAATACTATATGCCAATAGTCAGCAATCACCATTGACTCCATCCCTACCGTACAACATACACAGCCCGTCAAACTCAATATCGATCACAGAAGTATCAGAATCTGAAGTCGAAGCTATCATTCTACAACTTCGCACCAATTGTGCTGTGGGGTGGGATGGTATCCCGTCTCAGATTCTAAAGTTGGCTAGAGGGAGCTTGATTCCTCCAATAACCCATATCTAGCCATAACAACTGGGGTATTTCCCACAGTGTTTAAAAAAGCAGTAGTCCACCCGATCTATAAGAGTGGGGACAGAGATAGTGTTAGCAATTTTAGACCCATTGCAGTGCTAAGTTCATTATCTAAGATTTTAGAAAAGGTACTTAATAACTCACTCCAACGATTCCTCAACAAATACAATCTATTGGCACAAAACCAGTATGGTTTTCGTTCAGGTGTCTCAACCGAAGATGCCATACTCGACCTTACAACAAGTATCAGCAAAAGCCTGGACAGTGGAACCAAGTCCCTGTGCATATTTCTGGATCTCTCTAAAGCCTTTAACACAGTCTCTGTCCCGATCCTTTTAGAAAAGTTAGAAAAGATAGGTATTCGAGGTCTACCACATCAAATCTTTAAAGACTATCTGACAAATCGAAAACAATCAGTAAAGATAGACTGCCATATTAGTGAAGAAACCACAGTAAATTACGGCGTTCCACAAGGGAGCATCTTAGGCCCGACTCTCTTTCTGCTCTACATTAATGATCTCTGTACTCTTAATCTACCTAATACTAAAATCTTTACCTACGCAGATGATACAGCTATCTTAGTAAACGGACCCAACTGGCAAATAGTAAAAGAGAGAGCAGAATACTCCTTGTCTTTAATAAAACACTGGCTAAATAAAAACTTACTTACACTAAACTTGGCAAAAACAAATTATATACCGTTTTCTATTACAGCAGTTGGAAGTCCACCTCAAAACTTTTCACTAAAGGCACACACCTGCACAACACCAGCTGTATGCACCTGCAATGAAATTACTAGGGTAGATTCCATCAAATATCTAGGCGTGTTGATGGATAGTGGATTAAGGTGGGACAAGCATATTGAATTGATGGCCAGTCGTGTGAGACGCCTAATTCATTTATTCAAATCGTTGCGTGATATAATCACTCCGGAAAAGCTAAAATTAATTTATCTAGCGCTCGGACAGTCCATCATTCAATACTGTATTAGTGTATGGGGAGGGGCAGCCAAAACTATTTTAATCACCTTGGAACGAGCACAGAGAGCTGTATTAAAAGTACTATCAAAAAGACCTTACAGGTACCCTACTGTAACGCTCTACTCGGACATGAAAGTTTTGACAGTGCGTCAACTGTATATTCTTCGACTAGCCTCAAAAAAGCACCGAACTCTCCCAGTCCCTGTTCCAAATAGACGGAGCAAGAAAAATATCATCCCTAGTATACGCTGCAAAACCTCCTTTGGCAGACGACAGTTTTATAGCCTAAGCTGCAAAATTTACAATTTAATTAACAAAAAACCAAATATCGCGGGCCTAAATCATCACGAAGCAATTAATAAAGTAAAGAACTGGATACCACAACTCGACTACTTAATGACTGAAGAATTATTGAAGCATGTGGTATAAGTTTCAAAAAGATTGCCTCAATATAAAACTAGAGCTCTTAGTATATACAGACATACAACACACACGCCACGCGCACACACACACACACACACACACACACACACACACACACACACATACACACACACACACACACACACACACACACACAACGCACTTGTTCTTTTATTTAAAGTAAGTTAGTTATGTTGCCAATATATATATGATAAACCAGTGTTAAAGTATGTATGAAATTAAAATAATATATAAATAGTACCTATATTCCTTTATACGACGAACTCTGCTGTGCAGAGCGATATCACGGCACTTTTTGACTCATATTTTAATTAATCATGATCTCCACGACTGAACGCTGTCCTCCATAATACAGGCTCTTGCCTAGTATGGAATACAGAATCAGCACTTTTTGTGAACACTCTGTGTAATTTTAGTGTAAAATATTGTATTCATTGTAAAATACTTGTGTCAAATAAACATTTTTATTTATTTTTATAAAAAAAAAAAAAAAAAAAAAAAAAAAAAGAGCATGTATGAAAACACTTATGAAAGTAAAAGAAGCGAAAGTGATATGTCAGGATCGTGGCAAGTGGAAAGCCATAGTCCCTGCCTACTCGTTTGAGTGTGTGCACGCCAACGACAGTCGCATTCGTAGTATTTCATACACTGGATCTATTCTGCTCTAACTTATGTAAGAGCAGGATAGACACTGCACACACACGATCACGTCGTCCGCGCCGTCAGATTGATATGCTTCCTCTACATTAGGCAGGTACTCGCGAAGTTGAACGAAGTCGGCGAAGTCGCCCGGGGCAAAGAAAAAATTTGACGAAGTGCCCCTCTACACTAACGTATTCGTTCAACTTTGCGAGTAATGTAGAGGAAGCATTATAGTTAAAGACCAAAATATTTTGGGAGGCCTGGCGCAGCGTCGACGAACGACGCGTGCGTGCGCCACCCAAGGGGGGGGGGGGGCGCGCCCCCCGCGCCCCTACCCTGTATCCGCCACTGCTCACAACTCAAAGCACATATGATTTGACTTACATCTGGACTCGACTGGATGACTGACGTTTGACCTTTCAACACCCTAAGGGTGCACTAAGCTCAGCTCAGCTGGTAAGCAGGTGCTCGGCAACTTGTGGCAGATCTCGATCGGGACCTGGGTTGCATTGCCCAATGGTATTCAGAAAACCTGGTCGATTTTAATGTCAGAAAAATACAGGCGTGTGCGTTTACAGCTAAGAAGTCACCTTCATTCCTAATCTGAACAATGCGTGCTGGGCAGAGATGCCACTCATACACAGTGAAGAGAATCTTCGCCAGAACTGCGCGTTCCTCAGACGAACAATAAAAACCTGGAACGACCTACCCGCACACATGTTTCCCTCATCTTACAATCCCGGGTTCTTTAAGCGGACCGTGAAGAGGCACATCACAGGGCCGCCAACTTATAGACCACTGTCAGAAGTCTTACGGACTGTCAGGGTCGCCCCCAATCGCTAGATGCGAAATGGCTGGCGACATCAATTTGGTGGACGTCATATGTTTGTATGTCACCCTGCTGCGGGGTTAGCAGAGCAACTCTGAGTGGGACTTTAGCCCTAGAGCCAACGAAACCAATAAGTGTTCGGCCTTACTTCTACAGAGACGCAGGGGCACCGAGGCAGCTGAGGTAAAGTTATTGTGACTCAACAAAGGGACATTTCGAAACGGGGGCTCTCCTTCTTCCAGATGGGTGATCGTCCATGTTCCACTGAGGGAATCGCACTGGGCTCTCTGAAAGCAGAGGAGGCAGAGAGCGAGCGAGCACTAGGTATCACCTACTTAACTGGGAGAGATGTCGTCAACCCCCGCACCATGTATACCACGGGCCAGGGGAAGTTATATGTTTAGCTCGCCTAAATGGTGGCTGAAGGAAAGTCATGGCGATATACGATTTGGGGCTACTGTCACAGTTTACAATACTATTGGTTGTGATGTGCACCTTCACGCTCCATTTAAAGAATCCAATACGAGGAAGAAAACACGTGTTTGGGCAGAGGGTTCCAAGATTTTATGGTTCAACAGAGATACGATCTTTTAAATATCTCAGTTGTGGAGAAGATTCTCTTCACTGTGTAGGAGAGCCACTTTTTCGCAGCACGCATTGTTCGAGATCGAAAAGGAGTCTTTGGGCGAGCAGACACAAATTTATATGGTACCCTACAATGTGGATGGGCGCCAGAACACTAAGATCAATCAATCAATCAAGAAGCGCTCGTGGCCCCGCGGACTCAGTGTTCTGTAAACGATCAGTGCACTAAGCAACTTTTACTATAGCCGGTCCATGGATGGGTGACCATCCATCAGATCACTTTGTGACATTTATTTGAACGTTTCCGTGCTTCGGAAGGCACGTTAGACGTTGGTCCCTTGCCAGTAAAATGGCAGTCGTTAAGTCAAGTTGAAGACTTTATTTCAACAGCAGGCAGTCACAACCTGCGCCTGTCCATTTAAACACGGCAATACGCCACACTACAGACAACGATACCGTGCAGTTCGACGTTGTGGACGGCACGGAGACGTTACCCACTGCAGCATACTTCGAGAAGGCCAACCCCAAGATAAGTCGGAATCCTGCGAAGACCATCGGGAATCGCAAAACCTCTTGCTACTTGACCACAACCCACGACCCCGAGTTTAACTTCTAATAAATTGCCATCTTTACATTTTAATCTTACTTTTTATTTCTCTCTTCCTTTTCCTGAAAGCCTTCAGCTTTTCAGTGGCGCCCTTATCGTGGTTTCAAGTAGCGAGAAAGCGATTTCCGACGGTAGTCGGGAGGTCATAATTATAAGATATTTTAATGTGTGTAAAATAGTCTTAAGAGTGCCCGTTAGCGGGGTAGTTTCCCTCCAAATTAACACAACTACCCAGGAATTTGGCTCTCCTGACCTCTGCTGCCAACTTGTTCTTTCCGGCTTATTTTGTGAATTTTTATTAATTTTAGACATATTTCGGCAAACTCAAGAACCAGGCCAAATTTGAATCTTTCTCAACATAATTGTAAATTTTCCAAATTTTAACGGTCCCCATTTTTATTTTTCACACCCTCTATATTTATTTTATGGTGGAAATTTTTAAGTAAATTACAGTAAAAGTTTTTATTTTTTCAATTTTAAATATTACTTTGATAAAGTTCTGAAGTAAAACTTCTAATTTTAAACGCTTACATTAATTTTCGTAAGTGATTTGTATAGCATATAATCATCGTAAAAAGTAGTCAAAGTATATCACCACCACAAATTCTTATTTTTTATTTTTTTACGGTGTCAAACCGCCTCAATTTTATTGTATTTCCTATACTTATGTGAATTTACAGCGAGACCAACAGCCGATAATTACACTTCTGGGTAACAATCCCTATTGAATTTTCACTTTAGTAAAACGGTATAACAAATATTTCACGAATTTGCACTTCAAGTAAATAATAGAAGATTTATAATTGTTTTCACTTTTCAAATTGCGTTGAACTCTGGTACACTGAAAATAAAACTGTAGAAAAAGCATTCCAAACGTAGATTACGCATTAAATACACTCTTGCCAAAAACAACTTTAAATTAGTAACTTTGACTCGTGTTTCAAAAAAACAACGGCAAATTTTGCTTTTGAATTAAATACACTCCTGACACCAACAGTTTGATACAAGATTATTTCCAGAACCGTCCAAGTGCGAATCGCTTTTGACACAATTCGAAATATTTAAGGGTTCCGTAGTAGTAAGGAACAATTTATATAAAAAAATTTGTTAGTACGTGATAACATCCAAATAACTCTTGGCACGTTCGCGGGAATAGTAAAATTTAAATAAAAACAATATTACCTGTGTATTTCTATATACATAATTAATTACGTGGGACAAATTATAAAAAAAAGGTGAAATGTGGGTATATAATATGCCTCTGCCTACCCCTTCGGGGATAAAGGCGTGATGATGAACCTGAACCTGAACCATAATTAATCGATTAAAACTGTTAAACATTTATTAAAATTCATTAACCAATCATCAAACACTTTAATATCACTACTTACTACTTCTGGTTAGATTAACATTTTTGTATCAGTTAGATATATCACAACAGTTTAGTAAATAAATTAAAATATACAGTATTTACTATGTATAAAACAAATTACTTACAGTAAAACATTAACTATACTTACTTAATTTTATTGTCATACCTACACTCACGCCTTTCATTCTCAAAAGGGTAGGTAGTTAGGATAAGTACATTCGACTTTTTTCTACTAAAGAGTAAAATCGTTTGTTATTTACATCTTCTTTAAAAGTCTTAGAAAACAAGCTCGTTTTATTATCACGGTAGATCGTTTACCAAGTAGAACCAATTTTCAAAAAATAACGAATTGGAAAGTACTTAACCTGATTTGAGCAAACCTGTACCCTACCATTAAAAGCTCAAAATTGTGAAAGAATATAATAATTTCCCAGGACAGCACCCATACTTTAGTATTTCGTAATAAATTAAATAAAACTGGTCAGGATTAATAAATTAAACCTAAATGATAAACATAGGTACAGTACCTAAGTCAATTTTATGATAAGTACATGTCCTGTTTTGCAAAGTGGTTATGCCAACAAAGCTACATGTAGCAAAATTGTGACTTAAATTAGAGAGAAGATACTAGAATGAAAATCGAAGAAGGAGAAGAATTAGATGTCAGAAGTAGAAGGAAACTAAGATGCAAATGATTAGTTGGAAGAAGAAAGAATTTCTTTTCAAGAATATTGTGCGGTAGTTGGAAACAAACTATTCAATTTAGTACAACGGGAATCACGCTTGCGTACCAGACGCAGAACCTTGAATAGTTCCCTTTTGAAGATCCCCATATACCTACTTGGGAAAATAATTACCCCATACCACAGGGCGGAAACTCCATACGTTTTCAAGCTTGACTGTGTACGTGTGACCAATAAGGCTAAGCAAATGTTCCCTCACGACACCCGCCAACTATAATGACAGCTGTGGCGCGGGGGAGGGGGGGAGTTGCCTATTTATATGTATATGTAATATTATTATATTATCTTTGCCCATACTACAGTAGCTTGGGCAATACAGACAGGAAGATATTGACTTGTATAATGACAAGAAAGATTTTTTTTTTTTCAAATCTTTTATCTCGTTGATTGGGCATTTAAATGGCGAAGTTCTCTTCAGTGCGTGTGTGTTTTTTCTCTGCTAGGCACATGTCTCATTTCTTACCGATTTTCATGAAACTTGGCGATTCAAAATGTGTCAAGTTCTAAAAAAATGTGACATTTTAAGAGGGACTGTGTTTTAGTATTTCACCTTTATAATGAAGTCAGCTTGATTCGACCAGTCACGAAATTTTAAATTAAAATTGACTTTTTCGAATTAATTTCGTGACATTGATATTTACATAGACTTTGGGACTGATAGAAATATTACATTTTTAACCGAATTCCAAAAAAATGAGGAGGTTCTCAACTAATTGAGAACATCCTACTTTTTTTTTTAAATGAGTGACTTAAAAAAATTACATACGGTCTAAAACGTATGTATTTTTTTAAGTCACTCATCTTCAAACATCAATATTTCTTCCAGATTATCTCACTATTATTATAAATAAAACTTTCAGTCAAATTTTACAAAGTAATTAAGTACCTACTTATAATTGAATTGCAACGCAATAAAAAAATGTAATTTCTGACGAATGTAGACCAATATATCTACACTCCTAAAGGTATGCTTCCATTTTATTTTAGGTAACATTGCGCACTTATTAGTAACTATTTAGTAATCTGTGCTTATGTGTAGACGGTAATTTACTGGTCAATCATTTGTCTCATATTTATAAACGGGAAAAGATGAGACAAAATACTTTTAACCAGTAAATTTTCGCTTATTCGTATGTGAAGTCGTATGAATCGAAAATTCGCGTCTAGCTACAATACGATTATTTTAATCGTCAATCATTTGTCTCATATTTATAAACGGGAAAAAATCAGACAAATAATCTCACCATTTAACTTTCGTATACGCTTTGAAATATTATGATCGAAAATTCGCGTCCAGATACAATACAATTATATTTTATTCGCTGACCAAAACTTCAGACTCAAGTTTAACGGTGATGTGGTGACATGTAGTGCTTTGTCATACACTGCGAAAAGCACTTTAAGTACTTGAAAATATATTATTTTGTATCTTTATAGGACCTCAAGATGACGTCATCAGCCTCATAGTTCTGTAGCTTTTGTGTTGATGTTGCCTATTGCCGTGGTGAAATGGTCAGGCGCAGATTGTGACTACTTTGTTGAAACTTAATAAGTTTGAAGCTTAACGATCTACCGTTGCTAGGAACCGAAACCAACGGCTTAACGGTCATCCGATTACCAGACTCAGCGTAAAATGCTTAACCTCCTTAACAGCTTAAGTTACATCTAAGATATATGGTCTTCTCTCGGTCGCTGAAGTAAAGCATCGATGGTTGCTTCCTCTGGGGTTAAGTTATCGTTTTCGTGGTCATCGTTCGGCTCCTCATCCGCGAGTCGGTTTCGTTGTATCAATGTGGCGGGAAATGTGTGGTATACTACGCTGCCTACTCCCGCTTCTGAAAACATAATTGAACACTCTTAAACAAGTACTATAGTCAATACTTAGCTTAACTAGTTGTACCTGGTCTATATCTAATGGCAGAGCATTCCACAATCGTATTGCCAAAACAATTAAGGATATTAGAAATAATATTGTGGATTGTTTTAGTATTAAATTCGAATTCAAATCCTAGCCATCTCAGTAAGATCAGAGAGGTCGAAATCCAAAATATAAATATAAATATGTAACTACTTTATGTTTTGACAAATTCTAAAAAAAATGTGGGCGTATAATATGCCTCTGCCTACCCCTTCGGGGATAAAGGCGTGACCATATGATATATGTTTTATGCTTTGAAACAAAAACATATTTTTCAAAAAAGGAAATGGGCATGAACTACCAAAAGGTATTTTGCTTACGACGTTAGAACATTTGTCACAAAGATTAATCTTTTAAATTCTATATTCCTTAATTTATCATTTTTAAAATAAAATTATATCAATTCAATAATTATATCAATTTCATTTTCTTTTTGTGCTGCGAGGGACAAGGTAAGGCTAGTTTTAGTCCAAAAAATCCATTGCACCCATTTTTAGGGTTCTGTATCCAAATGGCAAAAACGGAACCCTTATAGATTCGTCATGTCTGTCTGTCTGTCTGTCCGTCCGTGTGTCACAGCCACTTTTCTCCGAAACTATAAGGCCTATGCTGTTGAAACTTGGTAAGTAGATGTATTCTGTGAACCGCATTAAGATTTTTATATAAAACTAGAAAAAAGCAGTTAATTTTGGGGGTCCCCATACTCAAAACTGTAACTCAAATTTTTTTTTTCATTAAACCTATAATTGTGGGGTATCTATAGATACCTAGGTCTTCAAAAATGTTATTGAGGTTTCTAACATCATTTTTTTCTTAAGTGAATAGTTTGCGCAAGAGACACTTCCAAAGTGAAAAAATGTGTCCCCCCCCCTCTAACTTCTAAACTAAGAGAACGATAAATCTAAAAAAATACAAAATGTTCATTGCCATAAAATCTACCTCGGATCGGATCGGATCTGCATCGGAAATCAAATACAAATATTTAATAAAAAAGGGGGGTTAATTTTTTTATTTAAAAAAAAAATTGTCGCACATTAAGAATCCATTTTTTACCGCGGCAATTCGAGGTAACATGGTCGCCGTGGCAAAACAAACACGGAGCATCCGTCCGGCTGTCGTTGTCGCTTTCTACTGCCGCTCAGTAGCGATAGAAAGGGTGATATTGAAAATTTATAGGACCTTTAAAACGGATTTACGGTTAAAGTATTCATGTGACTTTTTTTCTTCATTTTTGTAATGTTTCATGACTGATGCCACGTCACATGACGAAATTTGAACAGGTACTTTTGTTACACCCAATATAAAAAAATTATAATATATACCTACCCATTACAATGAAAGTTCTTGCTGCTACGGAACCCTTCATGGGCGAGTCCAACTCGCACTGGGCCGGGTTTTTTATTTAGCTTAATGAAATTCAATTCTATTAGGTATTCGATAGCTAATTGAATAAGCATTTGTTCCGGCATGAAATAATATGCAGTATGCTACTGCTCAAGATCGACAGGTATAGCAGGTAATTTTTTTCTATATCATAATTCAACTTTCAGTGGGTACTCATACTTACCCGTGTTGCCGGCAGTTTTACTCCTGTTCCTGTTGTTCCTGTGCCAGATGCGCTGTATCACGACGATCACGCACACCAGCAGCAGCAGAGTCACTGACGCCAGTACGATCACTACGAGATGTAAGCCTGCTTGCCTGGAAATGAAATGGGTAGTTTTTAGTTAAATACACATCCATAATTATTAGTCACACACACAGAGCAACGCGCGCCTTCGCGTTGTCCTATATTTTCAGTATTCCCAGACCGGCTCAATTCATCGAAAATTTTGTATACTGCTATCAGAATGATTGGTAATTCTACGGCTTATTAACCTGGAACTAGCTGGTTTATACAATAGTCTGCGGAATAACAAACTTCTGACTAAATTACAGGATATACAGCATCTTTGGGCATATTAGAACAGTCTCAGAGTGTTTGAGCGTAATACGGAACGTACTGGTGGCGCCACCTTTAGTCGTAAACCGCAATTGTTTACATATAATTATGCCATAAAATTGTAATACCTAACTACTTAAAAAGTCATATTGTGCAGATTTTAGTTTACTTGTTTTGCAATGTAAGGCGCTCTTGCCATGTCTGAATCGCGCTATTGAAGTTTGTGTTGGTGTATATATAAGCGTTCTGAATTAAAGCCGATTTGAATTCGCCTTCCTTGGATACGTTTTTTTTATTCAACAACCTTGAGGAGACTTGTAAATGGTCCTCACGAGCAGGATAGTCCAGGAGCTGGAAAATACAGTGCACCA
Organism: Miltochrista miniata; assembly: GCA_933228765.1. NCBI lineage: Eukaryota > Metazoa > Arthropoda > Insecta > Lepidoptera > Erebidae > Miltochrista > Miltochrista miniata. The sequence continues at coordinate 36,477,740 of OW121758.1, read as the reverse complement.
CTACGGAAGTTCCAGATAGTAGCAGCGGAGCAATATATAGAAGGGGTCTACACCGACCGCAGCTGAAAAAGTGGTATTGTGTGTTTCAAGTGGACAATAAACTGTGAGTAATTTCAACCTTATTTCGTAGAAGAAATTAACTTAGTTGCTGGATTTGGCTGATTGGGACTTAGGATATTCAAGAAAAAAGTGTTGAGACGGGGAACCTATGCCCGATTTCAAAAAATATTAGAAGTCCTAAACACTTAGAAAAATCACAACAAATATTTCATCGACTTAGAAAAGTTTTTACTGGAATTCCAGGGACTTGGAAAATTTTTGAGAAATTTACATCGACTTAGAAAAGTTTGCAACGACAATATTTGAACTTCATATTCAACATAGAACTTCTTATTTGGAATTTATTCTTCGTATTGGTGCCAACTTTAAAGCAATTGTTCGTGTTTATTATTGTTGATTTAATATAAAGGAGTTAAAATAGAATCACTATCAAAACTTCAATTTGATGGAGCGTCTAATATGGGTAATGCTAGAACCAACTTCAAGAAATCACCCAAAGATCGTATAACGGTTTCATACCTGGAGGCGCGTCTAGAAGTGTTGGAGAAGTTGTGGTCATCTTTTTATACAACTCATAGAAAAATTATTGCGGAAATATCTCATATCGAGTTGCGCGCTTCTGAATATAACACTGAAGGGTTATATGCATCTACCGAAGAGTTATACATCGATTACAAAACCGAACTAAAAGATAATTTAGTAAAAATTAATCTTAAAAATAATTCTAAGTCGAATAATTGTAAGTCTAGCGATAATGTGGCTTCTCAGAATGTAGGCAATAGTAATGTAGTTAAGTTACCGAAAATAAGATTACCCATATTCAGCGGAAAATATACAGAGTGGACCAACTTTCGCAATTTATTTATGTCTCTTATTCATAATAATAAAACTTTGAACGATATAGATAAACTTAATTATTTAAAGGGTCATTTAACTGGGGAAGCAGAGCAGTTGCTTCGTCACTATGATATTAGTGAGGAAAACTATTTAATTTGTTGGGAAAAATTGGACAAGGAGTATAACAACAAAAAATTCTTGTCTAATAAAATTTTAACACGTTTTATGGGACAAAGGTCACTAACTTCAGAGTCACCAAATGAGCTAAAACAACTGCTTCATACTAGTAGTGATTGTTTAAATGCTTTGAAGCAACTGGGAATTAATACCGAATCTTGGGATATTATTGTGATTCACATTTTGAGCTTAAAGTTGGACAACGAAACTAGAAAGGCTTGGGAACTATCAATCAGTAGTCCTTCAGACGACTTACCAACATGGCAGATGTTCCAAGATTTTCTTCACCAACGCTCTAAAGGGTTGGAAAATTTAGAATTTAAGAGCTTTAAGGGTAATTCTAGTAATCGTAATACAGTAAATAAGGTAAAAGCTTTTCATGTAGCCACTGATTCATGCCCACTTTGTAATGAAAATCACAAATTACATTCCTGTTCAAAATTTGTAAAAGATGATATTGAAACACGTCGTAAGTTTGTCCAAACGCAAGGGTTATGTTTTAACTGCTTGGGTCCTCGTCATTCCGTTGTGAAATGTCGCTCATTAACAAGGTGCCGCGTCTGCAAGAGAAAGCATCATTCTCTATTACATAACCCTCACGGTTCAGCACAGGATGATACGTCAGGGCAAGTCGAACACTCGTCTGGTGCGGGAACTGTGTCCAATATAGCTATTGATCAAGGCAATTCCAACGAATTCGTAAATTGTTTCTCGAAGGTTCAGTCTCAAGTTTTGTTGGCGACTGCCTTAGTAAATATAGAGTCAGAATCAGGTACAAACATAACGTTTATGTCTTTATTAGACCAGGGTTCACAGGCTACATTCATTACTGAGTCTGCAGTTCAATTACTTGGATTGAAGAAAATTAAAAACAAAAGTTGTGTTTCCGTGTTAGGAAGTGACGCTAGTTCAAGTGTTATATCAACACATTCGGTCCTTATCAAACTAAAATCACTTCTTGACACACGGGTAATCATAAGCATCAAAGCACACGTCCTTAACAAATTGACCAACCTACTTCCTAGTAAACAGGTTTCAATTCAAGTGTGGTCTCATTTTAAGAAACTGTCGTTACCATTAGCAGACCCCTTCTTTCGGTACGCCCAATAAAGTAGATTTAATCATTGGGGCAAATGTATACGGACAGATGCTAAAGCAAGGCCTATATAAAGATCCTACTAATCAACTAATAGCACAGAATACTTCTTTTGGATGGATTATATCTGGTGAAATAAACGAGGCAGAAGTGAATCCGATATCCTATCAAGTAATGCACGTCCAGTTAGACGAATGTGATCTGCTGCGTCGATTTTGGGAGCTGGAGTCGGAGCCTTCACCTGTAAAATCAAAGAAGTTTCTTAATGAAGAGGAGGAAAATGTGAAACAATTTACACTAGCACGACCACTAGGGACAATACCGGTCGTTACATAGTTAAGCTTCCTTTTAGGGAATCAACGCAAAAATGCCTAAAAGGAAATTCTTTAAAAATTGCACTTAAAAGACAGTCCACTATAGAAAGAAAACTATCAAGGGATCCTGAACTAAAAGTAAAATATTCAGCGGTGTTTGCTGAATATGTGAGTCTACGTCATATGGAACTTGTACCTCCGGATGAAATAGAAAAAGAAGCTGCTTGTTACTTACCTCATCTTCCGGTGATACGAAATGACAAAACTACAAGTCAAGTTCGTATTGTATTTGATGCGTCTTGTCCTTATGAAAATGGTGTCTCATTGAATGATGATTTAATGGTTGGGCCCACATTGCAGTCAGATCTTCGGCACATATTGATGAGATGGCGAACGTCACCGATCTGTTTTGCAACTGATGTGGTGAAAATGTATCGCCAAGTATTGGTTACTCGTGGAGACATAGATTTCCAACGTGTGCTTTGGAGGGAAGATCCTAGATCTGAAATACAACATTACCGCCTTTTGACAGTTACATTCGGAACCTCTTCTGCACCTTATTTGGCCGTCCGTACGTTGCGTGCTAGAAACTGTTTGCAATGGATGTTGCTGTAATATTATATTTTATGTGACTTGCAATTTGTCAATAAGGAACACGGAGGGCGCTGTAATTCAGTATCTATTATTTTGGTGGGTGAAATTTGCACATATTGTAAAAATAAAGAATCTTCAAAAAGATACATACTACTAACGCTGTTTTTGGCTTTGATTGCTAAGATTCAACTACTGACCACTGGATGTCAGCTGCAACTGAAAACTTTTGCAATAGATGCCGCTGTAATTAATATTTTTGTACATCTTGCAATTTGTTTTTTAAGGAATACAGAGGGCGCTGCAATTAATTATAATATCTATTATTTCTATTATTGGCAAATATATAATACAGATCTAAGATAAAATGAATGATATAATCCAAATATTAAAACGCATAGAAGAAGACATGCAAAACCAGCGCCAAGAAATGAATGAGATGAAGAGTACTATAATACAAGACATAAACAAACATATCGACACAAAAGTTAAAAGCATAGAACTTAAATTTGAAAATTTGGAGAAAAGGATAGAAGAACAACAAATAAGTATAGATAGAATGGAACAGCTCCTAAAAAAGAAGAATTTGATATTTTTTGGCATAGCAGAAAAAGGAAAATCTTACTATGAATTGGAAAAGACAGTTATACAAATTATTGCAGAAAAAATGAATATACCTTGCGATCCACGAGATATTGAATCAGTGAAAAGAAGACTTTAAGTACAATGGGTTTAAAAATTAAATTACTGAAACATAAAAAATACTTAGAGGAGTCAGGCATATATATAAAGGAGGATTTCACGCAAAAAATATTACAGAAAAGGAAACAATTACAGGAGGAGCTTACAACCCGAAGAGAACTTGGCGAACGTGTAGCACTAAGGTACGATAAAATAATTACTTTAAAAAATAATAACCGAGAGTCAATGGAGCATACACAAACCAAGAAAAACTACAAAAGAAAGCCAAATTCCCCTCCTGAGGCGCTACCTAAACTTCAAAGGAATTCCTTTCACACTGTAAAGAAAACTAAAACCACTTTAGACTCTTATTTGATACCTAGTACCTCAATGACGGCTTCTGAATGTGATTCGGCGATTCAGGGTATTGAAAAATAGCAACGACGATTGGCCTCACTCCAACAACAACAAAATACTAATATAAGTACAAGGAGCTCTCCCAATACGGCTGGTCACCGAGGGAGCAGTAGACCAACACCCTCCATCATTAATAAATCAACAAACCATCGTATCTATTTGTGCACAATGAATGTGCGATCACTTGTAGCAGACGGCCGGCAAGAACAACTGGAGCACTCAATACAAAACATGAAATGGGATATATTGGGCCTATCAGAAATCAAAAAGGAAGGAACTTTCATAGAAGAGCACGAGGACTACATATTCATGTATACCGGTGAGCAGAGCGGGAGAAACGGCGTGGGCTTTATGATCAAAAAGAAATATAAATTACATATCATCGACTTCAGGGTCATTTCAGATAGAGTAGCAAGGCTAGACATGACCTTTGATAACTATAATATAAATATAATCCAAGTCTATGCGCCCACCGAATGCAATTCTACTCAAGAAGAAATTGATACATTTTACAATGACATAAGAAAAGCTCTGGAAAATTCTGTACCACAAACCATTATAATAGGTGATTTTAATGCTCAAATAGGTCAAAGCACATTGGACGATAGAGCTGTCATGGGTCCGTGGGGATATGGAACGAGAAGTCCTCGAGGAAAAACAATAATTGAATTTTGCCTGGAAAATCAGATGTACATTATGAACACACATTTCAAGAAAAAATCTCAACGCAGGTGGACATGGCGGTCACCGGGCGGTAGAAACCTTAATGAAATAGACTTTATATTGACTCGTAAATCACATGTTCATACCATAAAAACATTGAAGTCATGAACACTACTTATCCAACTGACCATAGAATGATTCGTGCAACGCTTGTTTTGGATTCGGGGTCAAGAAAAAGAAAGTCATTCCGAGGTAGACAATTAGTACATACTCCAGCGGATCACCTCATTCTAAAGGCAAGTTTTATCGAGTTGGGAAAAACCTTGACACCTCGAACAACTGTTCAAGAAGACTACAACCACCTTATAAACAGAATTAAAACCAGTATCGGCAAACTACCCAGAAGACAAAAGCAAAATAGAATCGACTACATAATAACCGAAAAGACTCGAGGTATGATTGAAGAGAGAACAAAGCTCAAAGAAAAATCCACACGGACAGAAACAGAAAAGAAAACCTTAAAATCTCTTTATTCTAAGATTAAAAAAGACATTAAAAGAAACAAAGAAAATTATAATTTAAAAATATTTGAAGAAGAACTTGAAAAGAGACGATCCATCAAACGAGGAAATAAACGAGTAAATACCACAAAATTGTGGATTCCATCCCTTAAAAATAGTACAGGAGCTAAAACCACGAACAGAAATAACATCTTAGATATAGCTACCAAATATTATAAAAACCTCTACACAGTGGATGAATCTGAGAATGTCTACTACTCTGAGTACTTGTTAGACGCGCAATACAATACTGAGGCCTTCCCTAAACTACTAAACAGTGAAATACAATACGCTCTAACAATGCTTAAAAATATGAAAAGCCCCGGCGAAGACAACATAACAAACGATGCTCTCAAAACATTGGTGGAACCTATTACTCCTATTCTAACGGAACTTTTTAACGATATTCTTTTCCAGAGACAAATACCTAAACAATGGGAAACTTCAATTATAACTCTGCTCTATAAAAAGGGAGACCCGCTTCAAATAAGCAATTATCGACCGATCAGCCTTCTACAATCAACATATAAACTGTTTACAAATGTTATTTTAAACAGAATCAAGAAACACCTTGAGTTTCAACAACCTAGAGAACAAGCTGGTTTTAGAAATAATTATTCAACATTAGACCATATATTCACATTGCGACAAGTAATTGAAAAATATATTGAATACAACAAAATATTGTATGTAGCGTTTGTCGACTATCAAAAAGCTTTCGATACCATTTTACACAGCAAGCTATGGATTGCCCTAAGAGAGCAAGGAATACAACATGAATACATAGAAATATTAAATGAAGTATATAAGAAGAGTAAGGCTACTGTAAGACTGGAAAAGAAGGGCGACGAATTCATGTTGAAGCGAGGCGTGAGGCAAGGTGATCCAATCTCACCAAATTTATTCAATGCTCTACTGGAACACATTTTCAGAAAGTTCGAGTGGTCAGGGCTTGGCATAAATATTAATGGTGAACATTTAACTCACTTGCGATTTGCGGACGATATTGTAATAATCTCTGACAGCCACGTGGACCTCCAATATATGCTCGAGTCTCTAGATTCGGAAAGTACTAAATGCGGACTACAGATAAATCCAGAAAAGACATGTATAATGACAAATGGAAAGATAGAGACAATGACTGTTAACGGCAAATCTATAAAGTACGTTGATGAATATTTATACTTGGGTCAGAATATCTCCTTTGAAAATCACTACACCGAAGAAGTAGATAGAAGAATCAAAAAAGCTTGGAACTCATACTGGTCACTCAAGCACATTTTCAAATCCCAAATAAAAACTAGCCTGAAAAAGGAGGCGATGGACTCCGTCGTTACTCCAACTCTGCTTTATGGATGTCAGTCATGGCCCATCACAAAGGAAATAATAGCAAAGGTTCAAACGTTCCAAAGAGCCGCCGAAAGGAGCATGCTTGGTCTGAAGCTGAGAGACAGAATTAGATGCAGAGACATCCGGAACAATACAAAAATTATGGATGCGGCTGAAACTCTATGCCGCCTTAAATGGCGGTGGGCTGGACATACGGCGAGAACAAAAGACGATAGGTGGAGTGAGAAAATACTTCACTGGTACCCACGAGACGCACGCCGGCCGCCTGGCCGCCCTCGCCGCCGGTGGGCGGACGATATCGTGGCCACTGCTGGCATTACATGGACGCGCACTGCACAGGACAGACAAGCATGGAATAAGATGGAGGAGGCCTTCGTCCAAAAATGGACACCCAAACTCATGTAAAGGTTAATTCAATGATTCTATCAAGTTTAATTTAATTATGTTTTTTGCAATTACAATTAGTATTTCAAGAGTCAAATTTTTATCCAATATAATGAGCTTTGACTCAATTTGACTTTATGATATTATGTTGATTAGGTTATTAAAATTTTGACTCAATTTGATGGAATTTATAGAATTTAATTAATTTGTACCTATATAGTTTATTTCTGCAATTTTGATTTAATTCATTAAAATTTATGAGATTTGATTTGATTTTAACTTCATTTAAGTTGTATCTCTTTAATTTTTGTAATTTGATGACTATTTTAATGTATTTAATCAATTTATTTTAGTGTAGTTGTTTTAATGTATTCAATTTGTTTTGACTAAAATTTTGACTCAGTTTGATGGAATTTATAGAATTTAATTAATTTGAATTGAATTTATTTCTGCAATTTTGATTTAATTCATTGAAATTTATGAGATCTGATTTGATTTTTATTTGATTTAAGTTGTACCTATCTCTTTAATTTTTGTAATTTGATGACTATTTTAATGTATTTAATCAATTTATATTAGTTTAGTTGTTTTAATGTATTCAATTTATTTTAACGTAAGCAATTATTATAATATAAGCAACTTCTACTCTGATGTAATAATGTTTGGGAAAGAAAAGGCTATTACTTACTTACGTTGCGTCAGTTGGCTCATGATGAAGGTGGAGAGTATCCCAGAGCAGCTGAGATAGTGTTATCTGATAGCTATGTGGATGATATTTTGAGCGGCTGTGAGAGTATACCAGAAGCAAAACAATTGTTTCATGACTTGCAAAAACTGCTCGCCAGAGGTGGTTTCGAGCTGCAGAAGTGGAAAACCAATAGCAACGAGTTAATGCAGTGGATGGAAGAGAATAAGAACATGAATTCGTCGAATATTACAGTAGACGACCCTGAAATTAAAAATAATCAAAAGGACATAAAAACAGATGCCATAACAAAAATGCTGGGACTTACCTGGGACAGATGTAGTAGATGTAGTACCTTCAAGTATACTGTGCAGTTGTGTCCGTTGGAGAAACCAATAACCAAACGTAAGGTTATTTCAGAAATCTCTCGTTTGTATGATCCACTAGGCTGGTTGGCGCCGATCATAGTCCGAGCAAAGATCTTTATTCAAAAAATTTGGATTGCTGGAATAAATTGGGATGATGAACTTACACCTGAATTATTGACTGAATGGACCAATTACCGGGAAAGGCTTGAAGATTTATGTAGCTATGAAGTACCTAGATGGATGGGCACTCGAAAAAATGATAAAAGTGTTCAGCTACATGGATTTTGCGACGCGTCTAGCGAAGCGTACGCCGCAGCCGTTTACGTTCGTGTTACAGACCAGCAGGGAAACATTCAAGTTCATCTCATTGCATCAAAAACAAAAGTAGCCCCAGTTAAACAAATATCGATTCCACGATTGGAACTATGTGGAGCTGTGCTGCTTTCGAAATTATTAAGGGAAGTTTCTGACGTATTGAGTATTAAAATGCAACAAGTTCACGCATGGACTGATTCCTCTATCGTACTCGCGTGGTTAAGCAGTCATCCGAGTAGATGGCAAGTGTTTGTGGCTAATCGCGTCTCTGAGATCCTAAGCAGCCTGAGTAGATCACAATGGTCACACGTTCAATCAAAAGAAAACCCAGCGGATTGCGCGTCAAGAGGAATCATGCCAACTGATGCGTACCAAACTCAACTCTGGAAAACTGGTCCCAAATGGTTAAGTGAAGCTGAAATTCACTACGGAACCAATTTGGGATATGAAACAAGAACAGAAGAGAAAGCCAATAGGAATTGTCAAGCACTAGTCTCTATAGAAAGTGATTGATTGTGGGAGAGATTTTCCACCTTGCGAAGACTGGTCAGAGTCTTAAGCTGGTGTAAAAGGTTCAAATCAATTGGGACGAAACAGAACTCCGACAAACTGCCGCAATGGCTTACAAGCAGGGAATTACAAGAGACTTTACTTACAAGTATAAAGCAGTGTCAATGTCATAATTTTTGTGAAGAGATCAAATGTATAGCTAACCAACAAACCATAAAAAAGAATAGTAAACTTACCTCCTTGAATCCATACATCGATGAAGCAGGCATCTTGCGAGTTGGGGGTCGACTAAACCAAGCATTAATTACTGAAAACAGGAAGCATCCCATGATTCTTCCTGCAAAGTCGCATTTAACGTCTCTCATAATAGCAGATGCTCATGAAAAAACTCTTCATGGAGGACCACAGCTTATGCTCAATTATTTGCAGTCTCGTTATTGGATTTTGGATGCAAAGAATCAAGTTAAGAGGTTCGTGCGTAGTTGTGTTGTTTGTGTCCGTTATGCTTCACAAAATCGCGAACAACTTATGGGACAGTTGCCAACAGCCAGAGTAACACCTAGTCGCCCCTTTAAGCAAACTGGCGTAGATTACGCAGGGCCTATCAACATACGCACAACTAAGGGTAGAGGCCACCATGCATATAAAGGGTACATTTGTTTATTTATATGCATGGCAACTAGAGCCATACACCTCGAATGTGTAAGTGATATGACATCGGACGGATTTCTAGCTGCGTTCAAACGATTTGTGGCACGTAGAGGGCATTGTGCAGAACTTTATAGCGACAACGGAACCAACTTTATTGGAGCTTCTCGAGAACTGAAAAAGTTGCTGTGTCATGAAAGATCTGACTTGGTACCGGAAATAGTAAACTGGTTGTCTTCAAATGGCACTACGTGGCATTTTATACCTCCTCATGCTCCAAATTTCGGAGGATTGTGGGAATCAGGCGTAAAATCCACAAAGCATCACCTCAGGAGAGTCATTGGGAACTCTACTCTCACCTTTGAAGAAATGAGTACCGTGCTGGCTCAAATTGAGGCTTGCCTTAATTCGAGACCCATGTGCAGTCTCAGTACAACAGCAGACGATCCAATACCGCTAACTCCCGGTCACTTCTTGGTTGGCGAGCCTCTTGTACTAGTACCGGATGCAAATTATGAGTCATCCAATATCAGTAATCTCAAGAGATGGCAACTTGCACAACGCATGGTTCAAAACTTTTGGAAGAAATGGTCACAGGAATATTTGACACAGTTCTTGCACAGATACAAGTGGCAATATCAACGACCCGAGCCAAACATTGGGGATATAGTGTTAGTGAAGGAAGATAACCTTCCTCCAGCTCGGTGGTTATACGGAATCGTCACCGACAAACATCCTGGTTTGGACAAACTCACTCGTGTAGTCAGTTTAAAATGTAATGGTAGTATTATGAAACGTCCTGTGTCCAAACTCTGTATTCTTCCTGTTGAAAAGTAATTGTGTTAGTTAGACAGGCTTGTGGTTGGTAAAGAATATACATGTGTCATGATTAGAATAAAATGCAAATTTGTTGATGCTTAACTTTAGTGCTTGTTTGTTTGTTTAGATAAGGATTTCTTTTTGAAAGATCCAACATGGTACTTGGTAATAGTCAAAATTAAGAGCAAAACATACTCAAATGTTTATCTGAAAGTTAGGTACAGTCTTTGTTTATCTTCACGGTCCAATCACAGTTATACTGAGCGTGAATATGGTTATTGTGTAGTTTGTAGTTACTTTATGTTATTGAGTTTGTTACTACAGTTAAGTAAAGTTAGTATTAAGTATATACATTGGAATTATCACGGTGGGTGCTGTATTAGAATGAACCCTTGGTTCATAGTGGGCGGTATGTTTGAGCGTAATACGGAACGTACTGGTGGCGCCACCTTTAGTCGTAAACCGCAATTGTTTACATATAATTATGCCATAAAATTGTAATACCTAACTACTTAAAAAGTCATATTGTGCAGATTTTAGTTTACTTGTTTTACAATGTAAGGCGCTCTTGCCATGTCTGAATCGCGCTATTGAAGTTTGTGTTGGTGTATATATAAGCGTTCTGAATTAAAGCCGATTTGAATTCGCCTTCCTTGGATACGTTTTTTTTATTCAACAACCTTGAGGAGACTTGTAAACAGAGTCAGGAATTTTTAATATTCAAATTAACACTAAACTTGTTGGGCACATTCTCGTAAATGTATGCCAAGACAATATAACTGTCTTAGGTATATGGTAAAGTATCAGGATTGATCAACAAGAAAAGGAAGTTCTATTGTATGAACACTTACTGTGTGGTATAAACTTCAGCAGGCACTTCTATGCGGCTACTGGCTTCACAAGGTCTACCATCAGGACACCAGCAACTGTGTATTTCTCCATTCTCTTCTGTGCAGTTGCCGTTGCACTCCTTGCAGTCCACTCTGAAACAGACATTTTTACAAACATTCAATACAGCATTTCTCATCATGGCTGTCTATCAGGCTGGCAACATCATTTTGGCGAGCTAAATATAAAAGAATTACATAGGTACATACATACATATGGTCACGCCTTTATCCCCGAAGGGGTAGGCATATTATATGCCCACATTTCACCTTTTTTGTATATAATTTGTCCCACGTAATAGGTGGTGAGCCGTATTGCCGTGTTTAAATGGACAGGCGCAGGTTGTGACTGCCTGCTGTTGAAATAAAGTCTTCAACTTGACTTAACGACTGCCATTTTACTGGCAACCGGGACCAACGGCTTAACGTGCCCGCCGAAGCACGGAAACGCTCAAATAAATGTCACAAAGTGATCACATGGATGGTCACCCATCCATGGACCGGCCATAGTGAAAGTTGCTTACTGCAGTGATCGTTTACAGAACACTGAGTCCGCGGGGCCACGAGCGCTTCTGCGCTTATAAAAGAATTGAAGCAAATAAATTATTATGTTGACTATTCCATGTAATGTAGGTATAGTAATATTATATCATTATACCGTATTGCGATTTAGGGAGAGACTGGAGTAAGAACAGTGTAAACTTTCGAATGCAGTATGAATTTTATAAGTCGATCCAAGTAATTTAGATTTGCTCCATGATTTAATCCTTCATGGATAGGTTAGGTAGTTTTTGAAATACCTATTCATTTGTTGCTGTTGTGTTTTCGACTAAAATCTTAGAATTTACCTACTGTTATATATTCTATGGTAAAGTCTAAAGGTTAATCAGAACCCAATCATTTCTCCATGATCATGATGCTTGCTACGCAAATCTTGGAAAAATCTTAACTGGAATTAAAAACTGCAAAACCAGAGTGATTTCATTCCTGTCGATCAGAAATTACAATTTCTTATACAGCGGCGTATTCAAGTTCTACTACTAAAGTCGCGGACTTTACTGGAGCTATCTGTGAGTTAGTATTTCACGATATTATTTTATCTTTTCAACACTTCATAGTACGTACTACGGCGCCCTCTACACCGTCAAAAGCGGTCTGCAATCGGCGACCGCGTTCCGAGCACTGCGGTTTGCGGTCAATAAAAGTATTTACTGTTACTGGTTTAATTACTACTTACATAATTTTCTCTGTCTAGGACTTGAGTAATTTCTGTACAAGCATTTTGTTATACAAGCCTACTCTGCGACGAGAAGGTTTTTTACATGCCCGTAACAGATTATAGTAAATCGTACGGGGTATAGGGAAACGTCCCCCTCTCCCCTTAACCTAACCTAAATACCTACTTAACTCTGAAAAAAATAGCTGAATGCTGTAAAATTCTAAATTCAGATTAATGTTGTTGTGAAAACATGAATTACCTTGTTCAACATCAGTATTTTGTTCATTCATTAGCTTTGTTTTTTCATTATTCATATTTGAACAGTTTTTGTTATTATGGATACTTGAAAATTTTTTATAGATATGGAATATGTGTTCCGCCGTGAGAACTTTATCAACGATCGCACAACCCTTTTACCATTATTGGTTTTAGAAAATTGTGACTTTAAAAATTAACATCGTGATCGTCATTCATCCGTACCAAAGTGTGGACCAAAGTGTGGTCAACAACGATGAAATAAAAACAATAAAATTGTGGAAGCTGATGATACTCAATCTACAGCTAAGCTAGCAGCCTGCAGCAGTTTAAAAACTGTACTGCTGGCAATTTGTCACAAATGAAGCAATAGTGTTTAATAGATTCTAAACAATATTGCTTATTTGCGACAAATTGTCTAGGAAAAAAAGCTTGATAGATGGGCGCCCCACGAACTTAATAATCGCCTACGCTACGTACCTACGCATCGAAATCTGCCTCGCGTTGTTCAACTGGCACAGAAATGAAGGAGTTTTGAACAGAATGTGACGAAAAACGGACTCCGTTCGACAATCGAAAGCTCTTCGGAAGATGGTTAGATCCTGATTCAAACGAAAGTAATCCCTAGAAAGGTGATGGTCACTGTTTGGTGGTGCATTGTAGCTACACTGCACCACCACTACATGTAGGTGTGATTCATGACAACTTATTACAAAACGGCATTTTAATTTAGAAGGTTATTATTTGTACAGCTTCCAGGGACCATGGAGCTTAATATATGGTAATTACGATAAAGGGTCTTGACGACAGACGGACGGACGGACAACAAAGTTATCATGTGAGTTCCGTTTTTTTTTTTGAAGTACAGGACCCTTCATAGTAAAAATATTTGTTTATCGATATTAAAAAAATGATAAAGGTAGATTTAGAATACACATTTCATCTAGAAGACTGGCAGGCGGATCACTTTGTAGGTGAACAATATATTATGTTGGAAATTACAATCTTATAAATATAATTTGAGGCGACCATCGAGGTCAAAGTGTTAAAAAGTAAGAAAATCAAACCAAATCTCATTTAAATAAAGACTATACCAGTATTGGGTCGTACACATTGTTTGTTCTCACTCAGACATTCATACATATTTAGGATTAAATTTTCATATTTTCTCGTATAAATTTAAGTACTCTGCTTCGCCTCTAATGAAAATGAAAATGAAAATGAAAAATGAAAATGAAAATATCTTTATTCATTTAGGTTACAAAGTAACACTTATGAACGTCAAAATTTTTGCTTCTACATTTACATTTACTGCCAGATTCGCAAAGCAATAGGTAGAGCCTGTGAGGAAGAACCTGGCAAGAAAACTCACGGCCACTCTTTTCAAATAGTCTTAGTACATTCGTTTGTCATGCAATAAAGATCAACAATTTTGTCTACACAAGCGACATTTACAATCGCGCCTAATTAAGTGAGGAGCAAGCAACTCATGTCCATGTCTCTGTATCATTAAAATAGTCATCAATAGTATAGTATGCCCTTTTTAAAAGATGTGTCTTGATTTCCCTTTTGAATCTATATAAAGGAAGGTTCATAATATTTAAAGGAATTTTATTGAATAGGCGTACACCAAGTCCTTCGAATGAGTCGTGTACCTTATGTAATCGAAAAACCTTTCCAATCAATTTATGCTTATTTCTAGTATTTATTGAATGTACGTCACTGTTCTTAAGATATAGATGTATGTTCTTTTTAACAGACATGATGTTCTCAAATATGTATTGCGATGCAACCGTTAAAATTCCTATTTCTTTAAACTTCTCTTTAAGCGATTCTCGAGCATTTAATTTATAAATTGCACGTATAGCTCTTTTCTGGAGTACAAAAATTATTTGTATATCTGCTGCCTTGCCCCACAGCAAAATGCCGTAAGACATGACGCTATGAAAATAACTAAAATAAACCAGCCTGGCTGTTTGGACATCAGTGAGCTGTCTGATCTTGGTAACGGCAAAAGCCGCCGAACTGAGTTTTGCTGCTAGACACGATATTTGGGCAGTCCACTGTAATTTACTATCTAAAGTGATCCCCAAGAATACGGTTGATTCTACAAGATGAAGGGTGTCACTGTTCAATGTTATATTTGTTTCATAATTTTTGACATTGGGCATGGTAAATCTAATACATTTTGTCTTTTTAGCGTTCAATAGCAAATTATTGGTTGTGAACCAATCTACAACTTGGGCTAGTGCACTATTTACGTTGTCAAAAGTACTTGGATTGCGATCAACTTTAAAAATAAGTGATGTATCATCAGCAAATAGAACAACATCGCACAAGTTCTGTACATAGAAAGGTAAATCGTTGATGTAAATTAAAAATAAAAAAGGTCCTAGAATTGATCCTTGCGGCACACCCATAGCTACAGAAGCTCCAGAGGACCGACTTCCATTAATGTCAACATATTGCATTCGATCTTTAAGATAGGAGGCAACAAGATCCATTGCAGAGTCCCTTATACCATAATGATCTATTTTTCGTAATAAAGTGTTATGATCAACGCAGTCGAAAGCCTTGGACAGATCGCAGAATACCCCGATAGCATCCTGTCGATTTTCCCAAGCGCTGAATATATGTTTTATAAGTGTCACTCCTGCGTCAGTAGTAGAACGACCTCTTGTAAACCCATACTGCTCGTTGTGTAGTAACATATTTGAACTAAAATGTGATTGTAATTGCTGCAGTATAATTTTCTCAAAAATTTTGTTAATGGCAGGCAGTATTGAAATAGGTCTAAAGTTACCAGGGTCTGTTTTGGATCCGGCTTTAAAAAGAGGTATCACTTTACTGTGTTTCATTAAATCTGGAAACACGCCTTTATCAACACATATATTAAATATTGCAGCTAGATGAGGAGATATAATTAAAATAATTGACTGCATTAATTTCACAGAAAAACCCCACAAGTCTGCTGTATTTTTTGAGTTAAGCGACTTAAATACTTTAACGATATCGTTGGGATTCACATATTTAAATCTAAATGAGACTCTACAGTGGTCCACGCTGCCCCTAAGCATTCGTTGAGCTTTAACTGGGCAAGAATTTAAGGAGCTCGTTGTAGTCACGGGTATGTCTATAAAAAAATTATTAAAGGTTTGTGCTACATCTAAACTATTATTAATCACTCTATTATTAACAATCAATTCAATGTCATGGTCACGAGTTTTGTGGCGTCCGGTTTCAGAATTAATTATATTCCATGTCATTTTTACCTTATTGTTCGACTGTTTAATCTTCCGACTTAAATGTAATGACTTGGCAGCAGCACATGCCTTTTTAAAGGTTTTTGAATAAAGTTTAACATACTGAATAAAAGCAGGATCAAAATTAAATTGCTTCATACCATATAACTCATATAACTTCGCCCTACTCTTGTCTAAACCAGTAGTTGCCCAATCACAAAATTGCATGCCTTTATTTTTATAAAAGGTTTTTGATTTGAAAATGTTATAGTACTCAAACTGAATGGTATTAAATAAGGAGTTGTATAGGCCGTTTGGATCTTCCTCATTAACGTTAAGATTGGCAACCTTTGCAGAAACTTTTTCACTAAATTGTGCTAGGCGACATGTACTCATTGGCCTGCAAGAAATTGTGTTTAATTTAGCCGTTTTTTATGGGAAACGCAGCTTTCTGCCCAAGGTGATCTGATGGAAAGTTACTTAATATTTCTTTTGCCAGTGGTTCACAGTTGCTAAACATATTATCGATACATTTCGCAGAATGTGAGGTGATTCTAGTTGGCTCACAAAATAAGTTTTGTAAGCCAAAGGAACTAAATAAATTAATAAAACTAGTACATATTTACAAGTATGTCAACATTAAAATCACCACACACCACAATACGTTTCTTACTAGTGCACAAGTGCTTCAATACATTTTCCATTACTTCTTCAAACAAATTATAATCGCTATCTGGCGGGCTATAGACACAAAGGACAATGAGTTGCTCAAACTCAACACATGATAATTCCGCAGTGCGCTCAATAGAAAGGGCCACAATGTCTTTACGTTCTTTACAGTTTATATTATTAGAAACAAATATTAGCGAGCCACCCCGAATAGCATATTTTCTTGTGAACGCACTGTTCAGTGAGTAAAATTCACTGTTAAACATTAATTCATGACTTTCCAACCAATGCTCTGTAATACAAAAGACATGAATATTGTGTTCCTTGATATAAAGGTCTATTTGCAGTAGTTTGTTGGATATGCCTTCAATATTTTGGTGTACTAAGTTTAGACTACTAGTTATTATATTGTTGTTAAACTCGAAATTATTTCTTACACTAACATTATTAGAGGTCTCAATAGGCTCAAAAGCCCTAAAGCCATGGCCAGATTTTTTATCTGTTGTCTTACAACCTAGTTTTTTGGGATGATGCATCCTTCCCAAGATAAAATGTCAATATTATTGCTATTTTTATAAACAATACAAGCAGTTTTATTATAAGCCAAAAGATTGGCTTGGTTCAATAAAAATTTTGATAGCGTTATCGCTACCTGTCGTCTTAAAAACTTTGAAAGTAAGTAGGTATCTATCTAAGGTCATAAAAGAATAACGTAATAAAAGATTACAGTCAAATAATTCACTATTCCTACTACTTGTAGTCAAATAGTATAATTTACGGTTTATTTTGTACCGAATATTGTTTTCATTACGTGTGAAAGATACTATAAGGCAATGTAGAAAGTATTACCTGTTTCACTGACAATTTTGACAACTATTCATGAAACTTAATAATATTTTTGATATTTACACAATCTCTCCTGCCAATAAGTATTACTATTGTTGATTGTGGGCAGTGTGTACTAGTCAATACTTTACTAACTATTTGAGAGTAGGTGGCCCCAGGAAATGAATTGATTATGACCGAACTACCCATACGTTGAACTAAGTGGTAACCTAAGTTCTGGCCGATTTCATCGCAATAAACAACTGTCTTTCCAGTATTTAAAATTTGTGAAACTTTTGTTACAGGGTCAGCAGAGGAAGTTAAGTTTGATTGTATAGTATGTTCATCCATACTGCCCACAGAGTCAATCATTGGAAACATTGTCTCAGTCTGTGATGGTGTGGGCAAGGAAGAGTGTGGCAGAGATTCATCACAGGCTGGTGATTGATTATATAATTTCTCAAGTGAATGGAACCTTTGTTCATTGCTGTGACAAGACTCAACCAAGCTATTCAGTGCCTCAATATACTCTCCAATTTCTTTTTGTGAAATTTTGTACTTTAATGTTGTTGACTCTAAAGACTTATTTAAATGTATGATTTCTGACTGCAATTGAAGTATATCAGTCTCATACTGCTCTGTTCGAATGGTCAATTGTTTTCTACTAGTTTCTATTACTTGTTGTAGCTGAACATTTGATTTACAAGTTCTGAGATATTTATTCGCACCTATTTTAAGCCTTTTAATTTGTTTCTGTGATTTAGCAATAAATTTATTGAGCTTTATATATTTTTTAAATTTATTCCTGCTACTACTAACTAATCTAATGGTGTTGTTAGATGCTAAAGTATTATCACTAGAAGTATCAGGTGTCGAGAGATCTATCACATCTGAGGTCATGGGCTGGTCAAGATAGATACAATCTGACTTTCCGCTCATCAGCTCATCATACAGACTGTGGGAGAGGGCAACCTGTTCAGCCGACTTGAGAGTCTCTTTGTGAGTGATGGAGTTGTGCACATCACTTAGTTCACACTCCAGAATGCTGATACGTTTTAAGGCTCTCTCGTGGGTGTTGCTGCACTCCTCCAGACCTACTACAGTTTCCTGAAGATGATCCCGCTGACGTGTGAGCTCCATTACCTGTGTATGTAGCTCAGCCAACTCTTGTTTGAATTGGGTATTTTTTTCAATTACTTTTAATATTTCTTTTTCACTATCATCCCGTTCCTCCAACAACTGCTTATTGAGATTTTTGCAAATTTCAAGTTCCTTGATGGTGAGATTGAACTTTTGTTGCAAGTCACGGGTTACAGCACTGCGGGTCATCATTTTTATTTTAATTGCTCTTTGGAAATAAATAATATAGAAGGCTGTAGTGTCACTTAAGATAATTGACAAGTAATTTATAAAACTTTATAACTATAATTACCTATTTAAAAAAGGGAATATATGAGCAATTTGTTAATCTGACCAAGTATGTAAGAAAAGTACCTAAGTATAATTGTATTTACACTATGTAAACCACTTTTGCAGTTCAACACAACCAATGTGAACTGTTTATTTAATTTAGGTATATGGTAACTATACCAATTTCAAAAGGAATGATGGTCTGTTATCAAATATAAATGCAAATAAGTACAAAATTCAATTAATTTCTCATTTGGTACCACCTACCCCACTCTTAAATTGACAGATTGTAAGTTTGAAAAAATTGGATTTTTAACAGAACAATTTTTAAAAGTTTTCACAGTTCTTGTTTGTTTTCATGAAGATATAGGATCACTTTTCACTAGTAATCGTAAACTCGCAGCTATTTTTCACTTAATTAATAATTAATCCTGAAATGCTTTCCTCCTTTTGCTCCTGACATTAATCACTTTTTATCTCGTCGTCGTCTTGTGTATGCTTTTAATAATTACTTATAACTTATTTTCTGAAGTTAACTTGTATATTTATCACTTTTTTGCTTTAAAAGTATATTATTTATAATTTTAAATTCGAAAATTACATAAAAGAAATGTTTACGTTTTATAAATGCATTGTTTTATAATATCAATGCGGTGACTGTACAAGATAAATTCGAACGAAGTTTTAAGCTAAGTATATTTAGAAATTTATTTAACTTGAAGTACTTACAGATATATTGGAATACAAGTTCCGTTGAATGGTTCGTTCTCAAACCCGGGGTTACAAGTACATTTATTGGGCGAAGTACAATAACCATTTTTGCATTCTGGATGACATTTTGGTATACAATTCCAATCATCTTCAAGATCTTTCTTATATCCCAAATTACATTCACACTCATTTGCTGCTGAGCACTTCCCGTTGTTGCACATTTTGTCACACTCCGGTTCGCAAATATTTCTGCTATCTGGAGAGAATTTGAATCCATTGTGACACTTACAATTGTTGGGTGAAATACAATCACCGTTAATACAATTCGGATCACAAACTGGTTCGCAGTTATTGCTATCTTTAGTGAAATTGTATCCAGTGTAACATTTACAATTATTGGGTGAAGCACATATTCCATTAATACAATCAGAATTGCAATCTGGTATACAGTTAAATTTGTCTTCGGGATCTTTCTTGTAGCCTTCATCACATTCACATTGGTTTGTTTCTGAGCATTTTCCGTTTCTGCAGATCCGGTCACATTTAGGCTCACAAACGTTATTGCTTACTTTTGTGAAAGTGTATCCATCGTAACAATCGCACTTATTGGGTGAAACACATGTTCCATTAATGCAACCAGGCTCACAAACTGGTATACAATTGAATTTGTTTTCAGGATCTTTCTTGTAGCCGATGTCACATATTAGTTCGCAAATGTTGCTGCTATCTGAAGTGAATTCGAATCCTTTGTTACATTTACACTTATTATGTGCAATACAAGTGCCGTTTATACAATCAAGATCGCATACTGGTATACAATTGAATTTATCTGTGGGATCTTGAATGTAGCCTAAATCACATTTACATTCATCTGGTGCTGAACAATGTCCATTTCTACAGGTTCTATCACACTTTGGTTCACAGACGTTACTGCTGTCTTTAACAAAGTTATATCCAATAGAACACTGGCAAGTGTTTGGTGAAATACATCTTCCATTAAAACAGTCTGGATTGCAAACTGGTATACAGTTGAATTTGTCTACTGGATCTTTTCTGTAGCCATCATTACAATGGCATTCATTCGTTCCCGAGCACTTGCCATTTGTGCAGACTTTATCACAATTAGGGCCACAAATGATATCACTGCTATCAACAGTGAAATTATATGAGTAGTTATTGCATTCACAAAGGTTAGATTCTAAGCATTTATTTGCTGGTATACATTTCAGTAGTTCCTTGCTGTATATAAATCCTTTACAGCAATAATATTTCGTTTTTGGAGCAGGTGTTGATCCTCTTGGTCTCTGAAATGATAAAAGTCGCGATGATCGAAAAAATCTTACAATATAATGCTGATAAAATAAACTAGATTACTTAAGGCGCAATTTCGTAAGAAGGCATATAGATAAGAATAATTTTTTTGGAGAAAAATAACGGCAAAATAGAACCAGCCATCTTAAACCGCCTTTGTTAACTAGGTTTGGAGTATGAATCTTTGCGAGAGGCAAGCAATACTGAGTCCTGAATATTTTTTCTTTATTTGGAAATTAATAAGCCCCTTATATAAGCAAAAAAATGCTTCATCTCTTTTCAGGACTATTTCTAAGCAGACTAAGCAACCCTTACGTATATGAAATATGTCAAATAAATGAGTCCCCCTCCCCACAAAAGATATCTACCACACTATGTTATTGCTATTTCTAAACATTAATATTACTTTAGTAGGTATATTATACTAGACAAATACCGGGAAATGATAATATCCTAAACACTGAATCATTCTACAACAGTGTGTATATATATTTATATTCTGAACTCCTTTGACGAGAATTATATTTTCAAAATAGGTATGTATTTATATTTTTCATAAAAAAAATCATCTTACCTTTGAATGCTTCCTTGGCCTCTGTGATCTAGAAATAAAACAAAACCATGGTAAATAAAAGTTAATTATTGAGCAAAAGGCAAAGAGAGGGTATTAAAAACACTAATTTAACTACGAATGCAAATTTACTGTTTTTATGGAGTGGATAAACAGCTAACTGATATTAAAAGCGTAAAAGTTCGTGAAGATGTTTCGGTGTTTGTAACTGACCTACACTCTAACTTCTGAACCAATTTGGCTGAAACTGGGTGTACAGATAGCCGATACCCATATAGACCAGACATTTACCAGAAGCTTACGCTGATGGAAAGGATACCATAACCTACGCTACGGACCTTTTTGCCACAGCAGAGGCGCTATACACGTGCGAGCGACTTAGCCAGGCGCAGGTTGTCACAGCCGACGGTTAAAAATGTTCAAGCCTTAACGGGCATAATGCCTTCAATTTGGTTTAACGATTGTCAGCTAATATCCGCGACCAACGGCTTAACGTGTATTCTCAAGCACGGAAACGCTTGCAAATAAATGTCACAAAGTGGTCTCATGGTGGTCCCCATCCAAGGACCGACCATAGCGATAGTAGCTTACTGCAGTAATCCTTTACACTGAGTCATTGGAGCCACGAGCGTTTTCTGGAGTAATGTCTTTTGTCTCATGTTTTATTTCTAAATGAAATGAGACAAATGACGCTTCTCCTATAAATATTCGTCTGCAGCAAAATGTCTGGGGGCTGCTTTTGAAGTTATATTATTTCAATCTTACTTTCACAGTATGAATCAGACGGATATGAGTGTCCTGTCCTGTCTGTCTATATTAATCTATACTAATATTATAAAGAGGAAAGATTTTTTTTTGTTTGTAACGAATAGGCTCCGGAAGTACTGGACCGATTTGAAAAATTCTTTCACTGTTGGGAAGCTACACTCTTTGCGGTGAACATAGGCTATATTTTATTCCCGTATTCCCACGGGAACGGGAACTACGCGGGTGAAACCGCGTGACGTCCGCTAGTATATTATAAAGAGAAAAGATTTGATTGTTCGCATTGAATAGGTTCCGAAACTATGAAATCGATTTTAAAAAATCTTTCGCCAATATACGAGTAACTACTATAGCAACATTATTAGTGAGTAACATAGGCTTCCTGGGACATCCTTCCGAGGGCTTACCCGGGGCTCCCAACCATAGGCTGTTGGGCGTTACGTGAGGTTTTTTGGTCGGTAGGAGTCCGGTATAGCATCCATGATGAATTTTCTGTCACGTTAAAAAAAGTAACATAGTCTATATTTTATTCCCATATTCCCACGTGAACGGGAACTACGCAGGTGTCAACGCTAGAGTACTATTTACTTAGACGGTAGTGGATACTGTAGTCCGATCACTGATCTGTAATACAGATCAGTGAGTCCGATACATACTGTCACAGATAATATAATATATTCTATTCTATAATACTGTGAAGGATATAATTATATTGGGACATTATCACATAAAGGCATCTAGTCCTAATTAAGCTAATATTATAAGGTTGTTCTTTAGGATACAACTGTTTAACATAGGTACATAAATATGTATTTTTTAATTTATACATATGAAACACATAAAACATTCAAACAATTGTGGATCTCACAAATATTTGGTCCGATATAGGATTGGAACCCAAGACCAAAGTAAGGTGAATACTTATACCTAATATTGGTTTTGGCAATAGTGGAATGCTGCAAGGTCTTCCAAGCACAAACTCCAATTCTGTGTAAAGCGATGACGCAGGGAAACTTTTGCAGAGATCAAAATATGAATTTTATATCCAAACATAATCACTACAGTTTAAAGATTTGTTTACTGTAATGCATCGGGATTCGCGCTGATTACGAATCGGAAATGACAACACACAGCGCCGGCTTCCGACATGTACGATAGCTTGTGAGGCTAACTGTGAGTTTTAATTTATTCCCACGACAAAGTTTTATCATCACACTCTATACTACCCGTTCGCTCTAAGTTTGCCGCTGGCGTAGAGGCGTATACCCGATATTTTAATTAGACGAAGTAAATTGACAGTAGCTAATGTCACTTCGGCATAGAAAATAAGCAACATTGTATGAAGAAGTGACATTAGATGCTGTCAATTTACTTCGTCTAATTAAAAATTCGACTTTAGTATGGAGCCGAGCGGCAAACTTAGAGCGAACGAGCAGTACAGCATCCTCTATAATACCGTACTTTCTATTCTATCAACGTCTTTAGAACGACTCTTGTGGGCAGAATTGCATCCTAAGAAAGAGGCGCGACGCGAGAGTTTTACTCACGCCTCCCATCCTAAGTGAACCAGCCCCTGAAGAAGCAGGATAAAATCTACACCCTTACGGTCCCGTATGGTATTGGTAGGTTCGGCAACACAGCAGGGGGATTTCCACAATCAAAATAAGCCTCATTTCACTCTGTAGCCTGCGATCTTATGGCCTAAACCCACAGCTTTAAATATCAAAATACAATTAAAAACTGCTTACACATTGGTTTCTATACAAATGTATGGATCTCCTGCATTTAACGTATCACAAATGTTCAATACTTGTATCAATATAACCATACATAATAAGACATAAAATGCATTCAGTCCTAGCATATTTTTCTATTAACACCGTCTGTCGATATCCTTGCCCTCACTGTTTACAAGTCAATAACTTACTGTGTTATTAAGATACAGAAAGAATAAAAAATGAGCCTATTATAAAGAAGAAAAATCATGCAAAATAGAGGCTATAGTGGTTAGAGGCATATCGTAGTTCTATAGATCTTAAGAGTCCATATGACGCCAAATAGACTATTACTTTGATCTAGATCTCAGGACTCGTGAGGTCTGCTGAATTAAAATTTGAACACAGACAACTTCAGTTCATGAACTAAAAACGCTCTAGGCTGGAAACACGATTTCAGATAAAATCCTCGATAGATTTTTGTGTTGAAAATACCTCGATTTCGTGAAATTTTAAGCTAGATCTCGTATGTTTTAAGTTGTTTTAATAATGTTAAATATTTATAAGAAAGACAATAGTAAAATCTTCATTTGCACTAGAGCAATTTTTTCATATTGGTTATAGTTTTTTTTATAATTAATTTATTTCGTTAAAAGCGCACAAAAACCGATCGCATCTCTCTCTTTCTTGCACGCTAAAATGTATATCTGCTATCTGCTTTTAACAATTTGGCGTCTGGTAGGCTCTTAAGAGGTTTAAAGAACTTCCAGATGAACCGTTGGAACATAGAATGACATTACAATGTACAAAGAAAAAAGGATGATTAAAAACATGAATTAAAGCAGTTATCAGTTATGTACAATAAGAAGTCTGTCGTACTCAGTCTGATGTTTATCAGTTATCCAGATTTTGGATGCCAGTATCAATTATGACCGTGGCCGTATGCCACCTTAGTGTATAATAAGTAGGTACCTACTTGATGAAAGTGTACCCCTTGGTGCGGATTTCCTGATCTCATTGAAAAAAATAACAGATATTTTACTAATTTCAGACAGGTAAAATATTTCCGTTAAAATTCAAAATTTGTGTTTATACAGACTTAAAGACTGCGTTGAAATCTGAATCACTGAAATTGGTATCATTTTCATAACCAATATTTTCGTCTTTTTTACTTTTAAATTATAAACGATATTGTCATTAGATACGAGTAGATATTATAATTAAAATTAAAATCTGCATCTTAGATAGTAACTATACACCTACTTCCGGCAGATTTTATTAGAATCGCATAATAATGTTCAGCACATAACAACTCTGCTAAGTTTTCCTACCAAAATAATAACAGAAAAATAAATCTTACACTAATATCTTGCAAGCATGTCGATCATGTTCATTTTGAGTATCACAGAATTCCATCAAAAGACACAATATTACAAAGCACAATAAAACACACACTGTATTCAGTCCGACCATTTTGATTTCCGCACATAGGTCTAAAACAACACGTTATGGTTCTAGAGCGATTAATTTATAACTAAGTAATATTGTATTATGTGCAACAAACCATGATAACGTGAGTCAGTAGGTACTTCCTACGGGAATTATATTATCAAGTTTCGCACAACACTGTAAATAAATCGGACCGTTTTAGAATTAAGCACACATCCTCCGAAATTGTTAGATACACTGCGATTAGAATACAATCGGAACAATAATAAGGTATTATTTTGTATGTACAGGTTGTTGCTTTTTGCGAAGAACGGCGCTTTGATGACAGAAGCTCACGACCGCGGTAAATACTTCACATCGATAGCACTAGCATCTTAATGCCCAGTTAGTATGGAACAATGACATTTTGCATAAGGATTGACAGTTTTATACGTGTCCGGTGGTTTGTAATAAATTTTCGTCGTGACATCCCTCGGAATACATTATTAAAAATACAAATCAAGCTCGATACGCAGTGTTCAACTGTTGTCTAATGTGAAACACGTTTTACACAGTAATGCCGTTGATTTTGAATATTAGGTATATTGTTGTTATGTTGATATCTGATATTTTTCCAACGTAGGTAAATATCGTGGCAAATATCAAGTTTATGAGTAACTATTACATAGGTATACAGGCACATAATATATTTGGAAGCATAACCACTTTTGTAAAATAATGCTCAGATTGCAATGCTAGATTGAATTTGCCGTTTGCTGTTGGAATTTTGGTTGGGATTAAGTAAACGTCGATTTTCTCCTGTACCTATAGGAGCCCAGTGACGGTGAAAGACTTTTCCTATCTTTCGTGGTACTAACAACACTACAGGCCAAATGTGACTGTGCATTCCACCCCTTGGAGATACCCAGGCGCAATTGTAGAATGGTTATATGCTTTTGTAATAAAATGCCTCTACAAAGTTACATTCCATGTTCTATTATAATATTGCTATTATTATTTTGATCAACCTGTGTAGTTTATTTATCAAGTTTCGCATTTTCCTGGTAATCATTACAAAATAACAAACGGCCATGACTTTAATTAAAATTAATTGAATAC
Source organism: Miltochrista miniata (assembly GCA_933228765.1). Taxonomy (NCBI): domain Eukaryota; kingdom Metazoa; phylum Arthropoda; class Insecta; order Lepidoptera; family Erebidae; genus Miltochrista; species Miltochrista miniata. Next base: position 36,451,138 of record OW121758.1, on the reverse strand, counting down.
CCACATTGATTGTTTAGAGTTCAACTTTCTGAATTCAATGACGAACTTTCTCATTGTATTTGTGTAATTGCATATTGTTATTATAAATATGTTTTCTATATAAATAGAATAATTTATTATACAACGATACCAATGCATACAACCGCAATTATTTGTGTAATAAGCATTAATGTTTAATTGTCAACAAATTTATTTTGAAACACGGGGTTAAAAACTAATTTTTGTCCTACTGACTTAGTAGGTACAAGTATTTATATAAATTCACGGACATTTTCACACAACGCTATCTGATCCCAAAGTAAGCTAGGAATAACCTGCTTGTGCTGTTGTATTTTTAATTATGTATTCCGGATATTAATACGTATATACTTTTAAATACATACATATTATACATAGAAACACGCAGACTCTTGAGACAAACATTTATGGATCACACAATTTTTTGTCTCTGGTGGGAATCGAACCCTCGTGATCCGCAGTCGCACATTTTGACCTCTAGACCAACGAGGCAGTCAATATCCTTTTATGGACTCTTTTACAACACAGTATACAGAGAAACTTGAGAGTTAACTGGGCATGACAGGAACTGGACCTAAGAGACCGGAGACCGAAAGGAACCTACGCTATAATCGCATAATCTGACTCCGCTGTCCGTCAGTCTATTATAATAATTATTTTTATTTTTACCACCAATTTACAAATACAAAAATGCAAAGATAGGTACAGAGGTTATGTTGTAGTGGATTTGGTGCCTGTATATCCGCCACCAGGCTGTCTCTCCTCATGAACTGTTATAGCTAGACGGATGAAATTTTCATGATAAATTAATAAATATTCAAGGACATTTTCACACAACGCTTTCTAATCTATTGATCTTTGCCGCTATAACAACTAATAAATTACTAAAAAAAAAATTTTAAAAGAGGCTCTCATGCAATGAAAGTAATTTTTGACGTTTCTTGGTACGGAACCATCCGTGCGCTAATCCGACTCGCACTTAGCTGGTTTTTTTCCTTTTTATTCATCAGCTTTGATGTTCCCCGCCTCTAAAAAAATACGCGTTTTTTTTATATTTAGTTCGCCAAAATGATGCCGCCGTCCGATGGAAAGTCACAGCGACATCTAGCGATTGGGGGCCACCGTTCCAGTCTGTAAGACTAGAAAGCGGCCCTCAAGTTGGCGGCCCCATGATGTGCCTCTTCACGCTCCGCTTGAAGAACCCAGGATTATAAGAGGAGGGAAACACGTGCACTGGCAGGTCGTCCCAGGTTTCTATGGTTCGACCGAGAAACGATCTTTTGAATCGTTCAGTTTTAGTGAAGATTCTCTCCACTGTGTGAGAGTGGTACCTCTGTCCAGCACGCGTTGTTCGGGATTGGAAAGGAGAGGGCGGGATTAGGTTGAAGAGTTCTTCAGAACACTCACCGTGATAGATACGGTAGAATGCAGCCAAAGACGCAATAGTTCTTCGCTGCGCCAACGGCTTCAGCTCCCGTGGCAGTTGATAATGCGAATAGCACGCCGCTGCATAGAGTCCAGCGCATCAAGCAAGTACCTCGCGGAGTCGTCCCAAAGGTGAGAGCAGTATTCGACGCGAGGACGTATCTGCGTCTTGTACAGCAGACACCTCTGGTTTGGCGTAAAGAACCGCTTCACCCTGTTTAGGACTCCTAGTTTTCTTGAGGCTAGTCCAATAAATCGCTCAATATAATATTTGTGATTGAGCTCGGGCCGGACGTCTATGCCAAGGATGTCCAGATTGACCCCAAGTGAAATCGTTGTGTTCTGAAGAGAGGGTAAGGGTAGGAAAGGGGATTCTTTTGCTGTAAACGCACACGCCTGTGTTTTACGGAGCGTTATTTGTGGATGAGTAAAATTGTATCCTGCTAGTTAGAATTTTTGGTGACGATAATAAATAGTGAAAGAGTTTGTATATTTGGGTTCAAAATTTGCAAGAGATGGAAAGTGTGACAATGAAATTGAAAGAAGAGTTTTGGCAGGAAATCAAGTGAATGGAGCCATTCACACCTTTATGAGCAGTCAGAACGTGTCTAAAAAGGCAAGGATGGCTGTACATAGAGGAGTGCTTGTCCCTACACTTATGCATGGTAGTGAAAGTTGGGTGTGGCAGGAGAAGCATGAAAGTAAAATTAATGCAGTGGAAATGAGAAGTTTGCGAAGTATAGCTGGAGTGACATTGAGGGATAAAGTAAAGAATAGTGTGATAAGGGAACATTGCGGTGTGACAGAAGATGTAGTGACTAAGATAGAGAAAGGGATGCTCAGATGGTTTGGACATGTGGAGAGAATGGATGGAAATAGGCTGACAAAACAGATTTATGAAGCGAGAGTGAATGAGCAAACTGGTAGGGGTCGACCTCGGCGTACTCATATCGATCAAATCGATAATCTTCTGAGAAAAGGCCAGGTCAAGAGTACCCTTAACCGAAGAGCATGTATGAAGACACTTATGAAAGTTAAAGAAGCGAAAGTTGTTTGCCAGAATCGTAGCAAGTGGAAAGTCTTAGTCTCTGCCTACCCCGTTGGGAGACAGGCGTGATGTTATGTATGTATGTATGTATGATAATAAATAGATGGGTATTACGTAGGTATTACTTGGGACCACGAAACAAAAAAAAATCTTTGTCCCGGTCTTGGGACTAAAATAAAAGTACCTACTGGCAATGTTTGATTGTGTATTTCACATCTGACTATCTCCGCGCGAAGATATAGGCGTGATTGTATGTTATGTTGATTTGATTGCAGAATCTCATATCTACAGAGGAGGAGGACTGAGCATGAGCAGACGCTATCAGTATATGGAATTACAGTCAAGTAATGATATCTTTACCTAAGGAAGAACTGACAGTAATATTGATGTCATCATCTGTGTGGTTCGCTTCTATATCAGATTTATGAGATAAGATCAAAAGATCGTTCCTCTGTCGAACTATAAAAACATGGAACGACCTGCCCGCACACGTGTTTCCCTCATCTTACAATCCCGGGTTCTTCGAGAGGAGCGTGAAGAGGCACATCACGGGGCCGCCAACTTGAGGACCACTGTCAGAAGTGGCCCCCAATCGCTAGATGCGCCACGGCTTTCCATCAGGCTGGTGGCGACGTCAATTTGGCGAACTAAATATAAAAAAAACATACAGTACCTATCGTATCGATTTGAGCACCGCCTCCTTCTTTAGACGTCAATTATATTGAACAAAAACATGTTCACGTACATTGACCCCGGAGTACCTACCTACACTACCTACGCACTTATTATTATTGATTGCTTTTTTGTTACATTTTTTTAAGAAGGATTCCTTTTTTAATCTTGTCTTAGTAAGATTTAGCAAGTATTTATCTCTAAGTAAAATATCTATCTCTAAACAGAAATCAGAAAATAGATTCATACTCTTTTTCTGATATCCTGTACAAATGAAGTAATTTTTCATTTTCAGATATCGTGCAGTTACAAAAGGCTGCCTTGTGGAGTCGACTGGTGATACAAGGGCTGGCAGTTTTCTCGCTCAGCGAATAGGTATTGCTATTCAAATGGGGAATGCTGCTAGTCTTTTGGGCACAATGCCCACGGGGGCCTTATTTAGGTTTTATTTAGATAGTAATAATGTAAATAACTATATATTTAGGTTTTGTTTAGATAGTAATAATGTAAATATGTATCTATATATTTACATTATTACTACCTAAAGTAAACCTAAATAAGGCCCCCGTGGCATAGTGCCCAAAAGACTAGCAGCATTCCCCCTTTGAATAGCAATGCCTATTCGCTGAGCGAGAAAACTGCTATGTAATAATTATGTTTCTCTGTAACTTTTAACAATAAATGTTTTTATTTACAGGCTGCTATTGTTACAATAATTGTGGCAAAAAGTACCGAGAACCACTTTTTGACTTCTTATTTCCTACTTAACCCCTTTTTTGTGGGCGTGAAGGTCTAAATGTGACTGAGATTAGAGAAATGCTCAAATGGTTAGGAAATGCGGAGAAGAAGATGAAAGTAGACACGTTATTATAAAGGAGAAGTAAATAGATAGGAATACAATTTTATCATGATCACGAAATCCAAAAGAAAAACATAAGTAGGTGGTGCGTGTATGAAATCACTTACAGTAAAAAAAGTAACAGTTATGTTAAGATGGTTTCTCTGCCTACCATACTTATGTGAAAAGCGTGATTATATTGCTCTATATAGTCTTAGCCATAGTCAGTTTGGTTTTGTCTATCTAACACAAGATGAACCTGTCATTATTTATCTCATAGGAGTTGTAGGTAGATACTCTTTTTTCAGACTCCTGGTTCACAAATACCATTCACAGTCAGTCGTTAGTAATCCCTCTCTTTCTTATTTAACAAAGTCGGAACTTTCGTAACAGTAGGTACTTTAAAAACCTATTTTAGATTCTTCTGAGAAGCTGGTCCAAGTCACTAACAGTAATTGTTTTTGATACAAAAACGGGTGAATCCAAGGATAAGGAATAATGCTTCTCATCTTAAAACCACTGAATACACAAAACTGTAACGGGCCAGGATATCGATCAGATCATAAATATGCTTATTTGCCACATTAGTAGTACCTACACTTTTAGACTTTGACTTCACACACAACTTACAAATAAAACGTCTTACTCTGTACAATTCAAACTAAACACTAACAATATTCAAACAATTTTTTGTTTTGTTGTAGTATAACAAAAAATATCCTTAGAAAAACTGTGCTAAGCGTTTTTCCTTGAGTTCAAAAACACTTCACAAAACTTCCTAGATGGCGCCACAGTGTATATCAATATTTAAATATCGATACTAGTAAAGTATTTACTAATATTTGAAAAATAAATAGAATAAATTATTCTGAAGAAAAGGTAAGAAAAGTACCTACCATAGTTATCAATTAAACATTTTTTGAAAACCTTTAAGCTTTTTTATTGTGCCAAATACCGTACGTAGTAACTAACGATTTATTAATCTGTGGTAACTATTTATTAATCTGTGCCCATACTCCACATTCTCCAATCTTAGCATGGAATTCTATTTGCATCCAAAACACAAAGAGTCGCTGATATAAGCCTTTCTTTCGATATCTTTGAATGCGAGCAATGCGGCAAAACGTCAGCATAATGGGCCCCTATCGTATCACCTCGCCAAAGGGGCCCATTTTATAGTTTTAACACAAGAGGAAGACAGGACAAAAACAAGCTTTCTCAAGAATAAAATCCTAACATGCGTCAATAGTATATTATTATTTAATTAATGGAATTAGAAAATTATAGTATGCAAAATAATGAGGAAAAATACATTAACTGCAGAGGAAAACTGCATAATTATTAACTTATCTATATAAATAAATAATACAATAACATTAAGGCTTCATACATCGTATTATTGACAACAAGTGCATTTTGCCGTGCGTCATTCCGTCATCTTTGAAGCACTTTGTAATCCCGCTTGCTCAAACATACATACATAACATCACGCCTCTCTCCTATCGGGGTAGGAAAAGAATATGACTTTCCACATGCTACAACCCTAGCATACAACTTTCGCTGCTTCAACTTTCACATGCTTGTAGCATTTAGGTAGGCTGTTGTGCTTTGGAAGACAAGTGAAAGCATTCGATTGAAGACGATGGCAGTAAGAGTAATAAGAGGGTACCGCACGATCTCCGTTTAGTCGTTACGTCTCTAAGCCTTCATGGGACCTGAAAGCACCCTTGCATCTTTGTATCAATGGTGCAAGGAGGTGCTGGAGCGGGTTCACAGACCTGTGCCCTGAAACATTGAGGCCAGCAGTCCTTGCTCTATCAGGAACTCATGGAAACGTGACTTGAGCAACCCAAGTGGGACAAGGATGATAGCTTAAAAGAGGTGTCAAGGTTAGGTTGGATCAGTGACCATAAACGCATAAAGGCGACCGAACAAAGCGAGCGCACCGCGGAAGGGGTCGCCTAACGTCAAATGTTCTATTATTATTATTTGTTGTCGTTAGTTTACAATCTAACGGAAAATAATCCGTTGTATACTGGGTGTAACAAAATTACCTCTCCAAATTTCAAGAGATGACTTGGCATCGGAAATTAAATACAAATATTAAATAAAAAAGGGGGGTAATTTTTTTAATTTTTTTTGTCGCACATTAAGAATTCATTTTTTACCGCGGCAATTCGAGGTAACATGGTCGCCGTGGCAAAACAAACACAGAGCTCCCGTCTGGCTGTCGTTGTCGCTTTCTACTGCCGCTCAGTAGCGATTGAAAGGGTGAAAATGAAAATTTATAGGACCTTTAAAACGGCTTTACGGTTAAAGTATTCATGTGATTTTCTTTTTTTCTTCATTTTTGTAATGTTTCTTAACTGATGCCACGTCACGTGACGAAATTTGAGAGTCAATTTTGTTACACCCAATATAGTAGTATACAATTCTACGGTGACTATGTATACCTTTAAAGGCAGTTAATAGTGTTGTTCTACTCACGTGGTTGTTACATATGTTATCAGTTCGCATATGTGTGCGATACTCCTTTACGTAAATACACAGGCATATGTGTTTGTAGTTGTAAAACCACACGAACTGTAGGAAAATTCCTATTTTTGCATGTATCCTGTTATAGGTATTGTTTGCAACGGTCACTTGCATCTAGTAGTGATAGGAAATTGCGTCATTATGAACTAGCTCACGTGCATTTTATCTATTAACTATTGTAATAATAACAATTATTATTTATTTGTTTCCTGTTCATGTAGTGCATATTGATGTACAATTTTATTGGTAACCCCATTTCTCTTTTAAAATGTTTTAAATATAATTTATTAGTTAAACATATTAACACAAGAGGAACTTTTATCAATCGATATCAAAAAGCATAACATAAAAAAAACATTACCCTCCTTTCTTCGGCAGTTCGGGTAATAACCCTTTTCTAAGCGTACCTTTTGTAAAGTTGCTAATTACACTGGTCGCATTGCAATCTCTGCTCCAAAACAATTATATTATAGCGGGATTCACCCGACTTTTTTCTTACAACCTCAGGTCTGTGCCCAGGTTCTTCAAGCGGAGCGTGAAGAAGCACATCTTAGAGCCACCAACGTGAGCACCACTGTCAGAAGTCGTACGGACTGTGAGAGTGGCCTTCAATCGCTAGATTTCGCTATGGCTTTCCCACAGGCTGGCGCGCCAATTTGGCGAGCTAAATATTTAAAAAAATTATGTTATTTTTTAGCTTAGTGAGAAGTTAAGGAAGAATCTATACATGTGCATATGCATAGACTTATAACACGTTACACGCGTTATAATTCTATGTGCATATGCATCTAAATTTGCACAATGTCAATTTTTAGGTCATACTTATATCATATACGCAATTTTATATTAAGTATGGATCAATGAATGTTTGTTACACTTTGACGCTGTAACGGCTGAACGTATTTGCCTGAAATTGAGTATAATGGAAGCCTGGAATAACACGGATACGCTAGCTGGAATAGAATTCTACCATTACCAATACATTTGTGTCACCTAAACAGGCATGCCGTGGGTCAAAGTCTAGACACGTTGCACTCCGCGATATAGCGTACATTTTACGTGACAGGAAGAGAGTTCTACAAATAGAAAGTTTAATTTGATTTTGCTGATTATTATCTTTGTAAAAGGAAGTGGGTATTCGCAACATATATAAATAAAACAGTACCTACATTGTCACGTTCTAGGCACTCAAGTTGGGAGCTGAATGGACACTAAAATTTGAAAGGTCGAAATAGTGCTGTTGAAAGTTGTTGACATGAACTCAATTTTAGAATAGCCGGTGTCCTTTCTCTTAGTGCTTATGAGTATTATGTCAACTTGACATAATATTCATAAGCACTAAGTACCTTTAATTAAGTATTGTCCTACAGAAATGGAATTGGCAAAGCTCGTGCTAGTACCTAAGTACCTACATTAACCCAATATCCTAAAAGGCATGTATGATCTCTTTTGACCCTTCGTTAGAACCTATGTTTAACGGAGGTCAACGAAATAGGTTGGTAGCACAGAGTCTGATCAATGTCACCTCTACAACGTCCTTTTAATTTTTTTAAAATATTTAGCTCGCCAAAATGATGCCGCCGCCCAATGGAAAGCTACGGCATCTAGCGATTGGGGACCACCGTCACAGTCTGTAAGGCTGTAGACAGTAGTCCTCAAGTTGGCGGCCCTATGATGTGTCTCTTCACGCTCCGCTTCAAGAACCCAGGATTGTAAGAGGAGGAAAACACGTGCGCTGGCAGGTCGTTCCAGGTTTTTATGGTTCAACAGAAAAACGATCTTTTGAATCGTTCAGTTCTAGCGAAGATTCTCTCCACTGTGTGAGAGTGGCACAACCTCTATCCAGCACGCGTTGTCCGGGATTGGAAAGGAGAGGACGGGATAAGGTTGAGTCTCCGTCGAGGTTCTAGTGAGAGAGGTGGTTCTAAGCTGTGGTTTTGGTCGATGGAGGAATACCTACATTGTGATAATGACGTCACAACAACTAATTCTGAAAGTGTTTTCTATGTGCCTTAGGTATGTATCATTAGAAATGTCTGCGTCGGTTTATTAAATGTCTTGTTCTATAAACTCATTTTTATAATTAGCTTTAAATTTGGTTAGATGAGTGTAAAATAATAACCGGCCAAGTGCGAGTCGGACTCCCACACGGAGGGTTCCGTACCAAAAACAACAAATGTCTTATTTGTTACATGGGAGCCCCCCTTTTTCTTTTTATTTAACGTTAAGGAAAATCCTTTATGGAGCTATTCCAGACTCCTACCGACTAAAAATCCTACATAACGCCCAACAGACAACGGTTGACGGTTGGGAGCCCCGGGTAAGCCCTCGAAAGGATGTCCCAGTAAATATCCATTTTGTTTTAATTATATTTTTTTTTATGAAAATACCTTGCTCGATATTCTCAAAGTATTTCAAGCGTCTACTGGTTGCCCTTATTACCTATTAACACTACATATTTTAAAATAAGTATTGCACTGTGGTGGTTGTTTACCACAGAGCAACGCGCACCTTAGACAGTTCGCGTTGCTCTATAGCACTTTAGTGTTAACTATCCTGTTATATAGATCCTCTACGGTAGGTACAGTATATATATTTCCAAAAGAGTTTGTGAACTCTATGTTTAATTTCTTTTTCAGAATATTGATGACATATATACAGTCTCAAGCACCGAGCATATAATTGAATTGTGTGTTTGTATGTACATTGTTTATACTGGAGAAAAATCTAAAATATGGGCTCTTTGTTGACTATTTCCTATGAAATTGCTATCTTTGAAATATTACACCTACCTAAAGTAATCTGCTGAAAGCGTTGTTCACTCTTTAAAAAAAATATTTACGATGAAAGTCGAAAAATAAATTAGTATGTAAATGTGACCCGTGTAATGTTCAATCATGGCGACACGAAATTAATTTCATTGAGCAATATTTGATGGTGCTATATCTCCTAAAGTATTCATTTAATTTGTATGGTGTAAAGGGAATGAATGATCTTGATTATATGTTTAAGCCAACTAACGTATTTAAATTGAGAAGGATACCTTATTAACTAATAAATAAGATAAAATGGCGAAAAAACACGTTTGTTGTATGGGAGCCCCCCTTTAATATTATTATGTTTTTGTTTTTAGTATTTGTTGTTATAGCGGCAACAAAAACACATAATCTGTGAAAATTTCAACTCTCTAGCTATCACCGTTCATGAGATACAGCCTCGAGACGGACAGACAGACAGACAGACAGACAGACGGACAGCGAAGTCTCATGAATAGGGTCCCGTTCTTTACCCTTTGGGTACGGAACCCTAAAAAGATGTTCCACAATATTGTAAAAATTAATCTTATGCCTCTGCCTACCCCTTCCGCTCAAGCATGTGCAGACATATAGCCAGCGGAAATTATTGAGATAACTGTTGTTTACTACATTTGTAATCTATCTAAAGCTTCCACAACGCATTGGCAAATTCAAATTCGTGAAAATCACCGGTCACGTACGCCATTTCCTTATTAGCCGTACCATAGTAGAAATATGCCGTACCTTATCATTTACTCCGAAATCTCCATCAAAAGTGTTTAGATTTCGGATGACGAAGTCTGTCTGTCACAGCTGATATTTTCACACATTATGTTATGTTATTTCTTTTGCCGCTATAACAAGAAATACCTTTTTTACGTGAGGGGAAATCCTCATGGATGCTATGCCGGACTTCTACCGACTAGAAAAAACCTCACCCGGGTAAGCCCTTGGAAGGATACCCCAGAAAACAAAACTACCTACTAAAAACACAAAAACAATATTTATGGGGGGCTCCCATTATCTTTGCAGTTTTTTTGTACGGAACTCGCCGTGCGTGAGTCCAACTCTATCTTGACCGATTTTTTAACGTGTCTTTTTTTATGTTCAGCTCGCCAAATTGACGTCGCCACCAGCCTGATGGAAAGCCGTGGCGCATCTAGCGATTGGGGGCCACTTCTGACAGTGGTCCTCAAGTTGGCGGCCTTGTGATGTGCCTCTTTTCACGCTCCTCATAAAGAACCTGGGATTGTAAGATGAGGGAAATACGTGTGCGGGGAGGTCGTTCCAAGTTTTTTTTAGTTCGACAGTGTGTAATCTTACAAACGACATGCCGAACTGGAACTAATTAAAACTAAAGTGGGCGCCCCCGTTAATTCCTTGGAAAGATGTCATAGCATTCCCATAAGATGATTTCTTTTTAATTTTTATCTTTTACAATGCGTTCATTGAAATATTGTTTATCGAATTTATGACCCCATATTTGTACAACAAAGTTTTATTTATAAATTTAAAATATTATCTACATCCCTACTATGTATTATTTACATAATCGTAAAGAGGAAGTTCGGTTACAAGGGTCACTGTTGTTATTTTAAGAATTTTGATAATATTTTACAATTCATAATGTTAGCTTTATGGAAGGAAATGCTTTGATACTTGTCTCAATTCATGATATTATACATTGTTGCTAACAATACCATCTGTGTACAGCGTAATCAATTTTATGTAAAAAATTTGGTACCACTGTAGTTTATATTTTTAACCTCTGAACTTTGTAATTTTAGATACACACATATAGCCCCGCCTTTTTCCTCGAAGGGGTAGGCAGAGGCATAGTATAGGTACGTCCACATTTCACCTATTGCCGAATATGGCGCAGGTAGTGACGACCATGAAACTTTTCAAGCCGCCCATTACTAAGGCCTTAAATTTGGCTTAACGATGTCATTATACTGCCAACCGGGTTTCAATTAGTTGTGTTTTCGGGTTGTAATTAGTATAAGTTTTAAGGCATCACACAGATTATATAATAATAATATATTCTACATATAATGTTAATAGTTCAAGCCCGAGGATTAATACGCGTGCAATTTTGTTACCGTTCCTGCATCTTAAGGGAACACATTACCTACAAGGATAAAAGTAGTTAGGTACCAAATTTCAGCCCGATCCGCTTATAAGAGTAAAACCAAGAGCCTCTTTTCTCTCTATACCACCAACTAAAATTTGAGCCCGATCCGCTTATAAGAGTAAAACCAAGAGCCTCTTTTCTCTCTATACCACCAACTAAAAAGTTATAAGCTAACACAATAAAATGCCAATAATAAAAAAAAATGGCGTTTTTCAATGACACAATATTTTAGCACGTAAGTGTACACATGCGCAAACTTTCTCCCACCACCTCACGCGATGCTCAAGTTGTTTGCCGAGTACTGTACCTACCAAAGTTAAATAGGTAATTTTGGTATGGTACGTACCTAATTTATTTAATTAGAGCTAATAATTTTAGAAGCTTACTGACAGAGATTTGCCTTCAGGGGTACTGCATAAAAGCAATGTATGTGGTTACAAGCAGCAGCGTCATGACAACGCCATCTAGTTTCAACAGATAGTACTAATGATACATATAACAAAGTATTGGTGACATATAGTTCGGAATATTTATTTACTCCTATAGAGGGCGCTAAAAAGTATGAAACTGCAATCAATCATTCAGTGTTTATCACACGGTAGGTATCTATATATATAAAAATCAATGCCACTTTTCGTTGTAATTTTATAACTCAAGAACGGGCTCACCTATCCAAACCAAATGTTTAGGGTTTGTTCGGACTATTTAGTAGATGGTTTATGTGAAGTTTGCACAAAATCGGTCGAGCGGTTCCTTATTAATCACGCAAACGAAGTTGCGCGGGGTCAGCTAGTTATTTATAAATATTCATTTGAATAAAGTCAATGTTAAGTTTCAACTTAAAACTATAGAAGCACAAAGCAATTGGCCCTCCTTGCTATATCTACTATGTGAAAATTGTCCACCAACGCCATCTAGATCTGCGCTTTGAATCAAATATGTGGCGCTGTTGAGTTGAATTCATACCTGAAGCCACTGAAGCTTAGGGTGCTTTTCCTTTAGTGTAAATTGTTAGTAGAAATGCTGTAAAAATGTGAAAGCTCAGCTATGAAATAATGGAAATTGTGTGACTGTTTTCATTTTGCAGCGTAGCGATACGTGCTACGAATATTTGTAGCTGTAGAGAGCAAAATGCGACAGTAAGATTGCAATCATGGAGAAGAAAGTACTCGTAGGCTTCTTCCATAAACTTACAGTAGCCTAGCGAGCGAGAGTCAAGATTTTTATAGTCGAGATTTTTAAAAAATATTTTACAGCTTTTAGTGAAAAAAGGTTAACGAATAGTGATGTGGTACATACATATCACAAATCATTAATTTATATATTTTTTTAAATATAGGTAATAAACCGAATTAAGCCGAGTGAAAGGCCTTATAGGAGTGTTGGGTGGGGCCCCTTCCGAGGGTGTACAGAGCAGAGGGCAGATAGAAGAGCACAGTTTTTTTAACGTTTGAAAATCCTTCATGGATGCTGTGCCGAACTCTTACTGACTAAAACCACAAGTGCCCTATCACTGCATACGGACGAGCCCGAGGACGCCTCGGAAGAATGTCCCAGGATTCCCGACAGACCTTGGCTACCACTGCGGTCTCGCCTAAAGGGGATCAGGTACTTTCCCGCGTTTTTTTGGAGTTGTTCGAGTGTTAACTAGCTTCTTGGGGTGTGCGGCACGCATGAAACTTTCGCGACACGCTGTCGTTTTGGGCCTGGGTTTGAGGAAGGTTGCCGTGTGTATAGTTTTAGACATCCATGGGTATTTCCAGCCGGTGACCACAGCCTGTCCTACTTATTATTTCAACATTGCTATTGAGCGGGCAGAGCGAATCCATTGACCATGGTACCTAACTACTTTCGATCAAATTATCGGCATAAGCTAGAAGCCAACATTGCCGGGGCAATATCCAGCACCAAATGGTGAGCCTATTGCCATGTTGAAATGGACAGACGCAGGTGGCTGCGAGCCGCAGTTGAAATTTTTCAAGCCGCCCATAAGGCCTTCAACTTGGCTTAACGATTGTTATTTTACCGACAACCGAGTTTCATTTAGAGTTTCCCTTCTCTACGCAATGAATCTTTCTGCGAAAGTAATCCCTTAGTCGCCTCTTACGACACCCTCGGAATGTATTGGGGTGGCGACATTTTGTACTCTTACCCGTCGCCACACGCCGCATAAGACAAATTATTCCTTTTGAGACATGAAGCCCTAAAAAAGAAATTGATCAACAATATTCTACGACCAATTCTGTTGACCAATTTAGTGACAATGATAAGTCTATCAAACAAGTCTATTAATATTATTTGTGGGTTTAATGTCACCGAGACGGCGCGTGCCGATGCATACGATATGTGTAAGGCCACAGATAATATAATATATTCTATAGTAAGGCGACGGCGCGACGTCCGTCCTGTCTGCTGACGATAAACCTCTTCCGAGTGATGAATGAGTGTTTCGTTCGTGTGTCCATTTCCTAAGGCTAAATCCACACTACAGAAGCCTCGCTTATGGGTTCCGGAGACGGTCAATGCGACTTAACAAGTCTGCTAAAATGAATAAAAGTACTCGTAGCTTCAAGTGAGTGTGCTTCTACGTGTTTGTACACAATTGAGACCTGTCAAGTCTTATTGTTGACACTGTCATTGATCGTCTCCGCTGCCCAAAGTCCAAAATGGGTTTTTTGCGCTAACACGAAAGGACTTGGACATCATTCCATGTTGTAATTTTTAAAATTAGTGTATTAATGAGTATTTATGTTTAATAATAGTGAATTCTTATTTATCTAAACATAAAAGCCTCTTCCGATTGATGAATGAGTGTTTCGTTCGTGTGTCCACTTCCTAAGGCTAAATCCACACTACAGAAGCCTCGCTTATGGGTTCCAGAGACGGTCACTGCGACTTAACAAGTCTGCTAAAATGAATAAAAGTAGCTTCAAGTGAGTGTGCTTCGACGTGTTTGTACATATTAGACCTGTCAAGTCTTATCGTCGTCACTGTCATTGATCGTCTCCGCAGCCCATAAGTCTACACTCATGTCACACTACAGGAGTTCCTTAAAGTGCTAAGAGTCACGTGACTTGCTGTAGTCTTTAGGCACCTAGCCAGACTCAAAAACTCTTTCATATATTTTTATGAAATTTGCTATGGTTATTACATTTGTGTAATTCTATAACTATACAAAATCTCATAAAAATATATTTAAGATTTTCCGAGAAAATTGAACCCTTAAAGGGCGGCCCTGATTACTTTTCTCTGCAGCTGACTGTACATTGCACAGAACACAAATGTGTTGTGCTGGTATCGTCTGTTCGCTAGGAAGAGTCGTTTTGCTATTAGCAACCCTAGCTAAGCACTTATAGTATGGCCTCAGCCTAATGTAGATAAGTATTGTTTTGAGTGGGTTATCGATAGTTCAGTTTAATATTAGTACTAGGTCTTTGTATTGCTTTCGTCTGGCGAGACTTGCCTGATGATTAAAGTTAATGTTTCCAATGATAAAAGAGCCTATTTCGATCGGTCTTTGATTTAGTTAAGTATGAAGTAAATTGGTACTATGAGTAGATAAGGTATCGTCGGTTCATCTATCTGTCTGTACGCTAGTGTAAATTAATATTCATGAATATTGGAGAGTTATAAGTTACGCCACTACACATATGGCCCTAAGCGGCCCCGTATGGGCGGAGACCCTGGCGGCCAGCAATGTGGCTAGACTGCTTAGCTCGCAGAAGGCGATGGCCGTCAGGGTGATAAGGGGATACCGAAGGTCTCCGGTGAGGCGGCATGTCTCCTAGCCGGGACCCCTCCATGGGACCTAGAAGCGAGAGCCCTTGCGTCACTATTTGAATGGCGCAAGAATGCGCTGGAGCGGGGCCAAAGGCCTGCGTCTCGAGAAGTCGAAGCACAGCGGTCCCAGGTCCATCAGGAAACCGTGGAGACATGGAAGGTGCGATTTGAGCAACCAAAGGGGGGATTCGCCACAATCGCGGCCGTCAGACCGGTCATGGACGAGTGGCTGGAGAGGAAACACGGTGCTCTCTCCTACCGGTTGTCACAGATACTAACCGGGCATGCGAGCTTCGGTAAGTATCTGTGAAGACACCGGGAAACCACGGCCAAGTGCCAGCACTGCGAGGAGTGCAGCGAGAACACAGCGCTCCACACGTTGATGGAGTGCACGGCGGGGGCGGTACAGCGCCAGGTCCTCGTGGCGGGTCTGGACGTGGACCATCTCTCGCTGGAGACCATGGTGGGAGCCGTGTTCGAAAGCGGGATTAAGGGGAACTGCGCCGCCTTTTTCTGCGAGCAGTTTCATGCTCGTGAAAGAGGCGGCGGGGAGGGAGCAGAAGAGAACACTCCCACCCTAGTTCCGCAGCTGGCGGCCAGGGCGCCGCCGATCTCCTAAGACTATCGGCCTCCATGACCGAGGGCCTGAGGACGGTGAGGGGGCTACTCACCGTCCTTACAGAAGCAGGCCTTAGACGGCAGCGCGACGTGAGGGGCTCACGCCCCCCCCCCCCCTTAAGAAGCGGATGACACCCGAAAACCACCTCCTCACTACGCGAGGCCGTAGTGGTAGCCGTAGGGAGTCCTGGGACATCCTTCAGAGGGCTTACCCAGCTTCCAACCGTAGGCTGTTGGGCGTTACGTGAGGTTTTTTAGTCTGCAGGAGGCCTGCATAGCATCTATGAAGGATTTTCCCTCAGGTTAAAAAAAAATGGTAAAATAAAATCTCGTAAAAAATAATTTTAAGGGCACATCTGCACATTGGTGGAGTGCTTAGTAAGCACTCTACTAATGTGTAGTAGTAATCACTGCTAACTGCTCAGCGAGTCAGGTCTGGACATTCTCTCGATGGAGACGATGGTGCGAGCCATGATCTCTTATCATAATTCCTCAGTCAGGGCTGGTGTTACAAAGCTCCATAGGTTAGTGGGACTTTCAATGAGGCTAGGTTACCTATCTCAATTATGCCATTTTATGATTGCGCGAGCAACTGTCAAAACTGGCTGAATTGGAGTCAAAAGAAATTTTAAGAGACAGTGCAATGTAATGATAGTGGCTTACGTTAACATAAAGTAGCAGATCCCTTGAGACCGCATGCTTTACCTTCACCTTAGTAATACAAAAATCAAAGAGATAACTACTCACATATCTATTGGCGTTGTACAGTCCACCGGATACGGAGCACATTCTCCTACAACACAATCACCATCATCGTCTTTGGTAAACGATTCTGTCCCATCGCTTTCTTCCTCAGACTCCGGTTCCTCAGGTTTCACACACAGTAATCCATTGCTATTCTTAACATAACCTTCATCACAGGTACACTCATCAGGAGCTGTACAAACCCCGTTAAGACACGGCACTGAACACACTGGTCTGCAAAGACCTCCAACAGATACAAAACCACTGTTACACGAACAGTTATTTGGTGCAATACATTGCCCATTTGTGCAGCTATCGCATTTCGGAACACAGGTAGTCTCATTATCAATCACATAACCCTCATAGCAAGAACATGTCCTATTGGATAAACAATCACCATTAATACAATTACACTTTAAAACACAGCCTGATTCGTTTTTAAACTCAAAATCTGGATTGCATTCACAAATATTGGGTGCTATACACTTCCCGTTAGAACAGTTACCACAATCAGGTTTACAACTAGTCTCATTCACTTTTATATAACCTTCAAGGCAAGAGCAATTACCAGGAGCTACGCAATTTGCATTGGTACAATCACATTTTGGTACGCATCCCGATTCGTTATTAAACTCAAACCCTGAATCGCATTCACAAATATTGGGTGCTGTACACTTCCCATTAGAACAGTTATCACAAATGGGTACACATAAAGTTTTATTCTCTTGAGCATAACCTTCAAAACAAGCGCAATTACCAGGAGATACACATTTTGGATTAGCACAATCACATTTTGGTATACATCCGGATTCGTTTGTAAATTGATATCCCGGATTACATTGGCACATATTGGGTTCTACGCACTTCCCGTTGGAACAGTTATCACAATTTGGTACACAAGTAGTTTCGTTTAATCGCACATAGCCTTCATGGCAATCACAGATATCGGTTGCTGTACATTTACCATTAACGCAGTCACATTTCGGTTCACATTCAGTCGTTGGTTCTGTACTGGAACTATCAGTGCAATTTGTCGGTATACAGTTCAGGTTCTCATCAGCAGTATATCCACTTTTGCACTGAAAGCAGTGCGTGGAGTTATAAGGACTGAAGTCTGGCTTGCAGGCACACGTGCTGTTTTGCAAACAGTCTGCATTAACACATTTTGGATTGCAAGTAGGGGTTAAACAGGTATTATTGCTGTCAAGGATTGCAGGCGCGAGGCATTGGCAGGTATCTGGAGCGATGCACGTGCCTCCAACGCATTCGATGCTGCAGATTGGCTTGCAAATATCCAAGTCGTTTTCGTATTGGTAGCCTTTGCAGCAAACTGTGTGGTTCTTCCATGTTAGATATGTCTGTAATTGAAAAGAGATATTTATAGTTTGCTATGTTAATACATTATATCATTAATCGGCTGAGTTTTATAGTGAGGTTAGAAACCTGCTGGGAAGTAACATCCGAGCAAAGGTGCCCCTTAAGTTCTTTGATGGTGAGCATCTTATTAAAACTAAGGGTAATGTGTTAAAAAGGTGGGCAGAACACTTCAACAATCTGCTCAATGTAGATCGATCAGCTGATTTGCAACACATTAGCCTGATACCTCAACTCCCATTTGCTGATGAATTAGACGAGCCACTAAAGCTGGACGAAGTGGTCGTTGCCATCAAACAGCAGCAAAACAAGCGTGCGGTTGGCATTGACTTAATACCCGGAGAACTACTTAAGTGCGGCGGGAAGGAGTTGTACTCGTCCTTATATGAACATTTTGTTCGCATGTGGGATGAAGAACGGGTCCCAAATGACTTCAAAGTCTCACGCATCAGCGCCCTTTACAAGAACAAGGGTGACCGTTCGGACTGCAGCTCCTACCGTGGTATTTCGCTTCTATCTGTCCCGGGAAAAGTCTTTGCCAGAATACTTTTAAACCGCCTTAGGACACTTTCTGAACAACTACTGCCGGAGACCCAGTTTGGCTTCCGACCTGATCGGGGAACCTGTGAAGCCATATTTTCTGTGCGTCAACTACAGGAAAAAAGTAGAGAACAAGGTCGTAAGTTGTACCTTTGCTTCGTTGACCTCGAGAAGGCCTTTGACAGTGTTCCCCGTGAAGCCCTATGGCTTGTACTTAAGAAAATGGGTTGCACAGAGAAATTTGTAAAGCTTCTCAGACTACTGCATGATGACATGGAGTGTTGTGTGACAGTGGAAGGAGAGCAGTCTAGTTTCTTTCCCGTCACCTGTGGGGTAAATCAAGGCTGTGTACTCGCACCCACACTCTTTGCTTCATACTTCGCTGTTGTGGTTGGGGAGGTTTTACAGAATTCTCTTGAAGGTGTACGCATCCGCTTTCGAACAGACGGCAAACTGTTTAATCTCGCTAGATTTAAGGCAAATACCAAAGTGTCATACGCCATGATCAGTGAGATTGTGTACGCTGACGATCTTTGCTTCTTGGCAGAATCCCCGGAGGGCCTGCAAAGGCTGATGTCTATCTGCACCAATCTTGTTGCAAGTACGGCCTTAAGATCAGTGTTAAAAAGACGGAAGTGCTATCCTTGGATACTAATGGTCGTGAGACACTATCCGTAAAGATTGGTGACGACGTGCTGAAGCAGGTTGACAGGTTTAGATACCTGGGGAGCACTATAACAGCTAAGTGCGACTTGGACTCAGAGATAAGCAGTAGGATAAGTGCAGCCGCGGCAGATTTCGGCAAACTCAGCTCCAAGGTCTTCTGCTCACATGATCTGAAATTGACCACGAAAGTGTCCGTATACATGGCCATTGTGCTGCCAAATCTACTCTATTCCGCTGAGACGTGGTGCTTGTACCGACACCATATTCGTACACTAGACCTATTCCACCTGAAATGTCTGAGAAGTATTATGAAGATAAGTTGGTCTGACCGTGTACGTAACACTGAAGTGCTGCGACGAGTCAATGTTGGTGGCATTGAAGCTTACCTGATGCGGCGACAACTTCGGTGGTGTGGACACGTGTCGCGGATGGCGGAGGATCGAGTGGCGAAACGCGTCTTTTACTCAGAGCTCAAGGAGGGCAAGCGAAAGCAGGGCGGTCAACTCCTCAGATAAAAAGACGTTCTGAAAAGACATTTGAAAAGATGCGAGATAGAGCCCTCGAAATGGGAAGATCTGCCAGCACAGCGACAAGAATGGAGACATATGGTCAAAACAAAAACTGACAATTTCGAGAAGCGTCGCATACTGGAGCTAGACGCTAAGCGTGACGAACTTAAAGTCCGACCACCAGCGGCCATAACTTACAATTATTTCAACGGTGTTCTTTCATGCCCGCACTGTGCGCGAAAATTCACCGCAAAAATTAGCTACGTTAGCCACATAAGAGCGCATGAACGCTGAAACGTAACGTAGGAGTCGACAGTGGTCGCCATGACCGAAATCGGTCGGAGGAGTTTATTACATTAATCGGCTCCATGAAGATCTCGATCGAAAAAACTTAAAAAAAATACACTCCTTTCCTTTCAACATGATTATGAGATTATCATTATAGAAACTCTCCATTATAGAATCACTATAGAAGCAATACTTATTTGGAATGCTGACAGACAAAACATACAAAAATAACTTTTGAATTGCATCTTCGGCTTCAGTATCGATTGGAAAATGACCTACAATTGGAATTCTCCGAACCTCCACAGCTTTAAGTATTTATAGATAAATTACCCGGACATACACACAATCACACACACACACACACACACACTTTCCCATCCTTGTTATTCCTAATTATAAGGGACCAATATATTTTAATATTGTTTTTTTCTCTTATTTTATAATCTTATTTATGCTTGTATAGCTGTTTAGAAAAAGAAATAAAGAAACTGCATTAAACTTATCTGTATTGTCTAATAATGCTGCGGACGAAGAGAGACTGGTCCCCACAACACAGGGAATCCTAGTGTGGGGACTAGGGCTCACAATCATGTACACCTTTATATTGAGACAATAAATAAATATTATAAAAAAAAAAAAAAAAAAACTTGGCTTCGAATGTGGCCAAAGAGATTTAGTGCATACAGAACCCCTTTATAAATAAATAGGATTGACGACCTAGTTGCAACCACTGAATACGTGGAGATGGCGCACGACAATCACTATTGGCCGTGGTCTAAATGGACTGGGCTCAAGGATACAATAGGTTTAGTTTACGTAAAATTAAATAACGTACATTGTTTTAAGTTACGTGATGAGAGTGGACGCGACTAGCCAGATGGTTACTAACATTAAGTACGTATCTGTAAACGATCATTGCATTTTAAACATAATTACGCTAAAGTGGGTGACGGTTGATGGCATTTCATTTTAACGAGCGTTAAGCCATTAATCCCGAGTGCCAGTAACATATGATAGTCATTAAGACAAGTTCAAGACCTATGCGGGTCAAAAATATCAACAGCAGTTTCACATCCTATCCTTGTCCGTTTCAACACGGGATCGTGTATTAGATACCTCTGATGCTACAAACGTCAATAAACTAGCCTACAGTAACCAATTTATGTCGGGTAAGCCATATGCTTGTCTATCCGTTATCTAAGTTTCACACGCTGGTGGAGTGCACGGCGTGGGCGCAACAGCGCCAGGTCCTCGTAGTGGGCCTGGACGTGGACACTCTCTCGCTCGAGACCATGGTGCGAGCCTTGGTCTCCAGCGGGAGTAAGTGCGACCAGGTCGTGCTCGTGAAAGAGGCGGCGCGGCGGGGCGTTACGGAGAGTACTCTCCCACCCGAGTTCCGCAGTCGACGTGTCTTCGCCGAGGACTATCGGCAACCATGACCGGGGGTCTGAGGACGGTGAGAGGGTCGCTCACCGTCCTTACAGAAGCAGGCCCATGACGGCAGCGTGACGGGAGGAACTCACGCACGCCCCCCCCTTAGAAGCGGGTTCACACCCGAAACCCCCCATAGACGCGGGATAGCACCCGCACCACCCCCAGGGCGAGGTCGCAGTGGCGGACGTAGGTCTGTTGGGAGTCCTGGGACATCCTTCCGAGGGTTTACCCGGGGCTCCCAACCATAGGCTGTTGGGCGTTACGTGAGGTTTTTTAGTCGGTAGGAGTCCGGCATAACATCCATGAGGATTTTCCCTCACGTAAAAAAAAATCCGTCATCTAAGAGCTAACAGGGTCGGCAGCCATAACATCCATAGGCTGCGGTGACCACCAGTACATCCGGTGGGCCGTATGCTTGTCTGCCACCTTAGTGGTATAAATAAAAATTACTCAATATTTCAGAGCCCTTGGGTTCTCCTTCTGAAGGCTCACCCGGTGCTACCGACTGCAGACAGTTTATAGGGCATCGAGTATGTTAAGCTGGTAGGAGTCCAGGATAGCATCGTTGAAGATTTTCAGACGTAATAAAAAATACCAACCTCATATTTGAATTTCCTCGCCACACATTTCCTTTGCCCACACATTCGGTTGACGATCGCGCTGTACGACTTCCTTCGCTTCTGTTGAGTACTGTAGGACAGAAATATACACAAATCTATATGTACTGATATCTATATCTATACCACAGTATAAATATATGTTGTTTAACATACAGTGTCTATACTAATATTATAAAGAGGAAAGATTTGTATTTTTGTTTTTTGTTTGTTTGTTTGTAACTAATAGCACTGTATAAACAACATAATATATACTGTGCTAATAGGCTCCGGAACTAATGGACCGATTTGGAAATAGTAGTTTTCGATACAAGTGTGGGATTTCTGTTATTACAACGAGTTACGACAGGTGTTGACCCGAGCCGAAGGCGAGGGTAGACAGTCGGAACGAGTTTAAATAACAGTCCCACACGTTGTATTGAACAACTATTTTTAATACAGTTGCGAAAAAATTAAGCAATTTTATAAAATAATAAAAACACAATAAACCTGAATATCCAAAATGGCGCCAACCGTACAAGAAT
Source organism: Miltochrista miniata (assembly GCA_933228765.1). Classification (NCBI taxonomy): domain Eukaryota; kingdom Metazoa; phylum Arthropoda; class Insecta; order Lepidoptera; family Erebidae; genus Miltochrista; species Miltochrista miniata. Next base: position 36,428,579 of record OW121758.1, on the reverse strand, counting down.
ATTATATACCTTTCTAAGCAGAGACTATGGCAGTGCACTTCATACAGCCAACTTTTTTATATTTATAAATTTAACTTGGCCGATACTTATAGTAATTTATGCTTAAATTTTATTAAAATTACTTTTAATCTGATATTGAAACAAGTTAGTATCTTTTTTTAGAAATATTTGCATGAATCACAGACATTATTTTGACCATTGGGAAAGAAAACACACGAGTGCGGGAATGGTAAAGAAAAAGCACGAGTGTGTAATAGCCCACATCCCGAACGCTATACGTCCCTGTAATACGCCACTTTTTGAGCAACTGTATTAAAAATTCTTTTTCATTTCTCATACTCGGAAAATAGTGTTTTCTTGATCTGACTATTGGGTGGAAAATGCTGTTTCCCTCCCTAGGGAGGGAAAAACTCATACAAATTACTTCCCACACAAGGGCCGGAATGAACTTTAAAAATAGAACTGCTGACATGTCAGCTGTGACAGTGAAGAGATTTGTGTAAAAAAAAAATTAAAAAAAAAATGCTGCGGCCATGCGACTTTCCAAACAGCCAGTGTGAACTTAGCGAAAAATTCTTCCGGCCCCACACACGTTCAATAATATTAATCAATATAGCAATAAATTGACCGTGTATGGGTAATATTGAGGTTTGAACATACGTCTGTGTTTGAACAGAATGGAAATGAATATTGTGGCAATATTATTGAGTCAATAATATTGTACGTGTATGGGGCCGGTAATCTCTGCAACAATTACGCGGTGAGTTCCATATTTAAAATTTAAAAAGTCGACATAATGTAGTTCTTATTTATCTGTAACAGAATTCAAAACAATTGGTACCTAATAATCTTTATGGTATGTAAGGTTTGAATATTATTATTAGTTTTATTTTCCTCGTATTTGAAATGAAAAGTAGAGTGTTTAACTCGGGTAAAAGAATCAATTCCGACTCGGACTATAGCCGCCCTCGCTGCGCTCGGGCGTCTAAATACCTCGGGAATTGATTCTTTCCACCCTCGGTTAACAATCTACTATCACTGTTGGGAAGCTACACTCTTTGCGGTGAACATAGGCTATATTTTAATCCTGTATTCCCACAAGAACGCGAACAACGCGGGTGAAACCGCGTGACGTCCGCTAGTTATATTTTAAAGTAAAAGAATTTGTTTGGGTGAAACTACTGGTTTAAATTGTAAAAATCTTATGGAGTTGGATAACCCATTAATGAAGGATGGCTAATGGAATAGGCAATAGTTAAAACAACATCGTGCTTCGATAATTTATTCTGACCGAAGTCTACGACCATAGTTGCGTTAATAAGTTAGAATATTAAAAGAAATTATTCAGAAGTGTCTTCAAAATCTAACATGGATCTTAGCATAGCGAGGCGGGAGCATTGTTTTAGGCTCTGAAACATACCTCCGACAGACGTTTCTTTGCCGGATGAGCCGCCGACACAACGTTTCGATTATGAGTTGTTCACCGACAGAACCTTTCAACCAGTGTGACCATATCAGAAATGGCGAATCTGCCACAGACTGGGCAAAAAATCTGCCAAAATCTGCCACACTTATAGCCAAAACTGCCAAAAATATACTAACGGAAAAATAACACTTTTAATATAAACAACCTAAAGTTACTATACACTAATATACTACAATTTATAACATGTTTATTAGAGTAACATCAATTAAAAAGAAAAGGGCAATACTGCATGGGAGCTATTCTGGCCGTCCAGCGGCAGGGCGAGGCGACGTGGATGAGAAGAGACGACAACTCGTGGCGGATCTCGATCTGGACTTGGGCCGCATTGCCCAATGGGGTTCAGACAACCTGGTCGAGTTCAATGCCAGAAAAACACAGGCGTGTGCGTTTACAGCTAAGAAGTCCCCATTCCTACCCCTGCCCTCTCTTCAGAGCATTACAATTCCACTAAAGGACAACCTGGAGATCCTCGGTATAGACGTCCGGCGTGAGCTCAATCACAAAAACTACATAGAGAGCTGTATTGGTCTGGCCTCGCGGAAACTGGGAATCCTGAATAAGGTGAGACGGTATTTCACGCCACATCAGAGATGTGTACTGTACAAGACGCAGATTCGTCCCTGCGTCGAGTACTGTTCTCACCTTTGGGATGACTCCGCGAGGTACTTGTTAGACGCGCTTGACGCTATGCAGAGACGTGCTATCCGAATAATTGGTTGTCCTGAGGTGACGGGAGGCCTCGAACCTTTGTCGCAGCGAAGAACCATAGCGTCCTTGGCTGCCTTCTATCGAATGTATCACGGCGAATGTTCTGAAGAGCTCTTCAACCTGATCCCACCATCTCCTTTTCGATCCCGAACAACGCGTGCCGGGCAGAGATGCCACTCATACACAGTGGAGAGAATCTTCGCCAGAACCGAGCGTTTCAAAAGATCGTTCCTCTGTCGAACTATAAAAACATGGAACGACCTTCCCGCACACGTCTTTCCCTCATCTTACAATCCCGGGTTCTTCAAGAGGAGCGTGAAGAGGCACATCACAGGGCCGCCAACTTGAGGACCACTGTAAGAAGTGGCCCCCAATCGCTAGATGCGCCACTGCTTTCTTACCATCAGGCTGGTGGCGACGTCAATTTGGCGAGCTGAACATAAAAAAAAAAAAAAAAAAAAAAAAAAAAAATACGGAATAAGATTATGCATCATAAAACTCTTCCACATCGCTGTCAACCACAACCGTGCCCAAAATAATGGCGGCGTTGCCACGTTGTATGGTAATGGAGAGCCTCTGGCCGTAAACACCAGCATTTTGGTCCCGAGAACTGCCGACCAAAAGTTTACATATAGCTCTGTAAATGAGCTTTGCACTAGGGCCCCACGGTCCAAGAGTCTCGACCCCAAATGGCTCAAATAAATAAATCCGACAAGATTTGTGTATCTTCGCCGTTTCGGGGTCTCCGCAGACGCGGCAGCAGCTTCCGCGCAGCTAGCAGTGCCTGGAACATGGGAAGGCGCAAGGGTATCCACACATGTAGCATCCCACACAAGCGGTTTTCCCATCTTGCAAGGCACCAATGACATCCCGTCGGGATTCTTCCCATCGTCTCGAGCCAAGCCCTTGGGTTCAAGAATTACTGGCATACCAGCGAGAGAAAGGGCACGACGGATGATGTCATTTATGCTAGCATGTCGCGAAAACCGACCGGCACTTTTGTAGCAGGATAGACCGTGGTGACCTAGGCGGTCGACTGTTTCACCGCGGTGACAACGATGGGGAGCGATGCAGGATGTACCGAGGCGTAAGCAAGCAGCAATGCGAAAAGTACTGTTATCTAATCGTGTGCCAATATGACTTGAAGGCAAAGCATGAAGCCATTCACCCGACTCACTCTCCCCCACAGCCAGTAGGCGCGCTCGCTCTGCTGCACTCGATGAAGTTCGGAAAAAATAACTTTTTAATCAACAAATATTTGCAACAACCAGCTGACCCGCGCAACATCTTTAACGTCATATGGGTAAGGTCTATGAAAGGAAAAATAATGAAATAAAATCGAAAGTTGATTGGAAACAAAATCAATAAAGAAGATAAGTATATGAACTCTATTACAGTTCATAATCATAATATATGATTCATTTGTTTAAAAACAGAATAAGCGGTAAATCCTTGTACATTTGGCCATGAAACAGAAGTTTCCAGTTTGATAAAATAATGTGTAAGTAATCTAATTTCATAAGAAACCTGATGTAATTACTTTAAAACAATGAATTCATTGAAAATTCAGATAAGGTAATGTGAATTTTCTTAAAATATTTTAAATCTGCCGAAATCTGCCATTTTAGTAAATCGTCAGCATGATCTGCCACAGACAAAATTTAGGACCAAAATCTGCCAAAATGGCAGAAATCTGCCACAATTGGTCACACTGCTTTCAACTAAAGTCAACTCGCTGTAGCATTGTGCGTATGACAGTTGTCGATCGCGTTTCGTTTGACTCTTGAAAGTTACCGCGAATTACAATTATGAACTTAGTATTTCAGCTGCACCACATTCATAACATATTATATGGTTAATCGCTGTAGTAAATAAAATTAAACACAACGAGAATATTCTAGTCTATAAATAAAATGAAATTGGAAGAAAAATTAAACTAATTGTTGAGTATAACGTAACACCAAAGAGGTCTTTAGTGATGGGGTACACTGTTCCGATGGATAGTCGATATTTTTGATGATACATTGTGCGTAGTTCCAACTTTTATTCTTAAAAAGTATATTATTGGGTTATTATTACCCGGTCTTTTGATAGGCGATAGGCGCAGAAGCCGGTGCAGGTGTGGCACCGGTTTCACCATCCCGGGGCAGACCCGGAGCGGATTTCCCCGAAGTTATGCCCTAGAAAATGACACTTCCACCCCCGAGCATAATCTCTGGCTTCCTCCCTCTGACTGGCCAATTGAGGCAAGCAGAGCTTCAGCTACTCGTTTGACAACCCGATTATTTTGGTGTTCTCTTTCAAAGTAGTCGCGGAGGCGACCAACCAGCACCCTGGCATGACTACCCAAAACGGTTTTTTTCGTATGCTTAGGCATGTTAATATCCACAAATAGGACCAAAATGAAACTAAAGAATGCAATGAAAATACGTGACACGTACAAAGCACTCGTACTGACAGCTTGGAAAATTCTTCAAAATGACCGCCAAGTCATAGAGCAAAAAATTTTGACACGAAAAAGTATGAAACCGGTTGGGTATTAAATGCATTTTAATTTAATTTCAAATTTTTAGGGTTTCGTACCGAAAGGGTAAAAAATGGGATCCTATTCACGAGACTGCGCCGTCCGTCACGAGGCTGTATCTCATAAAAATTGATAGCTGGAAAGCTGTTGCCGCTATAATAGTAAATACTAAACAGAAAAATAAGGGGACTTCCATACAACAAACGTAATTTTTGTCGTTTTTCGGTACGGAACCCTCCGCGCACTTCGCCGGTTTTTTGAACTGTTTAGTTAATAAATAAATAAATATTACAATAATTTTCGTAACAATAATAAACAGAAGATGATTTAAGTCTTGTATCGTAAGCGATAAAAATGAATTGCATAACGTCACATCCCTAGTAATGTAGTTCTGATAGATATCACGTCACACTGCCAACTGTCATACGCACCTTGTTACAGCGAGGGGACTATACGAACGTTTCGCTGACAGAACGATTAATTCAACCATAATTAGTGAATGGTTAACACCCCGACTCGGATAGGTTAGGTTAGAAGGTTGAGGCGGGAGCACTGACCTGTAATATTATCTGGACTGGTGATCGGTTCCATAAAATTGTGCCTAATTGAAAATCGCCATTTGGCGCTGACGGCAGCTAGCGAATGTACCTACTTGGAACTAATACTAGTGATGTACAACACCTGTCTTGGTGTCGATAAAAACTTTACCAGATACTGACTACCAATGTTAATTTTATTTTTGTACCAATGATGTTAACATAATATGAATGACTACTTTAAAGTACCTAAGTAGGCTAACCATCAGTCTCGCGAATTCAGTTTGGCGAGCTTAATATAAAAAAAAAGAGTTTGTTTGCTTAAACAGTGGTCGCAGGTATGTTGCCAAAGTAGTGTTACTATTAGTGACCGACCGAAGTTTCGGTTTCGGTTTCGGTTTCGGCCAGTTTCGGCCGAAAAATCGAGTTTCGGCCGCAGTTTCGGTTTCGGCCAAAATGGGCCGAAACTTTCGGCCGGGCCGAAACTCACATGTTCATGTATTTGGGTGTCTGGCTCTGCTCGCGACGTGGTTAAACCACAAGCAATTACAATCATTGAGAAGTATTAGACAATTACCCCTGTGTCATGTCTTAGACCTCCTTTTTAGGATCCCGTTTTTACTTTTGGTTACTGAATCCTAAAGATCTAGGGCATTACATAACCCTATCCCTTTGTTGTCGGTTCCGTTGACTGTGTTGGTCGTCTGTCTGTCTGTCAGCAGGCTGTAACTCATCCACCGTGATAGTTAGACCGTTATTTTTTTTACAGATGATGTATAGCAACAAATAATAAAAATAGACAAAATAATAGTATTAAATAGTAGTATCCTATACAACTTACGTGAATTTTTTACCACTTTTCTTGTACGGAACCCTACGTGCGCGAGTCCAGCTCACTCTTGTCTAGTTTTAGTTATACACTTCTAGAATGTAACCAAAACCGGCCAAGAGCTAGTAGCAGGGCACCATATTGGCTTTAGTCTTTAGGAATTCGATGGCATCTATGTGTAGTTCGACACGTAAAAGAAAGAAACTCATCTTTAGGTGGAGATATTTCTAAAATAAACACTTGAGAAGATTTATACCGTTGATTGATGGCCCTTGGTGGAACTTACTGCACCAATTGAAAAAATAACCGACTAAGTGCGAGTCGGACTCTCACACGGAGGGGTTAAAGCGGGACCCTATTAACGAGACATGAGGCCTAGCCATCCGTCTGTCTCTTAGTCACGAGGTTGTATCGCTGGAACCGCGCCAGATAGAGGCCTAAAATTTTCACTGATGATGTATTTCTGTGGACGCTATTTTTTTTTAACGTGGGGGAAATCCAACAGTGATGCTATGCTCCCTAACTCCGGTCCTACCGACTAAAAACCATGCGTTGGGTATGCCCTCGGAATGATGCATACTGCGGTTGTTCATTTGTTATCCCGCTACTTGAGGGGGGCGTTCATGAATCTTACACTTAACGCTATCGTCTAGGGCCTGCTTCTATAAGGACGGTGAGCAGACGTCCTCAGGCCCCTGTTCATAGAGGCTGATAGTATAGGGCGCACCGTCGCAGCCTGTGCATCTTGGGTGGGAGAGTTCTGTCCCGCTCCCTCCCCGGTGCCGTCTCTTTTACGAGCATGACCTGTTCACAGGAAGAGGCTTATGGCACCGCTCCAGCGCCTTCTTGCGCCATTTGAACAATGACGCAAGGCCCTCGCTTCTAGGTCCCATAGAGGGGTCCCGGCTAGAAGACATTCCGCCTCAACTGAGATCATGCGGTATCCCCTTAACCTTACCCTGACAGCCATCGCCTTCTGCGGGCTAAGCAATCTAGCCGCATTGCTAGCCATCAGGATCTCCGCCCACACGGGGGCCTCATATAGGGTCATGCTCCGCATGATCCCGAAGTGTACCCCCCTGCAGGGAGCGTTGGCTACCCTGATATTGTGCAACAACCGCGAGAGTGCGGCTGATACCCCCTCCCTCAGTTTTGGAACCAAACTTCGGAAGTGGTATCCGAAGTTACACCGGTTATCAAGTTCGAGCCCCGGATACGTCGTCGGGAGCTCGGTGCCGATGCTCCATGCTGACGCCCCCTATATGTAAGCTGGATCCCGCAGGTGGCCTTTAGGGCTGCGTCTCGGTGCGTTGCTCCTCGCGCTGTAATTAGTGTGTCGTCGTAACACGTTACGCACGTAACAGGTTACGCCGACACCTTTGAGCAACGGACCACGCAGCACCCAATCGTAACCGATGTTCCACAGAAGCGGTCCTAAGAACGATCCCTGTGGAACACCGAACGACTCATGTCTCCGACCCTGCCCTAGCTCGAGTAAGTTATGGCCCTCTCGGAAAGATAGGCCCCGACAATACGACGGAGGTATTGAGGCATTCCATGGTAAATAAGCGCCTCCTAAACGCAGCTCCAGGGCAAGGTGTTGAAAGCGTTGAAGATTACAAAAGACACTGCCATCACCAACCAATTCACCATTTGTGCTGTTGCCGCTATAACAAAAAATACTACTAAAATCAGAAAAAAACATTCACACAAAAACGTAATTTTTGTAACGGATTTCTCTGTGCGGGAATACGACTCGCACTTGGTTTTTTTTTTTTTTCAATATGAACACGTGAGTTTCGGTTTCGGTTTCGGTTTCGGCCGAAACTGACCCTGGGGCCGAAAGTTCGGTTTCGGTTTCGGTTTCGGCCGGAAAACCAGTTTCGGTCGGACACTAGTTACTATTGTAAATCGGCTGAAAAATGACACCGGACACAGCCCACACAGTCATTAAGGTTGTCTTTAATCATAATTGGGTTATGTTAGAACTTAAAGCTAGGCGTCCAATAGGCGGCTGGGCCGGGCCGAGCCGCAACGCAAAAATCCGCATGCCATACGTTTTTAATGAAACTGTGTTTCGTTGCGGCCCACCTCTAGTAAAGGTAGATGCTACACAATTTCATATGAAACGTACGGCACGCGAATTTTTGCTCTGCGCTGCGGCCCGGTCGCCGCGCGTGAGCCGCGCGAGTGTGCTCCCCGAAGCAGCCAATGTCAACTTGCTATTCCGCCTCAATGGCAACTATTTCCCATTTACTTCCCGAAGCAGCCGTGCTCAGAGAGGAATTTTGTTAAGTGACAGGTTAATTGTATTGGATTGGGATTTATTGTAGTTTTGTTTGTTTGCAGTAGGTAAGTACAGAGGAGGGAAGGAATTTAAAAAAAATATGAAATCACACATTTATTACGGGATATTTTTAAATGCACTTCTGTATAATTTTTAAATGAAAATAATCACATATTTTAAAAAGATTGAAAAGCAAAGTAGATTCTCTTAAAATAGGCTTGTGTCCACTAAGAATAAATCTGATTGATGTGTGTGTCTAACGACTATGTCCAATATATAAATAATTAACCATAGATGCTAAGTTATATTTCACACGCTGTTAGTTACTGTTTCGATTATCTACTACAATTTTAAGTGTTTATTAATAATTTGAATATGTTCATTAAATTATTAAAGTACTTTTACCATGCCTCTTGTTTTTTAAACTACGAATTTTGGCATTGGACAGAAAATTATCGATATACATTTTGACATCCCTATTAAACATTATAGGTTATAAAAATATTCGTAAAATCCCCGAAACTCGAAGGGTATTCGCTTATGATAGTAAAAAAAACGGCTTAACTTTAGATTAGCTGCCATCGAGTTTGAGGTTCATATTTTTTATACACAAAGCTAATATTATTAGAAGCCTCCACGCGAAGTTTTAACTTGCGGAGATTAATGGTTAACGAGAAAAAAAATAATGAAAATCGTAAAAAAACACCAATAATTTGTCACTTTTCACCACAGAACACAAACACTCCCAATGTTTTTGACATTCGGCTCGTCCAATACGTTTTGTTTTACGTAACATTAACGCACAACAATGTTTTACTTCATTTAAAAATTTAATTAATAATGATATTTAGTTATTAAGTTAAATTTTATGCATATTTTATTATATTACGTATATTTATATAAATGAATGCTATTAAATATTATAATAATTTAATGACGGTTGCCGATATGTGAAACTAAACGTAAAACGTCGTACGCATTCTATGGGTTGGTCAAGGTCAACCCTTTCAAATGACACCCTATTTGTGAATTTGTGTCTTGTATAGGAGACGCGTAGTTTTTTTTTCAACCCCAGGTCGGCATTTGAATTACGCGCATCCCTAATTCAACCATAATTTAGTACTTAATGGTTAACACCCCGACTCGGATAGGTTAGGTTAGAAGGCTAAGGCGGGAGCGAAGCGGAGCGGAGCTCCCGCCTTAGCTTTCGTGGTTTTTTTTTTTTGGCTTGTCGACGAGTTCTTATTTGGAGAACGATTACTTATGTCGTCGATTTTATTGAACATAACCTCAAAAAATAAAAATCTAAATTTAAGGTAACTATTGATTTCCTAACTTTGGGGAGGGGTCAGGGGGATTCCCCCCTCCCCCTCCATTTTCCATCTTCCAATTTCGACCTTGAAATCGATTTCAAACCAAGAAAATGCGAAAGTTAGGTTAGAATATAAAAAAAATCATAACTCAAAAAGGGGGGGCGTCCGCAACTTTTCCGTCAAGGGGGGGGTTCTACACACCCCCCTCCCCCCTCCAGCCCCCCTCCCACCACTTAAATCGTGGGATAGTAATCCGAAGTCCTACCACGCCACAGCCCTTCTCGTATCTTGTTTTACAATATACACACGATCTCATGATAAATATCTACTTAATTGCACAATAAACTAAATGTATACATCAAAACACTTCAAATTTATAGCAATCACAGTAATAACTTAAAAATATTCCAAATATCACACATAAACTCCTTCTGAAATAAACAAACAACGGCCAGTTGCAAACTAATTTAGTTCTCAGTGCACTCGGAGGGGGTGACGGCGGGGTCTGATACTATATCTCAACAGTCATAAAATCGACAATTAAAACATCAACACCGTAAGACCAACGATTCAAAATCTCAACACTTCAGAATGTCAGCAGCTTAGTAGGTCAATAGTTCACAATATCAAAGTTAAAAATCTCAACATGAAAAAAATTGGTTGTTACTTGTTACTTAGTGGAAGTGATACAGATATACATACATATGGTCACGCCTTTATCCTCGAAAATTATTTGCCCACATTTCACCTTTTTAGAATTTATCCCACGTAATAGGTGGTGACCCATATTGCCGTGTTGAGATGGACAGGTGCAGGTTGTGACTGCCTGCTGTTGAAATTTTTCAAGAAGCCTAAAAAGACCTTCAACTTGGCTTAACCTCTGCCATTTTACTGGCAACCGTGACCAACGACTTAACGTACCTTTCAAAGCACGGAAACGCTCAAATAACTGTCATATGGACGGTCACCCATCCAAGGACTAGCCATAGTGAAAGTTGCTTACTACAGTGATCGTTTACAGAACACTGAGTTCGCGGGGCCACGAGTGCGGGAAGCGATACAGATACCTATGAACAAGCATCGTAATTCGAAACTACATAGGTAATGATACATTTACTGACTGCTTACTTTATACTTACGCCACCATCTGGCCTATTAATAGATAACTAAACATGAATTTTATTTACCTATATTAAAATATGTATATCTGTCACTGTAGTAAGCAACTTTCACTATGGCTAGTCCTTGGATGGGTGACCGTCCATGTGACAGTTATTTGAGCGCTTCCGTGCTTTGAAAGGTACGTTAAGTCGTTGGTCACGGTTGCCAGTAAAATAGCAGAGGTAAAGCCAAGTTGAAGGTCTTTTTAGGCTTCTTGAAAAATTTCAACAGCAGGCAGTCACAACCTGCACCTGTCCATCTCAACACGGCAATATGGGTCACCACCTATTACGTGGGATAAATTCTAAAAAGGTGAAATGTGGGCAAATAATTTTCGAGGATAAAGGCGTGACCATATGTATGTATATCTGTATCACTTCCACTAAGTAACAAGTAACAACCAATTTTTTTCATGTTGAGATTTTTAACTTTGATATTGTGAACTATTGACCTACTAAGCTGCTGACATTCTGAAGTGTTGAGATTTTGAATCGTTGGTCTTACGGTGTTGATGTTTTAATTGTCGATTTTATGACTGTTGAGATATAGTATCAAACCCGTGACGCGGCGCTTTGAATCGGCACAAAAAAGTAGCTGTCATTTTGTATGGAATAGCCAGTCCAGCGATTATTATTACAGGTCAGTGGGCGGGAGCGAAGATCTCGCCTTAAGCATGTGTTACACGGTTTCAAACGGCGGTTTGAAACAGAAAAAACTGATTTTTGCTTTGCCGGCTACACGGTTTAAAACGTGTTTAAAACCATCAGTGTTTTATGGAACGTTGCGTGAATAGGACGTCTCTACGCTCGCACCGTATATTCACTACAATAGCTTCCAGGCGCCTTACCTATATAAAGAGCAAAAAGTTGGGGTTCTTGCTCTTTTCATGAAGCGATGGTTAAAGGAGAGATTAACCCTTAGTCACATGAACTTAATTAACCTAGGCACTGGACTTTGATGACATAAGTATATAACTTACTAAGAATGGATAAAGAACGCCATTTTTCCAATCTGAGGCCATTTATAGGTAAAAAAGACACAAACATGAGACCAGATATTATATCTGTTGGAGTAAGGCTTAAAGAAATTTTTAGATTGTCTATCTGCTTTTTAGCAGACGCAGCTTTGGCCGTTGGGTCAATATCTTTTAATTTAGTGGCTAAAATATCCCACGCATTTATTTCTGAGTCGTCACGTGCGTCTGCCTGCGCTCACTGCTGCATCGAGACTGTCGTTCGCGAGGTTTCAAACAAGCGGCTTGACGATTTCAAACAAGTTTTACACCAACACTTCTACCAGTGGTTTCAAACGCAAGCCTTGCTGCCAAGGGCGTTTAAAGGTCAACCGAAATTTGGCTAAAAACTATGTACTATCTACACTGTTTCAAACCACTTTTTCAAACCACCGTTTAAAACCGTGTAGCACATGCTTTAGCCTTCGTGGTTATTTTTTTTTTGTTTTGTCGGCGAACTCTTATTTGGTGAACGATTCTGTCGTGAATGATGAATCGTACTGACGGCGAAACGTTCGTAGTTCAAAGGTTTTGTCAGTGAACAACTCATAATCGAAACGTTGTGTCGGCGGCTCATCCGGCAGAGAAACGTCTGTCGAAGGTATGTTACAGAATCTTGTTTTATACGATGCACCACGAGGATGAGATATATTGAACTGTGCTTAAAAAACAAAAATAATTATAAAAAATATTTATAATGATGGCTATGATGGTAGGTACCTACCTATAAAAAATCTGTGTATACGATGCGGTACGATGACTTGAGAAAAAAAATCAAAAGGTGGGTAGATCACTAGTAATCATTACTATCAACAAACAACTGATCTCTTAATTTACTGAGCAATAAAAATAGATTATCACGAATCTATTTACCTGATTCGCCCATGATTGTGACTTTTGCCATACATAAGTATAGTCCCGCCTTTGTTCCCGAAGGGGTAGGCAGAGCCATAGGCACCGTCCACATTTTCACCTTATAGTTTAATGTCCCACGTAATAGGTGGTGAGTCACAGCTTTTGCCATAATTCCAAAAACTCAATTAATTCTTTATGCACGGTGTGAGTTGTCTTGTTTTAAGTGTAATAACTTGGCTAAAGAGTGCTGTAAAATCAAGTGCTGTTTGCAGTAGGTACTTAAGTCTCTACTTAAAGTATCTCTACTTTGTTTACTTTTTTCAAATAAATAATTTATGAGCAATAAAATTCTACAAAATGAATGTATTAATTTAACACTTGCCGTGTTTCACATTATTTTCCATTCAGGGTTCAAGTTCAATTCAAAACATATTTTTCTTCTTTTTTACTTTAATTAAAATTGAATAAAGACAATCTAAGTTATAAAACAAATAATATTACCTTTGCTTAACTACACAAACACCTTTACTATTTACATCCAAAGCTTGCGTGTAAACAACAAACTCCACAACCATCAACAACAACACTAAACAACACGATATTTTTACACACATTTTGAGATAAGTCCCGTAAAAAGTTGAAATATAACCTAAACGTCAGATAACACCACCATTATACGAGTCAGTCAGCCGCGATGTGATGGGACTATCTCCTTACAATATTTACAATGCACAATGTGTAAAACCCAGGTCACATAGACAGCGATTTGTGACTTACGTCCGGTGCGGATTTATATGCGGTAGGTAGTAGCCCCGCGCGTTGATATTGCGCTTGGCGACCATCTTGATGACGTATATCCGTCAAGCCGTCAGTACTAAAAAAAATACCGAATGCAGCTTCGCGAAGCCAGCCCGCGCTCGCGATACGTCAAGATGACGTCACTTAGCTGTCATTATGACAAGGGTCCAGCGCAATACCAACTTGCGGGTCTTATATAGAAATTGAGTTTCTGCAAATAAATAGCAAAGAGGCATTTAGAGATAGGTTTTTTGATTTAATTTTCGTTATAAGGTAAGTACTCATCCTGAAATGAGAGCAAACCATTTTAGTATATTTCTTGCATTACTAGCGATTCTGTTAACTAATTTTCACAATTAGTATAGCATCAATCGACATTTCGTTTGTTTGATTTTCGCTCTTTATAGTATATATTTACATTCTTTCTTTATAGTATTTGTAGGTCCCTTTGAAAATTAACATTTAAAACATTTTGAACCAAACAGATACCAAATTTTAAAAAAGAAAATATAATCCGTTTATTCATTATTGTCTACAAAACTTATTGAGAATCGCTTCATCTACCTTACAATGGGACCGCGTCTCCAAATTAAATTTCATTATTTAAGAGTTCAAATGATGGCGAACAATGTAAGCCTATTTACGATAAAACTTTTAACAAAGTTACTCAATTATCTGCGTCCAATTAATACTGTTAAACAATTTCCTATAGAACTTTAGTTATTTAAATTTATAATTTGATTCCCTAATTTGTGTTTTGTTCCGTCGTGACAAGGCTTCAATTGTATTTAAATAATGCTTACATCCTGGCCATTTGCATTTCGTTGAATGCCTTTATTCTTATCTATATATAGATGGGATAACTGAGACTATGACGTATCGTGACGTGACACATTGTCGTAAGTCAATGTGACGTAGGCGTTTGACAACCCTATTGTCACAAAATGTAACAGTTTTTAAGCGTAAGCGATTTTTTAATTGTAATATTAGTATCTGCATAGTAAGCGCGTATTTTAATTATGTATATCTTACAAATTTAATTTAATATTGAGTTTCTATATCTATAGCAATATTGCCACGAATGTGCACAATTTGAGAACAATTTGCATAGGTAGGTACCTACCTAGCTTTACACCGGAAATCATAAACAAAACAACAAAATTACGTTATTGTAAAGTAATCATATAATCTTTTCTAGCATAATATTACTCGTAACTCGTACCTCATTTAATTATTACCGTGAGTATCTAATGAGCTGTAAAAAATATATCGAATTGAGAAATCTATTCTCTATGTCGGTTGAAAATATTTGAAGTCAAAAGACCATTTAACACGTTAAGTTGGATAGGAAGGAGTTCGAGTTCCTAGAACACCGATTCTCCGAATACCCGAGTACCTACCTACCTCTTGTAGAATAAAAATGCTGTATTTTGAGCACTGAACTGTAATTTTATTTTCACTTTTTGAATCGTTACAACTTGACCGTACAATGTCTGGAATGGAAGAGAGAGAAAAATATGTTGCCACAATACAAATTTGAATGACTTACCTATTGTCATATATAAAAAATAGTTAGTAATTACTACATCGACTAAACTTAACATAATTTTATGGTTGAGATGTTACTCAAACACCTCATTTCAGGTCGCCCTGTATTTATACACAACACTAAAAATTGTTACCAATTTGCCTATTCTTATTTGCACTTGCCGAATCACCTGTGTGTGTGTGTGTGTCAAAAATGAGCTTGTAACTTCTTCAAAGGGTATATTTTTTTTTAGGTTATCCTTCCGAGGGCGTACCCGAACCTCCTGGCCGTAGGCACCCAGTGGTCGTAATTGGTAGGAGTCCAGCATAGCATCCATGAGGATTTCCACACATAACATCATCATCAAATCAGCCTATGGCAGTCCACTCCTGGACGTAGACCTCTCCCAATCTACGCCACGACACGCGATCCCACGCCTTCCGCATCCAGACCTAGCCTGCAACCCTTTTCTAGATCGTCAGTTCATCTGGCACATAAAAAAGGGTACCTTTTCGTCTACATAATACAGAATATTTTCAATGCATTACTTAGTTGTTGTATCTCCATGTCTGAGACGATATATCTATAGATATTGACAGTTGGCAGTAATTACAATAACATTATGACTTACGATGTCGAGAGCATTGACACAACGCGAGAAATGTAACGGAAGCTTGTGATAAAACATATTTATATTGCTGGTGAACTTTATCACTGCACTTGTCTTCATAAAGTAATGCAATAAAGATTGATTTTATAAATCATGGGGCAAGATTTGTTCTTATGCATCGTATGCACTTTTTGTGCAAAATGAAATTTAAAAGTATTGCTTTAATGTTATGAATTAGTATTGAGACTGGGTTATCCTACCATAATTATTTGATTCACTTCTCCGCAGTCTGTAGTGTCAGTGTACCATTAAATGAGATGGGGTGGGAGGGGACACTGGACCGGGACGTCTGACGGAATCTTTTATTGGTTACTTTGCAAAATACTAGCGACATCACGCAGTTTTAGAAACTCTTTTGGAAAACATTGACAGGCAGATTCTTAAGCAACGTCTCCTGCCCAAGGTCATTTCAGTCACGCAATTCTTTCAGCCATGTCCTTAATCCAAATCCTCATTCGTATTCTAGGTTGTCGTTTTTATAACATTCTACTAAATCTAATTATGGCCAATTACCGCATATTTATATTCCTTGAATCTGACGTAATGTGAGGAAGGATAGAAATTAATTAATTATAGCTATGGTCAATGTGGTATAATGTTTCTAATTCAGTAGTTTGTGTTAAAGTGATGAAGTGAGACATGTCACATATTATATTTTTGAAATTGTTGTTATTGACTGTAAGTAAATATTTTTTGTTCAACTTTACATAGATACATACATATGGTCACGCCTTTATCCGGGAAGGGGTAGGCAGAGGCATATTATATGCCCACATTTCACCTTTTTGTATATAATTTGTCCCACGTAATAGGTGGTGAGCCGTAGTGCCGTGTTTAAATGGACAGGCGCAGGTTGTGACTGCCTGCTGTTGAAAATAAAGTCTTCAACTTGACTCAACGACTGCCATTTTACTGGCATCCGGGACCAACGGCTTAACGTGCCTTCCGAAGCACGGAAACGCTCAAATAAATGTCACAAAGTGATCACATCGATGGTCACCCATCCATGGACCGGCCATAGTGAAAGTTGCTTACTGCAGTCACTGTATAATATATACTGTGCTGCAGTGATCGTTTACAGAACACTGAGTCCGCGGGGCCACGAGCGCTTCCTCTTCTTCTTAGTATTAAGTACTTATAATACGAAAGTTTGTGAAGATGTTCGTAACTCAATCACGCTCTTACGGATTAAAGTACCTACTGGCAAAAATTAGGTACTGCTCGTTCGCTCTAACTTTGCCGCTCGGCTCCATACTAAAGTCGAATTTTTAATTAGACGAAGTAAATTGACAGCAACTAATGTCACTTCTTCATACAATGTTGCGTATTTTCTATGACGAAGTGACATAAGCTACTTTCAATTTACTTCGTCTAATTAACAATTCGGGTATATGCCTCTACGCCAGCGGCAAAGTTAGAGCGAACGGGTAGTACAGAGATAGATTAGTACTACAAATTAGAGATTGTACAGATGGGAAACTCTTGCTACTACGGGGTACTTTTTTTTTTCACACCTACCCTCTGCTACACACACTCGCGCACAAATCAGTACCTATGGAAAACTCGGTTGAGACTTTGAGACCGCCTGACCTCGTGTCTGTGAATGAGTTGTCTATGTGTGCGTAGCCCTTAGATCATCTAACCACAGGATGCGCCTTACTTAAGCATTGTTTTCTGCCATTGCACATGACCACTTGGTCTTTTGGCTTTATGAAAAGCCTGTACATCAGTACATCATTTTATATGATTAAACTAGTACATTACATTGTAGTTGACTGTACAATAACAATTAACACACAACAGCCATTACGCGTTTGTCGATTAATACATTTTTAAATGCAATGAAATTTTATATGTCTTTGTGTTTCCCCCTTCACTTGTATGAAAACTGGCAGAATATCTTTGTATGCGGTGGTTCGCAAAGGCTAGTACCGTGTTATATGGTCTAAGGCGTAGCCTCAGCGAATTTAGTATGTAGATTTTCATTTGTACTATCTCTAATTTGTGTTAGTACTTTCTAGTCTGGAAGAACACGTAATGCTTTTTATCCCTGCATGATGACTACGCATGCAACCGGAACTAACGCTACTTTTTACTCCGGGAATATGTTCCCATGGGAAGTGGTAACAGGAACCGAATTTCACGCAGGCGTAGGCGTGAGCATTTGGCATTATCTAGTAAATTATATTGATAGGAATGTAGGTAGCTACTTAGTTCCAACTCACATAATGTACCTACCTACATATTGTTGCAAACAATCACGCCTGTTTCTCTAAGGGGCTAGGCAAAGGTGAAGTTAGTAGTTTTGTAGATCCCACGCACAGACAATACATTGTATTGTTTGTGGTCCTACGTAATAATATCAAGGGGCAAGCCTTTTGCAAAACATAGTAAAACTATGGTTTTAACCCCTCGTGAGGGTTGTTATAAGTACAACCCTGTCTTCGCCGAGGACTATCGGCCTCCATGACCGAGGGCCTGAGGACGGTGAGGGGGCAGCTCACCGTCCTTACAGAAGCAGGCCCTAGACGACAGCGTGACGAGGAGGATAACATTCATGAGGATTTTCCTTCACGTAATAAAAATGCAGTAATTTTATTTATAGCTTTGATAATTTTATATGTTGCTTCAAACATTTCAGATATAATTTTAATGATTTTAGTGTTATTGCAAATATTTCAACGATAACTACAAAAATGTTTGCCTTTTACTCCAAATGCGACATCAACTGCCTTTTATAAGGAAGTTGTTATGATAACGGTGCACGTCTCGTGTTTTCACGTGGATTGCGTTCCCGTGGGAATACAGCAATAAAATTTAATATAAGTAGCCTATTTTACCCGCTAATAACGTAAATCAATCATGAAAAAAAAATTGGTACCGATCTATTAGTTTTCATTTGAGCATATTCGTTACATATACTAAATGTACATACATGGTACATAGGTACACATACTAAAAGTACAAATCTTCCTTTTTATTATATTAGTATAGATTAGTCAAGTTCTGATGATAATATCAATGACGCTCATAGGCGTTATCCGCATAAGATTGATTTTATTTACCGTCAATAGGCGTCCACGACAACGAATATCAATCAAATCAAATGAGCCTATCGCAGTCCACTGCTGGACGTAGGCCTCTCCTCATTTACGCCACGGTCCTGCGCCTTACGCATCCAGTCCCAGCCTGCGACCTTTACCAGGTCGTCGCCGGTCCATCTAGCGGGTGGACGTCCTACCCCACGTTTGCCGAGACGCGGTCTCCACTCCAGAACTCGTTTGCTCCATTGGCCGTCGGTTCTTCTGCAGATATGGCCGGCCCACTGCCACTTCAATGTACTTATTCTGCGAGCTATGTCGACCACTTTAGTTCTTTGCCGGATAGTCTCATTTCGGAGTCTATCCCTCAGAGACACCCCAAGCATAGCCCTTTCCATGGCCCGCTGCGCAACCTTTAGAGCTTTGACCAACCTCTCTGTAAGTGTCCACGTCTCGGCACCGTATGTCATAACAGGTAGAACGCACTGGTTGTAGACTTTGGTCTTCAGGCATTGCGGTAAAGGCGAATTGAAGACTCGACGCAGTTTGCGAAATGCTGCCCAGCCCAACCGTATCCTTCTGGCGATTTCCTTGTCCATGTTCCCTTTCCCCAGTGTAATAACCTGCCCAAGGTTAGTATATTCCTGGACGACCTCTAGCCTCGATCCCTCGACGTATATAGGCGTTACGTGGTTATTAAACATAACCTTGGTTTTTTTCCAAGTTCATGCCGAGTCCAACACGTCGAGACGCTCCGTTCAGGCTATGCAGCATTCCGCTTAGCTGTTCCAGCGTCTCCGCCACAATTACGATGTCATCGGCAAACCGAAGGTGCGAGATTTGCGTGCCGTTGATGTTCACGCCCCGCCCTTCCCAGTCCAGTGTCTTAAAGAATACGAATAGGTTAAATCAAATCATTTGTCGTCTCCCGAACTCCCGCGCACACCATGAGAGGGGCGAGCACGAATTTGCCAATCTATAATAATAGCTAGGTATATGTTTTAATGCTGACCTATTTCAGTGGCTTGTGTATAAGTGTTGAAGTGAGACATGTCTCACTTGTATATGACATGTATGTCATATATTATATTTTTGAAATTATTATTATCGACTGTAAGTAAATACTTTTGTTCAAATCAGAATGTGAGTGAAAGTCTGTGAAGATGTTTGATACTTAATCACGCTCTAACGCAGAATGGAACTGGCTGAAATTTGGCTCAGGGATACCTCTGGAATAACATATAGGAAGGCTATTATTTATCCCGGTAATATGTTACCATGGGAAGAGAGAACAGGAACCGAATTTCACGCACGCGAAGTCGCAAGCATTATCAAATAAATATGTATAGATATTGATAGGGGTGTACGTACTTAAGTTCCACAACGATCTCACGTACATCTACACATTGTTTTTATTTTAGTAAGGTGGTGTAATGTAAAAAGGTAAGAAACAGGTAACCGTTTTCTATACTAATACCTACTCGTATTATAAAGAGGAAAAATTTGATTGTTTGTTTGTTTGCCGATGCAAACAAAATCGGGCCAGTAGTTTTTGAGCCTATTATCGAAGGCCCGATTTGAAAGTTATTTGACTGTTGGGAAGCTACACTCTTTACGGTGAACACAAGCTATATTTTATTCCCGTATTCCCACGGGAACGGTAGCTACGCGGGTGAAACAGCGTGACGTCCGCACAAAATAATAAAGGTACTCACCTACTTTCTTACCTCTGCGGGTGGTAGCACTGGAACACTGTATACTGGAGCCACTGTGGTGGTGGTTAAAGCAGTCAGCGGCTTGTACGCGGCCTCGCACTGCGTCAAGCTCGATGAGGGGTTGTTTTGTTGGTCCCTCGTAATAAGGGCACGCCCACAGATATCATAAGAAACCTTTTTTCTGATTTCTGTGGGCACGCCTATTGCCGTCAACGGATATTTAAACAAGAAGGACATCTATAAACGACCAGTCAGATCAAACAATGTTTTAACCCCCAATGAGGGCTGATATAAGTTTAACCTGTGGATGTGAAATTTTTAAGATCATCAGTTCCCTTCCTAAGTGATGAAGCGATCCAGGTTCGATTGATCTGAAATTCGATATCCTGTTACTTTGGGTTTCCCATGACATAGTGACCTGAGACTTACTGCAACATCAAACAGCCTGTGGGATATCCAACTCTTCAGATAATTACAGGTTAAACACCGTGTTTTTGGCAGGCACGTATATGTAGAAAAAGTGCCGCGGCCTTGTTAATTTTAATGACATTTTTTTTTTAAGAATAAACAGTTCGGGACTTTCCAATAAAAGAATTCGTACTTTACCTTAAATCCGAGTATTGCTCTAATTATCCTGCACTAGTTAGAAATAACAATATACAAGGAAATGTTAATTATTTACAGTTAATAATAACCACGTTCCTACGTCACTATGATAAGTAGATACTTCGTTACTTCTGATATTTTTGTATGTACTCATAGATATTAAATTCAAAGGTATTTTTGGTCTTAGTGGACTCCTTAATGCTGACTTGTATTAGCGTAATTTCATAATCGTCATGACTTTATCCTCGAAGGAGTTTAGGCATTTTTTTTAGCGTGAAGGAAAATCCTTAATGGATGCTATTGTATTATTTATAGTCAAATGTTATAAAATCGATTAAATCATGCTATGAATTAATTGATCGAGTTTTATTTAATAATCTGAAAAGAACATAAGACGTACATTTATTTGGTACTAGCTGTTGCCCGCGACTTCGTACGCGTGAAAATTATGTTATAATGCCAATTTGTTTGATCTCTGCTTAGCCCCTAGGATATGTAGCGTGATAATATATAGCCTATTTGAAGGCCCTACCCCTGGTTAATATTTGTGCAAAATTCGAATCAAATCTAATGAGTACTTTTCGAGATCCTTCCGGACAAAGCAAAGCAAACATACAAACAGACAAAAAGACAAACGGACAAAAAAAATCTTACTATAATTTCGTCTTCGGTATCTTATAATGTTGAACCCCCAGCGAGTATTTTTTTTTTAATAGTTCCAATGTACAGTTTTGACTTTTCTGTCATTTTATTATAGGTATGTTTCGATTTGGTAAACAACCCGCCATTCTGACGACAGGGTGGCGCTGGCGGCTCACAACACACGTGCGTTTTACTATACCGGAGCTTGCATAACATTTAATAAGTTTTGAAATAATTATTCTATACGTAAAATTTACGTACATAATTACAGTAATTTAAACAGTATTTTTAAATAAAAAAAATTGTTGAATTGGAATTCACCCGCTAACCTGACATGACATG
Organism: Miltochrista miniata; assembly: GCA_933228765.1. Classification (NCBI taxonomy): domain Eukaryota; kingdom Metazoa; phylum Arthropoda; class Insecta; order Lepidoptera; family Erebidae; genus Miltochrista; species Miltochrista miniata. The sequence goes on along the minus strand of OW121758.1, from coordinate 36,406,526 downwards.
GCGGCTCATTTTAAAATAATGTTTATTACGCATACAAAAACGAACATTTATACATATTTTAATAAAAAACGTACATTTATATTATAGTTTATTTTCACCTATTTTGAAGTTATACAACCGTCATTCTGACAGAGACAGCATACATAGCTATAGGCCCATAGCTTACATCCTTTCCCTAGGTCTAGGATCTATCTCGGTACCAAATGTCATCAAAATCAGTTCAGTGGTTTAGGCGTAAAAGCGTAACAGACAGAGACAGTTACTTTCACGTTTATAGCATTAGTAGATATGAATTTATCCGTAACGGTATAAAAAGTAGATACCTATCTAGAAATGGATGCGGGCGCTTCTTGAGATTATATTACTTATGGTATGAAAACAAACAAAATTTCTAAATACTTATTTTAAAAATTATGCGGGAATTCCGTTCGTGATGTAGAATGTGAAACAGTTTTTTCCTGTCTGCGGAGAGCTTAAAACACATCGCGGACGGGCGGATCACATGTCTTCACCACCGAACAAATTTTTTTTGTCAATATTTCAAAAACATACGCATTCGCATAGTTGTTTTCTACCTTTTTTACAGTACCCCAACAATAACTAATGTCGTAGTTATCACCGAAATGTTTGCGACTCCACGTGTATGGCCATCATTTGCGTCGAAATATGTGACTTTGGCGCGAACACAGACACACGATTCGAAAACTCGCTGAGTCAGAAAGAGACGCAATATGGTGTCCTGCTACCTCATATTTATAACAAAAAACATTGCATCCTACCTGTTGTAGTAGACTGCCTCTGTGGCGCAGTCGGTAGTGATACCGCCTGCGGCGCTGGAGGCCGTGGGTTCGATTCCCACCGGAGCCAAATATTTGTGTGACCCATAAATGTTTGTCTCAAGAGTCTGGGTGTTTCTATGTATGATAAGTATATAAGTATTAATATCTGTGGTCTGATACCCATAACACAAGCAGGTTATTCCTAGCTTACTTTGGGATCAGATAGCGTTGTGTGAAATGTCTGTGAATAAAAATAAAAAAAAAAAAAAAAAAAAAAAAGTCCTGCCAGCAGGACTCTGGACGTTCTCTCATTTTGTTGACGACAGCCACCTGGGACCAACGGCTTAACGAACTTTCCGAAGAACGGAACTGCTCGCAAAGTGGTCACCAATTGGGTGACTAGCCACATCGAAAGTTGCTTACTGCAGAGATTATTCACAGAACACTGAGTCGATATGGCTACAAGCGCTTCAAATTCAAATGCTTAAAGGTTTGTTTAAACGTTCAAATCTTGTTTCAGATCTTCTACACTTCAGTTGTCTGCCACTCAAAATGCAAGGAATACATAATAGTTACGAAAGAAGAATCTTGCCCCAGTCATTTACCTATTCAGAAGCTATTAACGCTGTAAGTTTAAGTTTTGCTGCTAAAACTAATTTTATCAAATGACGATTCAAATCACAATTGGAAGCCCACTGAAGGTTCGCTTTTGATCAGATGTAAGGGACATTAGAGATTACTATGACCCACTAGGGCTCTGAATTCCCCATCAATCAAGTGTCTGCCGTGTGTTGAATAAGTGCTTGCCACAGAATGTCGTTTATTTCACGGGGTCCGGTAAAGATACCCATCGGTAGTTCTGGAGTTTAAATATCTAAGACACACTCTTAACAGTACTCTTGACGATAATGACGATATTGAAAGACAGCGTCGGGCCCTCTCAGTTCGCAACAACATGCTGGCGAGGCGGTTCGCGCACTACAAATCAGACAAAGCTAACCTTGTTCCATGCGTACATATTGTCAGGATTATTAATTTTATTTCTCAAAGACTGTTGCCAGTACGCCTTTACCTAACATAATACCTATTAATCATTATAAAAATTATAATCTTTCAGGCAAGATTTAGAATGGAACAAGGAAGACTGCGCAGATGATACATCAGAAATAACATCGTATAATCAAAAATATTCTAACGAAAGCTATGCAGTACAATTTGATTATGCCGAATCAGGATTGATATGTGTTCTTTTACTTAAACCTGCCAAAGTGTTGAAGAACTTTGTTGTGCTTGATGATGAAATAGAAGATTTGGAATATAGTAACAAAAGTGTAGATAAATTAAATAAAACAAAGTCTAGTCAAAAATTACCTGATACGACAGAAATCGACAAAAAGGAGAACAATGAAGATATCATGCCACTATTAAATTGTTTAGTAAAGAATTATACATCTATTTGCAATGAGACGGAATCAAATATTACTGATTTTAATATTGCACTAACATGGCATTGTAAGTACGAAGATTTCAACGCATCTGAAGATAATTATTCGGAATCAGTAGAATTATTAAGTAAATATAAAGTTTACAACTTCCATAACTGTACTGAAGATTACAGAAAAGTGCCTAAAACTATTGATAAAAATAGCAAAAAAGTTTTAATGATCTCAAGAAATACAGATAAATCTGAGACTACGAGTAATGCCACGAGTGTGAAATATTTTGAACCACTTATGAACAATGAAGGTTTAATTTTGGAATTTATCTCGAGTAATAGCAGTGATTGCAATGATAATTTTAATATAACCAAAGAAACCAAAGGCAGGATCATCAATTTTGTACCCAACACAAATAATTTAATAAAAATTAAGCTCTCTAATTGCGCAGACCACACAAAACCTTTGCAGACTCAGAATCATACGGAATTAAATATAATATTAAATAACGAAAATAATACAAATTTAAATTCATTTGTATTATCCAACTTGGATGAGACACCTGAAAATTTAACAAGAATAACTACTTTAACATGTATGGACTCTAAAAAAGCAAAGAGTGCATCTCCTGTTGATAAAGAGGACAGTTTAATAATGGAATGTCAATTTATAGAATTAAACTATAGCAAAACTACAGAACAATTGAAATCCTCTACAGAAAATAAAGACGTAACGAATACTGCTGTTACAACTGAACCTAATGTAAACAAAAATGAAACAGGTTTACATACAATAGGATCAAATACTGACTTTCATTATGAAACAGACTTTAAGGTTTCCACTGAAAAATCTAAAGAAAATAATACTTCGACAATACAACCTATTATTGAACTTGGAAATAAAGATGTAACGGATACGACTATTTCAACTGAACCAACTGAAAAATCTAAAGAAAATAATACGTCAACAAGACAACCTATTATTGAACTTGGAAATAAAGATGTAACGGATACGACTATTTCAACTGAACCAAATATAACTAAGAATGAAACAGTACATACAACAGAATCGAATACTGATATTCATAATGAAACAGGCTCTAAGGTTTCTACTGAAAAATCTACAGTAAAACCTGGAAATAAAAGTGTACCAAATGTGACTGCTACAACTGAATCAGATATAGCTGGGAACGTAACGGGGTTAGAGAAGTACCAAGAAATGTATGAAGTTACTCCTAGGGTTTACATAGTAGGGGTAGCGGCTGCGGCAGTCGTTATTGGTTCAGTAATGACGTACGCTTATTTTTTGTTTAGAAACAAGAAACATGAATATGGTAAGTTCTGAAACTATTTTCTACTAGATGATGCTCGCGGCTTTGTCCGCGTGAAATTCGTTACCCGTTCCCGCTTACCGTAGGAACATTTTCCCGGGATGAAAAGTAGCCTTCATTCCCAATCGCTGGATCCCTGTGGGAGCAAAAAAGCGACCGTGGTTCAATTGGCTCTGCAGAGAAGCTTTGATGCTGAAAGAGTCTGCCTACAGAGCCTGGACCACGGCTCGTGCAAATTCAGATCCTGACATCTCTGAGGTGAAACGCAAATTAAATGCCGCCTCGAGGGCCAGCAAAAGAGCAATTGTCAGGGCTAAATTCGACTTCGTCGGCAGAATTGGTGAGCGGCTAGCAGGGTACCCTTCAGGGAGTCGTGAATTCTGGTCGCTTGCCAAAGCTGCCGAGGGAAACTTCTGTCAGTCAGGTTTACCACCTTTGCTTAAACCCGACGGTAGTCTGGCCCAGAGTGCCGGGGAGAAGGCCGACCTTCTGGGTTTTCTATTTGCCTCTAACTCAACCATGAGCGACGGGGGTGCTGTGCCGCCGGACGTTCCGTGGTGTGGAACTTCCATGCCGGAAGTTAAATTTACGCAGCGGGACGTCCGACGGGAGCTTCGTTCTCTGGACGTTCATAAGTCGAGTGGGCCGGACGGTATACCCGCGGTGGTACTTAAGCAGTGTGGTCCAGAGTTGTGTCCGGTACTTACACGTCTTTTCACGCTTTCATATTCCATGCGACAAGTCCCGGCGTCGTGGAAGATCGCGTATGTGCATCCTGTGCCCAAGAAGGGTGATAGGACCGACCCGGCCAATTACAGGCCTATAGCCGTCACCTCCCTATTGTCTAAGGTGATGGAGCGTGTAATTAATACACAGCTCCTGAGGTACCTTGAGGAGAACGACCTGCTCAGTGACCGGCAGTACGGTTTCCGTCACGGTCGCTCGACGGGCGATCTTCTCGTGTGCCTCACACACCGATGGGCGACGGCTATCGAGAGTAAGGGCAAGGCTCTAGCAGTGAGCCTCGACATTTCTAAAGCCTTTGACCGGGTCTGGCACCGTGGTCTTCTTAAAAAATTGCCTTCCTACGGACTGACCGAGAGATTATGCGGATGGGTGTCCAGCTTTTTGGCCGGTAGAAGCATCAGGGCTGTTGTCGATGGCAGCTGATCTGACTGCATGGCCATTAACGCTGGAGTACCGCAAGGCTCAGTGTTGTCCCCTACTCTGTTTCTGCTGCATATCAATGACATGTTGTCTATTGACGGCATTCATTGTTATGCAGACGACAGTACGGGGGACACTTGTTACACAGGCCGCCCCGGTATCTCTCGGGACGCAGTGGAAGAAAGTCGTGAACAGCTTGTGTCTGAAATCGAGGCTACTCTTACTAGAGTGTCCGATTGGGGTAGACAAAATCTTGTCCAGTTCAACCCTTCGAAGACACAGGCGTGCTTCTTCACCGCTAAGAAAGCCCCAATTACTGTAGCGCCACAATTCCAGGGCACATCTCTTTCCATCTCTAAAAGTATAGGGATCCTTGGAGTTGACATCTCCAGTGACGTTCAGTTCCGCTGTCATTTGGAGGACAAGGCCAAGCTGGCGTCCAAGAAGCTCGGTGTGCTCAACAGGGCGCGGTGGTACTTTACTGCGGCGCAAACACTGCTTCTCTATAAGTCGCAAGTGCGGCCACACATGGAGTACTGCTGTCACCTCTGGGCGGGGGTACCTGAAAATCAGCTTCGTCCATTTGACTCGGTGCAGAAGCGAGCTGTGAGAGTTGTCAACGATCCTATACTGACAGGTGGTGTTGAACCTCTTCGCGACAGGAGAGACTTTGCCTCCTTATGCGTGTTCTACCGCCTGTACAATGGTATGTGCTCTGAGGAATTGTTTGACATGATGCCCACGGCTACGTTCTATCATCGCACCGCTCGCCATAGACAGGGATTTCATCCTCACACCCTACGTCCGGAGCGTTCGAGCACGGTTAGATCCGATAGGCTTAGGTTGTGGAATGATCTTCCTGCCTCGGTTTTCCCAAACGCCTACAGTATGGGGTTCTTCAAAAGGGGTCTAAGAAGGTTTTTACAGGGTCGGCAGCGCGAGTGTGGCGCCTCTGGTGTTGCAAACGTTCATAGGCTGCGGTGACCACCAGTCCTTCTGGTGGGCCGTATGCTTGTCTGCCACCTTAGTGGTATAAAAAAAAAAAAGCCTATGTGTTACTTCAGACTATAAACTATCGCTGTACCAATCCGATTGATTGATTGATGACATTGATCCGTTCAGTTGTTAGAGCGTGATGGAGTAACAAACCCAAACATCCAAACTTATAATATTAGTAAGAGTAGTAAAGTCGAATATTTAATTAGACGAAGTCAATTGACAGCAGGTAATGTCACTTCTTCATACAATGTTGATAATTTTATATGACGAAGTGACATTAACTGCTGTCAATTGACTTCCACGACATCCGTATTTTTAGGTAACATAAGCTTTATTAGACTAAAGAAAAAAACGGGTATACTACGCCAAATCGAATGCCAAATAAATCGAACGTTCAAAATATCGAACGTTCAATATATCGAACGTTCAAAATATCGAAGATTACAATATCAATGTTCGATATATTAAACGTTCGATATTTTGAACGTTCGAGTATTTGGATGTTCGATTATTTGGCATTCGATTTGGCGTAGTATACCCCATAGGTATACAAAAAAACAAAGCCTTTTGGAATTTTGCTCTTGTTAGCTAGGATTAGTTATAGATCTTCTCCGGTAAATAGCTCCTATTCACGGCAAAAGCCTTGCCCCATAACTACTGGCAAAGTTTAGATGTGTAATTCACTTTTGCTTACCCCCTGTATACAGGATGGAATTTAAAGACGGTAGTTGGAGGTAAAGTACCCTTAATATTGATAATGGCAAGTTTTACTGAAAGGAATCATTAAATTTTTTTCAAAAGTAAGTAAAACTGCATTTAAAGATTTTTGAGTAATCACCTGCTAGAGCCGGGAATCGAACCTGGGAGATGTGAAAAAAAAAATCATTCTGTATTTTATGATACTTCGTTTGGTATCATAAAATACAGAATTTTTTTTTTCTCTGTCTTCAACCAGGAACAGTTTCTTTTAATCAACATGGTATCTTAAATTAAATGAAGATCAAGTAAAATATGATTTTATTGTAAAGCTAACTCACTACCTATCTAAAGAAAAAAACAGTCTAATTGAGAACCTCCTATTCACGAACAAAAAAAAAAGGATGCTTGCAAAGTTGCAGAGGCAAAACTTGCCATTATCAAAATTAAGTGTACTTTACCTCCAACTACCGTCTTTAAATTCCATCCTAGGCATGATAGTATGTATTTTTATACAGAATTTTATTAATTTTCAGCGGTGGCAAATACTAGAGATTGGGATGCAATGGATGACACACAATTTTGAAATGATCAACAAGTTCGCTATAAATGAATGCATATTGAAGAATTGAACGATTGAATAACGAAGTCTTGCAAAGGTCAAATTAGTCGACAACTAGTAAAGTGTAAACTGTAAAGAAACACGAACCTAATAAATAACAAAATGTCGAAAAGACTAGAAGTAAAATAACGTTTTTTAAATAAATTTGTTGTTTTAATTTTTTTATGATACAATTTTATTAAGTGGACCGTATGCCGCGTAGGTATACGGTCCAAATGACACCGCAATCAATAAACGTCTGCAAAACAGGTGCTATATCCGCGCTGCTCGATCCTGCAAGATTTAATAAGTCCCAGCTTGATATCTAGTCATTTTACTATCAAATAACTGTCAACCGAGACCAACGGCTTAACATGCCTTTCTAACGGACACGCTCGTAAATATAGCAATGTCTCAACGTTCACCCATCCCAGGAGCGACGGTGGACAGGCTTATATTAACTCAGTGACTGAGCAAGCGGAGGAATTGATAAACAGTGTCTGTTTCACAAGACTAGAAAACACTCCTAATTTACTGTTTAGCTATTAATTTCATATAATATTTTAACCCTAAATCAAAAACAGAAAAAAGCAAACGATCACAATCAAACATAGACAAACTGTACAATATGTAACACATTCATTATATCTATTCCAGTTATTAAGATATTTGTAACATAATAAACGACTAGTATTCTCGACACACCTGGCTTCATCTAACATCGATGTACGACGCGCATGCCCTGTTCAATAACCACGACAAAGGGACCTCTTATTTCTAACGTTATTACGCTTTTTGCCTTTTATAAGGACTTTTTAGCGCTGAAGAAGAGGTCAAGTTATGCTAGCTGTGATAACAACTTCAGACAAGTTAGGCTTCGGGAAATCTCGGAGTACTTCGCGAGGTTTCGCTTGTAGTAAAACCTCCGTAATTTTTCAGATAACCGACAGGGACGAACTTAGAATCAATTTTATTAATTTCATAGATTCGATTGTAACAATGGCAGACCAAACTTATGCAATAAATAACATGTTAATATTTATTTATGATAAATCAGTGTGGTACGTTGGTCATAACACTCGAGATGATATTACCCAAACCTGCAAGCTGCAAGGAAACCGAGAGTGTAATGAGCAAACCTCACGTGTGTCATACGACGTTTTTCAACACTCTTAGGTACGAGTAAAAAACAAATTATATAATTATTCATACTCAAATAAATTGTTTATTTGAGTATGAATAATTCTCACAGTACAAGGGCGCTCTCCGCGCTGATATTTTTTTTTCTGAGCGCGGGGTGTTAGCTGTTGGAGCCTAGGCACGAACAATTACGCTAAACAGCCAAAACGCAAAATGTAAAAATCTAATTTTTATGTATTTATAAATGAGTTTCACGTTGAATTATTAATTAAAGTAAATAAGTTGTTGGAAATTTATCATATTCAAGGTGGTACGCTTCTTATTTTTTACAAAAATTGTGTTATTTTTAGTCATAATATTGAAACGAAACGTATCTAAGTCAATACCTACTTTTTTCCGAGTTTTAAAAATATAACTATAACCCAGTTAAATTAAGAGCAAATAGAATGCATAATTAATATCTTTCAGAGAGGTACAAACTTAATTTGATGGAATATAAAGTAGAACACTAGTGCGATCAAGAAAAAAAGCACAAGTGTTTAATACCATGGTTTATGAGTGTAAAAGCCATGTGATGAGCAAGGGTGTTCAAAATGTATTTTTCGTTTTAAACATCTAAAGCTTGGTTTGTACCCCGGGGGTGGGATTATTTTATTTTTTTTTTTCCAAAACGATTGATTCAATATTAACTTACATACTTAAAAGTTAGTTTATTTTAAATGTAAAGTTAGTACCTACTTACATAATCAATTCCTTCAATACTCACTAATGTTTCTGAGAAACTGTTTTTTGGAAATAAATAAACTATCGAGCTAGGTAGGTACCGAAATTTTATAAGTCAATTTAACTAGTAAAATGTAGGCAGTCAAAGCATTAATTCTACTGCGCTGAATAAAATATTGTAGGATTGGCAAGAATGTTGCAGAAAATTTTCATTCCGAGTACGACCCTGCGCTTGGGGGTGCAACGCCCGCGCCGGCGCGCCCCGTCGATACGCCACACCGCCGCCCCAGCCCGAGCGGCCGAATGCACGCGTTCCACACCGCACAACTCAATTTACCATTCAATTAATCAACAAATTTCACTAAAAATAGCACAAAATCCGAACGATCACAAAAACCCCGCACATAAAGTTTCTTGATAAAGTGAAATTACTGTTCGAATTTCAATTGTATTTATTTTTCTAGAAAAAAAATATTGAGTGCCAGTATTTTCAGGACAATTAGTGCTGTGATTTAAGTTTTTTTTATTTGTGACCCCGTTTGTTGGCAATCAGTGTAAAGAGTTTTTACAAATTTAATTAAAATAAAGAACACAAAATAACTGAGTGATGTGAAAACCTTCTTGCGTAACATACCGGCTTCGGTAAGTTGTGATCATTTCTCGATTGTAACTTCTATACTATGTAAAATCGATATAATTTTCGATCATGAAATATTTAGGTAAGAAAATAAGGAATAGTTGTAGCATATTGAAATTTTCAAAGGTCTCCTTCATAACGAAATTCGGTATGGAATCGCTTCTTAAGCATTTATATTGTAACATTATTTAAATATCAAATAGAAAACCCTCGGACTAAATGCCCTGTATGGATAATTCAGAATAGATACAGCTTTCTCTTGTTCTCACCTGTACCACTAAAATGTCAGAAAATAACCCAGTACAGTATCGCTTTACAGGACTGGGCTATTTATTGGCATAGTTATAGTCTTCTAAATTCCCACTGAATCACTTCATAGACCAATTTTTTTATGGATAGCGACAGATACCATAAGCGAGAGCTTGGAGGCGACACTCTGGGCCATATATGTCGCCCTAGCAGTGGCAACCCAAAGTGGTGCGTCGTGATCTAACACGCGCCTCCTCGATGGACATACGTAGTTTCTACTAAAGTTGAGACCAGAGGTCGCCGATGCCTGGTGACCAGGGCTGGTCAGGGTTCCTGGGATTTCCTTTCGAGGGTGCACCTGGTTCTCTGACTACATACAGCCGGGAAGGAGAAAAGTTAAGGACAGAGTTTAGATCCAATTGAAATATAAGCTAGAGAATAAACTCTCAGCAGTTGATATGATACTCTGTGGTTCTTCAAAACGATAGTATGATTCTTTACAAATATAAGGTCATGCTTTATTCCCACAAGGGCGAGACAGAGATATTTAAAAAATTTTGTCCCGTGTGAGTGGTGAGTCTATTGCCGTGTTGGAATGGACAGACGTGGTTTGTGGTTACCTGAAATTTGAAGTCACTTAAAGACCTTCAATTTGGCTTATACTTTCTGAAAACCTTCTGAAAATAACTTGAGTAAATTCAATTTTCCCAATAAACCATCGTTTGTATGACCTAGTTCTTGTTCTACAAACTTCCAGCCGAGCACACAATTTCGCGGTAACACACTTGAACTAAATGTCAGATCAGACGTAACTGAATTTTCGTAGGCGTTGAGTTTCCTTAACAAATTTGGTGCGACAGTTAAGGTGGGTACAATTTCATTTATTGACTGCTCACATTATAATAAATAAACTGTCCTCACCTCGTACCTACTACTAGAAATGGTTGTCTTTTTTACTTTTGGAAATTCCTCATGGATACGGTCTACGGTTGGGAGGCCCGGGTAAGCCCTCAGAAGGATATCCCAGGCTTCGCGCCAGACTTTGACTACCACTGCTGTCTCACCTAGGGGCTAGAGGGTTTGTTGCTATTCCGCGTCTGGTAGGAGTGGTAGAATAGATAAATAGGAACATTTCTTGAGAGTTTTCTTAAATGTGTGAAACTCCCCACGGACATTATGCCAGATTCGAACCAACTAAAACCACATGGACCTTAAGGGCCCCACTCACTAACAGTTTACCGGACGATATCAATCTGTCAGTTAATCGCAATAGCCCACACACTAACAGTTCTGTTGAAGGTTTTGGACGGACGACTAATACGAACTGATAGTGTGTGGCCGCTCGACGATTCCGTTCAGCACCGGCAGATATCGGCCGGACAGTTTAAAGCCTGGCGCGCGATTGACCACACATTAGCAGGTAGCCGGCCGGCGGCCTGTCGACCGACGTCTTGTATCAGTTGCAGGACGACAGTTTTAAGTTTTTCGACTTGTTTAATTTTACCGTCAAAATGGACAGCAAACCTCAATTTGTATCTACGTTTATTGAGTTATATAGAAGTTTCCCATGTTTATGGAAGGTGAAAGATGATTGTCATCACAATAAACGGTTGAAGGAAGAACGAAGGATGCTTAAAACAAATTATTAGCATATTATCAAACCACAATACCTTCAGCAACAATTGACAATGTGAAAAAAAAATCTTAAAAGCACATTCAGAAAAGATCTATGAAAGCTAATTTTGATTTTACTCTGATATGAAAATGCTAAATACGCTTTTTGGTAGGTAGCTATCTACAGGGATAACCCGATATATCTTATACCTATCTATAATTTACACAGATTAAAAGTACCTACGTACTTTTAAATTATGTATTATAAAATTTAAATATATATTTATTATTGTTATCCAGATTATAATAGTTTTGTAAAAATTTTGAATAAAAATATTTATGGTACGGTATATTATTCATTAAATATCCATCTACCTACTTTCAGATCGATGAATCTACGTAATAACTTGTTGACTTGTGATAATAATTCATTTATTCATTACAAAATAATTTGTGTAGAATAGCAAATAGGTGACCATTTGCTGTATGTAGTGTATGGACCCTCAAACCGATATCAGACCATGGCCGACGGGCGATCGTACGGTGGAAAACTGCCGACTCCCGACTGTTAGTGTGTGGTCGCAAGACTGACAGCAGGCCCTTGCCGGCAGGCAAAAATCGCTTTAGTGTGTTGGCGCTATTGGTCTAGGACGGCAGGCCGTCCGATAGGATCAGAGACTGCAGGCGGACTGTTAGTGAGTGGGGCCCTTTAGTTAATAGATCCGTGTGAATGATGCCAAGGATTTTGTCCCACGTTTTCGCTTGTAGGTAGTTAATAATTTCGATATGAAGTTTTACTATAGATTACGAAATAAGTTTAACCTTATGACTGTGAAATAAATGTTGGTAGCGTGCTCTCCTTATACACTTTTGGCCCTACGTTGGGCGCCAGGGCGCCATTGACGAGGTGGGATTAGCCCACCACGTGCAGTGCAAAGCTAATAAGTTACCAATTTAGGATTTAAGGGAGAGAATTCCGAACGACTTTCAATAACTACAATAATGTCAATAATACAATTTTGGTAACGTGCTCACTGAATGTACAATTCGCACCACGTTGGGCGCCATTCTAAAGGAGTGGGGTCAGCCCACCACGCGCAAAGCTAATAGGTTACCAATTCAGGGGAGAGAATTCCAAACGACTTTCAATGACTACAATGATACAATTATGTCAAAAATACAATTTTGGTAACTTTTGGCCTCAAGTTGGGCGTCATTGACGAGGTGGGATCAGCCCACCACGTGGATAGCTAATAAGTTACCAATTTCGGGGAGAGAATTCCAAACTACTTTCAATAACTACCATGATACAATAATGTCAATAATACAATTTTGGTAACGTGCTTACACGTTGGGCACCATTCTATAGTGGGTCAGCCTACCACTGCATAACTTATAGATTACTAATTTAGGGATAGTATTCCAAGCGGCTTTCCATAGTTACAATGATACGGTTTTATTTAAACCACAAGCAATAACAATGATTGAGGAATAGTAAACCTTCGACCTACAATTTATTTAAGCGAGACTATCAAGATAATTGTTAGTTTGAAAATTAATAGATTACACATGTGCACGCGGATTAATATAGGTAAGATTATTTTAACGAGAGCAAAACCGCATGTAAACCCTACACCTACATGATAAATGATTGATACTGTATTTATTTTTATCAGCGAAAAAATTCTAAACGTATGAGGAATAATTAAAATGACAAATGAGTGCCTATAACCAATATGTGAACCCACTTCGATGGAGCTCAGCAATTTAGGTTAATGATGATTGTTCCAAATATAGGTACAGTTGGGGGCTGGGGACTTCAAACTCAAAAGGGTAAATAGATTGTAAGTGAGAAGCCCCAGTATACTTTTTTTTTTTTTTTCGTCTTTGTTAGATGGGTCATACTTAGTTTTCGAGAAGCCGGGCTAAGGGATGCTCACAACTTCTCGATCTGAGGAGATGGGGAAAAGGGAAAAGTGTTAGGGGTGTGACTGAAGAAAAGATGAGTTTTAAAGGATAAGTGGGATGTGGTGATGATTGTTACTACTATTTTTTTTGTATAATAATTTTTTTTTTTTGTTTTATTTTATGTTTTTTTATCTTTTTTTTTTTCCTCCCTTCTTTTTTTTTTTTTCTTCTTCTTTTCCATATTTATAATATAATATATACAGTTGTTGACACTAAGTTGCTAGCGTTACGCCACTTATGATGGTGCAGGTGTCATGTTCGTCATTTGTGGAGGTGTGTTGAAGCTTTTTAAATTATTAATTAAGTTGTGTATGTGTTGTCTGTATGTGTCAATAGTGCTTGTCTTTTTAATAATTTGTGTAAGGTTGTATGGTTGTGTGATGTTGTATGCGGTCATGGTGTGGTTGTGTCTGGTCGTGTGGAATCTGGGGCAGAATTCGATGAGGTGTGTGAGAGTCTGTGGTGTGTCGTTGTCACATGGGCATTTGTCGTCAGTAGTAATTTTGAATCGGTGTAAGTATGTTTTGTGGTATCCGTGACCGGTGAGTAGTTGTGTAGTTTGGAAGTCGGTGCCGAATGTGTTGAGAAAATTAAGTGCTTGTTCATGTGTTGGGAGGAGAGTGAGAGTGTGTGGGCTGACTTCGTTGTAGTATGTAGTTGTCTGTTCGTCCGTGCGTCTTCTGTTGTGGAGTTTAATGTGACTTATGGGTATTCTTGTGTATGTTGGGCTACGGTGGATGTGGGCCGCAGATTTAGCTGCTGTATCAGCGAGTTCGTTACCCTGGATACCGATATGGCTTTTAACCCAGTGGAAGGTGAGTGTAAAGTTTAATGTTTTCGTGTGTGCTATGGTTTTTAGTATTTGTAGTGCGAGAGGGTTTGTGGTGTTGTGCCCAGTATACTAGACTTAATTGTTACCCTCTAGTTGGCGCTCCAAGATGTGCTTCTTCACACTCCATTTGAAGGAGAGCAGGAAGAGGAGGGGAACACGTCCGCTGGCGCATCGTCCCAAGTTTCTTTGGTTCTCAATAAAATGGTGGGGTGGCTCGGTTATGGTAAAGATTCTCTCCATCGTATGAGAGTGACACCTCTGTCCGGCACGCATTGTTCGGAACCGAAAAGGAGAAGGCGAAATAAGATAAGGAGGTCTGTTGAACACTCGTCCTGATAAATTTGCTAGAATGCAATCATCAATCAATCTAATCAGCCTATGGCAGTTCACTCCTGGATGTAGGCCTCTCCCAATTCACAGAACACACGGTTCTGCGCCTTTCGCATCCAGTCCCAGCTTGCGTCCTTTTCCAGATCGTCGGTCCATCTGGCGGGTGGACGTCCTACGCTACGTTTGCCAAGTCAGGGTCTCCACTCCAGAACTCGCTTGCTCCATCGGCCGTCTGTTGTTTTGCTGATGTGACTGGATAGCTGCCACTTTAAAGTGCTTATTCTGCGAGCTATGTCGACCACTTTAGTTCTCTGCCCGATAAGCTCATTCCGAAGTTTATCCCTCAAATAAACTTCAAGCATAGCTCGTTTCATAGCTTGATGCGCGACCAACCCCACCGTAAGTGTCCACGTCTCGGCACCGTAAGTCATAACTGGTAGAACGCATTGGTTGTAGGTTGTAGACTTTCGTCTTCAGGCATTGCGGTACAAACCAATTGAAAACTCGACGCAGTTTACTGAATGCTGCCCAGCCCAGCCGGATCCTTCTGGCGATTTCCTTGTGCAGGTTCTATCTTCCAAGTGTAATAGCCTGCCCAAGGTATACTCCTGGATAACTTCCAGCCTCTATCCTTCGACGTAGATTGGTCACGGTGTGACGTGTTCATGACCTTGGTTTCATCCAAGTTCATAGCGAGACCAACACGTCGAGATGCTCCATTTAGAGTGTGCAGTATTCCGCCTGTTTGAGCGAACCGAAAGGTGCGAGATGCGCACGCCGTTGATGTCCATACCCAACCTTTCCCAATCCAGCGTCTTGAATATATCCTCAAGCGCATTGGTGAAGAGCTTAGGCGAAATAACATCGCCTTGTCTCACACATCTCTATGCAGTTCTATGCAGTTATATTTATAGTTTTCCAGCTGAATGGTCGTGGTAGCGGTGTCGTCTTAGAGTATGGAACAAGTAGGGTATCATACAAACATCTCAACACCTCGATATATCGCCTTGATACCTATATGCTAGAATGCAGTCAAGATTTATTATTTACTAAGTGATGATCGCGGCTTCGCCCTCGTGAAATTCGATACCCGTTCCCGCTTCCCGTGGGAACATTTTCCCGAGATGGAAAGTAGCCTATGTGTTATTCCAGACTATAAGCTTTCTCTGCACCAAATTTCAGCCAATCCGTTCGTAGATCGTGATTGAGTAACAAACATCCAAACATCTAAACATCCAAACATCTTCAGAACCTTTCACATTTATAATATTAGTAGGAAGTAGTATTATTCCCGCGCACGCTTAGGTTTTCCCACAGAAATCTTTTCTGATATCTGTGGGTTTTCCCAAACACCTGTCCTACAGTTTGGGGTTCTTCAAGAGGGTTCTTAGAAAGTTTTTACTTGGGTCGGCAGCGCGAGTGCAGCGCCTCCTGTGTTGCGGACATCTGGCGGGCCGTATGGTTGTCGGCCACCTTCGTAGTATAAATAAAAAGATTTGCATTGTAAGTACACATTCACATCATCATATATTACGGAATATGGTTCTGGACTGTTGTTATGGATCACCCATAGCAGCATGGTATGGTGGAATAAAACCGACAAAACCATATGATTGTACAAGTATATCACAGAAATAAGTGTTGATGGGAATAAATTACATAACTAACCTCATAAATGTCAGAAAAGTGAGCGCAACATAGCTTTTTTATTCATTCTAGTGCATACAGGTAACTTACTTGTGCATTCGGTCCGGAAAATAGGAAATTCGAATGCAGGTTACGTTGCGGCATTAGTGTTGCCGCAGTGCAGAACTGATATACGTACAAATTATGTATTATCATCTGTATACCATTTAGGTTCTCCCTCAAAAGATATGTAAAGTATAAGGT
The DNA here is from genome assembly GCA_933228765.1 of Miltochrista miniata. Lineage (NCBI taxonomy): Eukaryota > Metazoa > Arthropoda > Insecta > Lepidoptera > Erebidae > Miltochrista > Miltochrista miniata. Next base: position 36,390,135 of record OW121758.1, on the reverse strand, counting down.
GGTGCAAACTGCCACGCCATATTCCTGGAAGGGCTAGTTAGGGGCACGTATGATACACCACACGTTCATGGCGAGTCTATTGAATTGCTGAAAATGTAGATTTCTTACTGTTGCAAATTTTGATGCCCTTATACGGGCTTCCACTTGACTTAACGACTGCCATGACAACCTAGACCAACAGCTAACGTGCCTTCTAAAAGAACTTTCTTGGATGCCACAAAGTGGTCCCAGGTCTTTTTTTACGTGTGGAAAATCCGTTATGGATGCTATGGCCGGACTCTTACCGACTAAAAACGAACACGTTTCCTACCTACTGCCTACGGTTGGGAACCCCGCGTAAGCCCTCGGAAGGATATTCCAGTGGTCTCAGGTCTAGCCAAAAGTAAAGATGCTTAAGGCCGTTGGTATGGCTAACGACCTTGACCATACAAAACGCGCGTCTTTCACGCCAGGAAATGTACTATTTTATAGCTTATTTTAGTTGTTATAAGCTAATACGCATACTTATTCAAAATCGAAGAAAACCAATTTATAGATGTATATTTTCTTCATTATGTTGGCATATTTTTTTTTCGCGTCGATAAAATTTGTAGCCATAAAATGCATTTATCTAAAAATTTGGGGCTGACTCTATGATCGTTTTACACGTTATGTATAATTAGTAATTAGTATTATACAATTTACAACAAAACCATTTTTTGACGGATATCTTGTAGATTCAACCTCTATTTTTGGCTATAATTTTCTGTCTATTTATGCAGACCAAAACGGTTTCATTTGTGCCTCTATTTCGTCATTTTTTAAACCAGTCTCCTTAAAGCAGTAATCGTTTGTAGAGTTAAGAATTCAACCGTGAATTAAACACGCATGTGTGTGTTTTTTTTTTTTTTTATACTACTTGGGTGGCAGACAAGCTTACGGCCCACCGGAAGGTTGGTAACCGTAGCCTATAGACGTTTGCAACACCAGAGGCGCTACACACGCGCTGCCGACCCGGCGCAGGTTGTGACGACCCACAGTTGAAATTTTTCAAGCCGCCCATAAGGCCTTCAACTTGGCTTAACGACTGTCATTTTACTGACAACCGGGACCAACGGCTTATCGTGCCTTCCGAAGCACGGAAACGCTCGTAAATAAATGTCACAAAGTGGTCCACGTGGTGGTCACCCATCCATATCCGGCCATAGTAAATTACTGATAATTATTATTAATTACTGCTTTAAGCATCTTTCCTTAAACTAATAAGTGAGAAAAACATTATAATAATAATGTCATGTTATACAGAGTATAACTATATTAAACAGGGAAAACCGTACACCTATTAAAAAGAGACGTATATTTATCTGAAAACATGATTCACGTTATTTTATTATTATACGCATAATAGGACAAATACATAGTTTTGCTTTCAAATAATTTACAAGGTAATTTTCGTCACGACCTCACCCTGCTGTCAGTTATTGTGTTTAAAGTAGGTATTTTCACACTAAATACTTTGGTGTACCCCAAGGGAGTGTGCTTGGTCTCATTGAATTCAATTAAAAATTAATTTGGTAACGTCACAAATCAATACACAATTCTATTGGTGGTCACGAGTATTATAAGGATAACTTATACCTATAAATATTAATGCTGATTTCAATCAACCATGCTTGTAGAACAAATGAATGTAAGTATCAAATTTTGTTGATCGAAAATTTTCTTGCTAAATATAATCGTATTCAGCAATGCTGATTTAGTACTACTAGACAACAGATAAGATCAAGCTATGAATGGGTGCGCTGGTGAGTACCAGCGCACCCATTCTGGGACTGTAAATCAGGATATACCACAATGACCAACATACCACAAAAGTTACACGGATTACGAAGCTCGAACTCCGAAATTCCAGGCGTAGTCAAGGTGTCTTGGAACCTCCTGGGAAATTAATCAGAAAGAAATTGAGTAAGTTTTCATGCCCTCAAAGTTGCACAGCGAGCTATGGAAGGAGCCATGCTTGGAGTATCTCTGAGGGATAAACTCCGAAATGAGGTTATTCGGCGGAGAGCCAGAGTGGTCGGAAAGAACATTAAAACATATATTGTTGGTTCCAATACCTAAATGAGTCCATGAGTATTTGAAAATTCTGTTGGACCCCTTAGTGGAACTTAGCAGTGCAACCAACAGTCCGGAAGGGACGTAGCTCGCAGAATAAGCACATTAAAATGGCAATGGGCTGGCCACATCTGTAGAAGAACCGACCGCCGATGGAGCAAACGAGTTCTAGAGTGGAGACCGTGACTCGGTAAACGTAGGGTAAGACGTCCACCCGCCAGATGACCGTGGACCTGGTAAAGGTCTTAGGTTGGGACTGGATGCGAAAGGCACAGGACCGTGTACTATGAAGTGAACTTGGACAGGCCTACGTAGTGGGCTGCTATAGGCTGAGTTGATTGATTGATTGACGTTTGATATCAATAATAAAGAATGAAAGCACGGAAATTCATTCCAGAATAACACGAGCTCCGCATACTGGTAAATTGTTTAGCATAAATTACAGCTCATCCTTTAAGCATAAAGGAGCGGTGTAATACGCAACACTTCCAAAGTATGGTGATGCAGCTTAATCATAATTGGAATCAGTTAATCCAGACAGAATATATCAGCAAATCGTTGACATAGCTGGGTGCGGAGGGTGTTATACCTATAACGACTAGCCGATACCCACGGCTCTGCCCTGGTTGATGTCGGTTATCGCGACCAAAAGAATAAGTATCGCAAGAAAATCTTGATTATGTATTCTGTTTTTGTTGATATCTCCAGTTCTACTCAACCAATTGCGATAAAATAAACGTAAGATTTTAAGAGGGATCAAGATCTTTCTATTAAAAAAGGTCGCGTAAAAATCTGTGTGGTAGTTTTTGCGTCCATCACGAACAAACAAGCTTAAGGATCAAAAGACAAGAATGGACGAAATAGGCAGCAACAAGGCGGTCGGATCGCCCGCTCGGCGGTGCCGGCGTCCCACAAGAATAAAAAGACAAGAATTAAAAAAAAAATGTGACGTAACATACCTAACCCAAGTACCTACGTATTATTTTCTTTAACATCTCATCTCAATAGTACAGACACGACCACTTTGCTATTTTATAATAGTACTAGCTGACGCACGCAGCTCCGCCCGCGTCAAATTTTGTTCCCGTTTCCGCTTCCCGTGGGAACTTATTCCCTGGATAAAAAGTAGCTTTTGTGTTATTCCAGACCTATATTTACCCTTGTACCGAATTTCAGCCAGATCCGTTCAGCCGTTAGAGCGTGAAAGACTAACAAACATCCACACTACCACACTCACAAACTTTCGGATTTATAGTATTAAGTAAGATAGATTCGGCGACATACAAGCGAGGATGTCAGGGTCACGACCTTCAAGGCAAACCCTAAATTTTAATCCTCTTTATGTACATAATTGCTTTAGCATGAAGCAAGACGTCTCACGGCGAAAATGAACGTTATTAATCAAAGTGGAGTGTTATTGCAAACATTTCTATACACAGCACCGGCAGATATCGTAATTTGTGTGATGTTATTCAGTGTGACGTGATTGTACGTTTCACGACGCCGAATCTCGGTTGCGTTCAAGCCAAGTACTTCAAATTGTGTTCGAAGCTTCGTGCTCTGAGTTTGTTATGTGCTAAGAACATAAATTTGACAGACATTATGTATTAACGTTGTGTGCAATGCACAAAGCATAGAACAATACGACCTATGACTTTCATCGGGAGAGGATCGCCGAGATTTCCCCTCTTTTTTTTTTTTTTTTTTAATCTTTATTTTTATAGGGACTTTTGGCTAGCATAAGCCATGTCAGCCCCATCGTAACTCACGAAAAAAGTATTAATAGGTACTTATAACTAGGTGCCTAATATCTATAGAAATATCTGGTAAGAGACATTCTCTCATCCGAGAGAATCGCAAACAAATTTGTATATCTTCCTGGCTGTAACGCCACCCGGATTGGATAAGAGGCTTTGAAAACTACCCACATCCATACTGTTTATATTCAACTCGGCTAAGAGAGCGTCTCTTTCCCTGCAATTTCGGATACATTCCACCAACAGGTGGTACACATCCTCCACCACCCCACAGTGTTCACAATTAGGACTGCTAACTTTTTGCATCAGAAAACCAAACTTTTTGAGTGGCATATGTCCTGATCTTAATCTATGAGCTATCACAATATATTTCCTACAGAGTTTCACATCGGCCCACCATGGAATTCGTGGAGGTTCACATTGCACTGTTTTATACCAAATACCCCCGTTGTACTGCACAAGTAATAAACTCCAACTTAGTCTACCTAAATGCAGCGTAATATCTTTTACAAAAAACAAAAACAAAATATCATTTGCGTACAGTCTACATCTTACATCGCTACAGACTGTTGACTCATTCCGAGATCTCGGCATCAAATTCGATTCAAGGTTACATTTCGATCAACATGTTGACAACATTATCAATAAAGCATACCGAATGTACGGCTTTATTATGCGAGCCTCAATTAATTTCAAACGAACGTCTACATACCTTCTATTATACCAAGCATTAATACGCTCTCAGCTAGAATTCGCAGTTCCAATTTGGTCTCCTTTCTACAACGTCTATGAAAATAGAATTGAAGCGGTACAAAAAAAATTCTTAAAATCAATGCATTACAGGTGCTACCGCTCAAGATTAACTTTGTCATACCCTGAGATTCTTAGAGAACATAAGCTACTCAGTCTGGAGTCTAGACGTAGTCTTCTAAAAGTCAATACAATTCGATACAATATTTTTGATGATTTGAATATTTGATACAATTTGATTTATTATGATATTATTGTATGCATTATCTACATCCAGAAAACTGACTAAAGTTGTGATGTTTTTAGAAAAGTGTATTTGTATGTGACAAACTAGTCTTACTAAAGAGTCAATACTTGTCTGGGCTCTTCGAGAACCTGTAGTGTGAGGAGATAGAATTTTCTCTTTTTCTACATACCACTCCAAACGTTTATTAATCATGGTGTGAAAGATTTTGCATACACAGGACATAAGGGCTATAGGTCTTAATTTAGGTGTAAGGTTACGACTATTATCAATTTTAGGAATTGGGACAATCTGTATACTTTTCCATTGTAGGGGTATATAAGCATTTGCAAAAATTAAATTAAATATATCTAGTAAATAGAGTTTAGCATTTGATGGCAAGTGATATATCATAGAGTATGTTATGGAATCCTCACCGGGAGCAGTATCCTTCTTTTTCAAACATTTCTCCATTTCCTCATCACCGAACTCGGCCTCTAGAGATGCGTTCGTAGAATTGATGGTTGGTATCGATGAACATACTGAATCTGGTGCTAAATTGCACATAAGTTCCTCTATTTGGTGTTCATTGGGCTGGAATGGTTCTTTTCTATAACCTTTTATCCACCTCATTCGACGCCACATTTCTGAGGCCGATGTTTTCTCATCCACATTATTACAAAAGCTACTCCAGCTCTGTTGCCTAGCCTTATGTATTAGTTTCTTTGAGTCATTTATGCATTGTTTCAGCTTTGTAAGGTTTGTGGGAGTGGGGTTAGATCGAAAATGTTTTAGTGCTAATCTCCGCTGGGCAACAGATCTGGACAGGTCAGGATTCCAATATGGTTTCGGTCTAAATTTACTGTTGGGTTCAACACAAATCTTAATAAATGGAATGCTCCTATTAGCTGCTTCATTAATTTGGTTTATAAAAAAATCATATTGCTCTTGTAGTATACAAGAGCAATATGATTTTTTTATTGAGTAGTTCCGGAGTTCTGAAGGCGTCAAAAAGATACTCTTTATACATTTTCCAATTAGCGGATTTAAAATTACGTCTTTTAAAGTTTCGACCACTACAACCATAATTTAAGTTATATTTGATTATTAAATGGTCACTGCCTAATGATTCTTTAGTCACATTCCACTTAAGATGAATAGCAATGTCTAAAGACACAAAAGTTATATCTGGTGACGATTTTTGTAATACACCGATTGCAAGTTTCATTCTCGTTGGACTGCCATCATTCATAGATATAAATCCATTTTCGATTTCCGCATCTAGTTGTTGATATCCCCTTGAATCATTTTTGTTGGACCAATTTGTATGGTGACCGTTGAAATCGCCAGCATTAAGTGTTTTATTTGAGAATCTCCCAAATAAATTATCCCAGTCCAATTGGCTAGTGCTTGCCCTGGATGTACAATACACGGATATGACATTCTCCAAATTAGAGCAATTAAGCAATTTAACATATACTAGTTCAATTTCCGGATTATTTGATGTGATTGTTGATCAGTGGCGGCTGTACCTTAAGTGCGCTCGTGCGGTGAACCACCAGTTCAAAAGATATAAAAATTACAAAACTTTTAAGACATCTAATAATTACTTATCATCATTAGGTATGTAAGTAACACCTATTCTTACAAAAACTTAAAACAAATAACATAATCTTATTGTGACGAAACAATTTAAGCTCTTTGCTACACTACTAAAGCCTAAATTCCTTGTAAAAAAAATCGGCGTGCGTTTTCCCGAGCGCACGAGAACGGCCCATACTACTTGTACTAAATCCGAGCTAAAACGCCTGGCGCGTGAGACACAACATCGTTCATAGAAAATGTACCGAGCGATGAGTCTGATTTCGTGCGCCGCACGCGATCGGGAAAACCGAACATTACCCGAGAGCACCCGATGTTTGGTTTGACGAAATTTTAATTCTCCCGATATTGTTTCGCTGATGTACCTTTATGTGACGCGTTAAATATTTATTGATTGTTTGATTTTTAAATTACTAGTTTTTCATTTATTTTGATCTTAGTTCTGTTCTATATTTATTTTCTTTATTATACAAATGTTTTATTATTTATTAAAGAAAAGAATATATTGCTTGTAAAATGTCTGGTGTGTGTAAAAATGAGCGTAAATAATATCTCAGTACCTACCAATACAAAACTTTTCAAAATAAACATACTGCATACATATGCACGCCTTTATCCCTGAAGAGGTAGGCAGAGGCATAGATACGCCCACGTTTCTCCTTATAGTTTTATGTCCCCCGTAGTAGGTGGTGAGCCTAATGGTGGTTTCAAAATAAAGTTAATATAAAATTGGCGGGACCACCAAGGCTCTTATTTAATTTAAAACTAGAGAGCAAGTAAAGTGCACCACCAGTTTGAGGACCCACCAGCCGCCACTGTTGTTGATAACTGTATCCTGAGGGATTTGTGAATAAAAAGAGCAACACCACCATAAGCATCATCTCTGTCTTTTCTGTATATATAGTAACCACTTAAATTTAAATTTCTATCCTCTGCTAGCCAAGTTTCACTAATAATAGCCAAATGGATCTTTTCTTGATTTAAGAGGCTTTCAAACTCTAGTCGTTTAGGTATTATACTCTGGGCATTCCACTGAAATATATTCAACGTTCTAATTTGGGCGTTATTAGTCATTTTTAAATATACTGTATATTTTCTTAAACCAATCTATTTCCTTAAATATCACTATAAAATATGATTTACATTCTTCTATTATTATTTTCACTGCCGAAATTATTTTTTCTTCTAAGCTACTGTTGGACATCACTATATCTCTTACTTTTCTACATATCTTTACAATACTAGGCATTCTTCTTTTAGTTTTTCCTTCCTCACTGGTGGTTATATCATTGTAGATCTCTTCTGTATTAGATTCCCAGTCATCAAGATGCATTTGTGATTCACTCGATTTCTTTTTATTTTTTTTCTTTGATACAGTACTCTTTGTTGTTTCAATTTCCTCTGTAGTGTTTTTATTTGTATTGCCTTCCGCATCATTCTCATTACTTATTAATATATTTCTATATGATAACGCATTATTTGGTTGCTGTACATAGTTGCTTGTCTTTTGCTCAGCTTGTCTTTTATTAAGGTTCTCAACTATATTTGCTACTGTTTTTTGTAAGTAAGTATTAAGTGCCTTTTTGTAGGTACAGTTACCTTTAGACATAAGTAAACGAATTTGCTTTTCTTTTAGAAATGTTGGGCATATTTTACTAAGTGCCATATGGTCTCCTTTACAGTTTATGCAATAATAGTTAGTGGTTTCACAGTTAGCGTGTCTACCTCCACATTTAGGACAGATCATTTTCTTTGAAGGGCACTGTCTTATGAGGTGACCAAATTTCCAGCATCCCGAGCACTGAGATACTGGAAACACGTAGGGCTCCACCTTGAACCTGCACCCGTAACAACAGATGTACGGGGGTAAGGTCGGCCCTTTAAAACATACACGGACGGTTTCACTGTTTATCCATTTATCTCCTGTGTAACGTTTCATTCGCGTCACAGAAACTATTTCATATTCGGATATAAAACATTCCTGCAATTCTTTATCCTCAACGTCTAAATCAATATTTTTAACTACTCCATAGGACATGTTAATTTTCTGTGTAGACTGACATCTATAACCCAATTCGTTGATTCTCTGGCATGTATTTAATTTTTCAGCATCTTCTTGGTTTTCAAATTGTATTAGTACTCTAAAAGGATTTTTGTATTTAATTGCAATTACACCTTCAATTTTCTCTTTTTTTAGTAACTTGGCCAACCCCATTTGCTTAGGTAACATTTCTTTTGCTGTCATACATATCTCATATTTATCTATACTACTGTCTATATAACTATGCTCGGACTCATTATTTATAGACGTATTCCTATTTAGGCGTTTTGGGCCTCTTCTAACGGTTATAAAACCATCATCATCTTCTTCGCTCTCTCGTCGCAAACGTTTTTCTGGCATTCTACTATGTATTATAGGACTTTCTATAGATTTTTTACTAACCTGTTGTGATATGCTTTCAGTTTCTCCCTCAATCTCGTCTCCTGTACAACTATTTTCACTCAAACACAATTCTTCTTCACTTTTACTCATCTTTTATGATAAAGATTAAGGTGGGTAGATGTAAAAAAAACTTGACATTGAAACGGAATTGTTTACTGTATACGTGCGCTCAGTAAGCTGCGCCGCACGCGACTGGAGAGATTTCCCCTCTGTAGAAACGTATCTACTCCAAAACCAAAAGGGTTAAGCTTATACACATACATAAATAAGAATTTTGAGTGTATTGTTTTATTTGCTTTGTGTAAGTTCTAAGTGACAGACGGTTGCTTTTCAAGTGGTGTATATGAATACAATTTTCCTCTGCAAAATATTATAGATATGTATTGAGTCAACATGCTATGTCTACTCCCCTTATACTGGTCGCGTAGCTCTATGGCACACAGTTAATCTCTTTCAATCAAACTGAAAAATATACATAGATACAAAAACAGCCAGCTTTACGCCATTGCTGCTGAGATAGCCGGCCGCTTTGAAAGGAACTTTAAGCCGACCCTGAGGCTATCCTTACGAGGGTGTAGCCGGGGAAGAAAGAAAGAAAGAAAATCACATTTATAAGCACACACACAACACTTTAACAAAATTTTAAAAAAGTACAAAATACTATAAGCAGGCGTCGTTAGTCGTACGTGTGACTATCAGGCCACAACTCAGCAAATGCTGCAACTGATTGCAGCTCTGATTTTCAGTTGCAGCCTTCTAAGGCCAGTTACATTACTCAAAGAAGGACGTAACAAAACGTAATGATACAATAACAATACGAAACAAGAAAGTAAATCAATAACACAAATATACAATTCAAGAAAATATTGGAAAATATTTCATTAATGTAATCTCAAAGAAAATACTAGGTAGTAAGTATACAATGAAAATTAAAACAAAATACAACTATAGGGACTCTCGGCCGTAGGCTGAAGGAAAGTAACAGTGCGGTTTTAGGCGGTAAAAGTCCACCTTAACATCCATGAGGATTTCACCCATAAAAAAACGTCTTAAACCGTAACATGGTGGTTGTTTTTCTCTACCTCTGCTATTCTATGTTTATTATTAACAAAAAATCAATTTCATACATATACATATATCACGCCTCCATCCCCGAAGGGGTAGGCAGAGGCGCCCACATTTCACCTTATTGTTTTACGTCCCACGTAATAGGTGGTGAGCCTATTTCCGTGCTGAAATGGGCAGGCGCAAATCGCCGCGACCCGCAGTTAAAATTTTTCAAGCCGCCTGTAAGGCTAAGGCCTTCAACTTGGCTTAACGATTGTCAATTTACTGACAACCGGGTTTCTTTTCGAGTTTTCCTTCCCTACGCAATGGATCTTTTTGCGAAAGTGTTCCCTTTGCCGCCTCTTACGACACCCTCGGGATGTATTGGGGTGGCGACATTTTGTACTCTTACCTGTCGCAAAGCGGGACCCCGTCGCCATACGGGGAATTAGGTTTTCACTTTTACCCATAAAAAAAAACCGTAACATGGTGGTCGCTTCTCTATCCCTCTGCTACTCTATGTTCCATAATATCGAGAATTCAATTTCATAAGATTCATTCTCTAGTTTTACCTACAATACAAAACCTTACCTCTTGAATGTATAGGTCCTCAATACCACATTTCTGCGTGAACCAACAACGTCGTTAATCAATGTCGAGAGATGTTATTACGGACATTCCTCGGAGCTCGCTAATACAATAAATTTGAAGCCGTTTTGTAGTGCGTGCCTGTATAGGCACCCATCATAGCTCTGAGCCGCCCGTGATTTGGTGATTAACTGAAAATACTTGTTGGTTTTTTAAGCTGAAAAGGGAATATTGAAACTTTTTACAACAATTTTCGATTATGCATCACAATTTACTCTTGGACATATATGTTCTTAAGATTGTCACTATTAGGTAAGGCTATGTAGGTAAATCAATAAAATAAAATAAATCCCTCCTCAATCTCTCTCAACTTCGATATCTTCGGTTATGAAATGATGTCCTCCTCCGAGCACACTATCAGCACAGCATATATTATACCTAAGATGTGACGGGACTTCAATATCCACTCGAAATCATCTTACGCTTTTTTTATATGTAGGTATATCTATTAAGCTCGCCAAATTGACGTCGCCAGCCTGATGGAAAGTCATGGCGCATGGAGGTCACTGACACAGTCCGTAAGAGTTCTGACGGTGGTCCTCAAGTTGCCATCCCTGTGATGTGCCTCTTCATGCTCCGGTTAAAGAACCCGGGATTGCAAGATGAGTTCGTTACAGGTTTTTCTAGTTCGACAGAGGAACGATCTTTTTTTTTGCTGCTGCATCAGCCGTTGCTAAAACCAATCTCTTCGTGCACACAACACTAGCAACTCAAGCGACGCGGCGGTGGTAACAAGTCTCCCAGGAAACTTGGAACAGTCTTCCGATGTCTTTGTATGAGGAGTTACCAGGGGGCCCTGAGTGGCCCCCGACCATAGACTGATAGGTAGCGATCGTGTGCTTTTTAGTCTGTTCTAGTAAACCATTCGTGGGGATATCGACACGAAAAGAAGCGATTATGCCAAAGCTTCTAACTGCCGACAAGATTCAACAATCCATCACCATCATCTAAAACGTGATAGCATTTCCAAATTTATCAGATCGCTTATTGGCTTCCGATTTCTTGCTGAATTTTCAAACGTTAAAGATGAGCGAGCAAGTCTTATTTGCATATTATACTAAAAATATTTTTAGATATAGGTACTCTGTAAGTCGATAACCTTGAACCCATCCCGACGTGACCAGGAGCCATCGATCGCCGTAGCACCTGCCTACTTACCTACCCATACAAACAACGAAGAATAAAATCCAAGTTGAATGCTTGAATCATTTCCTATAAACATTAATCACGGCGAAGCGATAAAAGAGTCGGGATTCTACCTCACGGTACTATGTTGAGGTGCTGGCACGCCTGCTAATAAATATATTGATCAGAATGCCCGCTACATTTTAGTGGTACCTTATAGGCTTCGATCAACAGTACCTATATTATTGGCAGGTACTTAACTATTGTGTCTTTTTTTTACGTGAGGGAAAATCCTCATGGATGCAATCTCCGACTAAAAACCTCACGTAACGCTCAACAGCCTACGGTTGGGAGCCCCGGGTAAGTCCTCGGAAGGATGTCCCAGGATAACTATTGTGTCTAATATGTGTTGCTAGTAAAGTTATTAAATAAGAATTTAATAAACAACGTCATCTATAATCAGTGCGATAAGCATCTTATGATGTTACGCTTTGACCAGGCCTGAAATGGGTGACTGCTTTGTGGCATTATCAGTAACTAGCCGACGTCACGCGGTTCCCCCGCGTAATTCACGTTTTCCCGTGGAAATACGGGAATAAAATATAGCCTATGTTCACCGCAAAGAGTGTAGCTTCCCAATAGTGAACGAATTTTTCAAATCGGACTAGTGGTTTAGGAGCGTATTCGATGCAAACAAACAAACAATCGAATCTTTCCTCTTTATAATATTAGTATAGACGAAGGTTTCCGTGCTACGGAAGGAAGTGAAGGAACATTTAGCCGTTGGTCCCGGGTGCCTATAAGACAGCAGCTATTAAGCCAAGTTGCAAGTATTATCGGCGACTTAAAAAAAAAACATGTAGCCACCATCCTACCATTTCTGCCTAAAATGCACAAAATATAAATGGTGAAATATGTGCGTATAGTATGGCTCTGACTATCCCTTCTGGGATAAAGGCGTGACTATATGTATCAAGTTAAGGTGTTTTAAGCTTGTGGTATGGGATCCATGTTTCCATAAACATACATAGAAAACATTCATATTCCGACACAAACCAAATTCAGCACAAATTCAAGATTGAAGTCCTACAAGTAAATCTAAAGAATCAGCTAAAGTGAACAAGTAAACCAAAAACAGTTTCACCTCAGGACAACCAAAATTGGTTGTCCTGAGGTGACGGGAGGCCTCGAACCGTTGGCGCAGCGAAGAACCATAGCGTCCTTGGCTGCCTTCTATCGAATGAATGTTCTGAGGAGCTCTTCAACATCATCCCACCCTCTCCTTTCCGATCCCGAACAACGCGTGCCGGGCAGAGATGCCACTCATACACAGTGGAGAGAATTTTCACCAGAACCGAGGGTTTCAAAAGATCGTTCCTCTGTCGAACTATAAAAACATGGAACGACCTGCCCGCACACGATTTTCCTCATCTTACAACACCGGGTTCTTCAAGAGGAGCGTGAAGAGGTCAAGGAGGGACATCACAGGGTCGCCAACTGGAGGAGCACTGTCGAAAGTCTTAAGGACTTTGAGACTGGCCACCAATCGCTAGATGCGCACGGCTTACCATCAGGCTGGTGGCGACGTCAATTTGGCGAGCTAAAAAAAAGAAAAAAAAACGGTAAAAAATAAATTATCTGAGCTAAAAGGTATAGTTCACTACGGAACTTAGCAGTTGTACCTAAAGCTAAGTCGGAGGTAGCTCACTAATTGGAGTGAATCTTGAAGCAAACGTTCCCTTTCAGCGGCCGCTGAGCAAGTCTGTTGAGATTTTGAGAATATGAAATGTTTGGGCTTGGAGCTGTTTTGTCGAGTTATTTGAACGGGAATAATATAAATCCTTACCAGTTTTCTAAGTTCAAATATAACCAATTTTATCAATCAATCAAATAAACAAACCTATTAATATCCTGATAAATATAAGGCACTAGATTCTGCCAAGGATTAAAGGTTTTCGTGCTCCTCTACCAGTAAAAGAAATAAGCGATAATTTTTCAAACTATAAAGGCCTTCAACTTGGCTAAACGACTGCCATTTTACTGGCATCCGGGACCAACGGCTTGACGTGCTTACCGAAGCACGGAAACGTTAAAATAAATGTCACAAAATGGTCACATGGATGGTCACCCTTCCAAGGACTGGCCATCGTGAAAGTTGCTTACTGCAGTGATCATTTACAGAACACTGAGTTCGCTTAGCCACGAACGCTTCTCTAGTCAACAATTTAATGTAAAAAAATGTTCTTCAGCAGGCCTCGAACCTGCGTCTTCTGGCAAACAGGGCCCAACGCCCTAACCTCTGGTTCCTCAAGAAACTACTCTCAACCGGATAATTTTTACATACTTATTGCTTTTCAAAGTTATTCCTAACAAGAAGCCGAGAGATCGTTCTCACCCGACTGACCCTCTCTAACATGTTTATTGTGAAAGTTCAATCCGATTGACGTCGTCATTTTTGTTTTATTTCAAACTTTGAACAGATTATCCACGTGACTCAGTGACGTAGATTAATGCGACAGAGTCACAGACTACAGACACATTCTCGCCATAAGCCCCTCTGCACTCTATTTTATAGAGAGGGGCTAAAACCAGTAAAGTTGGTTAAGACGAGTACATTCAGTTAAAAGAATCTTACTTCTTACTTTAATATTATAAATGCGAAAGTCTGTGAGTGTGAATGTGTGGATGTTTGTTACTCTTTCACGTTCTATCGGCTGAACGGATCTGGTTGAAATTCGGTACAGGGATAGATATAGGTCTGGAATAACTCATAGGCTACTTTTTATCCCGGGAATAAGTCCCCACTGGAAGCGCAAACGGGAACAAAACTTGACGCGGGCGGAGCTGCGGGCGTCAGCTAATTTGTTTATAAAATAAGAATTTGTTTTCATTGAGTTCATTTACAAATTATACAAAATGTACAAATAACATAAGTATTGCGTGACCCGCGTGAGTTTCGTTACCTTTTAATTGAACAAGACCATAACTAACCGTTACACACCAATTAATTTGTACAATACCCATAATAATTATTACTTACCATTTTTATTTATACTGTTTTTAACTTAATTAACTATGACGAAAAAGTTTCTAACAAAATGTAGTTAAACTTAGTGACAATATTTTTGGCATTCTTTTTATGTAGTTTACATGATGCATTTTGTGACATCAGCTCAAAGACTTCTATATAAACTGAGGTAGACATGCCCTACGCACCGATTTTTGAAACCTATAAACTGAGCTAATTAGCAGCGTTGCTCGCACTGTTGTGAGTCAAAACTTCGAGAGTAGGTGCTCGACTTGCAATCGGAGTCCATACGCCTTCTCTTTTACTCTTTTTCTATTCGTATTTTGCTATTGTGTGTGGTGACAATTACGTAAAAAATATTTATAAGTGAGTGTAGTCTTAGTAATGTGTGTATTTGAGGATTACTTTCAAAATCTCGTTTGTTAGAGTACGGCGTGTCTACCTCAGTTTATATAGAAGTCTTTGCATCAGCTTAGTTTTTCCTTTGAGAATGCCGAGAGGCAAAACCGGTCAGGTGTAAAGTAAATAAATGAACAGAGTGGTTTTATTCAATACTAGCTGTTGCCCGCGACTTCGTACGCGTGAAAATTATGTTATAATACCAATTTAATTGCCCTCTGCTTAGCCCCTAGGATATGTAGCGTGATAATATATCGCCTATTTTAAGGCCCCACCCCTAAGTAATATTTGTGCAAAATTTGAACCAAATCTGTTCAGTACTTTTCGAGATCCTTCCGGACAAAGCAAAGCAAACAGACAAACAGACGAAAAAATTTCTGACTATATTTTTGGGTTCGGTATCTTACGTAGAACACCTAGCGAGTATTTTTTTTTAATATTTCCAATGTACAGTTTTGGCTTTTCTATCATTTTATTATATGTATAGATAAGCAGCTGGTTTCTCCAAGTGCCATCGACCTTGAGCAAGATATTTGAAAAATTAATATACTATAGCAGATGCTGATCTATTTTCATAGTCACAAATTGTTTCATGAGAAACAATTTGGCTTCACTAAAGGACGCTCGACTACCGATGCAATTGGTGTGTTTTGTGATTTGTCTAAGGCATTTGATTGCGTCCAATGAAATGGAACATTAATCAGGAAATTACATCATTATGGCATAAGGAGCAAGGCTCTCGATCTTCTGACTTCATATTTGAACAATAGAATTCAAAGGGTCGATGTTAATGGTACACGCTCGGAGGGCTCTGTAGTTACTATGGGCGTCCCGCAGGGTTCAATACTCGGACCATTTTTATTCCTTATATGTTTTAATGACCTACCTTTTTTCGTGGGGGACAACAACAAGATTATTTTGTTTGCAGATGACACTTCTTTGATTTTCAAAGTTAAAAGACAAATAGATAACTATGACGATGCACGCAATCTTTAAAGTGGTTTATTGGTTTAACGCTAACAATCTTAGACTGAATGATAATAAAACTAAATGCATTAAATTTACCTTGCCTAATGTAACACAGTCAGAAACAAATGTTCAACTTAATGGTCGAGAGTTGGAACTTGTGGAATCAACGACATTCCTAGGGTTAACCGTTGATGCTGGTTTACAATGGGGTCCACATATTGTAAAACTAGCAAGTACATTAAGTTCAGGAGTATTTGCTGTACAAAAGATAAGGCACTTGACGGATGTAGATACGGCTAGAATAAAAATAGTATATTTCAGTTACTTTCGTAGCATAATGTCATACGGTGTTCTAATGTGGGGAAATGCTGCAGACATAAATAAAAAAATATTTTACAAAAGCGGGCAAAATATTTTATAAGAGCTATAAATAGATTAGGTCCAAGGGTCTCTCTGCGCGAAAAATTAAAAGAGGTTAAAATTCTTACAGTAGCATCACAATACATTTGTGAAAATCTTATGTATGTACAAAGAAATTTACATAGTTTCGCTAAGTTAAGTGATAGACACAATGTCAATACTAGAAATAAAAATAACCTTGCTGTTTATCATAGCAGATTGCACAAAATCAGCAATTCTTTCATGGGTAACTGTATACGCTTTTACAACAGGCTACCAGACGAAATTAAAAGTATATTCCTGAATAAGTTTAAAAAGTTTGTAAAAAGTAAATTATACTGCAAGGGCTACTACTACTACTACTACAATTAATGATTACACTTATTAATATTTACACTTGACAGAAAAAAAAATATATAAATATAGCTGCACAGTGCGCTTCAGTACCAGGCTCACATAATTCTATTGGAGTTTAATGTGCCTACTTGTACAACTGCCTGCTTACTAATATAGAAGCGAAAATTCGTAATTTACGTCATAGTCTTGGTGGCGCATTCATCTTAGTAGTGGTCATTGAATACTCTGACCCTGAGTTCAAATCCGACCGGTATCAAGAAACACTTTTTGTGCTTTTTATTGTCAGTATAACAAAATATAAACAAGATGCCTCTGAAACGCACTCCACCTCGCTCAGCCATTTCGCAATATGAATCAGAACCTGATTTACCAAGTGAAACACTAGAAGCGGTAAAAGCACAGACTAAGGCCGCCCCGCGTAAACGGAAGCATGAGCACGTTGATGAGATGGGTGCCTATATGACCGAAATAAAGACCATGTTTTCTAAGTTTGAAACACAACAGAATAAAAAATATACTGCCTTACAAACTGCAGTTAATGAAATCAAGGAGGTTCATACGTCTATAAAATCTGCTACCGACTTTGTTTCGGAAAAGTATGATGAATTGCTGAGGGAATTCCAAAAATTAACTGCTGAGCGTAAAGAAAATCTAGCCTATATACAACTACTTGAGGAAAGGGTGGAAACCCTCGACCATCTTCACAGAGCATCGTGTGTGGAATTGAGAAATTTGCCTTCGACATCTCAGGAAAATAAGGATGTTTTGACAAGAATTGTTATGGATACAGGCAGAGCTGTAGGGTTAACAATAAACCCATCCGACATACGTGATATATACCGTTTTAAAACAAATTTCAACTTGAATAAAACAATTTTAATAAATTTCACGACGGTCATTTTGAAGGAAAAACTACTCGAATGTGTAAAGAATTTTAACAGATCCAACAAAAAATAGAAAGTTGTCTACCTCAGATATACGGCTTGAAGGATCTGCTACGCCTCTTTATTTATCTGAAAGCTTAACCATTAAAACTAGAAAGTTATATTTTATGGCCCGAGACTTTTGCAAGACTAACAACTATACGTTCTGCTGGACTTCGAATGGAAAAATTTTTATACGTAAGAAGGAAGGAGCTACAAGACATTGTATAGCCAGTGAAACAGATCTGAAAAACCTAAAAACCGATGACTGACTAGATTTCGCAAATATTGCACCTCTTTTGCTCAGAATTGTTTTGCATATCATGTTTTATTATTTACTTGTTACACACACTTTACATACATTCTCACGATATTCTCACATGTTATTCTCTCCCATATTTACATATTTCTCACCACATCCAACACTTAGTAACAATAAATTTAACCTAAATTTCCTTATCACTTTTAAAGGGAATATGTACTGGGATAACGCGCCCACTTCCCACCAGCCGTGTATAGATTTTAACTGTATTCTCAAAATATTGATAACCACAAAACCCAGTTCTTTAAATGCTGTATTAAGCAAACCTGAGCAAAATTGTTTACTTATGTATGTAACTCGAGAGTGCCCCCCTACTTCGCGATACCTGAAACGCGTCACTAGCACCATATTAATATTGTTCAATAACAGTGGATAGTTGTAAAAAGTTTATTGATTCTGTTGATGTGTTGAACAGGTCTAAGTCATTGGTCTGCTCACCGAGTCTTTGTTCGCAGCATATACATGAGACTAAACGTACCTTTAATATATTGCACGTAAATGTCAGGAGCTTAAACCGTAATTTCAATGAACTTACGGTATTTCTAAGCACAATAGATATAACTTGTGACGTGATTATTCTCTCTGAGTGTTGGTTAAGTAAGGTCTCAAGTATGCCCGTAATAAGCGGCTATACTCCAACAGGTTCAACGTTTTCCAACCAAAATGACGGTGTTGTGGTGTATGTACGCTCTGAATTGAGCCACACAGTAACAAATCCCTTATTCCTTGACTCCACTTGCTTAATTTTGAAAGTGAGCCCAGATATTGTTGTGTTGGCGGTTTATCGATCACCATCATTCAAGCACGCTGATCGATTTATATGCTGTCTGAATGATGCTTTGTCTGCTTTGCCGGCGCGGGGCACTGTGGCGATCATGGGTGATACTAACATCAATATCATGCCAAATAACAAAGATAGTAACTCTGAAGACTACCTGGCACTATCCGCTTTTCACGGGCTCCTTCCAACGCATAGGTTTCCCACGCGTGGGGACCGCTGCCTGGATCACGTATTTTTGAGAACAAATAGATCCTCCACCACTCTTGTTTTTGACTCCTATTTCACTGACCATGCGCCAACATTGCTCTGCGTGGACTCGGAGTTGATGATTGAGAAACCTAGGAGTATTATCCGAAAACTTAATTTACCAGCTGTGATCGGTACGTTGGAGGAAACGGACTTTACTCCAATAGTCAGCTGTACCGATCCTAATCAATGCGCCGATCTTCTGATCTCGACTCTCTCTGGTATTGTTACTGCACACTCTACAGTTAAAAAACTTCCGCATAGAAAGAAAATCATAAAACCCTGGATTACCACAGGCCTCCTTAGGTGTATCAAAAATCGTGATATACTTCACAAAAGGTCTAATCAAGATCGCAATAATATGATTGCTAGAATAACTTACACTAGATACCGCAACTATTGCAACAACCTCCTAAAGAAACTTAAACGTAACTACGAGCAGAGTGAACTGCGAAGGGCCAGTGGTAACCCGAAAGCTACATGGGATGTTATCAAGACGATAACCTATAAAAGCAGTCCTGTTAATGCAAAATCAGCGGCTCTTCTTGCTTTGTCTGACGATCCAATTTCCTCGGTTAACACAGTGAACAGTTATTTTGCGGGCGTGGGTGTGAATCTTGCTACCAAGCTGCAGGCCACTGAATATCCAAGGGTATTTACAGATAGGGGATCAAAAAATACTGCGAATCCACGTGGTAACTCCTTGGGCCTGCTTCATACCGATTGTGCGGAAATCGACACAATAATATGCGCTCTGAAGACAAACTGTGCTACGGGATATGATGGGATTCCTGTATCAGTTGTTAAGTCGGCTCGGCATATTCTTATACCACCCATAACTCACCTTTGTAACCTCTGCTTATCAAAGGGTACCTTTCCGAACTCCTTTAAAAAAGGCCTGATTTCTCCAATCTACAAGGCTGGGGATGGAGGCCGTGTCGAGAACTACAGACCAATTTCGGTTTTGACTGTATTGTCTAAGATATTGGAAAAAGTCTTAAACAAACGACTAACATGTTTTCTGGAATATAATAAAGTACTTGCTCCTAACCAGTATGGCTTTACAAAAGGAAAGTCAACAGAAGACGCCGTTCTTGAGTTAACTAACCATGTTGTCCACAATCTGGATAATAGAGTCAAACCCATAGGTATCTTTTTAGACCTTGCCAAAGCTTTCGACACGGTCTCAATTCCACTCCTGCTGAATGAGATGGAGAATATAGGTGTGCGAGGTATTGCACTGGACATATTTCGGGACTATTTGACAAATCGCACACAAAGAGTAAAAATAGAATCGTACATTAGCAATGATGAAAATCTTACTTTCGGTGTGCCGCAGGGCAGTGTCCTGGGTCCCACGTTGTTCCTTATTTATATAAACAGGCTCTGTCAGCTCTCAATTCCAAATTGCAGGATCCTTGCTTACGCGGACGATACAGCACTTATTATTAGCGCAAACACCTGGGATGCGGTGCATCAACGTGCTGAAAAAGCACTTGGCACTATAATGGAATGGCTTGCTTGTAATTCTTTGACACTCAATACTGAAAAAACCAACTACGTCACTTTTTCAGCTAACAGTGCAACCTGACCAAATATCCCCGATATCAAAGCTCATAGTTGTTATGCAGTCACGGGCTGTGCCTGCGATTGCCCTATTATACAAAGAGCATCATGTGTGAGATACTTGGGGGTGCATATTGATAGCACACTCACTTGGCAGAAGCAGATTGATGTAACAGTGTCCCGTGTCCGGAAACTTATATTCCCTATGAAGATGTTGAGGGGTGTGGCTGATCCACAACTCCTAAAAACAGTGTACCTAGCCTTGGTCCAATCGCTGTTGACATATTGCATACCAGTGTGGGGTGGCACATTCAAGAGTTCCTTGCTACGGTTAGAAAGAGCCCAGAGAGCTGTCTTAAAAGTTATGCTCAATAAACCGTATCGATATCCAACTGCAGAGGTCTATAAAGACATTCCTGTACTAACTGTGAGACAGCTCTGTGCACTCCACATCATTCTCCGTAAGCACTCCACATTGGTGTACAAGCCTCCAGTGGTGGCAAGCAAACGTCGTCGTGGGATTTGCGTGTGCCCGAACGAGCGTATAGGTACCGCCTTGGCTGGTCGACACTATCACAGCCTCAGCAGTTGGCTCTATGGGAAGGTCAACAAATTGTGCAACATATATTCCCTACCAATGTCAAAGTGCAAACGTGTGGTGTTTCAGTACCTCCGGTGCAAGTCCTTCGAGGAAACAGAGGGCTTATTTGCGAGAAATACTATGTAACCAGTACACACATAAAGAGGGCTTATTTGCGAGAAATACTATGTAACCAGTACACACATAAATACACGCGCGCACACGCACACACAAACACACACACACACACACACACACACACACACACACACACACCTTTTTTTATAAATTTGTTTTTGCATGTGTATTGATTTTACACCTATTCTCTGATGCCAATAATTTAATTTTACCAATTTTTAATGATAATTTTTTATTTATTTCTTTCTTAATTTTTGATGTTAAAATATTTTATTTGATGACAATAATTTAATTTTAGCAATTTTCGATGATAATAATTAATTTATTTGTTTCCTAATTTTTAATGTAAGAATATTTTAAATTGAATTGATATGTATTGGTATAATTTATTTTTGACATATTATCTTTTGGTGTTCGCTCTGAAATCGAATAATTTGTTACTCATCAAGGGAAGTCGCCGGTGTCTGTCACACAGTTTATACTAGCACAGACACCGTCGTTAACTCTATTTTCCAGAAGCGCCCACCGTACTGTGCTACTTTGATTGCTTGTAAAATAGAATAATAGTTCATGTTATGATACTTTTTTTTTTTTTTTTTTTCTTTTTTATTAAGAACAATGTTCTTAATAATTAATTACAATCTAGCCGTTATATAAGTTTATGGCTAATAAGTAATTTACATCTAACTTAATTTACTAGGTATACTGTTTTTAAACTAAGATTCATGTTCATTGCACTTTCTTAGAGTCTGTTAAGTATGAAAACACTTTTTTCACGTGTTCTATATTATAGCACTATCACTAATATTTGTTCACTACACTAATTCAAAAGGCTTAGTTCGTTTTAATCGTCTCACTATGTCCGTGGTATCAAGCAATTGGATCGCTTCGATATTCACATGGTGTAGGAGTCTGCGTTCGTGGGCTGCAGCAGACTTCTGTATGGTTTGGTAGACAGTATCCACGTTGAGATCACGGTGGAGGTCGTCATTTCGTACGTACCAAGGCGCATTGACGATTGCCCTTAGTATTTTGTTTTGGTATCGCTGTATTATGTCTACGTTGGTTGGTTTAGTACAGCCCCAGAGTTGTATACCGTACTTCCAGATAGGCATCAATGTAAGCTTATATATTAGTAGCTTATTATGAATTGACAGACTAGAGTTTCTGCCTAGTAACCAATGCATACTTTTGTATCGAAAGTCCAGCTCTTGCCTTTTCTTTTTAACGTGAGCTTTCCACCGAAGTTTGGCATCAAGCGTCATGCCCAGATATTTTGCTGTGTTTGCGTGTGGCACTTGTAGGCCATTTATAAATATGGGATGGTACTCATGTTTTTTATTTGAGAAGTCAATGTGTAAGGACTTTGATTCATTTAACTTTATTTGCCATTTATGTGCCCAGTCATAAATTTTCGTAACAGCCGCTTGAACTTTCCTAACGGCTTCTTTGTGGCTCGACCCTGTAGCCATAATGGCAGTGTCGTCAGCAAAAGTAGCGATTGTATTTTGTTGTGTTTCTGGTATATCGTAGGTGTATAGCAGGTAGAGAATTGGACCTAATACACTCCCTTGTGGTACCCCTGCTTCAATTGTGTTAAGCTCAGAATACGCATCTTCTTGTCGTATTCTGAATGCTCTGTTGGTGACGTAAGATGTTAATATGTCTGAAAAAGCT
Source organism: Miltochrista miniata (assembly GCA_933228765.1). Taxonomy (NCBI): domain Eukaryota; kingdom Metazoa; phylum Arthropoda; class Insecta; order Lepidoptera; family Erebidae; genus Miltochrista; species Miltochrista miniata. Next base: position 36,367,061 of record OW121758.1, on the reverse strand, counting down.
TTTGGCAGCGTTTTTTTTAGTTTATATATTAGTCCTTCGTGCCAGACTTTGTCGAAAGCTTGTGCTACATCTAAGAATACTGTACTACAAACTTTTTTACCTTCTAAAGCTTTCTCAATGTTATTCGTTATCCTATGAACCTGGTCTATAGTAGAGTGGTTTTCTCGAAATCCAAATTGGTGGTTTGGTATTAAATTATTCTTGCTAATAATTGGTTTCAACCGCTTTAATAAGAGCTTTTCAAAAAGCTTAGAGATCATAGGCAGCAAGGAAATAGGCCGGTATGAAGTTGCTTCATGAGGTGGCTTGCCAGGTTTAGCGATCATGATGACTTCAGCGACCTTCCATGTCTCGGGTACATATTTTAACACAAAGATGGCATTAATAATCTTTGTGATTTTAATGATGGCTTTCTGTGGCAATTGTTTTAAAATTTCCCCTGTGATCAGATCATATCCTGGCGATTTTTTAGAGCTAATGTTATTTTTAATTTCTTTCATCACTTCCTTTGGCGTGACGAGTTTAATTCTTTGATCCTCTAATACGTTGAGACACGTGAGTTTTTCTGTCTGGTGTCTGTATGGTTGAAAATTTTTTGCAAGATGCTGTGCAAATCTGTGTGCTTTTTGCTCGTTGCTTATTGCCCATTTTCCATTGTCGTCCCTAATAGGAGGAATTTGTGTCACTGGCCTTTTGAGTTTCTTGGTCACTTTCCATAGGGAGTAATCTGTTGTGTGGTCACCAGTTAGCTGCTGTAAATTATTCCTTAAGCATTCATCGTTAAACTGTTGAATTTTTTTCTTTAAGATTTTGCTAATATTATTAAGTAAAGTTTTGTCTTTGGGATATCTGGTCTGTTGCCATCTTTTTCTCTGCTTCCTTTTTTCTGTTAGTAATGTAATTATTTCCTTGGGATAAGTGTTACCCTTGTACTTGGCTCTTAGTGATGGCGAATTATTCCATGCACATTGCTGAATATTCACGGTCAACTTATTAGTTTCTAAGTCGAGATTGTGTAATTTTAAGGGCACATTTAAATCTATAGTTTTTTCTAATTCTAATCTAAAGCTTTCCCAGTCTGTATGCTTATTTGATAGTGTCAAATGGGAATTTCTGAGTAAAATTTTATTACTTAATCTTAATACTATCGGAGAATGATCCGAGTTCATGTGACTGTTTTCCTCAATACATAAAAAATTACTTGATATATTTTTAAATACGAAGAAGTCTATAAGGTCAGGTACTTTATTCCTATCAGTTGGCCAGTACGTTGGTTTTCCTGTACTTATTGTTTCACACCGCATCTCTTTAATCGCACTTAGTAGTTGTCTTCCTTTTGTCGTAGTTAACCTGGACCCCCAGTACTTATTCTTAGCATTAAAATCACCTCCCAGTATGAACCTGGATCCGAGGAGGTCAAAGAGATGCTTATATTGTTCTGTTACTATTTTGTGCCTTGGGGGACAGTAAATAGAAGCGACGACCACATGTTATGATACTGAAATAAATAAATTGAATTGAAAAATTGAATTGAATTATTTGCTGGACGTAGACGCCTGGAAATGACCTGCTCTGCTGGATTGTCAAAAAATTGTTAAAATGCATAGTTTTTAGATTCATTTTGTAAATAGAGCACTAAAAAGAATAACCCGCTGAGTTTCTTGCCAGTTCTTCTCAAGTGGGTTGCGTTGTAAACTGGCAGTAGAATTCTTGATTTATATTCTGGACGTTGTATAAGTGCATCTGTATTCTGCATAAGTGAAATAAATATATTTTGCTTTCTTTCTTACCACTGTCCTGTGCTATCATTTAAATCAATCAATGCATAGTATGGGAACCTACTACTTGACATAGACCTCTCAGAATTTAAGTCACAATCACAACACACGGAGAGACTGTATGCCAAAGAAGCAGTTTAGCTTCTTCGGCATACAGACTTTCTCTCCCTCTCTCGATACGACCTCTAACACCTCAACAGATCTTATTGAAATTTTGTCAAAGCATAGATTAAATCTGTCTGGAATACTTTTGATCGAAAAAAATAACGTTCCCATAGGAAGAGATAAAGCACTTTATTAAAAGCTAGGTTGTTTACCAAAACAAATATTTTAACATTATGGACAGCATAACTAGCTATATGATTACCCACTTATCAGCGAGTTGAGCTAACACGTAGCCGATATTGAAACGAAATTAAACCTCGATGACATCGTGTTCCATGTAGGTATCGATACATCGAAGCTTATTGTACTGTCTAGTGCAGAGCTTTTGAAGCCGGAAATTAAACTGTACTGTAACACGTTTGTAAAGGAAGTAGATTGGAATAGTTTTAGAGAAAGTCTTTGGAATAAAGTCCGTCAAAGAACTTCTTTTTATGCACTAATATTTTAAAAAGTAAAAAGATTTATAAAGATATATCTATACTCTATACTAATATTATAAAGAGGAAAGATTTGTTTTTTTGTTTTTATGTTTATAACGAATAGGTTCCGGAAGTACTGGACAGATTAGAAAAATTCTTTCACTGTTGGGAAGCTACACTCTTTGTGGTGAACAAAGGCTATATTTTATTCCCATATTCCCACGGGAACGGGAACTACGCGGGTGAAACCGCGTGACGTCCGCAAGTAATCTATGAACTCTGAAAGTCTCATCGCCCCATTAGAAATTAACATAGGCTAGCATAGGCTATGTTTATGTTTACGTAGATATATGCATAAGTTTATGCTACTACCCAAGGGTGCGGAGCAGTGACACATTTATTAAATGTCAAAACATAACGGTATAGGTACATCCGTACATTATTATAAATACAGATATCTATATCACAGGCGAGGAGTACAGCCCGTTATACATTACTAGCTGTCCCGCGCAACTTTGTTTGCGTGATAAATGAAGAACCGCTCGACCGATTTTGTGCAAACTTCACAAAAACCATCTACTAAATAGTGCGAACAAAGCCTAAACTTTTGGTTTGGATAGGTGTGCCCGTTCTTGAGTTATAAAATTACAACGAAAAGTGGCATTGATTTTTATATATATAGATTAAGTTCATAATAATGTATTTTTGGTTTTGCAATAAAGAATCTTACTTATATTATAAATGCGAAAGTTTGTGCGTGTAGATGTGTGGATCTGTGGATGTTTGTTACTCTTTCACGCTCAAACGGCTGAACGGATCTGGCTGAAATTTGGTACAGGAATACATTATAGTCTGGAATAACACATAGGCTACTTTTTATCCCAGGAATAAGGTCCTACGGGAAGCGGGAACGGGAACAAATTTTACGCGGGCGAAGCTGCGGACATCAGCGAGTAACTAACTAAATTCAACCCACCGACCATGAACGTACCAACAAAATATGATTAAATTGGAATTAAACCGTACCGTGCTATGAACATTTTAAATTAAGTTATTAGTATGTTCATCATCCATTTTGAATTCCAGTCATGATTTCGTTTCGCCGCCCCCGCCCCTTTGGGAGTTTAGTTAGATTTGAAGCTACAAAGTGTATGAAATACAAGGTTATAGCCATCACTGCATGTTTATTATACGAGTAGTATGTGGAATAATATCTAAATCGTATACGTTAGAATAACAGTCATTTATATTTTTTATATTTTAGCTGAAAGGAGTATCCAGTTATGAGCGCGCGTTTAAAAGTTTATTCGCTGAAATATCTACATACTCGTCTGTATCTTACTAATATTATAAATGCGAAAGTTTGTGAGTGTGGATGTTTGTTACTCTTTCACGCTCAAACCGCTGAACGGATCGGGCTGAAATTTGGTACAGAGATACATTTTAGTCTGGAATAACACATAGGCTACCTTTTATCCCGGAAATAACTTCCCGCGGGAAAAAAATTTACGCGGGCGAAGCTGCGGGCATCAGCTAGTCTACTATAAAATTATAAAGAGGAAAGATTTGTTTGTTTATTATCTACTGAACCGATTTGAAGAATTTTTTCGCTGTTGGGAAGATGCACCATCCCCGGGTAATAGGCTATATTTTATTCCCGTATTCCCACGGGAACAAGAGTTACGCTGGGTGAACCCGCGTGACGTCCGCTAGTCTTTACTATACATAAATAAATAAATAAATAAATATTCACGGACATTTCACACAACGCTATCTGATCCCAAAGTAAGCTAGGAATAACCTGCTTGTGTTATGGGTATCAGACCACGGATATTAATACTTATATACTTTTTAAATACATACGTATAATACATAGAAACACCCAGACTCTTGAGACAAACATTTATGGGTCACACAAATATTTGTCTCCGGTGGGAATCGAACCCACGACCTCCAGCGCCGCAGGCGGTATCACTACCGACCGCGCCACAGAGGCAGTCAAATTAGACACGTTTTAGTACTAAGCCCACATTGGCTTGATCTGTCCCCAACACCACGGCGCGGCGCCGTCAACATGGAAAGTTACGATGCCGTGCAGTAGCGTGCCGTAAGAATTCACCATACGGCAACGGCACGAGGTCGTGAATTTTTACGGCATGGCGCTGTCCATTTTCACTACACGGCGCCGTTTCCTCCACGTTACGACGTCGTTCACTCCTCGTTCTCATCGGGAGTTAAAAAGATTCTGCTCATTCTGACGAGGGTATGCATTGTTGCAGCGCAGCTGAGTCCGCGCGGTGATGTCGCTATGGAGGTGGTGTTCCCGCTGGCGGTGGTGTTGCTGGCGGTGAGCGCGGCGCCCAACGGCACGCGGCGGCGCGACGACCTGCCCGACGAGCCGCTACTGCCGGACGACGACGACGAGATTGGACACAACCTGGACTACTATGACGAGGAGAGGATTAATATATCAGGTCAGTGGGCGCAGGCTGCTTTGTTGTGATTTTCATTATCTGCCAATGGAGTGTGTCTGAGTCTTGGATTACCTCAGGGCTCCCGACAGACTTTGTCTACCATCGCAGACTTTCCCCTAGAGTTTGGGGTTTGTCTATTGTACCTACTATCCTTCTATTTCGAGGAGTGAAGAGACACGGCACCGTCTTGGCCTGCTTCTGTAAACACGGCGAGGAGCTAACTCGCTGCTCTCAGGCCTTTGGTCATGGAAGCCGGTAGTCCTGGGCGGTAGTGCCTGAGTCAGTGTAGTCGTTTCTGTAGCGGAAACACACGCCATACCGGCACAGAATTTCCAATAGTTCTACGTGAGAAAAATCCTACAGGGATGCTATGACTCCTATCAACTAAACACCACAAGTATCCTACCTAACAGCCTACGGTTGGGAGCTCCGCGTAAGCCCTCGGAAGGATGTCCTCAGGACTCCCAACAGACCTACGGCTACCACTGCGGCCTCACCTAACGATGACGGCTGGATTGGAAAGCACGGCATCTACGTTAGTCAGGCAGCAAAATAGGTAGTTAGGTATGCTACATAGCACCGTTTAGCTCCTCAAAAATAACGTACTTAGTACTTAATAAGAATTGTATTATGGGTACTAGGCAGGAACAGGAACGAGATATTTTATTAGGGTGTCTATATTTAGCTAGCAATATCCAATCTTGAGTATCGATTGTATGTTCGCTTCTTGAATTCACGTTGAGAAAAACAGGTATATTTGAGTCGGCAAAATGATTTATTCGCCCCTATAGCGTTATTTATAGGTATCTTTTTAAAATTAGTTCAATGTGCGTACTTGTGACAATACTATCAAAGCCACTGAATTTAAAGACATGAAAGGTATCGCACTGACGTTGCATTGTCTAATGACGACCAGGAAACCAGGCAAAATCAACCACTGAAACCCAGGCCAGGATATTCACGCAATATTTTCTTGCAATAAATAATTTCCGTTCTTCGTCTATTCAGAAATAGAGATGACAGAGCGATTATACTTACAAAACCTAATTGGATATCTTTTTTTAACCTGAGGAAGACCCTACAGGGATGCTATGCCGGACTCCTACCGACTAAAACCCACACGTTTACCGGAGCCGCGGGTAGGCCCTCGGAAGGATGACCTCAGGAATCCCAGCAGACCATGGCTACCACGGCGGCCTCACCTAGGGGGGGTTCGGGTGCTATCCCGCGTCTTTGTGGGTTGTTCGGGTGTAAGCCCGCTTCTAGGGGGGGGGCATGGCGTGCGTGAATCTTTCACGTCACGCTGTCGTCTAGGGCCTGCTTTTGTAAGAAGACTAACCCCCAGTTTCCGAAAGACTGATCAACACTAAAATTAACTAATCGGCTATTAAAGGCGGATCCCCACCAGACGATTCAAAATGAAGATTTGATGTGGACGTGCCTCGCGCGATCCAAACTGCGCGGCAGGCGCGTGCTCCTTGCCGACATGTGACTCCATAGCGAACGAAAGTTTAACTATACTATACTTAGGCGGATCAGTGTGGATCGGTTGGTGCGTGTCGGTGCAACGCGGCGGGATCGCAAGAAAAGTTTTGTTCGTCTGACTACATGATCCATGCCTCATGCTCCCGGATCGTGGATCGCAGGAATTGGTGATCCATTTTGGATCGTCTGGTGGGGATCCGCCCTTAACAGCCGATTAGTTAATTTTAGCGTTGATCAGCCTTTTGGAAACTGGGGGTTAGATATCTAGCTTGCAAGGATATATATCAACGATTATGCTCGAGATAGCCATAAGAACAATCACAAAGAAACGTGTCGTCCCTTGACGAAATTTTTAAAGTTCTGCGCAAAACCGTATTTAATTAAGTTGATTTGCCGCAGTACACCCAACATTTTAAGCTTACATTGAATATTTTCATACACAAAGAATACCTACGCGCCCGAAAATTTGCATTAGAAAATGGACCGAATATTAAAAACGTCATAAAAATAAGGCCTGTGTCAGATTTACTTAGGTACTTACCTACTTTAATAAATTGTTTATCGATATTTTTTAAACTGAAAAGGTGTGGACGGACAGTGCTCCGGGTAATAGCAGGATACTAATGGGCCTAACGGCTATTGGTTGGTCATCTCATTTCGCCCCAAGGTCACAGATTTTCACACCACTCCTTAGTCTTAGTCTATAGTTCTATACTAATATTATAAAGAGGAAAGATTTGATTGTTTGTTTGCATCGAATAGGCTCCGTAACTACTAGACCGATTTTTAAAATTCCTTTACTGTTGGGAAGCTACACTCTTCCCGGTGAACATAGGCTAATTTTATTCCCCTATTTCTACAGGAACGGAAGCTACGCGGGTGAAACCAAATTATGTCCTCTAGTGTAATATATCCATCTGGCAAAATCTGGCATTATAGCATGTACTAATAACTATCTACACAGGGATATGCCAAAAAATATATCATAATGAACTGAGTCGACAGACGTTGTCCTGCCGTAACTATGAAAATGGAAATCGGCAACTTTCTTTTTTTTTATAAGAACTATCTCCTGACGACAACAACAAACACAACAAAAAAGAATTAGCGAAATCGGTCCAGACGTTGACGCGTGATGTCGTGACCAAGAACATAGGAATTCATTTTTTTTATAATAGATGAAAATATACGGGCATCCCAATCTCTGGACAATATAACACATTCTCATTTCAATCAAGGAGAAATCAACTATTCTAATCACACCGTGGACTATACTACTATATGTATTTCGTTCTTCGACTGAAACATAATTTTATTCTAAGACAATAACATGCTTTAAAATGATTGTTTGTTCAAGCAGCTTTTTTTAAAACGAGAGCAAAATCCTACATGGATACTAAGCCGGACTCTACCGACTAAAAACCACACGTTTCCTACCTACTGCCTACTGTAGGGAGCCCCGGGTAAGCCCTACAAGGATGACCCCAGGAGTATGTTAATGCAGGCAGCTTACAATTTCTCTATTCATCAGATAAATCGCTGGGACGGAATTACAGCTTAAGTCACCAAGTTTACTACAGACTTAAGTTGTAATTAAAAACATCTTTCAATAAATTTAAAAAAGAGAATTTTCTCTTTTCGAAATTTATTGAAAGACGTTACCATAGAAATTGCTCTAAAATGTAAACGTATTGTTTGCTCAAATCGACGAAGTTTGCACGAATATCGGTCAAGTCTGTAACCAGCCTACATGGAGCTCTTTGCAGCGCTTGGTGCATTGACGTTGGAAACATTATGCAACGTGCTGGCGTGGTGCCAGCCACGGACAAACAGCCTTCCAATAACATACGTGTCTGTAATGGAATAGCTGAAAACATGCAATTTTATTTTGATTGATTGTTTTTCAAGTACCTTAACTCACTTTGGCATTTTGCTGCTATCGGGGTCACAGGTGGTAAATAGTAAACGGCCTTTACATCATCTAGCCCAACAAATTAAGCTAATATAAGCTTGTGCGCTATGGGATCTAAACGACTGAATAAGTATTCAGTTGCAAATAAAATAAACAGTATTCAATCAATCAGCGGAAGTGACGTCCAAAACAATAGTTGTCATTTGTTTTAAACTAACACGCGTTGAACTCATACTGTATTGAAAACGGGATTTCGCGCGAGACTCAGACTCAGGCTAGAGTCGCCTCGGGACCACGATAGGTGTAACCTTATCGAAACGTCGGGGAACAAGAAGGTACTACCCGTTCGCTCTAAGTTTGCCGCTGGCGTAGAGGCGTATACCCGATTTTTTAATTAGACGAAGTAAATTGACAGTAGCTAATTTCACTTCGTCATAGAAAATAAGCAACATTGTATGAAGAAGTGACATTAGTTGCTGTCAACTTACTTCGTCTAATTAAAAAATCGACTTTAGTGTGGAGCCGAGCGGCAAAGTTAGAGCGAACGAGCAGTACCGAACACCTTTATTTAATAGTAATATAGTGACGCGCGAAATCCCGTTGTCAATACAATAATAGTTGTCATCACAAGAAGAAATATTCCGTAGTAAAAAATGGAGAATGGAGAGAAAAGAGAGAAAATTTCGATCCCGAACAACACGTGCTGGGCAAAGGTGCCACTCTCACACAGTGGAGAGAATCTTCGCCAGAACTGAGCAATCCAAAATGGAGAATGAAGAGAAGAGAGGAAATTTCGATCCCGAGCAACACGTGCTGGGCAAAGGTGCCACTCTCACACAGTGGAGAGAATCTTCGCCAGAACTGAGCAATCCAAAATTTCGTTTCTCTGTCAAACCATAAAAACCTGGAACGACCGGCGACCACACATGTTTCCCTACCATTACAACCCTGGGTTCTTTAAGCGAAGCGTGAAGAAGCACATCATAGAACAGCCAAGTTGAGGGCCAACCTTCAATAGTTTTGTAGACTGTGAGTGCTTTAAATATCGTCATGACTTTACATCAGGCGGGCAGCATCGTTTTGGCGAGATAAACATTATTTACAGAATAAAAAAGAACTTGAAGTTAACCCTGGTTGCCGGTTGGTTTAACCAGCACTTTCACGACTGAGTGCCGGTTCCACTATTCTGATACAGAAGCGACAAAGACAACCTATATTCCCAGTAATACTGCAGATTAATAAATAGTTATTAGTAATAGCGCGTAAAAAGTTCCATGGCACAACTAGTGAGGTTAGTTATGAAGAATACCCGACAGAGATCCGACTACCGAATACATCTACATCATCACATGACGAAAAAATGTATCACATTCGTATCACAATTGCTACAAATCCGGCTGATTTCATAATTGGGTTTCTGTGACGGATAGGATGTCATCCTATTTGGCATTCTCGGAGATTTTCCTATCTTTTCATAGTTAAAATGAAATCGCTTCCCGGCGTATGATGTTATAGGTATCTTTTTTATAGGTTAGTAAATTCGCGGTAGCATATTTTACGTCTATCTTTTATGGACTATAATACTCGTTTAGATATTTGAAAGATAGTCTCATTAGAGCTGGTTAATGAAAGACTATTAAAACAAATACTATATTAATAATGGTTATGAAATAGGTACGTTATTGCTATTTGAATCAAACATTTGAAGTACGTAATAACCGCCCTGTGCAACCACACAGTTTTAATTATACCGTAGTTATCACATAATTTTATAAATTAATTAGGTACCTACTTATTATTTTAGATTTGAACATTCATTATTTTACTTGGGCATGGCAACCATTGGCACTTGTAAAATGTTTAAAATACAAAAGAAATAGGTCGTACCTCCCTTTAACAACGCGTCTTGTGATCTAGTCCTTTGAAGAACTGGTAATAGAAAATCGAAACTTCAAATAATCTAAGCTCGAGTCATATCATACTTCATTATTAAATATAAACAATATAAATACCTCCGAGGGGATTAGGATGGAAGACAAACACGGCTTTCCATCAGGCTGGTGGCGACGTCAATTTGGCGAGCTAAATATAAAAAATAAAAAAAAATTCAGCTTCAAATGCCCGATAAAACTAAAAATGCCAAATCAAAACTGACATTAGATAAAGTCGGTTAAAAAGGAGAAATCGTTTTAAATATATACTTTCTAAAATACTTACATTTCCTTCCTAATCAATACTCTTTTACAGAACAAAGCAAATTAATAATTTACATTTAATGAAATTTTACGAAACATTTTCCCTAATATTAAAAAACATGGTAAACGTAACCACTAGGGAAACAGTGACCCAGTAAATTTTACGGCAAATAGACAACCAGATAAGCTATCAAATCGACCCGGACAGAAATAGTCCTACGTAGAAGCGTGTGGGGGCGATTGTAGAAAAATCCTCAAACGAATTGGGGGCGGCTTAAAAAGCTTTGTTAAATTAGATATTAGTGCGCCGAGGGAGGTTATAAGAAAGCTTTCTATCTACCCACTGATTTTGTATATTAATGTATACTATCTATACTAATATTATATAGAATTATAGAGTAAAGATTTAATTGTAAGTTTGCATCGCATAGGCACTGTAACTACTGAACCGATTTGAAAAATTCTTTCGTTGTTTGGAAAGGTACACATTAATACACATTCTCGGTGAACATGGTCATATTTTATACCCGTATTCCCACAGGAACGGGAATTACGCGGGTGAAACCGCGCGACGTCCACGCGTATTTTATAATAGACTTACAAAAACGGAGGGTTGGTTAGGGCTACCAAAAGACTATACATGTATTACCACGTACCACGTACTACTGAAAGGAGCGAAGCAGTCACTAACAGCATTAATCACAAATGTCAAAAGTCGGGTCGACTTCCATACCAACCCATATTATTTGAAACATACAGTAATGTAGTTAAATAGACTCAACCTAAACATCATTAAAAGTAATTTTAGGTGGTATTCTATTTTCGGCATTTATATCGAATGTCCGGTATTCAGTCGACTATACTCAACGAACTAACAGAACCTTTCAGAAAGGGCAGCCAGTCGAAAATCTAATTGCCGTTGCCGAAATCACAGTTATACTGTGCCGAAACTGTGTTCGCACAGAAGGTGATTCCCGATCATAAATTATTTGAATGCATAGACGAAATTTTAGTGGCAAATGTTATATGTCTCACATTTAGAAATGGATTGGGAAACTTTATTGGTTAAAAATGTTTTATTTAAACATGAGACAAAACATTCGTAAAGGGATGAAGTTTTGTATTAGCTTTCAAATCATGCGGTCGAGAACTGGCAGCCTGGGAGGCGATTCTCGAAAATACGCATGAGCATATAAAGAACTGGGGTATCGTTCCGAGGGCTTAACTGGGGCTCCCAACCGTAGGCTGTTAGTTAGGATACGTGTGGTTTTTTAGTCGGTAGGAGACCGGTAAAGCATCCATCTAGGATTTTCTTACGTTAAAAAAAAGGCATGCGACGAAACGATAAAAATGAGATAATCTTATGTCCCAAAACACTCACTCGTAAACTTCTATCATTTCATTTAAGTAGTATATGATCGAGAATCGGAACCCTGTTCTACATTCGAGTTTCGCCCCATCTTCAGGAATTTACGATGCCGTTTATTGCTATACATACAACGTTTATTACATAAAAGGCTATAACAGCTGTTATGGTAAAAGTAGAGACTACGAAATTAAAGCCTTGATTTGCAACAACATCTGGATATATTGGCTCGGAGCCAGATAATATTTTCCAAGTGCTTGCTGTTAAGAAAATAAGGAGGACAGCTGCAAAAATAATTTGTTTATCATTAAGGCTCCATAAATTTAATAAACTTTTTCTCAAATTTAGCAGAGTCGAAACAGGGCAAATTTTCTAAATGGTTAATTCTTTGAATGGTCAATTCTCTATAATAGAATCTTAATTCTCTGAAATTACTTACTTATTCCCACAGACAGTAGTATCATGACCATTACTTCAGTACTTATTGTAAAGTATTTAAACGATCCATTTATTGACAAACGTATTATTGAAATCCGAAGAGGAACTTTATTCATAAAAATATATGGGATATTTTTAAATACACATATATACATATAATTTTTCAGCACACTAGGTTACTCCACTAATTAACTAAACGCATACCAGAAAATTGAATTCTCTTCAAAAAACCCTACTGATTAACTACTTGTACTAATGAATGCTTAGTTATACTATTTTGATAATAGTTATTCGTTTAGTAAAGCAGTTCTGTAAATACCATTAAACAGTTAATTTGATTTGGTTTGCATAATAAGTGTGCAAGTCAGTATTTTTGGTTTAACTTTGAAATATTTTGTTCGGAAAAAGGGAATATTCCTACACATATCGATTTAAATACATGCCAAAATATATTAGGCCCTTTTGACATTTGTCATCACGACGACATTGACAGACGACGACATGAACAGGCTCTCATTGGCTGATGCCGGAATCTGCGATAGTGGCGCTTTCTCAAATGTCAAAAAGGGGATTTTGTGTTTGACAACTTCAAAGCAAATTGATGCTCCAAAATTCCTCACTGATTCAGCAAATGAGACTAAACTTCAGACTTAAATTAAAGTACCTAATATTTTCATCCGTTTCTCAAAGCTGAGCAGGCTAGTGGTTAGATTAACAATTTAGCGAAATTGGTTTACAGTTAATTATAAAAACGCTGACATTTTCGTAATGATGAGGGTAGGTACCAAATGAGATCTGTTGAATTTAAATTGTATATTTGTGCATTTAGGTCGGATGTTAATGAAAGAATAACAGAACTTAGTAAATAAAAGAGAGACCCTTTGACTGTTCAAATTCAGAAGTACCTAATTCATTTCAAAAAGGCTTCATGTTCTTCTCCAAAATTTTTGTACGATCATCTGATCGCGCAAGTTTCTTATAAAACTGTTCAATGTTTGTTCGTGTACTTATCCTTACATCTAATAAAATGATAGAAAAGTCAAACCTGTACATTGGAAATATTTAAAAAAAATATTCGCTGGGTGTTCAACATAAGATACTGAAGCTGAAAATATAGTTAGAAAAATTTTGTCTGTTTGTCTATTTGCTTTGTCCGGAAGGATCTCGAAAAGTACTTAATAGATTTGATTGAAATTTTACACAAATATTAACTAGGGGTAGGGTCTTCAAATAGGCTATATATTCTCACGCTACATAAATAAATAAAATATTTATTGCATGAAACATGGTATTTTACAGGGTGTTGTTACAATTGATTCAATGCGCTGCATGTTCCGCAGATTCTTCTGCATACAATATTGTACAAGTAGGTAGTGATACTCAATTATTTCAAGGATTACACATTTAGTAGATATAACACAAATTATTAACATTATTAACTATTTGATATAACTTAACATTACTGACAACATTAAAGAATGAAATATTATTGTGAAACTAAATTACTACATGAAAGTCATGAAACTATATTTAAAATTAAAGAATGTCATAAAATTAAAGAAATGTCAGGATACCATAAATCGTCTAGAGGTCAATAATACAGCTAAAGAAATGAATGTCAGTAAGAATACCATAAATTGTCTACAAGTAAATTTTACACCTTGAACAGGAAATATTATTATATCATATGGGCTAAGCAGAGAGCAAGCAAATTGGCATTATAACATAATTTTCACGCGTACGAAGTCGCGGGCAACAGCTAGTTAAGTAATATACAGGTGAATTTTTCCAAAGGGATTGGATGGCCAAATACGAAACTATAAGGAATTGCGAAAAATGGTCAAAGGAGTCACGAGCCGGATTTTGATGAAACTTAAAACCGCATCATTAGATTTTTGAAAAACCAATAATCATAGCTGGGAATCGAACCTATTGATTATGAAAAAAACCGGCCAAGTGCGAGTTGGACTCGCCCATGAAGGGTTTCGTAGCAGCAAGTAACATAATATAAAAGTTCTTATAGTTCCTTGTAACTTTGATTGATGTTTTAACACGTTCGCAGTGGTAATGATTTTTCTAACCGAAAATTGCGGTTTATGACGTATTAAAAAAAAACTACCAGCTCTATCTCATTCAATCTAATTTTCGTTGGTAGTTTTAATGGCAATGTACATCATATACTTTTTTTAGATATATCATTCTCTTAGTTTAGAAGTTAGAGGGGGGGGGGGGGGACACACATTTTTCCACTTTGGAAGTGTCTCTTGCGCAAACTATTCACTTTAGAAAAAAATGATTTTAGAAACATCAATAGTATTTTTAAAGACCTATCTATAGATACCGCACACGTATAGGTTTCATGAAAAAAAAAATTTGAGTTTCAGTTCTGAGTATGGGGACCCCCAAAATTTACTGCTTTTTTTCTAATTTTATATAAGAATCTTAATGCGGTTCACAGGATACATCTAGTTACAAAGTTTCAATAGCATAGGCCTTATGGTTTCGGAGAAAAGTGACTGTGACACACGGACGGACAGACAGACAGACATGACGAATCTATAAGGGTTTCGTTTTTGCCATTTGGCTACGAAACCCTAAAAAACACACTCTATATTTGTTGCTATTAAGTACTTATCTTATTCTGGGAAGTAATAACATACGGCAAACTAAAGGAAAGTGCTCATCTTTAACAAAATACAATTTATTTTTCTTACGTTAACTGATTAATTGTTCAAAATGTAGACCATTGTTTTCAATACATAGCTGGATTCGAGACCTCAGGGATCGTACTGCATTCAATATTATTGACTCCGTTTAGAATATTCTCCAAAGAATCATTCTGAGCATGATTTAAAACACGGAATAGTTACGATCTATTCTGGGATTTCGAACGAAACAAACTATGATACAAAATTTTGGTACATGAAAATGAATTCTATTAAAATTCCAAATTTTCCTTAGATTTTCTGTATATCATTACTTCGCAGAATTTGATCCTTATCAGCGACACTATCGTATGGTGTAATAATACAGGGTGAGTTGTTTTTTCAAAATCAATGGTATCGATTCCCAGCTAGGATTATTGGTTTTTCAAAAATCTAATGATGAGGTTTTAAGTTTTATCAAAATCGGGCTCGTGACTCCTTTGAGCATTTTTAGCTATTCCTTATAGTTTCGGATTTGGCCATCCAAACTCTTTTCCAAAATTCATCCTGTATAGGTAGGTACCTATTTGAACAAATACCCAATGTGTAAATTAAATTCGTAACAAGTAAATAGAGTATCACATTGGGAATAGAAATACAAATAAAGGAATTCCTTTATTTGTATTTCTTTAATACACCAATTGGTGTATTCCGAATTGACTCCAATTATAGCACTCGTTATGCTGGCCTATGACAAACAAGTTCCATTCTGCGTACTACAGGGAATATGAAACATTCAATATTGATATTCGGTTCCTGTCAATAGTTACTAGTGATTTGTAGTTTATGGAGGTACTTACTTATTGATAGTCTGCGATCACAGAAATCAGAAAACAGGAGAAATGGTATGAGGGCGTTTGGCTGCGTTCACACGGCGCACATTTTTCTCGTACACGATTTTCTCGTGCACGATGAAATCGTAGTGGCAGTAGACAATATATGAAACTGTTCACATGGAGTCCATACGGGAAAATCGTGTACGAGAAATACGTGCGCCGTGTGAACGTAGCCATACCGTGCGGAGTTGCCACTAGAATCGACGGGCGTCGGCACGATTTTCTCGAAACATTGATCGTTGACACGACTAACCCATTCATGCGATTTTATCGTAACGTTAAAAACGCGTTGAATGGTCTCCGTGTGAACGATTGCATCGTGCACGGGAAAATCGTGTACGAGAAAAACGTGCGCCATGTGAATGCACCCAGTCTGTAAGATTGTAAACAGTAGTCCTCAAGTTGGCGGCCCTGTGATGTGGCTCTTGACGCTCCGCTTGAAGAACCCGGGATTGTAAGAGGAGGGAAACACGTGCGCTAGCAGGTCGTTCCAGGTTTTTTGATTTGACAGAGAAACCTCTAACTCTGGAGAAACGACCTTTTGAATCGTTCAGTCCGGTTCAGTTCTAGCGAAAATTCTCTCCACTGTGTAAGAGTGGCACCTCTGTCCTGCACTCGCTGTTCGGGATCGGAAAGGAGAGGGCAGGATTAGGTTGAAAAGTTCGTCAGAACACTCACCATGATAGATACGGTAGAATGCAGCCAAAGGTGCAATAGTTTTTACGACGAGCAAAAAACTTTTAACGACTTTAAGTCACCTCAGGTTAGTACTCTTTATACTGTGCCTCAGGGCAGTTGATAATGCGAATAGCACGCCGCTGCATAATTAGAGTCCAGCGCGTCAAGCAAGTACCTCGGGGAGTCGTCCCAAAGGTGAGAGTGAGAGCAGTATTCCACGCAAGGACGTATCTGCTGCGTCTTGTACAGCAGATACCTCTGGAGTGGTGTAAAGAACCACTTCACCTTGTTTAGGACTCCTAGTTTTCTCGAGGCTAGCCCAATAAATCGCTCAATATAATTTTTGTTAATGAGCTCGCGCCGGAGGTCTATGCCAAGGATGTCCAGATTGTCCCCAAGTGAAATCGTAGTATTCTGAAGAGAGGGTAAGGGTAGGAAAGGGGTTCTCTCTGCCGCTGGACGGCTCGAGTAACTTCCGTGCAGAGTGCTATCGTCTGCATAGCAATGTATCCTCCCGAGGGACAGGATGTTATTGATATGCAGAAGAAAGAGGGTTGGGTACAACACAGATACCTGGGCATTAACCTGCATAAAACAGGAAGCCTGGCCGTCACAGAGGACCCGTATACGTCGTCCGTGCAGGAAGCTGGCCATCCAGCTGCACAATTGGGGCGGTAGTCCATATGTCCATATGTATATGAGCTTGGAAAGTAGCAATGCGTGCCATACGCAATCGAAGGCTTTCGCGGTATCGAGGCTTTTGGCCAACGACTTTTTTTTATTTATTTATTATTTTAATTTTTTATTATTTAAAAACATTTAACAGAAGCCATTAATTTAGCTTCCTCGAGGTATCGAGGCTTTTGGCCAATGACTTTTTTTCATTTATTTTATTTTTTAATACGCTTTTATTAGGTCGTCGTGTATGTAACTAACAATGTAATAGAATCTAAAGAAACTAATTTAACCGTCTTCCAAGGATCGTAGCGTCATGAAAATTGGCAGCTGTATGTAGTTCTGACGACAATACAATAATATGGTACTGTCCAACTGATATGATGATGGAGTCGGAAGATAGGCACAGAAAACAAGTGGAATCTAAGGTAGCTAATTTAACCAGCTTCCAAGGATCGTTGAGTCATGAAAATTGGCAGCTGTATGTAGTTCTGATGACAATACAACAATATGGTACTGTCAAACTGATATGATGTTGGAGCCGGAAGATAGGCACTGAAACTTCGATGGAAAAAGTGGAATCTAAGGTAGCTAATTTAACCAGCTTCCAAGGATCGTAGCGTCATGAAAATTGGCAGCTGTATGTTGTTCCGATGACAATACAATAATTTGGTACTGTCAAACTGATATAATGATGGAGTCGGAAGATAGGCACAGAAAATAAATGGAATCTAAGGTAGCTAATTTAACCAGCTTCCAAGGATCGTAGCGTCATGAAAATTGGCAGCTGTATGTAGTTCTGATGACAATACAATAATATGGTACTGTCAAACAGATATGATGTTGGAGCCGGAAGATAGGCACTGAAACTTCATGATGGAATATCGTATTATATCTGTTTTTGGATTCGTCAGAAAAGTCTTGTAATGAACTTTGACTAGGCTTAGGTTTCAAGGTTAAAACAAAGCTTTTTTTAATTGACTTGTAAAACTATGCAATGGAATCTCAGGTAAATAATTTAAGCATCTTCCAAGGATCGTAGCGTCATGAAAATTGGCAGATGTTTGTAGTTCTGATAACAATACAATAATATGGTGGTGTCAAACTGATCTCATGATGGAGTCGTAAGATATGAACTGTTACTTTATGATTGAACATCGTATCATAGCTGTGTTTGGATTTGTTAGAAAAGTCGTGTAATACTTACTTAGACCACGATTAGGGTTTAAGGTTATAACAAACCTGTTATATATTGAAGTTAATATTGAATGTAAATATTGAGTGTATATATTGACATAGGTACCTGCATAAAATGTATATGTATTAGAGTAATAATGAAATATTTTCACATTTGTCGAACTCAGACAAAACACCATGTAATTCAGAAATCCCTACTAATATTATAAAAGCGAAAGTAACTCTGTCTGTCTGTCTGTTACGTTTTCACGCCTAAACCACTGAACCGATTTTGATGAAATTTGTTATTATATAATAGTTTGAGTTTAAGGGAAGGCTACTTTTTAACTGACTGCGCGAAAGGAGGGAAATGATTTTATGCGAAAACGACTTCTACACGGATGAAGCCGCCGGGAACAGCTAGTAAAGGTATAAATGTTGTGACTAAAAAGTATAAAATAAATAAATGGTTTAAAAAACCCTAGAAAAATACGATTTTATAATGCACGAAAAAACGAAAAATAAATTATAGATCGTTCAAGATGCCTCTATTTCTGGGCTGAAGTGTAAACTATGTGCTTTTAGTTTTAATATTTGATTGTAAAAGCGTGGGGCGCTAGAACAATAAAGACTTTTTTGTAAGCAAATTCCTATTAATACTAATCCTTATATAATAAAAACCTGGCGAAAGCTGCATGAGGTCACAAGAGCACAACGTTTATGCTGCCAAAGGGAACGCCTCTTCTTTCAGGCAATTAAGTAGATACATGAGGGGAATACGTTAACAGTGGCAATATGTAGAGTTCTTGTTCGAGAACGAGATATCTTTGGTTACCGTTAAAAACCCGCTTGGGGATATATGCGTTTGTATTCTTATTACATGATTACTACATATTGTACTAAATATCTCGGAATGCCAAAACTTTAAGGACCTACCTATGCATTATCTAATAGAGATCCGTAACGGTAATAGGTTTGCTCCTATTACGCGGGCGTCACGAAAAACTGGCAAAAGTGGGTGTTGAAAATGCGTAGGCGTGATTAACTACTTTACAAGTAAGTATGTTATGCATTTCAATTAAAGCTTATCATCATTAATACATTTTCGAAATTTAAAATGATATTAATAATAGTAAAAGTCACAATAGATATATAAAGGCGTGACAGTGTAAATTAATTGTACAGCCGTCACCCTAATTGTAACCGACTGTACGCGCACAACTGTAAGGTAAGAACCTACGGAGCCCTACCTAACACGCAAGTCCCTATTGAACCCTTACGTGCCTAATTCGCTAAGGCTCTGTTCTACCCTATAGTGTGATTTTAACCCTAACGTATCTACCTAACACGCTAAGTTCCTAACGAACCCTAACGTCCCTAGTACCCTAAGGCCCTAGCCTAGCATATACCTAGTGTGGTGAATATATACATAGATAGATAGTTACGGGATGCCTGCACCATGCGACCTAAGGTGGCAGACGGATGGTTGGAAGGATGTCCAGGATGCGGAGAGATTACTCACTGCCAATCGCACAGACTCATACGACTGCTGAGGCTAAGGGTGTCTTGGCCACAGTGAGGGGTAGTGGTGGTAGGTGAGGTGGTTGGCCTATTCTTCAGATTCGCCGCTGAACACC
This sequence comes from Miltochrista miniata, assembly GCA_933228765.1. Taxonomy (NCBI): domain Eukaryota; kingdom Metazoa; phylum Arthropoda; class Insecta; order Lepidoptera; family Erebidae; genus Miltochrista; species Miltochrista miniata. The sequence continues at coordinate 36,347,122 of OW121758.1, read as the reverse complement.
ATAAAGGGTAGTGGTCGACCCCCAATTATATCAGCACTGAAGAATAGACCGGAGGGAGTGAGTCAAAGTCGGGTGAGACGTAATGACTGATTTATTTACAAAATAATTGTTCTTATATATTAAAATTATCCTAAGTACACAAGTATGGGTGTTTATTAGTGTGCCATCGGTGTAAATTGCCTCTGCAGTAGTTTAAATCTTGGTCAAATATTTTGATGATTACAGCCGACCTATGGAGCGCTGCTGATTGATGAGTTGCAAATTTGATTGCATTATGTTCTTAATTGAACATTCTGGCAGCTCTCAGGAACGGGCTCCAACTCGTACAATTCGTTAATCTTGGTTGTGGTGTCAGTCTTCTCCGTAGGTTGTTTGACAGGTTGGCTGTATATCGCTTCCATGTTGATTGATTCACCATGCAGAGGTGGCCGCTTGGCACAGTTTCGAGCTCCAATGTGTTGCACTAGTTTTGGACCAAAACATATTAACATTAGTATAAGTATTATAACTATAATAGAGGATGTAAATGCAACGAGATAAGTGTGAGACGTTAGTTTGATCCATATAGTATCCTGTAACTGCGTATTTAATGCGTTTTCATTATCTAATAGGTGCTGAAAGATGTCTTGAGATGAACCTATTACGTCTTCTTTTGTAATATTTGTTATTTTTGTATCGTCTAGGGTATATGTTTCTTCTAAGAAATTGACTTCTTTTGAGTAGGATGACATTATTTGTACTGATACCGATCTTTGTGCAGCAAGAATATTATTTATCGATTTTATGATACAACTATCAGAAATTTGTATTACACCTACGTTTTGTAGTACTACTTCTTCTCTTTGCCCATCACATATGATTGATACTGTAATACTATCTTTAACCATATACAACCACGTGTTTTGCATACAAAGTTGTTTCCAAATTATGCTGTTAGTTAGAGTAAAGGTCTTTGCGGGACATCTTGTGCGAGTATGATTTTTAAAGATCTGATCAACAATGCAATTTTTATTAAATTGCATGTTTTTCACCGCGCCAGGGAAACAAATATAATGATCACCTCTACGTAAACATGATTTGAACTCCTCTTGGTTTAATTCATAATACAACTCATTCGTGTAATCGATTGCTATGTATGCCTTTGATACTTCTATACTTTGAAAGGATTTATCCGCGTTTCTTTTTGGAACTGACGTAACGTGAATAAACATGTATTTTGTGGTATCCTGTATCGGAAAATATGCGTGTACTTGTATGTGACTACTATTTTCACATATCTTAGTTTCTAATAATTGTTGTTGAATTATTTTTAAGTTCGAAGGTAACTTGATATTTGCAGATACTATTAGCTCGCTTACATTTTTTGGTGGCAAAATGCTGTATATAGTTGCATGTGCTAGATAAATTTCTAATAGTCCATTATAATGCTCTATTATTTCTGATATTAAGTTGTTGGCAAGTTGATAAGTCTCCATTATTTGTATATTAATATTGTTATGATTGATTGACTTATACCAGTGATTTGAGTTGTCTATTTTTTCTCTATTATTTCATTCAATTTATTTTGAAATCCTATTAATTTCTGTCGTACTCTGTATTCCGTACCGTTTACTTGTGCAATTGTTGAGAGCATGAACTTTGTTTGCTTGTTGGCGGCATCTATTAGATGTAGTTGATTCGTATTTAAAGAGTCAATGTTCTTATAGACTTCGTCGTTGACACCAAATATCGAGGTTAAGAATTGTCCTGAAAGACCCCTTTTCTTTCTTGTATCGTTCACTGAATTCAGGTATTCCTTAATCCGTAAAAAACTATTTTCTTCCTCTAGTAAATGATGATGTAATTGTTTACAGTGTGTTCCAACTCCTGTGGATTCTGCACTTCTACAGAGTTGATCAAATTTTTACGTTACCGCTTTTATTTTTGTACCATCCTGTTGCAGTCGCTCTCTTTCGTACATATATTCTATCCTAAACATTCCCCTGTCAATGCTCGAGGTTCCTATATGTTCAACATAGAATCCTGCGTCAATATTCTTCATTTTATATGGATGTGAACTTGCCACGCTTCCAATCATTAACGCTAAGAGTGTGTAACTTATTAATTTCTGACACCAACTCGGTGATTTTACACGTAAGTTCTTACTTCTTGTCAGAGTACTGTTACATTGTGTCTCCGTGGGGTTCTCCGAACCGTGTTCAGTATCATATTCGTTTTCGTTGACAGGAAGTGGTATTAAGGAATTAATCGATCTCCTGATTTTTGAAGTGTAACTACTCTTACTATTTCATCGTCTCCTGGATGAACAGCTGTAATTTTTGCTAACGGCCATTTACTTGGACTTATGCTGTCGTCTTTAATGAGCACAATTGTACCAATTTTTACGTTATCCCGGACTTGTTTCCACTTATATCTTTGCTGAAGTTGATTTAAATAATCTTTTGTCCAGCTATTCCGGTTGATTTTTGAAGTGTAACTACTCTTACTATTTCATCGTCTCCTGGATGAACAGCTGTAATTTTTGCTAACGGCCATTTACTTGGACTTATGCTGTCGTCTTTAATGAGCACAATTGTACCAATTTTTACGTTATCCCGGACTTGTTTCCACTTATATCTTTGCTGAAGTTGATTTAAATAATCTTTTGTCCAGCTATTCCAAAAGTCCTTTTTCATTTTTTGAACCTTCTTCCACCTACTAATAACATCAGTGTTTATATTTTCGATAGGATCAGGTGTACCGACTGCTTCTCGACCAATAAGAAAATGGCTGGGGGTTAACACTGTATTTTCATTTATGTCTTCACTTTGTACACACAGCGGTCTCGAATTTAAACAAGCTTCGATTTGGTATAAAAAGGTTGTCATTTCTTCATATGTCAATGTGCTTTCACCTATTACTCTATGTAAGTGGTATTTTACTGACCTCACACCCGACTCACTTATTCCATTTACGTGAGGGCTTGCTACTGGACTGAAATGCCACTGTATTCCTATGTTTGTTACTGATTTTTGGAATTCTGGTGACTGCGATATTTGTAATATCTCTTTATTTAGAAAGTTTGCCGCTCCTACAAAATTCGTACCGTTATCACTATACATGTGTGAAACGGGACCTCTTCGGGCAGTAAATCGCCGTAATGCAGCGATGAAAGTCTCTGTGCTTAAATCACTGACTAACTCTAGATGTATAGCTTTTGTTGCTAAGCATACAAATACGGCAATGTATGATTTGTACGATTTGTGACCTCTCCCTTTCATAGCTCTTGTTTGTATTGGACCTGCATAATCCACTGCAGTATGCGAAAACGGGTGAGATTGTGTCACTCTTGCTTTCGGTAGCACTCCCATCTTTTGGCAACATGTAGCTGCTTTATACCTAATACACTTAACGCATTTGCTAAGTATCGTTCTTACTTTTCTTTTCCCACCGATAATCCAATACTTTTGTTGTATATATGATAAAGTTAATTTATTACCACCATGTAAAGTTTTCAAATGAGCATCTTGGATAATCAATGACGTCACATGGTGATTATATGGTAAGAGTATGGGATGTTTTTGAGTGTATGGTAAGTCTGAGTTGTGTAACCTGCCTCCCACTTTTAATAACCCATCTTCATCTATAAACGGGTCTAACGTGGATAGCTTGTCATTTTTCTTAAGTGATGTTCCACTGTGAATAGTCCTCAACTGTTCTTCAAAATACTCGTGTTGTATTGTATGCATAATTTGTTTTTCAGTCATGCTTAATTCAGCACAAGACAGCGGTTTATTTGATGTTTGATTATTTCTCCATCTATAGCAGTATGATAATACTCTAATCATTCTATTAAAAGTAGAAAATCTGTTCCATATTTCATTATGTTGTACAATAGTTGCAGACATATAGGAATGTTTTACCTCCTCGTTTGTATTTGGTATGGTTCTCGTGACTGGAATTTTATCGCTTTTTAACCATGCTGGGCCGTTCCACCATAGCTCATTGTTTACTAGCATTTTTGGATCGGCGCCTCTTGACACAATATCAGCTGGGTTTTCGGCGGAGATCACATGATTCCACTTAATATCTGGTAAACATCCGGCTCGAAGGACCAATGTACAGCCGTCACCCTAATTGTAACCGACTGTACGCGCACAACTGTAAGGTAAGAACCTACGGAGCCCTACCTAACACGCAAGTCCCTATTGAACCCTCACGTGCCTAATTCGCTAAGGCTCTGTTCTACCCTATAGTGTGATTTTAACCCTAACGTATCTACCTAACACGCTAAGTTCCTAACGAACCCTAACGTCCCTAGTACCCTAAGGCCCTAGCCTAGCATATACCTAGTGTGGTGAATATATACATAGATAGATAGTTACGGGATGCCTGCACCATGCGACCTAAGGTGGCAGACGGATGGTTGGAAGGATGTCCAGGATGCGGAGAGATTACTCACTGCCAATCGCACAGACTCATACGACTGCTGAGGCTAAGGGTGTCTTGGCCACAGTGAGGGGTAGTGGTGGTAGGTGAGGTGGTTGGCCTATTCTTCAGATTCGCCGCTGAACACCATAAAGGGTAGTGGTCGACCCACAATTATATCAGCACTGAAGAATAGACCGGAGGGAGTGAGTCAAAGTCGGGTGAGACGTAATGACTGATTTATTTACAAAATAATTGTTCTTATGTATTAAAATTATCCTAAGTACACAAGTATGGGTGTTTATTAGTGTGCCATCGGTGTAAATTGCCTCTGCAGTAGTTTAAATCTTGGTCAAATATTTTGATGATTACAGCCGACCTTTGGAGCGCTGCTGAGTGATGAGTTGCAAATTTGATTGCATTATGTTCTTAATTGAACATTAATAGTTTAAAAACACGAGAAAAACACGCTTTTATATATGTGACCTTATCCTTAATCTGACAAGACATCATGCAGCTTCCGCCAGAAAAGTCTTTCCTGTTCCAGCGCCCCACGCTTTTGCAATCAAATAATAAAACTAAAAGCACATAGTTTACACTTCAGCCCAGAAATAGAGGCATCTTGAACGATCTATAATTTATTTTTCGTTTTTTCGTGCATTATAAAACCGTATTTTTCTAGGGTTTTAAAACCATTTATTTATTTATTAAGTATTTAAAATCATTTAACAGAATCCATTAATTTAGCTTCCTCTTTAGAGCGGGTTTGGATGTAAAGATTTTTTCAAGGCACCGACCGTCTGAAAAACTATCTTATTTTTTCTGGTAGGTAAATCTTGGAAACACCTCTTTTGCTCCTAAATAGTGTAATAAAGAGGTCTTTTATTAAGATAGCATCTTGGTAAAAAAAACAATGGAGTCACCAAGTCATTCGGTATATAATTTTGCTAAAGTTTTGTGGAGCTCCGTTCTGTCCGTTTCGAACTGTAGCAACGATAAAAGTACCTAAGCTGCTTTCAATTTGCTTGTGTCAACAACAAAGTCAAACAAACAAAGGGGAGGATAATATTTTAATTTATTGCACGATAACCTACATATACTTATGAATTTTTGAAATGAAACTTCTTTTGGCTTAATAAATTGGATTCTATGAAACGCGTGGCTTATGGATGGCTTTAAAAAAATCAACAGTGGGTTGTCAAAACCTGTGCTCTGGTATTGCAAACGTTCATAAGCTGTAATGTAAGTACCTAATCAATCAATACATATAATAAAATCGTAACGGGTCGCTGTCTGTACATGGAAGATAAATAAGAAAAAATATTATAGGGGGGCTTTATGAACGCAATAGAACCCAAAACAATGATTTTTAGAATTTTTGTCTGTTTGTCTGTATGTCTGTATGTCTGTATGTCTGTACATCTGTTTGTCTGTACGGTTGTGCACGCTAATCTCAGTAACCGCTCAACCGATTGCAATGCGGTTTTTTTTATTGTGTTGAGGTTTTCTCCAGTTAACATTTAGCGTGTTTTATGTAAATCGGTTTAGAAATAAAAGAGTTATAACACTTTTAAGAATCAGATATTTTGAAAATTTTAATTGTAGGGGTTTCTTTGAATGTGAGTGAACCTAAACTGGCGTGTTGGCTTAATCATAAAAGAGCTTAATAATTAAGACTATTTTTAAACAATTCAGTCCGCGCCGAAGGCGTGGACTGAATTGTTTTAAAATAGACTTAATCATTAAGCTCTTTTATGATTAAGCAAACAGGGCAGTTTCAGACGCTGCTTGATGACTCTGATGAAGAAATACCTTTCCTTTCATACACCTTATGTGACGTAAACGAAGTTGCGGGCTCAGCTAGTCAACCATAAAGCCGAAAAATTATCTAACGAGAATTCAGAACTGATACAAAGATAAAAGATAGCAAGGACATAGGTACCTACCAATATTGATTTATCTAAATCTAAGTATATTGGCTTTTTTAAGGTGAGGAAAATTCTACAGGGATGCTATGCCGGACTCCTACCGACTAAAAACCACACGTAGGTATCCTACCTAACAGCCTACGGCTGGGAGCCACGGACTTTTAAAGTAAATTGGCTACCTACATAATCACACCACCAGATTCTGGTTTTACTATGACACTATTTTGTCTAGGGCAGAGTGCAAATTACAATTTTCACACGAACTACACTCAGAACGTCTATTCTGATAATAAAATTACATACATACATGTAGTCACGCCTTTATCCCCTATAAGGGGTAGGCAGAGGCATAGTGTACGCCCACATTTCACCTTATAGTTTGTAACATTTATTTTCTATGAGTGGCAGTGTCTGGTCTCTGGCTGGTCAATACTAATTGACCGTGTCAGTGCGCCATGATCGATTCATTGTTTTTTTGCTGTGGTAACAGCTGTCTCAAGGAAACGGACGTTAGTCTATGGGTTTTTTGTGATGGACGGAGGAATTGTGCGTAGCAAACGGGTTTAAAGTCTTCCAGAGTATTCGATAGTGAGGGTATAAATAGCCCTGCTATGAAGTTCACGGTCTCTTCTAACATCATAAGTTTTCCGATTCACATCTTAGTTAACGTTGAGCTCTGATGATTTAGCGCACCTCATGTGTTGCGAGGTTATAGTTTGACGCAGGCACTGTACAAACCTGAGGACTTGTTGAGGAATATAGCCTAGGTTCTACTTTCCTCAGAAAGAATAAGTTTCTGTTTCAACCTACACCCGGGATACCGGGTTTTTTTACTACGGAGAAAGCGGCCCGTCCACGGTTGGCAGAGCCACATCCAAAGACACGTGGACTGCACGAGCGAGGGGTTTTGAGAGGAACCAGCCGCCTCCACGTGGCATTCTCGTGCTGTGCTGCTCTCAGCTTCACTCAAGGCCAGTAATTGTCACCCAATTATAAGTGTAGTTAGCTGCTTACCAGTTTTACCTGCTCACGCGGCAGTGGTCTATTGAGTAATATTAGTACCACCTAAGCCCTGACTATACTTCTGTGTACCTGTGATATTTGTGTCTATCTGTGAATAAGCTCTCTGTGTGTCTCTGTGTATCTCTGTGTACTTAATGAATATATGTGTGTACACCCTATCGCCTGTTTTCGTCAGAGCCCTAGCCTACCCTTGCACACACACTGAAAACTCAGAAATAAGGCGCCCTGGGATAGAGTTCTCTGCATAGCTACCTCGCGCTAGTTGGTGAGTAACATCATTGTGTTATAAGTTTTATGTCCCACGTAATAGGTGGTGAGCCTATTGCCGTGTTGAAATGCACAGGCGCAGGTCGCCGCGACCCGCAGTTAAAAATTTTCAAGGCGCCCATATGGCCGTCAAGATTGTCATTTTACTGACAAACAGGTTTCATTACGAGATTTCCTTCTCTACGCAAAGGATCTTTTTGTGAAAGTGTTACCTTAGTCGCCTCTTACGACACCCTCGGGATGTATTGGGGTGGCGACATTTTGTACTCTTACCTGTCGCAACACTGGACCCCGTCGCCACACGGGGCCATGATATAATTACTGTTAACGAATTGTATTAAATTACGAATACAAAATGGCTGACCCAATTTGGGAACAGCCCCACGTACAGGTGACTCCGGTGGTAAGCGTCCGTTCCAATTTTGTCATGAACTTTAACGAAAATGGCTGTAAGTAGACTAAGTAGTAGTCCGAGGCACAAATTACTTAATAAGTGGTTACTTTGTAAGCCGAGGCGTTTAGTAAGACTCGGACACATCAGGTCACGAAATTTTATTTAGTTTTGTTCTGTTTATTTTTATTATTCTGACTGGTTAGATATTCTTTGGTATGTTTGACTGAAAAAGGAATATTAAAATTTACAAGACATTACTTATTATAATTTTTATGCCCCTGTTCCTCAAAACGAAAACATACGGATCCTTCACATTCGATCCGGCTGTCAATGATTCCCAGATCAAGTAGATAAGCAATTTTTCAAAATTCTTTAAAAGCAGTTAAGTATACTTACTTTTTAAAAGAAAGGAATGTTTCCTTTCAGCAAAATTTGGCATCATCAATATTAAGGGTAATTTTCCTTCTGAGGACGGTGAGAGGGTCGCTCACCGTCCTTACAGCAGAAGCAAGCCCATGACGGCAGCGTGACGTGAAAAACTCACTCACGCCCCCCCCCCCCCCCCCCTTAGAAGCGGGATCACACCCGATACCCCCCAAAGACGCGGGATATCACCCGAACCATCCCCTGGGCGAGGCCGCTATCGCGGCCGTAGGTCTGTTGGGAGTCCTGGGACATCCTTCCGAGGGCTTACCCGGGGCTCACAACCATAGGCTGTTGGGCGTTACGTGAGGTTTTTTAGTCGGTAGGAGTCCGGCATAGCATCCATGAGGATTTTCGCTCACATAAACAAAAAAAAGGGTACTTTTGTCGATAACCGATGCTATTTACTGCTTAGCTTAGTTCGTTCATAAAATACAAGAACTTAAATCTCACCGATTCAAACTAGTCTAGAAGTGCTTTTACCAACATCCATTTGAGTAAGTACCTAAGTCTTTACAAAAGTTTTCTGCGTAAAAAAAGTTCGCAACTGACCGTACCCGTGCATGGACCGCTCTGGGTCTCGAATTTGCAGCAAAATAGTTCGGTTTGCTTGTCACACTGTCACACAAATATTACCTATATTATATTGCTAACCAGTACTAAAAAAATACTATAAAATACTAAAACCTACCTATATGTCTACAAAATAATATAAAATGTTTTTAGCAATTTTTACAGTAGGTAGGTATTAGGTCAAAAAACAGATATGTAACTCCAACTTGCCAATTTGTGTAAAATTAGCGCCAAAAAGTACAGATAATGATGAATCGTTTGACAACTTTATAAGAACAAAATGTTAATAATTGGCACGGACCTATCAGCTATGAAGCCTACAAAATGAATCATGAATGCAACTGTCCTCTTTTTTTTTAAACAAACACTTGGCAAGTAGATACATAACTGGAGCCGAGCCAAATATTATCCAGATGTTGTCATTTCTTGGATCTTAATTTCATTTATGTATGGGTGTGTGTGTGGATGATCATTTGTTCATTCCAAAGTACTGAATTAATTTTAACCTATTTTGTCAGCGAAATACAGTATTCTTTGTTGTCATAGGCTTAAAAGAAAGCCTTTGAGAATGCCGTGATGCGAAACCGGTCAGGTATTATACATACCTACATAATGTTAAATGTTGTGGATCAATAAATAAAATACAAGTGAAGTTTTTCAATAGGTCATGGATTTATTTGTGACATATAAGTAGTAATCATATCTACATGAAATATTGTAATCCCAAACACAGTACAATGACAGTCGTTGAAAATAAAAACATCCATTTCCTTCCCCAAATGCTGTTTATTAACTTCATCTTTTATGCGTGTTCGATGTCGCATAAACATTTTAAGAATCCAACCGTCCCGTATGTAAATATTCTGAAAAGAGTGATTTTACTTCGAAAATGAAACGCATTTCATACCTTTTACGATATTTCTTGCCATTTGATGAATTCGCTTGAATGATTCGCATTTCATTGAAGATGTTATTTTCAAAGTCTCAGAAATATAAGATATTATTTTCTATTTTGATATTATCTTTCCTTATTGGTTACAAGTAAATATAAAGTAATGAGTTTTTGTAGTTGTTTACTATTTGTTTGTTTTTATTATCTGCGAAAATGTAGGCAGAGGCATATTATACGCCCACATTAACCTTTACATTTTTATCCCCGATGGTAAGCCATATTGCTGTGCTGAAATGGACAGGCGCAAGTTCTGACTGCCAGCTGTTAAAAAAATTCAAGCCGCCCTTATCGCCTTTGGGTTTCTTTTTATGTTGTTATAAGGCCATATTAATTTTATTGACTAGTTGTTGAATTTGTTTTATGTATCAAGTAAAAAGTGGCAGATGCAGGTTGTGTTGAAAATCTTTTAAGCCGCTCATATGCATTCAACTTGGCCTAACCACTGCCGAATTACTGGCAACTCGGACCAAAGATTTATCGTACCTTACAAAGCACGGAATCGCTCGCCAATGAAAAACAAAACAAATTAAAAGATTTTTGTATGAACCATAGCACTAATTTAACCTCTCTGTAGCATACCCACCTATGATTCAAGTCACAAGTATAATATTGCAAAAGTAGTTTCTCATTAGGAAAGACGGCACATCAGCAGCTCGCTTCCTTTGTGACTTGCAACTACAATAGACTTGAAGAAAACATTCGTCTGTTCGTTGTTGTGACACCGTTTCTTTTTAGGGTTCCGTACCTACCCCAAAGGGTAAAATCGGAACCCTATTACTGAGACTTTGCTGTCCGTCTGTATGTCACTAGGCCGTGTCAGGAACCGTGATAACTAGAGAGCTAAAATTTTCACAGAATAAGTATTTCTGTTGCCACCGCTATAACAGCAAAAACTAAAAACAGACCAATAATACATATCTACTAGCTGTTCCCTGAGGCTTCGTCCGCGTAGAACTCGTTATCGCTTAAACTCATTACCTACCCTCCTTTTACTCAGTCATTTAAAAGTTACCTATGTCCTCCTGGACTCAAACTATCACTAATAATTCTCTATACCAAATTTCATCAAAATCGGTCCTGCTGCTTAGGCGTGAAAACGTAACAGACAGACCTACTTTCGCATTTATAATATTAGTAGGGATTTAACTTGGGCTCTCATCAACAGACGTGATTTTTGCTGTTTTTTGGTACGGAACCCTCCGTGCGCGCTGTGAATCGAACTTGGCCGGGTTTTTCATTTCACAATGTGTAGTGCATGTGTAGTTTCAGCAGCAAACGTGATTTAATTTCATGAGACGCTGAGTCCTTTGATAGTCGACGTGTGTAATTAAATACGAAGTTGTTAGTTTCTCCTGAAACTTTGCAAAGGCTATTCTAAAATGAAGTAGGACGTTAATAACAAGAGACCAAGAAACCTATTCGGCACGCGTATGTTAATATACCATTTTATTTTCTTTTATTTATATCTGTGTAAAAGCTACCAGATTAACTTTATTTCTTTCTTTCTTTATTTCTAATTGTTACGTACTCGACATGCATCCTTCGCCTTTTCTCATCGTCCATATATTAAAAAAAATAACTCACACCAATGGCACACACTAGCGCCATCTGGAGAAAGACTCTGTAACGAGATTCGAAGGAAATTAACCGCGCGCGCGTGTCCTCGTCTCAAAAATTATATTCGCGAAATTCTCTAAAACTGTTTATCTATACTTTATTATTCAAGTTCAAGAACCATAGGTATTCCCCGGGGAACTACAGGAGATCTGCGCCTGGATGTACGTGTGAGTACCTACCCTTTTCCTATTCCTCAAGCTGTCGAAGTATTTTGGGAGAATATATTTTTAAATTCAACATTATAATATCGTTTATGCAACATTTATGGTCATTTCGAGCCAAATTTATAAGTTCAAAATAGATATCAACAGATATTTTCGAATTTCGCGTTCAAATTTTACTTTTCACTAACTTGTGGGTGGATGTTACATTGCAAGTATTTATTCAATAGTTCTACTGTGGTGATGTAATATTGCAAATTTTGGTTTATACCAGTGTAGTCAAATATTTCTATATCTATTTCTGTGTTGGATAAACTGGAATTGACTCATTTTGGTGAAAATATTTGTAAAAACCGTAAGTACTTATTGTTCTACGTATTCCGTATACCTACCTACTTATAACCTATTTCGTGTGTTATATTTGTGTTTCTATATTTGTGATTCGAAATGGCACAAAAATTAACAGAGACTGAAATTAAAATTAATTCGCTTATTATTAAAAAGGAACGTTATTATAGACGTGTTCAACAATTATATGATTTGGCAAAGGCCGTCGAACATAGTATCCCGGAGTTAGACAAACTGTACGTACGGGTCAGTGACCTTGATAGCACCCGTGATTTGTTCGAGAAAGTGGTTGATGAGATTTCGGTATTGAAATTAAAGCAAAACCCCGACTATGTCATATGCGATCAGGAGTCACTTTCTATGGATGATTTGTATTTTGGAATAAAAAATATTTTTCGACGTCACGAACAATCGTCAAAGAACTCTGCGAATTTACATGATGATGTCTCAAAAAAGCGTAGTTGTGCACAACCCCGTTTACCTAAAATTGAACTAGTTCATTTTGATGGTAAATTGGAGAATTGGATCACATTTCGTGACACATTTACTAGCTTAATTCATACGAATAATTCGATAGGTAATACCGAAAAGTTTTATTATTTACTGTCGGTTGTAAGCGGGCCTGCCCTTCAAATTGTTAAAAGCCTACCTATATCTAGTGATAACTATGATATTGTTTGGTCGTCATTGATGAAAAGGTTTGAAAATAAGCGAGCTATAGCTACTCGGTATATGGATAAGTTGTTTACGTTTAAGCCGTTGTCTGGCGAATCTGTGAGCGGATTAAATACCTTTTTAGAAACTTTTCAAGAATGCGTTCAAGCACTTGAATTATTGCAAATCGAAGATCTGTCGGGATTTATTCTTTGCTATATCGGATTGCGTAACTTAGACCCGGTTTCTAGGCGTGAATTCGAACAAAAGATAGGTCAAAATGAAATACCTATTTTCAAAACTTTAATCGATTTTGTTTTATCGCAAGTACGTATGTTGGAAATGTCAACAAATTGTACGTTGAAATCTGGTTCTAGTAAACTTATAACTCATAATTCGAGTCATAAGCCTAGTTCAAAAACTTTAATTTCAAAAACATGTTTGACTAGTAGCAACACAGGCCCTGTTAAAACAAATACTAATAAAGGCAATTGTTGTCAATATTGCAATAAGCCATTTCATTCAATTTATAAATGTTTCGAGTACATGGCTTTGTCACCTAGTCAACGCGTTGCTAAAATAAATAACTTGCAGTTGTGTGAAAACTGCCTGCGCCAAGGTCACGAATCTAATGAGTGTCCCTCCAAGCTATCATGTACGGTCTGCAAAGGACGTCACCACCACACATTGCATTTAGATCAGAAATCGTTCTCGCCTACTATACCTTGTACTACTACCGATTCTAAAGATGTTCAAAGTAAACACGTCTCGCTGTCCTGCTCAGCTGGGTCTACTGTACTTCTGGGTACGGCGGTCATACACGTATCAGATGTTTTAGGCAAATATCAACCTGTGCGTGTTGTGATCGATAGTGGTTCACAAACCAGTTTCATGACTAATGACTGTGCACAGCGATTGGGACTATCCCGTTTCAAGTGTAGTACACAGTTGGTCGGTCTGGGTGGGTCAGTGGTACACGATCAGGGTGTGGTTTCCTGCAGAATCAAACCAACAATGTCTAGTAACCCTGTTTTCGACATTAAGGCGGTTGTGATTTCAAAGATTTCCAGCGATATGCCATCCCTTAATTTATCGCAAGAAATAATTCAAGAATATAAACATTTGGTGTTGGCTGACCCTACTTTTTATAGTTCAAGTCGTATTGATGTTTTGCTTGGTAGTGATGTGTTTCCATTTATTTATGACGGTGGCAAGTATTATCCATCTCGAAAGGATTTGCCACTCGCGTTAAGTAGCATATTTGGGTATGTCATTACTGGTCAATTGTCATTGGATAGTTCCAGGGATAGTGTATCAACCTGTATGTTTACTGGCGCGTCAATCAAAGTTGATAAACTGATGAAATCATTTTGGGAAACGGAGACTTTATTTTGTGATATACCTAGGGACCCAAATGACGTCATCGCAGAGCAGATGTTTGTAAATGACTGCAAGCGGGATAGTAGCGGTAGATATATTGTTAGTTATCCTTTTAAACCTGATGCGAATTTGGGTGATTCTCAACAAATCGCATTACGCAGATTTGAAAATTTAGAGCGAAAGTTATCTCGTCTACCTTCACTTAAGTGCGAGTATACAAAGTTCATGGATGAATATGCTTCGCTCGGTCATATGACTTGTGTAGGTACTATCGGAGGTGGAGTCCAAATATGTCATACCCCATCATTGTGTTCATAAGCCTGACAGTAGCACTACGAAGCTTCGCGTGGTCTTCGACGCTTCGTGTTCTACTACCAATAATAAATCCTTGAATTCCGTTTTATATACGGGACCGAAATTACAAGCTGATTTAGTGGAGCTATTAATTAGTTTTCGGTTGCGTGAAGTTTGTTTGTGCGCTGATATCTCCAAAATGTATCGATGCATTTTAATAGATGAAAGGCAGCGCACATATCAACATATTTACTGGCGAAACGCGCCAAACGACCCTATAAAGGTATATGAACTAGGTACCTTGACATACGGCGTGGTAAGTAGTCCGTTTCTGGCGATTCGCACCTTGCAGCAGCTAGCAGCTGATGAGGGCGCCCGATTTCCTCACGCTGCCCGTGCGCTTGGTACAGGCTTCTACGTCGATGATTTTCTTTGGTCAGTAGATAGTGTAGACGAAGCCTTACAGTTACAACATGACTTGGTCGAATTGTTGAAACTTGGTGGGTTTGAACTGCGCAAGTGGTCAAGTAATAGCAGTCTAGTTTTAAGTAGCTTACCTAGCGATCAACTTGAACCACCTATTCAGTTTGATGATGGTAGCACATTGGCGATTAAGATTTTAGGTCTTCACTGGCTGCCACAAGAGGATGTTTTTTCATTTCGTACTACGGAAATGGATTCTATTGTTACAAAACGCTCTGTTCTGTCAGCTATTGCTAGACTATTTGATCCGTTGGGTTTCGTCCAGCCATGTATATTTTTTGCAAAATGCTTTATGCAAAAACTATGGTCTAAAAACTTAGACTGGGATGACGCCTTGCCCAACACCCTATGTGATGAATGGCGTATTTATTCATCTCAAATTCCTTTATTATCCGAATTACAACATAATCGGCATGTTCTTATCAGTAATTATTTAAATTTTCATCTTATTGGTTTTTGCGACGCGTCAATCCTCGGATTCGCTGTCGTGATATATATTCGCAGTCAAGACGCGCAGGGTAATATCAAAGTGAGTTTACTGTTTTCGAAATCTAAGGTTGCGCCCTTACAGACAGTATCCATCCCTCGTCTTGAATTAATGGCTGCTCATTTATTATCTAAAACGCTCAATTACATTATATCAATTTTATCAAAGCAAGTGCACATCCATGAAGTGTTGGCGTTCACTGACAGTTCTGTAGTACTGACATGGATCAATACACCTGCATATAAGCTAAAAACGTTTGTAGCTAACCGTGTCGCTAAAATAGCTGACGGTTCCTCAATGGTTAAATGGTATCATGTAAGTGGTACTAGTAACCCCGCCGATGTATGCTCTCGCGGTGTTACTCCTGCTCAACTATTGAATATTGCTGATGGTTGGTTCAACGGTCCTCAGTGGCTGTACCAACAACCACATCAATGGCCGGTGAGGTCTCTCAGTGAATTCAATGGCGAACCATTAGAACTTAAAACTATAAACGAGAGGGTTTCATTACTCACGAAAAGTCCCACTGTGATCAGTGACTTTTATGATGATGTAATTGTCAAGTTTTCAAATTTTAATAAGTTATTGCGTGTGGTGGCGTGGTGCCTTAGGTTTATAGCTAATTCAAAGCCTCGTGCCTTTGACAAGATTAAGGGGCCTTTATTAACGTCTGAGTTAAATGTGTCACACAATTTAATTATTCAAATGGTCCAATCTCAATATTTTTCAACTGACCTTGAGTCATTAAAACAAAATAAGTATTGCTCTCCAAGTCTACGTAAACTCGACCCCTTCATTGATAGCCATGGTCTCCTCATGGTGGGGGGTAGACTTTCTCAAGCAGACTTACCGTTTACACAACGGCACCCCTTAATTTTACCTAAAAAATCACACTTCACTAATATTCTTATAGATTATTATCATAAAATTTATTTACATGTTGGGCCTAGAAACTTGCAAAATATTCTAGCGCAAAAATATTGGATTGTTGCTGCTAGATGTGTAATTCGGTCTCGCCTTTCAAAGTGCATTACATGTTTCAAAAATAAGCCGACTATAAATCAACCTAAAATGGCTTCGCTGCCTAAATATCGTTTGCAAGATATTTATCCGTTTCACACTGTTGGCGTTGATGTAGGAGGTCCTTTTTATACGAAGGAGACAAATAGGCGTAATGCTAAAATATCCAAAGCGTATTTGTGTCTTTTTATTTGTTTTTCAACTCGTGCAGTACATCTCGAAATTCTCAGTTCCTTATCTTGTGATTGTTTCTTGGCTGCATTTGATCGATTTACTGCTCGGAGAGGTCTACCGCACACGGTTTGGTCAGACAATGGAAAAAACTTTGTTGCTGCGAATAAACATTTAAATGAGGTGGTTCTCTTTTATAATTCAAATAAATCTCAACTAACTGATGGATTCACACTCCGGAAGGTGTATTGGAAGTTCAATCCACCAAGCGGTAGCCATTTTGGTGGCGCCTACGAGATCGGTATAAAATCGGCTAAATGGCATTTAAAACGTGTCATGGGCACTCGCACATTATCATTTGAAGAGTTATGTACTCTTTTTTCGAATATAGAGGCTATATTAAATTCTCGGCCATTGTGCAGTTTGTCTAATGATCCTGGTGAGTTCGATGTTCTGACGCCAGGTCATTTTTTAGTAGGTCGTCAACTGGTATCGGCCCCCAGTTACGATCTTTCAGATGTATCAATTAATCATTTATCTAGATGGCAATGTATTCAACAGATCACTATGCATTTCTGGCGTCGTTGGAAATCAGAATACCTTCATACTTTGCAACAGAGGCAGAAGTGGTTTGTGGATACGCCTAATCTAGCGGTCAATGACTTAGTTTTAGTTCATAATGATAACACTCCGTGTCTACAGTGGTGTTTAGGACGTGTGGAACAAGTTTTTCCCGGTTCAGATGGTAGAGTTCGCGTAGTTACGGTTCGAACTCAAAGTTCACGATTGCAACGGCCCGTCACTAAACTGAGTCCTCTTCCAAAAGAACAGGATATTTAAACTAAGTATACCTATCTATATAACATACATATTTTATTTTAATGTAGTTCTAAGTATTATTTACAGTCCATTTGCTTTAATATTGGGTTCATTTCTGAACTCCCTTAAAACCCTATTCATTGTTTAGTAGTGTTATAGTTGAATAGGTGCACATATTGTACTTTAATATTTGTGATATCTATTTTGAAATCAATGTTGATTTCGGTGGGGGGAAATGTTACGTACTCGACATGCATCCTTCGCCTTTTCTCATCGTCCATATATTAAAAAAAATAACTCACACCAATGGCACACACTAGCGCCATCTGGAGAAAGACTCTGTAACGAGATTCGAAGGAAATTAACCGCGCGCGCGTGTCCTCGTCTCAAAAATTATATTCGCGAAATTCTCTAAAACTGTTTATCTATACTTTATTATTCAAGTTCAAGAACCATAGGTATTCCCCGGGGAACTACAGGAGATCTGCGCCTGGATGTACGTGTGAGTACCTACCCTTTTCCTATTCCTCAAGCTGTCGAAGTATTTTGGGAGAATATATTTTTAAATTCAACATTATAATATCGTTTATCTACTCTGATACTATAATACAAAGATTATAAAATTGAAATCAATACTATTATGACAAACATTACGCACAGGCCAAAAAAAAAGTTTCATTACGATACAGGTCTTGTATGGACACCTATATCGTAATAAAACTTTTTAATCATTACGATACACCATAAACAATCTCCAGCTGAAAAAGAAGTTTGAACCTCTACTTTAAAAAAAAATTGTGTCTCCAGAGTAGCGAAAAATCCTAAATCTATGGTCTCCGCAGCCTAAAAAAAAAAGAAACACTCATACTCAATCGATGTTTGCGCCTTGGCGCCAACATTTTACATTTAAATTAAACAAAGTTTGGTTTTGTTTGTAAAATAAATTAGTTTTTGTGTAAAAACATGTCTTAAAGCGAGGATGGTGGTAATTGTACACCACCAGACATTCTGGAAACTGCGTCAAACATGACCATGAACCTGTTACCGGCGAAATCAAGGAGCAACTATATATCACAACAAAATGAAATCAGGTATTATAGTATGAGAGTAGATAAAGTAGTGTATGACACTGTACATAACTTGGTCTTATAACACTCGTGTGATACTATAAAAAAACTCGCCTACGGCTCGTTTTTTTAAAACACACTCGTGTTATAAGAACCCTCATTATGCAACAGTGTCATAAACTACTATTATGCAACACTAATAATGACTTTTTATTTTTTCTTTTATTTATTTCTGTGTAAAGGCTACTGAATAATCTTTATTTCTTTCTTTCTTTCTAATAATGACTGGACTAGTGGAGTGTGTCTGAATACGAAATGGATCGTGGGTAGGTACAGTTCTCATCTAGGATAAATCTCTTTACCAGTCCGTCTTTTTTACGTGAGGGAAAATCCTACATGGATGCTAAACCGGACTCCTACCGACTAAAAAACCACACGTATCCTACCTAACGGCCTACGGTTGGGAGCCCCGGATAAGCCCTCGAAAGGATACCCCAGTTTTACCAGACCCTACTGTCTGGGTCTAAGTTATAGGTACCAGATGGTGATGTGTTATATGGTGGAAGTCTGTTCTCATTTACGCAACCTCAGGGATTTTATGCCAGGAATGAAAGTTGCCCATATGTTATTCCAGACTATAACCTATCCCTGTACAAAATTTTAACCAGATCCGTTCAGTCATTTATAAGAATCGTTTAAATGTGTAGGTAAGAAATAGATATGTGTGTACATTTGGCGAAATGAAAGGCATTATAAGCGGCTATCCCTTTGGGATATACTTTTAAAAATTAAATTCAAATAAAGGACCGCGGTAAACCGGTATTTAATTATGCAACTTGGAGCAGTATCTGTGCCCAAATTGACGCGATTACAAGCCTGTCCCAAAAATGGTGCCGAAAACCACAACACAGTGAAGCGTTCTGTGAAAATTGGCCACAGAGATATTGTGAAACCGCCTTTGTAACAAACGCCTGCGTAAAATGTAATAGCTGTGTCGACGTTAAGCGGCGTGCTTTTTTTTTATTTTGTAGGACGCGGTTAGCGATGTGGAGCCTACAGTTTATTGTTAAGTGACTGGAGCGGAATTGTGTTAAAGATTTTTCTGTTTTTATTCTTTTATTTAAAGCGTGTATAAGTAGACTTATACCTGTTTATGTGAACTCAAATGCTGTAACAATGTCAATCGTTATTAAAAACTGGTGCTCATCTCTTGTACATTACTATTACACTTACGTCAGAGAGCTTTTTTGAGAGAGATGTGACTACAGGCAGGCGAGGTGAGGCTTTAAAATAGGTAAAAAGAGAGATAGAGACAATTATCCTTATGAATAAATATAAATGCCAACTCAAAATTGAAAGTTTTAGAATATTCGAAGTATACGACAGTCATCATCTTTATGTGTTCTTTCCAAATTACATACGGTTTAATTTTAATACTACTAGGATATATTGAATAACACCACTTGTACTGTTCCACAACATTTATTTCCTGACCGGTTTCGCCTCTCGGCATTCTCAAATGTCATCATCGTGTGATATTCACATCATGTAAGTATTTACATACATCATGTAAGTATTTACATAGCGAAACCGGTCAGGTGTTAATGTAAATAAATGTTGTGGAACACTACAAGTGGTGTTATTCAATATGTGCAGCAAGTTCCGCCAAGTGCCATCAACCAACAGTATAAATAATACTACTAGGATAATTTTTAATGTGATGGTTACCTGTATTATTGACGCTGAGTACCTATACAAGAATACTTTTTATTTGTAAGTGCTGAACTCATAGCATCAAGAGGGAAATCCCCTCGTCATGTCGAAACTGGAAGTGGAGCTTAACTTAGACTTAGGGCGCCATGCGCCAGTCATTGTAAATTGTATTTAGGCACATCTATACTAATCTATACTTAATATTATAAAGAGGAAAGATTTGTTTTTTGTTTTTTTGTTTGTTTGTTTGTAACGCATAGACTTCGGAACTACTGGACCGATTTGAAAAATTCTTTCACTGTTGTAAAGCTACAATCTTTGCGGTGAACATAGGCTACATTTTATTCCCGTTTTCCCGCGGGAACGAGAACTACGCGGGTGAAACCGCGTGACGTCCTCTAGTAATAAATAAAACACACGTCTCCAAAGCGCTAACCATCATCTAATTGGCTATTTGGTACATACACCACGTATTATATTCTGATATGTGAGTGCGGTTGCTCTTAATTACAAGCATAATTTGCTTAAGACCCTTCTCAATTACTCGTAAACTAAATGTCGATGTATTATTGTTAAGACAAATAAACTTAGTCGAGACCACAGTGGTGGCCGTAGGTCTCTTGGGAGTCCTGGGACGGTCCCGTAGGCTGTTAGGTAGGATACGTGAGGTTTTTAGTTGGTAGGAGTCCGGCATAGCATCCATGAACATTTTCCATCACATAAAAAAAGGTAAATTAACTAGTAGAGTCGGGAGCCATGGGGGTTTTTTTTTAGCGTGAGGGTAATTCGTCATGGATGCTATGCCGGACTCCTACCAACTAAAAAAAGCCTCACGTAACGCCCGACAGCCCATGGTTGGGAGCCCCGGGTAAGCCCTCGGAAGGGTGTCCCAGGACTCCCAACAGACCCACGGCCGCCACTGCGGCCTCGCCCAGGGGGTGGTTTGGGTGCTATCCCTCGTGTTTGGGGGGTTTCGGGTGTGATCCCGCTTCTAAGGGGGGGGGGGGGCGTGTGTGAATCCCTCACGTCACGCTGCCGTCATGGGGAGCCGTGGGGTTAACCTTCGGAAGGCGAACCCGGGCCTCCCCGTCGTAGACAGGCAAGGTACCGTGTGGTTTAGACGGTAGAAGTGCTGCATGAACTCCATGATCCACACGAAAAAAAAAACTATTAAACTAATTTTCACTTTTTATTTAATCCTCAATCAAACCAACTTCAAGCTTCGTCGGAAATTAAGTTAAGACTAGCTGACGCCCGCAGCTTCGCCCGCGTAAAGTTTGTTCCCGTGGGAACTTATTTCAGGGATAAAAAGTAGCCAATGTGTTATTCCGGAGTATAAATGTATCTCTGTACCAAATTTCAGTCCGATCCGTTCAGAGGTTTGAGCGTGAAAGAGTAACAAACATCCACACTCACAAACTTTCGCCTTTATAATATTAGTAGGATATGCCCATTCTAGTAATGAAACCTTCGTAGCAGTTTATTGCAGTGCCATTTATGGCACTCGACCTTAATTACTGCCATCCTTGCATAGCCCGGTTTGTTCGCTCAAATGCTGCATACTAAGACTGCCTTTTATGGCACTATGAACCAGATGGTATTGTTTTAGGAGTAGATACTTCAGATAATAAGACTTTTAGCCCCTCACTATGAAATAGAGTGCAGAGGGGCTTATGGCGAGACTTTGTCTGAGAACGATCTCACGGCTTTCTTGTTAATCTGAGGTAGATACCTTGTCTTTCTTGGTTTGAGTCCGGCTTGACATCAGTGAGGACATCCACACTGTAAAAAACACATTTCATTTCAAAACAATTTTACTTGTTCTAAAATTCATAGTTGGTTTTGAGGTCTTGTCATTTTCATCTAAAATTACTTTTCAAGAAAACATTCGTAAATTTGCAAAGTTTTTGAACAAATCTTGAAGGTTATTTATTACGTAAATATCTGCTACAGACATAATTTCTAACCTTGTAATGTTTTTTTTTTTTATTTTATCGTAATATACTGTTGTTTGACCTAGATTTTGGATAAAAACAAGAGTTTCAAACAAAATAAATAAACTGTTTCGCAGACAAACTTATAAATCTCTGAAAGTGTTTACGAAACCAAATTCTAGAAGGACTTGTCAGCATTTAGGTTATGTAGGTAGATACTTAGCATGTTTTGATGGGTTTAACAGGTCTCAATCAACACACCTCTGTATGGGTAGAATGGTAGCCAAGGAGTTTTGGACGGTATTCTCAGTGCCATTAAGATCAGGTGCTGCCCTAGTAGTGGATGTGTCGTAAGACCTGAGCAACGTGTGGTTTCAGTCAGTAGGAGGCCGGCATTACGTAGGCATAGCATTTATGAGGATTTCCCATGTAAAAAAACGCCGGTAGTAGATAGTTCGTAAGCTCGTGACTTTTTTTTTTAATATTTAGCTCGCCAAATTGACGTCGCCACCAGCCTGATGGAAAGCCGATAAAATTTGGTTAATGTAACATACCTTCAGGATTTTAGGGAGAATGCTGAACGAGTGCCGTCAAAATAGCTAAATGGTGTTTCGACTACAATAAGAATGGTAGTTAAACCGTTATTGACAAAGAAAGGATACTATAATAACTGATAATAACCTATTTACGTGAAAGAACCGATTTATTTGTGTCGAAGTCACAAAACGTTATTATTAACATCATTTCCGTTTATTAGATACTTTCAATTTCAATGTAACTACGGAAACAACTCATTTATTTGATGCGTTTTATTTCGATTCAAACGGAATGTCAAACATTTTACGTCACAATGAAACTTCGAACACAAAACACCCTTTCTAGAATGGTGTTACCTTGGTAATTACTTTTATTAGTGGTGTCTTGACTTGCCAACGAATGATTGAGTGCTGGTTTAGAATAGAATAGACTATAAAATATAGAATAAAGAATAGAATAGAATAAACTTTATTGTACACCAATATAAAACATACAGAAGAGAAAGATATTACAATTTTATACATGTACAGAGGGCGGCCTTATCGCTAAAAAGCAATCTCTTACAGGCAACCTTAACTTAAATTAGTGTACAATAAAAGGATAAACTTTATTGTACACCAATTTAAGTTAAGTTCATGCTTTTACGTGTAGAAATTCCTCATGAATAAGAACTATGCTGGACTCTATCCAACTAAAACCACTCGTGCCCTACCGCTGCCGTTTTTGGAAGGATGTCCCAGAATTAACTTGCGCGATATCCGAAGAAAATTACCTCGAAACGATTATTTTGAATAATTTTATTTATTGTCAGTAAAAAAGGAAGAACCACACGACGGAAAACTATCGCTCAATTGCATAAAAGAAAAATAAAATTATAAAATACCTGCCTATATCAGGTAGGTAGATACTTAGAACAGTCGGCCTAAAAGACCGCGACTTGGAATGATGGAAAAGCAAAAGTTGCAAAACTGAAAAACTAAATAAGGTCGGTCCATCAAGGCCCATTTACCTGTACCCTAATACCCTTTCTTCCATCATTTTAATGTCCCTCGCCCGTCCTCTAATCGACTTGAGAAACTCAATTTTGTTTGGAAAGCTGATAATAAATCGTCTAAACACTGAAGTTAGCAACGCAAGGCCGGCGCGTCCTCAATCGAACGCTAGCGAGGTTCCGGCGTAGCCTGTTTCCGGTGCTCCCACGCTACTTCCGCCTAACTTGTATTACATAAGTTGCTATTCATATTAGTATATTAAAAAAGTAATAAAAGGATATTGTATACATACATATAGTCACGCCTTTATACCCGAAGGGGTAGTCAGAGGCATAGTATACGCCCAAATTTCACCTCATAGTTTTATGTCCCACGTAATAGATGGTGAGCCTATACAACCCACAGTTGACATTTTTCAAGCCGCCCATTTGGCCTTCAATTTGGTTAACTTATTTTACTGACAACCGGGTTTCATTTGGAGTTTTTCTTCTCTACGCAATAGATCGCGAAATGCGAAAGGACGAAATTCTTGACGAACGCGTGGAATGATCCCTTACCGCCTGCACCTTACCTGGCTCTGAAATATACCTCCGACAGACGTTTCTCTGCTCTGCCGGATGAGCCACCGACAGAACGTTTCGATTATGAGTTGTTCTCCGACAGAACCTTTCAACTACGAACGTTTCGCCGACAGAACGATTAATTCAACCATAATAAGTGAATGGTTAACACCTCGACTCGGATAGGAATCCAAACTTCTTTAAAAAATTAAATAGTAGTCGCCATAAACATAAAATACACACAATATCTAATAAAACAGCTTTCTTGAATAAGAGCGTCTATTGTATGGTATCCAGAGTTTACAATAAACTACCACTCGAATTACGCAAAATTGAAACAGCGTATATATTTCAGCATAGACTCAAAAATATACTTATAGACAAAGCATATTATACTATAAAGGAATTTCTTGACGACAATAATATACAAGTAATGGACTAAAGTATCTAATTTTATAATATATTTTTGAATTTGACTGTAATAATAATAATATTTTTGACATTTAACTCTAATGATTGATCGATATTTTCTTTCTTTATTATTAATATTTTTTCTTATTCTATTTGTATAATTTAGATTGATTTAAGATTGAAATATTAAATTTTAATTTTATTTTTTGGAGTAAGTCAATAAGAAATTTATTATAAGAAAGAGCTACCTATTGTTAAAAAGGAAAGGTTTATGTTTTTATCTTGCAAATAATTTGGTACGACCTTGTTAATTTATGACGAATAGTATTGTATTTAGTTTCTATTTTGATAAAGTTGCATGTAAAATAATAACAATATTTGCATACCTGAGGGTGGAGGATGGAGAAACTTAATTTATTTCTTTAACAGCATTGTAACCCATTTTCGCAAATAAATGAATTGAATTGAATTGAATTGAATTGAATAGGTTAGATTAGGCCTTCGTGGTTTTTTTTTTTGTTTTGTCGACGAATTCTCATTTGGTGAACGATTCTGTCGTCGATTTACTCATGAAATTAATAGTTCTATCGGCGAAACGTTCGTAGTTGAAAGGTTCTGTCGGTGAACAACTCATAGGTAATCAAAACGTTCTGTCGGCTGGTCATTCGGAAGAGAATCGTCTGTCTCAGGTATGTTACAGAATCACCTTACCTCAGGTACCGGAATCGCCTTAGTACCATCCGCAAGGATGCAGACCACGCTCATGTATCCGTTTTCGTACATTTAGTTCAGGATAGAAAAAAATCTCGATCGATGATAGCGATTTTTCGTAACATTTGAATAAAAATAATAAAAATAAAAATAAATATTGTAGGACATTCTCACACAACATCCTCTAGCCCAAACTAAGCTATAAGCTTGTGCTATGGGATCTAGACGACTGATAGACATACTTATATATTTCTAAATACATACATATTCATAGAAAACACCCAAACTCCGAAACAAACGTTTGTGGTTCACACAAATATTTGGACCGACCCGGGAATCGAACCCAGGACCTCTAGCGCGGTAGGCGGTATCATTACCGAATGCGCCACCGAGGCAGTCGAAATCGTCGAATCGTCAACTTCGCTTGGTGGAGTAGTACAGAATATATTATATTATCTGTGGTAGTACACTAAACATATTGCCTAGGTAGTGTCATACAACTGAAGTTTCAGTTCGAATACCTATCTGGTCCTACAAATTATTGTAACAATGTCCAGAGGCTTCTTTTTAACGTGAGAGAAAATCCTCATGGATGCTATGTCGGAATCCTACCGACAAAGCCTCACGTAACGCCCAACAGCCTATATGCTTCTATGCTTGGGAGCCCCGGGTAAGCCCTCGGAAGGATGTCCCAGGACAACAATGTCTAGAGGCTATACAATACAGTGACCAATTTTCATTGGGATTTGAGATTTTGTTTCTGAGTTTAGGTACAGGGCGGACACTCCATACAGTTGATTCGTTTTCACTTCTGACACCTACACTAAAACACTTTATGTTTGTACAGAGCTTGAATGTGTGTGTGACCAATAAGGCTTAGCTAAGGTTCCGTCAAAATACCCTCCAACTATATGACAGCTGTGGCGGGGGTGCGGAAGCTTGCTCAGTGGGGGGCAGTGAGTTGCCTATTTGTATGTAATAGGTACTGTTAGGTATATTCTCTTTGGTTTAGGTGTTTCCAAGGATCATCGCGCATCCCAAGGGAATTTGTTCCAGGGAATCTAAAAATCTATCCCTGTATTATTTCCTAAAACATGCCGTGGATTGGCGTAAAGTAATTAGAAAACCTTTCTTAAAGAGGTAGGCAACCCCTTTTCAGTTTGCTCATTAAAAAGTTGTCACAAATTATAATTAAAATATCGTTGTTCGTGACACGAGTTTGTGATATCAAAGAGTTGCCGACAACGGTATCGTGTATTTTCCACATTATATCCGTGGCTGGCGTGAATAAGTTGACAAGTATAAAATGTCAATTTTAGAGGGCGGCCATTTGAAAGTTTGACCGTTTCTGGTAAATCGGTAAATTAGTTAAATTTAAGAGTATGTATTGTTTTCCATATTATTTTAGGCCAATTTTAAAACTATGATAGTAAATTAGACAAAATCCTTACAGTTTTGGCAATATTAGACTTGTCAAGTTGTTCACCGACGAGTTATCAAGTTAATCACCGAATTATCAACTTGTTCTCAGCAACTATAAAAGTGTTTACAGTAGATATCAACTTAGGCACCATCAAAATAAGTATTGTTTTCTTGGGCAAGCAATGTTTTTTATAATACATGATACCTAACTGACAAAAACAAGGGAGGTAGGTACTTACTATTTGAACATCATTATCAAAATTAAAAAAAAAAGAGGTAACTGGACAAATATTAAAATCAAATGCTATGATTCTATTAGTTTCATATGGTAAAAGGAGTAATCACTGTAGAATATTCAATTGCTTCGTCCAAATCTGGATCAGTGTTAGATGTCAAGGGGTCATTGACTGTTTTAAGTTGCAAATAAAAGTCTTTAAAAGACTCGTCGATTAAATCAAAGACATCCAACAAGTCCTTTTTTTTCATTACTTAATGGTAAAGTCAGTTTTCATCGTACTGGAGCCATTGAATTGGTTGCCAGAGATATTTCTCCCCTGAGTCGTCTAGCTTTTTCATTTTTTTTTCTTACTCCGTCTGGCTGTATGTTGCCAGGGTACCTGGTGCACCCTCGAAAGGAAATCCCAGGGACCCTGACCAGCCCTGGTCGCTATTCACCGGCGACCCCTCCTCGTGGAGAGAGACCACACATTGCCTCTTCTGTCTAATTGAGGTGCGTGCCAGAATACGTCACGCGTCACCACCCTGGGCCAGTCTCTGCCAGGGCGACAGCTAGCCCTGAGTGTCACCCCTAGGCTCACGCTTATGGGGGACGGAGATCGTTCTGAGATCTCCGATTCCCAGCGCGTCTTCTCCTGCAGCACGGAAGATTGCTGTTCCTCTCACGTTCCTTCTCCGCCGCCTCTTTTGCAACCATCACCTCCTCACAAAACAAGGCGGCGGAGTTCCATAAACTTTCGCTGCTGACCATAGCCTGAACCATGGCCTGGAGCGTGATATTTATCACTCTGGCCACTGAAAGGCCACATCGTTGATCCGTCCACTCTGGGCAATCTGCCAGAGTGTGGAGCACCGTATCCGGTAAGCAGCCAGAACAGTAGTGGCACTCTGGCGTTGGCTCCCGCCTTATCCGATGCAGGTACACACCGAAGCAACTATGCCCGGTGAGTAGCTGCGTCAGCCGATAGGAGAGGCAGCAATGGCGCTTCTCAAGCCAGTCCTTCATTACAGGCCTTATCGCCTCAATTATATCATGCCCGGCTGTTGGTTGTCCAAGTCGCTCCTTCCACTCCTCCACGACTACCTGGCGGAGCTGAGACCTCTGTCCCTCGATTTCCTGTTAAGCAGGTCTCAGATCTCGCTCCCCTGCCTCTTTGCACCACAGGTATAGTGCTGCAAGGGCCCTCGCTTCCAGGTACCATGGAGGTGTACTGGCTAAAAGAGTTGCCGCTTCAAAAGAGACCGTGCGGTATCCTCTTATAATCCTGACGGCCAGCAGCCGCAGTGGACGTCGCAGTATTGCCACGTTACTGGCCGTTAGATTCCCTGCCCATACCGGAGCCCCGTAAAGAGCCATGGATCGCACGAACGCAGCATAGAGTCTTCTGCAAGAGGTGTCAGGCCCCCTTAAGTATGACAGTATCGTTATAACGACAACGCCACTCCCTTCAACTTGGGGGCCGCACGATCTTAGGTAAGGCGGAATGTCTCCTAGCCGGGACCCCTCCATGGGACCTGGAAGCGAGAGCCCTTGCGTCACTGTTTAGATGGCGCAAGAAGGCGCTGGGGCGAGGTCAAAGGCCTGCGTCTCGGGAAATCGAGGCCCAGCGGTCCCAGCTTAACCAGGAAACCGTGGAGACATGAAGGTGCGACTTGAGCAACCAAAGGGGGGATTCGCCACAATCGCGGCCATCAGACCGGTCATGGACGAGTGGCTGGAGAGGAGACACGGTGCTCTCTCCTACCGGTTGTCACAGATACTTACCGGGCACGGTAGCTTCGGTAGGTATTTGTGGCGAAGACACCGGGAAACCACGGCCAAGCGTCAGCACTGCGAGGACCGCAGCGATGACACAGCGCTCCACACGCTGGTGGAGTGCATGGCGTGGGCGCAAGAGCGCCAGGTCTTCGTAGTGGGTCTGGACGTGGACACTTTCTCGCTCGAGACCATGGTGCGAGCCATGATCTCCAGCGGAAGTAAGTGGGACTGCGCCGCCTCTTTCTGCGAGCAGGTCATGCTCGTGAAGGAGGCGGCGGGCGGGTACGGGAGAGAACTCTCCCACCCGAGATCCGCAGTCGGCGACTTGTCGCCGCCGACGTGTCTTCGCCGAAGACTATCGGCCTCCATGACCGGGGGCCTGAGGACGGTGAGAGGGCTGCTGCGTGACGTGAGGGATGCACGCACGCCCCCCCCCCCCCCTTAGAAGAACACCCGAAACCCCCAAAGACGCGGGGTAGCACCCGAACCACCCCCTAGGCGAGGCCGTAGCGGCGGCCGTGGGTCTGTTGGGAGTCCTGGGACATCCTTCCGAGGGCTTACCCGGGGCTCCCAACCATAGGCTGTTGGGCGTTACATGAGGTTTTTTAGTCGGTAGGAGTCCGGCATAGCATCCATGAGGATTTTCCCTCACGTTAAAAAAATGGTAGATAGCGTTCAGGTCATAGACAGTATGACCAGTTGAAATAAGAAATATTTCTTACCAGTTGACTTTCTACAATAATGGCTCTCATAGCTAGGAAATGTGGCCTTTAAAAGTGCGGCCATAACTGGACATCTCGATATGTCACGTATTGAACAGAAATATTCAACCTGTTCATAACTTGACATCATAACTTATCATGACTTAATTTGAGGAAGACGGCTGTCTATAACTTGATATCTCATTATGTCAGAATTCAAACAGAATATTCAGTTCGACATAACTTAATATATCAATTTGTCATTTTTAATCTCTCATTTTTTCAGACAGTCATAAGTGTGTAAGTGGAGATATCCAGAAACCGACATTATCCTGGTAGCTAAGTATATCTTGATATAACCACATATCAATCTTCGTTCACAAAAAATAAATAATCGATAACTAGGCATGTAGATTTATCAAATTAGAGACGATAAAATGCGAGATGTCAACATACTACCAAGCGTGATTACAAAAAAAATTATGTACATATTCAGTTGTAATTTTTTTATATATAGATTCATACCTTTAGGATCGTATTAAGCTAATAAAAAGAAAATCATACAAGTCGAGATGTCAAGTTGTTCACGCCAGCCACGGATATTAGGTACTTTATAAGAAAACCAGATAGAACTGTTGAGGGTCGGGAATGAGTCGAGGAAGAAATGGAAGATATTTTGCAAAAAAAAAACGATATAATAGAAGTCGAAAATTATTGAAGTGAAACTTCTTTATCGGCGTTGGAAAAAAATTTGCGTCACGTCACGTCACGTCACGTCACGTCACGATTTTTGGTTACGCGCCATCTTTGTTCTGTTCCCCACCACGGTGGATTCGAATTAAGAGTACTTTATCCAGGGATAGCATGTCATTTAAGGGTTTTTGGACTTTTGGACTTTTGGATGGGACATTGGTACTTTGGGTCTTTGGGACTTTGGAACTTTGAGACTTTGTGACTTTTGAACTTTTGAACTTTTGAACTTTTGGACTTCTGGACTTTTGGACTTTTGGATGGGACCTTGGTACTTTGGGTCTTTGGGACTTTGGAACTTTGGGACTTTCGGACTTTGGGACTTTGGGACTTTTGGACTTTTGGACTTTTGGATGGGACCTTGGTACTTTGGGTCTTTGGGACTTTTAGACTTTGGGACTTTGGGACTTTGGGACTTTGGGACTTTGGGACTTTGGGACTTTGGAACTTTGGGACTTTGGGACTTTGGGACTTTAGGAATTTGGGGCTTTGGGACTTTGGGACTTTGGGACTTTGGGACTTTGGGACTTTGGGACTTTGGGACTTTGGGACTTTGGGACTTTGGGACTTTGGGACTTTGGGACTTTGGGACTTTGGGACTTTGGGACTTTGGGACTTTGGGACTTTGGGACTTTGGGACTTTGGGACTTTGGGACTTTGGGACTTTGGGACTTTGGGACTTTGGGACTTTGGGACTTTGGGACTTTGGGACTTTGGGACTTTGGGACTTTGGGACTTTGGGACTTTGGGACTTTGGGACTTTGGGACTTTGGGACTTTGGGACTTTGGGACTTTGGGACTTTGGGACTTTGGGACTTTGGGACTTTGGGACTTTGGGACTTTGGGACTTTGGGACTTTGGGACTTTGGGACTTTGGGACTTTGGGACTTTGGGACTTTGGGACTTTGGGACTTTGGGACTTTGGGACTTTGGGACTTTGGGACTTTGGGACTTTGGGACTTTGGGACTTTTGGCCTTTGGGACTTTTGGACTTTTAGATGGGACCTTGGTACTTTGGGTCTTTGGGACTTTGGAACTTTGGGACTTTGGGACTTTTGGACTTTTGGCCTTTGGGACTTTGGGACTTTGGGACTTTGGGACTTTGGGACTTTGGGACTTTGGGACTTTGGGACTTTGGGACTTTGGGACTTTGGGACTTTGGGACTTTGGGACTTTTGGACTTAGGGACTTTGGGACTTTGGGACTTTGGGACTTTGGGACTTTGGGACCTTGAGACCTTGGGACTTTGGGACTTTGGGACTTTTGGACTTTTGGCCTTTTGGACTTTTGGACTTTGGACTTTGGACTTTTGGACTTTTGGACTTTTGGACTTTTGGACTTTTGGACTTTGGGACTTTGGAACTTTGGGACTTTGGGACTTTTGGACTTTTGGCCTTTGGGACTTTGGGACTTTGGGACTTTGGGACTTTGGGACTTTGGGACTTTGGGACTTTGGGACTTTGGGACTTTGGGACTTTGGGACTTTGGGACTTTGGGACTTTTGGACTTAGGGACTTAGGGACTTTGGGACTTTGGGACTTTGGGACTTTGGGACCTTGAGACCTTGGGACTTTGGGACTTTGGGACTTTTGGACTTTTGGCCTTTTGGACTTTTGGACTTTGGACTTTGGACTTTTGGACTTTTGGACTTTTGGACTTTTGGACTTTTGGACTTTTGGACTTTTGGACTTTTGGACTTTTGGACTTTTGGACTTTTGGACTTTTGGCCTTTTGGACTTTTGGACTTTTGGACTTTTGACTTAATTTAAGGTGAGGTGAAAATTAAGTTTATGAAGAAGTTTCACTTCTTACGTGTGTACACTAAGTACACGCAATTTTTTTTTTTCTTCTTCAGTTTGTCTGCATCCCGAATTAGTATCACACCCAAACTACTGAATCGATTTGAATAATGCCTGGCATAATCTGAGCTTATGATCCTATAATATAGGAAGGTTTTAGGACATTTTGATTCCGATATTTTGCGCGGTTCCTTTGAAAGAGGGGATGAAAGACAAAATGGGTTTTCAGTTGTAATTTCCCAACCTGTAGTGCAATTTCAAATATTTTTTTAGTATCAGAAAGGGAATACTTTAAGCAGCTCAATATTGAGCGTTTTGTAGTTCAGAAATTAGAGACATCTAAACTTTCGCTAAACCAAGAATTCATTGTAAGGGTCATTCTAAACTGGCGTGTTTGCTTAATCATAAAAGATAATATGATGAAGCAAACCGGGACAGTTTCAGATACTTCAATGAGTCTGATGTAGAAACACCTCTCCTTTTATACACCATATTGTGTGACGTAAGCCCTCGACTTATATTTGCCATAGAGCACAAGGAGAAAACCAAAAACCTAGGAGCACATTTATTTAGATATCAATCTACCCTCCTTCGCAATGAGGGTAGATCGATATAATATGCTCACTTTTGTAAACAAATTCTTTCACACTTCACCGCCAGTTGCAATTCCTCCATGACCGCAGTTTGAATTTAGAATTTAGGATTTCGGAATCTTGGATTTTGGATTGTGGATTTTGGATGGACTCTAATATTTTTACAAAGATCAGTAGAGATATAATGCGTACATGATAATAACAGTTTTCTCTCCAATTTCAGAACGGGGAAGATACCTGGGATCACCGTGCGAGTTCACGTGCAACCCCAAACTGCTCCATGTGTTCTGCGACCCCACGAGCGCCACGTGTCAATGTGACCCCAAACACCCCGTCGAACTGGGCGTCGCTAAGGGGTGCGCTAAAGGTTGGTTATGGTTGAAAATTTTGATACTTGTAGTACATAATCTTTCTTGAAAAACAACTGCTGAAAATATACATGAAATAGTAGATTTAACAAGTATTTGTTAAAAACTGTTATCAAATAAGCAGGCTGTATAAATTGGGATTTTTTAAGAGAACTGTAGTAGTAATTAATTGTTACATTTTTATAAATTTCCGTCTAATATTGACATTATAAGCTTATGCCATGAGATCTAACCAGCTGTTGAACATTATTCGGCTTCCACATACGCGTATAAGACTTGCGTCTCGATACCGTTGAAAACTGCAGCTACGAGTTACATGTTCGACGAAATGTGCCGTATAAATGTAACCAATGTGGATGCAGCATAATATGCATTACTAAGTATGTATAGGTATACAACATATAATTAGAGAAGCCACCGAGCCCAGAAACATCGACCTGAGATTCTCCAGCCTTTAGCAACATACATATATTATATCCACATCTGATTCTTGGTATTTTAATAACATAAAAAACAAAATAATTATCACCATCTCAGTCGATTTGGCGCCCACCTCTCGGCATAGGCCTCCCCCAAGGATCGCATCCAGCAGGCTCATCTGGCCAGGTCAAAAATAAATATGGAATGGACATATGTATACGCTTCTAAAATCAGTTTGAGAAAATACGATTGATAGCTCATAATTAGATTAATTTTCTCTAATAGGCTTGCTAAGGGATCTTAAAACCGGTTTTAAAATAAAAGAGCTGAACAATAACGATTTGTCGCACGCTTTTTGTTCAAAGTTTCCCCTCAAGGACTCGTCCATCTCTTTTGCTCCAACTTTCCGTTCGCAAAACTGTGCAACAGACAGCTAATTTGTATTTTGCCACAAATTATTTTGTACAAGCGCTACGAGAAAGGTCACTGCATTTGCTATTCTTTAATTTGTTGCCTGTTTTACAAAGATCAAGGCAACTGCGACTTATTATTACTAGAATCAGAGGAGGGGTAGTGGTGATTTAAACTGCCTTTGTGGCGCGGTGGCAAGTGTTTGCGACTGCCGTACCGACGTTTCGGCTTCGAATCTCGAGTCGAATCTAATATTTGTGTCATTCACGAATATTTGTTTCGGAGTTTGATTATCTTCTATGTTATATGCATTGATGCAAGTTTTCAAGCCGTCCATAAAGCCCTGAACATAGCTTAACGACTGCCATTTTACTGGCAACCGGGACCAGCGGCTGAACGTGCTTTGCGAAGCACAGAAACGCAATTAATCTCACAAAATGGTCAAGTGGTGGTCACCCATCCAAGGACTGGCCATAGTGAAGATTGCTTACTGCAGTGATGGTTTACAGAACACCGAGTTCACGGCCACAAGCACTTCTTTGATTATTTTGATTAAACTAGATAAAGTAATCGCTTACACACTTACATGTTCTTCAATTATTTTCAGCAAAGAAACTTGGAGAGCAGTGCTTCTATAGGCAAACATGTCAGGCCTTCGATGCTCACTCGTCGTGTGTGCAAGTCAATCATAACGCGTACTGCCAGTGTGACTCCGGGTTCCACAGCACCAGTCACAGCAGACCGACGCAAAGGGTCTTCTGTACTGAAGGTTAAATTTATTTAACTTTATAATATTTACTACAATTTTGGGAAATACTTATAAGAACGACCTTACTAATAAGCTTGCATTTACCATAACTTTAGATTTGGTGCTGCTGACGGCTGACATGCCGACGCTGCTGGGCGTAGCGTCGGGTATCTTCGTACTGGCGGGGCTGCTGTGTATGGTTCTGCACCTGTACACTAAAGCCCGCTATCACCCCACGCACCTAGCCGACGCGCGACTAACTCCGCCCTGCCTGTACTCACTCAACGACACCGGTACGAAATATTCTGGTACAAGAATGAAGCCCTGCGGCACACCTCACAAACAAATTCTTTTATAGTTTTAACAATATTAAATGAAATGTATTCATCACTTTGGTTTTCAATATTAATGTTATATCGGTAGATAGATGATAAATAGTCAATTGGAAAATAAGAACTTGTGAACCTTCCGTGTAACAAAAGAAGGTCTACACACTCAGAAGCCACCCAGAAATCATCACGTTTATTTGCATCAACACTGAAACGTTTTATCAATTCTTATCTATACAACAGCAGGCGGCACGCTGAGCGGCACGCGGGCGTCATCTCGCGCGTCTTCCCGGAGCGGCTGCACGAGTGGAACCCTGGAGCTGGAGAGTGGCGTGAGCGTGTCGGGAGAGTCCCGGCGCGCGTCTCGGCGCGGCGCGGGCGGAGGCGTGCCGGTGTCGGCGTCGCGCGCAGGTGCGGCGCGCACGGCGGCCATCTTGCTCATCTCGCGGCACCTGCACGTGCGGGGGGGGCCCGAGGGGGGCGGGGCGCGCGTGTGGCGGCGCGAGGCCGGCGCGGGCGCGGGCGGCGCGCACCCGCTCAAGTGCGCCGCCAAAGGTGATCCGGATAATGTATGCAGCGCGGCCCCATCATTTGCACGGCTCGGTGTACGGCGGCGGACACCCACCGCGCCCGCCGAATACTGTCCGCGACTTTGCTTTGTGAGGGCTGAAGTATCGGTCGTGCGCCTTCTTTTGAAACAATTCGAATTGCCGGGCATCTCCCGTTTCAACAAGTTTCTTTGGAAATAAGTAAAAATGTATTGTGACAAGGTCTAAATTTTTTTTTAAACCTGTCGATCGACAGGAATATCAAGAAATAATCGTGAAATTGTTCCGTTTTAGGTCAAATGATTGGCAAATTATAACATAAAAGCAAAGTGCGAAAGCATTCGGAAGGTGTCGGTCAAAGCATGAGACGTGTCCCGCCTGTGTCGAATGTCCGTTAGATGTTGCGTGTCGGTGTTAGCGACCACGGACGGACTCCAGTCTGCGACTGCGCTGCCATCCAACTACCTCCACCAAATATGTTGATTTTTTCTGAAGGAATTCACCAAGAAATTAGAATTATATTCAATTTCAATATTTATTCAACTTGATAATATGTTGGTTTTTCTGTTTCTCCAATCTATTTAACTGCAACCCATCGCAGTTTACTCAACAGTCAAGAACCTAATTTGGAACCGATTGGATCAAAATATTGAATCTCGTCCCCATATCCCACATATTCTCAGCGTATTTGGCAATCGTCATTTTTCGCGTAAGTATAGCTTGATGTGAAGCTTTACTTGTGGTTGTCTGGGCTTCTGGTGCAAAGTCGCAGAATGAAGTGTTTGGCGTTGCGAGCAAGATGGCCATGGTCCTACTCTGTCTATCTATTTCCCACACTCCTTGTTTGAATGAGCTAACGAAACTGAAGATCCAGAAATGGATTTGAAGACTAAGCAATTTCTGTATGTATCTCAAACTAGCTATAAGCTTCACAAGCAGTGCTGCATGGAGGTTGATCGCTTCAACACTGGTCACAATACTTTTGATGATAATTACATTTCCTTCGTAAGAACTGCACGTTATGAAGCGATTTTACCTAATATTTTTCATCTTAATACCTACGTCTGCAGCAACTTTTAGCTATTTGCGAACATAGTTTTATATCGAAAGTAATTTTGCAGCAGATAAACATTCATCAAAAGTACTAATATTTTATTCTTGTTCAGCAAGGCAATCAGCATCACTTTTAAACAGATTACAAATACGAGACATCGTACAAACACACGAACGTTTCATTTCAAAAGGGAACATTAATATCCAATTGCGATTAACAAACATGTAGTGCTGTTCGCAAGCACATTCAGATCAGCCAAGGCTTCAGTTTCATGGCCCAACACTGCTTCCAGCTTCTATCTGTACATTTCACTGGCTGTGCATGTAGACGTTTGCTTTCAATCACTATCTATGTAATTGACTAGAACAGTTCCTAAAAAGTGTTGTCCAATATAATGACCATATCATCACTGTATCTCTCTGATAAACGGTTGTGCCGTTTCATTTTTGCTTCCATCCCCTGTAAATGATCAATGTAATTTTATTGATACTCTTGGAATATCTTCTATGCAGTTCCATGACCCATCTTCGACATTCTTATATTTGGTGCCTATTTCAACGCATGACATATCCACGTTCATACATTGATGTGTATTGATTTGACCTCATATACAATACTGTTTCTATACCATTTCACTTAACACTACACAGAAGTAGCAAAGAAAGTACCTATCGCATTAATTATCCCGTATGTTGACTTAGGATTCGCTTTTGCTATAACTGTTTGTACTGTAATATTGTTGTTAACTGGAATTACTATTAATTTAATAGTAGGTTTGACATCGAAATTTAATGTTGTTAAGTTTTAATTATTACATACACTTTTGTGCAGCTTCAGAAAAATAAAGGAATCAAATCGCTTTTAACAAAATTAACCAATGAGAGCGTTAAATTCATATTATTTGCTTCAACAATTTACCTTGAAGACATGTAATATCTTCCTTCATGTGCAGGTTCAAGACGTCCAAGTATAAGTTCAGTGCAAAGCAGTTCATCATCGATAAGGAGCTATAGCGCAAGGAGGTGGGAGAGAGAAAGAGAGCAGAAAGAACGAAGACAGATGAGCATGCGTCTCGCTCAGCTCCACGACAAGATGGCGGCGGGCCGAGACGTGCCGAAGCATGCACCGACACCGTCGCCGCGCTCACCGAACAACTCCACAGATGGACTGCTACCGTCTGTATGTGAAATTAGAGAAGTATGATCATTCCTCTTAAAATCCTTAGCAGTAGAGACATTAGCATCGTATAACGATAGAAGGTCTTTGGTCAAATGTTACTTTCAATTTCACTATAAACCTTTCTATTCTCCATTACTCTCTATTTTCATTATTAAGCTACCTTCTGATCTGCTCAAGTGCCTCCTCAGTTACCTCCCCTCGATAGTTCTTAAGACTTACATTACCAGACAAGTCCCGGTCGGGTAAGCGGAAGTGATTCACATTTTGGCAGCAGTTGTGTTAGTCCCACCGTTATACGGAGCAAGCCTATTGACATTTAAAAGACACTACAGATATTACACATCTACATATACAATACGAGTATCTACAGCCCGAGCATGATACAAATATATCCATAAAACAAATGTTCACTTTGGTTGCAGTTGATGACAAACACGCAGCCGCCGCTGCAGGGAGTGGACGGGCCGTGTTCCTCGTCCTCGCTGTACTGACATTCGCCTCACGTCAAGACGCGGCGGTCCCTGGACTCGCTGTCGTCTGACGGCTCCCCGGCCATCGCCTGGATGTAGACCGACGACCGCATAGACCATGTATGGGCAACCTCCTCCACAAGAGAAATTTCAAATAGTCATAAATTAAATAAATAAATAAATAAATAAATATTCACGGACATTTTACACAACGCTATCTGATCCCAAAGTAAGCTAGGAATAACCTGCTTGTGTTATGGGTATCAGACCACGGATATTAATACTTATATACTTTAAACACATACATATTATACATAGTAACACCCAGACTCTTGAGACAAACATTTATGGGTCACACAAATATTTGTCTCCGGTGGGAATCGAACCCACGACCTCCAGCGCCGCAGACGGTATCACTACCGACTGCGCCACAGAGGCAGTAAACAAAGATAAATTATTGAATTGAACGTCTTATTGTCAGTAAGATTACTGTCGATCATCTAAAACTGTATATTCAAATTGTAAAGACTATAATGGATTAAAAACATTTCTTAGTATGTACGGCCCGTGACCTGATAAGTCCTAGAAATATTACGCCTTTGGATAAGCAGAAGTTGCCCATACCTGTTCTAGAGCCTCTAAGAATTTGTACAAATGCGGGATAATGTGCTACATAGGTAGACTTAGATAGGTTGTTTGAAAGTCTTCCTCCTAATACCGTACCGACTGTAAGTGAAGATCATTTGGACGAAGAGAACATTTCTGTGTTTCTATCAGAAGAAATATAAATATCATTCGGAAAAATCTTAGTAGCTGTTGCGACGCGTAGCTTGTTAGAAGCACTCGTACTATTAGTATACATAGCTTTCGATCGAGAAAGATTTGATCTGAGGTATAGCGCAGTGTATTAAAACGATATTAAAAGAAACTACCAGTGCGATAAGTATTAAGCTTCATAAGGTTCTTTCTATGGGTTAAGAAATCATCTTCACCTGTATTTTAAAAAACGACTTTAAAATCGAATTTAACGTGCTTCCTACTGTTTCTTGCATAAATAATATAAACAATATTATTGTGTTCATTTCCAATAAATCGACACATTAACCCGCATTGGCAAATTCACACAAAATAGTGAGTCCCTCCCTATTTCACTAATTAGTCTGCT
Organism: Miltochrista miniata; assembly: GCA_933228765.1. Classification (NCBI taxonomy): domain Eukaryota; kingdom Metazoa; phylum Arthropoda; class Insecta; order Lepidoptera; family Erebidae; genus Miltochrista; species Miltochrista miniata. The sequence continues at coordinate 36,307,843 of OW121758.1, read as the reverse complement.
AAATACAAATACTCGTGAAAAATATAGAACTGTACCGCGACTGAAAAAGAAAAATATTAGGTACGGAATTACGGATTCACATTTCGTGGTGTATCTACTGTCAGATAGAAAGTTCTAGAAAAGTGACTGACAACCTTTTAGTGAATATGAATAACCTTGTAACCCGAAATACAAAGTAGAAGAAATACAAAACACCGAATGTAATGTGAAATATATTTAGTGAAAGGACATTGCGGGCTTAAGATAGACTCGCGCAAAAACCTAGAATCCCAATTGTTGTTGATAATTGTAAGTAATGCTTAAGCTTTTAGTTAGATTACCAAGATATTACCGACGTTTTTGTTTTATTGAAACTGCATTGAGTCCTAATGATTTGGTAACTGGTCTGTACAAAAAAAATATTATTTAGTATATCCATGTAGTTAGCATCCTTTTAGGGCCGACTAAGCGAGTTTTGCACCTCTGCTCTGGTTTTGTAAACGTCTAGTCTATGGTGATCCTTTTCAGTCAAGTGGGCCGTAAACTTATCTGCCGCTTTAATGTTATAAAATTAATAATTTTTTAGCTCTCCGATATGATATGTTCTCCTGATGATGAACCCTCAAGTTGACGGCTTAAAATTATGCCATTATTTAGGCAAATTTGTTAGGATAAGCGGTTGCTAAACCCCGTTTTTGAGTATGTCCAGAAAAAATACAACTACATAGTACGTCGGCCCTAGTAACGACATGGATATTTTTAAACAACCCACTTGTATTTACTCGCGGAGAGACTTAAAATAAATAGGAAAGTTCATGCTCAGTCTCCGAAACGTCTGGGTAACATTTTAAGACTAGTTATTATTAATAGCGCTGTAAAAAACTTTGTGTAAGATGTTATAAACTGTACAAGATGATTTTTGTATTACGAGTAGATAGTTGTTTAATATTATTTTAAAAATGTGTTACAAGGTGAAGGATGACTGACTTTAAAAAACTATATCCAAATATTTTCATGTTCGGTTTTATGTAAGTATAATAATATTAATTTAATATCAAATTGATACGAACTGGCCAAGTATAAGTGAAAACCGAGAAAGCAGATATATAAAGACCGGTAAAACAAATGAAGACCAGTAAAACAATTAAGTACGGCAAAACAAATTTAGATCTGTAAAACAAATTAAGATCGGTAAAACAAATTAAAGTCGGTTAAACAAATGGAGATCGGTAAATCAAATATACATCGACAAAACAAATGAAGATCGGCAAAACAAAATAAAGCATAGTAAAACAAAAATGAATAAACGTATAGTATGGCCAGTGGTACGGTAGGTCAGAGAGGATATTTTGTCATGCAGATGTGAATGATGTGATATAAGTTAGCCCTTACTTTAGTCTATTCTTTGTTACTATTGTACCTGATTGTTGAGTTGTTTCAGTATTGTTATTGATGCCATCTTTTTGGTTTCTTTTTGTTCTACATAGTGACATTAGGCTAAGTATATGTGTATTAATGTAGATAGGATAGGTACCTATATCATGCGAAAAATACAAAACAAAAGGGCGGGAATTTATATAAAAAATATGTAAGTATTTTTTTCTTTTCACAACAATTCCAACGATGCAGGTCTAATTTAAAATAGGTTTTTTTTTAATGAGTTCCATAGACTAGATAATATTATAAGAACCTCCATTCCGTGCTATCAAGGTAAGAATACATGTAAATTATACCTAATATTAAGTAGTTAGTACAGGAGTGATTGCGAAGTGGCTCCGGCCAGGCCTTATAGTTCAGGAAACTGGAGCTTGGAGTATGCAAATTCATTAGAAACATAACATTTTGTACTTGTCATGTAAATATAGTGTGGAGAATATGGCCTTTAGTGTTTGCTTGCTGGAATTCAATAGTTTTATGATGTCTTCATTTGGTTTCATCTTTCACCATAAAGGTCACAGGGTTAATTCTTGACAAACTTGAAAACTTCTGTCTGATAACCATAACACAAGCAGTTTAATCTTATATTACTTTTTGATCAGCTGGCGCTGTGTAAATATATTCGTGAATATTTATTTATATTATAATTACTTATAAAAAAAGAAATAATGTAATTCAATTGCTTGAAAACAACTATAAGCCCCGCACGTTGATATTGCGCTTGGCGGCCATCTTTGTAACCTCTTGGTGACGTATGTCCGTCGAGCAGTCAGTACTAAAAAAATACCGTACGCAGCTTCGCGAGGCCAGCGCACGCTCGCGCTACGTCACGATGACGTCACTTAGCTGTCATTATGACAAGGTTCCAGCGCATTACCAACTTGCGGGACTTATACCTATCAATTAGTCCATCTACTGCTCGGCATAGGCGTCACCCTACTGAAGAAGGTTGATACAGAATTTAGTTTTGAGGTTTTCGCCACCACTTTCGAAAGTCAGAATGTGCACCACTTGCTCCCCAATAAGTAGTGCAAAAGTTGACTTTATACTGCTGGTTAATGGCACTTGGTGCAACCTGCTGCACATATTGAATCTATACTTTATTTAGACTAACACTCAAGTTCTAAAGCAAATGAAGACATCGTAAGGCAACGTTTAAATGAAAAAAGATCAAAGAAATTATATAATCGTGATATTAAATAGTAGCTAATTACAAAGAGTAGGTACCCCATGATTTTATAATAGCACAGGAAAATGTGACTCAAACGCATTCGACGTCGGAACGTTTTTGTGACTTGTGTTATCGCTGTTTGACTTTGTATTGCCAAAATAAAATGTCAACTGAAATGAGCCTTTTTATTTCCCCTAAGAATTATCCAGGAAAACATCGCAGTCTGGGACTGGATGTAAAAGGCGCAGGACTGCATGTTTTGGTATCAATTGGGTGAGGTCTACCTCCAGCAGATCTACATAAATCATTTAACCCTAATGGGTCCCTATTTCTCTCCTACATCACGCGTGAAGGGCTGTTTTTTAAATGTTTCTTGCGTTTTTATGAAGAAAAGCATAGGAAAAATTGGAATGAAAAGAAATACAAAGCCGCAATGTAGGTTTCATGATTTTTGGGCAGTAGAAAAAGTTCGCCCGGAAAAGTACCTAGTACCTGTCAAGGAGTGGTACCTATATGGTATGATGAGGTTCAATCGGGAATAAGGAACTCGCAACTTCTATCAATACTAATTGGCATTCTTACCATAAATTTATGGCAACACTACGGAAATTGCACAGCGATAGTTATATAAACTTGTAATAATTTACGCTCAATTATAAACTTGGCTCAAGTCTTAGAAATTATCACTAAATTTTGTTAAATGGTCATCTATTAATAGTCTCTCCGAAATTAAACTCGGAAACATGCTAAATATAATATATTTTAGTTAGTATCCAGTATCCAGTGGTTTTTGTTCCAATAATACACTTTTAAACGACGATGACCTTCCAAACCCAAGATCCTCAGTATTATTACTGGGTTATTATGCCGCTGCATGATAAATTGAGGAGTTAATTCGGGCCCCTAGCTAACCACAGCGGCCATTTTCAACACGAACACCGACGTCAAATTTAAGGGCGCCTTCAAATTAGAGGCGTGAGGAAGCGCTGCGGTGGTGCGCCATTTTTTAATACAATATTTAGAAGCGCGGTTGCAGCGCCACAGACGTGCCACACGACGTGCCAACTGCGCTTCTAAATATTGTATGAAAACTAGTAGTGGCGCGTCTAGCGCATGAGCGCACCACTGTGGCACCACGGCCACAGTATATATATGTATACAGTGCCACGGCGGCGCTTCTTCACGCCTCTAATTTGAAGGCGCCCTTAATGTTCTTCCAACTGTGTTCCTGATCTTTCTTTACTTCCATACAATCTTCCAATTTTTCCGTTTATAGTTCGCTCAAGGTCAACTGTGGCTGCCTACCTACCTCTTTGTTGAAAGAACTTTAAGCTTTAATACTGAAACCTTTGATTAAACAGGTGTGGCGTAAATAGCACAGACGTACAATAAGTACCTACTTATTGTAAGTCTGTGGTAAATAGTGGTCCAACCACCAAGGTGTGATAGAACAGGTGCCCCACTATAACATACTGCATACTACAATACTACAATTTCACCCAGATTTACCCAAAGGTTACAAAAATAATGAACATTTTTTTAAAAATCTTCCCTTTTTTGAAAAGTTGGCTGTAGTTTAGAGGGAAATCGCTATTTTTGGCTTCTGTTTCTCTACATTAAGGCTAAATACATGAGCTATCAAAAAAATGGTTTATTAATTTCCACTACAAACGTTTTAGTAATTTTTACTGTTAAAGTTAAAATCGGGTTAAGAAAAATTACTAATTTCAACTTACGTACATTACACTTATACTTATAACGTTTATTTATTACTAGATGATGTTCGCGGCTTCGCCCGCGTGAAATTCGGTACCCGTTCCCGCTTCCCGTGGGAATATTTTCTCGGAATGAAAAGTAACCTATGTGGTATTCCATACTATAAGCTATCTCTGTACCATATTTCAGCCCAATCCGTTCAGCCGTTAGAGCCTGATTGAGTAACAAACATCTAAACATCCAAACATCTTCACAAACTTTCATATTTATAATATTAGTAGGATTAGTAGGATATTCGTTATATTATAAATTGGGTTTTTTTAGAGGTATAGAACTTTGAAATGGAATAAACCAAAAGTGATATTTTTTATTGATATGGAATTGACTGTATTCGAAAGACAATCTTCTGGCATTATAATTTAAATATGATTTCTGGCTTATGACCGCCACGGCTGGCTCGGCCATAGCCTAATCTAGAGGTCCAATTTTCGATGACTTTTTCCAATATATGTGGTGTTGGGCTCCATATGGTCACTCGTTTCGGGCTTATCGGCGTACACTAGCTACTTCACACATCCCCACAGAAAATAGACAAGTGGCGTTAAATCGCACGATCCTGTAGGCCAATCCAAAGATCCAAAACGTGAAACTATGCGGTTACCAAACGATTCCTTCAATAAATCAATTGTGACACGAGCTGTGACATGTTGCGCCGTCTTGTTGAAACCACAACTCCTGCACATCATGGCTGTTCAATTGATGACCGAAAAAGTCAGTAATAATCGCTCTATAGCGGTCACCATTGACTGTAACGTTCTGGTCAGCATCGTTTTTAAAGAAGTACGGACCAATTGTTCCACCAGCCCATAAAGCACACCACACAGTCAGTTTTTCTGGATGAAACGGTGTCTCAACATACACTTGAGGATTATCATCACCCCAAATACGGCAGTTTTGTTTATTGACGTATCCATTCAACCAAATGTGGTGGGCCTCATCGCTAAACAAAATTCGCTTATGAAAATCGCGATTCGGACAGAACCATGATTTTCAAAATTTTGCACAATTTGGAAGCGTTGTTCAGGCGTCAGTCTATTCATGTTGAAATGCCAAACCACTTGACAGCTGACAAAATTATCGCCAGTTAAAAAAGTGTTGGCAAATTAAAGTTCTATACCTCTAAAAAACCTTTCGGACTGTTGGTTCCACTGCTAAGTTCCACTCTAAGGGGTCCAACAGGATTTTCATATACTCATGGACCCACTACATAATAATGGTGGGGCTATAAGGACTTTTAAATACATATGTACCCCCGGTCTGTAAAAGATACAAGACATAAAATGCACTTTAAATTGAATATTTATGATAGCTGTCAATACTTGTAATGTACAATCAACAATAACATACCTACCTCTATCATGTACAAGATCGACAAAATAAATGAAGATCGGCAAAACAAATGAAGATCGAAAAAACAAATGAAGATCGAAAATACAAACGAAGATGGGTAAAACAAATGAAGAACACCCGTTATTAGTCAGATATTGGCCGTAGAATAGGGGAGAAAACCAGGTCACTCTCCCTCTGGCTCGTACCCTGGTGCAAAGATTAGCTATTGCCATCCAGAGCGGTAATGCAGCCAGTGTTATGGTGTGGGCACCTATGCATCTGATACGAGCCGGAGTGGGTTATTTAGCTAACAATATTTTGTTAGCTTGATATTAATTTATTCTTGACATGTTTATGTAATTAAATAAAATTATGAAATTAAATTTGATTATTCAACATTATTATTTATTTAAAATATTATTAATCTCCTAGCCTAGATATCATTAAATTGTAGTTTGTTAGTGGAGCACCTGTACTATCACACCTTGATGGTTGGACTACTATTTATTAGACCACATCCAGTACAAAGTCAGACAAGACATTATATTATCAAAGACTGAAACATACACTGTTGGCTAGGTAATACATAATATTTACAAAGTGCAACATAGGTAAGGTACGTAGTTACGTATATGGCTGTGTAAAGTTATAGGTAACTATACTTAGAAGACCTTATATTCTCGAACCTTGACGGCGACCTTTGACTTGGAATCATGTTCACTTTACAAAAAACCACCGTCATCTGCAAGGTGTTCGAGCTAATCATCAACAAACAGCTCATGCGCTATCTGGAGGATCACTCGTTAATTAACGATCGCCAATATGGCTTTAGGCCGAAACGATCAACGGGTGACCTCCTAGCGTACGTAACGCACACCTGGGGTGAGGCTATGGAGAGGCACGGCGAATCTCTGGCTATTGGCCTAGACATCGCTAAAGCCTTTGATAGGGTATGGCATGCGTCGCTTCTTTCCAAGCTGCCGGCATATGGTTTATCGCCTCAGTTATGCCGCTGGTTGGCCAGCTTCCTGCACGGGCGACGTATACGGGTCCTCTGTGATGGTCAGGCTTCCTGCTTTTTGCAGGTAAATGCCGGGGTACCACAGGGATCGGTATTGTCCCCAACTCTCTTTCTTCTGCATATCAATGACATGCTGTCCCTTGGGTGCATTCATTGTTATGCGGATGACAGTACTCTACATGGGAGCTATTCTGACCGCCCAGCGGAGGGGCGTTGTGACGTGGACGAAAAGAGACGGCAACTCGTGGCGGATCTCGACCGGGACCTGGGTCGCATTGCCCAATGGGGTTCAGACAACCTGGTCGAGTTCAATGCCAGAAAAACGCAGGCGTGTGCGTTTACAGCTAAGAAGTCCCCATTCCTACCCCTACCCTCTCTTCAGAACATTACGGTTCCACTAAAGGACAACCTGGAGATTCTCGATATAGACGTCCGGCGTGAGCTCAATCACAAAAACTACATAGAGAGTTGTATTGGGCTGGCCTCGCGGAAACTCGGAGTCCTAAATAAGGTGAGACGGTACTTCACGCCACATCAGAGATGTTTGCTGTACAAGACGCAGATTCGTCCCTGCGTCGAGTACTGTTCTCACCTCTGGGATGACTCCGCGAGGTACTTGTTGGACGCACTTGACGCTATGCAGAGTCGTGCTGTCCGAATAATTGGTTGTCCTGAGGTGACGGGAGGCCTCGAACCGTTGGCGCAGCGAAGAACCGTAGCGTCCTTGGCTGCCTTCTACCGAATGTATCACGGCGAATGTTCTGAAGAGCTCTTCAATCTGATCCCACCATCACCTTTCCGATCCCGAACAACGCGTGCCGGGCAGAGATGCCACTCATACACAGTGGAGAGAATCTTCGCCAGAACCGAGCGTTTCAAAAGATCGTTCCTCTGTCGAACTATAAAAACTTGGAACGACCTGCCCGCACATTAGACCATATATCACGGGACTAGCCTTTGCAACCACCGCATACAAAAATATTCTGCCAGTTTTCATACAAGTGAAAGGGGAAACACAAAGACATATAAAATTTCATTGCATTTAAAAATGTATTAATCGACAAACGCGTAATGGCTGTTGTGTGTTAATTTTTATTGTACAGTCAACTACAATGAAATGTACTAGTTTAATCATATAAAATGATGTACTGATGTACAGTGCTTTTTATAAAGCCAAAAGACCAAATGGTCATGTGCAATGGCAGAAAACAATGTTTAAGTAAGGCGCATCCTGTGGTTAGATGATCTAAGGCCCGCACACGTGTTTCCCTCATCTTACAACCCCGGGTTCTTTAAGAGGAGCGTGAAGAGGCACATCACAGGGCCGCCAACTTGAGGACCGCTGTAAGAAGTGGCCCCCAATCGCAAGATGCGCCACGGCTACCCATCGTGGCGACGTCAATTTGGCGAGCTGAATATAAAAAAAAAAAAAAAAAAAAAAAAAAACAACAACATATTTATTTCTGTGATATTTATTTTTAGGATTTTATTTGCAGTTTTTAGCTTGATATAGCTCAATAAACCTAAAAGTTTCCTCGGTGCTCATATTGTTCTTCATTTCGAGTGCGTGCATTCACAATCGCGACTCCGATCAAACTGATGCATCGGCAGACGTGTGGACAGACGCCGGACGTTCGCGCCGAAACCCTTTGATACGTGCCACAAAAACCGACAACAAACGGATTCGAGGCGGACGCGTCTGCAGACGTTAAATACCTATCACAGACGCACAAATCACCCCTCTACACGTCGTTCGGACGCATCTGCAGGTGACGTCTGCGGATGCATCCGCCGACGTGTAGAGGACGCTTTAGCCTTCTAACCTAACCTATCCAAGTCGGATTGAGCGGGGTTAATCCTGCAGTGCACATATTTTAAAAAAGGGACTGTTTGAGAAAAGGACATTTCGCGAAAAGGACGTTTTGGGAAAAGGACATTTTGAGAAAGGACATTTCGAGAAATGGACACTTTTTAGATGAGATGAGACAGAGTGTTGCCAGGTCCTATTGGATGAAAATCGGTACAAAGGGTAAAAATAATCGGGACTTGGGGTTTTAAATCGGGACAAAATAAAAAAAAACGGTCAAGTGCGAGTCGGACTCGCGCACACGAGGGTTCCGTATCAAAAAACGGCAAATATCACTTTTGTTGTGGGGTTAAGGGGGGGGGGGGCTTAAAACCCCCTTTTTCAGACTTTTTATAGCAGCAACAGAAATACATCATTTGTAAACAGCGGTTATTTGCGATTTTTTGTTTGATAGCTGATGTGACCGGGATGGTTCTTGGCTTGGATAAATTTTAGAGATCAACAGCTCACTTCTTGAGTGATGAAGGGATTCTACTAAAATTACGCAGGAAACTACAGGCCATGTTTGGGTTTAAGAGCAGTCGCGGGTAATTAACACCTGTCTTAGATTGTTACAAACGAAGCTCATATTGACGCTCATGTAGACGCTCATATAGACGCTTGTTTGATGATTGTAGCCCTAATCGTTTTACCAGAACTCCTCCATGGGACCTGAAAGCGAGGGCCTTGTGTAATATTATAAATGGCGCAAGAAGCCACTGAGATTTGGCCATAGACCTGAGAAATCGATACTCAGCAGTCCCATCTCTGCCAGAAATCATAGAGACTTGAAAGGTGCGACCTGAGCAACCAAAATGGGGAAACTCCACAATCAAGGTGATCAGACCGGTGCCATCCGATCAGATGATATCGTCGGCAACGCGTGCAACCATGCTCCCGATTCTGGCCGAGTTATCGCTCGGAGTCTAGCCTATCTATTATCTATTTAATGTGTAGCCGAAAGGCCTCTTTTAAAATGTTGGTTCTTGCAGTTTTAAAATGTAGGTACCCTTAAACTGTAAAGAAGAGCTAGTTTTGGGGATTTAAAATCTGAAACACGTTTATTTCTTTCTATTGCCGAATTTTAAGATCTACAAGAATTCACTTTTTTCTTTCGTACAATACAAAACTTGCCACCTTGTTTCACCTCGAATATCGACGAATATCTATTTAACTACTGTATATTTACCGTATATTTACGTCACAAAATATAATTAGGTACTCTCCAAATGTCATGTTTATAAATAAAGTTTTTTCTATATCTAGAGACGTTTTCATCGAGATGTAGGGAATTATTTTATTTGAAACGGCAACACTGTTCAGAACCTAACGGACCCCGTGAGGGGACAGATACTCGGGGTCCGTGATTTATTAACGGGGGAGGAGAGTGGGGGTCCGTAGGGAATTCTTTTTCCCAACGGACCCCACGTATTTTGCAAGGGGTCCCTTGGACATGAAATTATCTTTAATTCCCAACGGACCCCGTGAGGGGACATACACAGGGTCCGTTGGGAATATACGGACTAGTTGACCCGTGAAACTTCGTTTGCGTCACAAGACAAGAAATGATTGGTCAGGATTGGCGGAAATATGCGTAATGAATCTGTCCCTGATGCAGAGGGATTGTACAAGTCTGCTCAGATATAGAGCTTACAGTATCGGCAAATGCACTACATTTACTAGAGCTGATACAGACACCGAGAGGCGATCATCAACAGTCATAAAAGGAAAGGTTTTTAATCGTAGACATACAAAAGACAAGAATGAATTCAATAATTATTTATTGCGAGATACTGATGTAACAATACCGGAATGTATTTAATCGACCTCCTCAATGGTAGGTCCCGCGCCGCCGCCGGGAGCCGCGCCTCCGGCCCCTGGGGCTCCGCCGGGGAAGCCGGGCATGCCTCCTGGCATACCGCCCGGCATGCCACCGGCGCCCTGGTACATCTTCGTGATGATGGGGTTGCAGATACCCTCAAGTTCCTTCTGCTTATGCTCGTATTCCTCCTTGTCAGCCAGCTGATTGGAGTCCAACCATTTAATGGTGTCATTGCATTTATCGAGAATGATCTGCTTGTCTGAATCTGTGATCTTATCCTTGAGTTTCTCATCCTCCATGGTAGATTTCATGTTGAAGCAGTAAGATTCCAGGGCGTTCTTGACCTGGATAGTCTCCTTCTGCTTTTCATCCTCGTTCCTGTACTTCTCTGCTTCGTTAACCATGCGCTCGATCTCCTCCTTTGAGAGACGGCCCTTGTCGTTGGTGATGGTGATTTTGTTTTCCTTGTTGGTAGACTTTTCGACGGCAGAGACGTTCAGGATACCGTTAGCGTCGATGTCAAAGGTGACCTCGATTTGGGGCACACCACGAGGTGCAGGTGGGATACCGGTCAGTTCAAACTTTCCGAGCAAATTGTTGTCTTTGGTCATGGCGCGTTCACCCTCAAATACCTGGATGAGTACACCGGGTTGGTTATCAGAGTATGTGGTGAAGGTTTGTGTCTGCTTGGTGGGAATTGTTGTGTTACGTTTGATTAGCGTGGTCATAACACCACCAGCGGTCTCAATACCGAGCGACAGCGGGGTTACGTCGAGCAGCAATAGGTCTTGTACCTCCTCAGACTTGTCTCCGTGGAGGATGGCAGCCTGAACAGCAGCGCCATACGCTACGGCCTCATCAGGGTTGATGGATTTGTTTAGCTCCTTGCCATTAAAGAAGTCTTGGAGCAGCTTCTGCACCTTGGGAATACGAGTTGAACCACCCACAAGGACAATGTCATGGATCTGAGACTTGTCCATCTTGGCATCCCGTAGGGACTTCTCTACGGGTTCCATGGTAGATCTGAACAGATCAGCGTTCAGTTCCTCAAAACGAGCTCTGGTGATGGATGTGTAGAAATCAATACCCTCAAACAGGGAATCAATTTCAATGCTAGCCTGAGTGGATGATGACAGAGTTCTCTTTGCTCTCTCACAGGCTGTGCGTAGCCTTCTGAGAGCCCTTTTGTTGGTGGCTAAGTCCTTCTTGTATTTCCTCTTGAATTCCTGAACAAAGTGGTTAACCATTCGGTTATCGAAATCCTCTCCTCCCAAGTGCGTGTCGCCAGCGGTGGATTTTACTTCAAAGATACCATCTTCAATGGTCAAGATGGACACATCAAAGGTTCCACCACCGAGATCGAAAATCAGGACATTACGTTCTCCAGTCCCCTTTTTGTCAAGACCGTACGCAATCGCTGCAGCTGTAGGTTCATTGATGATACGGAGAACGTTCAAGCCAGAAATGGTACCTGCATCTTTTGTGGCTTGTCTCTGTGAGTCGTTGAAGTACGCTGGAACCGTGATAACTGCATTCTGCACTGTTTTGCCGAGATAGGCCTCAGCTGTTTCTTTCATTTTAGTGAGCACCATAGAACTGACTTCCTCGGGGAAGAAGGTTTTGTCTTCTCCCTTATAGGATACCTTAATCTTTGGTTTACCACCATCACTGACAACCTCGAAAGGCCAGTGTTTCATGTCAGCTTGAACTGTGTCATCTTCGAACTTGCGGCCGATGAGACGTTTGGCATCTGTAACAACCAGAATAACGTTTAGACCAGGCTCTTGAAACAAACTATATTTAAAAAAGTGTTGGATTTTCTCAGATTATTTTTATCACTCAATATTTTCAGAGACTCTAGTCTAGTATATTGGTTATCATCATGAAAGTTTAACATCCCTATGTAATATTTGCTGCCAGATCCACATTCAGTTAGCTTAGAAGTACAATAACAAATTATAATGGTGAGCAAAATTGGGTGTGCCATGTAATGCATTACTTTTAACTTGACCCCTTGAACATTGAATCTGTCAAACCCTTACTTTTTTTTTTTGCCCATTCTGTTGGATCCCATCTTGGGACTTGCAACAGATAGGGGTTTTTTGCTGACATTGGTTTAGAAAAACCTTATTTTTTCTAAATCTAATTTGAATTTTGAGCTCTTATTAGTATTATCATTATAATTAATTTCTTTTTCTAATTCCTTACGCTACCACTTACTTTGAATTGCATTGTGACCGTTGTATGAAAAATAATATGGGTTACCTAGAACTTTAACTTTTATTTTCTAATTTATATAAAATAAAAAAAACAAAACGCTTGCTGGGTATAATATTATATATTTAGTATACAATCTTACGTAAATAATAAAATAAAAACTAGAGATGCGCCGAATGTGGGTTGAACCGAATTCGAACATTCGGCCGAATATTCGGTATAAAATGTACCGAACCGAATATTCGGCCGAACTATTCGGTTCAAATAAACGCGGTAAACAGGTTAGTACAGGTCAGTCGACGTGGCTGGCGACATTCTTTCAGCGCTAGGCGCGCAGCCCTCAACCCCAGGGCGCCGACTCTCAATCGTTCGAAGAAAGTTTAGAGTCGAAATAAGTCTTTTGTCTCACCTTTAGCACAGTATAAAGAGAACTACTAATGATATGTCGGCTGTGCCTTTAGTCACAAAGATTTCACCAGTAAAACTCCGTCTATGCAGGGAATCGCCACTCTGTTGCTATTATATAGTGGTTCGCTTAGGTCTACAGATCCTGCAAGCTGTAAATAATCGAAGTTGTCACGAAGGTCCCTAAATACGTTAATACTCGTAATCCTTATAGCACGCCTCTATGCACCACCAGCTCAAAAATGACAACAGCACTCCATGTGTGGCTGCACGCGCCATCCATTAGAGTAATTAGCGGAATATGGTAAGCTGAACGGGCTCATTTTTTAATGAAATGAGTTTTGTTTTCCACCAACGAAGAGTTTTAAAATAAAAATTGGAATTGAGATGAGTGAGGGGAATGTACAATGTGAAATGGAAAATGAGCAGTTCATTTTCACAGAGAGTTAGTTCAGTTGCGACTGGTTGTGTGCGGTCGTGTTTTGTAGCGTTTTAGTGATAATATTGTGTGACACGGAATCAACTGAAGAAAAGTACTTGCATATTTTTTTAACTTTAAGAAAATCCTATGGTTGGGAGCCCCGGGTAAGCCCTCGGAAGGATATCCCAGGACTCCCAACAAACCTACGGCTATCACTGCAGCCTCACCTAGGGGGGGGGGGGGCGTCTCTGGGGTGTTATCCCGCTTCTTAGGGGGGCGTGCGTGAATCCCTCACGTCACGCTGTCATCTAGGGCCTGCTTCTGTAAGGACGGTGAACTGCCCCCCTCACCGTACTCAGGCCCCCGGTGAAGGAGACCGATAGACACGTCTGCGGCACCCCCGCAGCAGACTGTCGAATTCAAGTGGAATGTCGTGAAGTGAGAATTTCCACGTCCAGACCTGCCATGAGGACCTGGCGCTGTTGCGCCCACGCTGAGCACTCCACCAGTGTGTAGAGCGCTGTGTCCTCGCAGTGCTGGCACTCAGCCGCGGTTTCCCGGTGAATTGGCCACAGATATTTACCGAAGCTTCCGCGCCCGGTAAGCATCTGTGACAATCACTCGTCCATGACCGCCACTATTTAGAACTGAGCCAGCTCATTACAATAATTTGTGAGTCCTTTCATCTCGATTATTTATTGGTGGGAAAACAAATACTTTGCGAGTTTATTGCGAGTTAAACTGATTTAATAATTGCTCTGCTCTACTCGCGGTGAGAACGGGGCATTTTTTAGGGAAGTAACGTTAAGTTAAGCACTTAGAGCTTTTTCGATGCCAGATTGGCCTTATCAGTTAAATGACTACGTTACATTACTTTACTGTGCATCACTTACCTATTCAATAATCATTAATTGTATTAATAATAATTTCATCATTCGGTAATTATTCGGCAAATAAACCGAATATTCGGCCGAATACGAACTTTCCAAAACATGCCGAATGTACCGAATTCGAATATTCGGCCGAACATTCGGCGCATCTCTAATAAAAACCAAATATCATTGTTCCAATATTTTTTTTGTATAGCAGTGTTTTTAAATTTTGATGACCAAAGTACAATGAGCAGGTCACAGATTTAAACAATTTTTAATCTGTAAGACAGAGTAAGACGTATATTACTCACTAGCTGAGCCCGCAACTTCGTTTACGTCACATAAGGTGTATGAAAGGAAAGGTATTTCTTCATCAGAGTCATCAAGCAGCGTCTGAAACTGCCCTGTTTGCTTAATCATAAAAGAGCTTAATGATTAAGTCTATTTTAAAACAATTCAGTCCACGCCTTCGGCGCGGACTGAATTGTTTAAAAATAGTCTTAATCATTAAGCTCTTTTATGATTAAGCCAACACGCCAGTTTAGGTACACTCACATTCAAAGAAACCCCTACAATTAAAATTTTCAAAATATCTGATTCTTAAAAGTGTTATAACTCTTTTATTTCTAAACCGATTAACATAAAACAAACGCTAAATGTTAACTGGAGCAAACCTCAACACAATACAAAAAACCGCATTGCAATCGGTTGAGCGGTTACTGAGATTAGCGTGCACAACCGTACAGACAAACAGATATACAGACATACAGACATACAGACATACAGACAAACAGACAAAAATTCTAAAAATCATTGTTTTGGGTTCTATTGCGTTCATGAAGCCCCCCTATAATATTTTTTCTTATTTATCTTCCATGTACAGACAGCGACCTGTTACGATTTTATTATATGTATTGATTTAAATATGACCGAAACGAACATAAGTTACGAGTCAAGTGGCGAATCCCATCACAGGACGCGCAACGGACACGTAATTTTCTTTTGTGTTAATGGGATCCTTAACGTTATAGGGGTTAAGATAGTGGCCACGTTAATCTTGTGTATTTATCTGGAATCCTCCAGACGAATATAAGATGAATTTGGCCACATTATGCACAAAACAACATTAGAATTACAAAATGATAGGATATTATGAACAAAACAACATTTGAATTACAAAATGATAAAACCGCGCTGTACAATTTTACATGACAAGATACTTCCTGTAACTAGCAAGTTTTTGTGGGGCCTTTTATAGAATACTGCTTCAAGGTAAATCACATGACTCATTTAACACAAAATGAATCACATCATAATAATGATTTGTTGATATCCTGTTCAACATTATCTATGAATAATGAGTAAGTGTAAGTACACTTCATATTTTCACCGTCTGCATAATTAACAGATGAATTTGATAGAGGTCTAGAGTAAGGCAACCAATATTGTTCAGAATACTGTGAAAAAAGCCTTAAATGCAGTTGGTTTCACTTTAGAAGATGCAGACGCAAAAAATCTTGTCAACTTGTAATACTCATGAATGCCATTAGAAAATGTTTCCAGATTATAAGACTCTAGTGAGCGAGACTGTGGTTAACAATAAAGAAGTTGTTTTAAAATTCCTCATGGCATTTCTGAATTAAGTTGGTGTTACATAATCTTTTGCTCAACATAAAAGCACCTACAGTTTATTGAAATAACGGGTTAGGGGACATTCGTCCCACTATGGAACTGGCCCGAGTACCAGTTGCCCCCTCTCAAAATTTGATAGTGGTTAACTGGGCCTACATCTGTTTTGGTTCCAACCAAGCGAAAGGTGGCTTATATATTATATTACTATCTGGTGCCCGCAGCTTCGCCCGCGTAAAATTTGTTCTTCCCGTGGGAACTTATTCTCCGGATAAAAAGTGGCCTATGTGTTATTATCTATGTTATGATATAATAATTACAAGAAGCGCTCGTGGCTTCGCGGACTCAGTGTTCTGTAAACGATCACGGTAGTAAGCAACTTTCACCATGGCCGGTCCATGGATGGGCGACCGGTATACCGGTGGGTTTTAAAAAAAATAACCACGAAGGCTAAGGCGGGAGCTCTGCTCCGCTTCGCTCCCACCTTAGCCTTCTAACCTAACCTATCCGAGTCGAGGTACTCATGAGTCGCTGGGTGTTAACCATTCACTTATTGTGGTTAACACCTCGACTCGGATAGGTTAGGTTAGAAGGCTAAGGTGGGAGCGAAGCGGAGCGGAGCTCCCGCCGTAGCCTTCGTGGTTATTTTTTTTTATAACCCACCGGACCCGGTATATATATGGACATTGTGGGATTGAGACATTTTGGGACATGGACAACGTTATGATGAATATTGGACATTTTGCGAACTGGACATTCTGCGCCTAAACGCCCTTCACTTGGTTGGAACCAAAACAGATGTGGGCCCAGTTAACCACTATCAAATTTTGAGAGGGGGCAACTGGTACTCGGGCCAGTTCCATAGTGGGACGAATGTCCCCTAACCCGAAATAACAGACTGGACTGTTTTCAAACAGTTATGCAGCCATGTGGTCACATTTGGACTTATTCTAGTTACTGTTGGAATATTTTTAGTGTAGAAACCCCTTTGTCTTCAGCCTATTGGTGCATAGATTAGAAGACTATTTGATACATACTAATTTAAATAGGTTATGACAACCTTGTCTTTGTTTACATCTCAGCTGAATGTTATAATCTTGATAAGCTTTCCTGAGATAAAAACTGAAATGTGTTAACTTAAATAAAGGATGTAGTTAATCACGGTTCTGAAGGTGCCCACAAGAGAATAATGCATGTTACACATGTATGTAACCTGATATTATAAAAGGTTCATAGGTCACCACATTTTAAAGCATGCTTGCATCAACTTCAAAAAAGCTGATGTAAAATAACCTACAAATCGATTAACCGCAGCGTAACCACACGTCATTGTACTAGACTGTTCTAGTATATAGTAGTAAGCTATCTTATCTGTATAAGATAGCTTCTGAATTGGCTCAAGTGTGATAAATGCTTGTCATGAATACTGCACATGTACGTACGGAACCCCAATAGCGTGAATGTGGATCACTGGGCATCGCCATCTGATGGCACGAGGTGTAACGACCTTAGTTGAACTTTAGGTGAGATGTAACTACTTACCGAAAATAGTGTTATTTGGGTTCATCGCCACCTGGTTCTTGGCGGCATCACCGATGAGGCGCTCGGTGTCTGTGAAGGCAACGTACGAGGGCGTGGTCCTGTTACCCTGGTCGTTGGCGATGATCTCCACTTTGCCATGTTGGAATACTCCGACGCAGGAGTAAGTGGTACCCAAATCAATACCTACTGCGGGTGCTTTAGCCATCTGGAATAATGAAAAATAGGTTAACTACGCGCTATTTCAAATAAAATTGATTTTGTAGCCGATTTGCATCACAATACTCGAGTTTATAGGCGGCCATTTTGATGGAATAATAGCAGGAAATTGGATGGAAGACGCCGCGTCCCACGTGGGGTCAAACACCTGGGCAATTGAAGTAAATTATGGAACATTAATCTACCATCAAAATTCCATTATAAAGCACTGCATGTACACTATGTACAGTGCAGCTACAAGTTATAATTAGTAATATAAGTTCCCCACCATTGCTAGAAAAATCGATACGGTCGGTTGCGGAAAATTCTCGAAACTCCGTTGTACTGTTTATCGATTGCTAAGTCTTTGTGATAACAAAATAGCGAAATGGAAGAACTGCGTAAATTGTTTAATAGAATAACCATGCGCCATTTAGTAAGACACGTGCATGATTGATTACCCAGACAGGAACCGAACCTAACCTCGATTATTTATTTACTAGATATTCTAGACAATGTTGAAGGAATATTTATCTCAATAGACACAAATTTGGAATTTAAATAGGTGCACCAACGTTATAATAAGTCATGAACTAGCTATCTCACTAAAATGTGAAGACTAGACTTGAACTCAATACTCGAAGACAAACAAAATCAACTCAGTAAATTTAACGTAAGTAATTGATTGAAGTAAACACCTTAAAATTTAGAATACCTATACAAAAATAAAGTAATGAAATTTGACTTACTTTGTTAACTTATTGTAAAACTATCTCAGTCGTTGACTTGTATTACAGTCGTAGAGCAAAACTCAGCAAAGGTGCGCGATTGACGGCTTCTTTTCACGAATGAAATTAAAATGACGCTAGAATTTAACCAAGTAGTCTTTATAGGTGGGGGATGCGTCATTCGACGTCACTCGGAGTTTCTGGAATATTCCAAACTATTAGCCAATGGAATGCAATCTTATACAGCGTCCCGTGTCTTCATTGGTGAAACATAACATCTGCTAGTATTTGATTGGACAATTTCATACTCATTATTGTGTTGGTTTCTAGTGTTGTTCTCGTTTATCGATAAAAATGACCGTAAAACTAGTATCTGTGTTTTATCAAGTTATATATAGGTTTTGAATTTGTTCTAAACAAGCCATGAAAACTAGTTGTTTACCTGACCTAGTGGCAAGCAAAGAATTTACTGCTAAATAGGGAACTAATAAACATTTATCGTGACCGTGGCATAGTTGAGTACGGTAAAGATCAAAATCAAATCATAAAAAACATTTATTTCGCAAAATCCTAATTAGTAAATGAGGTACGATTACAATACGAGGTAAAACGATTATAGTACGAGATACTATTTATTATTATCTCATTTTATTTGAGTATATAATGTACGTCTGTTACAGATAGGATTACATATAAGAATATAATATGGAAGCATGACAATTTTAATGATGTGTATGCATGCTGGTGCTGTACCAATAAATAAATAAATAAGTATAGTAAATAGGCACTTAGGATATGTGAGGAATACAAAGCAAAGGTATTACCACCATTACCAGTTCTAAACGAGGCCTACTCTTGAAGAACTTGGAAGAAACTTGGCGGGCTATTCTAGACTAAAAACTATAAAATATCGTTTGAGAGTCAAGCAGATCATTTTCAAGCTTCGATGTCAAGCAAATATGTCAGTCAGATCAGAACAGATGAGTTCAAGAAGTTAGTAATTAGGAGATATCGTTGCAGTTAAAAACAGATCAATTAAAAGTGGACCTAATCCTATGATTAAAAAGTGCAGCATAACAACAGTGTGCTTGATACACGGGACGGGATCGTCTAGAAATATCAAAATAGAATAAAAAAACTAAGCAAAGGGTGCCACTGCCACTTCTGCTGGAAACCTCAAACGGCGAAAATATATTACGTTTCCAGTCAGCAATGAGGCGGAGGAATTCTAGGACGCATGTATTAATATAATATATGGTTAGTTTTCTATTTTTAATTTACGATTAGGTACTTTAAAATATATTTTATAGAGTAAGTACATATTTTTTGTATTTTTACTTCAAATGGATTTAAAAAAAGATCTTTTTCAGATTTTTTAAGATAAAGCAATTACATTATCGTAATGTCTTATCCTACTAATATTGGCCTATGACGGCAGCGTGAAGTGAGAAACTCACGCACGCCCCCCCCCCCCCCCCTTAGAAGCGGAATCACACCTGAAACCCCCCAAAGACGCGGGATAGCACCCGAACCTCCCCCTGGGCGATACCGCGGCGGCGGCCGTAGGTCTATTGGAAGTCCTGGGACATCCATCCGAGGGCTTACCTGGGGCTCACAACCATAGGCTGTTGGGCGTTACGTGAGGTTTTTTAGTCGGTAGGAGTCCGGCATAACATCCATGAGGATTTTACCTCACGTAAAAAAAAAACTCTACTAATATTATAAATGTGAAAGTTTGGATATTTGTTACTCAATCACGCTCTACCGGTTGAACGGATCGGGCTGAAATTTGGAACCGGGGTAGATTATGGTCCGGAATGACATATAGGCTACTTTTTATTCCGGGAAAATGTTCCTACGGGTAGCGGAAACGGGAACCAAATTTCACGCGGGTAAACCCGCGCGCATCAGCTAGTATATCATACTTTTTACACAATACGATTGATTATAAATCAGAATTTTTTGTGCGGTTCTGTTAACCTACATGTAATTTGTCGATATCGACAAACCTTTAACTATCGACCAAAGCACATCTCTTTACATTATAACTGCCATTTTTTAAATTACTTGGAGCTGTGGCTTTTAAGCCTTTGCTACGTCCACTTGACATCAATCAATCTCAGATAACTTCAAGTGTGCGGGCTTTGTTTGTACGTGTGTGTATTGACGGTTGTGTACATTTGTCAAGTCATATGTATCTTATGTAGAACTCCTTTAGGCTAGTTTGCACTATTATTAGTGCACAGAAAGAACCTGGATGGATAAGTGCGAGTGACAGTGATTAGTAGGTAAATCCTCGATGATACGGAGCGACCGAGCGACTAGAGATGGAGAGTTTAAAAGCTACAAGCCAACGACTTGGCAAGCGACTAGCTGTGTAATTTTTTTACTATCTACTGCTTCTGACTATCCAATTGTAAATAATGTACCATTGTCGCCTATTCGCCGCAATGCCTGAAACGAAACTCCAGTACCTACATAGACGATCTACCAGTTACTTACACAAGATACTACTATAGGTGATAACAGCTGGACTAGTCTGCCATTAACTAATCGTACCCGTACCCGTACACATCCGTTGAAAAATCAGCTGTTGTCAGGGCCGTCTTTTCCACTGGGCACTATGGGCACTTGCCCAGGGCCCCGCGATCGAAAGGGCCCCCTCAGACCAAATACAAAGACCCTAGTCCTAGAGTCCTAGACCCTAGTCCCTAGGCGTACGACGGCCTTCAAAAACCACAGTAAAGATTTTCTGTGATTTTTTAATAAAATTATATACCTAGCTAAGTACCTTAGATTCCATTGGCTCCATCATGAAGTTTCAGTGCCCCATCATTAGATCAGTACGACAGTACCATATTATTGTATTGTCATCAGAACTACATACAGCTGCCAATTTTCATGACGCTACGATCCTTGGAAGATGGTTAAATTAGTTTCCTTAGATTCCATTACATTGTTAGTTACATACACGACGACCTAATAAAAGCGTATTAATTATCAGACGTACCAAAAACAAATTTATTAATTTAAAATTTGAAAAACAACCTCAGCAAGTACAATCCGTGTCTGTTATAGGGATGGCGACCTGAAATCGATTAATCGAAAAATCGATTTTTCCAGCGAAAAAAATCGATATTTTAAATCGATGCGTAGTACTGGATCGATTCACTGCATCGATACATCACTCAGTGAATTTGGCCCCACTTGATTTTTTTTTTCTAATTATTAGTTCTTCGGTAGTTCTTGACTGTTCGAACATTAAAATTTTTAGATCGTATTTTGTTTATTTATAATTAATTAAGCAAATTTTGGTCCTTAAGTTGACCCCCCCAGGGGGGTCAACTTAAGGACTAAAATTTGTTTGTGCTATAGCTAATTGTTTTTGTTATTGCTAAAAAATAGTGATGTGAGAACTCAAGTCTTTTAAGTCACTTAAGTTAGGACTAGACTCGATTTTCAAGACTACTCCAAAAATACGACTCAAGTCTTTTTATTAATCTGGGGCACTCCAGTTGTTATAATACGACTCGGATATAAATGGACTCGAGTCTTTTATTAAAAGACTCACAACTTAGTCGCAAGTTTTTATTAATGGACTCGAGTTGTTTAGCATACGATGAGCTGTTTAAAATTACAATAATAAAGTGTAATAACTAAATAAAAAATTGTATTGTAATTCTAAATTAGTACAAATAAGCATTTTTAATTAAAGTCAATCAATTTTCCATGTTTATTAATCAATTACCTATAGCTTAGTTATCATTTAATCTTGCCCTATCCTTTAATACCTCGAAAGAGCTCCCAACTTAAGGATTTGAAGTCGCTGAGGGTTCACACATCTTGTCGTAAAGACTACACTAAACCAGACAGTATAAAGGCTGATCAAAACGTGTTCCATCCGCTAGGCCCTACACTGTTCATACTTTAAAATCATCAAAACACAAATTTGATGACAAAACTCGATGCCTTTTTGTGCATGCGCATTTGAAGATGAAAAGAAAAAATCTGTTGACAAGCGACAGACAGTATACTCTGTTGAGTTTGATAGTCCATTTATCGAGGATGGCTATAGGCTATACAACATCACGCTAAGACGAACAGGAGCGGAGCAGCAATCAAGAATGTTTCGAAAACGTTACTCATTTCTCATAGGTACATGAAACGACCACAA
The DNA here is from genome assembly GCA_933228765.1 of Miltochrista miniata. NCBI lineage: Eukaryota > Metazoa > Arthropoda > Insecta > Lepidoptera > Erebidae > Miltochrista > Miltochrista miniata. Next base: position 36,285,279 of record OW121758.1, on the reverse strand, counting down.
AAAAAGACACAGCGAAGCGTGGCAGGGAACCGCTAGTTGTTAATAAAAATAAATGTTTAACATGGTTTATCTACTTTCTTTGTATATTCTATGAAAATAGTGTCCTGTCAAAGTTATAGGGCCCCATTATCCTAATATGCCCAGGGCCTCCAATAGGATAAAGACGGCCCTGGCTGTTGTCCTCGCCCACAGACTAAACAAGCGCTGAAGTTCAGTCCTGTCGCTTGTGTAATTTGTTGAGCCTTGCACGTGTGGTTGTTGGTTACCACTGGGGCACACCGGTGCTTTCAAAACGCTTAAGGATGCGTATGCTCAAAAGTGTTAGGTACATATACACCAGTGATGGGCGTAATTAATTACTAAAGTAATTCAATTAATAATTGAATTACAATGTAATTAAGTTACAATGTACCTAATCTAATTACTCAGTTATTAATTACTTTGTAATTTAAATACTTTGGATGTTCCGGTTAATTATTTATTTATTTTAAAACTTTATGCACAAATTACAATTGTACAAAGGCGGACTTAAGAGCGGCCAACCCGTCTATCTTTTCATACAAACGCTCGTACATGATTATGGCGTTGTAACAGATATTTCTTTGAAACTTTTGAACAAATAGGTATCCTGAGCACTATATCTAGGTTTCTATTAAAACACGAAATCAAAATTTTAAGAAACAAATTCAGTACAAGCTTCCAAAAATCTGCTTTTTTGCACAAATTGTATATGAAGTTTGGGCGTTTATAATGTACTCATTAATTGTAACTAATAAGAAATATTTGCATAGAAACCTTGCAAATGTAATGGAGTTTCTAAATGTAAAACTTTTTTTTCATAATCTCGAAAGGCTTACGAAAAAACACGTATTTCTTGGAACAAGTTTTATGAAATTTCCGCTTACTATTTTTCTTTCAATATTATCGCGTTCTCACTCGCTTGTTAGCCATGTGGCGGTAAGAGGTACGCGGGGGACGAGTCGAGCGGGGTCGGGCGGGGTGAGACGCGGGAGTTGAATGGCGCACGCACGGCAGCTCGGCTCTCGGGCCTCTCGGAATTGTTAATATGTATTGAATTTGTTGACTGCGCGTACATGAGTGCTGCTGCGTTTAATTTTTAGTGAATTCTGTTTACCTACTACAACGATTTTTTTTATACCGGACACTGATTTTGCTTGCGAAAGTATTATTGATTTAGTGAAACGAACCTGGCACTAGTGAATACGGACACAGATTTTGTTTGAATAAGGAATTTGAAGGAGAGTGATTTTATTACTTACTAGTATCTAGCTAGTATTGAGAAAAATCGTTTTGCAAAATGGGTACCTAAGTCGATTTACGCTTTTATTAGGTCGTCGTCGTGTATGTAACTAACATGTTTTAAAATCTTAGGAAGCTAATTTAACCATCTTTCAAGTATCGTAGCGTCATGAAAATTGGCAGGTGTATGTAGTTCTGATGAAAATACAATAATATGGCACTGTCTAACTGATCTGATGATGGAGCCGGAAGATATGAACTGGAACTTCATGATGGACATCGTATCATAGCTGTCTTTGGACTTGTTAGAAAAGTCTTGTAATGAACTTTGACCATGATTAGGTTTCAAGGTCTGATGATCAAGACGGAAGACAGGCACTGGCATTCCATGATGGAATATCGTATCATAGCTGTGTTTGAACTTGTCAGAAAGGTCTTTTAATGAACTTTGACTACGATTAAGATAAGGGTGTAAGGGGCCCCACCACCATCAAATTTTCGAGGGCCCAAGCGACCTCACCTACACGTGGTGCACCTGTTAACCAACGAACGAGGCTCCGCGAATTTAGGTACCCACATGGTGGCCTAGGCTCCCATGTGGGTGCCAGGTGGTACAAAGTGTTGGTCCGGGGGGGTAACACCGTGCAGCTGTGAAAAGCCCCCCAAGTAACCCAGCCCCGGTTGGGTTGCGTTCGGGGTTCAGCAGCTGCACAGCCGGGCCCGGAGCGATGTTTGATGCAGCAGGGGGGGACCAGTAGGCGCTAAGCGGATTCTAGTGTGGCTGACGGGGGTCGACCCGCCGGCCAGGGAGACCCGTAGAAACGGTTTACCGCTGGCCGCCCGCGGCATAGTATAGGGGCCCAACTGGGACTAACCACCCTGGGAGGCTGCCCCACCAGGCCGCGCATAATCCCGATGTGGTTCGTCGTGCCGGATGGTGACCGGACTGGGTCCCGGCGACCACACTCGGGGGGGTACGGGGGCCCTTCCGTCCGGCGGGTCGGCTTCCATATCACCACACAGTCATAGATAAAGCTAGCCCCTACGCCTTGTCACTCACTGCTGCAGCAAATGTCACTCCATCTTCACGTCTCCCTTTCCCAGCAATCATGGCAGTGCAGAAAAGAAAAACAGGTACCACAGCGGCCGCTACTACTCCCAGTAACGTACTGTTTGAGGTGGAGTTCGCTAACATCCGCGGACTCCATGCCAACCTCAACGTCGTCCATCACCATCTAGAGACGGCACGGCCAGCTGTGATGTTCCTAACGGAGACGCAAATACTCCGCCCTGCCGATCAGTCGTACCTTAGTTACCCCGGCTATATCATCGAGGAACTATTTCGAGAAAAAGCCGGGGTGTGCGCGTTCGTTAGGGCGGATATTTGCTGTCGCCGGCTGCGCTGCCTTGGGACCCTTCCCTCTCCGTCCTTTGGCTGCACGTAGATCACGGCTCCATGAGTCAGATCTACGTGTATGTCTATCGATCCCACACAGGGACAGCTGAGATGATGAGGCTGTATCAGCACCTCAGCGAGGGGGCTGATGACGCGCAGGTACGGTTCCCGAACGCCGAGTTGGTTTTTCTGGGGTACTTCAATGGTCACCACATTGAGTGGTTGGGGTCCCTCAAGACAGATCCTGCGGGACGGGCCACCCACGCGTTCGCACTCTCCCATGGTCTGACCCAGGTGGTACGCGGGATTACGCGCATACCGGACAGGTCAGACCATGAACCCGCCCTGCTGGACTTACTGCTGACGAGTAATCCAGCACAGTACAGTGTGACGGTTAGCGCCCCACTGGGTACATCCGACCACTGTGTTGTGCGTGCCCGCATGCAGGTACCGTCCCCTGCAAGGGCAGTAGAGGTGACGCGGCGACTGTGGCACTACTCGTCAGCAGACTGGGACGGACTACGAGAATACTTTGCAGCCGTCCCGTGGAGTCAGCGCTGCTTTGCAGGGAGGGCTTCATCGGAAAGCGCCTCTGCGGTTGCTGGTGAAATCACATTAGGTATGGAATACTACATTCCATACACTGATGTCGCCAGCATCCGCAAAGCCCGCCCCTGGTTCGGGCGTGAGTGTGCCGTAGCTGTTCAACAAAAACAGGCGGCTTACCGCGCCTGGATCAGGGCTCGAGCTGTGCGCGACCCGAATGTGGCCCGCCTCAAGGCAGCGTACAACAGAGCCACTAGGTCCAGTAAGAGAGCCTTCAAGAGAGCGGACGCCCAGCGCGTCACGCGGCTTGGTCAGGAGCTCACGTCACATCCGACGGGCAGCCGTGGATACTGGCAACTGGCCAAAGCCGTGCAGGCCAACTTTTGCAAGCCCTCGCTGCCGCCGCTGCGCCATCCTGACGGATCACTGGCTCACAAGGCCCAAGAGAAAGCGGAAATGCTGGCCAAGCTCTTTACGGCTAATTCCCGGGTCGATGACTGTGGCAAGCAACCTCCGCCTTTACTACGGTGCAAATTAACCCACACAAACATATTTTTGTAGATATTCACATACTGTATGTGTATTGTATACAAGTAGGTACTACTGCTACTCCATAACTAGTGCTCTGTTTAGGGTACCTAGGTATATCATGGGTCTATGTCTAAAGTCGAATTGCGTACAGTAAATGGACTGTCTAACACTGAAAGATTTTTTCAAATCGGTCCAGTAGTTAGCGCGTTCAACCAAACAAACAAACAAACTCTTCTGCTTCATAATATTAGTATAGATAACTGTGCGCGAGTAGCGAGGCACGCGCGCGATACGATATTATTTTTATGAATGGCTCACTAGGCCGCCCAGCGCCCGCGAGCGCTCAGGCGCTTTCTCTTTCTTTTCGCTTTGCCTCTTGTTCTGACATTGCGCTGGATGAAACAACAAGCTTTTTGGCCATGCTCGCGTTGCCGTTCGTCGGACGGGGAAGGGCCCTCTTAATGCCAAAAGGCATAGACTTATAACACAAGGCATTATCTGCCAGTCAACCTTTGGGTGATGCAGAGATAAGTTTGAGTAGGTGCTCATAATATTATGGTGAAAGCTAAACGGTACAAGACTTCAAATTTTAATATTACTATCTATTAAATCATGTAAACATAACATGTATACATACATAAAAATAAATCAAAATACATACTTATCATAATTATATACATAGATATCATATAAAATACATACCATCTATATTTTACACATATATATATATATATATATATATATATATATATATATATATATATATATATATATATATATATATATATATATATATATATATATACTTAAAACATATTTCATACATACACTCGAGATAAGCCTTAACAATATTGTTCTACCTATGGGTTCTTATATAGTTCGCGAACTCTGTTTCGAAATGTTAACCCATTAGTCAACTTCCTGACTTCAAGAGGAAGAGCATTCCAGAGAAGAATAGAACGCACTGGAAAAGAGGAATGGACAAGATTAGAAGAGTGAGTTGGACAGTGCAGTAGAAGATTGTTAGAGGAGCGCAGATGTTTGTCGTGGTTAGAGCCAATTAGATGAAGATGAGATTTTAAGTAAGGAGGAGCGTTGGGAGAATTGAGTAGTGAGAAAATTTGACAGACAGATCGCAGACTGCGTCGTCGCCGAATAGGTAACCAACCAAGCTCTACCCGACAAGCCGAAACATGATCGTACTTCCTAAGGTTGTAGACGAATCGAATGCAATTGTTGAGAAGTCGGTCAAGCTTATTGAGCAGATCTGCATTCAGGTCAAGATAGCACACATCACCATAGTCGAACATCGGAAATATTAAAGTTTGCACAAGCATTGTCTTGGTTTTGACAGGTAAAAAATTTCTAAGACGATAAAGAGCCCGAAGCATCCCAGTAACCCTTTGACAAACATTAGTCACCTGAACCCGCCAGCTCAAGGTCGAATCAATGTTTAAGCCTAAGTTCTTAACGCTGAGTGTAACAGGAATAGCTATATCATTAAAAGTTATTGATGGCAGAGTTACGTCCTTCAACTTGTTAATCATATGATTAGTGCCAATTATAATGCTCTGGCATTTATCAGGGTTGACGGCTAGACCGAACCTACTACACCAACTACCTATCAAGTCTAAATCCGCGTTAACGCTGTTTATTGCATCCGATATATTGTCCACAGAGGCCTGGCAATACAATTGCAGGTCATCAGCATACAGGTGATACGCACACTGAAGATTAGAGGTCACGAAATTGATGAATATCGAAAATAGAAGAGGAGATAAGATGCCGCCTTGAGGGACCCCAGAGTCAAGTTTGCACCAGATCGACGACTTCTCGTCAACACAAACTGACTGCTGACGACCCTGAAGATAAGAGGAAAACCAATCCAGAACGTTAGAAGAGATCTTAATATGGGCAAGGATTGACAAAAGAATGTCGTAGTTAACACAATTAAATGCATTTGAGAAGTCAACTAAGACCATTACGGTGGCCTTAGCTTTTTCCATCCCATCCCTGATATCACCGGTTATCTTGAGGAGTGCAGTAGTTGTACTATGGCCTGGCCTGAATCCCGATTGCATAGGAGTAAGTATGGAATTATGCTGTACAAAACCAGACAACTGCTTATGCACGCATGCCTCCAACGCTTTTGATAGAAAAGGAAGGATAGAAATTGGACGAAAATGTTTTGGAAGAGACGGATTGGAGATTTTAGCAAGGGGGTGAACATAGGCTTTTCGCCACAAGATTGGAAATTGACCAGATTCAAGCGAAAAGTTAATTATGTTTAAAATAGCAGGAAGAAGTAAGTCAAGGATAAGCGTAACCATACGTCGACTTATGTTGTCACAGCCCACTGCCTTTGATTTAATGGACAAGATATTTTTTTTGATCTCAACCAACGTGACCGGAGAAAACTGAAAGGGTGCATGACTGGGACTGGTCAGTCCGGCTATGAAGTCAACCGTTTGACACTTGGTTAGGCCATCAATTACAGGAGTGGTGGAGAAATGACGATTAATAGCATCTAACTCAATTGTCTTGGGTAGCTCCAGTTGCCTTGGTTTACCAATACCCAGTGTCCCAAGAAACTTCCAAACATCAGCCGGTGACGAGTAAGTGATGTTGTCAAAGATGTGTCGGCGTTTAGCGTTTCGTATCACCTGGTTACACCGATTCCTGGCAGTTTTGTAAGAGTCCCAATTTATATCCGTCCGATGTTTTTTGAATTTAAGGAATGCTCGGTCTCTACGTCTCATAACAATTCGAACCTCGTTTGTTAGCCACGGCGATGGAGGATGCTTCAATTTTACTTTTTTTACAGGTGCATGTATGTCGTAGAGGCTATTTACAGTTTTATTAAAAAACAGAACCTTGTCATCCACCGTAGTAGCTTCAGCCAAAGGCGCCCAATCGATCTTAGCAGCATCACCGCACAATTTATCGATGTCAATGCGCTCAAAACAACGCCTGTACATCACTTTAGGTTTAAGTTTAGGAGGTTTAAGAGTATAAGAGACATAAATTAGATCATGGTGTGAAAAAGCCGGCGCTAAAAGCTGACCGTGTGAATGAACAAGAGTAGTAGAAGAAGTAAGGATTAAGTTGAGCCAGGTATCATCCGTGTCCTTATTATGGTGAGTGGCCTCAAGTGGCAAAATGTGAAGGTTGGCTGACTCAACTATATGAAGAAGTTTTTGAGCTCGAGAAGAGTCACCTTCCAGAAGGTTAGTGTTAAAGTCGCCCATGATGATGTAATGCTCGTAATCAGACCCCAAAGATTCTAAAACCAATTCAAAATCAGTGAAATAGTCGACGGTGGGGGGACTGTAAACAACTCCGAGAACAGTTTTGATCCCCTTGACCCAAACCTCAAGGAAGAGGAACTCTGCGGTGGCAGAGTATTGCGGAGGAGATGAGGCGATTATTTTGTAAGGCAGATCACTTCGGAGATATATTGCAACCCCACCCCGTTCCTTACCCAATCTATCGTTCCTTATTAATATAAATCCAGGGAGTGGGTAAGAAGTAGAGAGAAGATTAGGCTTCAAGAAGCTCTCAGAAACAAGAACAGCATGAACATGAGAGTAATTAGTTGCAAAGTAATTAGAATACTTTATAACTAGTTACTTTGTAATTCATTACTTTGTAATTATCATACATTCAAGCAAATCAATACCACAGCCGGCAATCCAATATGGCCGCCGCGCCGCCGTTGTAAAAGTTCATGTTGGGTATCGTATAAGGGGTATTTTGGTATGCTGAGTACGAATTTCGGGTTAATTTAGCAATCTAATATGGCCGCCGCGCCATCGTTGTAAAAGTTCATGTTGGGTATGGTATAAGGGGTATTTTGGTATGCTGAGTACGAATTTCGGGTGAATTTTGCAATCCAATATGGTCACCGCGCCGCACGTTGGATCCTGTAGTATGAGCTGGTTGGTCATTAATCAAAATTTAAAAAATGCCGGTAGATAATATTTTTTCATAGATTTAGCAAATAGAGGGTATACCACATTTATTATATGGAATTAAAGTAGTATTGGTTGTCTAGTATACTTTTTATGATACGACAAAGTTGACCATATTTGTATTTTCCTTGTAGTCAATTACGTTTTTTAAGTTTGGTGCATTATTGAAACATTGTATTATTTTAAAAGTAACAGGGTATAATTTATAAAAAAAATCATGAGTGATGCTGAAGGTATGTAGTATTTAAAATGTATAAATTTAGTTCTTCACGATAAAATTACTTCTTCGTAATAAATTTTTAATTAAAAACCACTTTTTCTTCAGATGTGCAGTTTTGATTCTGTTTTTTTTCGAAAAAGTGCATTTTGTCAGGGTACTAATTAGTTCTCCGTAACTCGTTGGTTAGTGTATTTTATATAGTTGATATCAAAAGTTCAGACAAAATGCTCCTTTTCAAATGGCAGTGGTTTATAGTTTCACGGTAGTAGATTAAAAATATGAGCCAGTCGTATTTCGGTTAGTTATTACACTTAATTGTGAAAATTTTCGTCATTAACATGAATGAATAGTTTCGAATGGTATTGTAGCCAATCATATAGGTTATTTTTTCGTTATTTTTTTCTTTGGAATAGTGGATTATCCAGTAAAAAGGAGAGATTTGTGTGACAAATTATTTTTAATTCAATACACGAAATAAGATAGCAAGTTTTTAAAATTAGAGGAGATAATTATTGCAGAAACCAACTGCCTTACTTCAGATATAACTTCCCTTAAAGAAATACTGCATATTTTTTTAAAATCTTTTAAATTAAAATTGCAATCGTCGAACAGAATCAAAGAAAGGTTTGTAAAAAATAACTCAACGTAGCTAGACGAGACTTGCATTTTTAAAAAATATATTATTAAGCAAAGGGTGAGCCCAGGTAGGCCCCCGAAGGATTTTGAGCAGTGTAGTGTCCGCAGTAAGCGTAGGAAGTCCGAAGTTTTACGTGCGTCCGGTTCTGGCAGTGAACTTCTTTATTCTGCTTAAATGTATTTTCGAAATGAAGGCTACCATTCCCAAATAAATAAATTAAAAGATATTCTATCACCGAAAACCACAGTAAATGAACAAGAGGCAGTATCTCCTCAAACCGCTTTGTCTATGTTTAGATACTGAAGCGAAATAAAGTAAGAAGCAGTATAACGTGGTACAAAGCTACGCGCCTCATTTCTTTCCTTCTTAACTTAACGCTCGTAAAACTTCGAGAAAGGACACTCTAACGGATGTATTTAATTTGTTTTTATTTTTTTCGGATCCAGTAGTATCGTGCTTAAGGGTTGTGAGAAAATATAAGATACACTCTTCCTAGTAAGGTGCTAGAAATGATTTTACCAGATTAAAAGAATCTAGCCTTCATAAATCCATTTATTGTGATATATATTTAAATTGTTTAGAGTAATAAAGACATTGATAAAGTTATTTTGCCTCAAAACACCTTTAATAAAGACAATTATGAAAGTTAAGGAATAGAAAGATGTTTGCAAGGAGCGTTGCAAGTGGCAATCAGTGGTCTCTGCCTACCCCAGTGAAAAATAAGCGTGATTTTATGTATTTAGGTACGTATGAATGTATTATACACCTTTAAGACTTAGCTTAAGTCTCGGAACGTAGTTAAATAATATTGACCAACCATCCCATACAACAGGATCCACCGTGCGCCGCCGTTATAAAATTTCAAGTTGGGTATCGTATATGGGGTATTTTGGTACGCTGAGTACGAATTTCGCGTTAATTTAGCAATCCAATATGGCCGCCGCGCCACTGTTGTAAAAGTTCATGTTGGGTATCGTATAAGGGGTATTTTGGTATGCTGATTACGAATTTCGGGTTAATTTAGCAATCCAATATGGCCGCCGCGCCGCCGTTTTAAAAGTTCATGTTGGGTATCGTATAAGGGGTATTTTGGTATGCTGAGTACGAATTTCGGGTTAATTTAGCAATCCAATATGGCCGCCGCGCCGCCGTTGTAAAAGTTCATGTTGGGTATCGTATAAGGGGTATTTTGGTATGCTGAGTACGAATTTCGGGTTAATTTAGCAATCCAATGTGGCCGCCGCGCCATCGTTGTAAAAGTTTATGTTGGGTATCGTATAAGGGGTATTTTGGTATGCTGAGTACGAATTTCGGGTTAATTTAGCAATCCAATATGGCCGCCGCGCCATCGTTGTAAAAGTTCATGTTGGGTATCGTATAAGGGGTATTTTGGTATGCTGAGTACGAATTTCGGGTTAATTTTGCAATCCAATATGGTCACCGCGCCGCCGTTACAAAATTTCATGTTGGATATCGTATAAGGGGTATTTTGGTATGCTGAGTACGAATTTTGGGTTAATTTAGCAATCCAATATGGCCGCCGCGCCACCGTTGTAAAAGTTCATGTTGGGTATCGTATAAGGGGCATTTTCATGAATCTCGCATGGGAATTTTAAAAGCCCTTGATGACTCAGGAATTAAGCTAATGGTCTTCAAAATTTATAGCTAAGTACATCCCGGACACATTCATCAAAATCGGTCAATACCTTGGGCTTGGACCGCAATGCATCCACTATACCGATCAAGAAATTTTGTGATTATGACGCGGCTGCCATTTTGAATTGCAAATTTATCATGTGATTCGTACTCAGCATATCAAAAAACCCCATAAAGGATACCCATCATGAGATTTTGTGATAACGGCGCGGCGGCCATATTGGATTGCAAAATTATCATGTGATTCGTACTCAGCATAGCAAAAAACACCTTAAACGATACCCATAATGGAATTTGGTGATTACGGCGTGGCGGCCATATTGGATTGCAAAATTATCATGTGATTCGTACTCAGCATACCAAAAAACCCCTTAAACGATACCTAGCATGAAATTTTGTGACTACGGCGCGGCGGCCATATTGGATTGCAAAATTATGATGTGATTCGCACTCAGCACATCGAAAAACCCTTTAAACGATACCCATCATGAAATTTTGTGACTACAGCGCGGCGGCCATATTGGATTGCAAAATTATCATGTGATTCGTACTCAGCATACCAAAAAACCCCTTAAACGATACCCGTCATGAAATTTTGTGACTACGGCGCGGCGGCCATATTGGATTGCAAAATTATCATGTGATTCGTACTCACCATACCAAAAAACCCCTTAAACGATACCCATCATGAAATTCTGTGATTACGGCGCGGCTGCCATATTGGATTGCAAAATTATCATGTGATTCGTACTCAGCACATCGAAAAACCCCTTAAACGATACCCATCATGAAATTTTGTGACTACGGCGCGGCGGCCATATTGGATTGCAAAATTATCATGTGATTCGTACTTACCATACCAAAAAACCCCTAAAACGATACCCATCATGAAATTTTGTGACTACGGCGCGGCGGCCATATTGGATTGCAAAATTATCATGTGATTCGCACTCAGCATACCAAAAAACCCCTTAAACGATACCCATCATGAAATTTTGTGACTACGGCGCGGCGGCCATATTGGATTGCAAAATTATCATGTGATTCGCACTCAGCATACCAAAAAACCCTTTAAACGATACCCATCATGAAATTTTGTGATTAGCGTATGGGAATTTCAGTGAAATTCCTTCGTCACTCAGGAATTGAGCTGATGGTCTTCAAATTTTATAGCTGAGTACCAACCTGGACACATTGACTTACATCAAAAAACCGCATCAATATCGATTCACCCCTTGGTTGGGCCCCGACGAATCCACAGCACAGGACAGAGTTGGTAATTATGAGTGTTGGTTAATTGAATTAATGAGTAACTAGTTGCAATGTAATTAGATTAACGTGTAATTCCATTACTCGGTAATTAGTTACGGGTGCTAATTAAACGACCTTCTTTTTAATAGCATTTTTAGCCTCCGGAAAAATACTTTGCCCCCTAAATTAATAAGTCAGCCACAATTAATGAGCGTCACAATTTATAGATTATAGCCACCAGTTAACCTCTCTATTAGCCACTGTTAATATAATTCAGCATCGTGATTATTTTTAAGCATCTAATTTTGTAACATGCATTCAAATAGTAAGCTTCTAAAATACTAAAGAATGGCATCAAAATTGACATAATTTATTAATATCATAGCTTCTAATTTCCTAATTCAGCATGTTTAAAATGTAACTCGTCCAACATTTATGGATCATCAAAGTTAAGTAAAATTGCCACCAAAAAGCAAATTATGTCCACTAATATTACCTAAATAGCTAGGACCACTTGTAGCCACTAACTCAGTCTTTTGTAAACGATCACTGCAGTAAGCAACTACCGCTCTTGCTGGTGCTCGGATGGTTGACCACTTTGTAACATTTGATTTGCGAGAGTTTCCTTGCTTTGCAAGGCACGTCGTTCAGCCAACTGTGTGGGGTGTCACAATCTGGTGGAAACGGAGAAGCGAGTCCTGAAACGGACTCGCTTGTCCGTTTCACACGGGAACATGGGACAGATTTTCGGGCATAAATGCTTTTATTTATTATGTGTTACCTGCAGTTTTTATAATCAGATATTCTATACGATACCTGCATTCTAAAGCTGTCTACAAACCAAAACCGCCGCCGACCTGCTCCAGACTCCAGATGCCCCTTCGAAGCAATTTAAAAAATGTTTAGAATTAGTATATGATTGTTCATACTTTGTCTAGTACTGTACAAATTTCCTAGGGATTTCATAGAATACCTGCTGGTCCACCGGTAATGTGTAAAATAAATAGGTCTTGGGTCACCATAAAATTATAAGTAGGTACCGCAAAATTATAAACTATCCAGGAATTATAAATTGTAACATATTGTAAAATATTTAATTTATCTGTAATACATCTGGCGCTCGGCGGCCGCTGCAGCGGCATGCTCGCTCGCCTTCACGCGTTAGTGGTAACTGTTCCAACCTAACCCAACCTTCGCAAGCAGCGAACAACCCTTCCATACTCTCGTTATTTCATACATTGCCTTGCCTGTATCAGATATTCTCTATAATGCCCTAGACATCATACAGATTTCGGTCGGTGACATTATGTGTGCATGTAATACAGATTATAGAACTAAATACAGATACCAAACAAAGAAGTGAGACCAAGAATGCAAATACTTAACCCAAATGTGAGTAACGAGTAATTTCTCATTAATCGTAAATTTATGACGACATTCACGATATGTACTTCTAGAGAGTCTATAATGTACTCAATTTTGAGTTTAGCATTTGCTTTCTTAACCTCACTCTCTTGGGATGCGGGGTCCTACTAACATCATAAGGACCCCAATGGGTCGGATCCTCCTCGTGGTGCATCCTGGGCAACGGAGTAGCGACCACTCCCCTTCCTCTGTGGGGGAGTTGTGCTACTCTGGCTAATTCCGGCCGTGGCGGGAGTAACCCACCTTTGGGTTGCTCGGTGGTGTGTGTTGCTGCCGGCCGTGCCGTTATTCACGGCCGGCAGCAGCAATGCTGGGTCGCCGTCGCTTCGCCACCTTTGCTGGCGAGACGATGGCGGCAAAGTGGAAGAGGCACTGCGTGGGGGGCGGGAGTTTGGGTAAATGCTCCCGCCCTGCCATGCAGTTCGGGCTGCCGGCCATGAATAACGGCGCGACCGGCGGCAACAGTGCTGGGCCGCTGTCACCTCGCCAGTTGACGAGGTGATGGCGGCAAACCGGGAGGTGCACTGTGCGGGGGAGCGGGAGTAACGGATAATGCTCCCGCTCTGCCGTGCAGTTCGTGGGCGCCGCGGTGAGGAGTCACTGCGCACCCCCGATTGTTTATTGACCGTGGGCGTAAGGTCGGGGGACCCCGCCCGCCAACGGTCACATGGCGGTGGGCACCTTTCCCGTTTTCCGGGGGTGCCCAATAGCGCACGCCTGCGCCAGCCGCTCTCTGTCTCCTCTATTACAGAGGAGCGCTCGAGAGCGGTGCAGGCGTGGTCTTCAGCTCCTTAGAGAGCTTTGGGGAGCCGCCCATCTGGCTCCCCCGAGGAGAGCCCCGAATAAACGGGGCGCCCCTGGCCGGGTCGACGTGAATAATCTTTTGATATCCCTCGGCCCGGCTAAAGGGTGAGGAGGAACACCGCGGGGTTTAGTGGGTAGGACGGTCCATTCCAGACCGGGCCGGGAGTCCCACACACCATCCCAGCTGCCCCCGCAGCTGGGATGAAGGCGCGTAAAGGCGTTCCCCGCGTCAACAAAAAAAAAAAAACCTCACTCTCTTGTTTGGTAAGCGTAATCTGTCTTTAGTTATAAAGTGATATCAAATAGCGGTCTCTGATTGATGCTAATGGCCGGTCGCTGTTGTCCTGTGCACTCGCGTCTAGCATTACATTGGCTATTTTCACGAAAAAAGAATATGATATATCTATTTTACACGCTAAGTTATAAAAACTGATGTTGTTTGTGGAGGCTTAAATTATAATTTTTTGAGGCTCTTGTTTTGAAGCTATAAAATATAAAATGGTGATTACATGTAAAATATGTGGCTGAATTAGTAAATTAGGTGTTAATATATTATTACGGAGGACAAGTTAAAATAATTGTTGATCTTTATTTGATGCTTATAATGGAATGTTTAGGTGACGTTTTAAAGAGGACGAATTAGTATCTTAGAGGCTATATCATTTTCGCGTGGCTTAGTTATTAAATGAGAGGCTAAATGCCGTGGCCGAGAAAAACTTTTGAGGCTCGGTTTATTATATCCCATTAGTTACTGCTAGTACTCATTGTAATTAAAAACTCAAGTAATCTGTTACAGAGTAATTGAATTAAGCATTGCAAAGTAATTATAATTTGTAACGGTTAATCTAATTACATTTTGCCCATCACTGATATACACACATACAGTCACGCCTTTATCACCGAAGGTATAAGTAGAGGCATAGTAAAGGCACACATTTCACCTTACTTAGTATAGTTAATACTTAGTACTAGCGTGCTTAGTAAAACCACTGTATACTGTAGTTTGACTTGGCCGGATTTTAGAAATAAATGCCTACAGCCGCGCGGTACGTAAGCATGCGATAGGGCTGCCCACCTACAGCATTTTAATAATATGTGCCTACTTTGACTTTCTATTTAGTATTGCGATTGTAAATATGTACATATATAATATACATCCATATAGTCACGCCTTTATCCCTGAAGGCGTAGGCAGAGGCATAGTATACGCCCACATTTTACCTTATAATTTTACGTACGCGTAATAGATAGTGAGCCTAATGCAGTTGAGTTTTTTCAATCCGCCCACAAGGCCTTCAATTTGTATTAAGGATTGTCGTTTTACTGACAACCGACTTTCATTTCGAGTAAATATGTAGGGTCAAGTGTTCAACAATGAAACACTAAAAGTTCATAACCTCGTACATCTCATGTTTTTGCTGATATAAGTCTATAATTTTACAGGCATGTAGTCAATATGATTGGGTATCGAATGTCATTTATAGATTTTTTTAAATAAAGTGATTTGAATCGACAAAGAAATAAAAACTAAGAAATGGGATTTGTGTCATTGTGTCCATATAGGCGTACACAATGAAACACCATATATTCAACAATGAAACACCATAAATAAACTGTGCCTAATTCAAATTTTGTTTAATGTAGGTAGTTATTAAAGAAAGAGCAGTCCGTTTCTACGTTAAATGCAGTGGCACGACGTGCCATGCTGCATGCTTCAGGCTTTTTTTAATGACAAGTATGCATGCCCTGATTTATAAGACCGTAAACATTCGATTCCAGCCATTTTCCCAGCTAACAGAATATCGGATATTGTTAATTTTTGCCATTTGGTAAGCAATACGCCCCTCGTCCTTTTTACAGCTTTGTTACGCGCCATCTTAAAATTAAAACAAATTATAATAGATAAGGTTTCACAATATCAACCAATAAAAATCTATAAAACTGTGTTTCATTGTGTCCATTGTTAAACTGTTTCATTGTTGACTACCTAGGGTTTATCTAACTAACTTTTAATTTATGTTCACAAAATTGTAACTTTGAAACAAATGAAATATGCCGAAATAATCTACAAAACATGTAGAATGCAGGATAATCATAAAAAATATAATATTCCTAACCATTAAATAATGAAAAATCTTTAAAGATAGCCAGAAATACTTCAATTTTTGACGAAAATAGTAAAAATGAGCCGCAGACGCGTCTTTTCTCACGCGGTGCCGCCGCAAACTGGGATACGCCGGTGGCATCTATTGAGTGTCCTTACGCGATATATTGCACTAACTGCCAACGTCGCGTTTTGGAAATATTACTATGTTTTATTGTGTACTACTGTTTCATTGTTGAACACTTGACCCTACCTTTTTTATTTAAACAAAAAAATACTTTGTGAGTAATAATATAATATCCCCGCAACGGATGGCGGCGCGGGGCGGCGGCGTGGCGGCGCAGCGCCCGTTATCTATTAACGATTGAGTGAGACGGGTATAGAAATTTGAAAACGAGTAAGCGGCGTAGACAATAATAATCGGCTCATCACATGTTTCGTCAGTGATAGAATCACGGAATTCTAGTCTTTATAATCATTGCGTTAAATTTTTGAATTACAAAATTAAAACTATTTTTCGATTTGAAAGTACTAGTCAGTCTCTAGTACCTACACTAGTACCTACTTTTTGTACATTGTCAAATTGTGTTAAATTTTTAAAGTTCATATTTGTCTCTATGCGTGTAATAAAAATCCAAGGTAACAAAAATGCTGTCAATCAAAGTCATACGGTGCTAAGTGTACTGTAACATCGGTCATCCACAAAGAAATGAATACTCTTGAAACATACCTAAATCATTGCTCTCAATTAAATAACTACGAACTGACAACCTACCTACACGTACTAGAGTTCTGAACTAGTTGTTTTTTGGATATTGTACTATATTGGATCGCACCGTTCACTGACTGAGCAAGCACAAGTCTAGTTTTAAACACAAACATACCTACTTCACGTAACTACCTAGTTCACTCGTTGCAATCACTTTGTTTAACTTTATTCTACTAGTAGTATAGTACCAATTAGTACTTAATAAAATCAATTTATAGTCTTACCTTTCGGAGTTTCCAGGTAATCTAAAAAACGTTATCTCTGGGTGCGTTACTGACGAATTCATGCAACCAAAACAAGCACAATAGACTCTAGTTGTCATATTAAATATTTTTAGTAAATAAAAATGAAGCGCTCGTGGCCCCGCGGACTCAGTGTTCTATAAACGATCACTGCAGTAAGCAACTTTCACTACGGCCGGTCCATGGATGGGTGACCATCCATGTGATCACTTTGTGACATTTATTTGAGCGTTTCCGTGCTTCGGAAGGCACGTTAAGCCGTTGGTCCCGGTTGCCAGTAAAATGGCAGTCGTTAAGCCAAGTTGAAGGCTTTATTTCAACAGCAGGCAGTCACAACCTGCGCCTGTCCATTTAAACACGGCAATACGGCCCACAACGTATTACGTGGGACAAATTATAAAAAGGTGAAATGTGGGTAGGTATATAATATGCCTCTGCCTACCCCTTCGGGGATAAAGGCGTGATCATGATACTTATACTAAATAAAACACGCGCGGTTACTATTTAAAAAACGACACACCGTACATTCGTCTACTCGGCACAATCGCGACTGCGGACGCTGCTTGCGCGCTGAAAGGCCTGCCGAAAACGAGAATCGTAGGTATAGCTTGCGCTTCGTCCGTTTGTAGGGAGCTACACTACTGGTTAAACAACATATTTATACTGTGGTAAAACAGCGTCCGGTCACAGATTACTAAATAGTTACTACGCACGTAATGGTCCGGTATAATGTCGCCGTGTTTAAGATCGCGTACTGTGCACTGTTTCAGTACGTTATAATGATATATAACGTGTCATGCGTACAGCACAGCATCTACACAAGTCTAACCTAAATCCAAACCAGCCTCACCAGCAAATAGTGCACCTACCAACTCGACAAAAACCCTGTACCGACCCGCCTGGCAGGCGTGGTATAGTTGGTGACTCGCCGCGCCGTCCCAAGATGATTGGAATTAGTCTACTCCAGCAGTGGACTGTAAGCTGTATTGATTGGAATAATTGGAAATAAAACGCAGTAGGTATTAAAAACATTCAACATTTTAATAAAACAGTCCCATATAACGAAATAAATAATACATTCCACCGTAACTAATGTACAATACCTAAAGACTTGTTCAGACTACTTGACCAAGGCAACTAGCAAGTAATTTTGTAAGTAGAAGGTAGGTACCATTTTTTTGTACAATCTAAACATTCAGTAGGTACTATTTTTTGGGCAAGTAGCGTCCAAAACTGCATCGCTGTTGATGGTTAATAAACTAAAAAAGTCAATTAAATACAAATAGTGAATGATCTGCTGCCCAACCACGGTATTGTCAAAAAGAATGCCCTTTTTTCGGAATTCAATTCGTTTGGTAAAATGAGCTTTGAAAAAAGCATTTTATAGCTATACAACTAGGGAATGCAATACCGGGATACCGGGATCCCGAAGTACCGGGATCCCGCAGTATTTTTGCGGACCAGTCCCGCACGTAAATCGTGCGGGATCCCGCGGGATTAGCGGGATTGTGCAAAGGTAAACGCCATGTGTTATTCTGTAAGCGTAAGTGCACAAACTGATTTGGTTTGAGAAAGATTTTTGTAATTGTGACGTAATATATAACCTAATAACGTACTTATTTGATTTTAGTGATTTAATCAGGGAGATTTGACCTTTCTTGTACTATAAAAGTATTCAATTATCTCGTACATTGCTTGCTGGCTATCGGACATGTAAAGTTAGGAGTCGTTTGGCAGACAAAAAATTTGACATGCTATGTTTTCTGCGCTTTCACTTTGTTACATTTTTTAGAGCGTTGCCGTGTTACGGATGGCACGTTAAGCCATTGGTCCCGTTTACCGGTAAAATGGCAGCTAAGTCCCGGCTCGTCTCATCTCATAATGTCCTTTTCTCGAAATGTCCCTTCTCATTATGTCCTTTTCTCAAAATGTCCTTTGCTCGAAATATCTTTTTCTCAAAATGTCCTTTTCGCGAAATGTCCTTTTCTCAAAATGTCCCTTTCTCCAAATATGTGCACTACAGGATTAGCCCCGCTTAATCCGATTTGACAGGTTAGGTTAGGTTATAAAAAAAATCACCACGAAGGCTAATGCGGAAGCTTCGCTGCGCTCCGCTCCGGCCTTAGCCTTCTAACCTAACCTATCCAAGTCGGATTGAGCAGGGTTAATCCTGTAGTGCACATATTTTGAAAATGGGAAATTTTGAGAAAAGGACATTAGGCATGAGATGAGACCATATGCCTCGTCCTGCCTACCCCTTTGGGGATTAAGGGGGTGACTATTTTTCAGTTCTAGATGAATGAATGATACAGAATTCTATTCTGTTCTCAATGACTTTCAGAAATATGCGGGATCCCGCAAATACCGGGATCCCGCGGGACTGAGATTGCTCAGTCCCGCAAATACCGGGATTACAATCTTGTTGCGGGATTGCATTCCCTATAAACAACTTTCAAAAAAACTAATTTATTTAGAAGAAAAAAAAAAGGTTAATTTCGCCAGGAAAAATATTGAGATTCGGCATTAAAAAAAATGATGACGGTTAAAATTATTACACAGTAAAAAAAATTCACACAAAGGTACAAAAGTACAAACATGTTACGCTTATTCTTATAAAATAATAGGATACAACCGTTATGTGTTGTAAAATGCCCCTCACTATAGACTTTTCTACCGTTTATTTTACTTTTGACAGCGGTCTGAGAACGAAAAAACGAAAAATTTTTCTAGCCAGTGACCTCCGCCCGCATACCCCTCGACCCCCGCGCCAGCGTTTTGGACACGTGTAGACGCATCTCGCCATTCACTGGCGAACGTCAGTACGGTGTCTGTTTTTTTTGTTGGAATTTCTGCGACAAAATGCTGAGAAAATTCAACGAAGGGTTTTCAGGATACTTTAAAATTCGTACATCTTTATAGAGAGCACGAATGCTTGTGGGATAACCTTTGAGATGCAGCACACAAAAATAAAGAAATGCGCGCTGCGGCACAGCACTCGCTTTCTTTTTACTAATGTTAAGTTTTACAATCAACTCTTCTCTTAATAATGCAGAGATATTCCTTAAACATGTCTTTTTGAAGAGCCTTTGCCGCGAATTCATTATTTTTTAACTTCAAACGTGTGCACACCCGAAGAAAAATCCGTGAATGACTGGCCTCGTCTAAACAACGGGCCAGGCCAACGCTGGCTTGTCTGCGGGATTGGCGCCAGCAGTACTGGCTTCGTGTAAACTCTGCTTTAGATCGATTTAAATTTCTTCATAAATAAAATTGATTGTTATATTAAGTTGAATCGGGAACGCATTATAACATCACTATAGTAATTGGTAATCGAGCTGTTAAAAGTAAAATAAACGCTTGTACAGACTAGACCCTGTCTTTATCGCTTCCCCGTAATAATATTGGCGTCTTACTCGCACAATAGTCGTTACGTTTTGATTCTTTTATGTACAAGTTAAACTTATAAAAACCTTTTGCTTTCTTGCGGTGACGGACTCGTATCTCCCCTGGTCGAACCCTTGGCGATGTCCCCTCTTAATGGGGCGCTGGGGCGATATCAGTACAAAGGTTTTAATTATAATACATTTTTTCGGACTCTGTGTACATCCATTGTCTGGCATGGCTTTACAATTTTAAAATCTTAAAAAGAAAAGATTTTGAAATATTTAATGTTTTGATGCATTTTAGGGTTCTGTAACATAGAAGGAGACGGAGCCCGATTAGTAAGGGGATATACGAGTCCGAAAAAATATAATCAAAAATCTTGTACTGATAGCTCCCCGAGCAAAGTGGGACACTAGGACTGGTAAAGTCATGTCCTTCTCCAGGAAGTTGACCAGGGGAGACACGAGTTCGGCGCTCTTTTTGTGTCACAGATTTAAATTATATATGTAGAATGTAGGGTGACCCCTGGGCGCCGCCGACGTGTCTTCGCCGAGGACTATCGGCCTCCATGACCGGGGGTCTGAGGACGGTGAGAGGGCCGCTCACCGTCCTTACAGGAGCAGGCCCATGACGGCAGCGTGACGTGAGCAACTCACGCACGCCCCCCCTTAGAAGCGGGGTCACACCCGAAGCCCCCCAAAGACGCGGGATTGCACCCGAACCACCCCCTGGGCGAGGCCGCAGTGGCGGCCGTAGGTCTGTTGGGAGTTCTGGGACATCCTTCCGAGGGCTTACCCGGGGCTCTCAACCATAGGCTGTTAGGCGTGGCGTGAGGTTTTTTAGTCGGTAAGAGTCCGGCATAACATCCTATGAGGATTTTCCCTCACGTTAAACAAAAAAAAAAAAAAGGGTGATCCTCTATTTATAAGGTGTCAGAAATAAAATACTTGTTTCTTATAATTCTATCACCTTGCTCGCGAAGTGTGGACTAATGGTATATTTCTTTTGCCTCCCATACGTTCAAGTAAAAATGCTTCTATATGCATATATATACGCATCACTTATAAAACATGGAACGACCTGCCCGCACACGTGTTTCCCTCATCTTACAATCCCAGTTCTTCAAGAGGAGCGTGAAGAGGCACATCACAGGGCCGCCAACTTGAGGACCACTGTAAGAAGTGGCCCCCAATCGCTAGACGCGCCACTGCTTTCTTACCATCAGGCTGGTGGCGACGTCAATTTGGCGAGCTGAATATAAAAGAAAAAAAAAAAAACATGAAAATTTTGTTCTCGTCTTTTTTACATAAGTATAGATGTCTTAAGGGATTTGAGATCGGATTTCACTGGTCATAGATATAAAATTAACCATGGTCGGTGCAATCCGATTCGAAACGTGTAAGAAATGTGAGTAATCTCTTGTACTTATCCCATCTTTCTTTTGCCCCTCGTATCCCACAGTGTAATGTAGAATGGGGTGACTTTATGTAACGGGACAACATTGATAATTTTCAGTAGTAATATGCTTATTTATTAAGCTTTGGACACGCCCTTTTAATTTTTGTTGTAAAAAAAACATATGCACGATCGAATTGAAAAACCTCCTCCTTTATTAAAGTCGGTTCAAAAAGGCCTGCTTTTGTCAAAAAAAGTAAACTTTTCACGAATAGTAACTATAATTTCGGGTTTCATTTTCTTTTCAAATAATTACACTGCAAGACGACCAACAAAACAAAAATCAAAAGAGTGCCTTCAAAGCCTAAGGAATGAGAACGTAAAAACCGAAAATTATCAAAGTCGCCCCATTACTCATACTTATAGAATTCGGGACTTCACGCGAAATACTATTTACTTACATTCTACCGACGTTTCGAGCACGTTGCAGCGCCCGTGGTCGCGGTTGGACTCGCCCCATTAATCAAAGTCGTCCCAAATCAAAGTCACCCCATACTACTTACATCCGTTTTTAAACCAATTCACAACTCCGGACTTCCTATTCAACCTGACTAGCGCTACAAATCTACCGTATATATTACAGTGTTAGTATCACGAGATCCGGAAGTACGTCTGGTAGGCGAGTCCTAGAGAAGTGGTCAAGAACCACGCGAAGGAGCACCACCAGGTCGCGAACCCGAACACGCCTTTGTACACGTCCACTGTGAATACCTGCCAACAAATAATAACAATCAATACATATAATAAAATCGTAACAGGTCGCTGTCTGTACATGGAAGATAAATAAGAAAAAATATTATAGGGGGGCTTTATGAACGCAATAGAACCCAAAACAAAGATTTTTAGAATTTTTGTCTGTTTGTCTGTATGTCTGTATGTCTGTATGTCTGTATATCTGTTTGTCTGTACGGTTGTGCACGCTAATCTCAGTAACCGCTCAACCGATTGCAATGCGGTTTTTTTTATTGTGTTGAGGTTTGCTCCAGTTAACATTTAGCGTTTGTTTTATGTAAATCGGTTTAGAAATAAAAGAGTTATAACACTTTTAAGAATCAGATATTTTGAAAATTTTAATTGTAGGGGTTTCTTTGAATGTGAGTGAACCTAAACTGGCGTGTTGGCTTAATCAAGCTTATTAAGTCTATTTTAAAACAATTCAGTCCACGCCTTCGGCGCGGACTGAATTATTTAAAAATAGTCTTCATCATTAAGCTCTTTTATGATTAAGCAAACAGGGCAGTTTCAGATGCTGCTTGATGACTCTGATGAAGAAATACCTTTCCTTTCATACACCTTATGTGACGTAAACGAAGTTGCGGGCTCAGCTAGTAAATAAATATTGTTGCACACAACATCATCTAGGCATCATTAAAATTTTGACTGCCTCTGTGGCGCAGTCGGTAATGATACCGCCTGCGGCGCTGGAGGTCGTGGGTTCGATTCCCACCGGAGACAAATATTTGTGTGACCCATAAATGTTTGTCTCAACAGTCTGGGTGTTTGTATGTATAATATGCATGTATTTAAAAGTATTTAAGTATTAATATCCGCGGTCTGGTACCCATAACACAAGCAGGTTATTCCTAGCTTACTTTGGGGTTAGATAGCATTGTGTGAAATGTCCGTGAATATTTATTTATTTAATATGTATGTATTTGAAAAGTATATAAGTATTCATATTTAATTATTTATTTACTCTCCTTTATCCTTTATCCGTAGTCTGATACCCATAACACAAGCAGGTTATTCCTAGCTCACTTTGGGACCAGATAGCGTTTTGTGAAATGTCCGAGAATAATTATATTTAAGAAAAAAAATCCCTATCCCAATCCACGTCACAACACGCGGTCCTGCGTCTTCCGCATCCAGTCCCAGCCTGCGACCTTTACCAGGTCGTCGGTCCATCTGGCGGGTGGACGTCCTACCCCACGCTTGCCGAGTCACATAGACTTACATATATAATTTCTAAATATATATACATAGCAAACAAATAGTGCTATGTCAGAGACTAGCGGACGTCACGCGGTTTTACTCGCTTAGTTTACGTTACCGTGGGAATACAGGGATAAAGTATAGCCTATGTTCATCGGGGATAGCGTAGCTTCCCAAAAGTGAAAGAATTTTTCAAATCGGTTCAGTACTTTCAGAACTTATTCCGTGCAAACAATCTTTCAAGATTGCTAGTCTGCAGGTGAGTGACTGCTTTATTACATTATCGGGTCCGTTACGGATTAGTGCCTCAAAATCTTCAACAGCAGGTAGCCACCACCTGCACCTGTCCATTTCAACACGGCAATAGGCTAACCACTTGTTACGTGGGACAAAAATAAACTGGTGAAATGTGGGCGTATAATATGTCTCTGCCTACCCCTTTGGGAATAAAGCCGTGAGTATACGTATTTATGAGTCATACATAATATCATAAATGTAATAATTACACATTAATAAATAAAGTTGCAACTTAGAGCCGTAAAACCGACGTGCATGCATAAAAAGAAAAATGAAAGTTGAAGAAGCAAGTGAGGTGTGTATGGACAGTGCCGTGTGGCGCTCGGTTCTTTCTGCCTACCCCGCAAGAGATTTGGCGTGAAGATAGTATAGTATAGTACCTATAAGTTGCAACTTTTAGAAACTAATATTACTTACTTAAATCATTCAAGGTTATAAAAATAACATGACTAACGCTATAAGCTGATAAGTTATTAACTAATCAATGTTCTAAAGTCCGAGCTAAATCGACTATTCGCTATGGAAACGATTGATAATGATGACCAGACAATATTTTGGTTTTTTGATTAGATTACTCTTTAATCGAATTATGTATAAAAATGCAAATCATAAGTCGATGTGATTTTGTTACATACATACATATGATCACGCCTTTATTCCCGAAGGAATAGGCAGAGGCATACAATGTGTTCACAAGTATACAGTAGGTGATGAGTCGTGGCAATTTTGTTGAAAGGGACAGCGCAGATTGTGACTGCTTGCTTTTGAAATTATTCAAGTCACCCACGAGGCCTTCAACTTGGCTTAACGATTGTCATTTTACTGACAACCGGGTTTCATTTCGAGTTTTCTTTCTCTACGCAATGGATCGTTTCGCGGAAGTGTTCCCTTAGTCGCCTCTTACGACACCCTCGGGATGTATCGAGGTGGCGACATTTGGTACTCTTACCTATCGCAACATGGGGCACCGCATTGATTTGTCATATTTTTGGCACGCCAAGTACAAGCAATCGCGCGCACACCTTTAACCCCGAAGAGATCGTCTACTCCCAAAGGCTTTATGATACAAAGGTATATAAATAGGAGGTTACAACGCAATAAACACACAGTTACTGCAGTGCGCATGCTAGGGGCATACTAAATGTCCATTAAAATTACTAATTACATATATATAATAGACTCTATTGCAGTGTTGAAATGGACAGGCGCAAGTTGTGACTGTTGAAATATTCCAAGCCGCCAATAACCTCCTGGGACATGCTTTCGAGGGCTTACCCGGGGCTTCCAACCACAGGCTGTTGGGCGTTACGTGAGGTTTTTTTGTCGGTAGGAGTCCGGCATAGCATCCATGATGGATTTTCCCTCACGTTAAAAAAAAAGCCGCCAATAACATTTTTTCTTAGCCATGTTACTGGGACCCACGGCTTAACCTGCTTTCCAAAGCATGGAAACGCTCGAAAATTGAATTTTACACAGCGGTCATGCAGAGGTCACTCATCCGAGGATAATCTAAAGCTGCTTGGATTTGTGAAGAAAATTGTTTAGCAAAGTTGGAAAAATACAGCAAATATATTACCATCTTCAAATTCTCCCACGCCATCTGGAACTGCTCAATGTCTTCCATCCCCGGGCTGGTCTGCGGCTCATCCAGCACGGCGCACGTGTCTTCATAGACCAGGCCGGCCCAGGAGTAGCCGCCCAGCGTCTTGTACATGAGAGTCAAGTAGAGGCACATGATGATCGGACATATGTATTGCAGTGCTACCACGCACAGGTAGTAGAATACTGACGCGATCTGGAATTGAGATTTTCTTACTAGTTTACTCATATATATATAATTTTTTTTTGTATAATAAGTAATGTTATAGAGGTTCAACCATCACGTGGGACATAAAACTATAAGGTGAAATGTGGGACCTCTGCCTACCCTTTTTATTTATTTTTTTATTATGATAATAACTACAACTACAGACACTTGGTCCGTACCATTTTTTAGTTAGTTTATAAATGTAATTTAAGTTTGTCTGTCTCCGCGTTAGACAAATCAATCTGCCTACCCTTTCGATGAGGGGACTGCTCACCATCCTTACAGAAGCAGCCCCCCCCCCCCCCAAGACGCGGGATAACACCCGAACCCCCTCGTAGGCGAGGCTGCAGTGGTAGCCGTAGGTCTGGTGGGAGTCCTGGGACATACTTCCGAGGGCTTACCCGGGGCTCCCAACCATAGGCTAGTAGGTAAAATACGTGTGTTTTTTAGTCGGTACGAGTCCGGCATAGCATCCATGTAGGATTTTCCTAGTGTATATCTCTTACCTTTTTCTGCAAGTCCACGTTAGTAATCCTTCCAGCTTCTTTCTTCTGCACATCCAGGCGTCTCTGCGCCATATCCAGGTAAGCCTGTAGTTGTCGCGGCATGAGCGCTAGGCGAACTAACGCGGTAGTCACTACCAGCGCTAGGCGGAGAGAGTCGTAGGCTTGAGATGATAGACTGGAAGGGACAATACGTCATTAGTAGGTAGGATTTAAAGTCCTAGACCACGACACTTAATATTAAACGACATTCACGAATCTAAAAACTGGCTAAGTGCGAGCCAGACTAACACACGTACGGTGTCGTGTGGAAAAACAATAGTAAATCACTTTGTTGTATGGCAGCCCGCATAAGTATTTTAGTTACAGTTGAAGGTGTAGCGACGACAAAAATACATCAAATTTTAACTGTCTAACTATCATATTTCATTATATACAATCTGGTGAAAAACAGACTGGAAACGAACAGCAAATTCTCAGTAATCGGGTCCCGATTTTATTCCTTAGGTAAGGAACCCTAAAACGAACTCGACTAATCAATGACAAAATATAAAAATGATGCTTTGTGTGGGAGCTGCAGTTAATCCTACTTCCTATATATAATATTAAATGTGAAAGTTTGGTGTTTGGATGTTTATTACTTAGGTAATTACGCTGAAGCGGCTGAATGGATCTGGCTGAAATTTGGTACAGGGATAGATTATAGTCTATCTATAGATTCTACTAGCTTTTTGCCTGCGACTTCGTTTGCGAGGTGATTAAATGAGGCGTATAAATAATCGACTTTGACCTGTCTAATGCATAGGGCTTCTAGTAAAACAAAGGTTAAGCTGTATTATCATTTCGCTAGCCCGATTTTGATGAAACAAACTTCTTTCCGGTGAACATAGGCTATATTATATTCCCATATTCCCACTGGAACGTAAGCTACGCGGGTGAAACCGCGTGACGTCCTCTAGTCTAGAATAACTATAGGCGGGAATATGTTTCCTGGAAAGCGGGAGGCAAATTTCAAGCGGGCAAAGACACGAGCATCATCTAGTAATATAATAAATTAATAATTTCTGCGGTTGCACAATGATGTTATGTGCTGCATTCGTTGATTTCAACAAATATTTGCGTCATGGTTTGTAGTTCAATCGCAAGAATCCATGGAATGCTAAAAAATTAGATCTCCAAATCCAAATATCGACTCACAGCGGCTGGTCCATCCCGCTGAACACCCTGGCGGTGAGGTAGTGCCTCGCGATGGGCCGCACCCACAGCAGTACTAACACGAAAGGCATCGCGAAGTTCACGTTCAGGAGGAACGGCTTCAGTTTGCTGTCGCCGTAGTATCTGAAAGTGGTGAATTTGTTTAAGTTGAATATCTTGACAAAATGACGACGCCTGCCTGCCTGCATCTCCGAACACATAACTCAGTGTGACTCAGTCCTCGCCCAAAGACAATATACAGGATGGAATTTAAAGACGGTAGTTGGAGGGAAAATACCCTTAAAATTGAATTTTTCAAAAATCTTTAAATGCAGTTTTACTTACTTTTGAAAATTTCCTTATTTTTTTTAAATTTAAATTTCCTTTCAGCAAAACTTGTTTTTATCAATATTAAGGATACTTTACCTCCAACTACCGTCTTTAAATTCCACCCTGTATTGTGTACACTACGTAGTATTTCTTTTCATCCTCTAAGAAGAGTATGAAAAGGCTCATTATTAGGCCGCCAACTTGAAGGCCACTGTTAATAGTCTTGTGCACTGCATTATCAAATATCTATAGCTAGACTATAGACTAAATAACTCAGTCCTCGCAAAAAGACAATAAAATAATTATTTTGTATGAGACCATGTAGCCATTTTGTAAACCACCACTCGCTTGACATAGCTTCTTCCCGCCTGCAAATGTTGCCGACAAAGTAAAACAGTAAGTAGCTAAAGAAAATCACAAAAGAATTTTTTTTTTTTCTTTATCCAACCCGCTTCTTGGCCATCTGTTTGCAAAAAACAATAATCCAATTTGATGTCCGATACAATCCGGCTTTGGAGTTGATTGGAGAGATGTTTCCAGTGACCCATCTCTTAATTATTTGGTTTGGCGAATCTTATCGCAAGGTTTGGGATGCTGTGTCTTTTCAATCTGGAAAAATTAAGGCCACCAGTGCCGTGCAGCTGGGCGGCCAGGTCGTTTCGATGGTTATCCAATCTCATTTGATATTTCCTGCTGTAGGATTCAATTTCCTGCTTCACTGTATTCAGTTTGATGTCCAGGTACATAAACTTAAGGTGATACGTTTAGCATATTGCGGATAGTTTTGTTCTGGAATCTCTCGAGTATTTCAATGTTACTATGGCTGGCAGAACCCCACAGTTGAATTCCATAGGTCCATATCGGTTTAATTATGGTTTTATAGACAACCATTTTGCTGGTGTCCGTTAATTGGGATTTGTTTCCAATCAGCCAGTGCATGCTGCGTATTTTGAGGCCTAGTTGCTTGCGCTTGCTCCAGATATGCTTCTGCCAGGTCAGTCGCCGGTCCAAGTGCATACCAAGGTATTTGACATTTTCTGCTTGTGGAATCTGATCGTTGTAAAGCAACACCGGTGGACAAGTATTTTTTCTGAGTGTGAACGTGACGTGTGCGGACTTATCTTTGTTGGCTTTGATGCGCCATTTTCTAAACCATACCTCTATTAGGCTCAGATGGGTTTGGGTGTTCCTCGATGCTATGTCAGGGTCCTCATGCACAGAAAGTAGGGCTGTGTCGTCTGCGTATGTAGCAATGGTAGTTGTTTCATCCGCAGTTGGTAGATCGGCCGTGAATATTAGGTAGAGGACTGGCCCAAGAATGCTACCCTGCGGTACCCCTGATTGAATATCGTGCATTTTTGAGACATCCTCATTGTAATTGACCTCAAAACATCTCTTCTCAGGGTAAGAATGCATGATCTGGAAGATTGAGTGTGGTAGTGTTTGTTTTATTTTATAGAGGCCATGTGCCATACTTTGTCAAACGCCTGACTGATGTCTAAGAATACTGCCGAGCAATAGTGTTTTTCTTCAAATGTTCTGTGCATAATGTCGACAAGACGATGTATCTGCTCTATGGTACCATGCCCCTGTCGAAATCCGAACTGGTGTTTAGGTATAATGTCCTCTAGATAGTCTCGCATTCTAGTAAGAATGATTTTTTCGAGCAGTTTTCCGGGTATAGGTAATAGACTTATGGGTCTGTATGAGGTCACTTCTTTTGGGGGCTTGCCGGGCTTCAAGATCATCACCACTTGTGCTACTTTCCATTGGGCTGGGAAGACAGATAGCCTCAGGCATGCATTAAAGATTGCCAGTAGTAGCATTAACCCTTTCCTCGGCAGGTTTCTGAGGAGTGTTGAATCAATTTCATCATAACCTGGAGCTTTACAATCCTGTAGGTTACGGATCTCTCTGAGGAGTTCTCTCGGTGTGACACTTTTCAAAGGGAGACACATTTGGATAGGTGTACTAAGGTATTCCTCGATCTCGTCGTCATGGTTTTGGTTCGTGCTAGGCATCGGTTGGAACACAGTTCTGAGATGTTCAGCAAACGCATGTGCTTTCTCCGAGTCGGAACGAGCCCAAAGCCCAGGTTGGATATTGATTGGCGTAGATTGGCTTTTAGGGCGTTTGAGCTTTGAGGTTGCCTTCCACAAAGAGAAGTTTGTGTCACTGGTAGGAGTGAGTCTGCTGAGGTACGCCTGCAGGTTTTCGTTTCTCATGGTCTTGATGAGAGCTTTAACTTTCTCAGAGCTCTTGTTAAAGATGGCTTTGTCCTTGGGGTATCTCGTGTTATGCCAGATTTTGCGTAGGCGGCGACGTTCCTGGATTTTATCCTTTATGTTTGCTGGGTACATATGTTCCTTAGGGGCAAATGTTTTACGTCTCGAGGTTGACTCTGTTGCTGCCAGATGAATTAGCATATTAAAGCGTTCTATTGCCAGCTCTATGTCCTCCGTGTTTTTGAGACGAATTTTGAGATCGACTTCACGTGAGATGATGCTCCGATACTCACTCCAGTCTGTGTGTCGGTTGTGGATTTTATAAGCTACTTCAGAAAGAATAACTCTGCTGTTCACATTCAGAATTATCGGAGTGTGGTCAGAAGACAAACCTATAATTTGTTCAGTGCTTAGGTTATTGATCGAAAAGTTTTTTGTTACAAAGAAGTCTATTAGGTCAGGCATTCTTGCTCGGTCCGTGGGCCAATATGTTGGCTCCCCCGTGGACAGACATTCAAGGTTAAGGTCACCCATTACTCGGTAAAGTTGTCTTCCTTTTGGATTTATGAGACGAGATCCCCAGTATGTATGTTTGGCATTCCAATCGCCGCCACAGATGAATCTATTTCCCAACGATGTAAGGTATTCCTTGTATCCATGGATACGGCGTGCCTAGGAGGGCAGTAGATCGCTGATATCGTTATTTCCGATTTGCCATCACTGATCTTGATGTGGGATGCTTGTATTTTTACAGTGCAGAAAGAATCAATTGGATAGTGTTTTAGGCTTGTCTTTACTATGATTGCTGAACCTCCATGCCCTCCGCCAGATGGGTGGTTTGTAGTGTACATAGTATAGTTCTTGAATGTAACATGGCTTTGCACTGTAAACCTTGTTTCCGATACAAGTGCTATGTCAATTTTTTCTAATGTTAAGAATGCTTCTAGTTCCTGTTTTCGGTCAGTGAGCCCGTTGGCGTTCCATACAAGGATACGTATGTTGTTATTCATTTTGATGACAGCAGGCTGCTGATGAGTTGAATCATACGATTCATCATGCTGTCCATCATGTTTGTCATGATTATTTGAAATTGGTAGAACATTTTGTCAAGTATTTCCACTATGTTGTCTGATCCTGGCGGACTACGGGCAGGTTTTTTGTTCGTATCGTTATGTGTATTCGTTGTGTGTGTCGGTATCTTGACTGTTTCTGCGAATGTTGTAGCAGTGCGTTTTCTGAGTGGTTCGTTTGGTCTCACGAATCTCTGTCCAGGATAGGGTAGCGAAGGGTACTCTTCTTTTCTGTTAAATGTTGTAAATGGTTTTTAACTTTCCAGATGTGGTCTTTCAGCTCTGTGGGAGTACCTCTCTTCAGTCTGCCAATTTTTTTGGTGTTCTTCAGTTTTCCTATGTGCTTGTGTGCGTTTTATTTTTGGATTCAGCTTCAGAATTTGCTCTTTGTACTGCTTGTATTTAGAACATCCCCTATAACTAGCGGGATGTTTTTCCTGGCAGTTTGCGCATGTTGCTTCTATGTCTCGGCTTTTAGCACATGTATTTGTAGGATGATCATCTCCACATTTGACACACCTAAACGGCCTTAAACATTGATTTTTGGAATGCCTAAATCTTTGGCATCGTTTACACTGTAATACCTATTTTTTCTTGTAGGGTGCTTCAAAGGTTATTTTTGTATAATTTAGAAGTTTTATTTTAAACATGTCTTTGTTGTTTGGCTTTGGTTCTAAGTCTACATAGAAGAGGGGCAGGGCTTCTTTGGTAGTTCTATGTAACACCTTGACTATTTGACGGACTTCGTGTCCTAGTTTTTCTAGTTCATCCTTTATGTCGGCGGTATCCTCTGATGGGTGTATACCTCTCAGTACAACTCTGTAAGGTCTTTCACATTTGAGTCTGTATGTGTAATGGCTGATGTTTTCATCTACAAACTTTTGTCTTATAGTTTTGTAGGCTTCTATACTTTTAGGCATTATCTTAACAATATGTCCTGATCTTAGCGTTGTTGAGGTATAATCATCCTTGCTAGTGGTATTGTTTAGGATATCTTTCAGTGTGTTAATGTTGATTACTCCAGTAACAAAGATTGGTTCCGGTTTTGCTGGTCTTATTGGCTGAGTGTTCATTGTTTCCACATCATCAGCTAGGATGTCAAATCGATTCTGAGTTGGAACTGCGAAGGCAGTCAAGTTGGTTTTCTTCGTAGCATTTTCTGCACTCATCGGGCTTAATTCGTGACTTTTGCGTTTTACCGGCGGTACTCTATCTAGTTGCCAGTTGTTTTGTTTTTCCTTCATTTGGTCATTTGAAGGTGAGGGTGTGTTATTTTTCGTTACTGCACCAACCGAATTCGAGCGAATTTTAATAAACATGCTTTTGTGGAATGTTTGCTGGATCATTGTGGTAGTACAAAAGAAATATAGAGCTTGTTTCTTGCTTTTCAGTTGTATGTTTACTTGGCAGTCGGGTTTTTTGTATTCTTAATAATTAAGTTTATTTCATTCTTAGGTTATTCTGGAAAAATACTGTGCTCAATGCATACCTAAGTGAATCCCAATGCATCCTCGCCACTCGCAGACCAGGGAAGGTGAACAGTGTGCCAATGATCGCGGCCCACACGGCGAAGAAGAATTTCAGTATCAGTTTTGAAGCAGGACCACTGAAATCAAAAATATTTGCACTATGATTATAATAATTAGATATCTCTAACTAAGCGATTGCATTTTAGCCCCTCTCGATAAAATAGATTTCAGTAGGGCTTATGGCGAGCCTTGTGTCTGTCGTCTGTGACTCTGTTGCATTAAATTACGTCACTAGGTCACGTGGATCATCTGTTCAAAGTTTGAAATAAAACAAAAATGACAACGTCAATTGGATTGAACTTTCACTTTCACAATAAACGTTAGAGTGGCAGTCGGGTGATACCATCTCAAGGCTTCTTGATCAATTTGGCTATGCTGTCCTTTTAGAGGCATTTCCCAAGGTTCCCATATTATACTATGTAGTTGAGTTGGTAAAGAAGAAAAATACATACAAACACATAGTCACGCCTTTGTCCCGGAAAGGGTAGGCAGAGGCATAGTATACGCCCACATTTCACCTTATAGTTTTATGTCTCATGTAAAAAAAAGCCTATTGCCGTGTTGAAATGGACAGGCGCACGTATTGACGACCCTCAGGTATTTTTCAAGCCGCCTATAAGGCCTTTGACTTGGCTTAACAATTGTCATTCTACTAACAAACGGGTTTTATTTCGAGTTTTCCTTCTCTACGCATTGGAACGTTTTGCAAAAGCGTTCCCTTAGCCGCCTATTACGACACCCTCGGGATGAATTAGGGTGGCGACATATTGTACTCCTTCCGTCGCCACACGGGGCAGAAAAAATTTTTTTCCATTACTTAATATAGGAAATTACGGGTTGCAGAATATCTTACAAATGTACTAGCTAGTGCCCGCAGCATCGCCCGTGAGGAAAATTTGTTCCCGTTCCCACATCTCTCCAACGGCTGTACAATGATTTTGGCTACTTTTCATTCCCGGAATAAGTTCCTATGGGATAAAGGAACGGGACCTGAATGCACGAGCGTGGAGCACGTGTGCCATAGAGGCCAAAGATATTGTACTTACACAGACGACAATCCCTGGTTTTCAAGGAACTTCGAAGCATTCTCATAGAAGCTGTCATACGCCGGGTCCACACCAACTTCCAGGTTGGACTCATCCACAATGAGCACCATCATAGCTATCAGCAGGAACACGCAGAACGCTACTATGCAGGTGGAACGTTCACCTATTGACTCTTCGCTTGTGAAGTACTGTTTCGTCAAGCTTAGCAGAATTTTACTGAGGGTTGTGTTAAGGATTTTCTTTTTTCACTTTACTGACATATTTGCACAGCATGTAAATGCTGTGGACATCAACACTACATAAAATAACTTCAAGGGCTCTGTTACATTGAAAAAAAATCGGTTGTCTGTAAAGTCGGGTTTACGATAGTTGAACGTGACAACTCAGCCTTAAATGGAACGCCTCAGAGCGAGGTAACGCTGCATACGTCATGTTTTTATGTGCTTGCAGTCGGCTACATCGAATTGTAAGATGTTGTCACGTCAATAAATTACTCAAGTATCCTGATTACCTGTACGGAGTCATTGGTTTTGTTTTACTTCAGCCACATCAAATTGCGACTTCTCAAAAAGACCTTTTGGCTATGCATTGAGTTATGATGGTCATCTATACTAATATTATAAACAGGAAAGATTTGTTTTTTTGTTTTTTTGCTTTTTTGTTTGTTTGTTTGTAACGAATAGGCTCCGGAAGTACTGGACCGATTTGAAAAATTCTTTCACTGTTTGGAAGCTATACCTACTCATTGCGGTGAACATAGGCTATATTTTATTCCCGTATTCCCACGGGAACGGAAACTACGCGGGTGATGCCGCATGACGTCCGCTACTGATGTATAAAAGGATACAATGAGAACAGTAGAACAAGAAGACACCACACCATGCTCAAGTTGAACTCATCTTTTAGAGGGAATATTGATGTGTATACCTGAAATTAACACAATAGACTAGATTAGCACTTCAATATTGCTATCATTTTATTGTTTTCCTTAGGTTATGACAGTTTTGTGGGACGAGGTGTATTCAATCATGTATTGTGTGTCTTACTTAATAAATACCTATATAAATAAATAAATAAAATAAGTAATGGAACGGAGAGCTAAGCCACAAAAGCATTGCTTTTAAAATAGACTGTGAAGTAGATTATTTTTATTTTATTTATTAGGGACAAAAAACAGTTGTGCATTACAATAAATTCTAAAAAACCTAGGTATGAGTCATAAAAACGCACAACCCGCATTATCAACCATGAAATAATATGTGCATTTTTTTTATTGTTGAAGATTTTAAAGGTACAGACGCGTACTAATACATTTCAGATTATGTACTATTACAGTACATATTTACAAGCAAAAAGCAACTCTAGTGGCTCACTATCATAAGGACCACTGGATGAAAAGTGGTGACTGTAGCCTATACTACTTATTCAGTTCTTGTCAAACACTGTCTTTTAAGGCACTTCGTAGATTTGACTGAACTGATAATGTCAGCCATATACACGCACACAATTCAGACAGGAAAGCCAAAGCCAGGAGCAGTGGCTACTATTTACTTCATTATAAGACAATAAAGCTTACACTTACTTCAGACATAATGTACACAATCAAAGTGTACAAAGAAAAATCCACAATCCACACATACTCTGTGTAAAATCTCAAGTGTACCACATCCAATGACGTCACAGGAGCAGTCTCCAGCTGTATGTCCAGACTGCGAGGAATATGGAACGTCTCCGGTTTACCATTTGATTCATGTTTACCTCCCTTTTTATGCTTTGAAGATTCCTTTGGTACTCCTCCCAATGTCTTCAACTCACTGTTAGTGGGGTACAAATATCTGTACAGCCCCTGGGAACATAATAACCATCTAGCAAAAGAATAATTTCCCAGTTTCTGTATGATTGATACCATAATCAACGTTATTACTAGCTGAGCGCCGAGAAGAGCCTGTAAAATAAATTAAAATATTGAAATTTAATAACCTATCTACCTTGAGGGAAATAAATCTACTCTACGTACCATTATGTTTCGATTTTCATTCAAAGTTAAGACTATTCATAGCGTAGAAATTAATTATTTTCGTTCCTTCTCCTAGCCAAATTTAACCTCAATTCAACCCACATAATAAAATGATTTCTCTGAATAATTGAGAATGTAGAAGTAAAAATAGTGACAATACAAAGCGAGAGAGAAACAAAACATGTAAAACAATGTAAAAGAAGGAAATAGCGTAACATAAACAGCTGCTACTACTGTCAAATTAGAAGTTTTGGAAGTTGGCCGGGTTATGTGTCTGCGGACGTTTACAAATGTAGTTTTAGTCAAGGTTATAGATCTATGCAGAACTGTGATTTTAGATTATTCTGTTCAGTGAATCAGAAAACCAAATCGATATTATGATCAAATTTGTAAAA
Organism: Miltochrista miniata; assembly: GCA_933228765.1. Lineage (NCBI taxonomy): Eukaryota > Metazoa > Arthropoda > Insecta > Lepidoptera > Erebidae > Miltochrista > Miltochrista miniata. The sequence continues at coordinate 36,249,283 of OW121758.1, read as the reverse complement.
ACTGTTTAGTTTACTACTGGTCTTTAATATTTGTTTTGGTTATTAAGTAAGGCTACAATATTTTAAGAAAATAATTATTTTCCAAACCTACTTTGCAAATGCACCATTGCTGTTAATCAATAGAGGGAACGAGACAAAACTATATTGCGTTTCTCTTTAGCAAAAAAATGATGAGTGCTGCCAAGGTATGAGAAGTTCCAATTATTTAGGGAAATTTAGCAACATTTTAATGGTTGATAAGGTTTAATTGCAAATGCACCATTGCTGTTAATCAATAGAGGGAACGAGACAAAACTATATTGCGTTTCTCTTTAGCAAAAAAATGATGAGTGCTGCCAAGGTATGAGAAGTTCCAATTATTTAGGGAAATTTAGCAACATTTTAATGGTTGATAAGGTTTATTTGTAAAGTATTTTTACCAATTTTGTTTGATTTAGATTATTTCATTCACAGACCAATAGGTCCCGTACTAACTCGCAACCATTATGTTACTGGTATACTTACTTCATTACCTGGTTTACTGTAGACAACTCTAAAACGGTTCATTCCAGCTTTCCTTAATACGACCTCAGTATTTAGTGTGTGAGTTTCGCGAGCACCTATCGTGATTTGTGGTGAAAGGGAATATTATGCATCAACTACTTAGTCTACTACGAAGTCGCTACAAGTTTCCACGCTATGGTTATAGCTAGGCGATGATGATTCGGTTTTAAACAAATAAGCGTTAACGCGCTTTTCGTAAATCACTCGAATAATTGCGCTAGCAGAAGCTCACACTAAGCACTCTGACATGTGTTGCTTTGCTAGTGACGGAGTTTAGAGTCTGGTTTACGTAGGCTATTTGAGTTTTCTGGGGTATCCTTCCGAGGGCTTACCCGAGGTTTCCAACCGTAGGTTGTTAGCAGGACATTTGATCTTTTTTAGTCCGTAGGAGTCCGGCATAACATCCATGAGGATTAAACAAAAATAAAAGGCTATTCGAGTTAATGGGGACCATATAACACGGGACTAGCCTTTGCGAACCACCGCATACAAAAATATTCTGCCAGTTTTCATACAAATGAAGGGGGAAACACAAAGACATATAAAATTTCATTGCATTTAAAAATGTATTTATCGACAAACGCGTAGTGGCTGTTGTGTGTTAATTGTTATTGTACAGTCAACTACAATGTAATGTACTAGTTTAATCATATAAAATGATGTACTGATGTACAGGCTTTTCATAAAGCCAAAAGACCAAATGGTCATGTGCAATGGCAGAAAACAATGCTTAAGTAAGGCGTATCCTGTGGTTAGATGATCTAAGCCTTTGGTACAGGACAGGAATAGATTATTGTTTGGAATGACACAAACACTGCATAAACCACTTTTTATACCGGGAATAAGTTACAACGGGAAGCGGGAAAGGGAAAAAATTCAAGCGTGTGAAGTTACAGGCATCAGCTAGTATAAAAGACAGGTTAAAGAGTAGGGAGTATTTTTTTTTTTCCTGGTATCACAAATCAAATCGCGCCGCGTTGCGCATTGGTGACTAATTTGCTGTTGGATTGGATTAAAAATTCAATATCGATTAGGCTCTCAGTTCATGTAATTTGGTTTTGTCACCGCTATAGTCTGCTCGCAGACTAGCGACGAGACTTTATTCTTAGTTAAATTAATATTTTGTGTATACGTAGTGCTGATAACCGTGCAAAATGGGGTCGTTGTTCCGAAGTGAGGAGATGACATTATGTCAGCTTTTCCTGCAAAGTGAAGCTGCATATGCCTGCGTGTCGGAACTTGGGGAGCTGGGACTGGTTCAGTTCCGTGATGTGAGTATTTTCCACCAGCTTTATGCAGTATGTTCAACGCCCCCATTCATTGTAATGATAACACCCTATCGACATCCTGTTATGTACATAATTCGATATAGATTTCACATCCAATTCTATATCTGACCTAGATTCCCTTTGAAAGTATTCCTAGCCCTAAATACGTGCTCAATTAGCAATTTATCTAAGAGATCTTTATAATAACATTCTCCTACAACATTCCTAGTCCTCAGTCTTGATTTCTTTTGAAAGTATTCCATAAACAAAGCATTAAAATTTGATATTAATTTATCAGAAACTACTATCTGCAGTATTACTATACCTATTTCATTGATATACTGCATTCACTATTGTTTAAGTACCACAATTAATAGTGACATCACACATTAGAAATAATGCCTTGTCTTGTTATTGTAAAGTTGGTCTATCATTAGATACTTTTAATTGTTATCTAAGAAACATGTGTAATATCTAATAATATCTTGGTATTATTCAACCATCTTCCATAAGATCATGAAAGGCTACTTTTGTTGTTTGTATGTTTTAATTCCTCATACATAAAACTCCCATCAGCAATGAACCTAAATGAAAACTTTCTTATTTTGTTTGAAACAGCTTTCTAGCCAATACCTGTCGAGATTTTACTGCCTTCATATTTCCCACAGGATCACTGTGATATATAATGAAGTAGCCTATGTCCTGTCCCACAATCTATTCTATCTGTTCACCAAATTTCATCAAAATCGGCTCTGTGGTTTAGGTATGAAGTGTAAATAACAAACAGAGAGAGTTACTTTCACATTTATGTTTGCTTTCCTTTAAATATCATGAAGATTAGACGACAGGTTAAGTTAATTATGTAGTTGTTAGCATTTTGTGTAAAAGAAATTATAGCCGTAGATGACTTGTTTTAACTATGCTATCTGGGCACCAGTAGTTTGTTCAACGTCTATACCCAAGTTAAACAAAGACTTCCAAAATAACCAAATTGTTGTAGACCTGTTTAAAAAGGTTGCCTGTAAGAAATTGCCTTGTGCGATAAGGCCGCCAATTGTTATGCCAATAAGTGTAATTTTAACTTGTTTAAATGTTGTTCCTGGTTTACAATAAAGAGTTTTTACTACAGGCCTACATGAAGGCCTTTCTAAGCAGGTTGCAAAATTTCAACAACAGATAGTCACAACCTGCACCTGTCTATCAACATGATAATAGGCTGACCACCTATTATGTGGGACAAAAACAAAAGATGAAATAAATATAAATATTTGTGGACATTCACATACAACACCATCTAGCCCAATTTAAGCTAATATAAGCTTGTGCTATGGGATCAAGACGACTGATAGACATACTTATATCTAAATACAAATCATAATTCATAAATCAGTTTATTTTTGCGAAATACAGGTACAGATTACAATGGTAGATGTTCAAATAAAATTCAAGTTTCACCATATTTCCACCATACAGGCATGCCAAAATAAATAATCAATGTGCTCATCACACAAACTGAATTGTCATGGGTAGGAATTGAAACCACTGGACTTACAGTATGCCTCTTCCCTCGGGAATTAAGGTGTGATCAAATGGACCTATGTAATTTTAAAAGGTTTTTGTTAATATCCTAACTACCAACATAACCCGCTGAATGATTTAAAATCACATGATTGATAAAAAACCATGTGATTGTTATTAACTTTTGATTGATTAACATGATTACCACTCAATTATTGATAAAAAATCATGAAAGTATTACAAACGCCACTTGTATCTACTACAAAATGATTAATGGTTGTAAATTATCAGTAATTATTTATCAGCCATGTGATATAATTGTTGCCAGCACCTCATTGAAAACCAGAGTCGGTAGAAATATGTTCGACATATTACTGATAGATACCTGCAAATATAACCATAACAATAAGCTCTATCACCTATCTCATTATCATGATTTATTACCAACGGACCCCGAGTATCTGTCCCCTCATGGTGTTCGTTGGGAACTGAAGATAATTTTATGTCCAAGGGACCCCCTTGCTAAGTATGTGGGGTCCGTTGGGAAAAAGAATTCCCTACGGACCCCCACTCTCCTCCCCGTTAATAAAAAAAATTGTTTAGGTGGTTACAAAAAAAATAACCACAATCTATCCAAGTCGGATTGTGCGAGGTGTATACTACATAGTGGTTGTTCATATAGCACAGCTTGTACCTACTCGTTTTTTATTAATGGGGGAGGAGAGTGGGAATGCTTTTTCCCAACGGACCCCACGTACTTGGCAAGGACTTACCCTTGGACATGAAATTATCTTCAGTTCCCAACAGACCCCGTGAGGGGACAGATACACGGGGTCCGTTGGGAATATACGATTATCATCATCATCTCAGTCGATTTGACTCCAACTTCTGGGCATAGACCTCCCCCAAGGATCGCCACTACGTGCGGATTTTTGCTGCCCGCATCCAACACGTTCTCGCGATCTTTTTTGGTTACCACCGTTTTATAGATCACCAGCTATCCGCGCAGCTTCGACCGCGTAGAAGTCGTTATCGCGTAAAATCAAAACCCTCTTTTTGCGCAGTCGGTTAAAAAGTGGCCTATGTCCTTCCCAGGGCCTGGAATTATCCCCATACCAAATTTCATCTCAATCGCTCCGGCCGTTTAGACGTGAAAGCGTAACAGACAGACAGACAGACAAGAGTGGCTTTCGCACCTTTCGCATTTATAATATTAGTAGGGATAGGGGTTCCACTTACGACCTTATCGTGTTTTGGAAGTCATGTTAGACATTGATCTCGGTCGCCACTTGCCAGAAACATGGCTGTCGTTGAGCAAAGTTCAAAGCCTACTACGCGGATTGAATATTTCAAGAGCTGGTAGCCCCAACCTGAGCCTGGCCATCTCAACTCGGCGATGGGATTCCCTCCTATTTTGTGGGTCAAAATAGAAATTGTAAAATGTGGGCGTATCATATTCCTTTGAGAATGTAAGCTAGACATAATGTATGTATTTGCTATACAATTATACATGCTAGCTAGATGACACATTAATACAATGTATCTGCATCGTGTTATAATGTGCTCAGTTTACGAGATTTATCAATCAAGTTTCTGTGAAATTTACATACATTGTATATGTTTCTGCATTTCTAACAACTAAAGCAAATATGGAGCCTATCAGCTGATGCGTGTACGATACACGATTCTTGGAAATGAATATCTGCAAGGACTGACTCATAGCTATTATGTCATTGATTTCCTTACTAGTGATTCTGGCGACCCAGTTGTCGATCCAGGTTTATTATTTTTAAAGCACTAAACTTGCACACCTAAAGCGGGACACTCAGAAAAGATCCAGGATACTGACAGGGCGCGGATATAATATTATGTCTCTTCCGCGTCCTTGTCCTACAAAATGCAAACCATACAGAAAAGACAAGATTTTTGCACGTATGCGCAAACTTTCTCCCACCACCTCACGCGATGCTCAATGTTATTTGTCGAGTACTGTACTCGGGGATAGTGTAGCTTACTAACATAGAAAGAATTTCTCAAATCGGTTTAGTAATTTCCGAGTCATGAAAACAACAGTACCTACCTATATAGGTACTTGATATAAATCACGATTGTCTTACATCAGAGGTTGTTGAATACTATCGATATCGTTCTATACTTCCTCATATTGACATCACCTTATCATTCTTCAATGTTAATCGTCAATTATCAAGTGTATGAGTTGTTGCATGGAAATTAGGGAAGTGATACTTACGTCCTCACCACTTAGGAAGTACTAAGGCCGTGAATAAGTCATTACGTTACTAGTCTTGGGAAATTCCGCCCTTTCATTGATATTTTTTGTTATTTTCCTTTAAAAGAGTACGAATATTACAAGCGAGTGAGTACTAATTGGCCCGAAATACATTTATTGGCTTTCTTGCCATTTATGATTACTGATCTGCTCCCTTGGGTAGTAACCTTGAACACTTTAGGAACAGTTTTACCGGAGATTATATGGAACATCTAAACACACAAACTTTACCTTTTTATGTTTTCGTATCTAATAGTAGTGAGGAACTCTTACTTTTTGATAGAACTGGGTAAGCACATATCTAGCTCTGGAATTATTCCATATTGTCACATGGAATAATTCCAGAGTTAGCTATGCACTTATCCAGTTCTGTCAAAAATTCAAATCAGTCTATGGCATGGCATAGCTGGACGCAGACAACTCCCAACTCATGTCCTAGTGTCATGGCAGTCCATAGCTTATTGGGGGAACGGGAATATGTAGTTTAATTTTAATCCTTTCGTTTTTCTTTCTTTCTTTCTTTCATGTCACTTCATAAGGTCCTGCGCCTTCCGCATCCAGTCCCTACCTTCGACCTTTTTCAGGTCGTCGATCCATCCGGTGGATGGATGGTGGTACCTTACGTTTGCGAGAAGCGCGACGTTAGGAATTCAGGATACCTTACTTAAAAATCTTCCGCACGACTGAAAGCTGATAAACTGATAATGATATCTAATTATCATATTGCAACTGAAAATAAACCTGACTCCGTAGTTACAATGATTCGGTATCTATTTGTAGATGCTGATAGCATTTTATTAATTGCTATTCTTCATCCTAGTTTCTTACCAGCTGTTCTCAGATCCTGTCTAGTTTAGACGCAACTCAATTTTACCTAATCATTAACAACAATGAGCAACTCATTCTGAAAGTATTGAAGTCCCTTTAAAACAGAAGGATAATGTATTTTCGCAACTGTAAACTCAGCTTCCCACTATAAATTCGAAAGGAACTATATCTGTACTGTTCATATATTATTATGGCACTTGTTGGAACTTGATACATGTTCGTTCAAAAATCATTTCTGTCTATCTGAACCACAGTACCGACCCTGGTACCCGACAGTGGAATGAAGACCACATTTTTTACCAGTTACCATATTTCTAATTACCGTTAATTTCCTTCACCAGTTGAATCCAGACGTGAACGCGTTTCAACGCAAGTTCGTCAATGAAGTCCGCCGCTGCGACGAGATGGAGCGCAAGCTCCGCTACCTCGAGAAGGAGATCAGACGCGATGGAATCCCCATGCTGGAGATACCCGGCGAATGTCCGGAAGCACCACAACCCAGGGAGATGATAGATCTTGAGGTGAGAACATGAAACTTTGAACTTTTTGAGCTACTAGCTGTTGCATATCTTTTTCCCGTAATTTTACAAATGTAAGAAAACTTGCTCGATTTGTTGACGAACTGCTCCGCTCCTATTGGTTGTAGCGTGATACTGTACAGTCTATAGCTTTCCTTGATAATTGGGGTCTCCAAAACTAATTTTCAATTGTAATCACAATCAGCATACTTAACGTAACTGAGGATATACAGGCACCCCATCCATATCCTCTCAAGACAACCTCATCTGCGAAATGGTGCAACTCATAACTATACTACGTAGCTCTGATTGTGAAGCTTAGAATTATCCGTTCCGAAAAGTAAACCAACTCACAATTGCCCTAGCAACCAGTGGGAAAGCGATCCCCGTGCTTCAAAGATTTTAGAAACAAATAGGTCGTACTTTCCAGTTATATAACTAGGTATGTGTGCTTTGGTTCACATTTCCAATTACATAACTAAGAAACCGAAGCTGACTATCAACCTGGCGGAAGAGACAATATTACATTTTAAGTTTATACCAAGACAATTTCGGACATCATTTCCGAAGTTTGGTCCCAAAACTGAGGGGAGCATCGGCCGCACTTGCGCGGCTGATGCCCAACATCAGGGGACCCAACGCTCCCTACAGGAGACTGTACCTTGGGATCGTGCGAAGCATGGCCCTGTACGGGGCTCCCGTATGGGCGGAGACCCTGACGGCCAGCAATGTGGCTAGACTGATGAGCCCGCAGAGAGTGATGGCCGTCAGGGTGATAAGAGGATACCGCACGATCTCCGGTGAGGCGGCATGTCTCCTAGCCGGGACCCCTCCATGGGACCTGGAAGCGAGAGCCCTTGCGTCACTGTTCAGATGGCGCAAGGAGGCGCTGGAGCGGGGCCAAAGGCCTGCGTCTCGAGAAATCGAGGCCCAGCGGACCCTGCTCCACCAGGAAACCCTGGAGACATGGAAGATGCGACTTGAGCAACCAAAGGGGGGATTCGCCACAATCGCGGCCGTCAGACCGGTCATGGACGAGTGGCTGGAGAGAAGACACGGTGCTCTCTCCTACCGGTTGACACAGATGCTTGCCGGGCACGGTAGCTTCGGTAGGTATCTGTGGCGAAAACACCGGGAAACCACGGCCGAGTGTCAGCACTGCGAGGACCGCAGCGATGACACGGCGCTCCACACGCTGGTGGAGTGCACGGCGTGGGCACAACAGCGACAGGTCCTCGTAGTGGGTCTGGGCGTGGACACTCTCTCGCTTGAGGCCATGGTGCGAGCCATGCTCTCCAGCGGGAGTAAGTGGGACTGCGCCGCCTCTTTCTGCGAGCAGGTCATGCTCGCGAAGGAGGCGGCGGGCCGGGTGCGGGAGAGAACTCTTCCACCCGAGTTCCGCAGTCGGCGCCCTGGGCGCCGCCGACGTGTCTTCGCCGAGGACTATCGGCCTCCATGACCGGGGGTCTGAGGACGGTGAGAGGGCCGCTCACCGTCCTTACAGAAGCAGGCCCATGACGGCAGCGTGACGTGAGCACTCACGCACGCCCCCCCTTAGAAGCGGGGTCACACCCGAAATCCCCCATAGACGCGGGATTGCACCCGAACCACCCCCTGGGCGAGGCCGCATTGGCGGCCGTAGGTCTGTTGGGAGTCACGGGACATCCTTCCTGAGGGCTTACCCGGGGCTCTCAACCATAGGCTGTTGGGCGTTACGTGAGGTTTTTTAGTCGGTAAGAGTCCGGCATAGCATCCTACGAGGATTTTCCCTCACGTTAAAAAAAAAAAAAAAAAAAAAATACCAAGACAATTATGATGTTCTATATCTTTGTTGTGTAATGTTACTGGTTATTAGATTGTTACCGTGTTTTTGATAGGCTACCTTCGAGAAGCTCGAGAATGAACTCCGCGAGGTGAATCAAAACGCCGAAGCATTGAAGAGAAACTACCTTGAGCTCACCGAGCTTAAACACATTTTAAGAAAAACACAAGTTTTCTTTGACGAGGTATGTTTTCTATTTTCTATTTGACCCTTGCCATTCATGTTAGGCCTTCACACAAAACTACATTCATTCTAACCAGATACTAAATGACATGTCCAGAACTGCTTTCAGATGTCCCGAATCAAATGCCAATTTATTATTAGAAAAGATCGAGTTGCCTTCATCATTCAGATCGACGTCAGTTATTTGTTTTTGCCCAATGACGTCAAACATGGCGTCCTTTTACACTACGTCGATGTTAACTTTGATTAGATACCAATATTGAAAGGAACTATTTACAATAGATTCGATTTAAATCGATTGGTCATAGCTGAGCCTCGGAATAGTAGACGCCGTGGGTAGTATTTGATTGAAAACTGCTGTTGTAGAAAAAAAAATAGCTCCACGACTTCAATCGTCTTTATTTATCCATCGCATTATTTATTACTTTATTTTCGATCGATATTTCATTCAGTACTTATTATTTTATTTTAATATCTTAGCACCATAACAACAGTACGTAATATTAGTATTTTTAACGTTTAACACATTCCAATTCTTTGAACAATGTTATAGTTGTACCTTCCTAAAAGATCGTGGGTTCTGAAAGTAAAATAACTTCATTGATAACAAATTGGGCTTCAAAAGATCAGATTTACAAATTCCAACAGTTTCGGTAACCATATTGTTTGAAATAATGACGCCGTTATGTCAATGTCACTTTTTTTACGTCCATTGCCGTCAGTTGATTGATCACACGCATACATTATACTGTCTGAGCTGAATGTGCTCAGACGCACGACACCTAAATGGTGGCAAATCTGAAAATTCAATTTGTAACATGCTATCACTGTAACGATTTCACGGTCACAAATCAAATCTTTCACGGGCGTACCAAATGTGACATTGAATTTGGCGCGTGTCTCACCCTGACGCCATGTTGGCATGTGTGTGCACAAGATGGCGGACCCGTCGCGCGAGGAGGAACAGGTGACACTTCTCGGGGAGGAGGGGCTCATGGCGGGCGGGCAAGCGCTCAAGCTTGGGTATGCTCATGTTGATTATGACGCGCTCGATGACCAGCTTTCATTTCCATTTACACGAATGGAAATCAAAGCACACACATGAGCGTTATTAATTTTTACAGCGCTTGTACTGTGACGCTGATTCTGGAGTCTACCGATCACCACTCAGGCAAGCATTGGAGTCGGCCGGTTTATAGTATATCATCAACATAACACCTCTCTTTGAACCTTTTGTGTGATGGAATGATAGCTTAGTCGTAGTACCTACCGCCACAGCCGGCTCAGACCGATGCAGTCCTAATATAGCTTCATGGATTATACTGAGTCCCTTACCGAGAGTGCTAACCAATTGCTGCCTGAGTGAGTTTATTAATTTTTATTTTGAACTAACAACGTCTCCGACATGATTTATTTTTGAAGTCCATCTGTGAACATTTTCAGCTACAATAGGACCCGAGGAGGTTTAATAAATAGTTTATTTACTTTGTCATTAAGTCATCCACGCTTTGTGTATTTGTCATTTTTATGCATGCCGTTATGTATGATTTTATATGTTCATGTTATATGTAGTACACGACAATACAACCAATATTAGAGAATATATTTATAGTATTCCATACAAGACACTGTATTTTGAACACAATACGAAGTAGACACAAACTAACAATGCATCGAAGCTTTATAGAAATAGTTTGTAGCTACGTTTTGATGAGCACAAGCGCGTAGTGAGGTGATTTGCAGTGAGACGGTGGCGCTAATTTTTTTACTACAACAGGCAAGGAAACAGTGTTGTGTGGTGTATCTGTCGTATGCGTGTCGTTCGTATATATCGCGTTTGTGTCGTGATATGGGCAATGTTTGTCTATATGTTTATGTTTGTCCTCCGTGTAGCACGAGGGTGGTGCCAATACCACAGAGTCGATGACGCGCGCCCTCATATCCGACGACCCGAACAGACATATCGGCCACGTGCAACTAGGGTATGTATGGTGTGTACATACGCACTGGAGTGACACTGACTACCACCGATACCGTCACCGCAGCTGAATTGTTTATCACCAACAGTTCAGCTGGTGTTCTTACAACTAGTTCAATTGGTTGCATGTCTTGTTTGTGTAGCTTCACACGATTCCAAAATTAATAACGAGCTTGAACTAAAATTGACTGGAATACACGCCGATATATTTTTCAATAATAATATAACATCCCCAATTAATGAAACACTGGCGCAATGAACGTAAGACGATGCAATCAATCTCGCTGTTGACATAAGCCTGACAGTTTAATTATTTGACGAACAATCTTGCGAATATTTACATAGTCAACAAAATGATCTCTCTGATCGTGCCTTACACTTGGCTTATGTGAACATTTTAAATAAACTCTTTTTGCACTCTGATACTGCAATAATCCCCTCTATATCTTTAATAATGTCAAAATTAGAAAATATTAGTGATTCGATAAATGATGGAAATGATCACATTTTCATTAGAAATAACATTCCCAGAGTTGTAAATATACTCAGAAATATGAGCCTCTGTTGCAGTAAAATTAATTAAAATAAAGTCCAAAACGAGAGCCTACTGACAGTAGATCCAATCTGAGAAACACAGTGTACAGCTTCACTAAACATAATGCTTGGTTTATTCCCTAGTTTGCGGGATAAACAAGAGTCCCTGGAATTCCTGCCTTGGTTAGTAGTGTGTACAATGTATTTTATTATTACGTAGATGGGATAGATGGTAGTGGTTGGTTATCTGTAAATATATGTGTGGTTGGCGACGGAATGGTACCTTGGAACACCGACAACATTGAAAATAACTTGACCGTTTTCAATATTGTCTTCACAACTTCAATTAAAGTGACAATCTTTTTAAAAAATAACACTTTCACATGCTTACTAACATCCACTGTAATATCACAGACTTGTATTCTCAAAGAAATACTCAACTTAATGTGCGTTATCAAGGTTACTTGGACTTCAAGAATAGATAATGGATTTAGGTGCGAAACATGTAAATGCTGAACGCGACCTTTCGTCATACAACTTTTCCTATTTATTAATGTTACAACAAATTTTATACGTAGCTTTAATTGCCAAGAATTTTGTTTGAATTATGATAAAATATCTTGCATGTTCTTCATGTGCAAATTGATTCTTATCTGTTCTCAAATATACGAGGACATAGGAATGCACCTTGAGGGACACCTTTTAAATGTATGAATAAGAAAAGTTGTGATGACGAAAATATCTTCCAATTTAGAGATCCTCTAACAGCGTCTTGGTACGAGTGTTTTAGATATTAATTTTATGTTTTGTGTAATGTGTATAGATTAGTTGCGGACTCGTGTTATTCAATTTAAACCGGTATAACTACTGCTTGTTACTCCAGTTGCGGATAAATGCTTTTATTAACTTAAAATTTGTAACTAATGCAGAACTCCGCTATGTGTGCGATGCGAATACACTTGCTGTAAATTGAGGTAATTACACGCAGTTGCTATTTGTTTTATGTTCAATCTTTACGCTACAGTTGAGAAAAAACTGTGATAAGTATAATAGACACAGTTTCCGAACCAACCTTGAGTGATCCGAATATAGTTGTGATAAATTTATTTTGCCTTTTCCAGTATAGTACGTGTGTAACACAATGCTGGTTATCTACAATACGGGTCTATTAGGTATCAATGACATCATTGGAGGTTGTTTCAAAGTGACTTGTATATCAATTTACTTTTATAATATTACGTTTAACGCCATATTGGATACAGAGCTGTTAAATTTTATGTGTACTTTGAGTGAAGGACGGAATATCACGTTTTTTTTTTATATAATGTCGGCAAGAATCGGGTTTGTGTCGAATATTAGAATGGTATCTTGAATGGTTGCTGTGCTCTATTTCAGAATTTCTCTATAATATGCTTCGCATCATAGCATCTTCAAAGACGATATATTAAGGCCTTGACCACGTTATTTACTCACGTGGCCTTGACAGCAGACATTGATATCGTAGAAATGGAACAATTTTATTACTCTTTCAACCTTCATTAAACAAGAGCGATATGAAGTTATGTCGGAACGTAATTGTTTAAAAGTTCGCACATAAGTGTCACGTTTTGTCTAATTTGCATACTTTTTTAGTCTGGATAGATGTTTTTCAAATTATTTTGTAATTTGTTTCAATTTCAAAATCGATCTTACCAGACATCAATTTTCCAAAATAAGTTACACTCCTTTCCAACAAGACATATTTCGAACCATTTTTGCATTTTTTTTACTTTGTTAATATTACCAACCGATTGGGGACCACTCTCACAGTCCGTAAGACTTCTGACAGTAGTCTTCAAGTTGCCTGCCCTGTGATGTGCCTCTTCACGCTCCTCTTAAAAAACCCGGGATTGTAAGATGAAGGAAACATGTGTGCGGGCAGATCGTTCCAGGTTTTTTTTTAGTGCGCCAGTGGTTTCATTTGTTTTTATTATTGTTATGCAAACAATTCTCGGAAGTAGCACGTTAGATAGTCCTACAAATAAAAACAATACTACTATCGAATTTTGAGACACTGATAAGATTAAATCTGTCTGAAATTACGTTGTCATCTTCGCAGCTCTAATCTGCATGTAGTAAATCATCTCGTCAGATTTGTTACGTCCTCTCAAGGTTTACTTGGTTTTTGATAAAATATTACGGAAATTAATGTAACAAACTTGAATCTATCCTTAGCTGAATCTGTAGTGTCTCTTGGCCTAAGCATCGTATCGTTTTCGTTGATAATGCTTCCGGTATATTGATCTCTATTAGTTTGCGATCAAGCATTCAGTTATCTGAAACACTTATGATTGTGAATCGAATGGATTATAGGGATTTTTGAAATCAGCACTGAATTGGAACATTGATTGATTTACATACAAGAGATTGAGTGCTAATAAAAAAGAAATTACAATCTACTCTAAATATTGGCGTACCATATTGGAATTTATTTTGGCTTAAGTCAGTTTCTGATCAATAATATTCAGATAGAATTGTGATCGAAGTGTCAATAACTGAAGTGGACCAAAATGTCTTATTTGAATTTTTGTTGTTGAAAGAAATACCTGTATAATTTTGCAGCGTAATAAAGGTTTTCCTTAAAACAACCTTGAATCTTTTAAATTTAAATATCTTTATTCTTTTTAAAGAGTCACGATCTTCCAAATACTAATTAACCGCCTTTATATTCATTTGTTACGGTTGATAATATCATTTTGGCACAACGTGTTTAAAAAAAAGTTGCTTCTTTTTATTCGCTCAAAATGTTTTTAAAACTAAGTTCGTCTTCAGCTTCATATACCGTTTAGTTGTTCATGTTAGTCATATGTAACATTTCATGAACCACTATTGTATTTACAGAGGTACCGTTACATACTGTCGCGAACATCGACCCACTCATGCTCGTGACTGTATCGTTACCGGCGATGTGAAAAATATCAATGTCTGTTACAAGTTCAGGGTTATAAGGACGCAAATCTAGTTTTTGATGTTTAGAAAGTCATTTAGCGATCGTTTTAGTTCGTTGATCTTGATTTATGAGAACTGGTTGTGCGTTCGCTTTGATTTTACGTCACAGATAATACTGGAGTCTCGAGATTTGAAAAGGGTTTTGTTTTTGAGGTAAAAGGAAAAAGTGACTTGAATAAACAGATGCAGAATGTCTAATTGGTATGCAGTTAATGCAAGGTTACTGCAAATGATTATGTATTGGTAGGAGAAAACCTTTAGCAATATAACCTCATTATTGGAATTTGTTAAAGATGTGAGGTTGTTCGGGTGGTATAGTAATAAGGAATCGGGTACAAATGAGAGCGGAGATGTGGTAGTTACTGTTAGCGATGTTTGTTGCTATGCAAAGTATGCTTGAGATTTGAGATGGCATCGATATTGCAGAAGTCGTCTTTCGTCATCAAAAGTCATTATACTACTGCAGTCATACAAATGAAGAATTTGGTCTTTAAACTTCGCAGTTTCATCTCTATCAAATTCTATTGCACATAATTTGTCAATGCTGCAACTTTAGTGCGGCTCTCATTACAACAAGGAAGATATCTAGGTCAACATGAAGTTTTGTGTGATGTGCATAAAATGCCAATCAAATTGAATTGTTATATCTCTATACAGATGTTACAGCATCTTTTCCTTCCTTCCAGTTATTTTTATCACCAAACAAATAGAGTGTTACTGATAACCTCGATTCGTTTGGCGTATAGTTATGCAATTATGTCGTAATTTGACACAAGGCATTACAGAATAGACTGTGGGATATTAACTTTTAAATCACTAAGTCAGATTTTAGAATATTTAGGTTCTAAATTAATGTAATCTCCATAGTCATCAACTGGGTGTCGATCAGGGTAGTTGCTTCGGTCTTTTGCAAACTGCTTCGTCGCTTCAGACATTGCTTCTGAGTTGTTGCTTCGGGTATTGCATCTGACTGGTAGTCTCGAAGCTTGAGGTTCGTTTTCTAATTATCTAGAGTAGAGACACACTTGGTTTTGACAATATTCTAATAACATTTCCATATTTATGCTTGGGAAATAAGATCAAGAAAATTGTTGGATTCGTTCGCAGATTCGTTTCAATAAAATGTATCCCCATATCGCCCGATTATTAAAGGCAAATCTTCCACATCAAATCATAATTACTAGAGAATATATGAATGAACAATTCGAATAGGAATTCATGGACTCTTTTATTGTTTGCAAGGTTATGCAGATTTGTCCATGTATTAGTACTTATAGATTGGTTGACATGTTAAGAGAGTTGAAATCTGTCTAAATTTGTCATGAAAATGAAATTTAGTATGAGATTTTAATTAGTGACGCTCGATTGAATACCTCCTAGATGATAAGGACTTCAACCAGTATTGTGTATACTTATGTACCTATCTATTGTATACAAAACCTTGACGGATTATTACCCAGCTGGGTAAGACTGAGCATAAACCACAATTACGGTAGGCAATGTATGTAAATATCATTAAATAATTATTATCAGAAGTTGCAATAAATTTTGATCACTATATTAACTGGCATACGGTGTAATGTTGGATAACACGAGTATTTCAGGCAATTGGATACATTGATGTAGATAAGTTTATTATTTATAGCTACTTTTTTGTATGTACAAAACATGATCTTTTTTATACTTGTTACTAGGAGATGCAATTGAAATTGGTACTTATTTTACTAAACCTAACCTTTTAATCGACAAGTGTTCTTCCAAAACGGCTAAGTTGGCTACCTGTGTCGATCTTGGTGATGCAACATAGAACCTGCAGACCACCTCCGTTGGTTCAATATAAATACAGTCCTAGAATACGTTTCTCTCTAGTTATCAGGTCACGTGACCACGATGGCGTCACATCTTCCGGTATACCTACTTTATTGGTATAGAACTTTAAATAAATCTTTGAACTACAAACGGGCTCGTACATTCCGAACTACAGACAGACTCCAGAATCATAAATTACATCGTTTACGTACACAGACGGACATGCGTCTTGGTATTTCGCCAAGATGACGGTCGTCTCGACTCTTACATCACAAATACGCGAAAACTGAACGAATATAAAATATACCTTATGCTCTTGGCACAGAAACGATAGTCCTTTACCCTGTTATATCGGTCTAGGAAATGAAACCACACGTTCACATACATTCTAAACAAATCTGCTGGATTGATAGTTTCGATAGGCTTTGAATCTGAAATAGACTTAAATTGTTTATTCGTTTGGTTCAATATTGAATGATTTAATGTTATGCCTGTCTTCTGGAAAACATTCTTCATTACTGCATGATACCATATAGACAGTATTATATCATGTTCGTCTCAGCTGATTGAAGCCCACTATTGGTCATAGGCATTCCCAGAAGATCGTCACAAAACTCGGTTCTTATGTACCCTGCTCAATATAACTTCTGATATAACTGTTTAATTCTGTTTACGAATTACAGGGACAGTTGCCAACCTTCAGGTTTAACGTAAGCAACGTCTATGAGTATGTATTACTCTTCTGGCGATACGTAAATACGAACGTAGACAGTTTGATATGACCACAGTCTTTATTTGACTGCCTCTGTGGCGTAGTCGATAGTGATACTGCCTGCGTCGCTGGAGGTCCTGGGTTCGATTCCTGGGTCGGTCCAAATATTTGTGTGATCCACAAATGTTTGTTTCGGAGTTTGGATGTTTTCTACGTATAATATGTATGTATTTAGAATAATATAAGTATGTATATCAGTCGTCTAGAACCCATAGCACAAGCTTAAATTAGCTTAATTTGGGCTGGATGATGTTGTGTGTGAATGTCCACAAATATTCATTTATTTAATTCTGTGACCTAGGTACACTAAAAACACGCTATGTGTTCGTACAGAGCTTGAATGTGTGTGTGAAATGTCCCCTCAAAATACCCGCCAACTATAATGACAGTTGGGGCGGGGGTGGAGAAGCTTGGTCAGTGAGGGGCAGGGAGTTGCCTATCTGTATGTTATACAATTATATATTATCTTTGATACGACTGAAGTTATCACTGATAGAAAGAAAGAACCCGTTCATCAAAAGCCACATATACGCGTACTGGCCTACACATTTCGTTTTTACTGTCGTAATTATTTTCATGCACGCTCGTGGTCTTGACCTAGACTTTCATTAAAACGTCTTCGATATAACGGCTGCTCCTCAGGTAGATCGATCTTTACAAGTCCGCTCCCGTTACGATCTTTTTATTTCTCTAGCTAGCCTATCATTGCAGGCCTAGAGGCAAGACTGTGACATAAAAAAATGATAAATACATGATATGTTTACAGAGTTTTCTACTATGATATTTAGCTGTAGTGTAGGAATCAAACCATCCGACAAATTTTACCACAGTTCTTGTAAGGTGATAATACTATTGTTGACACTGCTGAGCAATCAATAACTACGTGCGTGAAGTATATAGGTAGGTAATCAAAATTATTGATGACATTACTATTTTGAAATATATTTTCACACGCCTTTTGTAGTAGCTTCTAACTAGAGTATAGGCGGTGCGAAACTAAATTTTCCACAGTTAAGAAGTCCTTGACTCTTCTTCGCAACCATTTGTAAAGAATCCGAGGAATATTCGTCAAGTTTTCCACAACTTTTTTTTATCAACTCTTGGATCATTTTGAATCTGGGTATGTGTATAATCAGGCTGTATAAATCACATTTTCGAATCCTTTAAAAATGAGGTGTTGAAAAACTGTCGTTTATTCCCTTGGTAACGGTATTTGAAAGATGACACAGCCATGTGGTGTTAACAAGATGATGTCATAAATGACAGTGCTGATTTTGTGGGAACAGGGAATTACCCATATCGTACGTAAGCGCCTGTGACAACGAATTCAGACGTAAATTAAATCTCTTTCAATATACATAAATAGGAGAGAACATCTCCGGAATCTCGCTAGATGTTAACATTTCGTGAACAAAATTGGGACAAAATATTCTAAGGAACTGTCCTGTGTGTATGCCTGAATTCGTCCACAAATGGGTGTCGTAATACTCGTAATGAATGGATAACTCGTAACCTGGAGTTGGTACGGATGTGGAACTGTAAGAAAATCGAATCTCCTTGCCAAGGTTGGATTCGTTGCCGGTGAGTACCGGATGGTTGGGTGTACAAGTGGCAAAATTAGCTTCAGTCGCTTAAATTGATTCACCACAGGCTACTAACAAGAAAGCCGTGAGATCGTTCTCACCAGACTGCCCCTCTCTAACAGGTTTATTGTGAAAGTGAAAGTTCAATCCAATAGACGTTGTCATTTTTGTTTTATTTCAAACTTTGAACAAATGAACCACGTGACCTAGTGATGATGACTCAGTTTAAAGCGACAGAGTCACAGCTACTGACAAAGTCTCGCCATAAGCCCCTCTGCACTCTATTTTATAGAAAGGGGCTAAAAGGGGGTTTTCACGCAGATACGATTGTCGGACATTAATAATTTCGTTCCTAAAACTATATAGTTGGCTACTCGTACTCGTGCTATCAAAAAAAAATACCTATTTTGTTTTATCCTTTTCTTGGCGAGTATAAAATCTTGGGAATAATAGAATAAAAATACCACAATAGTTTAAACGTTAATAGGTAACCTCTGTATTGTATCTTAGAAACCTATCGTATTGTTTTGACGCATTTACCTCGTATTTTATTGTCGAACAGCAATAAAAGTTACCTACACAGCTCATTTCTATAAGTTAATGAGAAACACGCCTTTAGACACGGCGTTGGTAAACATGAAAAAACAATTAATCTTTAATGGTTTATGCCTCTGAATGCTGGGCAAACGTTTACGGGCAAATTATACCTACTGCAAAGGCTTGTTCCGTAAAATGTTCTGCTAGCTATTTTTACACATAAATTAATTTAATTGTAAACATCTCGTCATCTAGACTGCCTGTGATCACTGTTTGAGTAATCAGATCGAAATCATCGACGGACCCAAGAAATCATAAATAGAAAACTCTTTTCTGATATCTGTGGACGAACCGATTCGTAACTTTTGACGTGACAACGTCTTACAAATCGATGGAGCCGGCTGCACGAACGAAAAAAGATGACGCAATATGTCGTTACCTCCCTCGCGTTACCTCGCTCTGAGGCGTTCCATTTATTTTAGTAATGTTTTCAACAGATTACTATAATCAATTGATGTGTTTTTATATTTATTTTTGTAATGTTATTTTTTTAAATTTATATTTTTATTTTTTTCATAATTTTTTTCTTTTATTATTTTTTTTTTCTTATGACGTTGTCACGTTCAACCATCGTCAGTAAACCGACTTTACAGACAACCGATTTTTTTAATTTATTCCGCTACCCTCATGGTGGCCACTTTTGTGTGCGGACCCATGTGCTTGTCTGTTACATTAGTGGAACAACGTTAAAAAATATCCTCGTTTAGTGTAACGTGATAATATTTTCATACTTTCTGGGTCAGAAGGATTTTCAGGGTAGATAAGGCGAGTGTAGAGCCTTAGGTGTTGTCAAATGTCGCGTGAAGTCCCGATTTCTATAAGTATGAGTTTTCAAGGTTCCAGGTTTCGATTTGTTTGCAATACCAGTCTGCCGTTTATCATGGTATTGCATAAAAATTAAACAGACTGTCGTCTTAGGAAGTCAGCCATATTGAATTAAGAATGACGTCACTTGGCTAATCATTCATTGTCAACCAAACTAAATAAATGAAACACGCATACAACAAACAAAAAACATACAACAATCAGCTGAATTGGTATAGAGTACATTTTATTGTGCGTCACATTAAATTTCTTATAGAATGCTGCGTAATGAGTACGTGAGTGCGTGCGCTCGTGCGTCCGCCCATTATAACGATATATGATATAATATGATACGATATATGATAGTATATTTAGTCGGTCCATTGCATGTCCCAAACGGCTTGAAGGAACCTTGTCTTGAAGATATATTGTTGTTGGGACATGTCAGATAAGGTTTTTAATCACTTAAATTACTATACTATACTATCTTCACGCCAAATCCCTTGCGGGCTAGGCAGAAGCCTCACCTGCTTCTTCAACTCTCATCTTTCTTTAATACTAAATTAAATTACTAAACATCCACTAATGGCAGAAATGCAAATAAAATACAATAAAATTTATTTTCATAGAAATTTAAAAAAAATAATTTGACTCGGAAATGCTACAGAGTGAGAAGAACCCGCAAAAAAACTCAGTGCGGCAATGCGGCAGTGTGAACGTTTTCCTACCCGATATCTTAAGACTTGCAAAGCGATTAATCTACACGTGACCCCATATGTCTGGACTACAATGAATAACCCACTGCACAGTCGACGAAACTTATCGAACGCTCAGAAAAAAAACTTAATTCAATTCTTTATTTTTGCAAACAAGGGTTATATAGAATGTTACAAAATTTAGGCACATGTCCAGGTAAATTAGAAAACTATCAGAGTTCCAAATCTACTATAATAAAGATATGATTTCCGTCAAGTACTTCAATACACTATTATCGATGGTAATCGCTAGGGGAATCGTGTTGATGTTGATAGCCGATACTACTTATCGATTAAGTTGAAAAACTCGTAGAACAAAGTACTTGTCCTAACTTTTGACGAAGAACTTATGATTAACGATTACTTACTATGGATTTAATTTAACAAAAATCTAATTCGGAAAAAATTACATTCGTCGATTCGAACGAAACACACATTGACTGTATAAGAGCAGAGGTCATAATTCGAAAGAAACAGAAATCGTTAAAATAGTAATTGCCTTCGTTGATGGTACTAATTACCAGAAAGGATAATATTAGGCGACTAGGCTACTGGTAGATCGCAGAACTTTTTATAAGTATATTTGACTTCAAAAAGTTTTTCGCCTAATAAATGCCATCTACATACAGTACGAATACAATAAATTTCATTTCGAAGGTACGAGCCATAGTACATTATGTTTGTTCTTTGTTCTACGTTATATGCCCTTGCCGACGACCTTTATTAATATAATTACCAAATTTTTCATTAGCATAATTATGACTAAAGGAGAACGGTATAACATTTGTATGTTATACCTTTATAATTATTAACAATTTCTTGTGAAAATAATTGTTAACACTTTCTTGTGAAATTAATTATTCCTTATCATTTTATCGTTACTATTAAAATTACGAAGTCAGGTCATGTCACGTGTAGTGATGGGAATAAACCCAATTACACTAGTTTCCGATTTCAAAATGCATCTCCGTATACCTGAGAATATAAGTACCTAAATTGTTTTTGACTTAAGTGCATCAATGTGGATCCTTTACATTACAGTTTGCAAATGATTGTAGAGATAAAAATACAAAAGATTTGTTTGATAAAGATTAGATTTTTGTTTGTTGTTTTACTGAAATTATCTTTAATTATTTACAAACTGTTAAAGTTATTGTGGATTTTTTTTATTACTCTAAGATTTGTTTGTAAAGAGTCATCAAAAGTCAACTTGGTACTTTGTTGATCTTGTGTATATTGATTGTAATTTTCCATTTATCATTTAGTGTATAAATGGTGAGAGAAGCTATTTTAGTAATTTCCCATTTGTGACTTAAATTAGACAAAGATTTTGACATAAAATCATCATTCATCGAACCTTTTCCCGACCCAGTTGGGAGGGCCTTTTTTGTCTAACATTTTGACGTAAGTGCTCACGGAAAAAGTACGGACTTAAAGCCAACTTATCCTGTGAAGCATGCAAATGGTCGCCAATTTGTGTATGTACGTCCAGTATTAAGATATCGTATTTTAAGGCTGATTTGACATACTTAGATCTGGTCAAACAGAAGAAAAATTGAGACAGGTTCAGCTTGACATCATGTGTAGATATTATTAAAATACTTGTTAACTAATGATGCTAAGGCAAGGAAAGAATCCGTTTAATGCACTTTTTTCCCTCTCTCATTGATAATAATTTGTTAATATAATTTTTGTCTGTTCTTTCCAAAAAATCTGTACGAGTTTATAAAATTCTAGAAATTCTTTTGACGTCAATTGAATCAGATTCATTCTCAATAACTGTCAATCATTATTTATCGTACATTCAACGCACAATTGATAGGCTATTTTTGTGTGTGATATCAAAACTTCTCACGCCATTTATAAGATATTCACGTGTTAAGGACACATTTACGCTTTATGTTCGAATTGACTTAAGTCAACGTAGAGTAAAGAAATTGCCTTAAGTCACACTGAAGTATATTTTTATTGGTGACTTGGTAAAATATGTTTTGTTACTTTTAATTAGTTTTAATATAGGTATATAGCTTATTATCCTTAAGCCTTGGGAAAATTGTTTTACCTAAGTATACCTATAATGCTAGGTAGGTAAAATATAAATCAAAATGATTACCTACTATGTGAACTGGCCTTCTGTTAAAATAACTATACAAAATAATTGTTAACAATATGTATTATTATATATCATTACATCTGCAAATTACAAAATTGGCATTGCAGCATTTTGCACTGGAGTTTAAGAGTCAAAATTTGACTGGAGTTTTAGAGTAAAAATGGCTTTATTACAATATTTATTTTTAGGCAGTATTTTTAGGCTGAAATAGCTTATAATACAACTTAGCAACGAACAAAGTCGTAAATGCGTCCTTATTCTGCAATCGTTTGCTAACCAAATGTGAACTGTATGTTTTACTCTAGAAAGTTCATTATTCTTTGTGTAAATAGACAGTTTTACACGAATAGCGTGTAAAGTGCTTAGCTTTTTAAATGGACTATTGCTAATGTGACTTTGTGTTTAGTTTCGTTGCTGGAGTGATCCTTCGAGAGAGGATCCCCGCTTTCGAGCGTATGTTATGGCGAGCCTGTCGAGGCAATGTGTTCCTTCGGCAAGCAGAGATCGACACGCCTCTAGAAGATCCTTCATCTGTAAGTATTTAGTACATTTATTTATTTACTAGCGGACGTCATGCACTTTCACCCGCGTAGCTCCCGTTCCCGTGGGAATACGGGAATAAAATATAGCCTATGTTCACCGGGAATAAGTGTACCTTTCCAACAGTGAAAGAATTTTTCAAATCGGTTCAGTAGTTTCGGAGCCTATTCGATGCAAATAAACAAACAATCAATTCTTTCCTCTTTATAATTATAATAATTTATATACTAGATGGATTCTATTCCCGTTCCTGCATCTCTTTAGGAACTTTTTCGAGAATCAAAAGTAGTCTACCTATGTGTTAATCTAGACTTCATCCCTGTGCCAAATTTCAGCCAGATCTGTTCAGCTGTTATAGCGTAAAAGAGTACTTTCTCATTGTCAACAAAAATATCAATGTTACATGATATTTTTTTTACTCTGATATTGTACATTTCCTCCCATTACCGTCAGGATCATAGGATCTCTCTCAGAAATCTTAATTTTAGAAGTTACAAAGGAAATAGGT
The DNA here is from genome assembly GCA_933228765.1 of Miltochrista miniata. Lineage (NCBI taxonomy): Eukaryota > Metazoa > Arthropoda > Insecta > Lepidoptera > Erebidae > Miltochrista > Miltochrista miniata. The sequence goes on along the minus strand of OW121758.1, from coordinate 36,225,332 downwards.
ATACCTATATCATACAAAGAAGAATCACTAATAAAAAGGAATGACGTCATTGTAAAATATTTAGAACGATGGCTTATAAGGAAAATGAGGCCGCAAATTATAATATTCAGGAAATACCTGATATAATAATATTGCATGCCCAAAACTCGTGATATAGAATAGGTAGATAAATTATAAGCCTAAACTCATATTATTTTTGCCTACCAAATCACTATTCCAGTCAATAGTGAAATTACTATTCCAGCCTGATGGCACCTGATGGTAACTAAGACTATGTCCCTTACATCAATTATACATACATACATATAGTCACGCCTTTATTCCCGAAGGAGTAGGCAGAGGCATAGTATACGCCCACATTTCACCTTATAGTTTTATGTCCCACGTAATAGGTGGTGAGCCTATTGCTGTGTTGAAATGGACAGACGCAGGTCGCCGCGACCCGCAGTTGAAATTCTTCAAGCCGCCCATAAGGCCTTCAACTTGGCTTAGCGGTTGTCATTTTACTAACAACCAGGTATCATTTCGAGTTTTCCTTCTCTACGCAATGAATCTTTTTGCGAAAGTGTTCCCTTAGTCGCCTCTTACGACACCCTCGGGATGTATTGGGGTGGCGACATTTTGTTTTCTTACTCGTCGCAACACGGCACCCTGTCGCCACACGGGGTGACTTGGCGCACAGGGCGACATAAATTATAGGTGAAAGAAATTCATCACTTTCGAGTGTGGCTCGGTAGCTTATTTATTTATTTATTCAATCAACCAACTTATACTTACAGCTAACTATTTATATAAGTTATAGGTTACATAGCACATTATTTCTTTCCTAGTGGCTATTACGATAAAAAATTACAACAAATTCAAAATTAGGTACAATAACATCAAGATTACAATGAAAACAAAATTACAATAAAATTAAAACTAAAATTCATTCCTATTATACAAGTAGATGCAATTTATAATAATATAGATAGTAATATAATTATAATAAGAAAAAAGAAACAATTAGGTAGTAAAGACAATTTAGATTTCAACCAGTCAATATTATCTTTTCTATCAATATAAAAAAACCACTTAATTGGTTAAGCAGCTCCCCCGACGAGGCAGAAGTCGCTGTTTCAAATCCCCCCCGATTCAGAATGTTAGTTGCTAAATCAATCCTAATTGTTGTTTACAGTCGGACCAAGTGTACAAGTCGGTGTTCATCATATTCTTCCAAGGAGACCAGCTCAAGACCCGGGTTAAGAAGATCTGCGAAGGTTTCCGCGCCACCCTGTACCCTTGCCCGGAAGCTCCCGCCGACAGGAGGGAGATGGCTATGGGAGTTATGACCAGGATCGAAGATTTGAACACGGTAAGTTGGTAGTATATTTTGAGTTTCTAGAAGAAGAAAAGAAAGTTTTCATAAAGTATTACCGATTTCTTACATATCTAGTACTAAGTGAACCGAATTGCTTTTTAGGGTTTCGTAGCCAAATGGCAAAAACGGAACCCTTATAGATTCGTCATGTCTGTCTGTCTGTCTGTCTGTCCGTCCGTGTGTCACAGCCATTTTTCCCCGAAACTATAAGGTCTATGATATTGAAACTTGGTAACTAGATGTATTCTGTGAACCGCATTAAGATTCTTAAATAAAATTGAAAAAAAAAGCAGTAAATTTTGGGGGTCCCTATACTCAGAACTGAAACTCAAAATTTTTTTTTTCATCAAAACTATTCGTGTGGGGTATTTATAGATAGGTCTTTCAAAATGCTGTGGAGGTTTCTAACATCATTTTTTTCTAAAGTGAATAGTTTGCGCAAGAGGGACTTTCAAAGTCGAAAAATGAGTGTCCCCCCCCCCCCTCTAACTTCTAAACTAAATAAATAAATAAATAAATTCTTTATTGCCATTAATTGTGTACATACATGAAATTGGAATTCCCTGATACCTGCGCTAGTACAAACTGTGTTGCAGATATCAGTGTTCTTCCTCAAAATATTGACATTTGACAATATGTTTACACAGAACTATTAAAATATTAAAATTGCTTCCTACTAACTTATAAACTTATAACAATTCTACATAGAGAAAACGATAAAATATGAAACAAAACCAAAACAAAATCCTATAGCGTGCTTAGGCTTTCGTGTGTGTGGGTGTCTGCGTATGTTTGTGTGGGTGTGTGTGCGTATGTGTGGGTGTGTGTGCGTATGTGTGTGGGTGTGTGTGTGTGCGTATGTGTGTGTGTCTATGTATGTGTGTGTGTACATGCAATACACACACACATTTATGCGTTTATGCGAGTTGATTTTAAAGAAATTGTAGAAGGTCTTCCACAGATTCATATTCCATTGGTTTTAACCACTCAGTTACTGCCGTTTTAAATTCTTTTTTATTTAGATTGCGTATTCTTTTTATTTTATTACATTTATTATATGTACGGGGTGCGAGAATATTATAGTGCCTTCTAGCAAAGGCTGAATGAGCACGGGGAACCGGACAGCGTTCAACGCGCTTATGGGTTATAGGTAAATTTGGGACTACTTTTTGATGGTATCTACGTAGCATTTCACATATAAACATCTTTCTAACAGTGAGAACGCCTGCTTGTTCATACACCAGAGAGGTTGAATGCCGAAATGGTAAGTATAGCAGAACTTTAAGTACCATACGCTGAGCCCGCTCCAGTTCAATCATATGGGATTTAGCCGCGCCTCCCCATGCACAAATACAGTATCTGATTAAACATTCACACAGAGCTCTGTATGTTTGTATTAGTAATGTTTTGTTGGTTACATTGCGCAATGTTTTAAAGAAATAGGCTAATTTCCTAGTTCTACCTATTAATGTCGCGAGATGCATAGTCCAGGTAAGATTGTTATCCAGCATCACACCTAGGTATTTTAAATGTGAAACACGCAAAAGCTCTGCGCAGTCGCAATTAGTGTTGGTCTCTCTCCGATTACATGGAAAAGTATGTATTTTGAGGGTCTGTGAAGAAGCTGGTTGACCGACCGATGTCTTACTGAAACATATATATTTGGTTTTAGTTACGTTAAGCGATAGAAGACTGTCTTCCAGCCAAGTAGTCACCTTTGCCAACCCAATCTCAGCCAATTTAAATACAGAGTCCCATGTTTGACCATGGAACATTAGCACTGTATCATCGGCAAACATAAGCAGATCCATGGATGGCAGGGTAGTAATACGGCACAAATCGTTAATATACACAAGAAACAGCGTAGGTCCAAGTGTACTACCCTGAGGAACCCCATAACTGCAAACAGAGTCCTCGCTCTCATACTCAGCAACTCTGACTCGCTGAACCCTATCGCTCAGGTAGTCCGTAAACCAATCCATGACCACACCCCTCATACCAACGTTCTCCAAGCGTGCTAGTAGTATTGGTACTGACACTGTGTCGAATGCTTTCTGGAGATCTAAAAAGACCCCCAGACATTTGTAACTCCTGTCTATGTACGATACAAGTTGCGATGTTAACGTCAATACAGCATCCTCCGTCGATTTCAAAGCCCTAAACCCAAATTGAGAACTACTAAGAAAATTGTTATTTTCGAGATATTTTATTACTCTTTTGTTGACAATTTTTTCAAGTATCTTAGACAACGTTGATAAGAGGGATATTGGACGGTAGTTATTTGGCTCATTTCTTTCTCCTGATTTGAATACTGGACAAACAACAGCTCTTTTAAATAGTTTTGGAAAAGAGCCACTGACCATGCTAAGATTACACATGAATGCTATAGGCGCGGCTATAGGGATAATGTTCTTTTTCAAAATTTCAGTATTAATTTTGTCCCATCCAGGTGCACTATGCGATCTCAGCCCCAGAACAACACCCCTAACCTCATGGCAATCTGTGGGCATAAAAGACATAGATTTTAGTGGTGAGGTATTTTTAGTCGATTCGCGTATTAGATCCTTCTCCAATTTACCCGTTTTACTCAATAGTTTGTTAGCTAACGTACTTCCAACATTTGTAAAATAATCATTTACATTGTTGAGAGACTGAGTTGGTGTATCGCTAATATTTAGTAGATCCACTGGAGGCTCCTTGGATTTTTTCATGTTACAGACCTCCTTAATAAGTTTCCACGTTTCTCTGATGTTACCTTTAGTGGCGATCAGTTTCTCTTGGTAATATTTATTTTTTTGTCCTTTTATAATAGAGTTTAAGGTATTCCTATAATTTAGATACTTAATTTGCAATAGGTGATTGTTAGGTGCTTTCACTGCAGCCTTGTGTAATTTGTCTCTTTTTCTTATACTCTTAACAACATTTTTTGTTATCCAAGGTTTTATTGGTCTAAGTCGGTTAGGAGTTGGTACAATTTTCGTGTTATTTGTAATTATGTTTATTAGTTTTCTTGTTATTATTTCCGACGCCTCATTCACTTCCGTAGAATTATAAAGGCTATCCCAGGGTTCGACGGCAAGGGAGTCCCTAATTGAATCAAAATCAATTATGACCTTATTATTATGGAGAGTATTAGTTTTTGTTAGCTTTGAGTCATTTATATACAGCATTATTGGACAGTGATCAGTAATTGGTGGTTGAAACACCACTGTTTTCCACCGACTAGAAGATTTAATCATAAAATGATCAAGACAAGTCATAGTAGGAAACCGCGTAGGTCTGTCTATGCCTGGCCTGAGTCCGTGCATCGCCATTAAGTTTAGATAGCCCTGTGCCTCTGCCGAAAGATTGCCAAGTAATGTATCAATGTTTATATCTCCCGTAAGTATTACGTTTTTTGTACGTATGTTGCATAGGACGTTGTTGAGAGATTCCAGGTAGATCTCTAGATTACCAAAACATGGAGGTCGATAAGAACAAACGAAAGTGTAGCCATGCTGAACAGTAACAATTAAACAATTTCCTTCCAGAAAATCAGGCTCGTAAGCACTTGACCTGTAATCACTCTGCACATACGCAACCACACCATCGTTTTTGTTAATGCTATTTTTGGTCCAATATTTAATATAACCATTAATGTCTGGCGGCGGATTATTCAAATCTGTGAAACACTCCGACAATACTATTACATCCACTTGCATTTTCAGGGCGGTTATAAAGGTTAATAACAGGTCAAGGTTACAATTAATGCTTCTTACGTTAAGGAGAGTGATAAATCTAAAAAATATATATGATGTACATTGCCATAAAAACTACCAACGAAAATTGGTTTGAATGAGATAAAGCTGGTAGTTTTTTTTTAATACGTCATATACCGCAATTTTTGGTTAGAAAAATCACTACCACTAGGAACGTGTTAAAACATCAGTCAAAGTTACAACTAACTATAAGAACTTTTATATTATGTTACTTGCTGCTACGAAACCCTTCATGGGCGAGTCCAACTCGCACTTGGCCGGTTTATTTCTAAGTTTAAAGAAATTGTGTAGGTATAATAGATTTGAATGTAAAATTTGAAAAAAGACGAACCTAGTATCTTGTGGAGTTGTGTTAGGTCTCGTTGCATTTTAGAACCCTTCATTGGAGTTACGACAATTTTGACAATTCTACATAATTCTTTTGAAGTATTTCAAGGACAATAAAAAATTTCAAGACCTCATTGTGAGCCGTATCATTCAAAGTCCTGAATAGATCTTCATAAGTTTATTGCCAGAAAAAGAACTTGTCGTCTCGATGACGGCAGTTTTAGAACAAAAATACTATCAAAATAGCCCATTCATTTGGACATCGAGGTTTAAAATTAGTTATTTTTATAAGGGTTTAGTGTGTCAGAGTAATAAACTACAATTACTAGCGCCATAATGGTCGGCACAGTATTATATAACAATGGTGAATGCTTGAAGGTTGGCCCGCGCCTGCGTCGATACGCGTACACTTTAATTATGTGCAAATAGCTGCAGTAGGGAATCGTTTCTGTAAAAAGCAGTATTTGTATAAAACTGACAAAATATGAGAAGATTCTTGAAGTCACGAGGTACAAATTGTAGTAAGCTTGGTGAAGGAGAGCCTTTATTTACCTGTTAAGTTAGTTGGTACAATGTATCTCGTGAACCTTTCGTCATACGAATCGTGAACGTTGCATGTGATCGTTGAGTTATTGTATTTTCCCATAGTTCTAATCAAGTTAACGAATTTAACCAAGCTAAGAGAATATCAAAAGCCCCTGAGAGGATATTCAAAGGAAGAAGGTTTTAGTTAGAGCCATGCCGTATGTAATTGACAGTTAATTTAGAGCTTTTTGTGACGCGGGGAATGCATTTAGTTACCGTCAATCCTAGTACAGAAAGGGACTGTCCCGCCCACTAAACCCCGCGGTGTTCCTCCTCGCCGTATAACGGATCGCAGGATGTCTTGAAAGCTCAATCACTCCGACCCGGTAAGGGGTGCCCCGTACATTCAGGGCTCTATTCAGGGAAGCTTGCATCGCACCATTTTCGAGGCGCCCGATCCTCTGTTAGCAGATAGGGTAGAGAGCAGACGGGCGCTAAATGTCACCTCTGGAACACAGGTGCCTTCGTTTTGTGCACTGCTATTCTATAAACTTCTGTAAAATGTAGTAAAAGTCGCAGTGACAGAAGACGCATCATTAATTGTTGTGACGTGAAATTGGACAGACATACTTCCAGTAGTGGACATGTCATGGGTTTGGTTTATTGATACTTGAATAACTTGATTAGAACTATTGGAAAATACAATAACGCAACGAGCACACGCAATATACATGATCCGCATGACGAGAGGTTCACGAGATACATTGTACCAACCAACCTAACGCCCTCCTTCACCAAGCTTACTACAATTTGTACAAGATTACGCGTTTTATAGTTGCATTGTAATTTATATCTCTTCTATTATATTTACTCTGCTAATGTCAGAACGGTGGAACTGAGCCTTAAAGAGCGTGCTTAAAACAACAGTTGTCATAACAATTATCACGTTATTAAATTTGATTATCTTTAAATACGACTTAGAAAAAAAAATATCACGCAGAATGTGTGAGAATCTGTGTACGTAGTAAGTACCATAAACAATCTATGATTGAGTTCTTGAACAAAACGCGTCACAATATTGACCCGAATACAGAACCAAACCTTGAAACCTATCCAGCTTAGTTGTTTTACGGCAGCATAACATCTTTTCTTCCAAAATACCGCAATAAAAAATTTGGGGACTTAAACTTGACTATTAACCGTTGCCCGCACTGCATATTCTCTGGGCGCCGATTCTCGACCACACGACGTGAATGCGTGGATGCAAATTTACGGGTGAAACGTCGTCCGTCTCATGTTCGCCGTTCCTAAATATGAGACAGTCGACGCGTCACCCGCCGATTTCCGTCCACGCATTCATGTCGTGTGAAGCGAGAATTGGTGCCCTGGAGTTACAGCAAGTTGATAGACGTGAAATTTTCTGCAAAGGAAGTTCTTTTCTTATGTCGGAATCGATTACAAAAAAAAATCTGTCAACATTTTGTGAGATGATTTTGCGTCTTTTACAACAGACACCTCTGGTGTGGCGTGGATAAGCTCCTCACCTTACTTAGTACTCCAGGCTTCCGATAGGACAGCCCAATTTAGGTTTCAATGTAACTTTTGTTATTAAGTTCGCGCCGAACGTCTACCGAGAATGTCAAGATTGTCCTGTACCTTCGGATTCAGCAAATTGAGGATTTTTCTAGCACAACTATGCAGGCTAGAAAGAGACCCATCTCATTTTTATTTGTGATTCATTGTAACGAGGCTTTACTGCCCGTTCGCGCTAAGTTTGCCGCAGGTGTAGAGGCTTGTGTAGAGGCGTAGTATAGCGACCGTCAAACTTAGTGCTAACGGGTAGTACGTAAGGTTTTGCTGATGTAAAACTATTGTTCACGCAGGACAAGGCCACGGCCCAGTACCTTCACCACTTGGCTATTGTTTAGATGTCAGAGTCCACGAAATTAAATAATTATCTATGATATGATATTATGAATTTAAAATGTGAGTGTGTATGTTTGTCCTTTTATGCAACATTGAGGTGATGAATTGTCGTGATTTTTCTATGACTATACTTGGTTGTCTGGAGACTGGAGGCTAGGTTTTCCCCCAGAATTTCATTCCCAAAGGCGGAGATGCTGGCTTTCTCTACTGTGTCTAATATTTTAAAACAATAAAATCAGGCCTGCTGGACTTGCCTTTCGCAATTACATTTTATGAACGGTATTTGGCCTTACTGTACCCGAGGGACTGATACAGTTTATTGTTTCCACATTTTCTTTCTACGCTACGAGTTCGTCTTTTTTTGAACTATACGTACAGAAGTATATTTCAATATTTCACAGTATGTACCGTCAGTTTCACTGGATAAGCATTTTATAACTGTAGTCAATAGATTAGACATTATACTATTTTATGGCTATACTTAATTTTTTTTTATAATTTTGGATAAGATAAACGATGGTCGTTTATCTGGGCATTTTTCAAGAGGCATCTATTAAGGTGTTTCATTTATAGCTTGGTCATTAGCTCTATTATCTGGTGTGTTTTATCGTGGTGATTAAACAAGACTTGACGCTAATTTGTCCATTAAATCATTAGATAATAGCTCGTTGTTATAGCAATTTTTCATAGGGTTGTCGCGAGTTATATCTACTGTTAGGAGACTACGACAATAAGGCAGCATCAAAAACAAAATTATTAATATAATTAATTCGCGATACGCGTCGCATACGCGCCGCTGTCATACGCCGTGCGATGGCTACCAATAAGGCTGTCATCGTGAACGAGCTACTGGCGTTCATCCAGAATGCAATCGACACTATGGATGAGATCAGCATCATGCAGATCTGCAAATCGAACTTCAAGGAGCAGGAGATTTGCAGTGGAAAGGCGTTGCTATTCCAAGCTGTAGGCAAAACTGCCCAGATGCCGTCCCGCCGAAGGGATGGAGGGGAACGAAGTGTGCAGGACCTGATCACCCTGCTGAAACAAACCGACCCTGACGGCGTGCCCGATTTCGTCGCAAAGGAGCTGCACAAGCTGCCACCGGTGGGATTCGATCACGTCGACGTGACAAGACTTCTCAAGGACATCACGTTTCTGAAGTCTAGCCTTGCCGATGTATTGGCTAAATTGGAGGCATCTGATAAAACTATCAGTGGGCTGCAGGCTGAATTATTGTTACTTCGTAGTAATAATTCAATTAGTAGGTCAGCCTCCGATAATGTCAATGTACGGCGAGGCGCGCAAAACGCGTCGTTGTGCAGTTTTGAGTCAGCGCAATTTGATGCGCCCGAGTGTCCAGTGGCCGTAGCGTGTGCCTCGAACGTGAGCTCCCGCCCCGCCGCCCCCGCCGCTACCTCTTCCCCCGCGAAGATGCCGACGACTGTCACGTTGCCACCTCCTCAGCCATGTGACTACGCAGCTGCAACGGCCAGCACCCCCACAGCCGCTCAAACAAAGGGGAGGAAGCAGAGCAGCGTCACTCAACGCAGCACTGCGCCCGTCAAGGCGTCGCAAAAGGAGCCCTGTGATGCGGAGGGTTTCATGTTGGTGGTCAAGAAAAAGAAGACGAAACCCTCCTGCAAGAACCAGTGTGGAACTGCTTCAAGATCTATAGAGCAGCGCTTCCGCGCAGAGGTTCCATCTACGATGGTCTACGTGTCCCGTGTACACTTCAGCGTGAAGGTTCTGGACGTGGTAGACTATCTGCAGAAGAAAACCGGATTGGGTTTGAGGGTGGAGAAGCTGGACTCTCATCGTAACATGAGCTTCAACTCGTTTGTGGTGAGGGTGCCTACAGATCGCATCTCCACGTTCATGGATCCGGAGTTCTGGCCAAGAGGGGTGAAGTACCGGCGCTTCAGAGGACGTCTGCCGACACGGAACCCCACGTCACGCGACACGTCGACGTCATTACGTGTCAATTAGGTTAAGATATTTATATGTATTTTAGTTTTAAGGTATTTATCTATGGGCCGTAGAATAAGTTAATACCAACTGTAACTTTCTAATGTTGCCTGAAAATAAAGATTTATTATTATTATTTCTTGGTATTTTTTCCTTTTCTCGGCTTTTGCCGGTTTATTAGGCTAACACGGGCCGAAGCCAAGTGCTAGTCTAAAGAGTTGATTATGAGAAAAAGTGCGTATCTGGTCGTGTGTGCTGTGTGAGTGCTTGCTGTGTGTGTGTTGAGTGCGTGCTACATGTTTGTCCGTCCGATTGTAGGAACTTACGTACGATTCTGCACGTATTGAGGATAGCAGCTTTTTGTATATGTGTGGTGATAAATCTAAAGTTTTAATGGATTGGTGCAACTGTTTTGGGATAATCCCTGTAGTTGAAATGACTATAGGAATGATGGTAACGCTATTTAACTGCCACATTCGTGTTATTTCTATTTTCAAATCGACATATTTAGCTAGTTTTTCTGCTATTGTGTTTTGTAGGTTGTGGGTGTTAGGTACAGCAATGTCAATAAGTTGTGCCGTTTTGTTAATTTTATCAAGGACTGTGATATCTGGTCTATTGTAATGTGTAGTTCTATCAGTAAGGATTGCGCGGTCGAAATATAATTTATGTGTGCAGTTTTCCAGGATAGTTTCAGGTGTATATTTGTAGTAAGGAGTTGGTGGAGTAGTAATGAGGTTGTGTTTTATGGCGAGTTCTTGGTGAATGATATTAGCGACTTGGTCGTGTCTATGTTTATAGTCGGTTTGCACTATTGCCTTACATGCACCGGTAATATGCTGTATGGTTTCTGAAGAGCTATTGCATCGTCTACATCTGTCTGAAACATCAGGGGCACGTATTATAAACTTCTGATAGTTTCGAGTTTCAATAACTTGGTCCTGAATGGCGATCATGAACCCTTCTGTTTCAGGAAAGAGCGTTCCAGTTTTGAGCCAGTCGTTCGATGCTTGTTTATCGACGTTGGGTTGGCTCAAATCATGCCTATGTCTTCCATGTAACGATTTCTGTGCCCATTCTTCTATCTTGCTCTGTGTGCTTTTTAACCTCTCATTATTTTGTTGTATTCTGTCAGCCATGTTTAATGTAGTTAGTTTCCGGTCATTATATGCTATTGCCTTATGTAATTTTGATGTGTTTGATTTTGTATGAAAGTATGTTCTTAAGCCTGTAATCTGTTTATTATGTAAATTCATGATGTCTATTATCCCTCTTCCTCCTTCTTCTCTTGGTAATGTTTGTCTTTGAATACAAGCTCTGGGGTGGTGTTTTCTGTGCTTTGTCATGCTAGTGTTTATTATTCGTTGTAAATTTCTAAGTTCAGTGTTTGACCAACTAATAACACCGAAAGAATAAGTAAGAATAGGGATAGCGTAAGTGTTAATTGCTTTGCTTATGTTTCGTGAATGTAATTGGGTGTTAAGTATGGAATTTAGTCTATGTTTAAATTGATTAGTAAGTGTAGATTTAATTTCTTTATGATGAATTAGTTTTGATTGTAAATAGCCTAAATATTTGTATGTCTCTCCTTCTTAAAGTGGCCTTATAACTTCACCAGTGTCTACTGTGTATGAGTGGTCGTAGATTTTGCCTGCCTTAGTTGAATTTATTTTACATTTGTCTATGCCAAACTCCATTGATATATCGTTAGAGAAGTTTTCGGTTAGGTTTACAAGTATGGCTAAGTCATCGGGTGTAGTCGCATAGAGTTTAATGTCGTCCATATAAAGTAAATGATTAATTTTACAATTTTGAGTGTCAGTCCGTACGTCAGTTGTATTTGTATCATCGTTAAATTGTAACAAATATCCGTGTTGCAAAGAGTTGAGTTGTTTTGAAAGAGGGTTTAAAGCAAGACAGAACCATAGTGGGCTAAGTGCGTCCCCTTGGAATATGCCACGTTGAATCTTAATTGGTTCTGTCTCAATGCTTCCTGTTTGTGTAGGTAATCGTATTCTGGTTATCCACTTTGCCATAATATTTTTTAAAAAGCTAATTAACTGCGGGTGTATTTTATATATTTGTAGTATTTCCTGTAGCCAAGAATGTGGCACTGAGTCGTAAGCCTTTTTATAGTCTATATACATAGTACAGAGGTCATATTTCTTTTTTTGAACTTGTCTATGTATAACTGCATCTATAGTTAACTGTTCTTTACAACCTTGGCTATATTTTCTACAACCTTTTTGCTCTTCTGTAAGGATTTGATTGGTGTCAAGGTGTTTGTAAATCATGTGAGTAATACAGGATGTTATTATTTTATATATTGTTTGTAAGCAGGTTATTGGTCTATACTTAGCAGGGTTAGCAGTGTCTTGGGTGTCTTTGGGTATCATATACGTAATTCCTTCTGTTATGTATACTGGCATTATTGTTGGGTTTTGAATGAAGTTATTTATATGTGTGTGTAAATACGGATGTGTGTACGTGAACTTTTTGTACCAATAATTGTGTAAGTGATCAGATCCCGGTGCTTTCCAGTTATGTAATTTCTTAAGAACATCTTGAAAAATATTAATTGAAACATATTCAACTTCCATCTCTTCTATATTTAATGAACTTTTTTCTAATTGTATCCATTCTGCTGCTTTGTTATGTTCAACAGGATTTTCCCATATAGCGGACCAGAATCTCTTCACTTCATCTGGTTGTGGGGGTCCTGTTCTATTATTTTCTGTATTGTTCTGTGTAGTGCGGTTTGTTGTCGCCTGCTTTAATGTTCTGTAGAATTGTTTTTCGTTACTACTGAATTGATTATTCTGTCTTATTCGTTGTGTACATTTTCTATATCTGTGTAGTCTACTATTTGCTACAGTAAGTTTCTGTTTGAGAGTGTCCAAGAAGTGTGAGAGTTGTGTGTTTGGTTCTTCGTGTGATGTGTGTATCAGATAGTGTTCTAATATTTTATTTACTTCCCTACTTAGCCTTCTACTTCTATTTCCGTGCATGTAATGTGTTAATCTACCAATTTTGGCTCTTAGCTTCTCAATTTTTTGTTCTAACCTTATTTGCCATTTAGGTTTATAATTTCTCTGTCTTTGTGTCTGATCAGTAGCCCGTTGCAAAGTCGGTTGAGTAGTTATTGAATCAGTAGTTCGTTGAGTAGTGAGTTCAGTAGTTAGTTCAGCATTTGTTTCAGCAATCGGTTCAATAGTATTTTCAATAGTCGGTTCAGTAGTTAGATTGGTAATTAATTCAGTAGCCAGTTCATTAGTTGGTAGATGTATTTTAGTACCATTGACTTTAGCAGCTGTCCATGCTGCACAATAAATTACCGTTTGTAAAGTGAGATATTCTATATCCCTACTAACGTATGCGGGTAGAATGTTGTGGTTTATGTAGTTTACTGTTGCTGCTAACTTTTTTGATGTTCTTTGTTTGGGTATATAAGGTCTGCTTGTAGGGTGAACGTTTTTAAAGTAGTTTAGTGCCTGTGTAAATACTGTGTCTATTTCGCTATCACTTTTTTCTGAGTTGCCGGTTATGTTATGAGTATTAGTATGTTGTGTGTTTGTAAGTGTGGGTGATTCAGCATCAATATTAGTTAAAGGACTCAGCTCATCTGCTGCATCTGCTTCTAAATTATGTATATTTTCGATGTTAGTGTCATGTCTGTTTTCATTTGTCATTACTAGTAATTCTTCAGCTACTTCCTCTCTAATTACAGCTAGTCTGCTATCACTAATGTATTTACTATTTATTATAAGTCTCCTTTGGTCTGATATACGCTGTTCTGTTACATAAGCTAGATGAGGGAATTTGGATACGAATGATTGGTGTAAGTATTGTCTATAAACTGTTTTGTTAGTTTCTAGTTCTGTTATCATATAATAGGCCCTCATTATTGTTTCATTATGTTCGTTTGTCCATCTTATACGTGGGTTAGCTTGCATGTTTGTTCCCGTGTTCTGTTGAGTAGTGCAAGTATGTTGTGTATTTGCATTATTTTGTATAGTATGCTCCGCGACTCTTGATTCTAGAAGTTGTAATTCCTTTCTAACTTCTTGATATATTCTGTCTATTGTGTTTTGGGGTAGCAACTTTTTCTTAACTATTGCTCTGCGTTGATCTCCTACTCTTTGCTTAGGAACCTGCATTGTCGGGAATTTCTCCATAAACTTAATGTGTAGTAGTGGGAGGTAACCGTTAGTGTCTGTATCTAAATTGGTGAGTTGTAAATAGGTTCGTAGGATAAACTCGTTCATTTCCAAAGACCATTTCCTACGGGTTCCTACTGAGCTAATGGTGGGCACAGGATCACTGGTGAAATTCACCTCCTGAGCAACATCCACTAGCTCTCTTGACGTTATGGATGATAATGATTTTGTGATGCTGTGAACTGGTGTAATACGATATGACGGAGATGATGAAATTGATGGAAATAATGAAGAGACAGATCCTGGTGAAGATGGTGGATTTACTCTTGGCGAGCCTATGTTATTATTTGTGGCGCTCGCACTTATTGGTGTTTTCCGGCGACCCCCGGGCAGCGATCTAAGATTATATCTGCTTTTATTTGTATTCTCCATATTTATTCCCACGATTACGAGAGCAACTAAACATTCATCAGGGCAGTGGCCTCATGCCGCAGATGACCCTATATAACGACGCAGGGGAGCGGGTGATCCCTGTTGCTGGCCGCTCGTGACTGATAATCCCTCCAGCCGCTCTTATAAGAGCAAACTTCAGCCGCGCAAGGCCCTAATGGGCGCCTCAACTGAAGAAATTGGGGTTTTTTTTATAGAGGTTGGCTCCCCGTAGTCCAGGCAATGAAGCCAAGACCCTCGGTTCAGTAGCTAAGTGTTAACTAGGCTATTTATCTTTGCCGCTTTACTAATCTATCATATCTCTTAAACCTAATCACTAAGCTATATTCCTTTCCTATTGCTGACTAGCCAATTTTTCTACCATAAATAAAATACATATATACATAGTTCTATCCTAATTCCTATTCCTAATTTATGACCTAACTAAACCTAGGAGTTTTGTGCGGTCCGAGGCTTCCACCAAGTGTGCCGCCGAAGTGACACACCTGGCGAAAACCCCTGCCGTGGGTGGGGACGGCCGGAGGTTTCTGTTCTGCTAATTACAGAAGGTAATTAACCAATAACGGGCAGCAACCTCGTGAAGGATAGTCCACCGGCCTTGCTTAGGGGATCTAGGCGACATGCGCTCCTCCCTAAACCATTCGCTAAACCCAGCATCGGAGAGATGCTGGGAATAGGAAGCTCATCAAGTAACCACAATTGTTGTTGATCAACCCCCCGCCCTATTATTATTATTATTATTAAATCGATGTAAATAAAACTTGGTAGCGATAGAGCCTTACTGAGATCGTCATTGCCCAAGCCAGTTTCACCTGCAAGTTGTGCACTGCTTACAAACGGCAAAACATGAACATATGTACCCTCCCAAATGGAGCAGGAAGAAATCAGTCTACCACACAATGTTTGCCATCAAAACACACGGTCCGTGTGCAATCATTTTGGTAAGACGGTTGATCTTATTTTACCATCAGAGCCAGACGCGTTGACGTAGGGTTCAGTTTTGAGTTTTGATTTTCTTCGCTATGACCTTGACCGTTAGTCTTCAGGTGAATCAGGCTGCTTTGGGCCCTGTATCTCGGTAGGTCAATCTATTGCTTTTTTGGAAGAAGGACGAGCAAACATACATTCCATTATACAGTATTTCAATTGCTTTGCGCAAAAATGTAAACAAACACATTTGATCCTATATATACATAATTACTTGCAATTGAGTATTCACCCTGATTATATTCCAGTATCCAGGAGTCATACAGTGTTCTTACAATCATTTCGACACCAAAAAACTTCTTTATGATAGTTTATTTTCATTTAAAATACCTACTCAGGATAGTAAAAAATTCAATGATTTGTCATACTATATTTTTCTACTCATCTGTCTTAGACAACGATTGTCAAACATGACATGTTTACATTATTGCCAGATCGGGCAGGATTGGACTATACATACGTTGTGGCAGCCCTAAAAACGTACGTCAATAACTTGTATGAAGGTAAACAGTCGCCTTGATGGTAATTGCAGTATTAGATTACGAGCTATGTCCACATTTGTTACAAGAGACGATATTGTGTAGCACGGGCTAATTAGGTATTGTGGCTGTACTGGGAATCTATAGGGTGTAACATTCGGAGCGGTCATTATGGGCAAGTCTATAAATATAAGACATACACAGATCTGTTCTTAGGAACATGCCATCGATTTTAGGGAAAAGAAGAACTGCATGCATAGATTTCCAAAAATAAATTACACAGTTCGGGAACGGAACCCGGTCATTTTGAAAAATAAAAATTATATTATATTCATATGAATAAGCAGTAAATGTTACTACGAAACATGATATCAATCAATCAATATCAATACATATAATAAAATCGTAACAGGTCGCTGTCTGTACATGGAAGATAAATAAGAAAAAATATTATAGGGGGGCTTTATGAACGCAATAGAACCCAAAACAATGATTTTTAGAATTTTTGTCTGTTTGTCTGTATGTCTGTATATCTGTTTGTCTGTACGGTTGTGCACGCTAATCTCAGTAACAGCTCAACCGATTGCAATGCGGTTTTTTGTATTGTGTTGAGGTTTGCTCCAGTTAACATTTAGCGTTTGTTTTATGTAAATCGGTTTAGAAATAAAAGAGTTATAACACTTTTAAGAATCAGATATTTTGAAAATTTTAATTGTAGGGGTTTCTTTGAATGTGAGTGAACCTAAACTGGCGTGTTGGCTTAATCATAAAAGAGCTTAATGATTAACACAACATGAATTGTTTTAAAATAGACTTAATCATTAAGCTCTTTTATGATTAAGCAAACAGGGCAGTTTCAGACGCTGCTTGATGACTCTGATGAAGAAATACCTTTCCTTTCATACACCTTATGTGACGTAAACGAAGTTGCGGGCTCAGCTAGTCTAAAATAAATAGATTGCATTGTTTTTCTGACAGATGTATAGAATAGAGCATTTGAGCTATGTTTACTCCCCTTGTACCGGTCGTGTTGCACTATACTAAGATCTTTACATTCCAAGCAATTTCATATATAAGCCTGTTTATAGTTTTTAGGTTCGATTAATAACCTATGTTATTGTTCTCCAGGTGTTAGGCCAGACCCAAGACCACCGTCACAGAGTCCTGGTAGCGGCCGCGAAGAACATCAAGAACTGGTTCGTGAAGGTGCGCAAGATCAAGGCGATCTACCACACCCTCAACTTGTTCAACCTGGACGTGACACAGAAGTGCCTCATCGCGGAGTGCTGGGTGCCGGCGCTGGACATGGAGACGATACAGCTGGCCTTGAGGAGAGGAACGGTGAGCTTTTGTTGATAGTAAACTAAATCTTACTTCTTACTAATCTTACTTCTTACTATCTTACTTCTTACTTACTTACTTACTTACTAATACTGCTCGTTCGCTCTAACTTTGCCGCTCGGCTCCATACTAAAGTCGAATTTTTAATTAGACGAAGTAAATTGACAGCAACTAATGTTACTTCTTCATGCAATGTTGCGTATTTTCTATGACGAAGTGACATTAGCTACTGTCAATTTACTTCGTCTAATTCACAATTCGGGTATACGCCTCTACGCCAGCGGCAAAGTTAGAGCGAACGGGTAGTATTATAAATGCGAAAGTTTGTGAGTGTGGATGTTTGTTACTCTTTCACGCTCAAACCGTTGAACGGATCGGGCTGAAATTTGGTACAGAGATACATTATAGTCTGGAATAACACATAGGCTACTTTTTATCCCGGGAATAAGTTCCCGCGGGAACAACATTTTACGCTGGCGAAGCTGCGGGCATCAGCTAGTAAGTAATAAATATGTAGAACATTTTTTACACTCAGAAGCGCTCGTGGCCCTGCAGACTCTAGTGTTCTGTAAACGACTACTGCAGTAAGCCACTTTCACTATGACCAGTCCTTGGATGGGTGACCATCCATGTGACTACTTTGTGACATTAATTTCCGAGAGTTTCCGTGCTTCGGAAGGCACATGAAGCCGTTGATCCCGGTTGCCAGTAAAATGGCAATCGTTTAGCCAAGTTGAAGGCCTTTTTAGACAGTCACAACCTGCGCCTGTCCATCTCAACACGGCAATACGGCTCACCACCTATTACGTGGGACAAATTCTAAAAAGGTGAAATGTGAGGATATGCCTCTGCCTACCCCTTCGGGGATAAAGTACCTACCGTATCACAGCCTAATTATCAATATTCGTTTCAGGAACGCAGCGGCAGCTCAGTGCCTCCCATCCTCAACCGCATGGAGACGTTAGAAGACCCTCCCTCGTACAACCGCACTAACAAGTTCACCTCGGCGTTTCAACACCTCATTTACGCCTACGGAGTGGCTACCTATCGGGAGGTTAACCCTGGTAAGATATTGCATTTCAGAACCTCGATTTATATGAATAGTAATCCGATTAGCACTAAGGCGGACCTGGGCGCTGATTTTCGACAGCACGAGGTGAATACGTGGACGGAAATTTACGTGTGAAACGTCATATGTGTCATGTGTTGCCGTTCCTAAATGTCATATTTAGAAACGGCAACACAGACACAAATGACCCGTATATTTCTGTTCACGGATTTATGTCGCGTGAACCGAGAATCGGTGCCCTGGGCGAAGTGGAGCTGTTAGTGCCAGTCATAATGTTTGAAAATGCTCAGAATGGAGATTTTGAGTATTGTGATCGGTTAACACACAGTCCGCTTCACTCCGTCCACGTCAGTGAAAACTCACCCTTACGCCAGGCTAGCGGTATTATTACTTCTTTTTAACCGACTTCCAGAGAATTCGTCTGTATTTTTTTTATGTTTGTTACCGGCAAATCGCTTGAAAGAGTTATCCGATTTTGATGATTCTTTTTTTTATTTGAAAGCTGGTGCTTCCCATATACAGGAAGTCAGAATCTGCTCCTGGAATACTGGAGAAATCGAAGAAATCCCTCGAACCGAGGGAATTTCTTAACGATTTACAGCAGTTACCTTGTGTTTGGGCTTGATTAATTTGTATTGGGGAGAACATTACCCCTAGACTGATATATTTTCAGTGTACCCGTCACTAAAAATAATGAAAAAAAAAAATAACAAAAAAAAACCGACTTTAAGCAAAAACTAAAAATTGAAAAATAAAATTAACTTAGCACAAAGTAATAGGTAGTATATTTAGATTTATCAGATATTATTGACTGTAATACTGAAGTCGGTGCTAATATTTCTATGAGAGATTAATAATACCTACCTAAACCTATAGTTTTACTTGGCGCCGATTTCAGTATTGGTAGGTATATTTTCATTTAATTCAACCCCTTTTGGCTTGTGGGTAAGTGAACCACGTATCAGAGAGGACTTAACAACTTTCAATACTGTGATGCAGGTCTCTTCAAGTAATTTTTTTATTATTTAAGATGTAACTAATTAGTTACCTCAAAACAATTAAAATCTAGCCGTGAAGCTAATATGTAATTTAAATTTGACCTAAGTTGCTAAAACTTGTAGGGTAAATAATGTGTTCATCGGCACTTTTCTAATAGTCTCCTGTCAGTAAAAGGAAGTCACTTCGTTCTTGTGTTCTTCAAGGGGAGCATAAATAAATAAATATTCACGGATATTTCACACAACGCTATCTGATCCCAAAGTAAGCTAGGAATAACCTGCTTGTGTTATGGGTATCAGACCACGGATATTAATACTTATATACTTTTTAAATACATACATATTATACATAGGAGATATATTTTATCCCTCGGGGTTTCGGGGACATGCGTTACTTCTCATGGAGTTAACGTTACACCCTGAGGGTACAGTAGTGGCTTCTTCAATCAGATCCCTAAGATCCAATATCTTAGGGATTAACGAAAAAGCCCACATTAGGAGGAAGGGCCTAACGGTACTCCGTTCGTTGAGCAGCCCGCCTGGGGCAGTACCTCCGCCCTGCAGAAGACCGCGGTAATAGTAACCTGACTCCGGTCGGGTTATGTTCTCCGTCGGTTAGCAGGGATCCAGAGCTCATTGGGGTGACATTGTGCCGGTGACGGTGAGACCAGAGGCTTATCTGTCTCCATTGGCAGATCGAGGCGCGGAATATTGGTACGGCGATCAGGGAGACCCGGTGAAACGGTTGACCGCTGACCGCCCGCAGGCTGTACGGGACCCGAACCTGGGGATTACTTAATCTCCGCCCCAGGAGGCTGAACCAGCAGCCTGTGTAAAGTCCCTGGTGCTGTGGTCGTGCCGGAGGAGGATACCGGAGTGGACGCGGCTACTGCATCGGGGGGGGACCCGGGGCCCTTCCGTACGCCGTGCCAATCTACCGCACTACCTCTGTCTGCCTTCGGTGAGTTCGAGCCTCGCCTAGTCTCCTGCGCCACCGGCACAAAAGCGCCCCCTTCACCTTCTTAATTCCCCATATTTTTAAGAACTATGGCTACAAAGAGAAAGAAAAAGGATTCCACAGCGGCATCGTCGTCCACACTTCAAGTGGACTTTTGCAACATCAGGGGTATGCGCACGAACATCAACGTAGTCCACCACCATCTTGAAACTGCGAAGCCGACCCTTCTTTTCTTAACGGAGACGCAGATCTTACGTCCGGGCGATACATCTTGCTTAATGTACCCTGGCTACAAGCTTGAGTACCACTTTAGGCAGAAAGCCGGGGTATGTATGTACGTCCGGGATGATGTCTGCTGTCGTCGTCTTTCAAGCCTCGAAGACAGGGACCTGTCTACGTTATGGGCACGCTTGGATCACGGGGGCCACACTTGGATCTACGCGTGCGTGTATAGGTCTCACAGCGGTGGTAACACGGACACAGTTCGCCTTTTTGACCACCTGCAACAAGCGACTGACAAGGTGATTGAGCAGTATCCCTCCGCGGAGATAGTGATTCTGGGGGATTTCAACGGACATCATGTTGACTGGTTGGGCTCCCGGACCACCGACTTTGCGGGGAAAGCTGCTCACGAATTTGCCCTGACCTATGGGTTCTCTCAACTGGTTAAATCCCACACAAGGATACCAGACAAGAAGAACGAGCATAGTGCATTGCTGGATCTCCTGCTGACAACGCGTCCGGACGGATACAGTGTTTCAGTGGATGCTCCACTCGGATCGTCGGACCACTGTGTCGTTCGGGCGCATGTGCCTCTCCCAAGGCCTGAACCACCTCGGCCCAAGGAGTGGCGACATGTATGGCACTATAAGTCAGCAGACTGGGATGGACTGCGAGAGTTTTTCGCGTCGTACCCATGGAAGCGGCTTTGTTTTGCCTCAGAGGATCTGGATTCTTGCGCTGCAGCAGTCGCTGCGGGGATCTTGGAGGGCATGGAATGTTACATTCCTAACCGTTGGATCCCTGTAGGAGCAAAAAAGCGACCGTGGTTCAATCGGCTCTGCAGAGAAACTTTGATGTTGAAAGAATCTGCTTACAGGGCTTGGACCACGGCTCGTGCAAATTCAGATCCAAACATCTCTGAGGTGAAACGCAAATTAAATGCCGCCTCGAGAGCCAGCAAAAGAGCAATTGTCAGGGCTAAGTTCGATTTCGTCGGCAGAATTGGTGAACGGCTAGCAGGCTACCCTTCAGGGAGTCGCGAATTCTGGTCGCTTGCCAAAGCTGCCGAGGGAAATTTCTGTCGGTCAGGTTTACCACCTTTACTTAAACCCGACGGTAATTTGGCCCAGAGCGCTAAGGAGAAAGCCGACCTTTTGGGTTTTCTCTTTGCCTCTAACTCGACCATGAGCGACGGGGGTGCTTTGCCGCCGGATATTCCGTGGTGTGGAACTTTCATGCCGGAAGTAAAATTTACGCAGCGGAATGTCCGACGTGAGCTTCGATCCCTGGACGTTCATAAGTCGAGTGGGCCGGATGGTATACCCGCGGTGGTACTGAAGCAGTGTGGTCCAGAGTTGTGTCCGGTACTTACACGTCTTTTCACGCTTTCATATTCCAAGCAACAAGTCCCGGCGTCGTGGAAGATCGCGTATGTGCATCCTGTGCCCAAGAAGGGTGACAGGACCGACCCGGCCAACTATAGGCCTATAGCCGTCACCTCCCTTTTATCTAAGGTGATGGAGCGTGTAATTAATACACAGCTCCTGAGGTACCTAGAGGAACACGACCTGCTCAGTGACCGGCAGTACGGTTTCCGTCACGGTCGCTCGACGGGCGATCTTCTGGTGTGCCTCACACACCGATGGGCGACGGCTATTGAGAGTAAGGGCGAGGCTCTAGCAGTAAGCCTTGACATCTCTAAGGCCTTTGACCGGGTCTGGCACCGTGGTCTTCTTACGAAATTGCCCTCATATGGACTGCCCGAGAGATTATGCGGATGGGTGTCTAGCTTCCTGGCCGGTAGAAGCATCAAGGCCGTCGTTGACGGCAGCTGTTCAGACTGCATGGCCATAAACGCTGGAGTACCGCAAGGATCAGTGTTGTCCCCTACTCTGTTTCTGCTGCATATCAATGACATGTTGTCTATTGACGGCATTCATTGTTATGCGGACGACAGTACGGGAGACACTTGTTACACGGGCCGCCCCGGTATCTCTCGGGACACAGTGAAGGAAAATCGTGAACAGCTTGTGTCTGAAATCGAGGCTACTCTTACTAGAGTGTCCGATTGGGGTGGACAAAATCTTGTCCAGTTCAACCCTTCCAAGACACAAGCGTGTTTTTTCACCGCTAAGCAAACCCCAATTACTGTAGCGCCGCAATTTCAGGGCACATCTCTTTCCATCTCCAAAAGTATAGGGATCCTTGGCGTTGACATCTCCAGTGACGTTCAGTTCCGTAGCCATTTGGAGGACAAGGCTAAGCTGGCGTCCAAGAAGCTAGGTGTGCTCAACAGGGCGCGGCGGTACTTCACTGCTGCGCAAACACTGCTTCTGTATAAGTCGCAAGTGCGGCCGCACATAGAGTACTGCTGTCACCTTTGGGCGGGGGCACCTGAATATCAGCTTCGTCCATTTGACTCGGTGCAAAGACGTGCTATAAGAGTTGTCAACGATCCTATACTTACAAGTGGTGTGGAACCTCTTCGCGACAGGAGAGACTTCGCCTCCTTATGCGTGTTCTACCGACTGTACAATGGTGTGTGCTCTGAGGAATTGTTTGATATGATGCCCACGGCTACGTTCTATCACCGCACCGCTCGCCACAGACAGGGAGTTCATCCTCACACTCTGCGTCCGGAGCGTTCCAGCACGGTTAGATCCGATAGGGGTTTTCTTCCGCGCACGCTTAGGTTGTGGAATGATCTCCCTGCCTCGGTTTTCCCAAACGCCTACAGTATGGGGTTCTTCAAAAGGGGTCTTAGAAGGTTTTTGCAGGGTCGGCAGCGCGAGTGTGGCGCCTCTGGTGTTGCAAACGTTCATAGGCTGCGGTGACCACCGGTCCTTCTGGTGGGCCGTATGCTTGTCTGCCACCTTAGTGGTATAAAAAAAAAAAAAAAAAAAAAAAAAAAAAAATAGGAACACTTAGACTCTTGAGACAAACATTTATGGGTTACACAAATATTTGTCTCCGGTGGGAATCGAACCCACGAGCTTCAGCGCCGCAGGTGGTATCACTACCGACTGCGCCACAGAGGCAGTCGAGCACTGCAGATTAAACTAATTTCACTAAACTAACTCAAAAGGCTTAGTCCTTTTCGGTCTCCTTACTATGTCCGTGGTGTCAAGGAGCTGCATTGCTTCGACATTCACATGTTGTAGAAGTCTACGTTCATGAGAATATTTTTGTGACTGCCTCTGTGGCGCAGTCGGTAGTGATACCGCCTGCGGCGCTGGAGGTCGTGGGTTCGATTTTCACCGGAGACAAATATTTGTATTTCTATGTAAAATATGTATGTATTTAAAAAAAAAAAGTATATAAGTATTAATATCCGTGGTCTGATACCCATAACACAAGCTGGTTATTCCTTGCTTACTTTGGGATCAGATAGCGTTGTGTGAAATGTCCGTGAATATTTATTTATTTATTTTTATTTTACTTTACCTTAGTAACGAGATCCACCCCTAAGTCCCGGTGGATGTCCTCATGTCTCTCGCTAGATGGCGCTGACACAAATAACTATCTTCCTTCATTCCAGCGCCGTACACAATAATCACGTTCCCGTTCCTGTTCGCGGTGATGTTCGGCGACCTGGGCCACGGCGCGCTCATGGCCGCCTTCGGCTTCTGGATGTGCTACAAGGAGAAGCCGCTGCAGGCCAAGAAGATCGACTCGGAGGTAAGGAACTGCCACTCTCGTACCAACAATAAGCAACATTTACTTCGGCTTCTGGATGTGCTACAAGGAGAAGCCGCTGCAGGCCAAGAAGATCGACTCGGAGGTAAGGAACTGCCACTCTCGTACCAACAATAAGCAACATTTACTTCGGCTTCTGGATGTGCTACAAGGAGAAGCCGCTGCAGGCCAAGAAGATCGACTCGGAGGTAAGGAACTGCCACTCTCGTACCAACAATAAGCAACATTTACTTCGGCTTCTGGATGTGCTACAAGGAGAAGCCGCTGCAGGCCAAGAAGATCGACTCGGAGGTAAGGAACTGCCACTCTCGTACCAACAATAAGCAACATTTACTTCGGCTTCTGGATGTGCTACAAGGAGAAGCCGCTGCAGGCCAAGAAGATCGACTCGGAGGTAAGGAACTGCCACTCTCGTACCAACAATAAGCAACATTTACTTCGGCTTCTGGATGTGCTACAAGGAGAAGCCGCTGCAGGCCAAGAAGATCGACTCGGAGGTAAGGAACCACCATCAAAAGCTGAAAAACTCATAGCCCAGAGTGACTCATTGTACTTTTTTTTTAACGTGAGGGAAAATCCATCATGTATGCTATGCCGGACTTCTACCGACAAAAAAAAGTGTGTGCGTGTAACCTTACGCGCGATTGAAGTAAAACTTCTTTGCCATTGGCGGCATATATCACTGAAATGATTTATATTAATATCATTCATTCGAATGTGCGCGAGTGTGCGTATCACTTGTTTGCTTTTATGTCAGTAGTACCATCGACTAGTACCACTGATGGTACAAGTGACCCAACTATGTATCAGCAGTACCTTTATAGAAAAATAAAGATATTACCCGGTAACATTGATGGTACAAGTGTCCCAACTTTGTATCAGTAGTACCATCAATGGTATTTTTAATTTATATAGTTATGCTACATATTATAATACTAATAACTGATACGGTATTCATGATGGCACTACTACTGATCCTAAATTTGTATAACTAGAACCATTAATGGTACTAATGATACAAAGTTGTGTTACTTGTACCATCAGTGGTACTAGTCAATGGTCTACTGACACAAAGGCACTTGTTTTACTACTGCCTGCTTGTTTAAAGGTAATAATAATTGTTAGTTTAATTAAACATTCAAAATACTAACCAAAACTTCCTTTTCCAGATCTGGAACATATTCTTCGGTGGACGCTACATCATACTCCTGATGGGACTATTCTCCATGTACACCGGTTTGATCTACAACGACATCTTCTCCAAATCCCTCAATATCTTCGGTTCCTCATGGAGAAATAACTATAATGAGACTACATTGACATCGAATAAGCTTCTTCAACTAAACCCTGACTCATGGGATTATCTTCAGACTCCGTATCCATTTGGGATTGATCCTGTCTGGCAGGTAAGAATTTTTTAAACAGTTTTTTTTTTTATCGGGTTGGTGTGAAACGAATACGTCTATGGAAAAAGAGACAGTTATACATCTCTATCGTTTGATTTATTGTACCACTAGCTGATGCCCGCAGCTTCGCCCGCGTTAAATTTATTTCCGTTCCCGCTTCCCGTGGGAACATATTCCCGGGATGAAAAGTATCCTATATGTTATTCTAGACTATAAGCTATCTCTGTACCAAATTTAGGCCCAATCCATTCAGCCGTTACAGCGTGATCAAACGATTGAAACATCCAAACATCTAAACATCCGAACATCTTCACAAACATTCACATTTATTATATTAGTAGAAATATTAACTAAATCCTTATTTTCTGTGTACAGCTCGCGGAGGCCAACAAGATTATTTTCATGAACGCGTTCAAGATGAAGATCTCCATCATCATCGGCGTGTTCCACATGTTGTTTGGTGTCTGTCTGTCTCTGTGGAACCATGTGTGAGTTGCTACACCTTTTTTGAGCATTTTATGGTTGTAAATAACTTTATCAGGGACCTGACTCACTGCTTTAACAGAAAATCCAACTGCACAAGTGGTAATTCGAAAATTTTGATCCGGCACTGAAACTTTTTTAATAAGGCTTAAATATGGTATACAGGGTGGCAAAAATAGACCATGGTTGAAGATAAAGTACCCTCAATAGGGGTTATTTTAAGTAGCCCCCATACTGCCACTGTTCTAATAAGTTCGACCATGTAAATAATGCTGTTTTCTGAGGAGTTAGGCATCTACCCGATGCAGCATCAAGGTTCAGAACACATCAAGGTTCAGAACACCATGTCTATACCAAATTTCAGATCTATTGGACCATCAAAGCTTTTAATAGCCTCTGATCGGAAAACAGCATACAAAATACAAAAATACAAAATCGTTTATTTTCTTTAACACAATTCAGTTACAATAAAGTGATTGGTCTCTCCTTGTAAGCAAGTAATGCCTGTAGTAGGAGAGATCGCTCTTCCATAACATACATAATCAGTAAATATATACAAAAACACGTTGCATGAAGCCATTCACACTCCAATCTGCCTTAAACACGTCCCATACATATGGTCACGCCTTTATCCCCGAAGGGGTAGGCAGAGGCATAGTATACGCCCAAATTTTACCTTATAGTTTTATGTCCCACGAAATAGGTAGTGAGCCCATTACCGTGTTGAAATGGACAGGCGCAAGTCATGACCACCTGCAGTTGAAATTATTCAAGCCGCGCCTTCAACTTGGCTTTACGATTGTCATTTTACTGACAACCGGGTTTCATTTCAAGTTTTTATTTATTGCATTAGGGAAAACAAACAGTAGCTTATAAGGAGTAAGTGTACATAGCATTTTTACAGTAAACTTACCATATATACCACCCACTACATTTTCCACAGATTTATCGTGAGAATACATCTCATAGCAACAAATGACTGCCCATTTCAAATGTATACAAAAACAAAACAGTCGCAAGCAAAGTAAAATTACAGTTACATGGTAATTACACTTGTTTTTTTTCTATACGCAATGGATTGTTTTGCGAAAGTGTTCTCTTAGTCGCCTCTTACCTATGAGTTGGGGTGGCGACATTTTGTAGTATTTTCCGTCGTCACACGGGGTATTTATGTATGTACAAAAATGTATCTCAAGTGTGCCATTGAGCTCGTTGACTAAGTTGTATACCTCCGTTGCAGCTACTTCAAGCGTCGCATCAGCATCTACGTGGAGTTCATCCCGCAGATCATGTTCATGACGCTGCTGTTCTTCTACATGGTGCTGCTCATGTTCATCAAGTGGACCAGCTACGGACCCAACCCCGCCTCCAACTTCAATAGCTCCGACCCAGGTAATTGTTGCTTTACCCCCTTTTTTTTACCGTGTGCAAATCCTACACGAATGCTATCGACTAAAACACAATGCCTTACAACAGTTTAGTTCCGAGAGCTTACCCGGGAGTCCCGGGTAAGCTCTCGGAAGGATGTCCCAGGGTTTGCGGTAGACTTTGTCCAAAGATAATATAATAGTATTACATACAGATCGGCAACTCCCTGTCGCGCCACAGCTGTCAGTAGAGTTGACGTGCGCGTTGACGGACAATTTGCTTACATTTTATTGATCACACGCACACATTCAAGCTGTAGTTTCCGCCCTGTGCTTTGGCTACCACCGAGGCCTCGCTAAGATGGTTCGGGTGCTATATCGCGCTCATCTGGGGGGGTTTGTTCAGATGGTTATCCTGCTATTTGAGAAAATGGGGGATAGTTGGGTGCTATCCCACTACTATGAGAGGCGCAGAGACACGCCACCATCTTGGCCTGCTTCTGTAAGAACGATGGCCACCTCGCGTTCTCAGGCCCTTGGTCATGGAGGCCGTGAGTCCTGGGCGCCGATTCTCGACCACACGACGTGAATGCGTGGACGCAAATTTACGGGTGAAACGTAATTTCTGTGTTATTACGCTTTTATTTTTCTCGCATTTTCACGCCCATTAGACTAATGTAACTAGGTGTAGGTCTAATGCCCGCCTTCCACTGCGAGCGAGTCGGACCCATTACGGTCTCCGCTATACTCGTACCGACGATTTTCATACATGTCCTTCCACCAAAGCGGACATGACATGTATCGAAAATCATCGTTACGAGTATAGCGGAGTCCGTAATGGGTCCGACTCGCTCGCAGTGTATAACCCCCGCAAGTTGGTAATGCGCTGGAACCTTGTCATAGTGACAGCTAAGTGACGTCATCGTGACGTAGCGCGAGCGCGTGCTGGCTTCGCGAAGCTGCGTACGGTATTTTTTTTAGTACTGATTGCTCGACGGACATACGTCACCAAGTGGTCACCAAGATGGCCGCCAAGCGCAATATCAACGTGCGGGGCTTGTAAGGCGGGCATTAAGCTAACCCACGTTCTCCGTACAGAGGTGGTGAAGACGAGTGCGTACTGCGCGCCGTCGATCCTGATCACGTTCATCAACATGATGCTGTTCAAGCAAGATGAGAACATGCGCACCGTTTGTGATGAAACTATGTACGCGGGACAACTCACCATACAGAAGGTATCATTTATTAAATGCCCCCTCTTTTGCCCCCCCCCCCCCCATAACATATAAACCATCACGATATCAAATAATTCATCATCAAGATTCTCTATCTAGTCAATTCAGTGTGTGATAAATTGTGACACGCGTAGCTTTCAAACGGTTAGAACCGGAAGCAAAGACAATATAACCTAGACAGCGCTTTAACGGTGTTACGCATCCACCGAACATTGATTGTCGTGCCGCCGTATTGATTATCGTGTCGCCGCATTAGCACAAACTGAGCTAATGCGGCTGGCCCACCCCTTTCTGTCACTATGTCCCTCTCGTTTCTTTCCTAGATAAATTCACATATCGGTATCACGCTCTGTCATTGTCACTTGTTTTTTTATAGTGATGTGGCACACCGAACATATTAAAATACGATAATTGTATACAATTAATTACATAGGATATTGGATTTTGAATTTTGGATGGATCTCGGATCCCGTATTTTGGATCCCGGATGACGGTGCTGGATCTTGGATCTCCTTATATTGTATAGTAAGCAAGTCTTTCATCGACACATCGATAAAACTGTGGGCTACACCCCAACACTACCGAATGTGACAGTTAAGGCGTGACCTTGAAGGAGCCAATAGGATGAGTCAACCTCTCCCCGCACCTCACCAATATTTAGCGAAATCTTTTCCATAGCGAAGTTCACCTGACCGAAAATCACAATCAATGCTCAACTAATTTAACTTTGTAAAATTATTTGATTCTTTAATTTAAATTAAAATATTATTGTACCCGAAACTGCCCTTAAATAAATCCCACCCTTCAGTTTTCATCTAGAAATTGTGTAGAGCAATATTAGGGCGCCATTTATTATATATTTTTCAAATGTGTTTTCAAAAGTTTTTTATTTTACTTTAGTAATTAATGAATATTCTGTTATTGGTCAGATATTCGTGATCGTGGCGCTAATGTGCGTGCCAGTGATGTTGTTCGGCAAACCTTACTTCATCATGAAGGAGCAGAAACAGAGGGCGGTGAGTACAACTTTTTTTATTGTCTATCTTAAAGTCTGTAAAAACTGCCTGTAGAAAAAGGACTAAGGGTCAATTGTCGTTTTAACTGCAATACTCCCCGTATTGAAAGTTTTAACTTTCAATACGGGGAGTACTGCAGTGACAGAAATTTTCAAATCGGTCCAATAGTTTCGGAGCCTATTCGATGCAAACAAACAATCAACTCTTTCCTCTTTATAATATTAGTATAGATTGACCAAGAGACTAGTCAATTATCGTTTACCTTCTAAAACGAGGGAAGTATAAGACTCTTGACATGTAATGAATAGAATCCTACCTACAGCCCTCTAATTGTTTACAATTAGAGGGCTGTAGGTAGGATTACCTTCTAAAACGAGGGAAGTATAAGACTCTTGACATGTAATGAATAGAATCCTACCTACAGCCCTCTAATTGTTTACAATTAGAGGGCTGTAGGTAGGATTCTATTCATTACATGTCAAGAGTCTTATACTTCCCTCGTTTTAGAAGGTAAACGATAATTGACTAGTCTCTTGGTCAATCTATACTAATATTATAAAGAGGAAAGAGTTGATTGTTTGTTTGCATCGAATAGGCTCCGAAACTATTGGACCGATTTGAAAATTTCTGTCACTGTTTGGGAAGCTACACTCTTCCGGGTGAACACAGGCTATATTTTATTCCCGTATTCCCACGGGAAAGGGAGCTAAGCGGGTGAAACAGCGTGACGTCCGCTAGTTATTCATATATCGTCAACAATCAGTGTACAATAAAACATTTTAAACTGGTTCTTTTGTATAAATGTTCCGGGCAACTTGAGAAGTCTGGTCCCTATGAATCCTTATTAAGCCGGCCTGTATACAAAATTTCATGCCTAATCACTTATATAGGGCATAGTATAGGGCACCTCTGGCGATCGACGGCCGCTGCCGCGGCACGCCCGCTTCGCTCGCTCTCCTTCGCTCGTCATTGGTCACAGTTCCAACCTAATCTAACTATAAAATACTAATAAACTTAAAAAGTAAAATTAATTAAATAGCCCGATACTTGGCCCTTATTAATACGGCCCAGTTAATCCGTTGCCTGTAACATAAATATCTTGAATTAATTATTTAATTAATTTTTCATTTAATGCCGTCACATGGACAGCTTATGGTAAGAATTTGTGTAATCATTATAATATAATATGTAAATGGAAAAGTAAGATGTCTTTTGATATAAGTCAAAATTGATCTTAATTTCTATCTTTGCCCGATCAAGACGAGTTTGATGTTTTTTTGGATCGATCCAAAGATAGTTCTTAACGGCCGGTTTCGAAATTCAAACCAGAAGTTGGTCTAATACCCGTCCGTAATATACTTTAGTTAGATGGTATAGTTTCGTTAAAGCGAGAAATTTAGGAGGGGGGACGGCTTAACTCGTTTTGATACCCCAGTTTTTTTCTAGTGTGTTCTGTTCCCGAATCTAATGAAAATTTTCTGGAATAAAAAGTAGTTTATTTTGTTATTTAGATTTTTTTAATTCTGAAAATTTTATTCAAAATTCTCAATTTTTAAAATTTCTAATTCAGAATTCTGGAGACCGGAATCTATCCTTCTACCGATTTTCAGCCGAATCCGTTCATCCGTTAAGTAACAAATATCCAATCATATTTACAAACTGTTACATTCATAATATATTGTTGGTCCAGCGTCAGGGTCACCAGCCCGTAGAAGGCGCGGCTGAGAACGGTACCGCGGGAGGCGCAGTCGCTCCTTCACACGGACATCATGACGAGGACATCGCTGAGGTGTTTATACACCAGGTACGTAGCTTTACCTTGATACTGAATACAACTGACCATAGTTTGAACTGCTAATATATTATGTCGCTTAAGACATTTTAACTGTTATTCGAAACGTCTGAAGCGCCTATGTGCCATACATATATTTGGTAAATGTCGCTTAAGACAATTTGACTTTTATTCCAAGCGTGTTAAGCACCCATGTGCCTCGCATTTACAAATATTTGATAAATGTCGCTTAAGACAATTGAACAGTGATTCCAGTAGTGTTAACTGTGTGTCCCCCGTGCAGGGTATCCACACCATCGAGTACGTGCTGGGCAGCGTGTCGCACACGGCGTCCTACCTGCGCCTGTGGGCCTTATCTCTGGCGCACGCGCAGTTAGCTGAGGTGGCCTGGAACATGCTGCTGAGGAAAGGTAACTGAACACTTCACAACGTGACTAATTTAACATTTACACTCGTACAAAATTATACCAAGCCATAGTCACACTCTGTCACGTTCACATTCACGCTAAACCCTAACAACTAAACCACTGAGACACCACACGCCTGCACCAAATCCATACCCACAGACACTCTTCCCCCACGCTTCATAATCTCGCACCACAACCACTTCACAGCTAAACCATATTCAAATCACACTCACACAATACTCACAATATACCTACCTACATCTAATACACACCACAAACCCCCTTTTTGTGCCCAAAACATTTATATTACGCTAATTTTATTGTACTTTTTTTGTGATGAAAGGAGATGAAAACCTTTTAACCTAAAGAGCTATGAAGAATGTTGATGAGCAATGGAGAGCAAGAGAAAGGACAAGATAAGCTGGATGGAGTGTATAAATAATTATATGAATGTGAAAAGACTGATAGATAAGATAAGAAATATAAGAGAGGTATAGAAGAAGAAAATATTGTGTGCCGATTCCAAATAAATAGATACAAAGAATGATGATTGTTTTGTGTGGTGCAGGTCTGCAGAGCCCGGGCTACGAGGGCGGCATCATGCTGTACGTGGTGTTCGCGGCCTGGGCCGCCATCTCCGTGTCCATCCTCGTGCTCATGGAGGGGCTGTCGGCTTTCCTGCACACGCTGCGTTTGCACTGGTATGACAACGCTTACTATTTTAGGAACCTTTTAACGAATACTAGAAATTGTATTTATCAATATTTGCATCAGCCTCTTTAACTTAGAGGCCGTATCCACGAGCGAGAGAAGAGCTGCGATATTATCAACGTACCACGTATCTCGCTCGTTCGTTGCGATAATACCACCGTGCGTAGAAATTAGCGCACGACGCGACTCCCGTGAATACAAACTCTAAACCATAATGTTTACTTTAGACTGAGTTGCAAATGATTTTCTGATTTGAATTATCTATTTCAACTAATGTTTTTGCCTTTATGTATGGTAACAGAGCAGTTTTTACTATTTAACATAAATATTCCAAAAAAAGTTGTAAGAGATTTTCTGAGAAATTATAACTTTATAGGGTGACCCTGTGTACCTAAACTTATATCCTAAGACTAACGTCGTGAGCTTTTTCCCCAAGCATTCCTCTTGAGACAAAAAGTTGCATGACGAAATATACTCGTCATGTAGTCAGCAGATTAAAATTTGTACTAGAAAAGACAGAAAAATGTATTTATTTTAACATGCTCAAATCACTAAAAGTATATTCAATCCCCAGGGTGGAGTTCCAGAGTAAATTCTACGCGGGCGAAGGCTACCTGTTCCAGCCGTTCTCTTTCGAGATCATTCTGGACTCGGCCGGGCAGGGCGAGGAGTAATCGCTATACTTGCACTACACTATGTACTGTTTTATCACTTTACTATACTGCTATAGGCATTTTAATACAAAAATTCTACGAAATGTAACTCTAAATTTAGCACGTTAATAAATATATGTACTAATTTTTGAAAAATTCTAATCCAATTTTGCTATATCTTACTTAGGTTTAATATTCAGATTACTTTTACTGTTTACTGTATTTAATTTTTTTGTTTAACTGTGAAATCAAATAAATGATAATGTCGCTTTAGACATTTTTTTTTATAAAGTTGTCACTTAATACATTTTTTTGCCTTTAACTTAATTTTTTCTGTCAACAACCTCAGTATATTTATTGGTTAAGTGTTAATTCTTTCAATATCTATTTAATGAATATGGTATATTCAGTACCTTTGTCTATTTTATACTTTCAGTGTCAAAGAAACAATGTCAAAATATTGGTATTAGTTTTATTTATCATTGGACAACTATAAATCTATACTGCGTTTACATCAGTGAAACATTTTTTCCAATATGTATGGATTGCCATCGGCACATAAACAAAATTTCTATTTCAAATGCATCATGTTAGTGAAGTGATAAAATGGTATGTAACATCTGGAAATGTAATTATGTACCCGTTTAGAAAAGATTGTTTTTCAGAATACTTTGGCAACTAAAATTAGTATGTTTCAATATAATTTTTGTAATAATATTATTTGAAGT
The DNA here is from genome assembly GCA_933228765.1 of Miltochrista miniata. Taxonomy (NCBI): domain Eukaryota; kingdom Metazoa; phylum Arthropoda; class Insecta; order Lepidoptera; family Erebidae; genus Miltochrista; species Miltochrista miniata. Next base: position 36,191,313 of record OW121758.1, on the reverse strand, counting down.
AGGTGCTTTTAAGTTTGAAATAAAACTTAGACATTTCGGTGTAAATTATAAAAGGGTACATATTACCAATACTTAAATAATTTTCCTTTTGTATTTTATTAGTTAAATATTTTTTTATTTAATCCCAAGATTTGTAAGTTATAAATGTGTTAACGACTATAAGAGTAAATTGTACTTAAAACATAATTATGTTACATTACTGTAGATTATTTAAATGTTTAAATCCCTCAACATCTTTTAAATACAAGTTACCAATTTTGAATAAAACATTTCTTACAAAAGTATTTTTTATTTAAATATTATATGAATGTTTAATATATCAACGACGGAAATGGCTGAATGCCTAAGCGACACAGATTGTTAAATGAATATAGTACTTTAAAACTAAATAAATTAAAATGTTGCTTCAAATATTTAAGCTTTATAAATTACGTCACTTAAGACATTTACCATTAGAAGTATTGTCGCTTAAGACATTTTTGACTTATATCCTACGTCAATATGATATAGTTGTTACAAAAAAATGTGTAAAATGTATTTAAATATACAATGTATCGTGTATTTGTAATGTATCATGTCGCTCTCTGCTAATTACTGAATGTCATTCCAGCTGTAGTTGTATGTACCCGACTAGTGCTCCCGGCGAGTGTCCTGTAGCGTAGGTTTATCGTCAACAATAAAGTTATTTTAGCGTTCATTTTGTTGTTTTTATTCCCTCCTACATTCATATCTTTCATCAATCTCAAGTAATGCTATAAATTAATTTTTTAATAAATATTGTTGGCATTTCACACATCATCTAGCCCAAACAAAGCTATAAGCTTGTGCTGTGGGATCTAGACCACCGATAGACATACTTTTATATTTCTAAATACATACATATTATACATAGAAAACACCCAAACTCCAAAACCAACATTTGTGGTTCACAGAAATATTTGGACCGACCCGGGAATCGAACCCAGGACCTCAAGCGCGGCAGGCGGTTACACTACCGACTACGCCACCGAAGCAGTCAAGATTAAAGTATTATGAGGCGTGCTAAGGTCTAGGGTTGACCCATGACGGCAGCGTGACGTGAGCAACTCACGCCCCCCCCCCCTTAGAAGCGGGATCACACCCGAAGCCCCCCAAAGACGCGGGATTGCACCCGAACCACCCCCTGGGCGAGGCCGCGGTGGCGGCCGTGGGTCTGTTGGGAGTCCTGGGACACCCTTCCGAGGGCTTACCCGGGGCTCTCAACCATGGGCTGTCGGGCGTTACGTGAGATTTTTTAGTCGGTAGGAGTCCGGCATAACATCCATGAGGATTTTCCCTCAAGTTAAACAAAAAAGAAAAAGGTTGAAAAACAAAATATTTTGGTTTTGGTTCAAATGCATACATACACGCGCGTGAGCTTCTGGTCGCGATGTTTGTGACTCAAGTATCTCTTCTCTAGGCGGGTGCACATGTAGCGCTGAATACAATTAAGATATCCCATATATTTATTTTATTAGACGTTTAGCACTTTACAATAAAGATTGTAACAAAAGACACAATTATTACAGATTTTTTTTTATACCACTAAGGTGGCAGACAAGCACACGGCCCACCAGAAGGACCGGTGGTCACCGCAGCCTATGAACGTTTGCAACACCAGAGGCGCCACACTCGCGCTGCCGACCCTGTAAAAACCTTCTTAGACCCCTTTTAAAGAACCCCATACTGTAGGCGTTTGGGAAAACCGAGGCAGGAAGATCATTCCACAACCTAAGCGTGCGCGGAAGAAAACCCCTACCGAATCTAACCGTGCTCAAATGCTCCGGACGTAGGGTGTGAGGATGAAATCCCTGTCTGTGGCGAGCGGTGCGATGATAGAATACAAGTAATAATGACGTAGAAATATTAGTCGTACTCGGCGCCGATGGTGATGCTGATGTCTCCGGGCAGCACGTCCGTCTTGTGGTACCAGCGATTTGTGTTAACCACCACTGCAATAGAGCGTTATGTTACATACTAGCAAAAATAATAGATATAATAAAACTAGGAAGTCTTATGACGTGGTGGCAAAATACTTTCAAACGAACGAATTCATGTCTTCTTCACAGTATAATATATTCATGGCAAGGCAAGTAAGAATTTGATTGTTATCTGTGGTATAAACAAATAACCGCTTAAAGACCTAAAAACTGGAGGATGCCAACAAACTGGCTTGGTTACCTTTTTTTCCGTGAGGAAAATCCTGTATGGATACTATGCTAGACTCTTAGGTACCGACTAAAAACCACCCGTTCCCTAAGGTTGGGAGCCCCTGGTAAGCCATCGGATGGATGACACCAGGATTCCCAACAGACCTTGACTGCAGTCTCACCTAGAACTTAGTTACCCTACATTAAATTTACGCGAAAGGAGTAACAACTCCGTCGGTTATGTTATCACCTGATTGTTCTGAAACACTGAGCTTATTCTGATAAAATTAGATACACAGAATAGAGACTAGGAAAGGACATTAAGCTACTTTCTATCCCGAAAAGCGTGCAATGGGTCTCGATCGTTCTGGCGATCTTTAGGGGATCCTGAAAACGTAGCAATGGGCATCTAGCATTTGAGATAATGTAGTATGGAATATACTAACGGATCTCCCCGGGCGCCACGGTGAAGGAGATCCACCGGCACTGGTAGAGGCACTCGGGCGGCGGCGCCAGCTGCCAGCGCTTGTGGCCGCTCACCTGCGCCTGCCACGACATGTGCTTCACCGAGTCCACCTAGGGAGATGGAGCATTTACCTATATCATTTAATGATGATGAGTTGTAGTAGTCAGTACCTATTGAAATGGGATACCATTTGTAGCCTTTTCATTTAAGAACATTTCCGTGGCTCGGAAGTAAGGAAGAACGAGAAGTCGTTGGTCTCGATTGCCAGTATGGCAGTCGTCACGTCACACAAAATTAAAGGCGTTTGTACTCGGGTAGCCTGTTTGTGTGTACGACTTCTGCTTGCAAACGCCTATGCAGGCTACGGTGACCAACTTCAACCAGGATGTGTGGAAGACAGCTTTAGTAACGAAAATCAAGACACAAGAGACGAAATTCAAACGTGACGAAAGTGATAATAATGCGTTTTTTTTTTTTTTTTTTTTTTTTTAACGTGAGGGAAAATCCTCGTAGGATGCTATGCCGGACTCTTACCGACTAAAAAACCTCACGTAACGCCCAACAGCCTATGGTTGAGAGCCCCGGGTAAGCCCTCAGGAAGGATGTCCCGTGACTCCCAACAGACCTACGGCCGCCAATGCGGCCTCGATAATAATGCGTTTACGACACATAATCACGCGTTTTTCTTTGAAGGGTTAAATGGGGAAAGTCCAAAATTCCTCGATATTATATGCATGTGTCATACGCTAGGTAACGACACTATTGCCTATCGTCAGTAAAGTTCTACTGCATGGACAGGGGCTTGAGATAGTAGTAGAAGAAGGTTTTGAGCAGATGGTGGGTACAGCTCCAATCATCCTGAAATCCAGACTCTGATTCTCAGTTGACATGTGACACGTGTGTCCATATACTCACATGCATGTGTGCACCCTGGCCGGGTCCTCCCATGAAGATCCAATCGACCATATCACTCTCAGCAGTCTTGGGCAGGAAATACGGCCGGTTATAGTATGACCTCAGTAGCCTGGTCTCTTCGTCGTAGCAGGTGCTCCATCCAACGTACCAGTGTTTTCCGGATAAATTGGCTCTTGCCTCGTCCATGTTGAACACCTCCTCCAAAGAGTTCAGTCCAGATTTGTACGCGAAATAGAAACAATCGTTTATTTTTTTCCCCATTTTGCCTCTGTTGTAGAACTTCGCAAAGAATTTGAAGTTGAACTCCTATAAAAATGTAACGATGAATTAATAAAGTAAATAGAGAATTTTTTGCCACTAAGGTTCAAGACAAATATGTGGTAGGTACACCTGATGGAAACTCCTGTTTCGGGGTCGAGGTCCAACTGTATTTACCTACCTAATTTCCAACCCACAGGTCCAACCAGTTAACTCCGGCTGTTCAGTTCAATTAAATTGTCAATCAGAGATTTTACCATAATAGGTAGGTAGAATCGTGATTTATTTGGTAACGGTGTTTGTTGCCGAGTACCTCTGGAACTGCTCGAGCGGTTTCATATTATATTTAAATGATATATTGGAAGGTATGATAGAATATCGTTGTTTAGTTCTTTCATAATTGATCTGGCAGAATTTGCGTGGTCAACTAGTACCTAACCTAACTTACCTTGAGTGCCAGCCAATCGAAAGTGGCATCAGTAACAATAACAGGTGTGGTACTGTACGCGTATTTCTCGAACTCGTCCGCGGTAGTGTTGGCGAGACGTATGGCGTCCGACACGCCGGCGCACATCGTGCAGTCCTCGGGCGGACGGAACGCTGACTTTGAAAACGATGGCAGTTGTAGGAGACAATTCTGTGGAAAAGAGATTGTCCAATTTCATTAATCAATCGTGACATTCAGCCTATGGCAGTCTACTACTGAATGTAGGCTTCTGCCAATTGAAGCCACAACACACGATCTTGCGCCTATCGCGTCCAGTCCCGGCCTTTCCGGTCGTCCGTCGGTCCATCTGGCGGGTGTACGTTCTAGGTTCTACCTACTTAACGTTTGCCGAGTCGCGGTCTCCACTCTAGAACTCAATTTAAATTACTTGCTATTTTGATTAAAAAGTACTACCTAGGTAGTAACCGAGACATACTCGAAACTGGCAAAATTTATCAACGAGAAACTTGCGGGTTCGAGTCTCGCTCGAGGATAAATAATTTATGTACCTATGTATGTACGTACATATTATTAAACCTACCACGTAAAAATATAGAAATAACTTTACCTACCGAATTTCCCAGAATCTCGTTAGAAATCCACTGAACACCGTACGAAGAAACTGTTATAATGGCCAAAGAGAGTAAACTATAAAATAAATATTTTCCTCTGACTAAACCGTTGTTCCCATTTTTTCGAACCCTAATCCGAGAAATGTAAGAATTGCTTAATTTTAAACTATCGATTTTGCTGATAATTTTCTGTATTTTCAGTTCGGCTGATTTGTAATTGTTCGCGCCGGTTTTCTGTCGCGGTGGGTTCATTGTGCCACGTTAGAGACTCGCGGTGAAATGTTATGGGGTCATTTTCGTTTCTATGTTATATAGACTCGGGATTACTTGGAGCTGAAAAATCTATTTAGGATAGGTACATATATAGAGTTGTTTTTTTTTTCAGAACTCGGGCCTACTAGAAAGAAATAGGAGGTGCATAACTAGTAGTAGAGGTAAAAGCTGTGTAGGTAGGTACCTCTTATTGTGTCTACATAACGACGATAAGGGAATGTTAAATAATAAAAAAATCTGGATTCTACTAGAGAAAGATAGATAAGAAATAAACCTCTAGGTAATATCTAAGTTACGTTTGAAGACCTAGAAATTGCACCATCAAACTCTTAATATAATTTTCCTAAATTCCACCCCTGAGAGGATAAGGGGTTAACGTTTTTCGAAGATTGGCACGGCCAAATCCGGAGAGCACAGCTACTATTTCGTAAAACTAACCACTGTTTCTTAGTGGTAAGTTCAAAAATACCAACGTACAGCTCTAGCGGTGTCCCTGAAAAGGGGTGTAAATAATGCGTAGCGGGTGCAATGGGTATGAAATTGAAATTCATTATCTCGCGGAACACACAACTGTGTCCGCTCGTTCCCCATTACCGCGCAGCCCACGCCTCACTGACACACTGAAAGGCTATCAATTTGAATCGAATCTATTGGGTTATATGAACAGTATGAACTAGTTTATAATATTTTCAACGGACTTCCAAATAAATAACAAATTCTCAAGTCGACTATAGTTCCATCGGTAATTTTTTCCCACCTTTTTGCACTACTAAGGTGGCAGACTAGTTAAGGCCCTCTTGATGGTTGGTTACCCTACTAGCCTACGGATATGGACGTTTGCAGCACTAGATGCGTTACAACAGTCACACTTGCTGTCGACCCCAGGCGCAGTTTGTGTTGACCCACTGTTGAAAATTTTCAAGCCATGCTTCTCGGCATGCATCTCGGCTTGTCATGCTACTGACCAACTCGGCAACGGCATAACGTGCCCTCCAAAGTACGTAAACAGTCGCAAATAAATGTTACAAAGTGGTCACATGGTGGTCACCCATCCAAGAACCGGCTTGGTGAAAGTTGCTTACTATTACAGAGATCGTATACTGAACTCTGAGTCTGCGGGACCATGAGCGGTTCAACCCCCTTTTGTTAGAGAACTAATAGCTTACATAAACTTATTTAGTTTTATTTTAAAAAGATAACAAACGATAGCGTTCGTCGCCCCGTTGACTCAGTGTTCTGTAAACTCACTGCGTTAAGTATCTTTCGCTATGGCTGATGTTAAGATCACCACTTGTGAGTTGTGTCATTTCCATTTGAGACCGTTGTCGAGCCTTGAAAGGCACGTAAAGCCGTTGGTCCCAGTTGCCAGTTACTACCCGTTCACTCTAAGTTTGCCGGTCGCCTCCCCTACTACGCCTCTACTTCAGCCTCTACGCTAGCGGCAAACTTTAGCGAACGGGCTATACATGGCAGTTGTTAAATCAGGTTCAGTTCAAGGCCTTATGGGCTTCAAGAATTTCAATAGCGGTTAGTCACACTTACGCCTGTTCATTTTAATAGGTAGCAATTAGGCTGACTGCCATTATGCCTCTGCCAACCGCTTTGAGGTTATAGGAATGAATGTGTACCTACGTATTTTAAAATTTTGTAAGCATCTGGCAGATGTGAAACATCGAAATTATTTGTAAAAGTCATTAAGCATAAATAATTAGATATTAGCAATAGAGATTACTTAAAACGATGAAACTAAGTAGTTTCATCGTTTTAAGTAATCTCTATCTACATAAGTATGTAGGTACATCAAATTCCTGTCTAAGGACAGACTGGAACTGGGACGGCTGGGACTGCTGAACCTGCTGCAGGGTTTGTCCCTTCGGACCCTTCGGACAAACCTCGTTAATTGAGCATGACAACAACACGGCAATAGAGTCGTATTACGTGGGCCAAAACACTTGTGGGCGTGTAACTGTGTACTGTGCCTCTGCCTAACTCTTCGAGGGTAGGGTAGAGGCGTGATTATTATGAATTTATGTCGGAGATATTTTTTGAATAATGTCCGTGTTAAATGTCAACTTCAAATTGAAGTTGAGTCGATCAATTTACGTCAATGTCAAGTCAACGTCAACATAAAAACAACAACAAGTCAATAAAGCTGAACCGAACTTTATTTTATGTTGAGGATTAATATTTATATTTAATAATTTATAATTTGTTAATAAAGACTGATTAAGCAATGGCTGCAATATTAGGAGGGGGTCTAGGAGGCCTATCCGCTGGATATTACTTACTAAAGAATAATATAATTAGCCAAAATAATTTGAAGCTGTTCCTTTTAGAAGCTACCAATTACTGTGGTGGATGGATCAAATCCATAAAAACAAAAGATTATATTTTCGAGCAAGGGCCAAGAACTATCAGGCCCAAAGGTATCACAGGGCTTAACACTCTGAACATGATTCAAGATTTAGGATTAAGTGAGCATGTGTCACCGATTAAGTCTGACCATCCCGCAGCCAAGAACAGAATGATTTATGTAAACAAACACTTGCATGTGTTACCATCAAGCGTCCTGGGTGTATTAAAAACTAACCAGCCATTCTCCAAACCTTTAATTTACGCGCTGTTCAAAGATATTAAATCTCCGCACAAAGCTCTAGCAGATGATTCGATCTACAATTTCGTTGAGCGAAGATTTGGTAAAGAGATAGCTGATTATGCTATAGCTCCGATGATTTGTGGTATTTGTGCTGGTGATGCTAAGGAAATATCTGTTAAATTTCTTATGAAGACACTATTTGAATGGGAACAGACCCATGGTGGAGTAGTTAAAGGTTTGATGAAATCTATGTTTGATTCTAAACTAGGTGACCACTTGGAATTAAGCGATCTTGCTAAGAAAGCTCAAGAAGAAAAATGGAATGTTTATACAATTAAAGGTGGGCTTGAGACCTTCCCCACATCTTTACATGACTATTTAGTTGAAAATAATGTTGATATTAATAAAGAAAATAAAATAGAAGAAATAGAGTTTATAGATTCAAGCACAGTGCAGTTGAAAAATACTGAGGGCAAGAAAATAACTGCTAATCATGTTTATTCTTCAATACCAGCTTATGCTCTTGCTAATCTGATTAGCAAACAGCATCCTGACTTAGCTGGGGACTTAAAAGAGATCCCATTTGTAACTGTAGGAATAGTTAATCTATATTTCAATACATCGAAAGATCTTATACAACCGGCATTTGGATTTCTAGTACCGCCTATTGAGAACTCACCAATACTAGGAGTTGTTTTTGATTCTTGCTGTATGCCAGATCAGAATGGCACAGTCCTAACGGCCATGCTTGGTGGCAGATGGTTCGAAGAAAAGTTTGGAACTGATATTACGAAAGAAAAGCTGTTGGAGATAGCCATGAAAGAGGTGGAAAGGATATTGAATATTACAGAACAACCTACAGCACATAATGTGAACATTTTGAAACAGTGTATACCACAATATTTAGTTGGTCACTATGAAAGGATTGATAAAATTAGGTTGTATATTCAAGATAATAATCTACCAATATCACTGATAGGTAGTAGCTATGACGGTGTAGGTATAAATGATGTGATATATTCAGCGAAGACACAGGTTATGGGTCAAATGTACTGTAAGAATTCCAATGTGTAGGGGTTGCTTTTTCTTGTTGTTATGAATTATTGGTTGAATGTATGATAAGGGTTATAAATGACATTATATTTTCTTGTTAATATATTTTTATTAAATATTTATTTGTTACTTTCCAATTCCATTAACTAGTGTTCTATTGTAATTTACTGATCTGTTTATTTATATAGTGGGAAGTACTGTAGGGTGACAGTCTGTACAATCTTCTTCAAAAGGGGTCTGAGAAGGCTTTTACACTGTCGGCAGCGCGAGCGTGGCGCCTCTGGTGTTGCAAACGTGCATAGGCTACGTTGACCACCGGTACATCTTGTGCGCCATATGCATGTCTGCCACTTTAGTGGTATAAAAAAAAACACCTTGAAACTCTCTAGAAATAGTAAATCTGTTTAGGGTAGCAAATAAAAGTATAATAGTATGGTGGCACAAAGCCGCCAACAAGACAAATCAGACAAAACTAGATAAGGTACAGAGGCTTGCGACCCTGATGACCACGGGTGCGATGAGGACCACACCAACAGCCGCGCTAGAGATCATCCTGGGGCTGCACCCCCTGGACTTAGAAATAAAAAAGAAAGCTGTTGAACAGTGGTTCAAGCTAAAGAGCATGGGCCTATGGAGGGCGACCCCAGCAGACGGCGGACATGCAAATATCAGCAAGACATATGAGGACAAAATGTCAATGATCCTAATCAACAATGATCTTATCAGAAAAGAGAGGATCTTTGACAAAAAATATAGAATTCACATAGGAACAAAGGAAAACTGGCAGATAGACGACGGCAAGGGTGCTATCTGCTACACAGATGGCTCCAGAATGGAGTCCATAAAGCAATCCGGTTCTGGAGTGCACATCAAATGCGAAAACGGAACTGAGATCAATAGACATATAAGCCTAGGCAAATACGCTAGCGTCTTTCAGGCGGAAATCAGCGCCATCACGGAGTGTGCGCAAATGGTTTCCCGTCACAAGACCAGAAAGGCAACAATATATAGCGACAGCCAGGCGGCACTGAAAGCACTGAATAAAGAGGAAATAATGTCAGCAATTGTCAAAGAGTGCAGAGAGTCACTCGACAGGCTGGCGGAAAGCACTCAAGTGAGTCTAGCCTGGGTGCCCGGGCAACGAAATAGCAGACAATCTAGCCCGAAAGGGAGCAGAAGAAAGCTTGGTGGGACCTGAGCCTGGGATTCCCATCGCTCACAAAATCACCAAGGGAGTAGGTAATCAGCAGGAGCATAACAGTAGAAACCAACCGCCGATGGAGATCATCGACTGGAATGAGACAGTCAAAGATCTTCATCAAAGGCCTGGATGAGAAAAGAACCAGCCAACTGGTTAAATTGACCAGAGCAAATATGAGGCTGGTTATTGAGATAATAACAGGGCACTGTCGCCTAAATAGGCACTTGACAGTGATAGGAGTTAAAGACTATCCCATATGCCCAGAATGCTTGGAGGAAGAAGAGACCAGTCTCCACCTACTGGCTGAGTGCCCAATGTACTCTCTAAGCAGATGGGAGACTATGTGCACGGACAGACTGAACATAGAGGATCTGGAACTTTTGATGGTGGATCAGATAGTCCGATTCTGCAAGGATACTAGAAGATTTGACGGGGCGCCGTGAAGAATGCTGGGATACCCAATCTAATCCCAGTGAGGTGGCTGGGGAAATGGACGAAATGGGCAGCAGAAAAGGCGGTCGGATCGTCCGCTCGGCATGGCCGGCGTCCCCCCACAAGAAAATAATAATAAGGGTAGCAAATGGGCCGTGCGCATCACATTCACACAGTCCACCACACACAGTTATGCTCTGGTTAACTTGAGGCCGGACTTGAGATTGGCGTATCGCCTTTTTTACTGGTTTTATTTGTATCTATTTTTCTGCTGGAGATTGGCAGAATCGTTAATAAATGAAGGGCCATTCATTAAGAGAAGAAGAACTTGTGGCTAAGCCTTGCATACTGCAGATGTTTGAATATTTATTACTCAATCACGCTCTGACGACCTACCGGATCGTTTATATCCCTGAAATATGTTCCAATGAGAAGCAGGTACGAGAAATAAGCGGTGTCAGCTAGTCCTGAATATTACTATATTCAGGACTAGCTGACAGACACGCTGACACCCGCAGGTATTTGTGAAAAATTGCTTGACCTACTGGTAAAATAATTTCTTAATGCCTATGCCCATCACCGTTACGCCGAAAAACTCGACTTCATCAGAAAATAGATCTATTGTGGATACGAAGGCGGCGCCAGTCCAATCCGCACACACTAATAAAACCATGGTGGAAGTTTTGTTGCAAGGTGAATGGTCTAAAAACCAGAAAGAAGAGGGTTGGACACTTGTGAAAAATAGAAAGTCAAAGAATAGGTTTGCAGGAAAAACGGGAACCGCCAGTCCTAACAATAACTTCCAGTTTAAGGCAGCAGATTCAAAGATTCCTCTTTTTATTACGAATGTGGACAAACAGACTACGGAAAGAGACATTAGTGACTATATACAGAGTAAGACACAGGAAATAGTTCAACTTGAGAAAATAAATATGAAGTCGGAACGATCATATAATGCATTTAAGTTGTATGTATCAAAATATAAGTTGAATACATTTTTGGATGACAAAATATGGCCGGTAGGGATACAATTTAGACGGTTTATTTACTTTAAGAAACGTTTTACAGATAAAGTAAATAAACAGGACACTGGTGAAAGCATATTGAATACATAATGGGTTCCATGTCCAACGTTAAACTCTGTACATTTAATTGTAAAAACGTTGTTCGGTCTGTGGATTGTGTGCGAAAACTATGTAACCAGGTCGACGTTTTAGCCTTGCAGGAGACATGGCTCCTGCCACATGACGTTCCATATTTGGCAACCATTCATAGTGACTTTGCATACACCGGGAAGTCAGCCGTGGATACTTCTGCTGGAGTTCTCGTCGGAAGACCGTATGGGGGCGTAGCGCTTTTGTGGAGGAAGACGTCGTTCACGTCTGTGTCAGTGGTAAATTGTGTTAGTGATCGTATCGCGTGTATTAAAGCAGAGCAGGGAAGACGGACCTTGCTGATATTTTGCGTGTATATGCCCACGGACTGTGCCGCTAATTTGCCCGAGTTCACGCATTGTCTTAGTGAGATTATTTCAGTGATCGAAGGCAGTGGAGTGGAATCTGTGTTTATATTGGGAGACCTTAATGCACACCCTGGAACGAGATTTTCAAGTGAGTTACTTAATATTTGTTATGATGAGTCATGGTCTTGCATTGATACAGAACTTCTGCCCTCAGATTCTCATACGTTTATGTGCCCAGTCAACGGATCCCTCCGCTGGCTAGATCACTGTGTTGTCACTGACTCTGCCAGACATTTAGTGAATGACGCGTCCATATTATATGATGTTTACGAATCTGACCATATTCCGTTACTAGTTGAATGTAATATTAATTTAATTAAACCTAAAATTTCAAGCTCAAATATTTTATACAGCAAAATTGTGTGGGGGGAAAGGGATGCAGATCAGAATAATAATTATTTCCAATTTTGTAATGAAAAACTAAAGCAAATAGACTTCCCAACAGAGTTTCGGGAATGTGCTGACAATATGTGTAACAATACCGAACATCGGTTGCTAATTGACTGTATGTATAATAATTTTGTTTCTATTTTAAAAAAGGGTGCCGAGCGCACGCATTGTAGCTCTGTCAAAAAGCGTCATAAGGGTAAATATGTAACGGGGTGGAACAAGCACGTTCGCGAGGCTCACCGTATTGCCCGTCTTTCCTATCAAATGTGGTTATCATACAATAAACCTACTAGCGGTTATATTTACGAGAATATGTGTACGTTAAGAAATCATTTTAAATCTAAATTAAAATACTGTCAAAATAACCAAGTGCAAATTAAAATGGACATGTTAGCAAATAGTCATAGATGTAAACAATTTTCAAAGTTTTGGAATTTGACTGAGAAGTTAAAACATAAAGTGGGAGTACCGGTGAGCGTCGCAGGTGTGTCTGAGCCCACGGATATTGCGAATGCTTTTTTACAATATTTTAAAGTGAGCTCTCCTTTGTCTTGAATCTCACAATTCTGCAGTTAGCGAGGCTGGGGCTGCCGTGGCTGGGACTCCAATTGTCCAATTCTCTGTTAAACAAGTAGAGAAATGTATCCGAAATATGGTAAAGGGGAAATCCCCTGGTCACGACGGCCTCAGCGTCGAACATCTTAAATATGCTGGAGTGCACTTACCAAGGGTGCTAGCCATGTTCTTCAACCTGTGCTTGAGTCATAGTTACCTACCTGCGGAGCTTACACAGTCAGTTGTTGTGCCAATAATTAAGAATAAAACTGGAGATGCTTCCGACATCACTAACTATAGACCAATCTCACTGGCCACGGTAACAGCAAAAGTGTTGGATAGTCTGCTTGAGAAAACCCTAGCAGACCACATCGTTCTAGAGGATAGTCAATTCGGTTTCAGGGAAAATTTATCTACTGAAAGCGCTATCTTATGCCTCAAGCAGACTGTCCAGTATTACACAGACAGAAAGACCCCAATTATAGCCTGTTTTCTGGACTTGTCGAAAGCTTTCGAGCTAGTAGATTATGAACGGCTCTGGAATAAGCTTGCCCAGGATACTACCGTCCCGGCTAATATTATATCTCTGCTAAGGTATTGGTACGGCAGTCAAAGGAATAGAGTTAAATGGGCTGGCACCTATTCCGATGTCTATGGGTTACAATGTGGGGTGAGGCAGGGGGGGGTGAGTTCTCCACTATTGTTTAACCTGTACATGAATAAGCTGATAGTGGAGCTCAATAACTCCAGAACAGGGTGTCACGTAGATGGTGTATGTGTAAATAACATCAGCTATGCTGATGATATGGTGTTGCTGAGTCCATCGGTTGCCGCAATGAGAAAGCTTCTTAAAATCTGTGAAGGCTATGCGCTGGCCCATGGACTCAGGTACAACACCAATAAGAGTGAATGGATGGTGTTTAAGTCAGGTACCTCTACTTACAAGCACCTGCCGGAGCTTACACTCTGTGGATCCCCTTTAGGTCGGGTTGAAAAGTTTAAGTACTTGGGCCACTGGGTCACCGAGGACTTAAGCGATAACGTGGATATTAACAGGGAGCGCAGGTCGCTGGCTGTTCGCTGTAACATGCTGGCTCGCAGGTTTGCTCGCTGCACTGACACAGTTAAAGTAACACTCTTCAAGGCCTTCTGCCAATCTTTTTACACGTGCAGCCTGTGGTCTAAGTTCACGCAGAGGGCATACAGCGACCTGCGCATCCAGTATAATAAAGCATTCAGAGTGCTTTTGAGGTTGCCGTGGCGTTGCAGCGCATCAGGCATGTTCGCGGAGGCGCGGGTTGACGGGTTCGCCGCGATAATGCGGAAACGATGCGCTTCTATGCTGACACGCTTGCGATCCTCTTCAAACAGCATCCTGAATGTGTTTTCAGATAGGTGGGACTCCACCCTCATTCATAGGTGGATCTCACTGCATGTCATTAAATAATAATATATTAAATAATTAAATGATATCTGACGAATAATTGTACTTGATGTGTAAATAAATTTATAATACTAACACTAGGTTAAGCTATATTGTTACTAACATTATATGGATCTGAGTCCGAAATAAATGATTTGAATTGAATTGAATTGAATTAATCCCCTAAGTAGGTAGGTGTCTGAGCCGCTGAGGTGTCTGCTGTACTGCCCCCGCGTCAAATACTACCTTTAGGATGACCGAAGGAGCAAATCATTACGACGGTAACTTGAGGGCGATAGTCATATGATTTTATGAATTTTGAAAGAGGCCCCCAATCGCTGGATGTCACCATGGCAAACTCTCGTCACTCCGATCAAGCGGGTGCGATGCATCATTTATGCGAGTTAAAAACGGTACGATAGGACCCAATAGGGGCTCACCATATTTGCTCCATGGGCTCACCACATACGTGTAGCTACTGTTCGGTTTTTCCAAAAATCTACAGTGTGGGGGTTCTTCAAGATGGGTCTTAGAAGGGTCGACAGTATTTGTGTAGCACCTCTAGTATTGCAAACGTCCATAGGCCGCCTCCTTTTTTGTTTTACATGAGGAAAAATCCTCATGGATGTTATGCCGGACTCCTACCGACTAAAAAACCTCACGTGTCAAGCGCCCTGGCAAGAATACCCCAGAACCCTTACGACACCATAATAAAGCTAAACAGTGTTACAGATCTTTGGTTAAACACGTGAAAGCGCCCAGGCTGCCTGCGTAGGCAAGGGTACGTACAATTTATTATAATGCACGCAAAAAATACATAGACGGCGATTTTCATGCTACATCGACTTTTAGATTCGTGCAAACATACAGGAAAATCATGGTGTACACCATCCATACTTGTATTATAAATAGGACAGATTTGTTTGTTTGTTCGTTTGCATCGAATAGGCTCCGAAACTGCTGAACCGATTTGGAAAATTCTTTCACTGTTGGGAAGCTACATTATTTTTGCCTCCTTATGCGTGTTCTACCGCCTGTACAATGGTATCTGCTCTGAGGAATTGTTTGACATGATGCCCACGGCTACGTTCTATCATCGCACCGCTCGCCATAGACTGGGATTTCATCCTCACACCCTACGTCCGGAGCGTTCGAGCACGGTTAGATCCGATAGGGGATTTCTTCCGCGCACGCTTAGGTTGTGGAATGATCTTCCTGCCTCGGTTTTCCCAAACGCCTACAGTATGGGGTTCTTCAAAAGGGGTCTAAGAAGATTTTTACAGGGTCGGCAGCGCGAGTGTGGCGCCTCTGGTGTTGCAAACGTTCATAGGCTGCGGTGACCACCAGTCCTCCTGGTGGGCCGTATGCTTGTCTGCCACCTTAGTGGTATAAAAAAAAAAAAAAAAAAAAAATATCCCCGGTGAACATAGGCTATATTTTATTCCCATATTGACACAGGAACGGGAGCTACGCGGGTAGAATCGCGTGACGTCCACTAGTTTCTATTAAAGTGATGACACTATTGACGTGTTGATTTAGAGTAGCGAAAAATTGTAAATATATGGTTGAAACTTGCAAGCCTTCTACGCTTAACCACTATTATGTTACTGGCAACATTCAAGTGTTTTATATTCTAGTTCAATGAGATGTAAAAATTCTAGGCCAATCTAATCGGATCTCCCGATCACAAGTAGTGGTAGGAGTAGGGCCACAGAATAACTACAGGACGGTGCCCTATATTAGGGCACGTGTGGTTGAGTCCTGGGACATCCTTCCGAGGGCTTACCCGGGGCTCAACCGTAGACTGTTGGGCGTTACGTGAGGCTTTTTAGTTGGTAGGAGTCCGGCATAGCATCCATGAGGGATTTTTACAAGTTAAAAATAAAGTCAATAGGATGAAATATGGACTACTAGTTGATGCTTGCGGCTTTGCCTGCGTGTAATTTGGTTCCCGTTCCCGCTTCCCATGGTAACATATTCCCGGAATGAAAAGTGACCTATGACTTATTCCAGACTATAATCTACCCCGGTACCAAATTTCGGGCCGATTCGTTCCCCTTCGGCCAGATTGGAAACCGGTTTCGATAAAATAATTATTTTTCTTTTAACGAAACCTGGTTTCCAATAAAGAAAAATAATTCTGTTTTCAAAACCGGTTTCCAAAACAGAAATATTGGATCTTCTTTCGTAACTCAAACAGAAAGTTCGATCTTCTTTCAAAACTCTTCTAGCTGTTTAAAATTTATCTGTACAGTTACAAAATACATATTCAACTGAAATTAATACCTATCTATTCTTTATTAATAATAATATTTCATACAACAATATCTAATAATGAATTCCACCTAAATTTTTAAGTTACACTTAGTGAAATCATATTAAGTAGGTACCTACCTATATCAGAAAAAGATACGGAGAAATAATTTCTATACAGTGTCCTACTGTAATCTTTCCTTCCTTGAGCAGTTTGATGGAAGCCTTGTTTTTGTTATCAATATCTATGTAGTTTTTGCTCCTTATATTATCGGTTTAGACTGTCGACGGCCAATGTAGGTACCTACCTTTTTATTGTTGAATGCCATTACATGGTATGATGATGATACTTGTAAGTGGCCCAGAAATGATATATTCCCGAACAGACTTTTTAAGTTATTGGAAGAGTTTCGAAAGAAGATCCAACTTTCTGTCTTGGAAATCAGTTTCGAAAACTGAATTATTTTTCTCTATTGGAAACCAGGGTTCGTTAAAATAAAAATAATTCTTTTTTCGAAACCGGTTTCCAAACTTTGGTTTCCAATCTGGCCGAAGGGATTCGTTCAGCCGTTAGAGCGTGATTGAGTAACAAACATCCAAACATCTTCACAATCTTTCACATTTATAATATTAGTAGGATGATACACGAACATTATGGGTACTAGTTGATAATAATAAAATCAACTTTATGTATGTTTAAAATATTTAATTACAAGAACTTTTAATAAGTTAGGTACTATACTTGTATTGAAAATGTTAAAGTGCTAAATTGCCACAAGCAATATTGTATCATTTACTTTTAACTTAAACTATGTTAAATAAATATCAAAAATTAATATTTAAACTATACAATCTTTTAAATTAAACAATGATATAAAACTATTAAAGAGAGACTTCCGCATTGGTCTGCGAACTCCCCAGGGATTAATATTTGTAAACATCTTTATAGGGTTTCTATACACAATAAACCAATATTATTTTTATTCGAGTGTATTTTATTACACACGAAATCTAGCCCGAATTAAGCTAATATAAGCTTGTGCTAGATCTAGGATAGCATTTGGACAACTGATAAACATACATATTTGTACATAAAACATCTTTATTTCGAATCAAACTTTTGCGAATCACAAAAAAAAAATTTAAATGGCCCAAAATTCAAATCCGTGGCCAGTTATGTTCATGCGTAAATATCACTACTACATTAATGCTTAATTATTGCAATATTAGTAATTATTACTAATTATTAACTCGCTAGCGACATTTAATACCTATGCTTCGACCAAGTAATAGTATAGTATAGACCGACCCATCCATACATTAGTTTTGAAGATTTTAAAGTGAGCTCACTTGGTAGTAGTCAGTGTTATTGCTCCGATGGTGAAACACGTGTCTAGATAGAAGTGTAAAAACGTATACAGGGTGGAATTTAAAGACGGTAGTTGGAGGGAAAGTACCCTTAATATTGATAATGGCAAGTTTTGCTAAAAGGAAACATTCCTTTATTTTCAAAAGTAAGAAAAACTGAATTCAAAGATTTTTAAAAAATTACCTGCTTGAGCCGGAAATCGAACCTGGGAGATGTGAAAAAAAACATCCTGTATTTTATGATACCAACCGAAAGAGTCTTTAATAAGGAACAATTTCTTTTAAACAACATAGCAAGCAGGTGATTTTTCAAAAATCTTTAAATGCAGTTTTACTTACTTTGGAAAATAAAGGGATGTTTCTTTTCAGCAAAACTTGCCATTATCAATATTAAGGGTACTTTACCTTCAACTACCGTCTTTAAATTCCACCCTGTATATGAGTGCGTGTCGTCGTTGCTGCAATATCTTCGTGTGTGAACTAGTCTCACTTTTTGAGTTCGTAATGTATGACGTGGGCCTGTCTATACTATTACTTGGTCGAAGATCCTATGCATAATTTCATTTCGTTACAATATGTATTCATGTACAAAGCTGCTACTCTCACTGTAATCTCTATAATAATCTTTATTTTATTCTGTAAATAATATTTATAGCACTTCTAACTTCATACTGCCTACTAAGTCACTTGTGTTTTATACTTGTTTGCCACCTAAGGATTATTTTTAGTCACACAAGTGTAGTAGTTAAAAAATAGCTGATAAAAAGGTAACCTGTATGCCTCTCCAAGGCTAATGTCTATAACTGTTCCAGCGATTTAGACATTCAAAAAACCAGCATATTCAAAAATTGCTCATTTTCGTTAATCCATCTAGTGCGGCTTAGTAAAATAGAGTGCAAAAAGGTCATTGTCTTGTTAGTACGAGAAACGTACCTACTTATTTTTTTATTAGATTTTTTGCCAAGCTATAATAATCACATTCACGAGCGATTTATGTTTCACTTGTCTACCAATTGTCGTAATCCCTAACCACAATATTTTTCAAAACAGAAATTATAGAATCCCACACTCCGCAGCAAAAAAATGTATTTATCAAGGTTTCTTTTCTACAGTGTAAAATAATGGTAAAAGCAATAATAGCTCTAAGCCGCCATTTTGATCTTGTTTTCAAAATGGCGGCAATTAATGAGGCGGGAAAACTCCAAGCAACATTCAAATTCCTTTACACTTTACATACATTTACCTTATAATATTTCTTCAATAGCTGCATTACATAGTTCCGAGTTATAAAGGCTAGTTCGCACTGACTTCGCCAAGGTCAAGCAATACAGTAGCATATAAAGTATGGTCCCGTAGGCTGGGAGCACTGGCGGTAGGCGGTACAGTGTTGCGATACGAGTATTGTAAGGCGAAGGCGGCGAGTGCCGGGGAGCCTCCTGTGGCCTCCGGGGCAGTTGTCACTTCTAGTCGAAGGGCCAGTTTGTTGGATTTACGCCACATGACGATGCTAGAAAATTATATAAGGACAGATTTAAATAATCACGCTATTGTAGTAGATACAGGAACATACGTCACTATCGACCGAAGTATGTATGTACGTCAACACTTCGGTAGCTATAGCTTGACAATAAAGAGTAGAAAATAAAAAAATTGTGTGCGTGTAACCTTTACACGCGATTGAAGTAAAACTTCTTTGTCATTGACGGCATATATCACTGAAATGATTAAATTTTAACTTAAACAATAAATATCATAATATAATTTAATTATATTTATTATTCATGTGTTTTACAAAGATTATTCAAGTGTTATATTAATATCATTTAATCGAATTTTGAATAGCGGAAACTACACATAGTCTGTGTAGTTTCCGCTATTCAAAATTCGAATAGTAAGCGTTACTTCCGTCAGAAAAAAATCTGAGTTACTCCCTAGTCGAGCCTAAAGAAGTTTTACTTTAATAATAATATTGCAACCGCAAAAGAGCAACCAATTAGTATCCAGTTGCCAAAAACGCTTTTTTGCCAAGCTATATATTTATCAGCTTAATTTGTATGTTATTTTATGCTTCTGTGTATTAAAAAAGAAGTGTTCATCTGTGCGTGCGTGCGAATGTGTATAGGAGTGAGACATGTATGTGTGTCTGCGTGTGAGGCAGTGTGTGTGTGTATTATGTAAGGGTATACAATTATGTAAGTATGTAAGAGTGTATGTATAAGAGCGTATGTGCATGCTCATTTATATGTGTAATTGTGCGCACGAGTGGATGTGTGTGTGTGTTTGTGTATAAGAGTGAGTGTGTGTGTGCACTCACTCGTTGGCGTCGTGTTGCGCGTCGTCGTCGTACTCGGCGGCGTCGTCGCGCTGCGCCAGCGTCAGCGTCGCGGCGGGGCACGACACGCGCGACGTGCCACTGTACGACGGCCCCCGGCACAGCGCCTTGTGCGACCACGAGTCCTGGGGGACGTACTACCCTGTTAGCTTACGGGCAAGGGAGGAAACAGTACACCCTAACTCAATCTTACTAATGTTATAAATGCGAAAGTTTGTGAGTGTGGATGATTGTTACTCAATCACGCTCTAAACGTTTGAACGGATCTGACTGAAATTTGGTAAACCGACCAGGTGAAGAGACCTGACCTGTGTGGTGGCTGGAATAATTTATAGGCTACATTTTTCCCGGAAATATATCTCTATTGACAACATCATCTAGATTCCAGTAAGCTATGAATGATCGATAATGCAATTAATTTGATTTATAGCTTTTCACGAATAATTACAAACAAAAACCTACAGTAAACTTCAGCAAAATAAATTAAAGACGTATTCATTAAATCTTGGCTGTTTATAATTCAAGAATTTCTAATTCATCTACTACCTAAGTAATATTAAATTTCCAAAAAATCACCTAAAGAATTAAGGAGACAACACAAGATCAATACCTTTTCTAGATTTAAGGACTTCTCCAGCGACTTCTCGATACTCTTCGGTTCCTCCCTGTCCTCAGGCGGAGGGACGTCCTCCGGCTGCAACAGTTTCAGCTGCATCTCGTGGCCGGTCGGGTTGGTCAGTTTGAGAAGCAGGGCCGACTTCTCACCAGCCTTTATCGGCTCGTGGGAGATTATTTTTACTTCTGGGACGTGGTAGCTATAAGGTGATGAATATTGTGTGATTACATATCATTTTTTGAGAAATTGAAGCCCTGGGCACCGATTCTCGCTTCACACGACATGAATGCGTGGACTGAAATCGGCGGGTGACGCGTCGCCTGTCTCATATTTAGGAACGGCAAACATGAGACGGACGACGTTTCACCCGTAAATTTGCGTCCACGCATTCACGTCGTGTGGTCGTGAATCGGCGCCCTGGTAGTTAATAGTGAAATTGAAATTTACCAGTTTTCACATTTAACTACCAGTAAATTGCACTGTGTTCAGGTAAAAGTAGGTATTTATAAATAGCTTCGCTGAGTGAGCATTCTATACCGGTACTAATATGTTGTTTTCTGGGAGTTACCCATTTCGGCTGATTTTCAGTTTATCGTGAGCTGGTCTTCCAGTTTTTATATGTCTTTAGATTTTAATGGTTAATTTAAACAACTAGCATGCGGGTGTACTCACTACGCGAGCAGTTCAATCTTGAACTTGATAGAACCAGGGTTGTACTCGGGCTTGGTGAGGTTGTGGTCGCAGGCGCGGCACCGCTGGCTGCGCTTGACGCTCAGCAGCTTGGCCAGCGGGTGCAGGCGCGACACGTGCGCGGGCTGCCACTCGGGCGCTGCCAGCCGCTGTGCCATACTCGTTACTGCAAATAACCCCCTCCAGTTTAGTGCACAACACGATAAACAATGAATTCAAAGAGAAGTTACACTATGCAAAGAGCAGTCTACACTTCTTTCGGCCTCTATGAGTTTCCGTGCATGGCATTTGGTGTACGAAATGCTGGGCAAATGTTCCACCATGTACCAGTGAATGATGCATTAAAAAAATCTAGGAAAAAAGAGTTAACGTTTTTGTTAGCTGGTTATGAACTGAGAATTGAGAACTTTTTGCATATTTTGCAAATAGTTCTTGTCATTCATTATGTTTAACCCCTAGTCATTCACAGTCTGTAACTAACTCGTATTCTGTTAAATAATAAAGTAAGAAACAAGAATTGAATATAACATACTTAATATTGGAACAAACATTTTATTTTTGTAAATTTTAAGACAAAGAGAAAGCATGTTGGTACTAACTTTGATTCAAGTTGACCTCCTTAGTGTAGTAGTCCTCTGGCAACTCCTCGACCTCCGCGCTAGACTGGCTGGGCACGAAGTTAGCAATAGTCGAGGACGAACTATCACTAGTTGGCAGACCCGCTATGTTGCGAGCCATGGCGCCTGTTAGACCTGTCTTGTCCTATCAAAAAATACGGTATACTGAGTTCTTAATGCGTTAAAGACTAAAGCTCCATCTTACGAAGATATCGAAAGTTTGTGAGTGTAGATGTATGGATATTTGTTACTCGTTCACGCTGTAACAGTTAGCTGTAATAGATAAATTCCGTGGCTGGCGTGAACAACTTGACATCTCGACTTGTATGATTTTCTTTTTATTAGCTTAATACGATCCTAACGGTATGAATTTATATATAAAAAAATTACAACTGAATATGTACATATTTTTTTTTGTAATCACGCTTGGTAGTATGTTGACATCTCGCATTTTATCGTCTCTAATTTGATAAATCTACATGCCTAGTTATCGATTATTTATTTTTTGTTAACGAAGATTGATATGTGGTTATATCAAGATATACTTAGCTACCAGGATAATGTCGGTTTCTGGATATCTCCACTTACACATTTATGACTGTCTGAAAAAATGAGAGATTAAAAATGACAAATTGATACCTATATTAAGTTATGTCGAACTGAATATTCTGTTTGAATTCTGACATAATGAGATATCAAGTTATAGACAGCCGTCTTTCTCAAATTAAGTCATGATAAGTTATGATGTCAAGTTATGAACAGGTTGAATATTTCTGTTCAATACGTGACATATCGAGATGTCCAGTTATGGCCGCACATTCCTAGCTCGCAATTTGGTAAACAAACTAAAAATAAAAAATCAATTCAAGATTTAAAGCTTGTTAAAGGCCACATTTCCCAGCTATGAGAGCCATTATTGTAGAAAGTCGACTGGTAAGAAATATTTAGGCGTTGAACAGCGTTTAGTTAGCAAAAATGTACAGAGTTTTTTTTTAACGTGACGGAAAATCCTCATGGATGCTATGCCGGACTCCTACCGACTAAAAAACCTCATGTAACGCTCAACAGCCTATGGTTGGGAGCCCCGGGTAAGCCCTCGGAAGGATGTCCCAGGACTCCCAACAGACCCACGGCCGCCGCTACGGCATCGCCTAGGGGGTGGTTCGAGTGCTATCCCGCGTCTTTGGGGGGTTTTAGGGTGTTCTTTTAAGGGGGAGGGGGGGCGTGCGTGCATCCCCCACGTCACGCTGCCGTCATGGGCCTGTTTCTATAAGGACGGTGAGCAGCCCTCTCACCGTCCTCAGGCCCCCGGTCATGGAGGCCGATAGTCATCGGCGAAGACACGTCGGCGGCGCCCAAGCCGCCGACTGCGGATCTCGGGTGGGAGAGTTCTCTCCCGTACCCACCCCGCCGCCTTCTTCACGAGCATGACCTGCTCGCAGAAAGAGGCGGCGCAGTCCCACTTACTTCCGCTGGAGATCATGGCTCGCACCATGGTCTCGAGCAAGAAAGTGTCCACGTTCAGACCCACTACGAGGACCTGGCGCTGTTGTACCCACGCCATGCACTCCACCGGCGTGTGGAGCGCTGTGTCATCGCTGCGGTCCTCGCAGTGCTGACACTCGGCCGTGGTTTCCCGGTGTCTTCGCCACAAATACCTACCGAAGCTACCGTGCCCTGTAAGTATCTGTGACCACCGGTAGGAGAGAGCACCGTGTCTCCTCTCCAGCCACTCGTCCATGACCGGTCTAATGGCCGCGAATGTGGCGAATCCCCCCTTTGGTTGCTCAAGTCGCACCTTCATGTCTCCACGGTTTCCAGGTGGAGCAGGGACCGCTGGACCTCGATTTCCCGAGACGCAGGACTTTGACCTCGCCCCAGCGCCTCCTTGCGCCATCTAAACAGTGACGCAAGGGCTCTCGCTTCCAGGTCCCATGGAGGGGTCCCGGCTAGGAGACATTCCGCCTCACCTGAGATCGTGCGGCCCCCAAGTTGAAGGGAGTGGCGTTGTCGTTATCACGACTACTGCCTAACTTAAGGGGGCCTGACACCTCTTGCAGAAGACTATGCTGCGTTCGTGCGATCTATGGCTCTTTACGGGGCTCCGGTATGGGCAGGGAATCTAACAGCCAGTAACGTGGCAATACTACGACGTCCACTGTGGCTGCTGGCCGTCAGGATTATAAGAGGATACCGCACGGTCTCTTTTGAAGCGGCAACTCTTTTAGCCGGTACGCCTCCATGGGACCTGGAAGCGAGGGCCCTTGCAGCACTATACCTGTGGTGCAAAGAGGCAGGGGAGCGAGATCTGAGACCTGCTTCACAGGAAATCGAGGGACAGAGGTCTCAGCTCTGCCAGGTAGTCGTAGAGGAGTGGAAGGAGCGACTTGGACAACCAACAGCCGGGCATGATATAGTTGATGCGATAAGGCCTGTAATGAAGGACTGGCTGGAGAGGCGCCATTGCTGCCTCTCCTATCGGCTGAGGCAGCTACTCACCGGGCATGGTTGCTTCGGTGTGTACCTGCATCGGATAAGGCGGGAGCCAACGCCAAAGTGCCACTACTGTTCTGGCTGCTTACCGGATACGGTGCTTCACACTCTGGCAGATTGCCCAGAGTGGCAAATAAACAATGTGGCCTTTCAGTGGCCATAGGAGTGATAAATATCACGCTCCAGGCCATGGTTCAGGCTATGGTCAGCAGCGAAAGTTTATGGAACTCCGCCGCCTTGTTTTGTGAGGATGTGATGGTTGCAAAAGAGGCGGCGGAGAAGGAACGGGAGAGGAACAGCAATCTTCCGAGCCGCAGGAGAAGACGCGCTGGGAATCGGGAGATCTCAGAACGATCTCCGTCCCCCATAAGCGTGAGCCTGGGGGCGACACTCAGGGCTAGCTGTCGCCCTGGCAGAGACAGGCCCAGGGTGGTGACGCGTGACGTATTCTGGCACGCACCTCAATTAGACAGAAGAGGCAATGTGTGGTCTCTCTCCACGAGGAGGGGTCGCCGTTGAATGGCGACCAGGGCTGGTCAGGGTCCCTGGAATTTCCTTTCGAGGGTGCACCAGGTACCCTGGCAACATACAGCCAAGACGGAGTAAGAAAAAAAAAGGGACCTTTTGTAATCAAAAAGCTAGACCACTCAGGGGAGAAATATCTCTGGCAACCAATTCACTGGCTCCAGTACGATGAAAACTGACTTTACCAATAAGTAATGAAAAAAAAAGAACTTGTTGGATGTCCTTGATTTAATCGACGAGTCTTTTAAAGACTTTTATTTGCAACTTAAAACAGTCAATGACCCCTTGACATCTAACACTGATCCAGATTTGGACGAAGCAATTGATTATTCTACAGTGATTACTCCTTTTACCATAATATGAAACTAATAGAATCATAGCATTTGATTTTAATATTAATCCAGTTACCTCTTTTTTTTTTGAAATTTGATAATGATGTTTAAATAGTAAGTACCTACCTCCCTTGTTTTTGTCAGTTAGGTATCATGTGTTATAAAAAACATGGCTTGCCCAAGAAAACAATACTTATTTTGATGGTGCCTAAGTTGATAACTACTGTAAACACTTTTATAGTTGCTGAGAACAAGTTGATAATTCGGTGATTAACTTGATAACTCGTCGGTGAACAACTTGACAAGTCTAATATTGCCAAAACTGTAAGGATTTTGTCTCATTTACTAATATAGTTTTGAAATTGGCCTAAAATAATATGGAAAACAATACATACTCTTAAATTTAACTAATTTACCGATTTACCAGAAACCGTCAAACTTTCAAATGGCCACCCTCTAAAATTGACATTTTATACTTGTCAACTTATTCACGCCAGCCACGGAATTATAGTATGGAAACATTTTACTCCTGGAACAAGTTCCCATCGGATGCAGGGACGGGAATGTTGGCTATGGAATGCTGTTATATAAAATGATATAATACCTAATATGAAAATTAAGAAACAATACATACAGTGAGTGTAATATATTTCCCTCTAATAGTGAATTTCTTCCTCTCCCTCTCAATTTTCTCTTGCTTCTCTTGTTGAGCTATCGCCTTGTAGTAATCTAGTAACTGGTTCACACGAGCAGCGTAAGGATTAGTACGTTCTGGCCACCCACCTGACGCTGCAAATTGCAATGCTGCAATTTAGTATTTCATGAAATAATTAATAATTAAGTAGTAATCATTTTAATCGAGAGCTACTCTAATTCATTACGCAAGAGTCTTTTGTAATTGACTTTATGTCGTAAATAGAAGTATCCATACTAATATTATAAAGCTGAAGAGTTATATAACATCACGCTACAACGAATAGGAGCAGGGCAGTAATGATAAATGTTTCAAAAACGGGGGAAACATTGTTTCTTTTGAGAGCTTCCGTTGCGTGCGCTGCTTAAACGGTTAAAGTTATGTAGAAATGATAAACTACAAAATGGTTCCTCTTAAAAAGTTCTAAAAAAAGTCTGCGACAGCATCTTTTAGGGTTGGTTCACACACAATAACCATTTTATTTATTTAATATTTAAATAAGGAATAACAGCAATAAAGAGAAGATGAGTACATTGGCACTGCTTATTTATAAAATAGAAATTTCTGCAGATATAAATTTTAATTAACCATTTTAATGGAAATCAAATTTCTTTTACAATAATGCAACGAGAAACCTCTTGCAAGTGAAATTATTCTTAACATAACGCGACGGGAATACACACGACGAGAAACTACTCTCTCTCTCTCACCTAGTAATGAATATTAACGACATGACGCAACGGAAGTAAAAGCAACGCAACGAGAGTAAATGCAATGGGAATGGGTGATATACTCTCTCTCTGTCTTATGTGACGCAAACAAAGTTGCGTGGGTCAGCTAGTATAGCCTAATTTTTTTTTTAAAACAGTGCCCAGGTCATTATTTGATAGGGTCTGGTGTGGAGTCTCATAGAAAACATAATAAATGCTAGAGAAAACATACAAGACCTTACTATTAATAAATGTAACACAATATGTCAAAGTATATTAATTCAATAGAAACCAAATATTGACCGTCCACTTTTAGAATTATCTCATACTTAAAAATTCTGACTACACTAACCTACAGGCTGATCTGGAATGCCAACATCCCTAGACGTCCACCGACAGTTGAAACACGATAAATAATACATTTTCTTCGGCTGCTTGCTTTCCACTTTGGCATCACCACCAGCTGGGTCTTGTACTACCTGTCGTGGCTGTGCCATGGTGGCTCGTGTCGAGAGAGTGTGGAAACAGCTCGGACAGTCAAAGCAACTGCTGCATCGGTTCTTTTTGAGACGGGCCTCTGATGATGGCATGTTTTCGAGGCAGTTGGCACAATAGTGGGAGTCAACCTGTAAGGTAAGTACATATATAGTTTAATGCATTAGACACTGGAATTGATTATTTAAATATTCCATATCTGGATGATATCCTAATTAACGTTTTCCTTCTATCCGACACTGATGCACAATAGTCACCACCTATAATTTACTTGAAGATAAATACCCTAAGAAGGAATTTAACTACAGTCTGAAGGTACAATAGCAGTCATTACTCACACACACCTACCATAGCTTTTCTATCATCTATCGCCTCAGTATTAATTTGAGTTACCAAACAATAACAATAAATAGTACATAGTTAAAGGTGATTAAACAAAACTTTATTTTTAAATAAATTTTTGACTATAATGTATGTCACCTTGCTAACTCCTATTGTACAAGCTTTGCTTAGTGTAGGAGCTAACAGTCACATTCTAATACATATAATAATATTAAGTCTAAAATAAATGTACAAATGTCGCTTTAAATGTTTTGAAATCTCAAGTTTGCACAATGCTACCTCCTAGGCTATCAGACAGTAAATTTACTGAAACGTGATGTTTATCTCATCAAGGCAAGTGCTCAATTCCTACTTTTTAATCTTAGTCTCATACCAGTTACAAATCCTATCTAGATTTGGAGTTATGAGCAGTAGAGCAAAAAGGCTTTATTTTCAGTGTTGTTAGCAGCAACTGCTACCCGACTTTTCAACTCCAGTTCTCTGCACCAGATGTGCACATCTTGCAAGTTAGGTTGTCTTAAACCCAAAAGATCTTGATATCACCCAATACATTGTGTTCAACCTCATTTCATCTAATTTATACTAATATTATAAATAGGATAGTTGGTTTGCATCAAATACGCTTTCAAACTACTTAAACAATTTGAAAAATTCTATTGCTGTTGGGAAGCTACACTATTCCCGGATGACATAGGCAATATTTTATTCCCTTATTCCCACGGGAACGGGAGCTATGCAGGTGAAACCACATGACGTCTGCTAGTGATTCAATAAAAGTAAACAGACATTTAACAAGTACATTGCTTGTACAGGTTTTCTAATTAGTAGACAATAATAAGAACAGCTCACTAACAAATCTTTTAGCATATTTTCTCTTTTAAATCATGCAAAGAGGTCACCTAGTCTTAAAATTATCAATAAAAAATGTATACATTTAGACACAATGCCACAATTGCAAAGGTGTGTCAAGTTAGAACGTTACTTCCTATTGTTACCGTATATAGATATTTCATCGACATTAATGGTAGGGCAGATGTTATAATAAAGATATATAAACATACAATACAATTTTATTACATATTTATGCAGCAAAACGTATGAAAAGTGGGTTACCTCATGACAAATGCAGAAACCGCAACGTATTTTTAAACAGTGCCGGCAGAAATAGAGACTTGTGATGGGTTTTAATTGTCCACACGAACAAATATATTTCACGTAATCTATTTGTGTTAAATAAGCCATGTTTATATAGTTAACTATTTTGAATAGAAAGAACGTCGTCGAACGAAAATAATACAAAACAAGAAAATTGCATTTGTATTGGAATAATTTGACAGTGACTCAGTCAGTGACATTGACATTTAATCTGACAGATTCATGACTTTGATTTCTAACGTTCCGTTTCTCTAGTAAGAAACAAAAAGCAGAAATATTAAACAACTGCGTGTTTTATTATTAAAATTCATATTTTTAATAAACTTTTGCTATTGCTATGTATTGTTTAAAATTACTAACTTACCAGGGTTCATGTTGATCTTCTAACTATTTCTTATATAGAGTTAACGCAACTGATCAAAACGGAGGGCTGGTATTGACTTGACGTACTGCTCGTTCGCTCTAACTTTGCCGCTCGGCTCCATACTAAAGTCGAATTTTTAATTAGACGAAGTAAATTGACAGCAACTAATGTCACTTCTTCATACAATGTTGCGTATTTTCTATAACGAAGTGACATTAGCTACTGTCCATTTACTTCGTCTAATTCACAATTCGGGTATTCGCCTCTACGCCAACGGCAAAGTTAGAGCGAACGGGTAGTACATTATGCCGATGCGCGATGATTGAGTGTCTGGTGTCATGTAATCGATTCGTACCTATTCCGTATCCTTTTCCGGGGAATCATAAACGTCGGGAATTATCTGGAATTCCGAATAGGTGCCCATTGGGTGTGGGAACGGGAACAGAATCTCATGCTAGCGGAGGCGGAGCACTACTTCCTTGAAAAACACCATGATCATATATATTAGCAAACAATCATCTTCAATAGGTAGGTACCTACGTTTAATGTCGCCACATTAAATGTATGCGTTTAATGTGGCGTAATTCGTGAGAGGCCTACTTCCAGCAATGGACTGTCATAGGCTAATTTGATTGAACCTTCTTTAATAAATAGGCCATCTACTACAAATACAATTAATTAAATCGGGTTTGGTAGTTTTTAAGTTTACCCTTGATATTCCAACTCAAGAGCATTATTAGGTAAAGGACAACCTGGAGATCCTCGGTATACCTATATAGATCATAGAGAGCTGTATTGGGCTGGCCTCGAGGAAACTAGGAATCCTGAATAAGGTGAGACGGTATTTCACGTCACATCAGAGATGTTTACTGTACAAGACGCAGATTCACCTCTGCGTCGAATACCTACTGTTCTCACCTTTGGGATGACTCCGCGAGGTAGAGATGCGCTTGACGCTATGCAGAGACGTGCTATCCGAATAATTGATTGTCCGAGGCTACGGGAGGCCTCGAACCGTTAGCGCAGCGAAGAACCATAGCGTCCTTGGCTGCCTTCTAACGAATGTATCACGGTGATTTTTTTTATACCACTAAGGTGGCAGACAAGCAAAATTTCAATGAATAAATTAATAAATAAATAAATATATATTCACGGACATTTCACACAACGCTATCTTATCCCAAAGTAAGCTAGTAATGAATGAAGTCACAACCTACGCCTGTTCTTTTTGAAACGGCAATATTACGCGGGACAAAAAACTAACTATGAATATTGTGGGCGTAGAGTAAGTAGGTACCTAGCTATGCCTCTGCCCCTACCCTTCAGGAATAAAGCCTTGACTATCAGAATCGCCCTCTATTCTAAGCACAACAGTCCTTTATTACTCTGGTGGTGTACCTAGACCTAGAAGTAGGAATAGCTAACAAACTGAAGAAAAAGAACCACAGTCTTAAACTAATGAGTTATCATCCATTGACGTTATGACGCTCACAGGTAAAAAAATATTGAAAAATAAAATAACCGCTACATGTTTTAGTTGGTGTGTGTGTGTGTGTGTAAGGGATATTGTCACTGATCTAGCTGGTAATAATACAGTCAGTGGGTATCGTAGAAAACGTATTTGAAAGTACTCGTATTGTATGTAACTGTTCTATAACCTGCTAATTGTGATCACAGCTATATATCGCCCCAACCTTACGATGACGTTGCGTTACGATTGAAGGATAAAGGTGTTGTGTTCCTCATCATTCACCGACAGATTGATTACAATCACTACTTACTCGGAACTCTCTGCTGCTCCCCCGGAATCTACAAGTGGAGTTACATACTCGTAGTATCTAATTAAGTCCACTTGTACCTAATACATACACACAGTCACGCCTTTATCCCCGAAGGAGTAGGCAGAGGCAGGTATACGCCCCTTAGACCATATAACACTTTTAGATTTTAGATTTGTGTAAAAAAAGATGCTCCGGCCATGCGACTTTCCCTTAGACCATATAACACGGGACTAGCCTTTGCGAACCAAGGCATACAAAAATATTCTGCCAGTTTTCATACAAGTGAAGGGGGAAACACAAAGACATATAAAATTTCATTGCATTTAAAAATGTATTAATCGACAAACGCGTAATGGCTGTTGTGTGTTAATTGTTATTGTACAGTCAACTACAATGTAATGTACTAGTTTAATCATATAAAATGATGTACTGATGTACAGGCTTTTCATAAAGCCAAAAGACCAAATGGTCATGTGCAATGGCAGAAAACAATGCTTAAGTAAGGCGCATCCTGTGGTTAGATTATCTAAGATACGCCCACATTATAGTTTTATGTCCCGTGTGGCGACTTAAAAGAGAACGAAATGTCGTCACTCCAATTCATCCCGAGGGTGTCGTAAGGGGCGACTAAGGGATCGTTTTGCGAAAGTTCGCAAAAGCGAAAGATTTATTGCTTAGAGAAGGAAAGCTCGAAATGAAACTCGGTTGTCACTTTTTCAGTAAACTGACATTGACAATCGTTAAGCCAAGTTGAAGGCCATATTGGGCTTGAAAAATTTCAACGAATGGGTCGTCACAACTTGAGCCTGTCCCAGTGAAGTTGGAGTGTGAAAATTCTCATGCTCTACCGAAGAACCCGGGGTAGGACCAAGGCACCCTAGACGAGGCCGCAGTGGTAGCCGTAGGTCTGTTGGGAGTACTAAAATATTCTTTCGAGGGCTTACTCGGGGCTCCCAGTCCCAGGCTATTGGGCAGGATACGGAAGGTTTTTTAGTCGGAAGAAGTCCGACATAGCATCCATGAAAGATTTTCCCTCACGTAAAAAAAGGGGACAAGGCACATTATTAGGCAGCCAACATGAGGGCCACTGTCAATAATTACCAATGGTGCTGTGAAATGTGAAAATGATCCTCAATTCGCCAGATATAAATAAGGCTTTCTAAAAGGTTTCTTGCCAAAAAAAAAATCTTAAACTTTTAATAATGTTTATTTAAACGTTTACGAGGTTCATTGCAATGTAAGAGCTGTTAGTTAGTATGCATTCAAGGTGGTCCCATTTTAAGGATGTCTGGATCTGATGATGGCATCCTGGAGAAATCGAAGGGAAGTTTTAAAAATTGTAGGGACATCTAGGACATTTGTAATTGTTTTTATTAAGGGCTTTAAAGTAAAACAACTTAATGAAGGTCTGGAGTCGATCTGATGATGGAGACGAAAGACAGTAGAGAGAATTCAGTAGTCCGGCATAGCATCCATGAAGGATTTTCCCTCACGTAAAAAAAAGGGGACAAGACATATTATTGGGCAGCTAACATGAGGGCCACTGTCAATAATTATCTACCAATGGTGCTGTGAAATGTAAAAATGGTCCTCAATTCGCCAGATATAAATAAGGCTATCCAAAATGGTTTTTGCCAAAAAAAAAATCTTAAACTTTCAATAATGTTAATTTAAACGTTTACGAGGTTCATTGCAATGTAAGAGCTGTTAGTTAGTATGCATTCTATTGTCTAACTCATGTAACCTACATAATGATGTCATTAGGTTAGGTGTTCAAATAAAATTGACGCACTGATTCTTCACACGCAAGGTCGAGGTGTGAGCAAAGATAATTATAATAATAGTGTGTTATATAATGAAGAAAGCCTGCGGGTATCGCTGTTAAGTAAAGTCGCATGTTGTTTAAATTAATTTAATGTTTAATTTACTTATATGTATATTTATTTTCATTGCTAAGTCTAAAGCCACACTATAGGAGGGTCGCTTAGAGTTAAGAGCCAAAGGACTTAGTTCTGGGACATCCTTCCGAGGGCTCTGGGACATCTTTCCGAGGGCTTCCCCGGGGCTCCCAACCACAGGCTGTTGGGCGTGACGTGAGGTTTTTTAGTCGGTAGGAGTCCGGCAAAACATCCATGAGGATTTTCCCTCACGTTAAACAAAAAAAAGCCAAAGGACTTAACACTTATTTTCTCACTCAATGTGGCCGCTATGATAGTTCACAATGTGTCTGTTCGGTAGGATCTAAGTTACTAAGCTAGTAGCTTGGTTAACTTTAGGACTTATAGTGTGGCCTTAGCCTAACATTTGCTCAGCAAAGAGCCTTTTTAATTTCAGGTGCAGTGAGCCGATACTGCTCTCAGCATACCTAACATAGTGTTTTTACCTTGATTCAGATTCAGATTCATTTATTTGATATGCACTTACACTTGTTATCTTTGGTCACGCGATGGTGAGTCCGTGACCGTTACCGTGTCAGAACGGACAAACACAGGCCGAGACTACTTGCTGTTGAAATCTTTATAAGGCCTTCAACTTGGCTTTCAACCAAGTACGACGTTACTGGTGATCGGTAACAACAGTTTAACAGGTCTTTTAAGCACGGGAACGGGTTCATAACTGTCAGAAACTGTCACCCATGTAAAAACTGATTATACCGCTTATCCAAAACACTGATGAGCAGGCGGGATTACGAGCTTTAAGCACTACTTCAAAAGTATACTACTTCAATTTTTTTTTTTTTAAGTTTTTTTTTACGTGTGGAAAGTCGTCATGGATGCCATGCTCTACTCTTTTCGGCTATAATCACACTGTACACAGACTGCCTCTGAAGGATGTCCCAGGATTAGAATAAGTAATGCAATGTAGTAATTCCTTGTTCGCCAGCGACAGGATGGCGTGAAAGAGAAAAAAGCCGCTCCCTCCCCGCTGCACAGTGAGAACGGCATAATTATGAGCGCGCCCGAGATAAAGCTTAGCGTCGGTAGCCTCATAATTAGCTCACCTGTCGTTAAATACCGGTTGGTACCTCCCCGTGTTCTTACGGAACTTGGAAGGTTTGCATCTGTTTGCATTTGCCAAATTGCAGTGACTTATTCTCACCTATCCTGCGGCTCGATAGAGGCGAGGTGTAATATCGTGGTGGTTCTTCAGGGCTGGAAGCTTCAGGGCTGCCGTTGTAGCGGACTAGGGTAAAGTGGCCATTCCATCATGAGCAAATAATCACAATTTTAACCCGTCATGCCATGTTTATCAACCGTCAGTACAAAAGTCGTCACCCCAATAAACCTTAGTGGTATAAAAAAGAAACAAGCATTGCATAGAGAAGGAAAGGAAAACTCGAAATGAAATCCGATTTTCAAGCCACGTTGAAGGCATTATGGGCGGCTTGAAGAATATCAACTGCGGGTCGTCACGACCTGCGCCTGTCCATTTCAACCCTACAATAGACAACCTGCTACGTGGGACATAAACTAGAAGGTGAAAGGTGGGCGTAAGTATTCAATATAATGCCTCTGCCTACTTCATCGGGGATAAAGACCTGTCTGTATGTATGTATGTATTCCATGTTTACAAGATCAAATCACAAATACAACAATATCTAGTGATCTTGTAAGTCAATTCCGCATCTACATAATATATTCCAAGTGCGCCTCTGTGCAAACCATTTAGGTCTTTTAAGGTATGCCAGTAGGAACCGCACGTCCAGTCCGGGCGTTGCTTTCT
This sequence comes from Miltochrista miniata, assembly GCA_933228765.1. Classification (NCBI taxonomy): domain Eukaryota; kingdom Metazoa; phylum Arthropoda; class Insecta; order Lepidoptera; family Erebidae; genus Miltochrista; species Miltochrista miniata. The sequence goes on along the minus strand of OW121758.1, from coordinate 36,156,512 downwards.
AATGCCGTAATGTATTGCGAAACGATCGATGGAACACTTATGTCATGTATTAATTACTGGTAACACTGTTTGTTTTATGATTTATACTCGTAAATACCCCATTGAAATCCGGTTGGGATAGACTACTTAAGAACAGGAATGTTAGTAGGATAACATTTGTGTAGACGGCGACGGGAGTGACAGTGAGAGTTTCGCGCACGCCTCACGCTCCAAGTTGTGGGATACCACCCGAACTAGCCCCCAAAGACGCGGGATATCAACCGAACCTCTAAGTGAGGCCGTGGTGGTAGCGAAGTCCGACGAGACTCCTGGGACATCTTTCCGAGAGCTTACCCGGAATTTCCGGCCATAGCCATAGGTGGTATAGCGTTATTTCTGTTGCCTCTGTATAACCAAAAAACTAAAACAAAAAAATAAAAAAAAAGTTTAAGGAGTTTCTATACCTAGAACAAACGTGTTACGGGTACAGGCACAGATTAAATAATAGTTACTACGTAACAGATACATCACTCCCATACTTAACCTCAAAAATATTAGCTATAACATATCGCTACAGTGGAAAACATGCTCTACGACGTATTCCGAGAGTCGAGATTCGTGCGCACACCGTATGATTGCGTCATCGAGTGACAACTATTGACAACATTAGGGTTGTAAGCACGTAACAAAAATACATATAACTACAAAAAACAATAAACACAGGGTCTGAGAAAAAAAACTTAATAATATTTTATAACTTCTTCTTCTTTACATAAGAATTATATTATAACTAGCTGATGCTCGCAGCTTAGCCCGCGTAAAAGTTTGTTCCTTTTCCCGCTTCCAATGGGAACTTTTTCCCGGGATAAAAAGTAACCTATGTGTTATTCCAGACTACAATCTATCCCTGTATCAAATATCAGCCAGATCCGTTGAGCTGTTAGAGCGTGAAAGAGTAACAAACATTCACAGATCTACACATCCGCACTCAAACACTTTCGCAATTAATTTTAGAATATTAGTAAGAAGTAAGATGAAAAAAAAAGCAAGACTAAATAAATCGAAATATTATTTTACTCGGGAAATGTACATTGGTTGTGCGCACTTCGCTCGGTCTGGCGTGTGGCAGCCCTCTGCCGGTCGGCCACGTTAGTTCTGCGTCATAATACTTAGGAGTAGGTGCTTATAAAACGACTTGTAGAGAGTGACGGAGGCCTGGTACAGGTACAGGTTATGTTACGGAACCTTATGCGCAAATACGACTAGCACTTGTCCGGTTTTTATTTACTCCAAAAATTTACACACGATTATAAAAATCTTTTTAATAACTCTGTGGAAATCTACACTCTCTTGGCCATCAGTAACTGGTTGCTAGTTGATAGTTCTGCAATCAAAACAGTCACAACTAAATTTAAGCGTTTATGAAATTTATCAAAAAATATTTGTTACAAGTCGGAGCGTTCTATTAGTCTTAAGCAATCTATGACCTAGTATCATGTTTGTGTGTAGGTCATACAATTTAATTATAAAAAAAATAAAACCGGCATGTACATATTTTTGACTTTAAAAAAATTACTTATCAAATTTACAATTTTTTTAAGCTATGCGTACGTAAACATTTAAAGCCTACATAGTGCCCAGAAATAACAATATTACGGCTATTCCACACCGTAATGAAACAAGAAAAGAATGACATTCCCACCATTCCAACTTGATTTGTTACATTAATCATTTATTTTTACCGTTGGGGCTAGATTTTATATTAGACGAATTTAATAAAAAAAATGTTATATTTTTTAAATTCGTTTCCCTGAAAGGCGGAGGCATACCTATCATAGATAAGTACATTAAACTAAATAGAACAGTATGACTTTCACAACGCGAACGGCGAAATGTGGATGGGCGTACGCCCATCCACATTTCGCCGTTCGCGTTGTGTCCTACGTAATTTGACATTCACACAATGTAGATGGTGAGCAATCCATAGCACAATGCTTCCTTATCCAGCAATATTAAAGATGGAGGCGCGCAGGAAAGTTCAGGAAACTGCAATTCGCCAGTCTTTCAAACGAGAAAACCGCATTACCTCTTCTTTACTAAAATGAAAGAAACTTCTGGTTTAAAAAAATGCTCTCAGCTGATTTCCATTCCTCATCATAGGACTGCAGCTTTCAGAGGAAGCTTTTGTTGCTCTGCATCTTAATGTATGAACAACATTTCAGGCGTACCCGGGACTCCCGGAGGGTTTGGTACGTATAAGCCCGCCAGAGCATCAATGAGGATCTTCACACGTTAAAAGAAAAAAAAACCTCACTATTGAAGCTTCTAGTTTGTTTTCGCATCAGGCTAATCATACTAATTAATTCGGCAACTGCACAAAGAATTTGGATTTGTAAACGGAAGGTTAACTATTTGAGAACATTGTGAAATAAAAAAAAAACACTTTCTCATTAGTTAAGGTGGTATTAGAATTTTTTAGTGAATTGAGTATGTAATCAAATTTTTATCTAACTGACGGAAATATTAATTACCATATTCGAGTTGGTTTGCTAAAAACATAGTAGGTAATTGATTTCGTCATTTTAAACCGTTTGTATACTGTGCAGCTGTACGATGTGCCGTATATCATTTTAAATCTACGTATTAGGTGGTGAGCCTATAGCTATGTTGATACGGCGAACAAGGACATGTATTGGCTAGCTGCTGTTAAGTATCCTGGGTACCCGGGCCTCGCAAAAAGGCAGTAATTAGGGAATGTGTGGTCGTTAGTCGTTAAGAGTCCGGTATAGCACCCATGGCGGAGATCACACGTAAAAAAAGTTGCTAACTGCTTGTTTTCAAGCTGCAATGACTATTAGGTGCTAGTAGCCGGGACCATCGGGTTAACGTACATGCCAAAAAACGAAAACACTCGTACAAGAAAACGCCATAGACAGTCTCCCGGGACTGGCTAAAGAGTAACATAACGTAGTTCACAGAACACTTTTTTTTAACGTGAGGGAAAATTCGTCATGGATGCTATGCCGTACTCCTTCCGACTAAAAAACCTCACGTAATGCCCAACAGCCTATGGTTGGGCCCCTGGTAAGCCCTCGGAAGGATGTCCTAGGACTCCCAACAAGACCTACCACTGCGGCCTCGCCTAGCGGGTGGATCAGGTGCTATCCCGCGTCTTTGGGGGGTTTTGGGTGTGATCCCACTTCTTAAGGGGGGGAGTTCATCCCTCATGTCATGCAGCCCACTCACCGTCCTCAGGCCCCCGGTCATGGAGGCCAATAGTCTTCGGCGAAGACACGGCGGCGGCGCCCAGGCCGCTGATTGCGGAATTCGGGTGGAAGAGTTCTCTCCCGCTGCCGCCCGCCGCCTCTTTCGCGAGCATGACCATAGTGCTGACACTCGGCCGTGGTTTCCCGATGTCTTCGCCACAGATAACCTACCGAAGCAACCGTGCCCGGTAAGTATCTGTGACAAACAGTAAAAATGTTCACAGAACACTGCCCAAGCGGGGCTACGAGCTTTGGCGAGTGGTGTCATTGTAACGTGTTAAAATATATTAGTTTTACGAAACATTGAACTGAATTAGGTGCGTAAATGACGTAACAATATATGTATATTATAATTACGCATAAATATGCAAGTAACATACAAACACGCATTACCTACTTAATGTAAAACATTAGTAGCTCTTCACCTTGAGCAACTGCTTTGATATCAAGAAGCCTGCATCGGGCTATAAAAGTTTACATACATATAAATAATTATATGGTCACGCCTTTATCCCTGAAGGGGTAGGCAAAGGCATATTATTATATGCCCACATTTCACCTTTTTAGAATTTGACCCACATAATAGGTGGTGAGCCGTACTGCCGTGTTGAGATGGAGAGGCGCAGGTTGTGACTGCCTGCAGTTGAAATTCTTCAAGCCGCCTAAAATTACCTTAAAGCTGTCTTCAGACACCTTCAAAATGAGGCCGCCGGGCCGGCGGCTTTGTTGTGTAGACAGCTTTAACTTGGCTTAACGACTGTCATTTTACTAGCTACCGGGACCAACAGCTTAACGTGCCTTCCAAAGTACGGAAATGCTCAAATAATTGTCACAAAGTGGGTCACATGGATGGTCACTCATCCAAGGGCTGGCCATAGTAAAAGTTGCTTACTGCAGTGCTCGTTTACAGAACACTGAGTCCGCGGGGCCACGAGCGCTTCAATGTATAAAAGTTTGATAACTGAATATAGAGAAAGAGTTCATAGATGGAACAGCTGCTCGCCGCGCTTACAGAAGCAGGCCCAAGACGGCCGGCAGCGTGACGTGAGAGTTACATGCACGCCACATGCTCCAAGAAGCAGGATAACCACCCGAACCAACCCCATAAGATGCGGGATTGTAACCGAACCCCTAGGGGAGGCAGTGGTAGCCAAAGTCTGTTGGGAATCCCAGGACATCCTTCCGAGGGCTTACCCGGGACTCCCAACTGTAGTCATCATCACCATCATCGGGAAAAGGAATTCATTTTCTTCCGGTCGGTGTCTAGACCCTAGGTCCATGGGGTCCCAATGGGCAAAATTTTTTCAAGAATTAGAAAAAGCGCCTTGTAGAGTCGACTGTTGCCCCAAGGGCTGGCAGTCTTCTCTCTCAGCGAATTGGTATTGCTATAAAAAGGGGGAATGCTGCTAGTCTTTTAAGCACATTGCCATGGGGACCTTATTTAGGTTAAGTTTAGATAGTAATAGTTCTTACTTTAGATTATAATTGCGAAAGTTTGTGAGTGTAGATGTTTGTTACTCTTTTACGCTTGAACGGCTGAACAGATCTGGCTGAAATTTGGTACAGGGCTACATTATTGTCTGGAATAACACATAGGCTACTTTATCTCGGGAATAAGTTCCCACAGAGAGCGGGAACGAACGGGAACAAATTTTACGCGGGCGAAGCTGTGGGCATCAGCTAGTCTATACTAATATTATAAAGAGGAAAGATTTGTTTTTTTGTTTGTTTGTTTGTAACGAATAGGCTCCGGAACTACTGGACCGATTTGTAAAATTCTATCACTGTTGGAAAGCTACACTCTTTGCGGTGAACATAGGCTATTTTATTCCCGTATTCCCACGGGAACGGGAACTACGCGGGCGAAACCGCGTGACGTCCGCTAGTATGTAATATATAATTATGTTTCACTGTAGTTCATTGACATGTTTCATAGCAATAGGAATTTTGGCACGAGTCCGCATAATTTACCGTAAATACTCATCTGTGACTCAAAACATTGTTCTATGAGTTGTGTACGAAAGAATGAGTCGTAAAATATTGCATTACATCCGGCTTTCGATGAATTCATCATTTACGGAGAAGCTTTTGCGTGCGAATTGTGCCAAGCCGCAAACTAGAGAACTTTAATAGTCGGAGTTTAGAGGCCGATTTACAAATTATTTAAGTAAGTATGTATTTGAAAAAAAAAAGTAAGACCCGTCGGCATTATGGGTACAGACCTTCGGAATGACGTATAAGAAGCTGTCCGGGCTCTATAAACATCTAAGAGTCTAAAATGCACGTCTTGGCAAAATCAAGGGACGAAATCGTTCAAACTCTTTCAAGGGATGAAAATATAGCAGAACTTGAGTTACGCCTCCAATTCCACAAGAAATTCATGGTGGGTTCGCAGACTGGTAGAGTGAGTTTAGGTAGTATCCGGAGACAAACAGATAAAGACATTACCTATAAAATCTTTTCGGGAACCAGATAAAAATGATACGTATAATTTAGAATGCTGACCAATGAGTTAACCAAAAATGGCTATGTGTTTAAACTCAAGCCGTAGAAGTAGGAGCAAGGGGAATTCCAGCTAAATTCCTTAGTTAAAGACCTTGGATTGCTAATCATCAGTTAGCTCTTTACTAAAAATAGTATCCAAATCGGCATTGATACTATCTTACCAAATCTGTTTGGGCAGGGGAGGAAACATTGCTGACGGTAGAAGGTGAGCGTTTATGCGCATAGACTGGTGGCCACCCCAAACCTACTAAATGGGTCGCAAGTTCCAGACATCGTCGTTGGGGTGTTCCCCCCTGAGACACGCTATGGACCCGGCGCCCGCACGGTGAATCCATGGAATGCTTAAAGTAAGGTAAAAATTTATATTTACAGAAAAAATTGAAACGATTTCCACTGCCTCATTAAATTTCACTAAAATATTCTACATAAGCAACCCATTTGAAGCAGTTTTGTTTTATATAAGCAACAGTTCATCCCAGATATTGCGTCCTGGATAAATCTGAAAAAAAAAGCCTAGTAATAGAACATTCTTAAGTGGTCAATCAAAAAAAGACCCGCTGGCTGTTGAAATTCGACAAATAATAATAGATTAATGCACTTTTTGTCACTATAAACTTACCATAGTTACATGCTTTTATGTTCACCCGTCGCCGCGTCGTCGACAACAATAAGAAAATTAAATTTAAAATATTCTAGTACCTATGTGGTTTTGCAATAAATTTGCTTTCTTTTTCTTTCGACACGTAAAAAAATCATTAATAATCAAATCCCCAAACACACTTTCACAATTATAATATTAGTATGTATCTGGATTGCTTATATTCTACCACGTTGCTAAAGAGTTAGTTCTCATAACAATTAACAATACAAATAATGTTATGTTATAATTACGTTGATTTAGTTTACCTACTTAATGTTACTTTTATTACAAATTTAATTTCAAAAAATAATTAACGGCAACAGGCTCACTACATATTACGTGGGACATTTGGTCCCACGTAATATGTTGACTGGTGAAGTGTGGGCTTATAAAATTAACAATGTTGCATTTAATTTACTCCGAGACATTTTCTATAAATCCTCGGAAATCCGGACCTGTACTGTACCTCAAAAATACTAACTTGTCAGAACAAATCCTGTAGTCTGATATCCCTATCTATTCTAGCTTAAATTTTTATATGCTAACTTTATAAATTATTCATAAAGTTCCCACTAAAAACTCTATTAATATGTACCTCTTTTTTTTCTTATCGTGAGGAAAATATTTCGTGCATGCAATGCCGGACTACCAAAACCTCATGTAACGCCCATGCCTACGGTTGGTAGCCACGGGTAAGCCCTCAGAAGGATGTCCCAGGACTCCCAAACTCTACTGATACCTATCTGAAACTTCGACCAACATTCGATGGAAGATCTAAAGCCATAATTTATATTTTATGCGCAGATAGGTATCCCACCTACAGAAAAGAAATATCCTCTGACCAGACAAAGTAATCATCTTGTCATGACCATATATATACCGAAGGATAGACGGGTTATTGTTCCAAGAACCCTTTTTAAATTCAGTTTTTACTGAAGGCTTTTCCCGAGAACTTAAACAGCGCGATGCAGGGTTCTTTGTTTTGAAGTAGTTCGATTGCTCTTCACTACATGGCGCTGGTCACCATATTTTGTTTTAATACCGTGTGAACGGAAAGGTTAGTAGTTACATAACGTAATAAATTAGGTATCGATTTCATAGTACCTAAGTACATTTACTTTTTTATAATTGACACCTTCATTGATCATGGCCTAATTTCATACAGCCAAAGATAGTAGGCGTTACGATCTGTGTGTTGGTTAATGTGGCTTTTGATTAAATTTTGTGGCAAGCACATAATCACATACCCGAGATAAGTAGTATCACAAGTGGCTCACCCAATAATGGCCCAATCAATAGAAATTACTGCCTCAATGGCGCAATGGTGAGGCGACTGCTGTTGAAGTCTTGGGTACGATTCTGATGTTGGTTTGATTTATTTATGTCTATGATCCCCAAATTAGTTTCGGAATTTGGGTGTTCACGGCGTATACTAAATTTAAATTAGACCTATATCTTTCTACCGAGTCCCAGCGGGAGAGTTAAGATTAAGAAAAAAATGATTGAGCCTATGAACGATCATGTCTACATTACATTAAAGATTAGAGGCTGCAAGACTTACCAATTCCAGTTCTTCTCAGGTGGGTCGCGTTGTGAACTGGTGGTAACTCTTTGATTTATATAAGTGACGTTTACAAGTGCATCTGTATATGCCTAAGTAAATAAATAAATTTGAATTTGACTGGAGATCGAAAAAATCGAAGAAAGCGCAGATTGTTTTTCAAACGACTGGACTTATTTTAGAAAAAAACATTATTACTGAAAAGGTAGGTATTTGCACTCTATTTAGATACCCAGAGGTATTTCCACTTTCATAGACAAGAAAAAGGCGAGCCAAGAAAAAAAAGTAGGTACCTAGCTAAAAGCTTTATAAAATTAAAACATGTGTAACATTAGTTACAAGTTGAGCAGAAGACAGCATCATCCATCTGGCATCTACTAAAACCTTCTTAGGCTTCTTTCTAAGTAGCAAGTGGGAAGGTCGGGCCGGGCACTTGGGCACTCGTGCTGGCAGTGCTTGCTTATCTGTATTGTGCAATATGGAGTCGTACGGAGCGCGGTCGCGCATGCGCCTACATTTTCCCGCCAAACGTTGCAGGCCTCCAGACGCGTGCAAATAAAAAAAAAATGTTTTTCGTTTTTAAAAAAATCTAATTTCGCTTGTAATTCGAATCCGATTTCGAATTTTATTTATCGTAAAGTTATTTCTTTACTAGTAAATTAAATAAATTGTTTTATTTTTATTTTTATATTTGAAAATGTGGTGTTAGTGTAGTGTTGTGTTGTGTCCGTGATGTAGCCAAGATGTGGTGGTCGGCGATGATGGTTCAACTGTTCCTGCTGAGTGATGTCTTTGCTTTGAACATTAGCAGTCTAATTGCACCGCTGAACGATGCTGTAAGTAAAATATTGATGTCAGCTATAAAAATAGTATTAATACGTAAGGTTATGGTTACCAATAATAATGAAATTTATCTTAGCTAAAATCTTCGCAACTGAGCGCTCTCTCACTCAATAATGTGTTATTTCGTAAACATTAGTTTCTTTTATCATCTAATTATCATTAACATGAATTATAATGATCCTCGCTTCTTTTATTATTTTTTGAAGAACTACTTACAATGAATAAAATAATAAAATACAACTAAACCTATAATAACCCACGTGAGTTCTTTTTATGAGGTTGCGCCTTCTCAAAGTTCTCACCGGCTCGTGAAAAGCTTTTCAATCCTGCAATAATGCTGCAAAACATACAATAATGCCTATTCCTGGGTCGGTCCAAATATTTGTGTGATCCACAAATGTTTGTTTCGGAGTTTGGGTGTTTTCTATGTAGGTATGTACCTATAATTATGTATGTATTTAGAAATATAAGTATGTCTATCAGCCGTCCAGATCCCATAGCACAAGATATTTGGGCAAGATGCTGTTGTGTGAATGTTTACAAATATTTATTTATTTGGAGTGCGTTTGCGTACAACATCATCATTTTCAATAATGTCCGTAATCCCACCGTAGCTAACGGTGAGATATGAAAAAAGGTCAACGTATTCTAACCGTCTAAAAGCTCACAGCGCTTCCTCCCGGCTGAACGTAGGGAGGGAACTTGGTATACCCTCGAAAAGATATCCTTAGTATCCTCACTAACCCTAGTCTCATATCCCTGGTTGCCGGTGTCCCGTTATTTGCCAGGCAATTCCCTTGTAGCCTTACAGAGACGAGAGTCCAGGAAAACACCGCCCGTCATCTTGATACTACTTTTGCTAGAGTGACAGCTGGCCTGGACTGTAGCCCTCAGGCTTACGCTCTGGATGATAGACATTGTTCCGGGAATACGATATGACTCTTTCTTTTTCTACTATCTCTTTTGCTCACGTTACTCTTTCATAAGGCAATGGAATTCCAGACAAATTCGAGATCGAACATAAACTAGAACTTAGATTTCCTTGTCTTATGAGCATCACGAGGCTACCTCATTACACTTACCACGCTGCCTAGGCGGTGGTGGCGTGTGGAGTACCGTACTATCGAAGCACCTAAGACCTAAGCAGTACTCCAGTTCGTATCCGTTGCAGGAACAGACCAAAACAACAGCGCCCGGTAATCAGAAAGCTATGATCGATAATAAAATATTTCATGCAATACCCATTGAATTCTGCTTTGCAAAATAAAAGTACCTATCTACTACTCATCAACTTGTACTGCTATTAGCAAAGCAGTATTACGGGAAGCGTGATTAAACTACTGATGTTATCGATTGCACAGGTACTTACCTACTATTTCAATCGTAACGTATTTTATATTCTGTAGAACACCATAAGACAAAACTTATGGTTCACAAACAGCATTCACAATTGGCCATCAAAATGTGTTATACGCGCCTCGTACGTGCGTCGGTACAGATTCATTGAATTAGTTTCGCACTGTGCAATTCATTTAGCCTTGTTTTAATACTAAATACAGTATTGAAATCTATATATTATATATAGATTTCAATACTGTATTATTAGTATATAGTATTGAAAGCATTCTATAACAAAAGGGCATTTTTTTTGTCGTTAGGAAAATTCTACAGGGATGCTATGCTGGACCCTTACCAACTAAAAACCACACGTTTCCTATCTAATGCCTACGGTTAGGAGCCCCGGGTAAGCCCTCGGAAGAATGACCCCAGGACTAAACGGCGTAGAAGATGGGCTATTATTGTCGATTGTCCCATTAAGATGCAATATCTTGCTCTACATTTTAAGCTTCGAGCACCTATTACTAAAAGCTCCACGCTCCTTCATCTCGTGTTAACGGATTTACGTCCACTGATATATTCATATAAGCCTCCTTCAAGGATCGCAACATCATCACACAATCCATATGGGATGTTTTTTGATGTTACTATACCTATATACACGAAATAAAACCAGCGCGTCTCTCAAATTGGTAGTTGGAAAGACGAGCTGGTATAGAATAAAGTTTTATTTCGAGTTTTCCTTCTCAACACAACTTCGATCAACAATATTATTATTATGGTATTGTTGATCGAAGCTACACAACCAACACTTAATAATTTGGCAAACATTTACCGTAATCGCCTTTAATGACGACACGTCCACTCCACGAAATGAATTGATGTGCTGGCATTTGTACACTATCCCGCCACCACACGTTTTTTGACTTAGAACACTATCCAGAAGCTTAGTTGTCAAAATTTTCATACCCCATACAAGTAGCGCTAACTCTGGTTCTTTTTTTCTTTGAATGTTTTGTTTGAGTCATAATAACCGTCTTATGTAAAGTCATAGCGATATTTAACCAAAGTAAAAGCTGGCAAAATGCATATCACACAACACGGAAAAGTTCCGGAGTAGCAGAGAAGGAAAAATTTTCACTTCTTGCTACTTCGAAACACAGGCACTTTTTCTTATTTGGCCGACTAATAGGTACTCGTAAACCACTATTTTCTGGTAGAGGGGCGGACTCTACTGACTATTGTCCTTGACAAAAATTATCAATTTTAACCTAAATATTTCACAAAGATATGGTCTGCTTATTATGAAATATTCTACAACAGAGTGACGTCAGTGCCTCTTTCCGTTCTCGCCAAAATCCCTGTACTAACAACATAGTAAATTAATAGGCACACAGATAATAAACCTGTGTTTTACGAGTGCACACACAATGGCTCACGTAACTTTAACTGCTTGTACATCTTGAAATATTATGCGGAGCTTACGTCTAGGGTTGTTACCAGTATCTTTTGTTTGTTTTGTTGAATAGACATAGGGAAGGAATACTTTCGTTGAATAATCACAGTACACAAAAACAACCAATTATATCAAAACTAAAGATTCTGTTGAACTTTACTTATTTGTACAATTTTTTTTACGTGAGGAACATCCGCAATGAATGCTATGCTATGCCGGAATTTTCTTTAAAAACTAAAAATCACACGTTTCCTACCTACTGCCTACGGTTGGGAGCCCCGGGTATGCGAGGGTATCCGAAGGGATGAATGTCCTTAGGATTTCCAACAGACCTTGGCTACCACTGCGGCTAGGGAGTTCGGGTGCAATCCCGCGTCTTTGGGAGGTTGTTCGGGTTTTATCTCGATTCTTGACGCACGGGGCGTGCGTGAATCCCTCACGTCACGCTGTCGTCATGGGTCTGCTTCTGTAAAGACGGTGAGCAGTCCCTTCACCATCCTCGGCCCCCGGTCACGGAGGCCGATAGTTTTCGGCGAAAAGACAAGGACTCCGTCTACAATTAGGGGTAGAGACATTTTTAAGATCCCGAAAGTTATGAAAATAGGTTTAACTCGAGTTATTAGTGTTGTTTAGTCGATAAAAAAAATGCAAGACTTGCGAAAATTTCTTCAGAATATTGCTTTTGGATTCGACTCATACCTATTTACTACTTGTTCGTATTTCAGCGAAAATTTGTGAGTGTATCGATATCTGAATAGTTGTCATTTAGTGCGAAATATGGGGTTCAGCTCGAAAGTTTACCGGGAGTTTAAAAAAAAAAAAAATTTGGCAATCTTTACTATAGATTTTGATGTGCTCTTTACGAATTTCAACTTTGCAACTTCGTATCGTTGCTACTAGCCTCGCTATATTGAAATAATAGCCATTTTTATAAGGTTTTGTGGAAATATCTCCCTACCCGCTTGTTTTACGATAGCAACATGTTTTACAAAATTTATATGGAGAAAATTTTATGGAGATGAACGGATCAGGCTGAAATTTGGTGGAGTGATAATAGTCTGAAATAATACAAATATTATAATAGTATAAGCTAGGAGCTTTTGATTCCGGGAATAACTTCCCATGGGGAGCGGGAACAGGAACAAATTCAGAGCCGCGACGCCAACTAGTAATTCTATAAACTACGTTTGTGGTTTCAGTAACCTTTGTAGACAATTAGACATTGCTTTGTGCATTTTTGGTGTGTTATTTGTTGATTGAAGTTTTTGGGCCATAGTGGATTCACCGTCAGTGACCGTGTTAAATACCGTCGCGTATTTTTACAATCTCTTTTGTGTCTTTATTACCATAAACATTTAAAAATCATAAACTACTAGTATATTAAAAAAGCATGGCTTTATTTCTCAGGTAGGTATAGTCTAAGTCTAAACTACGATGGTTTTATGTTAATCTCTGACATAAATCTATAATGGCATGAGACTATTGGTGGTTGAGTCACGTATACAATCACGTGTAGCCAGGGGTATAGGCAGATGTAAATTCCGTATACATTATTTGACATGGTTTGGTTTGTTAGTCCCACGCTTAAAAAAACATTTTGTAGTACATTCTTACCTAAGGAGTTTACTACTACTCTTGGGAGTCCTGGGAAATCCCTCCGAGGGCTTACCCGGGGCTTCCGACCGTAGACTGTTGGGCGTTACGTGAGGTTTTTTAGTCAGTAGGAGTCCGGCATAGCATCCATGGAGGATTTTACCTCACGTTAAAAATAAAAGCCTCCACTACTCGAACTCAAGTATTTATAATACAGATAACTTAAACAAATTGGCAGTTGTATGATGATTGCGATAGTGAGGAGGATACGATAGGGGAGGCTAATTGATATATTAGTTGCAGCTTACCTAGACAGTTTTTTTTTATGTATGTATATCCTCAACCCTACCAACTAACACAACACGTTATTCTTCCATCTGGCTACGGCCGAGAGTCCCGTGTACGACCTCAGAAGAATAGGCTAGACTGCTTCGGTGGTTCTAGTCTGTAATAGTTCATGAGGGTTTTCATACGAAAAAAATCTCAACCACAAAAGCTACATAGAGAGTTGTATTGGGCTGGCCTCACGGAAACTAGGAGTCTTAAATAAGGTGAGACGGTACTTCACACGCCACATCAGAGATGTTTACTGTACAAGACGCAAATTCTTCCCTGCGTTGAGTACTGTTCTCACCTTTGGGATGACTCCGCGAGGTACTTACTAGACGTAGACTATCCGAATAATTGGTTGTCCTGAGGTGACGGGAGGCCTCGAACCGTTGGCGCAGCGAAGAACCATAGCCTCCTTGGCTGCCTTCTATCGAATGTATCACGGCGAATGTTCTGAAGAGCTTTTCAACCTGATCCCACCCTCTCCTTTCCAATCCCGAACAACGCGTGCCGGGCAGAGATGCCACTCATACACAGTGGAGAGAATCTTCGCCAGAACTGAGCGTTTCAAAAGATCGTTCCTCTGTCGAACTATAAAAACCTGAAACGACCTGCCCGCACACGTGGTCCCCTCATCTTACAATCCCAGTTCTTCAAGAGGAGCGTGAAGAGGCACATCACAGGGCCGCCAACTTGAGGACCACTGTCAGAAGTGGCCCCCTATCGCTAGATGCGCCACGGCTTTCCATCAGGCTGGTGGCGAGGTCAATTTGGCGTGCTAAATATTTAAAAAAATCTACCTACCCGTGTATAGTAGATATCGACGCGCGACGGTTATGATGTCGGCTGGAGGCTACAAAAGAGGTTTTTCAAACCACTTCAAAGTTTGGTGTTTCCATTCCGGGGTAGTCTGACAAGCATGGAATGGAATAGCTTTCTTTTTTCTTCATTCCTAAAAACCTACTTACCTACAAGTATGGCACAGACAAAGACGAGGACACAGCTAGTATTGCTAATATACAAAGCCCTTTTAATCCTATTGGTGATTCTGTTTGGGATTGTGATGTTTACGAATAAAACAAACCAAACATGATTCGTAAACATCGCAATAACTACCAACGCTATCAATACATAAATTGAGCATTGGAAGTTAAATTTGATCATAGCAAAGAAGCAAACTTTATTCATACCAATCTAAATTTAGACGATGTCGTCAAGTCGTCATGCGTCAGGTCAAACCAACGTCATTCAAAGTACCTTGTTAGTTGCGGTTTAACATCAAAAGCTCTTATCAAGTAGGGCTGTTCTATAAACCTGCGTGTCTCCGTACGTAACTCGGTTGGTCAGGTTCTTCAACAGACCGGCTGAGCGCCCTACATTCCACATCCGTATTGGGTTGGACGCCATACTTGACTCAAACTTGTATAATGCTGACTAAAACTGGTGTTATAGTTGCGTTGATCTGTTTGTCGTGGCGACGGATTAGATGCACGTCGCGTACACTTGTTTTGCTGTGTTGATGATTGTCACATTGATTGGACATGTATTGACTTCGTAACTAGCTTTGTTTATATAAATTTGGTCAGTTAAAAGTCCAGAGCCCAAAAAATGATTTGACTTTTTTTCTAACATAGAGTAATCGATGCTTTTCTATATTAAAAGGCATAAGACCAGTGAAAATTTTTCAGTCAGAAGAAACAGTGCCTTCATTCACTGTTTGAGGCATGAAAAATTGCGAATTGAAGCGACTTACGCAGAACATTTCCTAAAGCACGATTATGCCTTTTTCCACACATCTAGAATGTGCTTTCAGAAGGTCTAATCTGCAGTAAATTTCAATTTCTAATTCTCTAACTTCAGTAACAAGCCTTAGCGATTCCTCCCCCATATAATACGTGTGGGCTTTTGATTGTATACCTATAATACGTGTGCTTTTAATTTTAATTTGACGGGATGACATCCTATCTTGTTTTTGCAAGCGACATGGTGGCGACCGTCTCCACTTTAGAACTCGTTTTATCTATTGGTCGTCATTATGTATTGATTACTGCCCTGTCTTAACCTATAAGGCTATAACTATAAACCAGAATAAACGTAGTGAAATTATCGCGGATAACTTTATGGTTCATTATTCACGCTTATAACTGTTTTAAACATACCTACGAGAAATGTTTAATGAGTAGGTGCCGAGGAAGTTTATAAGACTGCCACTGTATGTTGCTTGACTTTACAAACCTTGTATTAGGTAAACGTAAATGCATTGACCTGTTTGACCACCTCAGCTAAACAGATGACCATTTTCGAATGCCACATAAATAATTGCAAAGAAACAAAACTTTACGCCCTATTCTCATACAGCAATCAAACACACAATGCAATTCGTTAAAATTGATGCATCCGTTTTGGGAAGTTCGACCATGAAAACCGTGACACAAGATTTTGATTAGAGATTTAGAGCATCCGTCACTGTTTTGTTGAATGCCTCGATTGGCCTCTCTCAAATTACGCCACAATACATGGTCCTGCGCCTGTTTGATGTTTTTCTCGTATCAATCGGCTGCCAGTCCTATAATCCGCAGGGGAATTATATTGCCATAGCTAACTGCCATGGCAATTCCCCTGCTGTTGTTCAAACGATTCATAGTCAGTCGCGCAGTCGCGCCAGTATAGCACCACTTGTTGAAGGCGTTCCTAAACTAGTGTTGTCTGCCACCGTAGTGTATAAAAAATCTCAATTAATATCAAGGTGCTAATTTCCTTTATTTGATTCAATAATTCTGTGAATGAAAAGGAAGTTATGAAATCCTAAAACCCCGAATTCTCTATGGTTACTAAATATTATGCAAACTTATGTGTATCTAATTACAAATTATTGACTTCTTTGGGAAAGCGATTAAGCATTATACCATCTTCGCTTACCACACGTTTGTGGGACAGGAAATGCATAAATAACAACACACATTAATAGCAAAGATAATGTAATAGTACTACGTATTAATAGATCAACATTAATAAGAGCGGACAAGATTTTTCGTAATTTAGGAGCGTATCAATAAAAACTTCGCTGTAGGGCTTGCGTAAGTACCTCACCGTAAATGTAACGGAGAACGAGTGTTTGGTAAATCTATACTAATATTATAAAGAGGAAATATTTGATTGTTTGTTTGTGTGCATTGAATAAGCTCCGAAAACTCTGAACTGATTTAAAAAATGCTTTCATTGTTCGGAAGGTACACTATCCCCACCTAACATAGGCTATATTTTATTCCCGTATTCCCAGTGGTACGGGAACTACGCGAATAAAACCGCGCGTTTGTATAACATAAGTTCGGAAACGCCTATGTCATTACTTATGTAGGTAAATTCTGATATGGACCATTTAACAACGAAATACCGTCGTAACGACGTAATGGTATCACTGTAGAGGATTCTGAAGACGGAACTAGTTTATTAGAGTTCTTGAGTAGAGACCGCAACTTGGTAAGCGTAAGGTAGAATGTACGGCCACCAGATGGGCCTATAACCCGGATAATGTCGCGGGTAGGGACTGGAAGTTGAAGGCGCAGGAAATTGTGTGCCATGAATACCTTAGTTAGGTAATGAACTGCCATAAGTTGATATGATAGATAGAAGAATAAAGTGGTGGCACCGTGGTGGTCCTGCCGTGCCATATGCGATACGAAATGTGATAAGGACCTACTTAGCACTAAGTACTAAGTCGTCTATGTACAGCTGAGATCTTCGCTAGAAATCTGAAATGCTTCTCATTTCATTTTAGAACTCGAGCCACACCTATGGAGCTTATGCTTATGTGGCACTCTACACAGTGAGACAAAATAGAACCGATCCAGTCATTGATATACAATCTAGTAAATTTTTTACCAGTTCTCATTTATACCGCCGCCGCTCCTACGAAATTTAAATAAAAGTTTGTTAAGTAAAAAGAGTTCCGAATTACGTGACATGTCAACATTACGTGTCGTGTAAACGATGTCGTCAAAACTGTCTACAAATTAAATATTTCGTAATATTTCTAAAAATAATGATTGAGGACGGTTGTTGCCGTGGCGGGTCAACATCTCTTATCTTATCTAAACGTAAATCTTATGTTAATATGCCGAAAGCACATCGACAATACACGTCATGTCATTCTGACGAGTGATGTACTGTGCCTAGTCACACATTGGTGGCCCCGTGTACCCTTTTCAAATAAATTCAACATGACTGCTATGACATTTGATTTAAAGGCTTCTGCGGTCAAAAATTGTGATTAAGTTGGTTACACAATCGCGACAAGACTGTCGTTGAATATTAAGAGGAAATGTCATAGATTAGAAGGCAATATTTCTTTCCACTGTTACGAAGAACACTCTAGTTCAGATAATAAGTTCTTTTTTCCCGTGATCACTCTATTTTCTTCCACTAGTGGGACCATGAGAAACATCTCGTGGTCCCATTACGAATTACGGCTGTAAAAAACTTCAGTCTATATATATAAAAAAAAAAAAAAAAAAAAAAAAAAAAAAAACAAAGAAAAAAACAAAAAAAAAAACAAAAAAAAAAATAATTATGAATTTACTAACCTAGCATAAGAAAATACTAACACAAATGGATTGAATTATCTGACAGAATAAATGAAATTGAAATATCAACTCGATCTTCATTTGTTTTGTCAATCTTCATTTGTTAATCGATCATCAAAACAAATGAAGATCGACAAAACATGGTGATATGGTGAACATGTTTTGTCGATCTTCATTTGTTTTGTCGATCTTCAATTGTTCTGTCGATATTCATTTTGTTTGGTCAATCTTCATTTGTTTTGAAAATTATATACATAGAATGTAGATAATAAACCGGCCAAGTGCGAGTTGGACTCGCCCATGAAGGTTTTCGTAGCCGCAAGTAACATAATATAAAAGTTCTTATAGTTTGTTGTAACTTTGACTGATGTTTTAACACGTTCGCAGTGGTAGTGATTTCACTAACCGGAAATTGCGGTTTATGACGTATTAAAAAAAAACTACCAGCTCTATCTCGTTCAAACTAATTTTCGTTGGTAGTTTTTATGGCAATGTACATCATATATTTTTTTTAGATTTATCATTCTCTTAGTTTAGAAGTTAGAAGGGGGGGGGGGGACACATTTTTCCACTTTGGAAGTGTCTCTTGCGCAAACTATTCATTTTAGAAAAAAATAATGTTAGAAACCTCCATAGCATTTTTGTAGACCTATCTATAGATACACCACACGTATGGGTTTGATGAAAAATAAAATTCGAGTTTCAGTTCTGAGTATGGGGACCCCCAAATTTTACTGCTTTTTTTCTAGTTTTATGTAAGATCTTAATGCGGTTCACAGAATACATCTAGCTACCAAGTTTCAATAGCATAGACCTTATAGTTTTGGAGAAAAGTGGCTGTGACACACGGACGGACAGACAGACAGACATGACGAATCTATAAGGGTTCCGTTTTTGCCATTTGGCTACGAAACCCTAAAAAGTATAGGAAGCACGAGAAACAGTTCTTCCTCGTGGCCCCGCTAGTGCGTCAAAATAGTGGGACCACGAGAAAACCAGGGTGTTTTTCTTGCTTGTTCAATTTAAATAATTATAAGCTTTGAGAGGTAGAAGTTGACACTTTCATATAATATGTGGTCGTCAAACGCATTCGAACACCTCGTGGCGACGACGAATATTTGAAACTTAGTACTTATGTTTTATATATATATAAAACATAAGTACTAAGTTTATAAAACATAAGTACGATATTATATATGGGTGAATATACGCTATTTGAATTTCAGTGGCCCATAGAGAAATTTTATGTTAACCCCATTATACTATAGTTTCCGTATGCTTAAACAATAAAGAAAATGTTATTTTATTTGGACCACATAGTTCATTTATAATAATTTGTTTTATTTTAGCATTAATAGTCTAAAATAGTCATAAATGTATACTCCTCTGGCTTTACCGCTTACCAGTTTATGGTAAATAAATGGTCAGATACTTTAAATCTGTATGCCATTATGATCTTTTTTAAGATGATCAAATGCTTTAATAAATTTCGAAACATATTTTAATAAAATGCACTGTAAAAACATTTATTAATATAAAAAAAATAACTCATCTTTTTTGGCCCCTTACAAAAATGTCACCTTCATCTGGCGAAACCCAAAGAACTAAAATTTTACTTAAATGCGCAAAGATATGTTTTTGACTTTAATGTATGCGCGGGTCACAGTGTAAAGTAAGAAGAACGCTAAAATCCTTGAGAAAAGCTTCAATAATTTTGCGTCAGTTTGCGATTGACTGCAGGAAAGCGGGTTTGTGCCAGTCGTTGGAATATTTCCTCTGGTAAGTATATATTTTTCTATTTTAAAGTTACGTGTGGCGACGGGGTCCCGTGTTACAACGGGTAAGAGTACAAAATGTCGCCACCCCAATACATCCCGAGGGTGTCGTAAGAGGCGACTAAGGGAACACTTTCGCAAAAAGATCCATCCTCGCGTAGAGAAGGAAAACTCGAAATGAAACCCGGTTGTCAGTAAAATGACAATCGTTAAGCCAAGTTGAAGGCCTTATGGGCGGCTTGAAAAATTTCAACTGCGGGTCGCGGCGACCTGCGCCTGTCCATTTCAACACGGCAATAGGCTCACCACCTATTACGTGGGACATAAAACTATAAGGTGAAATGCGGGCGTATACTATGCCTCTGCCTACCCCTTCGGGGATATAGACGTGATTATATGTATGTATGTATGTTAAAGTTACGAAATTGTATATTTGAGCAATGCAATGTTTATTGTGTGTAGATGTCATGTATTAAGTTAAAGCGTAGTCAGAAATGCGAGTGACGCTATTTTTATAGATAATGTGCGATTTTGTCACTTGTCTGGCGTCATTACTCTGGCATATTTCATGCCAGAGAAAAAACATACGCGCCAGGAAAGTGACAAAAATTAAATAATGTAGTAACTTTCGTTAATACTTAATGTATTAAGAGGTCGATTCATTTGTTCTAGCTACTCCAGCATAATCAGACATCATGGCAAGCGATAATGACCACAGAGCCCCATTAACTGGCCACTACACGGAAGACATACTGGATATAGACCAAGGCGAGGTTAGGGTGGTTCTCGAGCGACTTAAACATAACAAATCCCCGTAAAAGACGGAATTATACTGAGCTCCTTAAAGCGGGCGGAACTCCAGCCCTTTGAGAATTAACAAGCATCTTTAATTCCGCTCTCCAGCAGAGCCAGACATCCAAAGCGTGATGTGGAAGTGCGGTGGCTCTGTTTTTTAAAAAAAGGTGACTAGATCTTACTAAAGAACTAATGTGACGGCCCCATCTGACTCCTAATTCATATTTACAAGTTGTCCTCTAGATTGTCACAAATAGCTTCACCGGAAAACTTGACGAGTTTCAGCCAATTGAGCAAGCCGGATTTCAAAAGGGCTTTAGTACCATGGAACACATCCATACTGTTCGGTGGATTGTACAGCAGACAGAGGAGTACAATCAGCCACTGCGTAAGTATGGCTTTCGTGGACTACGAGAAAGCCTTCGACTCTATCCAAACCAGGACAGCACTGGACGCTTTGTAGCGATGTCGTATTGATTGATGATGTATCAAGGTGTTGAGATGCTTAACATGTAACAACTACCATGACTATCCAGTTGGAGGATTAAAAGTAAAATCCTATAGCACGGCGCAGATGTGTGTATAGGGAGATGTAATATCCCCTAAACTCTTCACCAATGCGCCTGAGGACTTCTGTTAGTCCCAGGTCTGAGATGGGGCGAGAATACAAACGGTGAAACGATTTGCCGATGACATGGAGAAACCGAATTTCGAGATGCGTCGTGCTATTATGACGAGGTATCGTCATGGTAGAGGAAATGCTGGAACAGTTGAGGAGTGTGCTGTAAAGTCTTAATGGAAAGGCTCGACGTGTTGGCTTCAGCATTAATTTGGATGAAACCTAGGTAATTTCAGTGAGCGTGTCATGCCGATACCAATCTACGTTAAAGGATCGAGCGAGACTGGAGGTTGTCCAGGAATATACCTACCTTGGTCAGGTAATCATACTAAGAAAGAATAATCTGGATTAGGAAATAGTCAGAAGGATCCGCTTGGGTTGGGCATCATTCAGCAAACTGCGTCGTGTTTTCTATTTGCATATACCGCAATGCCTGAAGCCGAAAGTCTATCACCACTGTGTTCTACCAATTATGACCTACAGTGCCGAGACCTGGACACTCACAGTGGGTCTAGTTCTTAAAGTGGCACAGTGAGCAATGGAATGAGCTATGCTTGGGGTGTATACAAAGGGAAAAATCTGAAACAATTAGATCACATTTATCAGTGAATCATAGTGGTCGTCATAGCCCGCAGAGTATCGGTTTTGAAGTGGCAGTGGGCTGACAACATCAGTAGAAGAACCGATGGCCGATGGAGTAAATGAGTTTTGGAACTTGGTAAAGGTGGGGTAGGACAACTCACCGCCAGATGGAGCGACGACCTAAAAACGTCACAGGGATTGACTGGATGCGGAAGGCGCAGGACCGTGTACATAATTATGGGCAAGCCATTATCTCCGAAGGGGTGGGCAGAGTGTATTGTGGCATAATTTGGAAGAGGCCTACGTCCAGCAGTAGACTATCATAGGCTGATTTCATGATTGATTGATGAAACGAAACATAAGCATTAACAAACCATAAATATTAAAAATAATTATGCGTTTAGAAACTGTGAAGACTGAATTTCTCTCGTATACAAAAAATATTCGAAACCTATACTGTATATTAAATGTTTTATTTAATATTTCTCCCTTTTCTTAGCTAATAATCAAAGACATGTCACTACTCTGCTTTAATTTGTCACTATTGTGCCATAGTGTCACTCCTCTGATAACATATTTTCCTCTGGCGCTTATAAAATTCAAAAAAATGGAAAAATCTTCTGGCCATCATTATTAGGACTTTGCAAATATTGTAAAATATACAAATTATCGATATTGAATGGAACAGATAACATTTTCTTGTGGGACACAAAAAAATCAAATACCGTATATTCACCCATATCGCATCGGTCACTAGGTGATCATGAATATTCAGCACAAAACGCTCATCTGTAGTCAGCCTTATTATTAACAAAGCACCGATTGAATCGTGACGAATCTTTTTCATCGGTAAAGCACCATTTGTCAGTTGCATAATAAAGACGATAGGTTAATATACTCGAAGTTGACAGGTGCTCATTGTACTTTTAGCTGTGACCATTGTGCGATAAATGTTGTGTTTACTTTTAATAATTTAATGATGAAATCTTCGACAATGAATCGTACACATATAGGAAGCTTTTTATAAAGGTAAGTGCGGCCGCACATGGAGTACCTACTGCTATCACCTTTGGGCTGGAGCACCCTGAACAGTTACGTTCATTTAACTCAGTGCTAAGGTGAGCCATGAGAGTTGTCAACGATCCCTAGCTAGGGGCGATTCGGAACTCGTTCTCGGCAGGAGAGACTTTGCCTTCTTATGCGGGGTTTACCACCTATACACTAATTTGTGCTTTGAGGAATGGTTTGTAGGAGTTGGCAGGAGGTATATTCTCACAGTTTGCTTCCGGAGCGTTCGAGCACGGTAACAGAGGGTAAGGTCTGTGGAGGATGGGGTGAGATGAGACGATCCTCCAACAAGGCTAGGTGAACGCGCCTGGCGGACCGAAGCCCAACGGTTGGTGTTGGACTGTTGTGTATATCAATCATCGCCGCAAGAACTACGATATCGCGATGCATGAGTCGTTCATTCTTCGTCGTGAGAACTTTCATATCTTCACTATGTGGCGTTCGCCAATGGTCCGATAGGGGTTTTTTTTTTGGCCCACGCTCAGATTGTGAAATAAGCTTTCTGCTTCAGTATTCTTCAAAGAGGGTTTTAAAAAGTTGGTACAGGTTTAAAAAAATGTAAATAAGCCATAGTAAAAAAATCTTTTAATTAGAAATTATTTTTGAAGACCTCGTTGTTGTTCCATTCTAGAAGGATGGGACAAATGTTTTTGAACCCTTTTAGCAAATAATTATCTTGAGATTTAATAAACGACATAGTCATTTAAAATTTTCCAGCTGGTCCTTTTAGCTAATAATCACGATTTTTTGCGAGAGACGAAGTTAGACGTTGTCTCATCAAAATGTAGCTACTCTTAAAAATAGCTTATATTAATGAAATGTGAAAATGGACTAGGGATCCTGAAGTTCCTGAACTATAATATCTAGACTAGCGGGTAGTTAGTGTTACAAGGAGTATTATGACTGTATTTCAGATGCGAACGATTACGCGTGTGTACTTTTTTTTAACGTGAGGTGAAAAATCCATCATGGATGCTATGCCGGACTCCTGCCGACTAAAAAACCTCACGTAACGCCCAACAGCCTTTGGTTGGGAGCCCCGGGTAAGCCCTCGGAAGGATGTCCCAGGACTCCCAACAGACCTACGGCCACCACTGCGGCCTCGTCCAGGGGTCGGTTCGGGTGCTATCCCGCGTCTTTGGGGGGTTTCGGGTGTGATTCCCATACGTCACGTTGACGTCATGGGCCTGCTTCAGTAAGGACGGTGAGCAGCCCTCTCACCGTCCTCAGGCCCCCGGTCATCGAGGCCGATAGTTAGTTAGACACACTGTAAATATCACAACAAAAGTGCGGCTAAGATCAAATATATCTAAATTTATTCATGTCGAAATAGCGTTCTGCGTTTTGAATAGGCGTCTCTAAGTCTAGCAAGTTTCTTTCTGTTATTTGTGGAAAACCGGTTTAGAACACATTTTATGAAGCTTTTGTCTCATCGTTAGCGTTATGCGTAGCGAGCGGAACTTGGGGAAAGTGTAAAATTTTGTGGACCGTGTGTAGGTAATTAATCTATTTTAGACTCAAGTTCAATGTTAGTGGTCACTGATGAATTTATAACTTTCTAGTCTATATCGATAGTGTGTTCCTTCGAGGTCACAGCACTAGCAATAGTGCCTAAATATCACAAAAGAACACGTGGTAAATATTCCGTTACCTCTAATACAATGAAATTTTATTGCCTATTTATATTAATTAATTATGTAGATATAATTGTTTAATTTCTCTCTCACGTTCTAACAATGGTTGGCAATTACAGTTCAGAAATTGGCTCAGAAGTTCTCATAAAACTTTCTTCTTACCGCTCCTCGCTCTCATTGAGCCATCAGCCCATCTGGGTAGGCTCGTTTAATTAAGGTTGATTATATAACGAATTACTTGAACATATTCTAATCATAGTATATTTATTACGGTTATATTATTTTTAGATGATATTTTGTCATCATAAAATTTGTTAAGTCAGGTGTGAGAATCGTATGATGTAGGTTTGTATGATGTTGAAAAATATCGCTGGTGAAATCGTTTAATGTGTATTAAAACATGTAGATTACTCATCAATTTCATCAGTGATATTTTTTGGTTCACGATTTAGAAGGGTCTGTATGTCAGCCTTGAACTGATACTTTTAATAGCATTTGTAAGTAGTGGTGCAATTAAAATTAACTGCACCACTCCCACGATTCTCTTCGATATATATACGAGAGTGAGGGTGGACTTATTGCCTGATGAGTGTTTATTTTCTCGACTCTTATTGATAAGTATTAGTATGATAAACTTATATGTTTAGGGGTTGTGGATCATATCATACGCAAATCTAGCTTGAGGCTTGGTTACGCCAACAATGCTAAAGGACTGCTCCGAGATGGAGCTATCTCCTCGGGGGGCAAGATGGGCTGTCCTGTCCCCCACAATCGCTGTTTGGAGAAGGCTGTCTGCTAGAGTTACCCTCGGACGCCACTCTAGTCATAGAAGGGGTGGAGAGCAGTCTAGCGGGCATAAGAAGGCACCCGGGACCACAAAGGGTGCCAACTGCCAGAGGGCCTTTACGTCGGCCACGGCCAATGTTAGTCAGGGGCGCGCACGAATTTAGCTCGGCGGCGCCCACACTCTGGACGGCGAAAAGGCAGCGTTTGCAGATCGTTCCCTCGCACGCAGTTCCTCTCTTTTTGCCACTATTACCCCGTTGGCGAATGAAGCAACGGCAGCCCAGCACTGCCTGCTACCGGTCATGGCTCTCGCTACATCTGGTAGAGGCAAATCCGGTCCTTTAATGCCCGTGAGTGCATTCCGTTGCTCATTCTATGCCACCGTTTTGCACCGCTAGAGCAGTGTCGGCACAACTCAAATCTAGGTGTACTAGGTACTGCTTGTTTTACACATAAATACACACACACTATTCCTACTGAGAAATCTATGCGAAAATGTCACCATCTAGGTGACATTTTCGCATACTACTTGGTGGTAGAGCAACTGCGTATCAAAACTTTTGGGGCGCTTACAAACCATCTGAGTCAAATGAAATCACGGGGCAACCGAGATGATGTCCTCTATGAGGGGTGCAATTTAACACCGGGAAACCACGGCCGAGTGTCAGCACTGCGAGGACCGCAGCGATGACACAGCGCTCCACACTCTGGTGGAGTGCACGGCGTGGGCACAACAGCGCCAGGTCCTCGTAGTGGGTCTGGGCGTGGACACTCTCTCGCTCGAGGCCATGGTGCGAGCCATGCTCTCCAGCGGGAGTAAGTGGGACTGCGCCGCCTCTTTCTGCGAGCAGGTCATGCTCGCGAAGGAGGCGGCTGGCCGGGTGCGGGAGAGAACTCTCCCACCCGAGTTCCGCAGTCGGCGCCTTGGGCGCCGCCGACGTGTCTTCGCCGAGGACTATCGGCCTCCATGACCGGGGGTCTGAGGACGGTGAGAAGGCCGCTCACCGTCCTTACAGAAGCAGGCCCATGACGGCAGCGTGACGTGAGCAACTCACACACGCCCCCCCTTAGAAGCGGGATCACACCCGAAACCCCCCCATAGACGCGGGATTGCACCCGAACCACCCCCTGGGCGAGGCCGCAGTGGCGGCCGTAGGTCTGTTGGGAGTCACGGGACATCCTTCCTGAGGGCTTACCCGGGGCTCTCAACCATAGGCTGTTGGGCGTTACGTGAGGTTTTTTAGTCGGTAAGAGTCCGGCATAGCATCCTACGAGGATTTTCCCTCACGTTAAAAAAAAAAAAAAAAAAAAAAAAATGAGGTGTGCAATTTCATCCTGCACTTTATTTTCATTTATTTCTTCTGCTAACGCAGGTTCTGGTGGTGTAAAGTTACTTCGTGCTGAATGGTTGATATATTAGTCACCCCAGGATGTGTCTTAGTCAAGACGTAACAGAATTTGAAAAATTTGAATACGGGGTTATTCTAGGTGTGTAAACAACAATACCACGAAAAGAAAATTCCAAGTGTATGCGAGACCGAAGGCAGTATAATAGTGAAGTAGTTCTACCTTTGCTTACAACCGGTAAGCGATATAACGACGATACACTGTAATAAACACAAAATTACTTAAAAGGCTATGAATCTTAATCATCACAGTTAAACCATTTAGTTGGCAGATTGCAAGGCCAATATTTATAATTGTTAATATGTTGCAAATATGTCGTTAATCTTTTGTAATTCAAATGCTTTTATAGAAAAACTGCAGGTCATTGCAATTTGTGCAAAAAATTTAGAACTAATTAATTGGCTAGTACGAAATTGTTTGGAATTTGATGCATCATGTAAATCAGCATATATGAGCAATATTCATCATCTAGTTACTAAACTAGTAGGTAGGTATGTGGACTAATTATTTTTTTGTAGAAATGTTTGAGCAACGGAGGACGTGAACTTGTGTCGTATGTGGGTGAATATACGCTATTTGAATTTCAGTGGCCCATAGAGAAATTTTATGTTAACCCCATTATACTATAGTTTCCGTATGCTTAAACAATAAAGAAAATGTTATTTTATTTGGACCACATAGTTTATTTATAATAATTTGTTTTATTTTAGCATTAATAGTCTAAAATAGTCATAAATGTATACTCCTCTGGCTATACCGCTTACCAGTTTATGGTAAATAAATGGTCAGATACTTTAAATCTGTATGCCATTATGATCTTTTTTAAGATGATCAAATGCTTTAATAAATTTCGAAACATATTTAAAAAAAATACACTGTAAAAACATTTATTAATATAAAAAAAATAACTTATCTTTTTTGGCCCCTTACAAAAATGTCACCTTCATCTGGCGAAACCCAAAGAACTAAAATTTTACTTAAATGCGCAAAGATATGTTTTTGACTTTAATGTATGCGCGGGTCACAGTGTAAAGTAAGAAGTACGCTAAAATCCTTGAGAAAAGCTTCAATAATTTTGCGTCAGTTTGCGATTGACTGCAGGAAAGCGGGTTTGTGCCAGTCGTTGGAATATATCCTCTGGTAAGTATATATTTTTCTATTTTAAAGTTACGAAATTGTATATTTGAGCAATGCAATGTTTATTGTGTGTAGATGTCACGTATTAAGTTAAAGCGTAGTCAGAAATGCGAGTGATGCTATTTTTATAGATAATGTGCGATTTTGTCACTTCTCTGGCGTCATTACTCTGGCATATTGCATGCCAGAGAAAAACATACGCGCCAGGAAAGTGTCAAAAATTAAATAATGAAGTAACTTTCGTTAATACTTAATGTATTAAGAGGTCGATTCATTTGTTCTAGCTACTCCAGCATAATCAGACATCATGGCAAGCTATAATGACCACAGAGCCCCATTAACTGGCCACTACACGGAAGACATACTGGATATAGACCAGGGCAAGGTTAGGGTGGTTCTCGAGCGACTTAAACATAACAAATCCCCGTAAAAGACGGAATTATACTGAGCTCCTTAAAGCAGGCGGAACTCCAGTCCTTAGAGAATTAACGAGCATCTTTAATTCCACTCTCCAGCAGAGCCAGACATCCAAAGCGTGACGTGGAAGTGCGGTGGCTCTGTTTTTTAAAAAAAGGTGACTAGATCTTACTAAAGAACTAATGTGACGGCCCCATCTGACTCCTAATTCATATTTACAAGTTGTCCTCTAGATTGTCACAAATAGCTTTACCGGAAAACTTGACGAGTTTCAGCCAATTGAGCAAGCCGGATTTCAAAAGGGCTTTAGTACCATGGAACACATCCATACTGTTCGGTGGATTGTACAGCAGGCAGAGGAGTACAATCAGCCACTGCGTAAGTATGGCTTTCGTGGACTACGAGAAAGCCTTCGACTCTATCCAAACCTGGACAGCCCTGGACGCTTTGTAGCGATGTCGTATTGATTGATGATGTATCAAGGTGTTGAGATGCTTAACATACCACTACAATGACTATCCAGTTGGAGGATAAAAAGTAAAATCCTATAGCACGGCGCAGAGGTGTGTATAGGGAGATGTAATATCCCCTAAACTCTTCACCAATGCGCCTGAGGACTTCTGTTAGTCACAGGTCTGAGATAGGGCGAGAATACAAACGGTGAAACGATTTGCCGATGACATGGAGAAACCGAATTTCGAGAAGCGTCGTGCTATTATGACGAGGTATCGTCATGGTAGAGGAAATGCTGGAACAGTTGAGGAGTGTGCTGTAAAGTCTTAATGGAAAGGCTCGACGTGTTGGCTTCAGCATTAACTTGGATGAAACCAAGGTAATTTCAGTGAGCGTGTCATGCCGATACCAATCTACGTCAAAGGATCGAGACTTGAGGTTGTCCAGGAATATACCTACCTTGGTCAGGTAATCATACTAAGAAAGAATAATCTGGATTAGGAAATAGTCAGAAGGATCCGCTTGGGCTGGGCATCATTCATCAAACTGCGTCGTGTTTTCTATTTGCAAATACCGCAATGCCTGAAGCCGAAAGATCTTTTTTAATGATTAAGATTATTGATGATCACAGTCGTATGACATTCATATACTTCCACAAACACAAAAACGAAGTTTTCAAGATATTTAAGAAGTTCAAAGCAATGGTTGAAAATCAGCAGAACCGTAAAATCAAAATATTACGCACGGATAATGGTGGGGAGTTCTGTAGTGGAGAAATGGAAAACTTTTTAATGAAAGAAGGAATTATACACCAGAAGACCACCGCATACACGCCGGAGCAGAATGGAGTTAGTGAACGGGCTAACCGAACCATCATAGAGAAAGCTCGGTGCTTGATTTTTGATGCGAACTTAGATAAGAAGTTCTGGGCTGAGGCAGCCAGTACAGCAGTATACTTGAAAAATAGGTCTCTAACTTTAAGTTTGAAAAATAAGACACCCTATGAGGTATGGTATGGCAAGAAGCCTAATTTAAGCCATATTCGTTTATTTGGCAGCCCCATAATGGTGCATATACCAAAAGAAAGACGATTAAAATGGGACAAGAAGGCAAAGATTCACCTTCTAGTGGGATATTCAGAGGAAGTAAAAGGATATCGTGTGTATGATCCCACAAACAATAGTATTACCATAAGAAGAGATATTATAGTATTAGAAGATAAAATCATACCAACTAACATCAATGAAAAATGCACAGCTGAATGGATACAGGATGATGCTGAAATTGAAGAGCATGAATCTCCTGCTTCAAATAACTATGGCAGAGATTCAGTGGGGGAGTCTTCAATGAATGAATCTCTCCATGAATTGGACTCAAGCACATCAGTATATACTGATCCACCTAGTGAAAATGATGATGATACAACTACCACAATCACAGAGATCTCAAGCAGTGAGTTACAACAAATTTCAGAATTACCAGAACAAGAGAAGAGGATGCGAAGACCTCCAGAACGTTTTGGGTTTGGTAATATCTGTATTTCCAATGCTAGTCCAGAATTCGAACAAATAGATTTCTCAGAAGCGCTGAATGGACCAGAGGCTGATCAGTGGAGACAGGCCATGCGGGAGGAGCTTAAGTCATTCGAGGACAATGATGCCTGGGAGATTGTTGATACACCAAGCAATGGATCTATTGTGCAAAACAAGTGGGTGTTAAATAAAAAACTAGATGTGAATGATAAAGTGCGGTATCGTGCTCGACTTGTAGCTAAGGGTTTTACCCAGCGACGTGGCATAGACTATGAGAACACTTTTTCTCCCGTTGTTAAACACTCTACTTTGAGATTATTGTTTGCACTAAGTGTACAGTGGGATATGGACATTACACACCTAGATGTGACAACAGCTTTTTTAAATGGACATTTGAAAGAAAATATTTACATGTCAATTCCAGAAGGATTTGTAAATAAGCAAATTGGTAAGGTCTTGAAACTAAAAAGAGCTATCTATGGACTCAAACAGTCTTCTTTAGTCTGGTATGAGAAAGTGAAAGATTGTTTGCTTAACTATGGTTTTAAAATAAGTAACTTTGAACCATGCTTATTTATATTTTTTCATGAGAATGTGAAAACTATTGTAACTGTCTATGTAGATGACTTTTTATTAAACGGTTTTTTATTAAACGGTTTTATTAAACGGTTTTTATTAAACGGTTTTATATTTAGCTCACCCCGTTTGTTTTATTTATTATTTCTTGGGTCAAATTTAGTAATTCAAATTTCACCCTCTTCCTGTCAACCGATTAATCTGAAATTTTGTATACACTTTGGATTTTGATGACAATACAATTATGTTTATTCATTATCTTTATAAATTCAAGATGGCCGCCGCTACAAAATGGCGTATAATTTATTTATTATTAATCACATCAATATGGGTATCAAATGAAAGGGCTCAACAAGCAGAATACAATATACTATAAAAAATTGAAATCCAAGATGGCGGCCGCTACAAAATGGCGGACAACGTAGGTTTTATCAATATGGGTATCAAATGAAAAGTCTCAACAAGCAGAATACAATATACTATAAAAAATTGAAATCCAAGATGGCGGCCTATAAAAAATGGCGGATAATTTAGGTTTTATCAATCCCATCAACATGGGTATCAAATGAAAGGTCTCAACAAGTAGAATACAATTTACTATGCAAAATTGAAATCTAAGATGGCTGCCGCTACCAAATGGCTGATAACAATTTTTAAAAATCCCACCAATATGGGTATCAAATAAAAGGGCTTGACAAGAAGAATACAATGCACCATACAACCTCAATATTTAAGATGGGCGCAGCCACTAAATGGCGCATAATAATAAGATTTAAATTTAGAAATTGAATCTGTAATTTAGGTATCTGATTAATCCAGCCTGAATCCACCACCCAAGTCAAGATTTTGTATCGTGTTGAGGACTGTGTTTCGTTAGTGTGGCTGTGGCTAAAAATGATACGTCGTTAGCGGTACACCACCCAAGTTAAGGTGAAAGGTTAAAACGCGCCGAGAACTGTATGGCATTAGGGTGGATAAAAATGATATGTCGTTAGCGTTTTCCCCCCAAGACTCAGGCGCATCTTGTTGTACATAGCCTTGCCCCTTTATTGGACCTCTGGGGAGGTCGACCGTTTAAATGTTCATTACTCGTGGGAACAAAATGGTAAAAAAAAAATATAATAAGCTAGTTAAAAAATAAAACAATAGGTTTCTTCTTACCTACTTAGAAACTATTTTTACAATTTTTATGGTAATAATAGACATTCTTTGAAATGTGCATTTATGGTATTGTTGTGACTTTTATGACACGTATATAGTACCTATGTATGGGGTAGATGGCGCTCGTTTCCAGCTAAGTACAATTACGGGACGGCTGAAAGAAGAATGTTGCCTTTAATATACTATCATGGGCTTCTACAATACATAAAATGCAGGGCAGCACTGTGGATCACGCAGTCGTATACTTAGGTGCGAAACTGTTTGAAGACGGTCAAGCCTACGTGGCTCTTAGTAGAGTAAGATCTTTGCAGGGACTACGTATAGAGAAGTTGGACTGCAATAAACTAACGGGCAAGAAACCTTGCAATAATGAAGCACTAAATGAATTAAACAGAATGCGAAATAAAAACTAAAAACTAGAAAATAAAAATAGGTAAAAAAACTTTTTAAGTTAAACGGTTTTATGTTAAACATACATTGCAATGTTTAAGATAAATGTACTAAAAACCAAAAAATAATTAAATAGATACAGTCGTGGGAATTATAAACATATGCATAGACTAGACTAAAATAAAACCGTGGGGCACGTCAATTGTCTACAAATTATCGACTTAATGTGCGATAGAAGAATCGTTTAATTCGTCGTTAGGCAGTTGGCCCGCAGACGGTGAGGAAATTACTCACTATTTTCTTGCTCATGGAAATTCCAATAGTTATACACTCCATGTAAATAAAAGAAATGTTTCAACTAGTTTATCGTTGGACATTCACACTGCTGACTGGCGAGGAATCGTTTCACTGCTCGTAGTTTGTCTTTAATCGACAAAACATATGATAAAAGTACTACTCGCTCACCACTATGAAACCGCGAAAACTCGCTTATAATCGAGCTTGCTAGCTTGTTTCCACATTCTACTACTTATCACACGCCCATCGTTATCGGTTGAACAACTGTCTAATTATAGTGTAACATTACAAAATAAACATTTTAATCAACGATTGTAGACAATTGACGTGCCCCACGGTTTTATTTTAGTCTAGTCTATGCATATGTTTATAATTCCCACGACTGTATCTATTTAATTATTTTTTGGTTTTTAGTACATTTATCTTAAACATTGCAATGTATGTTTAACATAAAACCGTTTAACTTAAAAAGTTTTTTTACCTATTTTTATTAATATTTTCGAATTGTGTTGCTGAAACTAATAAAATAAAAAATGTTCTAGGTTCTGAATTTAAATTGAAAGATTTAGGTCCTGTTAGACGTTACTTAGGTATGCGAATTAATGTAAATAAAGAATGTAAGACTATAACTATAGATCAACAGGATTATATAGAGCAATTATTGTTAAATTTATTAAAATTTGAACATATTAATGTTTAATTGTAAAGTTATAGATACCCCTATTGAGAGTAAGTTGAATTTAGAAAAGGCTGAAAGTTGTGATGTAAACATTCCATATCAAAAATTAATTGGAAGCCTTATGTATTTGGCAGTTTTGACTAGACCCGATTTGTCATATTCTCTTAGTTACCTAAGTCAATTTAACACATGTTATAATGAAACTCATTTTAGTTATGCAAAAAGAATATTGCGATATTTAGCTAAGACGAAACACTATTGTTTAACATATCATAAGGATAATATAGGGCTGATGGTTTTTGTTGATTCAGACTGGGCTAGCGATAGTCTAGATCGTAAGTCCTATACTGGATTCTGTTTTGTAATGAGTCGGTCTGTGATTTCCTGGCAAAGTAAAAAGCAAAAAGCTGTCTCCTTATCTAGCACTGAAGCAGAATATGTAGCTCTTTCAGAGGCATCTAGAGAAGCCATTTATTTGAGAAATCTTATGTATGAGCTTACTGATAAGAAAGTTATAATCAATTTAAAGTGTGATAATCAAAGTGCTTTAAAATTGGCAGCAGGTCATCAGGCTCATGCTAGATCCAAACATATTGATGTACGCTTTCATTATGTTAGAGATGCAGTTAAAAATAAATTAATTAATATTGAGTATATTTCAACTCATGAAATGCCAGCAGACTTGTTGACCAAAGGTCTTTTGTCGACTAAGCATTACAAGTTTATGCATATGCTGGGAATTAAAACTAAATAAATAAAGTACTGTATCTTGTTTAGAAATTTATATTATTTTGTTAAGTGGGGATGTTAGATATATTATAACAAAATAAATATTATGATGTGTAAGCAGCGTAATGATTGACATCTATATTGTCTTTGTGTGTACCTTTATATGAAATAAAGTTAGTCTATTACGAAAACTCAACGTGTTTCAATACATTTTAGGGTCGCAATAGAAAGTAACACTTGGTGGCTTCCTCCATTGGCTAGTCGATGTCAATTAATTTGGTCATGAATGATGTCTTGATATAAATCTAAGGTAAAGTACCTACATTTGACTGTATCTAGGAATAAAAATTAGTTTTAAAGTGGTAAATATTCACAATAACTATTCAATTTCGGTCGGATCGTCCGCTCGGCATGGCCGGCGTCCCCCACAAGAAAATAAATAAATAACTATTCAATTTGTAAAAAAAAACATATCATTCAAAGGTTTGCCAACTCTACTTCTCAAGCTTTGCAAAGTTCAAAAGCTTGTTGAGCATTTTTTATTTTTATTTTTATTTTACGTGAGGGAAAAACCCTCATAGGATGCTATGCCGGACTCTTACCGACTAAAAAACCTCACGCCACGCCTAACAGCCTATGGTTGAGAGCCCCGGGTAAGCCCTCAGGAAGGATGTCCCGTGAGGTAGCTTGTTGAGCATAAGTGAAACTGTTCTGAACACATCGTTATGATAATTAGACATGACATGTACTTATTATCTACTATCCATACTAATATTATAAAGCTGAAGAGTTTGTTTGTTTGTTTGTTTGTTTGTATGTTTGTTTGTTTGTTTGTTTGAACGCTAGGATCTCAGGAACTACTGGTTGCATTTCAAAAATTATTTTACAGTTTAATAGTCCATTTATTGAGGCTGGCTAATGGCGATATAACATCATGCTAAGACGAATAGGAGCGGAGCAGCCATGAATAATGTTTCGAGAACGGGGATCATTTCTTTCTTTTGAGAGCTCCCATTGCGGACGCTTCATAAATAGTTAAAGTAACGTAAAAATTGTTTATTTCAAAATTGTTCTTCTTAAAAAGTTATAAAAAAAGTCCTGAACAGCATATGCCTATCTTTTAAGGTTCACTTACAATAAGCCCCTTATTAAGTTTTAAGGCCACCACAAACGTAGCTATAATATATATTAATATATTGAAATATATATTATATTATAGCAAGCTATCACACACGGGAGCTATACTTTAATATATATTTTGCCCTCACTCGTGCGTACACTCGGTCTGCGTCCGTCCTTGCAAGCGCACTGTTTTAATGCTTATTTTATGTACAGGATGTTCATGTTCCAGCGTACCTATCCTAAAAACCGGCCAAGTGCGAGTCGGATTCGCGCACGATGGGTTGCGTACCAAAAAAGGCAAAAAATCATGTTTCATTACAAGCTAATTCTTTGAACGAGAAATAGGCCAGCCCCATGGTCATGAAAGGAGTCAACTAGGCGCTTTACGACTTCACCTTACATCGATCTTCAATTGTTTTAACAATCTTCATTGGTTTGTCGATCTTCATTTGTTATACCGAATTTCATTTATGTCTACCATTAAAGTATGAGCCTGAACTCGGCCGCAAGCAGCACTGCTGCCGCTGCATTGCTGCTACAGAACCTCTGATCCCCCATAATTATTTTGTATAGATTTATTTTAGAATCCATTCTGAACTCGGCAGCAGTGCACTGCTGGACGTAGGCCTCTCCCAACTCACGCCACATTACATGGGACAAAATCTTACAGGTGAACTGTGGGCATATAATATGTCTATGCCTATGCCTACACCTTTGGGAAAAAGGCGTGACTAAATGTATGTATGTGCCACCACGTGCAGCGTGACACTGCTGCTGTGCTCAGAATCAACGCGGCAGGCAGCATTGCCGCGCAGCACCTCAGCGGCAGCACTGCAGCGACAGCAGTGCTTCTTGCTGCCTAGTTCGCACTCACCTTTAAGATTTTTAGTTCAAGATTCCAGGAAGATTACAAGCAAGATTAATTTTATTATGATTAATTTACCATTTACTTGCTTTAGTAATACAAT
This sequence comes from Miltochrista miniata, assembly GCA_933228765.1. Lineage (NCBI taxonomy): Eukaryota > Metazoa > Arthropoda > Insecta > Lepidoptera > Erebidae > Miltochrista > Miltochrista miniata. Next base: position 36,120,291 of record OW121758.1, on the reverse strand, counting down.
GGAAGTACTACCACTGATTATGATACTCTCCCCGAATGTTCGGTAAACAAACGGAACATCCTTTATCTATATATTAATATACGAAAATATATAGTAATATACGAAAATATATAGTAATATGCTAAAATATACCAAGCTATATCTGTCGACATTTTTGATGACGTCATAGAAATATTTATTATAGCTGCGTGTGTGGTCCTTCGAAAATTTATATGGAAAATATGTCGTAATATGCCTTGCTATATTTCATATTAATATATATTATAGCTACGTTTGTGGTGGCCTTTAAAGTTTGAGCGACGCGACGGGAGTAAACTTGGGTCTGCAGTGGCAGCCAGTCAACTAAACGATAAAAACCGGCCAAGTGCGAGTCGGACTCGCATATGATGAGTTCCATACCAAAAAACGGATAGGTGTAAGTAAAAGCGACGGGAAACATTATACCACTGTAACACCTCTTTCCTTCTCACTCTCATGTGACGCAAACGAAGATTTGCGGTTCAGCTCTAATGAATTCAAGCGACGCGACGCAACGGGGGTAAATGCAACGGGAAACATTATAATAATCGAAATATTAATACCATACCTCTCTCTTTCTCACTCTCATGTGACGCAAACGAAGTTGCACGGGTCAGCTAGTAATAATAATATAATGATATGTTCTTACGACCAAGTTGTACAGTTAACAATACACGTATTGATTGAGTAAACTCGATCCATAGATCTTTGAAGTTTATCGCCGCCATAAAAGTCACAACGTTTTGTTCATTCAGTACTTATGTATGCGTATAGACGTGCTTATGTATGCGTTTATCTCATTTGCCGACTAGTAAAACTTAAACTATTGGAGATAGTTTCAAGTTTTGGGTACCATTTTCAAAATAGTTGATAAAAGATAAGTAGGTACTTACCTATGTGTTTATCTTGTCACAATCGTTAGAGCAAGACATTAGAACAGCGCGTCTTGTCTACTTTAGGGGCCGTCCATTAATCGCGTGAGGTTTTTTTGGGCATTTTTGGACCCCCCCCCTCCCCCTTGGTGATATTTGGTGAGGTTTCAGATTACCCCTACCCCCCTGGGCCGAATCACGTGTATTTTTAGTAACTAAAAGTTTTTTTAAATTTTATACATAGAAGTCTGTATTGTTATTATCTATCCATACTTCTAGCTAATCCGCGCAACTTTGTTTGCATCACATAGAGACAGATATGGTATTCATATTTTAATATATTTCCCGTTGCATTTACTCCCGTCGTGTTTCTATATAATATTCATTATTTTGGAGCTAATAAAGAAGGTGTCAGTTTGTTAAGGTTAAAATCTTACGTTGGTTTGATCGCAGTTGGCTAAATAGAAGCGAAGTTATTATCAAAAGTGCAATAATCAAGGTTGAATTTCCATGTGATCAATATATGTTTTTGGTCACGACTATCGATATCCACGTGGACTGAGCTGCGTTTTTTTTGTTACGGGGGGAATGCGGTTTGGCACCATCATCCTAGCTGCGAGGGCAGCCGGATCTCCCGGTGCCGAAAAGGGACCGTCCTACCCACTAAACCCCGCGCTGTCCCTCCTCATCCTACAGTCAGCATTGAGATCCAAAGAATGAAGATGTAAGAAAGAGAGTTGCTCTGGAAGAGAGTGTCGGTGTTAAAGGAAGGAAGGGCATGCTCCGATGGTTCGGGCATGTGGAGCGAATGAGAGATGAAAGAATGACAAAACAGATATACAACGCGAAAGTGGATGGACGTAGGAGTCGGGGAAGGCCACGACACATCTGCCACGACCAAATTAATCGTGTGTTAGTTGAAGGTGGTATCAAGAGCCGAGGGAACCGACGTGCATGCATGAAAAGAAAAATGAAAGTTGAAGAAGCAAGTGAGGTGGGTATGGACCGTGCCGTGTTGCGCTCGGTTCTTTCTGCCTGCCCCGCAGGGGATTTGGCGTGAAGGTAGATAGATAGATAGATAAAGCTACGAGTATAGAGAGTTTAAAATCTGTACGTCGAATATATTTGATAATTATTTTCCTAGATATTTTTTTTTACTAGACTTAACTAGACATTCTATCTATGTAACTTCCATTACATCTGATGCTGAAGCTAAAATAGATGTTTTTGTGTCTTTCTGTATCACGCCAAAACTATGAATAGTACCATTTTAAATAATACTGACATAATTTGAGATTATTATTGATCGGATTGATGCCGATATTCTGCGCGGTTCCTTTGGGAGACACGATGAAAAACAAAATGATTTTTGTGTTGTATGATCAACGCATAGGTATTCCGATTTCAATTAACTTCTGATGCAAGAAAGGAATTAAGTGCTTTATGAATTATTCCATACAAGTTTTAATATTGTAGGTTTTGTTGTTCAGAAATTACAGTGATCTCAAATTCAGGGTTGTAAAGTTGCTGTTCGAAATAAATACACGTGATATCTCACTACACCCCCCACCCCCCTGGTGATGTTTCGTGATTTTTGTCAGACCCCCTCCCCCCCCTTTCGAGCCTCACGTGATAAATGGACGACCCCTTAGCTATTTCCACAGTGTCATGACCTATGGCATACTATTATGGGGTAACGCTGCCGACATCGAATGTATCTTTGTGTTGCAGAAAAGGGCTGTCTGGGCTATCTATGGTATGGGGTTTCGGGAGTCATTAAGAGAAAAGTTTAAGGATATCAACATTCTGACTGTGTATTCACAGTACATATATGAAAACTTATTATATACTCATAAAAATAATTGTAAATTTATTAAAAACTAGCTGACCCGCGCAACTTCGTTTGCGTGATAAATGAAGAACCACCCGACCGATTTTGTGCAAACTTCACATAAACCATCTACTAAATAGTCCAAACAAAGCCTAAACATTTGGTTTGGATAGGTCAGTCCGTTCTTGAGTTATAAAATTACAACGAAAAGTGGCATTGATTTTTATATATATAGATAGTGATATCCATAACCTAAACTTAAGAAATAAGAATAAATTGGCTGTACCTAGATTTAGGCTTAATAAAATAAGCAATTCTTTTGCGGGCAATTGTATTCGAATGTACAATACATTGCCGACAGCCGTAACAGGTTTGTCAGTTAATAAATTTAAAACACTAATAAAACTTAAATTGTGCCAGAAAGCTTATTATAGCATTAAAGACTTTCTAGAAGACAAGGCTGCCTGGCAGTGACACGAATTGCTCCTTTCTACATTTAAAAAAAAACTGTATTAGATACTAAGATGAATTAAGAGGGACCGGACTGAGTTTCTTGGGGTGTTCTTCTCAGTCTGTAGCATTTCCGAACCCCCGGTAGAGTCACAAAAATTTTGACAAACCTAAATAATTTTTTAAAAATTTCAAAGGGAATAAATTTTATTTTATTTTATTTTATCTTATTTTATTTTTTTATTTTCCCACAAGCCACTCCATCAGATTTAGAAAATCTAAAAACAGACTCTGACAACAATAAAAACTCACCTCGTAATTTTAATATCTGTTGGGCCAAGCAACCTTCTACCACAAGTTTGAACAGCTACAACGTGGTGTAGTAGGACTCCCTGCCAGATGGACTGAAGACCTGAAGAAGGACAGGGATCGACTGAATACGCAAAGGGCAGGACCGTTTTTTTCTTTTTTTTTATGTGAGGGAAAATCCTCATGGATGTTTTGCCGGGACCGTGTATTGTGGCGTAAATTGGGAGAGGCCTACGTCCAGTAGTGGGCTGCCATAGCCTGATTTGATTGATTGATTGAACAGCTAGGTTGTAACGTCGAACAGTGTGGTGTCAGCTTTGATATCGTGGGTAGGACCTGGAGCGCGCGGGTTGTTGTTCATAGAGTCGACCTCATAGTGGTCTTCTTTCCTCAAAGTCGACTCCTAAAATAATACCTATATTTTCCCTCATCTTACAATCCCGGGTTCTTTAAGAGAAGCATGAAAAGGCACATCACAGGGCCGCCAACTTGAAAACCACTGTCGAAAGTCTTAAGGACTGTGAGACTGGCCCCCAATCGCTAGATGCGCCACGGCTTACCATCAGGCTGGTGGCGACGTCAATTTGGCGAGCTAAATATATAAGAAAAAAAAAAATATCGCAAACGTCATGATAAGTGATGTAAGAATTGCTAATTCAGAGGACAAGTACATTTTCTGTGACAAGCTTATTTAAACATCTATCAATGCCATTGTTGCGATTTTTGTCTCGTACAACTCGACGTCAAGTGTACTTAAGTGATTTAATGTTAGAACTAATATTTCATTAATCTGTTCAATATTGTTGACGACAGGTCAGGATAGTATGGATTGGTCATTTTATGTTTGCAGACTTTTGAAACTAACTTGGCAATGACTCGGATTACAAGTCAATTGTGCAACATGGCAAACAGAATATTTGTAGGTAGGTACCTACTTAATTCAATGATACCTTTCTAATGCCACTAACTATGCCCCTGTCAGCGACGTACCAACTTGATAAACTTTAACTCTATTTACCTTCGTATTTTATTCTTTATCCTTCGATTATTTTATTACTCCTTGGGTTATTTCGGTTTCATCCAAGATCTCAGCTTTTCTTACTTTATTCCAAAGATGCACTCTGATTTTTTCTAGAAAGGGCAGGTACGCAACAGCAGTCGGAATCCGATAATCATTCGGTTTCATATGCAATCTTAAATTAATCGAATGCAGCTATGTAATACGAAATTTTGTAAGTCAATTATATCATTTTTTCTTAAACCTACCTAATACTTTCTCACGGCTCAATCTGTACACGTTAGCAACTGTGGGAACAGTGCTGTTAGTAACACTTGTGCATTGTCTAAATTTGCAATACTTTCTTATATCAGTATGCATAAAAAAATGTTCCTGTATGAAACTTATTAATTTACTAGCTGACCCGCGCAACTTCGTTTGCGTTACATGAGAGTAAGAAAGAGAGAGGTATTGTATTAATATTTCGAGTATTATAAATTTATAATGTTTCCCATCGCACTTACTCCCTTCGCGTCGCTTATATTCATTAGAGCTGACCCGCAAAACTTTGTTGCGTCACATGAGAGTGAGAAGGAGGAGTATTAATATGTAAAGCGATATCATGTTTCCCGTCGCATTTACTTCCGCCCATCCGTTTTTGGTATGGAACTCATCGTGTGCGAATCCGACTCGCACTTGACCGGTTTTTAACGTTCAGTTGACTGGCTAGCAGTGCATACCACGTTTACCTACTCCCGTCGCCGTCGCCATCGTGTCGATCATATTTTAAAACTTAATAAGAAGGTTATTGTAAGTGAACCTAAAAAATAGGCATATATTGCAGTTGAGGACTTTTATTTATAACTTTTTAAGAGGAACAATTTTGTAATACACATTTTTAACGTAACTTAAACCATTTACGCAGCGTAGGTACGCCTCGGAAGGCATCAGGCGGTAAAAAATATTCCCCGTTTTCAAAACATTCTTGATTGCTGCTCCGCTCCTATTCGTTGTAGCGTGATGTTAAAGAGCCTATAGCCATCCTCGATAAATGGTCTATCAAACTGCAAAAGAATTTTCGAAATCCAACTAGTAGTTCCTGAGATCCTAGCGTTCAAACAAACAAACCAACAAACTCTTTAGCTTTATAATATTAGTATGGATAAGTAGTTATCCGGCTTGAAGGACCATAATCTCCTTTATAACTTTAAAAAAATGGAGTGTGTCTGAATAATGCATGGTAACATAAAAGAAATTAATTTGAAACCACTAGGACTAATATCAATTACATCAGCCTATGGCAGTCTACTGCTGGAGACAACACACGGTCCGCATCCATCCCTTCCGCATCCATCCCTTCCGCATCCAGTTTCAGCGTGCGACCTTTTATAGGTCGTCGGTCCATGTGGCGAGTGTACGTCTTACCCTACGTTTGCCAAGTCGCGGTCTCCACTCCAATACTCGTTTGCTCCATCGACCGTCGGCACTTCTGCTGATGTGGTCGGTGCACTGTCACTTTGATGTGCTTATTCTGCAAGCTACATCTGTCGCATAGCTTATTTCACCAATGTACAGACACGACAACTTTACTATATTTTATTAGCGCTAATAATACTAATTAAAGATCAAATTCCACCAGATTAGTTATATATAGTATTAGTTAAACAGTAGTTCTACCAAGTTGAAACACGCAAGACTCCCATCACTTTTAGTCGGTAGTGCCAGAGAGAAGACCTTAATTCCCATTGGTACCACTGGTGGTGTCACGGGGATAAATACGATTCCCCGTGACACCACTGGGGGTACAACTTGGTGGTGTCACGAGGAAGGAACGTGCAGAACAAATATACATAGATATAGTAAGACTCATTCAGGTACATAAGTTTTAAATTCTTATTTTAGGGATTATTACAATTGATTTTCAAGCAAGCAGGGGCCACCAGGGCTCAGAAAAAAGTTGTAAAGTTTTTCTTTTGAGAGTATACCTGGACACAAAAGATGTAAAAGCTCGCGATGGATCAAGTGAATGCAACTCATTCAAACGTCTGGTTTCATCATCAGCTTTTGCTCTAGTACCGAAAATGTCAGCAGCCAGTTCTATCTACGGATCACAAATCCATAAATTACGTCTCTCAATAAATATAATTACATACCGGTCATAAAGTACTTAATTTAAAGTTACACGAAGCTTAAGCTGAAGTTCTTGGTCAATCGACGAAGTTTTGATTGATGAATGTGGTACAGAGTTCGATTTAATCAGGCCGTGGGATCTTCATACGTAAAACTAGTGGAACTGTACTTTTGTTTGTTGTAAGTAGTTCCTCCAAGTAGAGGGATAGTAGGTACTCAACTCCCCCCCCCCCCCCACAATTTAGAAGCGGGATAACACCCGCACCAACCCCCGGGAACCCTGGAACATCCTTCCGAGGGCTTTCCTTGGCAGTGTGGTTTTATTCGATTTGAGTGCGGCATAGCATCCATGTAAAATTTTCACACATAAAAAATACCCCAAAACCTTCAAAGTACGTACCTAAGCCTGGTTGAATAGGAGGGAGGGAAGTCAAGTAACTTTCTTTTCAACTCTCTTCATTTTTCGATACTGTTTCTAACTGCTTGTGGGCCTTTATGGAGTTCGAGCTGGAATACCCATAAAAGCCTGGTTGAGAATCGGTACTAATTACCAGTCAGTCAAGCTAAATCATTATCTTGGTCATATTAAACGGTTATAATATTATACTTAATGCCCATTGATCGCTATTTAATCTCTTTATATTTGTGTCATCGCGTGTTGTAAATATGAAGAAGCTAATTCCTCAAACTTTCTCTCTTACGAGTTCGTTATCTATACGAGTTTAACGCATACAATAAATATTAGCAAAATTATGTTTAATAAGAAGGTCAACAGTATATTACCACCTTATTGTAGTTTGTTCTATTATATAATATTAAACATCATACGTAATTGAATTATCTATTCAGGTAAGTACGTATTTAATTCTGCGCATTGGTTAATGCTAGGGCTGTCGCATATTTTACTGCTAAGGTTCTCTGATACTCTAGGTACCTCAAGACAAGTGCTTACTACAGAGTTGTTTCTTAGTACTTGAGGTTTGGTTGGTGGGAATTCAACCTTAAGTTCGTATACGTTCGACTTGTTAGCCTCTACTACTCTACTACCTGTCATGCATTTTCCTAGTTGATTCCTTACTTGACTTCTTTAGATGAAATCTGCTTTCTGGATATTGATGCTTACTCCGGAATCGAAGAACGTTTATCTCAAATTCCGAAAACTGCTATACTGTTTTCAATCGGTAATTTTAAACGGTTGTTCCATTATTAATTTGTAGCAGATTTGACTCCGTCAGCACGAGACCACTCAAAAATTTTAATACAAAGTTGTTCTGCAAGAGACCTACCTAAAACCGCCAACGCTGCCTGTATTCACGTCATCCACGCGTGCTGAATTTGACAAAGAGCAAAAATTAAGGAGAGCTTTAGCCTATTCCCCTTTAGTATAGAAGAGTCTATAATGTTACGAATGTTATAGGTATTCCTTTCGGTAGCACACTTTGAACCGATGATAAATAGTAACCTAATTTAATGCCTTATTGATCTATCAATTTGCAATAAATACATTGAGACAACCCTGCAGAGACAGTTACCTATCACCATACAAACGATTCAAACATGCTGAATCTATTGACACACTAATTCTAGACAATGTGAACTCGCAGACAGATGAGACGTTAGACACCACCTTTTCTTTTCAAACCATCACCACAGCAATACCTAAACGATTTTTGACACGTCATTTCGCAAGTAGGTTAGCGTGAAGTTTAAAGGCCATTGTCTATTACGGTAACTTCATACCCATCCATCTCCATTTTCAGCGTCTTCAGCTCTAACAAATCATCGACGAGGCATTTAATCATAGAGCCTCGTTTGTCCGTTAAAACCACATATATAAGTCAAGTCGTAGAATGTGGTTTCCCTATTTAACTTGGTTATGTGGTGAACTAGGTCTATGTGTGTCATTAGCAACCCAGTACTCCCATTTTTACAAAGGCTAGTTGCCTACGGTTGTCGAAGATGAGCTGGACTGGGATGGATAAAATATAACATTAATATATTGTGAGAGAGTTTGAAAGTGGCACCAGTGACTGACTAAAAAATAAGAGGAAACCGTCTGTATTGATATGGGAATGTGATTAGAAGGAATGAAAGACATGTAACCTAAAGAGTGATGAATTTGAATGTTGAGGGATGGAGAGCCAAAGGAAGGCCAAAGAAAATATGAATGGATTGTGTAACGAATGACATTAATGTGAAAGGAGGGAATGATGAGACGATAGTATTAATAAAGGAATGGAAATAGAAGATGTATTGTGCCGGCCCGATATAAACTGGGATAAAGGCCGAAGTAAATAGACGGACTCTATTGTAGATACCAAATCATAATCATAACTTTTTTGCCAACCAAGTGTAGGTACTGTAGGTACACTAAAAGGTCTTAAAAATAAAATATGGTCACAACTCAGTAGCCTTTTTAAGGCATTGCAAATAAGAGAAAAAAATAACAAAAATTAATTAAGAAACTATCTCTCCTCATTATGCAAAATATAACTATGTATAACATTTCAATGTACTCACAACTTAAAGGTAACAAAATCCGATCGTAGTTACGTTCGTCATACCGTTTGCCTCAAATTAGTCGGAATGGTTTCTCCGTCAAATTAGTATAACCAGCAACGTCTTTAAATCATTATCATTCTTCATTTGGCGTAATTATATAAGACGTGTGTAATAAATTCGTGCCAGCAAGAAGCGTTTGATTTGTTGCGATGCCAGACACATTTGGAATGATGATTTGGGTGATGAGCGTTCTTTCAATGTAATCATGATTATAATTTAGTATTACCTGGGTGTGCTCCGTAAATATATGCAGACTTATTTAGAATTTTAAACCACCTCTTAGTAAATGATAACGTGACCTGTTATGAAGTAATAGCAGCAGACGTCTCAGTCAGGGTAGGTCAATGGTACCAATAAGATACAATTGATTATATAGGCACCAGTACTTACAGACCTAATACTTGATGAGCTATTTCGCAGGAGGTTCATGTTCCTTTGTTATTTTTAGCTGTTTGACTGTGTTGGTACCCAAAGTCTGTAGGCAATCCTGGAACATCCTTCCGAAGTTTTCCGAAACCGTGTGATTTTGTTACACATTTACAAAAAAGTTGGATACATTTTTAAATGCTTATATGAAGCAAAAAACAGCACTCCTTTTTACTATAAAGAAGCCTATCTACTTACTCCTGTCTATCAATGCGTGTGCGTACATTAAATCGTCAGGTTGCTTGATGCGCACAATCGTTTTCTCATTCATTAGACGCTTATTGAATTTTGAAATAAAGTAGTGTTTTATAGATGTTTTTAATGAGGAGCTATGTGCATTGGAATCAAATTGCTCTTAAAGGGTATTGAAGTATAAGTTTGAATCGAGTCAGGTGTTATATCGATTGGAGAATTAATTGTATCGCTATCAGAGCAAGTTCATGAACAAGAACGTGTTTGTATAACGGTCAATGACGTCTGCGAATTTTAAATTCAATTTTATACTCTTACATAATTATGACTGCCTCTGTGGCGCAGTCGGTAGTGATACCGCCTGCGGCGCTGGAGGTCGTGGGTTCGATTCCCACCGGAGACAAATATTTGTGTGACCCATAAATGTTTGTCTCAAGAGTCTGGGTGTTTCTATGTATAACATGTATGTATTTAAAAGTATATAAGTATTAATATCCGTGGTCTGATACCCATAACACAAGCAGGTTATTCCTAGCTTACTTTGGGATCAGATAGCGTTGTGTGAGATGTCTGTGAATATTTATATCTATATATATATAAAAATGTTGTGTGCGTTTGTGTATCTATTAAAAACTCAAAATTTACTGAATCGATTGAGCTCAAAATTGGACACGATATACAATAGGATTCAGAGATGGTTTTAGGTTACTTTATACACTTTTATCATAACAGCAATAAGAATAAAATAGCTTTAAATAGTAGATTGTATAACAAGGGGGCAAAATAGTATTTTTACGGCGAGGGCGCTACTTTGAATCACGAGCGAAGCGAAGGATTCTAGAATAGAATCCCGAGCATAGCGAGGGATTCTAACGTAGAATCCTGAGCGCAGTGAGGGATTCAAAGTACACCGCCCGAGGGGAAAATAATTTGCCCTCGAGTAATATACTCTACTTTTCATTCCCTTTCTATGAGAAAAACGTATACTAAGTTTTGTACGACGTAGTTACCTTCTATAGTTATTGTTCCAGGAGTTCATGGATTGTCACTTTCATAACTTGACGTAGAACTTATTATATTTGCAGAATAGAATAAAATGTGTTTACTGATTACAAGAACATTAATAATGAGGAACACGAACAGATAAATGGCGCTCTTTAGTTTTTTTTTAGTTAGCTCAGGACACCGCGCTGTGCAGCCAACACTTACCAGCCAGTAATTCAATACAATTTGCATTCGATTTCTATGAAATTTTCAAGTTCCAAATTCAAATCCTTTGCCGCCCGCTAAAAAGCTCTTAACAGAAAAGAGCTATTTTGCGCCCCGTTATCGTGGTGCAAAGTGATTCTTTTCGAATAGAAGGAATGAAAAAGTGATTTTACCAATAGATGGCGTTGGTCGTTTTTTTAAATTATATTCTGTCAGCTTCAGAACAAAATATTATAAACAACCTATTTAGAAGGTACCTACCAGATTGATGTTTTTTAAGAGAAGTTTGATTGCGGCCTTCTTGCATTCAGAATAATAAAAGAGAGTACTTACCTAATAAAGAGGTCAGATATGTTTTGCATGTTATTTTTGAACTTTTTGGACATTCGGAATTTTGGAGTTTTGGACTTTAGACTTTTTGAATTTTGGAGTTTTGGAGTTTTGGAGTTATGGAGTTTTGGACTTTTGGACTTTTAGAATTTTAGACTTTTAGACTTTGGAGTTTTGAACTTTTGGACTTTGGACTTTTGGACTTTTGGACTATTGGACTTTTGGACTTTTGGACTATTGGACTTTTGGACTTTTGGACTTTTGTACTTTTGGACTTTTCGAGTTTTGGGCGTTTGACATTTTGGACTTTTGGAGTTGGAGTTTTGGAGTTTTAGAGTTTTAGACATTTAGAGTTTTAGACATTTAGAGTTTTGGAGTTTTGGAGTTTTGGAGTTTTAGAGTTTTAGAGTTTTGGAGTTTTGGAGTTTTGGAGTTTTGGAGTTTTGGAGTTTTGGAGTTTTGGAGTTTTGGAGTTTTGGAGTTTTGGAGTTTTGGAGTTTTGGAGTTTTGGAGTTTTGGAGTTTTGGAGTTTTGGAGTTTTGGAGTTTTGGAGTTTTGGAGTTTTGGAGTTTTGGAATTTTGAAGTTTTCGAGTTTTAGAGTTTTAGAGTTTTAGAGTTTTAGAGTTTTAGAGTTTTAGAGTTTTAGAGTTTTAGAGTTTTAGAGTTTTAGAGTTTTAGAGTTTTAGAGTTTTAGAGTTTTAGAGTTTTAGAGTTTTGGAGTGGAGTTTTGTACTTTTGGAGTTTTGGAGTTTTAGAGTTTTGGAGTTTTGGAGTTTTGGAGTTTTGGAGTTTTGGAGTTTTGGAGTTTTGGAGTTTTGGAGTTTTGGAGTTTTGGAGTTTTGAAGTTTTGGAGTTTTGGAGTTTTGGAGTTTTGGAGTTTTGGAGTTAAGGAGTTTTGGAGTTTTGGAGTTTTGGAGTTTTAGAGTTTTGGAATTTTGAAGTTTTAGAGTTTTAGAGTTTTAGAGTTTAGGAGTTTTAGAGTTTTAGAGTTTTAGAGTTTTAGAGTTTTAGAGTTTTAGAGTTTTAGAGTTTTAGAGTTTTAGAGTTTTAGAGTTTTAGAGTTTTAGAGTTTTAGAGTTTTAGAGTTTTAGAGTTTTAGAGTTTTAGAGTTTTAGAGTTTTAGAGTTTTAGAGTTTTAGAGTTTTAGAGTTTTAGAGTTTTAGAGTTTTGGAGTGGAGTTTTGTACTTTTGGAGTTTTGAAGTTTTAGAGTTTTAGAGTTTTAGAGTTTTAGAGTTTTAGAGTTTTAGAGTTTTAGAGTTTTAGAGTTTTAGAGTTTTAGAGTTTTAGAGTTTTTTAGAGTTTTAGAGTTTTGGAGTTTTGGAGTTTTGGAGTTTTGGAGTTTTGGAGTTTTGGAGTTTTGGAGTTTTGGACTTTTGGACTTTTGGACTTTTGGACTTTTGGATTTTTGGACTTTTGGACTTTTGGACTTTTGGACTTTGGACTTTTCGAGTTTTGGGCGTTTGACATTTTGGACTTTTGGACTTTTGTACTTTTGGACTTTTCGAGTTTTGGGCGTTTGACATTTTGGACTTTTGGAGTTGGAGTTTTGGAGTTTTAGAGTTTTAGAGTTTTAGACATTTTAGAGTTATAGAGTTTGGAGTTTTGGAGTTTTGGAGTTTTGGAGTTTTGGAGTTTTGGAGTTTTGGAGTTTTGGAGTTTTGGAGTTTTGGAGTTTTGGAGTTTTGGAGTTTTGGAGTTTTGGAGTTTTGGAGTTTTGGAGTTTTGGAGTTTTGGAGTTTTGGAGTTTTGGAGTTTTGGAGTTTTGGAGTTTTGGAGTTTTGGAGTTTTGGAGTTTTGGAATTTTGGAGTTTTGGAGTTTTGGAGTTTTGGAGTTTCGGAGTTTTGTAGTTTTGGAGTTCTGGAGTTTTGGAGTTTTGAAGTTTTGGAGTTTTGGAGTTTTGGAGTTTTGGACTTTTAGAATTTTAGAATTTTAGACTTTGTAGTTTTGGACTTTTGGACTTTGGACTTTTGGACTATTGGACTTTTGGACTATTGGACTTTTGGACTTTTTGACTTTTTGACTTTGGACTTTTGAACTTTGGAACTTTTGGACTACTACTAACTCCTATGATATTTCTTTCGAAAAATAAGGTCATGAAGAAGTTTCTACGTGTGTACAATAGTTCACACATACATTTTTTTTAATTGTACCCATCATTTAGTTTGTTACTCATTTCTCATAGGCACATAAAACCACCATAAAAAAGTCACAGCGAAGCGTGGCAGGGTACCGCTAGTTTATATTATAATTATTATGCTCAACAGTTCCTTCATTTTGCAGGGAGTCTCAGTACATTCTAATATTATTTAGTTCGTCTCTTCAATGGCATTTATTTACAACCTGTGGGTAGTAAAAATATGATAGTGGCAATTGATTACAGTCTTGAATAAAAGCACTAAATAAAATAAAAAATAATTCTCTTTGAAATTAAAAAAAATCGGTTGTCTGTAAAGTCGGTTTACGGACGATGGTTGAACGTGACAACGTCATAAGAATATAAAAATAACATTACAAAACCAAGAGAAATATAAAAACACATCAATTGATAACAGTGCCATCTGTTGAAAACATTACTAAAATAAATAGAACGCCTCAGAGCGAGGCAGAGCGAGGTAACGCGAGGGAGGTAACGACGTATTGCGTCATCTTTTTTCGTTCGTACAGCCGGCTCCATCGAATTATAAGACGTTGTCACGTCAAAAAATCGTCAAAACTGTTGTAACTCTACTGAGGGTTTGGAAATGCAACACACTGAGAAGAACACCCCAAGAAACTCAGTCGGGCTTTTTTCAATTGTAAGTACATTTAGGTGCAAGGAGAACAGGTCAGGTACAAAAGAAATAATGCAGAAAGCGTGGGTACGTAAGTATTTGATGACAGACAGACAGACGGACTGCGAAGTTTCAGTTATAGGGTCCCGTTTTACCCTTTGGGCACGGGACCCTAGTTATGTGATGATTACGAATGTGAAATTTGACACAGTCAAAGTTTTATACATAGAGAAGAAGTGCTTAGAGCTACTTTTTAGGGTTTCGTAGCCAAATGGCAAAAACGGAACCCTTATAGATTCGTCATGTCTGTCTGTCTGTCTGTCCGTCTGTCTGTCCGTCCGCGTGTCACAGCCATTTTTCTCCGAAACTATAAGGCCTATGCTATTGAAACTTGGTAACTAGATGTATTCTGTGAACCGCATTAAGATTCTTATATAAAACTAGAAAAAAAGTAGTAAATTTTGGGGGTCCCCATACTCAGAACTGAAACTCAAAAATTATTATTTCATCAAACAACCCATACGTGTGGGATATCTATAGATAGGTCTTCAAAAATGTTATTGAGGTTCGTAACATCATTTTTTTCTAAAATGAATAGTTTGCGCAAGAAACACTTCCAAAGTGGAAAAATGTGTCCCCCCCCCCCCCCCCCCCTCTAACTTCTAAACTAAGAGAATGATAAATCTAAAAAAAATATATGATGTACATTGCCATAAAAACTACCAACGAAAATTAGTTTGAACGAGATAGAGCTGTTAGTTTTTTTTTAATACGTCATGAACCCCAATTTTCGGTTAGCAAAATCACTACCACTGCGAACGTGTTAAAACATCAATCTAAGTTACAACGAACTTTTATATTATGTTGTTACTTGCTGCTACAAAATCCTTCATGGGCGAGTCCAACTCGCACTTGGCCGGTTTTTTAAACTAATTCGGTATTTACTAAAATCATCAACTTAAAACCTCGTACACCTCTTCACATTCATACATGTACAATATTTCCTCACAACATCTATGGAATTGGCAAATAGATTCGAGTGCTATTACGAGAACACGTAAAAAGCTCGACGTTTATGTAAACTTGCGTGCTATAAGATTCATCTCACGTATCGATAACTCGTAATCTTACGTCTTTGTCCTACTTTATTGTGCCAATTCTGTTCTTGGCAATATTACTATTGTTTTTCGTTTTATTTTATTTACGCTTTTATTAGGTCGTCGTGTATGTAACTAACAATGTAATGGAATCTAAGGAAACTAATTTAACCATCTTCCAAGGATCGTAGCGTCATGAAAATTGGCAGCCGTAATGTGACAATACAATAATATGGTACTATCAAACTGATATCATGATGGAGCCGGAAAATAGGCACTGAAACTTCGATGGAACCAATGGAATCTAAGGTAGCTAATTTAACCAGCTTCCAAGGATCGTAGCGTCATGAAAATTGACAGCTGTTTTAAGTCATGGCCTACCTATTTAGTTTTATTTATAGCAATTACTTTATTCTATCTTTATTTCTATCTATCTATTTTAATAGTTATAATTGATTCCTAGATATCAGTGCATTAGGGACCTGAGCGTCAAGTTTGTTTGAAAAAAATTCAACCCTCACACTACTAGTAGTTTGATTATTGAGTCTCTTTATCTGAGCTTTAAAACCAGCGTTTGTAGTTCTGTGTTCAGTTTTCTACTATTCTTCTTCCACTTCGTAGTTCGTACCATCTTCAGCATATCTTGTGGTGAATGAAATCAACTTAAGCGAATTTTTGGGTGTAGTTCTCCTTCAGGAAGGTCTCACGTAGCAGTTAGTTAGTTGGTCACTATCACTATATACACGCTTTAAGTACAACGAGTTTCGGATTAACGTTCCAGGCTCACAAATCTGTACCTTTTACTAAGTTTTATGTTAGGATAGTAATTGTTAACGTTGAACTTGATTTTGAATGATGTAAGTAGTAGTACTACTATTAATACCTTTGATAAACGACTATTTTGAGACAAAAAATTAAATACCTATCCTATTACATCTGTTCGTCAAATAAAAATATCCTATTAAGCCATATATTAAGAGATAATTCAAGTCATATATAAAGAGCACGTTAATGATTAAAGCATATTATGGCATCAATGATTACATTCAAGACAAAGATGTCTGGAAACAAATTCCTGCACCTGCATCTCAACGGTTATACAGGCTGAATTTTTCAAAAGGGATTGGATGGCCAACTCTGAAACTATAAGGAATAGCGAGAAATGCTCAAAGGAGTCACGAGCCCGATTTTAATAAAACTTAAAACCTCATTATTAGATTTTTGAAAAACCAATAATCCTAGCCGGGAATGGAACCCGTTCATTTTGAAAAAATAACAACACCCTATATTATTACAGCGTACGATAGTGTTGCTATTAAGGATCTTATTCTGGGAAGTAATGACATACGGCAAACTAAAGAAAAGTGCTCATCTTTAACAAAATACAATTTATTTTTCTTACGTTAACTGATTAATTGTTCAAAATGTAGACCATTGTTTTCAATACATAGCTGGATTCGAGACCTCAAGGATCGTACTGCATTCAATATTAGTGATTTCGTCTATAATATTCCCCAAAGAATCATTCTGAGCATGATTTAAAACACGGAATAGTTACGATCTATTCTGGGACTTTGAACAAAACAAATTATGATACAAAATTTACGTACATGAAATATGAATTCTATTAACTTTCCAAACTTTCCTTAAATTTGCCGTATATCATTACTTCGCAGAATTTGATCCTTATCAGCGACACTATCGTATGGTGTAATAATATAGGGTGTGTTTATTTTTTCAAAATCAACTGGTTTGATTCCCAGCTAGGATTATAGGTTTTTCAAAAATCTAATGATGAGGTTTTAAGTTTCATCAAAATCGGGCTCGTGACTCCTTTGAGCATTTTTCGCTATTCCTTATAGATTCGGATTTGGCCATCCAATCCCTTTTCAAAAATTCACCCTGTATATTAAAATACCAGAAATCAAAATGCCTTTACTTAAAATGCATTAGACCAAAATACCCGAATTCAAAATACCTTAACATTCAAAATACCTTATTTCAGTACACCTTACCGTAAAATGTCTAAATTTAAAATACAAATAATTATTATATCAGAATTCAAAATACAAATTTTCAAATATCCTTAATTTAAAATACCGAAAATAGAATACAATGTGTCACTGTCACTGTCATAATTGCGTGGAATGTAACACATATTTATATATTGTCTTTTCTATAATAATTTCAGTCACCAAAATTTAAGGAACAATTATACAATCTTGTGCTTGGAATATAAAATAAACCATAACCTACTGGGTATTATTAGGTATATATTATGCTATACCAGTTCATTATATAGCGCATAGTTAATAAATGAATGATTTAAGAAATAAAGATGTATTGCCACTTACACGTTTTGTTATTTGGCTTTAACTTATTTACACCCCCCCCCCCCCCCCTAAGTGAAGCCGCAGTTGTCGCCGTAGGTCTTTTGGTCCTTGGGTATCCTTCTGAGGGCTTACCCGGGGCTCCCAACTGTAGGCTGTTATGTAGGATACGTGTGGTTTTTAGTCGGTAGGAATCCGGCATAGTATCCATGTAGGATTTACCTCATGTTAAAACACTTTGATTCAGAGTTACAAAAGTACTACAGTGGGCTAACGAAAAATCAAAAAAAAAATAACCACGAAGGCTAAGGCGGGAGCTCCGCTTCGCTTCGCTCCCGGCTTAGTCTTCTAACCTAACCTATCCGAGTCGGGATACTCTGAGTCGGGGTGTTAACCATTCACAGATATATAGCATCCATGTAGGATTTAAATCATGTTAAAAAAAGGTATTTTGTGTTTGAACATTTTAGGATAAGGTATTTGATAAATTTATTTTTTGGGTTTCGGTTATTCGACCGTAAGGCATTTTAAATTATTTATATTATAAATATTTGCCTTTTGAATATTGATATTTCGATTTCGGGTATTTTGGGCTCGGGCATTTTAAGTAAAGGCATTATGATTTCTGGTATTATGACGGTATACCATCTCAAATCAATTGATGTATACTATGTAATGCTTAATATTGTTATTTTTTAAACCGGCGGAGTTGCTTGCCGATTCTCCTGTGCTGTTGTCTGTAGATCGGTGTGACATTCATAAGATAAGAGCCTCTTTGGGGCCTAAATTGAATAAATAATTATGATTATGATTATGATTAAGCGAGATTGGAAAGGTACACTAAAATACGGATCTTTTTATTTTTAACTTGTTCTCTATTGTGGCTGTTTATTAAACGAAAAGCCGGTTTTTGGTTGAAGACGCAACTTTTTGTAATTAATTATATCACTGCAGCCACACTACATCATATTTATTGCTTGGAAATGTTGTTTTAACGTGGACAGACTGGACAGGTTATTTTTATTTTATCAATTAACTAGTTCTTTCTGTTGACGATGTGAAATTTCCTATCAATGTGTCCTTATTATTTAGTGACTAGCGGACGTCACGCGGTTTCACCCGCGTAGTTCCCGTTCCCGTGGGAATACGGGAATAAAATATAGCCTATGTTCACCGCAAAGAGTGTAGCTTCCCAACAGTGAAAGATTTTTTCGAATCGGTCCTGTAGTTTCGGAGCCTTTTCGTTACAAACAAACAAACAAAAAAACAATCTTTCGTCTTTATAATATAATATTAGTATAGATAGATACGTTACAATAGAGAGGAGAGTAAGCATTAAGGATTTGCAATTCTACCCTTAAGGACGCAAACTAAGGTATGAAAGTTTGTTCTTATCAAAATATTTGCAAACGAAGATTAGAGATATGAGGTGCAACAGGAGTTTGACTGGAAGTAATTCGCATGCGAAATCGGACGGCACAGCTTGTTCTAAATATTTATGCATTTTGAAATCTGTAAATGTCTCATATTTTATTTAGCGTTGACTCTTTCTCTCATACATCATATCAAACGCAAGGTTGTAAAATTGCACCTCAGAACTGCAACTTTAAAGTTTCCAATATCAGTACGACTTGAACTCAGGGTCCAAACCACAAGCAACACCAACACAAACAGACAAACATACAGCTCTGTTACCACATCACTTTACTAAGTGATATGCTAAATGATCCACTATAAAGTGTTAAGCAAGACACTACTTAAGATTCAACGGTGTTTGCCCGGCGCAAGCGCATTGCTGTGTGTAGATTATTGCTCGTTCGTTCTAAGTTTGCCACTCGGCTCCATACTTAAGTCGAATTTTTAATAAGACGAAGTAAATTGACAGCAACTAATGTCACTTCTTCATACAATGTTGCTTATTTTCTATGACGAAGTGACATTAGCTGCTGTCAATTTACTTCGTCTAATTAAAAATTCAGGTATACGCCTCTACGCCAGCAGCAAACTTAGAGCGAACGGGTAATACCTATCTGTTACGATGACTTACACTTGAGGGGAAAAACTAATACCGTGACACACTTGAGGCCACGGCAATGAAAGAAACGACCTTGTGTACTCGCCTTAGTCATGTAAATGGCTTTTAATGAGCTTGCAAATACAGTTTTGCACTAAAAGTTGGTACATATAAGTAGTATGTTGTCCTTTCGCTTATTTGTTACACATTATGTCCTAAAGAAACTATTAGATGACCTTGGAACAAAATGATCATAGTCCTGATAGCCATAAAAGCCTCACGATGGTAGTGAGTCAAAGTACCTACTACATCTTACTGCAATTCTTTTTGCAATTTTTTAACAAGTTAGCATCAGGTCCAAGTTTATGTATACACTAGCTGTTGCCTGCGACTTCGTACGCTGCATTTTATATGTGATTCTTTAGATTGATATAACTTTATTATTTATGAACCGATTGACATGAAACAAAAATTAAATGTTTAGTGGAGTAAATCGCAACGCAATAATCTATTTATAATATGCCAGCATTTATGAACACAACGTAGTAGCAACGTGTTTATTATCCTAGGATATTCAATACAATATCTACATCGTACTATTGTAGCTATGGTATTAGAGAAGTAGTATCATGGGAAAGTAGAATTACCCATGACATTACTTACCTACTGCTAGTCCCGAGCAGTAGTGCCAAAGGTAAAAAAGGTATTATTTTGCTGTAATATGAGAACTATTTGCAGAATCTAATAAAACAATTTAAACATGACTGTACTGTTTCTGCCCAATGTGAAATTCGTCCGAAATTGAATCCGTCCAACATGGAATCCGTCCAGCATGGAATCCGTCCTAAGTGGCCAGAAGGATAAAGAAAACCGCATTGCAATCGGTTGAGCGGTTGCTGACATTAGCGTGCACAAACGTACAGACAAACAGACAGTTACGATTTTATTATACGTATTGATTGATGATTGATGTTTGATTGATATTGATTGGTGATGATATAGGTATAATTGGAAATCAATTGAGGCAAAATAATTTAGAAGTTGACAAATTAACATAATACACATTTAAATACGCAGAAAATGTTAGTCAACAAGGAATACAAGAGACAAGACTGGCTATGCTCCGTCAAGACATAGAAGAATTCCTTCCCATCGACGTCGATTTGTAAAGTTCCCATAAAACTGGCTGCCGTGAGACAGAAGAATAGTCAAACATGTAATATTTGACCTGTGTAAATCGATTTTCAATGAAGTAAACAATTGCATAGTAAACTAATGTTATATAATCGTTAACACTGCTTTAGGTTATGCATTATGAAGGATTGCGTATGTATTCTACATATAATGTTTATAGAAAGTAGTAATCTCAGGCTATTCTCTAGATTAAATAAACCATCACCATAACTTGTCTTGAAATACTTGAAATAAATCGATATTGTCGACGTTTTTGCTAGTTTTTTCCTTTGTACGACTTATGTCTAAAAAGCTTTGATCAAAAATACCAGAAATTGAAGCTAAAAAGAAATATTTGGTACCACTTAGGTAATACCTACTAAATTCCACTTCCACGAGACACACTTTAGCGAGATGCCTAGTGGTTTGATAAAGAAAGCATGTCTTGTCCTATACCTACATTTTTAAAATATCTCTATTTGGAAGTGCCATAGTCGAAGCTTCTTTATTTCCATTCATATCGCTGTTGTAAGGGGAGGAAGCAATATAATTACTAACCATTTCACACAGATCTATTTGATCTTTATACTTAGTATATATTGTGTTCTGATATCTGTGATTGTGTCAGAGTCTGGGCCAAAACTGTGATAGAGTAGACTCTAAACTTACTATGATAACTGAATGTCGACTCCACGAGGTACTTACTAGACGCGCTTGACGGTCTCCCTATCTGAATCATTAATTGTCCTGAGGTGACGGATAGCCTCTCGCCGTTGGCGCTTCGAAGAACCAATATAAAGTCATCAATAGAAATTTGCCTATCTTCCTAGAACTTGAAAATAACCAACCTTTTAATTTCCTTTTCCAGTGGCGAGTGCGATACCCATCGCGGATGTCCCACGTCCGCCGCCAGCGAGCTATACCACCGTCAGTGCCATTCCCCTGCGAAGAAGCCGTCTCCTGGGGCCGCAGTCCTCAGCGCCCCACATCCGTCCATCGTCTCAGGCCGGGAGACATAGACGTAGTAGCTGCTTTAGGAGACTCGCTTGTAGCTGGTAGCGGTGCGTTGGAAGAATTCGCTCTAGGAGCTTTCGTGGAATATCGTGGGGTATCTTGGTGTGCTGGTAAGGCAGAATAAGCTATTTTACAAGCTTTTATATAACTTGCTTTGTATGTATGTATGTAAGGTACAAATTTTGCAAGTAAGATTTGTTTTATATTTATATCTATATCAATTATTATATGCATTCATATTTTATTCATAGTTTTAAACACATTTTTGTCTTTCTTATACCATTCTAAGCTGGACGGGAGCATACGGCCCAACTGATTAAAAGTGGTCACCGTAGCTTATGGACGTTTGCAAACCAACTGAAGACCTAACCTACTTAAGGATCCTTTAAAAGAACCCCATAGTGTTGTATAAAATGGGAAAATCGGTGTTCATTTTCCAGTCTAAGTGGAAGGAACTCGCTATCGGACCTCACCTCACGGTATATATCTATTTGGAGGTATAGCTATTTATTTATTTATTTTACACATTATTGTAAGTGTTGTGGAAGTTGCAAAGTAAATATTTTTTTTAAATTATGGTACATAAATAACGTGCAAGAAGATGTACGATGGGCGGCCTTATCGCTAAAATGCAATTTCTACCAGTCATCCTTAGGATGGAGAACGTTGGATGAGATATAATGCAAGGAAAATTACATCCATACTAATATTATAAAGCTGAAGAGTTCTTTTACAGTTTGATAGTCCATCTATTGACGATGGCTATAGGCTATATAACATCACGCTAAGGCAAATAGGAGCGGAGCCGCCATCAAGAATGTTTCGAAAACGGGGAATATTTTTCACCGTCTGAGAGCTTCCGAAGCGTACGCTGCGTAAATGGTTAAAGTTACGTAAAAATTGTGTATTACAAAATTGTTTCTCTTAAAAAGTTATGAAAAAAAGTCCGGGACAGCATATGTCTATCTTTTAAGGTTCGCCCACAATAACCTAATTTGTCTATCTCTTAAGGTCCGCTCACAATATTTTAAAACCGAAGAGTTTGTTTGTGCTACGTTCTCAGAAACTACTGGTTGCATTTCAAAAAATATTTTACAGTTTAATAGTCAATTAATTGAGGACGGTTAATGACAGTATAACATCACGCTAAGACGAATAGGGGCGGAGCAGCCATGAATAATGTTTTGAGAACGGGGAAAATTTCTTTCTTTTCAGAGCTTCCATTGCGTACACTGTAAAAATGGTTAAAGTTACGTAAAAATAGTGTACTATAAAATTGTTCCTCCTAAAAAGTTAAAAAAAAAAAGTCCTTAATCGCATATGCCTATCTTTTACGGTTCGCTTACAATAACCCTCTTGGTAAGTTTTAAAATATGAGCGAGGCGACGACGGCAGTTATCGTGGTCTGCAGTCGTAGCCAGTCAAGTGAACGATAAAAACCGGTCAAGTGCGAGTCGGATCCGTACCATAAAAGGACGGGCGGAAGTAGATGCGACGGGAAACATCATATCACTTTACATATTAATAACACGCCTCTCTCCTTCTCACTCTTATGTGACGCAAGCGAGGTTGTGTGTGTCAGCTCTAATGAACATAACCGACGGAGTAAATGCGGCGGGAAATATTATATCACTAAATATTTATACTACACTTCTTTCTTTCTCACTCCCATGTGACGCAAACGAAGTTGCGCGTGTCAGCTAGTCCATTATATCGATGTAAGTTGCACTACGAATAATATAAAAGAGACATTTCAGCTGTTCTAATACTTACACATCATTACATGCTCAACATTAGTCATCATTATAATCATCTCAGCCGGTTTGGCGCCCACTGCTGGCCATAGGCCTCCCCCAAGGATCGCCACTACTTTTGGTCTTGTGCCGCCGCATCCTTCAGGCTCCCGCTTTCTTTATAAGGTCATCTGTCCACCTTGCGGAAGGTCATCCCTGCGTCTGCGTTTTGCCGTTACGTCACCGGACGCCATTAAAGTACTTTTCGACTTCATGGCCGTCAGCTCTACGATCAATATGGCCCACCCACCACTACTTATTTTGCGATTTTTTCAACTATGTCGGTGATCCAGGTCCGCCCCTGGAGTTCCTTGTAACCGTTTCGATCACGAAAGGACACACCTAGCATGCAACATAAGTAAAATTAACTATTATTTTACTATCTTCCATAACATAAGACCTAAGTATAAGAGCTACACCAGAATGACTTGCTTGTGGTAAGCACTGTACAGCTCCTAACCGCAATCACTTCCTCAGTTGAGCTAAACAGTTCTGAACGGCAACCACAAGCTGATTACGTCGCGTCTATAGTTTAACTGTTTTTAGGTAAATTGCTAAGACCAGACAGCAAGACAGCGAGTGTTGTTACTTACTCGATTTCTTCGTCATCTGAGCGGTAATTCCCGGTCTCTTCCAACTTCTCCTCCCCCCCTCCCCAACCTCAGATTAGACAGAGCCATACTGTAAGCCCCAATTTCACGTTTTTTGTTCCACGTAATAGATGGTGAGCCTATTGCCAGAACATAAAGTCAGCGGGGCTACGACTGCTACGAGCGAATAATGTTACTATTCTACGAATTTTATAAGGGATATTTTTAAATGCACCTCTGTTTAATTTTTCTGCACACTAGGTAACTCCACTAATTTACTGAATGCAAACCAGAAAATTAAATGCTGTGCAAAAAAACCAATTGATAAACTAAACATCCTACTTAAAAAACCTAAATATCACTCAGAACGAGATGACCTTTTTAATCGAATTCACACCAAAAATGTGGTTCGTACATCGAATATATGATTTGTGAAACAGAAATACGAATTGCATATCAAAAATACTAACTTGCACTCTAAATCGTACTATCTTATAACGGAAAAGGTTAGGTTAGGTTAAACTTTAATTTTTTTTGATCAATAAAATTTAATTTTGTAGAGCTGACTGATTAAATTGAGGTATTACTTAGAATAAACGATGTTCCTAAAAGTAAATTAGGCGTTAGATTTCCTTAAAAAAGTTTTAATATTTTTGTTGAACAATGGAATTTTTAGATATACTATTCTGATAATAGTTATTCGTTCAGTAAAAGAGTTCTGCAAATACCATTAAACAGTTAATGAATTTGGTATATTTAGTGTGCATAATTAGTGTGCAAGTCAGTATTTTTGGTTTAACTTTGAAATATTTTGATCGGAAAAAGGGAATAAACAGATATCGATTTAAATACATGCCATTTTATAATACCTACTTAGTGAAAGTTTGTGAAGATTATAACACAATGATGTTACTCACCAACTAGCGCGAGGTAGCTATGCAGAGAACTCTTTCCCAGGGCGCCTTGTTACAGAGTTTCTAGTGGGTGCGCAAGGGAGGCCAGGGCTCTGACGAAAACAGTCAATAGGGTGTACACACATATATTTATTAAATACACAGAGATACACAGAGACACACAGAGAGCTTATTCACTGATAGACACAAATATCACAGGTACACAGAAGTATAGTCAGGGTTTAGGTACCTACTAATACTACTCAATAGACCACTGCCGCGTGAGCAGGTAAAACGGGTAAGCAGCTAACTACACTTATAATTGGGTGACAATTACTGGCCTTGAGTCAAGCTGAGAGCAGCACAGCACGAGAATGCCACGTGGAGGCGGCTGGTTCCTCTCAAAACACCTCGCTCGTGTAGTCCACGTGTCTTTGGGTGTGGTTTTGCTAACCGTGGACGGGCCGCTTTTCCCCGTAGTAAAAAACCCTGTTATGACAAGTAAACGACAAATGAAATAACTGACATCGCGACCGACGAAATTCGAACCGCTTTGCAAACAAGAAATGACACTTACCGGTATCCCGGGTGTAGGTTGAAACAGAAACTTATTCTTTCTGAGGAAAATAAGTAAACTCAGACTAATTCCTTAACAGGTCCTCAGGTTGCAACTTACAACCTCCAAAGAAAAATTGAGGCGTGCCACTCAGAGTAATATCAATTTCCCTCGTCCTTAGCCGATCGTAAAAAGAGCCTTGGAACTTTGTATCAGGGCTTTATCCCCTCTCTCACGTGGAATCGTCTCGAATTTCATCCAAAACCTGCTTTCATTGAATGCAAAAACGATTCGTCACTGATCCTTATGACATCCTGTCATTCTGACAGCAGAAATGTCACCACTGACAACCGATTAAAAAAAGATAACTCGATTAAGCTGCTTTCACATACTGAATACTGCATCTATAGAAAATAAATGCTACAACCACCCCCCCTTTAATAGTATTTCCTGCGGATATGACACGCTGGAAATACACAATAAAGAAAACAGAAAAGTACTGACTAATAAACAAAGACAACCAGCTAGGTCCTTCAAACACCAGCTGACTACGACCATTACAATACCACAGAGAGATCCTCCCATACACCTAACTAGACACTGACTCGTGTACCGGATATGCTAAGTAACTAGAGTCTAATGCCCTTCATAGAAAACGAATGCTCCCTTTACTCACTGCCGATACACTAACACTACCCAAGCTCTCAGGATATTGTAGAGTACTGAGAAGCGAATGAGAGAAAAACGCTGGTGCGGTGCATAGAAGAAACTACAACGTGACAATTTGAAGTCACGTACACACATAGAAATACAAACAAAAGATTAAAATAGTCTTACATAATGATCACATAGCACTGGCTTAATAAACTAGAGAAACAGTGCTATGTAGTTACAGCATTGCTGACGTTGGGTATTGGAGATGGCTCCTCCTTATACTTCAGGATGTCCTTGATATGGTACTCCCCAAGATCCCTACCGTCCAGATCCGACAGCCTATATACCAAAGGGGATCGTTTAGCAGTCACCACACATTTAAGGAACTTAGGGGCTACCTTAGAAGTGAAGTTCTTGGCCTTGTTTGACAGGTAGAACGTGCGTTTGTAAACTATCTGTCCCACTTTCAGCTCTACATGCCTTTTTCTGAGGTTGTAATACTTTTCATTACGCTGGTGGGCAACATTCAAATGTTTCCTCACCTGGTCGTATATGCGTTGTATTTCTCTCAGCTTGACACCGAAGGCTGATGGATCGTCTACAGAGACTGAAGCAGGGTGGCACGCAATATCTGTCTGCCTGTACAGCACTCCATCTCCAATAAACTCCCTACCATGTACCAAGAAGTAAGGGGTGAAACGAGTTGCTTCGTTAACTGCAGTGTTTAAAGCACACTGTATCTCAACCAAGAACTGATCCCAAGACTTGTGTTGCGACTTCACATAGCATGAGATCGCTTGAACAACATTACGAATAGCTCGTTCCGCCTGATTAGTTTGGGCATGATACCTAGGGTTATAATATATATTAGGTACATTGTATTTAGCCAACAGATCCTTAAATGGCTTACTCACAAACTGAGGGCCATTATCCATGTAAATAGTCTTGCAGACTCCGTGCACGAGAAACACACTCTTCTCTATGAACCTCGCGACTACAGCGCCTGTGGCAACCCGAACAGGGCACAACATGACGTATTTGCTAAAGTAGTCGGAGACCACGATCAGGTGTAGTGGGTACTGCATCGAGGGAATCAATTTTGATACGAGACAGAGCATCAGGTACAACGTGGTCTTTACCTTTTCGATGCTCTATGTCAAAATCGAATTGACTGAGCCTCATGCTCCAACGTGCTAGACGACCCGTGGGATTTTTTAGCTTATGGAACCACAGAAGAGATGAATGATCCGTGACGACCGTACATTTTTGGCCTTCGACGTACTGTCGAAATTGTTCCAAAGCGAAAATCACGGCCAGAAGTTCTCGCTCAGTTCTGCTGTAGTTCACCTCATTCTTGTTAAGAGAACGGCTACAGTAGGCGATAGGGTGCTCAACACCATCGTGAGTTTGTGTCAGTACAGCAGCAACTGAGTAAGCTGACGCGTCACTAAGAATGCGGAAGGGCATCTCAAAGTTAGGCATTTTTAATATAGGGGCAGAAACCAAGGCTGACTTTAGCAGGTTAAAGGACTGTTCAGCCTCAGGGGTCCATTCGAACTTAAGGTTCGTAGAAGTGAGTTTGCACAGAGGTTTACTAATCTTCGAGAAGTTGTTAACAAAGCGACGATACCAGCCGGCCATTCCCAGAAATCTCTTAACCTCCTTAGGGTTAGAAGGGGTGGGATAGTTGAGGATAACCTCAACTTTACCCGGGTCTGTCCGTAAGCCATGTTTGTCCACATAATACCCCAGGTATTTGAGTTCACTCCGACAAAAGTGGGATTTTTTCATGTTAATTGTTAGGCCAGCATCCTTGAGTTGCTGATAGACTCTATGTAAGAGCTCTACATGCTCCTTAAAGGTGCTGGACACACAGACTATGTCATCCTGAAACGCAAATACCTTGTTGTCGAACTCGGGACCAAACAGACGGTCCATGAGGCGTTGCATCGTGGCACTGGCCCCGACAAGACCGAAGCACATGGAATTGTAATGGAACAATCCTCTCCGGGGAACCGTAAAAGCAGTCTTCTCAGCAGACTGGAGTGAGTCGAATGGAATCTGCCAGTAGGCCGCACTCAGATCTACAGAGGTTAAATACTTAGCATTATTAAGATGGTCCAAGATTTGATTGATATAGGGTAAGGGGTAGGCGTCACTCTTAGACACAGAGTTCAGCTTGCGAGAGTCCAAGCACAATCTGAGGTCGCCGTTCGCCTTCTCCACCATGACCACTGGAGAGTTCCAGGCGGACTGAGACGGGGACACTACTCCCATCTCCAGCATTCGGTCCAGCTCGGCTTCCAGGGCCTTCTGCTTAAGGGGAGAGAGCAGATAATAACGCTGCTTGATCGGCTTGCTGTCACCAGTGTCAATGACATGGTGCACAAGTGAGGTCCGACCTAAACCCACCTTATCAGTGTTCAACGAGTCGAATTTTTCAATGACCTCGTTGATTACACACCTTTGTTTAGTTGTCAAGTTGTCGTAATCCTCGAGGCCACCGTTAAGGGACACAGACTCTATAGGATTATTATCACTAAAACTATCAAGGCTAATATTTTGTAAAATTAATTTATCACTTAACTTAAATTGTTGCCAGAAATCCACACCAAATATCATGGAGGTGGTTATTCCTGGGACAACATAGAACTTGACAACTCGGATAACCGAATTGTACTCAATTGGCAAAGAGATACAACCCAGACATTGCAAGTGAGTGCTGTCTGCAGTTGTAATACGAAAAGTAGGATTGATACTCACAAGATCAAAACCCAGTTCCAAGAAGATGCGGTGCGCTCCCTTACCTAGTATAGAGCAGGAGGCACCGGAATCTAGAAGGCCTAAGACATTTAAATTTAAAACCTTAACAACCAGATACGGTCTAATGTCACTATCCCGTTTAGGAAACAGGACCTTATCAGAAATAGACTCAGATACAGAGTAATGCACAGAGTTCCTAACAAGGCCCTGGCCTACGCGTTTTTTGACTTGCTAGTACAGTGTGAGCAGTCTGGGGTCTTGACTCCTTTGAGACCACACCGGAAACACACCAGCTCCCTTGACTGTGTGCAGCTGTATGCAGTGTGACCGCCCCCGCCGCAACGAAAGCATTTGCGATCGTGGGGGGTAACCGGCGTCTCCACTGCAGACACCTGCTTAGCGGGCTTTTGTACACCTTTGTTCTTAAGCTGGTGTAAGTCAGATGAAATCTCAAACTTGTCAAGAGCAGGCTCATGGAAAGCGTCTGCCCTAGTACGCGCAAGCTCCAAGCGCTTACCCAAACGTCTCAAGTCATCTACAGAGTTGACATCATGCAAGGCCAGTTCCTTCATGTAGTCAGGTCTAATGTTGTGCATGAGAATGTCCAGCTGTTCCTCACTGGGCATCTTACATGACAACCTTGAGAACATGGCTTGCATTGTACATATATAGTTAACCAAGGACTCAGAGCGGGCTTGTGTACGCTGTCTTATCTCGTTCCTGAGGCGGTAATCATAATCAGGAATATCGAAGGTATCTCTTAGCTCACTAATAAGATCCTCATATGAGGTGAAGTTAGCTTTGTTTGTACGGAACCAAGACAAAGCCGGTCCATCCAACAGGTCGGAGAAAGCCATAAGGAGTCTAGGCTTAGTAACCTCCCGAGCACATCTAAGTTCCTCTAATCTCTCTAAAAACACACGTACACAAGTAGAACCATCATATTTTAAGTTTAATGAACATAAGTTAAGGGGACGTTCTTTATACACTATGTTACATGTAGAACTATTCCTACTTGAACTAGCTCGCACCGAGCGGTCCTCTCTCACTACTGGTGAAGTATATTCCACCTGGTCACGACCCGAAGGATCATCACCATCATCATCCGAACCTTCGGATTCAGAATCACTACTGGGTTCAGCCCTAGCGATGATCTTCACTAGCCTACCACGAATATCCACCAGGTCGGGGCAATCCAGACCACAACGAGCTAACCTACTCAATAAGTAGTTGGCTCTGATAGACACCCTAAGACGACTACCCTTATTAATGAAGATGTCACCTGACTGAATAGCCTCCTCCAGCTCGGAGACTCTTGGAAGGCAGATCGAGAGCTCAGCCGGTGCATCAGCGGGTACCGGAGCACTCGCTTTGATGCTACCTCGACGGACGAGTCGGTGTGCCGTTCTTAGCTCACTCCGAAGGCCAGACACTGTCGTTTCCGGTTCCACTGAAATACCCATGTGGGACAGCTCGTTAGCAAGTTCATCCTTTCTTAAATAATTAATATATTTTTTCATTTGTGCCATTATGTAAAAATTTACTTACAACAATTATAAAGATAAAATGGCACAGATAGGGATCAATTACAAAGTAAAAATGTAAATTGAGTTACAACAAAGTGTACTAAGTTAGGTAATTATGTTTCAAATTGACTTTTAGAATTTAACAAAGATTAAGGGTATACTAAGAGAGAAAAGTTTCTAAATTTTCTGATAACACAGTTCAGGTTAATAATTAAATTTCAAGGTATCTACACACCTTCAACAAAGTTTATAATTACACAGAGTGAAATTCACTAAGTTAACACAGAGAGATTCACTAAGTTTACCTTACAAGGTGAAGCTATAGAATAATATATATTATATTATTAATCTACACTAATATTATAATAAATACATGTGTGCACCATAAAAAAAGAAAAAAAGAAACACATAAAAGAAAAAACACAATAAGAAAAAGAAGTGGGTATGCCAAATAAAATCAAAAAGTTTTTCCAAAATCACAGCTATTTTAAATTTTTGAATTTAGAATTTAGTGTCTTTTCCAGCCAAAGATGTAGGTAGCTGGAAGAAGACTAAAGGGATAATTTTGTGCTTAGCTGTTAGCACCACCAATTAACGTCCTGGAGCGTCTCGGACGAGACACCAGGATGGTTTCGCCAGAGGTAACCACCTATGCACACACACTAGACTGAGGCTACCGCAGAGTAGACCCAGAGATTTGCCCCACGTTGGGCGCCAAT
Source organism: Miltochrista miniata (assembly GCA_933228765.1). Lineage (NCBI taxonomy): Eukaryota > Metazoa > Arthropoda > Insecta > Lepidoptera > Erebidae > Miltochrista > Miltochrista miniata. The sequence continues at coordinate 36,089,069 of OW121758.1, read as the reverse complement.
TTATAACACAATGATGTTACTCACCAACTAGCGCGAGGTAGCTATGCAGAGAACTCTTTCCCAGGGCGCCTTGTTACAGAGTTTCTAGTGGGTGCGCAAGGGAGGCCAGGGCTCTGACGAAAACAGCCAATAGGTTGTACACACATATATTTATTAAATACACAGAGATACACAGAGACACACAGAGAGCTTATTCACTGATAGACACAAATATCACAGGTACACAGAAGTATAGTCAGGGCTTAGGTACTAATACTACTCAATAGACCACTGCCGCGTGAGCAGGTAAAACGGGTAAGCAGCTAACTACACTTATAATTGGGTGACAATTACTGGCCTTGAGTCAAGCTGAGAGCAGCACAGCACGAGAATGCCACGTGGAGGCGGCTGGTTCCTCTCAAAACACCTCGCTCGTGTAGTCCACGTGTCTTTGGGTGTGGTTTTGCTAACCGTGGACGGGCCGCTTTTCCCCGTAGTAAAAAACCCTGTTATGACAAGTAAACGACAAATGAAATAACTGACATCGCGACCGACGAAATTCGAACCGCTTTGCAAACAAGAAATGACACTTACCGGTATCCCGGGTGTAGGTTGAAACAGAAACTTATTCTTTCTGAGGAAAATAAGTAAACTCAGACTAATTCCTTAACAGGTCCTCAGGTTGCAACTTACAACCTCCAAAGAAAAATTGAGGCGTGCCACTCAGAGTAATATCAATTTCCCTCGTCCTTAGCCGATCGTAAAAAGAGCCTTGGAACTTTGTATCAGGGCTTTATCCCCTCTCTCACGTGGAATCGTCTCGAATTTCATCCAAAACCTGCTTTCATTGAATGCAAAAACGATTCGTCACTGATCCTTATGACATCCTGTCATTCTGACAGCAGAAATGTCACCACTGACAACCGATTAAAAAAAGATAACTCGATTAAGCTGCTTTCACATACTGAATACTGCATCTATAGAAAATAAATGCTACAAGATGTCTGGATCATTATGAAGATATACACTCGAGAGCAATGAATCCGGGTCACTTAAAGAATCCTAAAAATCTCGGAAACTAAAAATGCTAGGTTAATGCAATAAATTGTATTTAATAGACAATGTAATACTCCTTAAATGAAGGTATTAAAACTTCTTAGTTATTGTAAAGTTATATCATAAAAAATCAAATTTGAAAAAGGGCCACTTTCGAAGATGGAACTACGAAATTACAGCATTTGGTGTTGCTTTTGTTTGTAATCTGTCATTTATGTGGGTACATAAACCATGTTGATAGTGCTCTATATTCATTAATCAAGCTGAAATTATGTCGCTTACGCCTGAAGAATGCACCAGAATACTTACAATGCTGGAAACCGGCCGGAGTCAGCGCGATACAGCCAGGACTGTCGGTGTGTCGCTGTCAACAGTACAAAGAGTTCTCCGGCGTTACGAAGAAACTGGTTCTAACCTACGCAGACCAGGAACGGGCAGAACCAGGTGTACCACAGCACGAGAAGACCGATACTTGGTGAACACCATGCTTCGAAATCGCTTTCTCACAGGAACTGAACTCACCAATCAGTTTCGACGCCTCGGAGGAAGTAACCCAAGTGCATGGACAGTAAGACGTCGGCTTGCTGAATCTAACTTAAAACCCCTTAGACCTGCAAACGGCCCTAAACTGGAGCGTGGGCATCGTATTTCGAGACTAAGGTATGCCCAGAGCCACGTAAATTGGAGTATTGAAGATTGGTCAAAAGTTATGTTCTCCGACGAATCAAAATCTATGCTCTACAAGCACGATGGAAGACACAGAGTGTATCGAAGACCAGGGGAAAGATTCAAGCAAGCATGCATCGAAGAAAAAGTAGCCTACGGTGGTGGGTCTGTACTTGTGTGGGCCGGAATTTCTTCTGAAAGTCGCACAGAGCTGGTGATCATAGAAAACGGCTCTTTAACTAGCGTAAGATATGTGGAAGAAATCCTCAATGATCACGTTGGTCCATTTATGGTCAATTTAGGTGAGGATGCTATATTTATGCATGACAATGCCCGACCTCATACAGGTAGGATTGTGAATGACTACCTTCAAGAGATGAACATTACTCGTATGGAGTGGCCAGCGCGCAGCCCGGATATCAACCCGATCGAGCATGCTTGGGACGAGCTAGGCAGATGCGTAAAACAACGAAACCCTCCCCCAATCACGCTTCGTGAGCTCAAAATTGCTCTCACAGAGGAATGGGAGAATATTCCCCAAAATCGTATAAGGAACTTGGTGTACAGCATGCCAAACCGCGTAAACGCAGTAATGGAAGCACGAGGAGGCAATACGAAGTATTAAAATTCAAGAAAATCGTAATAAAGTTCAAAAATTTCATGTTTCCTATTTTTGTTTTAAGGAGAGATCGGCAGTTTTTTCTTTATGTAATTTTGTGTTAATAAAATGTATGGTGACTCATATTTTTTTTACTTTCATTTAAGGAGTATTACATTGTCTATTAAATACAATTTATTGCATTAACCTATCATTTTTAGTTTCCGAGATTTTTAACATTCTTTAAGTGACCCGGATTCATTGCTCTCGAGTGTATTTGTTACTCAATCAGGCTCTAACGATTGAATACGGTTAAATTAATAACACATAATTCAGCATATGTGTATTGTAATTATCCCGGAAAAAGTTTCCATTGTATGCAGGAACGGGAAAGTACCTTTTCCAAGCGAGATAAGCCGCTGGGATCATTGCTAAATAAATCCTTCTGCACTTAACCTTACAGGTGGCGATGCGACTTGGCGACAATACCTGACTCTGCCGAACATTCTGAAGGTGTTCAACCCCAACCTCCGAGGGTTCTCCACCGGCACGGGCGAGTGGCTCACGAAGAACGCCAAGTTCAACGTGGCGTTCCCCGTCGCTTCTGATGAAGATGCACTGAAGCAGGCCAAGGTTTGTAATATGCTTTCTATGCTTGTCCTTAATAGTTTTGGGATTTATTAGCTAAACATCGGACAGGCAGAAGGACATAACGAGACTTTAAGCGAGTGGTGATGGGAAAGAGTACAAAATGACTATATATCTATGTGTTAAAGAGAAGCGCTCGTGACCCGGCGGACTCAGTGTTCTGTAAACGATCACTGCAGTAAGCAACTTTCACTATGGCCGGTCCATGGATGGGTGACCATCCATGTGATCACTTTGTGATATATATTTGAGCGTTTCCGTGCTTCGGAAGGCACGTTAAGCCGTTGGTCCCGGTTGCCAGTAAAATGGCAGTCGTTAAGCTAAGTTGAATTCTTTATTTCAACAGCAGGCAGTCACAAAAACAGAGCTACTACATAAAAGTGTTGTATGCATGGCGCCATTAATTAACAATAAACTGCCAAGGACAATAAAAATGCTCAACACAAATAAATTTAGGACTACTCTTAAGAGAATGCTAACTGAGAAATGTTATTATAGTGTCACTGATTTTCTTGAAGATAAAACTCTTTTAAATTATAATGTTGATATTATGACTACTGCATAGGTTTGAGGAATAATGAGATTATGCATGTATCTAGGTACTTAATGCTTTTGATTTGTTATTTAATTTTGTTATTATAAGCCATCATATTTGTATACCAAGTTTGTTTTGGTGAAACATGTTGACACAAAATGTATATTTAAGATCTGCGTGTATAATAAGCACTTAGCCATGACTTATTGTATTGTACCCACACATGTTTTTGCAAATAAAATATATCTTATATCTTATCTTATCTTATCACAACCTGCGCCTGTCCATTTAAACACGGCAATACGGCTCACCACCTATTACGTGGGACAAATTATACAAAGGTGAAATGTGGGCATATAATATGCCTCTGCCTACCCCTTCGGGGATAAAGGCGTGACCATTATGTATGTATGTTAATATTTTCTGGAATTGCATTATAAATTCGCCCACACCTAACATAGCAGCTTTTCGGATACATTGCGGTCATTGGGACTCTTGACAAAACGGTTCTGTCCGGATTTCTCGTGTTCCTTGGATATATGTCTATAGCAGTTTTAATAACTCCGGGTGTGATTTCACAAATTTGGCTGCCTCCAAAATATACATTGAAGGCAATGTGAGAATTAATTTTTTTTTTATAGTGGCCCGTGGCCTACACGCTTCCCAAGGCGGCACGCCAGCAATAGCTCTGATGCACTTCTTTTAGACGGCTTTTTAAACATCAGTTGAACTACCCCATAGAATATTAGGACCGAAGAAACGTATCCATGGTAGGCTGTTAGTACGGTTTACGTAGCGTAGTACTAAATTAGATTTTGTAAAAACCGTCACTCTATGAATCTTTGTTTTTTTTTTATACAATTTCTTACATGTAACCCTGCGTTCTAGACCTAACATAAGTAGGTAATTTTTTAAATGACCAAATTTTTCGAGCATAATATCTATGAATTGCAAGGAACATAAAATACTTGGAACTCTCTGCAGCAAGTGGTTACAACTCTAGTAGCCCTACATCATTGATCTGCTAACTTGAGGACCACTGTCCAGACACCCTGTGACAAGACTATTTCTTGTGGACTGCGAGCGTGACGTGATTTCGAAGCGAGGATTTTTTTAGATTACGTTTTCTATTTTCCAGATTATAGTATCCCGCATGCGTTCATCATCTGAAATCGACATAGAAAACGACTGGAAGATGGTGACGGTATTCATCGGAGCCAACGACTTGTGTTCCGCATCCTGCCTCAACCCCGTCTCCTGGTCTCCTTTAGCGCACGCCAAGAAGCTGGCTAAAGCCCTTGATTACCTGCAGAAACATCTGCCCAGGACGATTGTTAACCTTGTGCCTGTTTTGGGTAAGTTCTGTAACTCTGTAATATGCTCTGTGTATTAGGACGGCCACTTTGTAAGGTTCCAGTGGCAGAAGTGACTATATCGTAGGGTTCCAGAGGCAAAAGTTAAATAAATGTTTGTCTCAAGAGTCTTGGTGTTTCTATGTATAATATGTATGTATTTAAAAAAAAGTATATAAGTATTAATATCCGTGGTCTGATACCCATAACACAAGCAGGTTATTCCTAGCTTACTTTGGGATCAGATAGCGTTGTGTAAAATGTCCGTGAAAAAAAAAAAAAAAAGTGGCCACATTGTAGGGTTCCAGTGGCAAAGGTTGAATGTTTTCTAAAGGGAGGGGCGAGGCGACGTGGAGGAGAAGAGGCGGCAACTCGTGGTGGATCTCGACCGGGACCTGGGTCACATTGACTGTATCACGGTGAATATTCTGAACAGCTGTTCCACCTGATCCCACCCTCTCCTTTCCGATCCCGAACAACCCGTGCCGGGCAGAGGTGTCACTCACACACATTGGAGAGAATCTTCGTCAGAACTGAGCATTTCAAAAGATCGTTTCTCTGTCGAACTAAAAGAACCTGGAACGACCTGCCCGCACACGTGTTTCCCTCATCTTACAATCCCGGGTTCTTCAAGCGGAGCGTGAAGAGGCACATCACAGGGCCGCCAACTTGAGGACCACTGTCAGAAGTCTTACGGACTATGAGAGTGGCCCCCAATCGCTAGATGCGCCACGAGCGGCACATCATCAGGCTGGCGACGTCAATTTAGCGAGTTAACCAAATACGCCAAGAAGCTCTACATAGGTATGTACCGGTTAGGTTAGCCTTAAGAACATGAGTAGGTAGTTTAGACATAATATTTGTAAAGTTGGGACCGACGAGAGGCCATGGGCCTCTCGTCGGTACCAACTCCACCAGCGAATGTACTTACTTGTGTAGTTTACACTCCTGCTTTTGTTGACGTCCTAGTAAGCTTATAGTAGTGATGTAGAGTCTAGATTCGCATTATATTACAGCTACTAGGACGTCAACAGAAAGCAGGAGTGACAACTCTATGAATACAATATGCCCTTTAAAACCGTCGCTGGATTCCTGAAGTTGCGCAATAACTTGACCGATTAATTACATCTATCAGCCGCTCAGCTGTAGAACCTGTTGCTAAGATTTAAGTGGGTCAGTCATACTACCTATTACTGTTAAATATTTTGACCGATTGGCTCGAATGTATACAAAATTGACACGGAAATAAATCAAACTAATTATCTATTCACTTGATTACTTGACCTGCAGGTTCTGCAACTCCGAGAGGATATCTAAGATCGATTGTATTGCGTAGATATTGTTCGAGTCATTAGTGAATATCTGACTCTCTTGGCTTCATTGAATTTCCAAAGAAAATCGGATGTACTCGTATTGTAAAATAGGTCATAATATTGGGTTTCATAAGTTATTTTTCGTGTGTAAATCCCTTATGAATGCTATGCCGGATTCTTATCGAATAAAAGCACAAGGGGCTCTACTACAGCCTACGACCAGGAACTTCAAATAAACCCTCGGAAGGACGTCCTAGCATTCCCGGCAGGCTACCACCGCGGTCGCGGTACATCGTTCGGGTACTGTCCCGGGTCATTCGGAAACTCGTAAGAAGTGAAACATCTTCATGACCTTATTTTTCGAAAAATGATGGACTTTTGGAGTTAGCGAGGTGATTTGGGGTCCAAAAGTCTTAAAGTCAAAAGTCCAAAAGTCAAAAAGTCCAAAAGTCCAATATTCCAAAAGTTCAAAAGTCCAAAAGTCTAAAAGCCCAAAAGTTCAAAAGTCCAAAAGTCTAAAAGTCCAAAAGTCCGAAAGGCCAAAAGTCCAAAAGTTGAAAAATCCTTAAACGACATGCTATCCCTACTTCACTGGATAAAGTACTCTTTATTCGAATCGACCTTGGTGGGGGCGAGAAAAAGATGCCGCGTAACGAAAAAATGTGACGCGTACCGAAAAATGTGACGCGACGGTAAATTATTTTCCACCGCCGATAAAGAAGTTTCATTTTAAAATGTTCGTTGTCTACATCAGCCCCGGATCTAGGGGGGGGCAAGCCGGGGCCCGTGCCCCGGGCGGCAAAATCAGGGGGGCGGCAATTTAGAGGGCGACAAATTCAAACTTTGCAGACAAATGCACAAACTATTACCTACATAATAATAAACAATCCAATTTATTCAACTCTTTTTACAAGAAATAATTATGTTATTTGAAATATACATCAGAAATTAACTATAAATATATGCCAGATGCTTGAAAGGAAGCAAACAATCCCAAGATGCATGCATGCATCACTTCTTTACAAACTTACAGCATGTTGTGGAGGCGGCCAACGCAGGGGCGGCCACAGCCACAGTATTTCATATTCTGATTTTTGAAAAATTGTAGTGTGGTCCTTAAAAATATTTCTTGTTGCACCATACGTCAACGGTGTTCTATAGTTTATTGTAGTCTCTTAAAAATGAATAAAAGCTAGGCTATTTTTGCATACGATTAAATTGAGGATTAGGCACTTCTGCGCTGACCGTCTCAAATTGTATCGCTGGATGGCCAGTTTCCTGCACTGGTGACGTATATCCACTAGTCGTCTGTGCTGGTCAGGTTCCCTGCTTTCTGCAGTGTAGTTCAAGAGTACCACAGGTGTCTGCCATGTGTTGTCCAACACTATTTCTTCGTCATTATTATCCCTGGGGTAGTGTACCCCAGGGATAATAATGACGAAGAAATATGCAGTTGTCGTGTCGTGCATTGTTATGCAGACGACAGTACTCTACAGAAGAGATAATATGGCCGTCCAACGGAGGGGCGGCCCGACCTGGAGGAAAAGAGGCGGCAGCTCGTAGCGTATCTCGACCGGGCTTGACCGCATTTACCAATGGAATTTAGAAAACCTGGTAGATTTAAATGCCAGGAAATAAAGGCGTATGCGTTTACAGCTCAAAGATCTCCTTTCCGTCCTCTACCCCTTTCTTCATTATGCGGTAATACTACTGAAGGACTATCCTAGACATCCTCTGACCGTTCAGAGGGGAGCCCTTCCGACGTAGAAGAAAAGAGGCGGCATCTCGTGGCGGATCTCGACCTGGCCTGACCGCATTTCCCAATTTAATTTAGAAAACCTGGTAAATTTAAACGCCAGGATACGCAGGAATGTTCGTTTACAGCTGAAATATCACATTTTCTTCTCTACCCACTCTTCAGAAGGATAGGAGCAACGGCAACCTCTTCTACCGGTTGTCGCAGATTATTACTGGGCACGGGAGCTTCTGTGTGACGAATACACAGGGAAACCACAACTGAGTGACAGCACTGCGAGGAATGCAGCCAGGACACAGCGGTGCACACACTGAAGGAGTGCACAGCGTGAGCGCAACAGCGTCAGGTCCTATTATCAGGTCTGATCGTGAACATTCTCTCGCTGGAGATTATAGTTGCCACGATCTCCAGTGGGAGTGAGTAGGATAGGTAATAGCTTCGACTTTATGCGGGCAGTTCATGCTCTGGAATGGCTTGGCGTGGAGTATTGGGGAGGAAGCGGGAAACTGGAGATAAATAAAGGTATTGACCCTCGGAGGTAGGGACCCTCGGTCTCCATGACCGGGGGCCTGAGGACGCCGGGTGCCTGCTTACCTTCTTAACAGAAACATGATCAAGAAGACAGTGTGACGTGAACGTTTCACGCACGCCACACGCCTCAAGAAGCGGGATGACACCTGAACATCCCTCGAATATGCCGTAGAGGACACGAACCTCCTAGGTAATGTCGCAATGGTAGCCAAAGTCTGTTGGGAATCCTGGGACATACTTCCGAGGGCTTACCCGGGGCTCCAAACCGTAGGCAGTTACCACTGCCTACGGTTTGGATATCGGTTTGGATTTGTGTGCTTTCAGTCGGTAAGAGTTCGGCATAGCATCCATGACGGATTTCCATACGTATCTATATAATCTCTCTCTACCGAATGCGATAATACTACTGAAGTACTTGAAATTCTCGGCCTAGACGTCCGCTCCGAATTCTTCTCTCGCGGAAAATAGGAGCTCTAAATAAGGTGAGGGGGTTCATTACGCGGATTAAGCCAAAATAGAGGTGTCTGCTGTACAAGACGCAGATTTGTACCTTCGCTAATTAAGTACTACTCTCAACTTTGAACTAAGGAACCTAAAAAATTAGGGGGGGGGGGGGTAATGGGGGCGGCATTTTCACATTTTGCCCCGCCTAAAAAAATCTCTAGATCCGGGGCTGGTCTACATGCTATGCCCGAAAGCCTTTGTCTTAGGCGTAGCGCGGCGATAGAACCGCACCTCGTCGCACGTCGGCGTCGTTGCGTCGATCGCCTGATGATATGCAGGCGTAGTGGCAGCAGTGGTGACCCAAGATGTTCTTGGGTGAATTTCCAGTCAACCAACGCAATCACCAACCCGTCCGGGCAGCGTGAAATCTTCGCGCCATACCCTCCCAAGACAATAAAACCAACTAAAACGACCCCCAGTTTCTAACCACGGGAGCAGTCGGAGAGTTGGCAGGAGTGGGAGAAGAACTTATATAGCGATTCCTTGTCCCTTCCCCTCGCTCTATATTATTTATTGCTTTCTTTGCTGCACTTTCTGGTTCGGTAAGTTGCCTGTAGATCTTCATGCTCGCGAGGCAGGCAGCGGAGAGGGAGTGATAGAGAAATCTCCCTCCCGAGTTCCGCAGTCGGCGGCGCGGTCGTCGCAGACAGTTATACGCCCAGGACTACCGGCGAGGGTCTGAGAGCGGCGAGTTTGCTGCTCGTCATTCTTACAGAAGCAGACCAAGATGGTGGTAGGGCACAGTGTGGTTTTAGCCGGTATCCATGAGATTAGCATACGAGAAAAAAAAATGTCTTTAGTTCCATCTGAGACACAGTCACTACGTTGTGTTCCGCAGACGTGTCGGTGTCGATCCGCGTGCTGCGGCCCATGATGTGCCGCGTGATGCACTCGTTCTTCTGCACGTGCTTCCACCGCGGCCGGGGCGGCGACGAGCTGCGCGACCTCGTGCGCATGGCGCGGCTCTACCAGAAGGCGGAACAGCTGCTGGTGAGCATTTATTATTGTACTATCTTTCTCTTTATATGGTGGTACTTTTTTCCACCTACCTACTTAGCTACTGTTCAAGTATTCTGTAAAAGATCACTGCGTCAGCAGGCCTGCCAAATGGGGAGGCAATAAATGTTTGGCAGAAAATAAAAATGCCACAACTGATATTTCCCTTTTCTGCCAAACATTTATAATAATTCAACACCAAGGCAGAGCAGTTTAAGTTTTTTCGGTCGATAAAGTAACGATATTTTTTTCATTTGAGATGAGGGAGGTGACTTTTTCATTAAGATGAGGCAGTACCTACTCAAACGGTTTTGTCCAGGTTGGGAGTGGGCGCTACGACACGCGCGACGACTTCACGGTGACCATCCAGCCCTTCATGCGGCTGTTCAACGCGCCCGAACTACAGAGCTCCGACCCGCTGCCGCTCGTCATCCACCAGTCGTACATCACGCACGACTGCTTCCACTTCTCGCAGAAGGGCCATGCACTGGGTAAGTACCTACACGAGACCACTTCACCCTCACCACCCAGCCCTTCATGCGCCGAGCGATATTGTCTGGGAGCGGGCGACTTCCACCGCTACACTACCCTACCAGGGCACTTTCCTCGTACACCTACTTTAGGACTACAGCCTCGAGATCCCAGGCGACTATCGCCATTGTGGCTCGCCGCCTCGTAGGAGACGGTGCAATATAGTCATGCTGCCCGCTGCGCAACCACCCGCTGCGGTCGTCGCAGTAAGAATATGTTTCTGTCCTGATAATGGAGAGCAGCATAGCCAGTCTTCCGATATACGACAGCAACTTCGGCGCCAGTTGTCGGCAGTGCTGGACGAAGCCCCAACGACTGGCGAGAACCAGACCAAGATACCTGATGGTCTTTCCGACAGCGTTGGGGGTGCCACTCACCACAATGTGGAAGTCTCCAGGGGCCCCCACAGAGGCCAAAGGAAGAAGACGACCTTGGTCTCGAAAGCTGTACTCCGAGTTCCCTGATGCGGCTTACCACCTCAGCAATGCCAACGATGACCAGCACTTTGCGTCCCTGAAGTCATGGCGTCGTAACAAATCACACTGACTCTTGTAAAAGGCACTGCGCAGGAGCCAGTCAAAGTCCACAGCAACGGCCCGAGAACCGAGCCCTGCGGCACACCGCTCCACATCTCCCTGTGAACTACCTCCGATCAGGACGGATAGGAGATAGCCCGGTCTATAAGTTCACTCATTTCGGGCATACTCTTTCTCTATAAAATGGTGTCAAAAATATTTAAATTGGTTCAGTTTTCATTGAGAAATCAGGGCAATACAAACTTCAATCAACAATATACTTACTTATAGTATTGCTGATCGAAGAATACGAATCATCGATTTTCTCTGTTAACTAAACCTAACTACTGTATGGGGTTGTCCAGGTGCAGTGCGATGGCAATACCTAAATTCAAATACCTCTTACGTAAATTCCTCGCAGAGATACTATCCTCTCAGAATTGCCAAAAAGTAAATTCCTCTCTAAAGTTTACCGCTCACCACACCACAAACATTACTAAAAACACATTCCACACCATTCCAGCCGCAAACCTGCTATGGAACAACCTCCTGGAGCCGGTGGGCAACAAGACAGACGACGCCCCGCCGGTCCTCCTGCGTTCGTTCCGCTGCCCGACGAGGCAGGCGCCATACATCTTCACCTCTAGGAACTCCGAGACTTATCTACGCACGGGCAAGCAAGACAACGCTGATGAAAACTTCTTATAGTATCTACTTATATCATATTGTATCATCGACCATATAACTACCCTTGGTAATATAGCAGTTAGTCAGGAAAGACAGTTTCAAGTGCAATAAGACAGATGTTGCTTCGCTGGTTCTCTTGCATTCGTTCCGCAGTCTCACGAGATACTCACCCTATAATCTTCACTTCGAAGACATCTGAGACAAATCTGCGTATTGGCTAACAAGACTATGTTGACGTCAGCTTCATATCAGTATACTTTGATTGTTTTAGACACATTTTGTCGTGGCAATCGAAAGGGGAATAAGTCAATGATGACCAATATTTTTGTATTACTGACCTTGACATGTTCTTGACAAGGAAGTAGAAGTGTGCCACTAAGGTTGGTTTTTGTAAAACTGCTCTTTCTGCCTTACTGCTATTGATTACCGTTGCAAACGTTCTGGTAAATTAAATGGCCGGAAAGCGAATAAATTTTTCATATTTAAAAAGGACTACTTTCCGCCTGTAATCCAAAAACCGTGTTTGACTGACAGTCATCTTAAAGCAAAATGTTTTAAATCTTACTAACTTTCACAGGGTAAAACAGACTACACAGACTTTATAGGCATTAATAGTAAGAGAAGAATTCTGAACACAGAATAGTTATTGAGCTGCAATTTTGTTTTGACACAATTGTAACAGCTGAGCTCCAGGAGTCACACATAGCCACTCTGCTACCCTACAGCGTAGTGAAGTGCCCAAATAAATCTCAATCAATGAATCGAATCAGCCTATGGCAGTCCATTGCTGGACGTAGGCCTCTCCCAATCTACGCCACAAAACACGGTCCTGCGCCTTCCGCATCCAGTCCCAGGCTGAGACCTTTACCAGGTCGTCGGTCCATCTAGCGGGTGGACGTCCTACCCCACGTTTGCCGAGACGCGGTCTCCACTCTAGAACTCGTTTGCTCCATTGGCCGTCGGTTCTTCTGCAGATATGGCCGGCCCACTGCCACTTCAAAGTGCTTATTCTGCGACCTATGTCGAAGACCTTAGTTCTCCGCCCAAATATGTAACACATATAAAAACAAAGTCAACACTAGTCAGAGCCAGAAGTCGTTGTCGCAGAACCTAATATGTGCGCCTTTGACCAGCTAGATTGCCCTTATTACTTTTTTCTTAGCATCTGGAAATCCTTATGTATGCTATGCCGAACTCCTACTGACAATACCACAAGATTCCTTAGCCAGGAGTCCCGGGTACCTTTGGAAGGTAAACCCTAGGGCTCCCGCGATAAACTAGATTGTCCTCACGCAGAGGATGGGGGGGAAAGATGGTTGAAATGGACCGTTTGCTCACTCTCCATTTCCTCTGCTTTCAGAGGAATCCTCGGGAGCGATGCGACACTAGTACTGCTTATAACGCAGCTTTTCCTCCAAGACCATCTGCCCCCCTTCCTCTAGCATTGACCTCCCGTTTATTTAGCTCCATTCAGCTTATGCTTTATTTCCATTCGTTACTTTATGCTTTGAAACAGACCTGAGGTATCCTTCCATAGGCTTGCCCGAGGATCCCAGCTGTAGGCTGTTAGGTAGGATACGTGAGGTTTTTTAGTCGATAGGAGTCCGGCATAACATCCATGAAGCATTTTCCCTCACGGTGAAATATCCCTAATCATAGCGAGAAACACAGCAAAAGCGAACGCATTCTTTTGTGTCCATATCGGAGAAATCCTGCAAACGTACATTGCTGATAACTGACATTTCAAAGTGTAAGAAAATTTTAGAAATACGGCATAAAGCTGAAAGGAGAAGAATAAGTGTGAGTAGTCACTTAGTAGGCTCTCCGATCCCTCTTCAGGTCCCTTACAGAACCGTGCCCAAATTCATCCACAATTTCTAAAACTGGAATAGTTGTCAAACCAGTTGACTTTCTTCACTTAATACCCGCCTTTCAGAGTGAAAATTAATTTTTCATTTCTCATACTAGGAAAATAGTGTTTTCTTGATCTGACTATGGGGTGGAAAATGCTGTTTCCCTCCCTAGGGAGGGAAAAACTCATACAAATTACTTCCCACCCAAGGGCCGGAATGAACTTTAAAAATAGAACTGCTGACAGGTCAGCTGTGATAGTGAAGAGATTTGTGTAAAAAAAAAATTTAAAAATGCTGCGGCCATGCGACTTTCCAAACAGCCAGTGTGAACTTAGCGAAAATTTCTTCCGGCCCCATACACGTACAATACTATTGATCAATGTAGCAATAAATTGAACATATTATTGAGGTTTGAACAGACTATATTCGGATGGAAATAAATATTGAGTCAATATTGTACGTGTATGGGGCCGGCCGGAGTTCCATAATTAAAATTTAAAAAGTCGACATAATGTAGTTGTTATTATTTTATCTGTAACAGAATTTAAAACAATTGGTAATAATGTTTTATGGTAAGGTTTGAATCTTATTATTAGTTTTATTTTCCTCGTATTTGAAATGAAAAGTAGAGTGTTTAACTCGGGTAAAAGAATCAATTCCGACTCGGACTATAGCCGCCCTCGCTGCGCTCGGGCGTCTAAATACCTCGGGAATTGATTCTTTCCACCCTCGGTTAACAATCTACTATTTCATTTCTCATACTCGGAAAATAGTGTTTTCTTGATCTGACTATTGGGTGGAAAATGCTGTTTCCCTCAAAAAAACTCACTCATACAAATTACTTCCCACCCAAGGGCCGGAATGAACTTTAAAAATAGAACTGCTGACAGGTCAGCTGTGACAATGAAGAGATTTGTGTAAAAAAAAAAAAGTGCCATGCGACTTTCCAAACAGCCAGTGTGAACTTAGCGAAAATTTCTTCCGGCCCCATACACGTACAATAATATTGATCAATGTAGCAATAAATTGAACATATTATTGAGGTTTGAACAGACTATATTCGGATGGAAATAAATATTGAGTCAATATTGTACGTGTATGGGGCCAGCCGGAGTTCCATATTTAAAATTTAAAAAGTCGACATAATGTAGTTGTTATTATTTTATCTGTAACAGAATTCAAAACAATTGGTAATAATGTTTTATGGTAAGGTTTGAATCTTATTATAAGTTTTATTTTCCTCGTATTTGAAATGAAAAGTAGAGTGTTTAACTCGGGTAAAAGAATCAATTCCGACTCGGACTATAGTCTAAATACCTCGGGAATTGATTCTTTCCACCCTCGGTTAACAATCTACTATTCTCTACTCTCTGTCACTCGCTGCTCCCATGCACATAATAATGATAAATTATTCTTTTGATGTAATTAAAACTTGTTTTTTTTTTTTTTCTTCTTGTTCTTGGACTTTCTCGGTTTGAGAGTATGCCAAAGTCAAGTAAATTTCATTGTTGTGAAAATATAAATCATTTTCATGTTATGATTCTTCTTATGAGCAGCGTATTCATGTATGTCCAAGTTTGGACTAAGTTCTACTCTAGTAAGGCGGTGGTACCTTACTAGGGCTTGATGTGGAATTCGTCGACAAACCTAAAAACTCGCGTTTCACTGCGCTTTATCACTTTCCAACACTTTTGCACGTTGTCGAACCTTTATGTTTAATAATCCACCATAAATTACACATAAACACTCAAAATTACACTAGTTTTGAAAAATTATTAAAACACAATTTAACGCGTGTCTGAAAGTTTCCCGCCGAATCCCATTAAAACTTGTTATGTAATATCAATATATTATATTATCTGTGGTAATATACCTACATATTCGTTTTAAGAAATAATATAAAAATGGCCATTTGCATTTCCAAAACGTGTCGCTCGAACTATACTAGTCTATTTAATTGTGTGGTCGATGTTCTTTTAATCAATTAATTATGTTATTTTATTATTGACTAATTCCTTTGAGTTTAAGTAGATCAGATAATGAAAAAATGTGTTTGTACTTCCCATTGAGGTAGCAAACGAGCTTAAGGCATTGATCAAAAGTGATAGAACACTGGGGGCGTTACACTCTTGTTGCCGAATCTATTTATATATTTGTCAAATAAAAAGTTACTAATATAATGTAAGTATTTAATAGTGTATGTTGTTGTGTTGATAAAACAGTATTTGGAATAGATTAATCCTTTAACACTCAACCCCGAGGTTACCAATACTTTAATTTAGAATATTTAAACAAAATAGACTCAAAATAGACAAATAGAAGAAAATAGAGACCTTTACTAACTATAGAACCAGAGCCGACCACAAAATGACCATAATGAGGTCGGTTATGATACACGAGATAAAACGATTAGTTGAAAATGACGTAACTTTCGTATTATTACGTCTAATCACTAGCGACTGTGAACTCTAATAGCGTGATTCAGATGACCAATTATAACGCCATCTATCCACATATTTTGGTACTGAATTTATACACGCATGAGTCAAAAATTCTAATAAACGATTTCAAATGCAGGGATATGAATAAACTGATTGTTAAGATATAGAACTCCCTGTTTTTAAATATACGAACTTTTTTACACCAAACTTTTTTAAAGATAAATCGTAGGTATACAGTACTGGCCAGTAAGGGTGGCCAGCCAAGGAATTTGAAAATGGAACGAACTTTTAAAAAAATAGTGAACACCCAAATGAACAAGAAAAGAGGTGATTTACTGCTTTAATTTAAATTTGGAATTGATACAACGGAAAGTTTGTGCCATTACAACAATTTAAATACAATTTGGCTCATAATTATTGATTTGGTCGTGCATTTTTTTTATCGTATTTTCATATTGTATACTATGTGATCACAACCTGTCCCTACTCCATAAGTATGTATACTATATACAGAACTTATTGTAAAATTGTAAATATTAAGTTAATTGTAAGTTCATAAAAGGAAGTTTAATGTAAAGTTACAGTTACCAATGTTATTATTAAGTTATCTGGTATAAGAAACTGCTAAAGATAGGTATGCTATTATTTAACAATGAAAATGTATATAATTGTAATTAGAATCATTCGTTTTCCTTTAAGTTACCGACCTGGTTTAGATTTTAATGGTTAAGTAAGAGTTGATATGGTTTGAAGAACTATGCTTATAATAAGCTTGATAAAAGGCACTTTGGATAAAAATACTTTTACTGTTCGAGTTGGCTGGATGAGAGTTGTTTCGGTTCAAGAAACCATCTCTCACTATATTAGACTTACTCTGCCTAAAAGTACCAAATTTAGAGTTTGTCCGTTTCAAAAAACAACTCAGAGTTACTCGAAAGGACATAATATTTTACTTAAAGGGGCCATATTAAGAGTTTTCTGAATAAGAGTTACTCCGGCTCAAAGAACCTTTAGAGTTACTCAATGAGACATACTCCGTCTAAAAGGGCCATGTTTAGAGTTTGTTGGATAAGAGTGACTCCGGTTTAATGAACCATCAAAGTTACTCGATAAGACATACTCAAGACCATATTTATTTAGAGTTTGTTGGATAAGAGTTGCTCTGGTTCAAAGAACCATCCTTAGAGCCACTCGATAAGACATTCTCCACCTAAAGAGACTATATTAAGAGTGTGTATAAGAGTTTGTCTGGTTCAAAGAACCACTCAGAGTTACTCGAAAGGACATACTTTACCTAAAGGGGCCATATTTAGAGTTGGTTGGATAAGAGTTGCACCGGTTTAATGAACCATCAAAGTTACTCGACATACTCGGCCTAAAAAGACCATATTTATTTAGAGTTTCTTGGATAAGAGTTGCTCCGGTTCAAAGAACCATCCTTAAAATCACTTGATAAGAGATTCTCCGCCTAAATGGACCATATTTAGAGTTTGTGTGTTAAGAGATTTTCCGGTTCAAATGAACATTTAGAGTTACTCGAAAAGACATACTCGGCCTAAAAGGAATATATTTAGAGTTGGTGGGATTAGAGTTGTATTGGTTCAAACAACCTTTAGAGTTACTCGATGAGACCTTTGTACCCTATTTATAGCAAATAAAAGAATTTGTATTTGTATTGTATTTGACATATTCCGTCTAAAAGGGCCATATTTAGGGTTTGTTGGATAAGAGTTGCTTAGGTTCAAAGAACCATTTAGAGTTACTCGGCAAGACATGCTCCGCCTAAAAAGACCATATTTAGAGTTTGTTTGGATAAGAGTTACTCCGGTTTAATGAACCATTCACAGTCACTTGATGTGGAATACTGGGCCTAAAATCACAATAGGTATTTAGAGTTTGTTGGATAAGAGTTTCTCCGGTTCAAAGAACCTCTCAGAGTTACTCGAAAGGACATACTTTACCTAAAGGGGCCATATTTAGAGTTTGTTTGGATAAGAGTTACTCCATTCAGAGTCACTTGATAAGAAATACTCGTCCTAAAAGGATCATAGGTATTTAGAGTTGGTTGGATAATTGTTGCTCCGGTTCAAAGAACCACTCAGAGTTACTCGAAAGGACATACTTTACCTAAAGGGGCCATATTTAGAGTTTGTTTGGATAAGAGTTACTCCATTCAGAGTCACTTGATAAGAAATACTCGTCCTAAAAGGATCATAGGTATTTAGAGTTGGTTGGATAATTGTTGCTCCGGTTCAAAGAACCACTCAGAGTTACTCGAAAGGACATACTTTACCTAAAGGGGCCATATTTAGAGTTTGTTTGGATAAGAGTTACTCCATTCAGAGTCACTTGATAAGAAATACTCGTCCTAAAAGGATCATAGGTATTTAGAGTTGGTTGGATAATTGTTGCTCCGGTTCAAAGAACCACTCAGAGTTACTCGAAAGGACATACTTTACCTAAAGGGGCCATATTTAGGGTTTGTTGGATAAGAGTTGCTCAGGTTCAAAGAACCATGTAGAGTTACTCGACAAGACATAGGTACCTATACCTACTACTCTGCCTAAAAGGACCACATTTAGATATTATTGGATAAAACTTGCTCCGTTTCCAAGTATCACGTTTAGAGTTTTCTCGATAAGACATACTCCACCTAAAAGGAGGATATTTAAAGTATGCTGGGCAAGAGTTGATTCGGTTCAAGAAAATATGCTGATGAGCCAAGAAACATATTTATTTTTGTCGATTTTGATTCCTTGTAAATAGAAATGCTACAATAAGTAAACAAATTTTTGTAGAATGTTTTAAATACGATTAAGTACAACTTAAAATGGCTATGTGATTTTTGGTGTTGAATAAATGTAAATATTTGGTTAAATGTAGGTTAAGTTTATGGGAAAGTTATAGTAACCAATGTTATGTTATTAAGTTATTAAATAAAACAAACTACTACGTTACGTTATTAATTAACACGTAAACAATGTACAGTTCGTTTGATAAGGTTAACTCTTATACTTTAAGAACCACGTTTAGATCTTGTTTCAATAGCTTTAATGTTTCCTCCTGTTAATCTAACCAGTTTCAATTTGCTTGATAATTTTTTTTCCGGCTCGAAGGACCATGTATAAAATATGCTTAATGGGACGGGACATGCTTCAGCTCGACCATTAAATATGCTTGATATAAATTTCACGTATTCGAACGACCTTGTTTAGATTTACTCGGTCTGAAAGGACCATCAAATATTTTGCTTGAAAATCCTCCGGTTCGAAGGACCATGTTCAGAGTTCCCTTATTAGAAGGGTTTCTGACTGAGAAAAACTTCATATTTGGAACTTACTTTTCAAAACACAGACTTTTATATAAACTGAGGTAGACGCGCTATACTCTAAGGAACGAAATTTCAAAAGCAATCCTCAAACACACACATTGCTAAGACTACTCTCAGTTTATATAGAAGTCTTTGCTTAAAAATTGCTCCAATGGGATAGACAGAGTCTAGAGCCAAAAAATGTTTCCACGTATTAATGTAATTAAATGAATTATAACTAATAACACATTCTATACTACTGTTGAACGGAAAAGGGGTGGCTTGGAGATGTATAATGAGATTACAGAATGATGTATAATCATTGTATCAGAAACGAATTGTCTTCTTTTCTGGTACAATCAAAAATTGCGAAGTTTTGTCCCAAAAATGTTTATTATCTCAAATGTTTCGCAGTTTTTGTTGATATTTCAGAATTAAGGCCGGTTTCCACCGCGAGATGAGCGGGCATATTAATGAACCCGCTTAACTCACAACAGTAAACTGTAGTGCGGTGTGGTGGGAAAACAAGTATGTAGTTTACTAAGCGGAATCATTAATGGGCACGCTCAGCTCGTAGTGAAAACCGGGCTTTACGTTTTCTTACTTTTAAGTTTTAACGTCTTTTTAGTTATTGGGCGGTAAAGTTCCGTCCTTCTTCTATAGAACGGTAGCTAGTGCCATTGAGTTTACGCAAGTACCAAATGTTGTTTAGTAAGTAAATGTTCCCTAACACTAGGTACCTAATTTGTTATAATTACGTGGTTTTTAATAAAGTTGTAAACTATTACAGTTTCGTAGTTTTATTTCAACTGTTACTGTGCGTTTTGATAAACACAAGAGTTTTAATCTATGTCCTATCTACTTCCGATATTTATAACATATCCTAGGACATCCTTATGAGGATTGAGTCCAGCATGACATCCGTAATAATTTCCACAAGTACCTATAGAAAAATCTAATACATAGATGGATGATTACCCCGTACCGTGATGGGGTAAACCATGAAAGAAAAGACTTATACTTAGACAATGATACAGATCATTGTCTAAGTTTGCAGATTCTTCAGATAGCGACTCAGGGGGTAGTCAAATAGTTCTCTGTTGTCATCTAACGAAAACAAGGACATGGTAAGCTCGCTACCACTCATACTCACGACTAAGGCTGACGCTTGGCAAGTCACCCTTAGTCGTGAGTACCTACTATGATTTAGTAGTTAGCAATCAGCAAATCTATTTCTGCACTATTGCTATTTAATAAAGAACAGGCGCTAACAATACTCCGCTCTGTCTTGGTTAAACAACGAGTGGCTGGAGAGGAGACACGGTGCTCTCTCATACCGGTTGACACAGATGCTTGCCGGGCACGGTAGCTTCGGTAGGTATCTGTGGCGAAAACACCGGAAAACCACAACCGAGTGTCAGCACTGCGAGGACCGCAGCGATGACACGTCGCTCCACACGCTGGTGGAGTGCACGGCGTGGGCGCAACAGCGCCAGGTTCTCGTAGTGGACACTCTCTCGCTCGAGGCCATGGTGCGAGCCATGCTCTCCAGCGGGAGTAAGTGGGACTGCGCCGCCTCTTTCTGCGAGCAGGTCATGTGAGTGAAGGAGGCGGCGGGCCGGGTGCGGGAGAGAGCTCTCCCACCCGAGTTCCGCAGTCGGCGGCGTGCCGACGTGTCTTCGCCGAGGACTATCGGCCTCCATGACCGGGGGTCTGAGAACGGTGAGAGGGTCGCTCACCGTCCTTACAGAAGCAGGCCCATGACGGCAGCGTG
This sequence comes from Miltochrista miniata, assembly GCA_933228765.1. Lineage (NCBI taxonomy): Eukaryota > Metazoa > Arthropoda > Insecta > Lepidoptera > Erebidae > Miltochrista > Miltochrista miniata. Next base: position 36,068,024 of record OW121758.1, on the reverse strand, counting down.
ACGTGAGCAACTCACGCATGCCCCCTCTTAGAAGCGGGATAACACCCGAAACCCCCCAAAGACGCGGGATAGCACCCGAACCACCCCCATGGCGAGGCCACGGTGGCGGCCGTAGGTCTGTTGTGAGTCCCGGGACATCCTTCCGAGGGCTTACCCGGGGCTCCCAACCACAGACTGTTGGGCGTTACGTGAGGTTTTTTAGTCGGTAAGAGTCCGGCATAGCATACTTTGAGGATTTTCCCTCACGTAAAAAAAAAGGGATACTTGCCTGGACCCTGGACCCTGAAAATTATTACTAAGATCATGAAAAGTTAGTAAAAATGTTCCAAAGATAGAGTCATTGTCTCTGATCGGGGAAAATCGATTTAATAGATAGGTAATAAAATACTGTATGAAGTGTATGACGATATGTTGATATTTTTTGTGTACAAATAAAATAAGCTCGTGGCCCCGCGGACTCAGTGTTCTGTAAACGATCACTGCAGTAAGCAACTTTCACTATGGCCGGTCCATGCATGGGTGACCATCCATGTGATCACTTTGTGACATTTATTTGGGCGTTTCCGTGCTTCGGAAGGCACGTTAAGCCGTTGGTCCCGGTTGCCAGTAAAATGGCAGTCGTTAAGCTAAGTTGAACGCTTTATTTCAACAGCAGGCAGTCACAACCTGCGCCTGTCTATTTAAACACGGCAATACGGCTCACCACCTATTACGTGGGACAAATTATACAAAGGTGAAATGTGGGCATATAATATGCCTCTGCCTACCCCTTCGGGGATAAAGGCGTGACCATAATATGTATATATGTGTGTATGTACAAATAAAATAACGTTATGCTAGGAGACGGTGATTTCACGGGCGGGTACCGCCTAGCCTAGCCGTGCCCCGCCTTATCCAACTAGACATTCTGTTTTGATAGCCTGTGTATGACATAGTTATAATTATTATTATGTTCTACTGGCGCTACGCGTGTGTATAGGCATGTAGGTATGTCCTGGGGTCATCCTTCCGAAGACTTACCCGGGGCTCATTTTATGAAAAAGCTCATGTAGTGTCAGTTGTAGAGTCGGATTCGCGCTTAGAAGGTTCCAAAAGTAACGGCAAAAAATAATTCTTTTGCATGGGGAGCCCCATTTAAACAATATTTTTTTCATTCCTTCTATTCGAAAAGAATCACTTTGCACCACGATATCGGGGCGCAAAATAGCTCTTTTCTGTTAAGAGCTTTTTAGCGGGCGGCAAAGTAATTTGAATTTGGAACTTGAAAATTTCATAGAAATCGAACGCAAATTGTATGAATTACTGGCTGGTAAGTGTTGGCTACACAGCGCGGTGTCCTGAGCTTACTAAAAAAAAACTAAAGAGCGCCATTTATCTGTTCGTGTTCGTCATTATTAATGTCCTTGTAATCAGTAGGTAAACATATTTTATTGTATTCTGCAAATATAATAAGTTCTACGTCAAGTTATGAAAGTGACAATCCATGAACTCCTGGAACAATAACTATAGAAGGTAACTACGTTGTACAAAACTTATTTTTTCTCATAGAAAGGGAATGAAAAGTAGAGTATATTACTCGGGGGCAAATTATTTTTCCCTCGGGCGGTGTACTTTGAATCCCTCACTGCGCTCAGGATTCTATGTTAGAATCCCTCGCTATGCTCGGGATTCTATTCTAGAATCCTTCGCTTCGCTCGTGATTCAAAGTAGCGCCCTCGCCGTAAAAATACTATTTTGCCCCCTTGTTATACAATCTACTATTAAAAGTACTTGACCGTAATTCGAAGCTTATATAATGAGATAGGCATATCCGTTACCCGTAGGCTTATCTTACTCATGTTTGATGACGTATTTCCGTCGACTCACCAGCAGGGGGCGCCACCTGTGAACTTATAAAGAACATGGCGTCCACTTTGTCCTCATTGGCGTTTTGATTCCCGTAGCAAAAGGTTATAGCAGGAACACCTGCTAGTGCATTTATTTTTTCTAGTTACTAGTTATATACCTAGTAAAGTTATAAAAAGTGACTTGGGATGAAGTAAGTGAATTTACAGAAATAATTATTTAACGGCTTTGCCGTTCGTTTGAATATACAGTGAATCTAAAACAAGTGACTTGTGATTGAAGTAAGTGAACCTACAGACATATTTAACGGTTTAACCGTTCGTTTAAGTCTCAGGTATGTTTTTACTTCATATTTTTACGATCACATATGAGTGTGATACGTCATAACGTGAAATAACCTATTATTTTAAAATAGCACATAAACCTTTCGAGGTTGCAGTTTCTTTTATTTAATATCTTTAGTTACAGCTAATATCAAACTGATTTTATAGATTGTATTCATAGGTACTAATACTTTTTTTTTAGATATTATTTGCTTCGTGTATGTACAGCGTAAGTACCGCCGAATATAGAAAATATTTTCAAAATATTTTTATACCTACCCACATAAAGGTACATTAATTACTAGATGTTCCTATACATGTAAAAATATGGCCTATTATGGGTAAAATCGTAATCATCCCAAGTTTCTGAATACGTACGAGTGTGTCAAAGTAATAACTAAATGTTCACCATGAAAGTAGTAGGTACTTAAATTTTAGGTACCTAACATAATACTATTTTTTTTTTAGTTTGGTTTCTTGATAGAAATGAATCCTCCATCCTTAGAAAGTGACCTAATTCCAAGTGGAGTATTTCAGAAGCGCGCTCTGAGCTCCAGTTACTGTATTAGGTACGTCAAATAGCTACAGTTCCAGCTCATTTAGCTCGAACTTCAAATAAGGGCGATCGCGACGCCACGTGCATTATCGTAAGTGGAGTAAAAGAAGCCGACTTCCACTAAACCAGATAAGGATGATGGAAATAGGTGAGTTATTTCTTATTACCTAACACTGGTCCTGACCAAGTGTAAATTTCTTCACAGATCAGAGGTGAAATTACGAGGATGATAGAAACAATCATCCTTGCTTCGTATTTTATATAGGGACAGCATTAAAAGAGATTTCGGTTACCCAAGATCCTAAGACACAGTATAACCTAAGAGGTTGATAGACACGTTTTGGCGACAAATTGCCTTGATAAGATAATATGCTAATACCCACTATTGTAAAATCATAGTCCTGGGTGCGTCAACCTGAACAAAAACGGGGAGATCCGACAATTCGAATCCCTGCTACATTTTGAAAAAGCTGACAAGGTTCTTTCTGCCAAAAGGCTTTTGCTGCCAAAACCTTTTGTATTTTTAAACAAAGAGAATCTTTTGAAAAACTTAAGTTTCTTCGAAAATATTTATGACAAAATTGAAGACCTACTTTAATAATAGGATTTCCATAAATCTTTTATCAATTTATTACAAATGACTTGCGGCCATAGATCTGATTTCATATATTATTCTCAGAATTGTCAAAGACCCAATTCTTAAATATGAACCTTGATAAAATATCGTCTTCAAACACATACATTTTCGAGGCTGAAGCCTTTTCAACGGCACTCGGGAAGGCATGCATTTTGGTCTTCGATCTCCAAAAAGGATGACCCCGAAAAAAGTTCATCCAAATCATTACGCCAGCCTTCGAGAGGATCAGGCGTCAAGATCAGATCTCCATCGAATGGAGTCCAGATTCCATTGTACCAAGAGCCTTTTTAGGCCTGTATTACAGTTACCACTCACGAGGGGTGTGTACAATATCTATAATAATTGGGCATACGACAGTAAATGTCCCTTCAATTAAGAAATTTCTGAGCTTTAGGCTTTCAAAGAGACTGAGAAGTTTAACATCCCCTGCCCATACCAGCAAAGGAAACACTAACCAGTAACCACCCTCGAGGGGTATGTACAATATTGTGTATCTATAATAATTGTAATATACGATAGTAACCAGGCGTACGATAACATACTAAGTAACCATGCAAGGATGTCCCTTCAATTACGAAATTTCCGAGCTCGAGGCTCTCAAAGAGACGAGGAGAGGTCTAACATCCTCTGCCCACACCAGCAAAGGAAACACTAAATGATATGACCCTGTCATTCTATGTCGGTCAGTTAACTCTGTACAAAATACGTTGGTAAGGAACGAGAGTACCAAAAAGTTTTAAATTTATAAAAGGGTACAGCATTCCCTTTATCCAGAAACTCCAATCCGTCCTGCACGGTATTCGAGAGGACGCAGGTTCGAATCCTGCTCAAAACTGATAACCTTCCCACATTTAAATTTACACCGAACTCTGTTCAAGTCCCGTCCTGACAAAGTTGTAAATTTTCACTTTACGTTAAAATGCTATGGAAAACTTGACTAAGGTGGAATACTAATTGCTTTAAATACTTAAGAATCCATACAGGTTTCCTTTTTAACTGAAATGACCACATTGTGCAATGGTTCAAAAGATGAATGCTCAAGGCACTCTAAAACTAGTTCCTTTGTCACCAAGTTTGGTTTCTCAACTTTTCCTAACTTAAAATAGCGATGGGTCATCCGCCCAGAATTCAGTTTTAGGACATTGTACGCCTTTGTGAAGCCAGAATAATTCTATCTTTCAGCATGTTCCGTTTACCAGATTTCCTCCAACCACGAGATTGGATGTGCAAAATACATCTCAGTCAAGCTTATTTTCATGATAAAGCTGATGTAGTGTACATTATTCTTTCTCAGAGCACATTCTTGTCTTCCGCTCGGGTAAGCCGCACCCAAAACATTTTCGTTTCTCACCATCTGGGTGCCTCGATTTCTATAGAATAAGAGTATTCAAATACTCATCTACCTACACAAAATCTCATTTTGCGCATCAAAATCCTGTTACTCTTCACAAACACGTACAAATAGCCTTGAAAACTCTTCAAACCCAGGGATGGTTAGACAATTGGGAGAAAACAATAATAGGTTCCCAAAGAAACCTCTCATATCGTTATGCGATAGACATAGAATTACCTAAAAGTCCAATACCAAAAGAAAAGATATCAATACATATAATAAAATCGTAACAGGTCGCTGTCTGTACATGGAAGATAAATAAGAAAAAATATTATAGGGGGGCTTTATGAACGCAATAGAACCCAAAACAATGATTTTTAGAATTTTTGTCTGTTTGTCTGTATGTCTGTATGTCTGTATATCTGTTTGTCTGTACGGTTGTGCACGCTAATCTCAGTAACCGCTCAACCGATTGCAATGCGGTTTTTTTTATTGTGTTGAGGTTTGCTTCAGTTAACATTTAGCGTTTGTTTTATGTAAATCGGTTTAGAAATAAAAGAGTTATAACACTTTTAAGAATCAGATATTTTGAAAATTTTTATTGTAGGGGTTTCTTTGAATGTGAGTGAACCTAAACTGGCGTGTTGGCTTAATCATAAAAGAGCTTAATGATTAAGACTATTTTTAAACAATTCAGTCCGCGCCGAAGGCGAGGACTGAATTGTTTTAAAATAGACTTGATCATTAAGCTCTTTTATGATTAAGCAAACAGGGCAGTTTCAGACGCTGCTTGATGACTCTGATTAAGAAATACCTTTCCTTTCATACACCTTATGTGACGTAAACGAAGTTGCGGGCTCAGCTAGTTAGACATAAAAGGAAGATTTATTTAATTCCAAATCAAAGAAACTTAGTTCTTTTAAAGAAAATTCAAACTTGGTGGGTCTTTTGAATTTTTACCACTTTCGCAGTGCCTAGAGGTAGCTTTACCTCAGCGTCACATTCGGTCAATCCCCTAACCGACAACCCACTGAAGAAAATAGTAGTGCACGGAGTGGTACAAGTGGAACTACAATAGTGGGTCCGCAATTACCGGTTCTCGACAATTTTACAAGCTTTCCATCCGAGATGCTTTCTTACCACGGACGCGTCAGATTTCACTTAGGAGCCCAGCTAGAAAACATTTCTCTAACAGGCTCGAGGGCCTAGAATAACAAAGATAGCACTGCATCAATAGAGATGTTGATAATCTTACACATGATTCGAAATCATATACCGGTACTGTGTTACAGTCTGTACTCATTCAAAGCAGTTGTAGTCCATCCCCCCAGAGGGACGAGACCAAATCAATTGCCTTGACGAACTTAACTCGTCAGCTTGCGTGTAATGGTCCGACATCAAATTGACTTCACCATACACTGCATTCCGAGCCGATACCATATGTATCAGCTCCTCCGGGTATTTGTTGTGAGCATCCTGCTTCAAACACCACTAAGGCAAGATTGCCTGCAAACAATATTCCTATTGTGAAATGGAGAACACTACACATGATAGGCCTGTTTGTAATGTGTGGATATTACTTCCACCACCATTTTTAATACCAAAGATGCTGTCACACCTTAATCGGTCAACAGGAGTGTTTGTGGTGCCGCGATGGCACAAGGTAATAATAGAGGGCAGATCTCAAAGCGAGAGCTCTGTAAGCTCCATTCGTTCTGCAGAACCTGCAAAAGAACCTAATAAACATTATTTCTTTCCTTCTACTAAACACCTCGACAGGTCTCCCACCACCTCACATAGAGAATCTGTGGAAATGTGGGGGGGGGGGCGAAGAGGTAAATAACAGATATTAAATCAAAAACTTCTAGTATTGAGCTCCTTGAGACCTACCTTTTAAGATACTTATAAATTTTACAGTTTTAACCGACTTGCATTTTATTCATGGTTATTATATAATACGATTCTGTTACTGAACATAAATCTGTTGTTGCTGTTCTTGATAATATAGAAACCGTTAGTCAACTTTACATAGTTCGCATGTTTTGGTTAAACATATTATCTTGGTCGATTTCTTTAAAAAATGTAAAGAAAGTTAAGTCACATATTCATTGATATTGGGATTGATGACTTAGTTCAATATTACCAAGTATTGATACAAAGAGAACATTTTTCAGGTTTCTCGTCATAGTGATTTTATGCTTAGGTCGCCGCAACCACGATCTAACTTTGCTCGATTGTATTAACTCACGTCATAGGTACTACTTTCAGGCCCGAATCAAGAGTCCGAAACTGATCATTTTCATTTCAGACAATCTGGTTGGAAAACTATTGTAAGCAAAGATAACACCTACGACTAATCAATTGAATCCTTTATTCTAGATAGAAATTAGGATATCAGAGTAACCGATATGAGACTACACAGTCTAATAGTTTATTTATGACTGTTAGAGGTTCTCCAACTATTCTAGCCCCGGCACTACCCGGTCAACAGCAGCTTCTAAGAATTAGTGGTGGTGGTAAGATCAAAATAATCCTTAACACGAGGTAATTGACGATGGATTTCAAAAAAATTATCGTCGAGTAATAATGTCAGCTACTACCACCAATCAAATATAATAATAATTCGCAATTATTTAATCCTGTCAATAGAAGGAATACTTACTACTCCTTAAATAAGATTCCTTATTTAGTCTGTTTAAGATTACATATGAAGTTGTTCAAGATGGTAAAGGTTATAAATCTAGATACCACACATACAATGTTGTATAATATTATTTTCCTAAAAATAAATTAGAATCACATTGGCGTTTCCGTCACTCACCAGGCGAAAACAAACATTTCTCATTATATAAGCTTCGAATTACGGTCAAGTACTTTTAATAGCGGCGTTTTCCCTGAAAGAAAACGCATATTAAAATACTTACCTAATTCGAAGCTTACTTTTAAAATCTGCCTGGTGAATAAAAGCCAATGAGGACAAAGTGGACGCCATGTTCTTTATAAGTTCACAGGTGGCGCCCCCTGCTGGTGAGTCGACGGAAATACGTCATCAAACATGAGTAAGATAAGCCTACGGGTAACGGATATGCCTATCTCATTATATAAGCTTCGAATTAGGTAAGTATTTTAATATGCGTTTTCTTTCAGGGAAAACGCCGCTATTTTCCAATTTCTACTATTTTTTTGTTATATTAGCAAAAGGAATAATCACCAATCTGTGAAAATTTCAACTCACTGACTATCGCGGTTCATGAGATACAGACCGGGGACGGACAGACAGACATGTGGTCAGCGGAGTCTCAGTGATTGGGTCCAGTTTTTACCCTTTGGGTACGAAACCCTAAAAACTAAAACTGTCTTAGGGTTGCTGCTTTTTTAACCGACTTCAAAAAAGGAGGAAGTTACTCAATTCGACCGTAGGTATATATATATATTTTTTTTTATGTTTGTTCGCGCAGAACTCCGTCGTTTACGGACCAAATTGCAAAAATTTTTTTTTTTCGTTCGAAAATAGATACTCCCAAGGTGGTCCCATTATAAGGAAGTCAGGATCTGATGATGGCATCCTGAAGAAATCGAAGGGAACTTTTAAAAATTGTAGTGGCATCTAGGGCATTTGTAATTTTTTTTATAAATTTTTTATTAAGGGCTTTAATGTAGTACAACTTAATGAAGGTCTGGAGTCGATCTGATAATGGAGACGAAAGACAGTATTGAAAATTCCTGAACGATATACAGCAGTTACCTTGTGTTTAGGCTTGATTAATTTGTATTGTCGAGAACTTTACACCTAGATAGATAGATTTTCAATCTACACGTCACTAAAAAAGTAAAAATGGTGAAAAATAAATTTGACATAAAAGAAACCGTCTTCAAACAAAACTAAAAACGGAAAAATAAAATTTGCGTAGGTAACACAAAGTTACAGATATCATTAAATGTAATACTGAAGTCGGTGCCAATATGACTATGAGAGAGATTAATAATGCCTACCTAAGCCTACATAGTTTTACTGGGCACCGCTTTCTGTATTGTATTTAATGATATCTGATAAATCAGCATATACTAACTTTGTGTTATGTAAATTTTATTTTTCAGTTTTTAGTTTTGTTTGAAGTCGGTTTCTTTTTTGTCAATTTTTTTTTATACGGAGGTAGTTAGGTACCAACAGCTGTAGCTTCTATCTTTTATTTTGCCAAACATATTCGCGAAGGGTCAAGGTTACCCCTATAGCTTACCCATTCATTCCATTTCAAACCCTTTTACCAGGAAGACCATGTTCAATAACACATTACGGACAATTTCAAAAGCCGCAGTAGGGTAGAATTATATTCTTACTGAGTTTTTCAAGTTCCAGACCCAAAGCAAACGGTGAAATCGGGACTCTCTGTCCGTCTGTCTGTTTGTCTGTAACTAGACTATATCTCATGAATTGTGATAGCTGGACAGTTACAATTTTCACAAATGATGTATTTTTGTTTTGTCAATAAATACAAAAATCTGAAAAAAAAATTAAAGGCTCGCATACAACAAACGTGATATTTTACCGTTGTGGTACGGTACCCATAGTGCGTGAGTCCGATATGAAATTGTAACTTTCGAGTAGGCTTTTTTTTAACGTAAGTGAAAATCCATCATGGATGCTATGCCCGACTCCTTCCGACTAAAAAAACCTCATGTAACGCCCAACAGCCTACGGTTGGGAGCCCCGGGTAAGCCCTCGGAAGGATGTCCCAGGACTCTAGCTTGAGTAGGCTTGAAGAAAAGAAGAAACATACCTATAAGTGTGTGCATAAATAAATAAATAAGTAATTAAAAAAATGGAAAACGTTTGAAACTTGGGACATAGAACGGTAGGTGTAGGTAGGTCATTATTAGTAGATACATACTATCTACTATTAATAAAATTATGTGGTTTGGGGTTAACAAAATGTCAAGCAGATGGCTGCGAGTATCCTCTAATTTCATTCCAAGAATTAGGCGTAATGTATGTATGTCAAACAATCTGACTTATAAGCTCTTTGTTTACAAAATAATAAAACGGAGCGATCATCGAGTGCTTTGCTTTTGCATCTCCTATTGTATATCTCATTAGTCACGGAGCTTTAGTCATAGTTTACGACTAAATCTGAAAAATTGGACAACGCCTGGACACACTACTGACAGTGAATCAACAGTCTTATTCTGAAACATGAATAGCAGGCGATCTAGGTACAATATGATCCGACTAATCTAGAAGGAAGATAATGTTTGTATGTCTGGTGCATTTTGTTCTTCTGTATCATAAATGGTTTGGCTGATTTTGATGTGTGAGATATGGTCAGAGTTCTTCCTATTCTTTCTCGGAGTCCTGTGGGATCTGCGAATACCCGATGCTGTAAGCTTTCCAGCCAAAAAAAGATATTTTTTTTATACATGCGTGTGGGTTCACATATTTGGTACCAGGTTAGAGTGCTCTACGGATGTTCTCGTTCTAACTAGAACTTATTTTGATGGTGGTGAGTTATGTTTGAGAGTAGTAAACTGATGTTGTCAACGTACATAAGCTACGGTAAGTTCTCTCCATCATCTGGTCTGCCATCTTAGTACCTAGTATACAAGCATTTCTGAATCCGTCATAGATAGAGTTTTACGTAAATAAGTCAAAAGACCAAACATATTAGCCGAGGTGGTCGCAAAAACACAGGACCGAGTAACGTCAGGTCTGTAACTCGGTCCTGTGCCGGGAACTAGGGGCCATTTTCTGTTTTGTGCCATCATTTTTGGGACCCTCCCTGTGGCCTTACTGTACCACGCTGGCCAGACGGGTTGGCACAGGATTTCATTTCGAGTTTTCCTTCTCTACGCAATGACCAACTCAACGAAGATCCATCCCAAATGAACTGGGAAAACATGCAGAAAAAAAAGACTCCTTCCTTAATTCTGTCCAGAAGTCCAGAATAAGGCGCTCGCGTGTCTACAGTCTCTGCCAGTGTATATAAGCGTGTCTGGTGGGGGTTCGACACAGTCCGGCCCGGTGTGTTGCCTCGCGAGCCCGCCACGCCAATCGCTCCTTGACTATAATCTTCGTAAACCACAACACTCGTCACAATGGTGAGTTTATTTTTTGAAAATTTACTCATGAAATATTGAAGCCTAAATTTTCTTTTATTAATGAACAGGGACGCTATTTTTTTCAAGAATTTATAGATAACTTTATTAAAACTTCAGTTCGAAAACACTGAAAATACCTAGTGTCATCAAGCAAACTAAAAATAGTCATCATTGTTGTGTCTAGTGAAGTTTGTAAAAAAAGTCACAAAAAAGAAGTAGGTACCTAAAAAGCACTGACAAAAAACTTGCTACATTTTTTTTTTCGTAGCTGCGTTGCGTAGCATTGATTGATGTCATAGTGAAGTAACTTAGACCATATATCACGGGACTAGCCTTTTGTGAACCACCGCATACAAAAATATTCTGCTATGTGTGTTAATTTTTATTGTACAGTCAACTACAATGAAATGTACTAGTTTAATCATATAAAATGATGTACTGATGTAGTGCTTTTTATAAAGCTAATAGACCAAATGGTCTATTGGCTTGGAAGAAAGGAATGCTTAAGTAAGGCGCATCCTGGTGTTAGATGATCTAAGTGAAGTAACGATGAGTTTAACTTTAAAAGTTAAATATGTACTTAAAAGAATAGTTTTTTTATAACGCTAAGGTGGCAGACAAGGTGGCCAACCTGATGAAATGGTGGTCACCGTAGTCTATGGACGTTTGCAACACCAGAGGCGCTACACTCACGTTGCCAACCCTAGAATTTGCATGACCATTCTTCATAGGCATGCATATCAACCTTTCTATGCTTTACCTTACCTATAACTAAATTTTAAAGTGTTGTTACCATTTCTCTGATTTTCATTTTATTTAAATTGAATTTCAAAGTTAAAAACTCCCGTGCTAGTTTTGCGAGTTCAATAATATTTCCGTTTGTGTTTGAAGTGTAATTATGATCTAAATAAGTAATTAGCCTTTGAGAATGCCGAAAGGCGAAACCGGTTAGGTATTACAATAATAAATATTTTTGAACAGTACAAGTGAAGTTTTTCAATATATGTAGCAAGTTCTATCAAGTGCCATCAATCAACAGTATCAATAATATTTCTGGAACTTTGCTCACATTTCAAGGTTGCGAGTCGACTAAAGATTCTACCCCTACTCATTATAGTATATTGTGCCTAGTTCTTGACAAAACCATCAATAGGTAATAGTTTTTAATTAATTTTCGTCATATTTTCAGTTTCCATCGACATAATGACAAATTCAATAGGCACCCATACTGTAATGCTTGATAATGATAACATCATCGACAGTCAAAACACGAAAGACTAATTCTAATCAATACTCGTGTAATATTTAAAGTATAATTTAGTCCGTCTGATACATACACATTACGTAGGGCTAAACGGTCATTTGCGTTTATTTCGTGCTATCTAGAAAAAAAAAGAATAAAATGGAAATCAGTCATTGAATTGGAGCCTAATTTTTGTCTTTTCTTTTACCTATTTGTATTATGTAATTTTGGTCTATTGACCTGAAGTAGGTTCTACCGAGTCCCAATGACTTAAATTCGTGCTCCGAGTTACTTTGTTGAGAGTTGGGGCAAAGTGGAACCCACCATCGTGGTTTAGTGGGTTGACCAGACTAATCACAAGAATAAAGATGTGAAGAAGACTTTTAAGGTAAGCCCTAGAACCCTCTCCAGCCTCTCCAGGGCCTGTGTTAATCATGAGCGATTCAGTCATTTGCGCCGAGTCACAAACGATTGATGACCATCTGAATGTAGAGTCCATTAATCCATTCATGTAGGAAGTTTCGATCAATCAATCAAATCAGCCTATAGCAGTCCACTGCTGGACGAAGGCCTGTCCCAGTTCACGCCGCAGTAGGTACCTACGCGGTCCTGTGCCTTTCGCACCCAGTCCCACCTTTACCAGGTCATCGGTCCATCTGGCGGGTAGACGTTTGGAGTTTGGAAAGTTTAAAATAAAATTTCTCTAACCTCTGAAAGGGAATGATAGCCCGGAACTATTGAATTGAAAAATCTTTGTGTAGGTACCTACTTGTCGGGGGTCTAAGGACGGTGAGAGGGTCGCTCACCATCCCTACAGAAGCAGGCCCATGACAGCAGCTTGACGTGAGGAACTCACGTACGCTCCCCCTTAGAAACCCCCAAAGACGCGGGATAGCACCCGAAACACCCCCTGGGCGAGGCCGCAGTGGCGGCCGTAGGTCTGTTGGGAGTCCTGGGACATCCTTCCGAGGGCTTACCCGGGTCTCACAATCATAGGCTGTTGGGCGTTACGTGAGGTTTTTTAGTCTGTAGGAGTCCGGCATAACATCCACGAGGATTTTCCCTCACGTAAAAAAAAGATACCTACTTGTACATATTATTTAAGTGATGTTTCAAGGTTTTCTTATCGCCCTTATCTCCTCTCTATTCTATAATCTCCTCTTCTATTCTTTAGACGCAGGTTATCTTTGCTGATAACCAAATTGTTAGTTCTGAATTTATTTCATCATCATCAATTTAAAAATCTAAGTACTTAGTTTCCTGTAGGTATCAAGGTTTATGTAATCCGAGTCGATGGTCATGGATCACTAATACTTGAGTTCTAGGCACTGGACCGCGAACCTAGACACTTTGTGCTGAGTTCGGATATGATTTCGTGACATGGTGATCATTAATACATCATGGGTGGGTGTCGGGAGCCCTGGGACTTTCCTTCCAAGGGTTACCCGGGACTGCTGGCCATGGAATCTTGTGGTTTTAGTTGGTAGAAGTCCACCCATCCATGACAGTTTCCACAAGTAAATAATAAAGGCGTGGCAGCAGGTAGCCTAACCTATTCCTGCCCATTTCAACACCACTAGGGCAACAGTTCTGGTGTATAGGTTTACTGCTTTATGACCACTTTCGTCCATCAAATAGATCGGATCATAATAAAAAAAATATATTTAAATATAAATAATCACGGACATTTCACACAACGCTATCTGATCCCAAAGTAAGCTAGGAATAACTTGCTTGTGTTATGGGTATCAGGCCACGGATATTAATACTTATATACTTTAAATACATACATATTATACATAGAAACACCCAGACTCTTGAGACAAACATTTATGGGCCACACAAATATTTGTCTCCGGTGGGAATCGAACCCACGACCTCCAGCGCCGTAGGCGGTATCACTACCGACCGCGCCACAAAGGCAGTCATACATAATTATGCTCATCTACCACTTTTGTCGTATATGTTGAAAACCCAACTCCCTATATTTGAAATATCCCACGCAAAAGTTATTTATAAATTTATAATATTAATACTAATAGAATTTATTGTCTATTTAATTATTGTCACGTAGGTATAGTGCATAGCATAGACATAGACGCACGATGTCGTGCAAGATGGGACGCACGTCGCGTTAATGAAATGAGACGCCTCTTTAGTTATAACGATTGGATAATTTAGCATCTCCCATACATAATTATACCACTTAGTTTTATGAATTTTAATACTCGTAAGTCCGTTACTTAGTGAATTTTTACGTCATGAAAGAAAACTGGTAGCGAAATTTTATTTATTAATTGCAGTAGTTCGATTGGGCGATGATTAGTCAGTCAACCAGATCACATAAAAGGTATAGTAGATAGATAGTAATAGTAGTGCTTTAGCGAGCACTTGTTGATTCATGTACCTATAATGTTGGATCAATATTAATTGATTCCTACCATTTCACGTCGACCTATAAGAATAAGGTAAGAATACTAAAAATCTAGAGGCCTTTGTTAATAAGTCAATGCAATGAGTAGTAATTTTTAAGAAAGTTTGAGTAAACATTTATTGCCTACTCAAACTTGCTCTAAGTCCCGAATCAATTGGCTGAAATTGTTGATCTTGTATTAATAGATAGGCTAATTTATCTCTTTAAATAATTCAAGTCGCTTTTGAAATGGGTACTTGAACTTCAGAACGCGGGCTAAACCGCGAGCTTTAGCCTCCAGTACCAAGTATTAAAATGATAACCCTAATGAAAGAGGCAGATGTTAATAACATTGTTAATGAGTCTTGCGAAAACGAATTGGTTTAATTAGGTAGTTATCTGTGATCTCTTTGCTTCGGCAGTAGGTATTATTATATGTATTTTCAGTTCTAGATAGGCATCATATCCAGACCATTTGGTAGATCTTGAGTCTCATTCTTACATTTATTATACTGCCTTCGTTATACCTCTTGTAAATCAAGAGATTATCTAAGTTAAGCTTAGATAAGATAGCCGACGCATAAATGTATGTATAACCATATACACTTAATTTTGACGAGTGTAACTGTCAGAATTACGTTTTTTTTTTAAATGACTATAATCACCTATAATGTTGTAATTTGACGGCCAACGGGTCTCTACCCTCTGCCTAAAACGTAGAAGTAAAATACTCATAAATCCAATCACTTCTTCATAATGAGACGGCTTCAGTATGCTTTAAAACAATGTCGATATAATAATGGCTATTCAGTAATAATATAACGGCTTGATCGATACAATACAAGTGAACAATTGTTGCGTGGGACGTGGTGGGAGGGAGTGTCGGTCCCGCGATTATCCAATTACTTGGTTCTACCTGATAGGCTGTGCATCTATCGGAACTGGGCCTCCTAAGTTGTGCTTCTGTTTAAAAAAAGATATTGGGTTGTTGGTTTATAGCCTATGTTCTCCGGGAAGAGTGTAGCTTCCCAATAGTAAAAGAATTTTGCGGAGCCTATTCGATGCAAACAAACAAACAATCAAATCTTTCCCCTTTATAAAGTATAGGTAGATAGATGCACTCGTAACAGACTGGTCCCTCAAACCGCTGAACAAAGGAGATCATTCACGTTTCATACGTTTTTGGGCCAATTCTCAAAGTGCCGGCCAGAAAAAAGAAATGTAATATTCGCATAGAACACACAATTTCTAGCAAAAAATACTACTACAATAACCCTGTGCGTGCTATGGTTTTGTTGTTACATGCTTTTAAAATACGAGAAAAATGTTATTTTGGTGATGTATTTTGATACATTTCATCACTTGAATAGTGATTTGTTTTTACGTTATTCTATTGTAATAAGAAAGAATTGTCATTTTACTAATTTGTCTCAAAATTATCTTACCTGTAGTTATTATAATATAGGTAGGTACCTATACCTGTAGGTACATAAGAGAGGAATTTTGAAATCACCTTAGAGGTATTTGAAAACTCTCATGTTTACTTAAAGTTTTTTTTATTTTTTTACGGGAACAATAATGTTGTTCACGTAAATGATGGGTAACTGAACTGTAATTTTATGAATCAGCCCGTCTAGTCAAATATTTTTTTATTTAAATGAGCGTGCGTGCTTTTCGTCGAGTATATTATCTGTCGTGGTGAACATGGAACTAACTACGGATGCTAGTGGCATTGTCCTTGTCAGACATGAAACTCCTGCCGTTGTCCTTACAGCCTGTTTGATGTTTATGAAAACTTGTCAAAGACATCCAGATCTATCTAGTATCGACAACCTTCCTATATTTCACACGGTCAAGGAAGTTAAAGGAAGATAAGAAGTGTTCCATCTGGAACTGACTCTATTAAGACCAAATCTATTTTACAGCCTTCAAAGCTCGTCCTGGGACATCCTTCCGAGGGCTTATCCGGGGCTCCCAACTATACTGTGTTGTTGGGCGTTACGTAAGGTTTTTTAGTCGGCAGGATTCCGGCATAGCATCCATGAGGATTTTCCCTCACGTTAAAAAAAAGCGTTCAAAGCTCAATGGCACACATTTTTCTAGCATTATTCGAAATGAGATGCTTATTATCTGTCTACCCGTTAGAGAATAAACAAGCGTCAAATGAAACCCTGGGACATCCTTCCGAGAACTTATATCTGGGACTCCGGGCCATAGACTATTGTAAGGCATAGTGTGGTTTTAGTCGGTAGGAGTCCGCCATAGCATCCATGTAGGATTTTCACACAATAATAAAAAGCATTTTTAACCGACTTCAAAAAAGGAAGAGGTTCTCAATTCGTACGCTGTTTTTTTTTGTATATATGTTACGCGATAGCAGCGCCAATTATGGATGGATTTAAAAAATTTTTTTTTTGTTTGAATGAGGTTACTTCTGAGGTGGTCCCATATCCAGGGTATCAGGATCTGATGCTGGAATCCAGGCGAAATCGAGGGCAACCACCGAAAATTGTAGGGACAACTAGTGCGTTTGTTAACTTTTTGATTAGGTACTTTAATGTACTAAAATTTAATGAAGGTCTGGACTCGATCTGATGATGGAACCGAAAGACAGTCGAGGGAATTCCTTAACGGTTTACAGCAGCTATCTTGTGTTTCGGCTTGATTGGTTTGTGTTGATGAGAACTTTACACCTAGATAGATATACTTTTCGGTCCACCCGTCACTTAAAATAAATAAAATAAAAATTTTAAATAAAAAAATCGAACCGACTTCATACAAATCTTTAAATATAAAATTTACCTAGCACATAGTAATATGTATTTTGATTTATCAGATTTTATTCAATATAATATTGAAGTTGGTGCCATTAATAATACCTACCTAAACCTATGAGTTTACTTGGCGCCAACTTCAATATGATATTGAATAAAATCTGATAAATCAAAATACATATTACTATGTGCTAGGTAAGACTTACGGACTGAATTTCGACAGTACAATACTTCGACATGTAGCGAACTTCGAAAACACCTAGATCGACAAGTCATTACTTCGACAGACATTTGTTAGACAACACACACCTTCGAATTACCACTACTTCGACAGACGATTATTCGACAGACAATACTTAGACAAGACACATCTTCGAATGACCACTACTTCGACAGATTTTTTTTAACATTCTCTCAAAATAATAATGCTCTGAAATGTAATAAGCCCCACCTAATTAAATACGAGTATGTACCTAATCAATGATTGTAACTGTTTTTTTTTATTATTTCGAGCCTGACCCGAAAATCTGACCAGGCTAGGTAAGAAACTTGAAATAAAAAACTTATATTTGTTCCAAACGTTACCCTCTTCCTAACCTGACCCGACGTTCTCGTTCCTATCATAGCCCGAGTTGAGCGCCCAGGGAGCAAGGCCACGGCAGGGGTTGTTCAAGTCGTGGGTCGAATTCGGCGGCTGGGTCTCGAGGTCGCCCTTCACAAATCCGAGGCTCTGTGCTTCCACGGACCTCGGAAGGGGCCACGTACGGGATCCAGTCTGAGGGTAGAGGGCGTCAGCATCGGCATCGAACCCTCGATGAAGTATCTGGGGCTTGTACTCTCGATGGCCGGTGGAACTTCGGGCATCACTTCCAAAGTTTGGTCCCAAAACTGGTGCGGGGGACCCAACGCTCCTTACAGGCGACTGTACCTAGGGATCGTGCGAAGTAAGGCCCTGTAGCGGCCCCCGTTTTGAGCAACCCTTGCCATGGCCTTTAATGCTGCGTCACGTTGCGTTGTTCCCCGCGCGCGCATTTCTGACTATGACAGGAACGAGACGTCGGCGTCGGGTCAGTTAAGGAAGAGGGTAACATTCGGAAAAATATTATTTTTTTATTTCAAGTTTCTTACCTAGCCTGGTCAGGTTTTGGGGTCAGGTTCGGAATAATAAAAAAGAAACAGTTATTGATTAGGTATATACTCGTATTTAATTAGGTGGGGCTTATTACATTTCAGAGCATTATTATTTTGAGAGAATGGTAAAAAAATCTGTCGAAGTAGTGGTCATTCGAAGATGTGTCTTGTCTAAGTATTGTCTGTCGAATAATCGTCTGTCGAAGTAGTGGTAATTCGAAGGTGTGTGTTGTCTAACAAATGTCTGTCGAAGTAATGACTTGTCGATCTATGTGTTTTCGAAGTTCGCTACATGTCGAAGTATTGTACTGTCGAAATTCAGTCCGTAAGTCAAAATTAATAATTAGTATCTAATAAAAAGGCGCGTGATAACATATTATAAAGTGCCTGTTTGTAGAACCGTAACAATAACCCATAGAGTTATTGTGACAGTACTTACTTGCGCTTAGTAGGTGTGTCTCATATAAATTATGTTTAGGGGTTTTGGTGATACTTGCACGCAACTAGGTAATTCGTGGTAGACTGCCTATTTAACTTGGATTTAGGCAAAGAAAAATAAAAATTGATTTGTAGGTATTCTGTAGATGGTAAGGTACAGAAACCGTGTCCGTGTGGTTCTAATCGATTTGAGTCAGACATTATAACTGTGAGGATTTTCATATTTTTTAAAAAGCAGGAATAATTAAGTAAGTTCTTTCAAATAGTTTGGTGCTAATAGTCAGTTAAACATGCCTAACTTAACGAAGTACTTATTCGTAATGGTTATTATGAGTGCCAGACAAAGCTGAATTAAAATTTATGTAAGTAAACAACATACCAGACACGTGTTTCATTCTTAAATCATTTTAGACTTTTTTTCTTATTGTTAATCTTGGTTTCACGGTTTGTTGCACACATCTGACGTGTACCTATTACCGGATTCTCATTTTGGACTGCAATTCAGGATACTAAGACCTTTTTATTTCAAGATAATTTATGACGTGGTACCTAGATTTTTAATAACAAAAAAAACGATTACGTTCATTAGAGTAGAGTTCTTATGAAAAAGTTCATAACACCAGATTCTTGCACAACGGACCAACAAAATAAAAGATCCATATCTCGTTGTCCATCGGAGATCACGATACATTTTCAAACCATATACGTACCCAGGCATAACCCGTCTCATTTCCTGGAACATTTTCATGGAATAAAAAGTAACCTAAGTATATGCTATTTCTTACTCTATGCCTGTACCAAATTTCAGCCAGCTACGTTCAGCCGTTGAAGTGTCAAAGAGTATCAAACATCCAAATATCTACACATCCAAGTCACAAACTAGTAAGATTCTGTCTTTACGTTGTACTCCCACATACACACATACCAATTTTCAGTTACAGTTTAATTTAATAACGTTTATATTTATACTGTTATGTTGTAAATTTAGGTTTGGCCTTCTGACCAATAAAAACATAAGAACTACAATTTTTTTTATTGGTCTGTGATTAAGTAATATGAAAATAATTTATGGAAGTTGCCCAATTTATTGACATTTGTTTCCTTGGGTACTTAGTAACGTAATCATGTTGTATGGTACTAAAGATTCCTCATTAAAAGAATTTTATATCGAGGTTTCCTTCTCTCCACCATGACCTCGCCCATTGGCCGTTAGTCACTACTAGATGATGAGCCTGATGAGCCCGCCCGCTTGAGGTTCATACATACATACATATAGTCACGCCTTTATCCTCGAAGGGGTAGGCAGAGACATATTATAAGCCCACATTTCACCTTTAAGATTTTGTCCCACGTAATAGGTGGTGAGCCGTATTGCCGTGTTGATTTGGACAGGCGCAGGTTGTGACTGCCCTCTGTTGAAAATTTGCAAGCCGCCTAAAAAGGCCTTTAACTTGGCTTAACGACTGCCATTTTACTGGCAACCGGGACCAACGGCTTAACGTGCCTTCCGAAGCACGGAAACGCTCAAATAACTATCACAAAGTGGTCACATGGGTGGTCACCCATCCAAGGCCCGGTCATAGTAAATGTTGCTTACTGCAGTGATCGTTTACAGAACACTGAGTCCGCGGGGATACGAGCACTTCCTTGAGAGCTTGAGGTTCTCCAATATTAAATATTAGATTATTAGAAGAAACCTTTTTTTTTTTTTTTTTAATTTTTTTTTTTTTTTTGTTCCTTGTACCTAATGTCATCGATATTTGTAATTTAAGATAAGTGTTGGGGTTTTTGTTACAAATCAAGTCCTGAAATACGATCGCAGTTGCATTCGACACAGGTACATAGACTAGGTACACTACCTCGATCAATAATCATGATGCCATTGCCGAAGGAAAAATGTAGCCTTTAGGCTTAATACCTTAGTCTGCTACTAATGCTACTAACTCATTAATGACAATAAATGTTGTATACGAAACCTCACGCTCCTCCCTAGTCTGGCATTTTATTAGGGTTGTCACGCCACACGCCATAGATCACAAAAGTTTAATAATTGGACAAATTTTGTGAATAAAATTAGGCTTCATTGTTTTAACCGGGTTTTTCCGGATCTCCGGAACCTAAGTGACCTCAACAGCTGACCAACTGACGGATGGACGAGGCAACAATGCAGCAGGCAGCCTTTCGGGGTTGGGAGTGCAGACGACTATAGCTCGTCCTAGCACTGATAAAATAGAATCCCAAACTCAAAATCCATTGCCATCCAAATTAAAACTGAAAACACTCTGTAAGAATTTCTCAAAATAATTTACATATTTTTCATTAAACGCCATCTTAGTGACATACATACATACATACATATAATCACGCTTGTCTCCCATCGGGGTAAGCAGAGACTATGGCTTTCCACTTGCTACGATCCTGACATACAACTTTCGCTTCTTCTACTTTCATAACTGTTTTCATACACGCTCGCCGGTTAAGGGTACTCTTGACCTTGCCTTTTTCCAGAACGTCTCTGATTTGATCGGCATGCGTACGCCGAGGTTTACCCCTACCAGTTTGCCCATTCATTCTCGCCTCATAAATCTGCTTTGTCAGTCTATTCTCATCCATTCTCTCCACGTGTCCAAACCATCTAAGCATCCCTTTTTCGATCTTAGTCACTACATCTTCTGTTATACCACATTTTTCCCTTATCACGCTATTTCTTTTTTTGTCCATTAAAGTCACTCCAGCTATACTATATGCTTTCATGCTTCTTCTGCCATACCCAACTTTCACTACCATACATAAGTGTAGGGATGAGCACTCCCCTATGTACAGCCAACCTGGCCTTCTCAGACACATTTTGACTGCTCATAAAGGTGTACATAGCCCCATTCACTTGATTTCCTTAGTGACAACACTACTGTAATAAATAAGTAGGTATATCCCCTGGGTAATAAGAGACTCGCAGGGTACAACGATGACGTCAGGAACCCTTCCCTCTGATTAGGAGTGCGTGTCTAAATAGTATGATTGGTTAGTTCATCCATTCGTAGGTAATGAAGGCAGTTATGAAAATATAGTTTTAACAAGCAATTGGAGGATAATTACATTTGCTAGGAGATCAAAAGCAAGTTTATTTTATTTGCTATAGTAAAGTAAGTAAGTGTGGGTTTTTTGGATTTGGGATTAAGCTTTATATCTTTGATATAGAAGTAGGCTATCTATTCCTCGGCCTACGCTTCCGGGGCGTGCCTTAAAAAGGCGAAGTAGACTTAACCTCTAGACTTTTGTGACATGATAGGAGAGTTGGAACAACTCACCCTGGTTGGGATTGGGAAGGTACACAAAGTCACCAGTGCGGTCCCACCGCCGCGCCGTGCTAGACACATTCTATCACGCCTTAAAGTCCTTTAAAATAAAACGTGGCTATTATTTCAAATTAAAAATACGCAATTACATTCTACACTCAGATACGGCTGTCCAAAATAATTGGTTTAGAATTAAACCATATAAGAACAAGGACTGGTTAATTTTCGTAACAATAAATTACCTAACTAAACGAGTTAGATCAGCTTTTTTTGCCCGCACGGTAGCCCAATGAGTCACTAGTGTTGTGAATCGAACTTGACCGTGACTTCGCAGACTCAGCTAGAGATGTGTTACTTATCTTTTTTTTAGGTGGCTAGAAATCTAGAGTTCCTTTTGGGCATGAGCAGTTTTCGGTGTCAATTTTCGTCAAAGAATAGACGAGCCTAAAAATGTATGGACTCACGTCAAATTTGCATTTGAAGCAGCTGTTAAAAATTCGTAACAAGTCCTGAACTCACTTATTTTCCTGAAATGAAAGGCTGAGGTTCTTACTTAGACGCTGAACGTAGACCTCTCCCAAGTTTACTTTTGTGCGGTGATAAGCCTTACAATACCACACTCCAGACGACTTGGTACAGGGTTTTATGTCCAGTCTTCCTTCGCTTCGCCATGACCTCCTGAGTCAATAGGCCACTTGCAGGGGAGGATGATCTCAAGGACCCCATTTCGCACCCATCGCTTGATACAAATTAAATAAGGCCTGGAGCCGCATTTGAGCTTTACCGCGGCGGTTTTTAATTTCAAAATGTCAAATTCTAGGCTATACTAAACATCGAAAACATACAGAACCATGATTGTAGACAAACATTTTGTTGTTTTTTTCTCAGTCAAAATAGATGTGGAAATTAGCCGTGGTTCGTTCACCTCTAGCGTGTCTATTGCAGTTGGCGCTGTAATGATAGACTTGCTTGTCTCTGATCCCGAACGCCGATATCGTTGTTGACACGTGTTCAATTGCCGTTTGGCTAAGTAGCGATTGGTTCTGTATCACAGACAGATGTTTTTAAACGAAGTTCATTTAATCATAATAAAATAAAATATACTCTCATTTTTTTTGAAGTGATAACGTCTTATAATTCGATGGAGCCGGCTGCACGCATGAAAATACATGACTTATGCGGCGTTACCTCGCTCTGAGGCGTTCAATTTAAGGCTGAGTTGTTTCAACTATCGTCAGTAAACCGACTTTACAGACAACCGATTTTTTTATACCACTAAGGTGGCATACAAGCATACGTACGTCCCACCAGAAGTACCCGGTGGTCACCGCAGCCTATGAACGTTTGCAACACCGGAGGCGCCACACTCGCGCTGCCGACCCTGTAAAAACCTTCTAAGACGCCTTTTGAAGAACCTCATACTGTTTATATAATGCCTTTCATAGTTCCGTTAAAGAAATAAGAGGACGACGACTGCCAACCCCTTTGCTAAAGCTAGAGCAGAGTCTGTGAACAGTTTACGCCCTGTCAGCTCTGGGGCTGTCCTTCCGAGAGCGAACCAGGGAGCGAAGAATAGACCGGCTCATGACCGGCATATATAGGTAGATATTTTGTAGAACAGCGTAGTCTGATTATCGTACTAGCTCTGACAACTGACTGAATCTGATAACTACTAACGACGCCATGACTAAGAGAAGGAAAACTCAAAATAGAAAAACCAAAACCCAGTGGGTATCTGACTATCCGACTAGGCAGCAGCCCAAATTAAGAAGGTAGCAGCAGCGTGCTACAATAAAGTCAATTAAGTATAATCATTATTAAAATAGCGTAGTAAACCGAAAAGATTATTCCATCAGTCGCTTTTCTATTTGAATTTTTTGCAGAACAGTTTAGGTAATCTAAAATCTATTTTCAATTATTAAAATAGAGAATGTCATGAACTTTTTATTAAAAGATGCAGTTCCGATGATGGGGCGTGACAGACGCTGCGCTGCGGTATTCGATGCGGATTTGATTCATACTTATGTCGGATTTGCCAACGTTGGATATCAAGGTTGGTAGGTCAGGAAAGGAATAGAGTAAAGTAGAACTTGCGTGATGGCGTGATCGTAACTAATATTCTTTGCAGAGATAAAAATATAGGTATTACCTATTTTGAAAAAGAAATTACGTCTGTTCGTAGATAACTACAACTGTGGCACGATTTTGCCAATGATTCATATAAATCTAGTTATTCCAAAAATACTGCTTTACTGTAAAAATATTGTCTAATAAACCATTCTTCTTTCCTAAAATGTTGGTCACACATACCCCTAAATGTTATCGAACATAGGCTAAGAAATAAATGATGTCCAGGAAAATGTTTCGGACACAGAAATCGAGTTGGGAGTTCTGGGACATCCTTCCGAGGTCTTACCCGGGGCTCCCAACCATAGGCTGTTGGGCGTTACGTGAGGTTTTTTAGTCGGTAGGAGAAGCATCAATGATGGAATTTCCCTCACGTTAAAAAAAAAGACTGAAATCGGAAAAACTGATATTTGTGGTTGTTGTTTCAAACACTACATATTTGATCAAAATTTTCCCCAAATAGTGTCATTTTAGCGGAGCCTATTGTACCTACTATACAGTAGCTGTCTAGTCTATACCTGAGTCAATATAAATCTTCAATGCTTCATTGACTCAGGAGTCAGTAAGGAAGTTATGGATCACTTGCAAATACCGCCTCGCCCTAATCTCCGATTGTTTCTGATCGGCGAAGCGTGTCCGACAGACTGTTGACTGGATTTTGTGTAAATGATAATGTAATAATAATGTAGGTAGGTACATTGTCTAATGATTCATTGTTTGTATTATTTTGAAGTGGTCTCGTAGATCTAATAGCTTTGGGTTTTGTAAATGATCATCGGGTTAAGCATCTTACGGTCGGCCCTGAAGAGAACGAAATTAAAAGTATGTCCCTAAATAAGTTCAAAAAGTTTATAAAAAGTAAATTGCTGGATAAAGAAGCCTGGAACTGACCTGCACTGCTGGATTTAAAAAAAAATGTTAAAATGCATAGTTTTTAGAATCGTTTAGATTGTAAATAGAGCACCAAAAAAAATAACCCGCTGAGTTTCCTGCCAGTTGTTCTCAGGCGGGTCGCGTCGCGTCGTTGACTGGTGGTAATTCTTGGGTTTAATATTCGGGACGTTTTACAAGTGCATCTGTTTATGCCTAAGTGAAATAAATATATTTTTGTTTGTTTGTTTGTTCGAGAGGGACCATAAAAATCTAAAAAAGCAGTCTCTTTTAATATATTTGTGACATTTTTACCATCGATAGGTTCACGTTAGAACACTTTCTCACCTTATGGTAAGTGATGATGAGAGGTGTCAGACTGCCTCTGTGGCGTAGTCGGAAGTGATACCGCCTGCGGCGCTGGATATTTGTGTGATCTACAAATGTTTGTTTCGGAGTTTGGGTGTTTTCTATGTATAATACGCATGTATTTAGAAATATAGAAGTATGTATATCAGTCGTCTAGATCCCATAACACAAGCTTATATTAGCTTAATTTGGGCTTGATCTAGATGATGTTAAGTGTGTGAATGTCCACAAAATTTTAAATATTTTAAATTTTTAAAATATTTTAAAATTTAAAAGGTGTGAAGTGTCAGAGTATGTCACGGTTGACGCCAGGGCATACAGCTAGTCTTCTATACAAATAAAACTGTAGATAGTCGAGAACCTGTACATGGAGAAAATATTTCTAATATATTTTCATTGTACCTAGTACCAAAATCAATCACAAAACTATTAAGTAGTAAAGTAAATGAGTAACCCAAAATTGCTACCAACTTGGTATTCATGGCATATCAGTGGGCGTTTATAAAACTTGAAACCTTAAATTAAATGAACACCTATTGGTATCCATATATGCTGCCTTCTACGGATATATTTATTGCACCAATTACAAGATCTCATTTATACTGGAATTGAATTACATAAAAGTGTAATTACAAGAACAATCAATCGATTTGTTCGATTGTACGATTACTGGCGTGGGCGATATTGTACGAATAAGCGTTTTATTACTAAATTGGTCTCTGTTTTTGGAGGATAATCGATTTACGCTTCCAATACATTTATTTTTGTTTTAGTTTGTGAAAACGACTATGCTTTATGTATACCTACTAGATGACGCTCGCGGCTTCGCCCGCGTAAAATTCGGTACCCGTTCCCGCTTCCCGTGGGAACATATTTTCGAGATGAAAAGTGTTTAAGTTATCCCAGACTCTAACCTATCTCTGTACAAAATTTCAGCCCAAATTGTTCAGCCGTCAGAGCGTGATTGAGTAACAAACATATCCAAACATCTTCACAACCTTTTACAGTTATAATATTAGTAGGATTTAGATTTATATAGTTTTATTTTGAAGACTGCTTCATAGTTAGCACACAGCCTGAATTCATAATTGTTAATAATTCAGAAAGTCTGGAATTTACTTTAACGCATATTTCATTTTTTTCAGACCATGAATTTCTCAGATTGATCTTAAACAATGAACTGTAGGAGGCCAGGGATACAAGGCTTTCTGATTTTTAGGGTTCCGTACCCAAAGGGTAAAAACTTCGCCGTACGTCTGTTTTTCTGTCAGTCCGTCATGAGGCTGTATCTCAAGAACCGTGATAGTTCAAGAGCTGAAATTTTCGCAGATGATGTAGGTATTTCTGTTGCCGCTATAACAACAAATACTAAAATCAGATAAAATGGGGGTGATTTTTTGCCTTTTTAGGGCCTTGTCTGGAGTGTAGTACCTACATATACTAAATATCTCAATCAAATCCGTCAATCTCAGAGCACTGATGACCGTAGATTTCTCCCAAACTTATTTTAGAAGGGAGATTGGCCTTACCTCGCTGGCCAGACGACTCCATAGTAAAAACGGTTATATTTGCGTCCATTCGCTATAACCACGTTAGATGTCGGGATCCCTGGTTAATTAAGGATAACCCCAGGGGGTTACCCTTCCAAAGGGGGTATCCGAGACTCTCGACTGTAGACAGCTGGAAGGTTACCGTATGGTTTTAGTCGGTAGAAGTACAGCATAGTATCCATGAGGATTCCACACAGAAAAACATTGCCACAATTGGTTAGTTTCTAGGTGAGGCTAATCAATAGCCTAGCCCAGGGGTCGGCAACCTTTTGAATCGGAAGAGCCAAAAGTGACGATTTTAAATTACAACATTTTTAAAGAGCCACAAAATCTTTCTTGATCCCACGACCCCCCCCCCCCCTCTCTCCGTAAGAAGTGGGATAGACTAGACTGCGGGGAAAATCTGCTATAGAGACAAACCAATTCTGTCGGAAGCTCTATGAACATTTTTCGAAGGGCGTAACCAGGACTTACGGCCATAGGCAGATGGTAAGTCACAGGGTGGTTTTGGAGAATTTCCACAATTAAAAAAATCTGAGTTATTATGTGGGATTCTCCCACTAAAACCCTGGGCTGTTCCTTCTTGTCACTATTGTTGGGTCACAGAGAAGGCAAGCGTACAACAGCTACCTGCAACAGTCTCGACTCTGGGGGTCTAAATATTACCCACCGAAACTTCACTGCCGCGACGCCTGAAGACGAGGGGTGCGTCTTAGTCAGTCTCACGGCTGTCACAAAGCTTCCATCGTGGGCCACGCGTGCGAGGTTGGCATACTGGAAGTGTTAGGTCACCCCGCTCTGGCACCCGCAGCGCTTTTCTCATTGCCGTTGACGTCAAAACAATAGCCGAACCAATTTCTTCGCTGTCTAACGTAGCGTAAACTATAATAGACAGCGACGCGACCGGGCCAATTTAGGACTCTTTAGAGCTGTACGCTCGCCACTCCACTCCGTACAAAAAGCGAGGGTGCGCAGCGCTTTATCCACGGCGCCGTCCTCGCAGTGGGTACGTTGCCTCAGGCTCAATGCCTACCACATCATGCAGGTATTTACTAATATATTCGTGCCCTGTGAGGAGCTGTGTTAGGTGGTAGGTATGTCAGTGCCGCTTTTCTACCCAGGACCTCGGAATAAATAAGATGGCAGAGACGAGCTCAATGCTTACCGCCGAGCTCTAGCCTGGTGCGCCATTTATGAATGAGATCATTGCGCGCTCTAACACGCCAGCTTTCAATCTCTTCCGAAGATGGTTGTTTGCCATTTGACGCACCAAAGCATTAGGCCGGTAGATTTCTGCCAGCACTGCGGCCTCTAGGTTCCGCGACGGACTGTCAGAATTAGACATGCCGTCGCATATGATATTATATTCTCTGGGCTATGGCCCGCTGCGGACATCGCAGCAGAAACCTATTAGAAAGAAAATGGTGCTCCATATAACGCTTTCAAGCGCGGCACACCACCATTAGGCGAGTTTGCTTGTTTAACTACTATTAAGACTTTTGTGGTATTTTTGAAAATGAAAGGGTGATAATATTCTTGAAAATGAATAATATGATAATGATGTATGCAACTAAAGAGCCGCAGGTCTACACCCAAAGAGCCGCATGCGGCTCGCGAGCCGCGCCTTGCCGACCCCTGGCCTAGCCCCGTCCCGTACCTAGTCTTTTTTTTTAACGTGAGGGAAAATCCATCATAGATGCTATGCCGGAGTCCTACCGACTAAAAAATCTCACGTAACGCCCAACAGCCTATGGTTGAGAGCCCCGGGCCCTCGGAAGGATGTCCCAGGACTCCCAACAGACCTACGGCCACCACTGCGGCGTCGCCCAGGGGGCGGTTCGGGTGCTGTCCCGCGTCTTTGGGGGGTTTCGGGTGTGATCCCGTTTCTAAGGGGCGTGCGTGAATCCCTCACCACGTCACACTGCCGTCATGGGCCTGCCTCTGTAACGACGGTGAGCACCCCTTTTACCGTCCTCAGGCTCAAGCCCCATAGACTAGAAAGCTCTTTAAAATATCAAATTAATTGGTATATTATGCTAGAAAGTCCGATCCACAGATATATCAGATTCTGATTTCTGTGACCCGATCACATAAATATTTACCTCGACTAATTTTAAAATTGATTCAGCTCAATACTTTGGTTTATTAGTGACTAATATCTATGGTTTATTAGTAGGATTCTGTGTCTGTCTGTATGTCTGTCCGTCACGAGGATATACCTCAGAAACCGTGATAGATAGACAGCTAAAATTTTCACAGAAAATGTATTTCTGTTGCCACTTTAACAACAAATACTGAAATCAGAAAAGGAGGGATTAGAAGGGGCTCCCGTACAACAAATGTGATTTTCTGAGGGAGTTCAACTCGCACTTTATCGGTTTTTAGAATTACTACTAAGTATCTAATAAAACATTTTCATAAAAGTTACAAGTCCGTTGCAAATGCCCAGGGTTCAAGTCCCGTCTTAACCTTTTTTTTATAAATAACATCTAAAATTGTTTGTAGCTAGATAGTAATCTACAAACGTTCTTGTTATTTTATTTTTTCTATTCAGAAGTTACCATAGAAACGGTATACCTACGTACAACGCCCTTTCCACAACCTTCTGAAGCAAATGGTACCATTATCGTACATAGCTCCACATGTCGGGACCTACAAGTTATCGTCGGCAATAAATGAAGGCTTGCTTTGATTGATTATATTTCCGTACCGTACCATCCCGTACCGATTCTAAAAACCTTTTTTAAAGTACAATATAAAACATTAAATTGTAAGGCTGACTGGCAACCTAAATGTGTCGTCAGTGATTTACGAGTCTAATGCCAGCTGAAAAGACTGAAATACTTATCGCAATAACTTAGAATAGAAAAGAATAAACTTTATTGTACACCAATACAAAACACACAGAAGAGAAATATATTAGAAATGTACAAAGGGCGACTTATCGCTAAAAAGCAATCTCTTACAGACCATGTTTCGTCTTCTTTATACAATTATTTTCGTTACACTTTTACAGTTTTACCTTAAATTTACAGAGTCACGTCTTCTCCATTTAAGAATTTATTTGCTCTACACAGAGATTACTTACTTAAAAGTTGTCTTTTTCAACAGAAAAAAAATTCGTGACATCCTTACATAGCTAAGAAAAATACCGTAGTAGTCAAACACCATAAAGTAGATTGACTTAGTTTAATTTTAGGTGTTCGATATTAAAATACATATTCAATGCATGATTCCTTATAAGTGTATGGTTAAGAAAATGTTCACATTCATTATTATTGTAATAGCGACTAAAAAATTCATAGTTTCCATATTTATGATATAGCAATAATGGGGTCGTTAACCTCTTGATAATATCTGAAAACATAAAAGAAAAGTTGCTACAGCAAAAAATAAATTACCCTTTCGATCAATTCCAAAATTAAATTAGATCATTAACTTGTCAACCAAATGTTTCGTGATCATGTCAATGTAAAACACAAAAGAAAGCCGTAGCGAAGGGAAATGGTAATAAAGCATTAGCCGATATGAGATCCAGGTTACCCCGGTTAGCCCCGGCATAATGGAATTGCCTTGTATGTATCATAGTAGAATTATATACCTACTTGTATCCTACTCATATAATAGAAATGTTCACAGATTGTCTATGGTTTTTTTTAACGAGGTTTAGGCGGGCATAAACTGATGGCTTAAAAGCCAAAGCTTTAAATAAATCCTACTAATATAATAAATGTGAAAGTTTGTGAAGACGTTTAGAGGTTTGGATGTTTATTACTCAATCACGCTCTAACGGCTAAACGGATTGGGCTGAAATTTGGCACAGAGATAGCTTATAGTCTGGAATAACACATAGGCTACTTTTCATCTCAGGAATATGTTTCCACGAGAAGCGGGAACGGGTACCAAATTTCACGCCGACCATCATCTAGTAAATTATAAATTTAGACGGATATTTAAAGAATGGTAATTTTTTTTCATACAAAAATAGTAAGTAATTTAAAATGCTGGGAAATGTTATAAACTCTCTAGAAACTTCAGTAACGATTCCACCACTTAACATAGTAAGGCTGAAAAAGACATACAGGACTTTCCTAACAAAATGAGCATAAAGTTGAAAGCTACCCGACAATGACTCACAAAATATTCGATTACTTACTATAAAATTAACTTTTCATTGCCGGCTTAGACTATTTCGTATTGGCGGATATTAAGCTATTGTGTTTGTGTAAGGCGTTGAAATTTCTTTGAATAAGCTTTTATTATACCTACATAATCAATTTTAGTAGCAATTCTATTACTTTTTTACATGAATGAATATTATTGAAGACTAGGTAGGTGGTTAAAAAAATTATGATCAGTTAGCATAGGTAGATACTAATTGCTTTTCAAAAATAATGTTCGGGCAGGTTTCATTTTAAAAATGTAAATGGTGAAATTTTTGAATGGGTGAAATGAAAATATTTCTAAAAAGTGCCGGTGATGGTGCCTACGTCGCCCCAAGACGTATACCATAGGGTGGAAAATTTTAGGTGGCTAAATGGTTAAGCGTCTTGCACGGTATGCGAGAAGACGCAGGTTCGAATCCTGCGCGAAACCAATTCTTTTTTCATATTTGGAATTTATGATTAGTGAGCATACTTATTGCTTTTCAAACATAATATTAAAAATAATTAAAAAACTAAAAAACACGCTTTTAGCACGCACTCATTTTTTTTTTTAATTTTATACTTTTTTCGTAGGTATCCCATTTAACAAACCCTTTCATTTAATACCCATATCATGGGGGTTCATTTCAAATAGCCAATCCGCCATCTTGGATGTCCGTCCTATTGGATTTAAGTCACGTGACTGTTTTTTCGTATTACTGACAGCAAACCCATTCATTCAATACCCATATCATGGGGGTTGATTTCAAACAGCCAGTCCGCCATTTTGGGGAGGCCGCCATATTGGATTTGTATTGACGTTTTTTAGCTAGTCATGTATTGTCATCAAAACTCAGAGCAGTCAGAGCGTGTGCAAATTTTCAGCCTGATCGAAGGACGGGAAGTGGGTCAAATGAATATTCCAAGATTTTCTTACATACATAGTTACAAGTGAAGCTAATAGAAGCATGTTAAAAAAAATTAGGTAAGTAGTATCCTCGGATTCACCCGTAATTGCTTGTACTTGCAGACTTGCACTGCAAACACCCGTAGCACCCATAACCCACACATGTTTGTATTTACAATAATGTATGGAAATCTGTCTGATTTCTTGACATTTATTATTACTGCTCTGCTCCCTTAACTAGTGACGTGAAGATAGACTTAAATAACCTTGCTCTATAAATGGGCTATCTAATACAAACACATAGTATGAAAAATAGTTTTAGGTTTCCGAGATTACCTCCAAACTCACAACATTTACTTTTTAGGGTACCGTAGCCAAATGGCAAAAACGGAACCCTTATAGATTCGTTATGTCTGTGTCTGTCGGTCCGTCCGTATGTCACAGCCACTTTTTTCCGAAACTATAAGGCCTATGCTGTTGAAACTTGGCAAGTAGATGTATTCTGTAAAACGCATCAAGATTTGCGAAAAAGCAGTTAATTTTGGGTGTTGGTCCCCATACTCAGAACTGAAACTCATAATTTTTTTTTCATCAAAACTATACGTTGGGGTATATATTATAGATAGGTCTTCAAAAATGCTATTGAGGTTTTAACATCGTTTTTTCTAAAGTGAATAGTTTGCACAAGAGAAACTTCCAAAGGGGAAAAATGTGGGTACCCCCCCCCCCCCCCCCTCTAACTTCTAAACTAAGAGAATGATAAATCTAAAAAAATATATGATGTACATAAACATAAAATCTACCAACGAAAATTGGTTTGAACAAGATCGAGTTGGTAGTTTTTTTTTAATACGTCATAAACTGCAATTTTCGCCTAGAAAAATCACTAATCACCGTGTTAAAACATCAATGAAAGTTACAACGAACTACAAGAACTTTTATATTATGTTACTTGCTGCTACGGAACCCTTCATGGGCGAGTCCAAATCGCACTTGGCCGGTTTTTTTATAAGATTAGTAGATATTGGTGAACCACTAAGTTGGCAATAATCACCTTTGGACACTTACATATCAGAGCTGCTGCTCTGTAAACTCTTTCTAGGTGCACAGCTGCAAAGCTGCTAAATATATAGAACAAGAAGCCGTGAGATCGTTCTCACCCGACTTCCCCTCTCTAACACGTTTATTGTGAAAGTTCAATCCGATTGACGTTGTCATTTTTTATTTCAAACTTTCAACAGATGATCCACGTGACCTAGCGACGTAGTTTAATGCGACAGAGTCGCAGACTACAGATCAAGTCTCGACATAAGCCCCTCTGGCTCTATTTTATAGAGAGGGGCTAAAACTAACTAGAACAACTATTGACTCTTTCAGAGGGAATGCATCTCAGTCCACATTGGCCAAGCCGGCGTGCAAATCGGCAACGCTTGCTGGGAGCTGTACTGCCTGGAGCATGGCATCCAACCGGACGGCCAGATGCCTTCGGACAAGACCCTGGGCGGAGGAGACGACTCCTTTAATACCTTCTTCAGTGAGACCGGAGCTGGAAAACATGTGCCTAGGGCTGTGTTTGTGGACTTGGAGCCTACTGTCGTTGGTAAGTTTTTGAAAAATGTCAACAGTCCGTGTCGTCATAACCTGTGCCTATCCATTTTAACACGGCAATAGGCTAATTATCTATTACATGGGATAAAACACTTTGAGGTTCGGAGTTAAAGGCCTTTCTATTATGTGATTAGAAATTTATGTCTCACGTTAAAAAAAATAGTTGTTTAAATTCTAGAATACTACCCTTAAATTAGGTTATATAGATGGCACTCTGAAAAAAAAGTGCCACAATATTTTTAAAAGTAAAACAAATACTGATCCAGTCTGGTACGGTGTCACCCGACTTCCCCTCTATTAAACGTTTATTATATGAAAGTTAAATCCGATTGACGTTGTCATTTTTGTTTTATTTCAAACTTTGAACAGATGATCCACGTGACCTAATGACGTAGTTTAATGCGACAGAGTCACAGCTACAGATAAAGTCTCGCCATAAGCATATGTGTAAAGACTCTCTCTGCACTCTATTTTATAGAGAGGGGCTAAAGCGAAAAGCCTAATAAAGAACTTAGGCAATAACGGCACGTCCCAGGTTCAATACCCGGGCGTTTCATTACAAACTTCTATTACAGAACCGCCCGCGAAGGCTTTTAATTTAGAACCTCATGGTTTTATTGCGTTTTTTTAATAAATGTACCGTTTTGAGGGTTCCGTAGCCAAATAGCAAAAACGGAACCCTTATAGATTCGTCATGTCTGTCTGTCTGTCCGTCCGTGTGAAAAGTGGCTGTGCACTTTTCTCCGAAACCATAAGGCTTATGCAGTTGAAACTTAGTAAGTAGATGTATTCTGTGAACCGCAACAAGATTTTTATATAAAACTAGAAAACAAGCAGTTAATTTTGGGGTCCTCAGAACTGAAACTCAAAATTTTTTTTTTCATCAAACCTATACGTGTGGGGTATCTACAGATAGGTCTTCAAAAATGCTATTGAGGTTCCTAAAATCATTTTTTTCTTAAGTGAATAGTTTGCGCAAGAGACACTTCCAAAGTGAAAAAATGTGTGTCCCCCCTCCCCCTCTAACTTCTAAACTAAGAGAACGATAAGTCTTAAAAAAAAAATGATGTACATTGCCATAAAATTTACCAACGAAAATTGGTTTAAACCGGATGGAGTTGCTAGTTTTTTTTAATACGTCATAAACCGCAATTTTCGCCTAGAAAAATCTTTATCACTGCGAACGTGTTATTTAAAACATCAATGAAAGCTACAACGAACTACAAGAACTTTTATATTATGTTACTTGCTGCTACGGAAGCCTTCATGGGCGAGTCCAACTCGCACTTGGCCGGTTTTTATTGTAAAAAGTTCATGTCGAATTAGCCAGACTATTGTAGTGTTGCATTTCTGTGATAGACGTGTTCAATTTAAATTCAATATTTGCGTTATTCATTTTTATTAATAGTTTATCATTATAAAGACAACTCTCAATTCAGTTATTTATTTTTTACCAAATTATCGGTTACTTTAGAAGTTTTTAAGAATTTTTACAAGTCATTCGGGTTTGTTTTGTTGGTATCATACCCAAAAGGTAGAATAGAAACGCTACCCAATTACTAGGTCTTCACTGTATGATACTATAGGCTGCATCTCATAAACCGTTATAGGTACCTAACTAGGTGTTAAAATTTTCGCCTTATAACTATTTTCCGTGCTTAACAGAAAATAAAACAATGAAAACGCTTGAAAAGAATGACACCTTTATGTTTCAACTACATAATGAAAACCCTTGTCACCGCAAGTTTCTACGATAAATAGTAAATACCATTGGACCGTATGCTGGTTTCCCACAGTGGTATTAAAAATTCATTGATGCTTGATACCGCTGCTAATGTAGTTATCATGCCTTTTGAGCGCAATTTCATAGGAATTGTTATACCTATTAGAAGTACCTACTCTACAAGGCTCCTACAAGGTACCTACTACTACAAGGTTACTTGAATAAAAGTAGTTGCTGCTTTCGGTTCCACCCGCTTCGCATAGTTTTCCCGTATCCATTGACCACAGAAATGTATTCTCATCTAAATAGTAGCCTAATTTAATATAGAATACAGATACCTACTGAAGTATACCGAATTTCAGCACAATTGGTTCAAGGTTTTTTTTTAAACGTGAGGAAGATCCTACCGTAATACCATGCCACTGTATACTGTAGTTTGACTCGGCCGGATTTTAGAAATAAATGCCTAAAGCCGCGCGGTACGTAGGCATGCGATAGGGCTGCCCACCTACAGCATCTTAATAATATGTGCCTACTTTGACTTTCTATTCAATATTGCGATTGCAAATATGTACATACATACATTCATATAGTCACGCCTTTATCCCTGAAGGTGTAGGCAGAGGCATAGTATACGCCCACATTTTACCTTATAGTTTTACGTACCTACGCGTAATAGATAGTGAGCCTAATGCAGTTGATTTTTTTCAATCCGCCGACAAGGCCTTCAATTTGTATTAAGGATTGTCGTTTTACTGACAACCGGCTTTTATTTCGAGTAAATATGTACCTTTTTTATTTAAACAAAAAAATACTTTGTGAGTAATAATATAATATCCCCGCAACGGCTGGCGGCGCGGGGCGGCGCGGCAGCGTGGCGGTGCAGCGCCCGTTATCTACTAACGATTGAGTGAGACGGGTATAGTTTGAAAACGAGTAAGCGGCGTAGACAATAATAATCGGCTCATCACATGTTTCGTCAGTGATATAATCACGGAATTCTAGTCTTTATAATCATTGAGTTAAATTTTTGATTTACAAAATTAAAACTATTTTTCGATTTGAAAGTACTAGTCAGTCTCTAGTACACTAGTACTTTTCGTACATTGTCAAGTTGTGATAAAATTTGGAAGTTCATATTTGTCTCTAGGCGTAGGTATAATAAAAATCAAAGGTAACAAAAATGCTGTCAATCAAAGTCATACGGTGCTAAGTGTACTGTAACATCGGTCATCCACAAAGAAATGAATACTCTTGAAACATACCTAAATCATTGCTCTCAATTAAATAACTACGAACTGACAACGGAACTAAATGACCAAACGTACTAGAGTTCTGAACTAGTTTTTTTTTTTGGATATTGTACTATATTGGATCGCACCGTTCACTGACTGAGCAAGCACAAGTCTAGTTTTAAACACAAACATACCTACTTCATATAACTACCTACTTCACTCGTGTCAATCACTTTGTCTAACTTTAGTCAACTAGTAGTATAGTACCAATTAGTACTTAAGTAAAATCAATTTATAGTCTTACCTTTCGGAGTTTCCAGGTAATCTAAAAAACGTTATCTCTGGGTGCGTTATTGACGAATTCATGCAATATTAAATGTTTCTAGTAAATAAACCACGCGCGGTTACTATCTAAAAAACGACACACCGGCCATTCGTCTACTCCGGCACAATCGCGACTGCGGACCGCGGACGCCTGCTTGCGTGCTGAAAGGCCTGCCGAAAACGAGACTTGTAGGTATAGTTTGCGCTTCGTCCGTTTGTAGGGAGTTACAATACTGGTTAAATATATATATATATATACTGTGACCATGCCGTTCTCCTATCGACTAAAAACCACAAGTATTCTACCTAACAGCCTACGGTTGGGAGCCCCGGGTATGCCCTCGGAAGGATGTCCCCAGGAATGGTTCTAGGGAACTAATAACTTTACAAACTTTCATACACACATGTTGTCGCCTTTATAGGTAGGTAGGCAGAGGCATATTATATGCCCACATTTCACCTTTGTATAATTTGTCCCACATAATAGGTGGTGAGCCGTATTGCCGTGTTTAAATGGACAGGCGCAGGTTGTGACTGCCTGCTGTTGAAATAAAGCCTTCAACTTAGCTTAACGACTGCCATTTTACTGGCAACCGGGACCAACGGCTTAATGTGCCTTCCGAAGCACGGAAACGCTCAAATAAATGTCACAAAGTGATCACATGGATGGTCACCCATCCATGGCCCGGCCATAGTGAAAGTTGCTTACTGCAGTGATCGTTTACTGAGTCCGCGGGGCCACGAGCGCTTCTTATACAAACTTTCACATTTATAATTTTATGACATTGAGATGAGTAAAGACAATGTATGACATTGAGATGAGTAGGTACCTATATAGGTAACAAGCATAAATATCTAATACAAATTCGACAATACGCGGGCTGTAAGTGCCGCCAATTATCTCTCAAGTGGGGCGTTCATCTCAATCCAGACTTAAAAGCTCTGTGCACTTGATACGTTTGTAGGGTTCGGTACCCAAAGGGTAAAAACGAGAGAGACATGAGACTTCGACGGCCGTCTGTCTATCTGTCCGTCCTTCACGTCCTTCACGGCTGTATCTCAGGAACCGTGGTAGCTAGAAAGCTGAAATTTTCACAGATGATGTATCTGTTGCCGCTATAACAACAAATAAAATTAGAAAAATATTAATAACTAGCTGTTGCCTGTGACTTCCCACGCTGCATTTTATATGTGATTTTTTAGATTAATATAACTTTTTTTATGTATGAACCGATTGACATGAAACAAACACTAAATGTTAAGTGGAGTAAACCGCAACGCAATAAAGAAACCGCATTGCAGAAGAAACCGGTTGTGCGGTTGCTGAGATTAGCGTGCACAAACGTACAGACAAACAGATATGTATTTAATATTTAATTAATTTATTTAATTTAATAATATAATCAGTGGGGGCTCCTATACATTGTAATTAATATTTATGATTTTTGATTTTTGGTACGGAACCCTCTGTGCGTGAATACGACTCGCACTTGGCCGGTTTTATTCTGTTTGATTTGGTGGAGTCAGACAGCTGAGATGTGTCATCTGTCTGGGGCTGAAACTGTGGTTTGTTTGGTATTTATGGACTGAAACTGAGCCGTACTCAGATATAATAGTGCGTGACTAATAGCTTTGTTTTACGAAATTCTGTGTAGCCCTTTTATAGAAATTAGCACATCTTTAAATTAAGAACTGTTTATTCTCAGGGCCGTAAGATTGACACTGTAAATTAACAACTTTATTCTCTAAGGACGTTATTACAGAACTTTTATCAAAACTCAAAAATGACTTGAGCTTTTAAAAACGAATTTGAGATTAAAGTCGAAGAAAATTAAAAAGAATCCCGACTTTGCAACCTGAGCTTATCCAACATGGTATCCTGCAGATTTGTATATACCTATTTAATCTAATATATAAAATTTTCGTGTCACAGTTTTCGTTGCCATACTCCTCCGAAACGGCTTGACCGATTCTCATGAAATTTTGTGAGCATATTGAGTAGGTCTGAGAATCGGCCAACATCTATTTTTCATACCCCTGTGACCGGGAAAAACATTGCACGCGGGCGGACACTAGGGATGAAAATGGCGAAAGATACTCATTTGTTTTTTTCGAAACTTTGAAACTTTCCAGTAAAATACATGTAACTTTGTAATATTGCAAATTAAAAAATTTCAAAGAGTCCTACTATTTGAAAAATACAAATTGGCATGTATAATACGTGTATTAATCAATGTATTTTTCATAAATTACAGTGAATGAAAAAAGACAATGATAATGGCACTGTTTATTATAAGTTTACGGTATTTGTTATTAACTAGTACAAAAAAAAAGGTTTCTACAATTCAAAACGACGAGCAGCCGACTCGCCGTTCTCAGGCCCTCGGTCATGGAGGCCCATAGTCTTGGGCGAACAGCAACCGGCGACGACCCCGTTGCCGACTGCGAAATTCAGGAGGGAGACTTCTCTCCCGCTCCTTCTCCACTGCCTCTTTCTGGAGCATTTCTTGCTCGCAGAAAGACGCATCAGCGTCCCACTTTCCACCGCTAGTGACCATGGCCCTCACCATGGTCTCCAGCGTGAGAATGCCCAAGTCCAAGCCAGCAACGAGGTCCTGGCGCTGCAGTGCCCAAGCTGAGCACTCCGCTAGTGTGTGCTGCACCGTTTCCTCGCTGCAGTCACCGCATTGCTGGCACTCAGCTGTTACCTCCCGGTGCATGCGCCACAGATACTTTCCAAAGCACCCGTGCCCGGTAAGCATCTGTGACACTCTGTAGGTTAGGCTGCCATGGCGCCTCTCCAACCACTCCTCCATGACCGGCTTCACCGCCTCCATTGTAGTGTGTCCCCACTTTGGTTGCTCAAGTCGCACTTTCTATGTCTCCATGAGCTACTGGCGGAGCAAGGATTCGGCCTCGATTTCTCGGGGCACAGGCCTCTGATACCGCTCCAGCGCCTCCTTGTGCCCCTGATACTGCCATGCAAGGGCCCTCGCTTCCAGTACCCATGGAGGGGTCCTGGCTAGGAGACATGCCGCCTCGACGGAGGTCGTACGGTACCCTCTTATCACTCTGACTGCCATTGACTTCAGCGGACTATGCAGTCCAGCCACGTTGCGAGCCGTTAAGGATTCCGTCCATATGGGTAGGTATTGGGATAATTTTGATCATTCGGCCGAGTAATAGAAACAGTACTTTTACTGTATTACAGTTTATTAACATGGAAGAAGATATTAAGAAAATGGAATTGCCGGAAAATATAAAACCAGACTTCTTTTTGTCATTAATAAATTCACGATTTTTAGGGTTTCGTAGCCAAATGGCAAAAACGGAACCCTTATAGATTCGTCATGTCTGTCTGTCTGTCTGTCCGTCCGTGTGTCACAGCCATTTTTCTCCGAAACTATAAGGCCTATGATATTGAAACTTGGTAACTAGATGTATTCTGTAAACCGCATTAAGATTCTGATATAAAATTGGAAAAAAAGCAGTAAATTTTTGGGGTCCCCATACTCAGAACTGAAACTCAAAATTTTTTTTTCATCAAAACCATACGTGTGGGGTATCTATAGATAGGTCTTTAAAAATGCTATTGAGGTTTCTAATATCATTTTTTTCTAATCTGAATAGTTTGCGCAAGAGACACTTCCAAAGTGGAAAAATGTGTGTCCCCCCCCCCTCTAACTTCTAAACTAAGAGGATGATAAATCTAAAAAGAATATAATATATGAAGTACATTGCCATAAAAACTACCAACGAAAATTGGTTTGAACGAGATAGAGCTGGTAGTTTTTTTTTAATTCGTCATAAACCGCAATTTTCGGTTAGAAAAATCACTACCACTGCTAACGTGTTAATACATCAATCAAAGTTACAACGGACTATAAGAACTTTTGTATTATGTTACTTGCTGCTACGAAACCCTTCATGGGCGAGTCCAACTCGCACTTGGCCGGTTTATTTATTATATGGAAAGAAAGATGATGATTTAACCATAAAGTTATTTTATTATTACTAGTCCTAAAAAAACAGCGAAAAATACAATGTAAAACACATGTAAAAAACGGAAAATTGCGAAAGATACATCGTAAGGTCTCATTGAAAGTTTCTGTATTTTATTGAAAAATACAAAGTCCGATTGAAAAATACATGTATTTTACTTGTGATTTTCAACCCTAGCGGAGCCGCGGGCGTCATCGTCAGCTAGTTGTTTATAAAATAAATCGAATTCAAAATTGAAAGCTAGTTCTAGGTTACTTTGTTATGTCGCCAAATCCGATTTAAATCTAAAATCCCAATTCAAATTCAAATTCCGAATTATTGGCGAGGAGGCACCACCACCACAATAATAAATCAACAGTTTTCAAAGCTTCTTACTTAAAGTGAAATATTTCCTACCCACAGATGAAGTTCGTACCGGCACGTACCGTCAGCTTTTTCACCCAGAACAGCTTATCACTGGTAAGGAGGACGCAGCCAATAACTACGCCAGGGGCCACTACACCATCGGCAAGGAAATAGTTGATGTGGTGCTGGATAGGATCAGGAAACTCGCAGACCAGTGTACTGGGCTTCAGGTGAGTACCTAATTGGTGTTTTAGGGTAGGTAGGTAACTTAAAAGGAAAAACCCTTGTGGCAACGGGAAATAATAAAAATGTCGACTAACCGATTCATTGCGAGGGTGTCGTAAGAGGCGACTAACGGAACACTTTTGCAAAACTATCCATTGCGTAGAGAAGGAAGACTCGAAATGAAACCTGTTTGTCAGTAAAATGACAATCGTTAAGCCAAATTGCAGACATTATGGGCGGATTGAAAAATTTGCGCCTATCTATTTAAACACAGCAATAGGCTTCATCAGCTATTACGTGGGACATAAAGCTATAACGTTAAATGTGGGTGCATACTATGCCTCTGCCTACCCCTTCGGGGATACAGGCGTGACACAATAAAAAAACAGAACACATAAGTACCTACAAGATTACTTTGTTGTCCGTCTGTCCGTCTGTTTGAATGTCAAGACCCTTTATCTCGATGACCCTTTATGACGAGTGAAGGTTTCGAGTTGAAGTTAACCCCATTAAATCTATGGTCTTTTGAAAATGTAAAAAAATCAAACTTCTGGGCGATCTATGTGACTTGGAAAAGTCTCACGTGTCAATGCACACATACGTGCAATGAAATTCGCACACATACCCGACTCTAACATACGTTCTGAGGTTGACGTGACGTCAGACTTATCAAATCACTTGATCATTATCGTACGCGTTAGTATTACGCGTTAGTATTCTAACAAACTTTTGCATATATTCACCCCGCAGGGTTTCCTGGTGTTCCACTCGTTCGGCGGCGGCACGGGCTCGGGCTTCACGTCGCTGCTGATGGAGCGCCTCTCCGTGGACTACGGCAAGAAGTCCAAGCTCGAGTTCTCCATCTACCCCGCGCCGCAGGTGGGCTGTTCTATTACCTTTGTAGCAGAGTTTATATTTCAATACTATGCCGGAACCCTACAAACATAGTATGGAGGAGTCAAAGGGTGAAAACGGAACACTGAAACTAAGACTCCGCGATCTGTCCATTTGTCTGTCAGGTTGTATCTCATGAACCGTGATAGCTAGGCTGTTGATTTTTTTACAGAGTTGCATTTCTGTTGCTGCTTTAACAAGAAGAAAATATTAATACACTAGATGATGCTCGCGGCTTCACCCGCGTGAAGTTCAGTACCCGTTCCCGCTTCGCGTGGGAACATATTCCCGGGATGAAAAGTCACCTATGTGTTATTCTAGACTATAGTCTGAGAATAGTCTGAGATTGAATTATCTTATAAGCTATCTCTGTACCAAATTTCAGCCCAATCCGTTCAGCCGTTAAAGCGTGATTGAGTAACAAACATCCAAACATCCCGCCACAGCTGTCATTATAGTCGGCGGGTGTTTTGAGGGAAAATTTGCTTAGCCTTATTGGTTACACACATTCAAGCTGTGTACGAACATAGCGTGCTTTTAGTGTAGGTGACAGAATTGAAAACGAATCATTTGTATGGAGTTACCGTCTAGTGATATTAGTAGGTAGGATTTTTAAGCGAGCTTTCATACAACAAACAATATTCTTTGCCGTCCTGGTAATCATTAATTCATACAATAATCTCTCCCCCAGGTATCCACAGCAGTAGTAGAACCATACAACTCCATCCTCACAACCCACACCACCTTGGAGCACTCCGACTGTGCCTTCATGGTCGACAATGAGGCAATATACGACATCTGCAGGAGAAACTTGGACATCGAGCGACCTACGTACACAAATCTTAACAGGCTTATTGGGCAGGTATGTAATGTGGACACCAAATGTTGGAGACAAAGTATTTATTTACTGAAGCTTTACCTAGCTTCTTTATTACATAATTTTTTGTGGCGACCGCCTCATGGCAAAGAAGAACTTTTCATCCTGCATCACGAACGAAATCTTTATGATAAAAAATTACCATGTTACAATTTTCAATCAGATCAACATATGACAGTCCACTGCTGGACATAGGCCAGGCCTTTTCCAAATTATGCCACAGCACACGGTCCGGCGCCAAACGGTTTTTCAGGTCGTCTGTTCATCGGGCAGGGGATTGTCCTACGAGTACCAAGTCGCGTCACTACTCCACAACTCGTTTGCTCCATTGGCCTTCGGTCGGTGGCTCTCCTACAGATATAGCTAGCCTACTGCCAATTCAAAACGCATAATTTGCTAGCTATGTCGCGCTCTTTGCGCAATTTTAAGGGCATGGGCTAGCCTCACTGTGAGTGTCAACGTCTCGGCACCGTGTGCGATTGACTTTCGAACTGGTATAATACACTGATTATAAACTTTCGTCTTCAGTATGTTATTCTTTCCAAATATGATTACCTGCGCAAGTTAAGTGTATTTCTAGACAACCTCGATCCTTAGACGTAGATTGGTCCCGGCATGACATGCTCGTTTAACATGAAACTGTTTTTATCCAAGTTCATGCCGAGACTCAACACTTCCAGACACTCATTAGACTGTGCAGTATCCCGCTCAACTGTTCCAGCGTTTCCACAACTATAACGATGTCGGCAGCAAACCAAAGGTACTCCCTATCCATCCCTGCGCTCTGTCGTACACCTCTGTCCAGGCATTGGCTTCTTCCAACTGCTTCCTAACTCATGAGCGACGCGACGAGTAGCAAAAAGACACGCCCGGCGTGCTTGTAGTGGTGCAACCAATTCGCGCTGTTGGTTGTACAGCGCTTTGCCTCTGTTTCGTTTATTTAATTCGTGTGGTGAGAATGAGCATCATATCAAACAAACGTTCGCTATACGTTGGTTCCAGATCGTGTCGTCGATCACGGCGTCGCTGCGCTTCGACGGCGCGCTGAACGTGGACCTGACGGAGTTCCAGACCAACCTGGTGCCGTACCCGCGCATCCACTTCCCGCTCGCCACCTACGCGCCCGTCATCTCCGCCGAGAAGGCATACCACGAGCAGCTCACCGTCGCCGAGATCACCAACGCGTGCTTCGAGCCCGCCAACCAGGTACCTACCTACGACTACTGAAGTAAACACTTCTTAGGGCGCAATAGGCAGTTCCAGACCAATCTGCGCATCCACTTTCCGGACACTCGATATTCTACATAATGCCTTCGTGTCTTCGCATTAGTGAAGCATGTCTAATTAAAATTTAGGGCAACTTTGTTATAGTGTACTAAGGGATAGAATCACACATTCAGTTGATTTCTTTTTTAATATCCTGTATCGATAAATGAAGAAATGGGTAACATGCCAATATTCTAATTTGCAGATGGTGAAA
Source organism: Miltochrista miniata (assembly GCA_933228765.1). Lineage (NCBI taxonomy): Eukaryota > Metazoa > Arthropoda > Insecta > Lepidoptera > Erebidae > Miltochrista > Miltochrista miniata. The sequence continues at coordinate 36,023,261 of OW121758.1, read as the reverse complement.
TGCGACCCTCGTCACGGCAAATATATGGCTTGCTGCATGTTGTACAGGTCAGTACCTAAACTGAATACTGGGTTGAAGTACTTCATAGAAATAGATGTTTGACCGTCTGCCGCGTAAACAGTCGAATTTCCTCAGTGTCATTACAATTTTTCGAAAACACTTCACCGAACAACATGTCATCGAAAACACTTTTCTGGTGAAATGTTGTCGGCGAAGCCTTTTAGTGAAAAGTATGTGCACCGATTTCCTCCCAGTACGAATTTTACCTGTTTCAGACAAGTAAACATATGTACAGTTTAATACTTTAACGCTAATCAGGTAGATAATTTTATTAATGTAATGAACTAATGACACATCACATCGCTGAAATTCAGCGCTGTCTGCCTACACTACACGCATACAGCGTCTGAGAGGTGGCCGTTTATTCCACAATGTGTGCGACATTTTAATGTTATATTTATTTTTATTGTAAATGTGTTTATTTTTAAAGATATTCTTGTTAGGTAAATAGTGGTAGTAGTTGGGAATGTGGAATAAAAGATAAAATCATTTCATTTTATTATCGGCAGAGGCGACGTGGTACCCAAAGACGTGAACGCCGCCATCGCCACCATCAAGACCAAGCGGACCATCCAGTTCGTGGACTGGTGCCCCACGGGTTTCAAGGTACCTATTCTCTCTTCTGTTGTTTTTATCCTGCTGAGAAAGGTAATAATGTAACTAGGGTAAACCACCCAATCGTTGGCACTCCTCCAATTATTGGCACTTTAGGTAATTTTGCCCATTTCTAACTGAAAAAGAATGCTATTTTACTTTTTAATGCATACCTACAACTACATAATGGGCAACACCGAACTGAAATAAACTAGGTTTCCCTTATTTTTCGAAATATACTCTTAACTAAAGTGCCAATAATTCATTCTAAAAGTGCCAATAATTGGGTGGTTTACCCTACTTACTGGTATTTTTTACGACTTGATACATAAAGCACTCGTGACCCCGCGGACTCAGTGTTCTGTAAACGATCACTGCAGTAAGCAACTTTCACTATGGCCGGTCCATGGATGGGTGACCATCCATGTGATCACTTTGTGACATTTATTTGAGCGTTTCCGTGCTTCGGAAGGCACGTTAAGCCGTTGGTCCCGGTTGCCAGTAAAATGGCAGTCGTTAAGCTAAGTTGAAGGCTTTATTTCAACAGCAGGCACAACAGAACCTATTACGTGGGACAAATTATACAAAAGGTGAAATGTGGGCATATAATATGCCTCTGCATACCCCTTCGGGGATAAAGGCGTGACCATGTGTATGTGTGTGTTGATACATAAAAATATATCTATCCACTTTCGGGTCAAGTTGGTTCAATAGGATTGAAGGATTCACACACGACAGCTACCTATAATATAGATAGGTACATCTTTCTTACATTTTTACACCGTGATCGTTTTTAAGGATACTATATTTACGACTATCTATCTATATACTAGGATTACTATATTTAATTATTTACGACCAGGGCCTGATTTACCCATAAGCTAACTAAGCTGAAGCTTAGGGCGCCAGGGTCAAGGGGGCGCCTGGCGTTGGGCTCGGCGCTGGGCTGTGACTTACGGTGCTCCCAAAAAGGAGCACACAAATCATCTAGCAATTTTTAACAGATTGTAACAACTCCTAACAACATGTTCAAAATTGTTAGTTAACATTTTGTTACACCAAAGTACATAATAATATTTGGTAATTTAGTGAAAATACAAATACGTGCGTTAAAATTAAATTCCTGCGTCTATCTTCCTGGCAGCGTTATGCGGACGACAGTACGGGCGGTATCTCTCGGGCTGCAGTGGAAAAAAGCTGTGAACAACTTGTGTTTGAAATCGAGACAACTCGCAATAGAGTATCCGATTGGGAAAAACAAAATCTTGTTCAATTAAACCCTACTAAGACACAAGTTTGTGTATTCACCGCAAAGAAAACCCAATTTACTGTAGCGCCATAATTTCAGGGCACAACTCTCTCCTACTCTGACAGTATAGGTATCCTTGGTGTTGACATCTCCAGTGACGTTCAGTTCCGAAGTGATTTGGAGAATAAGGCCAAGCTGGCGTCCAAGCCGCTCGGTGTGCTCAACAGGGCGCGGCGGTACTTACTGCGGCGCAAACACTGCTTCTGTTTAAGAAGCAAGTGCGGCCGCACATGGAGTACAGCTGCCACTGCTGGGTCCCCCACCCAGCAGTGGCAGCTGTACTCCATGTGCGGTGTGCCATGTGCACCAGAATATCAGAATGAATTGAGTGAATTCTTCCGTTCGACTCGGTGCAGAGGCGAGCCATGAGAGTGGTCAACGATCCCATGCTTGCAGGTGTGGAACCTCGACGCGAAAGTCTGACCTCTTCGCTCACGCAAAAGGAGAGACTTTGCCTCCTTTTGCGTGACTACCGGTACATCTGGTGGGCCGTATGCTTGTCTGCCATTTTGGTGGTATAAAAAAAGTGTGAGGCGGTGCTGTTGAGACAGTGAAACCGGTCATGGAGGAGTGGCTGGAAAGGCACCATCGCACCAATATTACTGACGATTTAATTAACCCCGCCGAAAACCGAGAAGTGTTTTAAGTTTGACCTGTGTATCTGTGCATGTGTGTGTCTGTCTGTGGCATCGTAGCAGCCCAACAGATGAGCCAATTTTGCGGTTTTCTATGCTCGAAAGCCAATGTGCCGGGACCATCCTCACCACATCGGCTTTCGAACCGTTCTTAGCTATAAATTTTGCATTCATCAGCTCATATCCTGAGTTATGAAGGGATGTCACTAAGATTCACTGGTTCGATTTATCGGAAACTGGATGTACCGAGGTACTGTTAGGTACTTTGATGGTATTTTTATCTCTCTTTTTACTGGCTAATGCATCAAGTCAACTTCATAAGAAGTCTCAGAATCGGGTTTTATTTTATTTTCAAATTAACAAAGAATAACGATTAGGAACTTAGTATCAGGTTACGTAGTCTCTTTTGTAGGTAGGACTTAAATTAGTTGCACCTGGGGGCGCATATTCATAGCTAGCCTAGGGCGCGCGGAACCCTAAATCAGGCCCTGTTTACGACCATCTTTGCTATAATATACGTATCTACTTTCGTCGCTTTGTTTGATGTCCCGTAGCCACATTTGCGTGTGTTATAACGACTTGACTCACTAAAGCTGTATTACATATCTATATATATAAAAATCAATGCCACTTTTCGTTGTAATTTTATAACTCAAGAACGGGCTCTCTTATCCAAACCAAATTTTTAGGCTTTGTTTGGACTATTATGCAGATGGTTTATGTGAAGTTAGCACAAAATCGGTCGAGCGGTTCTACATTTATCACGCAAACGAAGTTGCGCGGGTCAGCTAGTAATATATATATTTGTCCAGGTGGGCATCAACTACCAGCCGCCGACGGTAGTGCCGGGCGGAGACCTCGCCAAGGTGCAGCGCGCTGTGTGCATGTTGTCCAACACCACCGCCATCGCTGAGGCCTGGGCCAGGTAAGACACTTCACATCAACTACCAGCCGCCCACGGTAGTGCCGGGCGGAGACCTCGCCAAGGTGCAGCGCGCTGTCTGCATGTTGTCCAACACCACCGCCATCGCTGAGGCCTGGGCCAGGTAAGACACTTCACATCAACTACCAGCCGCCCACGGTAGTGCCGGGCGGAGACCTCGCCAAGGTGCAGCGCGCTGTGTGCATGTTGTCCAACACCACCGCCATCGCTGAGGCCTGGGCCAGGTAAGACACTTCACATCAACTACCAGCCGCCCACGGTAGTGCCGGGCGGAGACCTCGCCAAGGTGCAGCGCGCTGTCTGCATGTTGTCCAACACCACCGCCATCGCTGAGGCCTGGGCCAGGTAAGACACTTCACATCAACTACCAGCCGCCCACGGTAGTGCCGGGCGGAGACCTCGCCAAGGTGCAGCGCGCTGTCTGCATGTTGTCCAACACCACCGCCATCGCTGAGGCCTGGGCCAGGTAAGACACTTCACATCAACTACCAGCCGCCCACGGTAGTGCCGGGCGGAGACCTCGCCAAGGTGCAGCGCGCTGTGTGCATGTTGTCCAACACCACCGCCATCGCTGAGGCCTGGGCCAGGTAAGACACTTCACATCAACTACCAGCCGCCCACGGTAGTGCCGGGCGGAGACCTCGCCAAGGTGCAGCGCGCTGTCTGCATGTTGTCCAACACCACCGCCATCGCTGAGGCCTGGGCCAGGTAAGACACTTCACATCAACTACCAGCCGCCCACGGTAGTGCCGGGCGGAGACCTCGCCAAGGTGCAGCGCGCTGTCTGCATGTTGTCCAACACCACCGCCATCGCTGAGGCCTGGGCCAGGTAAGACACTTCACATCAACTACCAGCCGCCGACGGTAGTGCCGGGCGGAGACCTCGCCAAGGTGCAGCGCGCTGTCTGCATGTTGTCCAACACCACCGCCATCGCTGAAGCTTGGGCCAGGTACGACACTTCACATACTTTTTGCAAGGGAGCCAGTTAAGTTTAGCTGACTTCCTGATGAAAAGCCATGGCGAAATTTTGCAAATTGGAGGCTACATTCACAGTCCACATAGTTATTGATAGTGGCCCTCAAGTTGCTGTCGTAATCATATGCCTCGTCACTCTCCGCTTGAAGAACCCGGAGTTGAAGTTAGAGGGAAACACGTGCGCCGGTAAAGCGTTTTAAGTTTCTATGTTTTGATGGAGAAATTATCTTTTGAATCGTTCGGTTCTGGGGAAAATTCTCTCCACTGTACGAATGAGACACCATTGTCCGACACGCGATGATCAAGAGCGAAAAACCAAGCAAGGTTTTTAGTGTAAGACTGAGGCCGCACTTGCGGTTACCGCGGCGGTTTCTAACCTCAAAATGTCAAACCATTGACTTGATTTCATTGGTTTTGACATTTTTAGGATAGAATTGGACATTTTAAGGTTAGAAACCACCGCGGTAAACCACAAGTGCGGCCCCGGACTTATGAGAACGCATCCTTAGAGATAATTAGTCAGTTGAGAGTAGTATCTTGTCTTGAAGATGGTTCAACGGTTAGGGCATCTGGTCCGGCAGGCCAGAAGACGTAGGTTCGAGACCTGCTCAAGACCTTAATCATTTTTTCACATTAAAGTTAATGCGTCCTTAGTATGTGAACGTAGGGCGATGAATTGGACCAATCACGAATTGGACCAATCGCAAATTGAACCAAGCATGAAAAAGGTGAAATGTTCACCGTGAATTAGACTTTAGGAGAATGAAGAATTAAAGGATTTCAAAATTCTTTGTTTTGGGTTTTGAAACCGATCTAATAATTAAAACTCCTATCTATTCCAGACTGGACCACAAATTCGACTTAATGTACGCAAAGCGCGCCTTCGTCCACTGGTACGTGGGGGAGGGTATGGAGGAAGGGGAGTTCTCCGAGGCGCGGGAGGACTTGGCCGCTCTGGAGAAGGACTATGAAGAAGTGGGAGTGGACTCTACTGAGGGAGAACTTGATGAGGAGAATGAGTATTAGAGTGGAGAAACTGGGAGAAGATTAGAGTTGGGACGTCAGCAAAGAACATACTCAATGGCATAAGTATATTACAATAGTATATGTACATAGTAGTAGTCTTTTTTGTTTTTGTTATTTTGTTCAGTGTTTCAAATGCCCTGAAATAGATATTTTATAAAAAAATTGTTATATACCCGTTTTTTAATTTTTTAAATGTCTTTTTCATAATTGAATTGTTTCGTTCATATAACAAGTCGTAGGTTGTCAAAGATTTGAACCCATATTTAAAATGTCTTTTTTATACTAGTGTTTTTTTGTTTGTTTAATATTTATTTATCAGACTTTTTATACCTTTTATCAAATCTTTGTAAATCTACGAATAGCCATTTATAAAGATGATAATAGCATAATTTAGTACATTGCACTTCAAATCAACTTGACTATAAAGTATGTTCTATGAACTAAAAACTGTGAACTATTCACACAAAAGGAAATCGCTGGCTCTACAAATTCAGTTATTTTGACCACGTGACCAACTCTAGTCGGATCTTGGCTTGCATTGCAAACAAATGTTCTCTTTAATTCTATGATATTTTACCAAGATTTGGAGATTTCAATCGATGCCGTCAATAATTATATATTTAATACTTAGAATAAGGAATGTAAAGTGACTGAGTGTAGGTACCTGCAAGATAATGATAGTAGGTACAAGTATTAACCTCAACAGGCTGTTTTTAAATTTGAAATGTTATGGATTTTTGTAAGAGACCTAGGTGTGCCGTACCTAAGATTTTTTTATATTTATATTGATCTGATATCCATCCAATGCCACACCCAGAGAAAAAAGTAATTAAGTAGAACAAAATTATACTAAGTAATACTACTAGGCAATTTAGATTTTTTTTGTTAGATATGTGGGGTCACAGGACAGGTTGACAGGACTCGCCTGTCAACTTTGAAAACCGCTGGTCCGTATTATAATGTAATGTAGGTACCTACATAGTATGAAAGTTTGTGTAGTTAAAACAGTACAAACTTTGAGAAAACTTGCTAATTCAATATATTGAAAAAGTAAAGTTTGGTTGTCTGTGAAATGTAACTAATTAATAACGCATTTATTAATATTTAATGAAATTTGGTGATAATCTGACGATGAAAGTTGGATATTTAATTTAAGTAATTATAACATTTATGAGCTAACTTATTGAAAAGCGTTATGGTTTTCGCCTTAAGTGGTGCGTGTTTGTGAATAATAACATTTATTTTTCATGCACAATAAACATTTTTACACATAGATATTGTTTTATTAGGCCAAAAAACCTTTGCAGGGAAGGAAGGTGATAATTGGTTCCTCCTCTCTTCTGTCCTATGTTGCCGTGCCCGACAGGCGAGGCCGCATTGGTAGTCAAAGTCTGTCCTGGGACATCCTTCCGAGGGCTTACCCGGGACACCCGGCCGTAGACTGTTAGCCCCTTTTCACACGTACCGGTTGCCGGGTACACGGCGGCGAGTGTATGGCATTACCGGGCAAATCACGCCGGTACGTGTGAAAGCTATTTTACATGGCCATACACTTCGCCGCCTGCCGGATACCCGGCAACCGGTACGTGTAAAAAGGGGCTTAAGCATTGCCAACATAACTGTAAGGCATTGTGTTGTTTTTGTCGGTAGGACACGTAAAAAAATCGGTTGTCTGTAAAGTCGGTTTACTGACGATAGTTGAATGTGACAACTCAGCCTTAAATGGAACGCCTCAGAGCGAGGTAACTCCGCATACGTCATGTGTTTCGTGCGTGCAGCAGCCTCCATCGAATTATAATCGTTGTCACGTCAAAAAAATATTAATGTAAATATTAAAATAAAATCAATGGATTATAGCGCCATCTGTTGAAAACATTTGTACTAAAATAAATGGACAGCTCAGAGCGAGGTAACGTGAGGTAATGCCGCATACGTCTAACCCTCAGGAGCAGTTCACCAGATTCTCGATTCACCAGATTCGCAACTTACCAGATTCTCAACTCACCAGATTCGCAATTAACCAGAAGTATAATCAAAAGCAAATTCAATTTATGTAGTATATTAACAACAGAAAATGTAATTAATTCTAAAAAAATATAAAATAAAAATATTTTTCTTCGGTTAAACATAAATAAAACTGTTCTTCCAAATAAACAGCTTTACACTAACTAAATGCATAAGAAAACCATTTTTTATATTTTTCTGTCAATCTGTTTGTTCCGGTTAATATCTGAAATGGTTAGACCGATTTCACTGTAATATAATTGATTTTACGAGGTAAAGCTTAGGCTACTTCTAGTTTTAAACCGCAATAAGATTCCGCACAAAAACAATGAAACCTATGAAATGGTTAACAAAACACAATTCCACGCCTACTAAGTCGCCGGCATCAGCTAGCAGATGCCCCATGCAATCAATGACACACAAAATAATGCTCTTTATTTTTCATTTTTTTTTTAGCATTTTTTTCTCTTGTTATCTTTATATAAGTAATGCAATAAATGTAATTTTCCTAATAATAATATAATTGTAATAATAATTGTAAAAATGTAATTTTTGTTCTGTACAAACAAAATGTGCTGACGCATTCACTAATACGCATTTTCTGTTTGATAGTACAATATTTGGTTAACTGAGAATCTGGTGAGTTGAGAATCTGGTAAGTTGCGAATCTGGTGAATCGAGAATCTCAATTGCCGCATGCGTGCAGCCGGCTCCATCTTTTCTTTTCTTTTTTGGTTGTGGCTTTCTGCCGGTTAATGCCGGCAACTCTGCCAAAATCGAACGTGCGATGGAGATTGCGTGCTTTTTATTGTGGTTTTAGTAACCAATTTTGTAAGTGTTCGGTGTTAGGTTGTGCTCCTAGAGGACAAAGAGAATACAATACTCTGCTAGAGGACTTGAATTTTATGACGTTGTCACGTCAAAAATAAATTGTACTCGGACCAAAAAGTGACATCTTTAATTTTGACATCGGGCCCTGTTTAATAAAGCTGACAAGTCGACATATTTGTCAAAAAATTACTTAATTGTAGAATAGTCGCGGTTAGGCTGTTTAATAAAGGTGCCAAATATGTAAAAAATTGACATACAATCTTTGACATATTTGTCGTTTAAAAACGCGTTTAATAAAACTCGATATATGTCAAAATACCACAGTCTCATTTATTTCCGATTATTTCCGAATTGTCACGACAATCCGACAATTATCAACCGACAGTTGACAATTGTCGGATTGTCGTGACAATTATGTCAACTTGTGACATATTTGCTGATCATTTTGTTTTATGAAGATAAATGATTGTAAAACAAGAAAAAATATCAATGATATATATAGATAATAGAATGAATCAATCTCTAGACCAAATTCGATGCTTTGTTTTATCGCGTGTAAAATTAAAATACACAAAAAGCTTACTATTTTGGGCCGCATTTACGAAAAAAAATTCTGTATATATAATACTGTTCGGCCATTTCCTTCCATTTATTTTTAAATTTAGGGAAGAAAATAGCCGAACACATAACAGCATTGGGTGTTTCACTAATTTTTTTTTTGAAGCCGAAATCAGTAGTTGTGAAAGAGAAATTGATTCTGCTTTTGAATGACCATCGTAGTCTCCTCGTTGTATTTGTTCCAAGTATTCATCATCACTACTCTCACTCAAAATCAAACTCAAAAAAACATTTATTTCGCATAATCCTAATACCTACATAGGCACTTGCGACACGTCAATGAATACAATGCAAATAGTACCACCAGTTCGGAACGCGGCCCGCTTGAGAAGAACTGGCGAGAAACTCGACGGGCTGCTCTGCTCTGTAACTACTGCTCAATGTAAGCACCATTTTTTGTATTAAACCTTTTATAAACACTTTCTTACACCTTCAATGTTCAAAATGTGAATCGCGACAGAGGGTCAAAACTCCTGTCAGAATTGTTGGACAATTCTACAAATATGTCAATATTTCATGACATTTTCTGTTTAATATAACAGAATTGACAAGATTTTCACGACAAATTGTCGCCTGTCACCTGTCGCTCAAAAAGAAATGGGTCAATGGTGTGCAAAAACTGAATATTAATTATTTTCCTTTGCGCTCCAGCGGTGAACTACGGGTAAAAGTTTACAGTTTGTCTATAAAGTTGTGAAATTAAATGAGGGCGCTGCTGAATGCATGTAGCAACCCTATATAGTACGACCAAAATAATTTTGATACGAGAAGTTCGTTCCGAGTAAAATCTTACTAATATTATAAATGCGACAGTTTGTGAGTGTGGATGTTTATTACTCTTACACGCCCGAACGGTTAAAGGGATCTGGCTGAAATTTGGTACAGGGATACATTATAATCTGGAATAACCATGGCTACTTTTTATTCCGGGAATAAGTTCTTACGGGAAGCGGGAACGGGAACAATACAAATATTATAAATGCGAAAGCTTATGAGTGTGGATGTGAGACTCTTTCACGCTCGAACAGTTGAACTGATCTGGCTGAAATTTGGTACAGGGATACATTATAGTCTGGAATAACACATAGGCTACTTTTCATCCCGGGAATAAGTTCCTACGGGAAGCGGGAACGAGAATAAATTCGACACGGGCGAAGCTGCGGGCATCAGCTAGCGAGTTAATAAATAAAACACATTATACGTTTTTAATTTAGTTTCTGTTTTATTGAATCAGATCCAGAATAAAGTTATTGAACCAGATTCAGAAGCCCCGGTCTAATAGCGTCTTACAACCCACCAGCAGGTGCCTAGCAGTCCCAATTGCTTCGCCACACAATCATGTAATTACATGTTTTATCTGTAACTTCCCCCATCTGACAAGGATTTTTTTGGCGCAGTGCACAAATATTAATAATCATAATCATAATCATAATCATTTATTCATTTGCTGATCAAAGGTGTACAATGATGTTACTTTTGACATGAAGCAATTAATTCAAAATAAAAAATTGGTAGAAAACCAGATTGAACTGAGTATCAAAAATGTAGGTCGTACTATAAAATAACCTACTAACAATGTTATTCTAACCACTGACTTACATTATAGGTAGATTGTAAGTCTGTGATTCTAACCTAAAAATATGCAACGTAAACAATGCCTTTTTTTGTCTCCAAATCATCAATCTCTCATAAACATCCTCAAAATCCCACAACAATTGCCCAGCTTGGTACTCCGCGAAACATCACTGGAAAACTTTAAAAATCACTTCCTGCGCACCACTCCGATTTTCTTTACTCATTTCTCAAACCTTTATGCGTAGTTTGGTTTCAATTTGTTGCAGTTTAATCCAAACATTAAAGTTACGTGAGAGAGTAAACGAAATTCGACGATAGCATTGACAACTGACGTACTTGTTTCGTGTTGCCACACACATAACTATTTTAGTTCCTCAAACATTCATTTCACGACTTTATAGACAAACTGTACCTAACTACAGTTTGTGACCGGTTAAGTTATTTATGTCCCCCAGTCAAAACTCTTACACCTAGAATATTTTTTGAGCCATTTTCACGTTAGCACAGTTGATACTCGAGTACAAACTCTGTGGACCTTTGTGCACTTTAGGTGAGTGAAAAATATGAAGGTTGATTTGCAGATTGCCTCTCAAATTAATTTTTTAAGTGGTTCGAAAATGTTTATTTTAAAGACGTATTTCCAAATCATGAAAAAAGACGAGTGTTTTATTGGAACAATTTTATTAATATAAAAAATACATTATGCTTATAGTCACAACTATAAAATCACGATATGAACTATTAATATAGGTAAAGTAAGTATAAAACGAACAACTGTCATGATTTCAGATGTTTGACATTTACCTAAGGGCCATTTTACAAAATTTTGTCATCGAGATTTTGCAAAATCAGTTTTAAAAAAATTACTACTATGAAATTATGTACAAAATATTGTGAAATTGCTCTTAAGTCTGCTTCTGAGTTAACTATTTAACAGAATTTCACTATCTTTAACAACTTTGACTATTTTGCTTAAGACAGTCGCCACCAATATATTAACTCGTATTTACCTACACTGTGTTAACGTAATTTTTTTCAAATATTTTTTGTCAATACCAATGTTTTTACAAAATACTACTTTTGTCAAAATTTTGTAAAACGGCTCTTAGATAGACCTTGACTGAGATTAAATTCTGTCAATTTACACTAGATGGCGTTAAATGCAATCTACTTAGCACTGATTTATCTACAAATTTCACAGCACACAAATAAATGTTCAAAAACGTCCACAAATGTCCGCAAACGCACACGAATGACCGAAACCGTCCACAAATATCCTAAAACGCCCACAAATGACCGAAAACGCCCACAAATGTCCTAAAACGCCCACAAATGTTCTAAAACACCCACAAATGTCCGCTAACGCCTAAAACGCCCACTAGACCAGCAGAACCCTGTAGGGCGCTGCGGACATGAACAGCTAGTCGGGTTTAACCTTCCCACAAGGCGCCGAGTCGCAGGGCACGGCTATATCCCGCGGGAACCAGCCCCGGGGCCCCCGCCCTGTGCCGTCTCCCATGAGTTTCTCGCCGAATAACCAGTGTCTGTGGACAATATTGTATTATTTTTATAGCACAGACCTTAAAAAGTACCGATGCTAATTAAATCGATTCTTCGTAATAATTAATGGATTGTTGTTACCCTTTACGCTCTAACAGCCGAATGGATCTGGTTGAAATTTGGTACCTACCGGGATAGTTTACAGTCTGGAATATGTAGGCGAATACGGTCCCATGGAATATGGGACGGGAAACAGAATTGATATTGAATAACGATAGGGGTTTTCTTCCGCGCACGCTTGGGTTGTGGAATGATCTCCCTGCCTCGGTTTTCCCAAACGCCTACAGTATGGGGATCTTCAAAAGGGGTCTTAGATTTTTACAGGGTCGGCAGCGCGAGTGTGACGCCTCTGGTGTTGCAAACGTTTATAGGCTGCGGTGACCACCGGTCCTTCTGGTGAGCCGTATGCTTGTCTGCCACCTTAGTGGTATAAAAAAAAAGATTTCGCTGATCCATGGGCATCATTTAGTACTGTAGAGTTTTATTCCCTTGACAGTGTCACAATATAAGTAGGTAACGTTATTTTGTCATAAACTTAGAAGTTTGACCAAAGATAATATAATAGTATTACAGGCAGATAGGCAACTCCCCCCCTCCTCCCTCCCCCCACAGCTGCCATTATAGTTGGCGGGTGTCGTGAGGGAACATTTGCTTAGCCTTATTGGTCACACGCACACATTCAAGCTTGAAAACGTATGGAGTTTCTGCAATGTGGTTTGACTTTTTTTTTTGTTTAACGTGAGGGAAAATCCTCATAGGATGTTATGCCGGACTCTTACCGACTAAAAAACCTCACGCCACGCCTAACAGCCTATGGTTGAGAGCCCCGGGTAAGCCCTCGGAAGGATGTCCCAGAACTCCCAACAGACCCACGGCCGCCACTGCGGCCTCGCCTAGGGGGTGGTTCGGGTGCAATCCCGCGTCTTTGGGGGGCTTCGGGTGTGACCCCGCTTCTAACGGGAGGGGTCGTGCGTGAGTGCTCACGTCACGCTGCCGTCATGGGCCTGCTCCTGTAAGGACGGTGAGAGGCCCTCTCACCGTCCTCAGACCCCCGGTCATGGAGGCCGATAGTCCTCGGCGAAGACACGTCGGCGGCGCCCAGGGCGCCGACTGCGGAACTCGGGTGGGAGAGTTCTCTCCCGCACCCGGCCCGCCGCCTCCTTCGCGAGCATGACCTGCTCGCAGAAAGAGGCGGGCAATGTGGTTTGACTTTACACAGCTTCATGGGACTATAGATGTTATACGTTAGAGAACCAGAGTGGTTGACATAGATAAATAAATAAATAAATAAATAATAAATATTCATAGACATTTCACACAACGCTATCTGATCCCAAAGTAAGCTAGGAATAACCTGCTTGTGTTATGGGTATCAGATCATGGATATTAATACTTATTTACTTTTTTAAATACATACATATTATACATAGAAACACCCAGACTCTTGAAACAAACATTTATGGGTCACACAAATATTTGTCTCCGGTGGGAATCGAACCCATCACTACCAACTGCGCCACAGAGGCAGCCTAGATCGCAGAGTATGCGTTTTGAAGTGGCAGTAGGCTGGCCACATCTGTAGAAGAGCTTATGGTCGGTGAGTCAACGAGCTCTGGAGTGGAGACCGTGACTTGTACACGTGGGGTAGGACGACCCCCCGCCCGATGGACCATAGACCTGAAGAAAGTCGTGAGGAGTGACTGGATGCGGAAGTCGCAGTACCGTGTATTGTGGTGTAAGTTGGGAGACGCATATCTAGCAGTGCTCCGTTACAGACTTGTAGGCACATACACTAGCTATACATTATTGCTGAGTACGCAAATGTCGAACGAGAGCGCAAACGTCTCAAACTCGACAGTTGTCCCTAACCAACGTGCCCGCTCGCTTGTGTGTCCCTTCCAACCCTCGCGCGTTCACTTAGCGTAGTAACTTGTTTGTGAATGTGATAATACAATGCCGGAAATTACAGTGACCAAATTAACACGCAACCTATCTTTGATTATATATTCGATACGCATACACACTATAACCTAAGACCCCCAAAGACTTATTTGACTGATTGATGGGATATATTATCATCTATATTGATCTATTTGATTGATTGATAGAGCAGAGTATACGGTTTTAATTTCAATTCAATATCGTAACTTGCTCCCAATATAAAGGTTCTTGACAGACCGCGACGATTTCGTTTCCGTCCCCACACTGTAGCGGCAGCCCATCCTCACTAAGGCAGGGCGCTCCAAAGGCCACCTTGGGCGCGATATAAAGTCTAATAGACAGATGGATGAACAGATGGACCACAAAGTATTCCTATATGGGACCTTTTTAGGGTTTCGTAGCCAAATGGCAAAAACGGAACCCTTATAGATTCGTCATGTCTGTCTGTCTGTCTGTCTGTCTGTCCGTCTGTCTGTGTGTCACAGCCATTTTTCTCCGAAACTATAAAGCCTATGCTATTGAAACTTGGTAACTAGATGTATTCTGTGAACCGCATTAAGATTCTTAAATAAAACTAGAAAAAAAGTAATAAATTTTAGGGGTCCCCATACTCAGAACTGAAACGCAAAAATTTTTTTTTCATCAAACCCATACATGTGCTGTATCTATAGATAGGTCTTAAAAAATGCTATTGAGGTTCCTAACATCATTTTTTTCTAAAATGAATAGTCTGCGCAAGAGACACTTCCAAAGTGGAAAAATGTGTGTCCCCCCCCCTCTAACTTCTAAACTAAGAGAATGATAAATCTAAAAAAATTATATGATGTACATTGCCATAAAAACTACCAACGAAAATTAGTTTGAACGAGATAGAGCTGCTAGTTTTTTTTTAATACGTCATAAACCGCAATTTTCGGTTAGAATAATCACTACCACTGCGAACGTGTTAAAACATCAATCAAAGTTGCAACGAACTATAAGAACTTTTATGTTATGTTAATTGCTGCTACGAAACCCTTCATGGGCGAGTCCAACTCGCACTTGGCCGGTTTTTTTAAAGATAGTAAACTCAAACTCGACTATACTAATATTATAAAGAGGAAAGATTTGATTGTTTGTTTGCATCGAAGAAGCTCCAAAACTTCTGAACCGATTTGAAAATTTCTTTCACGGTTAAGAAGTTACTCTATCACCAGTGAACATAGGCTATAATTTTATCCCCGTATTCCCACGGGAACGGGAGCTACGCGGGTGAAACCGCGTGATGTCCTCTACACTCTGTTAAAATTAGGATGATAATTTTGATAGCTCTTAGTAGGGCACCCCATAGTGTCTGATCGTTAATGAATTTATTCGATTTTCGATAGCGCAAAATTTTAAATCGATGATTACAAAAAAACGGTTTTTATTATTTTAGGTAATTAGGTAAATATAATTGCATTAATATTGTTTTTACTATACTTAACAAATCATATTACAATTGAATATTGATACCTACTTATTAACTTTACTTGCAATTAAATGAATAAAGTTAATTTCGATTTATTCGATTTACTTGTCAATGGTCAATTGTGCGGTATTGTTGGAAGACGATTCACTATGATAGGTGGTACTCGTCTATGTTCTATTATAATTTTTTGAGTACCTATACTTGACATAAACAAATACGATACTTCATAGGCGTAAGCTGTCAAAATTATCAACCTAATCTTAACAGAGTGTAGTTGTCTATAAATATATGTTACTAGCTGACCCGCGCAACTTCGTTTGCGCCACATAAGAGAGAGTATTACTGTAGTGCAGTACTCCCGTAGCGTCTCGTCGTTAATATTCAATACTACGTGAGAGAGAGAGAGAGAGAGAGAGAGAGAGAGAGAGAGAGAGAGAGAGAGAGAGAGAGAGAGAGGTTTCTCGTCGCGTGTATTCCCGTCGCATTATATTTAAAAACAATTTCGTTTATGAAAGAGGTATCCCGTGGCATTAATGTAGAAAAAAATTGATTGCCATTAAAATGGTTATTGCGCACCAACCCAAAGATAGACATGCTATCGCCCACTTATTTTTGAACTTTTTTAAAAGAAACAATTTTGTAGTACATATTTTTTACATAACTATAAATATTTACGCAGCACACGCAACAAAGCTCTCAAAAGGAATAACTTTTCCCCCGTTTTTGAAACATTTACTATTATTGCTCCGCTCCTATTCGTTGTAGCATGATGCTATATAGCCTATGACACTCCACAATAACGTAGCTTTCTATTGGTGAAAGAATTTTTAAAATCGGTTCAGTAGATCCCGAGATTACCCCTTACAATTTAACAAATATACAAACACACAACTTTACTTCTTTATAATATTAGTATTGAAGTATAGATAAGTCGTCCACTCACCGCCTCTGCCTGGTAGCCCGCACCACGTCCCCACACTGCAGCGGCAGCCTGTCCTCATTAGGACAGGGCGCTCCGAAGGCCACCTTGGGCCGCGACAGAAGGGGCCACCAGGCGCCCGAGTACGCGTCTATGGCAGTGTACAGCCGGGATCGAAGCCGCTTCTCTTCTTTTTGGGCTATTTGTTCTCGCTGGGGATAGAAAAAATTATAGATTATATCTTAATGCCTACTAATATTATAAATGCGAAAGTAAGTCTTTCTGTCCGTTATCAACAGATTATTCGAACAAACGAGTTTCGGATTAACGTTCCAGGCGAGACGTAGTTTCTACGTTTTCACGCCTAAACCGCTGCACCGATTTTGATGAAATTAGGTATAGAGATGGTTTGAGTCCAAGGGAAGGACATAGGCTACTTTTTAACTGACTGTTTTCACGCCTAAACCGCTGCACCGATTTTGATGAAATTAGGTATAGAGATGGTTTGAGTCCAAGGGAAGGACATAGGCTACTTTTTAATTGACTGTGCAACAGGAGGGTAATAATTTTACGCGATAACGACTTCTACGCGGATGAAGTCGCGGGGAACAGCTAGTAATATTATAAATGCGAAAGTTTGTGAATGCAAATATATGTAGGTGTAAAGATGTCAGGATGTTGTCACTCTATCGCGCTTTACAAGAGAACGGATCTGGCAGAAAATGGGTACGGAGATAAATCCTGAAAAAAAAAAACGTATTAACAGGGCTAAGTTCCCATGGGAAGCGAGAACGAAAACAAATTGGAGCCGCGAGCGCCATCTAGTCCTACTATCCTACTTCCTACTAATATTATAAATGTGAAAGTTAGTGAAAATGTTTGGATGTTTGTTACTCAATCACGCTCTAACGACTGAACGGATTGGGCTGAAATTTGGTACAGAGATAGAGTATGGTCCGGAATAACACATAGCCTACTTTTTATTCCGGGAAAATGATTCCACGGGAAGCGGGAACGGGAACCAAATTTCACGCGGGCGAAGCCGCGCGCATCAGCTAGTTTTAAATATAAATGATCACGATCACCATGTTAATAATCTTTCGCTACGACTGCTTCATAGTAAGTAACCATTTCAATATTTCTATTTGGACAGTTGCCAGCAACATAGCAGTTAATAAGCCAAGTTATAACCGTCCATAAACATACATACGAGTACATACATATGGTCACACCTTTATCCCCGAAGGGGTAGGCAGAGACATATTATATGCCCACATATCACCTTTCTTTTTTTCCCACGTAGTAGGTGGTGAGCCGTATTGCCGTGTTGTGATGGACAGGCGACGGTTGTAACTGCCCGCTGTTGAAATCAAGCCGCCTATAAAGGCATTCAACTTGGCTTAACGACTGCCATTTTACTGGCATCCGGGACCAACGGCTTAACGTACCTTCCAAAGCACAGAAACGCTCAAATAAACGTCAAAAAGTGGTCACATGGAAAGTCACCCATCTAAGGACCGGCCATAGTGAAAGTTACTTACTGCAGTAAACGTTTACAGAATACTGAGTACGCGGGGCCACGAGCGCTTCAAAAGGGGTTTAGGGACGATAATTTTACGTACTGCTCGTTCGCTCTAACTTTGCCGCTCGGCTCCATACTAAAGTCGAATTTTTAATTAGACGAAGTAAATTGACAGCAACTAATGTCACTTCTTCATACAATGTTGCTTATTTTCTCTGACGAAGTGACATTAGCTACTGTCAATTTACTTCATCTATAATAATTAACAATTCGGGTATACACCTCTACGCCAGCGGCAAAGTTAGAGCGAACGGGTAGTAATAAGGTCACGCGAAATCATAAACATAACTGGCCGATAAAGTTGAAAAGAGATAGACGCGTCACAAGTTGAACGTTTACGCCGATCGTGCCTCTCTATCACTAGCCCCGCGCTCTCGCTTGCACGATTGGCTCAGGCGGAACGTGACAAGTTTTCATGAGTGCAGCCGACATTCATCGATTTATGAAATGTTATCAAGTCAAAAATAAATTTTACATACATACATGAAACAACAAAATACCATGTTTGTTGTATGGAAAAACCACTTTTTTTTTTCAGATTTTAATGTTTACTGTTATAGCGACAACAGAAATATATCATCAGTAAAAAATTCAGCTGTCGAGCTATCACGGTTCCTGAGGTACACCCTCGTACCAGACAGACGAACAGTGAAGTCCCATAAAGACCCTTACAAGTGACTTTGAACCACTCACCGTCAAATCATACAACCCGCAGCCATCTCTAACAGGCCAGTGAAGTCCATCGTACCTTGCCCCAAACAACACCAGCTTGATGTTCTGCTTCCGTCCCAAGTTGTAAGGGTACACGAACGGTGGAAGACCTTGTTCCTCTCTCCTGCTGACAGCTTTTTCTACTATCCAGTCTTCTATTGTGGTTTGATTTCGGAGTATGCCTCTAATCTGGAAATAAAATGTGTGTGAACATAAGTTAACCCGCGTAGCTACCTTTCCCGTGGGAACACCGAAATAAAGTATAGCCAAATAACTGATGCGCACGGCTTCGCCCGCGTGAAATTTGCTACCTGTTCCCGCTTCCCGTGGGAACATATTCCCGAGATGAAAAGTAGCCTATGTGTTATTCCAGACTATAAGCTATTTCTGTACCAATTTTCAGCCCAAACCGTTAAGCCGTTAGAGCGTGATTGAGTAACAAACATCCAAACATCCAAACATCTTCACAAACTTTCACATTTATAATATTAGTAGGATTATACCTTTGCTTATATTATCTTCATGGCGAGTAGAGCACTTGTTTTCTATAAAAAGTCGTTATCATTATCAACCAACAAAGGATACAAACGGCCCACCTCATAGTTGGTTACGGTAGCCTATTTTTTTTTTTTTTTATACTACTTAGGTGGCAGACAAGCTTACGGCCCACCGGAAGGTTGGTAACCGTAGCCTATAGACGTTTGCAACACCAGAGGCGCTACACACGCGCTGCCGACCCGGGCGCAGGTTGTGACGACCCACAGTTGAAATTTTTCAAGCCGCCCATAAGGCCTTCAACTTGGCTTAACGACTGTCATTTTACTGACAACCGGGACCAACGGCTTATCGTGCCTTCCGAAGCACGGAAACGCTCGTAAAAAAATGTCACAAAGTGGTCCACGTGGTGGTCACCCATTCATATCCGGCCATAGTAAATGTTGCTTACTGCAGTGATCGTTTACAGAACACTGAGTCCGCGGGGCCACGAGCGATTCAAAAGCCTATGGACGTTTACAACACCAGAGGCGCTACACGTGCACTGCCGACCTAGGCGCAGGTTGTAAAATTTTGTAAATTTTCATACCATCGGTACGGCATTCAACTTGGTTTAATAACTGTCATGACACTGACAACCGGGATCAACAGTTTGACGTGTCTTCTGAAGCTCGGCATTGCTCACAAGTAAATGTCACAAAATGGTCACCCATTCAAGGCCCGGCCACAGCTAAAGTTGCTTACTGCGGTGATTGTTTACCGAACACCGAGTCCACGAGCCACGAGCACTTCATCAATACATATAATAAAATTGTAACAGGTCGCTGTCTGTACATTGAAGATATATTAGAAAAAAGTTTATAGAGGGGCTTTATGAACGCAATAGAGCCCAAAACAATGGTTTTTAGATTTTTTGTCTGTTTGCCTGTACGTTTGTGCACGCTAATCTCAGCAACCGCTCAACCGATTGCGATGCGGTTTTCTTTATTGAGTTGCGGTTTACTCCACTTAACACTTACCCCCTTATTCATAATCGTTTATTAAACCTATTTTAGTTAAAACACACTTTAAGTCTATTGCTGTCTCTAACCAATGACAGAGTATGATTAGAGACAGCAATAGACTTAAAGTGTGTTTTAACTAAAATAGGTTTAATAAACGATTATGAATAAGGGGGTAAGTGTTTGTTTCATGTCAATCGGTTCATAAATAAAAAAGTTATATCAATCTAAAGATAATGCAGCGTACGAAGTCGCGGGCTACATCTAGTTAAATAATAAAAGTTTCGTCAAATATTAAATGAACTACCTGTAAATACAGCAGCGCTCCCACAGCTAACACTACGCCGACCGCCATCCCGATAGCGAGGAGGGTCAGCAGTAGCGTGGTGAGGGTCAGGTATATGATTGGCTCCCGACCCGTGCCGTTGTGGATGTACCACACGCGGTTGATCGCGTGGTAGATGCATATTGAGAGAACCTAGAAGTCAAAGTTAAAATATATTAATGCAATATGATTTATACAATACGAGACGATGATCGCAACTTTTCCCGCGTGGCATTCGGTTCCCATTCCCATTTCCTATAAGAACATATTCCTGCAATGAAAGCCTATGTGTTATTCCAGAGTATAATCTGTTCCGGTACCAAATTTCAGCTCGATCCATTGAGCCGTTAGAGCGTGAATGAGTAATAAATATCTTCACAAACTTTCACATTTATAATATCAGTAATTGTAGTAGGCACTTTGGACCCAATTTGTAGGTTTAGGGTGGCCACCTTACAATGCTTTAACACTCACCTTCCACCGTCAACAATGTCCCCCCTGCCCAACCAGATTTGGTAAGATACTGTCAATGCCGCTTAGGATATTCGTTTTAGTAAAGAGCTTATTGAAGCTCTTGGCAATCCAAGGTCTTTAAATAAACTGTACAGGAATGTACCTGGAATTCCCCTTGCTACAGCACAGAGTTTAACAACATGGTCAAGTCTACGTATTAATTTTTCTTCATAGCGTGGTTTTTAGGTATAATAGTTTTCTACAGTACTGCAAGTTCTTCATTCAGTAGAAAAAACTAATCTCCAAATAAAACACTGGTGGATCACACCAATATTTGGTCTGACCCAGGATCTGAACCTGAGACCATAGTATGACAATAGCAAATGCAATACTAGCTGTTCCCCGCGGCGTCGTCCGCGTACAAGTCGTTATCGCGTAAAATCATTACCCTCCTTTTGCGCAGTCAGTTAAAAAGTAGCCTATGTCCTTCCCTTGGACCAAAATATCTCTATATCAATTTCTTTCAAAATTGGTTCAACGGTTTAGGCGTGAAAACGTAATAGACAGACAGACAGTGTTACTTTCGCATTTATAATATTAATGGGGATTAGTGCAACATACCAGAGATGCCTGTGCACACCCCACTACAGCAGCTATAAGGAACATGGTGAAGTAGCCATGGTTGGCATGGCCAACGCAGCAGTTGATCCACGGACAGTGGTGATCCATTTTTTTTACACAATATCCACCTGGAAACGAAATTTAGGGGCTGTTAACATTTAGAAACAGGTTTTATGAATGCTTTTCCTTTTTATTTCTCTCAACCTCACTGGTTCAAAAAATAACAAGAGCTTTCAAAAATTGATATCCGTATTTTGTGTAATACTCCTTAGGAGCGTTCGAGCATGGTAAGCTCTGACAGGGGCTGTCTTCCCCAAACGAAGACTTAGATTGTGTAATGAGCTCCCTGTCTCAGTTTTTCAAACGCCTACAGTATAGGGTTCTTCAAAAGGGGTCTTAGAAGGTTCTTGCAGGGTCGGCAGCGCGAGTGTAGCGCCTCTGGTGTTGCAAACGTTCATAGGCCATGGCGGCCACCAGTCTACCTAGTAGGTCGTATGCTTGTCTGCCACTTTAGTGGTATTGAAAAAATTTAACCATATGTGACTTACAGAACTATTCAGGCGACTAGCCTGATGTTTTAATTTCAATTTGGCCTCTTTGATAGCATTTGATGCTTCTGGCCTTCTGTTCACTAGGACCAAGTCACTAAGCAAGCTGATTGATTCTTAGCACCTTGCTAATTGCCTAGCTTTGGGGAAATGGACAGCAAAAAAGGCAGTCGGATCGTCCGCTCAGTATAGCCGGCGTCCCCCACAAGAAAATAAATAAATAATAAGTGTCTAGCTTAGTTAGGTGCTAGGTCTTACCAAGCACTAGTGTGGTGTAGTGTGTTGTCTTACACTTCTTTAGCAACATGTCTTTGGGACTATCTAGGAAGTAACGCATTTCATAATATTAAAAAAGAAAATTATAGTTACATTTCCTGCAGTGATGGGACCGTGGTGCCTTATACCCCTTGCAAATTGAACAGTACTGTAAAAACTGTTTGTGTTCTTCATTTTCCTGAAAGACAGATGAAAGTAATATTGTTTTTTTTAAGTATCCACTAGCATTGAATGCCGCATGAAACCCGAGTTGCCAATCTCCCGAACAGTCGATTGCTTTGGCAACCAGGGCGGCCAACTTTTTTCGTTTGGTTCTCCTCGCACATTTTTCGATATCTATGGCTGTATGGTCGCGGGTCTAAGTCTTTCTGTATAAATTAATGTGTAGAATTGGTTATGGTACTGAATGAGAAAGCTTGCCGAGTGAATGTAATGAAAAAAAAAGTCGAAATCACGATTTGATCGCTGTCATTATTTATTGTTTGTTTGGCGCCGTTCCTAGAAAGTATTAATACGATTAATTTTTGAATATTTTCGTTTATTCTGTTTCAAATATTGTTGTTTTGCATTTAAAAGTATCCTGTCATGTTGTTTAACAGCTGTGATAAATATTTTCAGTGTAATTCGAAGTTAAATTTGTAAAATTTGATAAAATAACACGCGAAGGTCACCATTATTTTTTGTTGTTGTTTTTGTTGTGCAGTGCTCGTATTTAACCGATATTTGTTGAGATTTTCTCAATAGAAACTATAATCTTTTGTCAAAATACCATTTAACATTTAACATATGAATAATTTATGTGAAAATCAATAATAAAAATGGGGGGTTTTTTTTTTTAATAATTTAAGATTACATAGCCTCGATATCCCCAAAATAAACAAAAAAATAAACAAATAAATAGGCAGTAATATTTTATTTTATTTTCGGAGATTTTATATCTACAGATTATTATTTTTTTGGTGAAAGTGAATTGTTGATGTGTATATTTTGTAAATAAAATAATTTATGTCAGAAAACTGCTTTTTATTTTGAATTACATGGTAAAATCTGAGAGTACTCCTTCATTTTCCCCATCCTAATTTTCGGCCAAATATCATAAATCCATTACACATGGGGTGTTCTCGGATTTAGTGTAGTTATTTTCGTCAGTTATCCAGCATGATGAAACAGTAAGTATTTATGTAGTACGACTCCTGTAAAAGAAATAAGGATATATTGTGTGACGTCCGGCGTGCAGCCGCCGTTCCCGCCGGTGACGTGGGCACCGCCTATGGATACGCCGGCGTGACCACGCCACCGTCGGGATTGAGCGGCTAAGGATTAACAGTTGCAGCATACCAGAGAAACTTTTGGACTGAATTTGAATACTGTCACTTTTCAAGGGCAAAAGGTCTATTTTTCTTTGAAAAGTGACAGTAACTGAAAATATTCAGATAGAAACAAGGAACAGACTTATTTCAATGTGGGATCCTTATTGAGTCAGAATAAGTCTATAATGATATTATAAGTTAAATTACAAAAAGACCCTTACAGGTTTCCATCCAACTGGCACATGTCCTGGCCCTTCAAGTAATGATTGCAGGAAATAGTAAAGTGTAGAGGAAGCGAATATTAAGAATAGTCCTGCATGAACAGCGCCACCGATGGAGCCATGTGGAGGCCACCACATGCCAAGTAGATGTATCATAGCCCATGTTATTAGTTTTATAATACCTGTAAATAAACATTATTGTGAACTAGCTGACCCAGCAACTTTGTCTACGTCACATAAGGTGTATGAAAGGAGATGATAAGGTGTATTTCTTCATCAGACTCATCAAGCAGCGTGTGAAACTGCCCTGTTTGCTAACATACCAGTTTAAATTACCCATTTTAAGATTCATAATGTCTATGTATGATTCTTTAAAGTGCTATAACTTTTTTATTTATAAACCGATTGACATAAAATAAACACTTACCCCCATATTCATAATCGTTTATTTAACCTATTTTAGTTAAAACACACTTTAAGTCTATTGCTGTCTCTAACCAATGACAGAGTATGGTTAGAGACAGCAATAGACTTAAAATGTGTTTTAACTAAAATAGGTTTAATAAACGATTATGAATATGGGGGTAAATGTTAAGTGGAGCAAACCTCAACACAATAAAGAAAGCCACATTGCAATCGGTTAAGCGGTTTCTGAGATTAGCGTGCACAAACGTACAGACAAACAGAGAAAAAATATTTTTTCTTATTTATCTTCCATGTACAGACAGCGACCTGTTACGATTTTATTATATGTATTGATTGATTGATGATGATATTGATTAACTAGCTGTTGCTTAGTTTATGACTTAGTCTGCTGCATTTTAAATTTGATTCTTTAGATTGATATAACTTTTTTATTTATGAACCGATTGACATGAAACTAACACTAAATGTTAAGCAGAGCAATCAGCAACGCAATAAAGGAAATCGCATTGCAATTGGTTGAGCGGTTGCTGAGATTAGCGTGCACAAATGTACAGACAAACAGACAGTTACAATTTTATTATATGCATTGATATTGATTGATTGATTGACAGGGTGTTAAAGTCTCATCAAGGATCTCCAGGGTATAATACAACCTTACATGAAAGTAGAGCACCTACTTACTGATGGATAATGCTCTGGCAGTAGTCCATAAATGTGTATGGATTGATAGAGTCTATAAATTCCTGACAAAAGCCAAATCTATGCTGCCAAAGTCAGAGCGCCAAAATTGAGATTTTAGAAGCAACCAGAACAACATGTAGATGAGACTTACGAATGATAAAACCTTGATGACTTTATTATATGAGAATATCAGTGATTCTAACTTTTAAAAAACTACTTGTAACATAAACATGAGCTATTTCTTTCACAAGCTGGTTTGTTAAGTTTTATGAACTTTACGTGAATGAATAAATGTCTAATTCGACTAAAAACTCTGAGTAGATATACAATACTCATAGAGGACGCACGAAAATAAATTATCAATTTAATGAGTGTAAACCGTGTTCTAAGAATCTTGTGAAATATTTCTCCTTTTTAAACAATAAATTAAATACATATGGCTAGAAGTAAACTTTGCACTGAAAAAAGAACTATTTAATTGTGTTGAAAATAACCGCTTTAAAGCATTATCTTTTTATTTTCTTACCTAAAACGCATAATGGGCCCCAATGAAGCAGTCTACGAAAGGGCGTCGTTGCCATCTTCTGAGTGAGGTTATCTTAGAAACACTTCAAATTATCATATACCAATTCTGAAATTAAGTTAATACCGCAATACAAAAATTTACATTTTATTTTTATTTATAGATATAATATTATCACAAATTAAAATGAGTCTCAAATTCGCAATTTATCGCTGTCCCAGCCAGTTTTGATTGACTGACAGTGACAGTGACATATATTATGACATTGACTACTTTTGTTTGTTTGTTCTTTGCATAAGTTACAAGCTATGATCAGAGACCACGATGCCTATTTATTTATATATTATTTGTCAGTTGTGTTGTAATTAATAAAGTTTAGCCTTTCTTTATTTTCCACGCGAATTTTCGCTTAATTCCGTGACACAAATTATACTTCTACACTGGCGGAAAATAATCCGCGTGATGAATATTATGATACAATTTTATCGAATTATTTGTGATTTATGAAAATAATTCGCCAAAATAAACTTCGCGCCGCGCCGCGCCAAACGCCGCCGTTAAAAATCACGGTTTTTGTCCCTTTGTCCACTTTTAGATTCTCTGAGCAACACCTATGATTTATCTTCGCTTTAATGTAAATGTTTGAGCGATTTTTAAAGACTTTAGGCAGAACAAATAATAGTTCAAGACAGGAACAGACACGCCAACAAATGAACGACTTAATAAGTCTGCTGAACTAAAAAAATATTTACTTATTTAGAAGTGAGCGTTTACAATCTATTGACGATGGCATGTATTTACCTTACCCTTAGACCATATATCACGGGACTAGCCTTTGCGAACCACCGCATACAAAAATATTCTGCTAGTTTTCATAGCGGGTGAAGGGGGAAACACAAAGACATATAAAATTTCATTATATTTAAAAATGTATTAATCGACAAACGCGTAATGGCTGTTGTGTGTTAATTTTTATTGTACAGTCAACTACAATGAAATGTACTAGTTTAATCATATAAAATGATGTACTGATGTACAGTGCTTTTTATAAAGCCAAAAGACCAAATGGTCTATTGGCTTGGCAGAAAACAATGCTTAAGTAAGGCGCATCCTGTGGTTAGATGATCTAAGACCTTACCGGATAAAATACCCGGAGGGTGGTTATCATTGCCTTTATGCGATACCTAACGTTATATAACGTTAGGTATCGCAAATAAATAAAAAAAGAACGCGTTTTTTAAATAATAAATAACGTACCGTACGGACCGTACCTACCAGGCAAGATAGCGTTTCTTTGTCAAAGTTATTCTCCAATCAAGGATAATTTGATTACACTATTGTATATAAAAAAAAAAAAAAAAAAACCTGTGATTATTCTGGACCTACTAGGGTAACAGCTAGTCACTACCGACCGTCACAGGTGCACAAGATCATAGCGTAGGGCCCGTAGGGCCTCTTGCTACTGCAAACAAGCAAGCTAACTCAGGTTGGGGATCACCTTGGCACCACCACACCACACCACACCACACCACCCAGCCTGAGAGAGTGGTGATGCTGCCAGCTGCCGTTGCTGCCAGTCCTTATTAAGGTGGAAGGGGGGTGGATTGCGGTGGACAATGGAAGGATCACGGTCAGAAGGTTTTAAAAAAATTATGACACGAAAAATTAAAAATCTGACGATTTATTTAATTTTAAAGTGATTAAAATGCAGGTTTACGAACGTTTGAATCACGATTCAATTTGCGCAGATTTTACCCTTTGCGATGGGTTAATAAGAATATTTTTTTTAATGTAAAATCATTTTAAATGTTGTCATTGTGTAGTGTAACCTACTATTTTAGTTTAAATATAAATTTATAGTTATCAATTTACTGTAATAGTTTGTATTTAGCTTATCATTGGTTATAACGGTTTTTGTCGAGTACAAATTTACGCTTTCTGGAATGGCAGGAGTCCATTATTTGTTGCTAGTAACAATAAATAAGTAGTAGAATAGTAGATTATTGAATTATTTAATTTCCTTATTAGTGCTGTTTATAAACTCACTATTGATTGATTGTTACTGAACTGTAAACTTAATAAAATAAATTTAATATTGTTATCGAGTGCAGTTTCGAGTATCCCAGGATTTTCATTTTATTCTAAAGCGATGAAAGCAGGGCTTATGAAGCGACAACACCTGCTACCACGTCACGCAGGCAATTGTCACATCGTCGCAATATTTTTGTGACTCAAGGGTGTGTGCATTCTTTATGTGTGTTGTTCTACCTATGTGGATTATTAGGTGATATTCTTCTTTTTCCTGGGTGAGTTTCCCGTAAAGGAAATATATAATGATCGGCATAAAACACTACTTAAAATATCC
Organism: Miltochrista miniata; assembly: GCA_933228765.1. Classification (NCBI taxonomy): domain Eukaryota; kingdom Metazoa; phylum Arthropoda; class Insecta; order Lepidoptera; family Erebidae; genus Miltochrista; species Miltochrista miniata. The sequence goes on along the minus strand of OW121758.1, from coordinate 35,995,282 downwards.
AAGCATAACAATCGAAATTTTGGTCTAACTTTTCTGTCGCCTGCCCGGCGCTATAATTTTATTGTAACCGTTCGAATGTGATATATTTGTGAGAAAATGTATAAAATGATACTGAATAGTGCTATTTATCTACGCTCTGAGAATGCAAAAGTTGGCGTTCAGTCACAATTTCAAATGTAATGTCATACGGCAGAGGATCCGATTGCCGCGGTGGAAATATTACATGAACAAAATTTTCACTCTATGCATTCTATCTCGTTGCAGATTATCATCCTAAACCACCAAAATGCCGAAATCGGTGAGTAAAAATAATATTTACTTTGTTTACTTTAGTAAAACTCGAGACATCATGAATTGGTCGTGTACCTACAAGTGAATATATACTGATTTCACCATCGCTATGTGAATAGGCGACACTTGTTACATATACGGCGCTCTCATATCTCGGAGATGCTTTTCTCATTCATAATTGTCTATGAAGTTGCAGTTAAAATTAATGTTAATTTTTGATGTTAGGTTTATGAGAGCTGCTTCTAAAGAGAGTGAGCATTTCTTAACAAGTGATAGCAAACATAAATATTTTATGTCACTGAAAGTAAGAGTACTTGTATGTGAAGAATTTCTAATTATAAGAAGGATATATATGACTCTTGTGGATATAAGTATTTATCTATTAAGAATAGCTTTTATTGTATAAACTGACTATAACTTACCTACAACTTGTTAATTATTCAGCCTAGTTGCAGATAGACATGTTTAGAATACATAATCGAAAAATTGAACTTCAATTTCTACCAGTTTCTTATTTAGAGGACAATCAATACAGCAGTAGTAGGTTTTTAAAGATGTGCAGGCTTGTATACTGCCAGTGCCATTCAATAGGATTTGTGTTTAAATTAGAGAAACATACCTCTTTGCCAGAGAGTAATAGAGTTTGGAGGAAGGGCAAAGACCCTTGCACCTGTTGTTGAAGTTCTATACTTTCCTTTTTAATTTATTAAATATTGTTTGACGAAAATATTGGGGTAGTAAGTACTAGTGGTTTTTGTGAAACGAAATTGTTGTGGCTATTACAATCTTATGAATAATATCTTCCTTACTAACATTAAAACTAAAACTTTTTATACTAAGTGCTTGTTATAATACTGTCACTATCTTTACTGTAAAGAATATTTAAACAAGTCATAGACTCAAGAGAAACATTTGAAAAGAATGTGTATGAAAAGTTGATTACCTTTGAAAATGCTATAAAGCGAAACCAGTCAGGTTATATTCAGTAATAATTAAAATCATGGAATAAAGTACAAGTGGTTAAGCAAAAAGTGCATAATGTGCTACAACAAGTGCACCAAGTGCCAACAATCGAAATTTTAAATGATATCATAGACTCAGGGTATGTAGTGTTCTAAATGCCTAGATTTCATCAGCTGTTACAACCAAATGGTAATCGGCGGTGGTCATAATTACAAAATTGAACAAATGCTTGTTTGATTATAGGTACTTATGATTTCTTTTACATTAAACTAATCAATATTAAATACTAACTGCTTTAACACATATTTTCTATGTATTTATTTTCCAGATTTTCGGTTATCTTAGCAACGCGCTTGATTTAGGCACGAACGATAGTGTCTTGGTTAGTCCTGTTGTGTGTTTTGTTTTGCAGTTTTTTTTGCTTCCTTTTCTCTTAATTCGTAACTAATTAGAATTGTATGGTATGAGTTTGTTTAGTAGTTGACCTATGGAGACTGTTACGTCTTGAGCCATACCAGTCGTGTACAATATATTATAACCCCAAGTTATATATCGCTACAACAGCTACATAAGGAGAAGGAATTTTTATGATAATTCTTTAGAGTAGCATTTTGCTATGGGAACAAATATTGTGTCCCTGAAATAATAATCGACAGCAACACAATTTCATTTGTCAACTAAACAATCGGCGGGCATTGCATGTGCTGTGTGTTTGAACAATTGAGACGACTTATAGTAGCGCCAAAACTCATCACCAAAGAATTTTTTCTCCAGTTAGCACAGATATATGGAGCCGAGTCAACTTTGGGAACCACTACTTAAAGATAAAGCTTTGCAGTGCCCTGCATGCAGGGTTCGAAAAAATCCGATTTTTATATTAAATATCAAAAATCCGATCATTTTGACATATATCAGATTTATATCCTTGTAACCTTGTAAAATGAACCTTATTTTAGTAACATTAAGGTTTAAATTTCAGTTAAAAGCAGACCATACTGGTATGTCAAAAGGGATTTCCCCAACTTAAAATGAGGTTGCCATTTTGGTACACTATCTAAAACAATTCTGAATTGTACTTTTTTGCTACGTGTTGCCCGAACATTAATCTCCAATTTTTTTTAGTTCAAAATACAGGAATAGATCCATTGATATATATCAAGATAAAAATCAATTGATATATATCGTGATATATATCATGATATATATCCGCAGATATATATCGGCGAACCCTGCCTGCATGAACACAGGCTTGTGAGGAGAAATAAACAGGTGTGCTGAGTGTGTAGTTGCATGTTGCTAGCTGATGTAGATTGTAAACATACTGATTGAAATAACTGCTGTTTGAAAAATAATGTATGGTTTTAACTGACTCAAAAAGGAAGAAATTCCCAACTCATGACTCCACTTTCTTTTAACACAATGCAATCTCATCATTTTCCTGATGGAATAAGTCAGTGTATTCTTTAAGAAGTCTAATATGAAGTCTGACAACAATATTAGGTATATTATGAAAGGTTTGGTTTTGCGTGAAGAGGCACATCACAGGGCCGCCAACTTGAGGACCACTGTCAGAAGTGGCCCCCAATTGCTAGATGCGCCACGGCTTTCCATCAGGCTGGTGGCGACGTCAATTTGGCGAACTAAATATAAAAAAAAACTTTTTCTATTAAGATACTTTAAGAAGTAGAAATGGGAGAAATTTATATTAAAGCAAGAATAGCTAATAATGACAAAGGCTAGCCTACCAAATATTGTTCTCAAAGCGTGTAACAGTGTTGCCAACAAAGAATTTGTGGTCATTATAATAATGCAGATAATTCAAATTCCATTATCATGATTGCCTTTAACAGTTTGCTATTTTACCTATACTTTGTGGAATATGGTTAGTGGTTTACCACCAAACGTCAGTTTATCATGCTTCGTCTACACTAAATCACTACTACATGAATCTAGAGTTGACCTGAACAACTGTCATGAATCTAGAGTTCACCAGTACTTAGTCAAAGAGATAAGTCAGTTGGCGTTATTAGAGGTTCACTATATTACGACCAGGACTTACGACCTCTATGACCACTGGTGACGGGTCTGTATCGGAAGCACTAAGGTTATCCTTTCTAGGGTGTACCTGGGGATCCTGGCCAGAGCCAAATTGAAGGGCACTGTGTGGTGGTGGGAGTCTGGCATAGCATCCATGAGGATTTCCACACGATAAAAAAAAAAACTCTAATTTATACCCCTTCTCATATAGCATTATTGTTACCCGTATTTAACCCTTCCATTGTTAGTGGTAGATAATGAGGGTTACAATTTGTAATTTTTCAGCGTTACGTACTTTAAATTGACTTTAATTTTTTAAATGTTTTTGTGCCCGTCGTCACAGAGACGAACTGGGAAATATAATAAATCTAATATTAAAAATGTTTTGGTCTCCAGCAGGACTTGAACCTGCGTCTCCTGGTTAACCAGGCCAAACGCCTGTTACACTGGGAATTATAATATTTGCTGAAAAAATCTTAATAGTTTATAGCTAACAGTATGTAATTGTTTCTAAGTTAGGTCTCATTATTCTATTCTGAAAACCGTTTATTAAATTGCAGTACCTATACATAATGACTATTAAGAAATTGTTTTGTCCCTCTTCTAGTGAGCTATAATTATCGCGAATATTAATTATGTATGTCGAGCAGTCGACGTGTGCTCAATAATGCTGGGTCCACACTAGAGACAAACGCGAACGTCTGAGTAAAAAATTTCGGTGAGAAAGTTTTTTTTTTACGTGTGGAAAATCCATCATGGATGCTATGCCGGACTCGTACTGACTAAGAACCAACACGTTTCCTACCTACTGCCTACGGTTGGGAGCCCCGGGTAAGCCCTCGGAAGGATATTCCCAGAATTCCCAACATACCTTGGCTACCACCGCGGCCTCACCTAAGGGGTTCGGGTGCTGTCCCGCGCCTTGGGGGGTTGTCCAGGTGTTTTCCCGCTTCTTGGGACGTGTGGCGTGCGTGAATCTTTCACATCACGCTGTCGTCTTGGGAACGGTGAGAAAGTCTAAAGTTGTTGACGTTCGTTTACGTTCGCCTTCTGTTGTAAACACGGCATTACATGATTATGGTCCAGTGAACAACTTCTTTATGTATTACGCAACGACCACGTAAAACTAACACTTGTGATGTTGCTAGGACAAATTGGTATAAGTAGATAAATTATATAATGAATACCAGTAAATTAGTGAATACCAGCAGAAATCTCTTGGCGGGATGGGAAGTGGTAAAGGTTCAGAGATCCCTAGTCTTACTTCAGGACTTAGATATCGGTTGTGGAGGTCAGACACATTGGCATCGCTTCACGGAAAATGTCGAAGTTCAGCCAGGCTTGGAAAAGACTCTGTGGATTATGATGATGAGTTCAGAGATCCCAGTGTCCCACAATGGGGTTCTATCGAGATTTCGAGGACCAAGCCAACTAACCTACAGACTAACGGACGTGTTCAGGGCAAAAAGAAGGAAAGAAACTAAACACGGTACCGACTCGTCTGGCCAGCTTGGCACAGTAAAGCCTGAAATGATGCGGAGACCTACGTCCAGTAATAGACTTCAATAGGCCATTTGATGGATTGCTAATTGCCCCCTCCTCAAATCGAAGTCAATCTTTAATGTCTCTTGTATCAGAAGCGTCATTTTCTCCGCAACGACCACCCAAGCGAGCACCTACTGATGCTAGCTATTGCAAACATTCTGGCAACCAACTGAGGTATAAGAAGTGGGGAAGAGTTACGGCCGTGTTTTTCTGACCACCTTCGCCATCTACACGTTGATCACATAGATCACATAATTATAGACACAAAATTATCTGCGTTGGCAAAAAATGTGTCACAACACAAGTGATGAGATGGCTTGTTGATTTTGCCTTTGAAGTCACAATTTCTCCAGAATCTCAGATAAATATTTTCTACCAAGCACTTCTAGGATGTTATTTGTATGAATTGTATGTTACCCGGAGACGGGTTGCCTAAATAATTTACTTGTGCTGGGAGTAATTCGGACAAACAGTAAATGATTATTTTCCCTAAACTAGTGAGACAAGTCGAAAACTTAATTAGATAGATATGTATTTATGCTTATTATGGGAAAGCAAGCGAACTTCGCACATAATTTGTATGAAAATTAAAGACATTCCATTTAATTTTATATCCCACTGTTGAGAATTTCCTGGGACGTTTCTTGGGTCCAGAATTTTAGCAAGAGGTCAGCGACATACGTACAGAAGAATGACCACCAGTCGTGACAAAGCTGGCGTGATTTTATGTGATGTAATTGTACCGTTAATGTAGAATTCTTTTTATTTATTTCTTTTAATGGCCAATTTTCCTTAACGCCTGAGCAAATAAGAAAACGATCCTCCACTAGTAATAAATAATATCTAACTATATTAAACCTGCAATAATTTATCGTGCCTTGAAAATGGCGAAAGTGGAGTCGTAACTGAAAAGATCTTAAAGCTAAAAAGTTCATGATCTGCTTTTGCAGGGCTGCCCATTCGCCATTTGATATTATTCTCGATTTCATGCAAAGCTTTCTATCAGCGTTCCACATCTCCGATAATACCTATCCAAAAAAATCTGTTATAAATAGTTATAATAGACCATATTATACAAGGTGATAAGCTATCACTTTGGTCATCAGTGCTAATCCGGACGGGAATCTGATATTTTAGGATATAACTTTAATATTGAAACAAAAATATTGATTGTGTGTAACATTGGCACACAACTTTCATACTTTTCATGTCGAAAATTAACTCAACATTTTCCATTAACGCGCCAAAATGAGCATTACAGACATAAAAACGTAAGTACTCTCAAACGTAATCTAATTAGTACTACATGATACAGAAATATCGGTACAAGTCGTTGTACATAATCGCTGGAAGCCCATCGGAAAGGCTGCGGAGGTAACTAGGACACGACTTATCGTGTTAGTGGACATTGCGCTCGTTTCCTCGTCACCACTCTCGGTACGTGCCCACAGACAGATGACGTGTAACTGTATGTGATGTGTGGGTGCGTCGGAATGTGTTTGAAGACAGGTGCAGCGGACCTTTAGAAGTGCGATTGTTTGCTTGTACTAGATTTTTAGATAGGGCTGTCAAACGCACGGTACACGACCATTGTTGTATGACGCGTGTCAAAGGGGCCCCACTACTTTGACTCCGAGGCCGAAGTGAATTACCGTATGCTTCCGACGACCTATGGACGAGGTTCTCACGAAGAAGTCTCAAGAAGAAGCAGAAGCGAGTCGATATGAATATAAGAGATTAAACAATAAAATTAATGAAATAAAAAGAACCTATACAGCATATTTCATTTCGCGAAATATCCAGCAATGACAACGTAAAATTGATACAAATGTTAGCCAATTTTTATACAAAGTGTTGCTGGGGAGTCAGTTAAGTCGTTATCAAGGATAACTGACTACAGTTGAACAAACTTTACATACCTACGTGGTTAGATAACTATTTAAGTATTCACAGTTATATCAGCGAAACATCCGTCTTTTCGTTACCTTTTATAGCGCCATTACTATTTTAGTATAAATAGCTATACGAACCGATTGCAGCAATTCAAGTTGCCAACTGACTTTGGTATTTTCTGCTATACTTTAAACCACTCCAGAGTAAAGGGAATAATGAAGTTGTTTGTGTAGTTTCGTAGAAGCAATACATTGTTCATCACACGATGTTGTTGCACCTCTATTTTCCGCTACTTGTTGAATACAGGCAAATCTGCGTATTCTGTTCTTCGTACTTGCCGTACAGTTGGCCATTGCACATCTATGGCCAATATGGATACAACAGAACGCTTCATTCATGGTTTATTGTGGTTAAAAAGGGCTTTGGTATTTTCTGCTTTAGTTTAAACTACTCCAGAGTAAAGGGAATAATGAAGTTGTTTGTGTGGTTTCGTAGAAGCAATACATAGTTCATCACACGATGTTGTTGCATCTCTTTTTTCCGCTACTTGTTGAATACGGGCAAATCTGCGTATTTTGTTCTTCGTACTTGCCGTACAGTTGGCCATTACACATCTATGGCCAATATGGATAAAACAGAACGCTTTCTTCATGATTTATGTAAAGCTTTGCTTTTGATTCGCCTTCGCGACTGCGCAGAATTATGGTAACTGGTGTTTCTTCTGACCCATAGCAGAACTTGCACAAGGTCTTTGACTAATTATAATGAATCCGGCATTACACACGTAGGGATTTCCACAAGTACAAAAAAAGGCTTAGTTGTTGTTGACCTACGATATGGTGCAAGTCCTATCTACTGGATTTCGGTTGGCAACAAAATAGGTGTCCCACAGGGATGTAAGTGCGCTCCTTGAATTTTCTTCACTGTTCTGAGTGTAAGTTTTTCTTTTTATAGTTTAGCTACGAAGGGATGGATCATATTTTTTAAATCTTCCTATGTTTAAATTTATATTACAAGACCTCTGAACTTTGTATCCTCTTTGGAACATTTCCAAGTGTCGTACTTAGTACCAGTGGTTACTGCTATTGTTCCTGGTTTACCAAGGGTAGAATCAGTCTCATATCCTAGGTCCTAAGCTAGTTCCGTATCTCAACCACATAGTTAAGTAGGTTCGATATAAAATGTCTTCATTTTCCTTTTGCATAACACGTCCACAACCTTGCTTAGTTTACTACACACACATTATCAAACTGATAAAGTTCCGCCAAGTCATTGGTAAGGAATTCGTTTTATTGATCATAATTCATTAGAATTTAGTTTGCTACATTACATACACGCCACATTTTTATTATGTACTTACGTTAGTTAATATCAGGCGACAGTGTGGTTTCAAGGATAATTAGCATTGTTTCACTAGTATCAGCTATCAACATTTTGGGAGATATCCATTTTATCCTTATGTTGTGTCCACACAGTAACGAGCTCGATATTTTCTAATCTTCGAATGCAATATATTTTGATTACCGTGTACTTCCCATTGCTGGAGCAAAAGCCTCTCTAAACTCCCTAATTTGTGCCACTTTCAGCAAGCCTTACATTCTACTGCTTGCTCCGTCAACTGTCTTTGTTGGTATACTTGGTATCCAATCGAGATCGAGCATGCCCAACGATCGGCATGCATATATTTCATGTAGCTCGTCAACTTCTACCTATTTTATACAGTTTAGCAGTTTACTTTCCGGCCCGACATCTACTATGTCGATCTTTGAACTCAGTTCGGTGTTCCCGTCATTGTCTATCGCTTTGACATCAAAGATGTTATGTTGAATTGACTTCTTGTAAGATACCCCGAACCGGAACTGTTGTAAGAACGCCGAAGGTTAAATAATAAACGTAATTATCAAATCTATTAAAGTTTTAGCTAGACTACAAAAAATCATCATTACACAGAATTAAAAATTCTACGATAAAACTCGCCTCTGTTTTCACAAAAGAACATGAAATCTGAAATTATTACCACTTAAAAGAAAGCTATAAAATGTATTACGTGTGTGACTGTAATTCTAATTATAATGCAGTAATGTGTTTCTCCTTTAAACAAACTACTTTCAAGTATGTTCCACAGAAGAAGAAAAAAACAAGTTGCGTAAGGGATCATAATGCCCATCAGGGTCATAGGGTTAGATCCGGTTTATGGCTAACTTGAATGGCACTATAGGCCAGCCTGATAAGAAAGCCCTGAAGCGGCATTCATGACTCTAGCAGGAGTGAAATGTGTTAAAATTCAAACGCTTGATAATTCAAATGAATAGCTATGTTATGCAGAATTATAAATATTAGCCACCATGTCACATGGGACGAAATGACCAATTTGCCTTCGTCCTCCATACAACCCAAAAACATTTTGCTTGACATGGAGAAGGTACACGGGTCAATGGTCTTACTATCGTCATCATAGAAGACCGATAGAAGAAATAGAATAGCAGGAGATTGGACGATGCCAAGTCGGCGCCCTACCTCGTCACCATCATTTGGACAACTTGCAAAGGCAGACTTTGCCCTTTGTGCTCAAAGGTTACAAATAAAATAAACTTAATTGGCGTTCATTATTATAATAATGGAAGGAAATTAAGAATTTAATTTCATAATCGGCCCATCTAATAATAGTGACCCCCCTTAACCAATGAGCATTTAGATGACATGGGTGCATCATTGGTGGGGTTGTCTGCTGACTGAAAACCTATTTGAAAAATCCCACCTTTCAATGATAAGAAAATATTTAAGGGATGGGAATAATTTTGTATGAGACTTGCTCTTATCTTAATAGTCCTAATGAAAAATGCCAAACACCTACCCTTCAAAATCGAGGATCTATCTAGTATTTGTTTTAAAATATACAAACAGGTGTATAATTACCAATTGAGAATCGAGAGTTCTTATCATAAGCGTGTACAAATATTTGCATACCTTATAAAGCTTATCTTAGTTGCAAGCTGAATAGCTCCTTCGACATGCAGCGCACTGATTCTGATACACGTAATAAACGATGAGTCTGCCTCGTTGGATCACTGTTTAATTTATATGAGGAAAAGTAAGACTGTTGGCGGTTTGTACCGTGATGTAAGGTGAGCGCGCACGGCGGCCTTGATCACGGGGCGCTCGCGCATCCCCGCGGTAATACCGGCACGACCGCTCGACATCGACCGTTCAGTTCAAATTCTACCGCCGCGTCCGGCAGACGCGGCTCACGTGAAACTCACCCCCACACCACCTTGTAAACACCTTGTGATTGTGCCTGTGACTTTATCCAGTGCGTGTGACCTGAAAATCTGACACCATGGTCGCCGGAGGCAAACAGGTTTGTTACATAACTCTCTCGGTCAAGGGTCACAGTTGAGCCTTCTAAATTTAAGGCTGCCGATTACACCAGACATTACACCTGTACTTGTATATCTTTTGGTTTTAAAAGTCATCCTAATTAAGATGGATTACGTTACATCTGAAGATGACTTAGTCACCTATATTTATATTAGTCAAGGTAACATTAATGATGAGAAACGCGCCGTAACTTATCAAGATAAGCACATAATTGGAGTCAATGCCAGCTTAGCAACAAGTGCCGGCTGCGATGTAGCCGCTATATAGATGAATGTTTCGTCAATCGAATAAATTACGTTAGAGACTCTCATGTTGACTGAAGAAATCACAAGTAAGGGTGATGTCATCGCTGTATAAGACCGCAAACTCCAAGATGGAGTCTGTCATGGGTTTATTATTTATTTTGCATCAAGCAAACGGCCGTAACCGTCTTTTTGTTCTCCATCCCTATTTATTTGATGCGTTAAAGCGAGATGCAATCACTTTCCTGTTTCGCCAAGGGTCTGGCTTTCGCTTTCGTTAATAACTAAAGTCTAGAAGTTTTGAAATGTACTGGAAATGCTGTATCACTTAGATTACGGTAGAATTTGCTCTGGGACGGGATAAAATTGAATGTATGCTAATATTTTTTATCGCAAGTGAATGCAGTACTACTACAGAAACTTATCAATTCACGGTTAGTTTTATCGAAATTAGCGTCATAGTTGTAATAAGTATGTATCGATTTATCTAATCGTTATCAAATATTTGATATTGTAATATAATGATCAAGAAATTCATGAAGTACTCCGGTAATACTGTCGTGCTAGTTAATCTAGTTATGTCGCGTGAACGCAGACCGAGTTGCTGACATGTCATTACTAATTTCAGTACTAAAACACACTGTTGCTAGAACAAAACTTGCTTTATCAGCGTCACTTAAATCACGTACCAGTTACACTAATGTAGGAAGATTCTCAAGGTTTTCCTCATCTACAACATGTTTAGGATTTTAAAACTAATCGCTTGTCTAATATCTTAATTTTTGTATCGTTTTTGTGTACTTTGAGCTTCATATAACCTTCATGTATTATAAATAAAATTGCTTAGTTTATGTGTGGCATCGTAATCATAGCAAGAACATCGTGATGGAATTCGATTAAGCCTTCAATCTATAGGATAATAGTATTTCTAGTTGAAATCTTATGCCTGGTGAAACTGTCGTGTACTAGAAACATTGATCTACGAAAAAAACTAAATATTTTGTTTAGCTGGCCGAAAGCTGTCAAGTTGATGGATTTTAGTAATTTTAATGACATAGCACAAATCTATGTATCAATTATAATGTCTCGTGTTGGTATTTAGGTCCCCAATCGTTTAATTACTTATCATAGAAACATCTTTTTAATTTTGCTGTCAGCTCATTCCCGTTTCGTCCAATGTAAATAAATGACTCTCAATGATATCAATCACAAACAAGGTACCGAATTGCGAGCTTTAAAGTTTGTATATCAATAGAAAACGTTATTAAAGCCTCGTCACACAGGACTTCGAAATAACATTCCATTGTGGTGAAGATGATTGAGTGGAATATATAAGTATAGAATTAGATGACATTAGAAACTAGATCCGGCCAACCAACATTCGAAGGTCAACTGTAGTCATGAATAGAATTATAACATAAATTACTAGAAGATGGTAACAGTCATCCCACAATTAGCAGGTACCTTACAACTACCACAATGATTGCACATGATACTCGTCACTCATTCATTACTGTACTTGAATTTAATTTGATGGTCGATATGCTCCATGCCCATGTAGTGCCGTTTCACTACGTTTCACTCACACCTTATGCGATTTCTAAAGCGTACAGTAAAATGTCTTAACCTATCAGCTTAAATTTGAGCCTTAGTTTTTCTATAATGTGCCAAATTGGAATAGCAAGGCGTGATTTTGAATGGTTTAAGTATTTTATTCTCGCCATCATAACTAACAGGTGTTGTAGTGACTTCAAGATATGATACCGGTTTCTTTGGAAATCTTAATATTTAAAGACGAATTATTCTGGTCTGCGCAAGGTGTTCAAAAAAACGTGTCCACGTTAGAATGCCACGTGTCCGTGCATCTGTCGGTGCACCTGTTGCGACCCTATGTTGCATCCCTTCCTTCATCCTGTCTGCAAACCGGAATCATTTTCATTTTGACCCGATGTCTATTCAAATGTTATCTTTATCGACTCGTATTATAATTGATAATACCGTATCAATGTTGTTACTATGATATGTTATATCATGATCATGACTGTTTGCGTTCAGAACGATTTGCCGCTGGCGCTGCGTTTTTGTGAATTTCATTTTTATTAGTCTTTTTGTCTAATACGTTTTTGCTAAAGCTTTTTATCTCCGAAATTAACTATACGGATTTTTCTATAAATGATAATGAAGTACAGTTAAGTTTAGTATGTTATTTTTTTGTTACTAAGGTAGCAAAGAAACATACCACAGCCCACTTGATAACCATGACCTATGAACGTTTGTAACACGAGAGGATATAATAACAACAATATTCGTGGATATCCGCGAATATTAAATGACTTGAAGAATTAATAATATAAATCAGACTCTACTTGAGTAAGATTATAATATAGTCATGGCATCAGCATTTTCAAATTTTAGTTTTATTATTGTCGTATTGACTGCCTCTGTGGCGTAGTCGGTAGTGATACCGCTGCGGCGCTGGAGGTCCTGGGTTCGATTACTGGGTCCGTCCAAAATATTGTGTGATCCACAAAATGTTTGTTTCGGAGTTTGAGTGTTTTCTATGTTTGGGTGTTATATTTATGTATTTAGAAATATATAAGTATGTTTATCCGTCGTCTAGATCCCATAGTACAAGCTTATATTAGCTTAATTTGGGCTAGATGATGTTGTGTGTGGTTGTTCACAAATATTTATTTATTTATAATGTTTTTACTGTATAGTGTCCCGCCGCTTTCCTTCTCTCTGTATCTCTGAGATATTTTGTCGCAGAGATGGATGAGAGAATGATCATCGCCAAAGAGTCGCCACGTTGCTAATCAAAATACCGTGCGCCTGTTCAAAAATATGGATCTCGTTAATGTCCGCGATTATGTAAGACTTGTTTTCCACAAGTTTTTGTCTCTTAGCTCGACCTCCGACACACGTTCGAATCTTCAGACTTAATAATGTGTGTCGTCGACTAGTATCTTTAATATATCTTCATAATTATTATGAGTTCACCTTGGTTATCTTACCTCACTTCCTAGTTAAAGATCGGCAAGGACGTCGTCAGCACATCCACCATCTTTTTGATTCTTGAATATTTTACCTTAACAATGGAATGACTCTTTTGTAATGGGCTCATTGTTAAAATACGTGTGTGGCACACGTTTGTAATATAGGTATGAAAACTAAAATCTAATTTGTCGTACTACAAAATGAAGCCTGATTTTCAGCCTGAGCTTAGATTTTTACCACCAATATGAAAGAAAACTCAATTGCCTAGAGTAAGAGAGCTTTGAAACCACAGAAGTAGAAGTCTACTCTATGCATAATATGTATGTATTTAAAAGTATATAAGTATTAATATCCGTGGTCTGATACCCATAACACAAGCAGGTTATTCCTAGCTTACTTTGGGATCAGATAGCGTTGTGTGAAATGTCCGTGGATATTTATTAAAAAAAAATTATAACTACAACTATACAGACTCTCGCTGTTTGCTTATAATCTTACGTTTTAGAGTTCGTTTTTGAAAGTAGTTTGTAAAAGAAAATGGAGATAGGTTTCTTGGATGGAATTTTCTCGACTGGTTCCCAGGCAGAAACTTTCAAAACCCTCATCGTTGCGTGGGCTTCTTAGTAAAATTGAAGTCAACTGGCAATTTCTGCTTTTAAAAGAACATCAGTAGCCCAGAATTTAGCCATCGTTCTTCTCGTGTATACTAAATTGAATGAAATGGAATGTCCTCGACCGATTCCCAGACGGAAGCTTTGAAAACCCTGCATCATCGTGTTGACTTCTTAGTAAAATTGAAGTCAACTGGCAATTTCTGCTTATAAAAGAACATCAGTAGCCCAGAATTTAGCAATCGTTCTTCTCGTGTATACTAAAAATAGATAAGAACATGCGGTTGCCATACGCGATTAATATTTACATTGAATGTTGCTATCTACAACAAACTGTGTACTCACGATGATGTCACGTTTTACTCCCAAGGATGCGATCACAGAATGGTGTTGACGTAAAAAGTGGTTTTTAAATTATCTAAATAGCTTGGTTTCCGTATAATTAAATAAGTAATGAAGGGTACTTTACAGCAATAGCTTGCAGTTTATGACCGTACAAACGTGACTTGCTTTCGTATTGAGCAATATAGATTCAGAGCTCTACGATATCTGGTTTGGGTTTTTGGATTGGGTTATTGATGGTACTAGATGCCTAGAAGCTTGATTTCCCTTTATGTCAGTAGTACCTTGATTTGTTTAGAAAGAGACCACAGATTTTACCAACTTTTTAATTATCTCATTGCATGATATCTATATTACTAAAATTACCAGGTGACTCACCCAAATCTTGAACCCTGAATCTTGAAATTTTGAATTTAAGCTACCCTTCTGATGTAAAGCACCTACTAATAAAAAAGTTTTTGGAAAAATTTGCTCTTAAGGGGTGAAACAAAGTCGTTAATTTTTCACGCGAGCGGTTCACAGGTATTGACGCGATCATGCTTATTGACCATGAATGTGCTTGACGTTTCGACTTGGTTGTACCAAACCAGCCATTGGTCACAAGCAGACTGTATATTTATTGCACGCAATCATGTTTGGACAGAGTTAGCGTGATCGCGTGTTTCATATTTATTTAAACCCCAGAGATCACATATTTGATTTTATCTCTATGCTTAAGAAACCCTCGTGTTCCCAAAGGACTCTTGGGTAGTAGTCTTATTAGATTCCTTTAAACAAAACTAAAAATAGCACTGACACAACATCGTAGTCATTACATGCCCATTCATTTATTACTATGAAATCATAATAGTTTCTTGTAACTTGACATATTTTTGTATGAGTTGAATAGACATCATCATCACAATAAGGAAAAGGCTTAACGGAAAATTTACCAAGAACGATTATGTCTATACAATTTACTTTATTAATACGACTTGTGTAGAGTCGGCATTGCTGACTCAAAGGTTTTGCAAGCCTCAGTAACAGGTAATCCACCTGTCCTGAATGCAGGTCTTCTCTTTTTTTTTTATTTTGCAACGAGGTGAAGTCAGCTTATTCTGATTCTACAGTCGTTAACGCATACGAGCCATTGCAACTGGATGTTTTCTCTTTAGCGATAGTTTTTCTGGACTGTTCATCTGAGCTCTTTCAGTTGATACTTCTTTCAATATCGTTCTAGTGCCAAATTTATGCTTTTTGGACAGAATTACCTCACTGCGGCAGTCCATATTATCCAATAAGACTTTATAATTTTATAATGGCCAAATTCGTTAAATGATTCTAGTAAAAGACACAATGAGTGGATTGCTATTCTAAAACTAAGCTTCTGTATGTAATATTGTATTCTTATAACCAGCGTACATAAATGATTTACAGTAATCATAAATAATGTGGTGTGTCGTACCCTCTCTTCTATCATACACTTTTTTGACTAACTTGCTTATGACTGCCTCTGTGGCGCAGTTGGTAGTGATACCGCCTGCGGCGCTGAAGGTCGTGGGGTTCGATTCCCACCGGAGACAAATATTTGTGTGACCCATAAATGTTTGTCTCAAGAGTCTGGGTGTTTCTATGTATAATATGTATGTATTTAAAAAGTATAAGTATAAGTATTAATATCCGTGGTCTGATACCCATTACACAAGCAGGTTATTCCTAGCTTACTTTGGGATCAGATAACGTTGTGTGAAATGTTCGTGAATATTATACATGTTAGAATTTATAGTTAGAAAACAATAAATTCTGCCGTAATCTTTTTACTAAAACTTGTGTACTTAGAAACAAATAGCCTTTAAGTACTTTTTCGATTCTCCTAATTCCAAGAAATAACTTTCTGCCAGCCAGTTTCGCGTGCAGCTAAAGCAAAGCGTTGCTCGTTTGCACAAACATCCGTCGTTTACACAGCCGATAACAGAACCGTCGTTATGCCTCCTTATCTCGCTGGTTTCTCAATCTTGCGAGAGTGACTCACACGCGGGTATATTAGGAGGCTGTTTTATATCACACTATTCTTACTTGCTTTCCTAAAATCTGTGTTGTGCCATTAATAAAATGACGTCACACTATTCTTACTTGCTTTTCCAAAATCTGTGTTGTGCCATTAATAAAATGACCAAAAATGATGTTAGCTACTGGTGTTGATTCCATAAAGTAGATTCCAGTTGAAGAATCTATACATACAATCTTTAGCTTTTCAAAACAAGACTAGACCACATCTTTAGATGTTACAGATATTGTTAACATAAATAAGCAATAGCATGCAGGCTTAAGTGAAAATATAATGTCGATGTTCTGCAAGGAGGACGTCAAGAACTTTAATTTTACCAATAAATAAGTTGACTTCAATGTTGCTGAGGTTGATGTGACTACTGCCGATGATACTAATATTTTTCTTTTCCCGCATATACAAATCAAAAGCCTTAGTTCATTATTGGCCAAGGACTTGGAATTCAGGCTCATCGCTGGAGCAATTTCCGCCTTGATTGTGGAACAGATTTTACTGTCAAACATTTTGGTGTGCATCTATCATATTTGGTTGGAAGATTTTAGTTTTCTATATTCTTTGCTTAAACCTCTTTTATCATATGAACATTCACATCTAAATAATCTGGTGTGTCAAAACATACGTGGGTCCTTATCTTAAAGCTACAATATCGTATAGCCCTTAAAACGTACGGTCTAAAGTTATTTTTAAGATCAGAGACGATAAAAATAAACAATTTTATGTCTCATTCGAATTTATAGCGGAATATAAATAGAATGAAGTTTATTGTCATCTAAGAGCTTCCGCTTTGGTCTCCATAAACATACTTTGAGGTTAAAAAAGATAATTTTGTATAAAGGTAGTTTAAGTGGATATACAGGAATATCAATAGTATGACCCGCCTAAACTAGGTGATACGGAATTATAGAAAACCACGGCAATAAACTTTAAACAAGTTACAGAATTTTCTATCGACTTAAGTTAACAATTTTTTGAATCAAAATGTGCCAAGATGTTCCAAGATGCTAAAAGTGTGAATGTGTCAGCGCCAGATTAAAGCCTATATTAAGTGCAAACTACTATAAATTACGACTACGTGCTCCAGATTGCCTACTGATAAAACTGAGTGTTGACGCCTGCGCCTTGATAAACTCATAGAGATTGCCGTTGAAAAATATGGATGCGCAAATGAACCTTCCTTACTAGTCCTTGCTAATATTATAAAGAACGAAAGTTTGTATGTAAGTATGAATGTTTAGATGTTTGTTACTCTTCAACGCTCTAACGGCTGAATAGATCTGACTGAAATTTGGTAGGTGGGATAGATTGTAGTCTGAAATAACACTTTGGCCACTTTTTATCCCAGGAATAGGTTCCCATAGGAACGTGAACTGTATTACACGAGAGCGGAACCGCAGACACCATGTAGTGGAATTAATATTTATGGCAACTTCTAGTTATGTAAAATATTTCTATTTAAAAGTCATCAAAATTAATTATTCGAACTTTTGGTTTATCATAATCAGAATTATAATAGTTTCGTTTCACATCTTGTACCACCCTGACAGGTTTTTCGAATCGATTCTAATGTACAGTAAATCGTGTCTATTACAAGTTTATTATGTTGGTAGATACATTGTTGGTTACAATTTCCTGTCGTTAATAATGCGGGCTACTTGATATGTTGTGATTTGTAGGGGAGGACAGACTATTCGAGAATGAACAATTGCCTTGAGAAATAGTTATACTCGTATAGAGAAACTTTATAACAAACTTATAGTAGACTATATAAGTAAGAAGTAAATTTTGACATAAGTATGTAAGAGATTTTTACACATACATACATCTGCCATCTCTTAAATCGAGGGGAAGAGCTGGAGGAAGAACGAAGTCCTGGTTGACAACAACCAACAATGGACAAATATTGCCAGCGTTGAAGACCTATTCCGCTTGTCGCATGAATATGGGAAAGTTAGCAAAACTGACGGTCGGTCGACCTCCAGTGATGGAGAGGCACCAGATGATGATGATGTTCGGATGCACTTCTTATTTCACGAGAACCATAGTTTTAAATAGGAAGAGATACGAAAGCATGTAGACTTCTTTTACGTGTAGAAATTCTGATGCTTGCTTGCCTCACTTCTACTGGTTAAAACCACAGGATACCCATCCATCTACTTACGGCCTGGAGTCCCGGGTTCGCCCTCAGAAAAATCAGAAAATCTCCCAAAGCAGAGTAGTCTGGAAAATAAATAGTGTTGAGGTATAAATAAAGAAATGATGCTTCCATTACGGTATAGTATAACTGCGATTACGAAGTTTGCTTTTAAATTCTTGGTAATTAATTCATTAATCTTCATAATTTAAAAACTGACTGTTATATTTTTTTAATTACATATACGAATGTAGAGAAAGCGTTATTTAAAGAATTTAAAAAAAAAACGCATGTAACTGCTTTCTATATTGAATACTCGAAAATAAATCCCATTTTGAAATTGTTAAAGTTGATATAATTTTTTATTGGCTAAATTTTAAATAATCTTAGTATTCAGAAGGTAGTTGTTAATCGCGATGTAGAAGGTTGAAAAATTGCGTTCCTATAGAAATTACAGTATTCTCCTTGACATGAAAGTTTGCGATGTGAAATAGTCACTCTCAATACATAACGACATTAATTTCCTGATCCAAATTTCCTACATCCAAATTTCCTTTCCTGAGGAGTTCGATTCCTCATTGTTTTCCTTCATCCTTTTGTGGTTATCCTTGATTGTTGTACGTTAGGATTGACGAATCGAGGGTGTGAGGTGGGTTCCTATCCCTCCCCTCCTTTATTATCGTTCTACGATGGATTTCCACCATGTAACGCCTGATCAATTTTATTGTCATTTGTGCCTGTACCTTCTGTTATGACATCATCAACTATTCTCTCAATAGTGATAACATTATTTGAATATATTTACTTACATTATCACCGTTTGACCTTGAAAGTTGCTTTACAAGAAACATCCATATAAGGAATTTGCCAAAAAGTAAAAAATATGTGCTAAATCATAAAAGCGAACTCAGTGGAGTCACAAAATTGTAGTAGTTGAAGTAATGCACAGTTCAGATGACATAATCGCTCCGGAAGATCACATCCGTTTGGCACCGGATCAACTACCCGATGGATATTTTTAGATACCGTTTTCGATTCTACATTTGTTCTGTCAAACTTTTTATTATCCTCCATTTCTTTTACATCCATGAATGTTAAAAGGTCTGCTTTATTTTATCAGTTACATTTTGTAATATATTTATGTATTTTGATTCTTACATACTCATTAAAAAGCTGATCAAATTGTATGGTTAAACTGCGAATCGCATTTCAAAAACTGGTTCGTTTTAATAAAGTTGAACGTTGTAAAGCCTATTTATATAGGAAAAGTGGAACAGTAATCATACATGTTTGTGGGCATGTATGGAGGGTATATTTTGTATGTGAAGTTTAAAATAAATCGAGAAGTAACAAAATAAAACGAATGACTCTAAAGTGTACAGTTTGCGTTCGTGTAGTACAAGAAATGATATTGTAAACAACTCAATACTCGCGAAGTAATTTTTCTCGATATTTTTAAATCTGAACAGTAAATATTGTGGTGTTTCTGCCTCAGGTGGCAAACATCTGGAACATTATAATGATACGTGTGATAATATGTTGACAATGTCGAACTGTGGTTTGACGAGGCCACGGCCACTAACTACATATACGAACACAACAATACATACAATTATATAAATATCACCTTGTCCTGTGACCTAAGTTAAGGTTGAAATCTGCGTGCAGAAAATCTCGCTTCCTATTTGACTTCCTGAATGGTTTCTGTTTTTATGAAAGGGATTTTAACTTTATTGTATTTGATGATGCTCCAATAGGAATGCTCTTGATGACTTATATGTTTTGAGTTGTGTGTGTGATTTCTTTGTGTGTATATGTATCTTTGGAGCTAGTTATAAAGAATTTATGAGCTTGTTACTTTAAGTACTGGCTAAAAATGAAGTTGATCCGAAATAGCATTTGAGTAGCTTTTGGTAGTATTTAGTCTCCTTTATTTTTCTAGTAGATACATTTTTTTAGTAATAAAGCTTTATTTTTATGCTAGATTAAGCCTAGTCTTTTATACAAAAGTTTCTGTTATTTACATAGCATTATGTTCTTCCAGATGAACGTCCGTGTGACGACGATGGACGCGGAGCTGGAGTTCGCGATCCAGCAGACGACCACAGGCAAACAGTTGTTTGATCAGGTCGTCAAGACCATCGGCCTGAGAGAGGTGTGGTTCTTCGGACTCCAGTACACCGACTCCAAGGGTGATCTCACTTGGATCAAACTCTACAAAAAGGTTAGTTCATTTTAAGACTTATCTGCAAATTAGCAATGTTAATAAATGTGTTTCGAAATTACAGTGTCAAATAACGAAAGCATTCTCCCATTCAAGCGAACAACATTAATAATAATCGACTTCGACTTGCCCACGGAATAAAATTCAACCGCTGATTTGCTGTTACTCGTTCTATTTACATTCTAATAAGCATATCTCAGAACATTTATGTTGCAAGCCCATCACCATCGTTATTGAATACTCACATTACCGTATAAATGATGTGTTTACGGCGCGTCATGAAGGGGCCGTACTGCTGCATTAAATTTATTTTTAGCCTAACTAGAGCCAACAAGTTCAAATTCGTTCGTATTTTTTATTAGCGCACGATCCTCGTGAGATGTAACAGAAGTTGGATCTTGAACATCTATTACTGCCTATACGAAAACTAGACCATAATTTATTGCAGTATAAACACTAAATTCTCTCAATAGTTCTTCTGAATACGCAAAATCTTGAAACAGCTATTTCATTTCGCCCATTGCCTTGACGGCGCGTCCGACTCATTCATGACAACGTCTCCTTCGCTCCGTCGGCGTCGTGAACTATAAACAAACAATACTGTGAAATTATTTTCCTTTACCCTTATCCTCTGAGTGACACTGACACCGAATTGCAATGTTATGCGTGCACAGCATTGCCGAATGTCGAATATCATTACAGCTCAGCCTACTTACCACTACCGGTAAGGACAACAAGTTTATTTGAAATTTTTAACTCTGTAATTAGTTTGTCGTTTAAAACGACCTATCGTTGAAGACCTACGTTATCCATATCAATCAAATCTGTAAGGCAATTTACTGCAATTGTATCGTTTATAGTCATTCCATTGCCAGTATAACAATTGAAGGGTTTAATTCGAGAAGGGGTTAACTGACATTTTTACGCAAAACGAGTTATGGGTACCGTTGGATTCGTAGTAAAATTATCTACCTTATGACATTAACAGAAAAGCGAAATTCTTTACGTATCTCGATATATTCAATCTAAAAAGGGTTTAACTGACATAGGATATGAAGTCCGCTAATTCAAAAAGGATTTAATGCCTGTAAACTTACCAAAAAATACATATTTCTACTTTTTTCAAATAAAAAAAGGAGTTAACATAACATAAAGCCGTTTTAACGTTCACAAACACATCTAATGAGCTAAATGAATTGTTTCAAGACGGGATTAAGGTAATTTAAATCCTTTTTGCACTAATTTTACCACATAAAATATTCAGTGTCAGAACACTAAAAAGGGTTTATTATCGCCTAAACAAAGAATTTTAAGCGATAATAAACCCTTTTTAACAGGCTCCAAAAAAGGAGCAGGTTCTCAACTCGTCTGTATGTTTTTTATGTATGTTCACCGATATTTCCGTGAATTATAAATGTATTTCAAAAATTCATTCCATTTTCAAAAGGTCAGGATATGATGATGGGATCCATGAGAAAACGAGGGCAAATAAATTAAAAAATTGTATGTTGTGCTTTTGTTATGTAATCATATCTGACTCAGGTATTCACTTCAGGTGTCAACATATGATGCTTCTGTGCTGATGATGAAGCTATAGAACTCCTTAACGGTTAGAAGTTGGGAGACCGTCTGCAATTGGTCGATGGAAACTACTTAGTAGTATGTAGGACTAACGTGATGCTTCTGAGGTATGCTGGAAACAACGTGTGTTGCTCTTGTGCTGATGATGAAGCTAAAGAACTCCTTAATAATTAGGAGTTGGGACACAGTACTAGAAGGTCGATGGAACCTACTGATAGCAGACTTAACTGTACGGCCCAGAAGTATACCTAGAGCAGTTGTGTAAAAACTACTGTTAGTGTAGCGGCGTTGTTAACGGCCTATCATGGCTCAGTTATGGAATTATTATATTAAAGACGGATTTCAAAAATTCTTTCTTCGTTTGATGGTGTCAACTTTTGAGGTGGTCCCATTTTCACCAGGTCTGATGATGGGATCCAGGAGAAATCAAGGGCAACCACTGAAAATTGTAGGGACAACTAGTGCTGATTACAGCAGTTACCTTGTGTTTGGGCTTGATTAATTTTTATGGATGAGAACTTTACACCTAAATGGATAGATTTTTCAGTCCAACTGTTACTTAAAGTAATGAAATAATATTTTTGACAAAATTAAAACCAACTTTTAACAAAAACTATTCTATATTCTATTGATATTGATATGAAGTCAGTGCCATTTTTTTTTTTTGTTTAACGTGAGGGAAAATCCTCATGGATGTTATGCCGGACTCCTACCGACTAAAAAACCTCACGTCACGCCCAACAGCCTGTGGTTGGGAACCCCGGGGAAGCCCTCGGAAGGATGTCCCAGAACTCCCAACAGACCCACGGCCGCCTCTGCGGCCTCGCCCAGGGGGTGGTTCGGGTGCTATCCCGCGTCTTTGGGGAAGTCAGTGCCATTAATAGTACCTACCTAAACCTACGGGTTTACTTGGCACCGACTTCAATATGGTATTTTATAAAACTGTCTGATAAATCAAAAGACTACTTTGTGCTCAGTAAATTTTATTTTTAAGTTTTTGTTTGAAGTCGGTTTTATTTTTGTTAAATAGAAATATTATAAATGTTTATATAGTTTTATTTGTACCTATACTTTTTAATCACTATAATAATCTAACACATTCATACACAACCACACAAACTTTTCCCATACTAAGCAAAACTTGTTCATGGGTAGTAGACAATGGGTGAACAAAGTTTAATACTTATTTGTACATAAATACATATTTAAGATACAAAGAAACACCCAGAACAAGACAAACATCCATGTACACAAAAATACGTTTCTATTGCGGAAATCGATCCGCGACCTCTGTCGTGAAGTAAAAGGCTAGCAATAGTGCATTAATAAAACACAATAATGGGTTAATTTCCAATAATGTAATTTACAAAAGGACTAAATCCGTAATATATTAGAGGAAAAACGGTTTGTTTCACATTAAATCGTTTTTATACTCACGAAGTGCATCATTATTCACGCGCATTTTAGGTTTAAGTGAAAATCATCACATATTTACTGTGTACTATATATTTTAGCTCTATTTTTTTATTTAATTATATAATACACAATGAAAGTTATCATTTAAAAGTTTAACCAACCTTTTTTATAACGATTTTCGATGCTTAACATCAAAATAAACCCATGAAACTTTGGAGCCCATTTTCTACAAAATTACGATTAGTCAGTTAACCCCTTCTCGAATTAGACCCTTCAATTGTCAACGTGTCAATAAGTACTATTTGCAGGCGACGACGTTTTAAATGTAATAGCTTAACCTAGTTTGTTGATACGCGTTTTTGCTTTACTGTGAAACGTTATTGTGAAATTGGAATGTAACTTTAATGTATTTTTCTCTCTATTTATGAAATCGTGTTTGTTCCAACCGGATTAGGAGAGCCCTTTATCATTATGTCTATTAGTACGTTTTTAGATAAGATTAACTCAACTTGGTAATATCGAAAACTACTAATAGATTTATTTGTAGTGTTGATACTTATACCACTGCCTTATTGTATAATTATGATGTTTCACTACGGTTGTAATTTCAACAATTGCGTAACATCATTCACAAATACACAGCTATCTTCTGGGCTTTAAATAGCTTGTACTCTATCATATGATCAACTCTTATATCAGATAAGTGAAGCCAACGTAATAGTTCAAACAGCAACACCGAAGCAACAACTTTTCAATTTGTATGAAACATTTTGGTTGTTGACAGGAACAGAACTTTGATAGAATACCAGTTACATTACGAATTGGTAATATTAATGGTAACATTGAATACGTCACCTGTGATCTTTAAAAACTTTGAGTAATGTCTGTAGACATTACTCAATATTTTTTGTAGATGTAAATCAAACGTCTTGTTAACTTACCTTACTGACCCTCCAGCATATTTTTTACGAGATAGTCGATACTATAGAAATTTCTCACTGTCAACACGAAGCCTAGATAATAATGTGGTTTGTAGACACGTAATAGGCTCGGCCATCGAAGATAGAATTGATTGTACTGTGTTATCACAATCAGCAACATTTGTTATAGTGTGCGTTTGAACATTAGTCTCTGGTATTGAAAGTTCTTCTCGCTAATGATACAAACATGATTATCAGTTGAAAATAATACAATTTCAGCGCCACCTTCAAATATCCCGAACGCCCTGTCCCCGGTCGTTACCCGACTACCCACGTGCTGATATGTAAACATGACTGATAAACCTGCCAACTCGTGTATTTATCATTAACTGCTCTGCAGCTTCTCTCATGACATGCTTTGAAATTCTCGTTGACCCGTTATGCCCGCAACTTTCCACTAAGGTTGACCGATTAGCTATATATGATTATTGATCTCATCCTATGGTCTAAGATCCCGCTATAAAACGATCTTCACCGACCCGCTATAGATCGTTAATGGATGAAAATTATTTTATATACAATAAAATATGTCAGTAAATAAATTGCAAATGGGTTGCCTAAAAAACATCAGTCCAGAATATGATTAAGCAAGAATTTAAAAAAAATGTACCTGCCTATAGCTTTTCCTGGATAAATAACCTATCTAAAAAAAATCCTATTACCTATCAGTAATCGGATTTTTTTTAGTTCTAACCAGTAGTTTTCGAGGTTAAGGCCTACCAAGCAAACATATTTCTGTTTTATAATAGTATGTACTATAGATACAATCTTGAATTGATTACGCACAGTATTTCGTTTGATAACAATTAAAATCATATCCGGATATTCAAGAAGAAATCATTATAAAATCATGATTCATGAGTCTCGTCGCGATGGTGTAATTTGCAGAATATTTTGTCACTTTTTAATATATGTAATCGTTTGAGAACGAATAATATAATTACGAGTATGTTTGCTACTTATACATGCTCTTCAATGAATTTTAGTAAAATGAAATGCACGTCATTATATATCCACACATATTAAACTCTTTGTTTTTTTTTTTTTTTTTTTTTTTTTTTTGTTTTATACCACTCGAGTGGCAGACAAGCATACGGCCCCACCAGATGTACCGGTGGTCACCGCAGCCTATGGACGTTTGCAACACCAGAGGCGCCACAATCGCGCTGCCGACTCTTTAAAAACCTTCTAAGTCCCCTTTTGAAGAACCCCATACTGTAGGCGTTTGGGAAAACCGAGGCAGGGAGATCATTCCACAACCTAAGCGTACGCGGAAGAAAGCCTCTACCAGATCTCACCGTGCTCAAGCGCTCAGGACGCAACGTGTGAGGATGAATACCCTGTCTATGGCGAGCGGTGCGATGATAGAATGTAGCCGTAGGCATCATATCAAACAATTCTTCAGAGCACAAACCGTTGTACAGGCGGTAGAACACACACAAAGAAGCAAAGTCTCTCCTGTCACTAAGAGGTTCCACACCACCTGCAAGTATGGGATCGTTGACAACTCTCATAGCTCGCCTTTGCACCGAGTCAAATGGACGAAGCTGGTATTCGGGTGCCCCCGCCCAGAGGTGACAGCAGTACTCCATATGCGGACGCACTTGCGACTTATAAAGAAGCAGTGCTTGCGCCGCAGTAAAGTACCGCCGCGCCCTTCTGAGCACTCCGAGCTTCCTGGACGCCAGCCTGGCCTTGCCCTCCAAGTGACTGCGGAACTGCACATCACTGGAGATGTCAACACCAAGGATCCCTATACTTTCAGAGATGGTGAGAGATGTGCCCTGAAATTGTGGCGCCACAGTGAATGGGGTCTTTTTTGCGGTGAAAACACAAACTTGTGTCTTGGTAGGGTTGAATTGGACAAGATTTTGTCGACCCCAATCGGACACTCTATTGAGAGTAGCCTCGACTTCAGACACAAGTTGTTCACGACTTTCTTCCACTGCAACCCGAGAGATACCGGGGCGGCCCGTGTAATAAGTGTCGCCCGTACTGTCGTCCGCATAACAATGAATGCCGTCAATAGACAACATGTCATTGATATGCAGCAGAAACAAAGTAGGGGACAACACTGAGCCTTGTGGTACTCCAGCGTTTATGGCCATGCAGTCAGAACAGCTGCCGTCAACGACGGCCCTGATGCTTCTACCGGCCAGAAAGCTGGACACCCATCCGCATAAACTCTCGGGCAGTCCATAGGAGGGCAATTTCGTAAGAAGACCACGGTGCCAGACCCGGTCAAAGGCTTTCGAGATGTCGAGGCTCGCTGCTAGAGCCTCACCCTTACTCTCGATAGCCGCCGCCCAGCGGTGTGTGAGGTACACAAGAAGGTCGCCCGTCGAGCGACCGTGACGGGAACCGTACTGCCGGTCACTGAGCAGGTCATGTTCCTCAAGGTACCTCAGAAGCTGTGTATTAATCACACGCTCCATCACCTTAGATAAAAGGGAGGTGACGGCTATAGGCCTATAATTGGCCGGGTCGGTCCTGTCACCCTTCTTGGGCACAGGATGCACGTGCGCGATCTTCCACGACGCCGGGACTTGCTTCATGGAGTATGAAAGCGTGAAAAGACGTGTAAGTACCGGACACAACTCCGGACCACACCGCTTAAGTACCACCGCGGGAATGCCGTCCGGCCCACTCGACTTATGAATATCCAGGGATTGAAGCTCCCGCCTGACGTCCCGTTGCTTGAACTTAATTTCTGGCATGGAAGTGCCACACCAAGGGATACCAGGCGGAAGCACACCTCCATCGTTCATGGTCGAGTTGGAGGCAAAGAGAGAACCCAAAAGGTCGGCCTTCTCCTTGGCACTCTGGGCCAGACTACCATCCAGTCTATGTAGAGGTGGTAACCCCGACCGACAAAAGTTTCCCTCGGCAGCTTTGGCGAGCGACCAGAATTCACGACTTCCAGAGGGGTAGCCGGCTAGTCGCTGACCAATTCTGCCGACGAAATCGAATTTAGCCCTGGCAACCGCTCTTTTACTGGCCCTCGAAGCGGCATTCAGTTTGCGTTTCACTTCAGAGATGCTAGGATCTGAGTTAGCGCGAGCCGTGGTCCAAGCTCTGTAGGCAGTTTCTTTCAACATCCTAGTTTTTCTACAAAGCCGATTAAACCACGGTCGTTTCCTAGCTCCTGCCGGGATCCAGCGGTTAGGAATATAACATTCCATGCCCGCCAAGATCCCCTCAGCTACTGCTGCAGCGCAGGAGTCCAAATCATCTGAAGTGAAGCAAAGCCGCCTCCACGGGTACGACGCAAAGAACTCTCGAAGTCCATCCCAATCTGCTGACTTGTAGTGCCACACATGTCGCCACTCCTTGGGCCGAGGTGGTTCAGGCCTTTGTTATATAATTATAAAAATAATGAGATGTTAAAATGGTGATTTTAATTAGACTCCGGCAGGGTTGTATTCTGGGACCTTTAATTAGTCAATACGAAAAAATAATATACTTTTGACCCGATTCTAATGTTAACGGCCAAAACCTACTTACAATACGATAACCTTAACGTAGACGATATGGCAATTATAAAGTCATTGGTCTCTTTACTTATATCGGCGTCCTGTGAATTCTACTTCACTAGATAAATGTTAATAAACCAAATATGATCTCAGCTCAAATAATTTGCAAGTTCTCTGACGATACGACTCAATGAATAGTCAGTTTTACGTGTAATAAATAAACCTTTCGCTTGAATGCTTGCGTGTGGATAATTTCTCCTACGTATACGGCCAATAATGTAAACAGATGTATATGTCGATGTCCCTCTCTATCACGCAGAAGCCACAACACGTCCAAAACTGACAGACCTACATCGCTCAGCTAAATATTAGCGAATTTCACTATTAGCTGAGAGAAAAACTTCAGCTACGTAACAAATAAATGTTAGTTTTCGAAACCTTGGCTTGACTCACTCAATAAAATACAATTTAAATAGTTGAGTGAATGCAAGAGATGACGAAAAGTGGTGCGGTGATTACCATTATGATAGCAACACTGCATAGATTATGGCTTGTTACTCAATATTTAGTTCAGTAACATATTTCTTTGAATCTGCCATATTTACTTATATTGTGCACCTAACAACACGTCGAATAGCAGTGGAACAAAAGCCTCGATATATAACTATTCGACCTTTAATGATCTCTGCAACGCTTATATCCACCTACATCTAATGTTCCATAGTTGATAAAGGTGTGACTCAGACGTACGTGAGCAAACTGCTTTCGATTCGATGAAACGAGAATATTGCAGCTGCGATCGGTAAATGAAGTAAAATAAAAAGTAGGTATTTCTATTGTTACGATCGATGACGCCATCCAGAGTATATACTATTTCTACTACTTCAGAAAGTTTGGCAATAATGCATCCTACTCAGAGATACATGAATATTTTGAGAAAGATACTAAGACTAACCTTCTTTCTAAAAGACACAGAATAAGAAGATAATAAAATTGTTTTACTAATATGGAAACAATTATCACGATAATATCAACGATCGTGATTTCTACCGTCTCATCTCAGAATGTCCTTTTCTCGAAATGTCCTTTCTCATAATGTCCTTTTCTCGAAATGTCCATTCTCATAATGTCCTTTCGCAGATTGTCCTTTTCTCGAAATGTCCTTTTCTCGAAATGTTCTTTTCTCAAAATGTCCTTTTCTCGAAATGTTCTTTTCGCAAAATGTCCTTTTCTCGAAATGTTCTTTTCTCAAAATGTTCTTTTCTCGAAATGTCCTTTTCTCAAAATGTCCCTTTCTCAAAATATGTACACTACAGGATTAACCCCGCTCAATCCGACTTGGATAGGTTAGGTTAGAGGGCTAAGGTGGGAGCGGAGCGCAGCGGAGCTTCCGCATTAGCCTTCGTGGTTATTTTTTTTTATAATCACCTAAGTTTTGTTTAGGTAGTTATAAAAAAATAACATCAAACTTACCAAGTGACTGGTGGTGACTTGGTGGTTATAAAAAAAATAACCACGAAGGCTAATGCGGAAGCTCCGCTGCGCTCCGCTCCGCTCCCGCCTTAGCCTTCTAACCTAACCTATCCAAGTCGGATTGAGCGGGGTTAATCCTGTAGTGTATATATTTTGAGAAAGGGACATTTTGAGAAAAGGACATTTCGAGAAAAGAACATTTTGAGAAAAGAACATTTCGAGAAAAGGACATTTTGAGAAAAGAACATTTCGAGAAAAAGACATTTCGAGAAAAGGACAATCTGCGAAAGGACGTTATGAGAAAGGACATTTCGAGAAAAGGACATTATGAGATGAGACCATTTCTACTACTTCAGAAAGTTAGGCAATAATCCCTCCTACTTAGAAATACATGAATATTTTGAGAAAGATGCTAAGACTAACCTTCTTCTTTCTAAAAGACACAATAAAAAGAAAATCGTTATACTAATAATGAAACAATTATCACGATCGACGATATCGAATACTTGAGTTGAATATGATTTGGTTTAAATGATAAAACGGTTATTTGTTCCCACAAGGGTCGTGTTTGTGTATCCAGTCATGAGTCACGATCGGAAGCTCACTTCGTGTGTTATCGAATCCTGACTATAATTCGATAAATGTGGAAGCCAAATGGTGGTTGATTTATTGCACGTGTTAAGATTTTGTTTAAAACTACGTACGTTGTGTTAGCGAATGTTTTGTGAGCAGATGATACATAAATAACTTGCAAATATCTATGTAAATTTTCAAGACTTACATGTGCCAATGTCTGTTTCGTAAAAGTGATTATTTGATCTTTACCTCGGTTACAAATAATATTAAATTATTTTACTTTTTAATTTATAAACACTTTACTTCATCGTATCGTATATTCTGTATCCCCCGAGGAATTGACATGACACACACATTGCCAGTAGTTTTCTTAACCACACATAAAAATAAAATTGATGATATTATAAATTGATTGGTTTCATGTATTTGTTTGGTATTTTGTAAATGATAAAACTGTTGTGTTGTTGTTGGAGTATTCACGGACGCATGATATTCTACACAAATGTATTTTGTTCTGAATAAATGACTTATGACTTATGAATAGGGAGTAAGCCTATTGCCATAATCAGGCATTTTACAGGAAAAAGCCTATTACTATTCTGTAATTCGAACCAAATTTTCAACAGCAAAGGTAGATGTTACACATCCACAAAGACAATCTCTGCAGTTCCAGCACCACATACAAAAGTAAATTACGAAGTTTCCAATATTAGGTTCTAGTTTGAATGAATAACTTTTCTAGTAGACCTTGAAACATTTTCGAATATCGGAATCCATTATGTTCGTACCAGTATTATTGATAACATGGCCCGTAGTTGTAAAACGAGTTATTTAAATAAAATGTCTTCTTTATATCCTTCATTTGAAGTAACATCCTTGACCTTCGCATATATTAACACGTTTTCTTGGTACATCATTGAATTATTTGAAAGTACCACCAAGAATGACAGGTTACACTGGCACTCCCTGTGGCTTCAAGGCATTAATTCAGATTATGCTGAACATAATTTATAACTAATCAGCAATACTTGAAACCTGAATCAAAACATTGAAGTATTGCACTTGAAGTATTGCACTTTCTGACAGTAATGTCTATGAAATATTGCAGCAAACTTCTTCTGAATGGTCTTTTGTTCAGGATAGTTGCAATTTTATTTACCACGTCGCAAATTTATAGTTAATTCTACCTGCTTCGCGAGTCTAGTATTTCCTCTGTTACGCAGTGTAGGTATATTATTTATACATGTCATGTATAGCACTTACGTAACCCATGGCGGTTGCGGCCTCGCGAGACATGTGATAATCATTGTGTGGCAATAGATTTTCTACTCGGCGTGCATGTTTTATACTCCTACCTAGCATCTCTTAATTAAGTTCTATTTATTTTTATATTAAAGTTCTGCCAAATTTCCTATTCTGATTAAATACTACTTCCTCATCCACAGTTACAATCACAGTCCGAGCATTCAAAATTCTTTTATTACCAAAAAATATTTTTACTATTTTCGTTGCAGTATTTTCCCCTATGCAATTAATGAACGGGCCTGGGAATAATATAATTAGGTATTGTACATGTAAATTATCAAATTAGTAATATCTAAACCACAAACTACAATTACTATGAAACTTTCCTGTAGGTATATTCGAAAGTTTATCCTTAACATGGTACAAACTATTTTAAAACTTCCCCTAGAACCAAAATTTCAAGGCGTGACGTGACGCGACTCTATATTTATAACGTTAACGATTAAGTGATGTCAGCCTTCGTATATTAGATCATAGAAATGAGAATTTTAGTACGCAAGCCTTTGAGTAATAATGTACATAACATCAATTTGTCGAGGATGATGATATTGATGACCAGAAGACATGAATTTGGGCGGTTTGCGTAGTAATAGTTGCGGAAAGATATAATTTTCCGAAAATAATATTTTTGAGGTTCGTTGCATGCCACATTGATCTTGCATACTATTAAGTTTTAAGTTATATGGCATACTAATTGTCCGTTTCAGAGCCTTTTCTCCATTTTCATTGCCTCGCAGAAGCACCTTTGATATGAATTTTGTGGCGCTGTTGAGAGTGCCTTCTTCGCCACCAGTATGCAAATGAAGTTAGTTTAGACTCAGAAATCTTGCTTAGGTTCTTTAGCACCCATTTCTTGGTACGATTTTTGCCCATAAACAGAAATCTGTGTATGTACTTACCAATAATATTGTTGCAGTATACAATCGGCCTAGTTTTCTTTTTTATCAGCCACCGGTTCACAAAACGCGTGACTAATCATTATGCTGTTGTATAGTTATTACGGTTCCCAGTAGCAAAGTTATCAAGCATACACTTTAGTCACACCGGAAATAACCAGATGAATCAGTGAATCAACGCGACAGGTTCATACCGTAAATGATTTCGTATTTTACACAAACATTTTGTACGAAATAATGTAATCCACATTCTAGTTACAGATTTTGCTACAGCATTTGACTAACTATTCCTAGTCTTTCTCTTTCGATCACTAATAAAATATTGTATGGGTTAGAGCAGGCTGTTACTTTAGTCCTTCGAATAGAATCTTACCCCAAAGCAAAGGATTTGAAGAATCTTTTTACGCCATACCATAGAGACTTGGAACTATTTTCTCCTTGTCTCTTGAATGTCATGAAGAGGCAACTCAGGGCAGTCGATTTGATCGCCTTTCCAGCTTGTTGCTTGCCCAAAGTCTGACGTCAAAACATTTCAGTGTATTAAAGGTATTGTAAGGTACTAGCGGAAGCCACGCAATTTCTCCCGCATAATTCCCGTGGGAATACGGGAATAAAATATAGTCTACGTCACCCGCCGATAGCGTAGCTTCCCAATAGTGAAAGAGCAATCAAATCTTTCCTTTTATAATATTAGTATAGATAATTTTCAGATCTGCGACATAGGTCATATACTTACCACATAAGTTTCTACAAGAGTTGTCATTTTGGTATTTAGTAAAAAAAGTCGCTCAATAGATTTGAGAGTCATCTACTTTTATAGAATCTTTAAGTATATCAGTAGTGCCATCATGACAAAACAACCTACTCGTACTAGTCATCAGTTTGTCTTACATCATTTATTTGTCTCGTGTTGGCTGTAGATACTCATGTGTCAGATTCCGGTTCTTATATGCCACGGTGGAATGCTGGTCAGGTGGAATACTTATATTGATTTATTTTTAAACTAAATTCCATCATTTACATAACTTTATTCATTCAAGTTTGTCAAGACATTTAAAAAATATGATAAAAAGATACTATAAATGTTCAATAAGTAGTTATCCCAAGATATTAAACTGGTAGACTTTAGTTTTAACTTTAATTGTAACCTTCTATAACGGGGTGTTGACAAAATAGTATTTTGATAAACTTCTCCATATAGTCCCACCTTCCTTTTCCGTTATCGTACTGACAATGTTCTTGTACAATCACACAATCTTAAACATTATAAATCATTGAAATTCCTCTTTTTAGCCAGACAACTATGATATTCGTTTTCTTGACGTCACTCTTGTTTTACAATGAGGTGGTTCATCACAATTGAGCTACTACCCGTTCGCTCTAACTTTGCCGCTGGCGTAGAGGCGTATACCCGAATTGTTAATTAGACGAAGTAAATTGACAATAGCTAATGTCACTTCGTCATAGAAAATACGCAACATTATAAGAAGAAGTGACATTAGTTGCTGTCAATTTCGTTCGTCTAATAAAAAAATCGACTTTAGTATGGAGCCGAACGGCAAAGTTAGAGCGAACGAGCAGTACAGAAATAAATGAATGTATGTCGTGTACTACGACAGCTAAAATACATAGCTATAAATTTCTCCCGTCCTGCCCAATCTAGTGAGTGATAGGTACACTTCAAATTGTTTGCAGTTCTGTTTATCTCATCTGTATGACTTTTATCTTGCGACATTACGACACCTTCGAAAGGCTGTCTTGAGTCACAGACAAGTGTTAATTTCCTTCATACTTGTAAAGAAGTTTAAATTTACAATCTGTAAATAATTGTCTCATTCTGTGCTGATTCATGTAACCAATATGTATAATGCAGTGGAATACATTGTTTGTTTATTTTTCGCACGAGATATTGGTGTTCGAAAACTCTTTTCAAATATTGAAGCAACAGTCAGATTCAAAAAAGAATTCATTTTGTAACTATAGCTCTTTATCGAGGAAGCATTATAGACTGCCTAAGATATCATTAGGTCTTTTGTAAGCAGAGTTATGACTTTATGATACAAAGTGTAAGTTAAAAGTATCTACAAAGCAAATGAAGTAGTGCATATCGGATAAGTAAGGAGCAACATCATTAAAATCAATCCCACGCAAACGAAATCACGGGCAATAGTTAGTTTTTATGTCTTGTACAATACATTAGGTAACGATGTCTGTCTACACAGCAGCGGTGAGATCATTTTCATGCAAAAAATCTAGCATACTTACAGACTGTTCTAAATTTACACGTATGTAAATATTTCTTACTTTAAAAATGTTCACTGCTTTTAATATACTGTTCCTCATTGGTGATTCGCTTTCTAAGAACAATAAAACTGCTGAAATTATCATAATTAAGCCTTCATTCTGATATCATTTCGTCATTACGTAGCTATTGTGGGATCAAATTAGGCTCGTGATGACACATAAAAGCACTTTTGTTAGTTATTACTTGCCGTTAAAATAGATTGTTCAATGTTGATTTTTTACAATTGCCCAAGAGGAGTTATGTTCATAGATTTTTTAAATTATGTTGCTTGCGTTTCCGCATGTTTTTGATATTGATTCTAGTTCCGTTGGTCCAAAAAGTTTTTACATGACCCTGTGTAATATGTAAGACTCCGAATGCTTTCAACAATTCTGCATGATATTAATATCAATAAACTGGTGATGTTTGCAGCATTTTATTCGAAATCATTTTAATATCTATAAACTGGTAATGTCTCCAGCATTTTATTCAAAATGATTTTAATATCTATAAACTGGTAATGTCTCCAGCATTTTATTCAAAATCATTACAATATCCATAAACTGGTGATGTTTGCAGCATTTATTCCAAATCACTTAGAACTTTATTCATGAGTTATCTACTGTCGAGATTAAATAGCAAAAGTACAAAGTACCTTAGGAATTCCATTCCTAAGCACGCTTGCTATCATCTCGTTCTAGCGTGTAAAGAATGTCGCTTTTAGTTCACAACCGATAAATATGATTATCTGCGCACACGAGATATCGTACAGATATCTATAGGGCTGCTAACACGTACGGCAATGTCTGCCGGTTTTTAGTGAAAGCAGTATTTCTTGTTTGCATTCACTACCTAGGATGTCTTGTTTCTTCGCGATTACTGAAATCATAGTTAGATCTGTTTCAAAATTTACGTTTCTAACATATTTGTGTACTTCTAATTTAATTCGTTGACACCCTTAGCGTCAAAATTCCGTCACGATATCTGACTGGTCTGGAATGCGATATCATAGATATATACTGTCGAGAGCCTGCAGTTCGATTACTTAACATATATACAGATATTAGTACTAATAGACGACCTTGCGGCTAAATGCGACATTCTTGTAAAATTGGTAGGCTTGAACAACCTACAATTAGATAAGTAACAATAAATTGAAAAAAGTAATAGAAATTGTATTTAAGATCATAATCTTCGTGTATTTTAAATAGATGATATAACATATAAATTTACACATGCATATTCTGCTTAATGTCTCACAATTACGTAATAAAATGTCATTTAGCGGTTAGATCCGACGACAAACTTAGAACATAAAAATATGGAGATTCATGACGATGACCATCAAAATAAAATTGCAACATCTATGGAAAAGTTCAAAACGACTCTGCACTTGCAGCTGACACTCACTGGCGAGATGTAACTGAGTTTCATTTCTGACCTCGACTTCTCTTATCATACATCAATACTAAAACGTGTTGCTAGGTCATGAGGTACGTGTTAACACGCATACAAGTCCCGCAAAGAGAAAACTGACCTGCCTTGGATACTTTCTTAACAGTACAGACTTGTAAATTGAAAGCATCTGTGATGAGAGCGTTTGTTACTATTTAGAGGTTATCGATAGGTTCAAACGTACATGTAGCGCAGTAAGCGATGCGCAAGAGTGCGCCCGCATGACCTCATTCCCACGCCGAATGCCTTCAGGTGCCGATCACGACCCGCGTACAACAATATCCATCCATCCTTTGGCCTTGACTACTAATACCTGATGATTGTTCACAATTATTTACACAAAATTGCAGAACCATTGAAGACATTTTAGGACAAACAGCTGGTTTCTTTGTTCACATTGAGCGGTTTGTCTAGGTCAGGAGTCATAGACAGGTGAAAGTACCGTGACGCCATCTCTAGACGGCCTTGCTTGTGTCCTTAATGCGTAACAATACATCCATACTAATATTATAAAGCTGAAGAGTTTGTTTGTTTGTTTGTTTGTTTGTTTGTTTGAACGCTAGGATCTCAGGAACTACTGGTTGGATTTCGGAAATTCTTTTACAGTTTGATAGTCCATCTATTGAGGATGGCTATAGGCTATATAACATCACGCTAAGGCGAATAGGAGCGGAGCAGCAATCAAGAATGTTTCGAAAACGGGGAATATTTTTAAACGTCTGAGAGCTTCCGAAGCGTACGCTGCGTAAATGGTTAAAGATACGTAAAAATTGTCTATTACAAAATTGTTTCTCTTAAAAAGTTCTAAAAAAAAGTCCGCAACAGCATATGGCTATCTTTTAAGGTTCGCTCACAATAACCTAATTTGTCTATCTCATAAGGTCCGCTCACAATATTTTAAAACTGAAGAGTTTGTTTGTGCTAGGATCTCAGAAACTACTGGTTGCATTTCAAAATTTATTTTACAGTTTAATAGTCAATTTATTAAGGATAGTTAATGGCAATATAACATCACGCTAAGACGAATAGGGGTGGAGCAGCCATGAATAATGTTTTGAGAACAAGGAAAATTTCTTTCCTTTCAGAGCTTCTATTGCGTACACTGCGTAAATGGTTAAGGTTACGTATAAATAGTGTATTATAAAATTGTTCCTCTTAAAAAGTTATCAAAAAAAGTCCTTAGCAGCATATGCCTATCTTTTACGGTTCGCTTACAATAACCCTCATATGTAATAAGTTTTACAATACGAGCGAGGCGACGACGGCAGTAATCGTGGTCTGCAGTGGTAGCCAGTCAAGTGAACGATAAAAACCGGTCAAGTGCGAGTCGGATCCGTACCAAAAAATGACGGGCGGAAGTAAATGCGACGGGAAACTTTACATGTAAATACTACGCCTCTCTCCTTCTCACTGTCATGTGACGCAAACGAAGTTGTGCGGGTCAGCTCTAATGAACATAAGCGACAGGAAACATTATATCACTAAATATTTATACCACACTTCTCTCTTTCTCACTCCCCTGTGACGCAAACGAAGTTGCGCGGGTCAGCTAGTCTTGTATAAAACCAGACTTTAGTGTCATGTACTTAGTGGAACGACGTCATTTTCTTTTAATCTTGCTACACCTGAAAAACAGAATGGCTTTAACGAATTTTGCACATTGATAGATATCAGACCACCTACTGAGATGATTTGTGTCTTGGCAACAGGAAATTCCAGTCAAAATAACGTGTAGTTTTCCTCAAGTGAATGCAGTTGCGCGAATGCAACTCGCAAGAGAAGGGTCGAGCAAGGTGGCGGACCATGGCGTCGTTCGCCAACTGGGTTACAGTAGATAGAGACAGAAACACTGTCCTCTCTATCAGCCACCACACCTCATTTGACAATTCCGAATCGTGTATCAATGCAGCAGTAGATACTATCGCTAAAATATGCAATGATCGTCGTTTTTTTATTGTTATGGTCGTGGCAATTATCTGCATGTCTCATAGTAATATATCCGTTTGTGATCTCAAGGTTGAGTGACATCATCGATGACGAGACCCAACTTATTTCTTGAAACTTTCCTTAATGAACATTGGGCCTTGCTGCAAATGTAATTATTTACGGAGTAATAAAATATGAAGAAAATGTGTAAGGCAGTGATGGGCAAAATGTAATTAGATTAACCGTTACAAATTATAATTACTTTGTAATGCTTAATTCAATTACTCTGTAACAGATTACTTGAGTAATTAATTACAATGAGTACTAGCAGTAACTAATTAATGAGTAATGGAATTACACGTTAATCTAATTACATTGCAACTAGTTACTCATTAATTCAATTAACCAACACTCATAATTACCAACTCTGTCCTGTGCTGTGGATTCGTCGCGGTCCAACCAAGGGGTGAATCGATATTGATGCGGTTTTTTTATGTAAGTCAATGTGCCCCGGTTGGAACTCAGCTATAAAATTTGAAGACCATCAGCTCAATTCCTGAGTGACGAAGGAATTTCACTGGAATTCCCATACGCTAATCACAAAATTTCATGATGGGTATCGTTTAAGGGGTTTTTTGGTATGCTGAGTGCGAATCACATGATAATTTTGCAATCCAATATGGCCGCCGCGCCGTAGTCACAAAATTTCATGATGGGTATCGTTTAAGGGGTTTTTTGGTATGCTGAGTGCGAATCACATGATAATTTTGCAATCCAATATGGCCGCCGCGCCGTAGTCACAAAATTTCATGATGGGTATCGTTTAAGGGGTTTTTTGGTAAGCTGAGTGCGAATCACATGATAATTTTGCAATCCAATATGGCCGCCGCGCCGTAGTCACAAAATTTCATGATGGGTATCGTTTAAGGGGTTTTTTGGTATGCTGAGTGCGAATCACATGATAATTTTGCAATCCAAT
This sequence comes from Miltochrista miniata, assembly GCA_933228765.1. NCBI lineage: Eukaryota > Metazoa > Arthropoda > Insecta > Lepidoptera > Erebidae > Miltochrista > Miltochrista miniata. The sequence continues at coordinate 35,956,237 of OW121758.1, read as the reverse complement.
ATGGCCGCCGCGCCGTAGTCACAAAATTTCATGATGGGTATCGTTTAAGGGGTTTTTTGGTATGCTGAGTACGAATCCCATGATAATTTTGCAATCCAATATGGCCGCCGCGCCGTAGTCACAAAATTTCATGATGGGTATCGTTTAAGGGGTTTTTCGATGTGCTGAGTACGAATCACATGATAATTTTGCAATCCAATATGGCCGCCGCGCCGTAATTACAGAATTTCATGATGGGTATCGTTTAAGGGGTTTTTTGGTATGCTGAGTACGAATCACATGATAATTTTGCAATCCAATATGGCCGCCGCGCCGTAGTCACAAAATTTCATGATGGGTATCGTTTATGGGGTTTTTTGATGTGCTGAGTACGAATCACATGATAATTTTGCAATCCAATATGGCCGCCGAGCCGTAGTCACAAAATTTCATGATGTGTATCGTTTAAGGGGTCATTCGATGTGCTGAGTACGAATCACATGATAATTTTGCAATCCAATGTGGCCGCCGCGCTGTAATCACAGAATTTCATGATGGGTATCGTTTAAGGGGTTTTTCAATGTGCTAAGTACGAATTACATGATAATTTTGCAATCCAATATGGCCGCCGCGCCGCCATTGTAAAAGTTCATGTTGGGTATCGTATAAGGGGTATTTTGGTATGCCCGAAATTCGTACTCAGCCTACCAAAATACCCCTTATACGATACCCAACATGAACTTTTACAAAAGTGGCGCGGCGGCCATATTGGATTGCTAAATTAACGCGAAATTCGTACTCAGCGTACCAAAATACCCCAAATACGATACCCAACTTGAAATTTTATAACGGCGGCGCGGTGACCATATTGGATTGCAAAATTAACCTGAAATTCGTACTCAGCATACCAAAATACCCCTTATACGATACCCAACATGAACTTTTACAACGATGGCGCGGCGGCCATATTGGATTGCTAAATTAACCCGAAATTCGTACTCCGCATACCAAAATACCCCTTATACGATACCCAACATGAAATTTTATAACGGCGGCGCGGTGACCCTATTGGATTGCAAAATTAACCCGAAATTCGTACTCAGCATACCAAATTACCCCTTATACGATACCCAACACGAACTTTTACAACGATGGCGCGGCGGCCATATTGGATTGCTAAATTAACCCGAAATTCGTACTCAGCATACCAAAATACCCCTTATACGATACCCAACATGAACTTTTACAACGATGGCGCGGCGGCCATATTGGATTGCAAAATTAACCCGAAATTCGTACTCAGCATACCAAAATACCCCTTATACGATACCCAACATGAACTTTTACAACGGTGGCGCGGCGGCCATATTGGATTGCTAAATTAACCCGAAATTCGTACTCAGCATACCAAAATACCCCTTATACGATATCCAACATGAAATTTTATAACGGCGGCGCGGTGATCATATTGGATTGCAAAATTAACCCGAAATTCGTACTCAGCATACCAAAATACCCCTTATACGATACCCAACATGAACTTTTACAACGATGGCGCGGCGGCCATATTGGATTGCTAAATTAACCCGAAATTCGTACTCAGCATACCAAAATACCCCTTATACGATACCCAACATGAACTTTTACAACGATGGCGCGGCGGCCATATTGGATTGCAAAATTAACCCGAAATTCGTACTCAGCATACCAAAATACCCCTTATACGATACCCAACATGAACTTTTACAACGGTGGCGCGGCGGCCATATTGGATTGCTAAATTAACCCGAAATTCGTACTCAGCATACCAAAATACCCCTTATACGATATCCAACATGAAATTTTATAACGGCGGCGCGGTGATCATATTGGATTGCAAAATTAACCCGAAATTCGTACTCAGCATACCAAAATACCCCTTATACGATACCCAACATGAACTTTTACAACGATGGCGCGGCGGCCATATTGGATTGCTAAATTAACCTGAAATTCGTACTCAGCATACCAAAATACCCCTTATACGATACCCAACATGAACTTTTACAACGATGGCGCGGCGGCCATATTGGATTGCAAAATTAACCCGAAATTCGTACTCAGCATACCAAAATACCCCTTATACGATACCCAACATGAACTTTTACAACGGTGGCGCGGCGGCCATATTGGATTGCTAAATTAACCCGAAATTCGTACTCAGCATACCAAAATACCCCTTATACGATATCCAACATGAAATTTTATAACGGCGGCGCGGTGATGATATTGGATTGCAAAATTAACCCGAAATTCGTACTCAGCATACCAAAATACCCCTTACACGATACCCAACATGAACTTTTACAACGATGGCGCGGCGGCCATATTGGATTGCTAAATTAACCCGAAATTCGTACTCAGCATACCAAAATACCCCTTATACGATACCCAACATGAACTTTTACAACGGCGGCGCGGCGGCCATATTGGATTGCCGGCTGTGGTATTGATTTGCTTGACTGTATGATAATTACAAAGTAATGAATTACAAAGTAACTAGTTATAAAGTAATCTAATTACTTTGCAACTAGTTACTTAGTAACTAATTAACCGGAACATCCAAAGTATTTAAATTACAAAGTAATTAATTACTGAGTAATTAGATTACATTGTAACTTAATTACATTGTAATTCAATTATTAATTGAATTACTTTTGTAATTAATTACGCCCATCACTGGTGTAAGGTATACCGCTTTCAGTGTCGTCGCTGAAACACGTGTATACCGCGCGAAGTTCAGTTCCAGCATATTGATTTGGACGAGATCTTTTCCTGTAATATCAAGTTTCATTCTAATAAACCAATTTTTGTCATGTCAGGTCAAACATATGAAAGTAATCTTTGACATATTCCCATTAACCAATACTGAATGACAATAGAAACTTTTCGAAACATTCCATTAGAATAATTGACACCAATACAATTTTTATCGTCGGTATTCGCGCACAAGAACAGCTGATGGTGCACTGATCATTGACGGGGTCAACGACCGTACTTTCGCCGCTCCCACGAGACGCTTGCGTTGCTGAACGCACGAGTGTCTAAGATGACGCTACTCTTTTATCACATACCCGAGTATTATATTGCTCAGGAAAGTACTTATCACAGTGGCAAAGCTATTAAGTACGGACAAGACAACACCTATATGATATTTAGACATGTTTTTATTGGTTTTATAATGGTTTACATAACAGAAATTGCAAATATCTATCTCAAATAGCAAATTCTGTTACGCATTATAAAACTTGGAGATAATCACAAATACATTGTATATCGTTGCAAGCCGGCATCGATCGTTGAGAAGACTGGTAAAGTTTTCACATTAGCAGTGAAGAAGCTATTGAAACCTGAGGAAGATTATGAAGAAGCTGCTTATGACAGAGAAGATGATCTGGTAAGACCAGGTCTTGAAGCTAGATGAACTATTGAGTAGATATTTATCGTAGTGCTATATTTTAGGCTAAAGATCTGCAGAAGGTGCTTTATATATACCGTATTACTAAATGATGTTCATAATAATAATCAAGAAAAAAAAAAGTTTTTGAGTTTGAGTTTGAGGTGGTCTCTCTTGATGACATCGCCGTTGCCTTCAACACCTTGCCCCGGAGCTGTGCGATAGAGGCGCTCATTTGTCATGGAGTGCCTACCTACCTTCGTCGTATTTTCGAGGCCTATCCGCCCGAAAGAGCCATAAGCTAAGCCGAACTGACTAAGGCAGGTGAGAGGTATCGTCCGGTGTTCCACAAGGATCCGTTCTAGGACCGCTCCTTTGGAATATCGATCGATTGGGTGATGCGCAAGACAGTCTTCGAATAAGATTGAAGCTGTTTGGTAGATTTTATCACTAAAATCTAAAATGATTTTAATTTTTACACAATGGATATCTTTTGATCTTAGAAGAAGTGCTCAGTGTAGACGTGTTCCATGTATGGTACAATTTTATCTCAAGGATTTGTGTCTATCTTTTTATAAGTATTGCACTTTATTCTATCGTCTTTTTGACAATACTACTCAGATAAATATAGTTTACCTACAATATAAACATACTACGAACTCTGTAGCCCATATTTACAATAATGTATCCAGATTTGTGGACATTTATTGTTTCCTACTACTTCGCTCTTTTGATATATCGTTATATCGCCTCTTCTGGATAACGTGGTTTTATAAATCGGTTCAGTAGTTTCAGAGTTAATTGGTTACAATCAAACAAATGTCTCCTCTTTATAATATGAAGTAATTTAGCTAGATTCTTTGTGATATTGTAATTTATACAGACATCCTTCATGATGATAATTATGTCTATTGCACTGAGGAGTCGCTCATTGTAGTAACACAGCTATGTTCCGCAGCTACTTATACGTATATATCAAATTACCTGTAATATGATAAGTATCATTCACGTGTGATCATTATTCAATAGAATCGATTCATGGTAGGTCTCGATTCTAATCGTCGATTTACTCGGTATTCTTATCTATCTATAGATGAATGGAATACCTGTTTTGATTAATGCTTTCAATCGAATAACTTCGATCTTGACGACGGAGTAGAGCTGTAGCGATTAGATATTTTTTTATTGCAGAAAATCCTTGAAGTATATTATTTATATTGTTATTATATTCTTGATGTAAAAGGTCTAGTGAATTTTCCTTGTGTAGCTTCAGTTTGATGAGACGCCTAACGTTTTTTTTTAAATTTTATTGTGGTAGCTTCTTTTTATTTGCTACTTACTACAATCGAGAATTTCGATAGCGTTGTCGTTTCATACATAATATTCATGGAATATTTTTCTACCTAACCTTCTTCAGTAAATTTCATTGAGTAGGTAGGTTTATCCTATTGTGTTTGAGAAGTGTAATGAGGTGCTTATCTATCGATTAATAATCATTTAGTTTCGTACGCTCCACCGTGACCAGATTGTAATTTTATTGTACGCTTAATAGCTTGTTCATAACGAGATAAACGTAGGTATTTTGGTGTAATATGCTGTATTATTTAAAAAAGTTCTGAAAAATCTATTCACACCACATAGGGGATTCATTCTGAAGAGTCTGGAAGAGAGTTACAGTCTTTAAATGACATACTTCTTGCCCTAAACGAGCAAACGTATCAATATTATATTAATAAGAACTAAACTCAAAATTCAAAAATCATAAATTTATACATAGAGACTTAGCAAAATCTCGCTTAGGAATCTATTCATAGGGACTTGAAAATTCTCGCTTTGACCAGGTTTTGCACGTCTACGTTTTTTCGGCCAAGACTATCGGCCTCCATGACCGGGGGCCTGAGGACGGTGAGGCCTGCTCACCGTCACTCCTTACAGAAGCGGCCCCTAGATGACAGCGTGACGTGAGAGATTCACGCACGCCCCCCCTAAGAAGCGGGTTTACACCCGAACAAACCCCCAAAGACGCGGGATAGGTGACTCCTAGGTGACCCTTAGGCTCCCAACCGTAGGCTGTTAGGTAGGATACGTGTGGTTTTAGTCGGTAGGAGTCCGGCATGGCATCCATTCAGAATTTTCCTCACGTTAAAAAGAAACATTCATAAGAAGAACCAAATTCAGAAATCGTAATTTTTTACATAGGTAGATACTTGAAAAATGTTTCGCTTTTAGGTATCTATTCAAAGGGACATGGAATAATCTCGCTTTAAGGACTAGGTTTTGAAGGACTGGGGGCATATTTTTAGAAAACCATTTTTTGTTACTCTGCCTCAGCTGCACCTCGATTAGGTCAGATGGCAACAGCTCTCAGACATGTTACTAAGCAAAACAAGCTAAATCATGGGAAAACCAAACAGCATGTATTATCTTATATTAAAACATACCTACATCAACTATTGTTAACATGAACGATGGGAGCCGGTTGACCTTGACACGGCGGTTTTATATCAATAAAAAACGGATGTGTATCTTTAAATTAATATTCTGTTTTGACTGTCTCGCTTTTTAAAGTGATGTTTTATTTTCTTAGATTTCGTTCAATATCGGGGGAATTCTTTTTTTAATTTCTATCAATTTTGGTAGGTGGGAAGGTATCTTTTTAATCCTCATCCCAAAAGGAGATGTTATAAGTTGGTGGTAGACGTATGTCTGTTTGTGGCACCGTAATCTCATTATTGCTTTACAGTAATATTATTCTCGTACGTGCAAAAACTATCCATTTTGTAACCATTTGTATTCTTTATTTTGTAAATCTCGTGTTTTTACAAAACATCACGTTTTTGAAAAACAAAACATAGATGTTTCTTATACCATGTCAGACACATTCTACATTATAAAATAGACATAATTATACCGCGATAAACGAAAAATGTAATTCAAAATTCCTCGGAACACGGATGTAGCGAAATATGCATATTTATTATATTATTTTCTCTGTGCGAATCAAAAACTAGAAACGTTAATTTGTTCCAAATAATGGAATGAGATATTTTATACCAAATTCCGCCCGAAATTCGACGAATTTAGTGCAATTTTCAAGTAATTACCTAACAGTTTCAGACTGTTCATTCAGTCCATTCCCGATTTCACAATTTGAAACATTTTCTTCTTTCATATCCAAATAAATGTTAGTTTTATAAAAACACTAGCGTCTAGCTGATGCCCGCAGCTTCGCCCGCGTAAAATTTGTTCACGTTCCCGCTTCCCGTGGGACCTTTTTTCCGGGATAATAGGCCTATGTGTTATTCCAGACCATAACATAACCCTATACTAAAATCCGTTCAGTCATAATTAGAGCGTGAAAGAGTAACAAACATCCACACTCACAAACTTTCGCCTTTATAATATTAGTAAGATTTTCCGGCCAATTTCATGAGGTTGTAAATAGAAGGGATTCTTGTACTGATAGTAATACGTAATTATAAGTATAAAGTTACGTGTGTAGCATGATTATGTAGCTTGAATCAGCCCCACTCCACCCCACCAATGAAATGTTTTAATATTGATCACGTGACAAATTTACTCGTCTCTCATTGGTCTAAGCATTTCGTGAGACACGAGTCTACAGTGCCATACTAGGTGGCTCTTATTAGATTAGACTACACCACCCCACCACGTTCTAACGAAAAGGCAATGAACTCTAATTAAGCGAAATTTTAAATGATAGAATTCTATTAGCCCAGTTACAAACGCACCTTTAAATTGAACAACGCCATAACTCTCAGTAAAATGAGACCCCCATTTAAAATTCGTTCTACATTATTTTAACGCCTATAGCAATTATCTTGGTACTTTGTTGAAGGTTCGCTGGCGAGATAAATGTATAGTTTTGTTTGTCGACCCTACTGTGACGAGCAACAGTCATGAATCATATATTTTCGCGAGGAATCGAGGCCTAGACCTTTTTACTAACATTGAGTCTGGCTCGAATCGGAATTTTTGCTGAGTCTGCGAATATGAGTAATGCTCTGTAAGTCTTTAGTATATTATCTATCTACGCTTCAGTTATAAGTAAGCATTCGGCATGTCCAAAGTCATTGATAACTGATCACTTGAAGAAAAGTTCTAACTAAGTAACTTTTTCCAGTCTTCTATAAGTTTGTCCTGGGTATCCTTTCGAGGGCTTACCCGGGACTCCCAACCGTAGGCTGTTAGGTAGAATACGTGTGGTTTTTAGTCGTTAGGAGTATTGCATTTAGTTTACTGAAAAAAATACTTCTATCAACCTGAGATGTTGTAACATATAAGTAAAACTCGTTTTGTCAATCCACACAGTTATAAACGTCCTCGGTACAACTATCTACATTAGGTACATAATTATCAGCTTGTTCTGTTTGACCCCAAATTGTAAATTGCAGCTAATACTTATAAGTAATTGGCTATTATATTCCTCCTTGTTACAACTAATTTGTGTGAGCGTAACTGAATGTTGTAGATGCCAGCGTTATCAGTAAAGTGTAGAAGTGTTACTGAGTACTGTAGATGCTAGAACAAATCTTTGGATTATAATTACGTAAATATTGTAAACTAGCGGACGTCACGCGGTTACACCCGTGTAGTTCCCGTTCCCGTGGGAATACGGGAATAAAATATAGCCACCGCAAAGAGTGTAGCTTCCCAACAGTGAAAGAATTTTTCAAATCGGTCCAGTACTTCCGGAGCCTATTCGTTACAAACAAACAAACAAGAAACAAATCTTTCCTCTTTTTAAAATTAGTATAGATAATTGTTCTAACGTACATGTGTTAGTCTTGCTATTTATGATTATAATTGAAGTTCTTTTTTTATCATCATCATCACAATGGGGGCGTAGCTCTTGAATTCAAGGGAATACAATGAAAAGGGATATCCAGTAATTAATGAAAGTTTTGTTCTAAATTTCATAGCAATAGGTTCTAAACGACAGCGACACCTAGTTATACTTACCTGGCTTTTTAGATTGAGACAAACTGAATTGGGATACCTACTTGATGCAATATTGATACAAAGTTTGCAACGTTTAAGTTTTATTTTCCATATTTAATGTATCTGCTCATGAAATATTGTATGCCAAACGAACAACAACGTGGAATCGAAGGACTAGTATGTTAGATCTACTAGATAGTTCCATGTTTTACATAGAACTTGTATTAGTTTTGTTAAAAGCCTCAGTCAAACTAGATTTTTGGGCTATAAGTCACGTAATCTGAATCTTGTGGCACACATAAGGCTTCAAAACGCAGGCAGCTTATATTAAGAGCATCAAAATCCAAAAATCCTTTCTTATTTGACTAAGGCGTTAGCCGAACTCAAAAAGTTCCACTTTATTTCAATAAGGCGTTAGCGGAACTCAAAAAGCTCCACTATATTTGACTGAGGTGTTAGTGGAACTCAAAAAGCTACAATTTATGTGACTAAGGCGTTAATGGAATGTAGACGGTTATGGACGATGAATTGTAATTAATTATTGCCTTTTTAACGCTCTCCCTGGACGCCCCGGCACGCAACAAAGTCAGGGTCGCTACCGTTTTCAAGATGGGTAAGACGCTAGTTTTAAGTTTTGTAAATACTTTAAAAAACCCTAAAAATTGATGTAGAAAAGCAGATTGGTTTTTTTTTACTTCTGTAGGTATTTTCTATGATTAATGTGGAAAAACCTTCAATAAAGGATTTAGACAAACGCATTCTTTCTGTTGAAAACATTGAAACGCATAATCTGAACTATTTGCTTTGAAAATTTTTAAACTATAACTCTACAGTAAAATATGTTTCATATATTAGTTATATATTCTTTAGTCAATGTAGTATTTTATATACATTTAAATACTACATTGACTAAAGAATGTATCTCTGCCCATAAATATTTGAACCAATATCTAGTTTCCCAGTAAATATTGGAATTCATGAAAAACTTATATTTTTTTTAAAATAGTATACAAGTAGGTTTCTAATTAATAATCCCTACTTATAAGTGACTTTAGTAAACTTTACTCACAGGTAGCACTCATGAATATAATGAATGCCTTATTTTCCAGGTGATGCAACAAGATGTGAAGAAAGAGAACCCGTTACAATTCAAGTTTCGCGCCAAATTCTATCCCGAGGATGTCGCCGACGAGCTCATACAAGAGATCACACTCAAACTCTTCTACCTTCAGGTAATCTTACTTCTTACTAATATTATAAATGCGAAAGTTTGTGAGTGTGGATGTTTGTTACTCTTTCACGCTCAAACCGCTGAACGGATCGGGCTGAAATTTGGTACAGAGATACATTATAGTCTGGAATAACACATAGGCTACTTTTTATCCCGGGAATAAGTTCCCGCGGAAACAAAGTTTACGCGGATGAAGCTGCGGGCATCAGCTAGTATTTGATATATGACACACTGTATTAATCGATTTGAAATACTTCTATATTAAAATAAAATTACAGGGTAATCTATTCATCTATCAGCGCCCAGCTCAAACCTTTAGGCCTAGAAACTTGAAATTTTTAGGGTAAGCTACCCTTGTAAATTCCACCATTAAGGTGGCAAAGTAAGGTATACAAGGTTGTATGGAACTTCGCCATTTTAAAAGTTAGCGGCATTGAATTAAATACACGTGTTTTAAATTACTAAACAATAGTAACGCATCTGGGACTTTAAAAAAATCCAATATAGGGGTAAAACTCTGAAAAAGATGCGAGTTGTGGAATCTAATTTATTTTTTTGTAGTTTACGAAACATATTTAATGAAATAAAACATATTTATACTTCTATACTAATATTATAAAGAGGAAAGATTTGTTTTTTTGTTTGTTTGTTTGTTTGTAAGGAATAGGCTCCGGAACTTCTAAACCGATTTGAAAAATTCTTTCACTGTTGGGAAGCTACACTCTTTGCGGTGAACATAGGCTATATTTTATTCCCATATTCCCACGGGAACGGGAACTACGCGGGTGAAACCGCGTGACGTCCGCTAGTTATTGAATATAGAAAGAACTACTATGGTGAATAGTAGTGATATTAGACTTTGTAAAACGAAAAATTTACTTTAATAGAGTAGAGTAAAGTTTAAAATGTTGCCATCTTGAGTCATGTGAGTCACAAAATGACACATTATCTAGGTATTAGTCAGTAGCTACTTTTCAAGTGTCATTAACTACATGTAAACTACTAGTAGTTCTATGAATACCTACCTATACTGCCTTGTGCGATAAGGCCGCCAATTGTTATAGTAACAAGCTTAAAATTGTCTGTTCAAATGTTTCCTGATGTACCTTGGGTTAAGGATATAAGTTAGAAATAAATTTGCGAAGCAATTAGTTTGCGACCTAAATCATTAATTTCTGACGTCCTAAGATGTGTTTAATATCTGAGTGGGATCTCGATGGTTAAGTTGAACACAGCTTCTGGAATAGAATAATAGAATAGAATAAACTTTATTTGTACACCAAGTTGAAAATAAGTTTACAAAATTTTAACAGAATGTAGTACAAAGGGCGACCTTATCGCTGTAAAGCAATTTCTGACAGGCAACCTTGGGATGGACAGAAAAGATGTAAATTGGAAGTAAGATGTAGTTCAGCATTCCTAAGGAAGCAGGTTCGTATCCCGTTCGAGACTGATAATTTTCCTGCATATAAGTTTAAAGGATGTTATAATGTAAAGACGGCTTGATTTTTCTCAGAAAATACTTTTAAGTACCTATTGGTTTTTATGAGGTTTTGTGTGGTGTGTAACCACACTCGTTTAATAACTACAGCACATTCTGAGAATAAATCAATTTTTATAGTGCGGTCTTCTATACTCATCTCCGTAACATACCGCACAATCAAGTATCTACTTTTTATCCAATTACCATTCATCGTATTCAACTAACCCACACCATTCTTGCAGGTCAAAAACGCGATCCTATCGGACGAAATATACTGCCCGCCAGAGACGTCTGTGCTGCTAGCATCATATGCCGTGCAGGCACGACATGGGGACCACAACCCTGCTATGCACGGGCCTGGCTTCCTCGCTAATGACAGGCTACTGCCGCAACGTGTCACAGATCAGCATAAGGTGAGAATATAACTATAGTCATATACTGTGCATTCCATAATGGCATAGTGGCATAAAAATTTACAGATTCGGCGACAGATTGTAGAATACGATAATTTTTCAGTTTTGCTGTAGCAAGGCGTATTTCGTAAAATATAAGTGTTTTCCTGAATTAATTACAAGTCCTGATACTGTTCTGTTAGTATAAGTAGCATAATTTCCTTTCTGACCTGTGGAACACCTATGTGATGCACGGTTAACTTCTATCACATTGGTGCACTTGGATGTTCCATGGTTAACTTTGTACAAAGCTAAACTTAGTTTCATACAATAGGGCAAATGGTGGTGCAAAATGACTCGCGTTTCACCTTTGTAGACGGTTGATAATGCGAGTACTCAAAAAGGTTCATTTATTCCTGAATATTGTTACTATGATACGCCATTATAATTTTAAAATCTTTCCTATATTCCAGATGTCCCGAGACGAGTGGGAGCAGAGCATCACAAACTGGTGGCAGGAACACCGCGGCATGCTGCGCGAGGATGCCATGATGGAGTACCTGAAGATCGCGCAGGACCTGGAGATGTACGGCGTCAACTACTTCGAGATCCGGAACAAGAAGAACACGGAGCTGTGGCTCGGAGTTGACGCGCTGGGCTTAAATATATACGAAAAGGACGACAAGTGAGTGTCATATTTGCTACTTGTGGACGTCACGCGGTTTCACCTGCGTAATTCCGTTCCCGTGGGAATACAATATAGCCTATGTTCACCGCAAAGAGTGTAGCTTCCTAACTGTGAAAGAATTTTTCAAATCGGTCCAGTAGTTTCGGAGCCTATTCGATGTAAACAAACAAATAATCACATATTTCCTCTTTATAATATTAATATAGGCTAGACTAGAGATTGACTTCAAAAATTGGATTTCTATGGTCAGAAATCAGAACTTCAAATTCATGATCAAGCCGATGATGCTCGCGGCTCCGCCCGCGTGAAATTCGGTACCCGTTCCCGCTTCCCGTGGCAACATTTTCCCGGGATGAAAAGTAGCCCATGTGTTATTCCAGACTATAAGCTATCTCTGTACCAAATGTTAACCCAATCCGTTCTTCACAAACTTTCACATTAATATTATTAGTAGGAAGTAGAAATTTTCTCTCCAACTCCCACTTTCTTCTGCTGAAGACCATAGCCCATATACCATTGTCTCCAGTGTAAGAATGTCCACGCCCAGGTCTGTAACGAGGTCTTGACACTGCAGCGCTCATGCTGAGCGTTCCACCAGTGTATTTAGAACCAATCTCATTTTAGTCTTAGAAAAGACAAATATTAACCAAAAACATTGTACATCATTACAGATTGACTCCAAAAATTGGATTCCCATGGTCAGAAATCAGAAACATATCGTTCAACGACCGCAAATTCATGATCAAGCCGATCGACAAGAAGGCACCGGACTTCGTGTTCTTCGCGCCGCGAGTGCGCGTCAACAAGCGCATCCTGGCGCTGTGCATGGGCAACCACGAGCTGTACATGCGCCGCCGCAAGCCCGACACCATCGACGTGCAGCAGATGAAGGCGCAGGCCCGGGAGGAGAAGCTGGCCAAGCAGGCTCAGAGGTGAGTGGCGCCACGGTACATAGGTACTGCCAGTTCGCGCTAAGTTTGCCCATACTACGCCTCTACACCAGCCTCTACGCCAGTGGCATGTAAATGCGTCACCTCACACCGTTCACTTGCAGCAGATGAAGCACATACGGGTGAGTACCTATGTGTGAGTACTTACATACATGCGAGTACATTCGTGTAAGTACAGTCACCTCCAATATTGCATGGGCCCCTTAAGATCTATAATCCCATGCACATTTGAGTCCAAAACTCCACTAGATGGCGCAACTTTACTCGAATATAATATTGCATAGACACCTTAGAATCACAAAAAATGTACTAGATGGCATATTTACATTACTCAAAAGATTAATGAGTTGCTATTCTGACAATAATCGCGTTCCTGTGTTAAGTATTAAAAAAATCGGCGACGATAGATACTTGACTTCCAATGTTATCAGAGAGATGGCGTCAATTCTCAGTGCAAAGAAATTTCGTTTCGAATTGACCATGCATTCTCAAATTCGTCTGTACTTAATTATGTGTGAGCACATACATGTGAACCACGTTTATAAGTCGCATCGACAAAGTTCTCCTGCTCAGAAGAGAGCAAGCTAGCGCCGATTAATAACGATTGCCAACGCTGTTGAAACACCGACTTTATAGCGTTACGTTAAGATTGAAAATGCAATAAATCCAGAGAGTAGTGCTATCTCGCTCATTGTTCGTCATTGCTCCGCCATGCTGCGGGCATCGAACATGGCGCACAGGCGGCAACCAATAACAAAGGGCCATGTTTGGCGCGTCTATGCGGAGCGTTGTGATTGGTTAAGATTTTTTCGCGCGTTTCTAATATGAGACTTCTGCGCAGGTACATCGGTGTAACTTATAAACGTGGTACTACTGTACACATGTGTGAGCACATTAAGTGGCATAAAACAGTGAGTTCTTGTTTAGACCACCAATATCTTCACTAATATGACCTACTACCTCTCAAACATGACATCACTTAGCTTAAGCTACTACACGTAAGGTTGACAAGCTATGAATCATAAGATAAATTGATGAGAAACTGTTTCTTTAACACCCACATCTGCATGGCATCATTTTAAAATCTATTTTCTGCTCCATTTTCTACGCTGTAGGTAGATTATCAACAAACCCGCTGCCATTCTACTGAACTATTATACACAATTTTCTTTTTCTTATGCAAATTGGATTTGGATGTTGTTTTCATTGTCATTCAGATAATTTCTTCTGGATGGGTCATAATGAAAATATATTATATTATGAATGTATATTATTGGGTACTACTATATTTTGCCAATCAAGTTGAGGGCTAGTCGTTGGTTCATACATAAGTAGAAGGAACCATCTTTACTTAACGGTACATATACACAAACGTTATATAATTCTAAAATTAAATAATTTATATAAAACGTTATACACAAAAAATGGTTTATATATATCATTATAATTGCTAATTACAGTGAGAATCCGAGTACATTTTTTTTGCCAAAGAATTACGCTGTTTGATTGTACATGTATAATTGTACATACCGAGAACATAAATTGTAAATAGCTTTCTATACTATGATGGCTAAAGTGGTCTCTAGTTTCACGCATTTCACATTTTTCCAGTACCATTTTCCTTGAAAAAAAAAAAAAAAACCTATTATACAGCCTGCCTAAAAACGCATAGCGTCCTTGGTTTCCTTCTGCCGAATGTATCACGGCGAATGTTCTGAAGAGCTCTTCGACCTGATCCCACCATCTCCTTTCCGATACCGATCAACGCGTGCCGGGCAGAGATGCCACTCATACACAGTGGAGAGAATCTTCGCCAGAGCGGAACGTTTCAAAAGATCGTTTCTCTGTCGAACTATAAGAACCTGGAACGACCTGCCCGCACACGTGTTTCCCTCATCTTACAATCCCGGGTTCTTCAAGAGGAGCGTGAAGAGGCACATCACAGGGCCGCCAACTTGAGGACCACTGTCAGAGGTGGCCCCCCAATCGCTAGATGCGCCACGGCTTTCCATCAGGCTGGTGGCGACGTCAATTTGGAGAGCTAAATATTAAAAAAGACAACACTGTATGTTTCATAATCTGATCATAAAATGATTCATTTAATGTTACCATTTTACGGTCTCAAAGGCATTTCTTGTAGGAATCTGCAAATGAATCAGATTATGAATGAAACGCGCTATGTTGCCTTTTTAGCCCCCCAGGTCACAAACTGACACCTTATAGTGCTTTAAATGTCAAAAATTTTGCAATACAAATATGTAGAATCGGTGGAAAAGAACCTGGCAATAAATATCTCGCCCTCTCTTTTCTAATATCCTTATCTCTAGTCTCTATGAGTAAGATTAAAACTTCAATTCTGACACGCCTATGTAGTGGCCATTAAGTAACTTGTAGTGGCCATTAAGTAACTTTTATCTTTGAAAAACTAAATATAAGTAGTGGTGTTATTCAATATGTCTGACACGTCCTTTCCCAAAATTTCCAGAGAGAAGCTCCAACTGGAGATCGCAGCCCGCGAGCGCGCCGAGAAGAAGCAGCAGGAGTACGAGGACCGTCTGCGGCAGATGCAGGAGGAGATGGAGCGCTCCGCCGCCAACCTGCTGGAGGCGCAGGACATGATCCGGCGCCTGGAGGAGCAGCTGCGCCAGCTGCAGGCCGCCAAGGAGGAGCTGGAGCAGCGCCAGAACGAGCTGCAGGCGATGATGCAGCGCCTCGAGGAGTCGAAGGTATGGTACCTGGTACTTCACATGCCTCACCTCAGTATAGAATGGAGCGACGACGATTCGGCAGAGAACGCAGGACGCCAGAGTACAAGAGAGGACGACGGCACATAAGCAAACTATGCTCGGTGCGTTTGCAATCGTCGCTGCGACATGTCGCTCAGTTTGCGCCTACGGTTACTGTCTTTGTCGCTTCAAAATCTCACGTAAGCGGCGAGCAGCCAACTCACCATTCTCAGGCTTTCGGTCATGGAGGCCGGTGGTCCTGGGCGTATAGCTGCCTGCAATGACCGCGCCGCCAACTGCTGAACTCTGGGAGAGTGGAGCTGCTTCTATCGTGAGCATGAATGCTCGCAGAAAGACGAAGTGGCGTCCTACTTTCTCCCGCTGGGGATCATGTCCCTCACCATCAGGCTATCCACGCACAGATTGGTGGTTCTTTCTAACAGGCTGCCATATAAACTGCACCGTGGGCCTATATTATTTTCTGTTCCTTTTTTGCCAAGCTATTTCTAGATTGTTTTCGAGTAAGATCTTTGTCAATGACATATCAGAATACGACTAAAAATCCACATTTGTCCCGCAGAATATGGAAGCAGCGGAACGAGCGAAACTGGAGGAGGAGATCCGCGCGAAGCAGGAGGAGGTGACGCGCATCCAGCAGGAGGTGGACGTCAAGGACACCGAGACGCGCCGCCTGCAGGAGGAGGTCGAGGAGGCGCGCCGCAAGCAGGTACGTGCCGTGCCTTACTGGCGGTACTGCTCACCTCTCTAGTGGTATCACTCACCTTTCTCGTGGTACAACTCACCTTCCTAGTACTACACACACCTTATTGGTGGTACCACTCACCTTACTGGTGGTACTGCTCGCCTTTCTAGTGGTATCACTCACCTTTCCGGTGGTACAGCTCACCTTCCTAGTGCTACACACACCTTATTGGTGGTACCACTCACCTTACTGGTGGTACTGCTCGCCTTTCTAGTGGTATCACTCACCTTTATGGTGGTACAACTCACCTTCCTAGTACTACACACACCTTATTGTTTGTACCACTCACCTTACTGGTGGTACCACTCACTTTATTGGTGGTCCCACTCACCTTACTAGTGTAACCACTCACGTTTCTAGTGGTGCCACTCACGTACCTAATGGTACCACTTCCAAGTGGTGCTACTGATCTTCCTGGCGTACTGACTCATTCTTCTAGAGGTGCCACTCATCTTCCCAGTGGTGCCACTCATCTTCCCAGTGGTGCCACTCATCTTCCCAGTGGTACCACTCACTTTCCCAGTGATAACACTCACCTTGCTGCTGGCACAACCCACCTTCATAGTGGTGCCACTTACCTAATGATACCACTCACTTTCCTAGGGGTACCACTCACCTTCCTAGTGATACCACTCACTTTCCTAGTGGTACCACTCACTTTTTTAGTCATACCACTCACTTTCCTAGAGGTAGCATTCACCTTCCTACTGGTACCATTCAACTACCTAGTGGTACCATTCACCTTCTTGGTGGTACCATTCGCTTTCCCTCTCATGTTACTGGCAACCGCGTCTAACGTTCTAACGTGTCTTTCGAACTTCAGAAACGTTTGTAATGGAAAGGCTGAAAACTGTTCAACCATGTCAGCACCAAGTAAGAGTAAGATATTTAACGCAGTGATCGTTCATAGAACCCTGAATTGGCAGTCAGTTCATACAGATTAATTTTATATCCATGACTAGCGGACGTCACGCGGTTTTACCCGCGTAGCTCTCGTTCCCGTGGGAATAGAAATAAATATAGCTTATGTTACTCATGGCGAATGTGGCTTTCCAATGGTGAAAGAATTTTTGAAATCGGCACAGTAGTTTTTGAGTTTCTTCATTACAAAAATAATAATTTTTCCTCTGTATAATATTAGTGTAGATTCTATGAATCCTCATAGTTATTTCATATCAATGATTCTATGGATTCTTGTTTGTATTTGTATCTAATTATATGATAATGTCGACAGGATGAGGCGGCAGCTCTCCTAGCAGCTGCCACCACCCCGCAAGAGCTACACGTGTCGGAGCGCGTCGAACGTTCCGGCGGTGGCGACGGTTCGTCCGGTGGCGACGGTGACGCGCTATCCGACGCCGGCTCCGAATCCGGAGGCGGAGAACTAGCCCGTGGACCAGACGACTTAGTCGACCCCATAACCGATAGACGCACGCTGGCCGAACGCTCCGAACGCCTTCACAACCAACTGAAGGCGTTGAAACAGGACCTAGCCCAATCCCGCGACGAAACTAAAGAAACGGCCATGGATAAGATCCATCGTGAAAATGTCCGTCAAGGCCGCGATAAGTACAAGACGCTGCGTGAGATCCGCAAGGGCAACACCAAGCGACGCGTCGACCAGTTCGAAAACATGTAGTGGCAACCCCGAACGACTAAATGTAAATATTCAATTATTATTACCTATTAGTCATTTTTCGTTTTAAAACCTCCCCCCGTGCTATAGAACTAGGGAAGGCGATCGCGCGAAGCGGGCGCGGATCGTTTTTATTAATTATTATTATATATATAGTAGCGATCGTTGTAAAGGAGTTGGATATATGGCGCCGAGTGTCGCGGATGGATATTTTTAATTGCGGTTATTACGATTAGTCTGTTGATAATTTAAGCGTTCGGCGGACGAGGTGAGAGGGAGGGGATGCCCCTTATTTATTTTTATAATCATTTATAACCTAGCGTAGAGTTAATGCGTGTAAGTATAGCCAGTCGTCGACAGAACAGACACCGGCCGTCGGTACGTCACTTGTAGTTATTTCGTCCCTTGAGAACCGTTTCCCTTGTTTCCTGAACAAAATTTCACATATATAGATACTACTGTATGCTTGTAGGGAGTATATATATTGTTAAGTAAATAAGGCATTCCATAAGTCGGTGTTTTTTTTGAAAAATGTTATCAAACTAATGTTCTTGTGTTGTTTAACGATAAGTGCCATCTGCGTTCACTGTCTTCTATCACACCAGTATTCCGATATTGTCTTGTCATTATTTTCTTAAAATTTTACAATACCACGTTGCCTTGGATTTAATATAAAATTTTTCAATAAAATATTTAAGTAAATAAATAATATTGTTTTATTTGTATAGAAAATACTTCATACCTCTGCTCTTAGTCTACTAAGGCTGGATTCGACCAAAATCGGAGTAAGACTATACTAGAGAATAGCTCGCACTTATACTAAAAGTAAAGTGAAAGTGAAGTCACTACCAACAACTAACAAGCACAATGTAACTATGGTAACCCATGTCCCATACTGAGGTACTCTATCCTGTTTGGTTACCTTAGTTACTTTATGCTTATTAGTTGTTTTGTTGGTAAAAGGGAAAGTCACTTTACTTTTAGAAGAGGTACAAGTTATTCTGCAGTATAGTCTTACTCCGATTTTGGTCGAATCCGGCCTAAATACATAATTTATGTCACAGATACAATGTTGCTTCGAATAAAGAAGAATACTATTTACACATTTTTTCTTTTTGACATTTGAGATAATACATTGATTACTTAACATTTTTACAACCATATTTCTATTCCAATGGAAGTGCTTTTATAAAAAGCAGTTCCATCTTGATTCAGTCCAAAAACTTATAATTGATAATTTAATATCTCTACAGCTTTAAGAGATAGCAATACTCTTGTCTTTCACATCACAAGGCTGCCTCGTCGACATAGAGGTCGAAGTATGCGACTGTGGATCACGAGGTCGTGGGTTCGATTCCCACCGGAGACAAAAATTAATGTGATCCATAAATTTCTGTCTCGAGAGTCTAGGTGATTTTATAAATAAAATAAGTAAATATTCATGGACATTTCACACAACGCTATCTGATCCCAAAGTAAGCTAGGAATAACCTGCTTGTGTTATAGGTATCAGACCACGGATATTAATACATAATATACTTTTAAATACATACTTATCATACCTAGAAACACCCAGACTCTTGAGACAAACATTTATGGGTCACACAAATGTTTGTCTCCGGTGGGAATCGAACCCACGACCTCGTGATCCACAGTCGCACTTTTCGACCTTGAACGAGAACGAGGCAGTCAAATCATATATTATGTATGATAAATATGTATTTAAATAAAATAAGTATTAATATCCTTGGTCTGATACTCATAATACAAGCAAGTTATTAACAAGCTTACATTAGGATCAGATAGCGTTGTGTGAAATGTCTGTGAATATTTATTTCAACATTCAGCAACGGATTTAACTGTGGCTTTATTGAAATATTACAAAATATCATTGATGTATTTCATATACACTAAACATAATTCTGTTATAATAAAATTCATCATATACATATTCCTCTTACAACTCTATTCCTGTAGTCCTAAGAATTTGGCCCATTAAAGGGACCATGATTACAATCTACAAATCAATTTGATCCTGGTTTTTCAATTTAATGTGTTCTTTGTCGATTTACTTTATTTCTTGGACCAACCAGACTTACTGGCTCCCAACCGTAGGCTGTAAGGTAGGATGGATGTGGTTTTTAGTCGGTAGGAGTCTGGCATGGCATCCATGAAGGATTTTCCAGGTATCATCCCCAGTTTTATACACAGAACGTGGATAAATAGTAATTAATGGGGGTTGGGTAAATGGGATGAGAAATACTTGTGGCCTTTTTATAGGATAATTCATAGGACCGTTATTGGATAACAGGCTCGTCTGCTGTTATATATTATACTGGGTGTAACAAAATTACCTCTCCAAATTTCATGAGATGACTTGGCATCGGAAATCAAATACAAATATTTAATAAAAAAGGGGGGTAATTTTTTTCATTTTTTTTAAATTTTTTGTAGCACATTAAGAATTCATTTTTTACCGCGGCAATTCGAGGTAACATGGTCGCCGTGGCAAAACAAACACAGAGCACCCGTCTGGCTGTCGTTGTCGGTTTCTACTGCCGCTCAGTAGCGATAGAAAGGGTGAAAATAGGATAAAATAGGACCTTTAAAACGGCTTTACGGTTAAAGTATTCATGTGATTTTTTTTTCTTCATTTTTGTAATGTTTCTTGACTAATGCCACGTCACGTGACGAAATTTGGACAGGTAATTTTGTTACACCCAAATAGCTATGATCACGCCTTCATCTCCGAAGGGGAGGCAGCACATTACATGGCCACGTTTCAACTTTAAGATTTTTTGACCTGGTGACACCTGCGTTAGGTGTCACCAGGGTCACTGCAGCGTTGGGGGTCACTGCGGCGTTATGGGTCACTGCGGCGTTAGGGGTCACTGCGGCGTTAGTGCCGACCCTGGCGCAGTGGTTGGCGGTCTTGAAGTGTCGCAGCAGAGAGCTCTTGTCGCGGAACTGCTTCTCGCACGCACCACACACGAACATACGGCCGAGGTGCGATAGCATGTGACGACTGAGACCTGTGAATATCACAATATGAGATAAATATTCACGAATAATTTATTTAATACGGCGTCATCCGATTTTAAAGTTGTATTTACAAAAGTAGTTTATGAAAAGCGATAAAACTTCCTTCAATGAAAAATATTTTATTAAAACTTGAAAAAGTGTACATTTGAAACACTGATTGGGATCCTAGGATGTTTGGTATATTTAGTTGGATTTGGTTTACGCATTCATTTCACATGACCCTTCTATCTAGGTAAGCGATGGGACGTTGCGTACTGTCTCAGCGCGACAACGTAGACCACAATATACAACGACTACTTGATATTTTCCTGTCTTGTTGCCGCGTATGTCGTTCAGGCCTATTTGTCCTAAGACTCTAAGGTAAACGACGACACGATACAACAATATAAAGTATTCGTTGCGTATTGGCCTACGTAGTCGCGCTGAAACAAGACTGGACAAGTACGGGCGTGCCTGGAGAGAGCTACGTACCCGAGGCGTACAGGAACACCTTGGGGCAGTGCGCACAGCGGTGCAGCGCCAGAGCACGCGCGTGCGGCGCCACGTGCGCACGCGCGTGCGCCACGAGCGTCGCGCGCTGGGTGAAGCTCTTGGCGCACTCGCTGCACGAGAACGGTCGCTTCTCTGTGTATAAACATGGACATATTTATCGACAGCCTTTCTGTCGTATTTCTATCTTTTTCTTACACACTGAAACATCATAAGGCTCAACAGACATTGGCAACAAAATTGTCTTAATACAAACTATCGTTTTACTAAATTTATGAAACTGCGAAGGAAACTTCTTGAGACACAACGTTGCACGCCCACATCCGATAATCGGAGCCCGATGTTTATGCTGAAAGTTAGTCGTGTCGGTAATGTGCGCTCTGCCTTAATGAGAGCAAAATACTAGTCGACAAACGTTTAATGCTATGTAATGTTTGAAATTGTAGGCGTTTGGGAAAACCGAGGCAGGGAAATTTGAAATATCAGAAGTTCATTCTTCGATCTATTTTTTGTATTTGATAGAGCGAGAACAGAAATCCATACAAATGTAAAATAAATACTGATTACTGATATTACATAATTTATGAAAATTTCAACATCCTAGCTACCATGGTTTAGGAATACGGTCAACGGAGTATCAGTAACAGTCAACAGGGTCTGGCTTTTACTCTTTGGGTAGTGAACAATAGAAATACGACTTAAGCTGAACAAGGTGCACAACAAGGAACACAGTGGCGGTATTATTATTTACGTCTCATCGCATAATGTCCTTTTCTCGAAATGTCCTTTTCTCAAAATGTCCTTTTCTCAAAATGTCCTTTTCTCAAAATGTCCTTTTCTTAAAATGTCCCTTTCTCAAAATATGTGCACTACAGGATTACAGACTTTTTACTAAACTTGTACATACATGTAACTATAATTTTAGACCAGAATGTGAACATAGACACTGCCTTAACTAAGCGAAATAAGTAGAATTCGGTTCTAGCACTCGCCGGCCGCTGCCGCGGCATACTCGCTTCGCTCGCCCGGCTCGTGTTGTGGTCGCAGTTCTAAACCCTAACCTAGCCAGTTTGATTCAGCCCCCTTAAATAAATAATAATAAGGACATTTCGCGACAAGGACATTTTGAGAAAAGGACATTACGAGGACGGACATTTCGAGAAAAGGACATTATGCGATGAGACTGTTATTTATACTGTTGATTGATGGCACTTGGTGGAACATGCTGCGCAATAAAAAATGCTACTTATACTGTTCCACAATTACGTAATCAAAGACCCGACCTCACATCATAGGTTCACTAGCTTGAAGGCCACTGACATAGGTAGTCTTGTCGAATGTCAGAATGACCCTCAACTCACCAATTGTAGTCATGACTTTGCCTCAGACAGACAACGTCATTTTTTACTAGCTAAACACGAATAACAAATTGCATCGATGTTGCATCTAAATCCAATTAATTCATATTTAATCCTACTAATATTATAAATGTGAAAGTTTGTGAAGATGTTTGGATGTTTGTTACTCAATCGCGCGCTAACGGCTGAACGTATTGGGCTGAAATTTGGTACAGAGATAGTTTATAGTCTGGAATAACACATAGGCTATTTCATCCCGGGAGCATGTTCCCACGGGAAGCGGGAACGGGTACGGAATTACTAGTACAAAAATAAATCTCACCTTTATGTACCAAAGTGTGCCTCATCATAACCTCCTTCTGCGTGAACCTTCGCCCACAGTGTCCACACGGGTAAGGCTTCTCCCCGGAGTGTATCCTGCGATGTCTCTGTAGAGCGCTGCGGGAACCTAACTGCTTCCCGCAATCTTCGCACCGCGCGTCACTAGCGTGGGAGAATTTGTTTGAGACCTATGATGCTTCCTTGTGGCACTCCATTTGGATAGTTGACAAAATAAGTTAAGAATGTAATAAGCTTGTATTTGTTTTAAACTAACACGCGTTGAACACATATTTTTATACAAAACGGGATTTCGCGTGGCACAATTTATTATTAATTAAAGGTTTCGGTACCTTCACTTTCCTCGACGTTTCGACAGGGTTACACCTATCGTGGTCCCGAGGCGACTGGTGCATGTAGGCTGGAGATTCTGCTATGCGGCGGGAGTTTTCGAAGTACCCCCGAGATCGTCAATTTGTGGAAACACACGGTCAGTGTTGTGTGCCGTGTGTTTCCACAAATTGACGATCTCGGGGGTACTTCGAAAACTCCCGCCGCATAGCAGAATCTCCAGCCTACATGCACCAGTCGCCTCGGGACCACGATAGGTGTAACCCTGTGCGCTCCACACGCTGGTGGAGTGCACGGCGTGGGCACAACAGCGACAGGTCCTCGTAGTGGGTCTGGGCGTGGACACTCTCTCGCTTGAGGCCATGGTGCGAGCCATGCTCTCCAGCGGGAGTAAGTGGGACTGCGCCGCCTCTTTCTGCGAGCAGGTCATGCTCGCAAAGGAGGCGGCGGGCCGGGTGCGGGAGAGAACTCTCCCACCCGAGTCCCGCAGCCGGCGCCCTGGGCGCCGCCGACGTGTCTTCGCCGAGGACTATCGGCCTCCATGACCGGGGGTCTGAGGACGGTGAGAGGGCCGCTCACCGTCCTTACAGAAGCAGGCCCATGACGGCAGCGTGACGTGAGCACTCACGCACGCCCCCCCCCCCCCCTTAGAAGCGGGGTCACACCCGAAACCCCCCATAGACGCGGGATTGCACCCGAACCACCCCCTGGGCGAGGCCGCATTGGCGGCCGTGGGTCTGTTGGGAGTCACGGGACATCCTTCCTGAGGGCTTACCCGGGGCTCTCAACCATAGGCTGTTGGGCGTTACGTGAGGTTTTTTAGTCGGTAAGAGTCCGGCATAGCATCCTAGGAGGATTTTCCCTCACGTTAAAAAAAAAAAAAAAAAAAAAAAAAAGCCCAAACACAAGGTAACTGCTGTATATCGTTTGGGAATTCTCTCTACTGTCTTTCGTCTCCATCATCAGATCGACTCCAGACCTTCATTAAGTTGTACTACTTCAAAGCCCTTAATAAAAGAATTTACAAATTCCCTAGATGCCCCTACAATTTTTAAAAGTTTCCTTCGATTTCTCCAGGATGCCATCATCAGATCCTAAATTCCTAAAAATAGGACCACCTTGGGACTATCTATTTTCGAACGAAGAAAAAAATTTTCAAATCGGTCCATAAACGACGGAGTTCTGCGCGAACAAACATAAAAAAAAATAAAAAAAAACTTATATACGGTCGAATTGAGTAACCTCCTCCTTTTTTGAAGTCGGTTAAAAAGGCGTCGCGATGGTGATATAAATGGCGTCGCGACGCAGATAAAAAAGGTGCAGCGACGGCGATATAAAAGGTGCAGCGACGTGGTAATAATAATAATAATGGCGGCGGTATGCTGGTATAAGTTTATAATGGCGATGGCGCCGTAATGCTGTAATTAAAAGTGGCATCGCATCGCTTTTATAAAAGATGTCGCGACGCTGTTATAAAAGGCGACACCACGCCGATAGAAAAGGCCCGCGACGTGACTCTGGTTGATTGACGTCGCGACGCTGTTATAAAAGCCACCTGTGACGCGAACTTGGTTGACGTCGCGACGCGCTATTATAAAAGGCGACACGATGCCGATAGAAAAAGCGCACGCGACGCGACGCTGGTTGATTGACATCGCGACTCTGTTATTAAAGTCGTCGCGATGTTGTTACAAGAGCCGTCGCGACTTTGCCAAATAAATCGCCGCGACATTGTTATAGAAGGTCGCGCGACGCTGTTATTAAAGACGATATTACCGAGAGAGCCCTATTCATGAATATCTCAGTGCCAGAAATTCTACTGGATTCTATTCCAGGAGAATTTTGACTGGTAAAAACGGCACAATACGCCAAAAAGCAATTCTAACGTTTTTATATCAATAAAATCGTTTAAAACAGCCTTTTATCATTTTTAGGCCACGACACACCTACCACGACCAAATTAATCGTGTGTTAGTTGAGGGTGGTGTAAAGAGCCGTAGGAACCGACGTGCATACCTACATGAAAAGAAAAATGAAAGTTGAAGAAGCAAGTGAGGTGTGTATGGACCGTGCCGTGTGGCGCTCGGTTCTTTCTGCCTACCCCGCAAGCGATTTGGCGTGAAGATAGTATAGTATAGTATTTTATCATTTTTATTCAATTGCCATTTCCAAAAATGAACCAAAACGGTTTTGTGATATTGTGGTCCGACCCGGGGATCAAACTCACCTCGGCAGTTCGTTACACTACCGCCTGCGCCAACAATGCAGACAACACTAGACTTACTTCTTGATTCCTGGCAACTTCTGGTCATTTTTTTTGTCAGTATTTTTCGCGTTGGCGTTAACGTATTTGAGGACGATATTATGCTTCTGGTCTTCACTGAGATCTGGAGAGTACTCCGAAGGTATGATGGTTTCTTCCTGAAATTTAAATAAAATGGAAGCGTTCCGTATTCAAAAAGACTGCATATGTATGTAGCTGTTGCCCGCGACTTTGTACGAGTAAAAATTATGTTATAATGACAATTTGATTGCTCTCTGCTTAGCCCCTAGGATATGTAGCGTGATATAGCCTATTTGAAGACCTTACCCCTAGTTAATATTAGTGCAAAATTCGAATCAAATCTATTGAGTGCTTTTCGAGATCCGTCTGGATAAAGCAAAGCAAACAGACAAAAATTTTTCTTATCTATATTTTCGGCTTTGGTATTTTATGTTGAACACCCAGCGAGTATTTTTTTTTTAATATTTCCAATGTACAGTTTTGCTTTTCTATCATTTTATTATATTTATAGATTAATTCTATAATTTACCTACCAAAACTGGAACCTCTTGGAAGTCATCTTCCTCAACCAACTCAAAAGTAACTTGACTGCCGTCCCCCGTCTCCAGATCCAGACTCTTACAGTTCTGTTCAGCCGCCATGGATCCATTGTCTTGCTGTCTCAGTACACCGAGTTGTAGCAACACTGCCGTCAGGAAAGTGGTGATATCTGGTTCGGAGTAAATTTCTTCTTGTTCCTAGAAAGAGGTATATCCTTTACAATAGGCGCACACTGGCGACATGTCGCGGCGATAAGCTGCGGGCGCCAAATTACATACATTTTGTTCTAAGCTCCGCAAACTGGGCTACAAGCTAGGGGAATTGTGGCGACACGGCGACAGTCGCCGAGCGAAAGCTTTATGCAAGACGTGTGTCGCCGCGACTGTCGCCCCGAGTGCGCCTACTGTTAGAGTATAATAACGCTATTACATTAAAGTTACATACATACATACATAACATCACGCCTGTCTCCCAACGGGGTAGGCAGAGACTATGACTTTCCACTTGCTACGATACCCCCAAACAACTTTCGCTTCTTCAACTTTCATAAGTGTCTTCATACATGCTCTTCGGTTAAGGGTACTCTTGACCTGGCCTTTTCTCAGAAGATTATCGATTTGATCGACATGAGCATGCCGAGGTCGACCCCTACCAGTTTGCTCATTCACTCTCGCTTCATAAATCTGTTTCGTCAACCTATTTCCATCCATTCTCTCCACATGTCCAAACCATCTGAGCATCCCTTTCTCTATCTTAGTCACTACATCTTCTGTCATACCGCAATGTTTTCTTATCACACTATTCTTTACTTTATCCCTCAATGTCACTCCAGCTATACTTCGCAAACTTCTCATTTCCACTGCATTAATTTTACTTTCATGCTTCTCCTGCCACACCCAACTTCACCCAACCATACATTAAAGTTGCTATGAAATATTGAAGCATAATTTAAATGACATACATGTAGACACGACTTTATTCCCGAAGGGGTAGTTCAGAGGCAGTTACGCCCACATATGTGGTGAGCAGATCACATTGTTGTGTTGAATTGAAATGGACAGGTGCCCGGTTGTGACGACCCACTGTTGACGAAGTCAGGCCTCCGTCACTCGCTACAAGTCTTGTTATAAGCACCTACTCCTAAGTATAACGTAGCAGAACTAACGTGGCCGACCGGCAGAGGGCTGCCACACGCCAGACCGAGCGAAGTGCGCACAGCCAATGTACATTACCCGCGTAAAATAATATTTCGCTTTATTTAGTGTTGCTTTTTTTAACTTAGTTCTTACTAATATTCTTAAATTGAATGCGAAAGTGTTTGAGTGCGGATGTGTAGATGTGTCGATGTTTGTTACTCTTTCACGCTCTAACGGCTCAACGGATCTAGCTGAAATTTGATACAAGGATAGATTGTAGTTTGGAATAACACATAGTTTACTTTCTATCCCGGGAATAAGTTCCCATTGGAAGCGGGAAAAGGAACAAACTTTTACGCGGGCTAAGCTGCGAGCATCAGCTAGTTATAATATAATTCTTATGTAAAGAAGAAGTTATAAAATATAATAAAGTTTTTTTTTTCATACAGTGTTTATTGTTTTTTGTAGTTATATGTATTTTTGTTCCATGCTTACAACCCTAATGTTGACAATAGTTGTCACTCGATGACGCAATCATATGGTGTGGGCACGAAACTCGACTCTCGGAATACGTCATAGAGAATGTTTTCCACTGTAGCGATATGTTTTAGCAAATTTTTTGAGGTTAAGTATGGGAGTGATGTATCTGTTACGTAGTAACTATTATTTAATCTGTGACGATGTAGCCAGCACCAAATATATGAATTCTTTTTTCATTTATTCTGCTTTATGCGGTGGAGTGGAGACCAATCCAACACTCCATTTGCCTTAATGGGTGCCTGTGATGGTGAATACCTTGCCAGATTGCACTTACACCTGCCAGAGAAAGCAAATTCTGTACTCACTTGTTCTTGAGATATGTGTAGTGGACTTTCACCTTTTACAATATTTGCATTTGTTAAATCTGGAAGCTCCTGAAATAGGAATTTAAAATGTTTATAATTTTATTTCATCTCTTAACATGACTCTTAAGAGGTGAAATAAGATAGCAATATTGGACCGTACTGTGTGTTTAGTAGACGCTAACTGATGTCACTTGGTTACCTGCATAGCTCTCATACCCATGGAAATTGAGAGAAATTATGTGTTTTGTTTTAATTTTTTGTGGAAGTTCTAGAGATCTTACACAAAAAATTAAAACTGGCCACTTGCAAGTTCTAGAGAACTTACACAAAAAATTAAAACTGGCCACTTGCAAGTTCTAGAGAACTTACACAAAAAATTAAAACTGGCCACTTGCAAGTTCTAGAGAACTTACACAAAAAATTAAAACTGGCCACTTGCAAGTGTGGACATAATTTTCCCTGCACCTAACCAGAGTATATATTTTAATTTTACTATGGCCTAACAGACCAATATGTAGCGGTAAACATAAAGAGGTGTCTCCCCCTTTTATGGGGTTTGTGTTGCTCTAAGACAGTCAAGAATGATTCTACTACAACATCTACAGGCCTAACCATTGCATTTCTAAAATTATTTACTTACCTCTTTTATATTTGTCAGACTGACTTGTGGAAGCTGGTCTTTGTCAATAGTCACCACAAATGTCATATCATCCTCAGCTTCTATCGTACCAACATTTTTAATGCTTGCAATTTCGTTTTGCTGTTGTAACTCTTGTTTGCATTGTTTTTCTTTCATAGCTAAGACGTGAGACTTTAGTTTTTGATATGAAACCTCACACCTTTTTCGGAATGTGTAATATTTTTCCAGGTTTTTTAAACATTCTGAACATATACCATTTGGAAGACAATCTTCCCTTTTCATCTGAAAAAATGGTTGTCTGTAAAGTCAGTTTACTGACGATAGTTGAACGTGACAACGTCATAAAAAATACTGATGGAATAGAATTTTTTTATTTATTTTATTTTATATCGTGAGTTAGAACGTAGTACACTATGGAATAACACATCAATTGATTATAGCGCCATCTGACATAACTAAAACAAATGGAACGCCTCAGTTCGAAGCAGAGTGAAGTAACGCGATGGGAGGTAACGCCGCATGAGTCATGTTTTTTCGTGTGTGCAGCCGGCTCCATCGAATTATAAGACGTTGTCACGTCAAAAAATGTATAAATATTTTTGAAATAAGTATAATAATTACGAAGTGAGCCTGCCCTGGTAAACAAAATTAAAGATAATAATAATAAATCTATAAATATAGCCATGCAATAGTTCAATGGGTGCTATAGGGTTCGTAGTATGTTGGATACAGTTTTAAAGTAATTAGTTATCATAAACATTCAACTTACCTCTAAACCTACACAAATCATAATTCTCAAAGCTAATGCTGCACAGACATTGTTTGTGTCTTCAGAGAATATTGGCACCACCCCTTCAGCTTTGCAGAGACACAGTCTGCACAAATCTTGAACATTCTCTATGAGTTGGTGGTTAGGTCTTTTACGGGTATATGTTCTCATCATTGCACAACCTATTCTTACAACTCTCGAAGGTTAATTATAAAGTTTTATTATCAGTGGTCAACGATTTTCGTGTACAAGAATTACAGTAGTTCAGTCAGAATTAAAATTTGTTAGTGTACAAGTTTTAAAAAGTTTTATTATTGAGTTAAAAGTTTCACATATTCAAGTTTATTTGCAAGCAGTGAAGAATCGGAGATCAATAGAAACATTCAGAGCTTTTACTCGTTGTGTTGTAAAGATAAAAACATCATTTCTTATAAACAATTTCTAACAGATAGAGGTATTATTGGTTGGACAGTAATAGCACAGTATTTTGAATAGAATGTACATTAAGAAACAACAAACTGTGCAGCACAGTAACGTAAACTTTAGGTATATGTGGCAAAGATATTATATTTATTTCGTTTCATAATCTATGTAAATTAAATTATTTCGTTGAATAACAACTAACAACAAAACATTACATTACAAGGGTGATTGACACTGACAGTTGACATTTTTTTCCCTAGGCAAAAGTTGACATTTAAAATAAAACATTTCACTTCGACATTTTGACAACTGACATTTTATGTTTTTAAGTTACCTTTCTCTTGAAGAGGCTAACAATTGGTGTCTATACAGTCAAAACACGGTTTACGGCTCTAAGTACAACAAACGTGATTTTTGTCGTTTTTTGGTGCAGTACCCTCTCCGCGCGAGTCTGACTCGCACTTGATCGGTTGTTCTTTGTCTTCAGTAATACTGATCACTAGGTATAAATAACTTTTCAAATTTCATTTTAATACTTTAAATGCTGTACGTCTGTGTACTTCGACATTAATCTTGCGTAGTCTTTTTGAATGCAATGAGGGTGCATGCGGAGCGAAATCTTTGGTAAATATCATATTATATTAAAATATACCTAAAAGACGAACCTGGACAAATAGGATTCTAACGGTATTCTATTCCGTTACAGGTTTGGCTTTTTGAATTGAGAATACTTTAGTCCTGTGAGTAGCATACCTAGTTAAACGTAACGTAATGCTCTTATTTTCCTTCTAAAGTTATGATAAGTTATCACAACTATAATCTACACGTACCAACCTACCTACATTGTATTAATAGTTAATAATAAGATATTTCTATAGTCCGGAAAATATGGATATTATTTTCATGTAAACTTATTTCATTTGTAACATATTCTTTGTGATAAATGGTTGCAGCATATATTTAGAATTTTTCGCTACGGTTCAAGTGAAAGTCATGTATTTATCAACCGCGATTTTTATGTGTTTTGTGAGTGTTCTTATGTTTAAGATATTGTGTATCAGGTGACTGCCTGCTGTCGCATTTGTCGTTTTTATCGTACGTTTGCTGTAGTCTGGGGTTCGAAATTATACAGACATACATATATGTTCACGCCTTTAACCCCGTAGGGGTAGGCAGAGGAATTTTATATGCTTAGCTTAAAAAGGCCTTCAACTTGGCTTAACGACTGCCATTTTACTGGCAGCCGGGACCAACGGCATAACGTGTACGTAACGCTCAAATAAATGTCACAATTGTCACAAAGTGGTCACATGGATGGTCACCCATCCAAGGACTGGCCTTAGTGAATGTTGCCCCGAGCACTTCAGGTTTTAGCTCCTTTGATAGATCAAGTCATTGAAACGTTAAAATCGGGGGTTCCACTGATCCAACTCTAAGTTTTCGTGGCACCTTCAGAGGTACTTTATCTATCTATCTATGGCATGGATCTGGAACTATTCTATATTGTTTATCGTAGATTCTACTTGAGCAGGGAAATTTGTTTTGTGTCTACTATTTTAATATCAAAGCCATGTATTTTTGTATTATTTGAATTTATTTTTAGGTCCTCAAAATGGCAATGCCTGCGAATATTGTGAAATATGAGACAGCTAATAGCAGCAGCAATATAATATCGTCAACTTTAACCTTCCGAGATCCTGAAAATATAAATGACGTGTAAGTTATTATCCTAGATTATAGAGTAAACTAGAGTAAACTCTAGATGCCGTATTGCCGTCTCGCCTCGTGATCACTGCAACAAAAACTGCCGCATTAACGCATGCTTGTGTGCGTGAGCGTGCTGTCTACACACGCCTTGCGTCAGTGTGTAGTGACGCCGACTAAAGACACTTCCAATTTTTTTCGGGAAACTAATCATGCTAAAGTTTTGTTCTCAAGTGATCAAAAAATGAAAATCATTTATAAAATGGAATTGTAATGTCTATCTGTATGATTAAGTTAGACATTTTAGATGTTTCTAGATACGCGGATGCGTGTCCGGCCAAGTTATGTAAAAGAAACTGGCGATATTTACATTAAGAGCCCTCTACAGCTTGAAAAGTATTTTCGCGAATGAATATAAAATGTCTGGCAACAAAATGTTCCAAAGCGTGCCTCAATCAGGTTACCCGGTCGCTCGGACAATCTATCTCGGACGCGCCCGAGTAACCGTACGCGCCCGAGCGGTATATTATACGTCCGGTTGTTCGTATTGGTCGGCGCGATATATCACCTACGAAAAAGGTCCTGGGTCCTGCTAGATTCTGTCGCGTATTGGGTACTGAACCAGTATGCGGTAATGCCATATAACACGTCCGGCAGTACTAACAGGAACTACCGAAGTCTAGTAGTATGGACTCCATAAATGAACTAACGAAATGTAAAAGACTTTTGGAAATCCAACCAGTAGTTACCGAAATCCTAGCGTTCAAAAAAACGAAGAAACCCTTCAGCTTAATAACATTTGTACAGATTCCACCATTAATAACTCACATTTAAGTATTTTAAATGATTTCCTTAATTTAAAATATGCCAAGTTTCTCGTTACTGAGTCTGAACAATTGCATATATTATGTCGATTTTCACTATTCTCGACTCGCACTTGACCGTTTCAAAATTATTTATTTAACGTGTCTCTAATAATTTAGTTCCATGCCTAATTCTTTACTTATTTAATTTGGGGAATTCTGAGTAGGAAACTGGCAACACCAACAAAAATGTCAAGATGGAGTCGAATAAATGCGTAAATAAATAGATTTCATAAAATTATGATAAGTTTCGAGTTACTTACAGACATTCCTGGCTGATTTTAAATATTTTCTGTAATTTCGACACACTTTTATGTGACACAAGCTTATCCCTTGACAACAGAATGTGCACTAAATGGCGTATCGGCACTTATCGGCCAACTGTTAGCGCTTAAAATTTTGGACGCTTTGCTGTCGTTCAAGCACTATCTAGAGTTTACTCTATAATCTAAATTATTATCTATCTATTAATTGTTCTTATAAATATAATGTAGGTACTTATTAATGGTGATTGAAAAGTTTAACGACAGTCATGTACAAAATAACCAGTCAAGTAAGAATCGAACATAGAGGGTTCCGTACGTACCTACCGAAAAAAGGGCGAAAATCACACGCTGGTGGAGTGCACGGCGTGGTCAGGTCCTCGTGGTGGGTCTGGACGTGGACTGGACACTCTCACTCTCTCTTGCTCGAGACCATGGTGCGAGCCATGCTCTCCAGCGGGAGTAAGTGGGACTGCGCCGCCTCTATCTGCGAGCAGGTCATGCTCGTGAAAGAGGGGGCGGGGCGGGAACGGGGGACAACTCTCCCACCCGAGTTCCTCAGTCGGCGGCTTGGGCGCCGCCGACGTGTTTTCGCCGAAGACTATCGGCCTCCATGACCGGGGGCCTGAGGACGGTAAGAGGGCTGCTCACCGTCAGCGTGACTTGAGGGATTCACGCATGCCCCCCTTTAGAAGCGGGATCACACCCAAAACCCCCCAAAGACGCGGGATAGCACCCGAACCTCGCGGCGACCGGTCGCCGCGCATAATAATCAAGCTTTTCCGTAAAGCCCCGCGCGGCGACCGGTCGCCGCACCTACCCAGACGACTTTAAACTTAAATTTAGCCTTCTTACGTCCTACTTTTCTATGAACAGGTTTATTGCATGTGTAGTTTATAACATTTTCTTGTTTTTGGAATCTTATAAAATGACGTCAATGGGCCAGAATTTTTTACAAAAATCGAACAGTTGAAGTTGAGAGTGGATTGCGCATGGATGTCGTGCGTTTGTGTAGTACGTGTGTGTTTCGTGTTTTTATTATAAATAATGTGTTTGCATTATTATTTATTATTATACACAGTAAAATAAACAATATATCAATAATCCGGTTGGTGTTTACAGGATCGTAAAATATGGTGTGGTGGTAGAGTAATCAATGTTTTTTCTGTTGAGTGCGTGTGTACCAAGTGCGAGTGTGCGTGTGTGTTTTGTTTTTTTATTATAAATAATGTGTTTTCATTATTGTTTATTATTATACACAGTAAAATAAACAATTTATCAATGATCCGGTTGCAGTTTGCAGAATCGAAAAATTTGGTCTGGTAAGTGAGATAATTTTTTTTTTTTGGGAAATGGGAAATCTTTTTTCATTATTAGGGTGGTGGAGCTAGGTCCGTGCGATTACCGATTTTCGATATATTTTTTTAGTGTGTTGAAGGGCTAGGCGAGGCCGCAGAGGCGGCCGTGGGTCTGTTGGGAGTCCTGGGAAATCTTACCCGGGGCTTCCAACCATAGGCTGTTGGGCGTTACGTGAGGTTTTTTTAGTCGGTTAAAAAAAAATTGCTAGTCCCCATTTTAAAAAAAATATCTTTAAATGGGAATTCGAAGGATGGTGTTACAATACCGCCTGTGCGAGGTTGTCTCCCTGAGACGCAACCGGGATTAGTGCAGTAATTCAACTTTATTATGGACTTAGGTACCTAGGCCTTTCCCCCAAACATCACCACAATGTACAATCTACGTCTTTATTAACCTATATTTTTTTTTTTTCAGAATCATTTATTTGAGACGAGCCTATATTAATTTTGGCTGCAAATGTTTACAAATGATCCAGTCTGGGGTAAGTTAACTATTAATTTTATTTTAAAACTGTTTCTGTGTTTCGACTTGCAATTCTATCTATGGCGAAAAGAAGAAAAACTCGAAACACAACGTGTACAAGTACTAACCGGTCTGGCTACAGTAGAACAGTATCTACTTTTTTTTTAACGTGAGGAAAATTCTACATGGATGCTATGCCGGACTCCTACCGTCTAAGGTCAATCACCCTACCCAGGACTCCCGGCTATATGCAGATTGAAGGGCATCGTATGGTTTTAGTCGGCAGAAGTTCAGCATAGCATGGAGAATTACGCATGTGAAAATAATGGTCAATCGGTACAGAGTTTTATTCAGCAGTGAGCTCAAATAGGATTTGAATAATTGATTGTGTTTTCTATTGCAGGTAAATATAAATGCGACCTGCAAAATCCGACCAGATCACTTTCAGTACGAGTATGTAATCATTATAACTAACTAGCTGTTCCCCGCGACCTTCGTCCGTTTAGAAGTCGTTATCGCGTAAAATCATTACCCTCATTTTGCTCAGTCAGTTATAAAGCAGCCTGTGTCCTTTCCTTGGACTCAAACTATCTCAGGCTTTAGGCGTGAAAACCTAACAGACAGACAGAGTCACATACGCAGTTAAGGCCGCGTGGGTCAGATTTTGAGTTTTTTGAAACAATCCTAGTCAAAAAGTAAAGGGTTTATAATTCTGATAAATATATATATATATATATAATAGTTAAGGATATAAGCTAAACATATTCCAAGCCCGTTACACGATCCAATAAATTTCACTAGATAGAAAAAAATCCCAAAGTTGACTCTCTCAGAAAAGTTTTTTCAATACTGTGGCTAAACTATTAACATTTTATATATTTTTTTGCACTCAATTAAAGCTATTGAGTTTTTATACACATTTTCCGAACGTTTTTTTATACACAAGTATTTACATAGTTATCATGTACGAATATCTACCAAACGCAATAGAATTGCGCCGCTGCTGACGGCCGATCAGTCTCGCGCTAGCGCTTGTGGAGGCAGGACCTGTGTCAGTTTTCTTCGTAACTATTTCGTAATTATTATGCCAAATTACGTTGAAATCGCGCCACAGTATAAAAATATCAGTAATGGGCAAAATGTATATAGATTAACCGTTACAAATTACAATACTTTGTTATGCTTAATTCAATTACTCTGAAACAGATTACTTGAGTAATTAATTACAATGAATACTAGCAGTAACTAATTACTGAGTAATGGAATTATACGTTAATCTAATTACATTGTAACTAGTTACTCATTAATTCAATTAACGAACTCTCATAATTAACAACTCTGTCCTGTGAATTCGTCACGGCCCAAGGGGTGGATCGATTCTGATGCGGTTTTTTGATCGTAAGTCAATGTATCCATGATGGTACTTAGCTATACATTTTGAAGACCATCAGCTTAATTCCTGAGTGATGAAGGGATTTCACTAAAATTCCCATACGCGACTCATGGTAAATGAGGTGATCTTTTACTTTTTAAGTGTTTTCACGACATGGTAACCATCTACCTAATGCATTAAAATGTCTACGAATTACATGATAATTTTGCAATCCAACATGGCGGCCACGCCGTAATCACAAAATTTGATGATGGGTATCGTTTAAGGGGTTTTTTGGTATGCTGAGTACGAATCACGTGATAATTTTGCATTCATGATGGGTATCGTTTAAGGGGGTTTTTCGTATGCTGAGTACGAATCACGTGATAATTTTACAATCCAATATGGCCGCCGCGCCGTAATCACAAAATTTCATGATGGGTATTGTTTAATGGGTTTTTTCGAATGCTGAGTACGAATCACGTGATAATTTTACAATCCAATATGGCCGCCGCGCCGTAATAAAAAAAAAATATGATGGGTATCGTTTAAGGAGTTTTTTGGTTGCTGAGTACGAATCACGTACTAATTTTGCAATACAAGATGGCCGCCGCGCCGTAATCAAAAAAATTCATGATGGGTATCGTTTAAGGGGTTTTTTTGCTATGCTGAGTACGAATCACGTGATAATTTTGCAATTCAAAATGGCCGCCACGCCGTAATCACAAAATTTCATGATGGGTATCGTTTAAGGAGTTTTTTGGTATGCTGAGTACGAATCACGTACTAATTTTGCAATACAAGATGGCCGCCGCGCCGTAATCAAAAAATTTCATGATGGGTATCGTTTAAGGGGTTTGTTTGCTATGCTGAGTACGAATCACGTGATAATTTTGCAATCCAATATGGCCGCCGCGCCGTAATCACAAAATTTCATGATGGGTATAGTTTAAGAGGTTTTTGGTATGCTGAGTACGAATTACGTGATAATTTTGCAATCCAATATGGCCGCCGCGCCGTAATCACAAAATTTCATGATGGGTATCGTTTAAGGGGTTTCTTGGTATGCTGAGTACGAATCACGTGATAATTTTGCAATCCAAAATGGCCGCCGCGGTGTAATCACAAAATTTCATGATGGGTATCGTTTAACTTAATAAGCAAATCTTTTTAGTTTACTACTGTTAATAGCTTAGGCGGCCAAATCGAATTCCAAAATTATCATGTTATTCGTACTCAGCATTCGAAAAACCCATTAAACGATATCCATCACGAAATTATGTGATTACGGCGCGGTGGCCATTTTGGATTGCAAAATTATCATGTGATTCGTACTCAGCATACCAAAAAACCCTATAAATGATACCCATCATGAAATTTTGTGATTACACCGTGGCGGCCATTTTGGATTGCAAAATTATCACGTGATTCGTACTCAGCATACCAAGAAACCCCTTAAACGATACCCATCATGAAATTTTGTGACTACGGCGCGGCGCCCATATTGGATTGCAAAATTATCACGTGATTCGTACTCAGCATACCAAGAAACCCCTTAAACGATACCCATCATGAAATTTTGTGAATTCGGCGCGGCGCCCATATTGGATTGCAAAATTAGTACGTGATTCGTACTCAGCATACCAAAAAACCCCTTAAACGATACCAATCATGAAATTTTGTGATTACACCGCGGCGGCCATTTTGGATTGCAAAATTATCACGTGATTCGTACTCAGCATACCAAGAAACCCCTTAAACGATACCCATCATGAAATTTTGTGATTATAGCGCGGTGCCCATATTGGATGGCAAAATTTTTACGTGATTCGTACTCAGCATACCAAGAAACCCCTTAAATGATACCCATCATGAAATTTTGTGATTACGGCGCGGCGCCCATATTGGATTGCAAAATTAGTACGTGATTCATACTCAGCATACCAAAAAACCCTTTAAATGATACCCATCATGAAATTTTGTGATTACACCGCGGCGGCCATTTTGGATTGCAAAATAATCACGTGATTCATACTTAGCATACCAACTTTAGAAAACTTTAGAAATTTTTATGACCAGTTGTAATGTAATTTACATTTTTTACGCAACTGTAACCATCTAGCAAACTTACGCAACGGAAACTCTCAAAAGAAATGAAATATCCTAGTTTTCGAAAAATGTTTCGTTGCTGCTCAGCTCTTATTCGCCTTAGCGTGATGTTATATATTTTGGTATTTTTCAAAAATGGACATTCTGTTAAGGAACTTTTGAAATTCAACTAGCAGTCTCTTAGACTCTAGAGTTCAAACAACTAAACAAACAAACAAACTCTTTAGCCTAAAAATAATAGTATAATATATATAATTAACGTGAACAATTAAAGAGTAACATCAATTAAAGTATTATTGAATTAATTATTCTACACAAATTATATTATTTACAACTTATATTATAATTTATTTACAATTATTATAATAAAATATCTACAAAAGGCTAAAACAAACAATTTAAAAAAGAACTAAGAATTTTATTATACATACCTACATACATGCGTCGTAGTATTCCTCCACATCATCGTTCACTGGAAACGTTCCCAGAAGACTGGCAGCATTGCCACGTTGAATGGCAATGCTTATCCTTTGTGCAAGGAAATAGCCAGCCTTCTGGTCCCGTGAAGCGTCGACTAACCATCGACTATAATTAACTCATTTATTTAGGAAACTCGAATAAATCACTACACTTAATAAAGTTAGATGCATTTACTACGTCAAACAAAGTTAGCATGCTGTTTCTTTCTACTATACTGTATACTGTGGCATGAGAGTTCACTGCCGCTGCCGGCGCGCGGTGTCTTGCGACCGGGCGAGGGGAGCGCCAAATGCCTATTTGTTCGCAATAACCGCCCCTTAAGTATAATATTAGTAGGGATGTCAATGTTAAACTTTTTATTTAGGGCGAGGCCGCACTTGCGGTTATCGCGGCGGTTTCTAACCTCAAAATGTCAAAACATTGAGTTGATTTCATTGATTTTGTCAGTTTGATGACATTTTGAGGTTAGAAACCGCCGCGGAAAAACGCAAATGCGGCCTCGCACTTTGGTAGGTATAGTCTTTTTCTGGACAGCTCAGCAATCATGTAAACATGTCATGTGTTGACAGAAGTTGTCTATGATCATAGTGTTGTAACTAAACTGATTCTATGTATGTAAATAATCATTGAGTTATATCTAGTTCACCGTACATTCATTTACTTCGGTATATCAATCGCCAAATTCATCAAATCATGAAATTCGGTATATCAATATATATTATGTGCAATAATTTTTTTATATTAATTTAATTAAAGGATCTTTAAAAAAAAGAAACTTTTAGAAAATTTAATAGTACATATAATCATTTATTTACAATAATATATTACTTTAGGACTGAATATTTTAACCATCCACCGTCAACCGTACCCAGTCTACCCTAAAGAATCTTTTTTTTTTCTTCTTTTTATTCATATTTAAATGTTAATGGCGTTCGAAACATTAGATTCTTTTTGGCAGCTCGCTGATGAACGTTAGCCTCTTTAATTACTTCTCCACAAGGTACTAAGCCTAACCGGATCCTTCTGACGATTTCTGGATCGCACAAATACTTATTTAGTCCCAATTTTTTAAAAGTACTTCTGCGAAGAGTAGGCCTCGCGAGCGCCCAGGAAAAAACAACCTGTGAGGAATTATATCCCTTATGATCCCATCATATATAACGGGGACCTTTTTCTCCCTTATTTTCCGCCCTATTAAAAAAACTTTCGACAAAAGTTGTATTTTTATCTTTTCGTAGATCAATGATTTTAAATCAATGAACATGTGTGCCAAGTTTGGAGAAAATTGGTTAACAAATGCGTCTTCTAGACCGAAGCTGACATGTACACACACATACGGACGAAAGCAAAATCGTCTATACTGTGGAATCGAAGACCCAAACTCAAAGTGCCTTTTCACACGTACCGGTAGCCGGGTAGCCGGTGCCGGGTAACCGGCGCGGCGGCGGCGGTGAATGCAAGCGTTTGGCGGACAAATCACGCCGGTACGTGTGAAAGCTATAGTACACGGCCATATACCCACCCTACCCGGCACCCGGCAACCGGTACTTGTGAAAAGGGGCAAAGACTCGCATCTCCATATATTCAATATACTCTGTGGACTAGCACTCTTCGCTCTCTGGGTCAATAAGTTATATTATTAAAGTAAGTACATTTTTTCGAACTGACAGATTGATAAAACAATGACCTCCTTTTAAAATCAATTGG
This sequence comes from Miltochrista miniata, assembly GCA_933228765.1. Taxonomy (NCBI): domain Eukaryota; kingdom Metazoa; phylum Arthropoda; class Insecta; order Lepidoptera; family Erebidae; genus Miltochrista; species Miltochrista miniata. Next base: position 35,915,477 of record OW121758.1, on the reverse strand, counting down.
CCAGTACAACAGCACTGTATACTGTAGTTTGACTCGGCCGGGTTTTAGAAATAAATGCCTACAGCCGCGCGGTACGTAAGCATGCGATAGGGCTGCCCACCTACAGCATTTTAATAATATGTGCCTACTTTGATTTTGGCTCCTGGGTTGCAGGTCGCGCACTCTGGGGCTCCTGCGCCGCCTTCCAAGCCAGTCACTAAAGCAACGCCGAGTGTAGCCCAGGTGATGGCGGCGATGGAGAGGCGCCTCGCCGTACTAGAGGAACGAGCGTACCGCCCACCACTAACACAGGCGTCCTACGCGACTGCATCTGGGGGAACTCCAGGCCCCAGAGGAAAGACCTCCGCTGCATCACTTCCAAAGAGAGCCGAGGTGAAGGCGAAAAGTAGTGCCGCCCCCCTCACTACTGCTACCGCTACCGCTCGAGCTTCACCTGACAATCCTTTCGGAGAAGACTGGCAGGTGGCGGGAGCCAAGAAAAAGGCGAAGGCCGCCAGGAAAGCGGCAAAGAAGGCGGCCAAAGACGCCGGGGTGAATGCGCCGAAAAAGCTTCGCGCCCCACGTTCCACAGCAGTCGTATTAACGGTGACGACGGAAGGAGCGGCGAAGGGCGTGGCGTACGCCGAGGTACTAAAACAAGTTAAAGCCTCGGTGGACCTCAAGGCCCTCGAAATTACGGGTGGGCTCCGGTGCAAGTCAACTCGCACTGGAGCTCGACTCCTCGAGATCTCCGGCGCCTCCAGCGCCCCCGAGGCTGACGCCCTAGCGGCTAAGCTGCGAGAGGCGCTGAATTCAGCTGACGTTCACGTCACCAGGCCCAATAAATGCGCTAGCCTGCGCATATCGGGTCTGGATGATGCGGCTACGACGGAGGAAGTAGTCTCCGCTGTTGTCGAGGCGAGTGGCTGCCCCCGCGATTATGTAAAAGCTGGGGTAATCCGCTTTGGTCCCACTGGTCGCGGGTCAACTGTCGCAAGCTGCCCCATCGCGGTGGCACAAAAAATTGCAGAGAGACGGAGTCTCCTCATTGGGGGCTTCCTAAAGGCGCAGGTGCATCTCCTGCAGCCCCGCGAAACTAGGTGCTACAGGTGCCTGGTTATAGGGCATGTGGGAGTGCAGTGCACAGCGGAAATAACCGTGGGGAACCGGTGCTTCCGCTGCAGTCAGCCCGGTCACAAGGCCAGTTCTTGTGATGCCCCGCCGCACTGCTTTAAATGCGTAGCAGAAGCGAAACCGGCGGACCACCGGGCAGACAGCAAGGCCTGCGCCGCTTCGAAACCGAGGCCCCGTCCGTCTGCACGGTGTAGTGAGGGGGGTGCCGTACAGGAGCGGGCACATTCACGGCGGGATGCGGGAATGGACGTTCATTAATGGACCTACATATCCGCATCCTGCAAGTGAATTTGAACCACTGCAGCGCTGCTCAGGATCTTCTGTACCAGAGCATCGCGCAGTGGTCCATCAACGTTGCCGTCGTCTCCGAACCGTACTGGGTCCACCCTGGAAGCCCGGTGGACCTGGACGGTAAGGCGACTATCTTTGGGGGGTCTACTGCGGACACATCGCGCCTTGCAGTAATTGCAAGGGGCCGAGGCTGCGTCGCAGCGGATTACGATGGAGTAGCTGTCGTGGCTGTTTACTTCTCGCCGAGCCTTGACCAGCATCAGTTCGAGCTTTGGCTCCCTGAGCTGGACGTCGTTCTTGCCGCATGCTCCCCTCGTCCTGTCTTGGTCCTGGGAGATTTCAACGCCTGGTCCCAGGCTTGGGGCTCCCGGGAAACCACTGGTAGGGGGAGAAGTTTGGAGGACTGGGTCACTACACGTGGCCTAGAAATCCTAAACCGGGGGAACATCGCAACCTGGGTGCGGGGCGAGCACAGTTCGGTCGTAGACGTATCGTTTGCGACCCCTGAGCTCGCGCGCCGGGTCCAGGGCTGGCGTGTGGTGGAGGAGGAAGAGTCGTCATCCGACCATAGGTATATCCGGTTTGATGTTTCCCCTCCACCTAACCTACCGCTGGCTATTGCGAATCCCCCGGAACCGCGTTGGGCGCTCAAACACCTGAATCGGGAGGCTCTCCTGGAGGCAGCTATCGTACAGGCCTGGGTTCCGGCAGTAGAGAGACCTGTCGATGTTGAGGAAGAGGCCGAGTGGTTCAGGAGAGCCATGTCGCAAATCTGTGATGCGGCGATGCCTAGAGCCAGACCCGGACCGGCAAGGAGCCAGGTGTATTGGTGGTCGCCGGAGATTGCACAGCTGCGTGCAGCATGCGTGACCGCGCGTCGCCAGTACACCAGATTCCGCCGGAGGCGTCGCCGCCCAGATAATGCGACCCGAGAGACGGAGCTGTACGAATCTTACAAGGGGGCCAAGAGGACTCTCCAGAAGGCAATAAAACTGTCTAAACAGCTCGGCCGTGAAGAGCTTTTGGAGACTCTGGAGCGAAACCCATGGGGGCGCCCGTACCACATGGTCAGAGGCAAACTTCGCCCTAAGGCGCCCCCACTGACCCAGAGCCTTCAGCCGGAGCAGCTGGAGAGGGTCTTGGGCTCCCTGTTTCCATCAAGGGTGGAGGAACATATTCCTCCGTGTATGGCTCCGTCTCAGGCGCCTGGCGCGGATTGCGGCGAGAACGACGTGCCCGAAGTCACTGAGGGTGAGCTAGGGGCAGCTGTGCAGCGGCTTAAATCCCGCAAGAGCACTGCACCCGGACCCGATGGCATTCCAGGCCGAGCGTGGGTCCTGGCTCTCGAAGAACTTGGGCCCCGACTAAGAGGGCTCTTTAGCGCATGCCTCGAAAAAGGCCAGTTTCCTATGATATGGAAAACGGGGAAACTGGTCTTGATCCGAAAGGCGGGGCGGCCGGCAGACTCACCATCCGGGTACCGGCCGATCGTGTTGTTCGACGAGGTATGCAAGCTCTTTGAGCGTGTCATTGCAGAGCGCCTCGTCGGGCACCTCACACGCGTGGGGCCAGATCTGGCGGATAACCAGTTTGGTTTCCGTCGGGGACGCTCCACCGTGGACGCGATCATGCGTGTCAAGACCCTGACGGAGGAAGCGATATCACGGGGCGAGGTGGTGATGGCGGTGTCTCTCGACATCGCCAACGCCTTCAACACCTTACCCTGGAGTTGCGTTATGGAGGCGCTCAATTATCATGGAGTGCCTCCTTACCTCCGTCGCATTGTCGGGGCTTATTTGTCTGAGAGAGCCATAGCTTACCCGAGTTGGCTAGGGCCAGGGCGGCGAGAAGTATCGTGCGGTGTTCCACAGGGATCGGTTCTAGGACCGCTCCTGTGGAACATCGGCTACGATTGGGTGCTGCGCGGTCCGTTGCTCAGAGGAGTCGGCGTAACGTGCTACGCCGACGACACCCTCGTTACGGCGCGAGGAGCAACGCACCGGGATGCAGCCCTAAAAGCCACGGCAGGTGTTGCTCAAGTCGTGGGTCGAATACGGCGGCTGGGCCTAGAGGTGGCCCTGCACAAATCTGAGGCTCTGTGCTTTCACGCACCTCGGAAGGGGCCGCCAACGGGAACTAGCATACAAGTAGGGGGCGTTAGCATCGGCATCGAGCCCTCGATGAAGTACCTAGGGCTGGTACTCGATAGCCGATGGAACTTCGGAGACCATTTCCGAAGCTTGGTTCCAAAACTGAGGGGGGCAACAGCTGCGCTTTCGCGATTGTTGCCCAACATAAGGGGACCCAACGCTCCCTGCAGAAGACTGTATCTCGGGATCGTGCGGAGTATGGCTCTGTATGGGGCTCCCATATGGGCGGAATCTCTGACGGTTCGCAACGTTGCAAGACTGCATAGCCCGCTGAAGGCAATGGCCGTCAGGGTGATAAGAGGATACCGTACGATCTCCGTCGAGGCGGCATGTCTCCTAGCCGGGACCCCTCCATGGGACTTGGAAGCGAGGGCCCTTGCGTCGCTGTACCAGTGGCACAAGGAGGCGCTGGAGCGGGATCAGAGGCCTGTGCCCCGAGAAATCGAGGCCCAGAGATCCTTACTCCGCCAAGAGCTCATGGAGACATGGAAGGTGCGACTTGAGCAACCAAAGTGGGGACACACTACAATTGAGGCGGTGAAGCCGGTCATGGAGGAGTGGTTGGAGAGGCGCCATGGCAGCCTAACCTACCGAGTGTCACAGATGCTTACCGGGCACGGGTGCTTTGGAAAGTACCTGTGGCGCATACACCGGGAGGTAACACCTGAGTGCCAGCATTGCGGTGACTGCAGCGAGGATACGGTGCAGCACACACTGGCGGAGTGCTCAGCTTGGGCACTGCAGCGCCGGGACCTCGTTGCTGGCCTGGACGTGGGCATTCTCACGCTGGAGACCATGGTGAGGGCCATGGTCTCCAGCTGTGGAAAGTGGGACGCTGCTGCGTCTTTCTGCGAGCAAGTTATGCTCGAGAAAGAGGCAGCGGGGAGGGAGCGGGAGAGAAATCTCCCTCCCGAGTTTCGCAGTAGGCGACGGGGTCGTCGCCGGTTGCTGTTTGCCCAAGACTATCGGCCTCCATGACTAAGGGCCTGAGAACGGCGAGTCGGCTGCTCGTCGTTCTTACAGAAGCAGGCCAAGACAGTGGCATGTCTCTTCGCCCCTCATAGTAGTGGGATAGCACCCAACTATCCCCCCTTCCCCAAGTAGCGGGGTAACACCCGAACAAACACCCCAGACGCGGGATTGTACCCGAACCATTTAGGCGAGGCCGCGGTGGTAGCCAAAGTCTGCCGGGAGCCCTGGGACATCCTTCCGAGGGCTTACCCGGGACTTCCGGCCATAGACTATTGTAGGGCATTGTGTGGTTTTAGTCGGTAGGAGTCCGGCATAGCATCCATGTAGGATTTCCACACATAAAAAAAAAAAAAAAAAAAAAAAAAAAAAAAGGCCTCGCGAGCGCCCAGGAAAAAACAACCTGTGAGGAATTATATCCCTTATGATCCCATCATATATAACGGGGACCTTTTTCTCCCTTATTTTCCGCCCTATTAAAAAAACTTTCGACAAAAGTTGTATTTTTATCTTTTCGTAGATCAATGATTTTAAATCAATGAACATGTGTGCCAAGTTTGGAGAAAATTGGTTAACAAATGCGTCTTCTAGACCGAAGCTGACATGTACACACACATACGGACGAAAGCAAAATCGTCTATACTGTGGAATCGAAGACCCAAACTCAAAGTGCCTTTTCACACGTACCGGTAGCCGGGTAGCCGGTGCCGGGTAACCGGCGCGGCGGCGGCGGTGAATGCAAGCGTTTGGCGGACAAATCACGCCGGTACGTGTGAAAGCTATAGTACACGGCCATATACCCACCCTACCCGGCACCCGGCAACCGGTACTTGTGAAAAGGGGCAAAGACTCGCATCTCCATATATTCAATATACTCTGTGGACTAGCACTCTTCGCTCTCTGGGTCAATAAGTTATATTATTAAAGTAAGTACATTTTTTCGAACTGACAGATTGATAAAACAATGACCTCCTTTTAAAATCAATTGGCCAGTACAACAGCACTGTATATTGTAGTTTGACTCGGCCGGGTTTTAGAAATAAATGCCTACAGCCGCGCGGTACGTAAGCATGCGATAGGGCTGCCCACCTACAGCATTTTAATAATATGTGCCTACTTTGATTTTCTATTTAGTATTGCGATTGTAAATATGTGCATACATACATTCATATAGTCACGCCTTTATCCCTGAAGGTGTAGGCAGAGGCATAGTATACGCCCACATTTTACCTTATAGTTTTACGTACGCGTATATATAGTGAGTATAATGCAGTTCATTTTTTTCAATCCGCCCACAAGGCCTTCAATCTGTATTAAGGATTGTCGTTTTACTGACGACCGGCTTCAATTTCGAGTAAATATGTACCTTTTTTATTTAAGCAAAAAAATACTTTGTGAGTAATAATATAATATCCCCGCAACGGCTGGCGGCGCGGGGCGGCGGCGTGGCGGCGCAGAGCCTGTTATCTACTAACGATGGAGTGAGACGGGTATAGAAATTTGAAAACGAGTAAGCGGCGTAGACAATAATAATTAATCGGCTCATCAAATGTTTCGTCAGTGATAGAATCAAGGAATTCTAGTCTTTATAATCATTGCGTAAAATTTTTGATTTACAAAATTAAAACTATTTTTCGATTTGAAAGTACTAGTCAGTCTCTAGTACACTAGTACTTTTCGTACATTGTCAAGTTGTGTTAAATTTTGGAAGTTCATATTTGTCTCTATGCGTGTAATAAAAATCAAAGGTAACAAAAATGCTGTCAATCAAAGTCATACGGTTTGTTTCTTTGTGGATGACCGATGTTACAGTACACTTAGCGTGTACTGTAACATCGGTCATCCACAAAGAAATGAATACTCTTGAAACATACCTAAATCATTGCTCTCAATTAAATAACTACGAACTGACAACGGAACTAAATGTACTACCTACACGTACTAGAGTTCTGAACTAGTTTTTTTTTGGATATTGTACTATATTGGATCGCACCGTTCACTGACTGAGCAAGTAGTCCATTGAAATGTTACAATTTAAGGACCGAATTTTGCATTTCTTAGAGGACGCAATTTTATTTTTGGGACATGTGTGGGGGGTCAACAGAAGCTTAACCTCAAGTTTGTGGGGTCGCCACCCTTGTCCCCCGGCCGCAATCTTAAAAAGGGGTGAAAACACTTTTTTCCCAATATCTCGGAAACTATGAGTCTTACAAAAAAATTGTGAAATCATAATTTGTAGCAAATTGTTTTGCCTACAAATATGTGAAACAAATTTTTGCCCTAAATTAAAAATTAAAGAAGTTATAAACAAAAAATTGAAAATAAAATTTTCTTTTTTGCTGTGTAGCGTTTTTTTTTAATTTCTCTTAAAAGATCATCTACAAGATTAGTCTGAGGTATTTTTTATGTAAAATGTATAAAAAATGTTATAGAGCAAAAAAGATTTTTTTTATAAAAAAATTCAAAATTTTTTGTTAAGTTATATACACATTTGTAGGCAACACAATATGCTACAATTTTTTTGATAAGAGTGGGGAAAAAAACACTTTTTTCGCAATATTTCGAAAACTATGAGAGTTTTCGAAATATTGCGAAAAAAGTGTTTTTTTCCCCACTCTTATCAAGATGGCGGCCGGGGGACAAGGGTGGCGACCCCACAAACTTGAGGTTAAGCTTCTATTGACCCCCCCACACATGTCCCGAAAATAAAATTGCGTCCTCTAATAAATGCAAAGCTCATGTAACCTTTCAATGGACTAAAGCACAAGTCTAGTTTTAAACACAAACTTATCTACTTCATGTAACTACCCAGTTCACTCGTGTCAATCACTTTGTTTAACTTTAGTCAACTAGTAGTATAGTACCAATTAGTACTTAAGTAAAATCAATTTCTAGTCTTACCTTTCGGAGTTTCCAGGTAATCTAAAAACGTTATCTCTGGGTATTGACGAATTCATGCAACCAAAACAAGCACAATAGACTCTAGTTGTCATATTAAATATTTTTAGTAAATAAAACACGCGCGGTTACTATCTAAAAAACGACACACCGTCCATTCGTCTACTCGGCACAATCGCCTGCTAGCGTGCTGAAAGGCCTGCCGAAAACGAGAATCGTAGGTATAGCTTGCGCTTCGTCCGTTTGTAGGGAGCTACAATAGTGGTTAGTACTCTTTATACTGTGACAACAGTTTTACAACACTATGGCAAAGACAAACAAGTCTGAGAAAAAATAATTTAATGACAAGCAAAAATGACAGTCTTAAATTTTTACCATCCGAGTATTTTTCATGAATTTATTCTATAATCTAAAGGTTTATTAGTGTCGAAATGTCCGCATAAATCTAACTAGAGTTCCTTGAAACGACTATGATCAGGATTGATAATTAAATGTAAGTAATTATGGAGTAGTCGAGATCCAATTTCTTTGTTTACTATATTTTTTAAGTCTGTTGAATTCCATACCTACCTACTTAAATATAGTTATAATAGGTACCTACCTATTATAACTATAACAATGATAAACAAAAACCGGCCAAGTGCGAGTTGGACTCGCCCATTAAGGGTTTCGTAGCAGCAAGTAACATAGGTAATATAAAAGTTCTTATAGTTCGTTGTAACTTTGACTGATGTTTTAACACGTTCGCAGTGGTAGTGATTTCACTAACCGGAAATTGCGGTTTATGACGTATTAAAAAAAACTACCACCTCTATCTCGTTTGAACTAATTTTCGTTGGTAGTTTTTATGGCAATGCATCATATATTTTTTTTAGATTTATCATTCTCTTAGTTTAGAAGTTAGAGGGGGGAAGGGGGACACACATTTTGCCACTTTGGAAGTGTCTCTTGCGCAAACTATTCACTTAAGAAAAAAATGATGTTAGAAACCTCCATAGCATTTTTGAAGACCTATCTATAGATACACACGTATGGGTTTGAAGAAAAAAAAATTAGAATTTCGGTTCTGAGTATGGGGACCCCCAAAATTTACTGTTTTTTTTCTTGTTATATATAAGAATCTTAATGCGGTTCACAGAATACATCTAGCTACCAAGTTTCAATAGCATAGACCTTATAGTTTCGGAGAAAAGTGACTGTGACACACGGACGGACAGACAGAAAGACAGACGGACAGACAGACGGACATGACGAATCTATAAGGGTTCCGTTTTTGCCATTTGGCTACGAAACCCTAAAAACTACACAAGTTATTTAATAATTATAGTTTGACCGGCCGGTAGCGCGCCGCAAACGCTACGTCCTGAAATTTTTAAATCTGTAATATCTTCGAAAATATTCATTTAAATCATATGCTGTAAAGGGCCGGATCTATATTAAATCAACAATGTATTTAAGGTATTTAATTGGATAAGGATTAATGCTGTATTCATAGTAAAATTAACTCTGCTGTATTGGTTGAAATCGATTCGAACATTAGCCATCATTTGTCGTTAAAAGTAAATGACAAACATTTTTAACAAAAAAACCGACTTCAAACAAAACCTAAAAAATGAAAAATAAAATTAACTTAACACAAAGTAATTAAGTACCTACCTATATTTAGAATTATCAGATATTATTGAATGTAATACTGAAATCAGTGCCAAGTAAAACTAGGTTTAGGTAGGTATTATTAATCTCTCATAGAAATATTGGCACCGACTTCAGTATTACCACAGTATAAAGAGTATCAGTATTGTAACTCCCTACAAACGGACGAAGCGCAAACTATACCTACGAGTCTCGTTTTCGGCAGGCCTTTCAGCACGCAAGCAGGCGCCGCAGTCGCGATTATGCCGAGTAGACGAATGGACGGTGTGTCGTTTTTTAGGTAGTAACCGCGCGAGGTTTATTTACTAAAAAAATTTAATATGACAACTAGAGTCTATTCTGCTTGTTTTGGTTGCATGAATTCGTCAATAACGCACCCAGAGATAACGTTTTTTAGATTACCTTTAAACTCCGAAAGGTAAGACTATAAATTGATTTTACTTAAGTACTAATTGGTACTATACTACTAGTTGACTAAAGTTAAACAAAGTGATTGACACGAGTGAACTAGGTAGTTCCATGAAGTAGGTATGTTTGTGTTTAAAACTAGACTTGTCTTGTGCTTGCTCAGTCAGTGAACGGTGCGATCCAATTTTAGTACAATATCCAAAAAAAAACTAGTTCAGAACTCTAGTACGTGTAGGTAGTACATTTAGTTCCGTTGTCAGTTCGTAGTTATTTAATTGAAAGCAATGATTTAGGTATGTTTCAAGAGTAATAAAATACTTACCTATTACTTTGTGCTAAGTTAATTTTATTTTTCATTTTTAACCGACGACCAAAAAACGAGGAGGTTCTCAATTCGTCTGTATTTTTTAGTTTTTGTTTGAAGTCGGTTTTTTTTTGTTAATTTTTTTTTTCAATATTTTTAGTGACGGGTAGACTGAAAATATATTTGTCTAGGGGTATTGTTCTCCCCAATACAAATTATTCAAGCCCAAACACAAGGTCACTGCTGTAAATCGTTAAGGAATTCCCTCGATTCGAGGGATTTCTTCGATTTCTCCAGGATCCCAGCATCCGATTCTGACTTCCTGTATATGGGACCACATGGAAAGCACCAGCTTTCAAATAAAAAAAGAATCATCAAAATCAGGTAACTCGTTTTTATTAAGCGATTTGCCGGTAACAAACATAAAAAAAATACAGACGAATTGAGAACCTCCTACTTTTTTGGAAGTCGGTTAAAAAATTTTATTGTGGGATATCCATAAGAGATAGACATAATATACCATCGCGGAGTTTTCTGTAGACCTTTTCAATGTGTACAATACTTAAACTACGATTTTTAATACGAGTCAGTAAAATGACATTTTCAGTGTTGCGTGTTTTTTGTCAAAAATAAATAGTGATGTGGTTAAATCGAGTTTTACAATTAAGTCAACAGCAAGTTAGTCGAGATTATATTTTTTATCCAGTATCAAACAGTAATTAAATGTTACATAAAACCACCTATACCGTATTTCAACTCATTCAAATAATGCAGTAAACAATCAATTTGGATCTCGATTGCTCCATAATTATTTCAATCAATCAATTAAATGAGCAAATCGCAGTCCACTGCTGGACTTAGGTCTCTCCTAATTTACGCCACAATACACGGTCCTGCGCCTTACGCATCCAGTCCCAGCCTGCGATCTTTACCAGGTCGTCGGTACATCAAGCAGGTGGACGTCCTACCCCACGTTTGCCGAACGCGTTCTCCACTCTAGAACTCGTTAGCTCCATCGGCCGTCGGTTCTTCTGCAGATATGGCTGGCCCACTGCCACTTCAATGTACTTATTCTGCGAGCTTTGTCGGCCACTTTAGTTCTCTGCCGGATAGTCTCATTTCGGAGTCTATCCCTCAAAGACACCCCAAGCATAGCCCTTTCCATAGCCCGCTGCGCAACCTTTAGAGCATTCACCAACCTCCGTATGACATAACGGGTAGAACGCACTGGTTGTAGACTTTGGTCTTCAGGCATTGCGGTAAAGGCGAATTGAAGACTCGACGCAGTTTGCGAAATGTTGCCCAGCCCGACCGTATCCTTCTGGCAATTTCCTTGTCCAGGTTCCCTTTGCCCAGCGTAAGTATACTCCTGAACGACCTCTAGCCTCGATCCCTCGACGTATATTGGCCCGGCGTAACGTGGTTATTAAACATAACCTTGGTTTTTTCCAAGTTCATGCCGTGACCAACACGTCGAGACGCTCCGTTCGGGCTATGCAGCATATTATTAAATAATTAATTATTTACCTACATTAAAATATAATCACTTTTCTAGGAACCATAATTTGTTTTATACAAACAATTCACACCAATTTTTACCTTGAAAATAATTTCATGAAAAATACTTTGATGACAAAAATTTAAAACTATCATTTTAGCTTGTCCATAAATTATTTTTTTCTACGACCATTTGGTAATTTGCTTAATACATAACCACAAGTCATATCTTTTTAAGCTTTTTTCTCGGCTTTTATAATAATGTTATAGCAAGCAATTTAATATGCTGGTAAGGTCCATATTTCTCCAATCATATTAAATATAATACGTATTGTAAATATGTAATAGATATTACATATAAATATATAAATAAATAAATATTTATATGTAATATCTATTACATGCTATCTGATCCCAAAGTAAGCTAGGAATAACCTGCTTGTGTTATAGGTATCACACCACGGATATTAATACTTATATACTTTTTAAATACATACATATTATACATAGAAACACCCAGACTCTTGAAACAAATATTTATGGGTCACACAAATATTTGTCTTCGGTGGGAATCAAGGGAGGCTGTCGTATTATAGTCGTAAATTTTATATTTACAATATAAAATTGTAAATTCAATAAAAAATACACTTTCACACCCAATAAAATAAAGAATGTTTTGACTGCCTCTGAGGCGCAGTCCCACCGGTTCGATTCCCACCGGAGACAAATATTTGTGTGACCCATAAATGTTTGTCTCAAGAGTCTGGGTGTTTCAATGTATAATATGTATGTATTTAAAAGTGCGAAGAAGGGCTCGTGGCCCCGCGGACTCAGTGTTCTGTAAACGATCACTGCAGTAAGCAACTTTCACTATGGCCGGTCCATGGATGGGTTTAATACTATCCATGTGATCACTTTGTGACATTTATTTGAGCGTTTCCGTGCTTCGGAAGGCACGTTAAGCCGTTGGTTCCGGTTGCCAGTAAAATGGCAGTCGTTAAGCTAAGTTGAAGGCTTCATTTCAACAGCAGGCAGTCACAACCTGCGCCTGTCCAATTAAACACGGCAATACGGCTCACCACCTATTACGTGGGACAAAGGTGAAATGTGGGCATATAATATGCCTCTGCCTACCCCTTCGGGGATAAAGGCGTGACCATATGTATGTATGTATGTAAAAAGTATATAAGTATTAATATCCGCGGTCTGATACCCATAACACAAGCAGGTTATTTATCCCTTCCCTAGCTTACTTTGGGATCAGATAGCGTTGTCTGAAATGCCGGTGAATATTTATTAATTTATTTTATTTATTTAATGTCTAAAATGTCTAAGTCTATTGATTGCCGAACATCACTATTGTAGCGGGTCACCCTTTTTTGTATCAGTGACAGTTGCACTTGTCATTTTACTGACTGAGATTAATAATCCGACTTTAGTCATTATTTTGATAAATCTCGTGGGGTTCAGCCTGCGTTTGCAATGTAAGCGGGAAAAATGTAATTATTTACGACATCACATTAGAAAACTTAAAAATAACAGTATTTCTCCACTATTTAATGAATGTTATCAATACATATATATATATATATAATAAAATCGTAACAGGTCGCTGTCTGTACATGGAAGATAAATAAGAAAAAATATTATAGGGGGGCTTTATGAACGCAATAGAACCCAAAACAATGATTTTTAGAATTTTTGTCTGTTTGTCTGTATGTTTGTATATCTGTTTGTCTGTACGGTTGTGCACGCTAATCGCAGTAACCGCTCAACCGATTGCAATGCGGTTTTTTTTATTGTGTTGAGGTTTGCTCCAGTTAACATTTAGCGTTTGTTTTATGTAAATCGGTTTAGAAATAAAAGAGTTATAACACTTTTAAGAATCAGATATTTTGAAAATTTTAATTGTAGGGGTTTCTTTGAATGTGAGTGATCCTAAACTGGCGTGTTGGCAATTGCGTGTTGCGTGTTGACAATTCAGTCCACGCCTTCGGCGCGGACTGAATTGTTTAAAAATAGTCTTAATCATTAAGCTCTTTTATGATTAAGCAAACAGGGCAGTTTCAGACGCTGCTTGATGACTCTGATGAAGAAATACCTTTCCTTTCATACACCTTATGTGACGTAGAAAAAGAAAAAAACAGTCTAACTGAGAACCTCCTACTTTTTTTTAAGTTGGCTGGCTACGGGACCAGAACGACTATTCCCATTTACAGAAACCAGAACATTTTTTAACCAACTTCAAAAAAAAGGAGAAGAATCTCAATTAGACTGTTTTTTTCTTCAGATAGTGAGTAAGCTTTACAATAAAAACATATTTTACTTGGTCTTTCTTTATTTTAAGATACTATGTTGTTTAAAAGAAATTGGTCCTTATTAAAGACTCTTTCGGTTGGTATCATAAAATACAGGCTGATTTTTTTTCCACATCTCCCTGGTTCGGTTCCCGGCTCAACCAGGTGATTTTTCAAAAATCTTTAAATGCAGTTTTACTTACTTTTGAAAATAAAGGAATGTTTCCTTTCAGCAAAACTTGCCATTATCAATATTAAGGGTACTTTCCCTCCAACTACCGTCTTTAAATTCCACCCTGTATAATGTATAAGATGTCGGAGTAGACACGCGCCAGCTGTTTTTAAAAAAGCGCAGGCCCGCTGACCTGGAGTAGGTCATCGGATCTGCTTACGCTTTATTACACTTAGAGATGGCTATCTAGATAAATAACAGTAACTACTTAAGCATTTATAAGGCAGCAGAACACTGGGATATTTATTTCAGAGGCACAGCAATAAAAACAAATGGAACACCAATAACTTTTATTCTAAATTAAAACCAACATAGAATCTACTCACAATGTTTTCTCTTCAAAATCCAGCAGCAAAGTGAAAGTTAGTCTCCGGCCCAGATCGCTGTCTATTTATTAATCCCCGCCACTCAAATTGCTGTCACAAAACACGTGGCTTAATTTTTAATGTTTTCCTAATAAATCAAAGATTTGCGCTTCAATTTGTTTTTGATAAATCGATTATTTAATTCAATAACTTAAACAATCGGCTTACGTGAAAGAAATCGTCAAACGTTCTTAATTTACAGTAAAATGAACCCTGTCGAAACAATAGGAGTAACAAGAAATCCTATTTGTGATTAAAAACATTTAAGAGCCTACCAGACGCCAAATTGTTCAAATAAGATAGAAGATATACATTTTAGCGTGCAAGAAAGAGAGAGATGCGATCGGTTTTTGTGCGCTTTTAACGAAATAAATTAATTATAAGAAAACTATAACCAATATGAAAAAAATGCTCTAGTGCAAATGAAGATTTTACTATTGTCTTTCTTATAAATATTTTATATTATAAAAACAACTTATAACATACGAGATCTAGCTTAAAATTTCACGAAATCGAGGTATTTTTAACACAAAAATCTATCGAGGATTTTATCAGTAATCGTGTTTCGAGCCTAGAGCGTTTTTAGTTCATGAACTGAAGTTGTGTGTTCAAATTTTAATTCAGCAGACCTCACGAGTCCTGAGATCTAGATCAAAGTAATAGTCTATTTGGCGTCATATGGACTCTTAAAATGCCGACAATGTTCGTGTTAATTGTTATTAAGAATTTAACAATAGTTTTTATTGTAGGTTCTTACGAACCTACATACTCACATCACACTTAGGTAATTTAAATAGTTCAACACTACATCAGGTTATACAAATCAGTGTTAACAAATTCTACAACTATTTCCATTCGAACCTTATATCACAATATAGTATAGTAAGGTATCAGTAAAGTTGCTCATTGTAATGGTTTAAATCTATTTGTAATCAAATAGATTTTAATTAGTAATTCTCGGTGCGGCGACATAAATATATTGGGTGTAACAAAATTGACTCTCCAAATTTCGTCACGTGACGTGGCATCAGTCAAGAAACATTACAAAAATGAAGAAAAAAAATTTGAGAGGTGTCAAGGGACACCCGGATGTGGAACGAAGTTCCTTTCGATTAATTAGTGAAGGAATTGTAATAAAATTTAATTTTAATTTAAAAAGAAACAGAAACAAATAGAAAAACAAACGTAAAAATAAAAAAATGTGTGTGCGTGTAACCTTTACGCGCGATTGAAGTAAAACTTCTTTGCCATTGACCTAAATTTATATTACTCGTACCCTTAGACCATATATCACGGGACTAGCCTTTGCGAACCACCGCATACAAAAATATTCTGCCAGTTTTCATACAAGTGAAGGGGGAAACACAAAGAAATATAAAATTTCATTGCATTGAAAAATGTATTAATCGACAAACGCGTAATGGCTGTTGTGTGTTAATTTTTATTGTACAGTCAACTACAATGAAATGTACTAGTTTAATCATATAAAATGATGTACTGATGTACAGTGCTTTTTATAAAGCCAAAAGACCAAATGGTCATGTTCATGTGCAATGGCAGAAAACAATGCTTAAGTAAGGCGTATCCTGTGGTTAGATGATCTAAGCTCGTATAGATAGTTCAACTCATCAGTGCGCGCGGCGCTATGTGTGCGTGCGCCAGTAATTATACAGCTTTAATTTGTGTGGCAGTGACGCGGCCGTCTTCACAGAGTACATTTGTATATTATGAGGTAGAGACGTAACTCGACTTATTGACGACACCAGCGATGCCAAGCAGTCTTTGCGGGAAACTCTCTGCGTAGCCGCGAAATAAAAAATATAATAAACAAAAAGCATACAGCGTCATCTATCACGTTTTGAAGGCAACTCTTACGTTATAATGAAACGAAATTAAATGTTATGGCAAGTCTCAATGTAACTGCAACGTTGACATCCTGTGTAAGTTGGTTACATTATAATTCATTACACAGTGTTCTAAGTGATTATACCATGGGTACAGTCGTTAAACAAAATGTCTAGTTGTTCACGGAGAAAATGTTTAAGAAGTCAGATAAATATTTTTGATGTGTCAATTCGATCTAATTAATATTTTTTATCACTATATAAATATTATTATAAAACAAAGCCCCCGCCGCGTCTGTCTGTTCACGATAAACTTTAAAACTACTGCATTGATTTTCATGCTGAGATCACCAATGATTCTTGAGAACGGTTTGCGTACTTATAAGAGTCTGTTGCGTTTGTTTGACATTGACTAAAATATAACGATATTAGTTGGAGATGTCGAAAAAAAATAAGGTGTTAAAGAAAGAAAGAAAGAATAAGAAATTTATTTCACATAGGCATATACAGATGCTCTTGTAAAACGTCCGGAATATAAATCAAAATTTCTACCACCAGTTCACAACGCGACCCACCTGAGAAGAACTGGCAAGATACTCAGCGGGTTATTATTTTTAGTACTCTATTTACAAAATGAATCTAAAAACTTTGCATTTTAACAATTGGGAATCTGGGAGATCTGAGAATAAGAGAATGGAGAATGGAGGAGAATCTGCATTTAACGCAAAACGCTGCCTAAATCCTTCGAGGCATAACAAAATAATGTAGGGTAAAATTGTGTAACTTATAAAGGCCTACAGAATAGTCAGAAAATGATAGAGCCCAAATTCTAATGCAAAATAAAATAGAAATGCAGAGATGGTCGACAGAAGAAAACATTGCTTATACAGCAAATATGACCAAAAATTCACTGTATGACTTGATTTAAAAAGTAAAAAGACCATACTCTATACTCTAAAAAAACTGTTGAGGGTCGAGAGTCTGTACATGGAAGATAATTTGAAAATTTTAATTGTAAGGCGTTCTCTATTCGATACTGAAGCCGAAAATGTAATTAAATTTTTTTATGTCTGTCTGTCTGTCTGTATTCCGATTAAGTATCACGCTGTAACTACTAAATTGATTTAAATGAAACTTGGTACAATCTGAGCTTATGATCCGAAGAAGGTGCTGGGATACTTTTGATCCCGATATTTTGCGTGGTTATTTTGTCAGAGAGCAGGGCAGTTTTACACGCGGCTTGATGAGTCTGATGAAGAAATACCTCTCCTTTCGTACACCTTATGTGACGCAAACGAAGTTGCAAGGGTCAGCTAGTTTGTTATATGATTTATGACATACTTCAGGCTTAAAAGTTCTTCGGTTACCACCGTAGAGGGAGAATATACCGTTACCACCATATCATCCTGAAGTCAACGCAATCTAAAATGTAGGAGGAATTGAAAAAAAAAAAAAATAATGCTTCGCTTAACATCGAACAAAATGTGATGGGAATAATGAAATTAATAAACGAACGTTTAGTTCAAATTGATGAAGAGATGTGGCGTAATACAAAGTAAGTAGAAGAATACTATGGACATTTTGATATCGAATCTGGATTTATAATTAGCGTTGTAGAGAGATAGAGAGCAGCGAATCCTTAAATTTCTCAATTTTATTCTTCTAGCAGCGATACATATTAATATGTTTACCATACATTTCACCCATTAAGTTTTTATTTTAGTTAAACAAGAGTTTTTTATTTTGTACTTCACTGTACCTCTTGTCACACACACGAAGTCACTGTGTTTATACTAGGTTTACCCACACATAGGGCCGCGCGCACAGATGAGTTGAACTTACTATACCTAATACCATTCGAATTTTGAAAAGCGGAAACGCATTTCCGCTATTCAAAATTCGAATCGTTAAAAATCTGAGTTACTCCCTAGTCGCGCCTAAAGAAGTTTTACTTCAAATATCTGAGTGACTCCCTAGTCACGCCTAAAAAAGTTTTACTTTAAAAATGTGAGTTGCTCCCTGGCCGCGCCTAAAGAAGTTTTTCTTCAAAATCTGAGTTACTCCCTAGTCGCGCCTAAAGAAGTTTTACTTCAAAAACTTTTCAGAGCGAAACTTTACTTCAAAAATTGAGTTACTCACTAGTCGCGCCTAAAGAAGTTTTACTTCAAAAATCTGAGTTACTCCCTAGTCGCGCCTAAAGAAGTTTTACTTCAAAATCTGAGTTACTCCCTAGTCGCGCCTAAAGAAGTTTTACTTCAAAAAACTTTTCAGAGCGAAACTCCTATTTGCTTTGGTGTTGCTCGTAGAGTTGATGTTCGTTCCCCTTGCTAGCACTGCCACTACCACTATCACTACCACTACCAAAAGTGTCGTGCCTACTTTTGGTGATATTTTTTTCCGTCTAGCCCCCTTTCGCAACTCGCGATTTAGGAACTTCGTTCCAAAAATCACATGAATACTTTAACCGTAAATCCGTTTTAAAGGTCCTATAAATTTTTATTATCACCCTTTTTAGGGTTCCGTAGCCAAATGGCTATGGGCTATGGTTGAAACTTGGTAAGAAGATGTATTCAGTGAACCGCATCAAGATATTTATATAAAACTAGAAAAAAAGCAGTTATATTTGGGGGTCCCCATACTCAATACTGAAACTTAAAATTTTTGTTTTCATCAAACCCAGTATCTATAGATAGGTCTTCAAAAATGCTATTGAGGTTTTTAACATCATTTTTTTCTAAAGTGAATAGGTACTTTGCGCAAGAGACACTTCCAAAGTGGAAAAATGTGTGTCCCCCCCTCTAACTTCTAAATTAAGAGAATGATAAATCTAAAAAAAATATAATGTACATTGCTATAAAATCTACCAACGAAAATTAGTTTCAACGAAATCGAGTTGGTAGTTTTTTTTTAATACGTCATTAACTGAAACTGAGATAAATCACTACCACTGCTAACGTGTTAAAACATAAATGAAAGTTACAACGAACTACAAGAACTTTTATATTATGTTATTTGCTGCTACGGAACCCTTCATGGGCAAGTTCAACTCGCACTTATCGCTACTGAGCGGCAGTAGAAAGCGACAACGACAGCCAGACGGGTGCTCCGTGTTTGTTTTGCCACGGCGACCATGTTACCTCAAATTGCCGCGGTAAAAAACGAATTCTTAATGTGCGACAAAAAAAAATTACCCCGCTTTTTTTAATTAAATATTTGTATTTGATTTCCGATGCCAAGTCATCTCATGAAATTTGGAGAGGTGATAATGAAAATTTATAGGACCTTTTAAACGGATTTACGGTTAAAGTATTCATGTGATTTTTTATTTTTCATTTTTGTAATGTTTCTTGACTGATGCCACGTCACGTGACGAAATTTGGAGAGTCAATTTTGTTACACCCAATGATATTTAAGTAAAGATATGCTACCTTCATACAAAACAGCATTCAGTTATTGTTGAGTTATAATTTCACGTGCTTACCTATCGGTACCTAATAGATTTCATCTATGAATGCGATAGAGAATACAAAACGTTTAAAACAGAGAGGGATAGCTATCTGTGTCGTTTTGCACACAGCAGCCGACCACAACACGACTTGTTTCGCTCGCAGCTATTAGCCCACACCCCACAGAGTACATTTGTATATTATGAGATAGAGACGTCACTCGACTAAGTGACGACACCAGCGCGGTGCCAAGCAGCTATTACAAGAAACTTTCTGACTGCGTGACCATGAAATAAAAATCGAGTGTAACAAATACATTTAAGAGCCTACCAGACGCCAAATTGTTAAAATAAGATAGAAGATATACATTTTAGCGTGCAAGAAAGAGAGAGATGCGATCGGTTTTTGTGCGCTTTTAACGAAATAAATTAATTATAAGAAAACTATAACCAATATGAAAAAAATGCTCTAGTGCAAATGAAGATTTTACTATTGTCTTTCTTATAAATATTTTATATTATAAAAACAACTTATAACATACGAGATCTAGCTTAAAATTTCACGAAATCGAGGTATTTTTAACACAAAAATCTATCGAGGATTTTATCAGTAATCGTGTTTCGAGCCTAGAGCGTTTTTAGTTCATGAACTGAAGTTGTCTGTGTTCAAATTTTAATTCAGCAGACCTCACGAGTCCTGAGATCTAGATCAAAGTAATAGTCTATTTGGCGTCATATGGACTCTTAAGTAAACTTGAATCTTTAAGAGAAAATGGTTTTAAGATCGTAAAAAGTAATAATAAACAACTTGGGCAGAAAAGTAGTCTTACTTATATGATCCTATGTAACGAAACCATACCGCGATTTAAAAAAAGGCACAGCGCCATCTAGTTGTGAATTTTTAACTAAAATAATATATTTTTTAATATTGCATACAGCGCCAACTACCACGTGTTTCTGGAAACTCTTACGTTATAATGAAACGAAATTAAATATCATGACAAGTCTCAATGTAAATGCAACGTTGAGAACCTACGTAAGTTGGTTACATTATAATTCAATGCTCAGTTCTAAGTGATAACACCATGTATTAGCCGACTCAATGGAATTATAACAATTGTGCGACTTTGTCCGCAACAGTTTTTGAGCGGTAATGCGATATCTACCTCTTTTTTACTATAACATCATTGGTTACACCCATATATTTTGATATCATTCTTTTCTAAACGAAATAGTTTGCGCGAGAGACACTTCCAAAGGTGAAAATGTGTGTGTCCCCCTCTAACTTATAAAATAATAATAATAACACATCATAAATATATGATGTACATTGCCATGTTCACTTCCACCGCAAATTGGTTTAAATGAAGGTTTTTTTTTAAAACGTCATAAACCACAATTTTCGTCTTTCATTCAATCAACTCAAAAATAAAAAAAAAACATAATTTTCATATAAACATAAACCTTATGCTGCTACGGAACCCTTCATGGGCGAGCCCGACTCGCACATGGCTGGTTTTACAGTGAAATGATTGTGAATTTGTGATCAATATAGCTCGCCAGTAATACTTTACATACTCTCGATAGATGGCGCTGTGCTAAAATCTGAACCGCGCTATGGTTTCGTTACACACAGTAATTCATTATTAGCGCCGCTGTATGGTAAGTTAAATTTTATGCAGTTGATGCTTACTAAAAAGCCTAATTTTTGAAGTAGTCTCTTTCATGACTGCCCGTTTATTCACTACTAGCTGTTGCTCGCGACTTCGTACGCGTGATATGCTGTACATGACAATTGCCAATTGATCGTGTCGGGACCCCTTATGACCTATCCAGTGTGACCGTTTTCAGTATTTTAATACTTTTTAGGGTTCCGTAGCCAAATGGCAAAAACGGAACCCTTATAGATTCGTCATGTCTGTCTGTCTGTCTGTCCGTCCGTGTGTCACAGCCACTTTTCTCCGAAACCATAAGGCCTATGCTGTTAAAACTTGGTAAGTAGATGTATTCTGTGAACCGCATCGAGATTTTTATATAAAACTAGAAAAAAATCAGTTAATTTTGGGGGTCCCCATACTAAGAACTGAAACTCAAAATTATTTTTTTCATCAAACCCATACCTACGTGTGGGGTATTTATAGATAGGTCTTTAAAAATGCTATTGAGGTTCCTAACATCATTTTTTTCTTAAGTGAATAGTTTGAGCAAGAGACACTTCCAAAGTGAAAAAATCCCCCCTCCCATCTAACCCGCCGCTCAGTGCCGATCGTGTCGCTTTAAGGTAAGACCGCACTGGGCGAACTGCACTGCAGCGGAACTGCGCGACACGACGCGACAAAATATTCTTTATATGAAATTGTATGAGGCAACACGCACTAAGCGGCAACTGAACTACACTTCAGCCGACTGCAGCGGAACTGCGCGACAAAGTTGATTAACTCACCAAAAGTGTCGCGACCTGCCGCGACGTGTAGTTGCAGTGCAGTTCAGTTGCCGCTCAGTGCGGTTTAGGCCAACTTCATTTTCATAGTCAGTAGGGATGCAATATCGTTTATTAAAAATATCGATTTTGTAATATCGATATTTATCAAAAGAAAATATGAAAAATTGGCAAAATCTTTTGCTATTTCCTTATAAAGTATTACATGCTAAATTTAGTGACGAGACTATATCTCTCACACAAAAAATTAAAAATAATTGATCTAACCCCACACTTCCGACACAAAATTGCTGTTTTTCTGGAAATTATAACAAAAAGATTTATGATGTTAACAAGCTTGTAGAAGCAAAAGTTAGCGACGGAGATTTAAAAGGAGCCGCACGTCTCCTGTTTTCAAGTGATGTACTGTCTCCAGATACAACAGATACCCTTACGTCTTTACAGACAAAACATCCCTCAGCTCCAGTCTCGGACTACGTTCTGGACCCGCCTACATCACCCGATGTGTGTTTACTTGCACAGGATAAGGACACAGTGAGTGCGATTAATGCTTTTAAAGTCGGATCAGCAGCTGGTCTTGATGGTCTTTCTCCACAACACCTAAAAGACCTAACCTCTCACTGTGTGGGTGATGCAGGTAAGCACCTCATCGGTTGTTTAACAAAATTAGTAAACCTCATGCTCTCTGGTAACATTAACCCTGAGATCGCTCTTGTTATCTATGGAGCTAATCTCATTGCTCTCACTAAAAAAGACGGAGGAGTCCGTCCTATTGCTGTTGGGTCCACTTTTAGGCGTTTAGCATCCAAAATTTCTGTCCGATACATCTTGTCAAAATTACAACAAAAATTTGAACCGACTCAATTAGGGTTTGGTACCAAAGGTGGGTGTGAGGCGGCGGTCCACGCCTTACGCACCTACCTTAATAAAGGTGAGTGTGAGGTTTTGCTGAAAATTGATGTCAAAAATGCTTTTAATTCGGTAAACCGTGACATCCTGCTGTCAGAAATTAGAAGCAATGTTCCTGAAATTTATAACTATTTACTTAACTGTTATCACGAACCTTCCAAATTAATGTATAAATGCAACGAACTTTCTTCTGAAGTCGGTTGCCAGCAGGGTGATCCCCTCGGACCAGCCATTTTCAGCCTAGCCATTAACCCCATCATTCAAAATTTAAAGTCAAAATTTAACGTCTGGTATTTAGATGACGGGACTCTTGGAGGTGATGCAGTTTCTGTTCTGTCAGATCTTATAGAAATTAAAAATAAATTTCATTTAATTGGTTTGGAATTAAATTTTAATAAGTGTGAATTATTTTTTCATAATAATCACATCAATTTCAATTTATTTATTTATTTATTTATTTAAAAACTTTATGCACAAATTTGTACAGAGGTGGACTTAATGCCATAGGCATTTTCTGCCAGTCAACCTTAGGGTGCTGCAGAGATAAATAAGTGGAGGAAGGTGCTCTTTGTTGATGTTGACACATTTCAATGGTACACATAAATAGATATTATAAGTACTTTAATCGAATACATATACAAACCTACATACACATACATACTAGTACGGTACATAAACATAATACATACATATAATGATACACATATATATATATAACATACATACATATATATAACATACATACATATATATACACATTCAAATAGCATTGTAAAAGTCATTGAATAGATAGTTTTCCTAATCTTTATAAAGCTCGCGTACTTTATGTTTAAATGTAGAACGATTGGTGCATGTCCTGACTTCCGGCGGAAGCGCATTCCAGAGGCGAGTTGATTGCACTAAGAAGGAAGAACTATTCATAGTTGAAGCGTGAGTAGGGCAGAGAAGAAGGCGATTATTTAAAGAGCGCAAATTTTTGTCATGATTAGAGCAGAGTAATTTGAGATGAGATGTCAAGTAAGAAGGAGCATTAGAGTAGTTCAACAGTGAAAACAGCATAGTTACTGTACGCAAATTACGACGCTGTCGTATAGGCAACCAACCCAACTCGGAACGATACACCGAGACATGATCGTACTTACGAACGAAATCGAAAACGAATCGAATGCAATTGTTGAGAAGCCGATCGAGTTTATTGAGCAGATCTGCATTCAGGTCGAGATAGCACACATCACCATAGTCTATGATGGGGAATAAAAGAGTTTGAACAAGCATTGCCTTGGTTTTCGGTGGAAGAAAGTTCTTGAGTCGATAGAAGGCACGTAATGTTCCTGTTACTTTCTGACAAACGTTAGTTACTTGAGCTCTCCAATCAAATGTTTTATCAAGGTGCAGACCTAAGTTCTTTACGCTAAGGGTAACCGGAATAGTTATAGTGTTAAACACTATTGAAGGCAAAGCAACACCATCAAGTCTGCCCATCATTATATTGCTCCCAATTATGATGCCCTGACATTTACCAGGATTAACGGTAAGCCCAAAGCGGTCACACCAGTGCCCCATAGCGTTTAGATCGGTGTTTATTTTTATAATGGCTTCCTGAACATTTTCCACCCTTGTTTGGCTGTACAACTGCAGATCATCTGCATACAGATGATACGCACACTGAAGTTCTTTGGTTAAGAGGTTAATAAATATGGAAAACAGAAGAGGAGAGAGTATACCGCCTTGAGGAACACCAGCGTCTAGATTGCGCCAAGTCGATGATTTCTCATCAACGCGAACCGA
The DNA here is from genome assembly GCA_933228765.1 of Miltochrista miniata. Taxonomy (NCBI): domain Eukaryota; kingdom Metazoa; phylum Arthropoda; class Insecta; order Lepidoptera; family Erebidae; genus Miltochrista; species Miltochrista miniata. The sequence goes on along the minus strand of OW121758.1, from coordinate 35,890,874 downwards.
CTGCTGACGTCCCCGAACATAAGATGAGAACCATTCCAATTCGTCAGATGAAATCTTTAGGTGGGCAAGGATAGCTAACAGGATATCATGATTGACACAATTAAATGCGTTAGAAAAATCTACTAGAACTAGCACTGTCACTTCACCTTTCTCCATACCCGCCTTAATATCTCCCGTTACCTTTAAGAGAGCTGTCGTTGTACTGTGACCTGTCCTGAAGCCAGATTGTAGTGGGCTAAGAATGTTATTGAGACGCATAAACTTGGTCAACTGACTGTGCACACACGATTCGAGCACCTTCGACAGAAACGGGAGGATGGAGATTGGGCGATAGTGACTAGGCATAGAAGGATGGGAATTTTTTGGGAGAGGAAGGACATAGGCTTTACGCCATGTAGTAGGAAATCGGTGTGTTTCAAGGGAAAAATTAATGATATAGGAAATAGCAGGAAGGAGTTGGTCTAGAATGGTTGTGATCATACGACGACTAATGTTGTCGCAACCTACAGCCTTGGAAGTTATGGACATTATAACCTTTTTGACCTCAACTGACGTAACTGGAGAAAATTTAAAAAGCTCATGATTGGGACCGGCAAGGCCGGCCACATAGCTGACCGTTTGACGCTTGGTTAGGTCATCAATTTGAAAAGAGGTGGAGAAATAACAATTAACGACATCTAACTCAAGCGTCTTGGGCAACTCCATCTGCCTTACCTTGCCAATACCTAATGACCTCAGAAACTTCCATACATCAGTAGGTGATGAGGAAGATATGTTAGCATAGATATGTCGGCGTTTGGCGTTGCGTATCATCTGGTTACAGTGATTCCTAGCTGTTTTGTAAGCATTCCAGTCCACCTCCCTACGGCCCTTCTTAAAAATTCGAAATGCTTTGTCCCTACGTGTCATAGCCTTGCGAACCTCAACCGTTAGCCAAGGAGCTGGGGGACGTTTTAACTTCACCTTCCTGACTGGGGCATGAATATCATAGAGGTTACTAACTATTTCATTAAAAACAAGAACCTTCTCATCAACAGTATGCGCCTCAAGTAGTGGATCCCAGTCAATTGCCGATGCATCTTCACTTAATTTAGTGATATCCATTCGACCAAAGCAACGCTTGTGAAGTATTTTGGGTTTAAGTTTAGGAGGCTTAAGGATATAGGAAATGAAAATTAAGTCATGATGAGAAAAAGCTGGAGCAAGATATTGACCGTGAGAGGAAACTAGAGAAAGCGAAGAAGTTAAAATTAAATCTAGCCAAGTGTCAGGTACATCTTTATTATGATGTGTTGCCTGGAGTGGCAGTACATGAAGACTGGCAGATTGAATAATATGCATTAGCTTAATAGCTCGCGTTGAGCTGCTTTCCAGAAGATTTGTATTAAAATCACCCATGATGATGTGATGCTCATAGTCAGACCCCAAGGATTCTAAGACCGATTCGATATCAGTGAAGTAATTGACAGAGGGTGGGCAATAAACAACACCAAGTAGAATTTTGGTGCCTTTAACCCATACCTCAAGAAAAAGATATTCTGCTGTAGCAGAATACTGAGAGGGAGACGAAGCAATGATTTTGTGAGGAAAATCGCTGCGAAGATATATTGCGACCCCACCCCTTTCCTTACCTGTTCTGTCATTCCGAATCAGAATGAAGCCAGGAAGTGGGTATGTAGTTGAGAGATGATGAGGCTTTAAAAAAGTTTCTGAGATCAGGACAGCATGGATGTTCGAATCCGCAAACGTTTCAAAGAGATCACTGTGATGATATGGCACACTTTCAGCATTTATGTGACATACATTGAGCGTTCTGCCGCGTTCCAGCTCAAATTTACTGCGAAGTACTTCACCAAGTGTATTAGTTACTGAGGAAAAACTATCATTCTCAGATAATAAATCCGAGTCGCTGACAGAATAATAAGAAGAATTATCATCTGACAAGTTAGTCATTAATAAAATAATAAAATAGATAATAATATTTAACACTACAAATATATAAATACTAATTTATATTAGGAAATAATAGATTTAAAAAACCGTATGTACCAGTATTACAACACTAAATTGATGCAACTGTTAATCTCTGCACCACCCGCCAGCAAACCTTCACAAAACAAAGTAAAAATAAAAAAATTGTAAATTACACTTAAATCTGAATCATCAGAGTACAAAGCCTAGCATAGAACAGTCACAAATTATTCGACCAGTACCAGGCTGTATGGCCGAGTTCCATTGCCTATTCTTAACAAAAATTTAAAAAAGTAAATGTGTCAGAGTGACAGCAATGACAGGTTAGGTTAGTTTTTTGTTTCCTGTTCTGACCGTGCTAGTTTAAAAATCATAAATAATATGCACTCCGTAACTTCCGGCACATGTAAACAACTAAACAAGCGTTTCAAGTTCAGTTTCAATTTTTCAAACAAAACAACTAAGCAAGCGACAGAACTATACAACATCATGTAAAGAAGAATTAGAACACCACAATCAAAATCAAAAAGTTACGGATTCATTGACAACATAATAAACCAGAAAGCAGTGTTCACAGAGTACTTAAAACAAAACTGCAGTGTTCTCACATACCTACTATGGATTAGCACTTACTGAAGATGGAGATTTAGGATACTTTTCTATTGCAATGTTGAGCTGCTCCAGAGTGGTGATTCTATGGCGCTTACCATCTCGCGTTTTTAACATTATAATGCCATCCTGGGTCCAGCAACACCGCATCTCAAAGTGTAGTCGCGCCTTGGTGAACACGGACTGTCGCGTTTTCGTCAAGAATTCCTTAATGGAGATCGACGAGCCCTTAAGAAGAGTCTTAGCGTTCCACACTGTTGACCTCACACCCATTGTAGCAAATCTGATTAAAATGGGACGATGATGGTCAGCCCTAGCTGCTCCAAGACGGTGACACGATGTGATACAGCTAGCAGAGATCTCCCTCAAGGCCATCCTGCTCTGCAGAATCCCAACAATAGTGTTCGTGCAGTTCTCCTTCTCCACCTCAGGGACACCGGAAACAACAAGGCCTTTTCTGCGCTGCCAAGTGTCAACAATATCCACAGACTTGGCACATTCAGCTATCTGCTTCCGTAGCAAGCCAAGGATGTTAAATACTAGCTCACGGAAGGTGCGAAACTCTTCTGCCACCTTTGCCACTGTGTCCTTTGCTGAACCACTAGCATGCAATTGGGCCTGCAGATCATCCATTCTCTTGAAAAAGCTCTCCTCAAGACTCTTTTGTGCTGTCTGGATGTCTTCAAGTTGCTGTGACATAGTGCTGACTTAAATTCAATAATGGAGAAAAATATTGTGAAGTGTGAAAGTTCTAGTGCTGGCAGGTGGTGTTCAGTTAGTCCTCTATGTGTCACATATATTGTTGCAAATGTGAGTACACTTTATTTGCTATCCGAAGATCACCAGTAACTATGATAGATTGGTGAAAACTCTTTAAAAACAATTAAATTTAACTTTGTAAAATTTAGTATGTGTTCACTTTTTTGACACCTACCGCCCAAAAAACATTTTTCATTTATTTCGTGAACATAGGTAAAATAATGATGTTACAGCTATGATAGGTAGATACATGCTATGCTCCGCCAATTGGCATACAAAATACAATCATTGCTTTTAAGCCATGCACATAAAATATAATCTTTTTTTTTTTTACACAATACTAATAAGTTATACAATTGTCAAATAAATTAAAATGTTATTACAGTGTCATTACTTGTCATTAACAACATATTCCTTAAATGTCAGTAATATTTTATATTTTTATTTTGCTCATATACATATTAAGTACCTATTATTATTTCTTTCCACATTCCTATTTAAAAAGTTGTTGAATATTTGTGTATGTCACTACTAAACTTTTTTTCACTTCTTTCAATATTTCACCGTTAAATTTTATTTTACATTAATGTCATTCAGGTACTCGTCAATCGAATAGTATGCTTTTGCACTCAATAAATTGTAGAGCTTAGTTTTAAATTCATGTAAATTTGTGGAAATTATTATTCGCTTTGGCAATTTGTTGTAGATTTTTGGTGCCATTGCATATATGCTTTTGTGGAAAAATCTAGTTTTACAAGGTGTCAAATGCAATTTATTTGAGCGACGTTGACTTTCTACACTTCTGAACAGGTCTATGTTACTCTTTACAAAAATGTTAACTTCATATATATAAAGTGAAGCCAAAGTCAATATTTTGAGACGTTGGAAATAAGGCCTACAAGTATCTGTCCGTTGTAGTCCACAGATAGATCGTATGCATTTTTTTTGAGCTATGAAAGCATCCTCGACAATTGTAGCACTACCCCAAAATAACAGACCATATCTCAAAGTAGAGGCGACATAACCATGATAAGCTGCTAGGAGCGCAGATCTGTTCGCAATTTTCCGCAATTTATACAGGGCATACGAGAACTTCGTAAGCTTCGTACAGACGCTTTCTATTTGTGTTTTCCATGACATATTGTTATCAATATGTAGTCCTAGAAATTTTGTACAGGTTGTTTCAATTATTTGGTCATCTTTATAATTAATTTGCAACTGAGGTTCATTATTTTTAGGTCGTATTTTGAATGTCATAGCTTTAGTTTTAGTAATATTAATTTTTAAGTTATTATCATGTAACCAGTCAATTAACTTAATTAGGCTTGTATTAATGTCATTCTGAATTTGTGTAAAATTGCCTGTATTGTACACCACTGTACTGTCATCAGCAAATAAGGACATATGTTGGGATATTGCATTAGGAAAGTCGTTTATGTAACATAGAAACAGAAGTGGCCCTAAAACTGATCCCTGGGGAACACCATGTCGTAGTATTCTAGGAGTTGATTCGTAAATCACTTCCGTTTTAGTCCTAATATGTACTTGAACTATTTGCGTGATCTGTATTCTATCTACTAAATAAGATTTAATGAGGTCAAGAACATTTCCCCTGATTCCGTAGCTATACAGCTTACCTAACAACACACGATGATCCACGTAATCAAAAGCCCTCGTCATGTCCATAAACAGAGCTGCTGAGGGTCTTCTAGTATCCATGTTCAGGTGAATTTTGGCCAAGAAGTTATATATAGCCATATTTATAGTTTTATTTCGTCTGAATCCCATTTGTTCTTTACAAAATATTTCATGCTTTTCAATGAACGCACTAATACCATTGTATATGTATTTTTCAATAATCTTAGAAAAAGCAGTTAGCAAAGCTACTGGCCTATAGTTATCGACATTTGTTTTGTCACCTTTTTTATGAATAGGTTTAATAATAGATACCTTTAGTCTCTTTGGAAATACACCATGTTGTACACAGTTATTCAAAATGTGACACAATACTGGTGCTATCACAGGCCCCACTAATTTTATTGCACTAGTACGGATATTGTCGTAACCTGTACTGTTTGTGGTCTTTAGACGGTTTATTATTGTCAAAATCTCATTTGGTATTGCGGGTTCCATGAACATGGATTTGTATGAGTTGTATCTTTGGAGACAAGAACAGTTTTTATCACATTTATGGCTATTATTTTCTATTGAGTCTATAAAGTGGTCATTAAAGCATTGTGCTATTGTTTTTGGATTAGTTAGGTTCTGGCCATTAATATTTACTAGTTTGATACCTTGTTTAGGTGTGTTAGATTTAACAGAATTAATTACTTTCCAGATTGCCCGAGATTTATTGGTACTTGCTTTAATATAATAACAATTTTGTGCTTTCTTTGTTTGTCTAATAATGCGCTGGTATCTTTTCGAAAATGTCTTAAAGGCCATTTTATTTTCCACATTTTTATTGGCTCTAAACTTCCATAGCAAGGCCCGCCTTTTCCTACTACATAATTTTATACCCTTAGATATCCATGCTGGTCTAGACAATGTCGAAATTTTGTATTTAGTCACTGGGAAGCAAAGATCGTGAACCAGTTGAAACAATTCAAAAAAAGAATCAAAGCTTTGATTTGGGTCATCTGATGTATAAACACATGCGAAACTCAAACTTTCTATGTGTTTTCTAAAAAGTTGCATATTTTGCTCTGAGTAACTTCTTTTTTCTATAAAATAGTGTTTCAAAACACAAGTTCGCTGTATAGGGCACTTAATTATTTGTGCCTTGTGATCAGAAACACCCAGCTCTATTGTTTCAGACCTGCAACCTCGAATATTATGCAAAATATTGTCAATACATGTACCAGAGCGTGTGATTTCATTAATTTCTAAGGTAATATTAAATTCTGATAATAAATGCTTAAATTTGGTGGATTCATTACTTTTAGTCAATATGTCAATATTAAAGTCACCGCAAATTATTAATTGATGTCCGTTCTTATATCTAAATAGCGTCAATGTATGCGTCAAACTGTCAAAAAAAGTTTCCAAATGTCGCTTACCGGGGCTTCTATATACACACACTATAATAATTTTATGTTCCGTTAACTCCAGTGCACAGCATTCAAAAATGTTGGGTGTATTCACCCCTTTCAATAAATCTAGCTCAACAAAATTTAAGTGATTGTGCACCAAAATACCAGTACCCCCATGCCTATTTCCCCTCGTAGAGAACGTAGCCAATGTGTAATTTGGAATATTCAATAAGTCAACGTCACTCGATAGCATATTGTGCTCAGTAATACATAGTACATGAATAGCTTTACCGTTCTTAGAAAAACTATCCAAATGTTCAATCATCATATCACTCTTTGATGATAGGCCGTCTATGCTTTGGTGTAATATCTGTAAGTTATTATACTCGAAAAAAATCCTCTTTTTTAGAAGAACTAGATATATTCGGAGAGTCGCAGTTGAAATACTCCTCTTTCAATGAAGAATTTTTGTTTCCCGAATTTAACAAACAGCTACTAGACCTCACATCATATAAATCAGTTATTGAATATATTTTCAAGTTTTTGAATATATTTGCTATACCTTTATCGCTAACTACACCACTATTCCTCAAAAACATGCTATAGTCCCATGATAAATCAAAATTTGAGTCAAATAATGTTGCATATTTATGAATAAGTATGTCATTATAAAGAGAATTATTAAACGTTTCTGTTCTGTAATTATACACTGTTGCAAAGTAACTGTATTTATATGTAGGTAAGCAGATTATTACATTGGTATGTTTCAGTGGTAATAGAGTTTCACGAATATATTGGACAAGTTCCGTGTAATTTGAACTTCGCCGGAAGTCGTCTTCACCAATAAGAACAATACAATAATCCTCCCTAGTGTAATTGTGGAGTTTATTGCAAATATTGCTAAACAGTTTTTTTATTCCACAGTGTGGTGATATGTAGTGACATATTTTAGAGAGGGGGAATGTATTTTCAGCTATAGACAGAATTCTATTCTTATTGTTACTACTTATAATGCATAGCTTGTTCTTTTTTTGACTAATAAATTCTGGTGGTCTCTGCAGTGATTGTTGCTGAAGTCTTCTGTTCTGACCATCTGTTTGTGTAGGGGTTCCCGTTATACTAGGTACACGAACTGAGAAATCTTTACTTGTTTTCTTTGGCTTATTGAAGGGTTTATGAGGGGTTTTATTATTATTCGGAGATTGACTTAACCCGCCAACCAGTAATTTAGTAGCTTTTTTTACTAATTCATGTTTGTTCGTTATTTCCACAATAGTTTTTTTCAAGTCTGAGTTTTCTATAGATAGATTATTAATTTCTTCATGAGCACTCTGTAACTGTGAATTAAGTTCCTTAATTTGACGCCTAAGGGCTTCTGTTTCATCATTTTCTGTGCCCAGTATGTTAGAAATACTAAAAGTAGCGCCATCTATTGTTAAATTATTTGTACTATTCGAGTCAAAAGTATCCGAAACTGACTGTGATCTAGGTTTTCGTAGTGTTATATTTTCAAATGATTTCATTTTCGCTGTTTAAAATGTAGGTCCAATAACGTTTTACTGTCAACTGTATACTCGTATTATCAGAAATACAAAAAGCAGTTTACACAGATTTGCCCCTTAACACTAGATGTCCATAGTACATAATCATTCAATGATGTTACGTAAACGTCATTTGTTACTCGTATTATCCAATATTATCAAGTCCGTTATTGCTAAGTACAGTCATCTTATCTTTAGTCATTCATTATTTATGAGTCTTGGTCAAGTAAACAGCAAATTGAGCCAATGATCTTTCCGTTTGTCAATTGTCAATATGGTTAATGTTATGGTACAGGTAGCGCCGCCACCCGCAGAAAAGTTGAAACTGCGTTAAAGTTGTGCAACACTTTCGCTCAATAATTGAATTGATCATACGTAATCTCAATAACCCACTAGCCAGAATGTGTACCAGTGTGTATAGTAGACTTCTGTAGTCTATGGTGCACTGACAACAAACTTAACTTTATTGACTTTGTATGTGGGTAGTATATTTATTTTTCATCAAGGATAAATCTTCAATGTTATTTCTTATGTACTTATTTTAACTTATATCTACGAATCGCATACTAATGCCAAACATCAATTCGGAACTCGTTGAAAAATTCAATTCCCTATGTCCGAATATTAAAATTGTTAGCAGAGATAATCTTTACCTCCTAGGGTCCCCTATATTTGAAGATGCTATTCCCGAATTAATAGCACAAAAAATTTCAAAATTTGAATCCAATGTAGATCGGCTACATTCTATTAGTTCACATTACGCAATCACAATTCTGAAATTTTGTATGTTTGTTCCCAAATCTATTTATTTGCTTCGCTGTTGTCCTTTTTGGAAACATCAAAGTCATTTATTTTCTATTGATTCGTTAATCAAATCTTCTTTGGAATCAATTCTCAATATACAACTGAGCGCACAATCTTGGTCCCAGGCATCTCTTCCCATTAAATATAGTGGGCTAGGGATCCGCAAAATTTCTAGTGTGGCTTTGCCAGCCTTTTTGTCATCTGTACATGCCACGTCGAGTCTCGTAGGTAAAATTCTGACGAATTGTCTTACAGACTATGAGACGACTGGCCTTACAGATGCCAAGAATGCTTGGCTAATGGCTTGTCCGGGTCAAAATTTACCCACCCATCCAAATTTACAACGGAGCTGGGACGACGCTATGTCAAAATTAACCTTTGACTCCTTTTTAAATGCTATTCTAGGCCCGGATCGGGCCAGATTATTAGCGCTCAGTAGAAAGGAATCCGGTGATTGGTTGAAAGCTTTCCCTATAGCCAACACCGGAACTTTTTTGGAACCGGACATCCTAAGAATTTCAGTTGGTTTGATACTTGGCGTCACGCTTTGCGCTCCACATCGATGCCCCTGCGGTTTTAACGTTGACACTTTGGGGCATCATGGTCTTTCATGTTTAAAGAGCGCAGGCCGCTTCTCACGCCACGCTGCGCTGAATGACATCATCCGCCGTGCTCTTGCCACCGCCAATGTGCCTGCCAAACGGCGTTTTCAGGGACGATGGCAAGAGACCGGATGGTATAACTTTGATACCGTGGGAGATGGGTCGGGTCCTGGTGTGGGATGCAACTTGTGTTGACACTCTAGCCCCGTCCCATCTTCCTAAAACAAAATTAAAAGCCAGTGCCGCAGCGGAAGCGGCTGAAAATATTAAAATTAATAAATATAAGGGTCTCGACTCATCGTATCGTTTTTGTCCAGTCGGTGTCGAGACCCTAGGTCCATGGGGTCCCAATGCGCAAAAATTTTTCAAGAATTTGAAATAGCGCCTTGTGGAGTCAACTGGTGACCCAAGGGCTGGCAGTTTTCTCGCTCAACGAATAGGTATTGCTATTCAAAGGGGGAATGCTGCTAGTCTTTTGGGCACAATGCCACGGGGGCCTTATTTAGGTTTAGTTTAGATAGTAATAATGTAAATATAGATATGTAATAATTATGTTTCTCTGTAATTTTTAACAATAAATGATAAAAATATGAATATTGAAAACATTGATGTCTATAAACGACATAATGTTGATATTTATATGTTTTTTTTTATTAGAGAGATCTTGTTAAGCTTAAAATCTGAGCTTAGTTTGATGTCAATCGGTTGAAAAAAGCGGAGTTATGAACAAAAGTAGAATAATCAAGGTTGTGTTTCCGTGTGATCATTATTGTTAAAAAAAACAATAAGAGCGGCAAACAAATCGATATATCAATATATCGTTCGTGATTATCCATAGGTATATCGTAGGTATATAAAGTTAAACATCGATGTTTTTAACATCGATATTGCATCCCTATTCAAAGCTTCATAGCGTCCGTCATCCATTTCGACGTGCATCTTGCTCAGAGGTTCCCTACCTACTGAATACATTTTTGTAGTTCCCCTGCAGTTGTAGCGCAGTTGTAGTGCGGTATACCAAAAAATGACGCGACGCGTCGCGCAGTTGCGCATGCGCTGCAGTGCAGTTCCGCCCAGTGCGGTCTTACCTTTAACGTCACCACGTAAAACGCGCGCTAAGTAGTCTACGAAAATATAGCTAAAATGTCCTTTTGTGCAAATAAAATTTGTAAAAATTATAGTAGGAGGTTAAAAACTTCTAAAAATGTCAGCTATCATCGGTAACAACCCAAAATAAAGCTTATTTTGATTTTTCTTTTCTTCATTATAAAGGTAAGACCGCACTGGGCGGAACTGCACTGCAGCGCAACTGCGCGACACGTCGCGTCATTTTTTGGTAAACCGCACTACAACTGCACTACAACTGCAGGGGAACTACAAAAATGTATTCAGTAGGTAGGGAACCTCTGAGCAAGATGGACGTCGAAATGGATGACGGACGCTATGAAGCTTTGAATAGGGATGCAATATCGTCTATAAAAAATATCGATATTGAAAACATCGATGTTTATACAGGTGAATTTTTGAAAAGGGCTTGGATGGCCAAGTCCGAAACTATAAGGAATATCTAAAAATGCTCAAAGGAGTCACGAGCCCGATTTTGATAAAACTTAAAACCTCATAATTAGATTTTTAAAAAACCAATAATCTTAGCCGGGAATCGAACCCATTGATTTTGAAAAAAAAGACACATCCTTTATTATTACACCACACGATAGTGTCGCTGATAAGGATCAAATTCTGCGAAGTAATGATATACGGCAAATTTAAGGAAATTTTTGAATTTTAATAGAATTCATATTTCATGTACCTAAATTTTGTATCATAATTTGTTTCGTTTGAAATACCAGAATAGATCGTAACTATTCCGTGTTTTAAATCATGCTCAGAATGATTCTTTGGAGAATATTCTAAACGGAATCCATAATATTGAATGCAGTACGATCCTTGAGGTCTCGAATCTAGCTATGTATTGAAAACAATGGTCTACATTTTGAACAATAAATCAGTTAACGTAAGAAAAATAAATTGTATTTAGTTTAAGATGAGCACTTTCCTTTAGTTTGCCGTATGTCATTACTTCCCAGAATAAGATCCTTAATAGCAACACTATCGTATGGTGTAATAATATAGGATGTGTTTACTTTTTCAAAATCAATGGGTTCGATTCCCAGCTAGGATTATTGGTTTTTCAAAATTCTAATGATGAGGTTTTAAGTTTCATCAAAATCGGGCTCGTGACTCCTTTGAGCATTTTTCGCTATTCCTTATAGTTTCGGATTTGGCCATCCAATCCCTTTTGAAAAATTCCCCTGTATACGATATGAACAGATGTTTATGCGTTTTTTTTATTAGACAGATCTTGTTAGGCTTATTAATCTGAGCTTTGTTTCATGGCAATCGGTTGAAAAAAAAAATTTTTCAATAAAAAATAAAACCGACTTCCAACAAATCCTGAAAAATAAAATTTACTTAGCACAAAGTAAAATGTATTTTGATTTATCAGATTTTATTCAATATCATATTGAAGTCGGCGCCAAGTAAACCCATAGGTTTATGTAGGTATTATTCATGGCACCAACTTCAATACTATATTGAATAAAATCTGATAAATCAAAATACATTTTACTTTGTGCTAAGTAAATTTTATTTTTCAGGATTTGTTGGAAGTCGGTTTTATTTTTTATTGAAAAATTTTTTTTCATTATTTTAAGTGACGGGTGAACCGAAAAATATATCTATCTAGGTAAAAGTTTTCATCAATACAAATCAATCAAGCCCAAACACAAGGTAGCTGCTGTAAATCGTTAAGGATTTCCCTCGACTGTCTTTCGGTTCCATAATCAGATCGACTCCAGATATTCATTAAATTGTAGTACATTAAAGCACTGAATTAAAAAGTTAACAAATGCACTGGTTGTCCCTACAATTTTCGGTGGTTGCCCTCAATTTCTCCTGGATCCCATCATCAGATCCTGATCTGATTAAAATAGGACCACCTCAGAAGTAAACCCTATTCAAGAAAGAAAACAATTTAAATCCGTTTATAATTGACGGAAATATCGGTGAACATACATAAAACATTGAGAACTTCCTTTTTTTTTTGAAGGCGGATCTATCAATCTAGGTGCAAAGTTCTCATCAATACAAATCAATCAAGCCCAAACACAAGGTAACTGCTGTAAATTGTTTAGGAATGCCCTCGACTGTCTTTCGACTCTATCATCAGGTCGACTCCAGACCTTCATTAAAGTGTAGAACATTAAAGCACTTAATTAAAAAGTTAACAAGTGCACTAGTTGTCCCTACAATTTTCGGTGGTTGCCCTCGTTTTCTCCTGGATCCCATCATCAGATCCTGACCTGGTGAAAATGGGACCACCTCAGAAGTAAACCCTATTCAACAAAAAAAATAATTTTGAAATCCGTCTATAATTGACGGAAATATCGCTTGACATACATAAAAAAAAATACATACAGACGAATTGAGAACCTCCTCCTTTTTTTGAAGTCGGTTAAAAAGCGGAGTTATGAACAAAAGTAAATAATCAAGGTTGTGTTTCCGTGTGATCATTATTCTTTGAAAAAACCACAAGAGCGGCAAACAAATAGATATATCGATATATCGTTCGTGATTATCGATATATTATATCCCTACTAATATTATAAATGCGAAAGTAACTCTGTCTGTCTGTCTGTCTGTCTGCCTGTCTGTCTGTTACGCTTTCACGCCTAAACGGCTGGAGCGATTGAGATGAAATTTGGTATGGCGATAGTTCGAGGCCCTGTGAAGGACGTAGGGTACTTTTCAACCGACTGCGCAAAAGGAGTGTTATGATTTTACGTGATAACGACTTTCAAGCTGTTACGCTTTCACCCCTAAACGGCTGGAGCGATAACGACTTCTACGCGATCGAAGTCGCGGGGAACAGCTATTCCTACTTCCCTACTAATATTATAAATGCGAAAGTAACTCTGTCTGTCTGTTACGCTTTCACGTCTAAACGCCTGGAGCGATTGAGATGAAATTATGTTATGATTTTACGTGATAACGACTTTCACGTGATAACGACTTCTACGCGGTCGAAGACGCGGGGAACAGCTATCCATACTAATATTATAAAGCTGAAGAGTTTGTTTGTTTGTTTGTTTGTTTGTTTGTTTGTTTGTTTGAACGCTAGGATCTCAGGAACTACTGGTTGGATTTCGAAAATTCTTTTACAGTTTGATAGTCCATCTATTGAGGATGGCTATAGGCTATATAACATCACGCTAAGGCAAATAGGAGCGGAGCAGCTATCAAGAATGTTTCGAAAACGGGGAATATATTTTACCGTCTGAGAGCTTCCGAAGCGTACGCTGCGTAAATGGTTAAAGTTACGTAAAAATTGTGTACTACAAAATTGTTTCTCTTAAAAAGTTCTAAAAAAAAGTCCGCGACAGCATATGTCTATATTTAAAGGTTCGCCCACAATAACCTAATTTGTCTATCTCTTAAGGTTCGCTCACAATATTTTAAAACCAAAGAGTTTGTTTGTGCTACGATCTCAGAAACTACTGGTTGCAGTTCAAAAATTATTTTACAGTTTCATAGTCAATTTATTGAAAATGGTTAATAACAGTATTACATCACGCTAAGACGAATAGGGGCGGAGCAGCCATGAATAATGTTTTGAGAACGGGGAAAATTTCTTTCTTTTCAGAGCTTCCATTGCGTACACTGTGGAAATGGTTAAAGTTACGTAAAAATAGTGTACTATAAAATTGTTCCTCTTAAAAAGTTAAAAAAAAAAAAGTCCTTGACCGCATATGCCTATCTTTTACGGTTCGCTTACAATAACCCTCTTAGTAAGTTTTAAAATATGAGTGAGGCGACGTAGGCTGTAATCGTGGTCTGCAGTGGTAGCCAGTCAAGTGAACGATAAAAACCGGTCAAGTGCGAGTCGGATCCGTACCATAAAAGGACGGGCGGAAGTAGATGCGACGGGAAACATCATTTCACTTTACATATTAATATCACGCCTCTCTTCTTCTCACTCTCATGTGACGCAAGCGAAGTTGTGTGGGTCAGCTCTAATGAACATAAGTGACGGAGTAAATGCGACGGGAAATATTATATTACTAAATATTTATACTACACTTCTCTCTTTCTCACTCCCATGTGACGCAAACGAAGTTGCGCGAGTCAGCTAGTTTAATATAAATGAGCTTAAAGATTAAGTCTGTTGTCACACTACTTAGCCTAGGGGCTTGACAGAGAAGGATTAAAATCTGTAGGTATACTACATGGGCAAAAGACATGCTTACGAAATAGGTTCAGTTAAATTTTTATATGCGGATAGGTTTATATAAGCGTGAATCCCTCGCGTCACGCTGTCGTCTAGGGCCTGCTTCTGTAAGGATGGTGAGCGGCCTCCTCATCGACCTCAGGCCCACAGTCATGTAGGCCGATAGTCTTAGGCGAAGACAACTCGCCGGCACTTGGGTACTTGGAACTTGGGTGGGAGAGTTTTCGTTTTCTCCCGCCCTCTCTCCGCCGCCTCTTTCACGAGCATGACCTGCTCGCAGAAAGAGGCAGCGCACCCACTTACTCCCGCTGGAGATCATGGTCTCCAGCGAGAGAGTGTTCAAGTCTAGAACTGCCACGAAGGCCTGGCGTTATTGCGCTCGCACCTTGCACTTCACCAATATGTGGAGCGCTGTATCCTCGCTGCGCTGCTCGCAGTGCTGGCACTCGGCCGTCTTTTGCTTACTTTAATACCAATGAAAGGCAATCTCAACATCTCTGTTTGTTTGTTTATTAATTCATCAACTATGTACATCATATATGAATTCAATAACATAATAATACATACTTTAAAAGAATACAGTTCATCGGTAACAACAGCTTGGTATTGTTAGATGTGCATGGTGTAACAATAATTGCATTGAAAGCTGTATTGAGCCAGTCCCAAAGAAACTTGAAATCTTGAATAAGTAAAAAAGGCAGCTAATTTTTCATGCCGCACAAGACAAAGTCTCCTGTACATGGCGCAGATTCGTTATTAAGAATACTGCTCTCAACTTTTGAATAACTCCCAGCAGTGCTTAGACTTCGTCTGTACATGCAGCGATGTGATAGTCACAATAAAGACTGTCCTGAGGTAACTGACAGCCTTGAACCACTGGTGCAGAGTAGAACAATAGTTTTTTTTAATATATTTAGCTCGCCAAATTGACGTCGCCACTGACGGAAAGCCATGTGGCGCATCTAGCGATCTAGCGATACTTTCACAGTCCGTAAGACTTAAATTCAATTAATAGACCGAATCTACCAAGGTGAGGTAAGAGCTCTTCAACTTAACTCCACTTAAATAACACGGGCCCAGATACCACTCGCATGCATTGAAAAGACTCTTCGCCAGAACCCAGCAATGCAAAAATCGTTTCTCTTTCGAACCATAGCAATTTGAAACCCTCTGTCAGCGTGAATCTTCTCTTACAACGCCAGGTTTTTAAGCAGAACATGAAAATACACATTATTGCGCCTACAACATTAGGTGTTGTGAACTGGGATAGTGACTCACAAATTCTTCAAATAAAGCTATGGGTTATTATTTGTATAACAGAAACGTCTCTTTGTGGGGTGGCGCCTAACAGTGATAATAGACACGTGTTCTAGGAGGCAATGGCTAACGGACAGAAAAGCAGCTAAAGACGTGGACCCTACAGCATATGTGCTGGAACGAACACTTAATTGGTAATTGGAACCAATGCTTCAGGCAGTGATCCAATGAAGAATGCTGCTTTGAAACAATCTTCATTATTATCGTCAGAAGTTTAGCATAGAGGCATAACAGCACACAGGTAGAGTCTTATGGTGATGGTTATCCAGCTTCGAGGAACTCATTCGTTGTAGTTCACATGTAGGACATCAGTTGTATACGGCACCCAACGGAAGTCTTAGATTTGTGAATCAACTTTTTTCTCAGCAAGAGGGATCTTTCACAACGAATGGACTGCCAGTGCACCGGAAAGGTTGGTTATGTATTGAAGTTGTAAAATAGAACCAGTCTTCTATTAACTCAATGCAATACTATTGAGGCAGAAATGTCTACGGGTTGTGTCGTCATATGCTTTCGTATAGCATCAAATGCTTTGCGTTACTAGCCATGATTCCCTCTGTATTTTAGCTTCTGAGAGTAAAGTTACAAACGTAGTTTATAATGAACGGCTATCGTTAGCGTTCTTAAAAATACAACTTTACTGGAAAATGTTGAGCTTTGGCTACAGTGACATAGGTACATTAAATTAAATCACCTTAAACATAATACATGCATACGGTCACGCCTTTATCCCCAAAGGGGTATCTGAGGCATATTATATGCCTACATTTTACCTTTTTTTAATTCATCCCCACGTAACGTAGGTGGTGGTGAGCCGTATTGCCGTGTTGTAATGGACAGGCGAAGGTACTGTCTACTTTTGAAAATTATTAAGTCTAAAAGGCTAATAACTTGGTTAAACGACTGCCATTTACTGGCTATCGTTAGCGTTAGTGTTATCGTCTCAAATCTTTCGATTATAAGTACTTAGGTACTTAAAGTTTTCAGTCTGTGGCCCAAATCTAACAAACGTATTCGCGCTTCACCATACTACTTACTCTTTTTTTATTATTAAAGGGGCCAATTAATAAAGACGTACGTCATACCGGCCTTGGACCCGCTAAAACCATGAGGTCTCTACCCATCCATCTAGCGCATTCCTGGGGTATCCTTTAGAGGGCTTACCAGGGGCTCCCAACAGTAGGCTGTTATACCTAATAGCCTACGGTTGGGAGTCCTACCGGATACGTGTGGTTTTTTGTCAGTAGGAGTTATAGTATATTCATGTGGGATTTACCTCACATTAAAAAACCATGTAGCGCATAGCTGGCCGAGTAAGTTGGAGGATGTCCTAACTTTGTCCCCACATTTTTGTTACGACTTATCCTAGAGGCTCGATAGGATACAGTTCAAACTTTGCTTATAACATAATTTCCACTCGAACGAAGTCGCGGGTAACAGCTAGTCGTTTATAAACATCAATGTTTTCAATATTGATATTTTATTTTGATAAATATCGATATTCCAAAATCGATATTTTTAATAAACGATATTGCACCCCTACTGACTATGAAAATGAAGTTGACCTAAACCGCACTGAGCGGCAACTGAACTGCACTGCAACTACACGGCGCGACAGGTCGCGACACTTTTGGTGAGTTGATCAACTTTGTCGCGCAGTTGCGCTGCAGTCGGCTGAAGTGTAGTTCAGTTGCCGCTTAGTGCGTGTTGCCTCATACAATTTCATATAAAGAATATTTTGTCGCGTCGTGTCGCGCAGTTCCGCCCAGTGCGGTCTTACCTTTACAATAAAACAAAACCCCACATGCCTTAAAGCCGTTTACTAATATTTCACGTTTTAAACTTGTCATAACGGCATCATTAAGTACAGGCGCAAAGTTCAGTTTTGTAACACCTTGATTATTGTGTTCATTTTGCCATTTTCTCAAAGTTTTTCTCCATCCAACTTTGAGAGGTCTGAAAGCAGCAACGTTGGCAGGCTGAAAGATTCTTGTTGCATTTGGGTAGAGTGCAATTAATTCAATTTGAAGATGAGTACACAGCTGGCTTAAATGGAAATTCAAATGAGTTTTATGGCCATCTACATAGAGAATCACTGGAAATTTGATGGTTTTGCTGACGAGATAAGGATGAAACACATTAGCTATGTATTCATAAAAAACTTCTGTTGTCATCCATCCTGAGTCGGACTTACCAATACCCCATCCATCAGGTAGAGAATCGGCAATTTTTTCGGGCAATCTTTGATAAGGATAAACACATATGAAGAATGGACAACATATATCTCCTGCAGCCGAAAAGGTAAACAAAACTGTTATAGACTCTTTAGCTTGAGATTGTTCAATTTGATAAACATTTTTAGCTCCTTTTTCAGCTAATACTTGGCCAGTTTTAACCCAAATTTGAAAATTGGTTTCATCTGCATTGAAAATTCTATGTGGTTCGCCCAAAATGGATGTCAAGTTTTTTTCGGCCGCATACTTTTGAATTTCAGTGAACCATCCTCTTATATCCTTTTCCGAGACGCAGGAGCTAGCCTTTGTCACTCCTTCCGAAGATCTGACTGCCAACCTAAGATGTCGTTTCAAAAAAGCCTTCCACCAACCATCACCTGGCCTGTTATTTAAAAACGAATTAGGGCGAGGATTATCTACCAAAAACTTTTGTACAGTATCCAAAATGTCTTCTTTGTTGCGTGGAAACCCTTTCCTTGCTGAAATGATTATCCAGTCCTCCAAACTATTTTCTTCTGAAATAGTTAGTACAGGTGAAGGTCCTAAACTGGTTTTGTGTCCTGAATTTTTAATATAATACCGAAGACTTGATCTGGGAACGCCGAATTTTTCCGCGATTTGCCTTGTAGATAGATTATTATTGACATCTTGAACCGCATCAATTGCTCTTTGTAGATTTTCTTTACTATATTGAAATTTTGGTGTCTTTGGCATTCTGAAAATAACACTTTTTATGTAAAAAGATGTGAAAGAATCAGTTTTTAACAAATTAAATACTTACATGTGATATTAACAACACACATAACCTTTGATTGCCCGAGCAATAACTACACCTATTAGCATATGGCAATAACTAAAAATTGGTGGGTAATAACTAAAAACAGTTCAATTTAGGTTCAGTGATTGCCCACCCCTAAAAATGAGTCCACGTCATTACATATAAATAATCTGGCCGACCCTCAAAATTCCGAACGCTCATTTCGCCGATGATAAATTCAACGAATGGTTGTATGGTCGACTGTTAAAACTCCGAATGGTCATTTCGCCGATGATCAGTTTTACGAATGATTGTATGAAATTGATGTTGGTGTTGGATGGTTATAAAAAAAATGGTTAACACCCCGACTCAGAGTACCCCGATACAATCATTCGTAAAACTGATCATCGGCGAAATGACCATTCGGAGTTTTAACAGTCGATCATACAACCATTCCTTGAATTTATCATCGGCGAAATGAGCGTTCGGAATTTTGAAGGTCGGCCAGATTATTTCGAAATTATGACGTGGACTGCCTAAAAATACCGTTACGCTTCAATATTCCACACAGATTTCTATGTATACTATACTATCTTCACGCCAAATCCCTTGCGGGGTAGGCAGAAAGAACCGAGCGCCACACGGCACGGTCCATACACACTTCACTCGCTTCTTCAACTTTCATTTTTCTTTTCATGCATGCACGTCGGTTCCTACGGCTCTTGACACCACCCTCCACTAACACATGATTAATTTGGTCGTGGTAGGTGTGTCGTGGCCTTCCCCGACTCCTACGTCCATCCACTTTCGCGTTGTATATCTGTTTTGTCATTCTTTCATCTCCCATTCGTTCCACATGCCCGAACCATCGTAGCATGCCCTTCCTTACTTTAACACCGACACTCTCTTTCAGACCAACTCTCTTTCTTACATCTTCATTCCGAACGCGATCTGCGAGCGTTACTCCGCAGATTTTGCGTAGCGCGCGCATCTCGACCGCGTTTATTCTACTTTCATGCGTTTCCTGCCATACCCAACTCTCGCTTCCATACGTTAGCGTAGGTATCAGCACCGCATTGTGTACTGCGAGCTGGGCCTTTTGACTTAAGGCCTTGGTACCTAAAAGTTTGCCTAACGCTCCATTCACACTATTTCCCGCAGTTACCCTCTTTTCTACATCAGCGGTGTACCGTCCATCCCTGCTAAATGCACATCCAAGATATACAAACTCATCCACCTGTTCCAGCACTACATCATTTACAGTTATCCTGGCATTCGTTCTGTCCTTTTCTCTTTCGAATACCATCACTTTCGGTTTTAGTCGCGTTCAAATGTAAGCCTCTCATTAGACAATCATCTTTCATCGTTGTGACTAGTGACTGTAGTTCTGATGGCGATTCGGCTATGAGCACGGCATCATCTGCAACAGCAAACAGTTCACAAGTAAGTCACCCATTCGCAATCCAACATTCATCGATCTTACTCTCTTAAGACAATCGTCCAGGTACAGGACAAACAGCAGAGCCGACAGCACGCAACCCTGTCTGACGCCAATGTTGACGTCAAACCAGGGAGACAGGCTGCCGCCCACCCGCACACATGCCGTACATCCCACATATGTAGACTGCACAGCACGAAGCAGCGCACCATCAATCCCGTATCCTGGCAATATATCTCAGAGATCCTTCCGTTCAACTCTGTCAAATGCTTTCTCCATGTCCACAAAACCGCAGAAAACCTTCCGGCCTACAGCCAGCTGCTTCTCTACAATGTTGCGGAGCGAGAAAACTTGGTCCATACATCCCCTTCCATTTCGGAAACCACCCTGCGCCTCCCACAGTAATCCGTCAGATACCACCCTCATTCTCCTTTCAATAATTTTGCCTTACACTTTAGCTGCTATACTGATCAAACTGATGGCCCTATAGTTGGCGCACTCCATACGTGAGCCCTTGCCTTTATACAAGGGCACGACGATAGCACGCCTCCAGTCCATTGGGACCCTCCCAGTCTTCCAGCATAGATTGCTCAATGACCAGAAGGCGTCCCGGACGCAAGGACCACCTAATTTGATCATTTCAGCAGATATCCTATCAATTCCCGCAGACTTGCCATTTTTCAAGCTTCGTATCGACCATTCAATCTCTTCCAAAGTAATATCTCCGCTTGATGCTTGCACCGCAAGATCAGTCATCGCCTCCCTCGCAGTGCCCGCATCCGGGAGATATTCATACATTTCTCCAAAGTACTCATTCCACCGCTCTAACACCTCTACGGGGTCCGCAAGAATGTCCCCAGCTTTACTCTTTATCTTATCCATTCTGGAAACTGACGAACAGCTCCGAGACTTCTTGACCTCCCTCCAAAAGAGTTTGGTATTCGTCTCGAAGTTCCTCGTCAGCTTCTCTTCCGCAATCATATTTATTCTTTCACGCTTCTCTTTCACTAAAGCTTTGGCTTCATTCTTGCAGAGGCGGTAAATTTCTTTCTTCGTGTCTTTCATACTGTCATTCAGTTGCAAAGATGAGACATAATCCATCCACGCTTTCTTCATTCTTGCTACGCAGGATTGAACTTCTGCATCCCACCAGGCATCACCTTTCGAATGTTCATGTCTCTTTGCACTCCCACATGCTTCTTTTGCACTATCCACTATATTTTCTTTCATAATATTCCAGCATTCATCCACATCTAGGTCGGAAATGCTCGCGTTTGCAAGCCTTTCACTGACTAAGCCAACATACATACTCCTTACGCTTTCATCTTCCAGTTTTTCACTCTTTATCCTTTCATAGTCTCCGAAAGGGACACGCACTCGCCAGTGCCTCCACTTCTTGAAAAGACCAACAAACCGGCTTACCACCAGGTAGTGATCAGTTTCAAGAGTGGGGCCTCTGTAGGCTCTTGTATCCCTTATAGCCTGTCGAAGACGATTGTCTATCAAAATCAAATCAATCACACTTTTTTCTTCCTTCCGTCTCCATGTATACGTGTGGATATCTTTGTGACGGAATAAACTGTTCGCCACAAGGAGGTTTCGTTCCAAGCATACGTCTAAGATTGACTTACCAGCATCATTCGCTCTCTTATCTCCATACGGACCAAGGACAGCATCGAAGCCATCTCGCTTGGTCCCCACCCATCCATTCAAATCACCACACATGATCAACTTTTCATTCCCGTCAGCCAAATCGAGGACGTCCCTAACGGATTCCCAGAACTCCGCGAGCACTTGGGGATTAGCCGAGCTGACGGGAGCATAGGCTGCGACCAAAAAAACTCTCGTGATCCCCAGTTTTATACGTACCCACAGGAGTCTTGGGCCTACCAATCCATAATCTTTCACTCCAGAGGCCAAACGGGAAGAGAGCAAGACACCCACTCCCTTACTGGCATGATCCTCTTGGTCCACTCCGGACCACAAAGCAATTATTCCGCCAGGAAGATCGTCGCTGCCGCTCCCCTTCCGCTTAGTCTCTGTGACACACAATACATCCAGGCATCGCTCTTTCATTACATCCATCAATTCATTCATCTTACCTTCCATACCACCACGCACATTCCACGTGCCTATCCGGCACTCGGCTCCTCGCATCCCGCCAGAGTTGGCGCTGCGTGAAGGGTGGCGGCCCCCTTCGCCGCGTGCGCATGCAGTCGTACCGACGGGGGCATACCGGTACACGTCGCCTTGGGGGGACGCCCTAGCCCTGTCGGCACTCATCGGTAGTGTTTTGTTTCGCGTTTTTGCTTTCGCCGCTACTTACGGGGAGGGCCCGAGCACAGGTAACGCTCTTCGTGAAGGCACACTACATCCCCCCCAATGTAAATACTAACAAAATAGTTTTAATTATATCATACTTATATAGCAACAGTCCAATATCGAATAACAGTAATAAAAAGTAAACATTTTGCAAATCATTTCTTAAGAAAATTAACAAAATTCTTACCTGTTTAAGTAACACGTGCACTAGTTTTCACAAATCCGCCATAACTGTTTTTTTTTAAGTGTTGCCATTAGTCGATTTTAAATCAACTATAAATAGTTTACAGTGTTATTTAGTGAATTTTGTTCGAATTAGGGAAGGCGTGAAATGAACAACTGGCAATTTTTTCTTAACACGGGCAATAACTGTCGCTGGGCAATAATACTCTGGTTTACCCTATAACTACCGTCGAGACCCCTAATGTCGCCTAGGTTACCAAATTTCGCCTGATTTCACAAAATTCAAAATTACCAAGAAACCTATTGATTAAACCTCGCATAAAACTGCTCATGAGCAAGTATATTTTATCCATAGCAAGATTCTTCAGCTAAATTGCGACTAACTTACCTATGTTCATTACAAAAGCTTTTTTTGTGTTGGAAAATGTACTACGTTTTTTGGTCGGTGTAGAAAATTTAGTATTTAAGCAGTGTTGTAGGCAGTGGAATGTTAAACATTTTATTTGACTACAACATACATTTATTTGGCTGTAATATAACGTAATTATTTTTTATCTAGCGTACAATTTGAGCTCAAAATGGCATAAAATGCTGCCGAGGTGGTAGTGACGGTCACATTGTTACCAATCTTCGCCTACCCGTAGGGTTGTCAATTCTAAAATCACGTTATTAGTAATAAAATGTATAGTAATGACCATGTTAGTTTAAAATCATATAGGTATTGTGAATTCTGTTGTGCTATGAATGCAAATGACGCAGTGAGAATTTCTTAGGTTGGGACTTTGAAAAACCAACCATCTCCGATGAATTTTTCGTAAAATTCAATGGGAAACACCTTTTCTGAGAGATACAGGATTCTCAACTTGGTTATCTGATGAGCAAATTGTGGGTACTATTGACTAAGTGACTTCATTTTTTATTGTAGATGATTATTTTTTATAACAATTATTTTCTTAATTCATTAATCACCTTTTTCACAGTAAGGCAAGTTACCAAGAATTGTGACAACCCTATCAAAGTTAGATCAATTGTATGGAACATCTTCAAATCGCTTCCAAATTTCGCCTACTATACATTTTTTAAAGAAATTGTGTCTTTATTGCGTTCCGGGTAAGGTTAATATTTCTTTTTTCGGATTCTAAATTTAATAGCCTAGTTGACAACAAACATAAGCTTCATAAGACCCCGTAATATACCGTAGGCGAAGTTAGGAAAAAGACCGAAACTTCGCCTATGACCTTTAGAGTCAATTTGTAGCCTAATTATAATGATATTCGATACTTACATCGTCTAAAGTAATAGCCTGTGTTAAGTAAAATCGTTTTTTACTCAAGTCAATTTAAAATACTTTCAAAATAAAAAGATATGATGAAAAAAGTGTCAAAACCCAGGCGAAATAAGGGGTCTCGACGGTAGTTTGTCTAGGAAATGATTATATTCATTTCTTATATTACACTATGTACTTATTATATTATTTACTAGCGGCCCGCCCCGACTTCGCGCGGGTATCATATAGTATTTCTCCACTATTTAATGGATGTTACATATAAAACCGGCCAAGTGCGAGTCGAACTCGCCCATGAAGGGTTCCGTAGCCGCAAGTAACATAGTATAAAAGTTCTTGTAGTTGGTTTGGTTGTAACTTTGATTGATGTCTTAACACGTTCACTGTGGTAATGATTTTTCTAGGCGAAAATTGTGGTTTATGACGTAATAAAAAAAACTACTTATCAGATCTCGCTCAAACCAGTTTTCGTTGAAAGTTTTTATGCCAATGTACAACATATATTTTTTTCAGTTTTGACATTCTTTTAGTTTAGAAGTGAGAGGGGGGGGGGGGGACATATTTTTCACTTTGGAAGTGTCTCTTGCGCAAACTATTCAGTTTAGGATAAAATGATGTAAGAAACCCAATAGCACTTTTGAAGACCTATCTATAGACACGTATGATGAAAATATTTTTTTTAAGTTTCAGTTCTGAGTATAGGGAAATTTACTGCTTTTTTTTCTAGTTTTATACAAAAATCTTAATGCAGTTCACAGAATACATCTACCTACTTACCAAGTTTCAACAGCATAGGTCTTATAGTTTCGGAGAAAAGTGGCTGTGACATTGGACGGACAGACAAACAGACAGACATGACGAATCTATAAGGGTTCCATTTTTTGCCATTTGGCTACGGAACCCTAAAAGGCCCAACAAAATCCATTGCGTAAGTGCTGTTTACTACAGTGATTGTTTACAGGACACTAAGTCCACGGAGCCTCGAGCGCTTCCTTCAACGCATCTTCTTTCTGCAACTCACGCTATTTTTTTTTCGCGTGGAAATACTCATGGATGCTATGATTTCTACCGACTAAAACCACACGGTGACCTTTCATCTGCCTGTGGTTGTGAGTCCCGGGTACGCCCTTCCTCGGAAGGATTACCCTAGGTCTCCCAACACAGTCTTTGACCCGCAATCATGGTCTCTCCTGTAGATTTGGGTTTTTTTACCACTTTTCTTTTTGGGTTTGGGTGTAATCCCGCTTCTTTGGGGATCGTAGGAATTCCCAAAATCCTACGTTTTTGAGGGGAACATCAACGCACGCTAGGATGGTGAAATAATCTCTCTGCCTCTGTTTTCCCAAGCGCCTACTTTATGGGGTTCTTCAAAAGGGGTCTAAGAAGACTTTACATGGTCGGCAGTGCGAGTGTAGCGCCTCTGGTCTTGCTGTTCTTGAATCCTACGAGTTTTTCGGTGCATCATTGTTACATACATTATATTCGAATTCAGTAGATTCTAGGTATCCACCAAGTTAAGAAACAAAAAAGCAATAGAAAGTGTGTAACGGGCAGGTTATAGGTATACAAGTTATTAATTTACCTACAACACTATGCCGTCAACGCGTGAACAATTTTATACCAAACAACCAGTTATAGCGGATAGATATCTCAACATCCTTGCTTCACATAGCATGTTACCAACGTTTTGCATCCCAACTAGAGATGGGCAGAAGGTTTAAACCCAGTGGGTGGAAATGGGTTTAAACCGGGTCTTTTGGGAGGAAACGGGTTTTAACCCAGGTAAAAACCCAAACATAGGGTTAAAATCAGCGATACTTTCATTTTGAATTGAATTATTTAGTGTTCAATTCTTCATGAAAGTACCACTCGCCATTCGCCAGTTTCATTGTCTAAACAAGTTGAATACTTATTATTTATTATACAGGATGGAATTTAGACGCTAGTTGGACGTAAAGTACCCTTAATATTGATAAAAGCAAGTTTTGCTGAAAGGAAACATTCCTTTATTTTCAAATGTAAGTCAAACTGCATTTAAAGATTTTTGAAAAATCACTTGCTTCAGCCGGGAATGGAACCTGCGAGATCTAAAAAAACCACATGTATTTTTTGATACCAACCGAAAGTGTCTGTATACCGGTCAGGTTTATAAATAAATATTGTGGAACAGTACAGTCAAGTACAATGAAATGTACTAGTCTTATCTTACAAAATGATGTATCCCTGCGAGTGCCATAATAAATTTACCGAAGATTGTGACAAAAATATCGGTATCTAGTCCACCGAACATGACAATATCATGTTTGCGTATAAAGAACAATAATGACCTCAAATACACTTTTTTATTTTTTATTAAGAAAAGAAAGAAAGGAAAGCGGAAAGCCAGTGGTCCTGATGGCATTCCGGCGGTGGTGCTGAGGAAGTGGGCAGCCGAATTGTCTCCGACGCTAACACGCCTGTATCGCCTTTCCTATTCGTCAGGAGAAGTGCCGGAGGCTTGGAAGGAGGCGAACGTCCAGCCGATTCCCAAGAAAGGGGATCGGTCGGATCCGGCCGACTATCGCCCCATAGCCGTAACCACCGTCATCTGCAAGGTGTTCGAGCTGATTATTAACAAGCAGCTCATGCGCTATCTGGAGGATAACTCGCTAATTAGCGATCGTCAATACGGCTTTAGGCCGAAACGATCAACGGGTGACCTCTTAGCGTATATAACACACACCTGGGGTGAGTCTATGGAGAGGCACGGCGAATCTCTGGCTATTGGCCTAGACATCTCGAAAGCCTTTGATTACGTCACTTCTTTCCAAGCTGCCGGCATACGGTCTGTCGCCTCAGTTGTGCCGCTGGTTGGCCAGCTTCCTGCACGGGCGACGTATACGGGTTCTCTGTGATAGTCAGGCTTCCGGCTTCTTGCAGGTAAATGCCGGAGTACCACAGGGATCGGTATTGTCCCCAACTCTCTTTCTTCTGCATATCAATGACATGCTGTCCCTTGGGTGCATTCATTGTTATGCGGATGATAGTGCTCTGCATGGGAGCTATTCTGGCCGTCCAGTGGATGGGCGACACGACGTGGAAGAGAAGAGACAGCAACTCGTGGCGGATCCCGACCGGGAGCTGGGTCACATTGCCCAATGGGCTTCAGACAACCTGGTCAAGTTCAATGCCGGGAAAACACAGTCGTGTGCGTTTACAGCTAAGAAGTCCCCATTCCTACCCCTACCCACTCTTCAGAGCATTATATTATCATGCATTATGGTTCCACTAAAGGACAACCTGGAGATCCTCGGTATAGACGTCCGGCGTGAGCTCAATCACAAAAACTACATAGAGCTCCTAGTTCACGCGAGGCCAGCCCAATACACCATTGGGCTGGCCTCGCGTGAACTAGGAGCCCTAAATAAGGTGAGACGGTACTTCACGCCACATCAGAGATGTTTACTGTACAAGACGCAGATTCGCCCCTGCGTGAAACACTGTTCTCACCTTTGGGATGACTCGGCGAAGTACTTGCTAGACGCGCTTGATGCTATGCAAAGACGTGCTATCCGAATAATTGTTTGCTCTGAGGTGACGGAAGGCCTTGAACCGTTGGCGCAGCGAAGAACCATAGTGTCCTTGGCTGCCTTCTACCGAATGTATCATGGCGAATGTTCTGAAGAGCTGTTCAACCTGATCCCACCCTCTCCTTTCCGATCCCGAACAACGTGTGCCGGGCAGAGATGCCACTCATACACAGTGGAGAGAATCTTCGCCAAAAACAGAGCGTTTCAAAAGATCGTTTCGCTGTCGAACTATAAAAACCTGGAACGACCTGCCCGCACACGTGTTTCCCTCATCTTACAATGCCGGGTTCTTCAAGAGAAGCGTGAAGTCGCACATCACAAGCCCACCAACTTGAGGACCACTGTCAGAAGTCGCTAGATGCGCCACGGCTTTCCATCAGGCTGGTGGTGACGTCAATTTGGCGAGCTAAATATAAAAGAAAGAAAGAAAAAAAAAGCAAAGCCTGGTTGAGGTTTTTATAGTTTTGGGTGCAAGGGGCCCCACCACCACCGAATTTCGGGGGCCCAAGCGACCTCACCTGCACGTGGTGCACCTGCCAATCAACGAAAGTGTTGGTCCGGGGGGTACCACCGTGCAGCTGTGTAAGGCCCCCCAAGTAACCCAGCCCCGGTTGGGTTGCGTTCGGGGTTCAGCAGCTGCACAGCCGGGCCTGGGGCGATGTTTGATGCAGCAGGGGGGACCAATAGGCGCTAAGCTGATTCTAGTGTGGCTGACGAGGGTCGACCCTCCGGCCAGGGAGACCCGTAGAAACGGTTTTGTTGCTGGCCGCCCGCGGCATAGTACAGATGCCCAACTGAGACTAACCACCCTGGGAGGCTGCCCCACCAGGCCGCGCATAATCCCGATGTGGTTCGTCGTGCCGGATGGTGACCGGACTGGGACCCGGCGACCACACCCGTCTCGCCACACAGTCATAGATGAAGCTAGTCCCTACACCTTGTCACTCACTGCTACAGCAAATGTCGGTCCGTCTTCACGTCTCTCTTCTTTTCCCAACAATCATGGCAGCGCAAAAAAGAAAAAAGGTACCACAGCGGCCGCTTCTACTCCCAGTAACGTACTGTTTGAGGTGGAATTCGCTAATATCCGCGGACTCCATGCCAACCTCAACGTCGTCCATCACCATCTAGAGACGGCACGGCCAGCTGTGTTGTTCCTAACGGAGACGCAAATACGCCGCCGATCAGTCGTACTTTATGCTACCCTGGCTATATTATCGAGGAACAATGTCGAGATAAAGCCAGGGTGTGCGCGTTCGTTAGGGCGGATTTTTGCTGTCGCTGGCTGCGCTGCCTTGAGAACTCTTCCTTCCCCGTCCTTTGGCTGCACGAGGATCACGGCTCCATGAGTCAGATCTACGTGTGTGTCTATCGCCTTCATACAGGGACAGCTGAGATGACAAGGCTGTTTCAGCACCTCAGTGATGGGGCTGATGACGCGCAGGTGCGGTTCCCGAACGCTGAAGTGGTTTTTTTGGGGGACTTCAACGGTCACCACACTGAGTGGCTGGGGTCTCGCAGAATCGCTCTCTCTCATAGTCTGACCCAAGTGGTGCGCGAGATTACACGCATACCGGACAGGTCAGACCATGAACCCGCCCTGCTGGAGTTACTGCTGACGAGTTATCCAGCACAGTACAATGTGTCGGTTGGCGCCCCACTGGGTCAATCCGACCACTGTGTTGTGCGTGCCCGCCTGCAGGTGTCATCTCCTGCAAGGGCAGTAGAGGTGACGCGGCGATTGTGGCACTACTCGTCAGCAGACTGGGACTGACTACGAGAATACTTTGCAGCCGTCCCGTGGAGTCAGCGCTGCTTTGCAGGGAGGATTTCATCGGAAAGCGCCTCTGCGGTTGCTGGTGAGATTACATTAGGTATGGAATACTATATTCCATACACTGATGTCGCCAGCATCCGCAAAGCCCACCCCTGGTTCGGGCGTGAGTGCGCCGTAGCTGTTCAACAAAAACAGGCGGCTTACCGCGCCTAGATCAGGGCTCGGGCTGTGCGTGACCCGAATGTGGCCCGCCTCAAAGCAGCGTACAACAGAGCCACTAGGTCCAGTAAGAGAGCCTCCAAGGAGCAGAGACCCAGCGCGTCACGCGGCTTGGTCAGGAGCTCACGTCACATCCGACGGGCAGCCGTGGATACTGGCAACTGGCCAAAGCCGTGTAGGCCAACTTTTGCAAGCCCTCGCTGCCGCCGCTGCGCTATCCTGACGGATCACTGGCTCACAAGGCCCAAGAGAAAGCAGAAATGCTGGCCAATCTCTTTGCGGCTAATTCCCGGGTCGATGACTGTGGCAGGCAACTTCCTACTATCGCCGACTGTGGAACCACGATGCAGGATATTGTAATCCGGCAGTGCGATGTGCGAGCGGTGCTAAGGTTACCGACACGCGGAAAGCCAGTGGTCCTGATGGCATTCCGGCAGTGGTGCTACAGAAGTGTGCAGCTGAATTAGCTCCAACTCTAACACGCCTGTATCGCCTTTCCTATTCGTCGGGAGAACTGCCGGAGGCTTGGAAGGAGGCGAACGTCCAGCCGATCCCCAAGAAAGGTGATCGGTCGGATCCTGCCAACTATCGCCCCATAGCCGTAACCACCGTCATCTGCAAGGTGTTCGAGCTAATCATCAACAAACAGCTCATACGCTATCTGGAGGATCACTTGTTAATTAGCGATCGTCAATATGGCTTTAGGCCGAAACGATCAACGGGTGACCTCCTAGCGTACATAACACACACCTGGGGTGAGACTATAGAGAGGCACGGCGAATCTCTGGCTATTGGCCTAGATATCTCTAAAGCTTTTGATAGGGTATGGCATGCGTCGCTTCTTTCCAAGCTGCCGGCATATGGTTTATCGCCCCAGTTGTGTGTGCCGC
The DNA here is from genome assembly GCA_933228765.1 of Miltochrista miniata. Taxonomy (NCBI): domain Eukaryota; kingdom Metazoa; phylum Arthropoda; class Insecta; order Lepidoptera; family Erebidae; genus Miltochrista; species Miltochrista miniata. The sequence goes on along the minus strand of OW121758.1, from coordinate 35,860,278 downwards.
TGGGTGGCCAGCTTCCTGCACGGGCGACGTATACGGGTTCTCTGTGATGGTCAGGCTTCCTGCTTTTTGCAGGTAAATGCCGGAGTACCACAGGGATCGGTATTAACCCCAACTCTCTTTCTTCTGCATATCAACGACATGCTGTCCCTTGAGTGCATTCATTGTTATGCGGATGATAGTACTCTGCATGGGAGCTATTCTGGCCGTCCAGCGAAGGGGCGTGATGACGTGGAGGAAAAGAGACGGCAACTCGTGGCGGATCTCGACCGGGACCTGGGTCACATTGCCCAATGGGGCTCAGACAACCTGGTCGAGTTCAATGCCAGAAAAACACAGGTGTGCATCTTTACAGCTAAGAAGTCCCCATTCCTACCCCTACCTACTCTTCAGAGCATTACGGTTCCACTAAAGGACAACCTGGAGATCCTCGGTATAGACGTCCGGCGTGAGCTCAACCATAAAAACTACATAGAGAGTTGTTTTGGGCTGGCCTCGCGGAAACTTTGAGTCCTAAATAAGGTGAGACGTTACTTGACCCCACATCAGAGATGTTTACTGTACAAGACGCAGATTCGTCCCTGCGTCGAGTACTGTTTTCACCTTTGGGATGACTCCGCGAGGTACTTTCTAGACGCGCTTGACGCTATGCAGAGACGTGCTATCCGAATAATTGGTTTGTCCCCAGGTGACGGGAGACCTCGAACCAACTTCAGAACCACTGTCAGAAGTGGCCCCCAATCGCTAGATGCGCCACGGCTTTCCATCAGGCTGGTGGCGACGTCAATTTGGCGAGTTGAACATAAAAAATAAAATTTAAAAAAAAATGACGCAATTAATGATCATGTTTTTTGTTGTTGTTATAATTTGATGTTTTAGGTTGGTACTTTACGAAAAGACGAAAACACCTAAATTAAAATAACAAATAACCATATAGAAAAAGAAAAAAGATGACATTAGTCACTGTGCAGTTTAAAATTTCAAATGTTTAAGAGTATGTTTTACAAAATTATAAACACCCAAATAAAATCCCTATCGGGAGGAATCTTATGGGTTTAAACCGGGTTTAAACTCAATTTGGGTTTAAACCGGGAGGATTGCCCATCACTAATCCCAACACACCATCTTACCTGCTTGGACCACATAGTAGTGAAATCAAAACAACACATGAAATGTATCGTCGCTCCTACAACGGTAACTGATCACTATAGTCTTATTTTTAGCCTTAAAAGTTCCAATATACAACCGAAAATCACGAAGGTCGTCCACCGCATAGATCACGATAAATTGGGTGCATTGTTCGATAAATTTGATTTTAACCCTATTTATTCAATAGTCGATGCAAATTTAGCAGCCGAATTTTTAGTGAACTCCATAAGAGAAATGATTAAAAACGGCTCTAAATCACAAAAGAATACGAGGCGACAACGAATTTTAAAGCCCTGGATTACAACCGGCTTACTAAGGTGCATAAAAAACAGGGATAAGTTGCATGCAAAATTTAGAGTTTCTCAAAGTGATAATGATAAGATAATTTACATAAATTATAGAAATTTTTGCAACAATCTCCTAAAAAAACTTAAACGTGATTATGATAGGGCAACGTTCACAAACGCCCAACATAATAATAAAAATCTAGGGGAGGCGATAAAAAACGTTACAGGCACTGTAAAAATAAAAAGACCAGCTATGGAGTTGATTTCTTCCACGGACCCACTTCAGTCAATAAATAATGTAAACAAATTCTTTGTTGGCATAGGACAAAAGTTAGCAGATACAGCAGATAAAAATATCTCTACGTTTACATTACCGAAGTCCAGAGTACCGCTGTTGCAGTCATTCGTGCTTCTGCCTACAGACGAAAGCGAAATCCGGGCCCTAATTACTGACCTAAAAAATGACTGTGCGGCTGGACATGATGACGTTTCGAGCGGTCTTATAAAAAAATACGGGAACATTATTGCAGCACCACTTACCCATGTCTGCAATTTATCAATTGGCGCAGGCATTTTCCCCTCAGCTTTTAAGCAATCCATTATTCATCCCATACATAAGAGTGGTGCCAGAGACTGTGTCAATAACTACAGGCCAATATCGATACTGCCAGCCTTTTCCAAAATCCTAGAGAGACTCATTAACAATAGATTAGTGAAATATTTGGAAGCAGGAAATATGCTATCCAAAGCTCAGTATGGTTTTCGCAAGCACAAATCTACAAATGATGCCATTCACGAGGTAACAAATCACATTGTTTGTAAATTGGAGGACAAGAAAAAGGTATTAGCTATATTTCTGGACTTAGCAAAGGCTTTTGACACGGTTTCTGCACCACTACTTCTACAAAAATTGGAGGACCTTGGAATAAGAGGCACTCAGTATGAGCTCTTCAAGAGCTATCTCACAGGGCGTTATCAACGGGTTAAAATTGATGATATGATAAGTGACGATCTGGAGGTTCGTTGTGGCGTCCCGCAAGGAAGTATTCTTGGTCCAACACTCTTCCTTATTTTCATCAATGACCTGTGTGAACTCCAACTTGGAAACGGAAAAATTGTAACCTATGCAGACGATACAGTCTTGATTTTCAGCGCTCCAGATTGGGAACAAACATTCAACTATGCACAAACTGGTAAGTGGCTTTCCAAAAACGCACTCTTCCTAAATGTCGACAAAACATATTACATACCAATGTCCCTATCCCCTTCTCCTTCGCCTGAATTGTCTTGCCACGAAATCATTGCTCACTCTTGCCTAGGTCTGAATAATGACTGTACTTGCCCTAAACTACAATGTAAGGATGACACCAAATACCTCGGAGTCATCCTAGATAAAAACCTTAGCTTTAAACTCCACTTAACCCTTCTAGCCACAAGGATACGTAAGCTTATATACATTTTCAGCAACCTCAGAAAAGTAGTCAATAGAAATATTCTTAGAAACACCTATCTTGCCCTATGTCAGTCTCTCATCACATACTGCATCACAGTCTGGGGTGGAGCGGCAAAGACGCTAATGCTTCCTGTTGAACGAGCCCAAAGAGCTGTTTTAAAGGTTGCTCATTTTCTTCCCTTTCGTTACCCCACAAGTCAGTTATATGGAGATTGCGAGGTGCTGACGGTTCGACAGCTGTACATTTTCCACGCAGTACTAAAAAAGCACTCCGAAATTGGCTACACACCGCATATACACACTAAAAAACGCAGAAAAATCCGAGTATGCCCGCCAGTTTTGTATAGAAATGCTTTGTCACGTAAAATGTTCTGTTTCTTAGGTGGATACTTATACAATAGAGTAAACTCCGCCATTGAGATATACTCCTATCCTGGAAAAAAGTGCAAGCAAATCATTTATGAATGGTTACAAAAATTTGATAAAACTGAGAACCTGTTGCAAAGCGCATTATAAAAAAAGGTATGAATGATCGTTCAATCACTCATACACACACACACACACACACACACACACATCATGTTTCAACTTTATTTTATCTCACGCATGATTTTTCATTATATTTATTTTTGTCTGAAATTGTTTTTGGTACTTCTAGTACAAAGATTATAGTAGTTATATGTACTGCTGATGAAGATCATTTTGTAAGTGGGGATTCTGGTAATCTGTCTGACAGGGTCTTCCTAGTACAGATACCAGTCTCTCACAAAGGTATCACATTTTGTATCTTGTATTAGACAGTTTATAGCCTTTGTGAAAGAAAAAATAAAATAAAGTTATTATTATTATTATTCCATTTATTTTTCATTTATAACATATTTTAATACATTTTTAAATAAATAATATAAAAATAAAAATCTATTTAAGAATATAAAAAAACAGTGTCCCACCGGCATCGGGTGCAGAGACCAGGCTACCGGTGGTTAGGGCTTCAGAGACAGGAACCTCCTCACAATGCGTGCCGTGTCGAGAAGTTTTTTTTTTTTTTTATTTTTTTTTTTATACCACTATGGTGGCAGACAAGCATACGGCCCACCAGAAGGACCGGTGGTCACCGCAGCCTATGAACGTTTGCAACACCAGAGGTGCCACACTCGCGCTGCCGACCCTGTAAAAACCTTCTAAGACCCCCTTTGAAGAATCCCATACTGTAGGCGTTTGGGAAAACCGAGGCAGGGAGGTCATTCCACAACCTAAGCGTGCGCGGAAGAAAACACCTATCGGATCTAACCGTGCTGGAACGCACCGGACGCAGAGTGTGAGGATGAACTCCCTGTCTGTGGCGAGCGGTGCGATGATAGAACGTAGCCGTGGGCATCATATCAAACAATTCCTCAGAGCACATACCATTGTACAGGCGGTAGAACACGCATAAGGAGGCAAAGTCTCTCCTGTCGCGAAGAGGTTCCACACCAGCTGTAAGTACAGGATCGTTGACAATTCTTACAGCTCGCCTTTGCACCGAGTCAAATGGACGAAGCTGATATTCAGGTGCTCCCGCCCAGAGGTGACAGCAGTACTCCATATGCGGCCGCACTTGCGACTTATAGAGAAGCAGTGTTTGCGCCGCAGTGAAGTACCGCCGCGCCCTGTTGAGCACACCTAGCTTTTTGGACGCCAGCTTAGCCTTGTCCTCCAAATGACTACGGAACTGAACGTCACTGGAGATGTCAACGCCAAGGATCCCTATACTTTTGGAGATGGAAAGAGATGTGCCCTGAAATTGCGGCGCTACAGTAATTGGGGTTTGCTTAGCGGTGAAAAAACACGCTTGTGTCTTGGAAGGGTTGAACTGGACAAGATTTTGTCCACCCCAATCGGACACTCTAGTAAGAGTAGCCTCGATTTCAGACACTAGCTGTTCACGATTTTCCTCCACTGTGTCCCGAGAGATACCGGGGCGGCCCGTGTAACAAGTGTTCCCCGTACTGTCGTCCGCATAACAATGAATGCCGTCAATAGACAACATGTCATTGATATGCAGCAGAAACAGAGTAGGGGACAACACTGAGCCTTGCGGTACTCCAGCGTTTATGGCCATGCAGTCTGAACAGCTGCCGTCAACGACGGCCCTGATGCTTCTACCGGCCAAGAAGCTGAACACCCATCCGCATAATCTCTCGGGTAGTCCATATGAGGGCAGTTTCGTAAGAAGACCACGGTGCCAGACCCGGTCAAAGGCTTTAGAGATGTCGAGGCTCACAGCTAGAGCCTCACCCTTACTCTCGATAGCCGCCGCCCATCGGTGTGTTAGGTACACAAGAAGATCGCCCGTCGAGCGACCGTGACGGAAACCGTACTGCCGGTCGCTGAGCAGGTCGTGTTCCTCAAGGTACCCCAGGAGCTGTGTATTAATTACACGCTCCATCACCTTGGATAAAAGGGAGGTGACGGCTATAAGTCGTGAATCCCTCCAAGACTCAAGTTTCCGTTATCGGCAGTCCCAATATGGTGTCACGATTGGACGGGGTTCAACTGCCTGACATAATGTTTAACGGTATTGCAATACCCAGTAGCGCAACAGTTAAAAATCTGGGAATTTTGATTGATGGCACGCTATCCTGGCGTCCCCAACTACAAGAAGTCAGCCGGAAAATGTTCGCATCTGCAGGGTCTTTGCGTCGACTACGCAATTTTCTGCCAATTACCACTAAAATTACGCTTGCTCAATCTCTCCTTCTCCCTATTCTAGATTATGCCGATGTCAGTTATCTCGATATCACAGAGGAGCAACTTGATAAACTTGAGCGCCTTCAAAACTTCTGCATAAGATTCATATTTGGATTACGCAAATATGATCATGTATCTGAGTATCGCAAACAGCTCGAGTGGCTTCCAATTCGTTTTCGTCGGAATGCTCATATCCTCTCTATGCTTTACAGTATACTATTCAATCCATGTTCCCCAACTTATCTCAAAGAACGATTCATGTTCCTTAATGACACACATTCAAGATCCTTGAGGTCGTCGGAATCCTTGGTATTGGCTATGCCTAGTCACTCTTCCGGTTTTTATGATAAATCTTTCACCGTACAGGCTGTGCGATTGTGGAATACGCTGCCTATAACGATTAAAAAGGCACAGTCTATGGTTGCCTTTAAGCGCATGGTGAAGGAACACTATTTAGCCCGGTAGCATGTTCCAAAGCTTGATATGTTGTTTCCACACTGAAATGTATGCATTTAGGTATGTATATTTGTATGTGTGTATATTTATATGTATGTATATTAGTTTGTATGTATATTAGTATGTATGTATATTTGTATGTATGTATTTTTGTATGTAGGGATATTCGTATGTGTATATGTGAGATATATCTATAATATGTACTTAGTTCTTTGTTAATTTACATACCTACTGGTATGTTTTATTGTTTTGTATCATATTATTTCTACACCTAAACTACCCATTTGTCTTATAATCTATATCTTTCTCTGTCCATCCCAAGGTTGCCTGGCAGAAATTGCTATTTAGCGATAAGGCCGCCCTTTGTACAATATCTGCAATTATTTATTTCTGTAAAGTATAACTTGGTGTGCAAATAAAGTTTTATTCTATTCTATTCTATTCTATAGGCCTGTAATTGGCCGGGTCGGTTCTGTCACCCTTCTTGGGTACAGGATGTACATACGCGATCTTCCACGACGCCGGGACTTGTTGCATAGAATAGGAAAGTGTGAAAAGACGTGTAAGTACCGGACACAACTCTGGACCACAATGCTTAAGTACCACCGCGGGAATGCCGTCTGGCCCACTCGACTTATGAACGTCCAGAGATTGAAGCTCCCGCCGGACATTCCGCTGTGTAAATTTAACTTCCGGCATGGTAGTGCCACAACTCGGAATGCCCGGCGGTAAAGCACCCCCGTCGCTCATGGTCGAGTTAGAGGCAAAGAGATTACCCAAAAGGTCGGCTTTCTCCTTGGCACTCTGGGCCAAACTACTGTCGGGTTTAAGCAAGGGTGGTAATCCTGACCGACAGAAGTTTCCCTCGGCAGCTTTGGCAAGCGACCAAAATTCACGACTTCCTGAAGGGTAGCCTGCTAGCCGTTCGCCAATTCTGCCGACGAAATCGAACTTGGCCTTGACAATTGCTCTTTTACTGGACCTCGAGGCGGCATTTAATTTGCGTTTCACCTCAGAGATGTTTGGATCTGAATTTGCACGAGCCGTGGTCCAAGCTCTGTAGGCAGATTCTTTCTGTATTAGAGCTTCTCTACAGAGCCGATTGAACCACGGTCGCTTTTTTGCACCTACAGGGATCCATCGGTTGGGAATGAAGCATTCCATACCCTCCAAGATCCCCTCAGCGACTGCTACAGCACAAGAATCCAGATCCTCTGAGGCAAAACAAAGCCGCCGCCACGGGTACGACGCATAGAACTCTCGCAGTCCATCCCAGTCTGCTGACTTGTAGTGCCACACATGTCGCCACTCCTTGGGCCGAGGTGGTTCAGGCCTTGCGAGAGGCACATGCGTCCGAACGACACAGTGGTCCGACGATCCTAGCGGAGCATCCACTGAAACGTTGTATCTGTCCGGACGCGTTGTCAGCAGAAGGTCCAGCAATGCACTATGCTCATTCTCCTTGTCTGGTATCCTTGTATGGGATTTAACCAGCTGGGAGAACCCATAGGTCAAGGCAAATTCGTGAGCAGCTTTTCCCGCAAAGTCGGTGGTCCGGGAGCCCAACCAGTCAACATGATGACCGTTGAAATCTCCCAAAACCACTATCTCAGCGGAGGGACACTGCTCAATCACCCAGTCAGTCGATTGCTGCAGGTGGTCATAAAGGCGAACTGTGTCCGTATTACCGCTGTGAGACCTATACACGCACGCGTAGATCCGGGTGTGGCCCCCGTGATCCACGCGCGCCCATAATGTAGACAGGTCCCTGTCTTCGAGGCTTGTAAGACGGCGACAGCAGACATCATCCCGGACGTACATACACACCCCGGCTTTCCGCCTGAAGTTGTACTCCAGCTTGTAGCCAGGGTACATCAAGTCAGATGTGTCTTTCGGGCATGAGATCTGCGTCTCCGTCAAGAAAAAAAGGGTCGGCTTCGCAGTTTCAAGATGGTGGTGGACTACGTTGATGTTCGCGCGCATGCCTCTGATGTTGCAAAAGTCCACTTGAAGTGTGGACGCCGATGCCGCTGTGGATACCTTTTTATTTTTCTTTTTTGCAGCCATGGTTGTTTTTTAAAAAAGGGGAATTAAGAAGGTTGAGGGGGCGCCTGTGTGCCGCTGGCGCAGGAGACTAAGCGAGGATCTAAATCACCAAAGGCAGACAAAGGTAATGCGGAAGATTGGCACGGCGTACGGAAGGGCCCCCGGTCCCCCCCCAATGCAGTGGCCGCGTCCACTCCGGTATCCTCCTCCGGCACGACCACAGCACCAGGGACTTTACACAGGCTGCTGGTTCAGCCTCCTGGGGCGGAGATTAAGTGATCCCCAGGTTCGGGTCCCGTACAGCCTGCGGGCGGTCAGCGGTCAACCGTTTCACCGGGTCTCCCTGACCGCCGTACCAATACTCCGCGCCTCTATCCGCCAATGGAGCCAGATAAGCCTCTGGTCTCACCGTCACCGGCACAAAGTCGCCCCAATGAGCTCTGGATCCCTGCTAACCGACGGAGAACATAACCCAACCGGAGTCAGGTTACTATTACCGCGGTCTTCTGCAGGGCGGAGGTACTGCCCCAGGCGGGCTGCTCAACGAACGGAGTACCGTTATGCCCTTCCTCCTAATGTGGGCTTTTTCGTTAATCCCTAAGATATTGAATCTTAGGGATCTGATTGAAGAAGCCACTACTGTACCCTCAGGGTGTAACGTTAGCTCCATGAGAAGTAACGCATGTCCCCTAAACCCCGAGGGGGAGTACTGCCTTCTGTATCAGGCCCTTGATCCAGCCGTCTAACGAGAGTCTCTTTAGATGTTTATCGAGGCTCTTTGCCATCAAGCCGTGGACTGAAACGAAAATTGGAACAATAATTGCGGAATCAACATGCCACATGTCAACAACCTCATGAGCCAGATCCAAATATTTAATTTCTTTGTCCTTTTCTGCTTTAAAGAGGTTGTCATCATGAGGAATGCTGATATCGATAATTATTGCGAGGCGTTCCAATCGATCTATCACCACTATATCAGGCTTATTGGCAACAATAGTCCTGTCAGTGATGATAGATCGATTCCAATATAGTGTGACCTGACCATCTTCGAGAACTGGGTCGGGCACATATTTGTAGTATGGTACTTCAAAATCTACAAGATGGTATTTAAGAGCAAGTTGCTGATGTATAATCTTGGCCACTTGGTTATGTCTGTGCAAATATTCTCCGTTGGCAAGACGAGAACAACCAGAAACAATATGTCTGAGGGATTCTCCGGGACAATGACATGCCCGACAGATGTCAATTGTACCATCCTTCAGAATATGTTTCCGGTAGTTCTTAGTCATAACAACTTCGTCCATTATGGCAAAGACAAAACCTTCGGTTTCGCCGAAAAGATTACCGAACTGTAACCAAGATACGGAGGCTTTTAAATCAATATCAGGCCCATTTAAGGCCCGATAAAAGCGTCCATGTAGCTGCTTGCTTTTCCATACCTCCTTGCGATCGTCAGCACTAAGTACTACAGGTTTGCGCCAGTTCTCTCTGCCCATAGCAAGCGGGGTGAGTCCCGTGTCCACTGCGACCACATTACGGTGCATATTGGTGTCTGTTTTTAGAAAGTATTCCCTAAGGTTGTATACCTCGCGGTTATGGAGGGTCTTAGCATTTAAAAAGCCACGACCCTCACATTTCCGCGGGATATACAACCTCATTACTGATGATCGGGGATGATGCATCCGGAATGCAGTCAACAGTGTCCTTACTCGTCTATCAATTTTGTCGAGTTCAGTCTGAGTCCATCTGAGTATACCAAAAGAGTATATTAGGACTGGCATGACCCACCCAATGAAGGCGCGAAGCTTGTTACCGCCTGACAAAAGACTTTTTAACACTTTTTTTAGGCGGCCGAAGAAACGCTCCTGCAATGTCTGTTTCATACCAGTATCAGGTATTCCTAATGCTTGTGATATACCCAGATATTTGTAAGTTTCGGTTCCAGAAAGACAGCTAAGCTTAGTGGAGTCCGAAAGTTCTACCCCTTCAGATTCCACTATCACACCTCTTTTAACATGCATGACTGCACACTTGTCCACCCCAAATTCCATCCTGATGGCTCTACTAAAAGTTTCTGTTACTTTCAATAAACCCATCAGTTGCAATTCAGTGTGGGCAAATAATTTGAGATCATCCATGTAAAGGAGGTGCGATATAGCCCCACCATCTTTACGCAACCGATAACCTAGCCCTGAACCCTCTAGCATAGTACTAAGAGGATTCAGAGCTAGACAAAACCACAACGGACTCAGACTGTCCCCTTGAAATATTCCCCGCTTGATACTAATTGGTGCATCATTATCGCAAAAACGACGACACCCTGGATAGCAAAGGACCGTTTTCCACTGCCCCATACATGTCTTCAAGAAAGTACAAAGAGTTGTATTAATTTTATAAAGCTCAAGTACCTTCAGAAGCCATGTATGTGGCACTGAGTCAAAGGCCTTCTTATAATCTATCCAACATGTCGCCAGATTTTTACGATTACGACGCACCTGTTGGCTGATGATCATATCGATTAAAAGGAGCTCCTTAGTGCCACGGGCCCCACTTTTACATCCATTCTGAGAGATAGATAATATCGAATTTTTTTACTCTGCCATACCCTCTGACGGTCACCGAGGCTAAGCACTGTATGCCTGCGCCAGTTCTCTTTAGCCAAACCAAGTGGGGTGAGGCCAGCGTCCACCGCAACTACATCACGATGCATATCCACATTCATATCAAGAAAATACTGTCTAAGGCTGTACACCTCGCGGTTATGAAGGGTTTTAGCGTTTAAAAAGCCTCGTCCTCCACATCTTCGTGGGATGTACAGCCTCATCAGAGATGAACGTGGATGATGCATACGGTATGCCGTTAACAATGTACGTACTCTCCAGTCCAAAGCTTCCAATTCGGTTTGAGTCCACTTGAGTATACCAAAGGAGTACATCAGAAGTGGCATGACCCATCCATTATAAGCGCGCACCTTGCTGCCACCTGACAAAAGACTATTTAGTACTTTTTTCAGGCGACCAAAGAAACGCTCTCGTAATGAATGTTTCATGTCAGCTTCATTGATGCATAAAGCCTGCGATATACCCAAGTACTTATAGGTATCAGTTACGAGGAGTGACGTCAGATGAATAGAATCAGAGAGCTGAATACCATCTGATTCCACTATCTTCCCTCGCTTGATATGCATGACTGCACATTTGTCCACACCAAACTCCATTTTGATAGAATTACTGAAGTTTTCAGTAACCTTAAGTAAATCTATCAATTGTGAGTTCGTTGTGGCAAACAGCTTCAAATCATCCATATAAAGTAGGTGAGATATTACCTGACCTCCTCTTCCCAACTTATAACCTAGCCCTGAACCCTCAAGTAGAGTACTTAAAGGGTTCAGTGCTAGACAAAACCAAAGAGGACTCAAACCGTCACCTTGGAATATTCCCCGCTCGATTTTTACAGGTTCACCATCACCGCATGTCCTTCGATATCCTGGATAGCTAAGAAAAGTTCTCCATTGACTCATGCATGACTTTAAAAAGGTGCATAGAGTTGCATCGACTTTATACAACTCCAACACCCTCAAAAGCCATGAATGAGGAACGGAATCGAACGCTTTCTTATAATCTATCCAACATACGGAAAGATCTTTACGGTTGCGGCGAACCTGTTGGCTGATGGCCATATCAATGAGGAGGAGTTCTTTAGTACCTCGACCACCACTTCTACATCCATTCTGAGAGGCACTTATTACCGTATTAAAGCTAATATGCTTGGCAATTTTGTCTCTCAAAATGGATGTGAGAAGCTTATAGACTGATGGTAAGCAAGTGATCGGCCTATAATTGTTGGGGTTCGAGGTACTTCCTGTCTTATGAAGCAGGTGAGTAACTCCTGTTGTCATAAAAATTGGCAGCGAGCCAGAGTCAATAGCTGCCTGGAACTGAGATGCCAAAAAAGCATGTGAACTACGGAACCATTTCATCCAAAAGTTTTGCAGTCCGTCCGCTCCTGGAGCTTTCCAATTTGATAACGAACGGACTGCATTACTCACATCTAAATGGTCTATTTTTACAGGTTCCATATCTACAATGCCTTCACATGCTTTCTCGACATCACACATCCAGTCACCTTCGGTATGATTTACCGGTGACGACCAGATGCTGCGCCAAAACATGTTCGTTACGTCAGCATCCGGTAGGCTACCAGTACTCACACCTTTATCTGGTCGCTCCCAATTCCTATAAACACACCTCTGGTCTCTTTGGAATGAGCAATTGATGTTATATCGGTCCACACGTTTCCTATATCGACGAATACGGTGTGCCCATGCATAGATTTTTTGTTTCCAGAAATCAATGCGCTCCGTGACACGAGCGCTATATTCCTGAGGACTAATGTCAGTCCCAGAAAACGCTCGCTTCACGAAGCGCATCACTTTTGGCCGAGTGTTACCTAATTTAAAACAAGTTAGTTTGCCAATGAGACCCCTTGCCTCAGTGATACGTCGTTCGATTCTGGATTGCCAGACAGGAACAATAGGCTTTGGCCGTGTAACAAGGTCAGGTGATGGTATTTTAACTCTTGCTACACGGCAAACCGTAATAGCTGCACAATACAGAATCGAATGGGTAGGTATCACCGAGAGACCCACTATTATCTAAATATGTAGATAACAATGAGTCAACGGCACTCACGAGCATAAGGTTTTTTCTATGCATGGGCAACCGTGGTAAACGTGGTCTTAAATTATTAGGCATGAACCTATATTCACGAATCGCACATTCCAAAGTTACCCTAGCCTCTTCATTGTACTGCGTATCTACAGGAATAAACGTGTCATCCACAACAGTATTATTTTCCATATTTTCATTTACAGTTGTATAGTTTTCTTGCACTATGGCATTTAAATAATTACTAGTACTTACTGTTTGTTGCGGAGGGATAACACGCATATTCTGTAAACACTCTGAGCGCAAACGGTCAAGCACTACATCATCCAACATACGATTACGTTGAATGACACGTACTTGGTCCGATAGTCGTTGAGCCGATACGTTGATAGCTGGTTCAAGCTCCTGAAACAGAGGCAATATACGATGACGGTACGCAGTGAGGTTGGTTTCAACCTCTGTAGCCACAAAATATGCCCGCATGACATTCTCATTTATTGATGTGGTCCATTTCATGCGGTGCACATTACCACCGGTAGCGGGGGCCCTATTCGAAGCCGGAGGGCCTCGGGGTCCCAAGCAGGCCGGCGGCCGGCCTCTCCCCGGCCGACGTACAGGTATTGGCGACGCCGGGGGGGAGAAGAACTCGTCACTAGTGCTTGAGCTCGACGCTTCGACATCCTGTACCTTGACTTGCGAAGCGGAGCTAATGGACGAGTCCGGAGGTGTATTTTGTGCATTTCTGCTTCTGGCTCGTGTCAGCATCACAGTTTCTTTGCATTTTCTACATTATAATTGGTGTTTTTCAGCTTTCTTTGACATGACGTGGGATGTCATGTCAAATCCATAAATAAATCTTGTAAAAATATTAAATCTCCTGTAATTTTTCAATTTATATATTTCCATTTTGTTGTATTAGTATGTAGTAGCAGCTCAATATATCATAATTATGTAAAATTAATAAATTTATAATATTTGGAATTTTATAGATGCAAATGCGACTGTCAGCAAATAGAGTTGCCAGTTTTTTATATTATTTTTGTTTTTTGTAGTTTTTTATTATTATTATTATTATTACTTACACAAAAATAAAATACAAGTAAACACAACAGTTTTATTTATTTGTATTAATACTCATACCCAATAAACAAATAAATATACAATATTGATAATAGTATATACATCCTTCATTATATTAGATTAATTGAAGGGTTGAAAGTCTAAACGGTCTATGTGCCAAAAAATCAAAATTCGATATTTTAACTGGAACACAATCTAAGAGCCACGCCTATCAATATTCAAATGGAACTAAGTGCCTATCTTTATTATATTTTCACACACACATATATAACTAAGACATGCGGTCTAAGTGCCGGTGCACTTGTACTTCAAAACGCCAAATGCGTGTGTGCGTGCGAGGTGCGGGCACTTGTGGCGGTGACTCCTGCGCACCCTTTCATAGACGTAGTTCAGTTGCATTTAATTACACGCTATTAAGATGTATGCTACAACGTCACAGTGTGAAAACATCGGTAGTAAACGTAAGAAGGAATATAAAAAAATAAATAAATGTCGATTAAGTGCCGAAGAGTACGTAACGTATAAAAATGTCACCATCGCTAGGCAGTTGAGACCATGTACGAGGACATAGCAAAAGCACTACATGGTTCTGACAAGACTCACTACAACGTTGTGATGGGGGACTTCAATGCCAAAGTGGGAGTAGGTACAAGAACGCGGCGAAACGAAAATCGGCCCTTTGGTGTGGGGCGCAGAAATGACCGGGGGCATCGATTTCTTTGAGTCTTAGGGGCTCTTCTTGATAAACTCTTTTTTTAAGAAGAAGCCCCACAGAAAATGGACTTGGCGAAGCCCCGACAAGGTCACCAGGAACGCGATAGACTTCATCATGACAGACAGGAAGTGTATATTTAGAGATGTCTCTGTGGTTAACAGGTTCAATACCGGTGGTGATCACCGACTTGTACGAGCATCTTTGAATCTGGACTTCCGAGCCGAAAGGGCCCGTATGATGAAGCCCACTTTCCGACCTACCACGCTCCAGTTAGCCTCGGGGGCTGAGAGGTTCCAGTTAGAACTTCAAAATCGTTTCGATCTTATTCGCGATAAAGCCAACAATGTGGTGAGAACGCTTTAGCAAGGGTCCCGAAGGTTTTTGTCCGGAAAAAGCAATAACAGGTGCTCTAAGCTCTCGCTCGAGACTCAAACTTATTAAAATAAGCACTCATCTTCCTTAGACCAGTGGGATCTAAATCTGAGAATCCGAAAGCTGATACGACGCGACCTTAGACACTATAACACCAGCATCGTCGAGGCAGCGGTCGAGCAGAACAGGGGTACCAAAGTATTATATATAGCCCAACAGCTTGGAAGACCCCGTCTGACGAAACTGAGTCGAGTTTTCATTTCGCCTATACCGCAATGCCTGAAGACAAAAGTCTACAACCAGTGCGTTCTACCGGATATGACGTACGGTGCCGAGACGTGGACACTTACAGTAAGGTTGGTCAATGCTCTAAAGGTTGCGCAGCGGGCTATGGAAAGGGCTTTGCTTGGGGTGTCTCTGAGGGATAGACTCCGAAATGAGACTATCCGGCAGAGAACTAAAGTGGTCGACATAGCTCGCAGAATAAGCACATTGAAGTGGCAGTGGGCCGGCCATATCTGCCGAAGAACCGACAGCCAATGGAGCAAACGAGTTCTAGAGTGGAGACCGCGTCTCGGCAAACGTGGGGTAGGACGTCCACCCGCTAAATGGACCGACGACCTGGTAAAGGTAGCAAGCTGGGACTGGATGGGAAAGGCGCAGGACCGTGTATTGTGGCGTAAATTGGGAGAGGTCTACGTCCAGTAGTGGACTGCTATAGGCTGTTTTGATTGATTGATGTAGATTTAATGGAATCTCATAATGATTCGATAGCATGGGATAGTATTAATATCTTTAAAAAAGGTAAATCACCGGACCATTTAAAAGATTATACTCTAACTACATTGCTACTTAAGAATAATATATCGAAGGAGAAACTGACTGACTTATAGAATATGTTACCATATTTACCCTTTGAAAATAAACCATTCTATGAGGATTTGACTAATCTCACAGAGGTCTAATTGAGACCTTTTTCATAATTCGCTTTAATGGCACTTAGACCCTTTTAGATGTATCTTATTATTGCAGTTACGACATTTCAAGATTGTGAGTCTTTAACCTGTGCTATCTCCGTTGATTATAATGTTAACAGATTATTTACGTTTAATTGAAGTTTTACGGTAATTGTTTTATTGATTGAGCATAAATAAAGAATACTTTTTATCAAAACAGATGTTTTATTCAGTTTTTTCGTTATATCTGCGAATAATAAAATTGGCACTTAGATCCTTTAGACTTTCAACCCTTCAATTACATAAACTATAATAAGACTTAGTTTAATGCAATTTTAGGGAGAAGCTGGTATCATTATTAACGCACACATAAAAGCCGACGCGCAGTGTAAAGACACTGGTCGCTTGACAGCGCACGCACACATCTGCGAAATCGTAAGCCGTTTTTTATATGTCGATTGTAGAGCGAGGGTCCATCTTGACTTTAAATAATCTAAGATAAAAACTTACTAAAACATTAAATATTTTACTTGAAAAAGTACCTAGGTATGAACAGGTACTTTTAATTATTGTTCATCGAGGTGTGCAGTTACGATAAACATAAAAAAAAAACAGCCAAGTGTCAACCACAAGTGCCAACAATTGTCTTTCTTATAAATATTTTATATTATAAAAACAACTTATATCATACGAGATCTACCTTATAATTTCACGAAATCGAGGTATTTACAACACAAAAATCTATCGAGAATTTTATCAGTAAAGTAA
Organism: Miltochrista miniata; assembly: GCA_933228765.1. Classification (NCBI taxonomy): domain Eukaryota; kingdom Metazoa; phylum Arthropoda; class Insecta; order Lepidoptera; family Erebidae; genus Miltochrista; species Miltochrista miniata. The sequence goes on along the minus strand of OW121758.1, from coordinate 35,843,602 downwards.
TCGTGTTTCGAGCCTAGAGCGTTTTAAGTTCATGATGAAGTTCTCTGTGTTCAAATTTTAATTCATTAGACCTCACGAGTCCTGAGATCTAGATCAAAGTCTAGTCTATTTGGTGTCATATGGACTCTTAAGATATACGGGATATACCTATCACGTTTGATGACATGTATGAAAGCTTCCCTAAATATTATTTTCATATAGCGGCAACATAAATAAATATACATGATCATCTGTAAAAAGGTTTATCCTCCTGCTCACATTTCATGATATACAGTACAGCCTAGGACAGACAGCGAAATCTCAGATAGGTTCCGTTTTGAACCATTGGGTATCGAACCTTACAAATATACAGCATTTCTGTTTTGCTGACGTGAGGAATGCGGTTGGCACCGTCATTCCAGCCCGCGGGGACAGCTGCGTATGGGGCTCCCGGTCCCGAAAGGGGCCGTCCTACCCATTAAATTATGTATTTATTAGATAAGTATATGTATACCTATTATTTATTAAGATGTAAGTACATATATATTCTTTCGTTAGTTTTGTATGTATATCATATCAGTTTTACCCTATTCCTTTATTTACACACTTTTTAGTTTCTTTTTCCTTCTTAATGTTCTCCTTTCGCTGGTCTGCTGGAAGATATTTCTTATAAGCAGTAGGTACAATTGTACCTATCTTCCTTTTTGTCATAACTTCTTCTTATATTTCTTGTGTGTAAGTACATAAATAAATAAAATAAAAATAAATTAAACTCGGCGGCATTCCTTCTCCCTATGCCGGCCGAAAGCCAAAGAATTTCCAAAGATTATTCCCGTCCGGAACCGCTTGGCGGCTCTCTTCGGGGGAGCAAGGTGGGAGGTTCCCCCGGAGCTCGCTAAGGACCTGAAAAAAAAACCCAATTCCACATCGCAACGATTTTTTTCTTTGTAGGGTTTGTTGCAATAGTATTCGGTAATTTTTTTTTTTATGAAGCGTGATGAAGGTGAAGTATGTTGAATTCAATCCTTCAAATAGAATGTTAAATGTAAATTCTAATTTCTTCTTTTATAAAAATAAGGTAGTACCTAATTAAAGAATAAAACACGTTTTGAAAATCGGTATTTTTATCAGTATATTTTCCCTGTGCAGGTTGGTATCTTGGTATATTTCAGTATACTTTTAAGGAGCTTCGGTATTTTCTTAAAATTTAATTCGGTCACCTATCTCTTACTAATATTCGTTTACATATTTCATTGCTCTCTGCTAAGCCCCTAGGATCCCTGGAAAATCGCGATATCCGAATTCCTCGCGGACGAAGTTTCGGGCAGAAGCTAGTAATAAATAATATCTAGGTACCTACTTGTCCAAGTTGCAACTATTTCTCTGGGCCTACATTAATTTACATTGTTAGTTCATTTAGGTGCTTATACTTAGTTTATTATTTACTAGCTGACCCGCGCAACTTCGTTTGCGCCACATAAGAGAGAGTATTACCTGTTCCCGTCGCATTTACTCCCGTCGCGTTGCGTACTTGCGTGTACTCCCGTAGCGTCTCGTCGTTAATATTCAATACTACGTGAGAGAGAGAGAGAGAAAGGTTTCTCGTCGCGTGTATTCCCGTCGCATTATTTTTAAGGAAAATTTCGTTTATGAAAGAGGTATCCCGTGGCATTATTGTAGAAAAAAAATTATTGCCATTAAAATGGTTATTGTGCACCAACCCAAAGATAGACACATGCTATCGCGTAATTTTTTTAGAACCTTTTTAAGACAATCAATTTTGTAGTACATATTCTTTACATAACTATAAATATTTACGCAGCACACGCAACGAAACTCTCAAAAGGAATAACTTTTCCCCTGTTTTTGAAACATTTACTATTACTGCTCCGCTCCTATTCGTTGTAGCGTGATGCTGTGTAGCCTATGACACTCCACAATAATGTAGCTTTCTATTGGTGAAAGAATTTTTAAAATCGGTTCAGTAGATCCCGAGATTACCCCTTACAATTTAACAAACACACAAACTTTACTTCTTTATAATTATTAGTATAGATTTTAGATGTCTGATGGCGATGGAAAAAAAGAAACTTTCTGGTGCACAAAGTCGGAAAAGAAAGCTGGAGAAGGAAGTGTCTCTGAAAAAGAACACAAGTTCTATTTAAAAGTTTTTTGTTCGACCCGGTTCATCCTCGGACGAACACCTGGAGACTGAGACATATGAAACCCAAGATAATTCTACAGCAGAACTCGTCATTTCTACGCCACCGCCGCCGCTGCTGTCTTTGTCGTCGGTCGAAGAAGACGAAGAACCTCCTAGTGCCGAAGCGTCCCCGGAGAATATACTTCGAGAAGATATAATGAATGATCTCGCGTTATGGCCACAGGTGTTATCCGATAAACATAGAATATTTTTGATGGAGCGTGGGCCAGTACAGGTAAAAGTGGGTTCATATCCTTCGAATAGTTCGAAAAGATCTTTTTCAAATGCTTATTATACTAAAAAGATGTTAAATAATGAAACCGTTTTAAGAAACTGGTTGGTTTACTCTAAGTCAACTGATTCTGTTTAATGTTTTTATTGTAAACTTTTTCATGCTGATGCGACTCCGACACCTTTTAATGGTAAAATAGGTTACAAAGATTGGCAGCATTTGTCTACTGCTATAGAACGTCATGAAAAGAGCTTAGGGCACCTATCATGTCTTTAGAAACAAATTACATTGAAAACTGTTATTTTAAAAGAAAAGTCGGTAGAAAAAACCAAAATGAAATTGATCGGGAAAAAAAACGTTGGGTTGCCGTACTCGAACGAATAATCAACATAATTCATTTTTTAGCAAGGCAATGTCTGGCTTTTCGGGGAAGATCTCAAAAAATTTACGATTCCGATAACGGTAATTTTTAGGGTTAGCCAAATGGCAAAAACGGAACCCTTATAGATTCGTCATGTCTGTCTGTCTGTCCGTCTGTCTGTCCGTCCGTGTGTCACAGCCACTTTTCTCCGAAACTATAAGGTCTACGCTATTAAAACTTGGTAGCTAGATGTATTCTGTGAACCGCATTAAGATTCTTATATAAAACTAGAAAAAAAGCAGTAAATTTTTGGGGTCCCCATACTCAGAACTGAAACTCTACATTTTTTTTTTTCATCAAACCCATACGTGTGGGGTGTCTATAGATAGGTCTTCAAAAATGCTTTGGAGGTTTCTAACATCATTTTTTTCTAAAGTGAATAGTTTGCGCCAGAGACACTTCCAAAGTGGAAAAATGTGTGTCCCCCCTCCTCTAACTTCTAAACTAAGAGAATGATAAATCTAAAAAAAATATATGATGTACATTGCCATAAAAACTACCAACGAAAATTGGTTTCAACGAGATAGAGCTGGTAGTTTTATTTTAATACGTCATAAACCACCATTTCCGGTTAGTGAAATCACTACCACTGCGAACGTGTTAAAACATCAGTCAAAGTTACAACGAACTATAAGAACTTTTATATTATGTTACTTGCTGCTACGAAACCCTTCATGGGCGAGTCCAACTCGCACTTGGCCGGTTTTATTTTTTAAAGCTGGTTGAATATACCTCTAACTTTGATAATGTGCTTGCGGAACACATTGCTCTCATTCAAAAATCCGAGTCACGCCTAACTCATTATCTTGGCCATAATATTCAGAATGAAATAATACAGTTATTGGGAGAAAGAATAAAAAAAGCTATTGTTTTGGAATTGACACAATCTAAATATTTTTCCATTATTTTAGATTGCACTCCAGATATTGCACACTAAGAACAAATATCGGTTGTCGTTCGGTACGTTCTTTTAAATGCAAGCAACAACAAGGCTAAGGTAAAGTAACACTTTCTGAGTTTCTTTCCTATTACAGACACTACTGGGCTGGGCTTAACTCAATTTTTGTTAGACTGTTTAATCTCAAACGAAATTGACATACAAGATATGCGTGGTCAAGGTTATGATAATGGTGCAAACATGAAAGGGAAAAATATAGGTCTACAGAAACGAATTTTAGATTTAAACCCGCGAGCATTTTATGTACCTTGTGCGGCACACAGCCTAAATTTGGTAGTGAATGACGCTGCTAAAAGTTCAATTTCTTTTCAATTGTGCAGGAAATTTATGTTTTTTTTATGCGTCAACAGCACGTTGGCAAATACTTGCTAAAGAAGTGCCAACTGTAAGTCTAAAACCACTCTCAAATACTCGATGGGAGAGCAGGGTTGAAGCAGTAAAAGCTCTACGTTTTGAACTGGGAAAGGTTTATGATGCCTTGTTTACTATATATTCCGATAGGAACAAAGATGCAGAGTCAAGAAATATGGCAAATTCATTACTGGCAAAAATTAAGTCGTTTAAATTCATCTGCTCTCTGCTTATTTGGTTTGAAATTTTAAACAAGATAAATATAGTTAGCAAGGCCCTTCAAAAGTCAGACGTTGATTGTCAGAAGCGGTGAAAATGATTGATAATGCAAAAATGAGTTTGTCTGAATTCCATAATGAGTCCGCTTTTGAGGAGCTCCTTAACAGGGCGAAAACTCTAGCGGAAGAAGTCGAAGCAGTAGTAGAATTTCCCACACCTGCACGCCCTCGCGCTCGTAAAAGATTTTTCAATTATGAGGCGGAGGATGAACCGATAACAGACGCGAAAACACATTTTAAAGTAATTTTTTACTACTATTGTTAGACACCGCAATTGCTAAGTTCGAAGAACGGTTCGAACTTTTGAATGAAAATAATGTGATTTTTTCATTTCTTCAAAAATTGAAACACTGGAAAGATTTGGACTCTGATACAAAAAAAAAAACATTGCTCTAATTAGAAAATAAACTTTGCCATGCTGGCTCTTCAGATGTGGAACAGTTCGAGCTCTATAATGAAATCGAATTATTACCGATGTTTATTGATGATTCCACTACGCCGTTGGATATTTTAAATTACTTGTTCACGAATCAATGAATTTCAGTGTTCCCAAATCTTTCCACAGCACTGAGGATATACCTGACACTTCCAGTCACGGTCGCACTTAGCGAAAGGTCATTTTCTAAACTAAAAATAATTAAAAACTACCTTAGATCAACATTGTCGCAAAGTAGACTGACAAATTGAACATGAAATCAAAATTGAAGTTAGTGACATTGTTAAAGATTTCGCTAATGCAAAAGCTCGAAAAGTAACTTTTTTGTAAATACATTTGTAAATATTGAAAACGACACTTGTACTATTCCACAATATTTAAATCAAATCAAACAAATATTGTGGAATAGTACAAGTGTCGTTTTCAATATGTGCAGCAAGTTCCACCAAGTGCCGTCAATCAACAGTATAAATGACATTTGTATGTATACTGGTTGAATTTATAGTCGTTCTGGACCCGAGAGGGGGTTACTCGGAATCAATAATGGAACCATTTCGGAGTGCCAAAACAGCTGTGCAGGTTATAATAAAAAAATGACTTTTATGTAATCTTTATCACTCGTTCGAGTTGAAACATTAGTAGCGCTTCGATTATTCATTGAACTTTTCAATGAATGAAACTCTGAAACCCATAGGTACCTACGCCGCGGCGCGTGTCTCTCCATGTGATCAGTTCATTGACCGAATGCATCGTTTCGATAATAATAGGTACTTAGATAATAATAAAGGACTCCAATTTCTCCTTCATACTTTACGCGGGCTTAGGACCGTCGGAAATACTTTAATATTGTTCTATTTTACGGTGAATTAATAAGGTTTATGTAATAATAATGAAAATAAACACGAACAAATAGGGAGTATTTCCGGCGTATTTAAAAAATTGGAGCTATTTACAAAGTAATCAACTTAAATACCTAGACCTACCTATTCACAGTTTATTTACACTTCCCTGTACCTTAGCAACTGCTCAAAATGGAGTCCAGAACGTTCGATACACAAACGGACACGTTTTAGGCTATTGTCTTTTAGTTTATTCAATGTGTCTCTGTCACTTTTCACTATTTCAAAGGCGTCCACTATCGCACTGCGTAATTCATCACGAGATTCGTACTCTCGAGTGTAAACTAATCGTTTTATTTCCGACCACAAATAAAAGGCGATCGCGACGACAATACTGCGCGCGAGTTATAGTCGAACTGCGCGCCGCGGTCGCCGGTCGGCGGCGCGGTCGGCCGAGCGTATTGACCTACCTACAAGACGAACTAGTCGAGTACCTACCGACGTTACTTGGCAACGAGTCCACGTGGACCGATGCGTTCATGCGTTGTGATTGGTCGAATTTTCCCGCCGCGGTTACTGATTGGAACGTTAGACATTGAATGAAAAATTGTAGTAGAAAATTGTAGTAAACGTATTTCGTGAAATTTAAAGGAATAACCAGGTGTTCTCGTTTTGATTTTGGCAAACGATGTAGATTTTGACATTTTCGTAATTTTTTATTGTTGATTTTCAAATTGACAGTGCCGATCGGTTCTGTTATCGAAACTGGGCCTAAACCTTTCCGTTCCAAAACGACTATAAATTCAACTAGTATATATTTGTGTGTACGAGCGGAGCGTCCTGTTATGTAACTATAATAGTTGTTAAATTAAATATTTTTGCAAGAACTACAAAGTTTTGATTATTTTATTCTTATAACCCCTTCCTTCTTAAAAAAACTTTTTGCTTACCGTCATCATATAAAATTGCACCATTTGCATTCAAATTCCGTTTGATAACATAACTGTTGGTATTCCATTTTGCCCCCGATCCTACTAGACTAGAGGGCGCCAGGGTACTAGTTGCACACGGGCGCCACAAGGGCTAGAGACGCCTCTGATTGAATTGATTGCAGTGGAACTGTATTCTTCTTTGTTGTATAATAATATCTATAGTTTCTGATATTTTAATGGTAGGTGCACTTACGTACGCCTTCACATGCTATGCCTTAAAGTAATTTTTATTGTTTCAGAAACGAAATAACAAGAATTAAAACGTGCAAGATAATTAAGGAGTTAGTATTATTTTTATTATTACAATGTAGTTTGAGACAAATTGTGTATCCTATTTTGACCAAAGACTGAACTCTGAACAAAAAGTTCAGTGAATTGTTATTACGATGAACGAGATTGTATTAATGAAAAGTATGTAGACATTGGTGTATAGCCATTTAATAAGCACTGATGACGAAGTAACTATAATAATTCATTTGATATGAATATTATTTACAGATTCGTACCGCCATCACCCAGTAACATGGCTTCTATCACTGAAACTTCGGAGCTACCCACCATTATATTATCACAACTTAAACCTGGAGAAACGCCTGAATATGCATCACTCACTAAATACGTTGATATTCCTACCATTTCATCCAGTATTAAGCCCACTGATCCATTTAACACCACTCCCCAATCAGATTCTAGAATAACTTCTACAGTCTCACTCTTGGATGATCTTGTCAATATTTCTACTATTGTCGCGGTACCGGACTCCTTTTTATCTAGCACTATCCCACAATCTGAATCTAGAGTGACTTCTATAACCATTACTGAATCTACTATTAACTTGACCTCTACCCCGCAATCTGAATCTAGAATAACTTACACACCCATCAATGAATCTAGCATAATACCTACCACTGTCCCACGAACTGAATCTATACTGACTTCTATACCTGCGCTTATGTCTGAAACTATTGTTATACCTTCAACTATCACACATGAATCTAAACTGACCGCGATATCTACTGCACTGTTCAATGAATCCTCAAGCTTATCTACCAGTACCGCAGAACCTGAAACTAATACTTTCACTCCTACGTCTCCAGTTACCACTGAATTCTTCAATACACCTTCTATAATCTTGGAACCTAAACCAAGAGGAACATCTCTTGCCCCCGTCCCTAAAGCAACTGCTGGTGGCCAAAGGCCATCTAAAAGAAAATTGGTGAGGATTCCAGGAATGAAGTTGTTTAAATTTCGTTAGTGACCCTCCTTCTTGTCGTACCCTCTATTCTAATAATCTTCTGCTCAAAAGGATCCGGGGCTGACTAATCCATATAGGTATCTACCTATGCATAGGTAGGTAAGGTACTTAGTTCAAACAGATTAATGGGTTTAGCCCAAATTTGGCGTATAATTTGGGAATATTTAACATTTTTAGAAATAAGCTTTTAACAGCTTTAAAAAAGTATATCTTTTATTTAATGTGTAATATTTCTTATTTGATCATGCATGTATAGGTACTTATATAGGAATTAAAATATTTTTTTTAAATATTGTACCGTATTTTGAATAAATTTCCCAAAAAACTACGAGTATTTTCACGTGATCGCAGTTTTTCTCCGACGACGACGACGACGAGATCTGACTAAAAAACCTCACGTAACGCCCAACAGCCTATGGTTGAGAGCCCCGGGTAAGCCCTCAGGAAGGATGTCCCGTGACTCCCAACAGACCTACGGCCGCCGCTGCGGCCTCTGCGGGGTGGTTCGGGTGCAATCCCGCGTCTATGGGGGGTTTCGGGTGTGACCCCGCTTCTAAGGGGTGAGTTGCTCACGTCTCGCTGCCGTCATGGGCCTGCTTCTGTAAGGACGGTGAGCGGCCCTCTCACCGTCCTCAGACCCCCGGTCATGGAGGCCGATAGTCCTCGGCGAAGACACGTCGGCGGCGCCCAGGGCGCCGACTGCGGAACTTGGGTGGGAGAGTTCTCTCCCGCACCCGACCCGCCGCCTCCTTCGCGAGCATGACCTGCTCGCAGAAAGAGGCGGCGCAGCCCCACTTACTCCCGCTGGAGAGCATGGCTCGCACCATGGTCTCAAGCGAGAGAGTGTCCACGCCCAGACCCACTACGAGGACCTGGCGCTGTTGTGCCCACGCCGTGCACTCCACCAGCGTGTGGAGCGCCGTGTCATCGCTGCGGTCCTCGCAGTGCTGACACTAGGCCGTGGTTTCCCGGTGTTTTCGCCACAGATACCTACCGAAGCTACCGTGCCCGGCAAGCATCTGTGTCAACCGGTAGGAGAGAGCACCGTGTCTTCTCTCCAGCCACTCGTCCATGACCGGTCTGACGGCCGCGATTGTGGCGAATCCCCCCTTTGGTTGCTCAAGTCGCACCTTCCATGTCTCCACGGTTTCCTGGTGGAGCAGGGTCCGCTGGGCCTCGATTTCTCGAGACGCAGGCCTTTGGCCCCGCTCCAGCGCCTCCTTGCGCCATCTGAACAGTGACACAAGGGCTCTCGCTTCCAGGTCCCATGGAGGGGTCCCGGCTAGGAGACATGCCGCCTTACCGGAGATCGTGCGGTATCACCCTGACGGCCATCACTCTCTGCCTTAGATCATCTAACCACAGGATGCGCCTTACTTAAGCATTGTTTTCTGGCAAGCCAATAGACCATTTGGTCTTTTGGCTTTATAAAAAGCACTGTACATCAGTACATCATTTTATATGATTAAACTAGTACATTTCATTGTAGTTGACTGTACAATAAAAATTAGCACACAACAGCCATTACGCGTTTGTCGATTAATACATTTTTAAATATAATGAAATTTTATATGTCTTTGTGTTTCCCCCTTCACCCGCTATGAAAACTAGCAGAATATTTTTGTATGCGGTGGTTGGCAAAGGCTAGTCCCGTGATATATGGTCTAAGCTCTCTGCGGGCTCAGCAGTCTAGCCTCATTGCTGGCCGTCAGGGTCTCCGCCCATACGGGAGCCCCGTACAGGGCCATGTTTCGCACGATCCCCAGGTATGATCGCAGTACTTTCTCAAAACTCAATCCGAGTTAAGTTTAAGATCTTTTATTTATTACATTTAAGAAACATTTATAAGTAGGTAGGTAGGTACTATAAAACGATGCAGTCCTTAATTAAGTAACTGATTACAGAAGAATATATAGATAATTCTGTAATAGGTAGTTATTACGCTCTATTGGTCAATTAGACAGTACCTACATACTTTGACCATTGCTGGAATTATTTTAATTTGGCATTATTAAAACTGTCGTTGTGGCTAAGTGTCGATGTACCTACTGAACAATACAGGGAAGTAGGCTAGAACCTCTTTTAGTTTAAAAAAAAATGACAAAAGGGGCAGATCAGATAAATCTGAGTGGGCGGTATGTAGAGTGACAAACATGAGGAGGTAGGTTCGATTGAGGGTTTCATGATAAAGTAAAGTATTTATCTACTCTGATACTATAATACAAAGATTATAAAATTGAAATCAAAACTCTTATGAATAACATGACGCACAGGCCAAAAAAAAAAAGTTTTATTACGATACAGGTCTTGTATGGACACCTTAGACCATATATCACGGGACTAGACTTTGCGAACCACCGCATACAAAAATATTCTGCTAGTTTTCATAGCGGGTGAAGGGGGAAACACAAAGACATATAAAATTTCATTATATTTAAAAATATAATAATCGACAAACGCGTAATGGCTGTTGTGTGTTAATTTTTATTGTACAGTCAACTACAATGAAATGTACTAGTTTAATCATATAAAATGATGTACTGATGTACAGTGCTTTTTATAAAGCCAAAAGACCAAATGGTCTATTGGCTTGGCAGAAAACAATGCATAAGTAAGGCGCATCCTGTGGTTAGATGATCTAAGATGGACACCTATATACATAACGATCCGGCCCCATACACGTACAATAATATTGATCAATATAGCAATAAATTGGCCGTGTATGGGTAATATTGAGGTTTGAACAGACTAAATTCGGATGGAAATAAATATTGATGCAATATTATTGAGTCAATAATATTGTACGTGTATGGGGCCAGATACACCTATTCAACCTCCAGCTGGACCAAGAAGGTTGAACCTCTACTTTAAAAAAAAGTTGACTCCGCAGCCTGAAAAAAAAAGAAACGCATGCGCAATCGATGTTCGCGTTGCGCCTTGGCGCCAACATTTTACATTTAAATTAAACAAAGTTTGGTTTTGTTTGTAAAATAAATTAGTTTTTGTGTAAAAACATGTCTGAAAGCGAGGATAGTGGTAATCGTACACAACCTGACATTCTGGAAGCTGCGTCGAACATGACCATGAACCTGTTACCGCCGAAATCTAGGAGCAACTATATATCAGAAAATGAAATTTCGAGAGTTTCGGTGAGCGCCTGTCGACATTCACGAACGAGCGCGTTATCACCGATTTGTATGGGATCGAGACAAGTTCCCGCGTTTACAGCTAGGTGGCGGGGTCTCGATTCCAAACGAATTGGTGAGCCGTGAATGTCGACAAGCTCACGCAAAAACTCGCACTTGCCCCTCAGGTATTACAGTATGAGTGTATGTAGATAAAGAAGTGTATGACACAGTACATAACGTGGTCATATAACACTCGTGTGATATCTACTATAAAAAAAATCACCTACGGCTTGATTTTTTAAAACACACTCGTGTTATAAGAACCCTTATTATGCAACAGTATCATAAACTACTATTTCTATTTATTTATCTATCGGTAATATAAACTTCTAGTCTAGCTACTAATCCTGGATTATTACACACTTATGATAGGATTTCCAAACATCGTATCTTAGTAGGTAAGTATGTACATACTTGTTTAAATAAAATACAGACGAATTGAGAACCTTCTCCTTTTTTGGAAGTCGGTTAAAAATAAAAGGACCGTATTCCAGGTTCAACGATTTTGGCTCTATGTTAATGAGTGAATAAGGTTTTCTTTATATATAGGTATACTTATTATGTAGACATAAATAAGGTTAGGTACTTATCCGTTGGTATTCTGATACATTCCAACAATCTTACTATCTTAATAATATTATAAAGGCGAAAGTTTGTGAGTGTAGATGTGTAGATGTTTGTTTCGTTACTCTTTTACGGCTGAACAGATCTGGCTGAAACTTGGTAAGGGATAGATTATGTTTTGGCATAACACATGGGCCACTTTTTATCCCGGGAATAAGTACCCGCGGGAACGGGAACAAATTATTCGCGAGCGAAGCAGGCAGCTAGTATAACTCCAAAAATAACCAAAACTTTAAAAAATATTTCGAAGAATACGAACCTGTCCAGCTCTAGATGTTCCACTTGCATATAATTACGTGAACAATTAATTTAACTGACGCCGATTGAATAAATTGCCAAACCATTTGTCAATTGCCTTGGGAAATACTTCCACAATTTACAAATCGTTTTGTAGCGACGGAGTAACATTTATGAAGACTTTCCTTTGTATCATATATTTAGTTCCAACTTATAGGCAACCAAGAGATAGAATAAAACTAATCTGCAAGTATAAGTACAAGTATGGCAGATACATTGGGACGCTACGAACGTACAAAAACCACCGAATTCATGACCCAGTTAAACAAATTCCTCTTCTTAGGCGGCTTACCATCTTTCTGGTTATACAACTTGAATTTCTCACAAAATTTCTACAAAATTTATCAAAAATTCAACAACATTGGAAACATTTGTACAATCGTATTATTTATATCAGAATGTGGTGCATATTTCACTCAGAATAATTTAACAGATAAACAGACTTCTGATTTGAAATTCTTTACCATTGGCCATGCAATTGTAATCTTCTTTAGAATTCGCATGGCTCAGCAGGAACTTGAAGTAAAGGATGTTATGTATAAGCTGGGTATAAGACTGAAAGAGGCGTATAATGATTTAGAAGTAGAAGAGTTGATGATAAAAAAAACGAAGTTCTTTTGTATGGCGCTCGTATTGAATTGCATAGTTTCGGTCGGTTTGATGTTGTTCGATGCTTGTATCAAAACTATTAGTACCGGTGAGTCTCTAAAGTTTTCTGTAATTCATTCACATTGCACACTCCACATGGAACACCCGTGGAGTAGCCATGGATGTGTTTTGTCATTATTTACAACCTTTCTGAGGAGATACTAAAATGTGCTTCAATCGATCAATCTCTCTATCACAGGCCAATGCTGAATTTTCACTCCTTTTATAACCCTGGGATCTTCTAGCAAACGATGATTACATCATTGGGCCGCCAACTTGATAGCCACTGGCAATGGTCTTGTAAATCGCAGGATGACCCCAAGTTCGATAAATGTCTTCATGGTTTTTCTTCAGGAGTGATTTTGCCGAGCTAAAATATAAAAAAAAAACTAGTTCTATTTCTAGTTTTCTTCCCTTATATCTATATGATCTCTTCATTTAATCAGCTATAGCTAGATCACGTTACTCAGTCCTCAGTCAAAGACACCATACCTACGACGTAGTGATTGTACTGTCTTTGGGTGAGGACTGAGTTTTATGTGGTCTTGCTAAAGGGCACCACATGTAGATGAGGCTGGCTTGGGCTACGACGATATTGGTATAGGCATCGTAAGATATTCTTTCAGAATACCATTCAGTGATGCAAAGTCTGTATTGTTGCAGGAGACACATTCAATCCCATTATCACAGTAATCCCTGATGTAAAAGACAATTCTGTCTTTAGCAATATCATCCGAGCTGCGTACAATGTATTCTGGATGATACATGTCACTCGCGTCTGTTCCGTCTACACCTTAGTCATCAGCCTCATCACCACCATGAGCCATCAGTTTAAGAACTTAAACAGTTACTTCTGGAACCTTAGTGGTGTTTTTAAAGATGATTGTCAGCAAACACATGAATCGAGGGAAGAAGCATATGAGAAAGGATTGAAGATTGGCATAAGGCTACATGCTGAATCACTGAAGTATATTTCATTATAATTTTATTTTCTCTTTATCTTTAAGTACCTAGTCTACTACAATTATTAGTTTTGAAGTTTTTCAATAGGACAAATATGTATATGTATACCTATCCTGCTTTATATTATAAACCAACATTTTATAAATACTTCCATAGCAGTAGGTATTTACAGAAGAAGATGGGAAAGGGACATTGTACACAGCTAAAAAAACCTGCTGCATACCTAAATATCGAAAGATTTCTTTCTGTGATTGCCTTTCTGTCGAAGTCTTTTTAACTGCCTAAATGTGAGCATTCCATATTCTTTCATTGTCTCTCTTCTAAATTCCCTTCTAATAATCTCAAACGATAATAGTCTTCCGACATCCAAATTATTCTCTAAATGCATATTGGGAGAGGTGTCCGACAATATTATACAACAAATGGATCGTTCCAGGTGTACCAATCAAATACAAACAATATTCGGAGGTGTGTTCAGTGGTCAGATTATATTCAATCTCATCCTGCTCATCATGTTGATGTTTCAGATGATGGTAAGCCTGTACATTATAGTCACGCCTTTTCCTTTGGTAGGCAGAGGCCTAGACTTGGCTTTCTGTAGTTTTATTTTTCGCGCAGGCCGTAAGTTGTGAGTCTATAGCCGTGTGCCTGTGTTGAAACGGTCAAGGGGAGGTTGTGGCTTATACGGTTATTGCTGTATTTCAAGCACTAAGAGTCCATAAGCATCAAGTTGGTTTAGCCGTTAGCCACTACCAACTCTATCTCGTAGTATTGAAATGCCTGTAAATATAAATACCACAACGGACGCGCTATAGCACGCCATTTCTGCGTTCACGCAGGATTCGAAATAACGACCTTATTGTCAAGTGTATATTATTTGATTGAAACAGAAAGATGGCCGCGCCACGTCCACGCCAGACGCCAGATCAATCTGCTTGGCGCTTATGGTCGACGCAGTGAGAGTTGTAATACTCACTGAATGAAAATCGGATATTCTTTGATATATTTTTTCTTCTGTGCAGAACTCGGACCGCAATCTTACGAACGTAGTGACAATCATTGCCACAGCAGCAAGCATTTTGTTTAGCACTGGACTGTTTATGTGGAATGCTGGAGATATCACTGTCGAGGTAAATGCAATATTGTATCTCTCTAGGTAGGTATAATACCTATCTGAATCATGATATTTTGTCCTGCAGAATCCCGAACCTTAACTCGTATTCGATTTTAACGTTTTTGTCCCAACTGGAGCGATAGGATAGTTTTTATTCAGCTTTTTGTCGCGGCTGGTACCAATAAAATATAGTATATTTTCAGGCTGAAAAAATTTCAACTTCAATGTTTTGTTCGGGATGGGAGAACTGTTACTCAGACTGCTCGAAACGCGTCAGAAAACTGATTGTTATATCTATGATGCAAGCACAGGTAACGCATATAAAAATTTCGTTCTGGATCCATATGTAATGGCGTAACAATTATGGTGTATGTATGTCCCTGTGGTGACGAGATAGTGACACAAATGTCACCAACGCAATTTATCACCGGGGTATACTTATCGGAACACGAATGAGGTCTCGGTTTTACCCTTTGGGTACGTAACCCTAAAAAGTGACTATGGGAAACATTATCGCAAAAGAACCCACTGTGTAGGAAAACCTTAGATCATCTAACCACAGGATGCGCCTTACTTAAGCATTGTTTTCTGCCATTGCACATGACCATTTGGTCTTTTGGCTTTATGAAAAGCCTGTACATCAGTACATCATTTTATATGATTAAACTAGTACATTACATAGTAGTTGACTGTACAATAACAATTAACACACAACAGCCATTACGCGTTTGTCGATAAATACATTTTTAAATGCAATGAAATTTTATATGTCTTTGTGTTTCCCCCTTCATTTGTATGAAAACTGGC
This sequence comes from Miltochrista miniata, assembly GCA_933228765.1. NCBI lineage: Eukaryota > Metazoa > Arthropoda > Insecta > Lepidoptera > Erebidae > Miltochrista > Miltochrista miniata. The sequence continues at coordinate 35,828,017 of OW121758.1, read as the reverse complement.
AGAATATTTTTGTATGCGGTGGTTCGCAAAGGCTAGTCCCGTGTTATATGGTCTAAGAGGAAAACCGATATACAGGCTGTTATTTTGAGGTAACTTTTTTTTTTAATGTAGATATGTAAGTAATTACATCTTGTATTTTACAGCAGCCTGTGGTACTAACAGGTTTCGGTGTTATACCTCTCTCCTATCAATCGTATGTATCTGTGAGTATCAACACTCAATATTCTAATAAACAGCTACTTTTGTAAGCTACTCACCTTTGTGAAAAGCCTACCTTCTCTAATGGTAGCCTCCCACGTTCTAGTATGCGCAAGGCTAAAAAAATTGCTAAATGTTATCGTCGAATTGTATATACCTATACAAATACATGGCATGACTACAGTATCGCTGCCATTTTTCGCCCGTGTGGACGGCCCCTATACTTGCGCAAGTATACTTGAAAATGTGTGGCGACCATTATGCTTCTCACTACAATTTTATGTACCTAACTCAAGTTTCCTGGCGTTTGTTTAAGACAATGAGTGAGATTTCTGTCCAAAATTTATCTTTATATATTATCTTTAATCTCTTCTTCTTCTATCGAAGTTTACAATGCATTTTCTGGATAGCAATCAGCATTTCTTTTTCGAAATAAAAAGTAGCCTGGATAGTTACCTACGTCACTCTACAGACGTACTTATATAACTATCTTTACGATGTGAAAGAAGGACAAAAATTCAGGTATTTCTTATACTTAATCATTATTTTAGATAATTTCAAGACAAACTGGAAAACACGACTAATTTAAAATTAGGTCCGCCATTCGGTTCTTGTTTCTAACCATGTTATTTGTGTTTATAGATCGTGAGGTCGTCGTATTCTGTATTCTCTGTAGTGTACTGAAGTATTTCCGCCAATGTCTTCATGACAATCGGTATGGTATTGTGTATCTTCACAAAATTAAATAATAACACCTGGAAAATATGAATTCTCTGCGCCCGCCATCGCAATTATGTTTTTAAAATTATTTAGTTATCTAAATCCTAGTAGCCCATATTAAATTCATCAAATGCACATTTGAGAGTATGTTTTATTATTCCTTTTCTTTCGATGATTCCCAGATCTTCACTTTCCCAATTTTCACATTTCCAGATCTTCACATTACCTATAACATACATCCTTTTACATAGTTTCGTAGTCGCACCATCGAAAATGACATTGGTGTTAATGGTTATAAAAAAAAATAACCACCAACCGATCCAAGTCGGGCGCGTAGTTTTCAAATTGAGAAAGTAGACATCTGGGAATGTGAAGATCTGGGAATAAGGCTCTAAGGTAATCTGTTAGGCATAATCATTATAATAGTATACCTACCCATGTATTTTAGTACCTAATAGTAGACAGACTTCAGGTATTTATGTAACTACAAAAATGATTATAAGAAAATAACAGCCATTTGCACAGAAAAACTATTATTCTACGGCGTAGGCTAGGGTTCCGTAATTGCAATTTCTTTATTACATCAAAAACAGTTTCCTCACGTACATTTGTATTTATAACATAGGTAGGTACCTACTTAACTGTATTATTTTTAATCGTTTTCATGTAGTTTATTGATGTGTTTTAAGATTTAATTGAAAAAAAAAAAGAATTGCTTAAGGTACAAGAGACCAGGCCATTAAAAGTTTAAATATGGAAAGAAGTTGAACCAAAAACTAGAAGGGGATTCGGCGGGAAACTTACAGACAAGCAGATCTCCGTATATTTTCGAGTGTTGAAGTGTAATTTATGGTGGATTATAAACATAAAGGTTCGACAACGTACACAAGTGTTGGAAAGTGATAAAGTACAGTGAAACGCGAGTTTTTGGGTTTGTAGACAAATTCCACAGCAAGCCCTAGTAAGTAACCACCGTCTTACTAGAGTAGAACTTAGTCCAAACTTGGACATACATGAATACGCTGCTGATAAGAAGAATCATAACATGAAAATTATTTATATTTTCGCAATGACTATGACCTGACTTTGGCATATTCTCAAGCCGAGAAAGTAAAAAAAAAAAATGGAAGCGAAAGGAACTCTATCTGTTGAATGGAAGTGTCAAACAATTTGACATTATTTTGTCGATTGTCGAACGAAATTCGTCAAAATCTACAGAAAAATACAATACACAACAGATGGGAAGTGTAAATAAACACAATTATTTGCTAATTAAGTACATAATATGTACATTTTAAAGAGTTTTACTATGTGCTAAGGATGTCTGTTGCACATAGTTTGCTTTAGTTACTTGTCAATTACCTAGTTTGTCTGCATTTTCTCCATTTAATTATTGATGCTCGATTTATATTTTTATTGTATACAGAAGAAATAAACATACAAAATGGAACAATTTATAGCATTGGTGAGACAATGCCCTTGTTTATGGGACATGGAATGTCGTGAATACAGAGATATGAGAAAGAAACATTTAGCTTGGAAACGAGTTGTTCAAGAATTAAAATCTCAGGTGATACCTGACGGTAAGATAGTATTGTTCGTTCATTCTGTGTTAACTAATGGCCACGACAATCTTCCAAACTGTATTGTACCCCTTTCATTGAAAAAAGATCCATTTGAAAAGTTTTTATTATTAGTTTACTCTTTGCATTGTAATAACAGCTATCTAAGTACCAAATTTAAGTCATAATATTCAGTGGCTAGGGCAGTGTATCAATACAAGGACCCATCTGTCTGTTTGTTATGTAGTTTTTCTAATGGATTATCTCAGGAACTACTGGTTGGATTTCAATATAACTTTTACGGTTCAATAGCCCATTTATTGAGGAAGTTTATAGGCTACTAGCGGATGTCACGTGGTTTCACCCGCGTAGCTCCCATTCCCGTGGGAATAGGGAATAAAATATAGCCTGTGTCACTCTACTATAGTGTAACTCCCCAAGAGTGGAAGAATTTTTCAAATTGCTTCAGTAGTTTCGGAGCATTTTTGGTGCAAACAAACAATGAAATCTTTCCTCTTTAAAATATTGATATAGATTAACATCATGCAGCAATGACTAGGAGCTGAGCAGCAAAGAAAAATGTTTGTTTCCATGGGTTAGCTAGATAAAGGTAAATTACTTCCAGACATAGTACAAATCAAAATGCTCATCACAGAAAGGGATTCGTCCTGAGTGGGCATAGAACCTCTAGTTTTTTACTCAGGTACCTAAACCATTGGGAGTCCTGAGGTATCCTTCTGAGGGCTTACCCTAGGCTCCCAACCATAGGCTGTTTGGTAGGATATGTGTGGTTTTTAGTTGGTTGGAGTCCAGCATAGCATCCCTGTAGGATTCTCCTTACATTGAAAAAAAAAAAAGAAATAAAGGTACCTAAACCATTTGACCAAGACCTCATAAGCTCATATAGTATGTGTGCTACACATGCGACATAAATAAGTTTATAGTAATTCTGCAGAAGTGCAATATTATGATTGATTATACTTAATTTGCCATATAATTTCCTTCCAGTTAATACTGCAAAAGCAGAGTGGAAGAAACTCCGTGACAGTCACAGAGATGCTTTAAAAAGAGCGAGGGTCCACGGTCCTCAAGGAGCACAACCAGTTGAACTTGCAAAAGTTGTAACATGGAAGTATGCAGATCATATGGAATTTCTCCTACCATACATAAAAACTCGCACTAAAGGAAGAAGCTTTTCAAGGGCAACGCGAGATGATGATGCGGACGATTCAGACTCATTCCTTGTTGTTCCTTCAACTTCAAACGTGGATGTAAGCTTCAGTCCGGACAACACGCAGAATAATGTTGATACTACACAAGAAATTGAACATAAATACAGGAAAAGAAAACATGATGATGAATTTGGTGAGCCCTTAATTGATATGGAGGATCAAAGCGGTTATGCACAGAGCAAACATCCGTTGAACTCGTTCTTCGAGAGTATGTGTGAGACTACAAAACAGTTTCCAACGTGGTTACAGTACAGTGTGAAGAGAAAAATATTTACAGTCATATCGGAAGCAGAAGATACGTTTGAGAGCTATAAGTCACGTGAACAGATTTTTTGATTAAGTTTCGTAGAATACCTATACTTAATAATATAATACTGAAGAGTTTGTTTGTTTGTTTAGCAACAAGATCTCAGGAACTGTTGGATGTCATTCAAAAATTATTTTACAGTTCGATAGTACATTTATTATGGGAGGCTATAAATAGCAGGGTTCGCCGATATATATCAGCGCATATATATCATGATATATATCACGATATATATCAATTGATTTTATCTTAATATATATCAATGGATTTATTCCTGTGTTCTGAACTAAAAAAAATTGGAGATTAATGCTTACTCGGGCAACACGTTGTAAAGTACAATTTAGAATTATTTTAGATAGATTCCCAAAATGGCAACATCATTTTAAGTTGGGGAAATCTCTTGACATACCAGTATGGTCAGCTTTTAACTGAAATTGAAACCTTAATGTTACTGAAATAAGGTTCATATTACAAGGTTACAAGGATATAAATCCGATATATACCTGTCAAAAAATCGGATATATATCAGAAAAATCGGATTTTTGATATTTATTATAAAAATCGGATATTTTCGAACCCTGATAAATAGACTATTATAACACCACACTATGAGGAATAGTCATCACATTACAAAAACGTAAAATATCTTTTTCAGAGCTTCCGTTGCGTAAACGTAAAGAATCATGTATTACGAAATGTTTCTCCTATAAAGTTTTAAAAACATCCGCTGCCTCTTAGGGTTGACTCACAAAAACTATTGTTAATAGAAATCTAATATGTTGTAAATTAATGCAATATTAGCGGCGGTAAACATGATCTTATCCAAATCAATACATCACTCTCTCTCTCTTATAAAACATAAACGAAGTTTCGCGGGTCAGCTAGTTAATAATAAGACAAGTTTAATAATTGTGTAACAATAATTTGAGGAATAAATATTTATTATTAGGATAGTAAAACATTTATTTGTATTTTATATTGCAAATCTTGTTGTTTTATTTGGGCACACATCTTGGGTACTTGGGTACTTCTTACTAATATTATAAATGCGAAAGTTTTTGAGTGTGGATGTTTGTTACTCTTTCACGCTCAAACGGCTGAACGGATCGGGCTGAAATTTGGTACAGAGATACATTATAATCTGGAATAACACATAGGCTACTTTTTATCCCGGGAATTAGTTCCCACGGGAAAACAAATTTTACGCGGGCTAAGCTGCAGGCATCAGCTAGTATTATATATTATAGGGCTAGGCGGAATAGCCCTAATTCTTTTTGCGATGGGAGGCATAGAAATTTATGGCTCAGAAGCAGCCGAGACGGATCACTTGTGCAGGGGAGCTCTTCTGATTGGTTTAAAGTATATAGAGGTACTGAAAGAAGAGGCTTAATAGCCTCGATAGTGGAGGGGCACTGAAAAAAGATGTCATACTTGCCCTGCTTAAGGTTTAGTTATCAATCCCATTCTAAAGTCAGTCCTGAGAAAATTGAACTGAAGCGCTCGTGGCCCGCCGGCGGACTCTTTGTTCTATAACCGATCACTGTAGTAAGCAATATTTACTGTGGCCGATCATGGAAGGGTGACCATCTCGTGACCACTTTGTGACATTTATTTGCGAGCGTTTCCGTGCTTCGGAAGGCCCGTTAAGCCACGTTGAAGGCCTTATGGGCGGCTTGAAAAATTTCAACAGCAGGCAGTCACAACTTGGTGCCTCCATAATTTTCTTCACTTTTGCCAAGCTGGCAAGTAGGTACTGGCAGCCAGAACCAACAGGGTCAAGCTCGGAAATAGTAGATTTAGTTTGATTGTCGAACTAGTGAGATTTTTTTTTCTCAATAGTTCGACCGTCGAACTACTAAGACTTTTTTTTCTCATTTGTTTGACCGTCTCATTTGTTCGACCGTGAAACCGCGTGACATCCGCTAGTAATATTATAAAGAAGAAATATTTGTATTTTTGTGTGTTTGCAATGAATAAATTCACAAACTATTGCGCCGATTTCAAAAACTTTCACCATTGGAGAGCTACATTCACCCTGAGTAACATAGGCAATATTTTATCTCAGTATTCCCACGGGAATGAGAGCTACGCGGATAATTCCGCGTGACGTCCATACTCTGATTTATTACCAACGGACCCCGAGTATCTGTCACGGGGTCCGTTGGGAACTGTACCTAGATAATTTCATGTCCAAGGGAGAGGGACCCCTTGCTAAGTACGTGGGGTCCGTTGGGAAAAAGAACTCCCTACGGACCCCCACCAGGCCTCCGTCACTCGCTCTAAACCACGCGCTATGTACCTACCGCTCGGCATATCCCAGGGGATGCAACTGGCAGAGGGCTGCCGGACGCCCGACTGAGCCTTCGCACCCACAGAGTACATTTGTATATTATGAGATCGCATCGGCATTTCGCTTCGAAATGCCGAAACCACGTAATTATTGTGCAGTGGATGGGTGTAATAGTACAAAAACACAATGAAATTTGTCGTTTTTGAAATTGCCGAGAGACGAAGAAAGCCTTAATATTTTAAATCTTATCAATGTTTTCATCATTTATTTGTTTGAACATAAGTAGGTAGGTGATAAGAATGTAAATCGTAAATTAAGGAGTTATTTGAGTCAGGTATTATAAAAGTGTTGTTTTTTATAGGCAATTCAATGTTTTATAGAATTTATAGGTAAATAGGTTTTATAGGCAGTCGAAGCGCTTGTGACCATTCATGTGACCACTTTGTGACTTTTATTTGAGCGTATCCGTGCTTCGAAAGGCACGTTAAGCCGTTGGTCCCGGTTGCCAAACAAAAAATATAGACGAATTGAGAACCTTCTCCTTTTTTGGAAGTTGGTTAATAAAATAGCAGTCAGCTAAGTTGGAGGCCTTTTTAGGCAGTTTGAAAAATTTAAACAGCAGACGGTCACAACCTGCCTGCTCACCACCTATTACATGGGACAAACTATAAAAAAATTTAATGTGGGCATCTAATATGCCTCTGCCTTCCCCTTCGGAGATCAACGCGTGACCATATGTATGTGTGTGTAACATAATAAGGTAGGATGGTCGGATGGGATAGGTGAATAGCCGGTACTTTTGATATTTTGATATTTTAGTTATGGGTAGGAATAAGCTAAACAATATATATTTTTTTTTTTTTTTTATATTACTAGAGTGGCAGACAAGCATACGGCCCCCCCAGATGTACCGGTGGTCACCGCAGCCTATGGACGTTTGCAACACCAGAGGCGCCACAAGCGCGCTGCCGACTCTTTAAAAACCTTCTAAGTCCCCTTTTGAAGAACCCCATACTGTAGGCGTCCGGGAAAACCGAAGCAGGGAGATCATTCCACAACCTAAGCGTACGCGGAAGAAAGCCTCTATTAGATCTCACCGTGCTCGAGCGCTCAGGACGCAACGTGTGAGGATGAACACCCTGTCTATGGCGAGCGGTGCGATGATAGAATTTAGCCGTAGGCATCATATCAAACAATTCTTCAGAGCACAAACCGTTGTACAGGCGGTAGAACACACATAGAGAAGCAAAGTCTCTCCTGTCACTAAGAGGTTCCACACCACCTGCAAGTATGGGATCGTTGACAACTCTCATAGCTCGCCTTTGCACCGAGTCAAATGGACGAAGCTGATATTCGGGTGCCCCCGCCCAGAGGTGACAGCAGTACTCCATATGCGGACGCACTTGCGACTTATAGAGAAGCAGTGCTTGCGCCGCAGTAAAGTACCGCCGCGCCCTTCTGAGCACTCCGAGCTTCCTAGACGCCAGCTTGGCCTTGCCCTCCAAGTGACTGCGAAACTGCACATCACTGGAGATGTCAACACCAAGGATCCCTATACTTTCAGAGATGGTGAGAGATGTGCCCTGAAATTGTGGCGCCACAGTGAATGGGGTCTTTTTTGCGGTGAAAACATAAACTTGTGTCTTGGTAGGGTTGAATTGGACAAGATTTTGTCGACCCCAATCGGACACTCTAGTGAGAGTAGCCTCGACTTCAGACACAAGTTGTTCACGACTTTCTTCCACTGCATCCCGAGAGATACCGGGACGGCCCGTGTAATAAGTGTCGCCCGTACTGTCGTCCGCATAACAATGAATGCCGTCAATAGACAACATGTCATTGATATGCAGCAGAAACAAAGTAGGGGACAACACTGAGCCTTGTGGTACTCCAGCGTTTATGGCCATGCAGTCAGAACAGCTACCGTCAACGATAAATATATAGATATCCCTACCTACTGTGATTCATAATTTATTTTTGGTTTTTACGTTCATTTATAAAAGCGTGGTTTTTCTAGGGTTTTTTTAAACCATTCATTTTCTTTTTCCTTACATACCATTAAATTGTTAGTTACATACATGTCGACCTAATAAAACCGTATTAAAACATGGTTGATTCGTAACATTCGTTTTATTACAACAATCATAATAGGTTCAACCCTAGCGCAGGGGTCGGCAACCTTTTGAGTCGGAAGAGCCAAAAATGACGATTTTAAATTACAAAATTTTTAAAGAGCCACAAAATCTTTCTTGATCGCACGATCCCCCCCCCCCCTTAAGAAGTGGGATAGACTAGACTGCGGGGAAAGTCTGCTATAGAGACAAACCAAGTCTGTCCGAAGCTCTGAGAACATACTTCGAAGGGCGTCTCCAGGACTTACGGCCATGGTAAGTCACACGGTGGTTTTGGAAAATTTCCACAATTAAAAAAATCTGACTGATTATGTGGGATTCTCCCACTAAAACCCTGGGGTGTTCCTTCTTGTCACTATTGTTGGGTCACAGGGAAGGCAAGCGTACAACAGCTACCTGCAACAGTCTCGACTCTGGGGTCTAAATATTACCCTCCGAAACTTCACTGCCGCGAGCGACGCCTGAACACGAGGGGTGCGTCTTAGTCAGACTGACACACACGGCTGTCATAAAGCTTTCATCGTCGTCCACGCGTGCGAGGTTGGCATACTAGAAGTGTTAGGCCACCCCGCTCTGGCACCCGCAGCGCTTTTCTCATTGCCGTTGACGTCAAAACAACAGCCAAACCAATTTTCTTCGCTGCCTAACATAGCGTGAACTATAATAGACAGCGACGCGACCGAGCCAATTTAGGATTCTTAGAGCGGTAAGCTCGCCACTCCAATCCGTACAAAAAGCGAGGGTGTGCAGCGCTTTCTCCGCGGCGCCGTCCTCGCAGACGGTACATTGCCTCAGGCTCAATGCCTACCACATCATGCAGGTATTTAGTAAATTATCCGTGAGGAGCTGTGAGGTAGGTATGTCAGTGCCGCTTTTCTACCCAGGACCAGAAAAATAAGATGGCAAAGACGAGCTCAATGCTTACCGCCGAGCTCTAGCCTGGTGCGCCATTTATGAATGAGATCATTGCGCGCTCTAACACGCCAGCTTTCAATCTCTTCCGAAGATGGTTGTTTTCCATTTTGACGCACCAAAACATTGGGCCGGTAGATTTCTGCCAGAACTGCGGCCTCTAGGCTCCGCGACGGACTGTCAAAATTAGACATGCCGTCTCTTATGATATTATATTCTCTGGGCTATGGCCCGCTGCGGACATCGCAGCAGAATCCTATTAGAAAGAAAATGGTGCTCCATATAATGCTTTCAAGCGCAGCACACCACCATTAGGCGAGTTTGCTTTTTTAACTACTAGTAAGACTTTTGTGGTATTTTTGAAAATGAAAGGGTGATAATGTTCTTGAAAATGAATAATATGATAATTATGTATGCAACTAAAGAGCCGCAGGTCTACACCCAAAGAGCCGCATGCGGCTCGCGAGCCGCGCCTTGCCGACCCCTGCCCTAGCGCATTCTTACGATGACGTCACTCGCACATCGGGCAACACAGTCTCGACGCTATGAACGCGTGTTTAAGGTACAATTCTTCTCGTTCTGAGCAGCAGGTATTATTATTAAAATTTTGTAGGCTAATATAGCGTAGGTATTGTCGCTTTTGTATGGGAGTGATGTATCTGTTACGTATAACCCGGTTCATTAAAGAAAGGAATCTTAAATGGCGGTGCTTATCGTGTTCTCTCGCTCGCACACTAGTGCCGTCTATACTCACTCTCGCACGTACCGTAAACAAAAAAAAATCTTGATTTGCATTCACGTTAATCTAATAAAAATTTTCGTTCTTTATATTAACCAACATCATGATCGTCCATGACATAATGTGATATACGTTGCCAGGTTCTTTTTGTCGAGATGAAAGCACTCTATGTCCGTTTCCGTACAAATTGACATAGTGTCCTTTCATCACGAAAAATGTAGGTAGGTACTGTTTCCGATGAAAACGATAGTAGATGCCAATTTTTGACTTTCACTCTGGCGAAGCCGCGCTGGCAGAAGTTACTCAGAAATAAATACGACCCGGTCTTGTTTTTATTATTTTTAATTTGAAATAAAAAAACTGACTTGAAATTTTATATGCTAACTGTACTATCCGTCAACGCAAGTACAAGCCGCCATTTAAGATTCCTTTCTTTAATGCATCGGCTTATAGTAACTATTTAGTAATCTGTGCCCCCACTCTCCTTCCCGTTATGAAAAAAAATTGTTAAGGTGGTTACAAAAAAATAACCACGAATGCTAATGCGGGAGCTCCGCTGCCGCCTTATGCCCGCCTTCCACTGCGAGCGAGTCGGACCCATTACGGACTCCGCTATACTCGTAACGACGATTTTCATACATGTCCTTCCACCAAAGCGGACATGACATGTATCGAAAATCATCGTTACGAGTATAGCGGAGTCCGCAATGGGTCCGACTCGCTCGCAGTGGAAGGCGGGCATTAGCCTTCTAACCTAATCTATCCAAGTCGGATTGCGCGAGTTGTATACTGTGCTACATGGTGGTTGTACATATAATATACACAGCTTGTACCTACTCGTTTTTTATTAACGGGGAGGGAAAGTGGGGGTCCGTAGAGAATTATTTTTCCCAACGGACCCCACGTACTTCGCAAGGGGGTCCCTTGGACATGAAATTATCTTCAGTTCCCAACGGACACCGTGAGGGGACAGATACTCGGGGTCCGTTGGGAATATATGCGTAGTCTTCTATATTGCGCTATGTCTGTCTGTCGGCAGTTTAGCTCATACAGGCATTTTTTTTTTGTTTAACGTGAGGGAAAATCCTCATGGATGTTATGCCGAACTCCTACCGACTAAGGGGAAGCCATCGGAAGGATGTCCCAGAACAGCTCACACAGGCTTACCAGAATACTGACGTAGTTAGAATAAAATAACCTATTTACCTGATCAACATAGCTGATAAATAAAAAGAAATTTCGGAAAGATAGTTGTGTACTTTTTCATTTTTTTTACGTGAGGGAAAATCCTCATGGATGCTATGCCGGACTCCTACCAAAAACCAGAAAAAACCAACGCTTGACATTGCGTCAGGCACATGCTGAACCTGGTCCTTTTCGGATGACGTGTGAGGTACACATTAATTTAATGCATGTATTTGTTAAGCCTAGGATTAAGTTTTCTTCCTATATTGTTTGTGTGCCCCATTATGTTTCCGAATAAATAATTTTTCTTTCTTTCTTTCTACCGACTAAAAAACTCCACGTGTCCTGCCCAACAGCCTACGGCTGGGAGCCTCGGGTAATTCCTCAGAAGAATGCACCAGGACTCCCAACAGTCCTTCTTCAGTTTAAAAGTCAACAAATATGTAATTTACCAGACATTATGACTCACGGACCATCGCAAAGATAACATAGATATCTATTATCCGTTTTGTCATTCAGTAAAAACCGACCAAGTGGGACTAGTGGGTAGTGGGAGTCGGATCACGGAGGATTTAAATATACCTAACGTTATTATATGGGAGGGGAGCCCGATTTAAAAACAGAGGAGAATCTCAATTCGACCGTATCATATTTTACTACTTCACGAGTTAAGTGTTTTAGCGCCGGATTCGACCCAACACAAACCTGGAATTAAACCTGGAATTTATCCTTCTTATATGGTTGTTTTACGTTTTTACAAATTACATAATATGGGTTTCTTTATACTTAGTATTACTATTCTACAGTTTTAAAAATAATGATGAAGGATTATAAATCCGACAAAATTCTTATGTGGGTCCTACTGTTTCTTTAACCTTGACTTAGGGTGCTATAACCGCCCTTAGGGTCCTATAGTAAACACGCAACCAATTTAGTTATATTGTAACGTTGTGAAACAACGGGTGCAAATAGGGGTTCAACGTTAGGGGTTTTAAAATGAAAACTTAGATTAATAAATGAAAGCGCCATCTACCGAGTAAGGGTCGCAACGACGGAAGCCATAGTCATATAGGCGGTCTTGACGATTGAGTAGTTTCGAGTGGTGCCACTAGAGGCGCTATTTCATTAATATATAAAGCGTTGCGTCAAAGGCAGGAGACCGCCAGATTAATATTTAAAATAGATCACGAACGTATCAGTGTAATTGGAAATTGTGAGAATCACATCAGTTTAAAAATAATCGTTTATATCATCGCAAATATCCTCGTAAATATTTGTCAAGGATAAGGAGCAAATAGCTATAAATAGAAGACCCCATCATTGGGATCCACCCTACGGGTTCAAGAAGTCCACCCTTCAGGTTCCACGAAGGAACATTCACCCTACGGGTCCAAGAAACCGTCTACCCTACGGGTTGGTAAAATCCACCCTTCGAGTTCTACGAGCGAACATCCGCCCTGCGGGTTGGGAATACCGTGCCGGCCGAAATTGTGGAAGACACGGCTACCTGGCGGACTGCATCGACATCCTGGAGCCACAAGATAAGTCGAACCCTGCGAAGGCCTTCGGAAACCGTACTTGCTGCCCGAAGTTGCCACACCCACGACCCCCAAGTGCTCAATTCTAATAAACTACTAATTATTTACATTTTAAATTCAATCTTTTCATTTCTCTCTCTCTTCCTGAAAGCCTTCAGCTTTTCAGTGGCGCCCATATCGTGGTTTCGGGTAGCGAGAAAGCGATTTCCGACGGGAGTCGGGAGGTCATAATTATAAGATATTCAACTTGTGTAAAATAGTCTTAAGAGTGCCCGTTAGCGGGGTAGTTTCCCTCCAAATTATCATAACTACCCAGGAATTTGGCTCTCCTGACCTCTGCTGCCAACTTGTTCTTTCCGGCTTATTTTGTGTGTTTTTTAGTCATTTTAGACAGATTTCGGCAACTCAAGAACAAGGCAAAATTTGAATTTTTTTCTCAACGTAAATTGTAATTTTTCCAAATTTTAACGGTCCCCATTTTTATTTTTCACACCCTCAGATATTAATTTTATGGTGGAAAAATTTTAAGTAAATTTCAAGTAAAAGTTTTTTGTTTTGTTCCAATTTTAAATATTACTTTATTAAAGTCTGAAGTAAAACTTCACATTTGAAACGCTTACATTAATATTAGTAAGTGATTTGTATTGCCTATATTCATCGTAAAAAGTAGTCACAGGATATCACCACCACAATTTTTATTTTTGTACGGCGTCAAACCGCCTCAATTTGTGTATTATTTTGTTGTATTTCCCATATGTGAATTTACAGCGAGACCAACAGCCGATAATCACACTTCTGGGTAACAATCCCTATTGAAATTTCACGCTAGTAAAACGTTAGAACAAAGATTTTACGAATTTCACTTCACGTAAATTATAAAAGATTCATAATTGATTCACTTTTCGAATTACGTCGAATTCTGATACACTGAAATACAACTGTAAGAAAAAACATTCCAAACGTAGATTACGCAGCGAAAACATTCTTGCCAAAAAACAATAGTAAACTATTAACTTTGATTCGGGTTCTAAATAAACAACGGCAGATGTTGCTTTCATAACGTTTACGAGTAAGTTGATTTACTAGCTCGATATTAGAAAAAATTTTTTTTTCCATATAAACTGTGGGTGGAAGTGAATAAAATACACTCCGGACACCAACAGTCTGATACAGAATATTTCCAGAATCGTCCAAGTACGAATCGGTTTTCAACCAATTCGAAATATTCAAGGGTTCCGTAGTGGTAAGGAACAATCTACATAAAAAAGTTAGTTACTACGATACAGATTATTTCCAGAACCATCCAAGTGCGAATCGTTTTAACACAGTTCGAAATATTTAAGGGTTCCGTAGTAGTAAATAACTATTTAAAAAAAAAATAGTTGGTACGAGTCAATATACAATTAACTCTTACCACGTTCGTGAAAATAGTTACATTTCAATAAAAATAATAGCAGCGTAGAAAATTGCATTATTCGTGCAAAACTGAAAAACATTTAGTAAATTTCGTCAACCCATCATCACACACTTCACTTTCATTACTCACTGCGTCGGATTAGATTACATTAAACACACAGACAGACAGACAGACAATTAATTTCTAGAAGGGTCCAATCTATTAATTGAGTGAAGGAACCCTAAAAGGAAACACTTCCAAACTTAAGTATTTCCTAAAGCAAATACTAAGTTTTATAAAGGTTCAATTTATAATTCGGTTCAACGAACCCTAAAAAGTAGAATTTATTTTTTCGTTATTCTGCGGGTGTATCGAAAAATATTCACATTCCTTAACATTCAAGAACGTAAACAGACAACGATAAGGGCCGTCGTTCACTACAACAGAATTCGTTAGCGAATATAGCGAACATTCGTTGTTTACAGGAAATTAACTTTTCATATAAAATAAGTAGCAGATAAATACACAATACATTGGTAGATAATCATCATCACTAAAGATTCCCGGCAATAGTAATTGAAATAGTCAGTACAATGGCATTCAAATCAAATTTCACATCACTTCCAAAGGCGGAACTGGCATATGAAGTTAAGATCCGGGGAGAGGAACCTGGTTCAACGGTAAAGGCCGTAACACACTACGCTAAGACGTGTTTGCTAATAGTTTATATAGTACATCAGTACAGTTACACAATAGTGTTTTTGATAATTATTTTTGGGAAAATATAAGGGTGTTAGCACACCGTCATATAATATTAATACTTAGGTGGCACATATAGGTACCACATTTCGTGTCATGTTACACGCATACATATGATCATACGGAAGTTTCACAACTACAATTACATAATAATTAAGTAGTATATAGTCATCACATATTCATCACAATTATCTTCACACACTATTCCAAACACTCAATAAGCAGTTTTTTTTTTTTTTAATTTTTCTTGTTTGTTTACATAGTGACACTTGCATTTCATGGTGTGTGACTCCCAAAGGCGGAAGTAGGAGGCAAACTGGTTACAGGCGAGTCACTTTCGTAGATTAGAGAGAGTGACTCAAATGTCCTAAGTTTTGTTCCCGACCAAAGCTGACGGGTTATCATATGGCATGGAATGTAGTGTGACACTGGCCTTAGATGCAACGATGAATAACACGTTTGCATCAACATGATTACGTCAACATTAGACGCGCAAGCAAAACAAAACTTACACAAGGGAGATTTCATACGTACATACATACATATCATTTATTTAAACACGCAAATACATTTTACACTGACATGGTGGCAAACAAGGGCACCATATTTTTAGATATTTGGCATAATGGCCAAAGATCATTTATCTTAGTTATTTATTAGGGTTGACATAATAGTCATAGTCAACATTCTTCTGCTAAGATTGCGAATAAGCACTTAGCTTTTGTTATTGCTACTAAGATTGCAAATAAGCACTTAGTTTTTTTATGTTATTTTGTTAAAGGGCTAAATAGCCTAGCAATTAGATAGGGACACTACACATTACACACGACTTTCAAATAAGTACACATAACAACGTGACAAACACATGCCGTGTTCGTCATGGGGACATAGGGGTTAATTAGCATCACGGAGGATTCTGCGAGTAAATTATTTTCTATCACTTTTCTGTTTCTTGGTATAGTTGGGAGTTTTCTGTTAGTTGGAAGCATGAGTCTATCCCTAACAGAGTTCGTCGTTTACTGTTAGTTGGCAGCATGGTCTTGCCCTAACAGAATTATGTTGTAGGTTACTGTTACGAGGAAGCATGAAGCTTACCCGAACAGATTTATGGTGTAGGTTTAGTACTGTTACGAGGAAGCATGAGGCTTACCCGAACAGAAATATGGTGGACTGTTATTTGGCAGCATTTGTCTTGCCCTAACAGTCGTAGGTGTAGATCACCGTTATCTTTATTTTCGTCATAAGGCTACTCTTACCACTCGGAAGCTAGAGGCTTGCCCTGGGGGATAGTCCATCCTATGAGTCGGAAGTGTTACACTAGCCCTAGTAGGATGTTCTTCTCTGGGACGGTTGTATAAATCCCAGCCTTCAGCAAAAAGCCTTATTATACACACACCACTTTCAGGCGGTGCGTATTACCTGAACCTTCAACCCAAAGCCTCAAATACGTCTTTTCTCTTTCTGTCCCATAAGATCCTTCAGAATCACCTAAATACATCCTGCGAGTTGGTTTCATTAAAGTTAAGGCCGACTCTTCGCTACACCCAGCATCACCTCATTCACACAACACACTAACATACACACACACATAGACGAGTAGTAGGTATTATATTAGGGGCGTTCGAGGACGAACGCAGCGTTTGACGCGTTAGGGTACGTCAAACGCTCACTGGGGAGGGGGAGTATGTAACGTTGTGAAACAACGGGTGCAAATAGGGGTTCAACGTTAGGGGTTTTAAAATGAAAACTTAGATTAATAAATGAAAGCGCCATCTACCGAGTAAGGGTCGCAACGACGGAAGCCATAGTCATATAGGCGGTCTTGACGATTGAGTAGTTTCGAGTGGTGCCACTAGAGGCGCTATTTCATTAATATATAAAGCGTTGCGTCAAAGGCAGGAGACCGCCAGATTAATATTTAAAATAGATCACGAACGTATCAGTGTAATTGGAAATTGTGAGAATCACATCAGTTTAAAAATAATCGTTTATATCATCGCAAATATCCTCGTAAATATTTGTCAAGGATAAGGAGCAAATAGCTATAAATAGAAGACCCCATCATTGGGATCCACCCTACGGGTTCAAGAAGTCCACCCTTCAGGTTCCACGAAGGAACATTCACCCTACGGGTCCAAGAAACCGTCTACCCTACGGGTTGGTAAAATCCACCCTTCGAGTTCTACGAGCGAACATCCGCCCTGCGGGTTGGGAATACCGTGCCGGCCGAAATTGTGGAAGACACGGCTACCTGGCGGACTGCATCGACATCCTGGAGCCACAAGATAAGTCGAACCCTGCGAAGGCCTTCGGAAACCGTACTTGCTGCCCGAAGTTGCCACACCCACGACCCCCAAGTGCTCAATTCTAATAAACTACTAATTATTTACATTTTAAATTCAATCTTTTCATTTCTCTCTCTCTTCCTGAAAGCCTTCAGCTTTTCAATATCATGTCCAGTCGTATCCTACTAATATTATAAATGCGAATGTTTGTGAGTGTGGATGTTTGTTACTCTTTCACGCTCAAACCGCTGAACAGATCGGGCTGAAATTTGGTACAGAGATACATTATAGTCTGGAATAGCACATAGGCTACTTTTTATCCCGGGAATAAGTTCCCGCGGGAACAATTTTTACGCAGGCGAAGCTGCGGGCATCAGCAGTAGAATATAACTTAAGGCTGCACATGTTCGACCTTGACAAATCCTGAGGCAATTCGAGCGTACTCTTTTGCCGGATTTCATTCGATTCTAATACATTATATTACTGTTATAAAATCTAAGGGGTTTAAAGAAAAAATCTAGCCGTAAAATATTGTTCTAAAGACCTATATCTATTCCATGACAAGATTTTATGAGAATTAAACTCATTTATTTAGATAAAAAAAGTACATTACTTGTTAAGATTAAATATAAATAGTTATAAAAGCAATATTTCTCATCTTTCGAAAGCGATTTCGATCGAACAAAGTATTCCTAATCGTGTTTTGAGACGTTAAAAAAGCAAGAGTATCTAATAAATTACAATGATATAGTTTTATCAGATCAAATCGAAGAATATTTCTTAGTATAAAGTTCACCCCAAGATGAGTCTCTTTCGAACATACAAGCCTTATAATGTACTAGCTGACCCGCGCAACTTCGTTTGCGCCACATAAGAGAGAGTATTACCTGTTCCCATCGCATTTACTCCCGTAGCGTCTCGTCGTTAATATTCAATACTACGTTAAAGAGAGAGAGAGAGAGAAAGGTTTCTCGTCGCGTGTATTCCCGTCGCATTATTTTTAAGAACAATTTCGTTTATGAAAGAGGTATCCCGTGGCATTATTGTAGAAAAAAATAAATGCCATTAAAATGGTTATTGTGCACCAACCCAAAGATAGACACATGCTATCGCGCATTTTTTTTAGAACTTTTTTAAGAGAAACTATTTTGTAGTAGGTGCATATTTTTTACATAACTATAAATATTTACGCAGCACACGCAACGAAGCTCTCAAAAGGAATAACTTTTCCAACGTTTTTGAAACATTTACTATTACTGCTCTGCTCCAAAATAAAATAAAATAAAAAATAAAATAAAATAAAATTTATTCCCTATGAAATTTAAAAAAAATATATTTAGGTTTGTCAAATTTTTTGTGACTCTACTCTCCTATTCGTTGTAGCGTGATGCTATACATATAGCCTATGACAATCCGCAATAACGTAGCTTTCTATTGGTAAAAGAATTTTTAAAATCGGTTCGGTAGATCCTAAGATTACCCCTTACAATTTATTTAACAAATATACAAACACAAACATTAAAAAAAAAAAAAAAAACGGTTGAATTGAGTCCTCCTTGTTTGAAGTCGGTAAATAATATTAGTCACGCAGCACACGCAACGAAGTTCTCAAAAGGAATAACTTTTCCCCCGTTTTTAAAACATTTAATATTACTGCTCCGCTCCTATTCGTTGTAGCGTGATGCTATATAGCCTATGACACTCCACAATAACGTAGCTTTCTATTGGTAAAAGAATTTTTAAAATCGGTTCGGTAGATCCTAAGATTACCCCTTACAATTTAACAAATATACAAACACACAAACTTTACCTCTTTATAATATTAGTATAGATAAAATGGGACTACCTTGGGAGTATCTATTTTCGAATGAAAAAATATTTTTCAAATCGGTCTATAAATGACGGAGTTCTGCGCGAAAAACCATAAAAAAAAAATTAAAAAAAAACGGTTGAATTGAGTCCTCCTTGTTTGAAGTCGGTAAATAATATTAGTCACGCAGCACACGCAACGAAGTTCTCAAAAGGAATAACTTTTCCCCCGTTTTTGAAACATTTAATATTACTGCTCCGCTCCTATTCGTTGTAGCGTGATGCTATATAGCCTATGACACTCCGCAATAACGTAGCTTACTATTGGTGAAAGAATTTTTAAAATCCGTTCAGTAGATCCCGAGATTACCCCTTACAATTTAACAAATATACAAACACACAAACTTTACCTCTTTATAATATTAGTATAGATTTGGCAAAACACAATCGCGTGAGGCACAGTATATATATATATGTTTATCAGGATAATATGAATTGCCTTTATTATATTTGCTATATTAGCATATTTTGAGTACAGTAGCGCCGTGTCAAAAATATCCACGAGCAGACTGATTAAAAGGCCGCTTAATGATAGCACAAACTTCAAGGATAATAGGATTTGAAATAATTTCCAATGGCCACAGCTTATCCCATATCTACCTACCTACTTCCTTTACGAAGTCCTGACTCATTGGCTATGCTGTCCATATCATTAACAGCAGCCGTCAGTTAAATTTAGACTGTCATCTCCAACGCTTCAGCTAATTGATAGCTGCTAACAGTGTTTATTTTAAAATGTTTGTAAAATATGTGGTATTTTGCTCATTTGTAGTGTTGTGTATGGCTGATAAGGATGGTAGTGTTTGCTCACAGAATATAAAGTAAGTTGAATCTAATTGTAAAGATCAATCAACGTCAGACTACCTACTTAGATAAGTACCTATTCTGTATCCAAAAATGGACGCTCAGTCATAAAATATCGTCACGGGACATCCTTCCTGAGGGCTTACCCGGGACTCTCAACCATAGGCTGTTGGGCGTGGCGTGAGGTTTTTTTTTATAGTCGGTAAGAGTCCGGCATAACATCCTATGAGGATTTTCCATCACTTTAAACAAAAAAAAAAAAAGTCATAAAATATCGACAAAAAATAATAATGTTGAAATGCTTTCACTTCCCTGGGTTTCAGTATCCACGATTGGGGAGCTGAGTCCACCATGTACTTCGGGGGCCAGGGGATTCCCATATAATACATAAGTATTCATTGTTTTGTGGCAATAAAGTAGGTACCTACTAATATGATGGCGGTTCCTGCGATATCCTTCCGAGGGCTTACTTGGGGCTCCTAACCGTAGGCTGTTAGGTAGGATACGTGTGGTTTTTAGTCGTAGTTTTTCATAGTAGGAGACCGGCGGCATAGCATCCATGTAGGATTTTCCTAACGTTAAAAAATGACGATTGCGTAGGCATAGTGAGTGAGGCACTTATTTTCTACGTATGTAATGTTGATCGCCGCAAAATATGAATAGCCAATACCTACCAGCGAATGATCATCTCATCACTGACTCCGATAGTCCACTTCTGGCTTTTACGAGAAATTTCTGCCTTGCTGAATACATTTCCCTTCGGCCACGTTCGAAACCATATTTCTAATCCAATTGCGTAATAAGAATATAGGTACTCGTACATTCGACGTGTCCGTAGATGACGGAAAGTCTTGAGCCGTTTGGCGCAGCGCATGACAATAGCGTCTCTGGTAATATTCTACATAATCTATCATGGCGAGTGTTCTAAAGAGCTCTTCAACATCATCCCACCGCCACCGTCTCCTTTTCGATCCCGTACAATGCGTGCTGGATAGAGGTACCACTCTTATAAAGAGGAGAGAATCTTCGCCAAAAACTCGTCGATCGTTTCTCTGACGAACTGCCAGCACACGTGATTGCCTCCTCTTCAACCCCAAGTTCTTCAAGCGCTGCGTGAAGAGACACATCATGGGGTCGCTAACTTGAGGACCACTGTTCCCACACACTGACTCTGACCACTGGGCAGAGTGGCCCCAATTGCTAGATGTAGCCATGGCTTTTTCAGGCGGGCGGCATCATTTTGGTAAGCTAAATCTTCCTAATATTATAAATGCGAAAGTTTGTGAGTGTAAATGTTTGTTACTCTTTCACGCTCGAACGGCTGAACGGATCTGGCTGAAATTTGGTACAGGAATACATTATAGTCTGGAATAACACATAGGCTACTTTTTACCTGAATAAATAATAAATAAATAATAAATAGCGGCGTTTTCCCTGAAAGAAAACGCATATTAAAATACTTACCTAATTCGAAGCTTATATAATGAGATAGGCATATCCGTTACCCGTAGGCTTATCTTACTCATGTTTGATGACGTATTTCCGTCGACTCACCAGTAGGGGGCGCCACCTGTGAACTTATAAAGAACATGGCGTCCACTTTGTCCTCATTGGCTTTTATTCACCAGGCAGATTTAAAAAGTAAGCTTCGAATTAGGTAAGTATTTTAATATGCGTTTTCTTTCAGGGAAAACGCCGCTATTAAAAGTACTTGACCGTAATTCGAAGCTTATATAATGAGAAATGTTTGTTTTCGCCTGGTGAGTGACGGAAACGCCAATGTGATTCTAATTTATTTTTAGGAAAATAATATTATACAATGTTGTATGTATGGTATCTAGATTTATAATCTTTACCATCTTGAACAACTTCATATGTAATCTTAAACAGACTAAATAAGGAATCTTATTTAAGGAGTAGTAAGTATTCCTTCTATTGACAGGATTAAATAATTGCGAATTATTATTATACTTGATTGGTGGTAGTAGCTGACATTATTACTCGACGATAAAAATTTTTGAAATCCATCGTCAATTACCTCGTGTTAAGGATTATTTTGATCTTACCACCACCACCAATTCTTAGAAGCTGCTGTTGACCGGGTAGTGCCGGGGCTAGAATAGTTGGAGAACCTCTAACAGTCATAAATAAACTATTAGACTGTGTAGTCTCATATCGGTTACTCTGATATCCTAATTTCTATCTAGAATAAAGGATTCAATTGATTAGTCGTAGGTGTTATCTTTGTTTACAATGATTTCCAACCATATTGTCTGAAATGAAAATGATCAGTTTCGGACTCTTAATTCGGGCCTAAAAGTAGTACCTATGACGTGAGTTAATACAATCGAGCAAAGTTAGATCGTGGTTGCGGCGACCTAAGCATAAAATCACTATGACGAGAAACCTGAAAAATGTTCTCTGTGTATCAATACTTAGTAATATTGAACTAAGTCATCAATCCCAATATCAATGAATATGTGACTTATCTTTCTTTACATTTTTTTTTTTTTTTAAAGAGATCGACCAAGATATGTTTAACCAAAACATGCGAACTATGTAAAGTTGACTAACGGTTTCTATATTATCAAGAACAGCAATAACAGATTTATGTAACAGAATCGTATTATATAATAACCATGAATAAAATGCAAGTCGGTTAAAACACCTTAAAAGGTAGGTCTCAAGGAGCTCAATAGTAGAAGTTTTTGATTTAATATCTGTTATTTACCTCTTCGCCCCCCCCCCCCACACATTTCCACAGATTCTGTATGTGAGGTGGTGGGAGACCTGTCGAGGTGTTTATTAGAAGGAAAGAAATAATGTTTATTAGGTTCCTTTGCAGGTTCTGCAGAACGAATGGAGCTTACAGAGCTCTCGCTTTGAGATCTGCCCTCTATTATTACCTTGTGCCATCGCGGCGCCATAAACACTCCTGTTGACCGATTAAGGTGTGACAGCATCTTGAGTATTAAAAATGGTGGTGGAAGTAATATCCACACATTACAAACAGGCCTATCATGTAGTGTTCTCCATTTCATAATAGGAATATTGTTTTGTAGGAAATCTTGCCTTAGTGGTGTTTGAAGCAGGATGCTCACAAAAAATACCCGGAGGAGCTGATACATATGGTATCGGCTCGGAATGCAGTGTATGGTGAAGTCAATTTGATGTCGGACCATTACACGCAAGCTGACGAGTTAAGTTCGTCAAGGCAATTGATTTGGTCTCGTCCCTCTGGGGGGATGGACTACAACTGCTTTGAATGAGTACAGACTGTAACACAGTACCGGTATATGACTTCGAATCATGTGTAAGATTATCAACATCTCTCTTTGACGCAGTGCAATCTTTGTTATTCTAGGCCCTCGAGCCTGTTAGAGAAATGTTTTCTAGCTGGGCTCCCAAGCGAAATCTGACGCGTCCGTGGTAAGAAAGCATCTCGGATGGAAAGCTTGTAAAATTGACGAGAACCGGTAATTGCGGACCCACTATTGGAGTTCCACTTGTACCACTCCGTGCACTACTATTTTCTTCAGTGGGTTGTCGGTTAGGGGATTGACCGAATGTGACGCCGAGGTAAAGCTACCTCTAGGCACTGCGAAAGGGGTAAAAAATCAAAAGAACCACCAAGTTTGAATTTTCTTTAAAAGAACTAAGTTTCTTTGATTTGGAATTAAATAAATCTTCCTTTTATGTCTATTATCTTTTCTTTTGGTATTGGACTTTCAGGTAGTTCTATGTCTATCGCATAACGATATGAGAGGTTTCTTTGGGAACCTATTATTGTTTTCTCCCAATTGTCTAACCATCTCTGGGTTTGAAGAGTTTTCAAGGCTATTTGTACGTGTTTGTGAAGAGTAACAGGATTTTGATGCGCAAAATGAGATTTTGTGTAGGTAGACGAGTATTTGAATACTCTTATTCTATAGAAATCGAGGCACCCAGATGGTGAGAAACGAAAATGTTTTGGGTGCGGCTTACCCGAGCGGAAGACAAGAATGTGCTCTGAGAAAGAATAATGTAAACTACATCAGCTTTATCATGAAAATAAGCTTGACTGAGATGTATTTTGCACATCCAATCTCGTGGTTGGAGGAAATCTGGTAAACGGAACATGCTGAAAGATAGAATTATTCTGGCTTCACAAAGGCGTACAATGTCCTAAAACTGAATTCTGGGCGGATGACCCATCGCTATTTGAAGTTAGGAAAAGTGGAGAAATCAAACTTGGTGACAAAGGAACTTGTTTTAGAGTGCCTTGAGCATTCATCTTTTGAACCATTGCACAATGTGGTCATTTCAGTTAAAAAGGAAACTTTTCGTTGTATGGAAGTATTTAAAGCAATTAGTATTCCACCTTAGTCAAGTTTTCCATAGCATTTTAACATAAAGTGAAAATTTACAACTTTGTCAGGACGGGACTTGAACAGAGTTCGGTGTAAATTTAAATGTGGGAAGGTTATCAGTTTTGAGCAGGATTCGAACCTGCGTCCTCTCGAATACCGTGCAGGACGGATTGGAGTTTCTGGATAAAGGGAATGCGGTACCCTTTTATAAATTTAAAACTTTTTGGTACTCTCGTTCCTTACCAACGTATTTTGTACAGAGTTAACTGACCGACATAGAATGACAGGGTCATATTATTTAGTGTTTCCTTTGCTGGTGTGGGCAGAGGATGTTAGACCTCTCCTCGTCTCTTTGAGAGCCTCGAGCTCGGAAATTTCGTAATTGAAGGGACATCCTTGCATGGTTACTTAGTATGTTATCGTACGCCTGGTTACTATCGTATACCCAATTATTATAGATACACAATATTGTACATACCCCTCGAGGGTGGTAACTGGTTAGTGTTTCCTTTGCTGGTATGGGCAGGGGATGTTAAACTTCTCAGTCTCTTTGAGAGCATAAAGCTCAGAAATTTCTTAATTGAAGGGACATTTACTGTCGTATGCCCAATTATTATGGATATTGTACACACCCCTCGAGAGTGGTAACTGTAATACAGGCCTAAAAAGGCTCTTGGTACAATGGAATCTGGACTCCATTCGATGGAGATCTAATCTTGACGCCTGATCCTCTCGAAGGCTGGCGTAATGATTTGGATGAACTTTTTTCGGGGTCATCCTTTTTTGGAGATCGAAGACCAAAATGCATGCCTTCCCGCGTGCCGTTGAAAAGGCTTCAGCCTCGAAAATGTATGTGTTTGAAGGCGATATTTTATCAAGGCTCATTTTTAAGAATTGGGTCTTTGACAATTCTGAGAATAATATATGAAATCAGATCTATGGCCGCAAGCCATTTGTAATAAATTGATAAAAGATTTATGGAAATCCTATTATTAAAGTAGGTCTTCAATTTTGTCATAAATATTTTCGAAGAAACTTACGTTTTTCAAAAGATTCTGTTTAAAAATACAAAAGGTTTTGGCAGCAAAAGCCTTTTGGCAGAAAGAACCTAGTCAGCTTTTTCAAAATGTAGCAGGGATTCGAATTGTCGGATCTCCCCGTTTTTGTTTAGGTTGACGAACCCAGGACTATATTTTACAATAGTGGGTATCAGCATATTATCTTATCAAGGCAATTTGTCGCCAAAACGTGTCTATCAACCTCTTAGGTTATACTGACCGAAATCTCTTTTAATGCTGTCCCTATATAAAATACGAAGCAAGGATGATTGTTTTTATCATCCTCGTAAATTAACCTCTGATCTGTGAAGAAATTTACACTTGGTCAGGACCAGTGTTAGGTAATAAGAAATAACTCACCTATTTCCATCATCCTTATCTGGTTTAGTGGAAGTCGGCTTCTTTTACTCCACTTACGACAATGCACGTGGCGTCGCGATTGCCCTTATTTGAAGTTCGAGCTAAATGATCTGGAACTGTAGCTATTTGACGTACCTAATACAGTAACTGGAGCTCAGAGCGCGCTTCTGAAATACTCCACTTGGAATTAGCTCACTTTCTAAGGATGGAGGATTCATTTCTATCAAGAAACCAAACTAAAAGAAATAGTATTATGTTACGTACCTAAAATTTAAGTACTACTTTCATGGTGAACATTTAGTTATTACTTTGACACACTCGTACGTATTCAGAAACTTGGGATGATTACGATTTTACCCATAAAAGGCCATATTTTTACAGGAACATCTAGTAATTAATGTGCCTTTATGTGGGTAGGTATAAAAATATTTTTAAAATATTTTCTATATTCGGCGGTACTTACGCTGTACATACACGAAGCAAATAATATCTAAAAAAAAAGTATTAGTACCTATGAATACAATCTATAAAATCAGTTTGATATTTAATGAAAGAAACTGCAACCTCGAAAGGTTTACGTGCTATTTTAAAATAATAGGTTATTTCACGTTATGACGTATCACACTCATATGTGATCGTAAAAATATGAAGTAAAAACATACCTGAGACTTAAACGAACGGTCAAACCGTTAAATATGTCTGTAGGTTCACTTACTTCAATCACAAGTCACTTGTTTTAGATTCACTGTATATTCAAACGAACGGCAAAGCCGTTAAATAATTATTTCTGTAAATTCACTTACTTCATCCCAAGTCACTTTTTATAACTTTACTAGGTATATAACTAGTAACTAGAAAAAATAAATGCACTAGCAGGTGTTCCTGCTATAACCTTTTGCTACGGGAATCAAAACGCCAATGAGGACAAAGTGGACGCCATGTTCTTTATAAGTTCACAGGTGGCGCCCCCTACTGGTGAGTCGACGGAAATACGTCATCAAACATGAGTAAGATAAGCCTACGGGTAACGGATATGCCTATCTCATTATATAAGCTTCGAATTACGGTCAAGTACTTTTAATAAATTAATATTCACGGACATCTCACACAACGCTATCTGATCCCAAAGTAAGCTAGGAATAACCTGCTTGTGTTATGGGTATCAGACCACGGATATTAATACTTATATACTTTTAAATACATACATGTTATACATAGAAACACCCAGACTCTTGAGACAAACATTTATGGGTCACACAAATATTTGTCTCCGGTGGGAATCGAACCCACGACCTCCAGCGCCGCAGGCGGTATCACTACCGACTGCGCCACAGAGGCAGTCAGTATAAATGTAATTTAATTTTGACATGTGTAACTTTGTAATGAATATGACTGGTATGACCTAACTGAAATTAATTAATGAAACTTGTAACGTAATGCAGTAACTAAAATTAATATGACTACCTACTTAATTGAAATATTATTATTGCGTAATGAAAATTTGACATTGTATAAAATCTAATGCATTTTAAGACATTGTAGTACTTGTAGGTAATTGTGTTATTTTTGCATGCTATATCTTATGGCTAAATGGGCCTGAGCGATGTAACTTTAATATCATGTTTTTTATGTACCCCATTTAAAGCAAATAAATTATCTTTTTATCTTTATCTTTATCCCGGGAATAAGTTCCTACGGAAAGCGCGGGAACGGGAACAAATTTGACGCGGGCGAAGCTGCGGGCATCAGCTCAGGTAATAGAAATAATGTAATGTTGCATTTCCAGACAACAAGTTACGTATGTGGAACTTGAGACAGAAAGTTATTTCGTTACAACCTATGCGATCTGCACCAAATCAGCATTGGACGATTACTACTATCATGATGACTATAGCAACTATGATTCTCGTGTTATTACGTACTCCTGCTATAAGAATGAGATGAAGATCAGGCGTGTGCCCAAAACTAAACAGGTAGGTAAAGCTGTAAGCATTACTGCTCTGTAGGCAGCTTCTCTACATGTAGAGATGCATCACAGGCGTCCTTCCTTCATCATATTCGCAATTCCCAAATGCTTGCAAACTCTACCTGAATTTGAAGCGTGGGGGGTAAGGTAAGTTTACTAGCTGCTGGCAGTAGCTATAGTTTGGCTTTTTAGTTTTGGAAACGTTGGGATAACTTCCTAACTCCGAAAGGACGCCCGTTGATCAACAGGTGCACCGCTAGCTGGTGAGGTTACTTGGGCCCCGGAGATTTGTTGCGTCCCCTTACATTACATTCGAACATCAGCAGATGATGCTTTACAGTCCGTCTTTGGAAGAAGCAATTTGTATCTAAAACATGCACCTTGCACATGAAGATAATAGCGGCGTTCGAAGCGGTAGGTACCCCTCGAAAGGTAGAGGTATGTCTGGTTGTAACTTTTGTAACAGAAGGGGCAATTAAACACTTCAGGACTCTGCTAATTACTTTATTATCCGTATAGACACACAATAAATAGGGCAGAGCTTCGGATTGTCTTAGTATACAGTACAGAATGACCGACAAATGGCTCACACTCTCTTATATACAGACACTGTCTATGATACACTCGGAAAATACGTCACTTATGTCAACTGTCATACTGTCATAGTGATTTAAGGGCGGCGTTACACTTTATTTAAAGTCATTAATTTTTACAGAAGTTAGAGACAAGAATAAACAAATTCTGCTGTCCTGGTTACTCACGAGTCAACGTTTACTCATCTACTGCTGCACCTGAGTAAGTATCACACAATTTCCCCCGCCGACTCGGCTTCACACTGTTCTTATAACAACACTAGCTGACCCGCGCAACTTCGTTTGCGCTACATAAGAGAGAGTATTACCTGTTCCCGTCGCATTTACTCCCGTCGTGTTGCGTTTACTCCCGTAGCGTCTCGTCGTTAATATTCAATACTACGTAAGAGAGAGAGAGAGAGAGAGAGAGAGAGGTTTCTCCTCGCGTGTATTCCCGTCGCATTATTTTTAAGAACATTATTGTAGAAAAACATTGAAGCTCTCAAAAGGAATAACTTTTCCCCCGTTTTTGAAACATTTACTATTACTGCTCCGCTCCTATTCGTTGTAGCGTGATGTCCACAATAACGTAGCTTTCTATTGGTGAAAGAATTTTTAAAATCGGTTCAGTAGATCACGAGATTACCCCTTACAATTTAACAAATATAGAAACACACAAACTTTACTTCTTTATAATATTATTAGTATTAGTATAGATAACTAGTACTTCTGCGAAGAGACCTCGCGAGCTACCAGAAACAAAATCAAAAAATTCTGTGAGGCACCTATTATATGTGCCGCATAATCTTTATAGGACCGGCAGGCTTATTACGTATGTTACAATAGGCAAGCGATAGCGATAATCTCGCGGAAATCGCGCGATAATCGCTGTTTGTCTTAGATCATCTAACCACAGGATGCGCCTTACTTAAGCATTGTTTTCTGCCATTGCACATGACCATTTGGTCTTTTGGCTTTATGAAAAGCCTGTACATCAGTACATAATTTTATATGATTAAACTAGTACATTACATTGTAGTTGACTGTACAATAACAATTAACACACAACAGCCATTACGCGTTTGTCGATAAATACATTTTTAAATGCAATGAAATTTTATATGTCTTTGTGTTTCCCCCTTCATTTGTATGAAAACTGGCAGAATATTTTTGTATGCGGTGGTTCGCAAAGGCTAGTCCCGTGTTATATGGTCTAAGCTGTTTGTTGACTGTTTCGTATTACGTATCAACGATCGTTTTGCCATAGCCAACTAGCGACGGTGCTGCCTCTGTAGGACAATCAGTAAATTAAAAAGTGCATTTGTGCTATACTGCGGCAGCGATCTGGCGATAATTTCGTATTACGTATCGTTTTTGACAACCTCCAGGCAGCGATTTCGATATTTTATTAGTGTATGTGTGTACTGAGAGACCACTTTCATTTTTTGCGGATTTTTGCAGTTTAACTAACAATAGTGCTGCGAGCACGTGTTCGGACGCGCTTTTTAACCGTTCACTAAGCTTTACAAATATTTTCGCAAATTTTACTATGCACTATTGTTAGTTAAACTGCAAAAATCCGAAAAAATAAAAGTGGTCTCTCAGCACACGCATACACTAATGAAATGCCCAACAGATGTGACAGTTCCCAGTTTTCAGTGATCGCCACGTAATTGTTTATGGCGCTAGTTTCGTAGTGATAAGTGCGACGTAGCGATTAGCGAACGATTCGCTATAGAATTTAACGTAATACCATTTTTTCCGCCACCAGCGATAAATCGTGCGATGATTGCGCGATTATCGCTGATCGCTGTTTTATACGTAATCAGCCTGCCGCAGGCTTATTACGTATGTTACAATAGGCAAGCGATAGCAATAATCTAGCGGAAATCGCACGATAATCGTTGTTTGTTGACTGTTTCGTATTACGTATCAACGATCGTTTTGCCATAGCAAACTAGCGACGGTGCTGCCTCTGTAGGACAATCAGTAAATTTAAAACTGCATTTTGTGCTATACTACGGCAGCGATCTGGCGACAATTTCGTATTACGTATCGTTTTTGACAACCTCCAGGCCGCGATTTCGAACGTCAAAACTGCGATTGCGTTTTCTCTGATTGCTGATCGTTCGCTAATCTCTACTTAGTATTAATAATTAATCTATTCTTGCGTAATTATTTAGTAAATTGCCAATTTTATTATTCTTAAAGTGTAATTATAAACGTTGAAAAACTTTACAGCAGTGAATTGTCATGTACTTACTTATTTTTGTTTCGTGAAGAGTATAGTTAGTGTAAGTGTTGAGTTGTGATCTTACTGTTTACTGAAATATTTGATTGTAAAGTAAGAATGCTCGTGCAGTTCTTTAGATTGACGCACTTGAGGTTGAAACTAGAAGGGCAGATAATCGAAATTCAGTACTTTGAAGCTTTGAATCTAAGCGAAGCAGAGTTCAAAGCCCACTAAGTACAGGCTATCAAAAGAGCTTTGTCGTTTTGTGTGATGAGTTAAGACCATTAATGGCACAAAGAAAAAGGAGAGCAACAGTGAGTTTAGAACGTAAAGTGAGTATAAATCTTTCGTTAATTATGTTTGTACTACATTGGGCATTTTATTAGTGTATGTGTATACTGAGAGACCACTTTTATTTCTTGCGGATTTTTGCAGTTTAACTAACAATAGTGCTGCGAGCACGTGTTCGGACGCGCTTTTTAACCGATTACTAAGCTTTACAAATATTTCCGCAACTTTTACTATGCACTAATGTTAGTTAAACTGCAAAACTCCACAAAAATAAAAGTGGTCTCTCAGTACACAAATACACTAATAAAATGCCCAACAGATGTGACAGTTCCCAGTTTTCAGTGATCGCCACGTAATTGTTTATGGCGCCAGTTTCGTAGTGATAAGAGCAACGTAGCGATTAGCGAACGATTCGCGATAGAATTTTACGTAATACCATTTTTTTCTGCAACCAGCGATAAATCGCGCGATGATTGCGCGATGATTGCGCGATGATTGCGCAATTATCGCTGATCGCTGTTTTATACGTAATCAGCCTGCCGGTACGTACAGGACTTAGCTATCAGGCAGGTTCCATTATTGACGCTGTGGTAATCTAACAGATATAAGTGGTCTGCCTGCTTTCAAACATCCATGGTCATTCCTTGAATAGTGAAAGTGTAGCCCCTCCTCCTCACAACGATTGAAGCCTCTTCTATGGCCTTCAGAGTCCTATCAAATAGTTGACCCTTTCCGTAGTATTTCTCAATGTAACTATCACCCTCACTTTCCACAAAAAGCGTGGGGAGCAGGTCATCAGAGCATAGGTGAACAATTATACCTCTCCAAATTTCATGAGATGACTTGGCATCGGAAATCAAATACAAATATTTAATGAACAAATTTTTTTATTTAAAAAAAAATTGTCGCTCATTAAGAATCCATTTTTTACCGCGACAATTCGAGGTAACATGGTCGCCGTGGCAAAACAAACACGGAGCACCCGTCTGGCTGTCGTTGTCGCTTTCTATATATCGGTGATAATGAAAATTTATACGACCTTTAAAACGGATTTACGGTTATGTGATTTTTTTTCTTCATTTTTGTAATGTTTCATGACTGATGCCACGTCACATGACGAAATTTGAACAGGTAGTTTTGTTACACCCAATAGAACGGCCCAGATGTAATTGCTCTATCTAGAAAAAGTTGATAGTAAGTACATGTGTCTCTACACACAGCACCACATGATCAACATCGAAATTATTAAAATCAATGTCATTTGATATGCCATCATTCATGAATCACTATCTACCACAGTAGCCATAGCGAAACATTGTTGATATGGCCCAGCAAAATCAGCTGAAAATTGACTAAAACTTCCTCTTTTCGCCTCGAAACTCATGGTTTCATTCATTCTTGACGACAATCACGACAACAACAATTCAATTCTAACTAAGTAATAAGTTTGACGAGAGAGTGGTTCAATGAAAATAGCAAAAATAGTCATATCATCGCGTTAGCGCTATCTATACTGGGTGTAACAAAATTACCTATCCAAATTTCGTCACATGACGTGGCATCAGTCAAGAAACATTACAAAAATGAAGAAAAAAAAATCACATGAATACTTTAACCGTAAAGCCGTTTTAAAGGTCCTATAAATTGCCATTTTCACCCTTTCTATCGCTACTGAGCGGCAGTAGAAAGCGACAACGACAGCCAGATGGGTGTTCTGTGTTTGTTTTGCCACAGCGACCATGTTACCTCGAATTGCCGCGGTAAAAAATGAATTGTTAATGTGCGACAAAAACTTTAAAAAAAAAATGAAAAAATTTACCCCCCTTTTTTATTATATATTTGTATTTGATTTCCGATGCTAAGTCATCTCATGAAATTTGGAGAGGTAATTTTGTTACACCCTATATAGTATTTATAGTTTTGTAA
Organism: Miltochrista miniata; assembly: GCA_933228765.1. Taxonomy (NCBI): domain Eukaryota; kingdom Metazoa; phylum Arthropoda; class Insecta; order Lepidoptera; family Erebidae; genus Miltochrista; species Miltochrista miniata. The sequence continues at coordinate 35,795,334 of OW121758.1, read as the reverse complement.
CTGAAATCGTAAAATTATAATTTTAATTTCGTAAATAACTTTTTGTTGTTGTAAATAAACCCTAATACTATTAGGGTTCTGTACCCAAAGCGTGGTAACGGGACCCTATTCATGAGACTTCGCTATCCGTCGGTCTGTCTGTCCGTCACGAGTCTGTATCAGGAACCGTGATAGTTAGAGAGCTGAAATTTTCACAAATAATGTGTTTCTGTTTCCGCTATAACCTCAAATACTAAAATAATATTTAAGGGGGACTCCCATGCAAAAAACGTGATTCTTAACCTTTTTTTTGTGCGCGAGTCCGACTCGCACTTGGCCGGTTTGTTTTTTTTTTTGCTACAAATTGTGAGGAATTGTAAATTCTTTATATTTTAGCCAAAAATCATCAAGATCCGTTCATAAATGAAGCAACACCAATCTTCCCCCCTTCCCTCCCTCAATTTCCCCCTTATCAAAAATAGCTCTCGACAAAAGTTGTATTTTGAATCAAAGAACACGTTGCTGATCCAGCAGTACCATGTGGCCGCACTAATCAATTAACGCACCTTTTAAAGTTATTATGTACAGTGTTTTAACTGTGTAACATAGAAAACCCATCCCATCAGGTACCAAGAAGGTCGCACCCCCTATACAGCATCTACATATGTGGGATTTTGACAAGTAAAATGAAAGCTCAGTGACGCATACTCACATTGCACCAGTTTTGTACATAGATAAAAAAAAAACGGTAGAAGTACAGTATATAGGGAAAAAAACTATCTATCGGTCGGCTGTGGTAGAAATGAGTGTCGTAGGTACATAGCCTTACGAGTACTTAGCCTTTACATAGTATAAATTTAAAACGACTTTTCAGTCTGTGTGCTTAGGTATTTTAAACTACTCAACGGATTTAAATGCAGTTTTCAGCAATATGTAGAGTGACTCATGAATAAGGTTAATAGGTAGATATCATACATACCTACATAATCGCCGGTGTTCACCATAGAATGCACTTTAGTATGTTTACTGTGTGTGCTATGCTGAATTGCTGTGTAGGTACCTACTTTTTATTTCATTCGTAGTTTCATTCATCAGTAGGTATTTTCAACCGTACACAGCTTGTCGATGGCTATAGTAGTATAGGTTATTCTCTCACAGACTTGTGTAAACGGGTTATACAATGCTCGCCCCCAGTGCCAAACACCGTCTTACGTGTAGGGACATAGTGCAATGTGCGATAGCCCTTAAAGCAGGTGACGACAGCATCAGCTTTGTCTTCATCATCAGAGTGACCGACGAAGACAAAGAAGTTATGTTGATAAAATTTGATTTGATCATCTTCTATCTATTTCTGAAGGTTCCCTCCATTTTCCAGTTTAAGAATGTCAGCATTTGTAAAGTCAAATTGTTTCTTTTCAGTGAAATTACGTGCGCACCCGATTGTGCTCCGCCGTGCCGGAACGGGCACTGTGTAGCACCTGACGAATGTAGTTGTAGTATCGGATACAAGCAGAGTGAAAATGTTATCCACGGATGTGAACCTCACTGTCCATCAGGCTGTGGCGCCCATGCTACTTGCACCGAACCAAACTTATGCACTTGTGACGAAGGCTACGAACTTACCAGCACTGATAAAAACCATTTTGACTGCACTAAAATAGACTGTTCTAATGGTACTTGTGTCCCGCAATGCAAAAACGGTTGTGAAAATGGACGATGTGTAGCAGACGACCTTTGCGTATGCGAGATTGGTTTTCGTTTAGTCGAAAACGATTCTACCAGAAAATGGACATGTATACCTGAATGCGAACCTGGTTATATTGAAGTTAATGGTGAATGTGAGCCAGAATGCGATCCCTCGTGTGGTCACGGGACTTGTACAGCGCCAAATGAGTGCGAGTGTGATTTAGGATACAAGATTGATATCTACAAAAGTATATCTGATATAATTAGAGCCAATAGTACTGTTTGTGTGCCTTCATGTAAATATTGTATCGGCGAATGTGTTGCTCCGAATGTTTGCATATCTACAACCTCTACATCAACATCAACACCAAGAGATGTAACAATTACACCAATAGATATATCAACAACGACAACCAGCACGACTTCAACAGTTGAAACAACTACATCAAGAACTACTATTGTACCAGTAAATGCAGCAAACACAATACCGATATTTAGATTTACAACTGCTATAACTTCAACTGTTGAAACAACTACACCAAAACCAAGACAGACAACTTCAACACTTGAAACCACTACACCAAAGCCAACTATAGTGCCAACATACACACGTAGTTCTTTACCAGAAAGACAAACAACGTCAACATCAGTAACCTATACAACTATCAACAGGTTTAGAGGTAGACTATCAACTATTCCACCCACAACAACAACACATAAATATGAAAATGACAACAGAACATACAAAGAAGTTGACTATAATTCTACTAGCAAAATTTCTGATCACATTGGAGATTTAACTTGGTAAGTAAAAGTACAGCATGGGATAACTTTTTCTACAAATTCTTCATTAGGTAAGGTGCCAAATTCTGTTCCTGATTCCGCATCCCATGGGTTTTTATTTCTGGAATTAAAAGTACACAACATAATGATCACACCTTTCATCCCCGAAGGGGTATGCAGAGGCATATTATATGCCCACATTTCACCTTTAAAGCTTTGTCCCACGTAATAGGTAGTGAGCCGTATTGCCGTGTTGGTATGGACACGCGCAGGTTGTGACTGCCCGCTGTTGAAAATTTTCAAGCCGCCCATAAAGGTCTTTCTTTAACTTGACTTAACGACTGCCATTTTACTGGCAACCGGGACCAATGGCATAACGAAGCACGGAAAAGCTCGTAAATAAATGTCACAAAGTGGTCACGTGATTGTCACCCATCCATAACAGGCCACAGAGAATGTTGCTTACTACAGTTATCGTTTACAGAACATTGGGTCCACGGGGTCACGAGCGCTTCAAAGTAATAAAGAGTAATAATAAATAAATAAATAAATATTTATAGACATTCACACACAACATCATCTACCCCAAATTAAGCTAGGTAATAAAAGCTTGCGCTATGGGATCTAGACGACTGATATACATACTTATATATTTCAAAATACATACATATTATACAAAGAAAGACCTAAACTCCGAAACAAACATTAGTGGATCACACAAATATTTGGACCGACCCAGGAATCGAACCCAGGACCTCCAGTGCGGCAGGCGGTATCACTACCGACTACGCCACAGAGGCAGTCTTTTAAAAGAAACAATAAAGAATTTTAAAAGAAATGTTACCTGCTTTCAGGTGGGAGCAACACTGGGTGTCAGTTGTGATACCATTAGCTATTGTTGTACTAGCCGCCATGGTCTTGCTGGTGGTCTGGCTACGAGCACCCATCATTATATTCCTCAGAGGACGGAGCTACTTTGTTGAAGGTTAACAGTTTTCTCATACAAGTCTTTTTATGGAATTGCTTTCGACGATTTGCAGGGCTAAGCTACGTGACACATTTATAAGATTTCCGATTATTGATACTGTTGATTGATGGCACTTGATGGAACTTGCTACACATATTGAAAAACTTCACTTGTACTGTTCCACAACATTTATTATTGTAATACCTAACCGGTTTCGCCTTTCGGCATTCTCAAAGGCTGTTTACTTATTTAGATCATAATTACACTCCGAACGCATAAACACAATGTCCGAACGCATAAAACATGTTTATGCGTTCGGAGTGTAATTATGATCTGAATAAGTAAATAGCCTTTGAGAATGCCGAAAGGCGAAACCGGTTAGGTATTACAATAATAAATGTTGTGGAACAGTACAAGTGAAGTTTTTCAATATGTATAAGATTTCCGTTCTTTGGAAGGCACGCCAAGCCGATGCTCTTCATTGTCAGTACTCATTAACATGGCAGTCGTTAAGTCAAGTTAAATGCCTTTGGGCCTTTTCTTTTTTTTTAACGTGGATGCTATGCCGGACTCCCGCCGATTAAAAAACCTCACGTAACGCCTAATAGCCTACGGTCGAGAGCCCCGGGAAGCCCTCGGAAGAATATCCCAGGACTACACGCCATTGGGCCTTTAACTTGAATTAACGATATACGATTGCCTGCCTAATTTCAACATGGCAACCAGCCTACCTATTACGTGGGACAAAAAACTATAAGGTGAAATCTGTTTATTACAGCGCTCCTATTTATTTTTCTGTTTTTAGTATTCATAGTTCTCTCTACAGCTATTGCGGTTCCTGAAATACAGTCTGGTGATAGACAGACGGACAGACAGCTGAGTCTCAGTAATTGGGCCCCCTTTTTACCATTTGGGTACGGACCCCTAAAAACAGTAATTGAGTTCCATATAAAAATTAATAGCCAAACTCGTGTATGATTTCAGATCAAGGTCCACGAAATGACTCGGGAATGCCGTTCCATTACTCTAAGAAGAAGGAGGTCGTTGAGAGTGAACCTTGCAGCCATATTTGATATATTTTAGTCAATAAAAACTGTTTTCATACTTGGACTAGTTTTCCTTTTAAATCTACAATATATTGCCAGTAAAATGGCAATCGTTAAGCCAAGTTGAAGGTCTTAAGGCGGCTGGAAAAATTTCGACAGTGGGCATTCACAACCTGCGCCTGTCCATTTCAACACATCAATATGGCTCACCACCTAGGACAAAAATTTATAAATAGGAAATTTAGGTAGGTGTATTGATCCCAGGATATGAGAAGTTGCTGTGCTGGTAACCTACTCGAGTGTGATCACTTCTTGCAGTGATCACTTAGCTAAATATCGGCATCATCAGAGCCGCGGCGGTGCTGCAAAAGCTTACGCTTTCATACGTTAAAATATGTTGGAGCTTTGCCGGTAAACGTGCTTCTGGTCGATTTGTGATACAACATCTAGCTTTTCTGGTAAAGTTTGCTTAGGTTTTTAGACTGTCGATCAGTCAGCAAGCACGGTGGTATAGAATTACAACACTTTTCCATTCATTCAAAAATACGAGTAGAAAATAGAACTCAAATTCTCACTGAGGTCATTTAGGATTCTTTCATATTCGAATAAAACTATTTGATTTATCGAAGCGTAATCATTTTATTATAAACAACAATTTTGACTTCGAACTCCACAAAACTACTATGACTTCAAGTTTTTAATACTAGAATCTAGAAAATTCCATCACAGTTCAACTCATCATTCTCCGGTATTTCAAAGGTGAGGAGTTCAGCTACATTAATGGGAGTTTCAACTGATCTCCTGACGCGTTTGGCGCACCTGGCTTGACCTTTCACACTGCTATCTTTGTAGTAGCCCATATCACAAATGCAGAAGTTCGGAGAGGAGCAAATTCCGTTTGGGCAACCGCCTGGGCAGTAAGGTTTACATCTGCAAAGAAGGTTATAGAAACATTTTTAAACTAGTGAAATTCAAATCTAAGTAATAATAGCGCAATTACTCTTCACGTATAGGGCGTTTAGTGTAAGAACCTATATCTAATTTTCAGTCAAACTGATTTAATGCAGCATTTTCGCCAAAAAAATTACTTAATAAAAATATTGTAGGTAGGTAATTCGCAGATTTTTTTTAGTCCTGACCGAAGAACAAACAATGAATTCACGTCTACTGGATTGCATAAGTTAATTGCAAACAATTCACAGAGGTTTCCATTAGCCCGATCACAATTTTGGGGTTTTCCAAAATTCAGGTTACGTCATCCCAGTTAGTTATGTTATTTAACGTAAACATAGTGCAACGTTTTATATAGTTAAAGGTGACTTACCTACTGAAAGCTGGATCTGAATCATCAATGACGTATCCATAGTTACAACTACAGCTATCTCTCGCCACGCATATTCCATTGATACAAGGTTTCGAGCATAGACTTCCAATATTTTCAACTTGACTATCAGGATTCAAGGACTGTTGGTTATATGGATACGAGTGATTGTAAAGGATAGCTGTACTATTTGGTTGACTGGGATATTGCGGATTGTAGTGTTGATTACTTGGATAGGATGGCTGGTTTGAAGGTCTATGTTGATTAGTTGGTTGGTTGCCGTTGTTTAGATGTTGATTATCAGGATGGTTCTGATAGTATATATCTTGACCGTGGTTTTGGATGTATATGGTTTGAGAGTTGGGATTATTACTTTGAAGGTCTGTAAAATTCGTTGAGTAGTTTGTAGATTGCTGATTGTGAAGATAGCTTGACTGATTATATCGGCCTGGATAATTAGGTTGGTTTGGTCGTAGTTCTGGGTAGAGAGATTGTTGGTTTCCAGGACGATGTGGCTGTGAAAGACCGGTATAATAAGGTTGTTGATTGCCAGGATAGGTTGACTGTTGATTACCGGGATACACCGATTGTTGATTGCCGGGATAGTTAGGTTGATTACCGGGATATATAGATTGTTGATTATCAAGATAGCTTGACTGTGGATTACCAGGATAGCTCGATTGTTGATTACCGGGATATACCGACTGTTGATTACCAGGATATCTCGATTGTTGATTACCGGGATATACCGACTGTTGATTACTAGGATAGTTCGATTGTTGATTACCAGGATAGACCGACTGTTGGTTACCAGGATAGCTCGATTGTGAATTACCGGGATATACCGACGGTTGATTACTAGGATAGTTCGATTGTGGATTACCAGAATTGTATTGACCAGGATAGCTTGGATGCGGATATTGAGAGTGATTTTGTACGACTTGAGGATAATAACCGATTGGTTTTATGGTAGTTGTAGAAGTAACTGGATAGACACATTTGTTTGGACCCACGCAACGTCCGTTGGGTTGGCAGTTTCTGAAAATAAAATAAACTTCCCTTATTATATGAACATATACAGAGGGAATAAACACCAGTTTGCTATTACCTACCCCTGTTCGTTTCTAGTTGACAATAATAAGCTCATCACTAATTCCTAGGGTAGAAATGCAACTAGTGAAATGATCTGAGGGTTCACCAAAGTAGGCTAGGATTAATCTGCTTGTGTTATGGGTATCGGACAACTGATATTAATAGGTACTAAATGGGTACAAGTACAACATACTCTCGAAACATATTTATGGACCTCACAAATTTAATCCCGCATTGGAAGCACGACTTGGATATCAGCAGTTGCACTATACGACCAACGAGACATAATTTTTTCATCAATTTTTTTATAGCATCTTATGGTAGTCCACTGACGTAGGCTCTCCCAAATTTCGCATAGGCTTTCCCAAATTTCGCCGCAGTACACGGTTCTGCGCCTTCTGCATTCAATCACTCATCTCGACCTTCTTGACGAGACGAGGATACTAGTATTTAATCAACGTAGAGTCAGTAAATAGTTCATGATGGATATTGAATATTACATTATCAAGTTATATGACTTACCTATCACATTGAGCGGTACACACTCCGTCTAAATTCTTGACATATCCTGGCTCACAGCGACATTCATTAGGAGCCACACACAGAGAGTTTGTACCACAGCGCTCACAGTGAGGTTTGCAGGTACCGTCTGGACTGGAACTGAATCCTTTATTGCATTCGCAAGTGTTTGGTGCTGTGCAATTGCCTGGAAAGGATTAATGTTTATTAGGTATTGTATTATTAATGGCTAGAAGGCAGCCGCAGCTCCACACGCGTGGAATTCCTACATTACATGGGATTTGGGAATATAAACTACTGAACTTGACGAGGTTTTTTCTTATTAGAAAGAGCTTGATCAAGCTTAATGTCTTGAGTTTGTTTGATCGCAATCGGTTGAGTTGAACGGAAGATAAAAACCAAAATAAAATAATCAATGTTGAATTTCCGTGAGGTCGAAACTTAGGCATTGAATATTATCACCCATCATTTCACGTGTCGCCACTGAACGTCTTCCTAATGGACCAGTAGATACTTCAATATAAGGTGGTAAAGATCAATAATCGCCATTTCCCGGTTGCTTTCAAAGAATTCGCTACGACTTGCCCTAAATTACTAATTGGTACCTACCGAACTTTAAATCACTTACCTAATCCTCCACAACTATTCCTACAAATAGGAATGCAGTATTTACTTTCGGAGTCCAATCTATACCCATTCTTGCAGATACATTCACCACCGGCACATTCACCATTTTGACAGCCAATTGGGCAGGTAGCCACACAGATTCCAGCGGAGTTCTTCACATGCTGAGGGTAGCAGGTACAGACCTCTGGCTCGGTACAGAGGGAGTTGATGCACTCTTGGGTGCAAACAGGATCGCAGAGCTTGAAGTTGTGAATATTTCTGATATAGCCCTTGCAGCATGTTCTGACGCGGCTGAGGTCGGGACGAGACTGTAAATTTTGGAATATCTTAATATATAAAACAAAGACGGGTTTGTTACAACATTTATAACGTCCGTGCCGATTTGGCTGAAAATTGGTGGGGAGGTAGCTTAGAACCAGGAGACTGACATAGGATACTTTTTATCCCGTTTGACATCGCTTTTTTTTCGCTTTTTTTGGTCGATTCACTATTCTGCTGGCGACGTACACCGGTAGTCCACGCCCTATGCATGAATATGCGCAATTTCTACAATAATGCGACGGGAAACATCTATCGTTAACGAAATTATTCTGACGGGAGTAAATGCGACGGGAACGGGTGATTTACTCTCATAATTATGTGAATCATACGAAGTTGTGCGGGTCAGCTAGTTACTCTATAAGTTACTAGCTGATGGTATGTCATGGTGAATTAATTAAAGACCACTCTCACAGTCTTAAGGATAAGTGGTCCTCAAGTTGACGGAGACTATGTATCTCTTCACACTCTGCTTGAAGAACTCGATATTCTAAGTTTCTTTGGATCGATTTAGGGTGCTTCGATTTCGAGAAAATGAGGTTACACGTAACCTAAGGTCAAGTTATTTTGCATTGTCTGTGAGTGAGGGTTACTCTCAGTTGGCATCCTTACGACGTGATGGATGGTTTTGAACTTGGCTTCTTAGTGTTTGCCATGACATTATGACATCATCTATTTAAATCTCATGGAAAAACATCAATGATGTAAGCGGCACAAGTGCCTTCTTTGAATACATAACATATTTACTGAATTGTGTATCCCTTTTTTTAACGCGAGCGAAAATCCTCATGAATGCTATGCCGGACTCCTACCGCTATAAAAACCTCACGTAACCCCAACAGCCTAGAGTTGGGAGCCCCGGGTAAGCCCTCGGAAGGATATCCCAGAACTCCCAACAGACCTACGGCTACCACTGCGGCCTTGTCTAGGCGGGGGGGGATTTCGGGTGTTATCCCGCTTCTTAGGGGGGGGGGGGGGGGCATGTGTAAATCCATCACGTCAGGCTGTCGTCTAGGGCCTGCTTCTGATCTGCTCAGGCCCCCGGTTATGGAGGCCGATAGTCTATTTGATAAAGCCCTTGATTGTCAAATAAGCAAGGGTGCTTATTTGACAATTGCAGTTGCGATTCCCGATTCTGTTTTAAACTACTGCAATATTAGTAGAGTCTGTCTGTATCTGTTGCACATATTTAAAACAGTAAGTTGTCTTATCTCATGTTAGTAGTTAACTTCTGATGATGCCGTGAGACGAAACCCTTCATGATTTTAAATAAATATTTTGGAACAGTACAAGTAGTGTTTTAAATAAATATGTGCAGCAAGCAGTTTCATCAAGTGCCATCAATCAACAGTATAAATAACCTGTTGCCACTGCATTTTTTTTTGTTGGCATTATTCGAAGTGAGCTCTGACTTACCAACTTCCTATCGGTTCGTGTGTTTGTTGTTCTTATTTTTTATGGTTATGTATGATGAAGATACTTACTCCGTTACCTGCTGGGACGTGGGTAGGATCCTTTGCTATGGTGGCAGTCCTGTGAGATAATGACATAACATATGATTTACTTATTACTAGCTAATGCTTTCGTTTCTGGCCTCGTTCCGACAGTAAGGTTAAGCTATTTGTGTAGGTACACAAATTTTGACGAATATGGTTCAGAATTGTAATTGCACGACAAATACCTTCTCAAACTGTCATCGTTTATAATATTTGTAGGACAAAACGAACAGAAATTAAAGCTTAAATGAGTAAGTGTGATGTAAAATGAATCTGCAAAATGTATGTAGGCGCATAACTTCACAACGGCTGGACCGATTTCGCTAATTCTTTGTTATTTTTTTTGAGTTAAAGTTCGCCGGGTCAACTAGTTATAAAATTAAATCATATTAATTTGGAATAACATTAAAGTTCTATTAATAAATAAATTCTTAATTATAGGACGTTAAAACTTATTTATTAACCTATTTAAGTTCCCTTAGTAGGTGTACTTGGTAGGTAGGTAGACAAACATACTTTTGAGGACCCTTATTTGCCGAACTAACATGCCCTAATGATTAAAAAAAATACTCACGGTACTTCTATGTAGCACACTCCTTTCTCGAAATCCAGTGGCCGGGACAGGTTCTGTGTTGGGTAGCCTCCATATCCTGGCTGAGTATTATTGAAATACCTATGTACAATAACACATCATTAGGAATTAGAGTTTTTCAAAAAAAAAGGAAGGTTCTAGTTCTAATTTGATTGCTCTCTGCTTAGCCCCTAGGATATGTAGTGTGATAATATATAGCCTATTTGAACTCACCCCTAGTTAATATTTGTGGAAAGAATCAAATCTATTGATTACTTTTCGAGATCCTTCCGGACAAAGCAAACAGACAAAATAAATTCTAACTATATATTTTCGGCTTTGGTATCTTACGTTGAACACCCAGCGAGATTTTTTTTGAAATATTTCCACTGTACAGTTTTGACTTTTCTATCATTTTATTATTATGTATAGGTAGATAAATTTTATTTGAACTTTAGTAGAAAAATTTAAGTAAACTACCAATTGTAATTGGTGATTATAAAGTGGACTGATCTGAGTTTCTTGAGATCTTCTAAGTGATGTTTTATTTGGGTATATTTTCTTCAATTCACGAGGAATAACTACGTTATTGTAATGCACTCCTTCTGGTGTTAAGCGTGCATTACAATGAGAAAGAAAGAGTCTGTAGCACAGACAGTACAGACTCTATCCATCCAGAGAACACGATATACCATTAAAAGTAATATTTATAATGTGTTAAAATTTGTGTTTCCTACATACATATAGTCACACCTTTATCCTCGAAGGGGTAGGCAGAGGCATATAGCAAGTATACTAAAGTTTTATGTCCCATGTACTTGGAGAGTCTGTTGCTGTGTGGAAATGGACAGGCGCAGTTCGTAACGATCCGCAGTTGAAATTTTTCAAGCCGCCTGCAATTTAGCTTAACGATTGTCATTTTACTGGCAACCGGGTTTCATTCTAAGATTTTCTTTTCTATGTTCATTTTGTGAAAGTGTTCCCTTAGTCGCCTTTTACGACAGTTTCAGTGTGGACTGCCATAGTCTGATTTAATTGATTGATTGATACTCACCTTACAAAATTCTCTCCCGCTTGGTACCGGTGTCCAGTATAGCCGCTTTTAACACCGCTGTTGTACTGGGACTTTACAAACTGTGGGGATGCGTAAACGCATGTCGTGACCAGCACGGTCAGCAGAAATACACGCATTTTGATCTGAAACGAGATTTGTGGAGAGATGCAGAGATGCCACTCATACACAGTAGAGAGAATCGTCGCCAGAACTGAGTGTTTCAAAAGATCGTTCCTCTGTCGAACTATAAAAACTTGGAACGACCTGCCCGCACACGTTTTTCCCTCATCTTACAATCCCGGGTTCTTTAAGAGGAGCGTAAAGAGGCACTTCACAGGGCCGCCAACTTGAGGACCACTGTCAAAAGTGGCCCCCAATCGCTAGATGCGCCACGGCTTTCCATCAGGCTGGTGGCGCCGTCAATTTGGCGTGCTGAATATAAAAAAAAACAACAGAAATTGGAAGTTATCGGTAGTTAAGACATTATAAGAATTATCTTGACAGAATGATGTTCTACAGAAGGGCAGTAACAGTTTTATTTCATCTCTTGAGTTGTACAATTTGTATTTGACGAGTACTAGCTTTTTCAAATAACTCTGGATGATTTCTTACGAGCACACCGATCTTCAATATGCCTAAAAATAAGGCCTACTACCTATTGTAACAGAAGGGGCAATTAAACACTTCAGGACTCTGCTAATTACTTTATTCTCCGTATAGACACACAATAAATTGGGCAGAGCTTCGGCTAGTCTTAGTATACAGTACAGAATGACCCGACAAATGGCTCGCACTCTCTTATATACAGACACTGTCTATCATACACTCGGAAATTACGTCACTTCTTATGTCAACTGTCATAGTGATTTAAGGGCGGCGTAACACTGTATATGGCTTTACCCAGGTAGGCCTTCAGAGTCAATAACTTAATATTTCTAAAAACAGGAATCAATAACTTAAGATTTCTAAAAGATTGTTTTATACTACTAAGGTGACAGACAAGTTTATGGTTCACCTGATAGTGTTGGTTACCGTAGTTTATAGACATTTGCAACACCAGAAACCCGCTAAACACGTGCTGCTGCCCACAGGTTGTGTCGACCCACTGTCCTCAACTTGGTATACTGACTGTTATGTTACTGATAGTCGGGACCAACGGCTTAACGTGCCTTCCGAAGCACGGAAACGCTCGCAAATAAATGTCAGAAAATGGTCACGTGATGTGGTCACCTATCTAAGGATTGTAGGATTTTTGGTGTCTATAGGTATAGAATAAAAAAACGTATAGAATAGCAACCAGCTTTATACCAGTCATAAAGCATGGCGACAAGACGTGAACACTATAGGTATGAGTTTGAACTCGACCGCAAACAGCACTGCGGTCGCTGCAATGCCGCTTCAGCACCACTGGTCCCCATACATTCTGTATACATTTGTATTAGAATACATTCTGAACTCGGCAGCAGCGTCGCGACTGCAATCATTACTGCGCGACACTATCGCTAGTAGAGTTCAGACTCATCCTTAAGGTTCCGAAAGACTGGATACTTTTGTTAAGTGAATTTGTGCTTACGTTTCGAGTCATTTGAGAAAATAATTCCAAAATGATGTTATTATCATCAACACATACATGACATAGGTACCTACTTAGCTCGAAACTTATAGTGGTATTTGACTTTCGCAGAATCGATGCCCGATGGAGCAGAAGGACCAGGGCTAACAAGCTATTTACAGGACCAAGAGTACAAGGGAACCCCGTACATATTCACCGTATGTATGTGTGAGCTTAAATGAAAAAATCACACGAGGACCTCCTTCCGAAGGCTTACCTGGTACTCCTGGTCAAAGGTAATTGTAGAGCATCGCCTGGTTTCAGTCAGGCTTGATTCATAGTCAAATACAGTGAGAAAGATTTAGACTCATCATAATAATTAAAACAATGATGTTCACTTCGTTACTTTAAACACAGACCATATCAAAACATATAAATCTTCACTTATACACACTTCATTCAAAGTCAAAACAAGAATAGTTAGCACGTTATTAAGTATGACATAAGCAAGCATAACTTACCGATGTTAAGTCCACTTGTTCTCTCGACCGCACTTAATGACACACTGCCAGCTCAACTTAGACCTTAGTGACATACTGCTTTAAATATTGTATGCGTGAATAGTTATATTGTCCAGGGTTCTGTATATGAAATGGTTGGTGAACCGGTAATATTTTCGGAGTAATCAGGGGCATCGTACTGGTCTGTGGTCCTAGTCTACAATTGAAACAACAGACTAGGCTCTTGTTAAAATGACCCAAACCTTATGGATTTTTTTTAACGAGAATAAAATTCGTCATGTATGGTACGGGCTCTCACAGAATAAAAACCGCACGTTCCCTAATTTCTGCCAACGGTTGGGAGCCCCGGGTACAACCTGATGGTATAGAGTGGATCAGTGATTATAAAGAAGATAATTTTTTTATTCAAGTCTCAGGAATTACGCCGCCATGCGCCAGCCTCATATAAAAGCCTTAGAGAAACCTAGCGAATCCAGCTCCACTGTCAGAGTCCACTATCGATTGCGACCCTCAAGTTAACAAATGATGTGCTTTTTACATTCCGCTTGAAGAACCAGGTCTTGTCTTGTAAGAAGAGAGAGACGAATACAGAGCTACAAGTATTTTTTCGTGTGAAAATTCCTCATGGATGCAGCCTGCTTTCTAGCGACTTAAACCACACGGTGCCCTTCCATCTGGCCACAGTCGGGAGTCCCGGGGACGCCCTCGGAATGATAACTCAGGGCTCCCGACACAGAGCGTTTCAAGTCTTCATGGTTCGACAGAGAAACAACATTTTGAATCGCTCTTTCTTGCGAAAATTTCTTTCCACTGCTACACTTCTATTAAAACGGAGACTTATAAATTAGAGGCAACACATTTTATCCTTATAGGAGCGCTTCAGTTCCACGGAACCCTAATTCCTAGTAGGCACGATATCGTCATAAACAGTAGTCGGAAACGATGAGATAATAGTATCAGTTTTGCAATGTTTTGATGAAATTAAGAGCAAATATGATTATAGCCATAGACTTATAGCGGTCTACGTGTGAGCTCTGATAGTGCCACCTACACAGATTAACCCCTGTTATCAACAATCAGTAATATGTATTGGCACCGGTTATAATACGGTCACTCTTTTTTTTTTTTTTTTTTTAATACCACTAGAGTGGCAGACAAGCATACGGCCCCCCCCAGATGTACCGGTGGTCACCGCAGCCTATGGACGTTTGCAACACCAGAGGCGCCACAAGCGCGCTGCCGACTCTTTAAAAACCTTCTAAGTCCCCTTTTGAAGAACCCCATACTGTAGGCGTCCGGGAAAACCGAAGCAGGGAGATCATTCCACAACCCAAGCGTACGCGGAAGAAAGCCTCTATTAGATCTCACCGTGCTCGAGCGCTCAGGACGCAACGTGTGAGGATGAACACCCTGTCTATGGCAAGCGGTGCGATGATAGAATGTAGCCGTAGGCATCATATCAAACAATTCTTCAGAGCACACACCGTTGTACAGGCGGTAGAACACACATAGAGAAGCAAAGTCTCTCATGTCACTAAGAGGTTCCACACCACCTGCAAGTATGGGATCGTTGACAACTCTCATAGCTCGCCTTTGCACCGAGTCAAATGGACGAAGCTGGTATTCGGGTGCCCCCGCCCAGAGGTGACAGCAGTACTCCATATGCGGACGCACTTGCGACTTATAGAGAAGCAGTGCTTGCGCCGCAGTAAAGTACCGCCGCGCCTTGCCCTCCAAGTGACTGCGGAACTGCACATCACTGGAGATGTCAACACCAAGGATCCCTATACTTTCAGAGATGGTGAGAGATGTGCCCTGAAATTGTGGCGCCACAGTGAATGGGGTCTTTTTTGCGGTGAAAACACAACGAGTATCATGAACACTTTTTTTTTCTTCTCAGTCGTTCTTTTTTAGTGTCGAAATCATTTATGGATGCTTAGCCGAATTCTTGACGACTAAAACCACACACATATGCCCTACCACTGCCTCGGAAAGATGTCCCAGTTTCAGTGGTAACCTCCACCTCATCGAGTGTGACTGGAAGGTCAAACAGAGACCCTAATCCTTTCCTGAAAAAGCGCCTGGTAGAGTCGACTGGTGACCTAAAGGCTGGCAGTTTTCTCGCTCAGCGAATAGGTTGCTGTATGCTGCTAGTCTTTTGGGCACAATGCCACGGGGGCCTTATTTAGGTTTAGTTTAGATAGTAATAATGTAAATATAAATGTAATAATTATGTTTCACTGTAATTTTTAACAATAAATGTGTTTATCCTTTCCTACCTATTGTTCTGCCTTGCCTATCCCAAAGATATTGAACCGTTTTTACTATTTTAAGCCTAGTACATAAGTACAGTCCTTTTCCTTGTCCATTACTTATAAACAAGAACAGAAATACCAAGAATGTCTTATGCTATAAATGACTCAACTATGAAGCAAAAAATATACTGACTTAAAAAAAGTACCTACCAATTGTTTGGAATGAGTGACATCATATATTACATAGCGCAGGTTTTTATAAACTTGTTAACATAATTTAATAATACCTTCACTCACACATTTTTGCAAAAACATGGCTGATAAAAAATTTGGAAAAGAATTGTAGAAAACTAAATTTTCCTAGTAATAGCTTAACACATTGCGATCTACCTCTAGTTCAAAATTATATTGTGCCGACACGGAATTCGAACCCAAGATTATATGCTACTGCAGTGGTATAAACTACCATTGCTTCACGGTAACACTGTCATAACGAAGTGTGGTGTTACCGTAGAATAATAATATAATAATAAATATTCACGGACATCTCACACAAACGCTATCTGATCCCAAAGTAAGCTAGGAATAACCTGCTTGTGTTATGGGTATCAGACCACGGATATTAATACTTATATACTTTTAAATACATACATATTATACATAGAAACACCCAGACTCTTGAGACAAACATTTATGGGTCACACAAATATTTGTCTCCGGTGGGAATCGAACCCACGACCTTCAGCGCCGCAAGCGGTATCACTACCGACTGCGCCACAGAGGCAGTCAAATGCTCCGCATTAGTTGGACACAGAAAGTTTAGCTAACGTTAAAGTACCTTCAGCGCGTCGGTAAAAACCGAGAGCTCTTACAGACCATCAAGAGAAGAAAGGTCGCTTACCTCGGACATGTGTTGAGACATGAAAAATACCATTTGATCCAACTCATTATGATGGGAAAATAGAAGGGAAAAGACGCGCTGGAGGAAGAAAGAAGTCATGGTTGAAGAACACACACAGGCAGTTCAGGTGAGTAACTTTTCTAACAACTTGTTAAATGTCGTGCTTGAAAACTTGACGGACACATTTATAATACTTGGCGACTTTAACCAGCCCAACATAAATTGGCAACCGTCAAGTGATGGTCAGTCCCTTCATCCGAGTAATCTGCAGGGTAACACTCAAATAGACCTCATAGAAAACTTTAACTTGTGTAACTTATTACAGTACAACTCTCACCGAAACGTTAATAATAGGACACTAGATCTTATCTTGTGTAACAACGATGTCTCAGTTGTTCACTGTAGTGATCCTTTGGTACCTGAAGACACCAACCATAAAGCACTTTCTGTTGCGCTGGATTTTGTGCAGTTACATAATTTAAATATTCGCCCCCGCGCACTATTCTTGTATAAACTTGCTGACTTTGACTCCATTCGCGGGGAGCTGGACTGTAAGGACTGGGCCCGTGAGTTGAACCGTGGATCTCTAGAGGATGCAGTGGCATATTTTTATAGTGTATTGAACGGACTTCGTGACATTTATATTCCAAGGAAAACTACGGCTATGCGCCCTAAATATCCGGTGTGGTACACAAGTCCGTTGATTAAGATCATAAAAGAAAAATCAAAATATCATTCTAAGTTTAAAAAGTATGGAAACATCTCGGACTACCAGTCTTTCACTGTCTTGCGACAACGTATCGGGGAGCTGGAAAAGCATTTATTTGAAGCTTACATGGAAAAGATAGAATCTGACATTAGACATAATCCACGAGCTTTTTGGGCTTATGTAAAATCGAAGAAGCTTTCTAACTGTTATCCATCTTTCTTTCAATTTGGACTACGTTCCTCCGGAGATGGAGAAGTAATATGTACTTAACATGTTTGGTGACTATTTTTATTCCAACTTTTTAGAACAAAATTCCAGTACAAACACCGGCTCCCCATTGCATAATATGTCAGAAATCTTTGGTCAGTCTAGCCACACGGGGTCGTATATAGGCGCTGTGGAAATCAATACCAATGAAGTAAATATACTTTTGAAACAAGTGGATTTGAATAAATCGGCGGAACCTGACAATATACCACCAGTTTTCATACTAAACTGTGCAGAGAGTCTAACCCTCCCGCTTTCCCTCTTGTTCCAACGCTCGCTCAGTACGGGTGTCGTACCGGATATTTGGAAGTCAGCCTTTATCACACCTGTTTTAAAAAGGGGATCTAGGACTGCCGTTGAAAACTATAGACCGATTTCGAAGTTGTGTGTATTTGCAAAGATTTTAGAAAAAATTGTCTATAGGCAGGTATACTCAGCTTTGAGACTCGATTTTACTGAATGTCAGCATGGTTTTCTTAAGGGGCGGTCTACTACTACTAACCTCATCCTCAGTAGTGATTTCCTGTCTGATGCAATGTCGCAAAGGTCACAAGTAGATGTGATTTATACAGATTACACCAAATGTTTTGATAA
Source organism: Miltochrista miniata (assembly GCA_933228765.1). Classification (NCBI taxonomy): domain Eukaryota; kingdom Metazoa; phylum Arthropoda; class Insecta; order Lepidoptera; family Erebidae; genus Miltochrista; species Miltochrista miniata. The sequence goes on along the minus strand of OW121758.1, from coordinate 35,777,076 downwards.
AATATCTCACAGAATATTATTGGCCAAGCTATTACATATGGGTGTCCGGGGAGACCTATTTAGGTGGTTTACATCTTACGTGGAGAATCGATGTCAGACTGTCGTCCTGAATGGGTACTCTTCCCGGTCGATGCGCATTCCCTCGGGAGTTCCTCAGGGTTCCCTGTTAGGACCTCTCCTCTTTAATATCTTTGTTAATGACATCGTAAATAGCTTTCATTGGTCCAAAATACTACTCTATGCAGACGATATGAAGATTATGAAGCAGGTAAACACTGATGCGGACGCTCGTTTGCTTCAAGAGGATTTAGATCGTTTCCAGAGCTATTGTGAGCTTAATAAGCTTGACCTAAACGTTAGTAAGTGCCACGTCTGCACTTTCACGCGCAAGCCGCACCCCATATCATATCAATATGTATTACTAGGTGAACCCGTGAATAGAGTTCAAACCGTAGTCGATCTTGGCGTTACCTTTGACTCAAAACTCATATATGACACACATATTGATAACATCATCGCTAGGGCAAGTAAGGCTCTAGGGTTTGTTATGAGAACTTCCTCAGAATTCAAAAACATTAAAACAATAAAAATTCTGTATTGCTCTTTCGTTCGAAGCCACCTCGAATATGCATCGCAGGTCTGGAACCCCATTTATAACACGTATATCGATCGTCTAGAAGGCATACAGCGCAAGTTCATGAGGTACATTCAGTTTCGTTCTAAGTGTTATTTACCTGACTAGCTGACCCTCGCAACTTCGTTTACGTCACAGATGGAGTATAAAAAGAGGTGTATTTCTTCATCAGACTGATCAAGTAGCGCATGAAACTGCCCTGTTGGCTTAATCATAAAAGAGCTTAAAGATTAAGTCTATTCTAAAACAATTCAGCCCACGCCTCCGGCGTGGACTGAATCGTTTTACAATACCCTTAATCATTAAGCTCTTTTATGATTAAGCCAACACGCCAGTTTAGATTTAGCCTCAAATTCAAAGGAACCGTTGAATTCGAGGTTTTGCGATAGTTGAGATGTCTCTCATTTCTTAACTACAAACCCCTCAACATTGAAACTTGTGTGAAACAATCCTCAAAACATTCCTTTTATGACACTGAAAACATTTTTGAAATCGGACTACGCATTGAGAAGTTACAACTAAAAATCCATTTTGTCTTTCATCCCCTCTCCCAAAGGAACCGCACAAAATATCGGGATCAAAAGTATCCTAGAACCATCCATTTTGTCTTTCATCCCCTCTCCCAAAGGAACCGCACAAAATATCGGGATCAAAAGTATCCTAGAACCTTCCTCGGACCATAAGCTCAAATTGTAAAAAGTTTCATTCAAATCGATTCAGTAGTTTCGGCGTGATACTTATTCGGGATACAGACAGACAGACAGACAGACAGACAGACAGACATGAAAATTTTAAATTACATATTCGGCTTCAGTATCGATTAGAGAATGCCCTACAATTAAAATTTTCTAAATATCTTCCATGTACAGACTCTCGACCCTCAACAGTTTTATTATATGTATAGATAGATAGATAGCCTTAATCATTAAGCTCTTTTATGATTAAGCCAACACGCCCGTTTAGACTCACTTTCAAAAGAAACGTTGAATTCTAGATTTACCGAAAGTTGAGATGCCCCTAATTTCTCAACTATATAACCCTCAATATTGAAAATTGTATGGAATAATGCTTAAAGTACTCCCTTTCAGACACCAAACAAATATTTGAAATCGAACCATGCAGTAAGAAATTATAGCTAAAAACCTATTTTGCCTTTCATCCCCTCTCCTGAAGGAACCGCGCAAAATATCGGGATCAAAAGTATCTAAGAACCTTCCTCGGACTAAAAGCTTACATCGTACAAAGTATCATTCAAATCGGTTCAGTAGTTTCGGCGTGATACTTAGTCGGGATACAGACAGACAGACAGACAGACATGAAAATTTTAAATTACATTTTCGGCTTCAGTATCGATTAGAGAACGCCCTACACTTAAAATTTTCAAAATATCTTCCATGTACAGACTCCCGACCCTCTACAGTTTTATTATAAGTATAGATGGAATAATGCTTAAAGTACTCCCTTTCAGACACCAAACAAATATTTGAAATCGAACCATGCAGTAAGAAATTATAGCTAAAAACCTATTTTGCCTTTCATCCCCTCTCCTGAAGGAACCGCGCAAAATATCGGGATCAAAAGTATCTAAGAACCTTCCTCGGACTAAAAGCTTACATCGTACAAAGTATCATTCAAATCGGTTCAGTAGTTTCGGCGTGATACTTAGTCGGGATACAGACAGACAGACAGACAGACAGACAGACAGACAGACAGACATGAAAATTTTAAATTACATTTTCGGCTTCAGTATCGATTAGAGAACGCCCTACACTTAAAATTTTCAAAATATCTTCCATGTACAGACTCCCGACCCTCTACAGTTTTATTATAAGTATAGATTATCATGCCCGTTGTAGGAAATTTCATATTCTTCCCCTTTCTGAGCGACGTAAGATAGCGGATTTATCGTTACTGTTCCGCATAATGAATGCTACAGTAGATACTCCGGAGTTGGTGAGGAGAATAGGACTTTGCGTGCCCTCTGCATTTTTACGTAGACCAAACTTGTTGCACACCCCTATAGCACGGACTACATACAGAAAAAATTCATATGTAATAAGGGCTACACGCACGTATAATAAGACATGTCGGGGTGTTGAATTGGACCTGTTTGTGGATAGTACTTCAACACTGAAAAAGGTGCTAAGTGATGGCTACTTTAATGAGAGTGACTGAAGTTCTGAAGAGTGGAAATAATGTATTTTTTTGCTAACCGACACTTATCTATTTAACTTTATCTTTGTCTCCTCGCAGACAGTTATGGTTCGTTGTTTCATCTAACCAGGGCTGTTTGTGAGGTTTCAGTTTTTAACTTACCTGTGAAAACTTGTAAATTGGCCTTCGACCGGTAATTTGTATTATATTAAGAATTATGTTAGCTGTAAGTTTTCCCAAAATGTAAAAATAAAATAAAAAATAAAATAAATAAAACATCCGAGAGTGGACAAATATTGCCAGCGTTGAGGATCTATTTCGCTTGGCGCAAAATAAGGGAGAGTTCGCTAAGCTGACGACTAACCTTCAGTAATGGAGAGGCACCAGATGATGATGATGTAATAACGAAGTTATACTGCACCAGTATATAACCATAAGTACCAAAGATTGCGATAAGTGTGTAGCTTGTATCACAGAATAAGTAATAGGTGAAAATTAACCTGATTGTTTATACATATATTGGGTGTAACAAAACTACCTGTCCAAATTTCGTAACGTGACGTGGCATCAGTCAAGAAACATTACAAAAATGAAGAAAAAAAAAATCACATGGATACATATACATACATACAAGTTTTAAAGGTCCTATAAATTTTCATTTTCACCCTTTATATCGCTACTGAGCAGCAGTAGAAAGCGACAACGACAGCCAGACGGGTGCTCCGTGTTTGTTTTGCCACGGCGACCATGTTACCTCGAATTGCCGCGGTAAAAAATGAATTCTTAATGTGCGACAAAAAAAAAAAAATGAAAAAATTTACCCCCCTTTTTTATTAAGTATTTGTATTTGATTTCCGATGCCAAGTCATCTCATGAAAGGCGATTGCCCGTCTTTCAATGGACCGCCGTTTCATAACAAATAATTTAGTATGACAGCGAAAATCGGAGATTGAATTGAATGGATATCGTACTTTCATAGGAAATAAAAAATATTCTATTATTTTGTAGGGTTTTCTATCATTCTTCGTTTTGCTGTTCAAATTAGAGGTTAGTTTTGAAGCAAATGTCCATCAATCCGTCAAATCAATTTGTCCAAAAAGTGTAATCGTTACATTGATGAACATGGATTTAATTCAAAAAAGATAAAAGTAATAGTTCCATCACACTTATAAAAAACCCTGAAAATGAATTTACTTACCACATATCAACTTATTGGGATAATGTAGTAAATAAACAAATTGGATCTCGATTGTTCCTTAATTACTTACCATTTAAATATCAATCCTGATCATAATCACTTTGTATGGAACCGTACATTGTTTTATATAAACATTTCACACCGATTTATATAAAATAATTTCATGAAAAATCCTTCGGTGATAAACATTTTAAACTGTCATTTTTCCTTGTTGTTGTTGTTGCTGCTTTATTCGTCCAAAGGACAGGCAAAGGTATTTAAAACCATACTGCCAATTCTTGTATTATTTAATATTCAGCTGTTTATGTCATTTTTCTCGGTCCTCGTCCTCTTAGGACACTCAAAGTCAAGTACCGAAAAGACGTTTTGTTAAAAACTTTTCAATTTTTGACAGTTCGTATTTCGTTCAAATGTCTAATATGCTCGCAACACGGTGAATAATATATCACCAGCCTAGATTTTTACTATAGTTAGAATCATAGATTTAGGATTTTTCGCTACTCTCAAATCACATTCTAAATCTATGGTTAGAATGCTATTTTATATAAAAAATACAATAATCTGCTATTAATAGAACCTACTTCCAACTCAACCATAGATTTAGAATTTATCGATACTAAATCTATGATCTCAACGACATTGTTGCATGAACCCCGAAATGTAGGCCTCACACATTGATATTTGCGATTGGCGGCCATCTTCGTCACGTCAGTACCATTCATTTGGTCAGTCCGCGGCGCGTACAAACGATACAACCACGAATTATTATCAAAATTAAAACGCCACAAAAGATTTTGATCGATTGAATTAAAAGATTGTTAAAAAAATATTACATGATTTACCAATTTACTTAGATGGCCATACACTTTTTATTAAGGTTTTTCAAAAAGAAACGATCTCTGGGCGTTCTCCTTTAGAGAGGTAATTTTGTTACACCCAGTATTTATAATACTAGCGGACGTCACGCGGTTTCACCCGTGTAGTTCCCGTTCCCGTAGGAATACGGGAATAAAATATAGCATGTTCACCGCAAAGAGTGTAACTTCCCAACAGTGAAAGAATTTTTCAAATCGGTCCAGTAGTTCCGGAGCCTATTCGTTACAAACAAACAAACAAAAAAACAAATCTCTTAATAATATTAGTACCTATAGAAGCAAAATCACAAATTGTGTATGGCGTTTTGAAGAGTTCTGCAATCTTTGATCTTACTAATCTTCATCCAGAGTCCTTATCTTCACAATTTACGCCCGCTTTTGGTCCTATTATGTCTATTGCCGTGTTGAAACTGACAGTGGTAGATTGTGGCTGCCTACTGTTACTGTTTTTGTAAATGTCTTCAGGCCACCATTACTCTCGTCTTTCTCCTTACCTACTTATTTTATTAATTACTTTTTCTCCATAAGGGTTCTAACTTTGATTAAAGGCTTTCAAATGAGCTTACCATAGTAGGGGCGACGGCTTGACGTGCTTTTGAAAACGCTCGTAAATGCTTACATTAATCGTTTATAGAACACTGTGCTATGCTAGGGGATACGAGCGATTCATCTAATCAATGCTTAATTGTGACAGAGGATGTGGAATGATAATTGTGGTAGGTAGGTATTACCCACGCACTTTGACCTTCATACTGGTATCTGTGCTGTGCTTCTATGAACAGTCGTATTATCAAGGTATAATCTGCATTTGTAAGCTCTACTGACTGTACAATCTGTTTTATCCTTGGCCACAATTTTTTATGATCTAAAAACCTTTGTTGAGGGGATGATTATGGGATTAGCTTTTTGTTTTGGTTCGCGTATAGATTTTAGTAGGTATGTGGTTCTTCAGCGGTCTTAGAAGATTTTTACAGCGTTGGCAGAGCGTTCTACGGTAGTGTAGCGCCTCTGGTGTTGCAAAACGTGCATAGGCTACAGTGACAACCAGTCCGCTTGGTGGGCCGTATGCTTGTCTGACACCTTAATGGTATAAATAAAAAGCGAGTATAGCGTCTCTAGTTTTTTTTTTTTTTTTTTTTAACGTGAGGGAAAATCCTCGTAGGATGTTATGCCGGACTCTTACCGACTAAAAAACCTCACGTAACGCCCAACAGCCTATGATTGAGAGCCCCGGGTAAGCCCTCAGGAAGGATGTCCCGTGACTCCCAACAGACCTACGGCCGCCGTTGTGGCCTCGCCCAGGGGGTGGTTCGGGTGCAATCCCGCGTCTATGGGGGGTTTCGGGTGTGACCCCGCTTCTAAGGGGGGGCGTGTGTGAGTTGCTCACGTCACGCTGCCGTCATGGGCCTGCTTCTGTAAGGACGGTGAGCAGCCCTCTCACCGTCCTCAGACCCCCGGTCATGGAGGCCGATAGTCCTCGGCGAAGACACGTCGGCGGCGCCCAGGGCGCCGACTGCGGAACTCGGGTGGGAGAGTTCTTTCCCGCACCCGGCCCGCCGCCTCCTTCGCGAGCATGACCTGCTCGCAGAAAGAGGCGGCGCAGTCCCACTTACTCCCGCTGGAGGGCATGGCTCGCACCATGGCCTCGAGCGAGAGAGTCCTCGAGCGAGAGAGTCCTCGAGCGAGAGAGTGTATAGCGTCTCTAGTGTTGCAAACGTTCATAGGTTCCATCAGGTGGGCTGTATGCTTGTCTGCCACCTTAGTGGTATATAGGAAGATGTGAGCTTTAATAATTATTAAAGTCGTTGCGGGTTCTGAGACTTTCGCAAAGAATATCCCGAACCTTCTGATTATCCCTTTCAAGCTTGATGTTTGAACCAGACCTGTTAGGTATTAGTTATTAGTCGTCTTTTGCACCAAAACTTGGAGTTCTATAACAGGAGTTAAAGTTTAGGAGGGAAAAGTAAATGCGTTATTAAAATAAAAAAGTTCTTCTAGGTTTTTTTAATTTGTACATTTAATTTCACACATAAAGTTCTTAGACGATTTCTTAACTCAATAACATACCGCCATCTAGTATACAGTAGTAGAACTAATAACACTGTTTTCAACATGGCGGTCATAACTCGGTTACTGCTTCTCCATTCATGTTCAAAATTTCAATAGCATGTTCCGAAGGCGGTCTCCAACAAGGTATTTCAGCATACAAAGGTTCAGATGTCGTAGTATCTATAACATCGAGTTTAGCTTCACATTTCATTGCTTCTATCGCAGACTCGGTCATACTAGCTCGCAGTTGACATAGTTCACCACAGTCTTTGATAGATGGCGCAATTGAAGAACGAGTTTGTATCGTTCCGAAATCGTTGCTTCTTCTTGGTAAATGATCGTAGTGACATTCTAAAATGCCTGTAATAAGATAATAAATTAGTTACTGCTCGTTCGCTCTTATAAAATAAAAAATAAAATAAATAAAACATCCGAGAGTGGACAAATATTGCCAGCGTTGAGGATCTATTTCGCTTGGCGCAAAATAAGGGAGAGTTCGCTAAGCTGACGACTAACCTTCAGTAATGGAGAGGCACCAGATGATGATGATGTAATAACGAAGTTATACTGCACCAGTATATAACCATAAGTACCAAAGATTGCGATAAGTGTGTAGCTTGTATCACAGAATAAGTAATAGGTGAAAATTAACCTGATTGTTTATACATATATTGGGTGTAACAAAACTACCTGTCCAAATTTCGTAACGTGACGTGGCATCAGTCAAGAAACATTACAAAAATGAAGAAAAAAAAAATCACATGGATACATATACATACATACAAGTTTTAAAGGTCCTATAAATTTTCATTTTCACCCTTTATATCGCTACTGAGCAGCAGTAGAAAGCGACAACGACAGCCAGACGGGTGCTCCGTGTTTGTTTTGCCACGGCGACCATGTTACCTCGAATTGCCGCGGTAAAAAATGAATTCTTAATGTGCGACAAAAAAAAAAAAATGAAAAAATTTACCCCCCTTTTTTATTAAGTATTTGTATTTGATTTCCGATGCCAAGTCATCTCATGAAAGGCGATTGCCCGTCTTTCAATGGACCGCCGTTTCATAACAAATAATTTAGTATGACAGCGAAAATCGGAGATTGAATTGAATGGATATCGTACTTTCATAGGAAATAAAAAATATTCTATTATTTTGTAGGGTTTTCTATCATTCTTCGTTTTGCTGTTCAAATTAGAGGTTAGTTTTGAAGCAAATGTCCATCAATCCGTCAAATCAATTTGTCCAAAAAGTGTAATCGTTACATTGATGAACATGGATTTAATTCAAAAAAGATAAAAGTAATAGTTCCATCACACTTATAAAAAACCCTGAAAATGAATTTACTTACCACATATCAACTTATTGGGATAATGTAGTAAATAAACAAATTGGATCTCGATTGTTCCTTAATTACTTACCATTTAAATATCAATCCTGATCATAATCACTTTGTATGGAACCGTACATTGTTTTATATAAACATTTCACACCGATTTATATAAAATAATTTCATGAAAAATCCTTCGGTGATAAACATTTTAAACTGTCATTTTTCCTTGTTGTTGTTGTTGCTGCTTTATTCGTCCAAAGGACAGGCAAAGGTATTTAAAACCATACTGCCAATTCTTGTATTATTTAATATTCAGCTGTTTATGTCATTTTTCTCGGTCCTCGTCCTCTTAGGACACTCAAAGTCAAGTACCGAAAAGACGTTTTGTTAAAAACTTTTCAATTTTTGACAGTTCGTATTTCGTTCAAATGTCTAATATGCTCGCAACACGGTGAATAATATATCACCAGCCTAGATTTTTACTATAGTTAGAATCATAGATTTAGGATTTTTCGCTACTCTCAAATCACATTCTAAATCTATGGTTAGAATGCTATTTTATATAAAAAATACAATAATCTGCTATTAATAGAACCTACTTCCAACTCAACCATAGATTTAGAATTTATCGATACTAAATCTATGATCTCAACGACATTGTTGCATGAACCCCGAAATGTAGGCCTCACACATTGATATTTGCGATTGGCGGCCATCTTCGTCACGTCAGTACCATTCATTTGGTCAGTCCGCGGCGCGTACAAACGATACAACCACGAATTATTATCAAAATTAAAACGCCACAAAAGATTTTGATCGATTGAATTAAAAGATTGTTAAAAAAATATTACATGATTTACCAATTTACTTAGATGGCCATACACTTTTTATTAAGGTTTTTCAAAAAGAAACGATCTCTGGGCGTTCTCCTTTAGAGAGGTAATTTTGTTACACCCAGTATTTATAATACTAGCGGACGTCACGCGGTTTCACCCGTGTAGTTCCCGTTCCCGTAGGAATACGGGAATAAAATATAGCATGTTCACCGCAAAGAGTGTAACTTCCCAACAGTGAAAGAATTTTTCAAATCGGTCCAGTAGTTCCGGAGCCTATTCGTTACAAACAAACAAACAAAAAAACAAATCTCTTAATAATATTAGTACCTATAGAAGCAAAATCACAAATTGTGTATGGCGTTTTGAAGAGTTCTGCAATCTTTGATCTTACTAATCTTCATCCAGAGTCCTTATCTTCACAATTTACGCCCGCTTTTGGTCCTATTATGTCTATTGCCGTGTTGAAACTGACAGTGGTAGATTGTGGCTGCCTACTGTTACTGTTTTTGTAAATGTCTTCAGGCCACCATTACTCTCGTCTTTCTCCTTACCTACTTATTTTATTAATTACTTTTTCTCCATAAGGGTTCTAACTTTGATTAAAGGCTTTCAAATGAGCTTACCATAGTAGGGGCGACGGCTTGACGTGCTTTTGAAAACGCTCGTAAATGCTTACATTAATCGTTTATAGAACACTGTGCTATGCTAGGGGATACGAGCGATTCATCTAATCAATGCTTAATTGTGACAGAGGATGTGGAATGATAATTGTGGTAGGTAGGTATTACCCACGCACTTTGACCTTCATACTGGTATCTGTGCTGTGCTTCTATGAACAGTCGTATTATCAAGGTATAATCTGCATTTGTAAGCTCTACTGACTGTACAATCTGTTTTATCCTTGGCCACAATTTTTTATGATCTAAAAACCTTTGTTGAGGGGATGATTATGGGATTAGCTTTTTGTTTTGGTTCGCGTATAGATTTTAGTAGGTATGTGGTTCTTCAGCGGTCTTAGAAGATTTTTACAGCGTTGGCAGAGCGTTCTACGGTAGTGTAGCGCCTCTGGTGTTGCAAAACGTGCATAGGCTACAGTGACAACCAGTCCGCTTGGTGGGCCGTATGCTTGTCTGACACCTTAATGGTATAAATAAAAAGCGAGTATAGCGTCTCTAGTTTTTTTTTTTTTTTTTTTTAACGTGAGGGAAAATCCTCGTAGGATGTTATGCCGGACTCTTACCGACTAAAAAACCTCACGTAACGCCCAACAGCCTATGATTGAGAGCCCCGGGTAAGCCCTCAGGAAGGATGTCCCGTGACTCCCAACAGACCTACGGCCGCCGTTGTGGCCTCGCCCAGGGGGTGGTTCGGGTGCAATCCCGCGTCTATGGGGGGTTTCGGGTGTGACCCCGCTTCTAAGGGGGGGCGTGTGTGAGTTGCTCACGTCACGCTGCCGTCATGGGCCTGCTTCTGTAAGGACGGTGAGCAGCCCTCTCACCGTCCTCAGACCCCCGGTCATGGAGGCCGATAGTCCTCGGCGAAGACACGTCGGCGGCGCCCAGGGCGCCGACTGCGGAACTCGGGTGGGAGAGTTCTTTCCCGCACCCGGCCCGCCGCCTCCTTCGCGAGCATGACCTGCTCGCAGAAAGAGGCGGCGCAGTCCCACTTACTCCCGCTGGAGGGCATGGCTCGCACCATGGCCTCGAGCGAGAGAGTCCTCGAGCGAGAGAGTCCTCGAGCGAGAGAGTGTATAGCGTCTCTAGTGTTGCAAACGTTCATAGGTTCCATCAGGTGGGCTGTATGCTTGTCTGCCACCTTAGTGGTATATAGGAAGATGTGAGCTTTAATAATTATTAAAGTCGTTGCGGGTTCTGAGACTTTCGCAAAGAATATCCCGAACCTTCTGATTATCCCTTTCAAGCTTGATGTTTGAACCAGACCTGTTAGGTATTAGTTATTAGTCGTCTTTTGCACCAAAACTTGGAGTTCTATAACAGGAGTTAAAGTTTAGGAGGGAAAAGTAAATGCGTTATTAAAATAAAAAAGTTCTTCTAGGTTTTTTTAATTTGTACATTTAATTTCACACATAAAGTTCTTAGACGATTTCTTAACTCAATAACATACCGCCATCTAGTATACAGTAGTAGAACTAATAACACTGTTTTCAACATGGCGGTCATAACTCGGTTACTGCTTCTCCATTCATGTTCAAAATTTCAATAGCATGTTCCGAAGGCGGTCTCCAACAAGGTATTTCAGCATACAAAGGTTCAGATGTCGTAGTATCTATAACATCGAGTTTAGCTTCACATTTCATTGCTTCTATCGCAGACTCGGTCATACTAGCTCGCAGTTGACATAGTTCACCACAGTCTTTGATAGATGGCGCAATTGAAGAACGAGTTTGTATCGTTCCGAAATCGTTGCTTCTTCTTGGTAAATGATCGTAGTGACATTCTAAAATGCCTGTAATAAGATAATAAATTAGTTACTGCTCGTTCGCTCTAACTTTGCCGCTCGGCTCCATACTAAAGTTGAATTTTTAAATAGACGAAGTAAATTGACAGCAACTAATGTTACTTCTTCATACAATGTTGCGTAATTTCTATGACGAAGTGAAATTAGCTACTGTCAATTTACTTCGTGTACCTAATTAACAATTCGGGTATACGCCTCTACGCCAGCGGCAAAGTTAGAGCGAACGGGTAGTACATACATGCATAAAATCTCGCCTTTATCCCCGAAGGCGTACGCAGAGACACAATGTACGCCCACATTTCACCTTTTTGTTTTATGTCCCACGTAATAGGTGGTCAGCCTATTGACGTGTTGAAGTGAACAGGCGCAAGTTGTGACGACCCACAGTAGATTTTTTCAAGTCACCCATAATGCCTTTAATCTGGCTTAACGACAGCCCGGGTTTAATTTCGAGTTTGCCTTTAAAGAGTTAAGATGTTGAAATTGTTGAGTGTAAGTAAGCTCAACCTGCAAATGAAGGGAGAAAACACGTAAGAAAATGGAGGCTTAACAGATACTATAATATATTGCTTTATACCTTCTCAAAATAAGCAGATTTATCCGCCCAAGCAATAAACTCTTACAATTTCCAACAGTTAACTCTTACAATTAGGTTTCTTTCTGCTTTGTAAAATGGAAACCTGTCTATTCTGTCTTACCTTCCGGCTATTTCACAAAGGTTTTGAAAGTAATTGGGAGGTGAGTTTGTTTTGGAGATTTACGTGGAACCGTTTTAACTTTATTATTCTCAAAATCTAACATACTAACCAAAACCCTTTCATTGCTGTGTAATAAGACACTCGGATTTACTAGACGTTGTTTCACGATAACAAAATCAGCCACCAGAGAATACCTATACATACCTACATTAGCAGAGGCTAAGAATATGCCCACCTTTTACCATTCAGTTTGTATCTCAATGTATGAAATAGGTAGGGAGCATTATGGCTAAAATGGAGAGGCGTAGGTTGTGAATACTCGTAAGTGAATTAATTACGTTCATTGCACGAAAATAATTATAACAAATCATCAGTATCTATCTACTATAAAAATTGTTGGGAGAGACCTGCACCCAGCAAGACGTCAATAGACTGATTTGATCGCAAATACATTGAAATTTACAAACCTCTGAAATTTTCCAGCATTAGCGGTGATATTGTCTGGACTACCACCGGTCTCATAAACTGCTTCAAATTGCGGTCCAGTGTCGATATTGGTTGGTAGTGGCACTTTTCAGACTGAGGTGGTTCTGAAATTGTGAAAATATAGCAGGTAACAAGTTAGTTGAGTACTTTGGGTAGGTACTAAAGATTTTACCTTAAGTAGCAGCAGACTGCCTCTGTGGCGCGGTCGGTAGTGATACCGCCTGCGGCGCTGGAGGTCGTGGGTTCGATTCCCCCCGGAGACAAATATTTGCGTGACCCATAAACCATCTGGGTGTTTCTATGTATAATATGTATGTATTTAAAAGTAGTGTCCGACCGAAACTGGTTTTCCGGCCGAAACCGAAACCGAAACCGAACTTTCGGCCCCAGGGTCAGTTTCGGCCGAAACCGACACAGTAACTCACGTGTTCATATTGAAAAAAAAATAACCAGCCAAGTGCGAGTCGGATTCCGCACCGAGGGTTTCCTTACAAAAATTGGGCACAAAATTTGTGTGGATGCTTTTTCTGATTTTAGTAGGTATTTTTTGTTATCGGCATCAGAACAGGGTGAGGTGGTGGCGGCAGTGTCTCTTAACATCGCCAACGCTTTCAGCACCTTGCCCTGGAGCTGCATTTGGGAGGCGCTTATTTACCATGGAATGCCTCCATACCTCGGTGCCTATCTTTTCGAGAGGGCCATAACTTACCCGAGCTGGCTAGGGCTGGGTCCACGAGATGTGTCGTTCGGTGTTCTATAGGGATAGGTCTTAGGGCCGCTTCTGTGGAACATCGGTTACGGTTGGGTGCTGCGTGGTCCGTTGCTCAGAGGTGTCGGCGTAACGTGTTACGATGACACCCTCATTAAAGCGCGAGGAGCAACGCACCGAGACGCAGCCCTGAGGCCGAGGCCACCTGCGGGATCCAGCTTACATATAGGGGGTGTCAGCATCGGCATCGAGCTCTAGATGACGTATCTGGGGCTCGTACACGATAGCCGGTGGAACATCGGATACCACTTTCGAAGTTAGGTGTCATAGCTGAGGGAGGGGGCATTAGCCGCACTCTCGCGGTTGTTGCCCAATATCAGGAGACGAAGATCCTGATGGCCAGCAATGCGGCTAGATTGTTTAGCCCGCAGAAGGCGACGGCTGTCAGGTTGATAAGGAGATACCGCACGCAATCTCAGTTGAGGCGGCATGTCTTCTAGCCGGGACCCCTCTATGGGACCTGGAAGCAAGGGCCCTTGCATCATTGTTTAAAATGGCGCAAGGAGGCGCGGGATCGAGGCCATAGGCCTCTTTCTGTGAGCAGGTCATGCTCGTAAAAGAGACGGCGGGGAGGAAGCGGGAGAGAACTCTGCCACCCGAGTTCCACAGTCTGCAGGGGCGCCGCATACTATCAACCTCCATGACCGGGGGCCTGAGGACGGTGACGGGGCTGCTTACCGTCTTAACAGAAGCAGGCCTTAGACGATAGCATGACGTGAGAGATTCATTCACGCCCCGCTCAAGAAGCGGGATAACAACTGAACAACCCCCCAAAGACGCGGCCGCAGTATGCATCATTCCGAGGGCATACTCGGGGCTCCCAACCGTAGGCCGGTAGGTAGGATACGCGTGATTTTTAGTCGGTAGGACTATCGCACAGTTAAAATTTTAGGCCTATATCTGGCACAGTTCCAGCGATACAACTTCTTGACTAAGAGACCGACGGACTGCTAGGCCTCATGATTATGATGATGATACTTAGCCGGTTATTTTTTCAATAGGTGCAGCAAGTTCCACCAAGTGCCATCAATCAACGGTATCTTGTCATATGTTCATTTTAGAAATGTCTCCACCTAAAGAATAGTTTCTTTCTTTTACGCGTTGAATTACTCATAGATGCTATTGCGAAGTTTTAGTTATGTACAGTCGGCTCCTACCGACTAAATCCACACGGTGCCCTCCTACTAGCTCTTGACTGGTTTTGGTTACATTCTAGAAGTATATAGCTAAAACTGGACAACAGTGAGTCGGACTAGCGCGCGTAGGGTTCCGTGCAAGAAAATGAGCAAAAAATCACGTATTTTGTTTGGGAGGCCCCCTTTAATATTATTAATTTGTCTATTTTCATTATTTATAGCTATAGCGGCAACAGAAATACATCATCTGTAAAAAAATTAACTGTCTAACTATCACGGTGCATGAGTCTGCTGACAGACAGACAGACGACCAACGAAGTCAACGGAACCGACAACAAGGGGTAGGGTTATATGTGTGTTATGGGCTAGATCACCGTTTTAGGATTCCGTAAAAATTGTATAACTATTGATTGGAAGTCCTTTGTAAATCTGTAAATCTTCGGTTTGTTACATATTAACTGGTTGGGCTGACCCTAACCACGTCACAAGCAGAGCAAGACACTCAAAATTTATGAACACGTGAGTTTCGGCCAGGCCGACAGTTTCGGCCCATTTTGGCCGAAACCGAAACTGCGGCCGAAACTCGATTTTTTGGCCGAAACTGGCCGAAACCGAAACCTCGGTCGGTCACTATTTAAAAGTATATAAGTAATAATATTCGTAGTCTGATACCGATAACACAAGCAGATTATTCCTAGCTTACTTTGGGATGATAGCGTTGTGTGAAATGTCCGTGAATATTTATTATTTATTTATTTTAGTTTTATTATTTGCAAAAAAAGAATCGGGTATGAGCAGGATGCGAACCTGCATCTTCTCGCATGCCGGGATGCCTTAACCAACTCGGTCATCGAAACCTACTCGGAACTGACCAATCTTTCCACCTTAAACCGATAGCTTTTTCCATATTTCAAATTTATGATTGAGTTGGCACACTTTTGTCTGTCCGTCCGTTTATTTACTTTGATGTTATTATTTTATTTTACTTTTGTTTCTTAATAGGTCATAATCAGTCATAATATAATTAACGTACTTAGATAAATATGATTAGGTAGTTTATATATATATTTTTATCGCGTATTTCAAAATTCCCTTTTAGGGAAAATGGTACAGTACACGTTCTCAGACCGCCAGTCAAAAGTAAAATAAACGGTTGGACAGACTATAATTGCATTTTAAAATATCCTTTTTTGACTTTAATGTCAAATATGTCAGGTGTGATTAACAAGTAGATAAATAATTGTTTGTACAGGTTTAAACTTTAATTATAAAGTTCTTACCTGGAAGTGGTGTATGAAAGATATTCCTCACATACGGCGGCGGTCCATCATTGTTATCTATCATCACTTGCATTCTAATATCATTAATTTTCCTCACTTCTTCATAACGTGGCTTTTTGCATCTCTCTATCATCACAATAACTACTGCCACAGTTATCACTGCCATCATAATTCCTCCTGCTATACCGATCACTGATATCAAGTCAACTGACGTTCTCTCTGTAGCCTTGTCTCCCATTACTGCTGTTATATGTTCAGGCTCTGTCAAAATATGAAATTCCTCATCATCTGTAGGTTCATCTGTCGTCATTTTATTCTTATGGTTAGTAATGTTAGACTTAATAATTTCTTTGCCAGTGACTTTTGGCATGTTATCTGTTTCATATGCTTTTGTTACTGAAGTGACATTCTTAGTGTTTCCAAGTGTTATTTGGTTTTCCAAATGTTTTGTAATTCGTTCTGTCACAGGCTGTATTGTAGTTGAAGTTTGAAATTTTTTAGAGGTTAAAAATGGAAGAAATTCATTCTGTTTTTGTGTAGTATACATTGATTTAGCAGATGCAGTCGTTTTAGAAATAGTACTATTGTTAATGTCGGTGATCATGCTATTAGTTCTGTTAACATACAGTACAGTTTTAGTTGTTTCTAAAGATTTTGTTGCTGTGGAAGCTTTAGTTACTTTTGTAGCTACAGAAGTGCTTGGTAGTGCCATGGTACTCATTTCATTCAATGTTAGTGTAGATTCTTTGCTAGTGAATTCATTAGATGAAACTGTTGGTTTTACTGATACACTTGTCACTTTTGGTTTTACTGTGACACTTGTCATAGGTTGAGTGGCAAATTCGTTATCTATTTTACTGTATGATGGTACATTAGTTGTATTTTTAGTAGTCAAATATGAAGATGTTAGGGCAATCTTTTTGAATGTCGAGTACGATATTGAAGTGGGTATAATGGATACAACAATGGTTTTTGTAGTGGTACTCGTTGGGGTTAATTCTTTGTTATTTGCACTTCTATATCTTGGAACATCGTGTGTCATTTTAATCTTTGTTTCTATTATTGGAGATTCACCTTTTAGAGCTGGTCTTATCCAAATTTCTTTAGGTTTAGATTTGTGTGTTGTTGGAATGAATTTCACTGTAGTTTCCTTGCTAGTGATATCAGTCTTGAAAGTAATTTCTTTAGATGATGTTGAAGTAGCTGTCGATTTTGGAGTTTCTTTTATAAGAACGTGATTTTTATGCTCTTGACGGATATTTGAATCCAAAGAAATTGTAACTCCCGTACTTGGTTCTGTAGTCATAATAGTATTTGTATCTTCTGTAATATTGTGAGCTGGTTTAATAAATATTCTTCTTGTAGCTTCTTCAGTAACAGGTTTGCTTGTTATTGTACTTGTCTTGATTATTGTCATACTGTTCAATATTGTTGATAACTTAGGAAATACTGTTGTAATCGCCGAAGTCGTCGATACTGCACCAATTTTCTCAGTACTTGATGTTTGTATGGGGTTATACATTTTTGAGGTAGCCGAAGTTATTGTTGGTGACGGGCTTGTCATGGCAACTGTTGTGGTTTTTATCGTAGGAGTTGTAGTTGAAAAACCAATCGCTAGTTTTGGTGTTGCAGCAATTGTTGGGATAGTAACTGGTACGATAGAAGTAACAGTGTTAGTTGAAGAACTGATTGAAATTGCTTTGGTGGAAGTAGCTAGTGGACTCTTAGTTGTGAATTTTGGTGTTGTATTAGAGGTTGAAATTTTAGTTGTGAGTGTTGTTAGTATTCCGTCGTTGGAATTCATTGTTGTAGTTGGCGGTGGCATGCTTGCATCACAACTGAAAACGAAAAGTAATTGAATAAATGGATCTGATTGCAGCAATGAAAAGAAAATCTTATGAGAAATAGTTTTGACAATATTTGTGTATAATAAAGTGGTAACCCACCTCTCACCTTGCCATCCATCTACACACTCGCATTCTCCTGTAACGGGAGAACAAAATCCATTCTTACATCTTTTGCATTCGTGAATGCAGTTAGGTCCCCACTTGTTTGCCGGACACTCTGGAAATGAGCATTACCGATGCTTATTATTATTAACATAATTTCTAATGTTGATGTAATCTTTTCGACCTAATTGAGAGCTTCCTGCTTATGATTTTACTGTCAGCAATAATTTTGATGACTTTGTAAGTTGTGCAAATGAACTACGCATCAGTAAATCAAACCAGCCAATCGCAGTTCAATGATGGCCGTAGGATTTTCCCAATTAAAATGGGCAGGGGTTTGACCTTATGGTCAGATGGGGTCAGTAATACGCAGCCTGATTGGCTGATACATCTACGTTATGGTCTCTTTTGTTAGTATGCACTATAGTATTTTTGTGTACTCTCAATTTTACGTAACTATCTAATTTCTTATAATCAACACTGACATTTTTGTGTAAAAGTAGATATAAACACAAAACCCAAACTAACAAATTATCGTGTGAAAGTAAATTTTAACAAAATGAATCGTGTCTGAAATTCTTGGTTTGGTAGATATGCATAATTTTAACATTTAATTGCCACACTGGCCTTTTAGGTGATTGCGTGTATACAGTTTGATATGTTTCTAGTACTAAGAGAAAAATAGATTTTCAATATAAACATGCGCAAAACAAAACATTATAGCTGCATGTCTATGCTTTTAGTTCCACAAGAATATAATAATTCTTGTGGATGCCCGCGGGTTCACCCATGTAAAATTTTGCTATTTCCTCTGTTACCTACCTACATATATAGTGTACCTATCTACGAGTATTACACTTATTCGAGGTGGATATTCCCTACATTATAAGGGCAATTAACCTTTTAATGATTTCTTTCTAGGTGTAATGGTCTTCGTTTGGGCTTTGATAGGTGGCGACTGGCGAATTTTATTTTAGGTCTCCTTTTTGGTGATGGCTCTGGCGAGATTGTCGCGTAAAATACCTCATCTGCAACTGCGCATTTCCTCTTTCACTTGTAAGACCTAGGTCTTACAAGTGAAAGAGGAAATGCTCATTTGATTTGATTAGACTCACGAAATACCTTCTGAGCACCCGGAGCCAGTCTTCCCATCAGGACAGATGGGCACGCAGGAAACATCCCTCATTTTGTAACCTGGGCAGCAAACTGCCACCTCAGCTGTTCTTTCTTCTGTCTGAAACCGTTAAGAGTCTTTCGTAACTAGGATACAGTTTTAGTTTTGCCATCTGCTTAAATATTATCATCTACACAAAGTATTTACGACCTTCCATAGCTAAAGGATCAAAGAAATTTTTACTTCTCTCTTTCTTATGTTTCTCTTATTTTTTGTTGAAAATTGTAATAGTGTCTCACAAAATTTGATTGTAAGTCGAAAAGTTATCGCGGGATTAAAAGGAGTAGCAGCAATTTGTGCATCGATAGCATGAGAGTAGATAATGTAAGCTGATGCTCTGCAGTTACTTTGTGTCGGAACGATCAAATCGAAGATCTTCACTTCGTGGTCGAAAGTTCATTTGACTTTGTGAGGACTTCTGATGCATCATTCATGGCTGGTAATACCATCATTTTGAAACATTTTGCCACTTAAGCACCTAGTATAACACACAGAAGTAAAGATTTTGTATACTTAGTCACAAGAGATTTATCTCACAAAAACTAAGCTAGTGCATATACATAGATACAAGCACACAAACTCACCAAGCCACGCGACCGACATTATTTTCTACTTGTAACGGATTATCGAAAATCATAAAACAAAATGGACTTACATGCGTTTACAGAAGGGATCATACCTCAAGTCTGGTCAAGTCTCGTATTTCGGTGTTCCACTTGGAGCACCGCGGCGGCATGGAGAAGCACCACTCGTAAGTCCTCACCGACATGGGTGCGCGGTACTTCACCCTCTTCGTTATGTTGTACCTGAAGGTGATTGGCATATTCATTAATTTTATTAATTTTTGTTCCGTGAAGCGCAGTCCAACAGAGCTTGTTATGTGTTCTTGATATGTACAGTATTTCAAACAAATTTCTGTCATTGTATAACGGTTTTTTTTTGTAACGTGAGAAAAATCCTACGGGGATTCTATGCCGGACTTCTACCGACTAAAAATCACACGTTTCCTACCTAATGCCTACAGTTGGGAGACACGGTTAGGCACTTGGAAGGAACCCAGGATTCCCAACAGACCCGGGCTACCACTGCGGCCTCACCTATCTATGCCGAAGACTTTTATATAAACTGAGGTAGACATGCCCTACGCACCGATTTTTGAAACCTATAAACTGAGCTAATTAGCAGCGTTGCTCGCACTGTAGTGATTCAAAACTTCGAGAATACTCGGCTTGCAATCGGAGTCCATACGCCTTCTCTTTTACTCTTGTTCTTCTCGTATATTGCTATTGTGGTGACAATTACGTAAATATTATTTATAAGTGAGTGTAGTCTTAGCAATGTGTGTGTTTGTTAGAGTACAGCGTGTCTACCTCAGTTTATATAGAAGTCTTTGATCTATGCTATCCCGCGTCTGTGGGGGTTGTTCGGGTGTTATCTCGCTTCTTGGGGGGAGGGGGCGTGCATGAATCTTTTACGTCACGCTGTCGTCTAGAACCTGCTTCTGTAATGAAGGTGAGCAGCTTGCAGCTTCCTCACCGTCCTCAGGCCCCCGGTGTATGCTGTCAAGTTTTTAGTCCGCTCTGCTCATGTCGTCTTCAACTTGGCTTAACGACTACTCTATGTTGCTAACTCGCCGATACGGCAGCTAAATCAGCGGCCCACATCCATCATACACAAGAATACCTATCAGTCATATCAAACTCCACAACAGAAGACGCACGGACGAACAGGCAACTACATACTACACCGAAGTCAGCCCACACTCTCTCACTCCCAACACATGAACAAGCACTTAATTTTCTCAACACATTCGGCACCGACTTCCAAACTACACAACTACTCACCGGTCACGGATACCACAAAACATACTTACACCGATTCAAAATCACTACTGACGACAAATGCCCATGTGACAACGACACACCACAGACTCTCACCCACCTCATCGAATTCTGCCCCAGATTCCACACGACCAGACACAACCAGACCATGACCGCATACAACATCACACAACCATACAACCTTACACAAATTATTAAAAAGACAAGCACTATCGACACATACAGACAACACATACACAACATCATTAACAATTTAAAAACCTTCAACACACCTCCACAAATGACAAACAGAACACCTGCACCATCATAAGTGGCGTAACGCTAGCAAATTAGTACCAGTAACTGTATATATATTATAAAAAGAAAAAAAAAAAAAAAAAAAAGAAAAAAAAACAGAACAAAACAAAAAAAAAACAAAAGAATATGATGTAAAGTTAGTAGTAAGAATCATTATCTCTACATCCCACTTATCCCTTAAAACTCATCCTTTCTTCAGTCACACCCCTAACACTTTTCCCTTTTCCCCATCTCTTCAGATCGTGAAGCTGTGAGCATCCCTTAGCCCAGCTTCTCGAAATCTAAGAAATTCAACCATCTAACTAAGAGGAAAAAAACAAAAAAAGTTATCATGACCAACGGCTAAACTAGCGGGGCTCCAAGGTAAGCCTGGTATTTGTATAGACTCTATACAAATACCAGGGTGACACTGCTGCATACGTACGTAGTGTGGATACTCATACTATAGAGTATCTACACTACATATTACTACGTTTATTGGACTCTACAATATCCTTCACTGAATTAAAATGATCTGACCTACAAGATTGAATCGTGAACTTCGATTAGGTACTAAAATCTTGACACCTGCTGTTGTGATTCATGAAGCACGAATAATTTAAAATCATTGTCTAAGGTCATTCATCCAATTCGGTTTGTAAAGGAATTCAGAGTTACCTAAATGAGTGTCGTTGCGTGGTCGGAATGTAATTACACCAATTATTTAAATAAAGGTAAGTAGGAGGGTAACGAGATTTTGTTGTTCTGTTGTTCGCGGTAATTTCCAATTAGGTATCCAGTTGATATTTATTAGGTAGATTTCTTTCGAAGAGTTCTTGGTCCGCCTGTACGATCAATTTTTTTTAAAACGAAATTTGGTCGGCTGGTAAAGGCTCAAAATCAAGATCTACTGCTGTCTCAGATTCCGTGATTTTATTTTAAAGTGAGCGAGAATGTTAAAAAACTATTTAAATTGTCAGTACGTCTGGGCGAGGCCGCAGTGGTAGCCGTAGGTCTGTTGGGAGTCCTGGGACATCCTTCCGAGAGCTTACCCAGAGCTCCCAACCGTAGGCTGTTGGGCGTTACGTTGACGGTTTTTAGTCGGTAGGAGTCCGGCATAGCATCCATGAAGGATTTTCCCTCACGTTAAAAAAAAGCCGTCTGTCTATTAAGTCACCAATTTCATCAAACAGATTGCCAAAGGGTAACCAAAGTCCGTCGGGAATCCTGGGACATCCATCCGGCTTACCCAGGGCGCGAACGCAGGCAGGGATAGAGCACGTGTGGTTTTTAGTCTGTGAGAGTCCAGCATTATCATCTATGAGAAATTCCCACAGGTTAAAAAAATGTAGTAGCCATACTTACTTCTGTTTGACCATGCAGACGTTGGGACCATTCAGGGCGCTCACTTCCACCAATACGATCACACTTAGCACCACCACAAGCCATGCTTCTGTACGTATAGTCCTTAGCACGTCACGCATCATTGTAGCTATGTCGCACTCCGACCCATCTTAGACTAATGTGATCCTTTGTCGTCACACTGTTGAATTCTGGAAAGAAAAATATAGAGTTATTTTATATGAGGATTCTAAAATTTTGATAAAAAAAGCTTTGATAATGACGGTATTCAGGCGAAGAAAATAGAAAAACGATCACTAAAGGAAATTAATTTTCAAAGTTCAAATAGTAAGTTGTGTTTTAAAAGATTAATATGAAATGGCGAAGACACGTCGGCGGCGCCCAAATCGCCAACTGCGGAACTCGGGTGGGAGAGTTCTCTCCCGTTCCCGCCCCGCCACCGCCTGCTAGCAGAAAGAGGCGGCGCAGTCCCACTTACTCCCGCTGGAGAGCATGGCTCGCACCATGGTCTCGAGCGAGAGAGCGTCCACGTCCAGACCCACTACGAGGACCTGACACTGTTGCGCCCACGCCGTGCACTCCACCAGCGTGTGGAGCGCTGAGTCACACCTGCGATCCTCGCAATGCTGACACTCGGCCGTGGTTTCCCGGTGTCTTCGCCACAGATACCTACCGAAGCTACCGTGCCCGGTAAGTATCTGTGACAACAGGTAGGAGAGAGCACCGTGTCTCCTCTCCAGCCTCCCGTCTTTGACCGGTCTGACGGCCGCGATTGTGGCGAATCCGCCCTTTGGTTCAAAACAAGGCTTAAAAAAATAGTTGTCTTTATCCACTGCCGCACACATTGAAGCACTCATGCTCCGCTGTAGGTCTGTGTTCATTATTATACTTAGTAAAAATAGTGTTAGCAGCGCCAATAAAACATCTCTGATGTTGCAAACGTTGATAAGTATTTTTAAACACTTTTGATCAAGCAAGCAGTATGCTTATTTTGCCTTCAACTCGGCTTAACACCTACTGGTGTTACCGGCAACCTGAAAAACCAAAATCAACGTGCCTTCCAAAGCAAGAAACTACCACAAATGTTCACCAATCCCAGAACAAACCATAGCGTAAGATGTGAAAGTTTCAATAAACCGTCACTGCGTTATTCTAAGCATCTTGATGTTCATAAAATAAGACCATTAGCGCTGCACATAATTTGAGTAGCAATATGGGGTCAACTAACTTGGCAGGACGGAGGGAGCCGACTAATTGTCACAATGACTGTGTGACGCCAGTTTTGTAATAGATTACTTCTGTTACATGCGAGGGAATAATGAGGGAGGAATATGTCGCCTTTTGTAGTACCGCAGGTTTGTTATAGAACTTTAGAGAATTTGGAGTTCCTGGGTAACTGTATACGTTTTTACAACAGGCTTCGAAACGAAATAAAAAGCATGCCCCTAATTAAGTTTAAAAAGTGTATAAAAAGTAAATTGTGCTGCAGGGGCTACTATACAGTTGACGATTATTTGATTGTTAAGGAAGCCTGGAAGTGATCTGCTTGCTCTACTGATGGAGTTTTAGTATATAGTGCTTATTGTAAATATGTAGTGCACAAAAAGAATAGCCCGCTGAGTTTCTTGGTTCTTCTCAAGCGGGCCGCGTTCCGAACTGGTGGTACTATTTGCTTTGTATTCATTGACGTGTCGCAAGTGCCTATGTACTTATTAGGATTATGCTAAATAAATGTTTTTTGACTTTGACTTTTGAAGATTTTTTTACTATTAGACTCAAAATCTATTTGCTCATAGATAGCGCTAGAAGTGAATGTGGAAATTTTAACCGTGTTTCGTTAACTCATTTTTCTATTTCATAGGCTTTTTTTTTTGTTTATCGTGAGGGAAAATCCTCATGGATGTTATGCCGGACTCCTACCGACTAAAAAACCTCACGTCACGCCCAACAGTCTATGGTTGGGAGCCCCGGGTAAACCCTCGGAAGGATGTCCCAGGACTCCCAACAGACCCACGGCCGCTACTGCGGCCTCGCCCAGGGGGTGGTTCGGGTGCTATCCCGCGTCTTTGGGGGGTTTCGGGTGTGATCCCGCTTCTAAGGGGGGGGGGCGTGCGTGAATTGTCTCACTCACGTCACGCTGCCGTCATGGGCCTGCTTCTGTAAGGACGGTGAGCCGCCCTGTCACCGTCCTCAGGCCCCCGGTCATGGTGGCCGATAGTCCTCGGCGAAGACACGTCGGCGGTGCCCAGGCCGCCGACTGCGGAACTCGGGTGGGAGAGTTCTCTCCCGTACCCGTCCCGCCGCCTCCTTCACGAGCATGACCTGCTCGCAGAAGGAGGCGGCGCAGTCCCACTTACTCCCGCTGGAGAGCATGGCTCGCACCATGGTCTCGAGCGAGAGAGTGTCCACGTCCAGACCCACTACGAGGACCTGGCGCTGTTGCGCCCACGCCGTGCACTCCACCAGTGTGTGGAGCGCCGTGTCATCGCTGCGGTCCTCGCAGTGCTGACACTCGGCCGTGGTTTCCCGGTGTTTCCGCCACAGATACCTACCGAAGCTACCGTGCCCGACAAGCATCTGTGTCAACCGGTAGGAGAGAGCACCGTGTCTCCTCTCCAGCCACTCGTCCATGACCGGTCTGACGGCCGCGATTGTGGCGAATCCCCCTTTGGTTGCTCAAGTCGCACCTTCCATGTCTCCACGGTTTCCTGGTGGAGTAGGGACCGCTGGGCCTCGATTTCTCGATAAGCGGGCCTTTGGCCCCGCTCCAGCGCCTCCTTGCGCCATCTGAACAGTGACGCAAGGGCTCTCGCTTCCAGGTCCCATGGAGGGGTCCCGGCTAGGAGACATTCTATTTCATAGGCTAGAACAGTACCATATACGTACAGGTATCTTGCTATGTTTGGCTATTAAAGGTACTTTTTCATATTTTTTTAATACCAGACAATTTTAAAATTTACGACAGTACATCTTCCAAGACTGACTAACTTGAAAGACTGATTAACTTGAAGATACCACTTTAACTTTGCCTGTATTATGTCTATTTGGACTTAGATTGTCTATTTATTATTGTCTATTTGGATTACAGATAGGTAGTACTTAATTAATGATCAGTGGTAAAACAAAGACTTCAATTGAAAAACCAATCATTACGAAACGTAGCAAAGTGTAAAACCAAAACAATTGCAGTATTGAACTTGTAATACTTTTCAGATCACAGCATGATGCTAAGTGATTACCAACACATAAACTGTTTCATAATTCTACACAGCAAATATGTATATCGGGGGAAGCGTGTCAGAGGAAGCTACGAGTCTGGTTGATGGCTGTTTGCAAGAAGAACGCACAATATTATTTGTCTACATTTTGATTACTTTTAGAAATGTTCATTTAATTTTATGATACTAGTAAATTTGTTTTTATAATTTAAAAGCGTTATCAATTATCAAAAGTTAATGAATTGTTATTCACGTATCGATCAAACAGAGCAGAATACTTGACGTATTTGAGCGGGGTCGAGGCAGCCATTGCTTGCTTGGAAGGAAAACAGTTGAGTTGTTGTGAGGCTGTTGAGTTTGGTGACGGTCAGTTTGGACCACAGATTTCAGAAAAGAGTTGGACCGTGTGGAGGTTATACAAGTACCTAAGAGCGGTGCCTTGAATCCGCTGCTCAGTCTTACGTGATGTACAATTAAGTCTAGAAAGTGTTATTCATAAAATTAAATCAATTATAGTATTGTGAAACAGTGATCAATGTGTTTTATGCTCGCATTTCACTCACATACGCCCACTAAGCTCGCAACAATACTGAAGATGTCGACCAGCATGGTGTCTCTACGACATGTATATACACTTGTGTGGTATTGTATATGTGTTTATAATCAAGCACGTGCTACGTATGTGAGTGTGTGTTTGTATGAACGATTGTGTCGTTTCGCATGCGCGCGCGCAATTGGGCAGGATGTGTCGATTGGCGCGTCACCATGTTGCTTTATCAATAGTGGCATCGACCTCTTTCTGAATTGTGAATGAAAGCCGACCCTTAACTTGATTTGTTAAATTGAAAGAGAGTGTCCCGCTTTGAGTGTTGAGATGTTTAAGACTCTTTTGCTATAATCTACTTTTTACATACATACATACATACATATGGTCACGCCTTTATCCCCGAAGGGGTAGGCAGAGGCATATTATATGCCCACATTTCACTAATCTACTTTTTATTGCTTTTAATATTTTTTAGCGGTGTCAGTTTTAAATACTCTGCTTGTATATGTTTCGGAATTTATGGGACGAATTCGGGTTGTGACATTTAGTTTATGCCGTCACCATTCAGGCAAGTTGTACGCGATTAGAAGGCTTTAGAACTAAGTATGTACAACATTATTTTAGAGTATACATCAGTTTGCAATTAAATTAGGTTCGGAAAGACATGGTTGTAAAACGTCTGTGTTAGCTAAATATCCGATGTATGCTTTTTGCTACTATTGGGAGTCCTGGGGTATCCTTCCGAAGGCTTACCCGGGGCTCCTAACCGTAGGCTGATAGGCAGGATACGTCAGGTTTTTTAGTCGGTAGGAGTCCGGCATCATAACATCCAAGAGGATTTTCCCTCACGTAAAAAAAATGCATTTTGCTAAACGTCTTCAGTGCGTGGATGTGCAGAATATCCTGCGGATATACACCTCTTCATATAATTTCAATTATTATAAATCTTTCATACAATCAAGGGACAGGTAGGAGTTAATCAGATACCCCTTACCAATAGTTCAGTTGGTTCCATGTAGTAGTGTTCGAGTGTACCGAAATTGCAATTGTTAGGGCAGATGATCATTATCAACTACAATTTCTGCAGTCTGTGCACAAAGTAACTCAAAATGCTTTTTATTCTGCTACACAATATATCAGTCAATATTTTATTTGCTAATGGTTAAGTAAACAAAAACATCTTCATGTTGTCCCCATTGTTGGTGAAGTGGGTCCCGTACACATAGGATAGAGGTAAACATAGAGAGGGGCTGTTTTCCTCAAGAGTTTGCTCTATGTGTACAACTTTTTTGTCTATACTTCTATAGTCCTACTAATATTATAAATGTAAAAGTTTGTGAAGATGTTTGGATGTTTGTTACTCAACCACGCTCTAACGGCTCAATGGATCTGGCTGAAATTTGGTACAGGGATAGAGAATAGTCCGGAATAACACATAGGCTTTTTATCCCGGAAAAATGTTTCCCCCGTGGAAACATTTTCCGGGATAAAAAGCCTATGCTAAGCGGGAACGGGAACCAAATTACACGCGAGTGAAGCCGCGCGCATCAGCTAGTTATATTATAAAGAGAAAAGAGTTAGTTATTGTCCCTACTAACTCTGTCTGTCTGTTTGTTACGCTTTCTCGCTTAAACGGCTGGAGCGATTGAGATGAAACTTGGTATAGGTATAGTTCGAGGCCCTGGGAAGGACATAGGCTACTTTTTAACCGACTGCGCAAAAGGAGGGTTATGACGATATACGACCGCGTAGAAGTGGTTATCGCGTAAAATCACGCGATAACCACTTCTACGCTTTCGAAGCCGAATAAAATCTTTTATATCTCACCTCTGTCTCTGCCTGATTTCATTTTGTCTGTACGTTTGTGCACGCTATCTCAGTAACCACTTAACCGATTGCAATGCGGTCATCTTTATTGTGTTGAAGTTTGCTCCACTTAACATTTAGTGTTTATTTCATGTCAATCGGTTTATAAATAAAAAAGTTATATCAATTTAAAGAATTATATTATCCTTGGACATATGAATCTAAAAATGGGTTCTTAAATCTAAACTGGCGTGTTGGCTTAATCATAAAAGAGCTTAATGATGGACTTTATCTTTAAGCTCTTCTATGATTACGTCAACAGGGCAGTTTCACACGCTGCTTGATGAGTCTGATGAAGAAATACCTCTCCTTTCATACACCTTATGTGACTTAAACGAAGTTGCGGGGTCAGCTAGTCCTTCAATATGAATATACTCGTATAATACAGTGGGGTTCCCTTTTAGTTTCATAGTTCATTCGTTAGACTAACGGAAGAAGATAGTTTGGACCGAGGGGCCCGTACATACGCGCTGAGTGCGCCCTGACAAAATATTATACATATATTTATTGATAGCACTTGATTGATAGTTGTATGTCTGTTGTTTTATGATAGTACTAGCTGATGCACGCAGCTTCGTCTGCTTAAATTTTGTTCCCGTTCCCGCTTTCCGTGAGAACTTATTCCCGGGATAAAAAGTAGTTTATGTGTTATTCCAGACTATAATGTATCTCTGTACCAAATTTCAGCCAGATCCGTTCAGCCGTTTGAGCGTGAAAGCGTAACAAACATCCACACTCACAAACTTTCGCATTTATAGAAAGAAAGAAAGAAAAAGCTTCAAAGAAAAAGATTTATAACATTAGTAAGATTTCCTTTTAGGACAAACTCTACTAAATTATAAATAAGATAGAAATTGCTTTCTCGCTTTAGCCACTGAACTCATTTTTAATGTTTTCTTTTAAATTTGTGGACATTTTCATACAACATTATCTGGTCGAAACAAACATTTGTAAATCACACAAATATTTGGACCGACCGGGAATCGAACTCGATAGATTTCAGTTCACACTTATAACGTAAATTCCACGCGAACGAAGTCGCGGGTAACAGCTAGTAGTCAATAAATATTTACTGTAGAATTTAATATTGCTTTATCATTTGCAAAGGAAGTGAACTATATAGATAGTTCTGCACAAGTTGCGTAGTTGCTAACGACATGTTACTACATACAACTTACCATTGGAACATGTTCGTCTACGTAAGTATCTTTAAGCAGTCGTCTTTCATCTTCCAGTAGGTGTCGAGACCACATGGGGTCCCAATGCGCATAAATTTTTCAAGGATTTGAAAAAGCGCCTGGTATAGTAGGTGACCCAAGGGCTGGCAGTTTTCTGGCTCAGCGAATAGGTATTGCTATTCAAAGGGGGAATGCTGCTAGTCTTTTGGGCACAATGCCATGGGGGCCATAGGTTTAGTTTAGATAGCAATAATGTAAATATAGATATATAGGTAATAATTATGTTTCACTGTATTTTTTAACAATAAATGTCTTTCAGCAAATAGGATTCCCAACAGATGTAAATTAATTTTTATTTACTTTTTTATTTATTTATCACACTTAAAACTACCACTACAGCAAATGTTATACAATTGATGAACATGCATATATGCAAAATACCTATATTAATTTATGCCCAGTAAAAACCGCATGAAAATCCGCTCTTTGAGTTTATCAATCGAAAGATAAAAAAAAAGATGGGCGCAATGGAGAATTTTGGTTTTTAGTTAGATATGTGAGAATTATTTGAGTAGATAAACTGTAATGCCACAGAGAGATTTAGTTGTTTTTAAAATATTGGGAATTGAATCAAAGACCTCCAGTTTCGTCAAAGGATCTTCGTACATACATAAATATGATCACGCCTTTCATCCCCGAAGGGGCAGGCAGAGGCATATTATGTGACCACATTTCACCTTTTTAGAAATTGTCCCACGTAATAGGTGGTGAGCCGTATTGCCGTGTTGATATGGACAGGCGCAGGTTGTGAATGCCTTTCAAGCCAAAGCCCATAAAGGCCTTCAACTTGACTTAACGACTGCCTTTGACCTTGACTTTCCTGGAAACCGGGACCAACGGCATAACGTGCCTTCCGAAGAGCAGAAACGCCCGCAAAATGTCACAAAGTGGTCATGTTAAGCCACCCTTATGGTATGGCCTCACGGATGTGATGCCGGACTCCTGCCAACTCGAACTACACAGTGCCTTAACATCTGCCTACCTACGGCCAGGAGTCCCAGGTACGCACTCAGACGGTGAGCCCAGGACTCCCGACAGACTTGGCGAAGGGCAGTTTCAACTAGTGCCTACCCCTTCTGGGATAATAGTATGTCTATTATCAAGGTATGTATGACAAAAAGACCCAAAAGCCAAGTATCTATTATCTCAGTATTCTAGCTCCGGATGCCACCGGGAAATACTGCTAGGATAAGATTAATACTATTAACGAATAGAGCAGCTGTTTAAACAATCATCTAATGTAAGTAGCATCAGTATTTAGGTCGTGAATGGACATAAGATTATATTGGCTTAATGACTATGGCATACGCTCGTCCAGTCGCATTCAATGGGTAAGTAAGGGTGCGGTCAGACAGGGAGCGTTTACGCGGTCAAGCGTTCAGGAAGACAGTTTGGCGTTCTTAGTTTTGTATTATGTAACGACATAGGGTTCTATGAGAAAGAGAATGGTGAGGTGGTTGCATTCTGCGTTCGAGTGTGTGTAGATGCGGTCAGAACACCTCTTGTGAGTATATCCACAAAATAATAAGGTACAGAACCTTGGCTACGCACACCCGCGCACAAACCAGTATGAAAATTACTTTGGAAATCTGGTGAGCGGTATCTATGTGTGCGTTACCTGTGCGCACTTTTTATGTTTTTCCTTCTAATGTGTAAGTCTGATAGACCCATAGAAATAATAACGTAACGAGTGAGCAACAGTACGCCCAAACGCAGAATGCAAACGCGAGCCGCTTGAACGCCTGACCGCTCTCAGTCTGACAGAAGCCTAAGGCGACTTATGTCGGTTACTTTCTTTACTGAATGACTAGTTCATTATGCTTTTAAATTATGCATTAAAAGTTGATTATCCTTCATGTTACTGTGTCGCACATGGCATCAAATTCCATGGCAATACTCTGGCAATAGGCTCACTGTCTATTGCGTGGGAGAAATTATAATTAGGGGTATTCAATTTATCCCTACTTCCTACTAATATTATAAATACAAAAATATCTCTGTCGGTCTGTTAAGCTTTTACCGCTGAAGCGATTTAGATGAAATTTCGTATAAAGAGTCCCTGGGAAGGACATAGGCTACTTTTTAACCGACTACGCAAAGAGAGGGTAATAACTTTACGCGATAACGACTTCTACGTGGACGAAGCCACGGGTAACAGCTAGTGTATATATAACTGTTGAAATATGAGTGTGAGGAATGTCTGTCTAACCGAAGCAAAAACGATGTCGTCCTGGTCTTCGATGGCGATACTGGGGAGGAAGTCGCGGAGCGTGCCAATGCTGCCCTCGAACATGTTAAGGCGTGGGGTGATAAAAAATTTGCACCGCAAAAAACCAACGCAATGGTCATCACCAGGAAGTTGAAATTTGACACACCACGGCTTAGCATGGGCGGGGTCGACATTGGCATGAAAACCGAGGTCAAAATTCTTGGCCTGATCATTGACCACAAGTTGACTTTCAACGCTCACGTGGAGAGCGTGTGCAGGAGAGTAACTAGCCTCCACAAACAATTGGCCAGGGCGGCAAAGGCGAGCTGGGGTCTGCACCCAGAGATAATACATACAATATACACTGCAACGGTGGAACCTATAGGGATGTATGCGGCCGGCGCATGGGCGCAGGCGGTTGGGAAGCTGGGCATCAGAAAGAGGCTAAATTTCATCCAACGTAGCTTTGCTCAAAAAATATGCAAGGCATATCGCACGGTCTCCCTCGAGTCGGCCTTGGTCTTGGCGGGTATACTCCCCCTTGATCTTCGGATCAAGGAGGCTGCTTTGCTATACAGACTAAGAAGAGGTGAACACATACCAGACCTGGCCGGGAGGGAGATCGAGCGAATGCTTTCTGTAGCGGAGAATCCTCACCCTGCCGAGCATATGTGCCTGGAGTTCGTAAGTGTCGGTGATAACGAGCAGGTGGAACAAAACCACTGCGAGATAGAAATATATACTGACGGCAGCAAGATTGCGGGTAGGGTCGGAGCCGCACTTTCCTTGTGGAAAGATGGGGCCGAGACCAGGGCCCGCAAGCTTGGACTGCCGTCCTATTGCACGGTATATCAGGCGGAACTCCTGGCCATATGTGAGGCAACGAGGATAATCCAAAAACACAGCGCTGCAACTTTCGGGGTGTTCAGCGACTCAACCGCGGCACTCCAGACGGTTGCAAATCCCAGCTGCCTCCATCCCCTGGCAGTTGAAGCCAGGAAAAATATTAAAAATAGTATTTTATCAGGTAAAAATATAATTTTACACTGGATTAAGGCGCACGCGGGGATGGAGGGGAATGAGAGGGCCGACCGACTGGCTAAAGAGGCAGCTTTGGGATCGAGGCGGGCACCGGATTATGACCTGTGTTCTGTCTCATTCGTCAAGCGGCAGATCCGAATGGACACGCTTGCCGAATGGAACAGGAGATACGAGTCGAGCGCCAACGCCTCGATCACAAAGCTCTTCTTCCCAAACGCGGTGGACGCATACAGCATCATCAGGAAATTCACCCCAAACCGACACACCACGCAGGTATTGACGGGGCATGGTGGATTCTCCGAGTACTTGACTCGATTCAAGTGCAGGGAGGATCCATCATGCTCCTGTGATTCTGAAACAGAGGAGACCATCCCTCATCTACTGGCGGAGTGCCCGGTGTTCTCGAGACAAAGATTCAACGTAGAACAAGAAATAGGAAAGAGCATCACATTAAGCAATCTGCAGGACATAATAGCAGGCAAACACAGAAACAGATTCCTAGAATACTGTACTGAAATATGTAAAATAGTGAATAATAAAAATAAGGTAGATGATTAACTGTAATTACAGCAGCATAACGTAGGTTATCCTGCCGGTAATAAAACAATAGAATTAAGATAACTGGAAATAATAGTACGATAGGAAATTAGAAATAAACGTATATAAACAGCATTAAAATAACAGAAACAAAGCAGAAATATGGCAAGCACTGTAAACCCACAACCTACTCTTTAAGCATTAGTATAAGATAAATAGACAATAAGAAAAGGAAATTATGTAAATAAAGATATGATATATTATTGTAAGAAAAGTTGAAATCCACAGGAAAAAGAGAGAATTTCGGAAAGGAGTGGAGTACAATTATTTAACCCAATAGACATAAGTATTATACAGAAAATAAATAAAGTATTAGAAGAGAGAGTAGCAGGCATCCCACCTGAATAAGAGTACAAGGTTGCATGATAGAAAGAAAAAGTATGCGGCATGACTGATTTGAACAGAGTATTAGTGAGAACTGGCATGAAAAATTTCGAGTAGGAAAGTCTCCGAAATGTAAATATCGGGGGATAGTTAGGTACACACCCAGCTACACATGGTAGCCGGGATCAAAAAAAAAAAACAAAAAAAAACCGAAGCAAAATGACGTATAAGGTGTTATGAAATCCTTAAAATCACATTAAGCTTCACAATAAGCAACTGAAGACTTCTATTATAGAATTTTGCATAATATAGAATAGGCGTTGCGTGAAAGCCTGAATCTTAACATAGCTGACCATTGACTTTTCTGTGTGTATTGTAATAAAACACATGACGTGTATGGCCCCCTGTGACTTCCGGTTGGCCATGGGTCAACCGGAATGTCATTGCATCTTTCCTAATTGACCTGAACAATATGCCAAATGTCTAAATAGGTCCCAATCACTTTCTAAATAATTTAGAACGCGCTTGGCGAAGCATTGACCCGAAGATCACTAACAAATAATGTATAGAACTTTGTTGATTCATAGTTTCAGACGCAAATACGTCTAAATTATCTAATCAGTTGATAGGGACCAACCTAGTAATCAATTTTATGAAAGTCAAATGTGAAAATTCTAATTCAGATCTATGAAAAATATTTGAATTTAGATGATCAAAATTTCTAAAACTCAATTAAAACTGTAGCAGGCTATGCATTATAAAACTAGGTCTTAATCTCTATATTGTAATGGTAATATATTATCACAATATTATGTAAGAAATAAAAGTAATAAATAAATTACAAGTACCTGCTGAGTTAAGTATGTATGTTTAGATAATTAATAAATTATGGCCTCGATGCTCTTTAACTGCTAATACAATTCAGCATCTCATGTTCAAAAATGAACAAAACTCTCCACCATATTCTCAGATTCAAAATAAAAAAAAAATACTCACAAATATCCAGCCAAAACCACACGAAACAAGTTAGTTCACAGTCACTAGATCACACGAAGTACCAGGGCGGCAGACGCGGCAAGGAGCTCTCCGCACATGTGAAGCGTCAAGTGGATAGAACACGACTGGGATAGGATGCTCACAGGACCGACAGGAGAGGATGGAACTGTTTAGATAAAAATATCGATAAGGGTTGCTACTTTGAACTTGGGTGCTTTTCGGGTTACTTTGTGGAAGATTGAACAATTTTTTGAGACGAAAATAGATTGGTGTACATAATACCTTTAAAGGATCCATAAAAAGATACTTTTTGAGTGAATCTGTGTTATTTTATAGATACTTATTGTAAGAGGTATATTCCGAAAGGGTAGATATAGCTAGATATAGGTATGATGTACCAACATCTTTTATTTATTTATTTATTTATTTATTATATACTTTATTGTACGCCAAGATAGTATTATAATTTACAAACTTGATATAAAATAGCAATACAATGGGCGGCCTTATCGCTAAAAGCAATTTCTGCCAGGCAACCTTTGGATGGAAATATGATGGTAGGACAGAAACTGGTAATCGTTGGCGTCACACTTAAGGTATTATACCCTATAATAGGTATAACAAAGGATAAAAATACGAAATAGCATCTATAAATACACATTATTTATACTAGATACTTATAAAACATAACTACATACAAATATAAAATAAATATTTATATTAAAATATAATAAAATAGGTACTTACAAATATTATTATTTATAATACATACCTACATAAATACATACATACTAATCTAACTATGCGTACAGTATATACTTCATAGTATAAAAACATTTCAACTATGTTAAGCTTGTTAAATAATAGCTCATAGTGCAGGTTTTAAATTTTTGCAAAGTTTCAGCGCTTTTAATTTCCAGTGGTAACATATTCCACAAGCGAACTGCTGTAACACTAAAGGAACTGTCTTTTAGACTTTTACTAACTGTCAAAATTGCTGCGAAATCCGTTTTGAGCTTAGACCATATAACACGGGACTAGCCTTAGCGAACCACCGCATACAAAAATATGCTGCCAGTTTTCATACAAGTGAAGGGGGAAACACAAAGACATATAAAATTTCATTGCATTTAAAAATGTATTAATCGATAAACGCGTAATGGCTGTTGTGTGTTAATTGTTATTGTACAGTCAACTACAATGTAATGTACCTACTAGTTTAATCATATAAAATCATGTACTGATGTACAGGCTTTTCATAAAGCCAAAAGACCAAATGGTCATGTGCAATGGCAGAAAACAATGCTTAAGTAAGGCGCATCCTGTGGTTAGATGATCTAAGGTTTTGAGGTATGAGTTGTAGGGATGTTGCTCTATCGAAAATAATAAAACTATTTAACAACTGATTGTAACACTGCAGTGGCTCCATCAATGAAAGTGTTTGAAACAATGTGAAACCAAATTCGCAGTAAATTACTATTTTCCCAGACAAATCTACTTTAAATCTATATTATAATGAACACCCTGTTGCAAACGTCCATAGGCTACGGCAACTATCTACTTTTAATCCTGTGATCAGTATCTGTCACTTCTGTGGTACTAATCGGTCAAGAGCGAGTTGGACTCGCGCACAGAGAGCTTTGTGCCAATATCTTCAAGAAATTACGTTTGCTGATCCCTCCAAAAATATTATTTTTATTCTGTTTTCTCTGTGAAATATGAATCTGTGAAAATTTCTGCTCTCTTATTAAGATACAGACGGACAGACAGCAGAACTGTAGAATCTCAGAAATAGAGTCCCAATTTCTCTCTTTGGGTAAGGAAATATAAAAACCTCACATTTTATTACATTTAAAATTTATTTTTGAGCGTATTGTAAACAGTTCCGCTCACTCAACGCGGTAAACAGCCATCTCCTGATTATATAGACATTCAATTTCCTATTGAAAATCTATTCATGTACCAGGGCAGTATAACGTGGAAGAAGGTATTTGATTTTCATTATTTTCCAATATCTAAATATTCGTATGAGGAATTGGAGTAGCGAGAAGACACGGGGCGGTCTAATGCAGGATATAAAATTTTCCATACTTACTAATACATTTTATAAAGAGAGAAGATTTGATTGTTTGTGTATTTGCATTGAATAAGCTCCAAAACTACAGAACCGCTACGCGGGTGAAAACGAGTAAAATCCGCTAGTAAGTTAATATGGTGGAAAGGTAAAAACTAACAATAGTTTGGCTCAATTTTATCGATGATGCCCATATTATGCATAAGTGTATATGTGTGACCATAAGACCAAGAAAACTACTGGCAAAAGCTTGTATAATTCGTCTCTGCCTGTTCCCTCAGGTGAATATAAAATGTACAATGAACGCCTGTCCAAATTATCACCAGAAGAAGAAAGAAAACTACCTAATTATGTTTTAATATTTTCAAAACGTAATTGGAAAACATCTATTGTCCTTATTTACGCAATGCTTTCATAATAATTCATAACTATCAAAACACTCAATGTTTTGTCCCGTACGCGGCAATAAAAACAAAATGGCGTCACGTTGTCGGCACCAGACCGGAGTTGTTTACGAAATGTACCAATAATTCGGGAGATTGAATCCAGCCAAGCTGTTATTGGGGTTGCAAAAATGGGAAATGAAATTGCTATTGTAAGATTTGGCTATTTTGAGGTAGAAAAAGTCCTGTTTAGTATTCGTAGCTTTCAGGAAATGTTAATTTTCTTTTTCAAGGTTTTAAAATACAACTAGGCTTAGCTACGTACGACGAACTTAAATTAATTATGATTAGTAGGTAAGTATAAAACTTTTTTCTTTTTTTCGGATGCCGTACCCTAGGATAAGGACGGTACCATATTGATGAGACTTCGCTGTCCGTCTCTCTGTGTGTCCGTCACGAAGCTGTGAAATTTACACAGATGATGTATATCTGTTGCAGCTATAATAAAAATACTAAAATCAGAAAAAAGGGGGGATAAAGGGGGCTCCCGTACAATGAACGTGATTTTTTACCCGTGTTTTGGTACGTAACCCTCCATGCCCTTTCTTCTTGGGCCTCTCAGCCTGAGATTACCTATGCCGAAATCAAGTATTTTTTCAAATAGAAAATATTGATATTTTTCATTGTTTATGAGATTCTGGTAGATAGCAGCGCAGTATTCATGTGCAACTTTTGTAAAGTTCTACTCCAGTAAATCGATGGAAACTTTCCGTATCCGTGAAAATTGTCGAGAAACAAAAAAAAGCGTTGTCGAACCTTTTTTTATGTTCAAGGATTTCGAAAAGTCGAAAACACACTAGTTTTCAAAAATTACACAACCGGATCGGCAATGTATGGCGCCAAATTCTGATTGTGTGTGACTGTGAAAATAGTAAAATTTCAAATAACTTTTAGAAGATGTCGTTTGAATCTTATGATATCAGACACAAGAGAAGTTAAACGTAGCTAACACGCTAATGAGACTGTGCCAATGAGGTATGGCACCTGATGGCCCTCCCACTTTTCTCCATTTTAATTTTCCAATTTGCTATCTTCAACACCATCAATAAAGGTGCGGTTTCACTTAGGCGGAGTGGAGAGGAGCTGACACGAGCTGTGCCGCGATTCACCAATCACATCATGGCTTAAAATCCTCATCTCTTCTCCGCTCCGCACCGTGAATGGTGAATCGCGGCACAGCTCCTCTCCGCTCCGCCTACGTGGAACCACACCTCAAGTCTTAGTGAAGGGTTCCGTACCCAAAAAGCTGTAAAAAAATCACGTTTGTAGAATGAGACCTACCCCCGAAAATATAATAATTTTTCAGATTTTATATTTTTTGCAATAGCCTTCAACAGAAATATAACATCTGTAAAAATTTCAGGTCTCTTGCTGTCACAGTTTCATAAGATACAGCTTCATGGCGGACAGACAGACAGACGGACGGCGAATGTTTATAAATAACGATCCTATACTTTCAGGTAGTGTGGAGCTCTTCGCGACTGAGACTTTGCCTCCATACGCGTGTTCTACCGCCTGTACAAAGGTTTGTGCTCTGAGAAATTATTTGATATGATGCCCACGGCTACGTTCTATCATCGAACAGACAGGGAGTTCATCCTCACACTCTACGTCCGGAGCGTTCGAGCACGGTTAGATCCAATAGGGGCTTTCTTCGGAGCACGCTTAGGTTGTGGAATGATCTCCCTGCCTCGGTTTTCCCAAACGCCTACAGTATGGGGTTCTTGAAAAGGGGTCTTAGAAGATTTTTACAGGGTCGGCAGCGCGAGTGTGGCGCCTCTGGTGTTGCAAACGTTCATAGGCCGCGGTGACCGCCAGTTCTTCTGGTGGGCCGTATGTTTTGTCTGCCACCGTAGTGGTATATAAAAAAATAAAAAATAAAGTCCCATTTTCACCCTAAGATACGGAACCCTAAAAATTATTTCACAGTTATTTTCGAGTTCAATTTCTCGCCACAGTTTCTTTGCCCACAAAATTATACCAGGCGCTCATAAAACGGTCGAAGTTTGCATTACATTTTGTTCAACCAGCTTAGGGTTGGCCCCTCTCTCAAAGTGTTTACAGTCCCGTTAGCTAATATAGATAATTCAACTCATCAGTGCGCGCGGCGCTATGTGTGCGTGCGCTAGTAATTATACAGCTTTAATTTGTGTGGCAGTGATGCGGCCGTCTTCACAGAGAACATTTTTATATTATGACGTTGAGACGTAACTCGACTTATTGACGACACCAGCGGTGCCAAGCAGTCTTTGCAGGAAACGCTCTGCGTGGCTGCGAACTAAACATCATATTTATACAAAAAGCATACAGCGCCATCTACCACGTTTGCAGGCAACTCTTACGTTATAATGAAACGAAATCAAATATCATGACAAGTCTCAATGTCACTGCAGCGTTGAGATCCTGTGTAACTTGGTCACATTATAATTCATTACATAGTGTTCTTAGTGATAATACCATGGGTACAGTCGTTAAAGAAAATGTCTAATTCTTTACGGAGAAAATGTTTAAGAAGTCAGGTAAATATTTTTTATGTGTCAATTCGATGGAATTAATATTTGTTATTACTACATATAATAAAACAAAGTCCCCGCCGCGTCTGTCTGTTCACGATAAACTTAAAAACTACTGCATGGATTTTCATGCTGAGATCACCAATGATTCTTGAGAAAGGTTAACGTATATAATTTGTTGAGTTTTTATATACATTGACTAAAATATAATGATATTAGTTGGAGATGTCGGAAAAAAATAAGGTGTCTGGGAGCTTTTAACAAAAACGCTGCCTAAACCCTTCGAGGCATAACAAAATTATGTATGGTAGCATTGTGTAACTTATAAAGCCCTACAGAAAAGTCATAAATGATAGAGCTCTAAATTCTATTGCAAAAAAAATTGAAATGCAGAGATGGGCGACGGAAAAAAAATTGCTTATACTGCAAATATGACAAAAATTGAACCGTATGACTTGATTTAAAAAACAAAAAATACCATATCTATACATCTAAATAAACTGTTGAGGGTCGAGAGTCTGTACATGGAAGATAATTTGAAAATTTTAATTGTAGGGCGTTCTCTATTCGATACTGAGGCTGAAAATGTAATTAGAAATTTTCATGTCTGTCTGTCTGTATCCTGATTATGAATTGATTTAAATGAAACTTGGTACAATCTGAGCTTATGATCCGAGAAAGGTTCTAGGATACTTTTGTTCCCGATATATTGCGCGGTTCCTTTGGGAAAGGGCAGGGCAGTTTCACACGCTTTTCGCACACCTTATGTGTCAGCTAGTTTGTTATAGGATTATTGACATACTTCAGCCATATGGCTTAAAAGTTCTTCGGCTACCACCGTATCATCCTGAACTAAACCCAATAGGAAATGTATAGGGAATTTAAACAAATTATAATGCTTTGCATAAAATCGAACAAAATGTGATGGAAATAATGAAATTAATAAACGAACGTTTAAGTCAAATTGATGAAGAGATGTGGCGTTGTACTTGTCGACACGCCAAAGAAGAAGAAAACTATCGACATTTTGATTGAATTTATAATTAACCTTGGAGAGAGCAGCGAATCCTAAAACTACTCAATTTTATTCTTCAAACAGCGATACATATTAATATGTATAAAAATACATTTCACCCATTAAGTTTTTATTTTAGTTAAACAAGTGTTTTTGTATTTTGTATTTCACTGTACCTCATGTCACGCACACGAAGTCACTGTGTTTAGACGAGGCTTACCCACACATAATGACGCGCGCACAGATGAGTTGAACTTACTATACCATTATCAGAGTTACGCTAGGGGTGCCACTTTTATTTGTTGAGAACCATTACACTGCGTTTTAGATAACATTGTGCTAACTTTTAGAATGGAATTTTCAACTTATCAGAGCTTGTCGCAGTGGGTAGACAGACATTGTTATGAGTTTTATTCTGCTATGAACGTATCATGACGCAGTGATCATTTATAGAATGAATGCTTAGTAAATTATTGTATACATAAAATAAAAAAAAAATAATAAAAATAAAAACCTGGTCGAAAATCCGTGCATCAAAGATATTTTGAAACTTTTGTAGAGGGCATTCTATACTTGATTCTGAAGGTATAGCGAAGGTTGAAATATTTTGTCTCTGATTTCTGTACTACAAAATTCTCAATATTCAAATTTGTATAAAATAATTCTCAAAGTACACCGAAAAAATGATTGGGATCAAACCGCGCGTTGAGAAAATACAACTGAAAACATTTTGTCTTTCATTACCTACCTTTCTCAAACTAACTGCCGAGAATTTCATGTTAATTTTCTTTCTTTATTTAAACTGATGTCTATAGTATGGCGTTATTGCTTACTTAGGATACACAAAGACAGACAAAATTATAAAAATTACATTATCGGCTTCAGGATCGATCATTAGAATGCCCCACAATTGAAATTTGAAAAATATCATGTAGTATGAATACAAACATGAAACAGGCATAGGGAATTTACCTATTTTAAATGTGTTTCACTTTCGATCAGGTGAACTGCATTATTATTTGCCACCTTAGTAATATAAAAATAGCTTAAAAATATTTTACAGTAGCTTAAAAAGCTCTGAATGAATGCGTATCATTCCGCAAGTACTAGGCGCTTATAAAATACACAGAGATGGTTACAAATAGTGGCGCCAAGATGTCGGCCGCCCGCACCCGAGGGGGGTGCGATGGGGATGCACAATATTTAAGTCTATTTGCTGTAAGCTCCTTTATGGGTATTGGTATTTCAACTTCACTTTGTAGTGTAAACCTTGTTTTTGAACTAAATGCGTTACTTTATAGCGAAAGTTATAATGTGGAAGGTTTGTTTAGCGCTGTTTGTGAAATGTTAACAGTATTTAATTTAAAATACTGACCCACCGTGCTACTACCAGCATGGACGCCATCCGCCGGAATTATTTCCATTATTCCATTTGGGGTGTATCTGCATCAAATACTATATACAGGAGTGTGCATTTTTTTATTTTCTTTTTGGACGTGAGGGAAAATCCTACATGGATGCTATGCCGGACTCCTACCGATTAAAAAACCTCACGTATCCTGCTCAACAGCCTACGGTTAGGAGTCCCGGGTAAGCCCTCGGAAGGATTCCCCAGGACTCCCAATAGAGAGTGAGCGTCTACACCAAATTTACTTCAGGATTTTTTTTCTACGCACTTTCTTGCCTGCCATTTCCTTTTCCACTTGAACCCCCCTCCCGGCGTCCATGTCTACCAGGCCGCACCCTCTTATTTCCATCTAACCATATATTTTCCCCATCGTTTGTTTGTTTGCATTGAATAAGCTCCGAAACTACTGGACCGATTTAAAAATATCGTTCATCGTTGGGAAGCTACACTCTTCCCGGTGAACATAGGCTATATTTTATTCCCGCATTCCCACGGGAACGGGGGCTACGCGGGTGAAACCGCGTGCCGTCCGCTAGTAAGCAATAAAGGCTTAGGAGAAGATAAGTATGTTTAATATAATATATTTCGTTACCTTTTCCAAAATCATCGTTCTTCAACCTATTCCAATATTAAGGATATTTCAGTAGAATTCTTTGAAATTGAAGTCATAGATAACTGCATTAAGAGGCGAGTCGTATGTTCATTTAATTTCTTTTTTGCCTTACTCTAGATCAGTGGTTCCCAAACTTATTTTGTCTACTGCCCACTTTGAGAATAAATATTTTTTTAGCGCCCCCATTTTTTCACCTATTTAAAAACCACTATAACTTCAAATTAAATTAATTAATTATTGTGACCTATATATGTGATGTTGTGTAAAAAAAAACCCCCAACTTGAAACCTGAGCGCAGTAGGTAACATACAACGGCGCTTAGGTCTCAAGTTAACTCTTACGGGCTCCACCTGCCAATAAGAATGATTATTGAAACGCAACTTTATAGTATTAAAACAGAGTATCTTTTAATAAAAATATAACTAAAATAATCAATCCTTATATAAAAACTAATGCGAAGGATGAATCTGATGCTGTTTAATAAGTTTGTTGATATCAGGTGCCAATTTACTCAAGAACAGTCGCAAGTCGCCACGTTCGGTAACAAGCAAACGATTTCTCTTTTTAGTAAGCAGTGTTGTCACAGCACTAAATCCACGTTCACACAAATATGACGATGGGAATGCTATCAAGAATCGTTGAACGATTGACCACAATCCAGGGTACAATTGAGGGATCGGTTTTTGAAGTTAAAATTCTTGGTAACCATTTTTGAACTTGATTTTTATTTCCTCGTTTGTTGTCAATTCTATAAGTTCTTCTTCCAGCTGAGGTGACATTGCTGTGTTGACATTTGAAAACGGATCCAACACCCAGTCTGGTATTTCCAAGTTCAAAATGTCCTGGTATCGTTCGGTGAAGTCAATGT
Organism: Miltochrista miniata; assembly: GCA_933228765.1. Lineage (NCBI taxonomy): Eukaryota > Metazoa > Arthropoda > Insecta > Lepidoptera > Erebidae > Miltochrista > Miltochrista miniata. The sequence continues at coordinate 35,733,579 of OW121758.1, read as the reverse complement.
GGAGGTTTTCCAAATGTTGGCAGTAGGCAAACAATTCGTCGTTACTGCATGATACTGATAAATTTGGAAAATTGTGAAACTCTCGTCTGCCCAGATTCTTTTTGTGTAGAAGCAGTTTGGCTGCGAAAACAGCAACGACGTTTTTCGTTTTAATTAAATTTAGTTTATCGCCTTGCAGTTGGAGATTCATGTCGTTGAACAATTTATACAGGTCTGTCATGTAAGCTATATCATTCTTTGATGTTATGAGCTTGTCGTGCAATCCTGTATCTTTAGTTTCCAATAACTCTATAACAGAGTGAAACAGGTTGTAAAATCGAGTCAGACAATTGCCTCTTGATAGCCAACGAACTTCAGTATGAAACAACAAACGGTTGAAATCCTCGTCATTAGTAACACAAAGCTGATGAAATAATCTATCATTCAAAGAGCTGTTGCGGATTTTATTGACTGCTTGATGACATATTGCAGTGATTGAAATAGTTTTTCACTTAAGTTTCTAGCAACTAAATGTTGTCTATGAATAACGCAATGTACACCAAGGACATTTGGAATTTTATTTTTTAAGTACGCTATGAAGCCTTTATGGCACCCTGTCATAGCCGGAGCGCCATCCGTAGCAACTGAAATAATATTTTTCAAAGGAATCTCTTTCTCATCGCAAAACTTTTCCAATGTATTGAATATGGTTTCACCTTTTGTATCGGTCTCTAAATTTCTAGCAAATAATAGTTCTTCACATATTTTCTCATCTTTAATAAACCTCACATAAGACAACAACAATGCTTCATTAGTTGCTAAAGTGGACTCATCGAGCTGAATTGAGAATTGACTTGTCCTCAGGTGATCGCACAATGATTCTTCAATGTTTTTAGCCATTTCATCAATTCGTCTTTGCACAGAATTATTACTCAAAGGAATTTTTCGGATAATATCTGCGGCCGGTTTATGAAGCACAGTAGTTATTACTTCATTTATTGCTGGCAATATTAACTCTTCTCCGATGTTATGTGGTTTGCCTTTTTGAGCAATTAACAAAGAGATATTGTACGAAGCTCGAAGTCCGTCGTCATCTTGCTTAGCAGCCGCCGAAAATAGTTTTACTACACTTGGCTGAGTATTATGCTTCTTCTCTAGGTCTTGAAAATATGCTACATTCTTGTCTTTCTTATCTGGATGCTTCATTGCTTCATTCGAAAATGTTTTTAGACATAGAAGACACAAAGGCGACGATCGGTTTGTGGGATTTTCAATAAATCCGAATTTAATATATTCCGTAGAGTAGGTATTGCCGTCTCTTCTTTTTTACTTCCGACATTGTTTTGCTTTGAGAAATACGTTCAACTTCGCGAGTAGAGGAGGCGTAAGTACCTACTGCTCATCTATTGCGCGCGAGACCACAAATGAAAATAAAATAAATATTACATTATTTATATAGGAATGCTTAAGCAGCACACACCGACAGGAATAAAACAAACATGCATAAACTCGTTTATCTCATTCGACGCTCAATCGTACTCAACAAGTCCGAACAAGCATTCAATGAACCAGCCGACTGATACAGGAATGCACAATTCGGGTTATTTAACAAAAACTTGTTAAAACATGATAGATATCTACGAGTACTAATAACTATTAATTTTTTCTATATAAATAAAATAGGGCAGATATATGAACTACGCGAAGAGAAATATAGAACCGAGTTTGAGCAATCTTTTAATTCATATTAGTTGATGTTCACAAGTTGTTGTTGAGAGTCGAGAGCTCTTGCAGGTGTTGTTTAAAAGGCCTCTTAGCTAAATAAAGTTACAAATCACCCCCCCGCCCGCCCGCCTCTACACAACGCCCCCATTTTCTTCTGGGTCTCTTACCGCCCCCCTTGAGACCTGCAGCGCCCGCAAGGGGGCGCTATCGCCCACTTTGGGAAAGACTGCTCTAGAGACTTCAACAAGCGTTTTATTTTCATTTCAGCGTTTTTCACACACTCCGTCGACGATGATTTCCCAGTGGAAATACCACTACGGGGTATGTTAAAAATTATCTCTTGAAGACGTAATTCCCTGAGCAAATTCTGTACATAAAAATTGAGAAGGGATAGTAGATGAATAATTGATAAATAATTTTCGTACAATAACATTAAGCATCTTGTACCAGTCTGCAATAAAAAAGTCTTCAATCATTGAGTTATAATACGGCATTAATATTAGTTCAATGTTTTTAATTTAAATTAGTAAATTACTAATATTATAAAGAGGAAAGATACGATTGTTTGTTTGTTTGCATCGAATAAGCTCCAAAACTACTGGACCGATTTGAAAAATTCTTTCACTGTTGGGAAGCTACACTATCCCCGGTGAACATAGGCATAGGCTACCCCCGGTGAACCCCCTACTATCCCCGGTGAACATAGACATAGGCATATACAGGGGTTGTCATGTGTTCACGTGACAGAGAAGAAAAATTTTTTTTTTTGATATCATTGATAATTATTATAAAATAAGGATGCCTCTTCTGTCAAGTGGGGTCCGGCCAACTCTGAAAATCAGCGCTGTCTGCCTGTTAGTACAGGTGGACAGCATTACGCTGAGAGGTGGCCGTTATGCTACTTTCTGTGTTAGGTATACCTTTAATTGTACTATTAATGTGTGTTTCAAAAGTAGAATAAAAAGCTTTTTCTTTCTTTCTCTCTCTTTCTATATTTTATTCCCATATTTCTACGGGAATGGGAGCTACGCGGGTGAAACCACGTGACGTCCCTAGTGGGAAATAGAGCAACAAAAAACATGCCACGCAACCTTGAAATTGTAGTAAAGACATGTTGCATCTCTAATACAATGTTTACCTCATAGGAGTACAGTTAATCGATGGGCGATACACGAGGTTCCTTATACAATATGTATAGATGGATAGGGAAACAACACGTTTGTCACTAGCATAACTGTGCATTAGTCGCAAACAATGACGACCCCTGCCTATATTTTTAGTAAATTTCCTTTATCCTAAGAAAATCGTGCGCAAAAACACGTCGCGTCGATCCCGCCATCTAGCTAGAGCCTGCTTCTGGTAGGATAACAGCTTGCCCGAACCCCATTTATTTTTACATCGTAATTGTATTAAAACAAAACTCTGATACTGGGGTAACAGATGTTTTGACAGTTAATGTGCTGCTCGGACGAAGTTTATAAAGGTTCATTTCTATGCCTCGCGATCAGTCGCGTTTAATCGCGTGCGGTTTATGCGACAATAGTCAGTCTCAAGGGATGTATTGAGCGTCGGGAGAATTATAATAATAATAAATTAAAATAAATATTCACGGACATTTCACACAACGCTATCTGATCCCAAAGTAAGCTAGGAATAAACTGCTTGTGTTATGGGTTATATACTTTTAAAATACATACAATACATATTATACATGGAAACACCCAGACTCTTGAGACAAACATTTATGGGTCACACAAATATTTGTCTCCGGTGGGAATCGAACTCATGACCTCCAGTGCCGCAGGCGGTATCACTACCGACTGCGCCACAGAGGCAGTCAGATCAGTCAATTGGAGCTATCTTTCTGAGGGCGCACCCGTCCGTAAGACGATGGAAGGACAGCGTGTGTTTTTAAACGGCAGAAGTCCGGCATTACATCCATGGGATTGTGAAGCAGTTTCGGAAATGTGCATTTTCATACTCTGATTCTAGCGATTGACCCCGCACGCTTTATCGTTTGCGGCTGATGGGACAATCTGAAAGTCTATGGCATTGTTGTAGCCCCCCCCAAAGACGCGGGATAGTACCCAAACCACCCCCTAGGCGAGGCCACAGTGGCCGCCGTGGGTCTGTTGGGAGTCCTGGGACATCCTGCCGAGGGCTTACCCGGGGCTCCCAACTATAGGCTGCTGGGCGTTACGTGAGGTTTTTAGTCGGTAGGAGTCCGGCATAGCATCCATGAGAACTTTCCCTCACGTTAAAAAAAATGGCATTGTTGTAGAGTTTTGCGATACCTATGACTACTGTATACATACATACTGTGCTATGACTGTCGCTGTACATACGTTTACATATTCTGAGTGTCAGAGCAGTCATTGTCGCATAAATCGCGCGTCGGTCGCACGCAGTAAACGCGCCCTAAGAAAACTGCTGGGAAACACGACAATGAGCCTTTAGGCGGTTTTGCAAATGTTGCCCTAAGAAAACAGCTTTTGCTTGGGTACAGTAGGTACTAAAACAATGTTTTGAGGGCTAAATCAAACATTGTTCAGGTACAGGTAATTGCTGTTGTAATAGTAATTTAACATTTTGCCAAAATTCTGTAATATTGTAGTTCAATATACCTAGAATTTGCTTACAATAATAAAGGTTAGGAGAGGGGCAGGGAACTCACCCTCGATGAAAGAAGAAACAAACTGTTTCGGTTTTGGGTGGAATGACGATCGATCACACAATATTTGAACCGACCCAGGAATCGAACCCAAAAAATGCAGGAAAACTGTATCACCTTCACACGAAGCAGTCTATAGTCTGCTATATTGGTTAGTTCTCTGTCAAACCATAGAAACTTGGAAGTCTCTGTCGGCGCACTAGTTCACTCCTCTTGCAGCCCCGGGTTCTTCAAACGAATCGCGAAGAGGCATGTCGTTGAGTCGTCAACTTGAGGTCGACCTCGCTAGATATCAGCATGGTATTCCATCAGGACATTCACTTACTGTAGCGATCTAGATGTATGTATCTCAGGCTCATTTTATTCGAACTAGTGAAGACACGACAGAGATCTTTGCCAGTTCTTCTCAGGTGGGTCGCGTTGTGAACTAGTGGTAATTCTTTGGTTTATATTGGGGATGTTTTACAAGTGCATCTGTACATGCCTAAGTAAAATAAATACATTTTTGTTTTTTTTTTGTTTCCTAGAAAATAAATTTAATCAATTAACCTGGCTGGGTAGACGGGATTTTGTTACTTCTCAGTTATTCAGTAGGTGTACAGGAACTTTGGGCACCATTTCCGAAGTTTGGTCCCAAAACTGAGGGGGCAACAGCCGCACTCTCGCGGTTGTTGACCAACTTTAAGGGACCCAACGCTCCCTGCAGGAGATTGTACCTTGGAATCGAATCGAATGAAGTGGCATGTCTCCTACCCGGGACCCCTCCATCACCATGGGACTCGGAAGTGAAGGCCCTTGCGTCATTGTTCAAATGGCGCAATAAAGCAGGTGGACCACTTGCAGATGAAACTCCTTTGGCCTCAAATAACTCAGTAAAACCCAATCGCGTTGATTACATCCTTGCGACCAATACTATACTAAAACCAGTAAATCTCATACTCCATACAATATCAGTGATTTTAAGTGATTCTTCATACGACCGAAGTCATAAATAACCGTTATTATAACCGTAGGGTGGACAAATTGGTAATTTAATGTAAGTACCACAGTCAATTATAAAGCTCCTTGCTGTATAGAGCCCGCATGCCGTGGTCTTGTGTATGATTGCTATCTATATTTGAGCTTTTACGTTATTGAAGGGTCGGGAGTCGTGGGTTCAAATTCACTTTTGTGTAATGTAGGGCTACTTTAATGTATTATATTTGACAAATCAAATATCTTTATTCGTGTGGGTCACTAGTAATACAAGATTGTTTGTCTAAATTTACTTTTACTGCCAGATTTGCAAGATAATGGTGTGAGCCTGTGAGAAAAGAATCTAACAGAAAAAGTCACGGACACTCTTTTCTAATGGTCAGTAATAACATTTATATTTAAAGACATTTTTTTAACGTGATGGAAAATACTCATGTACCTATGCTATGCCGGACTCTTTTTGACTAAAAACCTCACGTATCCTGCCTAACAGCCTACGGTTGGGAGCCCCGGGTAAGCCCTCGGAGGGATACCCCAGCACTCCCAACTGACCTACGGCTACCACTGCGGCCTCGTCTAGGGGGGGGGGGGGATTCGGGGTGCAATCCCGCGTCTTTGGGGGGTTTACCGGGTGTTATTTCGCTTCTATGGGAGGCGTGCGTGAATCCCTCACGTCACGCTGTCGTCAGGGCCTATATTTATAGACATACAAATTTATACGCGAGAGAAAGAAATGGAGCTTTTTTTTTTTTTTTTACATTTCACACAACGCTATCTGATCCCAAAGTAAGCTAGGAATAACCTGCTTGTGTTATGGGTATCAGACCACGGATATTAATACTTATATACTTTTTAAATACATACATATTATACATACAAACACCCAGACTCTTGAAACAAATATTTATGGGTCACACAAATTTTCGTCTCCGGTGGGAATCGAACCCACGACCTCCAGCGCCGCAGGCGGTATTACTACCGACTGCGCCACAGAGGCAGTCAGCTTTCTTTCTCCTTGCAAAGTAAAGAGTAAAAGCGCACTTAAATTTTTTTCTGTTCCCGCTCTGCTTTTATGTAAACAGGTTGTAAGTGGAAAGCCATAGTGTCTATTACGACGGGGGACAGGCGTGATGATATGTATATAGGCCGATATTAGTGTCGCTATTTGATACGAAGTACCGACACGAAATGGAGTCGTATGAAATGATGAAATGTAAAGATATATGGGGCCATCGCGCAGAGGACTCTGAGATTTTTAGGAAATGAAACTCCCATTGCAAACTCACTGCCTTCTTATGTAGAAGAAGGGTAACGGACCACCTTCTATTGAAGCTACTTTATAGCAAAATATCTACGTTAGCTAAACCGGCCAAGTGCGAGTCTGACTCGTGCACGAAGAGTTACGGATCAAAAAACGACGTAAAACTGACGTTTGTTGTATGGGAGCACTCTTTTTTTTTCTATTTTAGTAATAGTAGGTATTTGAAGGTATAGCGGCAACAGAAATATCATCTGTAAAAATTTCAGCTCTCTAGTTATCACGATTCATGAGATACAGTTTGGAGACAAACAGACAGACGGATAGATAAATGGACAGACAGACAGAAAATTCTCAGTAATAGGGTCCTAAAAACTGGCTATTGGCTTGGGAACTAACGAGAATGAATAGCTTTAACTGAAAACGGCTGAAAATATCTGAATTTTTGAGCGTTACTATTTCAATCTTCTGTAGTGAATAAAATATATTAAATCGATCTTATATATTTTTATTTCTGTTTATCACAATTTATTCTTAAGTTACCTTACACTATATACACAAATTTCATTAATATTAACGTTAATATTTAATTATTATGACAAACAATGAGTGTTTATAAAACTTTGAGAAGCACAGGTTGTTTCGACATAAGTTGACAGCGTTTTTTTGGGTACACTACATTAATACGAAAAACTTAATTCCGAAAGTCACAATCACGAATTTCATAATTCCGAATTTCATAAGTCCGAATGATTCGAAATCCCGAAAGTCAAAAATCCGATGTTCAGTAAATCCTTTTTATTAAAAGTCATAATTTGAAAATTCCGAATGTTTACAATTTCGACTGTCAGAATGCCGAAGTTCAAGAAACCGAACCGTTGAATTCCGAATCATTAAAAATCCGCCATATTATAAATACGAACTCCGATTATTAAAAATCCGAAATGTCATAAATACGAAGGGTGAATCTCGTTTCCACCCGTTCCTGTTTTAACACGAAAACTTATCATTAAAGACGATTATTTATGTTCCCGATTCCACCCGTTTTTTAAATAAAGTATAGTCAAGTATTTTCGGTAGTTAGAACCGAAAATATTATTTCCAAGTGAGTGGAAGGCAAACGACAAAACAAAAAAAAAATAACCACGATGGCTAAGGTGGGAGCTCCGCTCCGCTTCGCTGCCGCCTTAGCCTTCTAACCTAACCTATCCGAGTCGGGGTACTCTGAGTCGGGGTGTTAACCATTCACTTATTATGGTTAACACCTCGACTCGGATAGGTTAGGTTAGAAGGCTAAGGCGAAAGCGAAGCGGAGCGGAGTTCCGGCCTTAGCCATCGTGGTTTATTTTTTTTGTTTTGTCGTTTGCCTTCCACTCACTTGGAAATAATATCTTCGGTAGTTAGACTTGACCGTACTTTATTAAAAAAACTTTAACAGTGAATTTTCGGATATTTGAAATTCTGAATAATGTTTTTTGGGAAAATAACAGTCCGGTCTTTTGATTATTCGTACTAATGAAATTGGAAAAATAAAAATCGTACTAATAACTTTCGGATAAATGAATATCGTCCTTTTGAATATTCGGAGCTTTGTTTCTTAGGAATTATAATCTTCGGAATTTTGAACATCGAAATATTGAAATTCGGAAAAACATATTTCGGAATTTTTGGGTGTTCCCGTTTTTTTTAGAGATTGGCTATCACTTTATTGATAGTTCCGCTATTAGCTTAAGTATTATAAAGCCAATAAGCTCATGTTAGAGAACAGAAAGAAGCCGTTCACAATCCTGCATTTCTGTCATTAGCGAATGTTTAGCAATTTTAACAATTTACGCTGTACGTGTCATTACACTTCTAAGTACATTACACTTTGAAGTACACTGCTAAGAACATTCCTTAGCAGTGTCCCAACAATAATATATCTTCATCACAAGGATCTTTCAAGCGATTTGGGAGTTACAGTGGCGCGACCAGATAGTGCGACTATACGCACCACTCAACTTATAGCATTCCTCAAAAAGGGCATTAATCATAACTATAATGTATCGATCTCTGCCCCATTATTGCCCTGGGTAGAAGCGTGAAGATATATATTCCTCGCTATGTGGACTATCCCACAATTTAAGACTTAGAATTAACGCATTCAACCAAAAAACAAACTTTCTAACTTTATAATATAGTATATCTATACTTATAGATTTAGACATTACTTCATTTAAATTAGTCACAATTACATAATTATATTTGTAACATTCACATAAAATATAAATTGCACTGATTTTTTTATCTATGTAAAAAAATAAAAACAAAATGTCTTAAAATACATTAAAAATATTATTATTCTATATTTCATCGCCATCTCATGGCCAGAATTGTGGTGAACGTTGACAGGGCCAGGATTGTAAAGAAACTGGTGACATCGAAATGGCGGTGGGCTGCGTTGTAGAACCCTCCGTATACTTGAAGACCAGCTGTCTCGATGCTGAAATAAATATGCAAAGTTAATATACTGAATTTCTTCGAGACAGGTGAAAAGTTGCTATGCCGGACTCCTACCGACTAAAAACCACACGTATCCTACCTAATAGACTCCCAACAGACCTGCGGCTACCACTGCGACCTCGGGTCTGGGGGGGGGGGGGGGGGGGGGTTGTTCGACTGCTGATCCGCGTCTTTGGGGGTTTGCTCTGGTGTCATCGCCCTTCTTGAGGGGGGGGGGGTGATTCCCTCACGTCACGCTGTCGTCTTATATATGTAGGCTTCGATTATGACATATTCCGGACTACGTAGCACCCATTTAGCCTAGGTTCAGCAGTTTCAGAGATTTTTGATTACCAATAAACAAATCTTTCCAATTTTAGTGTAGACTAATCAATGCTCGTCGTTACGTCCGCTTTATGAAGTATTTCATACTGGGCTACTACAATAATTTGGTCCCAGGATAAAGCTTCTATACCGAGGGTATCACCTATCAGTGTGCCAAATTTCAACCAAATCGAAAAACGTTGGAGCGTGATTGTGTACAAACCTCTTCACAAAATTTTCTTATACTGCTATTTCAATAAACTTAACCCCTAGTTTACTCCTTTGGGAATGCGATTTTAGAAAAATACTTTATTTCGATTGCCTATACACAGAGTAGCGTAAACTAAAAGCTTCATGTTTTTAGGTACAGGTTTTGAGTTTGAAAGGTCACTCGGTATCTTTATTGATGTAAAGATTAGGATACAATGTAGGGTTTAGGCTGGCCCATGAACTAATCCCATTTCCCAGAGTTCTCAGATTTTTAAATTAGATGAATCTTGCCTCTCAAAATCTCCACTTAGCTAAATGAACACGATCCTTACCTGAATTTACAATAATCTCCATCATAACTCCATCCAAGATATTCCCCAGTCCTGAGATTTTCACTTCGGAGCCATTCTTCAAGTGGTCTGAAGTAATCCCTCAGAGCTTCACCGTTCAAGCCACCTTCGCCGATAGCTTCCTGAAGAACCTGACTCCATGGTACTGAAGAACCACGCTCCATGAGACGCCTGGAAAGAGAGAGACAGTTTGTGTTATTTATCTGGTACTCATCTTATAGAGGACTAGCTGACCCGCGCAACTTCGTTTGCGTGATAAATCAAGAACCGCTCGACCGATTTTGTGCAAACTTCACATAAACCATCTACTAAATAGTTCGAACAAAGCCTAAATATTTGGTATGGATAGGTGAGCCCGATCTCGAGTTATAAAATTACAACGAAAAGTGGCATTGATTTTTATATATATAGATAGATGAAGAGAGAAACACGCTTTAATGGTAATAACATATGAGTAAATAAACGCAAAAGAAAAAAAGCTCTATACAACCACGCGAATCAGTTCCACCGATACAAGCACGCCATATTGTAAAATGTTCCATGTAGTTATAAGCATGTAAAAGACTAGCTTTGGTAGGTATCTGTGGCGAAAACACCAGGAAACCACGACCGAGTGTCAGCATTACGAGGACTTCAGCGATGACACAGCGCTCCACACGCTGGTAGAGTGCACGGCGTGGTCAAGTCCTCGTGGTGGGTCTGGACGTGGACACTCTCTCGCTCGAGACCGTGGTTCGAGCCATGGTCTCCAGTGGGAGTAAGAGGGACTGCGCCGTCTCTTTTTGCGAGCAGGTTATGCTCGTGAAAGTGAGGGAGCATGCCTCTGCGGAGTCGGGCATAGCATCCATGAAAGATTTTCCCTCACGTTGAAAAAAAGCATGTAAAAGCCTTAAAATCTACACTCGAATTATACATACTACGTTATTCATGGGTGGAATTATTGATATGGTCATCTACTTTCGAGGCTGACTGTATACGAGTACACAATAACCTATTTTTTAAAGGCATGTATTTAAATCGATATCTGTTTATTCCCTTTCTTCGAACAAAATATTTCAAAGTTAAACCAAAAATACTGACTTGCACACTAATTATGCACACCAAATTCATTATACTGTTTAATGGTATTTGCAGAACTGTTTTACTGAACGGATAACTATTATTAGAATAGTATATCTAAAAATTTCATTGTTTAACAAAAATATTAAAACTTTTTTTAAGGAAATCTATCGCCTAATTTACTTTTAGGGACATCGTTTATTCTAAACCCCAATTTAATCAGTCACCTATACAAAATTAAATTTTATTGATCAAAAAAATAAAAGTCTAACCTAACCTAACCAATTCCGTTATAAGATAGTACTATTTAGAGTGCAAGTTAGTATTTTTGATATGCAATTCGTATTTCTGCTTCACAAATCACTAATTCGATGTACGAACCACATTTTTGGTGTAATTTCGATTAAAAAGGTCATCTCGTTCTGAGTATGTAATATTTAAGTTTTTTAAGTAGGACCGGTGTTTAGTTAATCAATTGGTATTTTTGCACAGCATTTAATTTTCTGGTTTGCATTCAGTAAATTAGTGAAGTTACCTAGCGTGCAGAAAAATTAAACAGAGGCGCATTTAAAAATATCCCTTGTTTAAATATGTGGAAATCTGTCATGAAATATCTCTCTCATGAATCCTATCGACTCTTATCGACTATATAGGCGCCCCGAATAAGGACGTCCCAGGATAATAATAAAATCACCTTATATTTCCCCAATAGTATAAATGGAGGCGTTAGATACCGCAGTACAGCCGGGAGTGCCGTGAAAAGGCGTTGCAGTCCCGCCTACGCATGTGCTTGGTGGTATACGACCTAAAAGGGTGAAATTGATATTCTCCGAGAAACCGAGAAAGGCCGTTTTATGAAAGACAGGAAAATTTAAGAATCTCTCACACACTCTCCGTCTCCCCAATAGAGAGTTTAAACATACCATTATGACAATTATTTTACGGTCAAATGTAGAGCTCCGAAGGATAAATAGTAAAATTCCATTTGAATGAAGTAATTCTTAATAGACTACATGCTTGTAAATGCCAAGAAATGACTAGTCCTTTCAAAACTGGTAGTGCCTATTCTAAGATGCGCCGTGATCGTTTACAGAACACCCAAGAGCTTAAAATATCACAGCTATAAATTTCATTTTGGGATCCAGTACTTCAGCATTTCAAAATCAAAGATTACATACGCAAGATTAGCCTCATAATTTACTCCCGGTATTACTTTACGTCTCTAATAACTTGATCAAGTAATGTAAGATGTCAATTGTAGGCAACCTGAGCCTTTACATAATTCGTTACTGTAAGACAATGCCGAACTGGGTGCGCTTGCGCAAGTAGACGCAGGCTTCCTGCTGCCTATGTCAAGATTATGTAGGTCCTTCCGCCATTTTGATATATGGATCAAATTTCCTTTAGAGTAAATAAAGATGAAATTATTCTACATTGTAAAGTTTAGTAAAATTTTTAGAACCTTTGTTCTAAGGGTTACAAAAAAGAAAAACATTAGCAGTAAAAAGTTTTATCTTTTTCGAGTTTTATAGGTAGGCTGCATAGCTTTTGCAATATGTATACTAAGTTAAAACCCTAAAAGTCAGCAAAGTTTCAAAAATATCAATAAGACGAGAAAAATCTATGTTATAAGTCGAACCAAAGTTCCAACAGTCAGGGCAGATGATGTTCAGAAGTAAAATTTGTGCTATTCGAGAAAATTCTCATGCATGCTATGCCGGACTCCTACCATCTAAAAAAAAGCCTCACGTAACGCCCAACAGCCTATGGTTGGAAGCCCCGGGTAAGCCCTGGGAAAGATGTTCCAGGACTCCCAACAGACCCACGGCCGCCACTACGGCCTCGCCTAGGCGAATTGTTGCCTCTAGGACAGCCGTCAAACCATAGCTTATTTTTTAGGGTGGCTCGTGCTGAAAGGGTAAAACCGGGACCCTTTTATTGCGACTTAGCTGTCTGTCAACGAGCTGTATCTCACGAACCGTGATAGCTTGACAGTAGAAATTTTCACAGACTGTATTTTTTTGACGATATAACAATCTGTTGTTATAGCGTCTAAAAATAGAAATAGAAGCTCTTACACAAACGTGATTTTTTAAGTCTTTTGGTACAGAACTAAGACGACTCGTGCTTAGCCGGATTTTTTCCATAATAAACTTCCGTAGTCGTGCCGTTCAAAATAGATTAGGAAATCCCGTTGCGTAACACTTTACAATAACTTATCAGATAATGAGACCAAATATTAAGTCCGACATTGTCGTATCGCCTTCACTTTCAATTCAAAGCAAAAACAACCTTAGAGATAATAATTATTACTTAAGTCACAATAATAGTAGATTGCGATCTATATGTTTCAATATTCTGTAAGATAATATATTATTAATTTTATTGTAAAGTAGTTTACCCTTGACCGGTACGGTGTTATGATTGTTTGTGGTCAGTAGTTATACCTAAGTAGCTAAGAGTAGCAAAATGTAATAATTAGTTATTAACTTATACCACAGTATAAATCTTTAGACTATTCTTCTAATCTTATCTATACAAATATTATAAAGAGGAAAGATTTGTATTTTTGTTTTTTTGTTTGCTTGTTTGTAACGAATAGGCTCCGGAACTACAGGACCGATTTGAAAAATTCTTTCACTGTTGGTAAGTTACACTCTTTACGGTGAACATAGGCTATATTTTATTCCCGTATTCCCACGGGAACGGGAACTACGCGGCTAAAACCGCGTGACGTCCGCTAGTAGTATATTATACGTTTTTAAGATTTTGGAAATATGCGGTATTAACGGGTACAGTAGGTACGTGAAATATGATAGAGTTACAGTTTCTATGGAGAAGAAGTGCCTAATCATATTTTTACCCGAACTGCCGAAGGAGAGTAATGTTTTTCGAGACTATGTATGTATGTATGTATGTCCATTTCTTTGTCACCTCCTACAGCCTGAACGGCTTGACGGATTTTGTCATGCGAGGTGTCATTTGATTCGTCGTGATTGTGTCAGTGACACCAGGTATATTAAAATTCCTAGAAAAACAAAATGGCGGATTTTTGGCGTTTTAATTATTTGACTGCGATGGACGCAAAAACTATTGAATCGATTTTGTTGCGGTATTGTGTGTTTATAAGGTCTTGGACATACTTAAAATCTTACATTTGTTTGATTGCAATCGGTTGAGTAGCATCGGAAATATGGCCAACAATATAATAATTACATACATTTGCAGGAGGGAACAAGCTATGGAAGCTATTTTGTAAACCACTGTAACGTTGTGAAACAACGGGTGCAAATAGGGGTTCAACGTTAGGGGTTTTAAAATGAAAACTTAGATTAATAAATGAAAGCGCCATCTACCGAGTTAGTGTCGCAACGACGGAAGCTATAGGCAGTGATACGGTCTTGACGATTGAGTAGTTTCGAGCGGTGCCACTAGAGGCGCTATTTCATTGATATATAAGGCATTGCGTCAATGCAGGAGGACCGCCAGATTAATATTTAAAATAGATCACGAACGTATCAGTGTAATTGGAAATTGTGAGAATCACATCAGTTTAAAAATAATCGTTTATATCATCGCAAATATCCTCGTAAATATTTGTCAAGGATAAGGAGCAAATAGCTATAAATAGAAGACCCCATCATTGGGGTCCACCCTACGGGTTCAAGAAGTCCACCCTTCAGGTTCCACGAAGGAACATTCACCCTACGGGTCCAAGAAACCGTCTACCCTACGGGTTGGTAAAATCCACCCTTCGAGTTCTACGAGCGAACATCCGCCCTGCGGGTTGGGAATACCGTGCCGGCCGAAATTGTGGAAGACACGGCTACCTGGCGGACTGCATCGACATCCTGGAGCCACAAGATAAGTCGAACCCTGCGAAGGCCTTCGGAAACCGTACTTGCTGCCCGAAGTTGCCACACCCACGACCCCCAAGTGCTCAATTCTAATAAACTACTAATTATTTACATTTTAAATTCAATCTTTTCATTTCTCTCTCTCTTCCTGAAAGCCCTCAGCTTTTCAGTGGCGCCCATATCGTGGTTTCGGGTAGCGAGAAAGCGATTTCCGACGGGAGTCGGGAGGTCATAATTATAAGATATTCAACTTGTGTAAAATAATCTTAAGAGTGCCCGTTAGCGGGGTAGTTTCCCTCAAAATTAACATAACTACCCAGGAATTTGGCTCTCCTGACCTCTGCTGCCAACTTGTTCTTTCCGGATTATTTTGTGTGTTTTTTTTTAGTGATTTTAGACAGATTTCGGCATAATCAAGAACAAGGCAAAATTTGAATTTTTTCTCAACATAAATTGTAATTTTTCCAAATTTTAACGGTCCCCAATTTATTTTTCACACCCTCAGATATTAATTTTATGGTGGAAATTTTTTTAATGAAATTTAAAGTAAAAGTTTTTTTTTTCAATTTTAAATAGTTCTTTATTAAAGTCTGAAGTAAAACTTCACATTTGAAACGCTTACATTAATATTAGTAAGTGATTTGTATTGCCTATATTCATCGTAAAAAGTAGTCACAGGATATCACCACCACAATTTTTATTTTTGTACGGCGTCAAACCGCCTCAATTTGTGTATTATTTTGTTGTATTTCCCATAGGTGAATTTACAGCGAGACCAACAGCCGATAATCACACTTCTGGTTAACAATCCCTATTGAAATTTCACGCTAGTAAAACGTTAGAACAAAGATTTTACGAATTTCACTTCACGTAAATTATAAAAGATTCATAATTGATTCACTTTTCGAATTACGTCGAATTCTGATACACTGAAATACAACTGTAAGAAAAAACATTCCAAACGTAGATTACGCAGCGAAAACATTCTTGCCAAAAAACAATAGTAAACTATTAACTTTGATTCGGGTTCTAAATAAACAACGGCAGATGTTGCTTTCATAACGTTTACGAGTAAGTTGATTTACTAGCTCGATATTAGAAGAATTTTTTTTTTTCCATATAAACTGTGGGTGGAAGTGAATAAAATACACTCCGGACACCAACAGTCTGATACAGAATATTTCCAGAATCGTCCAAGTACGAATCGGTTTTCAACCAATTCGAAATATTCAAGGGTTCCGTAGTGGTAAGGAACAATCTACATAAAAAAGTTAGTTACTACGATACAGATTATTTCCAGAACCATCCAAGTGCGAATCGTTTTAACACAGTTCGAAATATTTAAGGGTTCCGTAGTAGTAAATAACTATTTAAAAAAAATAGTTGGTACGAGTCAATATACAATTAACTCTTACCACGTTCGTGAAAATAGTTACATTACAATAAAAATAATAGCAGCGTAGAAAATTGCATTATTCGTGCAAAACTGAAAAACATTTAGTAAATTTCGTCAACCCATCATCACACACTTCACTTTCATTACTCACTGCGTCGGATTAGATTACATCAAACACACAGACAGACAGACAGACAATTAATTACTAGAAGGGTCCAATCTATTAATTGAGTGAAGGAACCCTAAAAGGAAACACTTCCAAACTTAAGTATTTCCTAAAGCAAATACTAAGTTTTATAAAGGTTCAATTTATAATTCGGTTCAACGAACCCTAAAAAGTAGAATTTATTTTTCGTTATTCGGCGGGTGAATCGAAAAATATTCACATTCCTTAACATTCAACAATACGTAAACAGACAACGATAAGGGCCGTCGTTCACTACAACAGAATTCGTTAGCGAATATAGCGAACATTCGTTGTTTACATGAAATTAACTTTTCATATAAAATAAGTAGCAGATAAATACACTATACATTGGTAAATAATCATCATCACTAAAGATTCCCGGCAATAGTAATTGAAATAGTCAGTACAATGGCATTCAAATCAAATTTCACATCACTTCCAAAGGCGGAACTTGCATATGAAGTTAAGATCCGGGGAGAGGAACCTGGTTCAACGGTGGCACATAATGTACCACACTAAGACCACGCTAAGATGCGTATGCGAATAGTTTATAGAGTACATCAGTACAGTTACACAATAGTGTTTTTGATAATTTTTTTTTGGGAAAATATAAGGGTGTTAGCACACCGTAATATAATTTTAGTACTTAGGTGGCACATTTAGGTACCACATTTCATGTCATGTTACACGCATACATGTTATCATACGGAAGTTTCACAATTTCACTTACATACTAATTAGGTAGTATATACTCATCAAACATTCATCATAATCATCTTCACACACAATTCCAAACACTTCATAAGCAGTTTTTTTTTTTGTTTGTTTGTTTACATAGTGACACTTGAACTTCATGTTGTGTGACTCCCAAAGGCGGAAGTAGGAATCAAACTGGTTACAGGCGAATCACTTTCGTAGATTAGAGAAAGTGACTCAAAGGTCTTAAATTTTGGTTCCCGACTAAAGCTGACGGGTTATTATATAGCATGGAAGGTAGTGTGACACTGGCCTTAGATGCAACGATAAATAACACGTTTACATCAACACGATTACGTCAGCAGCTTACGCGCAAACAAAACAAAACTTGCACAGGGGAGATTTCATACGTACATACATACATATTATTTATTTAAGCACGCACATACATTCTACACTGCCATGGTGGCATACAAGGGTACCATATTTTTTGGAGATTTGGCATAATGGCCAGAGAACGTTTATCTTCGTTATTTATTAGGGTTGACATAATAGTCATAGTCAACATTCTTCTACTAAAGTTGCGAATAAGCACTTAGCTTTGTTATTGCTACTAAGATTGCGAATAAGCACTTGTTTTTTTATTTTATTTTGTTAAAGGGCTAAAATAGCCTAGTAATTAGTTAGGGACACTACACACTACACACTACACACGACTTTCAAATAAGTACACATAACAACGTGACAAACACATGCCGTGTTCGTCATGGGGACATAGGGGTTAATTAGCATCACGGAGGATTCTGCGAGTAAATTATTTCTATCACTTTTCTGTTTCTTGGTTTAGTTGGGAGTTTTCTGTTAGTTGGAAGCATGAGTCTATCCCTAACAGAGTTCGTCGTTTACTGTTAGTTGGCAGCATGGTCTTGCCCTAACAGAATTATGTTGTAGGTTACTGTTACGAGGAAGCATGAAGCTTACCCGAACAGATTTATGGTGTAGGTTTAGTACTGTTACGAGGAAGCATGAGGCTTACCCGAACAGAAATATGGTGGACTGTTATTTGGCAGCATTTGTCTTGCCCTAACAGTCGTAGGTGTAGATCACCGTTATCTTTATTTTCGTCATATGGCTACTCCTACCACTCGGAAGCTAGAGGCTTGCCCTGGGGGATAGTCCATCCTATGAGTCGGAAGTGTTACACTAGCCCTAGTAGGATGTTCTTCTCTGGGACGGTTGTATAAATCCCAGCCTTCAGTAAAAAGCCTTATTATACACACCCCACTTTCAGGCGGTGCGTATTACCTGAACCTTCAACCCAAAGCCTCAAATACGTCTTTTCTCTTTCTGTCCCATAAGATCCTTCAGAATCACCTAAATACATCCTGCGAGTTGGTTTCATTAAAGTTAAGGCCGACTCTTCGCTACACCCAGCATCACCTCATTCACACAGCACACTAACATACACACACACATAGACGAGTAGTAGGTATTATATTAGGGGCGTTCGAGGACGAACGCAGCGTTTGACGCGTTAGGATACGTCAAACGCTCACTGGGGAGGGGGAGTATGTAACGTTGTGAAACAACGGGTGCAAATAGGGGTTCAACGTTAGGGGTTTTAAAATGAAAACTTAGATTAATAAATGAAAGCGCCATCTACCGAGTTAGTGTCGCAACGACGGAAGCTATAGGCAGTGATACGGTCTTGACGATTGAGTAGTTTCGAGCGGTGCCACTAGAGGCGCTATTTCATTGATATATAAGGCATTGCGTCAATGCAGGAGGACCGCCAGATTAATATTTAAAATAGATCACGAACGTATCAGTGTAATTGGAAATTGTGAGAATCACATCAGTTTAAAAATAATCGTTTATATCATCGCAAATATCCTCGTAAATATTTGTCAAGGATAAGGAGCAAATAGCTATAAATAGAAGACCCCATCATTGGGGTCCACCCTACGGGTTCAAGAAGTCCACCCTTCAGGTTCCACGAAGGAACATTCACCCTACGGGTCCAAGAAACCGTCTACCCTACGGGTTGGTAAAATCCACCCTTCGAGTTCTACGAGCGAACATCCGCCCTGCGGGTTGGGAATACCGTGCCGGCCGAAATTGTGGAAGACACGGCTACCTGGCGGACTGCATCGACATCCTGGAGCCACAAGATAAGTCGAACCCTGCGAAGGCCTTCGGAAACCGTACTTGCTGCCCGAAGTTGCCACACCCACGACCCCCAAGTGCTCAATTCTAATAAACTACTAATTATTTACATTTTAAATTCAATCTTTTCATTTCTCTCTCTCTTCCTGAAAGCCCTCAGCTTTTCACCACCACTCGCTTAATATAGCTTCTTCCTGCCCGGAAATGTTGCCGACAAAGTAAAACAGTAAGTAGCTAAAGAAAATCACAAAAGAAATGTAGAACTTGTTTTTTGCTTTTTAGTTGTATGTTTACTTGGCAGTCGGGTTTTTTGTATTCTTAATAATTAAGTTTATTAACAAAACTGTCGAATTTCAACGGCTAACTCGGGCACACGGCTTTCCAGTACCTATAGTAAATAGTAAATAATATAATCTTCGTTATGGTTCAAGCTATGATTGCTGAATTTACTCAATTTCATTTCTATGTTTTAGTTCATCAGATACAGAGTTATTATTTCTTGCTAAAGATTTTTGAGACTGGGGCATTAATAAGGATAACTTAAGCCCCCATGTAAAACAATAAACTTTATGTCAATATTTACATACGTAAAATGTAATTAGATACATTCTTTCACCATATTCGCTCGTGGCCCCGCGGACTCAGTGTTCTGTAAACGATCACTGCAGTAAGCAACATTTACTATGGCCGGATATGGATGGGTGACCACCACGTGGACCACTTTGTGACATTTATTTACGAGCGTTTCCGTGCTTCGGAAGGCACGATAAGCCGTTGGTCCCGGTTGTCAGTAAAATGACAGTCGTTAAGCCAAGTTGAAGGCCTTACGGGCGGCTTGAAAAATTTCAACTGTGGGTCGTCACAGCCTGCACCCGGGTCGGCAGCGCGTGTGTAGCGCCTCTGGTGTTGCAAACGTCTATAGGCTACGGTTACCAACCTTCCGGTGGGCCGTAAGCTTGTCTGCCACCTAAGTAGTATAAAAAAAAAAAAAAAAAAAAAAAAACCATTATAACTCTTACTTAATATTCACCATATCACTTTAAAAAAAAGTGTAAATTACTATAATTTTATTACGAAAATAAGTATGTCATGTTCATAATAAATTCAATTATAAGTAATAAATAATCTCATACAGTTTCATTTCTCTTGCATAAAATATACCATGTTAATAAAGAATGAGCAATCAAATTTCAACTATATTACAAATGCAGAGGGTAGATTTTTGTAAGATTAGTAAGAGAATAAAAATAAACCATAGAGCAGACAATTGTGTTCCTCCGCACGGATGTAGGCACTTGACTTTGATGCGGGTTGCATTATTACATTCTATGAATACTGTTGACTTGTAATGTTAAACTGATTATAGCAATATTTGTATAGTATTGTGTAATATACGTAAAAGAAAAAGAAAATTATAGGGGGTCGAAAATGATCTGAACTTTTCGAGAGCGCGGCCCAGTGTCGCATTATTGCTCGAGTTGGCCAAACCTGTAAAGTCTCATTAACAGACTTTTATCATAATTTGAAATCTCCATAGTATTTATAACGGTTATCTTAAGAATTCTAAATACGAATTACTTTTTTTTAACTTCAGGAAAACCCTACATGGATGCTATGCCGGACTCCTACCGACTAAAGACCACACGTATCCTACCGAACAGCCTACAGTCGGGAGCCGCGGGTAAACCCTCGGAAAAATACAAATCACTTGAATTAATTGTTACTAAAAATATGTGCCTACTCGCGTAGCGCCGCTGGCTCAGAGCTTTGGAGTATCTTACGCTACGATCAGTCCTGAGTTGGATTGCCGTTTGTGGTATTTTCCATGCTTTATTAGAAGGCACTTTAAGCCGTTGGTAATATGTTTTGTCTTTAAGTCACACAAGAGGCCTATATAAAAAAATAACTGTGAGTAGTCACAGCCTGTTTCTGACCGTTCCAACTGAAGGGTCACTGTTACCACCTATTACGTGGGAAAAAATTCAAAGGGGAAAATTTGAGCCCCATGTGACCCTGCCTATCCGTTCGAGAAATTAAGTGCGACTTATGTATGCACAGAGATTTTCATGTCCTAGTTAAAATCAACTGCAAATTTTATTTAACAGACATTACATTTAACAAGACTGACGTTTTTGACCCTTAGACGGGTAAGCTCTGTAGACTGTCAGCCTCTATGACTAGGGCTTCCTCACACGGGGCTCCCTACCTTCTTTGCAGAAACAGACCCAAGACGACAGCGCGACGTGATAGTCTCAAGCATGCTTCACGCCCCAAGAAGCGAAATAACACCAGAACAACCCCCCAAAAACGCGGGATAGCATCCGAACCCCCTAGGTGAGGTCGCAGTGGTAGCCATAGGTCTGTTGGGAGTCCTGGGGTATCCTTCTGAGGGCTTACCCGGGGCTCCCAACCGTAGGCAGTAGTTATTAGTTTTTAGGCGTTAAGAGTCCGGCATAGCATCCACGATGAATTTTTCACACGTAAAAGAAGAGATGGATGAGCTGGCAGGCAATAATTTCAAAATGTGCTGAAAAGTAGTAAAATCTCAGCGATACCAAATCGAAGACCACGAAATCCAGAATGAAGCTTACGACGCAACTGCAACTATTACAAGATGGCGGGAAAACTACCTGACACAAGACAGGTTTTGAACATCACACATTATTTCTGTCAAGTGTTACGATAAAATTGTGCAATTCATCTACTTATTTGTTGTGTATGACGATTTAAAGCAAACATTCCGTTGCAAAATTTACGCTGGGCAACTGCGTAGTGATATAATAGTTAGGGTTGATACATTTACTGTTGATTAGAGCTTTTGAAATTTATGTGTAAGGGCTTTCACCAAGATTTTTAACATGTTGGTGCATCAAGTATCCTTTTTCAGATTAGGAGATCAGCGGGCCTAAAAAGGCAATATTGTAATATATTATATAATATGAAACATAAAATGACTGCCTCTGTGGCGTAGTCGGTAGTGATACCGCCTGCGGCGCTGGAGGTCGCGGGTTCGATTCCCACCGGAGACAAATATTTGTGTGACCCATAAATGTTTGTCTCAAGAGTCTGGGTGTCTCTATGTATCATATGTATGTATTTAAAAGTAAGTATATGAGTATTAATATCCGTGGTCTGATACCCATAACACAAGCAGGTTATTCCTAGCTTACTTTGGGATCAGATAGCGTTGTGTGAGATGTCCGTAAATATAATTAAATATTATATTATTAAAATGTTGCCTTTTTAGGCCTTCAGTCCAGTAATTCACACTTATTAGAATTACTGTTGACGTTAGACTAATTATTCAAATTATAATATTTTTATTTACGTGACGATGTCCGCTGTTTTGGTTCGCTTAGAGATTTTTTTCTTTCCCGAATCCCATGAGAACGCATGTCAGTGATACAAATGCTGCCTTTATGTTGTTTCAGACTATTATATCTATCCCTGTATCAAATTTCAGCTGCATCCGTTCAGACATTATATAGAGCGTCATTGACTAACAAATAATGAGAAAGGTTATAAACGAGTATAATTCTTCTATACGTGTGTTCGTCCCGTACATCGTCCAAAACGGATGAAGCAATTTAGATGAAATTAGTGGAAAAGGTCCTTTTTCCCTAGGTTCCTGGATGGTTGTATGACACAATTGAACCCGGCAGATAGCACTACTGTTTGGTTCTAATATTATTTACCTACCTAGAGGCTGTCGTCCGGTCGTGTCAACCCTAACAAGTAGATGCCTCGCGGTTCTCTCTCAAAGTGCGTAGTTTACAAGGAGATAATAGTCCGGGCCATAAATGTAGTGCTAACCTTATATAACATTCACTTAGGTGATATCTTTCGCATTTGCATATAAAACGCGAAGTACCTAGTTTGGCCTAGATATTTAATCTGTTTGTGACTTCAGAGCAATGGTTTTGTAATTAGAGAATGATTTTAGAACATGCACTGTTGGTACTACTCTAGGGTTACCAAATCTAAGTACTTAAGGTACTCATGTGAAAACTAGTTGATGCGCGCGGCTTTGCCCGCGTGAAATTTGGTTCCTGTTCCCGCTTCCCGTGGGAACATTTTCCCGGGATAAACAGGGTAGCTTATGTGTTATTCCAGACTATACTCTATCCCTGTACCAAATTTCAGCCAGATCCATTCAGCCGTTAGAGCGTGATTGAGTTACAAACATCCAAACATCTTCACGAACTTTCACATTTATAATATTAGTAGGATATAGCTCGTATCTACACACAAATTTATCTAATCCTTATATAAAAACTGATGGCCTCGATTGTATAGCTTTATTAAGTTACTAGCGGACGTCACGCTGTTTCACCCGCGTAGTTCCCTTTCCCGTGAAAATACGGGAATAAAATATAGCCTATGTTCATCGCAAAGAGTCTAGCTTTCCAACAGTGAAAGAATTTTTCAAATCGGTCCAGTAGTTCCGGAGCCTATTCGTTACAAACAAAAAAACAAACAAACAAAAAAACAAAAAGACAAGAAAACAAATCTTTCCTCTTTATAATATTAGTATAGATGTGTATACCTATATCACTCAATCAATCAAATAAATCTATAGCAGTTCGTAGTTCACGGTTGGACAAAGGTCTGTCCCCACATTCACAAAAGCGTATGAAAGAACTCTAGTATTAGGTACTTTGCTGTTCAACAGTACCTCATATTGCACTCAGTCAACTAGGCAATATCATCTATTCTAATATTAAAAAGAATAAAGATTTGATTGTTTGTTTGCATCGAATAGGCTCCGAAACTACTGGACCGATTTAAAAAAATCCTTCACTGTAGGAAGTCACACTCTTTGCGGTGAACATAGGGTATATTTTATTTTTGTACACCCACGGGAACGAGAACTACGCGGGTGAAACCGTGTGACGTCCGCTAGTCACTAAATAAGGATAAAAAAATGTAAAATTAAATCTACATCTAGCTAAAGGATCAAACTTAACTTATAAGATCGTTTCACATTTACATAAGTACAGAAAAACTTGAAATGAAGTGCGTTTGTCAACAGATATGACTTACAAAAGACACTATTTCAATTTCCTGCGAAAACGTATTTCAAATACAAGTAAAAGTCATTTGATAATCAAAGTCGTGACTGTGTCGCCGTCCTAATTATAATTGTGTAGTGCATAGTGTAGGAAGCCTTAGAATATGGGTCGGATTGGTTGTGAAACTAGTGCACTGGACTCGAGTCGGACGCCTAAAATGTTCCCATACCTACAAACGGAAAGGAACACTGTGAAAACATGTGCAACGTATTGTTGTTCTCAATGTGGAAGAGTACAAGTGAATTGTTTGAACTCTTCCACAATATTTAATTGATAAATCCGACCGATTTCACTGTATTCTCGTGGAACGTTAAAATTACCACTATATCTTTTAAAGAAAGTCTTCAAACGAAAGCAGTTAGGTTTACAAAATAAATTTTGTGGAACAGTTCTAGTGGTTCAAATGTGTGTGAAAATTGTACCAAGTGCCATCAATCAACTGTAACATAATTTATTACGATATCGTTCTTAAGCCTACCAATGTTTTTGGGCACAAGCCTGTGTGCATGGCGCAGCTACTTGTTAACGAATGAGAACATGGTGGGTTAAAGGAAAAATAAAGAAATCCCTCTATCAACCCATGGCCATCGTACATAACGACCAATCACTGTCCTAAAATATATTTAATTGTGATTGATTTGACTTACAAAAGACACTATTTCAATTTACACTATTTATTTTATTTTATTGTGAGTAGTCTACATAGATGTGATAGGTTAATTTGATTTATATAGCAGACTGCCCAATTTATATGAAGCAAGAAGACAAAATCAATATTGCTATGGTCTGTCTACGGTTAGCAGTGAAAACACGTGGAACTCTGCAACCTTGCTATGTACGTAATGAGCGCTGAAAAGATGATTGAAAAAGATAGGAATAGGACAAAGAAAAACTAAATCCACGAGTAGCTAAGTTACAATGCGCAATTTTAGCCGCCCGCCATCTAGTCTGCATACTCTACATTTTATCCCATAGACTGGACATTTACGTAATGTAGATCTATATCAGTTTTATAGTAGGTATGTTCGCTGTTGCACTGTGAGAATCTTATTGAATACGCTAGCTGCTGTTTGTATGTAGGTTAGTGTACTTTCACTGAAGTTAGGAATTTGATGGATAGCGGCTATACAAGGACTATTACTTCATTGATTTGTATTTTGGAATTTTAAGGATGGAACTGTTTGTCAACTAGCTATGCCCTCAACTTCGATGTGGCATACTTCAAAGCAAAACTTCAGTCTCTTTCTTATCAAATCAAATATTTTTTATCTCATTGGAGGTTGAATTTTCTTTTATTAGTGGTTAGGTTACAAGTAGGTTAGCCAACCCACAAAAGTACAAGTTTCTAGGAGAAGCAGTTTTGGCCCTAATTTCGACTGTCAACCGTTAATTTAACTAACATTTCTGCTTTTTTATATTTGCTAATATGTTTTCTATCTATCTATCTACCTATCTAGAAGACATTTTACTAAAGATTTGAACATCTATCTATCTAAATAAAATATATATAACTCAAAGGTGACTGACTGACTGACATAGTGATCTATCAACGCACAGCCCAAACCACTGGACGGACTGGGCTGAAATTAGGCATGCAGGTAGATGTTATAACGTAGGCATTCGCTAAGAAAGGATTTTGATAAATTCTACTCCCAAGGGGATAAAATACGGAAAGCGGGAACGGGAACAAATTATACGCGGGCGAAGTTGCGGGCATCAGCTAGTGAGTGAATAAAAGAATAAGGCGGCCAGTCACGACATCTATAAACATCAGTACTTGACGTCAATCTAAGTGCTGTTAGCCACTATACGTCACGTAACACCACCGTGTATGCGTGTTTCCTAGACCTCAGCCGCGCATATGACCTGGTCAATTATGATATTCTTTGGGCTAAGTTAACAGCGTCCCAGGTGTCTAGCAACGTGGTAGATCTGTTGAGGTACTGGTACGGAAACCAAACTAATGCTGTAAAATGGGGCGACACGACTTCTAGCAATTATAGGCTAGAGTGCGGGGTACGCCAGGGGGGGGTGACCTCTCCGGACCTCTTTAACCGGTATGTGAACGGTTTGATCGGGGAGCTGAGGGGCACCAAGATCGGATGCCATATTGGAAATGTATGTTTCAATAATCTGAGCTATGCAGATGACATGGTGCTCCTCTGTCCCTCAGTCAAGGGTCTGAGAAGGCTGCTTTCAATCTGTGAGCATTATGCTAATGAGCACGGACTGAAGTATAATGTCTCTAAGACCGAGATGATGGTGTTCGCAGCAGGTCGGGGTCCGGATAGGATACACAATGTGTGCCTGAATGGTGAGGCGGTTAGGGTTGTTAACCGATTTAAATACTTGGGCCATTTGTTGACGGAGCGTCTACACGATGATGCAGACATTGAGAGGGAGAGGAGAGCTCTTGCCATCAGAAGCAACATGCTTGCGCGCCGATTCTCTAAATGCAGTACTGACGTTAAGACCACGCTATTTAAAGCTTATTGCTTGTGCATGTACACATGTCAGTTGTGGACTGTATTTACACGGAAAGCGATGAGTAGAATAAGAGTCCAGTATAATGATGCATTCCGGGCTCTTATGAGGTTACCGCGATGTTGCAGTGCGTCAAGCATGTTTGCGGAAGCAAGGGTACCGGACTTCTTTGCTATAATGAGGGCAAGAGTAGCATCCTTTTGGGATAGACTGAGACGCTCCAAAAACAGAATTCTTGTGGCTGTCTCTGATGACATAAGGAATCCGATTTTTAAATATTGGGTTTCCGTTCATATGGACGAAAACAAAAAGTGACAGTAGGTATGTAGACTGTCTATGTACATACTTGAAATGATTTTAGTTATTTTATACCTATTATTTTAGTTAATTATTATGTATTCATTATTATTTTGTATTTCTTATTTTCTTATTTTTTTAATTGTACTGACTAGCACCCCTATACAGTGTGTCATTGGAATGTATTGATAATTATTATTATTATTATGTATTAACCAATATGGGTTTAATAGCCTGCAATAAACGATTTTTATTTTATTTATTTATTTAAGTGAAAAATATAACACGCCGTCCACACTGACACGTTCCTAAGACATTAGTAATCAGTTGGCCAGGGTGTCACGTAATCCACTTGTGCGGTTAATAACTGGGTATAATACGTTTTATGAGGGTTGTAGCATTTATTTTCTATAGATGCAGTATTCAGGATGTGAAAGCAGCCTTATCTAGTTATATTTTTTTAATCGGTTGTCAGTGGTGACATTTCTGCTGTCAGAATGACAGGATGTCATAAGGACGAGTGACGAATCGTTTTTGCAAGGAATGAAAGCTGGTTTTAGATGAAAATTCGAGACGATTCCACGTGAGAGAGGGGATAAAGCCCTGATACAAGGTTCCGAGTCTTTTTTGACCATCGGCTAAGGACGAGGGATTGATATTACTCTGAGTGGCACGCCTCAATTTTTCTTTGGAGGTTGTTAGTTGCAACATGAGGACCTGTTAAGGAATTAGTCTGAGTTAACTTATTCTCTTCGGAAGGAGTTGGACTCTGTGTCAACCTACACCCGGGATACCGGTAAGCGTCATTTCTTGTTTGCTAAGCGGTTCGAATTTCGTCGGTCGCGATGTCAGTTATTTCATTTGTCGTTTACTTGTCATAACAGGGTTTTTTTACTACGGGGAAAAGCGGCCCGTCCACGGTTGGCAGAGCCACACCCAATGACACGTGGACTACATGAGCGAGGTGTTTTGAGAGGGACCAGCCGCCTCCACGTGGCATTCTCGGGCTGTGCTGCTCTCAGCTTACTCAAGGCCAGTAATTGTCACCCTATTACAGTGTAGTTAGCTGCTTACCCGTTCTACCTGCTCACGCGGCAGTGGTCTATTAAGTGGAATTAGACTTTATTTCTGTGTACCTGTGATATTTGTGTCTATCAGTGAATAAGCTCTCTGTGTGTCTCTGTGTATCTCTGTGTACTTAGTAAATATATGTGTGTACACCCTATTGTCTGTTTTCGTCAGAGCCCTAGCCTACCCTTGCACACAGACTGGAAACTCAGAAATAAGGCGCCCTGGGATAGAGTTCTCTGCATAGCTACCTCACGCTAGTTGGTGAGTAACACAGAACATCTTTGGGTTACAAATTGGCTCCCAACGTAGTGGCAAATCTCTGGGTCTACTCTGCGGTAGTCTCAGTCTGGTGTGTGTGCATAGGTGGTTATCTCTGGCGAAACCATCCTGTAATATCGTCCGAGACGCTCCAGGACGTTAATTGGTGGTGCTAGCAGCTAAGCACAAAACCTTCCCTTTCGTCTTCTTCCAGCTCCCTACATCTTTGGCTGGAAAAGACACAAAATTCTAAATTCAAAAATTTAAAATAGCTGTGATTTTGGAAAAACTTTTTGATTTTATTTGGCATACCCACTTCTTTTTCTTATTGTGTTTTTTTTCTTTTCTTATGGTGCACACATGTATTTATTATATTATTAGTGTAGATTAATATATAATATATATTATCCTATAGCTTCACCTTGTAAGGTAAACTTAGTGAATCTCTCTGTGTTAACTTAGTGAATTTCTCTGTGTAACTTAAAACTTTTTTATAAGGTGTGTACATACCTTGTAATTTTGAATGTTAACCTGAACTGTGTTATCAGAAAATTTAGAAACTTTTCTCTCTTAATATACCCTTAATCTTTGTTAAATTCTAAAAGTCAATTTGAAACATAATTACCTAACTTAGTACACTTTGTTGTAACTCAATTTACATTTTTACTTTGTAATTGATCCCTATCTGTGCCATTTTATCTTTATAATTGTTGTAAGTAAATTTTTACATAATGGCACAGATGAAAAAATATATTAATTATTTAAGAAAGGATGAACTTGCTAACGAGCTGTCCCACATGGGTATTTCAGTGGAACCGGAAACGACAGTGTCTGGCCTTCGGAGTGTGCTAAGAGCGGCACACCGACTCGTCCGTCGAGGTAGCATCAAAGCGAGTGCTCCGGTACCCGCTGATGCATCGGCTGAGCTCTCGATCTGCCTCCCGAAGGTGTCCGAGCTGGAGGAGGCTATTCAGTCAGGTGACATCTTCATTAATAAGGGTAGTCGTCTTAGGGTGTCCCTCAGGGCCAACTACTTATTGAGTAGGTTAGCTCGTTGTGGTCTGGATTGCCCCGACCTGGTGGATATTCGTGGTAGGCTAGTGAAGATCATCGCTAGGGCTGAACCCAGTAGTGATTCTGAATCCGAAGGTTCGGATGATGATGGTGATGATCCTTCGGGTCGTGACCAGGTGGAATATACTTCACCAGTAGTGAGAGAGGACCGCTCGGTGCGAGCTAGTTCAAGTAGGAATAGTTCTACATGTAACATAGTGTATAAAGAACGTCCCCTTAACTTATGTTCATTTAACTTAAAATATGATGGTTCTACTTGTGTACGTGTGTTTTTAGAGAGATTAGAGGAACTTAGATGTGCTCGGGAGGTTACTAAGCCTAGACTCCTTATGGCTTTCTCCGACCTGTTGGATGGACCGGCTTTGTCTTGGTTCCGTACAAACAAAGCTAACTTCATCTCATATGAGGATCTTATTAGTGAGCTTAGAGATACCTTCGATATTCCTGATTATGATTACCGCCTCAGGAACGAGATAAGACAGCGTACACAAGCCCGCTCTGAGTCCTTGGTTAACTATATATGTACAATGCAAGCCATGTTCTCAAGGTTGTCATGTAAGATGCCCAGTGAGGAACAGCTGGACATTCTCATGCACAACATTAGACCTGACTACATGAAGGAACTGGCCTTGCATGATGTCAACTCTGTAGATGACTTGAGACGTTTGGGTAAGCGCTTGGAGCTTGCGCGTACTAGGGCAGACGCTTTCCATGAGCCTGCTCTTGACAAGTTTGAGATTACATCTGACTTACACCAGCTTAAGAACAAAGGTGTACAAAAGCCCGCTAAGCAGGTGTCTGCAGTGGAGACGCCGGTTACCCCCCACGATCGCAAATGCTTTCGTTGCGGCGGGGGCGGTCACACTGCATACAGCTGCACACAGTCAAGGGAGCTGGTGTGTTTCCGGTGTGGTCTCAAAGGAGTCAAGACCCCAGACTGCTCACACTGTACTAGCAAGTCAAAAAACGCGTAGGCCAGGGCCTTATTAGGAACTCTGTGCATTACTCTGTATCTGAGTCTATTTCTGATAAGGTCCTGTTTCCTAAACGGGATAGTGACATTAGACCGTATCTAGTTGTTAAGGTTTTAAATTTAAATGTCTTAGGCCTTCTAGATTCCGGTGCCTCCTGCTCTATACTAGGTAAGGGAGCGCACCGCATCTTCTTGGAACTGGGTTTTGATCTTGTGAGTATCAATCCTACTTTTCGTATTACAACTGCAGACAGCACTCACTTGCAATGTCTGGGTTGTATCTCTTTGCCAATTGAGTACAATTCGGTTATCCGAGTTGTCAAGTTCTATGTTGTCCCAGGTATAACCACCTCCATGATATTTGGAGTGGATTTCTGGCAACAATTTAAGTTAAGTGATAAGTTAATTTTACAAAATATTAGTCTTGATAGCTTTAGTGATAATAATCCTATCGAGTCTGTGTCCCTTAACGGTGGCCTCGAGGATTACGACAACTTGACAACTAAACAAAGGTGTGTAATCAACGAGGTCATTGAAAAATTCGACTCGTTGAACACTGATAAGGTGGGTTTAGGTCGGACCTCACTTGTGCACCATGTCATTGACACTGGTGACAGCAAGCCGATCAAGCAGCGTTATTATCCGCTCTCTCCCCTTAAGCAGAAGGCCCTGGAAGCCGAGCTGGACCGAATGCTGGAGATGGGAGTAGTGTCCCCGTCTCAGTCCGCCTGGAACTCTCCAGTGGTCATGGTGGAGAAGGCGAACGGCGACCTCAGATTGTGCTTGGACTCTCGCAAGCTGAACTCTGTGTCAAAGAGTGACGCCTACCCCTTACCCTATATCAATCAAATCTTGGACCACCTTAATAACGCTAAGTATTTAACTTCTGTAGATTTGAGTGCGGCTTACTGGCAGATTCCATTTGACTCACCCCAGTCTGCTGAGAAGACTGCTTTTACGGTTCCCCGGAGAGGATTATTCCACTACAATTCGATGTGCTTCGGTCTTGTCGGGGCCAGTGCCACGATGCAACGCCTCATGGACCGTCTGTTTGGTCCCGAGTTCGACAACAAGGTATTTGCGTTTCAGGATGACATAGTCTGTGTGTCCAGCACCTTTGAGGAGCATGTAGAGCTCTTACATAGAGTCTATCAGCAACTCAAGGATGCTGGCCTAACTATTAACATGAAAAAATCCCACTTTTGTCGGAGTGAACTCAAATACCTGGGGTATTATGTGGACAAACATGGCCTACGGACAGACCCGGGTAAAGTTGAGGTTATCCTCAACTATCCCACCCCTTCTAACCCTAAGGAGGTTAAGAGATTTCTGGGAATGGCCGGCTGGTATCGTCGCTTTGTTAACAACTTCTCGAAGATTAGTAAACCTCTGTGCAAACTGACTTCTACGAACCTTAAGTTCGAATGGACCCCTGAGGCTGAACAGTCCTTTAACCTGCTAAAGTCAGCCTTGGTTTCTGCCCCTATATTAAAAATGCCTAACTTTGAGATGCCCTTCCGCATTCTTAGTGACGCGTCAGCTTACTCAGTTGCTGCTGTACTGTCACAAACTCACGATGGTGTTGAGCACCCTATCGCCTACTGTAGCCGTTCTCTTAACAAGAATGAGGTGAACTACAGCACAACTGAGCGAGAACTTCTGGCCGTGATTTTCGCTTTGGAACAATTTCGACAGTACGTCGAAGGCCAAAAATGTACGGTCGTCACGGATCATTCATCTCTTCTGTGGTTCCATAAGCTAAAAAATCCCACGGGTCGTCTAGCACGTTGGAGCATGAGGCTCAGTCAATTCGATTTTGACATAGAGCATCGAAAAGGTAAAGACCACGTTGTACCTGATGCTCTGTCTCGTATCAAAATTGATTCCCTCGATGCAGTACCCACTAAAGACCCGTGGTATGACCACACCATGAATAGTGTTCGGAAGAACCCTAGGAAGTCACCAAATTATGACATTCGTGACAACCTTCTATATAGGTTAACTAAAAATAAATATTCTTTGACTTCAGACTTTGACTGGAAGCTGGTGGTACCTCAGGAGGATCGCTTGCCCCTGCTCTCTAAGTACCACGATGACACACTTAGTGCCCATGGTGGCGTTTGGAAGACGCATAAAAGGTTAGCCCTAAATTATTACTGGCCCAAGATGTACGAGGACGTCAAAGAATATGTTGGGAATTGCGAAACATGCAAGCAGTACAAACCCGTAAATACGTCTCGTCCCGGCCTAATGGGTAGCCCGAAGCGGGTTTCGAAGCCATTCGAAGCTATCTCTGTCGATCTGCTTGGTCCCTTTCCCACTTCGAGCAATAGAAACGTACACCTGATCGTGGTCTCCGACTACTTTAGCAAATACGTCATGTTGTGCCCTGTTCGGGTTGCCACAGGCGCTGTAGTCGCGAGGTTCATAGAGAAGAGTGTGTTTCTCGTGCACGTAGTCTGCAAGACTATTTACATGGATAATGGCCCTCAGTTTGTGAGTAAGCCATTTAAGGATCTGTTGGCTAAATACAATGTACCTAATATATATTATAACCCTAGGTATCATGCCCAAACTAATCAGGCGGAACGAGCTATTCGTAATGTTGTTCAAGCGATCTCATGCTATGTGAAGTCGCAACACAAGTCTTGGGATCAGTTCTTGGTTGAGATACAGTGTGCTTTAAACACTGCAGTTAACGAAGCAACTCGTTTCACCCCTTACTTTTTGGTACATGGTAGGGAATTTATTGGGGATGGAGTGTTATACAGGCAGACAGATATCGCGTGCCATCCTACTTCAGTCTCTGTAGACGATCCATCAGCCTTCGGTGTCAAGCTGAGAGAAATACAACGCATTTACGACCAGGTGAGGAAACATTTGAACGTTGCCCACCAGCGTAATGAAAAGTATTACAACCTCAGAAAAAGGCATGTAGAGCTGAAAGTGGGACAGATAGTTTACAAACGCACGTTCTACCTGTCCAACAAGGCCAAGAATTTTACTTCTAAGCTAGCTCCTAAGTTCCTTAAATGTGTGGTGACTGCTAAACGATCCCCTTTAGTATATAGGCTGTCAGATCTGGACGGTAAGGATCTTGGGGAGTACCATATCAAGGACATCCTGAAGTATCAGGAGGAGCAGTCTCCAATACCTAACGTAACTACATAGCACTGTTTCTCTAGTTTATTAAACCAGTGCTATGTGATCATTATGTAAGACTATTTTAATCTTTTGTTTGTATTTCTATATGTGTACGTGACTTTAAATTGTCACGTTGTAGTTTCTTCTATGCACCGCACCGAGCGTTTTTCTCTCATTCGCTTCTTAGTACTCTACATTATCCTGAGAGCTTGGGTAGTGTTAGGGTATCGGCAGTGAGTAAAGGGAGCATTCGTTTTCTATGAAGGGCATTAGACTCTAGTTACTTAGCCTAACCGGTACACGAGTCAGTGTCTAGTTAGGTACATAGGAGGATCTTTCTTTGGTATTGTAATGGTCGTAGTCAGCTGGTGTTTGAAGGACCTAGCTGGTTGTCTTTGTTTATTAGTCAGTACTTTTCTGTTTTCTTTATTGTGTATTTCCAGCGTGTCATATCCGCAGGAAATACTATTAAAGGGGGGGTGGTTGTAGCATTTATTTTCTATAGATGCAGTATTCAGGATGTGAAAGCAGCCTTATCTAGTTATCTTTTTTTAATCGGTTGTCAGTGGTGACATTTCTGCTGTCAGAATGACAGGATGTCATAAGGACGAGTGACGAATCGTTTTTGCAAGGAATGAAAGCTGGTTTTAGATGAAAATTCGAGACGATTCCACGTGAGAGAGGGGATAAAGCCCTGATACAAGGTTCCGAGTCTTTTTTGACCATCGGCTAAGGACGAGGGATTGATATTACTCTGAGTGGCACGCCTCAATTTTTCTTTGGAGGTTGTTAGTTGCAACATGAGGACCTGTTAAGGAATTAGTCTGAGTTAACTTATTCTCTTCGGAAGGAGTTGGACTCTGTGTCAACCTACACCCGGGATACCGGTAAGCGTCATTTCTTGTTTGCTAAGCGGTTCGAATTTCGTCGGTCGCGATGTCAGTTATTTCATTTGTCGTTTACTTGTCATAACAGGGTTTTTTTACTACGGGGAAAAGCGGCCCGTCCACGGTTGGCAGAGCCACACCCAATGACACGTGGACTACATGAGCGAGGTGTTTTGAGAGGGACCAGCCGCCTCCACGTGGCATTCTCGGGCTGTGCTGCTCTCAGCTTACTCAAGGCCAGTAATTGTCACCCTATTACAGTGTAGTTAGCTGCTTACCCGTTCTACCTGCTCACGCGGCAGTGGTCTATTAAGTGGAATTAGACTTTATTTCTGTGTACCTGTGATATTTGTGTCTATCAGTGAATAAGCTCTCTGTGTGTCTCTGTGTATCTCTGTGTACTTAGTAAATATATGTGTGTACACCCTATTGTCTGTTTTCGTCAGAGCCCTAGCCTACCCTTGCACACAGACTGGAAACTCAGAAATAAGGCGCCCTGGGATAGAGTTCTCTGCATAGCTACCTCACGCTAGTTGGTGAGTAACACAGAACATCTTTGGGTTACAGGGTCAGGGGAAATATATTTGTCGTTGGTATTGGTTTTTAGCTATTGATCTATATAGAACTCGTGCTTGATAAGGAAAAAGGCAGTTGTGTTAGGACTCATATTAAAAACTTCCCTTAGATATAGCTTAATTTAGGTTTTCTTAATGTCATTGAATAAAATTATTATAGTTATTTTTAGTACAAACAGGCTTGAAAATTTTATTGTAATTGTACCTAGCTGAGTTGAATCTAACCCAGGACCTAAGCGCGGCAGTCGATTACACTACCATGCCACTGAGGCGATCAATGGTTGGACATACCTAAGTATTATATTGATCTTGCAAGGGTACTCAAGGGTGACCTGACCACTGACAAGAACAAACCCACCTCCCCCTCATGGCTTGTTCCAACCTACTGGTTAAGTGGTTATACAAGCCGAATCACGAGAGATGCGTGCCGATACCAGTGGCTCAATTGGATACGCGCATTTCTCCCTACAAATTGTATTCTTTATCCTTGTCCCAAATATCTACCTCGCACCCTGCGTGAACAACACACGTAAGCTTTAGGACCTTAAGCCCGCCTTGTGCACACCTTTCGGTGACCACTAGGTACCCTCCACCTCACATGGTCATTCCTGCCTCACGGCGTACTGACCGAATCGCGGGAGAGCGCCCGTTGCGGTCTGCTTAATGCTTTTCTCCGCGTGGGCATTTCTTGACTTCCTACAAATCATTTCCATTGCCAGCTCGATTCTCCCCTATCGGGGCTGGCTTTGTACCTTAATATCCCCCCCTTCTGGGGCTGACGAACAATACGAGTACACAGTACCGCGCGTCCTGCTGAACTTGATTTCTTCGAAAATATTATCAATCTTCGTAAACGCGCCGAATGTTGTGCCAAGAATGTGCAAACCTTTCGGTGACCAGTGGTTAGTAAACAAAACGTAAGTAGGTACCACTTACTTCAATATCCTGCCAGCTTCAGGGTTCCTATAGATGTCACATTTGTGCAGCGGTCTCGCCGGGTCTCCAGGTATGAACTGGCCGGTGCGCTCGCAGATAGAGCGGTGAATTTGGAACTGCAGGATGGTGCTCACGAAGTATCTGTGGACAAGGAAATTGAAAGAATGTAAAAGGGTTCTTAATATTGCTGAAATCGTGATAAGTATCTAGTCAGTCTAGTGTGTAGAATATCAAATTATACTAGGTATATCCCCGTATACCTATATTTTATCTTCAACTAGCGGAGGTCACGTGATTTCAACCGCGTAGCTTAAGTTCCCGTGGGAATATGGGAATAAATAGTATTTATAGACATAGTTTTTAGATTAATTAATACATCATCGTATAAAGAGCATTTAAAAGAATAACCCGCTGAGTTTCTTGCCAGTTCTTCTTAGGTGGGTCGCGTTGTGAACTGGTGGTAGAGTTTTGTTTTATATTCTGGACGTTTTACAAACGCATCTGTATAATGCCTAAGTAAATAAATGATTTTTGAATTGAATTGAATTGAAAATATAGCTAATGTTCACGGGGGATAGTGTAGCTCCCAACAGTGAAAAAATTTTTCAAATCGGTTTAGTAGTTTCGGAGCCTATTCGATGCAAACAAACAAACAATCAAATCTTTCCTCTTTATAAAATTTGTCTCCAAAGAGGAGGTAAAGGCGAAGGAGACCATTAGCCCACATTTCACCATATACGAGAATAGGTATGCATTTTGTCCCACGTAATAGGTAGGTAGAGGACTGTTCGCCGTGTTGAAGACAGTCGTAAGGTAGGTAATGTTCTAAATTTTCCAACTGCTCATAAGGCATTCAACTAAGCTTCACCAGCTTAACGTATGTCGTTACTGTTCAAAATTTTCCAACTGCCCATAAGGCCTTCAACTTAGCTTAACCAGTATAACATTTGTCGTGTTATTGGCAACCGACATCAACAGCCAACATGCCTTGAAGCAAAGAAAAACTCATAATTAAAAATGCTAAAAAGTGGTCACCCATCTGAAGACCATCGTAAGACCACGCAGTGATGGTTTACCAAGACATTGAGCCATTGCGACTGTCTGACCTACCTCAGGAGCCGTGATCATTCACAGAACACCAAGTAAACGAGGCTTTTTTTTAACGTGAGGGAAAATTCTGTATGGATGCTGTGCCGGACTCCTACCGACTAAAAACCTCACGTATTCTGCATAACAGCCTACTGTTGAGAGCTCCGGGTAATCTCTCAGAAGGCTACCCCAGGATTCCCAACAGACCTATGGCTACCACTGCGGCCTCACCAAGGGGGAGGAGTGTTCGGGTGCTATCCCGCGTCTTTGGGGGGTATTTCGGGTGTTATCGGGGGGGGGGGGGGGGGTCGTGTATTCGCCACGTAACGCTGTCGTCTCTCACCCATTCAGGAGCAGTGATCTTTTATAGAACACCAAGTAAACGAGGCTACGTGCGTTCAGAAACTCACAATCGAAATCAATAAATAACGGGCAATGCAATCCTATCGTACTTTGCCATTAAGTGCTGAGTAATCTACAAAATTAATAAACGTCTTATTTGTAGAGTACTAAATGCATTACACTTAATATATTAAGTGTAAATGCATTTAGTAGCGTAGATAGTAGACATTTTGCACTAATTGCTTTAATACATTATCAGACTCCGGGACTCGCTTCAAACAGTCCTCAGCATCTCTAGTAGACAAGAATTATAATACCTATTATGTTCCCTGTGAGAGCTACTACATAGAATAATTATATTATCTGTGCTACTACTACTGTAATACAGAAGTGAAAACATAAATGAATCAAATACATATTTTGGGACATTTTTATAAAGCGTCGTCAAATTAGTATATCTAACTCGACGCCTTGAACAAAATGAAAATTATTTTCCACACTCGCGCCCCTACTTACTATAGGTAGGTACTAGAATAAGTATCAGTTCTAGCAGATCTAGTTTTGTAATGTATACATTTCCTAATTCGATTCTAGCTGTACATATTTAACGTATTAGGTAACGACTTAATAATTTTCATTGAAAGATTCAATGATAAAAGGTTCTGAACGCCATTTTCCTCAACATGACATGTGTAACGAATTGATGATGTAACAGACTTACAGCGACATCTAGTTGCGAGTAGTCGAACTATTTTTTTTACTACATACTCCTGTTTGCATTGAACACCACGAGAGCAATACCTACATAATTAATGGTTTTTCTGTATTTAGAACTAGATTCCCCCGGCTTCACGCCGCTCTTTGATAAACTTACTAATCATTGAACTAGGTTCGTTATTTACAATTTTATTTAAATTAATCTTCCTCAGAGTAGATAGCAGTGTATTCATGTCTTCAGTTGCGTAAAATATAAATTTCAGAAATGCGATAAAAATGTTACTGAAGCCTTTTTTTTTTTTTTTTTTACGTGTGGAAATCCTACATGGATGCTATGCCGGACTCCTACCGACTAAAACCACACGATGCTCTACAACTGTCTACGGCCGGGAGTATCAATGGAGTTTGAAGAATAACAAGGAAAATTCACGGCGTTATATCATTTATCAACAATTTATGCGCGTTGTCGAACCTTCTATATGTTTAATGAAACTCCATTATTACACATAAACACTCGAAAATAACTTAGTTTGGAAAAATTATACAACGGAAAGTTGACATTTGCAGCATCAATTTTTTTTACGGTCACTGGTCTGGGGTCACGGGCCCTTCAGCCTAATAGACAATCGAAATAGTTACTGTCAAATAATGATCTACATGTCAAATTAAGTTATTATTTATTGTGTTCTATGATATGGTTACTAATGAAACCGTGAATGAGTTACGGGTAGTTTTAATTGATCGTTTCGCATCACAATTCTGCGTTGTTCCAATAACACGAGCGGCCATTTTTCTGGCTCACTAAGTGCTTGTGTGTGTAGAAATTAACCCAGTTCGGACTGTGATGAAATGTTATGATGATGGTACACGTTGCGTGTTTTATCATCAATATGATTGCTACGTTTATCCTGTGGTACGAGATTCGTCATAATCCTAGCGTTAGTCTCGGTTATATAAAAATCCTGCGCTACGATTTCAAGGCGTATTTTACATTTGAAATATTGGCAATTCATTCCGTGCGACGTCAAGATTTATGAAAAGTAAACTAAGTTAATTTAGAAGTAGGTACTTAGTTATTTTAAGAAGCATATTAAGTGCAAGTAATTCATTATGATTTTCACAAAACATGCTTATCAAGTCTTAAATTATAAGACTAAACTAGTTTTTTTAATCATTGGACTTAACCCTTTTTATATTAGTGTATTTTATTTTATACTTGCTGATGCCCGCAGCTTCGCCCGCGTGAAATTTGTTCCTGTGGGAACTTATTCCTGGAATAAAAAGTAGCCTATGTGTTATTCCAGACTATAATGTATCCCTGTTCCAAATTTCAGCCAGATCAGTTCAGCGGTTTGAGCGTGAAAGAGTAAAACACATCCACACTGACAAACTTTCGCATTTATAATATTAGTATGATGTAAGTAAAGGTAGATTAGATTATATTTCTTCCAGTGAAGATAGAATCTTACTAATATTACAAATGCGAAAGTTTGTGAGTGTGAATGTTTGTTACTCTTTCACGCTCGAATGGCTGAACAGATATGGCTGAAATTTGGAACAGGGATACATTATAGTCTGCAATAACACATAGGCTACTTTTTATCCCGGAAAAAAATTGTACGGGAAGCGGGAACGGGACAAATTTTACGCGGGCGAAGCTGCGGGCATCAGCTAGTCTTAAATAATATGAAGTGTGTGTGAGTTTTGTGCAGCTGTGGAAAATTCAACCGACGCGACGTCACATCCTTTTTTTTTCAAGAAAATCATCTTAATAAGAAAAGTTTTAAGCTTACTCCAGTTTCCGAGTTTAACTTTGGATGTAACCGTTTCCTAACTTTAATATCAGCGATGATGAAGTAATTTAATACATTTGCCCATTAATAATCTCGCAATTCTCATTCGAAGGGTTAGTAAAAGTTAATTAAGTTACAAGTAGTAACATAAGTAATTATAAACATACAGGATTGCTACAATTTATTATTGTTGGTAGTCAAATTAAACCTCAGTAGGTACTTCTTAGAATTAGATGCCATAAAAATGTTTAGCATTGCATTTATTTTATGATAGATTAAAGTTCAAAAGTCACTCAAAGTTCATGTAGCTCAGTGTTTTAATCTGTAAGCAGTCACTACGTTAAGCAAAGCATCCTCGTACACTACTGTATGGCCGAGGATCTGAGAATAAGGGCTCTTTTAATGTCATGAGTGATTTCGTACGCATGCTGGCCTTGCCCGCATCACCGTACCGTCTCACCCGAGCTCCACGAGCATGCGTGTGAAATCACGCATGACACTAAAAGTGCCTTAAGGCTGCAATGTTCGACCTTGACAAATCCTAAGGCAATTCGAACGATTGCAGCGTACGCTTTTGCGGGTATTCATTCAATTCTAATACATTATATTACTGTTAAAAAATCTGATGGGTTTTAAGAAAAAATATATACGTAAAATATTGTTCTAAAACCTATATCTATTTTATGACAAGTTTTTTATGAGAATTAAACTCATTTATTTAGATAAAAAAAGTACATTACTTGTTAAGATTTTTGCAGTATTTCTCATTTTTTGAGAGCGATTTCGATCGAAAAAGTATTCCTAATCGTGTTTTGATAACGTATCAAAACACGATTAGGAATACTTTGGCAAGAGTATCTAATAAATTACAATAATATAGTTTTTTCAGATCAAATCGAAGAATATTTCCTAGTATAAAGTTCACTCCAAGATGAGTCTCTTTCGAACATACAAGCCTTAATGGGTTTACTGCTCGCCGTTCTTAAAAAAGCAGATTAAGGCGATAGCGTGTATCATTGCCTTCTCAAAGATGTGGCATAGTCGTCTCTTCAAGATGTGGAATAGTCTCCCCTCCAACAAGAAGATGGGATAAGACCCGATTCTCTCAAGAGAGACTGCAAAGTTCAAAGTCTGTATCGACTGCTGTCGATCTACTCTGAAGACTCGCCCGCGACTCCTGGCCGAACGCAGCACCCTGTGGTTTAGCTATAGGCCTCTTGGATATCGTGCCGAAGCTACGGCAGCGCCAACTGTCGGTTAGCGGCGACAACTCGAGGTCGTTCTTGACATAACAGTGAACATATGATTCGCATATATGTCGCTACAAATTTGAGATTATTGTTTTGTTTAACATAATAAGAAATTCTTTTTATAATATTATGAGCCGAACTATAATCAAGTGTGGATTCCAGAATATTTATGCAGAATTCTTTCGCGAAAAATCTGTGTCGAAAGGTAAGTAAATACACGAAACAATGAGATATTCTTTCAATTTCATTGTAATTTTTTCTACGTATATATTTGTAGGATTGTCGTATCACTAGTATAACACGATGATCAAATCAAATCATTTATGAATTATAGGGCATAAATTATTCCAAAGCCATCATGTTCAGGAGGTCGCGGTCAAAATTCATGATGCAGCTAGTGGAAAACAAATCATCAAAATTATCTGCGTTTTTTCTAGTTTTATCTAAAAATTGTGATGCGGTTCACAGAATACATATACTTACCAAGTTTCAACAGCATAGGCCTTATAGTTTCGGAGGAAAATGACCGAATTGTACACGGTGAAATGTGGGCCGGTATAGGCCTCTGCCTACCCCTTCGGGGATAAAGGCGTGAGTATATGTATGTATGTATGTATGGAAAATGACTGTGACATACGGACGGACAGACAGACAGACAAACAGACATGACGAATCTATAAGGGTTCCGTTTTTGCCATTTGGCTACGGAACCCTAAAAATAACTTGCACGTGATTCTCTAAAAATGTCCTTGCGAGATTAAAAATTTAACATGATTAACATTGTGCATGTTTGTTTTGATATACCTACCTACTCGTTAGTCGCGCCTAAAGAAGTTTTACTTCAAACATACGTTTGTTTATGTTCGATACGTTATGATTATCAAATCGTTATAATATTTCTGACTTTTTTAATTTCCCAATTTCGTCTCGGAAACGAATAAAAAGTCAATTCCCGATTCCGAGATTGGGAATTCTTGCACCCCACAACACAACAGCATCTCGTACCACCCATTTTTCGTATTTTGAGAGACCACTTTTGAACGTTTTTGAGAGAATTACAAACGTAAACCGTACAGCTGACCGCACTCTAACGTCCGCGTGTTGCCTAAATCGGCCACAACGCGGCGCCACCAGAGTTGTCCAAGAGGCCTATAGTCTGCTGTGCACTCCACGTTGTCGATGATTACGATCTTCAGAAGAAAAATTCATCAGTTTTAAGAATGTAAACTGATATCGTAAGATTTGTCCGACGTGTATTAATCGCATGTGTACTCATGCTCTTTTTTTCTCCAGCTCACACCTCGCCGCGCATACCTCAGAGAGTGCATAGCAGTTATGGCCAGACTATAGTAGGAAGTCCAGCATGACATCCA
Source organism: Miltochrista miniata (assembly GCA_933228765.1). Classification (NCBI taxonomy): domain Eukaryota; kingdom Metazoa; phylum Arthropoda; class Insecta; order Lepidoptera; family Erebidae; genus Miltochrista; species Miltochrista miniata. Next base: position 35,690,910 of record OW121758.1, on the reverse strand, counting down.
TTAGGAGTTCCACACGTAAAAACCCGAGTAAAAAAACCATTACCTTTAACCCGGCGTCAGCATGGTAGAAAATAGGTACAGCAACTGCATGGTGGGTCATAATTACCCGATTTTAAACCGTAGCTGATTTTTACCATTTCAATGACATTTAGAGCAAATTTGTGTTTAACTTGATGAATAGTTCATAAATTATAATATTTTAGAGACAAAATAAAAAAATAAGTTATTTATAGATCTTTTTATGTATTCAAGAGATCAGAATAAAATTTACAACAAAAAATTAAACTTCTAGAAATTTACTTATAAAATAACAAAAAATAATTAATTAACACTTGTTTTTAACTTTTTGGAATGACAAATGTCAGATATTTAAGAAAATATATGTAAAAATCATAAAGAATCTTAGTGTTAATCACTAGTAGCTCCGTCATCTGCGCAACCGCCACAGAAAGAAATTATGTCTTCAGGGCAGATGATTTTGTTGAATCCTTGACAGGTATGGGTAGCTTTCCTGTCGTTTATAGCGGGACATATCCGGCATTTGATTACGAACACCACGGCATTTAGCAGGGAGCTCCTCTGATGTTTCTCGTTAACGATCACCTTCCTCTTATTCTGAAGAATTTTCACCTTCTCCCGAGCCGCTTTCTTCTAATATTGATATATTCGCTGCATTTCGCATTTCTCTTTATCCATTATTCAAATATAACCTAAGAATAACAAAATATAATGCAATACGTAATGACGGTACAAATAAATAATCGAAATAATCAAATAATGAACTCAACGTAATTGGCACGAAATGGTATCATCGAATGTATAGTTGGGTCATATTTACCTTTTTGTCATTTGAGTGCGTCTATCATCCTGCGCAGGCGCACACCGTCTAAGTTGACATAAGAAACGAGGGAGGCGGGGCACTAACCGCAGCTACTGAGAAGCGTGGTAACGTTACACTTTTATTTTCATAAATACCCGCATTTAAAAATATCACGGGTCATTATGACCCAACCTAGCAGACGCCGGGTTAAAACGGCAAACCCTAAATATCGAAATAAGAAATGACCTTGAATTTTAAGTCATTCGAATAACTCAAGCAAAAAAAAAACACAAATAAATGCAATTGAATTCTAATTATAAAGTTTTGAAATTTGTAATATTATTACGGGCAATAATTAATTGTAACAAATGTTAGTAACGTTTATTACATGTTTTAATTATATTTATGAAGTAATGTTGCTTGTAAGTTCACGCTAGTGAGTATTAGGGGTAATAGGAGCGCGTCAATCATTTTGTACTAGGTATTGTGTCTACACGCTACTAATTAGCTGACTAAACAAGGTAAATGGAATATTTTGACGTTTTGGAGCTAAAATGAAGACTTCAATCTGAATGTTCTGAAGAGCTCTTCAACCTGATCCCACCATCTCCTTTCCGATCCCGAACAACGCATGCCGGGAAGAGATGCCACTCATACACAGTGGAGAGAATCTTCGCCAGAACAGAGCGTTTCAAAAGATCGTTTCTCTGTCGAACTATAAAAACTTGGAACGACCTGCCCGCACACGTGTTTCCCTCATCTGACAATCCCGGGTTCTTTAAGAGGAGCGTGAAGAGGCACATTACAGGGCCGCCAACTTGACGACCACTTCTTACAGTGCGATGCGCCACGACTTTCCATCAGGCTGGTGTCGACGGCAATTTGGCTTACCCGGGGCTCCCAACCGTAGGCTGTTAGATAGGATATGTGTGGTTTTAGTCGGTAGGAGTCCGGCATAGCATCCATGTAGGGTTTTCCTTATGTTATAAAAGCTTTGTTTGTTACGCCAAAGATAATAATAATAGTATACATACAGATCGGCAACTCCCTGTCGCGCCACAGCTGTCGGTAGAGTTGACGTGCGCGTTGACGGACAATTTGCTTACATTTTATTGATCACACGCAAAAATTTAAGCTGGAGTTTCCGCCCTGTGGTTACGCAGTGTAGAGATTTGAATTTGTCGGGTCTAAGTGTAAGATCGATCAGCAAGGCCTACGGCTACTTTGCATCCTCACATTTGTTCGGGTGCTATCCCGCGTCTTTGGGGGGTTTTTCGGGTGGTATCGCGATTCTTAGTGGGTGCGTGAATCTCTCACGTAATGCTGTCGTACTAATGAAAAATACACTAGAGTATTTTGGGTTCTATAAAAATAACTAGTTAATTATAGGTGGGAGTTGATAGAAACTGGGAAGACTCTGAAATGAAGTAGGTATTTAATTATTTCGAGGTCGACGGTGGTACATTTCTTAACACCACAGATCAATTAATTCAAGTGTTAGCATTTCAGTATCTCATCACGGAAAAGAGTACTTAATAAATTGCGTAAATCCAAGAGGGTTTGGTAACCAAATTAAAGAACGGATAAGCGACGGATGAAGGTCGGTGAAATTTTGCCACCTACATTATAAATATGTATAGAGATGTGTGTTTGCATTGCGTTAATGAAAATGGATTTTTATTATTGACGATAAATTTATGTAAGAACTAGCTTGTAGTAGAGGATTAGCCGTTTCAAACAGAGCCTTGTTCCTGGGATGAAAAGGACCTTTTTCATTTCCCTAGCTTTATTCTACGACTGTACCAAATTTCATCTATTTCAGTCTCTTCAGTTCAAAATCGAGTTCAAACTCGAAATAAAGCCCGGTTGCCAGTAAAATGACAATCGTTAAGCCAAGCTGAAGGCCTTATGAGCGGCTTGAAAGGGTCATCAAGACCTGCGCCTGTTACGTGGGCCATGAAACTAAAAGGTGAAATGTGGCTGTCAACTATGCCTGTACCTACCTCTTTGGGGATAAAGGCCTGATATGTTTATGTATTTATGCCCTTCAATATTGGACGCGAAAGCATAAACAGACAGAGCTAATTTTATATATTTGTACGGATAAAGGGACATGTAGCAGGGTTAGCATTATTGGTTGATCACTTCTGAATTAGCAGTACGTCAACATTGCCCGGGGCTCCCAACCATAGGCTGTTGGGCGTTATGTGAGGTTTTTTTTAGTCAGTAGGAGCCCGGCATAGCATCCATGATGGATTTTCCCTCACGAAAAAAAAGGACGTCAACCTTTTTTTTTTACGTGAGGGGGAAAATCCTCATGGATGTTATTGACTCTTAGCGACTAAAAAACCTCACGTAACGCCCAACAGCCTGTGGTTGTGAGCCCCGGGTAAGCCCTCGGAAGGATGTCCCAGGACAGGACGTCAACCTTTATCCTTACATCTAAGCGCACGGCAGTGCGCAGGCTAAGTTCCAGCAACAGGCCGAGCGCATGCCGTACTCTATTTACACGAACCGCTTCGACCCACTTTTGACCCCCCTGTAGCTCAGTGCCTATTGCAAGTACAGAAATAAAATTGTACGTACGTAATCATATACTAGTACTAAGGCAGTGTACCAAATTTCATAGATGTAGCGTTAGTAGATCCTGAAATATGACCCTTTGAATATAGGTAATTTTGGCACTGACTGACTCACTCACTGACCGGTCATCAAAACCTCTAGGCCACTTCCAATTGTCCTAGCGTTATGAAATTTGGCACACAGATCGGGTGTTATATGTAGATTAACGAAAAATTGAGAAATTTAAGAAATCGGTCAAGCGTGAGTTGGAAAAGGGTTACAAAGTTTGTATGGGACCACAGAATTCCTTGGTCGGATCTTCTTCAAATTTTGCATAAATCATCTCTAACATAATTGATGGAAGATGTGTTTCGTATTTTATTGAAATTAATTCCAGAACATGGCTAAAAGGGGGTAACAATTGTTTTCTTCGGGGGGGTTTTGATTCGAATTTGTATCAATACTTCTTAGTGATGAGGGGACTCTTTTGATTTAATTTACTTTTTATTTTCACACATGTCAAGTTTAAAAACTCAATCAGATTTGAGAAAGATGTTGTCAATGTTTTGATTAATGACAATCAAATGCTCTATACATACAAATTAGAGAATAGTCAATACTGCACATTGAATATTGTTATTCATATTTGTGAAATATTTGGATCAAATCCGTCAAGTAGTTTAGAGATCAGCAAGCATTCTAAAGGATGACTCACGCTAGACCGTGCCGGGTCCGAGTCGAGTGTCGGCCGTAGCACGGTCACCGAGCCGGTTGCATTCACGACTGCTCGGGCGAAGCTCGGCGGCACTGTATTCATGCAACGGGCCGTGGCCCAGCCGAGGCGGGACCGAGTTGTTTCCGAGCGCTTTCCGTAGTTCGGCTGTCACTCAGTTGCCGCTCGGTTTAACGGTAGCGAAAAATCCTAAATCTATGGTTTAACGCGTAGATTTAGCGCGAAAAATTCTAAATCTATGGTTTAACGTGAGTTTGTTCACACAAAATATATATAATATTGACCTTGCTGCGGCCGGCACTCGGCTCGGACCCGGCACGGCGTAGCGTGAGTCATCCTTTTTAGGGTTCCGTACCCAAAGGGTAAAGAACGGGATCCTATTCATGAGAGTTCGCTGTCCATCTGTCTGTCTGTCTGTCCGTCAGGAGGCTGTATCTCATGAACGGTGATAGCTAAAGAGTTGAAATTTTCACAGATTATAGTGTTTTTGTTGCCGCTATAACAACAAATAGTGAAAACAAAAACATAATAATATTTAAGGGGGGCTTCCATACAACAAACGTGTTTTCAGCGACTTTGTCTTATATATTCGGTAATAAGGTATCCTTCACAATTTAAATACGTTATTTAATTTGAACATTTCATCAAGATCATTCATTCCCTTTACACCATGCACAATCAAATGTTGCTCAACGAAATTCATTTCGTGTCGCCATGATGGAACATTATACGGATCACATACTAACTTATTTTTCGACTTTCATCGTAAATATTTGTTCTTTAAAAAGTGAACAACGCTTTCAGCAGATTACTTTAGGTAGGTGTAATATTTCAAAGATAGCTATTTCATAGGAAATAGTAAACAAATAGTCCATATTTTAGATTTTTCTCCAGTATAAACAATTTACGTACAAACACACAATTTATGTTGTAGACGTAGATATCGTGGTTATAATGTCATCATTCAAATGTCATCAATATTCTGAAAAAGAAATTAAACGTAGAGTTCACAAACTCTTGTTGAAATATATACTGTACCTACCGTAGAGGATCTATACAAGGATAGTTAACACTATAGAGCAACGCGACCTGTCTAAAGACGCGCGTTGTATAACACTATAGAGCAACGCGAACTGTCTAAAGACGCGCGTTGTATAACACTATAGAGCAACGCGAACTGTCTAAAGACGCGCGTTGTATAACAATATAGAGCAACGCGAACTGTCTAAGGCGCGCGTTGCTATGTGTTAATAGGTAATGAGGACAACCAGTAGACGCCTGAAATACTCACAGAATATCGAGCATTGTATTTTCATAAAAAAAATAATAATTGAAACAAAATGGACCTTTACTGGGACATCCTTTCGAAGTCATCCATGCCAAGTTCTAATTTAGAAGTATCATTATTTTAGATATTTTTAACCAAGTAGGTACCTACGTATTTTCACAACTACACCATATTTTAAGTTGGGTGTATGGTAAAGTGAATTTCGGCCATATGGACCGTTGACGTGAATGCGGTGGTGGGTAATGGCTGGATTCGAAAGGTGGAGGTCTAAGTGTGGTGGCCAGTCTTGGGAATGGCAAATGTTTACCAGTGGATTAGGCTGTTGATGAAGATGATGTTGATCGATTTTAAAGTACATCTAAACTTGGCATTGGATTGGATTTCAACCCTTTTTTAGGCGAACAATTAGCCCATAGGAACTTGGCCTCCTTTTCAACAGGGATGTTTTTGGTGGGATTTTTTTATCAAAATTGACGAATGAATCTTTTTCATGTTTGTATGTCCACTAAATCGAGTACAAAAATGAACCAATCTTAGCCCACCCAACTGGATCAAGGTTACAGATGATTTACAGCACACATGTAATATAAGCAGAGCTTGTGTCATCATAATATGTTTTATAGCAGTTTGGTCATAAGCATGTGATGCTGGTAACTTGTTGCATTATCTCGTTCATCTTAAAAGCTTACCTACTTAAAAGCAGGTGAAACTTTTCTTGATGAGGCGTTTTTGGATTACTTTAATCATCATTTGAGCGATATTCCCTGTTGTTTTTGTAGAATTCTGTCCCCGTTTCCGCATCACGGAAACATAATCTATACTTATATACTAATATTATAAAGAGGAAAGATTTGTTTTTTGTTTGTATGTATGTAACGAATAGGCTCCGGAACTACTGGACCGATTTGAAAAATTCTTTCACTGTTGGGAAGCTACACTCTTTGCGGTGAACATAGGCTATATTGTATTCCCGTATTCCCACAGGAACGGGAACTAAGCGGGTGAAACCGCGTGACGTCCGCTAGTTATAAATATAGAAGATATTACTTTGCTCTCGCCCTCTTTAAGTAAATTTATTATACAATCAAATCTATTGCAAATGTGGAAATTCTACATGGACGCTATGCTGGACTCCCTACCGACTAAAACCACACGATGCCTTACAACTGTCTACGGCTGGGAATCCCGGGAGCCCTCGGAAGGATGTCCCAGGGTTCCCGGCAGACCTGGACCACCACCGCGGCCTTACCTAGCGGGTTCGAGTGGTGCTTAACTATCCCGCGTCTACGTAGGACTTGGCCTCTTTCTATTCTGTTGCTGTGTGAACGGTAATTGGAATCGCTGCACGCGATGGGCAGGCGGGTTTTTACCCAGGTTTTGTTTCGAGTTTTCCTTCTTTTTGCCACGATTTCGTCTATTTGTTTATTTGGGGCACAAAATATTTGATTAATTAAAGATTACGACTAAGTATTTACTATGCAAATATATTTCACACAAGATGCGCAAATTATTACAAATGTTTAAATGATAAAACATGGCGGCGGATATTTGTAACCTAGTTAGACATTTTCACATTTAGTTACGTTCTTTTCCCCGAAGGGTGAGACAGAGGCTTATTAGTCGCCTACATTTTTCAGTTACATTTTATCCTAATATTTGTCGTATTGAAACTGACAAGGGAAGCTTGTGATAGCTTGTTGTTGAAATTTGAAAGTCGATAAGGATTTTGGAATTGGCCTATCGATTTTTTTTTAATTTTCAGCTCGCCAACATCACGTCGCCAACAGCCGTGGCGCATCTAGCGATTGGGGGCCAGTCTCACAGTCCTTAAGACTTTTGACAGTGGTCCTCAAGTTGACGGCCCTATGATGTGCCTCTTCACGCTCCTCTTAAAGAACCCGGGATTGTAAGATGAGGAAAAAACGTGTGCGGGCAGGTCCTTCCATGTTTTTATAGTTCGACAGAGGAACGACCTTTGAAACGCTCAATTACCAAGTTAGGGCAGTACTGACCTGTGAACTGAATGAATTCATATAAAAATTACAGTCAAATAAACAAAGTGGTCCATCGTACTCTGTCTTGGAAAAGAATATTCATAACACACATAAAGAAGTTTATAGATGTAACCTCGACTTATCACGTATAATAAAAAAAGGTTTCAAGTCCAGTGCACTTTCACGCGATGTGTAATGCCGGCAAATCGAGATGATAATGTTATCTCTGCGAGTGCAGTTTTTGTAAGGCAAATAAACTGTAACTGTGTCACATGCACAGTTACATATTCACGTCATAATATTATGACACTATTCTCGTACTTCTTAAAGGTCTGGTTCATAAATAACATTTGTAATATAGTAAGGATGCTGAAATTGATTTTGCTTTTTAAGTTAATAAAAAATATTTTGGGACACTATGTAGCCCAAATGTTAAAAGCTAATTTAGCAACCTATACTAAAAGCTAGCTTTTATAAGGAGGTGCCATGAGTCCTATACCACTGATAGCCGGTATTTGTAAATCTACACAAACACAGTCCTATACCACTGATAGATGGTATTCGTAAAAAAACACACATACATACATAATACACACTTACATAATATGATGCTTGTTTTAATTTCCAGACATCAGCTTTTGCATTTGGGTCTATTACAACGAGAATAGTGAAATCAAATGATATGAGCAAGCTTTTTAAAATTTACGTTAAATATTACTGATTTAATGTTAGAAACGCTGCACTAAAAAGGTATGAAGTATTCTAAAAACATACGATCGAAGAATTCAATGGAGCTACGAATGTGTTAACAACGTCACCAATCCAGCTTATGGAATGCATTCCATAAGCGGACGGTTACTAACAGGTTGTACTTTTGCAGATGTAACATAATTACGTTATGTGACCAGTTACCCCATCTCGAGTGACACAGTGATCTCGAGTGCGTATTACAATTTGTCTCATAGTCGCCATATATGTTCGAAAAATGTCGAGCTAGTGTCGTCTTGGTTGCGTAATAACAAGTAACGTTAAAGTGCGTAACCAATTATGGTTGAACTACCAGTTTTGTATTAGTTCGCGTTCGGTATGAAAAGATAAGCTTTAAGATATTTTATAGCCTCGGTGAAGTGTCCTGGGGTATCCTTCCGAGGGCTTACCCGGGGCTCCCAACCGTAGGCTATTAGGTAGGATACGTGTGGTTTTTAGTCGGTAGAAGTTCGGCATAAAATCCCTGGTGAAGTAATGGGAGTAGGTATATAAGACTGTCTCTAATTATGTCTCGGGATCAATCAAAATATCATAATTGCAGTTTTTTTGGCATTATGAATATTTCCAAAAACAGTTAATTTTTTTATTCAGAATTATGAGTAGGTATGTTTATTAGTTTTCAACAGTTATTGTGATCCTATATCACGAGCAATTTTGACAAATCTTTTATGCATAACCGTCTCATAATAATGAGTGATATTTTATCTCAATTCTTGGCGATTTAAACAATTTGAAACTTAAGGATAATACACAAAGTATTAAAATATTTGTATGCAATTTAAAGTACCTATATTAATTACGTAAACAAATCGTCCATTCGAATTAAGAAGTAACTTTTAAGAGACTTTGAACTTTAAAACTGATTTAGTTTCCGACTTAACGAGCTTCTCCAATTTAATCTACGTAAGTAAATCTTTCCTCAAGATCCCTTGATTCCTTGATCTACCAACTTAAACTTAAATCACTTTCGAATGTCTGAACTGAATAAGTAATTTAGTGTGGCTTAAGGAGCAAGGATTGTTTCGGAGTTTGGGTGTATGTATGTATTTAAATGACTGCCTCTGTGGCGCAGTCGGTAGTGATACCGCCTGCGGCGCTGGAGGTCGTGGGTTCGATTCCCACCGGAGACAAATATTTGTGTGACCCATAAATGTTTGTCTCAAGAGTCTGGGTGTTTCTATGTATCATATGTATGTATTTAAAAAGTATATAAGTATTAATGTCCGTGGTCGGATACCCATAACACAAGCAGGTTATTCCTAGCTTACTTTGGGATCAGACAGCGTTGTGTGAAATGTCCGTGAATATTTATTTATTTATTATTTATTTTGAATTTAAATACCTTGTTTATTTTATCAGAAAATCGACTGGATGCGGTAGGCGCTGAATCGTGTATTGAAGAGGTGTTAAACTGTGAACTGCCTTATTCCGATTTTTTGATTAAATGAGTGATATGTATAATGCATTTTAACATATTCGAGATGTAGTTAACTATATTTACATTATCACCTACATTATGCCTACATTATCACCAGATTTGATTTGATCCTTTTGGTAGTATGTATATTTTCTTTCACGCAGAAAATTTTCCTTAAAAATAAACTAGGTATTTAAATTAACTAAATTATTCATTGATTATAAGACAGACGAGAAATTAAATGATAGCTTGCATTGGATTAAAGGATTAACGCATCAATTGGTTCGCAATAATTTTCTAATGAATAATGTATCCTTGCGATGATTTCATTTAGTAATTTATATTATTACGTTACAAAATATTTTGCAAAAGAACTCTTAAGCGGACAATTTCTTAATTTATTCTAATTTTTTGAACCAAGTTACAAATATCCGCCATAGATTTATCATAATTAACTGTTTCAAAATTTGGAATAATTTGCGCATCTCGTGTGGAATATATTTGAATAGTAAATATTTCGTTGTAATCTTAAGATTACAATTCATTAAAAAAAAAAACTTTAAATAGGACTAAAAGATAATCATGAAATTTACTGTTTAAAGTCAAATATTATGCCACAACTTGCGACTGTCCATTTCGACAAGGCAATAGGCTCACCACCAGTTAAGTGGGATTAAAAATTATACGGTCAAATGTGGGCGTATGTATTGTCTCTTTCTTCCTTTTTGGGAATAAGGTGAGGCCCTAGGGATGTATATAAAGAAACGGGATCATTGCGAGGAAAGAAAAACTCGTAACAAAACTCTTATATATACCTATACTACCTATATATATATATATATATCTATATGTATCTATATATATCAATATATATAAAAATCAATGCCACTTTTCGTTGTAATTTTATAACTCGAGATCGGGCTCACCTATCCAAACCAAATGTTTAGGCTTTGTTCGGACTATTTAGTAGATGGTTTATGTGAAGTTTGCACAAAATCGGTCGAGCGGTTCTTGATTTATCACGCAAACGAAGTTGCGCGGGTCAGCTAGTATTAAATATACCTGTCTGACCATCGCAGTATGATACAGCGAAGCGGAAAAGAAGAAAAGTGGAAAAGACTTAAGTCCAACAGGATGTATTTTGACGTTTCCTTTGAAAAAGTTTCTCAGGTTTTTAAATTCATTAGTGTGTGCAAATGGGGAGGCTCAGCTCAGGAAGAAAATCCTACTAATATTACAAATGTGAAAGTTTGTGAAGATGTTTGGATGTTTGTTACTCAATCACGCTTGAACGGCTAAATGGATCGGGTTGAAATTTGGTATAGGGATAGAGTATAGTCTGGAATAACACATAGGCTTCTTTTATCCCGGGAAAACGTTCCCACGCGGGAGAAGCCGCGCGCATCAGCTAGTCATTTATAATCTCGATTTTTGGCACTTGTAGAACTTGTAATAAATGATGGAAACAAACACTATTTGTACTTTTATACCACAATTTATTTTTAGTTTAACTCAACCTGACCGGTTTCGAAAGTAAGAAAGAAAAGAAAGGGAGAAAAATTGAGTATTTCTATAAAAAAATGCGGCGTGCACATACCTAGACTATACCTAGGTAATCCATCATAGGTCAAGTAAAAGACTGACGTAATGCTACCACTAACGACAGGGTTAATTACCATGAGCTATTAGTATATTTGACGCCACAGTTAATTTGTGGATTACCTAGATAGATGGATATATGGCGAAACTTTTATAAATTACCGCAGCTAAAACCGGTCGTATGCTAAATAGTCCAATTTCATGTAATTTACTGTGACAGACCGTGTACCGTAACGTGAGCTATCAATTACTTTAAATGGATGTTGGCATAGGATTTTATACAAGTCGTTATCTAATGTGATATTGCTAGCTACTTTTTTTGACTGCCTTGGTCACGCTGTGTGTATTGCGCGTCGCGTCGTTTTGGGTTTTAATTCCAGGGTGCCGATTCTTGACTTCACGCTGTGAATGTGTGGACGAAAATTTACCAGTGAAATGTCACCTGTTTGATATTTTTCCGTTCCTAATTATGGTCCAGTCTGGTTAAAATCAAATATTTATGTGATCTGTAATCGTTTGTTTTGAAGTGAAAGTGTATAATGTGCGAAAGTGTTAGTTGCTTAATCATAAGCTTATTTTAACTTAATTTGGGGTAGAGGTCGCAATGCGAGGTGTATTCTTCTCTTGAAAAAGGCAAACGCAGGGTTTGGAGACGACGAGACGGCTCCGGCCGGTTTAAAAATAATTTTGAAAAGCAATTATAATATTCCTGTGTGGGTGTGTGTGAATGTTATTTACTTACTCTACAACACTCTTTTAGCTTTCTATTTTATTAAGGCATGTATTTAGATCGATATCTGTATATTCCCTTTTTCTGAACTAAATATTGCAAAGTTAAACAAAAAATACTGACTTGCATACTAAATAAATTAAATTCATTACATTGATTAATGGAATTTGCATAACCGTTTTACTGAACGAATAACTATTATCAAAATAGTATATCTAAAAATTCCTTAGTTCAACAAAAATATTCAAACTTTTTTAAGAAAAGCCATCGTCTAATTTACTTTAAGGAACATCGTTTATTTTAAGTAAAACCCCAATTTAATCAGTCACCTATGCAAAATTAAATTTTATTGATCAAAAAAATAAAAGTCTAACTTAACCTAACCTATTCCGTTCTAAGATTGTACAATTTAGAGTGCAAGTTAGTATTTTTGTTATACAATTCTTATTTCTGTTTTACAAATCATATATTCGATGTACGAACCACAATTTTGGTGTGATTTCGATTAAAAAGTTCATCTCGTTCTGAGTAATATTTAAGTTTTTTAAGTAGGACATGTTTAGTTTATCAATTGGTTTTTTGCACAACATTTAATTATCTGGTTTGCGTTCAGTAAATTAGTAGAGTTACCTAATGTGCAGAAAAATTAAACAGATGTGCATTTAAAAATATCCCTTTTTTTTAACGCGAGGAAAATTCTACATGCGGTGCCGGACTCCTACCGACTAAAAACCACACGTTCTCTACCTACACGGTTGGAAGCCCCGGGTAAGCCCTCGGAAGGATGACCCCAGTATTACTCTATCTCACTCTAACGGCCGAACGGATCTCGCTGAATTTTCTATATGGATACAATTAAAGTCTGGAATAACACATAGGCAACGTTTTCCCTGAATAGCTACCATGCGAAAATCTTTTTGATTTCCTCCGAAGGTGCTATCAAGTATTCCCTTAATTCCGAAAGTAAACACTACAATGTTCACGTAATGACATTTGCGGGCGTGTCAGCCTTGAAGGTGACATATCGCCGCCGGGTTCATAAGATCAACGACATTTTACGTCTTTGCACTTACATTTGCATATAACTTCTTTGTTCGAGATGGATTTTTATTTATTAACTATCATAAAAGTGTAATTATTGGGCATTGGGACAACTCTACTTGCTCAATTAGGTGATTAAACATTAATGTTAATGAAAGGTACAATTTTTTAGGGTTCCGTACCCAAAGGGTATAAAACGGGACCCTATTCATGAGAATTCGCCGTCCGTCTGTCTGTCTGTCCGTCACGAGGCTGTATCTCAGGAACCGTGATAGCTAGAGAGTTGAAATTTTCACAGACGATGTATTTCTGTTGCCGCTATAACAACAAAATACTAAAACTAGAAAAAAGGGCGACTTGAGGGAGGCTCCCATACAACAAATGTGATTTTTTTTGTTGGTAGGTACGGAACCCCCCGTCCGCGAGTCCGAGTCGCACTTGGCCGTTTTTTAATTGTGATTTTTTTACAGTTTTATTATTTATTGTATTAATGTTATAATGTAGTAAAGGTTGTGTGTATAAGTGTTAGGTGTAATCTTAGGAACCATGAATCCGATTTCAAAAATATCCATTTTATTTCATTTATTAATAGTTTATTACTGTTTATAAAGTTGTTTTGTATTGCCTATGTATTGAGCCCTACGCTATAAGTAATAATCATCACGCTACTACTCAAGACAGAGGAGCAGTAATCATGAATATCAACAAATTGGGTCGACTTCCAACTAAGAAGCATAGGTTATATTTAGAGTCAGGACTACCCCCGCCAGGTGGACTGATGACCTGAAAAAGGTCGCAGGGACTGACTGGATGCGGAAGGCGCAGGACCGTGTATTGTGGAGTGATTTGGGAGAGGCCTACGTCCAGGAGTGGACTGCTATAGGCTGATTTGAATGATTGAGTGAGGTTAAATTATATGGGGTGCTATAATTATATCACGGACTAGCGGACGTCACGCGTAGTTCCCGTTCCCGTGGGAATACGGGAATAAAATATAGCCTATGGTCACTGCAAAGAGTGTAGCTTCCCAACAGTGAAAGAATTTTTCAAATCGGTCCAGTAGTTCCGGAGCCTATTCGATGCAGACAAACAAACCATCAAATCTTTCCTCTTTGTAATATCACTACAGGTAGATGAAGGCTGCGGAAAAAGCTAGTTATAATTTATAAGCAATGATAATTACAATATCTATACATACCTACAAATAATTCGGAGGGCATAATTATTGACGTGTATACCTTGACTTAGACAGCAATTTAGTTCAATAGTTGTAGGCTATCTAGGATATGTGTGGTTGTTAGTAATTAAATAAAATTAAACACATGTCGAGTAGAATTCTGCGCGTGTCATACACAACATTACTGCCTAAATAACTTACTTACCAATCTAAATTTACTTTAGAAGGTTGGTATGTAAGTACAAGATATTAAATTAATAGAGTTTTATACTTTGTGTATTAAAAGCTGCTTTCAGATCCAGATCAGAAAGAGATTTTGAAAAGATACAATCCTAGATAAATGATTTTGTAAAGGAACATACCTATTTAGTCGCCCCAAGACGTATAAGATAGAATGAATATGATTCGATAGCTTAGGTGTTTAAAATGTACCTATTATTATTTATTTACTTATTCCCAGGGATTTAAAAAAAAGGGTAAGACGTAAAACTATGGTTTCTTAGGACCGTCACCATAAAAACTATTATCTAAATACATATATATTTTTATGTGTATATAGTTCAAAGGTGACTGACTGACTGCCTGACATAGTGATCTATCAACGCACAGCCCAAACCACTTGACGGATCAAGCTGAAATTTGGCGTGAAGGTAGATGTTATGACATAGGATAAGAAAGGATTTTGATAAATTCTACCCCCAAGGGAATAAAATACGGGAAGCGGGAACGGGAACAAATTTTACGCGGGCGAAGCTAGTCAATTATAGATAGCTTTAATAGAGAGCTAAAAATAAGAGAGTCTTATATCAGAAATCCCAATTAGAGTACAAAAAAAGATATTACTTGGATCTTAAACATCAAGCGGTAGTGGCTCTACGCAATGAGAAGACAGCCTACTTCGATAAAAACATTAATGATAACATAGGTAACCCTCAAATTCTGTGGAAAAATTTAAAAAAAGACATACTACCTTCCCAAAAAAATTCTAGTCTGCCTGATCATTTTAGTGATCCACATTCCATAAATAGGGCTTTCTTGGATTTGCCGGTATGTTGTCCAGTTACACTTTCAAAGCTCAGTTATTATGAATTCCACAGATATAATGATGCTTCATTTGAACTTAAGCCAGTGACCCAAGAAACTATTTTAACAATTGTAAATGGTATTAGGACTAATGCACAGGGTATTGACCACATCAGTGCTCAGATGTTGAAACTAACATTGCCAGACTCATTAGACCTCATAACCAGGGTGGTCAACACTTCCATTGCTACCAGTACATTTCCAGAGCTGTGGAAGTGTTCCCTAATAAAACCTATACCCAAAACCAGCAACCCATGTTCCACTAAAGACCTTCGCCCTATTAGTATTATGCCATGCTTGTCTAAAGTGCTAGAAAGGGTTGTATACATGCAAGTGATGACATACCTTGAAGAACATGACATTCTTCCTGACAAGCAATCGGGCTTTCGTAAGGGACGGGGTACAGCCACTGCATTAAGTGATGTAGTGGGGAACATACTAGAGGCAAGAGACCGTGGAAAGGGTACTGCATTGGTTCTCTTAGACTACTCAAGGGCTTTTGATGTTTTAGATACTTCACTATTACTATCGAAGTTGGCTTATTATGGTTTCCAACCGGGAGCAGTGAGCTGGTTTGCCAGTTACCTCACAAACAGATGGCAATATGTGGAACTGCGCAAAGATGACGGATCGTTGCTAGCTTCGCCTCCGCTTCCGGTGACTAAGGGAGTACCGCAAGGATCTATTTTGGGCCCCCTTTTGTTTATTCTGTACACGGCTGATATTGTAGATTCCTTTCAGCATTGCAGGTATCACATGTACGCTGATGATACTCAATTATACTATTCTTTTGAGCCCTGTGATACATTGTTGGCTGTGTCTCGAATTAATGAGGACTTACAGAGAGTGGTCGAATGGTCAAGGGATCATTCATTGTTTTTGAATCCGATTAAATCTAAGTTCCTGATATTGGGTAGTTCAAAGCAAATAGAGTCAATTCTGTCATATGACCCTACATTAGTTTTAAGTGGGGATAAAATTTTAAGAGTAGAAGAGGCAAGTAATCTTGGCCTAATTATAGACCCAGAGTTAAGGTTTGAGGCACACATTGATAAGACAGTGAAGAACTGCTTCTATAGACTGAAGATTCTATATAACATTCGTGATCACACTAGTGTGGCAATCAGGAGACAACTTGTGGACAGTCTTATACTGTCTAAATTTACATACTGCGATGTGGTGTATGGTCCTTGCTTATTGGCTAGAACGAAAAAACTGATTCAGAGGATGCAAAATGCCTGTGCTAGATTTTGTTTTAGTATTCCTAGGCGAGGGCATGTCACGCCGTTTCTAAATAACAATAATATGTTGAAAATGGAGGCTCGGAGAAAGGCTCACCTGGCCAGTCTGCTTTTTGGTGTGTTAAAAAGTAAAAAACCGGCCTACCTTTATGAAAAATTAACTTTTAGGCAGAGTCGTTTCAGTCATCCCATAAGATCAACCACAGGCATTTTAGCAGTGCCTAAACATAAGACTAAATCGTTTCGAGGTTGCCTTAAATATTCAGCTATGAAGATTTGGAATGATCTGCCGCCGCCACTTAGAGACCTAAAATCAAAACATTCTTTTAGAATTAAATACAAGAACATTTTGTTATCTGAACAGAGGAGTGCACAGTAGAGAGATGGGACTGGGAGGCTTTACTCGTATACCTACTTGTTATAATTTTGTGTAAAATTTATTGTGTAATAGTTGATGCTCGCGCTTTGCCTGCATGGTTTGCAGTCTTTGGGAGCATATACAGAGTAAAATTATGTTGATACACTTCAAACTATCCCTGTACAGAATTTTGGCATAGTCAGATTTGGACTTTGGACCATAGTTGAGAACTAGCAAAAAAAAAAAAAAAATACAAATAAAAATAATAATTTAATTTAATAAGTTTATCATTTTAGATAAAGGGAATATAAATAAAGACTTTCACATTTATAATATTAGTGACATTTCTCTTTCTGTTGGTATTTTCTTTTAACACACATTGACTAACATTACTTGTGCTGTGCCATAGCATTTTAATTGCTCTGTACTTGGCGGTTTTGCCTTGCCGCATTGTAGGGTCCGTGGAGGGTTAACCTGGGTGACCGCTGCATTTCGGTTGCTTTTCTATGCCTGTGCCGGGCTGGTCAGGTGCGGGGTTGATGAGTGTTGTGATGGTGTAGCAGGTGTTGGCCGATAGGTTCCAGTGGTGTTATTCAGTGTGTGCAGAGGGTTCCACCCGGTGCCATCTTATTTTGTTCCATATATTTGTATAGATATAACAAGTTTAAAACTAGGTAGAAATGTACTTAGGTATGTTAAATGCTTACCTTGACGGGATGATTGTGCCTGATATCTGCAGGGTTTAACAGTTGCTCTGGTTTGATGTTTGTTATTTTTGTTTTTTATGTTGTAGGTAGGTACATTGTGATGTATGGGTCCCGGAATGAGCGTGACTCTTGACCTGAGCGTAAATTTGTTTCGGTTAATTTGGCATTATTGAGAGCGTGATCAATATCTGGTTGACGAATATCTGGTAGTGTAATAATGATATTAGTGGACATTCACGCACAGCATCATCTAGGCCAAGTCAGGCGTGTGCCATGGGATCTAGACGACTGATTCAAACATACATAAAATTGTTTTTACTGTCAAATATAATTTATGAGTGACTTACATGCTGTCTCGCGTCGTTGGGTGTGTCCTCTTGAGGCGGACATTGAAAATCAGTTACTGTGATATGCAATGACATCGCTATCATAGTTTTGCTGAATGTCGGCCCATTGCAAGCTCAGCGAACAGTAAATTTGTTTCATATTTATATTTTATAACCCCTAAATGCTTTTGACTGCACATGGTGCCACGTCAAAAGGTCGGTCAACTCAGAGTGAATAGAACGGGCGCCATAGAGTATGCGTTGAGAAACAGATATAATCATTTGTGTGGGCTCCGGACACGGTCAAATAACCATCAATAACTTGACGTCAATAAATGTGTGCTACGGACGACGGAAACTATTTTCATTAAATAATTATTTCAGAATTGACACAATATTGTTGACCATGTCCGGAAACCAAAATATGGGGTCGGGTTTTTGATTGGGCGGGGTCGGGTGGCGGCGGATGGTGTCGCTTCTATATAACATGTTTCATAATTTGTGTGACGGGGTGACATTGGCTGCTGTCGCCTGGCTTTGTCTGGTTAGAAATTCGACTTTAGTGTTATTTGCAGCGACTGTAAAGGGGTCCCGACACGGTCAATTGGCGGATTGTCGGTCGCGTAAAGTATCATGTGTGCATATACGTCGATGCACATAGACATGCAAATAAATCAAGCACACTGAAGCAACTTCCATTCATGTTTGACGTGATTGACGGTTGCAGGGCATGGTCGTGTCGGGAGCCCATAAAGCCGGGTCCACTGCTTATTGTTTTTAAATTCTTTCGCTTTTTTGTCGTATTATATTGTTTGTAGTAATCGTAAGGTCTGTCAATTGCATTTTGTGGGTGCAATGTTTATGGGTAAAGAGCTGTACTGAAGTTTTGCAATAAACATTTATTTATTTATTTTATTTAAATAAATTGTCTATAAAGTTTGTAATTCATGTCATCCATATTCCAAGGCGTACTTAATAATAATTTAGGTAGTTAATGGTTCAGAATCGACGTAGTACGTCGTAGAGGAGAGAGGCAGTCGCGCGCCCTTCAACTGGGTCCGGCTGCCAGTTCCGGTATAACTGCAGATCAACTGAGCGCAAAATACTTGGATACGGTATTTTGAACTGTGAAATATATATTAAACTAGAAGACGTCACGCGGTTTCACCCGCGTAGTTCCCGTTCCCGTGGGAATACAATATTTTTTCTTCCATAAGAACCTTCTCCTGACAATACCTTACACAACAAAAAAAAGAATTAGTGAAATCGGTCCACCCGTTCTGAAGTTATGCGCTTACCAACACATTTTGCGATTCATTTTTATATATAAGATAATAAAAATGATGTGAAAATATATTTATTACAGCAGTTTGTATGATAACTATATCGTATTCATATTTAATCAAATATTTTATTTCTTTATCATATTTTTAGGCTACGGTAACCAATCATTAGGTGGGTCGTAAGCTTGTCTGCCACCTCAGTAGTATCAAAAAATGTGGAAATTCAAGGGGGAATTATTCATCTGATCTTAGCGTGGCTCGATAGCTAAGCAGGGACTAAAAGAAAAAAGAAAAATTGCAGTATCGGAACCTGCTCGAGTGTGAAGTATTTTCCACATTAAATTGTTAAAAAACGAAGAGACAATAATGTGCTCTATACATATTTATTGAAGTTTTGAACAATAGCATTTTGACCTTTGTGTCAAATTTATTTTATGGTCTATTGAATTCCATCTAATTGGTCATTAACTTAAATATTATGTCAGTAGTGCGATTTCGCAATAGCATAGTGATTAGATTACCTAGGCCTGCCATTGCTACGAACGCACTGCATTCCCACGTGGAATAATTACTACTAATTAGGAATCGTAGGGAAAATCTTGTCCTCATTGTTTATAAAGTCCACTCAACAATGGGAACAGTCTTTGCTATAGTGATTGCAGGCAACGGTGAAAATTTTTTTTTGTTAATTTTTCCATATTTTTCTACATTTTTCACAATATTGAAGCTGACGTTTCGTTTTCATATGAATCGATACATATTTTTATTATCACAAAAATAAAATAGAAAATAAACTTTATTTCTTGAGTAGTTGTTATGAAGTTAAAAGTAGTTTGAAAAACCTGTACCAAAGACTGTAATTAAGAACTTTAAAATTAATGTATAAATAGCTTAAGTTCTACCCAAGTACTTGGTTACTATGCATTTCCCGCTTAGTATTAAAACTACGTCACATTGGATTTTCAAGAGATTTCAAGAAAGAGAATTGACATACAACAACAACTTGATCGCCTCCATTTTTCCTGGTTTTGAAATACCACATCCAATATTTTTCTGACATTTCTGGTAATGCAGCGACGTGGAGTAAATAAAACTTGGCACACATAGGTCACGAGATATACTTAGTAACTTAACTAAGTATACTAACGCAGGTGCCATTAATCACGAACAGGACAACTGTGGAATTCCAGGAAGTGATATGCATCAGATTTTAGTTTAATCAATCAAATCAGCGTATAATTCACTGCTGGATGTAGGGTTCTCCATATTTTCGTGACAACACACTGTCTCTTAAGCTTACCGTCATTCTCACGGGACATCCTTCCTGAGGACTTACCCGGGGCTCTCAACCATAGGCTGTTGGGCGTTACGTGAGGTTTTTTAGTCGGTAAGAGTCCGGCATAGGATTTTCCCTCACGTTAAAAAAAAAAAAAAAAAAAAAAAAAGCTTACCGTCATTATTATGAATATCACAATATTATTTTCATCATATCCGGTGGTTAATTGGCGGACAGGTCCCATCGTAGCATTTATTATGGAATCTAGATAAAGAGTTGAGAATTATAAGTACGTATACCGAGAATACATACTAATGTATCAAAGTAAATATAGGTATTAATAATTCTAAGGAGATTCCTTGGTCAAAATTTTTTTTAAAGATCTAGAACACTCCATAGAACATTGGATGTTGCGCCGATCAAGTATATTCAAATCAAAGAGACTACATATGTCGAGAGCAGGAGTCTGTAGTGACACAAGTGTATAATGTTTTTCGTGTGGAAATCTCTTATGGATGCTGTGCCGGACTTTTACCGAAAAAAACCTCACGCTCGCCGCCTTACTTACGTAGTAACTATTTAGTAATCTGTGGCCTTACCGCTGACTACAGTCAGAAAGGATGCCCCAGGATTCCCGAAAGGGCACAATTGTATCTGGATCTTTCACAATATCTACAGCAAGCCGTCTTCAACTGACCACTGCCAAAGGGTGGCATAGAGGGATCGGTACCAAAAAACCGGCCAAGTGCGAGTCGGACTCGCCCATGAAGGGTTCCGTAGCAGCAAGTTATATAATATAAAAGTTCTTGTACCTCGTTGTAACTTTGATTGATGTTTTAACACGCATAGCAGTGATTTTCCTAGGCGAAAATTGTGGTTTATGACGTACCTATAATAAAAAAAACTGTGGAAGTTTGCATAGCAATGTACCTACATTATATTTTTTTTACATTTATCATTCTCTTATTTTAGAAGTTAGAGGGGGGAGGCACATTTTTTTGCTATAGAAGTGTCTCTCGCGCAATCTATTCAGTTAAGAAAAAAATATGTTAGAGACCTCATTAGCATTTTTGAAGACCTATCTAATTACGGCATCAGAAATGGGTACATGATCTATGATAATTTCAGGTCTCTAGCTATCACGGTTCATGAAATACAGCCTCATGATGGACAGACAGACAGACTGACAGACAGACAGACAGACAGACGGACAGTGAAGTTTTATAAAGATGTTCCCATTTTTACCCTTTTAATACGTAACCCTAAAACAAATCGGCAACATCAAACAGTATGTCATCATCATCATATCGTCTGATTATCACAGCGCGTGCGACTAATCGCCACCGTACGCAATGTCGTGTCGCAACCGGAACCCTGTGCGTCAGGAAACCGCGTTGAAATGTTCCGTTGCGACACACGACACTGGCCGAGCGATTCTGCGACAAATACCTATGGTAGCTGTTTGGGTCGACTTGTTTAGGCGACCATAAAGTATTTTGAGCTATAGGTATGTCAATAACTTTGTACTGAATGAAGTTGTTGAGTCGCTATAACAAACTAGAGTTTAGTTCACTAAATAAATAATGTATTTTAGGGAAAATTTACACAATGTTATCTAGTCAAAATATAAATAACTAGCAGATGTCACGCGGTTTCACCCGCGTAGTTCCCGTTCCCATGGGAATACGGGAATAAAATATAGCCTATGGTCACCGCAAAGAGTGTAGCTTCCCAACAGTAAAATAATTTTTCAAATCGGTCCAGTAGTTCCGGAGCCTATTCGTTACAAACAAACAAACAAAAAAACAAATCTTTCCTCTTTATAATATTAGTATGGATTAGTATCTATACTAATATTATGGAGACCTGATGATTCCCGAAATTTGACCTAAATTTGCACCTCTCCATAATTTTTAGCTGTCTCAAATATTAAGACTCATCCGTTGGCGCAATTTTCATAGGCGGGTAAATGAGTTTTCGCCTATTATGTATCAGGTAATTTATCGAATATTGGCCTATATTATGGAATCTAGACAACTGTGATATAAAGACATTTCTTCCTTACAGAAGTAAGCTCAAGACGGCATACGGCGCGGCGTGACGCCAGAGTTTCTATCCCCAAGAAACGTGATTAAAAGCTGTTAGCCAATATATATGCCTGGAATCCTAGGACATCTTTCCGGGGAATTACCGGGAGCACCCGCAAAAGGACAAAAATAATGAGACGATGTTTAGGACCTTGTACCGAATCGTTCTCTCATCATAGACAGGTTGTTCGTCTTCACACCTTGCGCCCGGAGCTTTCGAGCACGGTTAGAGCTGATAAGGGCTTTCTTCCGCGCACGCGCCGGTTGTGGAATGATCTCCCTGCCTCGGGTTTCCCAAACGCCTACAGCATGGAGTTCTTCCAAGGGGGTCTTAGAATGATTTTACAGGGTCGGCAGCGCGAGTGCAGCGCCTCCGGTGTTGCAAACGTTCATAGGCTGCGGTAACCACCAGTGCATCTGGTGGCCGTATACTTGTCTACCACCTTAGTGGTATAAAAACGGACCCATTTGACATGTATTAGACATGTCCCCTCAAGAATTTAATTCATTTCATTGATGTCAATCAAGTTTTTTTTCTTTAATTCTACCCACCACGCTTTAGGCTATTGGTTGATTGGCTATATAAATGTGTGTGTGTATAATTGCATGTACACAAGTACATTCAACGCAAGAATTCGGTTAATGAATGAAATAGTCAATTCAGTTCCCAAGCCGAGAGGAATAGTAAAAGTTATATGAATGAAGGACGCGAATGACCGGATGTATTGCGAAAGACGGCGGCGGCGCCTAAGCAGACTATTAAGGCTAATATTCAGACTGGCGGAGCGTCTAGCGTTTTATTCAGATTAAACATTAAGCTATGACAATAAATGATCTTCTTTTTCTTTGAACCTACAAGTAGAAAGCAATACCCAAACAGGAACAGTCTACACTAATAGTCCAGGAAAGGACTATTACAAAGTCAAGTCGAGAATGATAGTCTTCCTTCGAAAAGGGAAAGTGTAATTTTTATACAAAATGAAGGGGAATCCATTGACAGTTAGGTTAAAAATGTGTGGTATTGTTCGATTCGAGCCTGACATTGAGTCTATAAAGTAATAAAAAAGCGCTCATTCAATTAATTGAGCTTATACCAGTCCACTTCTGGACGTAGGTCCTTCTCAATTTCACCAAATACTCACGGCAGGGCCTTGAGTATCTGGTGATATTGCCTTTCGCATACAATATTTCCCTGTGACCTTTTTACACAGCCAGCGTGCGCGCTCATAAAATCGCTCCGCTTACCACGAAGACTTTCCTTTATTTAGTACGAAGTGGTACTTAGATACCACTAGGTCACTATATTAATCTACTACTAGTCAACTACTGACTTACGCCTCACAGTCTGAGTAGCCGGGGGCTTAGTTCTCATAAGTGCAAGTGATTACTTAAGGTTGTATGTTGTCCTTTAGGTGGAAACGTCAATCACTTAATTTGTTTGGCAACTTGATTCATTTTTTTGTGAGAACTCAGTCAATGTAAGTTGGATCTCTTTGGTCATTGAAATTGGAATTATAATATGACTGGCTGATTAAGGAATAAGCTAAACTCTAAAGCCTTAAAGTAAGCTTTGAATAAAACTTTTCAAAGATTATCAAAACTCGACTCAGGTGTCGAAGCTTTATACTATTAGGTAGTACTAGCCAAAGATTTAGAATGTACGAAATATATTATATTATTTTTGACACTATACACAAGAATTTTCAAAAAAATATTAGAAGTAGGTACTACTCGAAAACACCGCCCGAGAGAGACTAAATGCAGATTAAGGATAATAAGCTAAGACATTGAGCAAGCTTTAAATAAAAAAAAATACCTTCCAAAAGAGTTTAAAAACAACTCGCCAATGTGCTGAAGCTTAATACTATACACAAAGAGTTTCCACCAAAAGTATACTCAAAACACCGCGTTAAAAAAGGCAAGGAAGTCAAAAGAGGCGCTTTAGAAGGGCTCGCCTCCCGGCCAATATCTGTTCAAAATGTTTCCCGCCGTATTTCAAACAGTTTTTCTTTAAGCGGTAGAATAAAGCTTATTTTCCACATAAAAAAGAGACCCGGAACCGTTCTCTTTGATAATATTTTTATAGCCTTTCAGTACAGGCTTTATTAAGATATACGACCTCGTATTATGCGTTATTATCACTATCAGAATTAATGCGAATATTATTACGAAGGCATTTATTTACTTTTATTAATTTAATATTTATGTACACAGTACTAACAAGTAGAGACATTAAAGAAAAAATGAGTACAATGGTACTGACTGGTATTTCCAGTTAAGAGCGTTTCCGTGCTAAGTAAGGCACGCTTGCTTGGTGTCGGTTGCCAAGAGTCATAGCAGCCTGACCCTGTCTGTTATAACCAATGATAAAAAACTATAGATATACGTTACCAACACTGAAAAATGGCTACAATAAAGTCAGGTTAGGTAACAATTTCATAGAAATATTTATGGTTATTTTTGAATGTAAAAAGGATCTGTTGTTTTTGTAAGCCGTGATGTTCGTGCATGACGTGTCTAATTAGAAGAAAGAAAGAAAGAAAAATTTGTTTATTCCACACAAAAACATACAAAATATCTATAACAGTAACTAATAGCTTACTATTTACACTAAAAGTATTCTATTTTTTTTGACGCACACTCCGTGGAATAACGGCCGCCTCTCAGCATTATGCTGTCTGCATGTAATTCATGCAGAACAGCGCTGGTTTTCAGAGACGGCCGGACGCGAAGTTGTGACAGATATTAAAACAAAATAAAATATGAAACAGGCAAAAACACCCAGCGCCAATCACAGGAATTAAAATAAGAAAAAACAAAAAAACAACACCATTTAAGGGGTCCCGACACGGTCAAACTGCAACTGTCAAGCACGTACAATTTCATGTGCACGTACACGTCGATGCACAAACATGCAAAGAAATCACGCACACCGAAGCAACTGCCATTCATATTTAACGCGCTTGACAATCGCAAGGCATGACCGCGTCGGGAGCCCATTACAAGACTTAAAAACTAAATTGAGGGCTGGCAACATAACATTTCTACAACTTCCAACAATTATAATACGTCGTTGGTTATAACACGATAACAAATGTCAGCAGCGCAAGTATTGGTGCCGCAAACGTTCCATAGGCAACACTTTTATTCATGTGAGCCATACGTGCTTATACGACGACCCCCTTCCAAATAGACCGATGATCTGAAAATGGTTGCAGGGAGTGATTAAACGCGAAAAGCGCAAGACGGTATATTGTGGCGTAACTCGGTAGAGACTTATGTTCAGCAGTGGACTGCTATAGGCTGATAATAAAAGCAGGGGAGGGGGGAAGAGGAACCCGCCTCACACCCTCGATTCGTCAATCCTAACCTATAACCGTTAAGGATAACCCCAACTAATTGTATGGGGGGAATGACGAACCGAACTCCTCAGGAAAGGAATTTTGGAAGTGGGATAGGAAAAATTACCTGTACCCTCCAGATTGTTGATAATTAGCACTACTCCGCTTAACAATGTGACTAATTTGTCAACACGTGTTTCGCCTACACACGAGGCATCTTCAGGACTGCTTGGCTTGGCTTGAGGATGGATTTCCGCCATGAATCGCCTGATTCCATTAGTTATGCTATAGGCTGATTTCATTGATGCTTGTCTGTCATCTCATCAATATATAACAAGAAAGCCGTGAGATCGCTCTCACCAGACTGCCCCTCTCTAACACGTTTTTTTATTTTATTTTTTTTACGTGAGGGAAAATCCTCAGAGGATGTTATGCCGGACTCTTACCGACTAAAAAACCTCACGCAACGCCCAACAGCCTGTGGTTGGGAGTCCCGGGTAAGCCCTCGGAAGGATGTCCCGGGACTCTCTAACACGTTTATTGTGAAAGTGAAAGTTCAATCCGATTGAGATTGTCATTTTTGTTTTATTTCAAACTTTGAACAGATGATCCACGTGACCTAGTGACGTAGTTTAATGCGACAGAGTCACAGCTACAGACAAAGTCTCGCCATAAGCCCCTCTGCACTCAATTTTATAGAGAGGGGCCAAAAGAAAATTGGAACTCTTAACTTGAACACGGGATTCGGCGGGAAACTTTCCGACAAGCGTTGCATTTCGTTATAAATGTTTTTTTCAAAACTAGAGTATTTTTGAGTGTTTATGTGTAATTTATAGTGGATTATTAAACTTAAAGGTTCGACAACGTGCAAAAGTATTGAAAAGTGATAAAGCGCAGTGAAACGCGAGTTTTTAGGTTTGTCGACAAATTCCAAAGCAAGCCCTAGTAAGGTACCACCGCCTTACTAGAGTAGAAATTAGTTCAAACTTGGACATAGGTACATGAATACGCTGCTGTTAAGATGAATTACAATGAAATTTACTTGACTTTGGCATACTCTCAAGCCGAGAAAGTCCAAGAACAAGAAGAAAAAAAAAACTTGAATATGTTTTTTTTCTGTAGCAGTCCCGGTTTCTTTACAGCGTAGCGTGAAAAAGGATTTCACCAATCTTTGAAGAGGTCAACTTTAGGGTCACTGACTGTCTGTTGTGACAATACATATTTCCAAAGCACTAACTAAAAAAAAAAACAATTACATACATTCACATGAATGACCTTCAGCTAGCCACAATAAGTAAGATTACGAAAAGCTCCAGATCCTAATCGTATGGGTACTCAGATTAATGATGACGATTCGATATGCTTAGATCATTAATCGATACACTTCATTATGAAATAATAGTCATTCGATTTAATATCGAGATCGTGGGATATAGCAAGTGTTATTGAAATCATTAGATCAGTTTCATCAGTATTTTGGAATTTATGAACTATCATATTTTTTCGAAATGTTTGACGCAAGCAAAAATGTCCTAAAAATATTTCACATGCAAAATATATTTAAAATATCGCGGAAAGTATGTTTTCTGTTTATTTTCTGCCGTGAAAGAATCGGAACCAATAAAAGGTTCCAGTTCGTTCCTGAGATATTTATCTTGAAATTATAAAAGTAGACATTTGAGGTTTAAATGATTTATAAATATGACAGTGACTGGGGGGAATTCTTTCGAGGGCTTACCCAGGGCTCTCAACCGTACTCTGTATGTAGGGAACGTGAGGTTTTCAGTCGGTAAGAGTCTGGCATTACATCCACGGCGGATTCTACTCAAGTTAAAAAAAAAAAACAAACTACTGTGACTCTTGGGAGGGTTTATTTTTTTTCTTCTTGTTCTTGGACTTTCTCGGCTTGAGAGTATGCCAAAGTCAAGTAAATTTCATTGTGAAAATATAAATCATTTTCATGTTAAGATTCTGCTTAACAGCAGCGTATTCATGTATGTCCAAGTTTGGCCTAGTTCTACTCTAATAAGGCGGCGGTACCTTACTAGGGCTTGCTGTGGAATTTGTCCACAAACCTAAAATGACTTGCGTTTCATTGCGCTTTATCACTTTCCAACACTTTTGCACGTTGTCGAACCTTTATTTTAATAATCCACCATAAATTACACATAAAACACTCAAAAATACACTAGATTTGAAAAATTATTATATCGAAATGCAACGCTTGTCTGAAAGTTTCCCGCCGAATCCCCTTGGGAGGGTTGGAACAATGGCAATATTTTTCTATTCTATGGGAGGCAAACATAGATATTATCAGATAGATACCTGTGTTTTCTTTTGTTACAATAATGATTGATTGGTGAATGTTAAATAGTTATATGTATTACAAGTGATGCAAAGGTCATCACTTGTAATACATATAACTATTTAATTAGAGTTACTACGTTGAAATAAAAAAGAAGGACTTGGTTTATTTAAATTTTTATACTACTGAGTTGGCAGACAAGCATTTTGGTCCACCCTATCCAAAGTGGTTGTTTTCGATCAGGCTTACGATCGCCCATTGGTACGTGGCATTTAGTTTGATATTTTTTTGCGTTTCAAAAGGCTTTTGATTGAAGGCAGCTGGTAACTTCCTATCCCAGACCATCGTTAATTTAATTTAAAAGATGCCTCTATTTCCGTTGGGGTAGGCAGAGGCATATAATAACATTTACATGTGGACGCAAAGTAAACTTCTCCCTACCCTTTTAGAAAACGTGTATCAGAATCAGAATATAATAAACAAAACTCTTTATTTTAGGGAAAATCCTTTATGGATGTTATGCCGGACTCCTACCGACTAATAAACCTCACGTAACGCCCAACAGCCTATGGTTGGGAGCCCCGGGTTAGCCCTCGGAAGGATGTAAAACTCTATAAAGTAAGTGCGTTGTCATTTAAAAGCGACATCAAAGTCGATACAGTAATTTACAGAACACTGTAGATACAATGAGCTAGACTACCCAAAGGACCTTGGACTATGATACCGTTGCAATACAAGAAATTGAAAAACAATGTCGTAAATATTTTCATCACCACATTTGTCCCAAATTGTTGTTTTTCCGTCTTCTTGACCGTCAAAGTTAGCAAATATTATAATTTAGCTCAATAATTTATTTAACTTGCAACACTCAGGTTACGACAGTTCATTAGACGCAGACGTTTCGAATTAGTAAAATATATGATAGGCCTAATTTTTTTACCATGAATTAATTTTTTTAAGCTGTTGTTATTTCATTCTTTTGCCCTCGTGTGGCGACGGGAGCCCCGAGTGGAGACGGGAAAGAGTACAAAATGTCGCCATGACAATTCATTCAGAGGGTGTCTTTTTAAGAGGGAACACTTTCGCAAAACGATCCATTGCTTAAAGAAGGAAAACTCGAAATGAGACCCGGTTGTCAGTAAAATGACAAACATTAAGTTAAGGTGAAGGCCTAATGGGTGGCTTGAAATTTTTAACTATGGGTTGTCACAATCAATAGGTTCACCGCCTGTTACGTGGGACATAAACAGTAACCTTTGCCTCTGCCTACCCCTTCGGGTATAATGGCGTGACTATATGTATTTCATTCTTGGCAACCCGGGGTATGCATTAGAAGCTTAGAAGTAAAAAGCTAAAAGAATAAATGTATCCTATAAATTAGTGATGTACCTATTTGTATCAAATCCCTGTTAGGAATAAATATTTGTGTGTTAGTTTTGGTAATTTATAATATCCCATAGACCAGGCTTATAAATGGCAATGAATACAGACGTATAGTAGAAGAACAGTTCTTAAGGATTTTTGTGCCAATTTTGTTGGGGGCATGTCCCCAGCTCGTGTAGTTCCCATTTGGCGGCGCTGTCGTCGCATTTCACTATCTCAGTTAGTCAAAAACTAGTAGGCACAATTTTTACGTTTATAATCGACTAAATTCAGAGATTATTTATAAAAAAATATTTTACATCTTTTAAATCAAAACATAATATATTTATATTAAGTATTTATAGATCTTTACAAAGATTGATTTTACTCTATTGCTACGAAAAATTAAAAATGGCTGCCGCGCTGCGACTGCAACGCCGCCAAGCGGCAGTTTGTGTCACAGAATGTTTGTCTTCAGAGCAGCCTAAGAAACTATTCTTCTAGTATACGTCTGTATTCATTGTAAATGGTGAATTTTAGCTAGATGGTGCTGTGTTTAAAAAAAACTTATATCGAAACATAGAATGTAATTGAGGACCTGTTCTTTTTTAGTGTTGTTTCAAATAATAAATAATATTCATTGTGCTTTACGTAGCAATATTATAATTTTATACAATGTTCATAATCACCTACGATCCATTTAAGTACACTTTAAGCTGCACGCAATGAAGCTATTAAGAGCGATTATTGATATTTAATTATACATCCTATATTTCCAATAGAATTAAATAACGTTTGAGTACATATTGAACATTGATTATTATTTTATTACTTGTGCAGTTGAAGCCGGATTTAATAAATTTCCGGATTGTTTTGTGGATTATTGATATTTCTGATTTGGCCTATTTGATATTTTTTGATTTGATTGATATGGCCTACTTGATCAAAAAGTGATCACCGTAGCCTTTATAAAACTAGACATATAATCCGTTCACAGTTTATTTACCTCTGACAGATCGTTTTTTGTATGTTGGTATTGCAGTAAAGTCCCCCTATGAGTGCCAGCTTAAGACATTTTGCCGCGTAATAGGGGAGATTATAAGATGTAAACGTTAGCACTAACAATTAATTTTTAATGTAAATATCTAATTTACATTAAAATATTTATTTTGAATATTTATTTATTTTTATTGATATGGATATTTAAAAAAGACACTCATTACCATGAACTACGTAGGGCGAAGTTACTCCTTCCACATCTCAAATAATTTCCGCGCCCGAAAAACGGCAACAAAAAAGAAAATAAGTTTCAACTTTAAGGTTAGAGTACATGGGATAAACCAAATCTTAGTATGGTAACACGAAAATCAAGCAAGCCAACATCAGCGCTACAATTAAATTAACTATGAACGGGCTATAGAGTTTCCAGCATAGAAAAAACGTACAAATATTGCAAAAAAAAAGGAAACAGTTCGAATTTCAAACATGGAACAACTTCCAGTGATTTGGCGCGCGAACACTTTACGCCATCTTAGAATATTCTGTAATTAATCTCCTTTGTCTCACGTTTCAAGGCCCAAAAGTCATTCGTGAATGTTATTTGACCCACATTTGATATTCTCGTTCATTTTAAATTGAATTAAATTGTTCTTGGGACTTATTGTTTACATTGTTTAAATGGTGTGAATGAGTTCAGTGCAGTTCAAATATCGAAGCACAGATAACATATTATGTGTTCTGATAATATTTAAATGGTATATTGTTTTTTTTTAATTACATAAGATATGTTTATATAATAATGTATGATTATTTTTATTATTTGTTGTTTCTATAGCGCTATATGCTTATTAACTGTATCGACTACAATGCGAAGAAATATCATGAGCCATAATTAGTTTTGTGGTTCGCTTTTTGTTTATTTATTAGCTGTAGTCTTAGATTATATTATGTGCAGTCTTTGTTTACTCACGAGTTAGAATAATACTCGTATTGTATAATATTTGTAATCTTATTAATGAGTTCAGCAGCATTATAAATTCTATGGCAGGCTGAAATATAATGAAAAGGTATACTTACATCTTACATGTACTTTATTAATATATCTTATATCTTTGATGAATTTATTTAATAAAAAATACATCAAGATCAACAGTTATCAAGATTGATATCTTTTACATATAGAAATCAAACGCATTCATAGCAACGCAGCATAGCACATCTCTAGTTGAAAGACACTCAAAGACTTCGTTGCAGAAACCGTATAATTAAATATTCAGTTCTTTTATTTTTTATTACATATTATGTTATGTTACTATTATTTGGTGTGGGTATGTACGTTATGATCCAAAATAAAAATATTTTCTTTTCTTTTTTTCTTACTTTCTTTATCCATTAAAATTCACAATCTTGCCAGCCAAATTAATTTTAACAAACAAGTTGTATTTACTTATAGATGAACTAAATTAAAAGTAAACAACAACTAATAAAATAACTAGACGGTATGTTATCATAATAAAATACGTAACAATGCGTAGACGCACCTCAAAGTGAAGGTCAGTAAACAAAGATTAAAAAAACACAGTAGGTAATATAAAGTATAACAATTCAGTTATTACCTATTCGCAAGGCCAACGATATAAATCTTGAACTTGCAAGACCTTTCTAAACTTAGTTCATTCTTTAACTTAGCGATCAATGAAAAGGCTAGCTTCGATCGACAGGAAATCGATAATAGATTATAAAACTTATACTATGGTGACCATGAGTAAGTTGTCTACTGGTATAAATTTGATACATACATACATATCGTCACACCTGTTTCCCATCGGGGTAGGCAGAGACTATGGCTTTCCACTTGCTACGATTCTGGTATACCACTTTCGCTTATTCTAATTTTTATAATATATGTGTTTACACGCTCGCCGGTTAAAGGTGCTCTTCACATTGCCTTTGATGATAGAAAAAAATATGTACAGCTTCGCAAAAAAGAGTAGAAAATTACGGAGGCACTACTGAGCTGCTTAAAGGGCAACCTGTTGTACAGAATCTTAATATAAATTTATTGATTTCACGTAAGTGAAGTTTGTGACAACATTAATTGGCAATGTCGCCACGCCAACATTCAAAATATAAGCAAAGATAATAATAGTGCCTATTACATAATATTGGTTTCGATCCTGACCTTTTCTGCCAAGCTGTAGTTATTTTTTGGTGTTTCAATGTCTGATTTGCAAGTGGTCATACGCTCATGGAAAATATTGTTTGATTGTTTTCAATATTTCAAGCATCAAAAGTAACCATTAGCTGAAGTTATGAGATAACAGAAAAATATTACCTTCTATTGAAACGTATATCTACATACGTATAAGTAAATAGAAGAGTACGTTAATCTGATATTAGGTGTGCCCCGCAGCTTTGCCTGTGAGATACATTGTCCGTACCTACTTACGATGTAATATTATTTACTATGCTTCCCAAAACTGAGCAAGATACTATAATATAAAGGGCTAGGTTAGTTTGTTCAATTCAATAGTAGGAGGAGTTACAAATCTTTAGTTTGAACAGTCTCCAAAAATATGAATTGATGGTTACCCATCTGTATGACTAAGGTACAGTTTGTAAAAAAGGTTAACCTCGTTTTGTAGGAAGTTGTGTAAGATTGTAAATTAATAGGTTTACGATAAAGCTCGAGTCATATCCTTTCATAATATACGCAGTACCTAGTTATTAAACGTTTGACAAACTAATAATAATGTAAATACTTAATAGTATGACTATTACGTAGTTTGGATGTTTTCTATAATAATATGTGTGTTTGTACCTATTTAGATACCTACATACATAATTATAATATGTTTATCAGTTGTCTAGATCTCATAGAACAATCTTACATTATCTTATAAAATGTCTAAAACCAAAATATAAGTAGGTATTTCTTTTTTTCAGATCCCATAGCACAAGGTTGTATCGAGTCCTTAATAAAGTGTGGTCCTACCAATAGGTGAATGTCAGCCGATCGTAATATATGAGACACGTAACTGAGATATCGTTGGATCAAGTGTCTAGCCCTGCAACACGATATTTTGTAGATTTGCTTAAATTCTCTATAGTTCTAATATAAATCTAAATTGTCAGTCACACTTATACTCGCGTTCGATTATTGTTTCTTCGGTTTATTTCGATTTTGAAACATTTTTGGAAGTGCAGTTGGTTGAAAAGGTGAGAAAACTCTGCACACTGAGTGTGTTCTGCGGTCAGGTCATATTGAATGCAGACCGCACTATTATATTTAAACAATAGTTCAGGGCAAAAGGTCGGCGATCCGGGATAAGTAAATAACATAAAAAAAAAATTCACGGACACCTCACACAACGCTATCTGATCCCAAAGTAAGCTAGGAATAACCTGCTTGTGTTATGGTTATCAGACTACGGATATTAATACTTATATGCTTTTAAATAGGTACATACATATTATACATAGAAACACCCAGACTCTTGAGACAAACATTTATGGGTCACACAAATATTTGTCTCCGGTGGGAATCGAAAAAAACTGGTCAGCGATCTGGGCAAAGCGGGCAGGGCAAACTGCAGCATTACGTTATTCGGCAGTTCCGCAGTCTTGGAAACTCGGGCATGAGAGTTATCTCTCACCATGAGCACTCGGCTCTGGTCTCCCAGTGTATTCGCCGAAGATCCTTTAAATTCCTGGGGATCAAATCTCAAAGAGTTGGTCCTGTGACAAAGGTAAATACCTAGTTAAATTGTCGACGGTTTTAGTGTTACAGTCTGTCCAACCGTTGATTTTACTTTTGACGGTTATTTTATAGCAGCGGCCTGAGATCGTAACTGTTTCGTTATTTGTCAAGGGAAACTTTGAAATACGCGGTAAAAGAAATATAAGTAGTATACTGTATTTCAATAGCTTTGTACAAAAATGTAAACAAACACATTTGATCCTATTATTCCATAATTACTTGCAATTGAGTATTCACCCTGATTGTATTCCAGTATCCTATATGTTCTTACAATAATTTCGACACCAAATAACTTCCTTATGACAGTTTATTTTCATTTAAAATACCTACTCAGGACACAGATTACTCAGGATAGCAAAAAAATTAATGATTTGTCATACTATATTTTTCTACTCATCTGTCGATTGTCAAAACATGACATGTTTACATTATTGCCAGATCGGGCAGGATTGGACTATTTAAACTGCCTAATCATATTTATCTACATTAATTATAACCCATTAAAGAAACAAGTGAAGCTTCGTGGCTCCACGGACTCAGTGTTCTGTAAACGATCACTGCAGTAAGCAACTGTCACTATGGCCAGTCCTTAGATGGGATCCAATATAGGAAAAAAAAATCCTCAAAAGATCATCCACAAGATTGGTCTGAGGTAATTTTTTCGTAAAATGTACAAAAAACAAGTTATAAATAGAGCAAAATAGAAAATTTCTATTAAAAAAATCTCCATTTTTGTTTATAACTTCTTTAATTTTTAATGTAGGACAAAAATATTTTGTAAACATATTTGTAGGCAAAACAATTTGCTACAAATTATGACTTTTCAAATTTTTGTAAGACGCATAGTTTCTGAGTTAACGCGAAAAAAGTGTTTTCAACCCTTTTATCAAGATGGCGGCCGGGGGACAAGGGTGGCGACCCCACAAACTTGAGGTTAAGCTTCTATTGACACATGTCCCAAAAATAAAATTGCGTCCTCCAAAAAATGCAAAGCTTATGTAACATTTCAATGGAACTGTATGAGGCAAAACATTATTGGACGAAATTTTGATAATTCTATACCATTGTATGTACCTATCTAATGTTGATAACAAATAAAGAATAATTATTATGTTATTATATAGTAGGTGTACGAGTGCTTCAAGCCCTTTTATGGATGAAAAAGAAACGTCATCAAAATCTGCTAACATGTTCTTTTAACATTGACCTAGATTTTTACGAATTGGTAAAAATTATCAATGCCTGATAATTATACTTATTTGTATAGCTTATGTAGTTGTAATAGCCTTACTGCTCAATGCACCACATTTAGGATAAAATCGTTCTAGTTCACGGTCAATTGCGACCGGAGCCGGTAGCTATGTAGACCAGGAGCTCGAAGACTAAAAAAACTCCAAAGTTTTTTTACACCACTAAGGTGGCAGACAAGCATACGACCCACCAGAAGTACTGGTGGTCTCCGTAGCCTTTAGACGTTTGCAACACCAGAGGTGCTATACTCGTCCTGCCGACATAATTTTTTTTTGTTTGTTTCTGAAGTTTGAGTTAATTATGCCTATTTTACAAGCTTACGCCTCTTGACTTAAGTCGAAGTACCTGGCGCTAGAATTATAGATATAAGTAGGAACCGTGTAGAGTATTATTATAGTTGGTTTGAGTTTGGCAAGACAAAGGTGGCATTCTCACTCGTTAAAAGAAGGATATAATGTGAACTATGTTTATAGGCTCTAATAGTGATGACCCAGTAAGCAAAAAATATCGCATGCAGCGGTCGCGTTCACTCAAACTGTTACATACCCTGATAGATGATTTATGTGCACGCGATTCTAGTCCTTACGCTGGAACTGGACTTTTGGAGCTGTGTTTACATCAGGTATAGTAAGAACAGTAAGGGACCGTATCCACGATTGAGACAATCGCAACTATACTTTAGTCGTGCCATGTATTTCTATACACGCTCGTCTATCTTTCTCGTTGCTATCGTTGCTATTTTTTTCCCTCATGAATGCTAAGCCGGACTCTTACCGATTAAAACCACATGTACCACTATCTACGTTCGGATGCCACGGGCAAGCCCTCGGCTGAATGTCCCAGGATTACCGACAACCCAGGATTCTCGACAAGAACTGGTCTGTGTATAAATTGAAATTCATTTATTTGCTTAAGTATGGTATATAAGCTGTAAATTGTTATGATCTATCGGTTTACACATCCGTCAGTTCTGACATGCAAATGTTAAAATTAAATACATAAATGAAAGATATTAATTATGTAAAAGAATATAAATCTAAATGTCATGTTCCAGAATGCAAAAAGAAAAAAAGACCAAATAATAAGTTTCACACATGCATTTTCCGTCTCTTGGATTATACTAACTTTATACTGCACAGTTGAACGAGTTTACCTTTCCAATACTCGATATAAATAGATTCTGTGCTCAGATATTTATAAATTTATTCCAAATTTTGTAAAATATATTTTAGGGTTTCTTACTCTACGAGGAAGAACGGGCTCCTTCTGCCTCTGTCTTTCACCAAGCTGGTAGCTCATGTATCGTGATAGCTAAGCAGTTGATTCTAATTGTTTAGCGTGTGCATAATATTCCGTCATTCAAACCAAAACACGCTACTACAAACTTGTTTTATGGATCTTGAAAACTGGTAGAGGCCTATTTAAAGTCTGACCTATTTCCGAAACAAACATTTATGGCTTTTTTTTTGTTTTACCTGAGGGAACATCCTCATGAATGTTATGCCGGACTCCTACGGACTAAAAAACCTAACCATCTCAGCCGACTTGACGCCCACTGCTGGGCATAGGCCTCCCCCAAGGACCTCCACAACGTTCGGTCTTGCGCCGCCCGCATCCAGCAGGCTCCCGCGACCTTAATCAGGTCATCCGTCCACCTCGCGTGGGGTCTCCCCACTCCGCGTTTACCTGTACGTGGACGCCACTCGAGCACTTTTCGACCCCACCGGCCGTCATCTCTGCGAGCAATATGGCCCGCCCACTGCCACTTAAGTCGGGCAATTCTTTCTGCTATGTCGGTGACCCGGGTCCTCCTTCGGATTTCCTCGTTGCGGATTCGATCGCGAAGGGACACTCCGAGCATAGCCCTTTCCATTGCTCTCTGAGTGACAGAAAGCCTCTCTATGGGGACCACTCTCAATGGCCATGTCTCAGTTCCGTAAGTCATCACTGGCAACACACATTGGTCAAAGACCCTGCTCTTCAGACATTGCGGAATTTTGGACGAAAAGATATACCGAAGCTTACCAAACGCTGCCCAACCTAGTTGAATTCGCCGAGTGACCTCTCTCTCGAAGTTGAACTGGCCCAACTGTATTGTTTGTCCCAAATAAACATATTCGTCGACCACTTCAAGGGTTGATTGTCCGATCGTGGTTGAAGCGGGCACGACATGAACATTTGACATGACTTTTGTCTTGTCCATGTTCATCGTTAGCCCAACTCGTTCAGACGCTTTACTGAGGTCATCGAGCATTATGCTGAGCTCCTCCAGGGTCTCAGCCATGACTACTATGTCATCGGCAAACCGAAGGTGAGTAAGGTATTCGCCATTTACATTAATGCCGAGCCCCTCCCAATCCAAAACCTTAAACACATCCTCCAGTGCTGCGGCGAACAGCTTAGGAGAGATAACATCTCCCTGTCTCACTCCTCGCCGCAGCCGGATGGATTTGGTGTTTTGGTTCCGTATTCGGACGGACATTGTGGCACCACTGTACAGGCACTTCAACACTCCGATATACCGGTAGTCGATTTGGCACCGCTGTAAGGATTGCAACACCGCCCAAGTCTCGATCGAATCGAAAGCCTTCTCATAGTCCACAAACGCCAAGCATAGAGGCTGGTTATACTCTTCCGTCTTCTGTATAACTTGCCGCAGCGTATGTATGTGGTCTATGGTACTATAGCTTTTTCGGAAGCCGGCTTGTTCGGGAGGCTGGAAGTCGTCAAACCTACGAGCGAGACGATTCGTAATGACCCTGGAAAACAGCTTATAAACATGGCTCAGAAGTGAGATAGGTCTATAATTCTTCAATAAGGCTCTATCACCTTTTTTGAAGAAGAGAACTACCACACTTCTGTTCCATGCTTGTGGCGTTTTACCCTCGAGTATGACGGAGTTGAATAACTTCTGAAGGCCCTTAAGAACTGGTTTTCCACCTGCCTTCAGAAGCTCGGCCGTAACTCCATCATCACCCGGTGCCTTGTTGTTTTTAAGCTGCTTCAGGGCCATACTCATCTCGTACAGGCTGACGTCCGGGATATCTTCGGTATAGTGCCGAGTCAATCTGGCTCTCGGGTCTTTAGCCTGATTCGTAACGGGTTCTTTTACGGACGTGTATAATTGCCCATAGAACCTCTCAATCTCGCTCAATACTTCAGGCACAGACGAGGCGACGCCACCGTCGCCGGTCTTCAACTTTGCTAGCTGACTCTGCCCGACAGACTGATTTCTCGTGAAAACTTTAGACCCTTTGTTGCGCTCTATGGCATTTTCAATTTGCCTGGTGTTGTGAAGTCGCAAGTCGCGTTTCAAAGACTTAGATATCAGTCTGTTGAGCCGCCCGTATCTACAAATATCTTCCGGCGACTGTAGAGCCATTCCACGTCGCTCCTCTATCAGCCTAAGCGTATTCGGAGAGATCCTTTTTGTTCGTTTAGTACTAGGTCCTTTACAGTATTTGGAACCAACAGCAAGGACAGTTTTCACGAACCCGTTATTGTAGGAATCCATATCATCGCAATTTGCTAGGCATTCGAAGCGGTTTTGCAATTCTAGCTGAAAGTTTTCCGGGTTTTGGATTTGGTTGGGTGTTGGGCGGAGCGTAGACCTCATCAACCGAGACCTTTCCAGCTTTAGATTTAGATTCAGTGTGCCTCTTACCATACGGTGATCGCTACCGGTCTTGACCGTGTTTAGCACAGAGACATCACTGAAAATCAGCCTCTTCGTCGATAAGATGAAATCGATCTCATTTTTCTTCCCACCTTTAGGGTTTAGCCAGGTCCACTTCCTGTGCTTAGGCTTCCGAAAGAAAGAGTTCATCATATAGAGGCCCTCCTTCTCCAAGAAGGCAGCCAGAAGCTTTCCTCGATCATTCCTCTTCCCAAATCCAAATTGCCCCACTCCAGGTTCATCACCGCAACGTTCGCCGAGCCTTGCGTTGAAGTCCCCCATGACAACGGTATAGTAGGTGCTCGAGGCTTGCATGGCTCTACTAATGTCCTCATACATTGCCTCCACCTCACTATCATAGGAGCGTTTAGAAGTCGGAGCGTATACCTGCACAACCTTTAATGAGTATCTCTTGGATAGCTTAAGGATCAGGTACGCCACCCTAGTCGAAACGCTCTCGATCTTTACGACGTTATTCACGAGGGACTTATGCACGATAAACCCTACACCACCCTGGGACAGTTGGTCGCCCTCCCTGAAGTAGAACAAATTACCTGACTTAAGGATTATCGTGTCCTCGCCCTTTCTTCGGACTTCAGACAATCCCACAATATGCCAATGCACTTTGCCCAGTACTTCCTCCAGTTCGATCAACTTTTCGTCGGTCCGCAACGTTCTTGTATTGTATGTTGCCAGGTCCAGTCGTCGGTGTATTTGGTAGCCGGATCTCTGCCGGGGATTCTTAGCACCCCCTGCTCCACCGCTACTCTGACCGCTACCGTAGCCAGGAACAGTGGAACCGCCGGGGACTAGGGGCCGTTGTTTAGTATTCCAATCCATTTTTTGGGGGGTATTTTTGGCCTCACTATACCACGCTGGCCAGACGGGTTGGTATAGGGTTTTATTTCGAGTTTTCCTTCTCTACGCTTACCTTTACCTTGTTAGCCGCATAAGTTTAATTTGTATGCGTGTCCGTCCCCCACGTAGCCTGGTGTTCGGCTTGGACGTAAGGTAGGGCTTCGGGGGACTCTAAAAAACAAAAAAACCTAACGTGTTCTGCTAACAGCCTACGGTTGGGAGCCCCGGGTAAGCCTTCAGAACGATACCCCAGGTCTCCAAAGGTTACACAATCATTTGCTTTAATCAGTTATTCAAACCTGAGAACTCAGCACTGTAGTTGCATACATTTACCACTGAGCCACGGCCACCGATGCATAAATTTTACTTCATAAGCTTCGAGCCGTCAAAAATTATCATCCCGAAGTTGACATAGTACCTATTTACCTTCTTTTTCTAGGGTTCCGTACCTAAAGGGTAGAAACAGGACCCTATTTATGATACTTCGCCGTCCGTCTGTCTGTTTGTCAGTCACGAGGCTGTATCTCAGGAACATAGTAAATTGGTGACAGCAGTCTATGGACATTTGCATCACTAGAGGTGCCACATTCGCGCTGCCGACCTTGCAAGAATCTCATAAGACCTTTTTGAAAAACTGTAGGCGTTTGAGAAAAGAAAGATCATTTCACAGTCGAAGCGTGCACGGAAGAAAGCCCTACATAATACATGTTAGAACATGTATTATGTAGGATTTTTTCACGAATGCTGTAGACAGCATTCGTGAAAATATGCCCCTTCACTGGTCGGTATTAAATCTTGTAAGTTATTATAAAAGTGACTTTATGTCCGCATGGCTACGATTTTATCACTTCTTTGGTGATTTGGCGCGAGCAAGGTTGATCTTCTCAATGTCAATTCCTTAAAAACAAAAGTTCCTGTTTGAGAAATTGATTACTTACGGACAAGTTTTGTTACAAAATAAAGTATGGTTGGTATATTTCAGACCAATCTAAACTAAAGAATTCTGTTCAAAGACAACTTCAAAATGCAAAAAATGTGACCAAGGAAGTATGGAAGATAGTAAATCGTCACAGAAACCGACGTAAGATAAATTGCACAAAAGCTATCAAGCTATTACATAATAATATATTCACCACTGATCCAAAAGAAGTAGCAAATATTTTTGCTGAACAGTTTAACCATCGTCTTTCAGGCTTTGCCAATATAAACAGGTCGATCTCTATTCTAGAAAGTGGAACAAGGCGGGTAGAAAAGGATATGATTTTGACACCCATAAGCCCGCAAGAAATAATGAGAACCGTGCAAGCTATGGAAAAAAAGAGTTCTAGTGGTTATGACGAACTTCAAATCCATGTAATTAAGGATCATATAACTATTTTGGCATCACCGCTTGCATCTTTTTTTAATAAATGTTTTGAAGAGTCTATTTTCCCTGAGCAGTTAAAAATAGCGAAGGTGGTACCCATATATAAGAAAGGATCATCGACAGATCCAAAAAACTACCGACCTATATCTTTGTTACCAACCATATCAAAGATATATGAGAAGCTTGTGAAGTCACGGCTTTTATGTCATCTTGTAGACAACAAGGTGATAGAGAAAAGACAATTTGGCTACCAACAAAACGTAGGAACGATAGACGCAATAAACACATTGGTTATTGATGTTCTTGACAAAATTAATGAGAAAAATAAAGTAGCTGGTATATTCCTAGATTTAAGTTCAGCGTTCGATACTGTAGATCATGCAATACTTCTTGAAAAACTAGAGCATTACGGTATAAGAGGAACTGTTCTACGTCTTTTTCGATCTTATCTCGTCAACAGACAGATGTTTGTGGAGATAAAGGAATTTGATGACAGAAACCGTCAAATAATACACAGATCCCGAATTACTAAGGTAGAGACAGGAGTACCTCAAGGGTCCATCTTGGGCCCCATTTTATTTCTAATATTCACAAATGATTTGATTAGTCATATAAATCGATTATGTGCAGACTACAGTGTAATTATGTTTGCGGACGATACTAATGCAATTGTAAGCGCAAGCAGTATAGATGAACTAAACAAAAAAATAAACACTGCACTAAGGATGTTTCATGACTGGTTCCTTGCGAACAATTTAATAATCAATGCGAAAAAGACAAATGTTATGCTTTTTAAAACTACATCTCGGACCAAAGATAATTTGTCTGTAGAATTAAATGGTGAAAAAATTTCTGCGGTAGGATCTGTAAAGTTCTTGGGCGTCTACATAGATTCTTTTCTCAATTGGACGCCTGAGCTTAAGGCAATTGAAGCATCTGTTTCATCCAGTTGCTATGCGCTGCGAAGTTTAAGAGACGAAGTAGGCATACGACATTTAAAATCGGTCTATCATGCGTTGGTTGAATCCAGGCTGCGTTATAGTGTACAACTTTGGGGTAATGGCTATGCTTACAATTTCAACAAAGCTTTTATTCTGCAAAAAAGAGCTATAAGAACGATTATGCGAATTCCTCAAACGGAGTCATGTCGAGATTACTTTAAACAATTGTCAATTTTGACTTTGCCTAGCCTTTACATTTTGACTGTGTTGAAGCAATTAGCAAAAAATTTAAAAAATATCGAATCAGCTGACGAAAGGACGCTAAGAGAAACTACGAGGACAAAAAGGTTGAAAAATAAACTTATACCCACAATGAACATAGTACGACATAGTTCTCAATATCAAGCTATTAAATTATTTAATGTATTGCCTGAACGCTTAAAAGAAATGATCTATGAACCAAGATTATTCGAAAGAACTCTTAAAGCATATTTAATAGACAAAGCTTTGTATTCTGTTATAGACTTTACCTTCGTTAACAACTAGAAAGAAAAATTAGGAATTAGGAATCTCATTAAGATTGACATTAAAATAAGATTATTTGTAGGGTAAAACTGACATAAAAATGTAATTTGACTGGTTTACTGCTGTGATTATAATGATTTTAGAGAAATGTTAATTTAAATTAATGTAGGTAATAAGTCTGACATTTCTAGTATAATACAATTGAATGATTTTATCGTGTTTCAAAAAACTTGACATTTAATTTAACTTAACATTAGATATATTTTTATGTAATTATTTTCTTATCATTTGTGACTCACTTGACAAACTTAATTAATTTACCTAATCTTATTGTGACTATAGTGATCACATTTTATTATTTTTATAATTTTTATGCTGTTTTCTATAATATTGTGTACTTTCTATTTAATTTCAAACACAATTGTATGATTGTTGGTGAATAAATAAATGAAATAAATGAAATGAAATGAACTAATATTATAAAGCTGAAAAGTTTGTTAGATTCTTTGAACACTAGGATCTCAGGAACTAATCATTTTGGGACATACATATGGTCACCCCTTTATCCCTGAAGGGGTAGGCAGAGGCATATTATAACATTTCAACTTCGTATAATTTGTCCCACGTAATAGGTGGTGAGCCGTATTGCCGTATTTTGGGACATAAATAGATAATAGTTTGGAATAATACAATAAATAAATATGCTGCTTTTCCTCCCTGGAATATGTTCCCCTTCCACGCAGGCATAACGACGATCATCATATAGGTATTTATTAATTTGTACATTTCTCGTTGTTTTGTTTGTGTTCATGTTTTTTAAACGCGCCATTTTCAAAAACTTTTGAACTGCTGACTTACGTATCTAAGATAACAATTTAAAATGATGATGGTTGCATTTGCATAAAGTCGAAACTGTGCTAACGCAATCGTGTAAGATCTCTTAGCGCAATTTCGCCGACATAAGTATTTGCAATTAGTGCAATTTATCAATCTAATTAATAAGGTAATGAAAGTGTGCAATGATTAAGCGTTATTTAACAAACTTAGTAGGCAATAGATTTATAGGTGTAATTTGTTATCAGAAGCTTTTGTAGAACAGTTCGAGTGCTGGGTTAAGCACGGTGTTGGTTGTTCTTTTATTAAGGTTATCTTCCTCTGGCTAGCCCTTCAGGGATAAAGGTATTACAATTTGTATGTCACCTCGTAGATATGGACTCCAAAGTTCCCTATCCAGATGCCTGGAAATGCTGCTCATGAAATTTGTTTGGCCCCCCCGAGGAGAACCTCATACCGGGAGCCTCTTTACCGGGTTATAGGGATTTAACCTCTATTCTATCTTGTGAATTAACTGAGAAGAGGAGGAAACACATAGGTTAAGTGGGTAATCTGAACTCTCTCTAGACTGGGAGTCATACAAAGTCACACTGTTGCCTCCGTAGAAAAGCAGCATTTAGGGTCTATCCCTAAATGTATTTTTATACTACTAAAGTGGCAGACAAGCTAACGGCCCACCTGATTAAAAATGGTCACCGTAGTCTATGGACGTTTGCAACGCCAATCGCGCTACCAACCCTTCGAAGGTCTTCTAAGATTCCTTTCAAAAAAATATATACGAGTAGGTACTAGTAAAAGTAAACTACAATGAAAGACTAAAGATTAAAGCATTAAGTCATACTCATGAATAAGTTTATCTTAAGTATTCAAATATAATGTCCGAATGTCATATTAACATATAATTATCATGTGATAAAACCGTCGGAAACTAGATCTCATCTAGACATTAGCATAACTAATCGACAATTTCATTCTGTTAGATTATGGCGACATAATCAAACCTAGATTTATTTAGTAACTAGCTGATGACCGCAGCTTCGCCCGAGTAAAATTTGTTCCCGTTCCCGT
The DNA here is from genome assembly GCA_933228765.1 of Miltochrista miniata. Lineage (NCBI taxonomy): Eukaryota > Metazoa > Arthropoda > Insecta > Lepidoptera > Erebidae > Miltochrista > Miltochrista miniata. The sequence goes on along the minus strand of OW121758.1, from coordinate 35,646,134 downwards.
ATTTTATCCCCTTGGGGGTAGACTTAATCAAAATCCTTTCTTAGCGGATGCCTACGTCATAACATCTACCTGTATGCCAAATTTCAGTCCGATCCGTCCAGTGGGTTGATAGATCACTATGTCAGTCAGTCAGTCACCTTTGAGTTATATATATTTAGATAGATGAAATATCTAAGTATGACGAGAAAAGAAATGTATTTTGTGAGAATTTTTTCATTTTTTTTAAACGTGAGGGAAAATCCTCATGGATGCTATGCCGGACTCCTACTGACTAAGAACCTCACGTACCGCCCAACAGCCCATGGTTTTGAGTCCCGGGTAAGCCCTCGGAAGGATGTCCTCGGACTCCCAACAGACCCACGGCCGCCACTGCGGCCTCGTTAGTATGTTTGTAATAATGAATAAGCTCAAAAACTACTGTGCCGATTTCAAATATTCTTTCAGCATTGGAAAGCTACATTCACCCAGTCTATATATTATTAAGTATTCCCACGGGAACGGGAGCTACGCGGGTGAAACTGCGTGACGTCCGCTAGTTGTAGATATGTACCATGTCATATAAATGCATTTGTGATTATGTTGGCAGTCTGCGAGGTGAGGAGGCTACTTAGATAAAGCCGTGGTGGTAGCTTAGTTTTTTTGTACCACTAAGATGACAGACAAGCTCACGGCCCACCGGATGGTTGGTTACCGTAGCCTCTGGATCTTTGCAATACCAGAGGCGCTACGACGCGTTGCCGACCCCGGTGCAAGTTGTGACAACCAAAAGTTGAAAATTTTCAAGCAGCTAATAAGACCTTCAACTTGTTTTAATGACTGTCAGTTAGTGCCACGGATACGCTGGCAATAAAAGTCACGAAGTTTACTCGTGGTGGTTACCCATCAAAGGATCGACCATAGTGAAAGTAGCTTACTGCGTGATCGTTTACAGAACACTGAGTCCACGGGGCTATGAGCGCTCCAACAGTCTGTCGGGAATCCTGGAGTATCCTGTCGAGGAGTTACCGGGAGCGCCCAGTGATAAAGGGATAGGTAGAGACACTTTCGTTCAGGTCGTCCAATGGTCTGTGTATCTTGCCATGCTAAGCCAGTATACCAGCCTTGGCCATAATAAGGAAATACGAAGTATGGCCAAGTCTAGGATGACAACAAAAATTCTTGAATATCCAACTAAGATTATAAATATAAAAGTTTGTGAAGATATTTGGATGTTTGTTACTCAATCACGCTCTATGGTAAATGGATTTGGCTGAAAATTTGCACAGGGATATGCCCAAATTAAGCTAATATAAGCTTGTGCTAAAATAACTTATATATTTCTAAATACGCACGTACGTACATACATATTAGACATAGAAAACACCCAAACTCCGAAAGAAACATTTGTGGATCACACAAATATTTGGACCGACCCAGGCATGGAACCCAGAACCTTCGGCCGATATCACAACAGACTACGCCACAGAGACAGTCAAAAAATATATGTACGTGTAGAAAATAATAGAAGAACTATTTTAAATTTCAGTCATGTAATCAATTAATTAAGATGCACTTTAATTTCAGTGTCAAAATTACATAACTTTATGTGTATACATATTTATATGATAAAAAGAAGAAAAACTAATTAAAATTAATTTTGAGAACCTGTTCCACCTGTTTTAATTGCATTTCAAGGTTTAATTAACCATAAGGAAGTGGTATTGTCGTAAAAACAATACCTAAATACCTAATGCTAATAATTAATCTTTGTGAAAATCATAGCCAAATGTCATTTTTCAAGGTCTCATCTGGCTGTTGGGATCTGAGTTACGCAAAAGCGCTTCAACTTTTACGAATTTCTTGTGCTTCTTGCAATTTACAACACTTTGAATAATTTTTAAAGCAAATAGGTAGGTACTACCTTTTTCATATTTTTGAAATTGAAAAAAGGCAATTTTGTTCATTTGGGACTTGAACCCCAGACCTTTGTCAAAGCCAGGGCAATAAATCTATACTATAATAATTATAAAGAGGAAATATTTGTTTTTTTGTTTGTTTGTAACGAATAGGCTCCGGAACTACTGAACCGATTTGAAAAATTCTTTCACTGTTGGAAAGCTACACTCTTTGCGGTGAATATAGGCTATATTTTATTCACGTATTCCCACGGGAACGGGAACTACGCAGGTGAATCCGCGTGACGTCCGCTAGTGTAATATAAATGGAGTTAGTAATATAGACCACCAGTCCTTCTGGTGACCGTATGCTTGTCTGCCACCTTAGTGGTATAAAAAAAAAAAGAAAAGCACCAGAAAATTCTGGGCTTCAAGGCAATAACTTTGGATACATCCGAACTGAGCTAGACATTAACCTTAGCATAGGACCTTCAACTTGGCTTAACGAGTCTCATGCTACTGACGACCGGGACCAGCGGCTTAAGGATAACCCTAGGACTTCCGAACCCCTATAGAGCTGGAAAGCCTTGACATTTTTATGACTGCTCTGCAAAGGGCATCGTATACAGGGTGGAATTTAAAGACGGTAGCTGGAGGGAAAGTACCCTTAATATTGATAACTAGCTGATGCCCGCAGCTTCGCCTGCGTGTAATTTTGTTCCTAGGCTATAACATATCTCTGTAGGCACCAAATTTCAGCCAGATCCGTTCAGCCGTTACAGCGTGAAAGAGTAACATACATCTACACTCACAAACATTCGCATTTATAATAATACCTAGTTAGATAGATTTCTGATTAACAAATTCATAATGCATAATAATATGAGCTAAGAAAATTTATTTATTAAATACATTTCTTAATTCAATGGCTAAACTACTACTTGACTGACACCACTTCTCTTCTAAGCAATTGACATCGTAACTTAGTTCCTTCTTCAGGTAGTCCCAGCCTACGACGTTTGGACATACCGAACTATTACTGTATTCTTTGTCCTCCTAATACAAATGGTCCAACCAAGACCTGGTAACGTAATATCAATGTAAATTTCATCAGCTGAGCGTTCATGTTCATTGTAATAGCTCTTTTCAGTCCTGTCGAATGTAGTCTACGTAGAGGCCATTCCCGGATTTCATATAGACTTAGTGAGTCTGTTTGCTGACAGAATGCAGTCGGCACTATATGTAGAATAAAGTTCATACCTTCCATGACCCGTCGCTTAGGGCTGCTGACAGTCTTTGTCGTAAGTATTGAGACTATTGAGCGTAGATGGTAACATGCGGTGTTATTTTATTACTGGTCAATAAAATAACACCGCATGTTACCATCTACGCTCCGGATACTACCTGAAGCGTGGCTTTTCATTTTTTCTGGCTAGTCATCTTAGAATTATCTTATTCTTTTCACAAATGTAGTTTTGTCACACAAATATTTGAATAGATCTGTTTTGAAGTTTGAAATAAAACATAAATGAAAACGTCAATTGTATTGAACTTTCACAAATTATGTGTCAAAATAAAAAGTAATTTAAGTATAAAATAAGAGTATTTAAGGAGTAATGATATCAACTTTGGAGAAAATCAGCCCCAAAATAATTTACATTCCCTTTTTAGCTCGTTATGGTATAAATTTTAATAAAATACGAAACACGTCTTCCATCAATTATGTTAATAATGCTATTTGCCAAATTTTAAGAAGATCGGACTAAGGAATCACCTTGTCCCATACAAACTTTACCCTCCTTTTTTATTCCTTTAGAGGTGGAATTTCCAAAAATGTTGAAATTACTTTTTTCAATTTGTAACTAACAACGCTCATGTTTAGTTTCATCATCGTACCATTAACCGTTTAAGCAATAATTGATAATAACTTTGGGTCTAGGGATCGAACCGCAAAATTAAGTTTGGTTTGAATTCTATATACTTTCCCGGGATAAAAAGTACCCGCTGTGGTGCCCAGGCTATTAAAGAGTAATTATACCAAGTTTCATCGTAATCGAACCGGTAGTTTCTGCGTGATGCCTGAACAAACAGACAGACAGACAGACAGACAGACAGACAGACAAAAAATTTTTTAATCACATTTTTGGGTTCAGTGTCGGCCTAGTAACACCCCCTGCTATTTATTTTTTTGATATTTTGAATGTACAGAATTTTCACTTCTACAGATTTATTATAAGTATAGATGGCAAGTTTTGCTAACTTGCCATTATCAATATTAAGGGTACTTTGCCTCCAACTACCGTCTTTAAATTCCACCCTGTATATTGCTCCAAATAGTTGAGTTATTTAGAACAACATTAAGGGCGTTCATTGCCAATGGAAAATAAGCAACCAAATTATCATTGAACAATGAAATACTTATCATTTTTATATCATAGCCGTTTTATTGTTTAATGTTAATTAGACATATCTCTACATCTCTTAGAGAATAAATTAGGTAAAGGTGGGGTTACGATAGGATGACCCCCCCCCTCCTAGATGAATCGACGACCGTGTATTGTGACTTCATTTTAGAAGATAGAGTTAGAGATTATTTGTTGGATAAGAGAGCCTGGAAATGACCTGCTCTGCTGGATTCTCAAAAAATTGTTCAAATGCATAGTTTTTAGATTTTTTTAAATTGGAAATAGAGTTCATAAAAGAATAACCCACTGAGTTTCTTGCCAGTTCTTCTCAGGTGGTGTAACGTTGTGGAACAACGGGTGCAATTAGGGGTTCAACATTAGGGGTTTTAAAATGAAAACGTAGATTAATAAATGAAAGCGCCATCTACCGAGTTAGTGTCGCAACGGCGGAAGCCCTATTCGTATTTAAAAAGCGGTCTTGACGTTTAGTAGTTTCGAGTGGTGCCGCTAGAGGCGCTGTACAAAAATATAAAAACAACCGCGCGCAAATTTCAAAGCCCCATTACTCAAATAATCTAAATATAAGACACTGTGCGTAGGTGCATCAGAGTATAATTTCAAAGTGAAGAAATATTGTTAGGAGCCAGGTGCTCCCAAAGTGATCAGCGATTTAGCTGCGAGCGTCAATAACCCCATCATTGGGTGAGTCAAATTAATTATAATGAATCTAGATTTTTAAAACAGTGAAAATTAACGGCTGTTGGTCAACCCTGTTATGGGAGGGTAGATTACAGGGGTGTGAAAAAAAAAGGTCTCTGTAAACTTAGTATATAACCAAACATTGTAAGGCAGCCGACTCCTGACAGGTTTAACAGGGACCGGCTGTCTTAGCAATGGGCGGGAAAAAGGGTTCCAGCTAACCCGTCATCTGGAACATTACAGGGTCCACCATACGGGTTGTCAAGATCCACCCTGCGGGTTCCAAGCAGGAACGTCCAGCCTACGGGATCCAGAGATCCACCCTTCGAGTTCGACGAGAACCTTTTACCCTACGGGCTACAGGAGATATCTTACTCTCCGGGTTGAAAACACCGTGCCAGCCGAAGTTGTGGACGGCACGGCTACATCAACAACTGCAGCATTCTCAAGGAAGGCAAAAACTAAGATAAGTCGGAACCCTGTGAAGGCCTTCGGAAACCGCACTTTCTGCCTGAAAATACCCACGACCCCGAGTTATATCTAATTTGCAATAAACTATCATTTTAAAATTTAATCTCAACTTCTTATTTATTCTCTCTTTTTTCTTCCTGAAAGCCCTCAGCTTTTCAGTGGCGCCCACATCGTGGTTTCGGGTAGCGAGAAAGCGGTTTCCGACGGGAGTCGGAGGTCATAATTATAAGATTATTCAATTTGTGTAAAATAGTCTTAAGAGTGCCCGTTAGCGGGGTAGTTTCCCTCCAAATTATCACAACTACCCAGGAATTTGGCTCTCCTGACCTCTGCTGCCAACTTGTTCTTTCCGGCTTATTTTGTGTGTTTTTTTAGTGATTTTAGACAGATTTCGGCATAAACAAGAACAAGGCAAAATTTGAATTTTTTCTCAACGTGAATTGTAATTTTTCCAAATTTTAACGGTCCCCAATTTATTTTTCACACCCTCAAATAGTATTTTATGGTGGAAAATTTTTTAATTAAATTTAAAGTAAAAGTTTTTTTTGTTTTGTTCCAATTTTAAATAGTACTTCGTTAAAGTCTGAAGTAAAACTTCTCATTTGAAACGCTTACATTAATTTTAGTAAGTGAATTAATTGCCTATATTCATCGTAAAAAGTAGTCAAAGGATATCACCACCACAATTTTTATTTTTTTACGGCGTCAAACCGCCTCAATTTGTGTATTATTTTGTTGTATTTCCCATATGTGAATTTACAGCGAGACCAACAGCCGATAATCACACGTCTGGGTAACAATCCCCATTGAAATTTCACTCTAGTAAAACGGTAGAACAAAGATTTTACAAATTTCACTTCACGTAAATTTTAAAAGATTCATAATTGTTTCACTTTTCGAATTACGTCGAATTCTGATACACTGAAGTACAACTGTAAGAAAAAACATTCCAAACGTAGATCACGCAGTGAATACATTCTTGCAAAAAAACAATTATAAACTATTAACTTTGATTCGTGTTCCGAATAAACAACGGCAGATGTTGCTTTCATAACGTTTACGAGTAAGTTGAATTACTAGCTCGATAGTAGAAGAAATTTTTTTTTTCCATATAAACTGTGGGTGGAAGTGAATATAATACACTCCGGGCACCAACAGTCTCATACAAAACATTTCCAGAATCGTCCAAGTACGAATCGGTTTTCAAACAATTCGAAATATTCAAGGGTTCCGTAGTGGTGAGGAACAAATTACATAAAAGGTTGGTTACTACCATATAGTTTATTTCAAGAACCGTCCAAGTGCGAATCGTCTTTGACACAGTTCAGAATAATTAAGGGTTCCGTAGTAGTAAGGAACGATTTAAAGAAAAAATTAGTGGTACGAGTCAAAATACAATTAACTCGTAGTACGTTCGTGTGAATAGTTACATTTCAATAAAAATAATAGCAGCGTCGAAAATTGCATTATTCGAGTAAAACTGTAAAACACTTAGTTAATTTCATCAACCCATCATCACACACTTCACTTTCACTACTCACTGCTTAGGATTAGATTACATTTAAACACAGACAGACAGACAGACAATTAATTTCTAGAAGGGTCCAATCTATTAATTGAGTGAAGGAACCCTAAAAGGTACTATTTCCAAACTTAAGTATTTCCTAAAGCAAATACTAAGTTTTATAAAGGTTCAATTTATAATTCGGTTCAACGAACCCTAAAAAGTAGAATTTATTTTTCGTTATTCGGCGGGTGGATCGAAAAATATTCACATTCCTTAACATTCAACAAGACGTAAACAGACAACGATAAGGGCCGTCGTTCACTACAACAGAATTCGTTAGCGAATATAGCGAACATTCGTTGTTTACATAAAATTAACTTTTCATGTAAAATAAGTAGCAGATAAATACACTATACATTGGTAAATAATCATCATCACTAAAGATTCCCGGCTAGAGTAATTGAAATAGTCAGTACAATGGCATTCAAATCAAATTTCACATCGCTTCCAAAAGCGGAACTTTCATATGAAGTTAAGATCCGGGGAGAGGAACCTGGTTCAACGGTGGCAGCCCTCAGGCAACAAATTGAAAGATTAAGGCCGTAACACACTGCATTAAAATGCATTCACTAATAGTTTATATAGTACATCAGTACAGTTACACAATAGGTTTTGATAATGATTATTTTTGGGAAAATATAAGGGTGTTAGCACACCGTCATATAACCTTAGTACATAGGTGGCACATATAGGTACCACATCTCGTGTCAGGTTACACGCATACATATGATCATACGGAAGTTTCACATTTACACTTACATAATAATTAAGTAAGATATAGTCATTACATATTCATCACAATTATCTTCACACAAAATTCCAAACACTCAACAAGCAGTTTTTTTTTTGTTTGTTTACATAGTGTGACACTGGCCTTAGATGCAACGATGAATAACACGTTTGCATCAACACGATTACGTCAGCAGCTTACGCGCAAACAAAATAAAACTTGCACAGGGGAGATTTCATACGTACATACATACACATTATTTATTTAAATTCATTTTACACTGACATGGTGGCAAACAAGGGCACCATATTTTGTTTAGATATTTGGCAGAATGGCCAAAGATCAATGATCTTCGTCATTTATTAAGGTTGACATAATAGTCATAGTCAACATTCTTCTACTAAAGTTGAGAATAAGCATTTGTCTTTTGTTATTGATACTAAGATTGCGAATATGCACTTGGTTTTTTATTTTATTTGGTTAAAGGGCTAAATAGCCTAGTAATTAGTTAGGGACACTACACACTACACACTACACACGACTTTCAAATAAGTACACAGAACAACGTGACAAACACATGCCGTGTTCGTCATGGGGACATAAGGGTTAATTAGCAACACGAAGGATTCTGCAAGTAAATTATTTTCTATCACTTTTCTGTTTCTTGGTTTGGTTGGGAGTTTTCTGTTAGTTGGAAGCATGAGTCTATCCCTAACAGAGTTCGTCGTTTACTGTTAGTTGGCAGCATGGTCTTGCCCTAACAGAATTATGGTGTAGGTTCGTTACTGTTACGAGGAAGCATGAGGCTTACCCGAACAGAATTATGGTACTGTTATTTGGCAGCATTTGTCTTGCCCTAACAGTCGTAGGTGTAGATCACCGTTATGTTTATTTTCGTCATATGGCTAATCCTACCACTCGGAAGCTAGAGGCTTGCCCTGGGGGATAGTCCATCCTATGAGTCGGAAGTGTTACACTAGCCCTAGTAGGATGTTCTTCTCTGGGACGGTTGTATAAATCCCAGCCTTCAGCAAAAAGCCTTATTATACACACCCCACTTTCAGGCGGTGCGTATTACCTGAACCTTCAACCCAAAGCCTCAAATACGTCTTTTCTCTTTCTGTCCTATAAGATCCTTCAGAATCACCTTAATACATCCTGCGAGTTGGTTTCATTAAAGTTAAGGCCGACTCTTCGCTACACCCAGCATCATCTCATTCACACAACACACTAACATACACACACACATAGACGAGTATTAGGTATTATGTTAGGGGCGTTCGAGGACGAACGCAGCATTTGACGCGTTAGGGTACGTCAAACGCTCACCGGGGAGGGGGAGTATGTAACGTTGTGGAACAACGGGTGCAATTAGGGGTTCAACATTAGGGGTTTTAAAATGAAAACGTAGATTAATAAATGAAAGCGCCATCTACCGAGTTAGTGTCGCAACGGCGGAAGCCCTATTCGTATTTAAAAAGCGGTCTTGACGTTTAGTAGTTTCGAGTGGTGCCGCTAGAGGCGCTGTACAAAAATATAAAAACAACCGCGCGCAAATTTCAAAGCCCCATTACTCAAATAATCTAAATATAAGACACTGTGCGTAGGTGCATCAGAGTATAATTTCAAAGTGAAGAAATATTGTTAGGAGCCAGGTGCTCCCAAAGTGATCAGCGATTTAGCTGCGAGCGTCAATAACCCCATCATTGGGTGAGTCAAATTAATTATAATGAATCTAGATTTTTAAAACAGTGAAAATTAACGGCTGTTGGTCAACCCTGTTATGGGAGGGTAGATTACAGGGGTGTGAAAAAAAAAGGTCTCTGTAAACTTAGTATATAACCAAACATTGTAAGGCAGCCGACTCCTGACAGGTTTAACAGGGACCGGCTGTCTTAGCAATGGGCGGGAAAAAGGGTTCCAGCTAACCCGTCATCTGGAACATTCCAGGGTCCACCATACGGGTTGTCAAGATCCACCCTGCGGGTTCCAAGCAGGAACGTCCAGCCTACGGGATCCAGAGATCCACCCTTCGAGTTCGACGAGAACCTTTTACCCTACGGGCTACAGGAGATATCTTACTCTCCGGGTTGAAAACACCGTGCCAGCCGAAGTTGTGGACGGCACGGCTACATCAACAACTGCAGCATTCTCAAGGAAGGCAAAAACTAAGATAAGTCGGAACCCTGTGAAGGCCTTCGGAAACCGCACTTTCTGCCTGAAAATACCCACGACCCCGAGTTATATCTAATTTGCAATAAACTATCATTTTAAAATTTAATCTCAACTTCTTATTTATTCTCTCTTTTTTCTTCCTGAAAGCCCTCAGCTTTTCAGTGGGTCGCGTTTCGCGTTGTGAACTGGTGGTAGAAGTTTTGTTTTATATTCTGGACGTTTTACAAGCGCATCTGTATAATGCCTATGTGATTTTTTTTCTATAGACTAATATACGCTGACTTGATTGATTGATTGATCTCTACATCTTAAGCCGTTTCTATTACATGTTACTTTAACCAGAACTTAATTTGAGTTGGGTGTATTGGGCTGTACTAATATCTTCGGAGACTTATGGTTTGTGGTGCATATACTGAGCAATGACCTGCTCTGGCGCAGGCACTCTTACGCTTCCTGGGAAATCCTTCCGAGGACTTACTCGGGGCTTTCAACCGTAGGCTGTGTGGTAGGGCACGTATGATTTTAGTCGGTCCGGCATTGCGTACGTGAGGGACATCCAAAAGTAAATAAAACAAGGCGCCCTTACGCTATTGGAAGTCAAAGCCAATCGCTATTAATAAAAAAAAGGCTGACTGAACTAGGAATCAAACCTAACCTGCACGCACACTATCGCACTCTCAAACATCCCTACTAATATTATAAATGCGAAAGTAACTTTGTGTACCTGTATTTTACGTTTTCACGCCTAAACCTCTGAACCGATTTTGATGAAATTTGGTATTAAGATAGTTTGAGGGAAGGACATAGGCAACTTCTTAACAGACTGCGCTAAGAGAGGGTAATGGTTTTATGCGATAACGACTAATACGCGAACGAAGCCGCGGGGAACAACTACTTCAACATAAACAACATCTTTTTCTTTGTTAAGAGATCAAAACTTGATGAGACTTAACCTTTGAATTAACATTTATAGAAGATAATGCAACATTTATAAATTATACATTTAGTTGTTAAATATATAATTTCAACATAATTGTATGTTTTATTAACGAGATTGTTAAATATAGTTCGTGTAAGGTTACTTCGCAACTCCATTGGTTAGTAACTAATTTAATTATTTAAAAGCTTTTGATATCAGTGTAATGAAAATATTCGTAACCATGGTCGAATGCAGCTTTTTTTTGTTAAGCCTTTTTGGCACGGCCAAGTTGGATGGCCGTGGTGGGTGTCAGTATAAAAAAAATCGCGATTTATGTAATACACATTGTACAAAAAAGAGCATATTTTTTAAAATAGGTTTTAAAGCGATCCTTCTCTTATGTAAATGTATCTTTATCTACATAATAGAAAAAGGACTGCTAGAAAACCTAGTTCCTTCCATCGCACTTACCCTTGAATAAAGTAGAAAAGCCTAGAAAACCTCTAGGAAGGTTATCAACAATCGGCAGTTCATCTGCAATGGATGGATGCTATGCCGGATTCTCAACCGACAAAAACTACACGGTGCCCATCAGCCTACTGCCGGGAGTCCAGAGTACGCCTTCAGAAGCTTTTATTTTTTTTATACCTCTAAGGTGGCAGACAAGTATACGGCCCACCAGAAGGACCAGTGGTCACCGCAGCCTATGAACGTTTGCAACACCAGAGGCAACGTTTACCCTAGGGATACTAGTAGCACCCTTTTTAGGGTTTCGTAGCCAAATGGCAAAAACGGAACCCTTATAGATTCGTCATGTCTGTCTGTCTGTCCGTCTGTCTGTCCGTCCGTGTGTCACAGTCACTTTTCTCCGAAACTATAAGGCCTATACTATTGAAACTTGGTAACTAGATGTATTCTGTAAACCGCATTAAGATTCTTATATAAAACTAGAAAAAAAGCAGTAAATTTTGGGGGTCCCCATACTTAGAACTGAAACTCAAAATTTTTTTTTTCATCAAAACCATACGTGTGGGGTATCTATAGATAGGTCTTCAAAAATGCTATGGAGGTTTCTAACATCATTTTTTTCTTATGTGAATAGTTTGCGCAAGAGACACTTCCAAAGTGGAAAAATGTGTGTCCCCCCCCTCTAACTTCTAAACTAAGAGAATGATATATCTAAAAAAAATATATGATGTGCATTGCCATAAAAACTACCAACGAAAATTAGATTGAATGAGATAGAGCTGGTAGTTTTTTTTTAGTACGTCATAAACCGCAATTTTCGGTTAGAAAAATCACTACCACTGCGAACGTGTTAAAACATCAATCAAAGTTACAACGAACTATAAGAACTTTTATATTATGTTACTTGCTGCTACGAAACCCTTCATGGGCGAGTCCAACTCGAACTTGGCCGGTTTTTTAAACGTTAGTTCACCGCGATCCACGAACACAAACACTTTGAACTGAACACGTGGTTCGAATAGAAAATATACTGATGGTATCTACTATATTTTCACGTTTTTACTAAGAGTCAAAATCTTACAACAAATCCTGCACAACTTCGTTTGCATCAGCCCATTGCGAATGCAGCTCTCAAAAGTTATAAAAAAAATCCCCGATTTCAAACATTTTTCGTTGTTGCTCCGCCTATAACCTACCTCAATAAATAGATCATAGAATACTGTAACGGAACTTTTCAAATCCAATCAGAAGTTCCTCAGATCCTAGCGTTCAAACAAACAAACTTTCACATTTTCAATGTTAGTAAGATTGTTGTTTCTTGTATTGAACTTTGAGAACTGCCAATACGTGATAAACTAAAGCACTACAAAAACAATCTGAGTTCCTTACTGTAATGAAAATGAACCAAAATATTACGAACTAGCGGACGTCACGCGGTTTCATCCGCGTAGTTCCCGTTCCCGTGGGAACAGAGGAATAAAATATAGCCTATGTTCACCGCAAAGAGTGTAGCTTCCCAACAGGGAAAGAATTTTTCAAATCGGTTCAGTAGTTCCGGAGCCTATTTGTTACAAACAAACAAACAAACAAAAAAATAAAAAAACAAATCTTTCCTCTCTATAATATTAGTATAGATTCATATACCTATTTAGGTCACAAATTAACACTTATGAACGTCAAAATTATAGCTTCTACATTTACTGCCACGCAAAAGGTAGTGCCTGAGAGAAAAGAATCTAGCTAAACATTAGTACTTATGGCTAACAAAAGTACCTAGGGATGGCAGCTAACAATAGACAGGAGTAACTAGAAGTTGGTGATTATAGACTGGTCAGGTTCCCAGAAACCTTTGAGTCCATTGGCACACGCAATAAAGATAACCACCATGTGGTTTTGTTATGTTTGAGATAAAGAAACTGAGTTCTATTTCCATGATGAATGGTACAGAGATGAGCAGTGGAAGCGACTTTCAAAATTGCTAAAAAATATTTATACCAAAGCTACCCCAAAGACTTGGGGCTAAAGCTCCTAATATTTTAATGTGGTACAGAGATGAGCAGTGGAAGCGACTTTCAATAATGCTGAAGAAATATTTATATTACAGCTACCCAGACTTGGGGAAAAAACTCCAAATATTTTAGTGTTAAGACGCAACCAGGATAACTAGTTGTCGTTATGACGAAAATCAATAGTTACCTACTCGATTTAATTAGTAATTACAAACGAAATCGATATAAATAAAAAATAATCGTTAAAATGTAGTACGCACATTAATTTTCGAACAACTGCACCGAATTATACAACAGTATTTATCTGTGTTTGTTATTGTTACGACAAGGTTAATTAAAGGAAAATTTTAAATGACTTGAGCACCCACTTTTTTCGATATTTCTTACTTAATTACACCCTTAACCCAAAATTCGAGTTATCTGACACCTAGAATTAATATAATTGGGATAACTACTTTATACTCTGGAAGCAAATCCCTGGGTACCGGAATTTTCCACGCGGGAAAAATCGCACGCACCAGCTAGTTTTAAATATATACTACACACATTTTTCGATCAAACAGGAAATTGAAGTACTTAGCTTAATTTTCAGGGCAAGTAATTATTTCATAAACATTACATTAAATGCCGATTAGAACTGTAATTCGGACATATTAAATATTGATTATTATAACCGACAACTTTAAGTAATCAAAGGATATAATGAATAGTAGATCTTAGGAACCGTTGCAACCTATAATTATTATTAAAGACAAGACCTAATTTATGCACCGGATACCCGGTCAGTGTTAAATATCAAACGGATACACTAATGTTTACTTTGATATACGCGATTGCAACTAGTTAATAACAGATGCAATACCTAAACTAAATTTGCAATATCTAAAACCGTCTAAAACGGTTATAAATGGTTATTCACAACAAACAATATCCGAATTCAAAAAAAGAGTTTAAAAATAGATCGTTTAAAAAAAACATTTGTTTTTGAAATCCGAACGCGCGGTGCGTCTGTCTTCTGTCCGACGCGACGGCTAGCCGAATACGAAGGACTCGCCGTAGAACAGACAACCTATTCCCGCTAGAGGGGCGATGGCGAAAGTATCACCAAATAACTACCTATAAAAACTCAGAGCACTGTGAACACAGTATCCAGTTCAATTCCCAACAACCACCGTTGAAGAGGCATTATGAAAACATCGGTGAGTGTGTGAAGTGCAAGTGTAGTGCAAGAAGTGACTTCAAAAAAGTGATAAAGTGTATCCCGTGTTTGTGAAGTGATCGGTCCTGTTATACCATTGAGTTTTTGAAAATAGTGTTTGAAACGTTTATCAGTATTCGTTATGCTCTATTTGTGAGCTCGATCAATGGTGAAACAGGTCCTGAAACGGGATGTGACACACTTATTTGAAGTCAAATCTGTGCTATAATTAGATACGCCATTTAAAAAGATCAAACCTATTTATATTAGCAAAACAAATAAAGACCTACGTAATCATAAAATTAAACTTGATAATGAAAACGAAACGAAAATAAAACTAGAAATGATTCTCGGATATGCTTTTGGATGAGTTACACACGAGCTCTTACGTCACAATAAATAATATCCTGCTATTCAAAGGAACGGGTTTCTTTCCAGTTTGTCTACGAAGAAAGTCCAGGAAACTGTGGGCATGGAACGCCCAGTTTAACATTGCATAAGTTTACCACAGAGTTCAGAATGCAGTTAAACAAATGAGCTCCATTAGCACTTCATTTAAATTTTTGAAACGACTGCACAATATTCAATCAGAATTCTTATTTTTTAAAGTCACACACAACATAGAGTAAATTTCGATTAGGAAGTTTCATACAATGTTTAAGTAAAGAGTTTTTTTTATAAGATAGCTTTTTTCAAAAATCATCTACAGATAATCTAATAATAGATAGTTTGAAAGACAAAAAGCAGTATAGTACTTACGTCACATAACAATAAAAAAAACATTTCATTCAATACTATTTTGGTTATGAATAGAACCTCTTTTTATGTTACAAAAGTCGACATAAAACAGATTATAAATTCACTAAATATCTAATGATACAAGCTATTAACACACTACTTGATCCTATCACACTCTCGCTAGTGAATTTCACAGGCAATTAACTATTAATTGGCGTAGTTTAATTTCAATGATAACATCATGCAAATAAAATTATGATGAATGTAGAAAAGTGTTATATAAATAATTTTGACGCACGAAATTAATTTACTAAGTACCGAACACAAATAGAATAACAGGGCTTATGAAACATTTTTTTTTAATAAAAATAATTACAGTAGCACGAAATAAATGACTGTTATCATTTGTTTTACAAATTCAATCAAAATAATAATATCATGGACTATGTACATGAAAAGATACGAAACGTTGTTAATATTTCTAAATATCTCTAAGAATTAAGACTTCTTTTCTTAAATTTAAAGTCACTTATGTATTCAGGCATACAATTCTATGTGCCTAACCTAAGCAGCTTAGTTTTCTTATGGTTTAAGTTATTGGCACACTGCGTAATTATTTATTTACCTTAAAATGGATAAGCACGTTAAAATATTCGGTCCTAGCATCATTCTTGAAATAATTAACATCGGAATATTCAGATACTTAAAACTGTCATCGGAATGTCTAATGCACGAAATAATAAATGTTGGTTTCATAGAAATGTTTTTACAAAAAGATTATGAAGCGGTATAGCTACTTAAATCGTTGCATTTTGTAGTTATGGCGAATCACTTTGAAATACAACCATGACATTATCCACTAAAACCCAGACCTACCAAAACAATTTTCATCAACATGTCAGTTGTAAACACCTATTATGATAGCACAAAAGATAGATGACGCATCTAATTAATCCATAACAAGATGCAATCTTATGTAACTGACCATTTCCTAAGATCACAAGATAAAAAGTCAAAGCATTACAACAACACCTGTTTATGTCTTAATATAATGTAAGATCAAAACACCGTACGCAATATCACATCATTATAATAAACTAGCTGATGCCAGTAGATTCGACCTCGTGGAATGTTGTTGCCAATTTTGCTTCTTTTGGGAACTTATTCCCGGGATATAAGGTCTATGTGTTATTTCAGACTATAATCTATCTCTGTACCAAATTTCAGCCAGATCTGTTCAGCCGTTGCAGAGTGAAAGAGTAACAAAACCACACGTCCACACTCACAAACTTTCGCATTTATAATATTAGTAAGAGTCATCTTATCCAAATATAATCTTTGAGTCGCGTATTTTTAATATCTTAGTCCAGTATAGAATAATTGTTTGCAGCGACAGTTATTCTTAAAAGTTGTATTCTTTCTTAACTTTGCGAATTCTTTGTTTTGTTTAGACAACTAAAGTCCACAGTATTACTCTTTCTTTGCATTCAATCTCTATCAATCTATATTTTGTATCTTAGATCCATTGTCTGGCTCCAACAAGCAAATTAACATATCGCTAAAATAAAAAAAAAACGTATTGAGTAAGTATTCGCAACCCATTTTCTCGTGTTTCGAAAGCCCCATAGAAGTACTAACAGTATCACACGATCCGATGCCACAATGTGCCATGGCCCGAGGAGATACGAAGTAACCCGATCTTTGCCGACCTCGTTCTCTTTACTGTCTGTTTAGCGTCATTACTGTCAAACAATGCAATTTATATTTTTCCAATTTTCGTCTATATTTCTTTGTGATTCTTTCACATACAATCCGATATCTACCAAATGAATATTTATGTAAACTATAGTCTTATCTGAAGTAATATTATAAGTATGTTTATCATATTTACGTACCGGTGCGCGAAATAATTAAAGTCTTTGGCAAATGTGACGTATCAAACGATGTCAATTTAAGAGCGATTCCATAGACATCTTTCTTGATGCTAATGGTGCATGACAAAGTAGTTAATATAACTAGTTGGAAAGCAGTTTCTGACATCATACAGGGTCATAAAGATGTGCTTAAACTCATAAACTTAAGTTGGATTACACATAGCGGGTAAACGTGATGTAAATGTGAAATATAGTGCAACGCACTGATTTAATCAGAAAGTTACGTATGGTGATTTGTTTAAAAGATTTATTAGATGTTAAACACATGCTGGTAATAGAGTTTAGGTACATAGGGTTCCGTATAACAGGACACTAATTATGAAACTTCGCCGTCCGTCTGTCTGACTGTTTGTCCGTCACGAGGCTGTATCTCAGAAACCGTGATAGCTAGAGAGCTGAAATTTTCAACAGAACTACATCACAGATGATTAAGTTCTGTTGCCTCTTTCATAAAAACTAACTTAACTCAGAAAACGTTACTGTTTTGCTTTTTTTTGTTACCAAACCCTTTGTGCGTGAGTCCGACTCGCACTTGGCCGACTTTTTTTAAAATTAGAATAGTAACAATGCAAGGCAAAATATAGAGTCAAAAACAATTGTCATACAGTATCTTGAGAAAGATAATCACAACAAAGGAAGGCATTGCGCCACAGCTACGTAGTTTCCTTACCAGATTGTGAGCACCTATTACAGAATATTTTGATACAATTTGATTGCGTATGGATAAATTATATACTCTACTATTCTTACCTAGTAATTTATTCGAAATACTCATTCAGTAATGTTGTAGTACTATTTTCACACTAATAATTAGGTATTATCAAATGTAACGTTTTGTTTATTTTTGAAGTGATAATTTTGAATTTAATAACAAGCGTTACAAATGTTACTTTAATTTTGAACACTGTTTTTTTAAAGAACAATTTGTCCAATCAATCAAGGTTAGAATACCCGCTGTTCGCATAATGATTATTTTAATAGAGTAATGAATTGATGACGAAAGAAATATACGAATTCATTTTTTAAAATTTGCTGTACTCAATAATTTGGATAAATCTTTCAAAGAACTCGTTTTGTCTTACTTTAATCGGTGCAGATTAAAGGTCTTAAAAGATTTGCATAAAATAACTGAAAGAATTGCATAACATAAACTTTTATAAATGTCAATAGGTTTAAATTAATTTCTACAAGCATCTCTCAGCAGGAATGCAATGAAAGATTTTGATACTACCTAATGTTAGTAAACATTTTGAAATAAAGTTTTGTGAAAAGCTCAGGCCTATGACTATTCTAGACGTGAATAATTTAAACGAAACAAGATGAAATACATTAAACAAGACCAGTTTGCAAAACTAGTTATTGATGATAGTAATTTCCACGTCACCCTGGCCCAAGAATATTGCGTAAACTTAAACTACGATATTTGCAATAACTACTAGATATTCGTTATTTATAAACAGTTATTGATGTTAACGTACTTACATAATGTTTACACATCACTAATTCTGCGGTAAATAATGATGTTTATAAATATAATTAGGTAGTATTTTGACTTGTAATGAGGCAGCTTGCTACTGGTAGTGATAGAAATGGTGGTTGCACATGAGATTAGATTCTAGAAATTTTCAATGGACTACTGTATGGTTCATATCAGTTAGCCCAAAATTTATAATCAGCCATATCCAAGCAGCAGGAGTCCTCTAATTTAGAAATAAGTCTTTTTCAATATTAATTTTTTTCTGACGGCATGTTATTTGTTACAGCTCTGCTTAGTTTTTATGCTGGTAGCAGCAGCAGCTGCCAGCGAGAAGAAAACAGCAAAGAAAGCTGAGCCACTGGAGAAAAAATTGGACAAACGTGGACTCTTAAACCTCGGCTACGGTTACGGCATCGATGGTTTGGATGTTGGCTATATCGGTAGCGGACATGGTCTCGGCGGTGCCTACAACTACGTAGGCGACATCGGCTATGGAGGAGGCTTCGGAGGCATCAATCTCGGAGAACACCACGACACCACCAAGACAATCACCATCCTCAAAGGTTATCCCGTCGCCTACCCCGTCGAGAAGCCAGTCCCGTACCCCGTAGAAAAGCACGTCCCGTACCCAGTGAAGGTGCCCGTACCGCAGCCCTATGAGGTCATCAAACACGTGCCAGTTCACGTGAAAGAGTACGTTAAAGTCCCAGTACATGTACCTGCTCCTTATCCAGTAGAGAAGAAAGTACCATACCCCGTACATGTTCCCGTAGACAGGCCCTACCCCGTCAAGGTCCTTGTGCCCCAACCCTACCCCGTTGAGAAGCACATCCCTTACCCAGTTAAGGTACCCGTGCCCCAACCCTACCCCGTGGAGAAACATGTGCCATACCCTGTTGAAGTTAAGGTGCCCGTGCCCCAACCTTACCCCGTTATCAAACATGTCGGATACCCAGTCAAAGTGCCCGTCGACAGGCCTTACCCTGTGCATGTACCCGCTCCTTACCCAGTTGAAAAACACGTACCAGTAGCTTACCCCGTTGAAAAGCCAGTGCCATACCCAGTGCACGTACCAGTTGACAGGCCCTACGCCGTACCAGTTGAGAAGCCCGTACCAGTCCCCGTAAAGGTTCCCGTTCCAGAACCCTACCCCGTTTACAAGCACGTTCCTTACCCAGTAGAAAAGCCTGTGGCTTACCCAGTCAAGGTGCCTGTTGACAGGCCATACCCTGTACATATTGAGAAGCACATTCCCATCACGGTTGAGAAACCATACCCCGTCCCCGTGAAAGTGCCAGTCCTTGTAGGACACGGACACGGAAATGACCACTATGATGACCATTCAAGCTTGAGCTTTGGTGGTTCATACTACAGCCATTAGATTAATAAAATAGTATTAATGTGAAGTATTTCTGCCAAGTGTTCTAATTTTATTTATGGATCTCGCCAGGTAGTAGTGGCCGGGACATCAGCAAAAATCAACACATTTTGTATGTTTATATGTAAACGTGTTTTATATAAGTTATAAGTGCGTACATGTACGTAGTGATAAAAGGTTACCATTTTAGGTTAAGTTGAGTGTAAAAACGAAACGAAAGAATAAAATAATTAAAAATATAGTTTGACTTTTATTTGTACTGTTTTCTTCAATATTTTCCAATTGTTTTTGTCCCTTCATTCTCTCGGACAAAGGAAATTGGAGAAGATATAAGAATACTCGAAAGAGTTTCAATCATCAAGTCAATGAATTCCCATTATGCCTTACAATAAAGGTGCAAATATTGGGGCACGTTTTTATTGTGATCAGATAAATAAATGGAGCACTAGCCTTGGATCTGGTTCAGATACGGAAATGATATACAAAAATAAACAGTACTGCGAATTTATAACTGGCTTAAATTAAAATACAATCTAAGAATAACCTTACAGGCAATTTTCCAGGAAATGAATGTATCAAGGAAATAAGCAAAGACAGCAATATTAACTAATTGAGAATAAAGAATGACCTTCACAATAAGTTATAATCAATAGTAAAATTGCATAACGGTATAAAGTATTTTATAGCGTTCACCACAACTCTGAAAGTCATTATTAAAAGCAACCACTGTAGGTTTGAACTTGAGACGTTAAATCTCTTTTTGATAAAACACTTGAAACTGACATCAAAGATTAGTCAAAGAATTATTACTAAATACAAATTGACTCCAATAAAAACTTATAACCTCACGATAAGGAACATTTTCTAAAACAATTAACGAAAATTTAAATATGACAAATGCAATAAATATAAAAAAAAATGTAGAGTCAGCCCTCCCTTTTTTTAGATTAATGGTAATTAGGGTTTTTTAATTCATACAAATGTTCGTACCGTATCGATTCAATTTGTTATAGTGACAAAGAAAACTAAAATACACATGTTTATATTTATTAAACATGAATATGTTTCTATTATAGCCAAATTTACATAGTGTAACTATTTATTTTTGATTACCTTCATAGATATTTTCATTCCTTTTATAAATGGGTAATTAATTCAAGGACTTAATATTGTAACCAAGCACGGTAATCTACAGTCAAACATGGTTATAAAATTTATCATTTTATTGCTAATTACGAAACAAGAATATTAGCAGCACACCTAAAACAACTCAGATATTTTGATTTATAAATATTATAAGAAGGACGTGAGAAAAAAGATTTTATATAGAGGTAATAACAGTGACAATTATTCTCATTCAATATACCTAACAGTTATAATATCAATATGTTTGAAAATATTAACGAGTTTGAGTTCATAAATTGGATCTACTTTAAAAAAGCAATAAGTTTAATGTAATAATTTCGATTCCATGAAGACATTATTATTATTTTTATCTATTCAATAATTTTTAGTTTTTTAATATTAACTTTAGGTATGTACTTGAAAGGGCTGTCGTATTGAGAAACTATAAACCGGATCCAATGCTGGTCGAAGTGGTTCGTTCTGAGTTCTAGATCAACAAGTAAGGTACTTTGTATGAAATTAATAAACGGTGCAATAGTCAGGTGGGCTTATAAGAGTACGTACTAAGTTCCAGAATATTATCTTTCGTCTTTAGTTTAGCTATATTTTTGTGATCTGTGAATCAGTAAATATATCAAAATAAAATCAATTGTAAACCAAATTCAAATAATTTTTTGGTCCTAATAAAAAATGATCGTGATATTCAGAGAAAAATATGACCAAGTCAAAAGTAACAGTGGTCGTATTATTACGCGAGAAGCTTTACGTAAGATGATTAAGGTTAACAAAAATGGAGTAACGAACCGTCTGTTTAAAACGACCTTGTAGTGAACTTATGATAGCTCTCAATTTTGACACAGCTATTTGTGTACGGTGTATTGTAATTGTGTCAAGTGCAAATGTATTGTTTATAATGCAACGTTTCAAGTAATTGCGTGTATATTTTGTAGACAAGTGTAAATTACATTTATTTGGTTTATGTTTGTCATTAGAATGATTTAGCCACCGTTGATAAGACCTTGCTTTTGACAGTTTCAATGGGCACTTGAATCTAATTATAATGGTTCAAAAGTTTGTTTCGAAGAGCGGGATTTTTTTATTGGCCTGCAGTGTAATATCTATGAAAAAGCACCTATAATACCTTCTCTTGCTCAAACTGACCTATGGGTGATTTGATCTCCAAATGTGATAAAACCTATTCTTACATGGTCATTGCATATAGTACATGTACTTGACTTTTAAAAAAGAATACATTTATTGATAAAAGTTATAGTGAAACATAATTATTACATAATTATAATATTATTACAGTCTAATCTAAATCTCAATAAGGCCCCTGTCCCGTGGCATTGTGTCCAAATCTGGCAGCATCTCCCCTTTGAATAGCAACTATTCGCTGAGAGAGAAAACTGCCAGCCCTTTTGTCACCAGTCGACACTGATAGGTGTTTATTCAAATTATTAAAAAATCTATTCGCATTTGGACTCCATGGACCTGGGGTCTCGACACCGACTGGAATAAAACGGTACGATGAGTCGAGAGCCTTATACTTATTCATTTCAATATTTTCAGCTGCTTCCGCTGCTGCGCTAGCTTTTGCTTTTGTTTAAGGAAGATGAGACGGGGCCAAGGTAAATGAAACTTTAAATAACAATCTGATAACCCGTAAATACTACTATTCCCAGACAGATTCACCCGCGTAGCTCCCGTTCCCGTGGGAATACGGAAATAAAATATATCCTATGTTCACCGTGAAGAGTGTAGCTTCCCAACAGTGAAAGAATTTTTGGCTTTGGCTGAATTTATTAAATGGGCCGAGTAGTTTCGGAGCCTATTTGATACAAACAAACAATCAAATCTTTCCTCTTTATAATATTAGTATAGAATACATTGCACATAAGTACCTACATTTTTAATCCCTACTTGTTACTCCATCCTTCACATACAAAGCGTCTTTTGTCTTATTGTTCCTTCAACTCACACGCATTCGTGTGCAAATGTGGACAAAAACTTAGGTGCACATAGTAATAAAAGATTATAATGATGATTATTTTAATTGAATATTATTTTTACAATTAATTGAATAGACAAATAGTGTTAGTTGCTAAGGAATTGGTGGAAAATGTTCTTATCTTTTTTTTAAGAGGTTGGGGTTGATTTATCTATGCCAAATTATTATAAAAAGTAAAGATTAATTTTGTTTGCTTGCAATCGACAAACTCTAGAAATACTGAAAAAAAGAGCAGGACGGTAATAATAAATGTCAGTCTTATCGAATGATATTTATTGTTATAGCTCAGTCAAGCTGTGATTGGTTCGATGAAGCTGCTGTGTATTATGGTGACAAAGTGCATAGCGGTGAACCGAACACGGTGATCATATTGTCCCTATACCAAAATCGAACGTGCGATGGAGATAACGTGCTCTTCTTTGTGATTATGGTAACCAATTTTGTAAGTGTTCGGCGTGGTCCTGCAGGACTTGTTGAAATTACATGGGATGAAATTACAATTTAGAATAAAATAAAAAAAAAATTGGCATTACCAATATACTATTCTATATAGTTCGATTATTATACAATATAGTTGCACACAAACTCGCACACATAAACACACACACACACACACACACACACACAATGACACACACACATAATGTTTAAACTATTTCTTTCTTTACGTTATTTCATGATTATATTTTAATAGCGAAATCGATTATTGTTTTAAGCTATCTCTTTCTTTATATCATTTCATTCATTGATTATGTTTAAAGGTGAGACCTGGTAGGAAAGGAGAGAACCATTGTTCTATTTTATTAATTTTATATTATTAAATTATATTCTAATGACATTAACCTCTAGAATAAACAACATTATTAAATTGCAATGTGTCTGAATTGTTACCACATAATATTGAAAACGACACTTGTACTATTCCACAATATTTATTATTATAAACTTGACCGGTTTCGCTTTACAGGATCTTCAAAGGTCTAGATGGGAGGAGGTTTATAATAATAAATATTGTGGAATAGTACAAGTGTCGTTTTCAATATGTGCAGCAAGTTCCACCAAGTGCCGTCAATCAACAGTATAAATAAACTGTTACCACATAACTTGCACTGTTTCTCAAAATACAGGTTCTTTGCCTAGTTTGGGATCCAGTATTTCCAATGTACCTTTTGTAAATTTTATAAGTGACTAATAAATATTATTATTATTTATTATAGTTCGATTTTGGTGGAGTTGACGGCATCGGCCCCGGCAGAAAGCCACAACAAAAAATAGAATAGAATAGTAAATGTCAAGAAATCTATCAGATTTACATAAATTATTTTAAGTAAATCTAATCTGGCAGTAAATTTTAATGTAGAAGCAATAATTTTGACTTACATTAGTGTTACTTTGTGACCTGTATGAATGAGAATTAATCATGAATTTTATTTCCATTTACATAAGTTTTATGGATGCTACGTAATTAGCAGTATAGTTGTGGGGCACAGCAAGCTTTTTATTTATTTACTTACAAGTTTGTGCTAACAAATAATTATAAGGATATAATATTGCGCTTCTTGCTTTACAAATCTCCTGCAAAGTTGAATTATGCCAAGAGAACTAAGAAACCAGATGAATAATTGTAATGGATTTATCGAAGTGGATTTTTGTTTTTATGGAACATATGAAGCATTCAGAGATTAATATGAAATATTTGCGAATGTAAATTTCTTTTTATGTTCCGAGAAAAGCATTGAGTGGAAAATTGGTGTCATAATATTTATCATAGGTGTTAAATAAGGAAGGTATAAGTTACGGATTATTGCACCGATAGCGATTGCATTCTAGTTTAGCATAATAAGTCACGCATTGATTATGATTTCCGTTCCAATAAAAAACCAGCCAAGTCTGCGATCGACTTGCGCACGGAGGGGTCCTTTACCAAAACTAACGGCCAAATATCACGTTTGTTGTATGGGAGCCTTTATTAATTTCTTTTTTCTGATTTTAGGATTTGTTGTTATAGTGGAAAATTTTAGCATCATCAGTCAAAACTTCAGCTGTCTAAATATCGCGGATCTTGAGATACAGCTTAGAGACAAGCATACAGACCGATAGCGAAGTTTCATTAAAATTTATTTCTTTATTTTGCAATTAATAGATTTCATACTTTGAGTACGGAACTCCACAAAATATCCGTTTCATGAGACCTAATTCAGTCGTCCACGGACACGCTGTCATTAGTATTAGCTGATGCAAATTACATAAATTGAGTTATGTTTACATAAACATTAACTGAGGTACTTCAATAATTAACGTATTTTTGCTGCAGAGCACCGCGTATTCAAAATATTGAGATGGGTAACCATTTCTGGCATTTCACTAACGAGGGCTAACAGTTTGTTAGTTTCGAATCCTAGTAACATGGTTGATTAATTTAATTCCAACAGCATGCAGTCACCGGCCCTTGTTTATCAACACAGCAATATGCTTGTGCCTCACAAAATAGAAATGGTGAAAAGTGCATAAATTATAGGTAACTGTTTACCCCCTCGGAGAAAAAGAACATCTTTCATTACTGAATGAACTTACATATTCATATTTGTTGTTACAAAAAGCAAGGTAACACGCCGACTGACTCTTATTCCGAAAATGGAATTGCACAGATTTTTTTAACAAACACATAATGAGATTTATGGGCTTTTGAAGAAGACCATAAGACATCACTTTAATACTATTAAATCCGTGAAGTTTCTCAGGTCGTAATTGCGTACTAGTAAACGCAGAGTGTATGTGATCTTATAAGGATAGCAGGAGCCTTATGAGTGTAAGCAGCACAAGACGGTCTAATCTAAGGTTGTTGATGAAAATCAGCGCTTGGTGTGGAAAATCTCTGCATCACAGCATTATGCTGAGAAACGACCTGCTTTCACCAGTTGCAGTGGCTATCGACTTGGTTTGTTGTAAAGTATGATACTGTATTTACGCCTATTATTGTTCTTGTAAGAGTATTATTTAATGTAGGCGGTAAGATTTAAAACTTATGTATAAAACTCTACAAATTTCTCTACATTTTGAGTGTCATATGTTGACAATATTGTCAATTTTTGATGTGACAATGACAAGATATGTAACACTGATGACAGTCACAGTCAGTCATACTTTTTTTTTATGTACACTTTTATTACTGCAGCTGGCAGAAATAAATTGATTTTTCTTTCTTTTTCTTTTCTTTCTAAGACTCTTGTGGCGATTTTCGGGGGCGTCAAAATCATGATGAATTAACGAATTATGAAATACGTAACAACTCAACGAACTTTTAAACGCAGTTCTAAACATCATTACCGATAAAAGTTTAGGTTATGAGGTGATAAACTAGGTATGTAAATACAGGAAATAAAAATAAACAAAATAATTACATATAAGTGTAAATTGACAAACCGCAGATCGCGTTTGCCAATCAGTGTGTAAACCATAATTATACGTGCGCACCTCGTATTGTCCACAAGTGTACGGCACGTTAGCTGGTCTGGGAAAAGCCTTTGATCCAGTGTTTTCATTGCGTCACTTTGTGAAGTAAGTGCAGTGTGTTAGGGTGAAGAAATACCTAGCTACTTATACCACTTATAAGTTAAGAATCTGAATGGTTTTTTCACACCTAGTGTCCGACGAAGTTACATTACCATCGTCTCATATGTTTTTAACTTAAATAGAGAGCTGTTAAATTCATAATCTTTTGATAAATATTTTCGCTTACTAATTTAGTTTAGCTTGAGAAACTAAATTATTTATGTTAGGAGAGTTATTATTGGTAGTAGATTTACGGTTTTACACCACATAGAGACATGATTATGATATGTATTACCTTTCCATGTAACATATCTACTAGAGAAATTTGTTACAACAGAAATGTTATACTAAAGTGTCAGACTTTGAAAAAAAAGTGTGTGCGTGTAACCTTTACGCGCGATTGAAGTAAAACTTCTTTGCCATTGACGGCATCAAATGTTATATAACATTCATTCGAATTTTGAATAGTTGAAACTACGTTTCCGCTATTCAAAATTCAAATAGTAAGCGTTACTTCCGTCAGAGAAAAAATCTGAGTTACTCCCTAGTCGCGCCTAAAGAAGTTTTACTTTAAAAATAAGTACCTTTTGAATATTATTTTTACATGTGGTAAATCCTCGTGGATGCTATGCACGACTCCTACCGACACAAACTGGTGCCCTTTCATTTGCCTACTGCAGAGATAATTCCAGGGTTCCCGACACAGCCTCAAAGAAAGTCCCTATCGGACCTTACCTCAACGACCGTTTGGGCCTTAAAGTAAGAAAGTGAATATCCTATGTGTCGCGGACTGTGCAGTGCAATACTATGTCACAGTTTTTAATTAAATGTAAGTACAACAAACCTAACCCTAGGTCATTCAAATCGAAATTTGATCTTAAAATGTTGAAGGCAGCAGAAACTTTATTTTATGAAGAGAAAGAAATAGGTAGAGTACAAAAAAACTGTAAAATCGAACACGTTTTTGCCGTTTTTTGGTACAAAAATTTTTCTCTTTCTTTATCTTCATTGAGTCTAGCCATCAAGGTTCATGAGGAGACAGAGACACAATCTAGTACTAAGTAGGGTCTCGTTTACACTATGGGTACGGAGTCCTAAAAATATTACAAGTTAAAAATATTACGTTTCCGTGCTTCGGAAGGCACGATAAGCCGTTGGTTCCGGTTGTCAGTAAAATGACAGTCGTTAAGCCAAGTTGAAGGCCTTACGGGCGGCTTGAAAAATTTCAACTGTGGGTCGTCACAACCTGCGCCCGGGTCGGCAGCGCGTGTGTAGCGCCTCTGGTGTTGCAAACGTCTATAGGCTACGGTTACCAACCTTCCGGTGGGCCGTAAGCTTGTCTGCCACCTAAGTAGTATAAAAAATAAAAAATATTATGTATTATTTATATTAGCAGCGCCATCTGTTATCGATTACACGCAAACAGTATATTCTTAGTCTAACCACTGAAGGTTTTAGAAAGCGTAGTCAACAACAAACTAAAGTTAATTGTACGACACAATGTAGTTGCTGTGTATATTTTAGTTTAATAAATAACTCATAGAGGGCTCTAGTTTATTTCACGCACGTTGATTGTAAGCTCTCAACACCCATTCTAGCGTTAATCCCGTTTACATTATAATTAGTATAAATTTTGTATCAATCATGTTTAGCAATAAATAAATAATTGATTGATTGTAGTGCTCTGAGGTTGATAGTAGGTAAGTAGTTTAACCGTCGGGTAGGGCATAAGCCTGTCTGCTACCTTATTAGTATAAAAAAGGTATATTTCTATGAGGTATTGTAAAAAATTACAGTGAAACATAATTATTACATATCTATATTTACATTATTACTATCTAAACCAGGGGTGCCCAACCTTTTCGTGGTCAGGGACCACTTTTAAATTCTTATTGTTAACAGGGACCACTATGAAGTCATAATTAAAACAAAGTGTGAGAATCAATCTGAAACTTAAAAACACGCAATAGGAAATTGCATGAACAGAAAACTTCCATATTTTTGTATTTAGGTGATTTCTGACATGCATCTTCACGAGATCTGCTAACCTAAGACCAATATTGTTACTCAAAGCAACACGCAAATCATCACTTACTTTCAAACGATTCCTCGCCTTGTTTTTAATTACCAACAAAGCAGAAAGCCTTGTTCGCACAAGCTGTTAAGGTTTAGTTTAGATTCTAAACTAAACCACAACAACCACAATGCCACGGGGGCCTTATTTAGGCCCCCGTGGCATTGTTCCCAAAAGACTAGCAGCATTCCCCCTTTGAAGAGCAATACCTATTCGCTGAGCGAGAAAACTGCCAGCTCTTGGGTCACCAGTTGACTCCACAAGGCGCTTTTTCGAATTCTTGAAATTTTTTTGCGCATGGGACCCCATGGACCTTTGAGGTTAACTACAGAACAATATACATAAAGATTGTGAGTGCAGAAACCACAGGATTCTAGTCGCATGAAAGGTTATCATATAACCGAGTTTTCCTTTAAGATCAAGAAAAAATTCCGGAAAAAAAGCACTACCCAGATTTTAACATAATATATCATCTTCAAACCGATTATATTATATCTATGCTCTATAAGTCTATACTAATATTACAAAGAGGAAAGATTTAACTGTTTGCGTCGAATAGTCTCCAAAATTACTGAACCGATTTAAAAAAATCTTTCGATGTTGGGAGGCTACACTGTCCCCGGTGAACATAGGCTATATTTTATTCCCGTATTCCCACGGGAACGAGAGTTACGCGGGTGAATCCACGTGACGGTTGGACTACGAAATAAATTGAAATTGATACGAAAGCTTCCTTACGACTTGGCAGGAAAATCTAACTTAAGCAATCCAATATTTGTGTTAAGTGCAATATGAATAAAATGGATTGGAAAAAGACACCCGGGAAATCTCTGTCAGTCTCCAGTTAACCGGAGCGGTTGGTGCTAGATTGGGAGATAGCTTAGATCATCTAACCACAGGATGCGCCTTACTTAAGCATTGTTTTCTGCCAAGCCAATAGACCATATGGTCTTTTGGCTTTATAAAAAGCACTGTACATCAGTACATCATTTTATATGATTAAACTAGTACATTTCATTGTAGTTGACTGTACAATAAAAATTAACACAACAGCCATTACGCGTTTGTCGATTAATACATTTTTAAATATAATGAAATTTTATATGTCTTTGTGTTTCCCCCTTCACCCGCTATGAAAACTAGCAGAATATTTTTGTATGCGGTGGTTCGCAAAGGCTAGTCCCGTGATATATGGTCTAAGGGAGATAGGGATCGTGTGATTCGAGTCCAGAAGAACATCTAAGATGTCCATGGAGTCCAGCATTATATCAAGAAAGGAGGGCAAATATTTGTAGTAATTGTGAGAGCAGCACCCACTCTCGTGAAACGCTCAGATTCAAAATTTCGAATTACAGTCCGTACTAATAACATTTTGTAATTTGACACGAAATAAACGACTTGGCCGGCGTGGTTACATATAATACTATACTAACGTGAAAGGCGTTGAAGATAACATAAAAAACAAAAACTGTTAATAATAATTTATGATACAGTAAGCGAACAAAGATGTTTGGGGAAGTGAAAAAGCCAAGTTCTTTCTACTGCTTTGTTTTTTATGTGTTTAAAACGACACTAAGGTGAAATTTCTTTTTTTATATAACTAAGCTGGCAGACAAGCATACGACCCACCAGAGTACTGGTAGTCACCGCAGTTTAGGGATGCTAGCAACACCGGAGGCGCTACACTGGCGCTGCCGACGCCGTAAAAACTTTCCAAAACCCCTTTTGAAGAACCCCATACTTAGGCGTTTGTCAAAACCGAGGCAGGGAGATTATTCCGCAATTAAAGAGTAAATGTGGACATATACTCTGCCTCTGCCTAACCTTTCGGGAATTAAGGCGTGACTATATACGTGTAAGATGACAATTTTCATTTTGTCATTAATATTTTGTCACATTTTAGAAATCATAGCTACAAGTTTTTTTCTAAGAAAAGTATAAAATATGTAATCGTGAGCTACTTTTTGTGTGATTAAATTTTTTGAAAGTAAGTATTGAAAACATAATAGCTTTTCTTTTGTAACACACATATTATCATGTCTTTTAATTTGATTTTTGTGTGCTACTAGGATTCCTGGCTCTGTTTATGTTATAAAAGACTTACCTCTTTAGTGTTACACGCCCGATGTTAAAATATTTCATATTATTATTTACCTGGAACATAAAGAAATACAATATTAAGAACTATATCACCCGTATCGCCGGTAAAATACAATTTAAACAAAAATTGGTAATATTTATATTCTCTACTACAATATATTTGGCAGTGTCGAACTTGGCTGGTCCTCTACAGCGTCTACTAATGCCATGTTGTGTAAATAAACAATTTATTAGTGTATGTGCTTAATATTATACCTACTTTTAGTATAAAACAACCGCGTGACGCAATTCCGTTTCGACATAATTATCACAGAGCTGAAATTGGATGAAGATATGAAGGTGAATGTTATATTGACGTCAAAGGCTGACGTCAGAAGTTCAATTCGCGCTGCAGTGAATTTGGAGAAAAAGCTAATCATGGTTCTAGAAATTCGAAGTAAAGTCTTTCTTAAGTATATTAGACTAGCCGACTAGCGTAAATTAATAATAATTTACCAATGTGACTGGAAGGCATAGGATCATTTGAATGGGGTGTAGCGTGTCCTGGGGTATCCTTCCGAGGGCTTACCCGTAGTCTGTTAGGCAGGATACGTCAGGTTTTTAAGTCGGTTGGAGTCCGGCATAGCATCCACGCAGGATTTTTCCTTATGTTAAAAAAAATGGGGTGTAGCGTTGGAGAGCTGACGAAAATATTAAAAAGATTTCTAGACAGATGTAATCCGAAGTATTACTTGACAAGAACTGTCTTACATCACTTATTCTGCTGAGCTTAGACATCCTTCCGAAGACAGGGGGGTAGGTCAGCGTGTGGTTATACTTAATACGTTAATAATTCCTACCATAACTTGATATAATTGAAAGGTACTAATAAGTTTCTTCTTTCAGAGTAATATACAGTTCAATAATAAGTTGAATTCAAATCAGCCTATGACAAGTCCACTGTTGGACGTAGGCCCTTTATTTTTGCTTTACATGAGGAAAAATCCTCATGGATGTTAAGCCGGACTCCTACCGACTAATCCCTCACGTGTCCAAATAAAATCCTACGGTTGGGAGCTCTGGGTAAGCCCTCGGAAGGATACCCCAGGATTGGACGTAGGCCTTGCTCAAATATCGCCGCAATACACGGTCTTTTTCTGGAGTCGAGACCGCGACTTGGTACATGTGAGGTCGTCCTCAAGAAGGCCGCAGGGATTGAACATAACTACATAACATGAAATAACATACATATTTTAGATGATAAATAACATAATCTAAGACAAACTGAGTATGTTAATAGCTCATTAATTAACTTTAATTATCCATATTCCATCTAGTATGAATTGGAAAAATGTTAATTGCTACAATAATGTTATTCATTGCTTTATTAAGTTAGACATATAATTTATTATGTTTGGTGTGCGAAAAGTTTGACTCTTTTTGATTGTATGCGTTAGAAAGAAAGAAAGAAAAACAATTTATTTCTGCCAGTTGCAGCAACAAAAATGTACTATTTTATTGTTACTAGCTGTTCCTCGCAGCTTCGTCCACGTAGAAGTCGTTATCGTGTACAATCATTACCCCTTTTTGCATAGTTGGTTAAAAAGTAGCATATGCCCTTTCCAGGGAATCAAACTATCTCCATACGAAATTTCATCTAAATCGTTTCAGCGGTTTATGCGTGAAAGCGTGACAGACAGCCAGACTGACAGACAGAGTTACTTTTGCATTTATATTATTAGTAGGGATTTTACTGTATTAGATAGGTACGTATTAGGGTTAAAATAATATTAAATATCCTACTAAGATCTTTGAGAATATGGCTTTAAAGATAGCTGGTGTGTGGACTGAGAGGTCGGATGATAATCTTCAAATTATAGCATCGTTGAGAACCCAAACTGTATTGGATTGAATTGAATAACTGTTCCTATTTATATTATCTAGCTCGCCTGATAGAATTAAATTCAGTGAAATGACTTGCACAGTTTCTGGACTATCGACAGTGCTTACATACATACATAATGGTCACGTCTTTATCCCCGAAGGGGTAGGCAGAGGCATTTATTATATGCCCACACTTCAACTTTTATAGAATTTGTCCCACGTAATGAGTGGTGACCGGTATTGCTGTGTTGAGATGAACAGGTTGTGACTTTTTTTTTTTTTATTGTGAGGGAAAATCCTCGTAGGATGCTATGCCGGACTCTTACCGACTAAAAAACCTCACGTAACGCCCAACAGCCTATGGTTGAGAGCCCCGGGTAAGCCCTAAGGAAGGATGTCCCGTGACTCCCAACAGACCAACGGCCGCCACTGCGGCCTCGCAAACAGGTTGTGACTGCCTGCTGTTGAAATTCTTCAAGCCGCCTGAATAGGCCTTCAACTTGGCTTAACGACTGTCATTTTATTCCGAAGCACGGAAACGCTCAAATAAATGTCACAAAGTGGTCATAGGATGGTCACCCATCCAAGGACTGGTCATAGTGAAAGTTGCTTACTAAAATGATCGTTTACAGAATACTTAGTCCACAGAGCCACGAGCGCTTCAACAGTGCATGTATATTTATTTCGTTAATAAAGCCTAACCCATTCTCAGAAATAATTCGCAGGAGAAATTATTATTTCCCAATGGGCCGTTGTAGGTGTACTCGTATCATCGGATTGACTAAATTTGGACACGTAATTGGACAAATTTTTACCATTTTATGTGTGCTGAGGATCATTAACTTCATATTTATGTAATATCTCGATTTGACAAATAATTTCTGCTTATTTGGGATCAATTGTTTTTTTTTCATGATATTAATGCAGTTTATCATTACATTACCCTGTACAATTTTAGTGATACCTTAAAATTTGAGAAAAAATTGAAAAGAACTTCTATTTATTTGAAACGTTTGTAGTGGAAATTAATTAACTACCTATATTATTTTTGATAGCTCATGTATTTCGCTTTAAGATAGAAAACAGAAATAAAAAATAGCGATTTACTTTAAAACTAAAGCCAACTTTACAAAAAGTAACGATTTTTTAAAAAGTTCTTTTTTTCTGTAACCCTTGGGTAAATCTGGGTGAAATTGTAGTATGTTATGGTGGGGCACCTGTTCTATCACACCCTGACGATTGGATCACTATCTACGCCACACCCTGTATACTATTTTGAGCACAAACTGTCATTTCCACAGAATTTCGAGGATACATTGTATCTGAGATGATTATTTTAACGTCAATGAAATTGATGCCACAGTGAGATGTATGTTTGCGATGAAATTCAAAACTACTAATCCAATATTAATAATTATTTTTTGAATTTGTGGGATTTGTTGTAACTTAGTACATAGGATAGGTTTCATACCACTTTGTGACATTTAATTGCGAGCGTTTCCGTGCTTCGGAAGGCACGTTAAACCTTTGATCCTGTTTGTCAGTAATATGATAGTTGTTTAAAGACTTTAATAGGTTGCATGAGTTGTTTTTTTTATACCACTAAGGTGGCAGACAAGCATACGGCCCACCAGATGTACCGGTGGTAACCGCAGCCTATGGACGTTTGCAACACCAGAGGCGCTACACTCGCGCTGTCGACCCTGTTGGTAACGCGTATGTGACAGCTCTGGTGTTGCAAATGTTCATAAGCTACGGGCTAAGCAACTATCAGGTAAGCCATAACCTATATGCCACTTTAGTAGTATAAAAAACATGTGTTTTATTACCACACTAGCTGATGCGCGCGGCTTCGCCAGCGTGAAATTTGATTTCCGTTCCCGCTTCCCGTGGGAATATTTTCCAGGGATAAAAGTAGCCTATGTATTATTCCAGACTAAACTCCATCCCTGTACCAAATTTCAGCCAGATCCATTCAGCCGTTAGAGCGTGATTGAGTAACAAACATCCAAACATCTTCACAAACTTTCACATTTATAATATTAGTAGGATTAGTAGGATATCACAATCAGTAGGATACACAAGTTAATGTTCACTAGCCAATTTGTAGTTTGTTAAACGCTTACGACATTTTATACCTACTAACTGTTACTTTATAATTTACTGGGGGCTTCAATCCGATTGATTTATTGAAGAGAATCTAGGTGAAGAACACGTTAATGATCAATAAGTAAAATGGTAGTTCAAATCAAGGCTTAATTTAATTTTATTGTTGTACAAATATTGTGTACTGCTCGTTCGCTCTAACTTTGCCGCTCGGCTCCATACTAAAGTCGAATTTTTAATTAGACGAAGTAAATTAACAGCAACTAATGTCACTTCTTCATACAATGTTGCGTATTTTCTATGACGAAGTGACACTAGCTACTGTCAATTTACTTCGTCTAATTAACAATTCGGGTATACGCCTCTACGCCAGCGGCAAAGTTAGAGCGAACGGGTAGTATAGAAGAACCGATGGCCGATAGAACAAACGAGTTTACAATTGGAGACTGCGACTTAGTACACGTGGGGTAGGAAGTCCACCCGTCAGATGGACCGATGATTTGAAAAAGATTGCAGACAGGGAATGGATACAGAAGGAGCAGGACCACGTTTTGTGGCGTTAATTGGGAGAGGCCTCCGTCCAGCAGTGGACTGTCATAGGCTAATCAAATTATGTTAATTATGATTGGCAAATATTGTAACGAAATTGGCGGTAAAAATGTTTTCAATTAGGTACAACGTAACGGAATTGTGAAAAATGCTTCATTATATTTATTAACTAGCTGATGCCAGCAGCTTCGCCTGCGTGAAATTTTGTTCCTAGACTATACCATGTCCCTGTAGGCACCAACTTTCAGCCAGATCCGTTCAGCCGTCAGCGTAAAAGAGTCACAAACATTCGCATTTATAATAATACCTAGTTAGATAGACTTCTGATTAACAAATTCATAATGGATATTATATGAGCTAAGTAAATTTATTTATTAAATACATTTCTTAATTTAATGGCTAAACTTGACACAACTTCTCTTCTGCAATTGACATCGTAATTTATTTCCTTCTTCAGGTAGTCCCAGCCTACGATGTTTAGACAAACCGAACTACTGTAGACTTTGTCCTCCTAATACAGATGGCCCAACCAAGGCCTGGTAACGTAATAACAATGTAAATTTCATCAGAGCTGAGCAGTCTGCTGGCTCCTTTCAGTCCTGTCGAATGTAGTCTACGTAGAGGCCATTCCCGTATTTTACAAAGACTTAGTGAGTCTGTTTCCTGACAGAATGCAGTCGGCACTTTAAGTAGAATAAAGTTCATGCCTTTCATGACCAGTCGCTTAGGGCTGCTGACAATCGGTTTACCACTGTTGACCGAAATTCATTTGATCATTTGACGTGTGACCGAAAAAACATTAGGCCATTCTACTACTGATCGAATGAACAATTGACCAAAAGAGTTTTTATCGAACAAACATTTGGTATTTTTACTACTGATCGAATGAACGTTTGGCCGAAAAACAGTTGGCTAAAGAATATTTTAACAGGGGCTGAATCAAAATGGCTAGGTTAGGTTAGGTTAGAACTGCGACCACAACGCACGAGCCGAGCGAGCGAAGCGAGCGTGCCGCGGCAGCGGCCGGCGAGTGCCAGTACCGAATTCTACTTATTTCGCTTTTGTTTGTTAAAATATTCTTTAGTCAACTGTTTTTCGGTCAAACGTTCATTCGATCAGTAGTAAAAGTACCAAATGTTTGTTCGATAAAAACGCTTTTGGTCAATTGTTCATTCGATCAGTAGTAGAATGGCCTAATGTTTTTTCGGTCACACGTCAAATGATCAAATGAATTTCGGTCAACAGTGGTAAACCCGCTGACAATCTTTGTCGTAAGGATTGAGCGTAGATGGTAACATGCGGTGTTATTTTATTGACCAGTGGATACTACCTGAAGCTTCCATAAAGCATATTTGGTTAATATTATACCAAATAGCGCTTTTTATTTAATATTATGGCTATGTAGTAAAGTCATCACTGTTTGAAGTTTGAAATAAAACATAAATTAAAACGTCAATTGTATTGAACTATCACAAATAATGTGTCAAAAATAAAAAGTAATTTAAGTATAAAATAAGAGTATTTAAGGAGTATTAATATCAACTCCGGAGAAAATCAGCCCCAAAATAATTTACATTCCCTTTTTAGCTCGTCATAGTATAAATTTCAATAAAATACGAAACACGTCTTCCATCAATTATGTCAATAATGCTAAATGCAAAATTTTAAGTAGATCGGACCAAGGAATCACGTTGTCCCATACAAACTTTACCCTCCTTTTTTATACCTTTGGAGGTGGAATTTGCAAAAATGTTAAAATTACTTTTTTCAAATTGTTACAAACAACGCTCACGCTTAGTTTCATCATCGTACCATTAACTGTTTAAGCAATAATTGATAAAAACTTTGTGTCTAGGGATCGAACCGCAAAATTAAGTTTGCTTTGAATTCTATGTACTTTTCCGGGATAAAAAGTACCCAGTGTGGTGCCCAGGCTATTAAAGTACCTATAATTATACTAAGTTTGATCGTAATCGAACCGGTAGTTCTTGCATGATGCTTAAACAAACAGACAGACAGACAGACAAATTTTTTTTAATCACATTTTTGAGTGCGGTATCGGTCTAGTCCCCATGCTATTTATTTTTTTGATATTTTGAATGTACAGAATTTTCACTCACTACAGATTTATTATAAGTATAGATATAGTTGAATTAAATGCTTTTCCAAGATAAATAGCAGTGTTTGACACTGTTCATTTTTAAAAATACATTGTATACTATTATAGAATATATTATATAATCAGTGATACTATCAACATGCTAGAAGGATAAAAATAATAGAAAAAATCTCAAAGCTGAAATTTTAAACGCAAAAGAAAAGATTTCATGATACCGCGATATTGATTGAATATCATTAAATAAAACATGTCAGTAAGTAAATGCTTTGGTCTGATTTAATAAACTTGTGCGATTGCAAATTTGATCTAAAGGTCGTTTGAGTCTCTTCAATTGAACATGAAAACAAGATTAACGAATTATCGGATTAGGTACAGCTGTTTTTGGTACTTGTCTGTTATCGAGATGTAGCAACAGTCAGATAGACATCACTAGTTTCTGATTATACATGTTACTGGTTAATCGTGTTGTGAAATTTTTGCAATACGGCTCACCACCATTACATGGGACAAAATCTAAAAATAAAGGTGAAATGTGGGCATATAATACTGTACTAGCCCTTCATTCCACCGCGTTCCCGTTGGAATACGGGAATAAAATATAGCCTATGTTCACCGCAAAGAGTGTAGCTTCCCAACAGTGAAAGAATTTTTCAAATCGGTCCAGTAGTTCCGGAGCCTATTCGATGCAAACAAACAATCAAATCTTTCCTCTTTACAATATTAGTATAGAAGTATAGTTATTATTATAGTTGGAGGGTGTTTTGAGGGAACATTTGCTTAGCCCAAAGATAATAATTATAATAGTACTACATATAGATCGGCAGTAAGGCCACCATTGCATTCTGGCAATGCAAACGAATGATCGGTAAGAAGTGGGGACTCTCACCGAAAATCATACATTGGCTCTACACCACAGTCATAAGACCACAGGTAACGTATGGCGCAATAGTTTGGTGGCCCAGGGCCGAACTAGCTTCAGCCATAGATAAAATGCAGCAGTTCCAGAGAGCGGCGTGTTGCGCCATCACGGGATGCTTTCGCAACACACCCACAGCAGCGATGGAGGCAATGCTCTGCTTACCGCCTCTGGACCTGTTCGTTCACCAGGAAGCGGCCGCCGCGGCGGCACGACTTCAGGCGTCAAAACAATGGACGCGCTCAAGGGTAGGTCATAGGCGCATACTAGAGGACGCAATAGAGTATGAACCTCTCGTGGAAGCCCCTAACGACAGGATACCGAAAACATACGTGTTTGACCGTAAGTACAATATATCGCTGGCAGAGTCCGCCAAGGACCACTCCGGTATAAGAGAACTCAGAGTGTACACGGATGGATCCAAAACAGACCACGGATCAGGAGCAGGCACCTACTCCCCGGAGCTCAACATACACTCATCAATACCTTTAGGGTCTCATTCGTCAATCTTCCAATGTGAGTGCATAGGTTTAATTAACGCCGCCAATGCAATCGACTCCAGGAAAATTGAGCACAACCACATCAGGCTCCTCTCCGATAGCGCGGCAGTGCTGAAAGCTCTGAGGAGCACCACAATCGACTCTGGGCTGGTGCTTCAATGCCACCAGGGGCTACAAAAGCTGGCCCTAACACACAAGGTAAGCCTTCAGTGGATAAAAGGTCACAGCGGATCGAGCGGCAATGATGCAGCTGACGAACTGGCCAGATTGGGTTCCAGCACCACACCGGTGGGACCAAGCCCGATTATACCAATACCATTCTACCAGGTAAGGGCATGGCTGAGACAACGCACGAAGGAGCGGCATGAAAAGAGATGGGCACAAACAGTAAGTTGCAGGCAATCAAGGGAAGCTCTACCGAGACCCAGGCCAAAACTAGCTAGAACGTTGCTACATCTAAATAAGGGTGATCTACGAACCATGGTAGGCACAATAACGGGTCATTGCACAGTAAATAAGCACTTGAATGTCTTAGGTATCACGGACAGCGCGCTGTGCAGAGCGTGCCTGTTGAAAGAAGAAACCATAGCTCACGCAATCTTGGACTGCGAGAGCCTGGTTTCATACAGAGTCAACATACTTGGCAGCCCCACAACACTCCGGGAGGCGTGTGAGGACCCGAAGAGGATCCTGCGCTTCTGGTCGGAGCTGGGTTGGCTGGAGTGACAGCCAACACTCACGTACAATGGGTCCACTGGCGGACCTAAGTGCGGAAAATGGGAGCCCAAGAAGACTGAAGACTGAAGACTGAAGACTACATATAGATCGGCAACTCCCTGCCGCGCCACAGCTGTCATTATAGTTGACGGACGTGTTGACGGAACATTTGCTTAGCATTATTGGTCACACGCACACATTCAAGCCGGAGTTTCCACCCTGAGCTTAGCCTTATCGGTCACACACACACACACATTCAAGCTCTATACAAACATAGCGTGTTATCAACTTATCAATGTAGGTGACAAAATTGAAGACGAATCATTTGTACGGAGTTTCCGCCATGTGTGTTTTACCCTTTGGGTACGAAACCCTAATCACACTTTAAATACAACAGGGACCTTGCATCACTGTATACTGTAGTTTGACTCGGCCGGATTTTAGAAATAAATGCCTACAGCCGCCCGGTACGTAAGCCTGCGATAGGGCTGCCCACCTACAGCATTTTAATAATATGTGCCTACTTTGACTTTCTATTTAGTATTGCGATCGTAAATATGTACATACATACATTCATATAGTCACGCTTTTATCCCTGAAGGTGTAGGCAGAGGCATAGTATACGCCCACATTTTACCTTATAGTTATATGTACGCGTAATAGATAGTGAGCCTAATACAGTTGATATTTTTCAATCCGCCCACAAGGCCTTCAATTTGTATTAAGGATTGTTGTTTTACTAACAACCGGCTTTCATTTCGAGTAAATATGTACCTTTCTTATTTAAACAAAAAAATACTTTGTGAGTAATAATATAATATCCCCGCAACGGCTGGCGGCGCAGGGTGGCGGCATGGCGGCGCAGCGCCCGTTATCTGCTAACGATTGAGTAAGTGATTAACAAAATTAAAACTATTTTTCGATTTGAAAGTACTAGTCAGTCTCTAGTACACTAGTACTTTTCGTACATTGTCAAGTTGTGTTAAATTTTGGAAGTTCGTATTTGTCTCTATGCGTGTCATAAAAATCAAAGGTAACAAAGTTAGTAAAGGTTTTTTTTTTATAAATAAATAAATATTCACGGACATTTCACACAACGCTATCTGATCCCAAAGTAAGCTAGGAATAACCTGCTTGTGTTATTGGTATCAGACCACGGATATTAATACTAATATACTTTTTAAATACATACATATTATACATAGAAACAACCAGACTCTTGAGACAAACTTATGGGTCACACAAATATTTGTCTCGGGTGGGAATCGAACCCACGACCTCCAGCCTGCAGGCGGTATCAATACCGACCGCGCTACAGAGGCAGTCATACGGTGCTAAGTGTACTGTCGGTCATCCACAAAGAAATGAATACTCTTGAAACATACCTAAATCATTGCTCTCAATTAAATAACTACGAACTGACAACGGAACTAAATGTACTACCTACACGTACTAGAGTTCTGAACTAGTTTTTTTTTGGATATTGTACTATATTGGATCGCACCGTTTACTGACTGAGCAAGCACAAGTCTAGTTTTAAACACAAACATACCTACTTCATGTAACTACCTAGTTCACTCGTGTCAATCGCTTTGTTTAACTTTAGTCAACTAGTAGTATAGTACCAATTAGTACTTAAGTATACCTAATCAATTTATAGTCTTACCTTTCGGAGTTTCCAGGTAATCTAAAAAACGTTATCTCTGGGTGCGTTATTGACGAATTCATGCAACCAAAACAAGCACAATAGACTTTAGTAGTCATATTAAATATTTTTAGTAAATAAAACACGTGCGGTTACTATTTAAAAAACGACACACCGTCCATTCGTCTACTCGGCACAATCGCGACTGCGGACGCTGCTTGCGTGCTGAAAGGCCTGCCGAAAACGAGAATTGTAGGTATAGCTTGCGCTTCGTCCGTTTGTAGGGAGCTACAATACTGGTTAAACAACATATTTATACTGTGCTTGCATTAAGGTGAATAACAGTGTAAACAACTAGAAAAACCTTCATTTAAGTCGTTAAAATGTACTTTATGTTCTTATATTTTGATTCTCTCAATACATATTGAGAGAATCAAAATATACTCTAATTATATAGAACGTCTATTTCGACTGAAATAACAGTGTTTGATAGACGCACGTGACGCCCTCTATCTTATGTGGGGCACAATAAGTTTCGTAATTATAATGATTCAGTATCAAATTATTGCAAGTCTTGCGTTTATGCATATTTGTGTGGCGCAAGTTGAAAGCGTGGAGCGAGTGAAAATATTAATGGCATTTTTTATAATAATATTTAATATAACATTTCATAATAAATACTAGCTGATGCCTGCAGCTTCGCCTGCGAAAAATTTGTTCCCGTTCCCGCTTCCCGTGGGAACTTATTCCCGAAATAAAACTGGCCTATGCGTTATTCCAGACCATAATTTATTATTGTACCAAGTTTTAGCCAGATCCGTTCAGCCGTTAAAGCCTGAAAGAGTAACAAACATCCACACATCCACACTCACAAACATTCGCCTTTATAATATTAGTAAGATTAACGGTCTTATTTTAAGTTGTATAAAACTTATGTATAAGTATATACTTTTTATACCACTAAGGTGGCAGACAAGCACATGGCCCAATAGAAGGACTGGTGGTCACCGCAGCCTATGAACGTTTGCAACACCAGAACAACGTTTTTATTTTGTACCCAAACCCCAAATTGACGCCGCGGTGCTAGCCAAAGTCTGTCGGGAATCCTGGGACATCCTTCGGAGGGCTTACTCAAACTCCATAGGCAGTGATAGCGTACAGTGTGCTTCTGGCCGAATAGAGTTCAGCATAGCCTCCATGATTAATTTCCACTCGTAAAAAAGTGTCTTACCTACTTATAAAAAGAGTAAGTAGGTAGGTATTTACTTTTCTTTCAAGTTAATCGTAATAAATAGATTAACATAAAATTTGAATCGGTAATTTTTAGGGGTTTAAAGTGACAAATTTCAGGTGCCTGAAGCCGCGAGCATCCTTCAGATTATTATAAACTAGATGATTAGTGGCATAGCTTACTTCGAAAGCAAAAAAAATCCCTACGATTTACAAACTTCTGGATTCTTCTTTGATATATTTCTTTTTTGTTAATGGTTCTTTTTTCTATTAGTAGAATAAAATCATACCGAAAATAATTCGAAACTAATAAAAAACAATAAAAAACACAACGATTTAAGGCCAAAATTGTTTTAGCTTGTTTTTAACGATTCTAGTGATATATGAATGATATTTTTTTTTTTTTTTTTTTATTTTAAAATTTATATATATTTATATACAGCTACTATACAAAAGTTACGAGATAAAATCATTTTAATCTAGGTCATGTAGGTCATTCTGCGATGTACTACACCGGTTTTATTTCCAGCCAGTTTCAGGCTGCCACAGACGATAAGATAATAATATAAAATAATAATAATAAAACTTTATTTTTAGGTTGCATAGACCCATAGATAAATACCTGAACCTATTTATACATAATTTGTAATAACTTTGTTAGTAAATAAAATAAAAGTCTTTGTGCGTCCTTGTGGCACCGTTTCGCAGAACCAACGAAACAGCACTCCCTGCGGCCAGAAGTTCTGTTCCGAGATGCAATTGGGCACTCGCACCACGAACGCTAAAAAGTTGACGTTGCGGCGCGACTCCAACAGCTGCACCCTCGGTATGTACTTGATCTTCTGACGCACGTACTCGGCGATGCTCTCCGCTGTGGTATTGTAATGCAGGCTTGAATAATGCTTGAGGACGTATTTGAGACAGTTTAAGTCGCTGAACTGGGATGAATGGGGCGTGAATATAAACGGTGAACGCATCTCACACCTTCGTTTCGCCGACGACATCGTCATAGTTGCAGAAACACTGGAACAGTTGAGCGGGATGCTGTACAATTCGAGAGTCTCGACGTGTTGGCTTCGGTACGAACTTGGATAAAACCAAGGTCATGTTAAATGAGCATGTCATGCCGGGATCAATCTTCGTTGAAGGTTCGAGGCTTGAGGCAGTCGATAAGAATTTGTTGAGTTTACGAATCCGCACTATTTTATTCACGTAATTCATATCGTAAAAAATTTTGTAGTTAAAAGGAGCAGTCTTCATGAAAAGAAATTATTACACGATAAAATCCAGTCATAGACAAAGTTGTTATTATTCACAAGAGAACTGATCATTTCACCAGTCGCCCATGACTTGTACCATACAGTACAAGTGGACGTCCGTACGCTTTGCTCCACATACGTGCGTGTGGACATCTCGCGAGGACATTACAACACGTCATTTTTCTTAACACTCGATTGTAAACGTTAGGAAACTTAAACCATCTATATTACTTTATGATGTAATTGCGATATAAGTTACGACTGATGGTAAATCTATACTAAGTTATTAGTGCATGTTGACTGAAGTGGCATTCACTTTTATAATTTATTACATACATACATACAGACACTCCTTTTTCCCCGAAGGGGTAGCCATAGATGCCTATGCCTACCCCTTCGGGGATAAGAGTATACATCCACATTTCACCTTATAGTTTTATGTCCCACGCCTCGTAATATAGGTGGTGAGGTTATTGCCGTGTTGAAATGGACAGGCGCAGGTTGCCGCGACCCGCAGTTGAAATTTTACAAGCCGTCCATAAGGCCTTCAACTTGGCTTAACCATTGTCATTTTACTGACAACCGGATTTAATTTCGCGTTTTCCTTCTCTACGCAATGGATCTTTTGCGAAAGTGTCCCCTGAGTCGCCTCTTGCGACACCCTCGGGATGTGTTGGGGTGGCGACATTTTGTACTCTTACCCGTCGCCCCACGGGGCCCTTTATGGGGGACCCTTTAATTAGGTTCTAGATAATTGATAAATAAACAATTTTAACTTGTAAAAGTCCTAATAGATGCTATGCCGGACTCCTACCATCTAACATCACACGGTTTCTATACACCTACCGTCTGTAT
The DNA here is from genome assembly GCA_933228765.1 of Miltochrista miniata. Lineage (NCBI taxonomy): Eukaryota > Metazoa > Arthropoda > Insecta > Lepidoptera > Erebidae > Miltochrista > Miltochrista miniata. The sequence continues at coordinate 35,601,471 of OW121758.1, read as the reverse complement.
ACTTAGGTATATTAATATTTCTAAGCACAGTCACATTTTGCATAGAAAGTTCTCAAATACATTTCTCAGAACGCACGAATATTATATTCCGACCACGGATTCAAACTCGTGTTCTCAGCAACGGCAGTCGCTATAGGTACTATCACTGCCTTTTAGCCCCTCTCTATAAAATAGACTGCAGAGGGGCTTATGGCGAGACTTGTTTCTGTAGTCTGTGACTCTGTTGCATTGAACTACGTTCTCATTAAACGACTAGGTCACGTGGATCATCTGTTCAAAGTTTGAAATAAAACAAAAATGACAACGTCAATCAGATTGAACTTTCACAATAAACGTTTTAGAGAGGGGCAGTCGGGTGAGACCGTCTCACGGCTTCTTGTTATTTATGTTCTTAATGAAACCGACTCAGTAACTGAAATTGTATAATTGCTGTGTAATCAAAAGCAGTAATTTACGTAATATCTTGTAATGCCCATAATTAAATACAGATTACAGATTAAATCAGTGCGTGCAAATTCTTCTCGTTTTGCATATTAACGTACATTTCATACGATATCTAAATTTAGGAACTCGTCTACTCAATCTATTTGAAAATTTGGTATACAATGGGCGATGTCGCATCCAATCTTTTCATCCAGCTCTCAAAACTAAATGCTGCTTCAATGGCTCAGTAGTTTTTTTAACGTGAGCGAAAACCCTCATGGATGCTAGGACTCCTACCGACTAAAAAACCTCACGTAACGCCCAACAGCCTATGGTTAGGAACCCCGGGTAAGCCCTCGGAGGGATGTCCCAGGACTCAGTAGAAGTGTATGACATTGCTGCGCTGAAATTCTGGGTTCGAATCCTGGGTTGGACTAAAAATTTGTGTAATCTACAAATGTTTGATTCAGAGTTTGGGTGTTTTCTATGTAATATATTTTGAAATATATTAGTTTATTTGTTTTCTAGTTTTTATAGCGCAAGCTTGTATTAGCCTAGTTTTGGGGTAGGAAGCGATGTGTAAAAACCGTGTCAAGATCCTCTAAATTAAACTATGTCAAGTTACACCGTCATATGACTTGTTTTTATCAAAACAAACTCCTCCTAACAATTCTATTCACTCTAATTACAAAATAAAAGACCTTGAAATAAAAATGGTGAATTTATGAATAAGTTTATTGGTGTGAAAACAGTTTAATATATTTTTTTAAAGTATTTACTATCTCATTGGGGTTTAATGGAGATCTGTGACATAACTAACTATATATTATAAGATCTGTCAACAAAATATTTTCTTAGCATTTTATCTATACTAATATTATAAAGAGGAAAGATTTAATTTTTTTGTTTGTTTGTTTGTTTGTAACGAATAGGCTCCGGAACTACTGGACCGATTTGAAAAATTCCTTCACTGTTGGAAAGCTACACTCTTTGCGGTGAACATAGGCTATATTTTATTCCCGTATTCCCACGGGAACGGGAACTACGCGGGTGAAACCGCGTGACGTCCGCTAGTTATCTATAAAGTCCATTTAAGTTTAACATTACATAAGTGTACAAAATGTATTTTGGTGTTACAATAAAGTATAACTAACTAACTAACTAACTAACTAAGTGAAAAAGACAACTTGGGCCAGACGAGACTTGAACCCGCAACCTTTGCCTAAACCAGGGCAACGCTCTAACCAATTGAGCAACGGGAGCCGTACTGATACAAGTTGAAAATCTTTCCCTTATTGTCACCGCCATTTAGGAGTATGACACAGAGCCATCTATCGAGCTACTTAGCAACTCTGATATCAATGAACGATATTGCAACCATTTTTAGGGCTTCGTAGGCAAATGGCAAAAACGGAACCCTTATAGATTCGTCATGTCTGTCTGTCTGTCTGTCTGTCTGTCCGTCCGTGTGTCACAGCCATTTTTCTCCGAAACTATAAGACCTATGCTATTGAAACTTGGTAACTAGATGTATTCTGTGAACCGCATTAAGATTATATAGCTGGTAGTTTTTTTTTAATACGTCATAAGCCGCAATTTTAGGTTAGAAAAATCACTACCACTGCGAACGTATTAAAACATCAATCAAAGTTACAACGAACTATAAGAACTTTTATATTATGTTACTTGCTGCTACGAAACCCTTCATGGGCGAGTCCAACTCGCACTTGGCCGGTTTTTATACATTGATTTGATGTCTACGACTCAATATACATATAGATAAAAATCAATTGGTTAGAGCATTGCCCTGGTTTAGGCAAAGGTTGCGGGTTCAAGTTCCGTCTGGCCCTAGTTGTCTTTTTTCACTTTATAATAAAATATTATGAAAAAGTTAGCATACTAATTGCTTTCAATATTTTATATATTCTTAGTATTCAAATGTGTTAGGTTTAGCTTAACGCGCCAATGCGTCCGTCACCTTCAACTTGAAACCAAATAGGTACTTACGACTGGGCATATGCCAAAGTCCACCTTTCTATAAACAAATGAATGTGCTTGAATACTTATAGTCGGAGGAAAACACGTGCGCTCGCAGAGGTTCCAGCAATCGCTCGATTCTGACTAAGATTCTTTTCCCTGCATCAGAATATTCAGAATGTCACCTCCACACTGCACTCGTTGTTCAGGAACGTCGTGGTATAGGTGGGATTAAATTCTTCAGAACAATTGCCGTGATACATTTGGTAGAAAGCACCCAAAGACGCTATAGTTCTACGCTGCGCCAACTGCCCAAGGCTTGCCATTACTTTAGTACAATTGATAAGGTGCTCTTAGGATTGTTAACGACTTAAGCATACGCGACGCGTCCTTCAGACAAATAAATAAATATATTATTTTTATTTGTAATTAGTAAAATACTAATACTTATTTAACATCAAAGAAAACCAAATATCAGGTGTATATTTTCTTCAGAGATTGTTATTTTAATTATTCGTTAAAAATTATTCCGTCAATTTTTGCGACAGGGTTATAGAACACTAAGATAGCGTGACTACGAGCACATCTACTAATAATAAGTACTTCTGCGAAGAGTAGACCTTGCAAGTACCCAGGAAAAATAAAACAGCCTGTGAGAAATCAAAAATCCTTTACGTTTCAGTCAAAAATCGCGGAAAAACGCGACAACAATCTTCACCTCTTTATTCCCCCATTTTCCCCCTATAAGAAAGCTCTGCTACTAACAAAAGTTTTATTTAAATTAAAGAATACGTGTGCCAAGTTTGGTGAAAATCGGTTGAGAAATGCGTTCTCTAGACCAGAACTGAGATGCATACCCACATACCATACACACATAGACATACGAATGAAAGCAAAATCGTTCCTGTCGAATCAAAGACTCTCGCTTGGTCTAAAATGTTCATGTCGTGCCGATAAGTGAACGTTATAGGTACCCATAGTCCTCACCAACTTTTTTACTCAGTACATTTATCTGTCAGAGTATCACAAACTCATAAACGATCTATTTCCCAACATGGCCGTCCGAATGGTATAACCGTTGTCTTCCCAAGGCTGCAGTTGTCTTTCGCTGTTTTGTTTTTATTTGAATTATGTTGATAATTGCGTACAGAGGGCGCTTGCGTCACGTTGCAAAATATAATATACCTACTTATAGCTATAATTTTGCAATTGTGTGTACACATTGCATGTGTTGGAGAATGCAGAACATGGAATTTGTACGAGTCACAATGGTTGCATGCAATTAGACAGTGACATTCGTTCACTGCAAGGCTTTGCCTCGGATTATACGCATACCTGCCTCATTTAAACTCATTAATTTCGTATTAATATTATCCACGGTACTTGAAAAAATGTCAGAAAAGCTACCGTTATGAGAAGAACTGGCATCTCGCCATCTTTGGAGTGTATGAGCAAAGTATGCCGTGATTAGATTACAACTTGCAATTTTTAACAGACCTCATTTTGATCAAGGCTAGATTCATTATGTTGTGGTAGGTTGTAGAATTTCTTTCAAAGTAAATATAGCAAGCAGATATCACGAATTTTCACTCGTTAGTTCCCGTTCCCGTGGGAATACATGAATAACCATCTCAGTGATAATGTAGCTTTCAAATTCCAAACAATTTTCGGAATCTGTCCAGCAGTTATTGACTTTACTCGTTAAATGCAAAAATACAAATATTTCCTCTTAAAAGAAAATTATTAGTGTACACAAGTAAACTGTATTTCTATAGCTTTGCGCTAAAATTTAAACAAACACATTTGATCCCATACCTACATAGTTACTTGCAATTGAGTATTCACCCTGATTATATTTCAGTATCCAGGAGTCATACAGTGTTCTTACAATCATTTCGACACCAAATAACTTCTTTATAACAGTTTATTTTCATTTAAAATATCTACTCGGGATAGTAAAAAATTCAGTGATTTGTCATAGGTACTATATTTTTCTACTCATCATTGATTGTCAAAATATGACCAATTTGACCATGTTTACATTATTGCCAGATCGGGCAGGATTGGACTATACACATAATAGGTATATGCCAAGCATTAAAAGCTGGCCGGTTATCTCACTAGTTAATTTAATTATTACGTGAAATTATAGGTAGTAGATATCTGAGCGGGGGCGTTTAATATCTCTGCTACACTCTTCAGGTTATATACATATAGCGTGGGATTATAATTATTACTTTGTAGCAATAACTATAAGAGATTGAATCTAATACCTACTTACGTTTTTTAGAAATTAGGTATTCTGATTAATCTTGACGGAATTAGAAATGTAGGTAGCTATTTTGAATCTAAATTCTTTTTTTTACTTTTCTCAAACGGGCAACACCGGGGATATGGTAAAATCATTTGTTTCTCTTGATGGCCCCCTCATTTCAAATATTTTGCTTGAATCTAGACAATCAATTAAGTTCCAAACGCCCGTAATCCTACATTTTAAAGTCCTGGGACATCCTTCCGAGGGCTTACCCGGGGCTCCCAACCATAGGCTGTTGGGCGTAACGTGAGGTTTTTTTTAGTCGGTAGGAGTCCAGGATAGCATCCATGAGGATTTTCCATCACGTTTAAAAAAAATCCTATAATATTATTATTAGAGAAAAAATGGTTGCTATTAATAGATAAAGTAAAAATTGCAATCGGGTTTCAGTACTTAATGCAGTTTAGACACTTAGTTGAAATAGACATACATACAATAAACATTATTATTGGTAACTTTATTACCTTTCCTGTTTGTTTTACCACAGTTGGATATATTGATTTCAGTAAACACTTACAACGTTTTAGTTTAAAAACACTTTTTATTTAGAATCTAACATTTCACAGCAGAACGTACTTAACCATCTGTCAGTAATTTTATGAGGGTGAAAATCTTACTGTACCATTTTTATTTAATCCACTGAGGTGGCAGATAAGCATACGACGACTAAGCCTATGGAACTTTGCAATAACAGTTGTGCACTTGCGCTGCCGAATTGCAAAATGAAATGAAATGAAAATAAATAAATAAATAAATATTCACGGACATCTCACACAACGCTATGTGATCCCAAAGTAAGCTAGGAATAACCTGCTTGTGTTATGGGTTTCAGACCACGGTACTTATATACTTTTAAATACATACATATTATTCATAGAAACACCCAGACTCTTGAGACAAACATTTATCGGTCACACAAATATTTGTCTCCGTTGGGAATCGAACCCACGACCTCCAGCGCCGCAGGCGGTATCACTACCGACTGCGCCACAGAGGCAGTCAAAATATCTTTATTCACTTAGGTTACTAAATAACAAACGTCAAAATTTTTGTTTCTACATTTACATTTACTGCCAGATTTGCAATGCAACAGGAAGCTTCTAAAGAATCTCTAAAAAAACCCCAATCTGTGACGTTCGCAAAAACCTAGGCAGGTCAAATGGGACAGTACTAAAAAAAATATAAGGGTTTTGCTTTGAATTTACCTTCTCTTTGCTATGACCTTGTTCTTTATTCAGCAGGTACACTACCAAGAGACATAAAAATGGCGTGGACGATACTGGAATCGAAGCTTTCACATACTTAACAGTAATTTACATAATACTTGGCTCTAAATTATCCGATCCAAACATTCACTTTGTTCCTTTCAATTGCACAGCATTCCATGCTCCGTGAATGGTCACAAGCAGGGTATTGATATGAAACAACTACACAGGCACTTGTTAAGCTTCCAAAACCTCTTTAGGCTAGTTTCTCGAGTAGGTACTTCTGTCCTAACTAATATTATAAATGCGAAATTAACTCTGTTGGTCAAAGGTGGCCAAAGTAAGCAAAGATTGACCTGCTCATGTTATGAGTGAATAGAAACACTAAGTCTCCTGAGCCAATAGTAATGGATGACACAAAATTTTTTACAGACGTGAAGACGGAGTGCAACTCTCAGCCGCACTTTACGCGTCCTTTTTTTCGTGTGACAATCTTTCATGGATGCTATGCCGGACTCTTATACAACCACACGTGCCCTACCACTGCCTAAAGTTGGGATCTCTGGGTAGGCCTTTGGAAGGATGTCCCAGGAGCTATACGGCACGCCTAGACCTAGTAAATGATTATGAGCAAAATTGGACGATACAGTCAAATTTTGCTCATAACCATTTACGCTTCTACCACAAAATAATAAGGTATAGAACGCAATCTCATTTATGTACTTTTATTTCAAACCTACTACGCACATCGTGCACAAATCAGTATCGAAATTTCAATGAAAATTCTTTGGCCTCGTGTCCGAGAACTCCAGCGGTGTGCACAGCCCGAGCGCACTTTGTATGTAGATTTACTTCTGTACTTTATTATTTTGTGTTTGTACTTAACGCTAAGATAAGATCGAGCTTGTAATAAAGATTGTGATTTACCAATGTTCTAACACCCTCTCTAAGTGGTAGAATTAAACGGTTAAAAATCAGCATGTCTTGACCGCCGCTGTCGTTTGATACCAATTGAGTAACGAGACCGCATTTCTACATAAGTTTGTTTATATTTTGATGTTCAAGGCCTCTGTTTTGAAATTTAATTAGAATTCGCCAAAAATGGAGTGCTTACAAGGATTTTGAAATCTCTATCATATCACTAAATATTATTAATGAAGTAAGGCAATTGCTTGTGTGTAAAGATAGGAAGCTAAGGAGCTTAGGTATATTTATTATACTACTTAAGTGGTAGACAAGCTTACGTCCCACGTTAGTTACTGTAGCTTATGAATGTTTGGACCAGCAGCGATTCTATGCTACACATACGCCAAACGCCTACAGTATGGGGTTCTTCAAAAGAGGACTTTGAAGGTTTTTACAGGGTCGGCAGCGTGAGTGTGGCGCCTCTGGTGTTGCAAACGTCCATAGGCTGCGGTGACCACCGGTACATCTGGTGGGGCCGTATGCTTGTCTGCCACTCTAGTGGTATAAAAAAAATAACACACGTGTTGCCGACCCAGCCGCAGGTTGTGACGACTCTGTTGAAATTTGGGTTTGAGTTGATTAACAGATAGCTATCGTGCTATTAACATATTAGACTTAGAAGAGATTAAAATTAACAGATATTTTAATAAGGTCTTAGAACTCCATAAAGTCGTTCACACCCTGCATTTATGCCAACGGATGTTTATACTGTATTTCAATAGCTTTGCGCAAAAATGTAAACAAACACATTTGATCCTATAATATCCATAGTTACTTGCAATTGAGTTTTCACCCTGATTATATTCCAGTATCCAGGATTTACAGTGTTCTTACAATCATTACTACACCAAATAACTTCTTTAGGATAGTTTATTTTCATTTCAAATACATACTCAGGATAGTAAAAAAATTCAATGATTTGTCATACTACACTCATGGACAAAATTAGGGGAACGCAAAGAAATGTTCAGGTTGTAATAAAATAAACGATTTATTTATATTTAATACAGTTTCATTTGAGTATTCTTAATTAATTTAACTTTTTAAAATACAGAAATGTACAATTTACTGTTAAAAATAGACAAATATTGAAGTTATCGCTTATTAACGAGATTGTTAAGGAAACAATGAAATTTAATCTTATCATGAAATTTATGGAACGTCTGGTTTCTTCTCTAGTAAAAGTTAACATGACCACTCGTAGGTACATTCAGTATTTGGTGTTACCTCCTCTTGCTGTTAAAACTGCCTCCAATCGTCTGGGCATACTTTTTATTAATTCGTCTATGAAATTTTGTGGCATTTGGTCCCATTCTTCTACCAACGCCGTTTTAAGTTGTCGTAAGTTGGTTATTGCAGGGATTCTTTTTTTTATTTGTCTTCCCAGTTTATCCCAGACATGTTCAATCGGGTTTAAGTCTGGCGAGCGGGCTGGCCATTCCAAAACATCGATTTCGAACCCTTGAAGGTATCTTGAAACTACAGCGGCAGTGTGTGGCCGAGCATTATCATGCATCAGTAGAAAATTATCACCTATGTATGGGACAAATGGTATCACAATTTCTTCTAAAATGTTAGTTACGTAGCGTGCAGCTGTCAGAGATCCATTTTCGAGTACGTGGAGCTCCGTACGCCCTCCTAAGGAAATGCCGCCCCATACCATCACTGACCCTCCACCGTAAGGTTCTCTTCCGACAATGTTACACTGTGCATATCTTTCTCCTGGTCGTCTCCACACTTTCACCCTTCCATCATCTGGCTTAAGGCAAAATCTGGACTCATCAGTGAATAATACTCTTCCCAGTCATTGTCATTCCAGTGACGGCGAATGCGAGCAAAGTAACTCCGAACTACACGATGACCTGTGGTAAGAAGAGGTCCTTTGGCAGGTATAAATGCCCCTATTCCGGCTGCTTTAAGTCTTCTTCGTATCGTTTTAGTGCTAACTGCCACATTTCGGACTTCTTGGTGCCTTGCTCTTACCTCAGAAGACGTCGAGGTACGATTTCTTAGCACACTGCTTACGATAAATCTATCGTCCCTAGCTGTGGTCTTCTTTTTTCTCCCTTGTCCTCTGCATCTTGTGTACTCGCCTGTCTGCCGGTATCGTTTTACGTTGCGAAAGATAACTGATTTGGAAACTCGCAACATTTGAGCCACTTGATTGTAAGTGTAACCTTGTTCGATTAAAGTTACAGCTTTGGACACCTGTGCTACGTTGAGATCCGGCATTATCACTTCAGTCTTTTTAAAAAGTCTCTAAGTAACACTCTGACGAATAATTTTTGTAAAAAAAAAGATTTACTAAAGTTTTTAAATACGAAAATAAACTCTTAAATTTTTCTCTTACGAAGTTACGACACACATTTATTACATTACTACGTAGAGAAAAAAAAACAAATGATATTCTGAAACAAAAGACGATAAAATGTCTTTCTTTAAATAATACAAATGCTGTTATAGGTGGCCAGTGTGTAAGTATAAAAAAATTAACGTAGTCGACCTTTTTTATTGCGTTCCTCTAAATTTGTCCCTGAGTGTATATTTTTCTACTCATCTGTCTTAGACAACGATTGTCAATCAAAACATGACATGTTAATATATACATTTATTGTTAAAAATTACAGAGAAACATAATTATTACATATCTATATTTACATTATTACTATCTAAACTAAACCTAAATAAGGCCCCCGTGGCATTGTGCCCAAAAGACTAGCAGCATTCCCCCTTTGAATAGCAATGCCTATTCGTTGAGCGAGAAAACTGCCAGCCCTTGGGTCACCAGTTGACTCCACAAGGCGCTTTTTCAAATTCTTGAAAAATTTTTGCGCATTGGGACCCCATGGACCTAGGGTCTCGACACCGACTGGACAAAAACGATACGATGAGTCAAGACCCTTATATTTATTAATTTTAATATTTTCAGCCGCTTCCGCGGCTGCACTGGCTTTTAATTTTGATTTAGGAAGATGGGACGGGGCTAGAGTGTCAACACAAGTTGCATCCCACACAAGGACTCGACCCATCTCCCACGGTATCAAAGTTATACCATCCGGTCTCTTGCCATCGTCCCTGAAAACGCCGTTTGGCTCTAAGAGCGCAGGCACATTGGCGGTGGAAAGAGCACGGCGGATGATGTCATTCAGCGCAGCGTGGCGTGAGAAGCGGCCTGCGCTCTTTAAACATGAAAGACCATGATGCCCCAAAGTGTCAACGTTAAAACCGCAGGGGCATCGATGTGGAGCGCAAAGCGTGACGCCAAGTCTCAAACCAACTGAAATTCTTAGGATGTCCGGTTCCAAAAAAGTTCCGGTGTTGGCTGTAGGGAAAGCTTTCAACCAATCACCGGATTCCTTTCTACTGAGCGCTAATAATCTGGCCCGATCCGGGCCTAAGCTAGCATTTAAAAAGGAGTCAAACGTTAATTTTGACATAGCGTCGTCCCAGCTCCGTTGTAAATTTGGATGGGTGGGTAAATTTTGTCCCGGACAAGCCATTAGCCAAGCATTCTTGGCATCTGTAAGGCCAGTCGTCTCATAGTCTGTAAGACAATTCGTCAGAATTTTACCTACGAGACTCGACGTGGCATATACAGATGACAAAAAGGCTGGCAAAGCCACACTAGAAATTTTGCGGATCCCTAGCCCACTATATTTAATGGGAAGAGATGCCTGGGACCAAGATTGTTCGCTCAGTTGTATATTGAGAATTGATTCCAAAGAAGATTTGATTAGCGAATCAATAGAAAATAAATGACTTTGATGTTTCCAAAAAGGACAACAGCGAAGCAAATAAATAGATTTGGGAACAAACATACAAAATTTCAGAATTGTGATTGCGTAATGTGAACTAATAGAATGTAGCCGATCTACATTGGATTCAAATTTTGAAATTTTTTGTGCTATTAACTCGGGAATAGCATCTTCAAATATAGGGGACCCTAGGAGGTAAAGATTCTCTCTGCTAACAATTTTAATATTCGGACATAGGGAATTGATTTTTTCAACGAGTTCCAAATTGATGTGATTATTATGAATATATAATTCACACTTATTAAAATTTAATTCCAAAACCAATTAAATGAAATTTATTTTTAATTTCTATAAGATCTGACAGAACAGAAAACTGCATCACCTCCAAGAGTCCCGTCATCTAAATACCAGACGTTAAATTTTGACTTTAAATTTTGAATGATGGGGTTAATGGCTAGGCTGAAAATGGCTGGTCCGAGGGCATCACCCTGCTGGCAACCGACTTCAGAAGAAAGTTCGTTGCATTTATACATTAATTTGGAAGGTTCGTGATAACAGTTAAGTAAATAGTTATAAATTTCAGGAACATTGCTTCTAATTTCTGACAGCAGGATGTCACGGTTTACCGAATTAAAAGCATTTTTGACATCAATTTTCAGCAAAACCTCACACTCACCTTTATTAAGGTAGGTGCGTAAGGCGTGGACCGCCGCCTCACACCCACCTTTGGTACCAAACCCTAATTGAGTCGGTTCAAATTTTTGTTGTAATTTTGACAAGATGTATCGGACAGAAATTTTGGATGCTAAACGCCTAAAAGTGGACCCAACAGCAATAGGACGGACTCCTCCGTCTTTTTTAGTGAGAGCAATGAGATTAGCTCCATAGATAACAGGAGCGATCTCAGGGTTAATGTTACCAGAGAGCATGAGGTTTACTAATTTTGTTAAACAACCGATGAGGTGCTTACCTGCATCACCCACACAGTGAGAGGTTAGGTCTTTTAGGTGTTGTGGAGAAAGACCGTCAAGACCAGCTGCTGATCCGACTTTAAAAGCATTAATCGCACTCACTGTGTCCTTATCCTGTGCAAGTAAACACACATCGGGTGATGTAGGCGGGTCCAGAAAGTAGTCCGAGACTGGAGCTGAGGGATGTTTTGTCTGTAAAGACGTAAGGGTATCTGTTGTATCTGGAGACAGTACATCACTTGAAAACAGGAGACGTGCGGCTCCTTTTAAATCTCCGTCGCTAACTTTTGCTTCTACAAGCTTGTTAACATGTTTAATTGTTTACATTATTGCCAGATCGGGTAGGATTGAACTTATAGCAATTTACATCTACTTCAACAAACGAGTGAAAATGAAAGTAAATTGTATAGAACCTACATACTCAACAATTTCATAAAATATTCAAAACTAGCTGACCCGCGCAACTTCGTTTGCGTCTCATAAGAGAGAGAGAGAGAGAGAGAGAGAGAGAGAGAGAGAGAGAGAGAGAGAGAGAGAGAGAGAGAGAGAGAGAGAGAGAGAGAGAGAGAGAGAGAGAGAGAGAGAGAAAGGGCACTATTATTTTGAAATCATGTTTCCCGTCATTTACCCCCGTTGCGTTTACTCCCGTCGCATCGCTACTATTCATTATTTTAGAAATAATTAACGTTACTGTGATCGAAAACCTCCCAAAAACGCGAGATAGCACCCAAACCCACTTAGGTGAGGCCATAGTGGTAGCCGTAGGTCTGTTGGAAGTTCTGGGTTGACTACCGAGGACTTACCCGGGGCTCCCAACCGCAGGCTGTTAAGCAGGATATGTGTGGTTTTTAGTCTTTAAGAGTCCGGCATAGCATATATGTAGGAATTTCCTCACTTTAAAAAAATGTTACTGTGAGCGAACCTTAAAAGAAAAATGAATAAATAGGTATTGTGTTTAAGAACTTTTTAAGAACAACAATATTGTTTTAAATTATTTTGATGTAAGTTCAACCATTTACGCAGAGGCGCAATGGATACTCTAACGATTAAATGTTTTCTGTTTTCTCATTGCTGCACCGCTCCTATTAATCTTAGCATTATGTTATGTAGCCTTAAGCCATTCTCAATAAATGTACCTACTTACTATCGAACAGTTAAAGAGTTTTTGAAACCCTACCAGTAGTTTCAGTAAGGCTTGCCTTGGTATGTGATCATGGTCCCTATGCAGCGTGTGTCCAATTCAGCTACACTTCCGACGTTTGATCTGTTGGTGGATAGGGGTCTCACTGCAGCGTTCCAATAGACTTACGTTGGTGATTTTCTCGGGCCCGTATATACCGAGGATACGTTGGAGGCAGCGGTTGACGAAGACTTGTAGCTGGTAGCTGGTGCGAAATGTCTTTAGTGACCCTCCGTGTCTCGCATCCGTATAGCAGTTAGCATTACAGTTTTAACGTTTACTTAGTTTTGAGTTTCACTCTTCGAGTCCATTTTCGCGACTGCCTATGGGGCGCAGCTGTGTGAAGGTTGTTCTAGCCTTGGCGGATCTCGAAATAATGTAGGGTACTCTTCTATCCCATCAGTTTCTGACACGACACTCCCGAGGTACGTGAATTAGTGCCTCCACCACATCTCCTGCGTCTGTCGATTTTATTCTCCGTCCAGCCATTCGCTGCCTCATCCTGCACGTTGTCCTGCAGACATGCATGACGGCGCGGCCGGGAGGATTTAAATGACGCCGATGACCTGTGCCTGCTAAGACACAGGTCATCGGTGTCATTTAAATCCTCCAGGATATCAGGATAGTCCCCATTTTATGCCGCGCCGCTTGTTCTTTGCGGTATTCAGCATTATACCATCTATTTTCTATGGATGGTTGTTAACTATCCTGTTATCTTCATAACGATCCTCTAAGGTAGGTACAGTATGTTTTTTCAAAAGAGTTTGTGAACTCTATGTTTAATTTCTTTTTCAGAATATTGATGGCATTTGATTGATGTCATTTTATACTCGTTACGTCTACTACCTACATTGATACCATGTAATAAAATTCTAACACGCCGGTGTTTGTATGTAAATTGTTTATACTGAGGAAAATTCTATACTGAGGAACAGCTTTAATCATTAAGCTCTATTTTGATTAAGTAAACAGGGCAGTTCACATGCCACTTGATGAGTATCTTACTAATATTATAAATGCGAATGTTTGTGAGTGTGGTGGCCCTTTCTCTCTGTCTCTCTCTCTCTCTCTCTCTCTCTCTCTTATGAGACGCAAACGAAGTTGCGCGGGTCAGCTAGTGATTAATAAATACCTCTAATTTCATAGACCTTATGTGACGTAGACAAAGTTGCGAGGGTCAGCTTGTTAAAAGATAAAGCAATATGTTTTTTACCTACTTAAAAACTATTTTTACGAATTTTATGGTAATAATAGACACTCTTTGAAATGTGCATTTATGGTATTGTTGTGACTTTTATGACACGTTTAAAGTACATAGGTATGAGATAGATGGCGCTCGCGGCTACGTCAGCGTGAAATTTTACTTTCCGCTTCCCATGGGAACGTACTCTCGGGATAAAAAGTAGCCTTTGTGTTATTCCAGACTATAATGTATCTCTGTACCAAATTTCAGCCCGATCCGTTCAGTCGTTTGAGCGTGAAAGAGTAACAAACATCCACACTCACAAACATTCGCATTTATAATATTAGTAAGATGGGCGCAAAGTTATGCCTAATAGGCTTCATGAATGAATCACGCAACATTCATTATGAATATAACCTTGGCAGTGACATTACACCATCAGGGGTTTTTTTAGACCCCACAGGTTATTCTTTAACGCAATTTTACAAAATATTAATTAGCATTTACTAATTACCATGTCAAATATTTAAATTTGTACAGTTGAAAAACATATTTCATTTGTTTACCTCCGAAACAATCTAGATGTTTTGATTTTTTTAAATTTAGTTTAGATTTTATCCCCTCTCTATAAAATAGAGTGCGGAGGGGCTTATGGTGAGACTTTGTCTGTAGTCTGGGACTCTGTTGCATTAAACTACGTCACTAGGTCACGGTGATCATCTGTTCAAAGTTTGAAATAAAACAAAAATGACAATGTCAATCGGATTGAACTTTCACTTTCACAATACACGTTAGAGGGGGACAGTCTGGTGAGAGCGATCTCACGGATTCTTGTTTATTGTAGGGAAATATACATCAAGTATACACATGATTCAGATTAGTATGATTAAGATTTTCAGATTCAGATTCATTTATTTCATTTCATCAGATTGTTGTTAGTTCAATGGATTCAGATTCATTTTTTGTGGTTCTTCAAAAGGGGTTGAAAACATTCATAAGCTTCGGTGACCACCGTCCATCATGTGGGACCGTAAGCTTGTCTGACGCCTTAGTGGTAAGGACGAAAAAACCGTTTACTCCCCTGTTCTGTTGACTAGTTCTGTTTGCAGAACTACTGGTAATTTTTTTCCCATTAGTTCTGTGACTTATAAGACTATGCTTTACACCTGACTTTCGTAAACTATTCCCGTCAACTGTTCTGTTAAGTAGGGGAAAGGGTTTGGAATGTGTTTAAGGCTTAAGTGTAAACGTAAAACGAGGAAACCTTACAAAATAAGGTAATAGGTAACTACATAATTTAACTAATAAGTAGGCAGGCAAAATAATACTGTAATTAGTAAATTTCAGGCTTGCGTGCGTACGCATCTTTCCGCTCTATCTTGATCGATGGCTATGATAAATCAGTTCAATTATTGCGTGACTACGCTGACCTGTTTGTATACATAGTTTACGTATTTGTAATATACACGTAACATGCTTGTGAGACCTAACAAGTGTGTTATAAAAGTAGCAAGTCAGTAGTGAAGTAATGTTGATAGGAATAGTGATTGATGCTAGTTCAGTAGCGTTGTACAGATACAGGGCGAGTGGGACTGCGCCGCCTCCTTCTGCGAGCAGCGGGCCTAAAAAGGCAACATTGCACGTTTTATTATATGAAACATAGAATTCATATAATTTGAAATACAGTACATACAAAGCATACCAAACATTTTCCGTTTCATAATATGAAACATACAATGTTGCCTTTTTAGGCCCTCAGGTCATGCACGTGAAAGAGGCGGCAGGGCGGGAACGGGAGAGAACTCTCCCACCCGAGTTCCGCAGCCGGCGGCCTGAGCACCGCCGACGCCGTGACGTGTCTTCGTCGAAGACTATCGGCCGTCCTGGACGGGCAGCGGGCTGCTCACTGTCCTTACAAAAGTAGGCGCATGACGGCAGCGTGACCTGAGGAGTTCACGCACGCTCCCCCCTTGGAAGCGGGAACATACCCGAAACCCCCCAAAGACGTGGGATAGCACCTGAACCACCTCATGGGCGAGGCCACAGTAGTGGCTGTAGGTCTGTTGGGAGTCCTAGGACATCCTTCCGACGGACACCTAACCATAGGCTGTTGGGCGTTAAGTCAGATTTTTTAGTCAGTAGGAGTCCGGCATAGCATTCATGATGGATTTTCCCTCACGTGAAAAAAAATTATATAGGGCGGAAACTCTATACAAATGATTAGTTTTTAATTCTGTCACCTACACTAAAAACACGTTATGTTTGTACAGAGCTTGAATGTGTGTGTGACCACTAAGGTTAAACAAACTTTCCTCAAAATACCCCCCAACTATATGACAGCTGAGGCGGGGGTGAGGAAGCTTGCTCAGTGGGGGGCAGGGAGTTGCCTTTCTGTATGTAATACTATTATATTATCTTTATTAATGATTAAAGGACAACACTAGTTTCATTCGAATATATTTGGGTCATGGTCAATATCAAAACTGCAACGTAATATTTGTTTTTTTTTGTATATTTAGCGCGCCCACCTGATGAATAGTCATGGCGAGATTTTCACGGACCACAAGGCTATAGACAGTGGTCCTCAAGTTGGCGACACCATGATGGGTCTCTTTGTATTCCTATAGAGCTCCCGGAGTTGTAAGACGAGGGGAACACGAGCGCTCGCCGAGCATTCGAAGTTTATTTATGCTTAGTGCTGGCAAAAACTTAAGTACACGCCTACACGGACGTAGATTTTATTTGGGGATACGAGGATCTTGGTAGATTTTATGGCAATGTACATTAAGTATATTTTTTTTTAAATTTATCATTCTCTTAGTTTAGAAGTTAGAGGGGGGGGGGGACACATTTTTCCACTTTGGAAGTCGAAATTTGTATTTTTGACTGCCTCAATGGACCACGACGCCAAAGTAATTCTTTTATCATCCATCATCACGAAATTAAAGCATGTAAGCCTTCAATTGAATGTACATGATACTCATAGTTTTATTACAATGGTAATAAGTTACCATCATTAATACAAAAATATTATTACATTTTATGACTTCCGTTTAAAATATTGTCTAGTACACAACTATAGAGTAGTTTCAGGGTTGCCACACTTCGGTACGCATATAATATGTAGCAGCAGTTGCGGTATATCCCACTCTTCAGTTGCAGAAAGTAATTTCGAAAAAAAAAAAACATTTAGTCCAGGAAGGAAGGATTTGGACACCTGGATTATCACATATTTTTATCCCAAAAAAGGAAATGGCTACCTTTTAACCCGAAATAATTGAAAAAAAAAAGTTTGCATTGATATGATAAACAAACTTCACAATTGTGTGTCTTGAAGTGGGTAAATATAATCGTTTCACACTTTGCAATTAGTGGTTAAACCTGCCAAGATCGTCAAAATGGTTACTCAACATTGAACAAAGACAAATAAAGTGTTTAGATGAAAAAATATTACGGATAGTAATGTGCTAACAGCAACAACGCGATCATAACTAGGTGTCTGCATTGGGAGAGATGCTGACCAACTGTAGCCATTTTCGATGATTTTCGCTTTGCTGAGACGGATAACTGTACTTGTATGACCAGTATGAGTTTAATAAAATTATTATGAGTTTGCGTTTGTTCAACGCTGTGGCAGCCCTAATATTAATTTGCCTGTTGTTCTCATTGCGTTATTGAATTTTATTATTGTGTTAGAGAGGTGCCATCTTCTGAATCTTGGGCAATCAATGACAAGGTGTTCAATATATTATATGACTGTTTTATGGTTTTTCACATAAATTTATAAATAGTGTTATTAATTTCGACCTTTGAAAACTACTAAAAACTACAATTGTTCATTATCCGGTCATTCCTTTTTATATGTGTGTGGAAATTCTCACAGATCTCACACCGGACTCTCGCCGAAGAAAAACATGTGGTCCCTAGCTATTTATCAGACGCCGGGCGTTCCGGGTAACTTTTCGAAAGGATGTTTCGCGGGTATAAACGTTCACAGTGGTTAAAACGTCCATAGACTGCTGTTAACTAAAACTAAAAGACACAGTGGATACTCATACTTCTAGGATTCAGGAGCTTTTCTTCTTTTCGCCACGTCATGTCAAGAGTTGATCCTTTAGTCAGTATATGTACCACTGGCTGGTATCGCAGGCTTGGGCAGTAAAGATCTTAATTCTATTCGCTGTTCTCTGTCCGTTCATGCCATGACTCCTACCGACTAAAAAACCTCACGTAACACCCAACAGCCCACGGTTGGGAGCCCCGGGTAAGCCCTCGGAAGGATATCCCAGGACTCCCAACAGACCTAAAAGAGTAGATCCCTTATGTGGCACCGTAGATTTAGAATTTTCATTACTCTGAGGCACACAAAAATTACTTGGTTGAGTCAGAGAGATCCTTCTTCTGGGATCCGGATTAAAATAAATTTAAAATCTACGATTAAATTAATTTTCAACTCAATTATAAAAAACTCTTTTGTCAGTTTGTTTATAGGTAACCGGCAGTATTCAGTATTCAGACAATTTCCTCAATGAGTTTTTCTTTATAATCAATGTATTCAGACGTAATGATGATTTCATTCGGCGTGAAATTTATTTTATGACGTAGCGCTTAACTCTGTATGGTACCAACTGTTATTTTATTGTTATACACTCGAGAGCAATGAATCCGGGTCACTTAAAGAATCCTAAAAATCTCGGAAACTAAAAATGCTAGGTTAATGCAATAAATTGTATTTAATAGACAATGTAATACTCCTTAAATGAAGGTATTAAAACTTCTTAGTTATTGTAAAGTTATATCATAAAAAAATCAAATTTGAAAAAGGGCCACTTTCGAAGATGGAACTACGAAATTACAGCATTTGGTGTTGCTTTTGTTTGTAATCTGTCATTTATGTGGGTACATAAACCATGTTGATAGTGCTCTATATTCATTAATCAAGCTGAAATTATGTCGCTTACGCCTGAAGAATGCACCAGAATACTTACAATGCTGGAAACCGGCCGGAGTCAGCGCGATACAGCCAGGACTGTCGGTGTGTCGCTGTCAACAGTACAAAGAGTTCTCCGACGTTACGAAGAAACTGGTTCTAACCTACGCAGACCAGGAACGGGCAGAACCAGGTGTACCACAGCACGAGAAGACCGATACTTGGTGAACACCATGCTTCGAAATCGCTTTCTCACAGGAACTGAACTCACCAATCAGTTTCGACGCCTCGGAGGAAGTAACCCAAGTGCATGGACAGTAAGACGTCGGCTTGCTGAATCTAACTTAAAACCCCTTAGACCTGCAAACGGCCCTAAACTGGAGCGTGGGCATCGTATTTCGAGACTAAGGTATGCCCAGAGCCACGTAAATTGGAGTATTGAAGATTGGTCAAAAGTTATGTTCTCCGACGAATCAAAATTTATGCTCTACAAGCACGATGGAAGACACAGAGTGTATCGAAGACCAGGGGAAAGATTCAAGCAAGCATGCATCGAAGAAAAAGTAGCCTACGGTGGTGGGTCTGTACTTGTGTGGGCCGGAATTTCTTCTGAAAGTCGCACAGAGCTGGTGATCATAGAAAACGGCTCTTTAACTAGCGTAAGATATGTGGAAGAAATCCTCAATGATCACGTTGGTCCATTTATGGTCAATTTAGGTGAGGATGCTATATTTATGCATGACAATGCCCGACCTCATACAGGTAGGATTGTGAATGACTACCTTCAAGAGATGAACATTACTCGTATGGAGTGGCCAGCGCGCAGCCCGGATATCAACCCGATCGAGCATGCTTGGGACGAGCTAGGCAGATGCGTAAAACAACGAAACCCTCCCCCAATCACGCTTCGTGAGCTCAAAATTGCTCTCACAGAGGAATGGGAGAATATTCCCCAAAATCGTATAAGGAACTTGGTGTACAGCATGCCAAACCGCGTAAACGCAGTAATGGAAGCACGAGGAGGCAATACGAAGTATTAAAATTCAAGAAAATCGTAATAAAGTTCAAAAATTTCATGTTTCCTATTTTTGTTTTAAGGAGAGATCGGCAGTTTTTTCTTTATGTAATTTTGTGTTAATAAAATGTATGGTGACTCATATTTTTTTTACTTTCATTTAAGGAGTATTACATTGTCTATTAAATACAATTTATTGCATTAACCTATCATTTTTAATTTCCGAGATTTTTAACATTCTTTAAGTGACCCGGATTCATTGCTCTCGAGTGTAGTCTAAGCAAAGACTTTGACGTGTATTCTTTTGAAATTCATTAGTATTTTCCAAATGTTTGTTTCGGAGTTTGGGTGTTTTCTATCTATGTATAATAAGTATGTATCTCAGTCGTCTAGATCCCATAACACAAGCTTATATCAGGTTAATTTGGGCTAGATGATGTTGTGTGTGAATGTCCACAAATATTTATTTATTTATTTGATAGTCTACATTTTGCGAAGATGAATACGGACATTGGTCTTCGTAATAAGTGCTGTGGATTTTATCATTCGGATAGTGAACCAGCTACAGGTATTTGCCATTATCGTGCACTCAGAATTTTCGCTAGTAGATATATATATATTATGTTAGAGTAGGTAGGTGGGTAGGTGGTTACGTACTATTGATTAACTTGCTGACCCAAATTATTTTTATAACCTAGTTCCTCCTTTTATTTAGTAAACGAAGGCTTTAAAAACTAAGGGTAAATCTACTATCAATGAATTGTGTGTTGAGTTTAGATTGACTTAAGAAATTTTAATTTTATTATTTTATCACGCCTTTTTTTGGAAACCAATTTGATACAAAGACAAGCCTTAATTATGCCTTAAACATTCAAGGCGGCTTTTAAGTTCCACAAATCCTTAAATTTGAACCCCTCATTAAAGAAATTGGAGAAACAATTAGAGAACAAAAAAGACCAAACGTTGAGGTCAAAATAAACCAAATATAATTAGAAATTTAGTGTATAATTGTAATTATCTAAACACGTAGGTATCCTATCATTAGAAATAACATCTAAAATCAATTTTGCCTTGAATTTGCTATAAATGCATCCTCAATAAAGTTATGATATACTTACCGCTATTGCTAAATATAATTTGATGAATCCGTATTGTTGGAAACATGCATTAAAACGCTACATTATCTTTAAGCTAGTATCAGCATTGACTAAAACGAATAACTCAATACTTTTCGGCCACCATCGTTTTTTTTTAACGTGAGAAAAATCCTACATGGATGCTATGCTGGACTCTTACCAACTAAAAACTACACGTATCCGACCTAACAGCCTACGGTTGGTAGCCCCGGGTCAGCCCTCGGGAAGGATACCCCAGCACTCCCAACAGACTACGGCTACCACTGCGGCCTCGTCAAGGGGGCGTTTCGGGTGTTATCCCGCGCCTTTGGGGGGGTTTCGGGTGTGATCCCGCTTATAGGAAGGGGCGTGCGTGAATCCCTCACGTTACGCTGCCGTCAAATTAAATCAAATCAAAATTATATTTATTTCACATAGGCATTATACAGATGCGCTTGTAAAACGTCCAGAATATAAAACAAAACTCTACCACCAGTTCACAACGCGACCCACCTGAGAAGAATTGGCAAGAAACTCAGCGGGTTGTTCTTTTTTTTTGCTCTATTTAGATCTACATAAGGTTTTCAAAAATATATTGTGATGCTACAGTAAGAATATTAACCTCTTTGAACGTCATGGGCCTGCCTCTGTGAGGACGGTGAGCAGCCCTCTCACCGTCCTCATACGATATAACTATACGTACCGATACGTTTCCTGGTTAAGTGTCTCAGTATTATGTTAATGTCGAAGTAACTCAACATAAGACCATACAAATTTCACTAGTAAAATTTCGTCCACGCGTTTAAGACCTTCAACCGAGAATTGGTGCTCTGTTCTGACACAATCGAAATAGCAGACTTGGCCCTAGGTGATTGCTCTATTGCTTGTTTTACAAGTTCAAAACACAATGAGTTTTGAAGCCATTTGCAAAAATTAAGCCGCATTCATATCATAACAATACATTTGCGCCACTCGGTGTAAACTTACGTCAGAATAACCAGTCATGGCTGAAAGGTCGTGAGTTCGATTCTGAACTCCCCGAACTTGTTTTAGTTTATGTTGGAGATATACCTACTAAAATTGTTAAATAAATGATTTGTTTGTTTGTACCTGATCAATACTTCTTACCCTTTTTAACCGACTTCATTTCCATGTCCCATTGAAGATACGATGAAAAAAATAATAATTTAGCTGTGATTTCATAGGCTATTAAAACCACCTAATTCAAGCAGTCTTCGCCAACTTTAAGCTATTCATAAAATCTTTTCTCTGTCTCACGCAAAATCTTTTAAAAATTTCAGTCAGTCAGTCTTATGAATTTTTAGAGTGGCCCTCAAACGCCAGAGGTAGCCATTGACTTCCAAAAGGCTTGCGGCGTCAACTTGGTGAGCTTAATATAAAAAAATGCATGTGTTAAAGGTTCATAGTATAGCACAAACGAAGCTGTAGGACGCAGCTAGTGTTTGATATTTACGTCACTGGTATAGCGCGACTTACTCTCTTTGCTGTTTATAAGGCAGTGTAACCCACATAACAAAACCATTAACCGTATTTGATCGTTTATGATTACTGAAAATGTCGCCGAGAAGTACGTATAAATCCTTTGATGGAAGTTGAAATACTGGTTGAAAAATTACGGTTTCAAGTTTTTTATCGTGATAATCATCATTATCCTAGGCATCTTATTAAAATGTTACTTCCTAAAGGCGAGGACATATTTTTTTTTGTCATCTTTAAGTACCTGTAAGAGGAAAATGACTCCCTATAATTACTACACTGACACAAGGTGACCAACTCGGTTACCAGAACTCCACTTAATAGGAGTAAAGTTTTCGACGTGCTATTCACATGTCTCACATTAACTTACATACAAACAATATTATAGTCATTATTTTATCGGCAGAGGTATAGTCTGTAAGCATAGTTTCAGTCCTATTTAATATTTATTTATTTTATTTATTTATTTATTTATTTAATATACAAAATAAGCTTACAGCTAACGCCAACACGCTCATAATGCTATAACTAATAACTAACTTTACTATTCTTAACTCTAATTTAGGAACATAAGTACTTACATTAATTTATTATGCAACGAAATAAAATATATTATTATCATAAAATTAAACAATAAAAATAAACAACAATATAAGATTTCAATCACCGCTAACTAAGACTTATTTAAAAATTCTCTAGTTTTCTTAATAAACTGGGTCACAGTATCGAAAAATATATCCGCATCACGATTTGATTGGAGTAAGTCATTCAATAACCTAACAGCCCTGGAAGTAGGAGAAGTTGCAGCTTGAGGTATGTTCCACGATGGAGGAGTTTGTAATATCCTATGTTGACGACGTCCAATGCCGCGCATATAATTATTTGGAACATAGAAATTAATGCACTCCACAGTTGATGGACTATCCACTTTGTTGGCCAAAACTAAATAGTAGTGGATCATAAGCGCGAGATCACGTCTCATTTCTAAAGTTTCCAACCCGACCATTCCCAAAACAAAGAGTGAAGGATAAAGATATGGATAATATCCATATGTACGCTTGTAGAGATATCGGGCGAAGTTGCGCTGTATTCTCTCGATCAAAAGTTTATACACATTTTCTTGAGGACTCCATGCAACAGCATTATATTCGAGTTTACTACGCACATACGCATTATATAAGAGCTGTACTATATGAACGTTGTCAAACTGAGATGCTGTTCTGATTATGAAACCAAGAGCTCTATTTGCGGCCTTGCATGTATCTATAATATGGTCCCGAAAACATAGCTTGGAATCTAGGATGAGGCCAAGATCTCGTATTGTAGCGACACGCCCAAGTGGTTTGCCAGCTAATGTGTATTCTGTTGTCACTGGACGCAGTGATCGAGTGAAGGTGATTGATTTGCATTTCGATATGTTCAATGTATTTGTTTACTTTACTCCATTCCTCTACGGCATCAATATCGTATTGCAGTGCTACGCAGTCGTTACTATTTCTAACTGACATGAATAATTTAAGATCGTCAGCAAACATTAGGCACCTTGCCGTGGAAGGACAGATGGGAGATCATTTATCATAATTAGAAATAAAGTGGGTCCAAGTGTACTCCCCTGACTTACACCAGATCGCGTGTAGTATTCTTGGGACTTTTCATTACCTAATTTAACATACTGTTTACGATCCTTGAGGTAGTCCGCCAGAAGTCCTAGAAGCTGGAAATCAAATCCTAAAGATGAAAGTTTTTTCAGAAGAACATCGTTAGCTATCCTATCGAATGCCTTTTCAAAGTCGAAATATGCTGCGTCAACCCGACAACCTGATGTCACACGGCTCTTCAGATAGTCAACAAACGCTATGTGATTGGTTAACGTGGAGCGTGCTGGGCGGAAACCATGTTGAAAGTCGGTCAGGGATCTATTGACCTGTAAAGAAATATGCCTATTTAAGATTGCCTCAAATAATTTTCCAAACACGGATAATACTGCAATAGGTCTGAAGTTGGTTATATCTGTTGATGTCCCACTTTTTGGTACTGGCGTAACTCGCGAGATCTTCCACCTGTTGGGGTAGGAACACTGCTGCAGGGAAAGATTGTATAAGAACAGGAGAGGTTCTTCAAGAAAAGATATACAATCTCTAACTAAGTAAGCTGGTATATTATCTGGCCCGTATGCTGCTCGTAATTTAAGACGACGTACTGCCTTTCTTAGGTCTGTTCTGTCTGCTTACCCGGGGCTCCCAACCATAGGCTATTGGGCAGGATACGTGTGGTTTTAGTCGGTAGGAATCCGGGCATAGCATCCATGTAGGATTTTCCCTCACGTAAAAAAAAAACCGTTCTTATGATCTTCAACTTGGTTTAACGACTGCCATGACATTGACAAAAGGCTCTTCGTGCTTTCCTATGCCCCGAAATGTTCGCTAATGCGAATGTCACAGAGTGATGATCACCCATCTGAGGATCAGCGACAGCGACACTTGCTTACTGCAGAGAGTGATCGTTTACAAAACACTCAGCCTTCAGGGCGACAAGCACTTACTTATCATATACTAAGCACTAAAGTTTTTGCTCATTTTTTTACGTGAGGGAAAATCCTCATGGATGGTATGTCGAACTCCTACCGACTAAAAACCTAGAGTAACGCCCGACAGCCTGCGGTTGGGAGCCCTGGGTAAGCCCTCGGAAGGATATCCCAGGACAAGTTTTGCTCTAAGGCTCCTGGGACATCTTTCCACGAGCTTACCCGGAACCTACCGTATTCAGTGGTATGGTACGTGTGGTTTCAATCGGTAAGAGTCCAAAATCCATGAGGGATACACGTAGAAAAAAAAAAGCGGTTTACGGCGGTACTTGAACTAAGTAATAGTTATTTAATGAGACAGTATCATAATAGTTTTAAATACAGACATCTGCAGATGGCCTCTTGATGTAAATAGCCGTAGTTTAATCGCTTTTTAAATCACTGTGTGAATCTCACAACAGCTTTGTTAGTACCGCGGAAGATTTTGTTATTCAACTATGTTTTATCTGTTTTTTAATTTCTCATTGTGTTTTTAAATGTAATTTAAGACCCCTTGTCATCGTATTAAATGTTTTCGAAATATGTAGTTAAGTTTAAGACTCAAATAAGCTAAGGTGGATCCACGATGCATCCTTATTGATTCTTCTTTGTATTCCTCTGTTTTAATAAATTTAGGTAAGGTAAAATAAAAAAAATACCTTCGTAGTGAATGCTTACGTTAAAGTAACTATCTATAACTTCCATATGACGAATTTAAAAGAGTTTTTTTTTTCAGTAGGGTGTCTTGCGTGTTAATAGATCAATCAGTCACGTTTTTCTTTTATACATATTCATCGATGTCATAGTTAGAATTTTACTTTGGTTCATTTTTAAGAACCCGCACTTGTTTTATTCATAATCGGGCAGTCTCGTTGCAAAAAAATTTAGATCAAAACTTTTTAGAGAAACCGTACCTATGTGTTTTTCACCTGTATTTTTTTTAATCTACTGTAAGCTTTGACTATTAAACTAACAGGACACGCCTTACTTAAGCATTCCCCTCTGCCAAGCTAATAGTCCATTCGGTCTTATGCTTCCTCCACATTAATCGCGAAGTTGAACGAAGTTGAACGAGTACCTACGATAGTGTAGAGGGGCACCTCGGCCTCAAACTAACAGGACTAGCAGAATATTTTTGTATGCGGCGATTCATAAAAGGCTAGTCCGGTGTTAGATGGTCTAAGACTGGAAGTAACGGTGAATCTGAAAAAAGACGGTGGTGTCTTTTATCGAATTAAATATTAGAATTTAATAAATGTTAAATATTTTTTTTATTATAATAAAATAAAGTAAGTACTTATTATTCATTTTTGTCACAATAAACAGTAATTTAAAGAGTTTCAAAACAATAATTAAAATTCATGAAAACATATTACTTCATTTACATTCTATACAAATAGAACTAAACTAAATATACTTAGTTTTTTTTGTGATAAATACATAAAATCATTTTCAATTGTTAAATTATTCATTTTAAATTGTTCTTCTTGACATATGTTATGTTTGTAATATTGTTTTGAATTCAGTTGGCATCATTGTAGCAATGTAAATGTATTACAAAAACGTCATTGGACAATTAAACAGTTTACTGATAACTTTTGACTATGTAAAAATTTTGATTTACCCGCAGATGACGTCTATGTACGTCGCTGTAATACGTGTGAGATGGATAATTTCTCGATAGCTTATTTGGTTAAAAGCGTCGGTTCCGGCTAGATATAAAATTGGGTTCGAGTCTGGCCCGATACACACTTTTATCTTAAAATTTTGACAACCTACATTACCGTTTTTAAACATGAAATAAAAACATTTCATCCTTTAATTTTTCTGAAAGTTTTCATTTTATATTTTTGAGAATTGGCACTTTGTATATAAACAAAAATATGCGTTATATAATATCGAGTCAGTATGCTTAGATATGAGGTAATATATTATGCATCAAAAAGTAAAAATATATTATTAGAAGAGTTTAGGTTGCCTGGTTAAATGTCAATGCCAGAATAGTCATACATAATGAACGCGTACCTACTTACATACTTTTGAATTTCAGGTCAAATATAATTTGTTTACATTTACAACTACTTGTGTCCTGCGGCTTTGCTCGTGACTAACAGCTTAAGTTTTATTTTTTTTTTGATTATGATCCCTTAAGTTTTTTATATTTTTCTGAATTCTGGTCGATTGGTCTCCAGTTTTATAGGACACTGTCGCGACAGCGTGACGTAAGGGTTTAACGCCCAGTACGCCCACGCCCTAAGAATCAGGATAGCACCCGATCAACCCCCCAAAGACGCGGGATAGCATCCGAAAAGGTGATGCGGGATAGCAGCCGCAGGTCTGTTGGGAATCCTGGGGTATCCCGGGCTTACCCGGGGCTCCCTACCGTAGGCTGTTAGGTAGGATACGTGTGGCTTTTAATCGGTAAGAGTCCGGCATAGCATTCATGCAGGATTTTCCTCACGTTCTGTCGCGCTTTCAATGTGATTAATTTTAACAACTCTTCCATTCATAAAATCTTTACAATAAATTTAGTTGAATTAGTTTAGTATTTCTAAAGTTTTGCGTTAAATGTGCGTTGTGTTAAATAAGCTAAGTAAATATTTACTGACAATAATTTCTACTAAACAAAACTTAGGTAGGTATATCATCTATACTAATATTGTAAAGAGGAAAGATTTGTTTTTTTGTTTGTTTGTTTATAACGAATTGGCTCCGAAACTACTGGACCGATTTGATAAAATTCTTTCACTGTTGGGAAGCTACACTCTTTGCGGTGAACATAGGGGAACGGGAACTACGCGGGTGAAACCGCGTGACGTCCGCTAGTGTTTAATAAAATTCCTACCCACCAGTCAACGAAAAGGGGCCCACTGACCGCATTGTAGGCTGAATAGTGGGCTAATAGCCAAGCTATAGCTTATCGTTATATAATGTCATTAATATTATTGATAGTGCAGTGGTATATAATTAATTTCCAAAAGAAAACAAAGAAATGACATCGGTTGCGAAGATCTCATTTTAAATTCAATTTTATGAGTAAAAATTAACATTTAATTTTATTTAAATTAGAGATGATTTTTAAAAGCAATTAGTTTGCTAAGTAAATCACAAATTTAAAGTGAAAATTTATTGATATCGAGTACGACTCGAACCTGCGTCTTTTGGCTAACCGGGCCAGATGCCCTTATCCACTGTATCACCCCACGTCGCCCCAAGACGTCTGCGGTGAAAAAAATTGTTGGCTGAGAGTAGTGTCTCGGTCCAGTGGTTAGGTCGTCTGGTACTGTCAGCTAGATGATATTTTTTCATATAAAATTTGTAAATTTAAATTTCTAATTTTATTTATTTAATATCGTATTTCTATTTTTCAATTTCATATCCCACACAAGGCCTTAAGTGTAATATTGTGGCTGTCATCTGTCAACCTTCGTCAAAATTGTTTTGTTCGATTGTCCGTAAATATCCGTAAATGACCGTAAATCTTGTCACTCTAAATTTTTGTGGTGAAGAAAGGTAAATCATTCAAGTATGTAAATATTATTATGTATTTTGAATTAAAAACTTATATTGAAACATGCTCCAGTATAGCCTGGTCGCTATAGGCATTTATTAAAATATTTTTTAAACTGCTATACTGATCTTAACATTGTTGTTTTCTAATTTGTAAATAACAATTACATACTTACAACAACATATATTGCACTGCAATATGAAATGTACATAACTTTTACTTTGTAATTATTACTGCATAACACTTGCTAGAAATCTAATAAATCCTATTCTACTAAAATATACTACTGTTAGATTTCAACTGATCTAATTAAAATCGTTAATGTGAATAAAATAATTGCATGCAATATAAAATAGATAGCTCGCCAAAATAACGTCTTCCGACTGATGGTAAGTCATAGCGACATCTATCTAATAAATAAATAAATATTTGTGGACAATCTCACACAACATCATCTAGCCCAAATTAAGCTAATATAAGCTTGTGCTATGGGATCTAGACGACTGATAGACATATCTACTTATATATTTCTTAATACATACATATTATACATAAAAAACACCCAAACTCTGAAACAAACATTTGTAGATCATACAAATATTTGAAACAACCCGGGACCAATCGGACCCAATTGAAAGAAGAAAGAAAGAATTGAGTCTACTCTTACAGTCCACAAGACTATTTAATTGACGGTGACCCTCAAGTTAAGATTTTTTTGAGACTGCTCCGTATAAGCAAAATTTAGCGAATAGACAACCTTAAATAGTAGAACTGCACGCAGGGAAAAAAACAACCTGCTAGGAATCATATCTATTGTGTCAACGAAAAAATCTCCTCCCCCCCCCCCCCCTCCCATCATAAAACGCTCTCGACCGATGAAAGTTGTATTTTAAACCAAAGAACACATGTGCCAAGTTTAGTCCTCTAGACTGGTATGTGTATGTACACAGATATACGGAAAAACACGGATAAAAAATCGTTCATTCTGCAGAATAAGAGAGTCTAGTTCGCTCCGCTCGCTCGGTCAATTACTAAATACATACGCTTATGTTATACATATATAGGAGACACATAGATCTGCTGAACAAAATTTTCACACAGATAGGAATTGATCACAATACCCTAGCAACGGCAGTCCTCTAAATACCACAGAGCAACCGAGGCAGTAATACAATACCTACTAATATACAAATGCGAAAGTAGTTCTGTCTGCTTGTTATGCTTTCACGCCTTAACCAGTGACCCGATTCAGATGAAAATCGGTACCTAGATGGAGATAGAAAAAGGACTAATCTACTTTTTATCCCAAGAGCAAGTTCCTTTGGGTAATGTGTACGGGAAACATTAGCCAGTAATCTTCACATAGTACTTTTTTATTTGTAACGCTTTTAGCCCCTCTCTATAAAATAGAGTGCAGAGGGGCTAGGGCGAGACTTTGTCTGTAGTCTGTGACTCTGTTGCATTAAACAACGTCACTAGTTCACGTGGATCATCTCTTCAAAGTTTGAAATAAAACAAAAATGAAAACGTCAGTCGGGTTGAACTTTCACTTTCACAATTAACGTGTTAGAGAGGGGCAGTCTGGTGAGAACGATCTCACCGCTTTCTTGTTTCTGTATGTGCCCTTAGGTCTTTTAAAGTACTCATCGGATTTTCATGCAGTTTTCAGCTGTAGATAGAGTGATTTAAAAGAAGGGTACATCTTCAATAAATACATACCTTATCAGTGCAAAGCGGTGCTGTTATGTAAAGGAAGTTGTGCGGGTTAGCTAGTGATATATAATATAAAAGATTTTGTTTCACCCGAAACGGTTACAGCATATATTACAAACGCGTAAATCAGCTGACGTATTTGTAAATATTTAAAATAAATGCTAAGTCGTTTAAGTCCTCAATATATCAATAAATTAAAACCACAGATAAAACTCAACTCATCTACATTGCGACAGTCACTGGCAAGCGTCTATTAGAATTTTGTAGCAAAATAAATGCGTACCTTGACATAATAATAATAATAATAATAATAATGCGGCTATCGGATCAGGTGCGGGTCATCCAGCGTAGTCATATGTTGGACGATACCGTGCTTGAGAGGATTCGCTCAGAAGTACAGTCTAACATTATCATCCCTACTTCGTCTCAATCTAGTATACCTAGTGAAACAAATAATATCAACGATTCACAATCTTTAGAACCCATTGACGAAGAAGTGGATGATATGGTTACGGTAAGTACACAGTATAATGATGAATTAAGGAGTTTTTTGGAGCGAACGATTCAGGAATATAGATTTTGTGATCTCATAAGTCGTCCACGTATACCGCGCTTGCCTACGCATAAAAAGAACTTGGCGCTAGTGGGTACCCTGGACTCAATTCTACCAAGCTATTTTGATACTTGTGTAGATATAAGTGATGCACACTCAATTCTGTATTGCGCGGCTATAACATTGTGTCGAGTGGCTGGTGTAAAATTTCCGAAATTTGAGCCGGCCACTGGACCCAAGTCTATTCCAGTCTGGCAATGCAGAATTGAGCGTCGCATCGCTGAGACCAGGGTACTCATTAGTAAACTAAGCTGCTTTAGGACAGGGAACACCCGTCCCAGAGTGATGCGTTTTGTGACTCGTGCATTCGCGGGGACCGATATCAGTCCTCGCGAATACTCAGTGCGGGTCACAGAACGTATTGACTTCCTAAAGCAGAAAATTTATGCGTGGGCGAGCCGCATACGGAGGTACAAGAAGAGAGTGGATCGCTATATTCAGAATCGCTCGTTCCAAAAGGATGAGAGATGGGTGTATAGAAGATGGGAGCAACCCGATTCGAGTGTGACTGATAGGTGCCTACCAGATGCTGAAACCACAAGTACATTCTGGCGAGGCATTTGGTCGGTACCTGTTGGTCATACAGAGTGTGAGTGGATGCGGGATGTCGAACAGTCATGTGAGTCGATACAGACTATGGAACCAGTCCTAATAACATCTAGCGACATAGCCAGTGCGGTTCGTTCGTTGCCCAATTGGAAATCAACTGGGCCGGACGGACTGCACAATTTTTGGCTGAAATGGTTTCATAGCTCACATGCTTGTTTGGCATCCTGTTTTCAGTCATCACTTGAGGCCGGGTCGCTTCCATGTTTTATGACTTCGGGTATAACACACCTCCTCTACAAATCCGGTAGTACTACGGACCCTAAAAATTATAGACCGATAACCTGTTTACCAACGGTCTATAAGCTTCTCACATCTATTTTGAGAGTTAAATTAACAACACACATTGAAAATAATTCTATAATGTCCAACTCTCAAAATGGATGTAGAAGCGGGTCACGTGGTACTAAAGAACTCCTTATTCTTGACATGGCCATTAATCAGCAGGTTCGTCGTAACAGGAAAAACCTTGCGACATGCTGGATTGATTACAAGAAGGCCTATGATTCAGTGCCACATACATGGCTGTTGAAGGTGCTGGAGTTGTATAAAGTTGATGCAACTCTTAGCACCTTCTTGAAGACATGTATGGGGCAATGGACAACGGCTCTTGTATATCCAGGATGTCGTCAGGTTCCTGGGAATGGCGAGCCTGTCAGGATCAAGAGGGGTATATTTCAGGGTGACAGTCTGAGTCCCTTATGGTTTTGCCTGGCGCTGAATCCTCTCAGTACCTTACTGGAGGGTTCAGGGCTAGGCTATCAGTTCAGGAGAGGAGGTCAAGTTGTTTCGCACCTGCTTTACATGGATGACTTGAAATTATTTGCCTCCACCGATTCCCACTTGATAGAGTTACTAAAAGTCACAGAAGCTTTCAGTAATTCGATCAAAATGGAATTTGGTGTAGATAAATGCGCTGTCATGCATGTAAAGAAGGGACGAATTGTGGAATCTGAAAGAGTACATCTTTCTGATTTCACAAAACTTAAATCCATCTCCGCGACTGAAACTTATAAGTATCTGGGTATGTCGCAGGCATTAGGTATTACAGAGGTTGGCATGAAACAAACGTTGGTGGACCGTTTCTTTGGCCGCCTGAAAAAAGTACTGAAAAGTCTTTTATCGGGCGGTAACAAGGTGCGGGCTATCAACGGTTGGGCCATGCCAATCTTAATCTATTCCTTCGGCATACTTAGATGGACTCAGACTGAATTAGACGCCCTGGATAGGAAAGTCCGTTCTCTGTTGACCATAAACCGAATGCATCACCCACGTTCGTCTGTAATGAGGTTGTATATCCCACGAAAGTGTGGAGGTCGTGGCTTTTTAAATGCCAAGACCTTACACAATCGTGAGGTATACAACCTTAGGGAATATTTCCTTCATGCTGACGTGGGTATGCATCGGGATGTGGTAGCAATAGATAATGGACTGACCCCTCTTGCTCTTGCCAAAAAGAACTGGCACAAACCAGTAATAATGACTACTAATGATCGCAAGGAGATATGGCGGGGCAAAGAGCTGCATGGACGATTTTATCGGGCCTTACACGGGCCCGATGTAGATCTATTAACATCTGTATCTTGGTTACGTTTCGGTGATTTGTTTGGAGAAACTGAAGGTTTTGTCTGTGCAATTACAGACGAAGTTGTCATGACGAATAACTATCGGAAATATATTTTGAGAGATGGTACGGTTGACATATGTCGGGCATGTCACCTACCGGGTGAATCTCTCAGACATATTATTTCTGGTTGTTCTCGTCTTGCCAATGGCGAGTATTTGCATAGACACAACCAAGTAGCCAGGATAGTCCATCAGCAACTTGCACTAAAGTATAAACTTGTAGATTTAGAGGTACCATATTACAAGTATGTGCCCGACCCAGTTCTAGAGAATGGTCGTGTCACGTTATACTGGGATCGGTCTATTATCACTGACAGGACTATTGTCGCCAATAAGCCTGATATAGTGGTAATAGATCGATCAGAGCGCCTCGCAATAATTGTTGATATTACAGTTCCACATGACGAGAATCTCGTGAAAGCAGAAAAAGATAAACAATTAAAATATTTGGACTTGGCTCACGAGGTTGTCGACATGTGGGAAGTAGATTCAGCGATTATTGTTCCGATAGTCGTATCAGCACACGGTCTGATCGCCAAGAGCCTCGATCAACATCTTAAGAGGCTCTCTTTAGGTAGTTGGGTCAAGGGCTTGATGCAAAAGGCGGTTTTGCTGAGCACGGCGCGCATTGTGAGGAGATTCCTGTCTCTGGAGCCCTGACCACCGGTAGCTTGGTCCCTGTACCCGATGCCGGTGGGAAACTATTTTTTTATATTTTTAAATGTATTTTTATATGTATATTTAAAAATGTAAATTTATATGTTGTTTATATTTAATAAAGAGGAATAATAATAATAATAATAATATGCTTTATTGTACACCAAAGAAAATTAAACTTAAAACTAGATGTTACAAATATTAAGAAGGTACAATGGGCGGCCTTATTGCAAACAGCAATCTCTGCCAGGCAACCTTTAGATGGACATGACCGTATCAGAAATTAAATATCGGGCTTTCTAAATTGGTGACAAATGCAATATTGATAATATCTCCATAACAATGCATACTTACACATTACACATAATATATAGTATACATAGATACACACACTTAACATACATACATAAATAGATACATAAATACATACCTACATACATAATTATATACATACATACATATAAAAATACATATACATAGCTCAGTATATAGCTAGCTTAAAGGGAAAGATAATATTCTTTCACCCTCGCCTTAAACGTTACCAACGTTTGAGCTCGTCTGATAGTAACCGGGAGTGCATTCCACAATCGTGCAGCTTCAACTGTAAAAGACTTATCAAGAAAGTTTGTTGAATGCACTGGTATAAGCAGGCTTAAGTTCTCCGTCGATCGCAGGTACCTAGAGTGCTTGTTTCCTAGAAACTCGAACCGTTCCTTGAGATAATAGGGAGTGAGAGGGTTAAATAATATATTATATAGTAAAGAAAGGATGTGAGTATTACGTCGAAGGCGAATCGGGAGCCACCTGAGTTGATTGCGGTATTCAGAAACGTGATCATATTTGCGTAAACCAAATATGAACCTTATACAGAAATTTTGAAGGCGCTCAAGTTTATTTAGTTGCTCCTCCGTGAGATCAAGGTAGCTGGCATCAGCATAGTCTAAGATTGGAAGAAGTAACGATTGTGCAAGCGAAATCTTCGTCGAAATCGGAAGAAGGCTGCGCAGTTTACGCAAAGAGCCAGCTGAGGCAAACAATTTGCGATTAACTTCCTGCAATTGTGGCCCCCAGGATAGCGTCTTATCAAAATAAATCCCTAGGTTTTTGACCTTATCACTCAAAGGTAGCGGCATCCCGTTAAAGACTATTTGTGGCAACTGTGCCCAGTTCACTTTACGAATCATCCCGGTACTGCCTATAAGGATTACCTGAGTTTTAGTAGGGTTCACTTTCAGACCATAGCTGTTACTCCAGGCACAGATACGTTCCAAATCACAATTCACCACGGTAAAAGCCTCATGAATGTCATTTAAAGTAGCTTGCGAGTATATTTGCAAATCGTCTGCATAAAGGTGGTAGGATGAAACTAGTTGTTTTGTAATGGAATTAATAAAAATTGCGAACAATAGAGGAGACAAAACGCCACCCTGCGGTACACCAACTCCGATATTGCTCCAGGAGGAAACCGAATCATCAATACATATACGTTGTTGGCGACCATACAGGTAACTGCGAAACCAATCAATCACTGGTGGAGATATGTTAATAGAGCGTAGAATTTCAAGCATTATACGAAAATCTACAGTACCAAAAGCATTACTGAAATCAAGTAACGTCAGTAATGTAAGCTTTCCATTCTCCATGCCCATCCTGATGTCATCCGTAATGTTAATGAGGGCTGTAACTGTACTGTGCCCTGACCGGAAACCAGATTGGTAAGGGTTTAAAAGAAGATTTGTACTGAGAAAGGAGTTAAGTTGTGTGTGAACAAGACGTTCAAGAACTTTAGAGAGAAAAGGCAAGATAGAGATAGGACGGTAATCGGAGAAAGAAGAAGGGCTAGACTTTTTTGGTAAGGGTATGATTTGGGCTAGCTTCCAGATCGTTGGAAATATGCCACTGGAAACAGAATGATTTAAAATATCACAGATGACTGGTAACACTTCATCAAGAATAGGCATGATCATGTTGCGGCTAATACAGTCATTACCGACTGCATTAGACGCCAAAGACGTAATGCTCCTCTTAACATCACACGCCGTGAACTGATTAAATGTAAATGATTGATATCCGGGAGTTGGAAGCTGTGAAAGACTATTAAGTGTGTTAGTTTTGGTAGTATCATCAAAGCTCGAAAAAGTTGAGAAGTGCCTATTTAAAGCGTCGAGATCAATATTCCTTGAATCTATATTTTGTTTTGACTTGCCAACTCCCAGGGTTCTTAGAAATTTCCATATTCTAACTGGATCTCCATTTTGTATGGACATTTGAATGTGCTGGCGTTGTGCATTCCTACAAACCTTATTGCAGAGATTTCGTATTCTCACATATCTCTCCCGATTGTACTCATTCGGTTGGTATTTAAATTTAGATTTTGCCCTACCTTTTTTATTAATTAATTCCTTGATTTCGGTAGTGAGCCAAGGCGACGGAGTGTGTTTTATTTTTACTGCACGGATAGGTGCATGAATATCATATAGCTTGATTAAGTTGCAAGTTAGAATGGTAACCTTATCATCAACGGCACCAGAATTGAACAACGAAGTCCAATCAATATTATTTACGTCTGCCCTTAGTTTTTCAACATTCATCCGACTGAAGTTTCGTTGCATTAACACCTTAGACTTTGCCTTAGGGGGACGAACTTTGTAAGAAAGAAAGATGAGATCGTGATAGGAAAAGATGTCAGCTGTGCATTGACCGTGTTTGGCTACATGCACATCAGACGAAACGATAATGAGGTCAATGAGGGAAGGAGCGCAGTTTGGAAAGTGATGAGTAGTATTCAATGGAAGGACAGAAAGATTAGAAGAGTCTAAAATATTACGAAGCTTTAAAGATCGTGAGAGAGAGAGAGGGTCACTTTTCACAAGACAAGTGTTAAAATCACCTAGTATTATGCTATGTTCATAGGATGGTACCAGGTTTTCCAACATGAGTTCGAAAGAAGAGAAATAGTTAACTCGTGAGGAGGGGCTGTAGTAAACACCAAGAAGTACCTTGATGTGATGGAGCTCTATTTCAATAAAGATGAACTCACCCGAATCCGATGGTGGCGGCTGAGCTGATATCTGTAAAACTTTATAAGGAATTTGAGATCTCAAATAGATAGCAACACCACCACCATCGCAATCCGAACGATCATTCCTTATTAGATGATAACCTGGCAGATTGACAGGAAGAGAAGACATATATGGCCTTAACCAGGTCTCGGATACAAGAATTGCATGGATGTTTTTATTACTTAAGTTTGCCAGCATACCGGGGAAATGGGCGTTAATACTCTGAGCATTAATATGCACAACATTAAAATTCAGAGGCACATTAGATAAATGCGATTCGAGCTCGTCTGCAAGTGAAGGAGTCCTTACTATCCTATCATTTGTAGTAATTGGCAATGGCATACACTAAATATATATAATATATATTAAATATATAAATAAAATATATAAATATTTACTAATAAAATAAAAATCTCAATATAAACAATAATACAAAAACAAAAAGTGGTGCGTATGTACACAGCAGTGTCCATCCACCAGTTGAGTGCTAAAAACACAGATTAAAATATCAATAATATCTAAAAACCAATTATCTATCCAAAATCCAAACATCAAATAATTTACTCAAATACATAGAGAAATAAAAAAAAAAAAAAAATGCATTTATCAAAACTAAACGGAGTTCTCTATGACTTAGCAATCTTTGGAAAACAGTCTATGACAGAAAACTGATTGCTTAATAATTGATTAACGCTACTTATAAGACTAGGCTGTATGGCTCAAATTGCCTTTGCCT
The DNA here is from genome assembly GCA_933228765.1 of Miltochrista miniata. Taxonomy (NCBI): domain Eukaryota; kingdom Metazoa; phylum Arthropoda; class Insecta; order Lepidoptera; family Erebidae; genus Miltochrista; species Miltochrista miniata. Next base: position 35,563,853 of record OW121758.1, on the reverse strand, counting down.
ATCCGAAAATGGACAAATATAAACTGACAGTGACAATGACAATCACGCCACAACACAAAACAAACGCCAAAACGTGAACAAAACATTAAGATTCGTGTTAAATTACGAGAGTGAAAGTGAAAATAAACAAAAGTAAAAGTAACAAGTGATCGCCTAAGTAATCACGGTATCAATCGATTGTATAAACAGATACTGTTATTTTTTCGCCGCTGCATTGCGCCTGGGCTTGGCACTGGCGCTTGCAGACCTTGGACCTTTATGTATTTGCTCCGCTTCCTTTGACACAGCCGAAGGCATTTTTAATTCGTGCAGTTCTTGGAGAGAAGAGATACGATGACGCGTCCCATCAGGCGCCGTTATGTGGATAAGGCCCTCTCGTGTCCAGCACTTGCTTAAGCCGAATCGTTCCCGTGCAGCCATAAATGCCTCGTGCCGGGGCTTCGTGAGAAACTCTGAAATTGTTACGCCAGAGCCCTTGAGTTTAGTTTTCGTGAACCAGATGCTATCACGAACAGTAACCTTGTTAAATTTAACCAGTATTGGTCTGGGCTTCTGTGGGGCAGATGGTCGCCCCATTCGATGGCAGCGTTGGACATCAGCTGCTACAAAATTGTCAATGTGAAGCTGCTGTTTCACCACACTCACCACCGTATCCGCTGTATCCTCTGTAGCCAGCTCATTCACACCATGCAGGAGTAGCATTTTGCGGCGACTACGTGTTTCTATACTGTCTACCCTGCGAGACAGATGATCCACCTGCTGCTGAAGTAGGTTTAAGGCAGTTAAAGTGAAGTTCTTGAATGCAGTGAACTCAGCCACCAAATTGGAAGAATCGGATGCAGTGTTGCTTGATAACCTTGCTTCAAAAATAGCCAATTGGTCTTGGAACATAGATCTGAAGTTTGCCATTGACTGTTTGATGCTTGACTCCATGTTAGGTACTTTAGTGAAATTATATAAGTGCAGTATTTTGAAGGGAGATAACACTCACACTGGTAGGTGATCACTAATAATTTATGATTTTCACCATTAAATTAATAATTACTGGTTTAAATAATTTTAATTTAATATTTATTATAGAGCGATTGAAAAATAAGTGTTTATGTCACAACTACCCACAAGTATACCATTGCACTCGAAGTTTTTTCAAAAGTATCACAAATCTGTGTCAATGTAATAAACGTAGATATTATCCAAAGAAAGGAAGAGATTATGTGTAAATAAATTATAGTTTTTAATCTAGGTTTTATAAAATAGATAATATCCAATCATCAAATGTAGATTTATTTAGTAAATCAAATCTGTTAAGTAATTTTTTTGACTGAGACGGTTGTTGACTAGGTCATTGATTCGATACTATTAGTATCTAAAGCGTTCATAGAAAAAAAAATGTGAGTATTAACATCCGTTTTGATATCCATAATACAAGTCGTCCTGGGACATCCTTCCGATCCAAAATTGAGCCAGTCATTAGGGATTTTTTTAACGTATTTTTAACCGACTAAAAAACCTCACGTAACGCCCAACAGCCTATGGTTGGGAGCCCCGGGTAAGCCCTCGCAAGGATGTACCAGGACTCCCAACAGACCTACGGCCACTATTGCGGCCTCGCCCAGGGGGCGGTTCAGGTGCTATCCCGCGTCTTTGGGGGTTTCGGGCGTGATCCCGCTTCTAAGGGGGGGGGGGGGGGGGGGGCGTGAATCCCTCACGTCACGCTGCCGTCATGAGCCTGCTTCTGTAAGGACGGTGAGCAATTAATATTTAAATTAAAATTTTGAGGTTTGATTAAGTTTTCTTTTAATACGTATGGACATCCTTCATGGATGCAATGCCCAAGTATAATAATAAGTAGTGCATGAAACATGAAATAAATAAATACTTTCAACTACAGAGGTATCGAAATCTCCCGTAGTGATGCAAGTAAAAGCCTTTATCTTATACTATAATCAGTAAAATTGAATAAACTGGTTTGAAATGTCGTGGGCGATGTAGTGTAGCTCTGTTTACGTCGATACTAAGTTGAGATCTGTTATTACTTAAGCTATATTACGATACATAGCCTTTCTGCCTAAATGATACGCGTTTCCTGCTCAACCCCTCTACGTGATGTCGTTAGCATAGCCTGATTATGTCAACATGAAAAAGTAGGATTAAAAAATGTTATCGAAAGTTAATTATTATATTTGGACGGACGATGGAAGGATCGTGAAAAATGAACTAAAAATAAATTATATGTACTGGACTCTGTTAACTGGTGTATTTATTGACTGTTGACACGTGCACATAGCTCAAAATAATATGTATCTTGACCGAGGGTCTAAAATAAAGCATCACAGTAAAGGATGCTGTGACCGACTTATCCGCACAAAACTTTTAAAGATTATAATTCGAAGAGTAGTAAATACAACCACGCCTATATTCTTAGGGGTAGGCAGAAGAGATTTACAGGCCCACTATCACAATCTACACGACTATTGACAGTAGTACTCAAGTTGGCGGCCCTATGATGTGCCTCTTCACGCTCTGCTTGAAGAACCCAGGATTTGTAAGAGGAGAGAAACAAAGGCACGGTTCTGAAAGATTCCTCCAGTCAATAGAGTCCATAGTGCCTTATTTTTTGCACAATACGACCTAAATACCATAGGCGTTTTCTTCCACGTAACTGCAGATTTCATATAAAGGTTTCATATAAAGTGGTCAAGGTTGATGTAGAGACAGATTTTTTGAAACATATTTTTTTAAATTTTTTTTTTGAACTCAAGATCTCGGTAGTCACATACACTTGTCACTTCATCACCGTGACACCACGTGACCACATTGTGACATTTATTTGCGAGCGTTTCCGTGCTTCGTTAGGCACGTTTCAGTTACATGACGCTAAGGTAAGTTGAAGGCTTTATGGCACAACCTGAGCCCGGTTCGACAGCACGTGTGTAGTGCCTCTAGTATTGCAAACGTCCATAGGCTAAGCTTGTCTGCTACCTTATCAATACATATAATAAAATCGTAACAGGTCGCTGTCTGTACATGAAAGATAAATGAGAAAAAATATTATAGGGGGGCTTTATGAACGCAAGAGAACCCAAAACAATGATTTTTAAAATTTTTGTCTGTTTGTCTGTATGTCTGTTTGTCTGTAGGTTTGTGCACGCTAATCTCAGCAACCGCTTAATCGATTGCAATGCGGTTTTCTTTATTGTGTTAAGGTTAGCTCCGCTTAACATTTGGTGTTTATTTCATGTCAATCGGTTTATAAATAACAAAGTTATATCACTTTAAAGAATCATACATAGACTTATGAATCTAAAAGTGGGTAAATCTAAACTGGCGTGGACTGAATTATTATAAAATAGACTTAATCTTTAAGCTCTTTTATGATTAAGCCAACAGGGCAGTTTCACATGCTGCTTGAATAGTCTGATGAAGAAGTACCTCTCCTTTCATACACCTTATGTGACGTAAACGAAGTTGCGGGCTCAGCTAGTAGTAAATAAAACTGAGGCATACTAGTGATAAGTGCCTTTAATTATGAAGAAATATACATAATAAGGCAGTTAACATTTTGTTTCCTATTATATTGTCAAAATCATACGATCTTAGGAAGTGCGTTGTGAACTTTAACATAATGGGTAATGTTTTTTAACAAGTTAATTAATTTTGAGTTGATAAAGCAAGGCTTTTAGTCATTTGTTTCTAGCTAATTGTACGTATCTCTCTCAATCTCAGCAATCTGTGTTTCTCTAGCAGTTTCAAAGAAGACCGTTTTATAATCGACAGGAAATCTCCGAAGAAGTAATGGTCAGCCCCTTTAGACAAGTGGCTTTTACATTAGTTTACGTTAGTAGAATAGAATTCTCAAAGTATGATACTGACACTCGTTACCGAGAGAGATCTCGTTATCGAGTGTCAGTCTCATACATTAGGTAAGACTTATTGTGTCAGCACCTCTGCAGATATCCTCTCTAGGAAACACCCTGAAATTGGGCGTAGGAGCGCCGAGAGGCGGTTCGAGTTCGGCATTGTATTGAAAGTATAACTGTTGTTGATAATTTTGAAACCGCCTTATGGCCGTCAACTTGACCTAACGATTACTGATTTCTGACAACCGGGACCAATGAATTAATATAATGCCTATCGAAGCACAAAATTGCTATGACATGTAAATACCATTAATTTACATGGAAATAACACCCTTAGAGCTCCTCGCGGCGACCGGTCGCCGCGCATAATAATCAAGCTTTTCCGTTGAGCCCCGCGCGGCGACCAGTCGCCGCACCTTCCCAGACGACTTTAAACTTAAATTTAGCCTTCTTACGTCCTACTTTTCTATGAACAGTTTGATTGTATGTGTAGTATATAACATTTTCTTGTTTTTGGAATCTCATAAAATGACGTCAATGGGCCAGAATTTTTTACAAAAATCGAACAGTTGAAGTTGAGAGTGGATTGCGCATGGATGGCGTGCGTTTGTGTAGTACGTGTGTGTTTCGTGTTTTTATTATAAATAATGTGTTTGCATAAAATAAACAATATATCAATAATCCGGTTGGTGTTTACAGAATCGTAAAATATGGTGTGGTGGTAGAGTAATTTATGTTTTTTTGTTGAGTGCTTGTGTACCAAGTGCGTATGTGCGTGTGCGTTTTGTTTTTTTATTATAAATAATGTGTTTTCATTATTATTTATTATTATACACAGTAAAATAAACAATTTATCAATAATCCGGTTGCTGTAAGTGCTGTAAGTGAGATAAATTTTTTTTTTTGGAATATGGGAAATCTTTTTTCATTTTTAGGGTGGTGGAAATAGGTGCTTGCGATTATCGATTTTCGATATAAATTTTGTGTGTGTTGAAGGGGCTCTAAGGGACTAGCGAGGCTACAAACCCCTCAGAAGGATTAATTAAAAGTATATAAATTATAACATCCAATATTACAGAAATAATAATGAAATAAGCCAGACTTATCATTCCTTGCAAATGAGGAATAAAATAACTTAGACTGAATTATCGCAGAAAGTAATGAACGTGAAATTTTACATTGTTAAAGATTAACCCTCATATTCATAATCGTTTATTAAACCTATTTTAGTTAAAACACACTTTAAGTCTATTGCTGTCTCTAACCAATGACAGAGTATGGTTAGAGACAGCAATAGACTTAAAATGTGTTTTCACTAAAATAGGTTTAATAAACGATTATGAATATGGGGGTAAATGGACAAGAGTGCATTACTTAATAATTTTTTGAATGATTTACTGTCAAATTTGTACCGAAAAATGGACTCGGCACCAATTTTTCAGGTCAGACCTTTAGTGAGTAGTACCTCTTTACAATTTAATTCTAAATTGTAAAGAGGTACTTTATATCCTCTAGGTTAGTAACACAAACTGAACTAGCGTTTTATGGAGACATTAACGTCAATGTGATTTTTTTTATACGTACAGTTACCTCCAATATTGCATGGGCCCCTTAAGATCTATAATCCCATGCACATTTGAGTCCAAATTCACAAAAACTCCACTAGATGTCGCAACTTTACTCGAATATAATATTGCATGGACACCTTAGAATTACAAAAAATGTACTAGATGGCATATTTATATTACTCAAAAGATTAATGAGCTGCTATTTTGACAATAATCGCGTTCCTGTGTGAGGTTTTAAAAAAATCGGCAACACTAGATTCTTGACTTCCAATGTTATCCGAGAGATGGCCTCAATTCTCAGTGCAAAGCAATTTCGTTTCGTATTGACCATGCATTCTCAAATTCGTCTGTACGTATCGAATGAAAACCTTACACTTGCAATCTTCATATAAGTAAAGAAAGACAACTTTTGTAGTTCTGGACTTGAACTTTGATTTTGACCCTTACTACAAGTTGACCACTTGACCTTTGCCTAACAAAAGCTCAATGGCTCGTTAGCTCAGTAGTCAGAGCGCTGCCCTTGTGTTACTTACAGGTAGGGAATGCAATCCCGCAACAAGATTATAATCCCGGTATTTGCGGGACTGAGCAATCTCAGTCCCGCGGGATCCCGGTATTTGCGGGATCCCGCATATTTCTGGAAGTTATTGAGAAAAGAATAGAATTCTGTATCATACATCCATCTAGAACTGAAAAATAGTCACCCCCTTAATCAGGACATTATGATAAAGGACATTTCGAGAAAAGGACATAATGAAAAAGGACATTTCGAGAAAAGGACATTATGAGATGAGACGAGCCGGGCCTTCAACTTGACTTAGCTGCCATTTTACCGGCAAACGGGACCAATGGCTTAACGTGCCATCCGAAGCACGGCAACGCTCAAATAATTGTCACAAAGTGGTCACCCATCTAAGGACCGGCCATAGTAAATGTAACTTACTGCAGTGATCTTTTACAGAACACTGAGTCCGCGGGGCACAAGGAAAAATAAATTATTTAATATTACTTTTGTATTGAGATTATTAAACCGATATACATATCTATACTAATATTATAAAGAGGAAAGATTTGTTTTTTTGTTTGTTTGTAACGAATAGGCTCCGGAACTACTGGACTGATTTGAAAAATTCTTTCAATGTTGGGAAGCTACACTCTTTGCGGTGAACATAGGCTATATTTTATTCCCGTATTCCCACGGGAACGGGAACTACGCGGGTGAAACCGCGTGAAGTCCGCTAGTAAGTAATAAAATAGCTACTGCAAATTATTAGAAGCGCAGAAAACATTGCATGTCAAAAATTTTGTCTGCCAAACGACTCCTAACTTTACATGTCAGATAGCCAGCAAGCTATGTACGAGATAATTGAATACTTTTATAGTACAAGGAAAGTCAAATCTCCCTGATTAAATCACTAAAATCAAATAAGTACGTTATTAAGTTATATATTACGTCACAATTACAAAAAACTTTCTCAAACCAAATCAGTTTGTGCGCTTCCGCTTACAGAATAACACATGGCGTTTACCTTTGCACAATCCCGCTAATCCCGCGGGATCCCGCACGATTTACGTGCGGGACTGGTCCCGCAAAAATACTGCGGGATCCCGGTATTTCGGGATCCCGGTATCCCGGTATTGCATTCCCTACTTACAGGTCATCGGTTCAACTCCCGCTTAGAATGTAGTGGTCTTTCTTCAGTGGTCTTTCTAGGAAAAATTGAAAATACTAATTACTCGAAAAGGAAGATTTCTAAGCGCACGGCAGTGCGCAGGCCAAGTTCCAGCAACAGGTACTAATTACTCGAAAAGGAAGATTTATCATTCGTGCAAGTGATATAGCAAAGTAGTGGTGTTTGCAATGTTCAACTTCATGATGAATTTTAAATATTACTCGTAATGCTCTATAGTCTAATATGATATGATTAAAGGAAACCATAGTCTTTTTTTTTACGTGAGCGAAATCCTCATGGATGTTATGCCGGACTCCCACCGACTAAAAAACCTCACGCACCGCCCAACAGCCTATGGGTGTGAGCCCTCGGAAGCATGTCCCAGGACTAGGAGACCATAGTCTAATTAGCAAATTATTACCACTCATGACTGTAATGGACCAGTCACACACTCAACGAAGATCGAGCGAAATGGCAAGAGAAATTGGCAGAGACGTTGTGTGGCTGCTTATTCGTCATAATGCCGCGAGTAGGTTTTTAGCGCGAGTCAAAGGAGGGGCAAAACGAGCGGCGATGAACATCTCGAATACCTACTGAGGGGCAAGTGCGAGTTTCGGCGAGCGCTTGTCGACATACACGTGTGAGCGCGTTATGGCCGATTTGTATGGAATCGAGACAAGTTCCCGCGTTTACAGCCAGGTCGACCCCGCCGGTCTCGATTCCATACGAATTGGCGCGCCGTGAATGTCGACAAGCTCACGCAAAAACTCGCACTTGTCCCTCTGGAGTGTGTGTCTGGTCGGGTAGTATTCGCGGCAACGTGAGGTGCAGTGCAGGGGGCAAAGTAAGGCTGACGGGTTAGATTTCCTGTGTTTGGTTTTTGAAGGGAGTACTTTACTAAATTATGAGATGCAATTACGACTATTATCTAATATATAAAATTCTCGTGTCACAGTTTTCTTTGCCATACTCCTCCGAAACGGCTTGACCGATTCTCATGAAATTTTGTGAGCATATTGAGTAGGTCTGAGAATCGGCCAACATCTATTTTTCATACCCCTAAGTGACCGGGAACAACATTCCAAGCCGGCGGAGCCGCGGGCAGCAGCTAGTAATCCTATATAAGTGGAAAATGAATAGGAGCATGTTAAGGAATATGAACTTGGCAAATATATACCGTAACATCGGGGTACATTGTCCCAAAATTATTATTTTTTTTAGTTCTCGTCTATTTACTTCCATTCAAATGGCAATAAGACTGTTATATAGTGATATGTATTTAGTTGTGGAAATAACCAACCTATGCAAATACGAAAAAATAAAAAAAACAGCTCCTAAGTATTTTATTTAATTTTTTGAAATTTGGGCCAAAGTTGCTCTTTGAAGCGCGTATCTTTGTCCTGAGGTTTTTGATTTAGTAAAACGTAACTATTTGCAATGAAAAGACAAAGAAACCTGTTTAGTTTGGTGGCTTAATCAAAGAAATAAATAGTATGCTGATTAATTCATTTACGGCACAAAAATACTTTAAAAAAATCAAAACAAAGTAATAAATCAGTCCGACATAGTTTTTCTTATTAATACTTTTTTTAAATAATCATAAATTTTGTCTTTTATCTTACTTATATTATCATTTGAAATAGTTAACATTTGTAACTACTTATATGTAACATTTCTATCAAAATTATTCAATTTTTGACCTAGTAACAATCAACAGCCACATTCGGATAATGCTGTAGTACCTATGACATTGTGTGCAACAAAATAAATGCTTGTTCTTCTGTCGTATTAAATACTGTCGAATGGCCAGGTTGGTTTAAATGTTAATTCTTTAGTTTATTTTTTATAGTACTGCGTGTAATAACTATAATTATTGTATAGAAGCTTCTCGTTGAGTCCACTTTTTAGACCTCATATCACTAAGACATTGCTGTAACTGTTCGTTTGTGTAATCAATGTAACGACTACTTCCTGACTTCCTTTTATAAATTGTAGGCATATTGGAGCGTCTGACAGATAAACAAGTAAATTTAGCTTAATTTAACAAAATGGAAATCGTAAGAAACATCGTTGGATTCATTTGGCCAATGGGTGAAAGATACCCGAAAACGATAGTCAAAGAATACTGTGATTTTATTAATCAAATACTTCTCACATAAACGTCTTGAAACTCTTTTATTAATATCACATCCGGATTCCAGATACATATCTGTTACAATTGACAACAATCAAACACTTAGACTTACCTGCTTTATTTGTTTCATGAAAAGTTTGCACATTATAAATTCAGGGTAGTAACTAGTAGCAACTTCCCGCCGAAAATATAGATTGACCGATCAGTCTTGTTAACGTTAAACTGTTTTATCCACCACCCCCATCCCCCATCTATCGATAAGTAGTGCGAACTATATCGCTAGCCTCCGATGTGCGACGTGGTAAGTAGTTTAAACTTTTTTCCGTTTTGGGCCAAAGTTAACCACTAGGGCTAAAGTACCCCGATGTTACGGTACGCAGCCTGCGACCTTCTCCTCGTCGATCCATCTGGCGTATAGAGGTCTTACCCCACGTTTACCAAGTCGCGGTCTCCACTCTAGAACTCAATTGCTCCATCAACGGTCGCCGTCGATTCGTCTGCAGTTGGTGTCCAGCACACAGCCTGGGCAGGTGCCCGGTATATAAACAGATCTGAGGTTTTTAGTATAGAATTCACTTACAACTTCAGATTCATTTATTCAACAACAAATTAACACAACAACAAAAATAGCAATAAAACACCTAGTTTATGTAATATGAATGTCCAAAAATAAATCTTCATAATATAGTTTCACTAATTAACGAACAGTTAATTTTAACAACAGAATTGGTTTCATAGACTACTAAAAGTGATTGCTGTTTCGAATGTTAGAGAAAGGTCAGAAATAATTTATTATCTAACTAGCTGATGCCCGCAGCTTCGCCCGCGTAAAATTTGTTCCCGCGGGAAGTTATTCCCGGGATAAAAGGTAGCCTATGTGTTATTCCAGACTATAATGTATCTCTGTATCCAATTTCAGCCCGATCCGTTCAGCGGTTTGAGCGTGAAAGAGTAACAAACATCCACACTCACAAACTTTCGCATTTATAATATTAGTAAGATATAGTTTATTAAAGTAACTCCTTAGGTATAAAGATGGAACCTTTTTTTTTTTCAACGTGATGAAAATCCTATATGGATGCTATGCCGGACTCCTACCGACTCAAAACCACACGTATCCTACCAAACAGCCTACGGTTGGGAGCCCCGGGTAAGCCCTCGGAAGGATACGCCAGGACTCCCAACCGGTGGTAGAGGAGCTCTAGAAGGAATTTCTGTAGTAAATCGTGCGTGTCAGAATATGAGACGTGTTTTTACATGTTGAAAAGTACCTCCAGCTTGGTGGGTGCCCTAAATCAGTCGCTGCGAGCTGATGTCAATACCAAATCGTAAGATAAAGAAATTGAAGCATTTGTAGCATGTACGATTAGGTTCACCCTACAGATGCTATCTACTACTTTAATAACCCTAATGCAAATCTGACGTGATCGAGGAAACTTGTCATTGGTTTCCAATGTTTCCATCCCTCCCGTATGGCCGTCAGAAATCATGAACCGATAACAAAATCTTCAACTTTCAAAATATATTTCGTACTAGCTGTAGCCCGCGACTTCGTACGCTGCATTTTCTTTAGATTGATATAACTTTTTAATTTATGAACCGATTGACATGAAACAAACACTAAATGTTAAGTGAAGCCAGCCGCAACCCAGTAACGAAAACTGCACCGCAATCGTTTGAGCGGTTGCTGAGATTAGCGTGCACAAACGTACAGACAAACAGACAAAAATTCTAAAAATCATTGTTTTGGGTTCTATTGCGTTCATAAAGCCCCCTATAATATTTTTTCTTATTTATCTTTCATGTACAGACAGCAATCTGTTACAATTTTATTACATGTATTGATTGATCAGAGAGGGTGAATTATCTGTCCATATCTGACGCGCATAATTATGTTATTTCAGCGTCATTATTTTTTATTTTGCATTTTGGTGCGGTTCAGGATCATGGGCTCCCCTACTAGTTTAGGGATTCACGTAAACCTCGTACGCAGGGTAATACCCGAACCCACCCCAAAAAAGCAGAATATAACCCACGTACCCTTAGACGAGATCACGGTGCTAGTCAAAGTCTGCCAGGATCCTGAAACATCCTTCCGGGATTTTTTTAGCAAAGTCATTTTATACGTGGTATGACGATGAACTGACCGAAATTTGTACAATCTAAAAAAAATCCGGGACTTGATACATTTATCGCTAGATTGAGATTCGATCGAGGAAAATAATTCGCGCGCTGGTAAAGCGACATGATTTACAGGAAAATTTGCGTAGGATTTCGATGCAACCGAAAATAATTCTCAAATTATGATGAACCTCATTATCGTTTGAGTACCATCGCGGAAATAAATTCGTGTGAAATATTTAGTATACATCTGCTTACCCTGTCGAAGATTTTATGGGTATTCAGACTTATTTTCGTAAATTGTCTACAATATAAGAAGTCTTCATGTTTTCAATGATAAAGAAATCCAATGAAAATGATTCGAAATTAAAATTCATCCCCTACCATAGGAATAACGAATGAGGAGTTCAACTGAAACGAACAATAGAAAAAACGTACGCTGATCTGTCTTTTACATTCACTCATACCAGAAGCAAAAAAAAGTATGGTTGCACACACTTCGGAACGGGCCGCCCAAACCTTTACCGAGGACCTTGAAACTGGCTACAAAGGAAAAGCATTTACAGATCTGCGTTAGACAATTACGATAGGTAATTATATCTAAATGATATCATTGCTCGTAAACCGGTCGCCTCCAATCTCCGTGTAGACAGATATAGAGCATTTTGGTTTGCTTGGATCCTAACCCCTCGAAAGCGAAAGTGTAACATGGTCCTATGCAGCACCGCCATTTTTTTTTCTTCGGTCGGCCGCTCTTACCGCATATATATAGCGAAGTTACGAACAAACACGCATCATTCGCATTCAGGACTTCGCCGGCTTCAGTGCAACCTCAAGTGCAGCATCATGAGACATATGGTGTGTTCGATATTTAAAAACAATTAAATTACAAAAACAAATAAGTGATTGTGAACGTAAATTTAAAAAAAAATCCATAGGGTTGTGACAGTGCCGGGATTTGCGTGTTATTCCCTTGTCCCACTTTGGAACATTTATGCAATGAGGAAATTGCGTAGTTTATGTGTCGTTGTATGCATCGATGTTAACTCGACCACTCATTAAGCCAGCAAACCTCGAAGCATACTCGTTCCAGTTAATAAGTCAACTACAACCAACGATATTAACTTTCGATTCTCCTTATATAATAACATTTGTTACAGTATTCAATGCTTATAATTGCTTTCTTGTCTACAGCTCGTGGCCGCCAGTCTGGTGGCTCTCTTAGCCTTCGTCAGAGCTGAGGAAGCTAAGGCAGCAGAAAAGGAAGTGGCCGTGACCGACGACAAGAAACATGAGAAGAGAGGACTTCACGACTTAGGATATGGAGGATTTGATGAAGGATACGGTGGTGGCGATTTTGGTGGTGATTTCGGTGGTCATGATTCACATAACTTCCATGGCCACGACTCACACGCGCACGTAGAAAAAACCATCACCGTCGTGAAGAAGGTCCCAGTTCCCTACCCCGTAGAGAAACACATTCCTTACCCAGTGGAGAAGCACGTCCCAGTGCCTGTCAAAGTACATGTCCCTGAACCTTACCCAGTCATCAAACACGTACCTTACCCAGTTAAGGAAATCGTCAAAGTACCCGTACATATACCCCAGCCCTACCCAGTTGAAAAGAAGGTGCCATACCCTGTCCATGTCCATGTAGACAGGCCTGTACCCGTCAAGGTTTACGTGCCTCAACCTTACCCCGTTGAAAAGAAGGTCCATGTGCCCGTAAAGGTCCATGTCCCAGCACCTTACCCAGTTGAGAAGAAGGTTCCTTACCCAGTGAAGGTACCAGTACATGTGCCCGCTCCTTACCCCGTATACAAGGAAGTTCATGTCCCCGTGAAAGTACATGTTGACAGGCCCGTCCCCGTACACATTCCCAAACCAGTGCCTTACCCAGTTGAGAAGCCAGTACCTTACCCAGTCGAGAAGCCCGTCCCATACCCAGTTAAGGTTCATGTTGACAGGCCTTACCCCGTACATGTAGAAAAACCCGTGCCCTACCCCGTTAAAGTGCCAGTACCTGCTCCTTACCCCGTTGAGAAGCACATCCCCTACCCAGTAGAGAAACACGTACCTTTCCCAGTGAAGGTCCCCGTCATCAGACATTACCCCGTACACATTGAGAAACACGTACCAGTACACATTGAGAAGCCCGTACCCTACCCAGTGAAGGTACCAGTTCCAGTCGTCGTCGGTCACGAACACGGCCACGAATATGGTCATCATGATAGCTACTAAGGCTGCAGGAAGCAGAAACGTCTGAATGTGATAAATAAATTATAAGCTTAGCACATAAATACGAAGGGGGATGCGTAACCCCAAGGATAGTGGTCGTTGACCAGATCCAAGGACCTCGTATTCAACTAACGCACTGAACTAAATACTCTTGTAGATTATTTTTTGTTAATTTTTTTTTAAATCGGTTTAAGTTATGTTTGAGTTTATGTACCTGTTAATTTAAGTCGAAAACGATTGTTTCGAAACAGCAAACATTTTCGGATGAACGAGTTGATTGTGATTTAATAAACGGCCACGCCAATTATATATGTAATATACAAGTGTCTTTAATTTGTACATTGTCCCTGTGTAATTGGTTGTAACGTTATGGCCCGTAAGTATTTACGAAATACGAAATAATATGACCCAGATAGAACATCGTAAGTGGCTAGTTACGAGGAATTGCAAAACTTGGTACATTTTCACTCCTGACAATAAACATACGGTACGCGATCTTTGTTTTGCGTAATGTGCTACAATATTACGCGATGTAATCTCGAGCGATTACAATTAGTTGCAATGTACGCAACGTAATAAAATTAAATATACTAGTGTCCGATAAAATCTATAGCATCGATCCGATTCAATAGATCGAAGCAGAAACCGCTAATTACACATTCATTGCATAAATCGTGTAAATTCGTACCTGGTATTGATCAAATTGCATATTGATTACCCCCTTGATGATGATCTTTCAAAACGTTACTTGATTTATGTTTATGTTTTACGTATATACATACATGTTACGAAACATAACCGCGTATGTAGTTTTCATGTACTACATCCTGTGATATTCGTTTCTCAATTATTACTTACATATTATAATTTTTATGTAATTACTGGCTTTAAGGTCTATAAAAGTACTTACTAAGAGTTTATGAGGTAGGTATATAGCTGTTAATGTCCATTTATGGTACGTGCGGTGTGATTCTCAGTACCTTCAAACCACTTTCTTACGTAAAATGTTTGAAGTAGATACTACTAGTTACGCGTAGAGTAAATTCATGCGGTTGTAGTGACTAGGCCGCAGAACAATTGTTTTCTATGCGACGCGTGTGGGATTCTGTATGCAATAATCGTATGTACCTATCTACTTACTGGATGTTGACATAACCGTTTAACTACGTGAAGTTTTCTAAGTAATTTATTCTGATGGCGCAGAAGCAAAATAATTCGGACTTACATTTCACACAAATAAAAAAAAGTGACCTATTCAAAACATTGTACAAAATTCAATGTTGCAACTTTGTTTTTCAGTGCAATGTAAAATTAAACTTTAAAAAATAATAAGTATTACTTAGTATGTTCTACTTCTTCTTTACATTATTTCATAAAAATAAATGTTTGATATTCACGAAAACGGATTGCAAAAGATGACTTAGAATAAAATTAAATATACATGTAGAAGCACTAATGAGGATAATATATTGCACCAATGTAACAGAATCGTAACCTTCACAGTGAAGTTAAGTAATCATATTTATAAAATATTAATATATTTATACAGGAATGACATGATGTAAAGTAATACTTTCACAATATCTCGAAATATCTCTCAGTTGTGAGGAGAGAGATCAACGGATGAGGTAAGGACGTGACGCGACATTCCATCCCATTTTGGGCAAAAAACTCGTAACTACATACAATGAACTGCAGTAAAGTAAATCCTACTGAAGTGAGATCTTAGAACGCATACGGAAGTAATGTTCACTGATGAATATCTATCAATCCTGCCTGAATGCTGATGATTCATCTGACCATGGAAATTACGTCAAAATCGTCACCAAGTACCAACAGTCGCTGAACTTTTAGCATTGATGGAAGCTGGTGCCCCTTTAAAAATGCATCTGCGCCAAAAATGTCACCAAAAGTCGTTAAACTTTTAGCATTGATTGATTCTTATCGAATGGTTTGATCAAAACGAGGGTCCTCGATCGAGTCTATGAATCTAATGGCGGCTCCAGACTAGTGCCGTGACGGCACAGTCGAGCCCTGCACATTCACTAGTGCCCATTCAGTAGTTTCGGCGTGATACTTATTCGGGATACAGACAGACAGACAGACACATATACAGGCAGACAGACATGAAACGTTTAAATTACATTTTCGACTTCAATATCAAGTAGAGAATGCCCTACAGTTAAATTTTTTAAAATATCCTCCGTATACAGACTCTCGAGTCTCTACAGTTTTATTATAAGTATAGGTAGTCAAAAATAGAGCAGACCAAAATACCGTATCTGTAATGCAATATTCGACTATTTATCTAGAATAAACTAAATTTATTAGATCATTAAATCATAACGAGAGATCCTCGGGAAATCATAAATCTATTCATCACGCAAACCACGAGATCATAATATTAAGATGAAAAATTATGGACCAGAAGTGTTGAAGTGTTTCAAAAAAAATAAAAATGGAAATAAAAAACCACATTAAAAAAGCAGGAGCTTAGGAAATTAATAGCTCATAATCTCAACTTATATTATTAATGCGAAAGTAATATTGTCTCTTTGTATGTAACGTTATCACGCCTAAACCGCTGAGCTGATTTTGATGAAATTTGGTATAGAGATAGTTTGAGTCTAAGGAAAGGACATAGCCTACTTTTGAACTGACTGCGCAAAAGATTTTACGCGATAACGACTTCTACGCGGACGAATAGGTAGTTATATTATACTAGCTGACCCGCGCAACTTCGTTTGCGTGATAAATGAAGAACCGCTCGACCGATTTTGTGCAAACTTCACATAAACCATCTACTAAATAGTCCGAACAAAGCCTAAAGATTTGGTTTGGATAGGTGAGCCCGTTCTTGAGTTATAAAATTACAACGAAAAGTGACATTGATTTTTATATATATAATATATAGATTTTGACCTTTTTGCTTAGTGAAGTAAGGATCTTTTGACCTCGAAGTATATTTTAGGAATTTTATTACGCTTGACCTTTTTAGGGATACGGGAAGAATAAGTACCTAACAGACGTGCAACTTACTTACTCCAATTAATCACCATGTGGTGAAGTTTTTATAAGCCCGTTGCCCACAGGAATTTGTACAGTGGAGAAAAAGAAGCCTAGGTTCTATTTTATGTCTGAAATACATTTCACAAGAACCAGTTCAGTTGTTCAGGAGTAAAAGCGTAACAAACGAAAGAGATTATTTTCATATTAATTTATTAGTAGGGATGTGTAAAACGTAATCTGATCTCAAAAATGCCTTAGGAACATCTTCTATGATATTTAGGGATTAGTGCATCTTCTAGATAAAAGTAATCCCAAAAAACTTCTATAACTCGCAATTTTTATTGCAATAAAACATCTAACAATAGATGTTTTATTGCAATGAAACCCATCGCCTTGACCTACATTTATGAACTAAGTTGCCATTGTTCAATTTTGGCCAAATTATAATTGGACTGGTTATTATTGGAACGATCAATTTAAACTTTATAGGCAGAAGATCACTTTTGCAAATGCGTAGTTTTTTTGTAAGTCGATATATGGATGAGTAGTTTGATTGTAACCTTGCCTTACGTTAGCAGAGAAGTGGTATGGTATTGTGGAGGAAGGGGGGGGGGGAATGTTCCTTCGACAGAAGGGGAGGACACTCCGACTAGGCTAGGTGATCGCAGATACCGGGTCCACGCGCGACGATTAATACCAAGTATATCATTATTCACCGTGAGAACTTTCAAATTGCGATGCAGGATTTCTGGATTGATCTTTGCTATGTGGCATACAGTATAGCAGGAAAACCAATTTGTAAAGCTAAAATTTTCTTTAGTTTTGAAGCTTTTCCAGAAATGAGACCACCACTTTTTATAGAATAGTTCAACCTAAGTTCAACCGTGCAACTTCATTTCAGTGAGAGAGAGGGGTTAAAGACTTTTTTACTTTTTCGTGGCTAAATCCAAACCGGTTATCGTCAATAATCATAAAAAGAGAAACAATTTCGTCACACATGATCATTACATAACGGAAGTCCTCAAAAGGAATATAATTATCTGTGGTGACATTTTCATTGCGGAACGCGATATCACCTTCTTTTTTTAACTTACGTGAGGGAAAATCCTCATGGATATTATTCCGAACTCCTACCGACTAAAAAATCTCACGTATCCTGCCTAACAGCCTACGGTTGGAAGTCTCGGGTAAGCCCTCGGAAGGATATACCAGGACTCCCAACAGACATACGGCTACCACTGCGGCCTGTCCTAAGGGGGGTGTTTGGGTGCTATCACGCGTCTTTGGGGTGTTTTCGTGGGCTATCCCGCTTCTTAGGGGGGGCACGTGATATCAGCCTTCTTCAACAAATAGCCTACCCAACCCCGATTTTTTTTTCGTATGCAAAGCAGTAGTTCCCGAGATCATCGTTTTCAAACATAAAACTTACTCTTCAGTTGTATAATTTTTAGTAGGTAGGTATACTTAAGTATGCAGGTCATATATTTCGAGGTCAAGGCATCACTTTTTGGCCTACTCAGTCACGTGATGTAACCAATGTTTTTTTTTTATTTTATCTATTACGTTTCTTGGCAAATATAACTAAAAATCAACCTCACATCGAATCTATATATATAAAAATCAATGCCACTTTTCGTTGTAATTTTATAACTCAAGAACGGGCTCACCTATCCAAACCAAATGTTTAGGCTTTGTTCAGACTATTTAGTAGATGGTTTATGTGAAGTTTGCTCAAAATCGGTAGAGCAGTTCTTCATTTATCACGCAAACGAAGTTGCGCGGGTCAGCTAGTAGAATATATTATACTAGCGGACGTCACGCAGTTTCACCCGCGTAGTTCCCGTTCCCGTGGGACCACGGGAATTAAATATAACCTATGTCACCCGGGATAGTGTAGCTTTCCAACAGTGAAAATAATTTCAAATCGATTCAGTAGTTTTGGAGCCTATTCGATGCAAACAAACGATCAAATCTTTCCTCTTTATAATATTAGTCTATACTTCTATACTAATATTATAAAGAGGAAAGATTTGTTTTTTTGTTTGTTTGTTTGTAACGAATAGGCTCCGGAACTACTGGACCGATTTGAAAAATCCTTTCACTGTTGGTAAGCTACACTTTTTGCGGTGAACATAGGCTATATTTTATTCCCGTATTCCCACGGGAACGGAAACTACGCGGGTGAAACCGCGTGACGTCCTCTAGTATAGAATATAGATAAGCTACGCGGACAGATTTGGTATCTACACGTGAAGATTAGTAGGTAGAAAATCTACTATTTACTATAAGACTATCATCCCATATCGTCAGAACAAAAACATATCAAAATAAATTTCAGATGATAATTTGAATAGATAATCCATAAATGTAAGGTATAATAGTTTTACTTAAAAGATAGCTTAGTCCATCGATTACTAATACCAGTGATTTATAGTAATAGGTCAATAGAACTTCCTACTGCACGCAGTGAGGTAAGCTGTGCTATAATAACACCGTTGTGTGCGGCCCACTTCCACCGTCCTGGATATTGCATTCAGCGTCATCTGTTATGCAAATTCAGAACCTGTACTATTAATGTTACGCGGAGTTTTGGAACAATTTATGATTAGCGTAATGTTTATGAAGTGACTCCTGACAGTTTAATGATGATTAAATGGCCCGATTCCCTGCAGTTTTGAATTCCGTGAGTCGTTTAATTGTTTGTTAAATGCATAGCTCCTAAGCAGTTTGATCGCCGGTATATTTCAGGTCAATTAGGATAGATGTAACGGCCTTTCGGATGGCACAGGGGATCATTCATATTATTATGATGTTGTGTTTTCCCAAGAGTCAATGCTTATATAATTTCATATAGTATCATAATCACTGGAATAGGCTGGTCACACTGGACCAAAAACCACACTTCACCAGTTTTATTTCTACTACATGATAGGTGAATGAGCATAGTGTGAAACGACCATGCTGTAGAAATTTTCATAGCGACGCGCTTTGATTTTTTTTATTTACGTTTATTACTATTTTTTAATGGCTTAACGTCCCTTTCAAGCACGGAAAAGTTCGTAAATAGTACTCCCATAAACTGTCTCCTGTCCCTACACTGACTGTTGACAGAACACAGAGCCTGAAGAAAACTAGAGTGCACTCCCTCTACAACTTAAAATCGAATTACATTCAATGTGTCAACATAATGAATCTATCTATGTATATAAGACACTGACAACCACAAAGAGCGTTTCTTTCTTCGTTATGATGTAAGAGATTCTGTGACATCCTTCTGAGGAACCAAGGGGTGCTCAGCACAAGATGGACAGGCATGGCATCTGTGAGAACTCCACACACTTCAAAAATAAACAAGCTCATGGGAGTCGCTACGTTTATTACCAGAGGGTGCATCTGCACTCAGGATTGATTTCAAGAGGATGCATCAGCATCTAAACATACTAAAATATACAATTTTTCTTTGCTCTTTCTTGCCTGCCGCCCATGAACACACTTACAAATCAGTTGCAATTACAAAACAATTATTGCGACTTCAGTATGCGCTTATTATTGAAAAGATTCATGACATTTTAATTACAAAGGAACTGTTCCAACACATGTGGCATATTGCTTAAGCCGTAATGAGGTGGCATTGTCAACAGCACAGATTATAAAATAAAAGCAGATGACGCATGCCGAATAAGAATGTGAGGACAAAAAACAAAAATACTGAATCAATAAATAAGCTTAGACCCTAGAAAACACTGCGTAGACCCTCTAGAAGTAAATACGTGAATAATGTCGTCATTATAAAGTTTGTAAAGGAAGGCTGTTCAAAGAAAGTACCTCAAAAGCCATACTCAGTTTCGATGGCTGCCGCCAATTGGACCATTCCGGTAGACACGTATGAAAAACACTACAAAATCCCGGAGGATGTATGTGCCTCGTCATTCAGACCCGACAAATTCCTGTTTTCAAGGATACATAGGCATGCAGTGCTCGTGGAGCTTGCGGTGCCGTGGGAGACCAACGTACCTAAGGACCACGCCGTGAAGATAAATAAATACTTTGACTTGACCAATGAGTTAACCAATGAGAAATCACTCGTTACGTTTCAACAGTGTTTGGCACTCTCGCGTTTCACTACTCACTTTTTGATTTAGTATTTGCTTTCTTGGCCTCACTTTTTTGTTCGACGTGTGTCACCTAGTTCTATAATCTGTGGTCAACAGCAATTATTTTTATCATTACACTCTTATGGTATCAATGACCTGCTGCGCAAACTTAATCAATCTTACATTTATTAGGCTTTTGATATGTGATATTTAATTGCTCTGTAATTGGGTAACGACTACTTGGAATTCATTCTTCAGTTTGTTTATTTTAAAAACGATTACAAAAAAGGATATTGCAAGTTCAATAGACATTAGACAATAGGCTTTAGAGCTTGGTCATAAAAATGAAGTAAAATAGTCTATACTGTAGTCTTGGAAATAATCAGTCTCAAAGGTCACTTGAAATCTAGATGCAGCTGAAATACTTTAACTTGAAAATGTTTTTATAAATGAAAATTTCATTTTAAAGCAAAAATTATTTGGGGAACGTTTTGAACACACACTCTTTTTTGAAGTACGTTAAAATTAGTATATTAACCGGAGTTGTCTCATTGTGTACAACAGGGACTCGGGTATTCGGCGGGAAACTTACAGACAAGCGGTTGCGACTCCGTTGTATCATTTATTCAAAACAAGTGTTCTTTTTGAGTGTTTATGTGTAATTTTAAGGTGGATTCTTAAAAATAAAGGTTCGACAACGTGCAAAAGTGTTGGAAAGTGTCATATCGCCGTGAAACGCGACTTTTTAGGTTTGTCGACAAATTCCACAGCAATCCTCCAAAGGTACCTCCACTTTACTTGAGTAGAACTTAGTCCAAACTTAAAGATAAGCACATGATTACGCTGCTGCTTAAAAGAATTTTAACATTAAAATGATTTGTATTTTCTCAATAAAATTTACTTGACTTTGATATAGGTAACAACTCTCAAGCCGAGAAAGTCCAAGAATGAGAAGAAGTAAAAACATGGCCTGACGTTATGGGGCAAAGCTAATCTGGTATAAAAAGTGCTATTATAAACCTCAGTGAGGATTAGCGAGACGCTGTATTGCGTTCATCAAATGCATTGAAGTCGTTAGCGTCTTGCTACACGCTGTGGTCAGAGACTGTTTACACTTGCAAACACCTAATACGTATCGTTTTTGCAACATTTATGTATGATGACTGTTATTTTCTATGAGCTTTTAACCGACTTCTTCTTGAGCATCATTTTGAAGTCGGCGGTAAAGAATCATTTTGATGTGTTTGATTGTAATAAAACCGCTTCGCTCCACCTCAGTGATATTTTAAAGACAATAAACAAGGTGTTTTCTGGACAAACAGTTCCGGAAAATCTTTTCACCATTGAAATGTTTTTTAAAATAAATACTATGGTTATGGCTCTTTTTATACATAAGTCAACTGTCGCAGTTTAAAAAAATGGTTTAAAATCAGTTACGTTTTATTGAAATCGATGTAAAAGTCCTATGAAAGTCGTTCGTGTGTACTTGAAGTTATCATACGACAGAGGTTCCTCAATCTCAGCTTAGCTGCTATCCATCATGTGACGAGTAAAAAATAAAATACAAACTTTTCTTGAGCGAATTGTTCTGTACCAAATATTTACATAATACTTTCTCCTTGATACATAAGTTAATTAACAACTGTAACCACGAAATAAGTGATTGCTACTGAATAATTAAAAAATGTATGTATTTAAGGCTGCCTACGTGTGTAGCTTTTTGTTTATGTTTATGTAATATGTCAGGCTACATTTTCGATCGATTCATTGAAGTCACGATTTTATTAAATGGCTGTTAATTGGACGTCGTATTTGCGTTAAGTTAATGGACAAGTCGTGAGTTAAGAGGTAGACTGACTGTTTCACTTATAGAAATACTAGCTGATGCACGCGGCTTCGCCCGCGTGTAATTTGGTTTCCGTTCCCGCTTCCTGTGGGAACATTTTCCCTCGATAAAAAGTAGCCTTTTTTTTTTTTTTTTTTTTTTTTTTTAACGTGAGGGAAAATCCTCGTAGGATGCTATGCCGGACTCTTACCGGCTAAAAAAAACCTCACGTAACGCCCAACAGCCTATGGTTGAGAGCCCCGGGTAAGCCCTCAGGAAGGATGTCCCGTGACTCCCAACAGACCTACGGCCGCCAATACGGCCTCGCCCAGGGGGTGGTTCGGGTGCAATCCCGCGTCTATGGGGGGTTTCGGGTGTGACCCCGCTTCTAAGGGGGGGCGTGCGTAAGTGCTCACGTCACGCTGCCGTCATGGGCCTGCTTCTGTAAGGACGGTGAGCGGCCCTCCCACCGTCCTCAGACCCCCGGTCATGGAGGCCGATAGTCCTCGGCGAAGACACGTCGGCGGCGCCCGGGGCGCCGACTGCGGAACTCGGGTGGGAGAGTTCTCTCCCGCACCCGGCCCGCCGCCTCCTTCGCGAGCATGACCTGCTCGCAGAACGAGGCGGCGCAGTCCCACTTACTCCCGCTGGAGAGCATGGCTCGCACCATGGCCTCAAGCGAGAGGGTGTCCACGCCCAGACCCACTACGAGGACCTGTCGCTGTTGTGCCCACGCCGTGCACTCCACCAGCGTGTGGAGCGCCGTGTCATCGCTGCGGTCCTCGCAGTGCTGACATTCGGCCGTGGTTTCCCGGTGTTTTCGCCACAGATACCTACCGAAGCTACCGTGCCCGGCAAGCATCTGTGTCAACCGGTAGGAGAGAGCACCGTGTCTTCTCTCCAGCCACTCGTCCATGACCGGTCTGACGGCCGCGATTGTGGCGAATCCCCCCTTTGGTTGCTCAAGTCGCATCTTCCATGTCTCCAGGGTTTCCTGGTGGAGCAGGGTCCGCTGGGCCTCGATTTCTCGAGACGCAGGCCTTTGGCCCCGCTCCAGCGCCTCCTTGCGCCATCTGAACAGTGACGCAAGGGCTCTCGCTTCCAGGTCCCATGGAGGGGTCCCGGCTAGGAGACATGCCGCCTCACCGGAGATCGTGCGGTATCCTCTTATCACCCTGACGGCCATCACTCTCTGCGGGCTCATCAGTCTAGCCTATGATATAATATTCCAGACTATACGCTATCCCTGTACCAAATTTCAGCCAGATCCATTCAGCCGTTAGAGCGTGATTGAGTAACAAACATCCAAACATCTTCACAAAATTTCACATTTATAATATTAGTAGGATGTAAAGAGATAAGTGGTTCCTTTAAGCAGTTCCCGCCAGCATTGTATCTTGGTCTTTACGAGATAATGTTTGCACAAAACTTAGACAGAAAACTTTGCAGTACTCGTTCTGCGTTCTGGAAAGGCATTCCCTTTCTTAGTTTAAAGAGTATGCATGTGTATCACTAAGGAGACAAGCAAGAATATGGGTCACCTGATTGAAAGTAGTCACATATTCAGAAAATCTATCTATTCCAAACATAACGATTTCAACATAGCTTAACAACAGCCATGAAATATTCATACTTAAAAATGCTTTAAACAGTGACCCATCTCAAAACTTACTGTGATCGTTTCAGAAAAAAATTAGCTTCACAACGTGTTTATAACGGAAGATTCAAAGTATATTTTATTCCTAGTCAAAGTATCGCCACAATCAGACTACAAAACCCATCTTACTCAGCCTTGATGCATAGTCGTTAAAACATATTGGATCCAAGTAAAAATAAAAATATGAAATAAAATAAAATTTATTCCCTTTGAAATTTAAAAAAAAAAAATTTAGGTTTGTCAAAATTTTTGTGACTCTACCGGGGGTTCGGAAATGCTACAGTCAGTAAGGGTAACTTTGTCCCATACTTCACTGTTTTTCGCATAGAAGCTCGTAATTGTATTCAAAAGGGTGTATGATATCTGCGTTTTTGGTGGGATCCAAGGTGGCCACATCAATAAATACACAATTTTTTCGTAAACTAGAACAAAAATAACGAAAAAAAAACACCAAAATGCCCAGGGGTAAAGTTACATGAATTTTAGGGTAAATTTGGCTATTGCTTAATTTATAGAAGAAATTCTGTATTTTTTCGACGAATAAAGGGTAAATCTAACATAAGCTTCATCTACCAAGTAATGGTCTCCTTGTTTACTAATGGCTTGGTCATCTATGTTTTTCCGACGACATTTAATGTCATCAAACTTCACTGGCCACAACAGATAACTTCAAAACCACTTGACGTTAGACACCTTTTCGAACAAAATGCTTAGGTGCCAATAAAAAATAAACTGATAGCTGTATCTCAGACTGGCAACTCAGGTTGCGTTCAAAATCTTATTGAAAAGCAAACGACTCCTAGTTTAGTTAGATTGCATATGTATGTTTAGAAACCTAAAATTAAATATTATTCAACTATGACGTTGAGGGCCAATGTTATATTGAAAGACAAAGTTACCCAGTACGACTGTACAGACTGAGAAGAACACCCCAAGAAACTCAGTCCGGTCCCTCTTATTCATCTTAGTGTCTAATACAGTTTTTTTTTAAATGTAGAAAGGAGCAATTTGTGTCACTGCCAGGCAGCCTTGTCTTCTAGAAAGTCTTTAATGCTATAATAAGCTTTCTGGCACAATTTAAGTTTTATTAGTTTTTTTGTGAGATCAAACGAAGCGAGGCTATGAAGATACTGCACTTCTTGGAAATTGTAGGACTTAGCCAAGAACTTTAGGCAGTAGCGATCAAAATAGATATTAGCTTATAAGCCAGAAAATGTCCTATTCATACAATATATGCATATAATAGCACTCATCTTGAAGCATCAGTGAGCAATGAGCAAGTCTAAGGCTTTAAACTGCATGTCGGTGGTAAGCGGAGCGTCGGCGATTGCGGCGGAAGCGCGGCGGACTCCCAAACTGAATTTCGACAAATCCTTCTACAACAAGATTTTACTTCGACAGCATGACACTCCGATACGACTCAATTTTGACAATATTTTAGATCGAAACAACTTAATCTCGACACTACTGAACTCCGAAAAAGCGTTTCTTCCTTTCAAAGCGCGCGGATTCAGCGCGGCGCCAGAGTACAAGAGGGTACAGTGGCTCTACGATCGATCACAAGCACACCAAGCTCGGTATTTCTGTTCGAAGTTGCCTACGGAGGACCCCGTCTTTCCACTCCGACCCTCTAAACCAATCAACTCTAACGGATCTACTATTTTTATTCCCCCGTACGGTTCATTAGGTGCGCCAAGTGTACTATCTGAATCTGATGGGATCGAAGGAAAATTTTCGGTGCTACCGTGATTATGCGCGAAGGTGGCACGAGAAACGCAGTGGGCTGGAAAGAGGTGAAGAACTGTGAGACCCAGAAGAAATAGGAACCATGGGGGAGCAAGCGGTATCACCGAAAAGTGGGCACACGGTGGGTTTCAGCACCTAAGGTATACGTGTGTTGTTCACGCCCCAGAAGAGGGAGAGGTAGATATTTGGGACAATGATAAAAAAACAATGTGAAGCAAGAAATGTGCTTGCCCCCAAACGAGTCACTGGCAAATAAGGGAACGCATCTACCGTGATTCGGTTTGTATAACCAGTAGGTTGAAACGAGCCATGCGGTGGAGGTGGGTTTATTCAAAGTTGTCTACTCTCTTGTACTCTCGCACTGCAATCGCTGTCGCTCCGCGCTCCGCTGGAACCTAGTTTGAGACCTAACGCTTCTCAAGGTCACGGGCGACCTCAATGGGGCAGCCGTAACGAAAGTGCGAGTGTTGCGTCACGAGCTCAGCGTGCGATGCGCACGAGTGACTAACACTACCGTTAAGTTTGGAGGAAAACCCGTTTGGGAACTTGGTTTGTTTTACTTTCGTACTATCACTATCTACTCGCTAAATGGTCTAAGACTATCAATGATAATGAAGTATTTGAATTAAGAAGGTGGTGGTTGAAATTATGTTCCCGTTCCCAGATCCCATGGGAACTTATTTCTGGGATGTAAAGTAGCCTTTTTTTAACGTGAGGAAATCCTTCATGGATGCTATGGACTCCTACCGACTAAAAGCCACACGGGTAAGCCTTCGGAAGGATGACCCCAGGCGTCATAACAGGCGTAAAGTAGTCTCTCTACTTGTACCAAATTTCAGCAATACGCGTTTAGCCATTACAGCGTGAAAGAATAACACTTAGCCATACTTTTGCTTTCATGAGAAAGGATTACTGGGTGATTCCACTCACTTTATCACAATTCACTTACAAAAAAAAATTTCTTTAAAAACTTGTGTAAGTAAGGTACCCTTATATAGGCTTCCATTAATAATTATAGGATAAAAGCCTGGAAGATAGCTATAGCTAATAGGGGAGATCTACATAAAAATG
This sequence comes from Miltochrista miniata, assembly GCA_933228765.1. Taxonomy (NCBI): domain Eukaryota; kingdom Metazoa; phylum Arthropoda; class Insecta; order Lepidoptera; family Erebidae; genus Miltochrista; species Miltochrista miniata. Next base: position 35,536,857 of record OW121758.1, on the reverse strand, counting down.
TAGCAGTGGCCTGCCATACACTGTTTTATTATTATACTAGCTGACCCGCGCAACTTCGTTTGCGTGATAAATGAAGAACCGCTCGACCGATTTTGTTCAAACTTCACATAAACCATCTACTAAATAGTCCGAACAAAACCTAATCATTTGGTTTGGATTATTAATGCCGTCATTTTTATTGTAACACTAGTAAAAATGGACTTATTTCTTTTTACAAGTGTACAAGTGAACTTTTCAATATGTAATTCTTCTTTGCTCAAAGCTTTACTCGAATACCGTACCGTAACTAATAAATCGATATTTTTCATAAAAAAAAAATATAAAATAAGAATTTTTTTTTCAGAATCTAAACTTAAGCTAATAGTATTAAGATACACCGTGCGAATCCAAACATGGTGACCATCTCAGCATTTTACACTATTAGAAAATTATATTTTAGGAACTACGACCCGCGCAACTTCGTTTGCGTGATAAATGACGAACCGCTCGACCGATTTTGTGCAAACTTCACATAAACCATCTACTAAATAGTCCGAACAAATCCTAAACATTTGGTTTGGATAGGTTAATAGGTTATACCGTTCTTGAGTTATAGAATTACAACGAAAAGTGGCATTGATTTTTATATATATAGACATAATTTTAAATTAAATATTTAGAATAAGTAGTCAGCGCCATCTATTAAAAATACACAGAACTCACAAAACAAGTGATCACTAGAAAAACTAAAGTGAAAGGAGGCCAAGAGTTTTGAATTCGTCGAACGCACAAGAACCAAATAGTTCGTATTCCAACCGTCTATAAAAAAAATCTGTGGCGGTAATGTGTGAAATAAAAGTGATTCGAATTTTAAAAATAAAAAGCAATTCGCTGTAAAAGTTGAAATGACAGAGGTTTGAGTCGAATTATGTATTAAAATTTTTATACCTATTAGAAGATGCTCTTGCACTATATGGTTCATAATTTACTCTAAAATTGAGTATAAGTAATGTGAAAAATACCAAAAAGTGCTGGATCTCCAGTAACGTTTGTAAAGTATACGGTGATGAACCTTGGATGTACCTACGATATTTTTTCAACATGCGTCATTTGAAAAAGTACTGTTTCCTATTGTAGTTGAGAGGTTTTATTAAAATAGCTTGTACGAATGTATTGCATTGCATGTAAGTAGATACAATTTTAATATTATAAAGGAGAACGCCCAGAGATCGTTTCTTTTTGAAAAACCTTAATAAAAAGTGTATGGCCATCTAAGTAAATTGGTAAATCATGTAATATTTTTTTAACAATCTTTTAATTCAATCGATCAAAATCTTTTGTGGCGTTTTAATTTTGATAATAATTCGTGGTTGTATCGTTTGTACGCGCCGCGGACTGACCAAATGAATGGTACTGACGTGACGAAGATGGCCGCCAATCGCAAATATCAATGTGTGAGGCCTACATTTCGGGGTTCATGCAACAATGTCGTTGAGATCATAGATTTAGTATCGATAAATTCTAAATCTATGGTTGAGTTGGAAGTAGGTTCTATTAATAGCAGATTATTGTATTTTTTATATAAAATAGCATTCTAACCATAGATTTAGAATGTGATTTGAGAGTAGCGAAAAATCCTAAATCTATGATTCTAACTATAGTAAAAATCTAGGCTGGTGATATATTATTCACCGTGTTGCGAGCATATTAGACATTTGAACGAAATACGAACTGTCAAAAATTGAAAAGTTTTTAACAAAACGTCTTTTCGGTACTTGACTTTGAGTGTCCTAAGAGGACGAGGACCGAGAAAAATGACATAAACAGCTGAATATTAAATAATACAAGAATTGGCAGTATGGTTTTAAATACCTTTGCCTGTCCTTTGGACGAATAAAGCAGCAACAACAACAACAAGGAAAAATGACAGTTTAAAATGTTTATCACCGAAGGATTTTTCATGAAATTATTTTATATAAATCGGTGTGAAATGTTTATATAAAACAATGTACGGTTCCATACAAAGTGATTATGATCAGGATTGATATTTAAATGGTAAGTAATTAAGGAACAATCGAGATCCAATTTGTTTATTTACTACATTATCCCAATAAGTTGATATGTGGTAAGTAAATTCATTTTCAGGGTTTTTTATAAGTGTGATGGAACTATTACTTTTATCTTTTTTGAATTAAATCCATGTTCATCAATGTAACGATTACACTTTTTGGACAAATTGATTTGACGGATTGATGGACATTTGCTTCAAAACTAACCTCTAATTTGAACAGCAAAACGAAGAATGATAGAAAACCCTACAAAATAATAGAATATTTTTTATTTCCTATGAAAGTACGATATCCATTCAATTCAATCTCCGATTTTCGCTGTCATACTAAATTATTTGTTATGAAACGGCGGTCCATTGAAAGACGGGCAATCGCCTTTGGTTATAAACAGTATACATAGAGTGTTGTAAGAACCTTTTTATTAACAAGTCGGAAAAATAAGTTTTTCAAATTTACTAAATATTTTTCTTTAGGTACTTACCAACTCCAGCTTGTCTAGACAGGTTATTATAATATAATCTTACCTGAAACAAAATATGTTTAAAAATTAGACACTTTTTTAAAAGAAGTATAAAAATATTTACATTTTAATAGACTAAGAATTAGTCAACAGGACATACATACATACATATAGTCACGCCTTTTTTATCCTTGAAGGGGTATGCAGAGGCAGAGTATACGTCCACATTTCATCTTATAGTTTCATGTCTCATGTAATAGGTGGTGAGCCTATTGCCGTGTTGAAATGGACAAGCGCAGGTCGTGACGACTGGCAGTTGAAAATTTTCAAGCCCTTCAACTTGGCTTTATGATTGTCATTTTACGGAGAACCGGGTTTCATTCCTTATCTAACAACAGGAAATTGTTCGCGTATAATCTTGTGTAGAGCGCTCGTGGCCCCGCGGACTCAGTGTTCTGTAAACGATCACTGCAGTAAGCAACTTTCACCATGGCCAGTCCTTGGATGGGTGACCATCCATTTGATCACTTTGTGACATTTATTTGAGCGTTTCCGTGCTTCGGAAGGCACGTTAAGCCGTTGGTCCCGGTTGCCAGTAAAATGGCAGTCGTTAAGCTAAGTTGAAGGCTTTATTTCAACAGCAGGCAGACACAACCTGCGCCTGTACATTTAAACACGGCAATACGGCTCACCACTTATAACGTGGGACAAAATTTTACAAAGGTGAAATGTGGGCATATAAAATGCCTCTGCCTACCCCTTCGGGGATAAAGGCGTGACCATATGTATAATCTTGTGTACCGTAAACTAACAATAATAGCATCAATCAATCAAACAAGCTGTTATTAGTCCACTCCTGGATGTAAGTAAGCTTCTTCCAATTTCCAAACACACAGATAATAGGCATCGTAAAGCTAAAAAACCGGCTAAGTGCGAGTTGGACTCGCCCATGAAGGCTTTCGTAGCAGCAAGTAACATAATAAAAGATCTTATAGTTCGTTGTAACTATGACTGATGTTTTTACACGTTCGCAGTTGTAGTGATTTCATTTACCGGTTTATGACGTATTAAAAAAAACTACCAGCTCTATCTCGTTCAAACTAATTTTCATTGGTAGTTTTTATGGCAATGTACATCATATATTTTTTTTAGATTTATCATTTTCTTAGTTTAGAAGTTAGAGGGGGGGGACACACATTTTTCCGCTTTGGAAGTGTCTCTTGCGCAAACTATTCACTTTAGAAACAAATGATGTTAGAAACCTCCATAGCATTTTTAAAGACCTATCTATAGATACCCCACACGTATGGGTTTGATGTAAATAAAAATTTAGAGTTTCAGTTCTGAGTATGGGGATCCCCAAAATTTACTGCTTTTTTTCTAGTTTTATATAAGAATCTTAATGCGGTTCACAGCACATCTAGCTACCAAGTTTCAATAGCATAGACCTTATAGTTTCGGAGAAAAGTGGCTGTGACACACGGACGGACAGACAGACGGACAGACAGACAGACAGACATGACGAATCTATAAGGGTTCCGTTTTTGCCATTTGGCTACGAAACCCTAAAAACGAAACCAACACTGCAATGAGCTGAGGTCCAATTCCCGGTTTGGTCCAAATAGGTATTTGTGTGATCCACAAATTTGTGTTTCGGAGTTAGGGTGTTTTCTATCTATACTAATATTATAAAGAGGAAAGATTTGTTTATTTGTTTTTTTTTTTGTTTTTTTGTTTGTTTGTTTGTAACGAACAGGCTCCGGAACTACTATAAGTAGTATCCGCAATACGAACTGGCACTTTGGGCCATAAATGTCATTTACTGTAGGGGTTGAACCATGTCGATAAAATATTTAAGGATTTGTCGATTTATTATTTTGATGAAAGCTTTGTAAATTAGAATTTTTTCTTGTAAATTAGCGGACGTCACACGGTTTTACCAGCGTAGTTCCCGTTCCCGTGGGAATACGGGAATAAAATATAGCCTATGTTCACCGCAAAGAGTGTAGCTTTCCAACAGTGAATGAATTTTTCAGATCGGTCCAGTAGTTCCGGAGCCTATTCATTACAAACAAACAAACAAACAAAAAAACAAATCTTTCCTCTTTATAATATTAGTATAGATTTCGTTCTTCGCATTTATCAGAACTATTTCGTACAATCAGTTGCATAAGTCCATACCCAATAGCATATCAATGGGACAGCAAGTAATGACAGCTCAAGTACCATGATTTGCGTTCAAAGCTCAGGAAGTATTGAAACTGGCACAATGTCCAGATAACCAGTAGATCTGCAATATTCACGTTAAATAACGTATTTTATAACTGACACTACAAACCGAGATTATAATATCGTGTTCAGATGACGCTACACGAGTTTTGAACTGAAACTTTATAATAGAGTCTACAGGAATAACATTGTTTTGCTTCTGGTTTCTCCACCTTTGAGGCTTGAACTTGATGTATCTTAAGAAAAAAAACGGTCAAATGCGAGTTGAATTGTGAATGGAGGGTTCCGTACATGAAATGGCAATAATTCGCGATTGTTGTGTGAGAGACTACGTAAGTATTAATTTCCTATTTTAGTATTTAATATAAGAGCGGCTGCAGAAACACATCATCTGTGAGTTCTCTAGCTGTCACTGTTTTTGAGATATAGCCTCATCACGTACAGATCCTGACAAAAACTTACGTGGATGCTATGCCGAAATCCTACCAACGAAAACCACACGATGCTTTTCATCTGTCTACGGCCGAAAATCCCGAGTAAGCCCTCGGAAGGATGTCCCTGCTTATGTGTACGCTCTCAGTATCTTGTTTTCGGGTGTAATTCCTATCGGAACTTCCACTTTCCCCCTCCATATAATTCCTTCTTACTCTACAAGCTGTGGCAAGTGCTCATCCGCTGTTCGTACTGCGCGAGTGTGCAACTTACTTTCTCAAATTGTAAACGTGTTCAAGAGGATACAAGTACTCCTCTCTCAAATCTTATATTTTAGTTAAGATAATATTTACTTTCAGTACTTATTGGCTAGCTATCTCAAAGTATGTCTGAGCTGGAGCCCAAGACTTCTATTTTAGTTGTGCGAACAGTGAAGCTAATCTTTCATTCGTACATAAAGCCAACACCTCAGTTTCACATGCTCCTTTGAGGCTGATGAATAAATCCACCTTTTTAGGGTTTCGTAGCCAGATGGTAAAAACGGAACCCTTATAGATTCGTCATGTCTGTCTGTCTGTCTGTCTGTCCGTCCGTGTGTCACAGCCACTTTTCTCCGAAACTATAAGGCCTATGCAATTGAAACTTGATAACTAGATGTATTCTGTAAACTGCATTAAGATTCTTATATAAAACTAGAAAAAAAGCAGTGAATTTTGGGGGTCCCCATACTCAGAACTGAAATTCAAAAAAAAATTTATATCAAGCCCATACGTGTAGGATATCTATAGATAGGTCTTCAAAAATGCTATTAATATTCGTAAAATCATTTTTATCTAAAGTGAATAGTATGCGCAAGAGACACTTCCAAAGTGAAAAAAATGTGTGTCCCCCCCCCCCCCCCCCCCCCTCTAACTTCTAAACTAAGAGAATGATAAATCTAAAAAAAATATATGATGTAGGTACATTGCCATAAAAACTACCAACGAAAATTGGTTTGAACCAGATAGAGCTGGTAGTTTTTTTTAATACGTCATAAACCGCAATTTTCGGTTAGAATAATCACTACCACTGCGAACGCGGTTTACCACTGTTGACCGAAATTCATTTGATCATTTGACGTGTGATCGAAAAAACATTATGCCATTTTACTACTGATCGAATGAACAATTGACCAAAAAAGTTTTTATCGAACAAACATTTGGTATTTTTACTACTGATCGAATGAACGTTTGGTCGAAAAACAGTTGACTAAAAGAATATTTTAACAGAGGCTGTATCAAAATGGCTAGGTTAGGTTAGGTTAGAACTGCGACCACAACGCACGAGCCGAGCGAGCGAAGCGAGCGTGCCGCGGCAGCGGCCGGCGAGTGCCAGTACCGACTTCTACTTATTTCGCTTTTGTTTGTTAAAATATTCTTGAGTCAACTGTTTTTCGACCAAACGTTCATTCGATCAGTAGTAAAAATATCAAATGTTTGTTCGATAAAAACTCTTTTGGTCAATTGTTCATTCGATCAAAAGTAGAATTACCTAATGTTTTTTCGGTCACACGTCAAACGATCAAATGAATTTCGGTCAACAGTGGTAAACCCCTGCGAACGTGTTAAAACATCAATCTAAGTTTAAACGAACTACAAGAACTTTTATATTTTGTTACTTGCTGCTACGGAACCCTTCATGGGCGAGTCCAACTCGCACTTGGCTGGTTTATTTCATCTCTCTCTCTCTCTCTCATATAGGACGTAAGCAAAGTTGCATGGAGCAGATAAAAACCATAATAAATGGTACCCATTGATGGCGGCCATCGATCTAAATACAAAGCCACACAATGGTAAAATCCCTATTTCCCTACTAATATTATGAATGCGAAAGTAACTCTGTCTATGTGTCTGTCACGTTTTCAAGCCTAAACCGCTGACCTGATTTTTGAAATACTGTATAGAGATTTTATTGATTGCGGGTGGGTCTTTTTCGCGTATACATTTCAAAACTTCGCTCACCTCTCAGTGAAGTGCCAGTCGTGTGAGTTTAAAAACCTTATGTATAGAGATAGTTTGAGTCCAAGGGAAGGACATATGCTTCTTTTTAACTGACTGCGCTATTATAAAATTGTAAAAACAGATGTGACGGTACATTCAAGATAAATTAAAAAACTTGAGAGGTGTCAAGGGACACCCGGATGGAACGAAGTTCCTTTCGATTAATTAGTGAAGGAATTGTAATATTTTTTTTTTTAATTAATAATAATATTTCTTTTATTATTAATCCCCATTTTATTACCCCCCCCCACTTCCCCCCTACCCCATTTCCCCCTCTCCCCTCCCCCCATATTAAAGGAGGGTAGAGGTACCTCTACCCTCCATACTCTAGCAAAAAGTGTCGTGACAACTTTTCGTAAGATTTTTTTCTGTAGAGCCCCCTTTCACAACGCGCGATAAGGAACTTCGTTCCAAAAAAACTTTAATGGACTAATTTATTTTTATTTTATTTTATTTTATTTATTTTATGGGACAAAAAACAGATATACATTCAAAATTTAAAGTACAGTTTACATAAAATATTTCTTAATGTATAGCCCACAGCATTGTCCTCGTTTTAATAAAGTACATATTTTATTTAATAGATGCCACTTTATCAATAATTTGGTAAGTATACATAAAAAAAAGTGTTCTCTTATAATCTCTGTGTTACTACAAAATCCACAATGCTATTTTATGTAGGTAATGATTATGGTGCAATAGCTGATACAATTGATTTCTTAAATTTGTATGCCGTCAACGCGAATATGTCGATGTCTTCAAATTTCTCATTATAGGTCTCTACCAGTCGTCGCATCGGTGATCTCAAACCAGCATTAGTTCTACACTTATTGGTCATGAATAGACGTCTCCTTCTAACAATTCGGATGTGTACTGTTCGTGGTACGACATAGCAGATACTGTTGGTCAGTGGATTACAGTCGAAGGCACCACTACATAAACCGTATAGTGTCATTGCCTGCAAGAGTAGCCTTCTACTTTCTAGGGTAGGAAATTTATATTTTATTAACAGCTGACCATATGTCAAATAGCTCCGATGAGTTCTAAAATGCAAAGCGCGAAGAAATTTGCGTTGTACCTTTTCTATCTTGTCTTTGTACTTCTTATAATATGGGTCCCAGACAAAAGTTGCATATTCAAGCTGCGGACGAATTAGAGATTTAAATAAGTAGCTGTAAGTTTCTGGACGTTTAAAGTCCTTCGTTGCCCTCATTACGAAGCCATATAGTTGGAAAGCCTTATTGACGATTTTATCAATATGGATGTCAAGCTGGAGTTTTGAGTCTAAGTGTATGCCAAGGTCTCTAACTTCATTGACTTTTGCAAGTTTAGTATTATTGAGGGTAAAATTTGTGTTTATTATATTTTTCTTTTTAGTAAAGTCAATATAGAAACACTTTGATGTGTTTAAGTATAATTTGTTGCGTGCACAATAACATGAAAAGCGATCCAGGTCTTGTTGAAAAAGCATTATGTCAGTGTCAGTCTTGAAAGTTTTAAAAATTTTTAGGTCGTCTGCATAAAGTAAAAATTTTGAATTTAGAAAACACTCATTTATGTCATTTATGAATAATATAAATAGAAGAGGTCCTAATATGGATCCTTGCTGGACTCCAGAAGAAATTTTAATTGTGCTTGATTGAAACCCATTTATAACAACCCTTTGACTTCTGTTTGTTATATACGAGGCAAACCATCTGAGCAAATTTCCTCGTATTCCATTAAACGCTATCTTACTCAGAAGCGCTTCGTGATCTACCTTGTCAAAAGCTTTTCGAAAATCCGTATATACAGCTCCGATCTGGTCCCCATTATCCATACCTTCAAAGAGATAAGTAGTATAAAGCAACAAGTTTGTGGTCGTTGATCTGCGCTTCACAAAACCGTGTTGCTCCGCGATTATAATTTTGTGTAGTTGAGGGTAAATGGCTTCGTGTACAATTCTCTCAAACAACTTAGACATAGTACTTAAGATAGAGATAGGCCTATACTGTTCAACATTCTGCCTCGAACCCGACTTATGTATTGGGGTTATGTTGGCTAGTTTCCACAAAGTGGGAAATACTCCTTCATTAATACTCTTTGTAAATATTATGTACAACGGCTTACAGATAGAATCAGCGGTATTAACAAGAAATGCCGGTGGTATGGTATCAGGTCCAGGTCCTTTGCACTGGTCTAGAGCTTTTAGTGCCTTTTTGACAGAAGCTTCACTGAAATGTAAGTCGTGAATCTGTACGTCGTTGCCGTTATCATTATCAGGGGCCACCCACTCGTCTAAGTCAAGAGTACTAGGTTCATAAACAGAGTAAAAATAGTCAGAAAACAATTCGCAAATTTTAATAGGATCATTGGAAGTTTTATTTTTGTAATTAATAGTTGAGGGAATGCCTTGCCCACCCTTGCGGTTATTAATATATTTCCAAAAATGCTTAATATTTGATTTAATGCCCTTCTCTACCGACGTCATGTACGTCTTGTAACACCTAGAACATTCTATCTTGAAGTGCCTTCTCTGCATTGAAAACATCTCATAGTCACTAATGTTTTTGTATTTCTTCCATCTAGTCCACGCTTTGGCTTTATTTTTATACATACGAACTAGTGCTGGTGAAAACCACGTTGGAAAATTATTGGATTTTGCGGTTACTAGTGGAGTGTGATTTTTTATAGTTCCATAAATAATATCATAGAATCTAGTAACGGCTTCCTCCACTGACAAGCCACTGAGTATCTGCTTCCAGTCTAAATCACAGAGTTCTATATTGATAGAATTGTAGTCCGCCTTATGAAAATTATACTTGGGTATAATGCAACGTGTCATGTTTTTGTGGTTGCCATCGGTTAGGCTTGTTAGGATATAAAACGGTGGATGATGTGTGCTAATTTTTAGTAACGGGTCACTAACTAGGTGTACGTTGCAGCCACTATTAGAGATAACTAGATCTAGCAGATTTCCTGCAGTATTTAAGTAAATATTATACTGTGAGGAATTGTTTAAGGACATGAAGTGGCCGAGTTCTTCCCCAACCGGCGATGTCTCTACACAGGTGTAGCCAGTATTGTTGTTATAGTTAGGGACCCATTTTAACTCTGGCAAATTGAAGTCACCTAGGGCGTAAAATATACCAATACTCCATTGATCAATTGCCTTTTGAAGGGCTTCAAGGTAAGCAAAGTAAACCTCATCACACGTACTAGGGGGGGTATACAATGCACTAATTAGTGTGTTGTTTATCACAATATTTACGTTTTCAGATGAGTCAAAATTTGTTAATACTGTGACTTGACGTGGCTGTAATTCTCGCCTAACGGCTATAAAAACCCCGCCTCCGTCTAATTTCTCTGTCTGTATACGATCACGATCACATCTAAAAACGATATACCGAGAATCGACAAACTCGCGGTCTGAAACTGCTGGTGTAAGCCAAGTTTCTGTTATAACAATTACATCATAATTATTTGAGAGTATGTTCATATACAGTGTATTTAATTTAGTACGAATACCACTGCAGTTCTGGTAATAAATTGATATTTCGTTGTTTACGCTGAATTTTGTAATTTGTAAAATAATTCCATGTTACTAGTTTTTAGTGTATAAGGCAAGCAGAGTTGTCTCATTCTTCTAAAGTATAATAGTGTGTAGTATAAGGCGGTAATTAGAGTTAAGGTCACCAATGCGTAACGACATAGGCATATAATCTCAAATGTATGGCAGCAATCAATTATCAGCGTGACAGACACATCACAATAAATTACATTATTTGTAGTTTTTGTGTCAACACAGCGCGAAAACAAAGCATAAAATTGTACATATAACAAAAAAACACAACCTAACACAAAACATGCATAAATAAATCTATTAAAAGTCATCAGAGTGGAATGACGGAGCAATATGAATGTAAATTTATAGCTGCATCCGACCACTAACGTGACAGAAGCAGTGTAGTGAACTGCATAGTACATATTTGGTATAATAATCAAATAGGGTAAATAAAATAAAGAAAATCTTGTGCGCAATAAAGAAAAGTTCTCAAACAAAAAACATGCATAAATTGATCCAATACGGATAACATCGCGACGACACAGTGACATTATTGTACATATATATCCGCACCCCACCACTGGTATGACAAATACGCCATGGTAGGTTGCGTAGCATATAATTAGAATGTTCGCATAAAGTACAAAAAGAACTTCAAAAGTTTCAGACAACTTAAAAAGAATATCTGGTGTGTTTGAGTGACATGAGAAAGTTAATTCAAAATTATTTAGTATGAGCTTTGCTCTTAATTTTAGATAGGTCGCCAGGGTTTCGAATGGCGAAAGTAGGTGAAGTTTCCTTCTCCCTGGCCAGTATTGTAGCGTTCTTGACCCAAATAAACTTGAAATTATACTTTTTTGCATGTTCACGAGCGTCATGAAAAAGCTTTTTGTTTTTTAAAGTAAGGTGTTCATTCATGTAAATTTTGTTTATTGGGCCTGTGAGACCCAGCTGATCAGAAGTAACACCTTTTCTTAATCTGAAGGCGCTCAGTATATTGTCTCTAAAAATTTTAGATGTAAACTTGACAATGATGTTTTTAGGTCTCTTGATATCCTTCCCGGCGTGTGGGACTCGATGAACTGACAATACATTTTTTTGTTCTATAGCATAATTTATTTGATTTCCTAGTTTTTCTAAAAATGTTAGTAAATTTTCCTCTCGTCTTTCTGGTACATTACATATCTCCACATTGCACTGTCTAGCCTGCTGCTCCAGATTATCAATTTTAAGTTCCAGACCTGACACAATCGATAGATCAGCTTGGATAGTACTGATGCTTAAGTCATTCATGCGTTTTTGGAGATCATTGCTAAGATTTGAGTTAAATTGTATGGCCTGCTCAATCTCAGCCATGTTTTTCATGATTTCGCTTTGCTTGTCCTCCAAACATGAAACACGACTCTGAGTTTTCTTATGCTCACCGCGTAACGAGTTAATTTCATCCCTGATGTCAGTAGTAGTTTGCTTCAGCTCACCGAGGTCCGCCGCTACAATATTAATGCTATTACTGATCTCCGTAAATTTACTGTTCATTTGTACACTGAGTTGCGCTATAGAATCGTTTAATTTATTAGATAGCTGTGCAAATAAATCAGCTATCTCATTCTCAGGTTGTTTACGTTTTCTCGGCATGGTGTTAATTGGAGTCTCTGGCTGTGAGGTCGAGCACAAGTCGGGGTTCGATTGAGTTTGTGGAGATCGAAGCATCTTATTATTGTGAACAGTTTATTCTAATTCGTAATCTTATAATAACAATCAAAGGAGTCTAGTTTTAGCGAGTCTAGTTTTAGCGCCCCCTACGGAATATCTTCTGTGTCGCTGCGTTATCACGACCTTGTTATTACTGTCAAAGGAATATATCTGTTAGTGTCACAACTTGCCGCTAGATGTCAGCGCAAGTTTATGAAAAGTATAGCAGTTCCACTGCCCAGCAAAGATTCTCCACAGTTTGACAAGAAATTGTATTTTAAAGAAGTTGTATTTTGTAAATAGTACGGTAAATATGCCAGATGCCAGCCCAATAAATATTCATCGACTTTTTTCGTTAATGTTGCTACTGGCCGCTGCGTGTCGCTGTAGGCAATTCTGTCATCTGTATACAATTAGTTCCACTATTCGTCGCACTGCTGGTATAGAATTTTCTAGAACTGCTGTTCCAAAATATAGATAGATATACAGTAGATTGTGTGGTTGTTTACACTATGAGTCTCCGTACGAGCGTTTATGCAAAGAATCACCATACACTGTACCACGGATGCAACACTGTGTACATAAGCTGCCTTATTAATCAATCCTTTGCACCGTAGGGTGGCACCAACTTCACATTAATATCTCTCACTATGTTCACGGTATTTACACTGGATAACGTTTGCACCGGTTATTTTGGCGTTTCTTGACTATTTAAATTCGTTTAATCCGTATATTATCGTGTAATTTATTTAATATAACGTAATTTATAAGAGCACCATAAAAAGTTTGTTTACTTGATGAGCGCCATCTAGCGGAGGGGAAATTTAGGGCTTCTGAGTCCAAATCTATATTTTTTTTCTTCGTGTCTGTTTGGATTGGAGCAAAATTCAGTAGCTTGATTATAACTGTACTATAAAAAAGTTGTAGGTACTTTTTCAACAAAAATAACACTGTATGTTTCATTAAAATCGGTTCAGCGGAAATGATAATACAGCTTTCTTATTTTTCTTTTTTTGTTTAACGTGAAGGAAAATCCTCATGGATGTTATGCCGGACACCTACCGACTAAAAAACCTCACGTAACGCCCAACAGCCTATGGTTGGGAGCCCCGGGTAAGCCCTCGGAAGGATGTCCCAGGACATGATAATACAGCTTGACCTATGTTTTAATAGAAGACCTATGCATTGGACAGGTCAAAGTCAATTAGTTATTCGTTAAAATCACCTCGCGAACGAAGTCGCGGGCAAAAGCTAGTATATAATATAATATTACTAGCTGACCCGCGCAACTTCGTTTGCGTCACATAATAGAAAGTAGGTATATCACCCGTTCCCGATGCATTATTGAATTCATTTGTTACAAAAAATGTGATAAATGAAGAACTGCTCGACCTATTTTGTGCAAACTTCACATAAACCACCTACAGAATAGTCCGAACAAAGCCTAAACATTTGGTTTGGATAGGTGAGCCCGTTCTTGAGTTATAAAATTACAACGAAAAGTGGCATCGATTTTTATATATATAGACTAGCGGTACCCTGCCACGCTTCGCTGTGATTTTTTTATGGTGGTTTTATGTACCTATGAGAAATGAGTAACAAACTAAATGATGGGTACATTTAAAAACAAAAATACTACTACAACTTCTTCATGACCTTATTTTTCGAAAGAAATATCATGAAATATACATAGGAGTTAGTAGTAGTCCAAAAGTCCAAAACTACAAAGTCCAAAACTCCAAAACTCCAAAACTCCAAAAGTCCAAAACTCCAAAATTCCAAAACTCCAAAAGTATAAAAGTTCAAAAGTCCAAAGCACAAAAGTTCAAAATTATAAAGTCCAAAGTCCAAAACTCCAAAACTCCAAAACTCCAAAACTCCAAAACTCCGAAACTCCAAAACTCCAAAACTCCAAAACTCCAAAACTCCCAAACTCCCAAACTCCCAAACTCCCAAACTCCGAAACTCCGAAACTCCGAAACTCCGAAACTCCGAAACTCCGAAACTCCCAAACTCTAAAACTCTAAAACTCTAAAACTCTAAAACTCTAAAACTCTAAAACTCTAAAACTCTAAAACTCTAAAACTATAAAACTCTAAAACTCTAAAACTCTAAAACTCTAAATCTCTAAAACTCTAAAACTCCAAAACTCTAAAACTCTAAAACTCTAAAACTCTAAAACTCTAAAACTCTAAAACTCTAAAACTCTAAAACTCTAAAACTCTAAAACTCTAAAACTCTAAAACTCTAAAACTCTAAAACTCTAAAACTCTAAAACTCTAAAACTCTAAAACTCTAAAACTCTAAAACTCTAAAACTCTAAAACTCTAAAACTCTAAAACTCTAAAACTCTAAAACTCTATAACTCTATAACTCTATAACTCTAAAACTCTAAAACTCTAAAACTCTAAAACTCTGAAACTCTAAAACTCTAAAACTCTAAAACTCTAAAACTCTAAAACTCTAAAACTCTAAATCTCTAAAACTCTAAAACTCTAAAACTCCAAAACTCCAACTCCAAAAGTCCAAAATGTCAAACGCCCAAAACTCGAAAAGTCCAAAAGTCCAAAAGTCCAAAAGTCCAATAGTCCAAAAGGCCAAAAGTCCAAAGTTCAAAAGTCCATAACTCCAAAGTCTAAAATTCTAAAAGTCCAAAAACTCCATAACTCCAAAACTCCAACATTCCAAAAGTCTAAAGTCCAAAACTCCAAAATTCCGAATGTCCAAAAAGTTCAAAAATAACATGCAAAACAAATCTGACCTCTTTATTAGGTAAGTACTCTCTTTTATTATTCTGAATGCAATGAGGCCGCAATCAAACTTCTCTTAAAAAACATCAATCTGGTAGGTACCTTCTAAATAGGTTGTTTATAATATTTTGTTCTGAAGCTGGCAGAATATAATTTTAAAAAAAACGACCAACGCCATCTATTGGTAAAATCACTTTTTAAAGCTATTTTATTCTTATTGCTGTTATGATAAAAGTGTATAAAGTAGCCTAAAACCATCTCTGAATCCTATTGTATATCGTGTCCAATTTTGAGCTCAATCGATTCAGTAAATTTTAAGTTTTTAATAGATACACAAACGCACACAACATTTTTATATATATAGAAGATGTAACGTTTAATATTGTATTCTAGTTTTACTTAAGTAATCAATTTCAGGCGGGTGGGGTGAAGGTCAATTTTTTTAAATATTTATAGTTTTGCTTTATATTAGACTAGATGGCGTTACGTGTATAATAATGAGCTCCGATGTTTATTTATTTATGTTACTGTATACTAGTAGCTATGCTTCACGGCTTCGACTGTGATATACATACTACAAACCTCGTAGGTCGTAACATCCATTTAACCTATATATTATATATCCCATTTTTTTATTATACTATACCTACTGGTTTGCCTCACTTGCATGATAAATATGGTGACAAATACTCGTAGCAAAAAAAATGGTTTTCTAATGGCGTAAGAATTCTTAAAATCGGTTTTGTAGCTTCGGAACATTTCGATTACAAAAAAAACAATCATTCCTCTAATAAAATATCATTAATAGATCTATGTCGTAGCTATACGTCTCTAATATCAATCATCTACTTATACACTACAATGTAAGTAAACCTTATGAAATAGCAGCAGATGTAATCAGGTAAGAACTATATAACTAGGTAATCAGGAAGAAAGTGCTGCCAAGTATGCACTAAATGACGTCGATATAATCGATAGATGAGAACTGTCATCGTGGTACAATGATCGATAAAAAGTAGGAAATGCGGTCGTGCGTTGCAGTATTGTTGTGCGCGGGAGGCGCTTATCAGAGTGAGTACAGTCACTGGCTAAAGCGCTAGTGGAATATAATTATTTTCTAAGTGACACGCGCAACTGAGCTTACGTTACATAGAAAGAAGTGTATTTATTCGCATAGGGATTAATTTCATCGATAAATATAAAACAGTTTTTAACGAGATCATGCATATTTACCTTAAATTGGAACTTAACTTTAAAATACCAGCTGCTTGTGAAAGTTAGGATCATTATTATGTTATTTTAGAGCAAGTTTCATTTCCATTAGAAAGATAATTGTGAGTCAACTTTAATATACTGCTTTCGAGGACTTTAGGACTTTTGCAAGGGTAAAATTTTGCCCTACACGATTGATAAGTAACTTTAAGCATTTACGCAACTCACGAAACGAAAGCACTCAAAAGGAATAATTTTATCATTACTGCTTCACTCATATTCCTCGTAGCCTGGTGATAAAGTTATAGGATTATTGATATATTTAAAGAGTTATGAATTCCGTACCGAAGTTCTCGAGATCCTCGCATTCGAACAAACAAACTAAATTATTTAGATTTGTAACATTCGTGTAGATAATGCGATGCGTTCTAATGACCGACGTTCTAGATACCTACTCAAATATAATTATAACGAATGTTATAATTATTACGTCATGCAAACATAATTTGTATTTAGTTTTTTATCGTAATCTGTTCCGTTTTAAGCGGCAATCCTCAAAATAGAGTAGTTAAACGTTTTATAGAAGTATAGTTTACTAGGGTAAGTTTTTAATAATAATTATTAAATCAGATCAACTGACAGAAATAAATATAATAATAACTATTATAATAATTATTCTAATAATTATTATATTTATTTCTGTCAGATAAGATGTCCTGATGTGTCAGAAGTGTGATCAGAAATAAAAATAAATATAATAATTATTTTAATAATTATTATTATATTTATTTCTGATCTATATTCGTAGCAGAAAAGTAATATAGACAGTAATGACTCACATAGTTGTTAGGAGTCACTGTAAATATGTACAGCAGCCAATGAATGCTGGCGATATTTTAACTACATGAAAAAGAAGTGCATTCTTGGTGCTGCATATAAAGAATGAACTTAAGCCTCGGCCTCTGACCCAAATTTGTATCATAATATTTAGATTGTTGGTGATCTCTTTTAATGCTTTATACTAAATTTGGGTCCTGGTTATCCCCGATTATAATAGGTATGTCATGGGCAAAACCGACGTACATAAGTTAGTATTATTAAATCGGTAGGTACTTCAAGTTATGCTTAAAAAGTAGTAGGTATGTAAATTCCTACACAAAATTAGCATAATATTTACTGTATTTACAGTTTTACTCACATCAGTACTTCGCTGTAATTAAATACAACGGAAGAGCGCGCGCTGGCCGCGATCACACCTTCTGACGTAACAGCTAGTGTTGTAACTTAATCGATAAAATCGTTTATAGTGTTAAGACTGCCTAGCATAATAATTGGATTACTTAAATCTTGTTTACATTACGTTGTTTTGTTAAATATTGATATGTGAAGATGAGTATGGATATTTGCATAGCGTGCTCTTAATACATTATTCTTTTTAGTTTAATACGAGATACCTATATAAACATATTTGTTATTTAGTTGGTAAGTATGGAAGTTTTGAATTAATTTTCAGAAAGTTGAAGATGCACGTCGATTAGTCTCTATCATTTGACTACGCTGGAAAACAAAGAAGCTGATAGGTTTCCGTAGTGCAAAATAAATGGAGCAAATATTTTTCCAACCGCACTATTATTCGGAGAGTGAAGCACTTATATTTTTTCAAGACTAATAGTTTACAAAAGCAGTTTAGCATGTTTTCTTTTCTATTCCATGCGTAAGTTTACACATAATGTGAAATTGTTTTGCACTCGTAATGAAAAATTAACCTACATTTTTTTGTTGTTCTCTGTAACCTAAAAAACATAAATAAGTTATAAAAATATTTTTGTATACAGGGTACCCTTATCACTAAAGCAATTTCTTTCTCGATAACCTTGGGATGGACAGAAATGATGGTACTCGTAATGGAGGGAGACAGAGATACAGTGTATATGCGTAACGAAATTTTCGTAAACACATACATTTTGTTAGTTCCGCGTGTTTAAAGATCTTCTAAAATGTAAGTTAATAGTCAAATCAGTTATCTATTTTAGCTGGTGCAGATATGTCAACATTGTACTTTAGTTTCATTTGGGTTACGAGATACGAGTAGTAATAAAAAATGGATTCTAATCTTGTTTTGCATGTCGCCATCAAACCTATCATCATTTTACTACCAGATTATGTTCACAGTCAATTTTCATAAGTAGGTATACAAAATCTTACATAAAATAGTCCCTTCTCGTCTGTAAATAGATAGGCAGAGGCACAGTATACACCCACATTAGACCTGTTGTTTTTAACATGGACCGGCAAGGGCGCAGTTTGTGAGGCCCTGCCGCTATTGAAATGTTTAAAGACCTTGAACTTGACTCAACTACTTCCAAGTTACTGACTATGGTAACCGAATGGGTTACTTTCAAGTTTTAGGTAACTCATTAGATAATTTATTAAATTTCCTATCAAATTTTGCCGTATATGTGGGTTCCGGACATAAATATTATATTACAATATTATCGATTGTCGATATTTTAATTCGACGTTATCAACCATCACTATAAATTACGTTATAGGCATCGAGATGCACATGTTTTTCATATGATAATGCGCTTACCATCGATTAATTATTGCGTGAGTAAGTCGAATAGTCATTAGTTATTTAAAATTAATTATCGTTTATTATAAAAAAGAAAATGTATTTAAAATTGATTATCTATACATATAATGCATATAATAAAATGATAGAAAAGTCAAAACTGTACATTGGAAATATTAAAAAAAAAAATACTCGCTGGGTGTTCAACATAAGACACCGAAGCCGAAAATATAGTTATAAAAATTTTTGTCTGTTTGTCTGTTTGCTTTGCTTTGTCCGGAAGGATCTCGAAAAGTACTCGATAGATTTGATTCAAACTTTGCACAAATATTACCTAGGGGTAGGGTCTTAAAATAGGCTATATATTATCACGCTACATATCCTAGGGGCCAAGCAGAGAGCAATCAAATTGGCATTTTAACATAATTTTCACGCGTACGAAGTCGCGGGCAACAGCTAGTATAATATACAGTAAAATGTCAAAGGATATTTCTTTGGTATATAGAGGTTATATAGAGTCTGTGTTTTTTTTAATAAATTGCAGTTTCCAACTTATAAAATCGCTGGCCATGTAGCAGGTTACGAACCCCGTAGTACCAAATTAAACCATTCATTCTCATACCAACATAAAAAAATAAAAAATTATATATTTTTGTCAATGACTATATGTCTATTGCTTCCCTGGGTGGAAGCATAATGATGCATAGACGAAACAGTTTTACATTTTTATTGTATCACTAGAGTGGCAGTCAAATTACGAGCCCACCTTATGGATTTTGGTCACCGTTGCCTATGAACGTTTGCAACACCAGACGCACTAAACTTGCGCTGCGCAATCCTGCAAGAACTTTCTAACTAATTAATAGTAATTAATTTAGATAATTCAGAGGTCTTCAATAAAATTACAAACAAAGAAATCTTTTTTCTTATTTTTTTTATTTTTTTTTTATTAGTTTATGTACACACAATTTACAGTAAAAAGAGAAAAGAAAACAGCATTGTACAAGGGCCTACTTATTTCCACAGAAATCTCTTCCAGTAAGAGGAGATGTTAAGATGAGATAAAGAATAATAAGTGCGTGCTTTTTTGTGAAAATTTAGTCTCAGTATAGATTAATAATGTTCGTATATATTTACTGTACATCTATCGGTATTCTCTGGTAATTAATGCAGCGACGATTTCATAAATTTCTGTGTTGAAAATAGAACATTAAAAGATTTATTAGTGCAGTTGTTATCTGCCTTTATGGGATAAGGGCTGGGTGCTAGTTATAGCGATAAACTGTTTTTTGTAGAATCTCTGGCATTGTATTGAGTCTTCCTTCTTTTTCGATTTGTAAGTCCTTCATTGTTTCTTTAATATTATGACGTAGTATAATCTCGTGAGATGATGGTGAAAAATTAAATGCTTTTGTCTAATCCTTCAGGAAATAAGGCAAGATTATTTTATGTTTATGTGTTTATCTTTGTATATTATACTAGCTGACCCCGCAACCTCGTTTACGTCACATAAGATGTATAAAAGGAGAGGTATTTCTTCATCAAACTCATCAAGCAGCGTGTGAAACTGCCTTGTTTGCTTAATTAAGCCAACACGTCAGTTTAGATTTACACTCACATTAAAAGAAACCCCTACAATTAAAATTTTCGAAATATCTCATTCTTAAAAGTGTTATAACTTTTTCATTTATAAACCGATCAACATGAAATAAACGCTAAATGCTAAGTGGAGCAAACTTCTACACAATAAAAAACCGCATTGCAATTGGTTAAGCGTTTACTGAGATTAGCGTGCACAACCGTACAGACAAACAGATATACAGACATACAGGCAAACAGACAAAAATTCAAAAAATAATTGTTTTGGGTTCTATTGCGTTCATAAAGCCCCCCTATAATATTTTTTCTTATTTATCTTCTATGTACAGACAGCGACCTGTTACGATTTTATTATATGTATTGATATTGATTACTAAAGAACAATTAATGCTTAGTTTTTAAACTCTATAGTAACGACAGTTTACTGGCAAACAGTTAATTGCTCAATTAATAATATTTCAACTACTTATTATTTATGTTTGAAATTTACATTTTTGTTTAATAAATACATTACACAAGATGACACAATTTATTTAATATTTATTAATGAATTATAATCTCGACTATCTATGGAGCCTTAGGCTTCATTATTATATTAACTAACCGGTATGACATAACTCGTTAGGACTACAAGTATTTAGTAAGTAACAATACAGGCTATGAAATGTTAGACTTAGAAATATTTTTTTCATTTGTGTTTAATTTTGTTTGCCTAGCTAGACAAACCCATGGAGCAAACGTAGAGGACCAAACCACATATTTTACTAAAATAAAGAGGAAACCCCATACATTTTATTAATATAGAGCGAAAGTGAGTAAATAGTTACATGTTCTTTTCTGATTCTTCTGCTAAAGTAGAACTGTGCCAAGAATATAATTCTATATTTGGTACTTTTTTTAATTATTGAAATGTTTGTTAATTAAAAACTCGTTTTGTTTTGAGCCGGAACTTCTGCGTGTATACATAAATTCGTACATACGAGCACGACAGAGACCTAGGTATTACTAATACCATGTCTCTGTATTGCTCTTATCTTTATATATTTATTAATATATAAAATTCTACTGTACATACACATGTCACTGAACTTCTCCTAAACGGCTGGATAGATTTGAATGAATTTTATTGTATGCGTTTGGGTGGCGCCTACACTAACTTGCGTTCGCGCTCAAAATGTGTGGCTTAAAGGACCTCATACTAAGAAACTAATTATTCCAGTAGGTTCTGGACCATAAATATCTAAATATTTTACGAGTGAATGGTGCTATTTGATTTTTTAAAAAAATCCCTAACGTTGGGGTAAATTGGTATGGTTTTTAGTGGTCACATTAATAGCTTTTGAGAACATCATAAGGCTTAACCGGTCAGGTTATAAATATTGTAGTACAGTACAATAACGGTGTTATTCAATATAACTTGCCTAAAGTTGAGCTTATTTGTTCAGTCGTGTTCACTGGCACCGCACCCTACCCGTACTGTAGGTTTGCTTACACAACTACCGCTTTCGATAGAACATTCTGCTCTGTTACTTAAGAACATAAACACTTTATATCTATCTCATAATCTAATCACGAAATAAACAGATCGTGAGTAGTTTACCCAAATTTATTATTGAACGCGTTGCAGTTATGTGAGATGATAGTTATTTTAAGTAGCTATCGCCTGACATAACTTTCAAAGTAACTGTCAAAATCAAACACAGCGAAAAGAATCTTCGCCAGAACTGAGCGATTCGAAAGATCGTTTCACGATAGAACTATATACTACCCGTTCGCTCTAACTTTGCTGCTGGCGTAGAGGCGTTTACCCGAATTGTTAATTAGACGAAGTAAATTGACAGTAGCTAATGTCACTTCGTCATGGAAAATACGCAACATTGTACGAAGAAGTGACATTAGTTGCTGTCAATTTACTTCGTCTAATTAAAAATTCGACTTTAGTATGGAGCCGAGCGGCAAAGTTAGAGCGAACGAGCAGTAAACCTGGTTCGAGCTGATTGCGCACGTGTTTCCCTCATCTTACAATCCCAGTTCTTCAAGAGGAGCTTGAAGAGGCACATCAAAAGGCCGCCAACTTGAGGACTATTGTCAGAAGTCGTAAAGCCTGTGTGAGTGGGCTCAATCGCTAGATGCGCCTTGACTTTAATCAGACTGGGAAAATCCATTTGGCGATTATTGGATTAAGTCCCTACAAATTTTATAAATGCAATAGAAACTCTGTCTGTTACGTTTTCACGCCTAATGGCCAGGTGGCGTAGGTGGAATAGCCGGCCTAAACCGCTGAACCGATTTTGATGGAATTTGGTATAGAAATAGTTTGAGTTCAAGGGAAGGACATGGGCTCCTTTTTGACTGACTGCGCAAAAGGAGGGTAATGATTTTACGCGATAACGACTTCTACGTGGACGAAGCCGTGGGGAATAGCTAGCATAAAATAACTTGATAAATGAATGCGTGTTTCTGATTTTGATAGATTGGTACTACGGGACCCGGAATAGTCAGTGGTGAAATACGCACATGGCCGAAGTTTTATATAACATCTTCAAAAAGAAAAAAAAATTACGTTTACTAACTCTTAACCAACAGTGCATCGCACAATGTTTGTTTTTGTTTTGAATGTAGGCAAACCCAACGGAAATGTGCCCCCCTTCTTTTATAAACCAGTTTACTATTAATTAAAAATGTCTAGTGAATTTTTAAAAAGTAACGGCGGAACGCAACTATGAAATCATAACCGCGTGTTGTGAAAATAAATTTTGGAAGTAAACCTTTTTATAGCGTGAGAAAATTGCTAATAAAAAAACTCGCACGAGGCTGGAAGTGCGAATCGGAATCGCACACGGAGGGTTCCGTAACAAAAAGCGGCAAAAGTCACGTTTTTTATATGGTTGCCTCGTTATTATTTTTTCTTATTTTAATATTTTGTTTTTGGCCTTTAAACGAAGTCTCATGATATTTCTAGTCTCATAGGGTCCAGTTTTAACCCTTTGGGTACGAAAACGTAAAGACAACCGATTAATGCCTCTATCAATTCAACAAACGACAAGGACTCTGAGTATCTTCTGGAAGGACGTCCCAGAAATTGAAAGTATCTCATAAAAATATTATAATATCTACTCTTATTTTCCAGACGCCATTTTTTATTGATATTTACTACAATTAATTTCAACACGGCAAATATATAGCATAGCATTTCAGGACAAAACGCAGCGAATGTACTTGGACGTACTTACCTCTGCCAACCCCTTTCGAGGAAAGAGGAATGACTATGTACTACGTAATGTACCCTGTTTGGTATCCAATCAAAGTTAGACTACTATCAAAGATATAATAAGTAAGTACTTGTAGTACTTAGTACATACTACTACGCTTCAAAAATGTATGTAAGTATAAATACTAGATATTTTTATATCTTGGATAATGGATATTACACCACTGCATGAACAATTAACTTTATAATAAAAATAGCGCCGCAATAATGTACTGTTGTCTACACTATTCTTATTACTACCACTAAAATGTTTAGAAAATAATTGTTATTATATGACACAGATGTAATGCCTACATAATAATACACAATAAGTTTCAAAATTGCATTTTTAACGCCGCGGCGAGTGACAGAGTCGGAAGCGGTAACTCAATGTAAACGGTCAACGAGTGAAGCATTTTACAAAACGGTCCGTTATGTGATGGGGGACCGTTTGTGTCATTTTCATTTTCAACGTTTCCAATGATTCGAAAAACACGCTAAGTTATTGGCCCCTATGAAATTACACTCATTAGGAAAAGTTCTAGGCAAGTTCAATAATGAACTCGCTAAGTTTGATGTAAAGCTTAGCTTTAAATCAAACTTAGCCGTTCAAATTTTAAATTATGTATACTGTTGATTGATGGCACTTGGTGAAACTTGCTGCACATAATTGAAAACGACACTTGTAGGTAGTTCAATACTACCTAGTCCTTTCATCTAGAAATTCTAGACCTTTAAAAATGCTGTTAGGCAAAACCGGTCAGGTTTAAAATAATAAATATTGTTTAACATTACAAGTATCATTTTCAATATCTTCAAATTTTAACTTGATTTACAAATCTACTAATTGAGAACATATTATTTTGGATTGTGTCACTGCACTTGATACGAGCGATGTGTTAATAAATATTACTGAAATGTAATTACAAATACTGCAGAAGCACTTTTGAAATTTCTACACCACATTGATCGAGCATCAATAAATTTCATCAACGATGTACATGGATCAATAAATCTGTCTTTAATTGTACAACACGCGGATTTTCTGGTAACAAGACGGCGATATCGTAATAATATGTGGAGTATACACTTAAGGCCTTGAAACCACGTACCTAACTGTAATAATAACTGTTCCTTTTTATGTACATATTTCTTAACGTTTCTTTGAATATTGTTTTGATGCCTATTCCTTCCAACGATGCCGTTTTTTTTAATTTCTACTTCAGCTTATAATATTTTAATCCGTGGAAAGGGCAATGATTTTACATCTTGCAGTATCTAACATTTTTTTGCTGTTTTCGTGCTTATAAGACTAGAAAAGTTTAACTCAGTGAAGTTCAGGCAAGTTTGTTTATCTCAGAACCCAACTTGAAGCGAATAAATTGAGGGAGTTTGAAAGAGTTAAAAGATGAGAAGTAGAGGTAATTGATTTGATAAATCTTCTACTACTTTGCTAAATTCATGAAATTAGATTAATTATCAGGTTCAGGTTCATCATCACGCCTTTATCCCCGAAGGGGTAGGCAGAGGCATATTATATACCCACATTTCACCTTTTTGTAATTTGTCCCACGTAATACGTTGTGAGCTGAGATTAATTATAATGATAATTAATTTGTTAGATTCGATAGGGGCTGTCTTCCGCGCACGCTTAGATTGTGGAATGATCTTCCTGCCTCGGTTTTCCCAAACGCCTACAGTATGAGGTTTTTCAAAAGGGGTCTTAGAAGGTTTTTAATAGGTCGGCAGCGCGAATGTAGATCCTCTGGTAACTAGAACAACTAGTGGGCCATATGCTTTTCTGCGCTCTTAGTCTATATCTATACTAATATTATAAAGAGGAGAGATTTGTTTTTTTTTTTTTGCTTTTTTGTTTGTTTCTTTGTTTGTAACGAATAGGCTCCGGAACTACTGGACCGATTTGAAAAATTCTTTCACTGTTGGAAAGCTACACTCTTTGCGGTGAACATAGGCTATATTTTATTCCCATATTCCCACGGAAACGGGAACTACGTGGGTGAAACCGCGTGACGTCCGCTAGTGGTAAATAAAAAGCAACTACTGCTCGTTCGCTCTAACTTTGCCGCTCGGCTCCATACTAAAGTCGAATTTTTAATTAGACGAAGTAAATTGACAGCAACTAATGTCACTTCTTCATACAATGTTGCTTATTTTAGACGAAGTGACATTAGCTACTGTCAATTTACTTCGTGTAATTAAAAATTCGGGTATACGCCTCTACGCCAGCGGCAAAGTTAGAGCGAACGGGTAGTACAAGCTATTAATACAATGAAAAGTTTTCCCACAAATTAGTCATTATTATTTTTATAATTCAACCTATTGAATAATCTTACAGTTAAAGATTATCCTATAGGTAATGAGATGTAGGTAATGAAACTAGTGTTGGTCTCACTAATGTTGAAATGACGTGTCTCGTTGCGTATATCATTGTAACTAGTGTTGTGATCGTAATTGTAGTGGGAAAATAGTAATGCGGTTGAAATGAAGTGGTCATTATTGGTCTTGAGAAATAATTTTAATGTAAAAGTTATTAATATAATAATAATTTGGTGGATCCAGCGAGTCCCACCCGGGTGGATTTCTGTTCTCTCTGCTGCATCCTATGGAAACGTATTCCAGGGATAAAAAGTAGCCTTTGTGTCATTGCAAAGTACTTATAAACTATATCTTTATACCAAATTTTAGTTAGATCCGTCGTTAGAATGTATTGAATATCAAACATCCAAACATCTTCATACCGCTACTTCACTTTGACGTATATGTTATTGGTAGGATTATTTATTTGCTCCTTTAAAAGTGTGTTACAAGAAGGTTCATTCTAAATTGTAATATGTGGTTTCCACCCTCCATGTCGAGAGCCCTAAGATTATTGTTTCAAGGGCGTAACCGGGACTCCCAGCCGTAAGCAGAACGGAAGGGCACCGTATGTCATAGCATCTATAAGGATTTCTACACGTATACGAACCCATGCATGTATTAGTTAAGCCTAGGATTAAGTTTTCTTCCTATATTGTTTGTGTGCCCCATTATGTTTCCGAATAAATAATTTTTCTTTCTTTCTTTCTTTTCTTTCTAACCCTATCTGTATTCAAATTTGAGATTAACCCTTTTATTTACGTGTGGGACATCCGTCCTGGATGCTATATGTCGGACTCTTACCGACTAAAAACCAAGACGCTTCTACCTACTGCTTACGGTTGTGAGCCCCGGGTAAGTCCTCGGAAGGATGACCCCAGTCTCTGAGAATTATCCTTGACTTTAAGTGAACTGGCTTTCAGAACAATAAAAGCACTATCTAAGGTAAAACCAAGTTAAATTTTCCATTTAAAATGTGCGTGTTTATTAACAGTAGGTAGCAGTGAACGTGGCCACTAAATATGGTCAAGGTTGGAGAATAAATGCAAGTCTTAAGTATACCTGCACTCATAAAAATGACATTAGCAATGTTTTTGCGATTATTTCCCACGGTCCAGCTTTGCAGATCACCGGGGTGTTCCGAAGTAAATATTTTTTTACAACTAGGTACTCGCCACATATAAATTTATCAAAAACTTTTAAAATGTCTATGGCCAGCGACTGTTAGCTCAGCACTCCATGGACGCAGGTGCCGGGTTCATAGCGTGGTATAGTACTACTCGACCAAGCAAAGTAGACGACTCAAATGCGACAAAAAATCTATAGAGATTTTTTGTCCAGAACTAAATTTACGAAAACGGGTACATGAGCTCGGTTTGCACCCTTGCGGACGGTACTAAGGCTATTCCGCTACCTAAGGTAGGGTGCAGGCGGTAAGGTCATTCCACGCGTTGATCTAGAACGCTTGGTCGAGTAGTAGGTACATGGGGGAACAATGTGTGGATGTCTGGGACTAGCTACCTATTTAAGTAGGTTAAGAGTGTTCACTTTATGACGTGTGAGTGCTAACCTTAATTCAATTCAAATTTATGTGTTTGACCTAGGTAGTAGTGCTGTATATTTTTGGTCAATTTAATTGTATTTTTTTGCTTCAAGATATTGTTGTGAACTTGTGAGTTAAATACGGGAAATAGCACAGTTGACATTTTATCATGAAGTTTTTGAACATCTATTGTAATCTATAATCTTTAACTATACTAAAACAGTAAGCCGGGCGGGAACGGGAGAGAACTCTCCTACCCGAGTTCCGCAGTCAGCGGCTTGGGCGCCGCCGACGTGTCTTCGCCGAGGACTATCGGCCTCCATGACCGGGGGCCTGAGGACAGTGAGAGGGTCGCTCACCGTCCTTACAGAAGCAGGCCCATGACGGCAGCGTGACGTGAGAAATTCACGCACGCCCCCCCTTAGAAGCGGGATCACACCCGAAACCCCCCGGAAGACGCGGGATAGCACCCGAACCACCCCTTAGGCGAGGCCGCAGTGGTGGCCGTGGGTCTGTTGGCAGTCCTGGGACATCCTTCCGAGGGCTAACCCGGGACTCCCAACCATAGGCTGTTGGGCGTAGCATGAGGTTTTTTAATCGGTAGGAGTCCATGTCCATAACATCCATGAGGATTTTCCCTCACGTTTAAATATAAAAAAAATAGTAAAGCCGTAACAAAGCAAAAAATAAGTGCAACGTATTGTAATTAATACTTGAGACTATTGTCGATTTCCCTCATACCTATTTTATAGAGCATTAAGGCAGAGTTTCATATTTCTACTATGATTAACAGATTAAGGTGGCAATCAAGTATACGGCCCAGCAGATAGTTAGTGTTTCTGTTTACCATAACCTATGAATATTTGTAGCGAAACAAAATTTTAC
This sequence comes from Miltochrista miniata, assembly GCA_933228765.1. Taxonomy (NCBI): domain Eukaryota; kingdom Metazoa; phylum Arthropoda; class Insecta; order Lepidoptera; family Erebidae; genus Miltochrista; species Miltochrista miniata. Next base: position 35,508,223 of record OW121758.1, on the reverse strand, counting down.
ACAATAGTTGTGTACCATTCTATTTTGATACATTTGCATCCTTTTAAATTCAAAGTGGTTCTTTAAAACTATGTATTATCGGTTTCTGACACGAATGCTCTGTCAAGTAAAAACGCATTCACAAACCAAGGCTTTAATCTCTCATAGCCAGTTTACTTTCAATAATATTTATCGTTTGTCACGGTTTCTATAGAAACTAGAGCACATTAATCCTTGGGACCATTCCTTACAGAATTAATGGTGGTAATACACGAATTTACAACCACTAGGTACTAATATTTTAGTTGCTTTTTGCTAAGACCTACTAAGGTAGCAATTTTACTAAGGTTGGCGTTAAGATCTCTGCTACAACTAATTCTTTTTTGAGCACGATAACTTGTTGAGTCAGAATTCTTCCGTAATTCGGTGGCAAAGTGGTTATGGCATCCGCACGGTATGTGAGAAGACACAGGTTCGAATCCTGCTCGAAACCAATTATTTTTCCATATTGAAAGTTGTAGAGTCAGGACGTCTTATTAATACAGTTTTTACAATAGTCATTGTATTAATTTTTCCTGTTTTTCGTCATTGTTGTTAAAGGGCAATAGAAGTACCTACATTATCTGTGAAAATTTCGACTGTCGAGCCATCACGTTCACGGTCGAACAGACGGACACCTGACCACGGATCTCAGTAATAGGGTCCCGTTGTTACCCTTTTAAATGGACCCCTAAAAACATTTGATGTATGACCAAGTAATTATACAAAAGTGCTCCAGGATGACTAGTTTCATGTTAAAAGTGAACTTAAAGAACGGGGAATTCAGAATAAACACAGTTTCCCAGCTTTAAAATCTTTTGGAAATAAATTCATAAGAATGGTTTAAAACATTTTTTTCAATAATCAAATATCCTTGCCTTGGAGTCACGCTACATTGTTGTGCCAGTTGCGTTCGAGACTATGGGCAGTTGGGGCATTGAAGCTTAAAAAAATGTATGGCATTGAAGCTAAAAAATTTGTATCAGATATTGGCCCAGTAGGCGATAAAACCGCTGACTCTCGCTCTGGCTCATACCTGGTGCAAAGGTTAGCTATTGCCATCCAGCGCGCTAATGCAGCGAGTGTTATGGGCACCTTTGCATCGGATGCGAGCCGGAGTGGGTTATTTAGCTAACAACATTTTGTTAGCTCGATATTAATTTATTTTTGACATCTTTATCTGATTTGACTTTTATTGCCAATAATAATCAAATATTGTAGGTACATAACATATCAATTAAATGTAATGGATCGCGCGTGATTCAGAAGAACTATACCTATTTTGATTATTATTACATCACAAAATTGATTGATATATTGAGTTATATAAATTTTGATTGGTCATTCATATTTTATTATGTTGGTTTAGCTAAGTTTTTATAAAAAGTTGTAGCAAAGACTGAGACTAATACAACCGTTAAGAGCCCATATGACGCCAAATAGACTATTAGATTGATCTAGATCTCAGGACTCGTGAGGTCTACTGAATTCAAATTTGAACACAGACAACTTCAGTTCATTAACTAAAAACGCTCTAGGCTCGAAACACGATTACTGATAAAATCCTCGATAGATTTTTGTGTTGAAAATACCTCGATTTTGTGAAACTTTAAGCTAGATCTCGTATGTTATGGGTTGTTTTATAATATAAAATATATATTTATAAAAAAGACAATTGTAAAATCTTCATTTGCACTAGAGCATTTTTTTCATATTGGTTATAGTTTTTTTATAATTAATTTATTTCGTTAAAAGCGATCGCATCTCTTTCTTGCACGCTAAAATGGATATCTGCTATCTGCTTTTAACAATTTGGCGTCTGGTAGGCTCTTAAGTACAATGTGCATATTTTTGAGAAGGTCACAATTTAGTAAAATTTCCGAGTATATAAAATTTTACTATGACGAGTACCCATAGAGATTACCTATTTATAATCTGGATCTAAGCTCCAATCTGTTAAGCGGTAAGAAATTTGTTGGCTTGACGATATCTATACTTCTATACTAATATTATAAAGAAGTAAAGTTTGTGTGTTTGTTAAATTGTAATCTCGGGATCTACTAAACCGATTTTAAAAAATTTTTCACCAATAGATAGCTACGTTATTGTGGAGTGTCATAGGCTATATAGCGCACAACGAATAGGAGCGGAGCAGTAATAGTAAATGTTTCAAAAACGGGGGAAAAGTTATTCCTTTTGAGAGCTTCGTTGCGTGTGCTGCGTAAATATTAGGTGCTTACATATGAAATTGGCGTTTTGTATAGGAGGAACAAAAAGTCGAATATTTTTAAATATAATATATTTAATTAATCAAAGTATGAACCATTGTTTTCTATGCATTTTTGCCATCTCATAGGTAGTTCATTGATCCCTTTACTAAAAAAACCAGTCGGACGGGAATCAATAAAATCTGTGAAGGCGATTTGGACTGCCCCATCAGAGTTGAATTTTTTCCCTTGCAAGAAGTTGTCCAAATTTCGAAAAAAATGGTAATCTGTTGGAGCAAGATCCGGGGAGTACGGAGGATGTTTTAGACATTCCAATTGAAGCTCTTCTAATTTGGTAGCCGTCTGTTGTGCAGTGTGTGGTCTAGCGTTGTCGTGAAGCAGCAGTGGCGTGGAGCGATTGACCAGCCTAGGTTGTTTAGCCGCTAGCTTTTCCAGCATGGTTTGCAATTGCTGACAATAGACATCAGCCGTAATAGTCTGGCCAGATTTGAGAAAACTGTAATGAACAATACCGGCACTAGTCCACCAAACGCTTACAAGTCACGCTTTTTTGGGGTTAATTTTCGCTTGGGGCAGGATTTGGCTGGCTGGCCAGGATCCAACCATTGCGCTGAGCGCTTTCGATTATCGTAAAGAATCCATTTTTCGTCACAGGTAATGATTCGGTTTAAAATACCTTCATTATTGTGCCGGTTCAGTAATGTAACGCAGCAGTCGACGCGCTTTTGCCGGTTTGCTTCAGTCAATTCGTGAGGTACCCACCTTTCAAGCTTTTTAATCTTCCCAATTTGCTTCAAGTGAATTAAAACAGTTTTATCACTAACACCGCAGCCTGCAGCTAACTCGGACGTGGTTTGCGATGGATCCGCTTCCACAATAGCCTTCAATACTTCATTATCAACTTGAGTCTCAGGCCGTCCACGGGGCTTGTTCTGCAGGTCGACATTTCCTGAACGAAAACGTTGGAACCAAAAACGAACTGTGTTTTCTTTTGCAACATGACCGCCATACACATCATTCACCCTTCTAGTCGTTTCCGCAGCACTAGTGCCACGGCGGAACTCGTACTCGTAAATAATGCAATATTTTAAGTTTTCCATTTTGTAAAATGAGTGACGCAAACAGAAAAAAACAGAAGAAAAAAACAAATGAATGACGGTCATCGAAGGATAAATACATGAGTAAATAGCTGGGAAAATTTGAATTTGGAATTCCTTACCAAAGAGGAGAAAATCGTAATTAAAGTGGCCAGTACGAAAAACGCCAATTTGATGTGTAAGCACCTAATATTTATAGTTATATATCAATTTGACTGCCTCTGTGGCGTAGTCGGTAGTAATACCGCCTGCGGCGCTGGAGGTCGTGGGTTCGATTCCCACCGGAGACAAATATTTGTGTGACCCATAAATGTTTGTCTCAAGAGTCTGGGTGTTTCTATGTATAATATGTATGTATTTAAAAGTATATAAGTATTAATATCCGTGGTCTGATACCCATAACACAAGCAGGTTATTCCTAGCTTACTTTGGGATCAGATAGCGTTGTGTGAGATGTCCGTGTCCGTGAGTTATGTAAAAAATATGTACTAAAAAATTGTTTCTCTTAAAAAAGTTCAAAAAAAATTGTGCTATAGCATGTGTCTATCTTAGGGTTGGTGCACAATAACCATTTTAATGGCAATCAATTTTTTTCTACAATAATGCCACGGGATACCTCTTTCATAAACGAAATTGTTCTTAAAAATAATGCAACGGGAATACACGCGACGAGAACCTTTCTCTCTCTCTCTCTCTCTCTCACGTAGTATTGAATATTAACGACGAGACGCTACGGGAGTAAACGCAACGCGACGGGAGTAAATGCGACGAAAGAGAGAAAGAAAAGAAAAAGAAATTTATTTCACATAGGCATTTACAGATGCTCTTGTAAAACGTCCAGAATATAAATCAAAATCTACCACCAGTTCACAACGCGACCCACCTGAGAAGAACTGGCAAGAAACTCAGCGGGTTATTCTTTTTAGAGCTCTATTTACAAAATGAATCTAAAAACTATGCATTTTAACAATTTTTTGAGAATCCAGTAGAGCAGGTCATTTTCAGGCTTCTCCATCCAACAAATAATCACCAATTGTATAGTAGCCCCTGCAGTACAATTTACTTTTTACAACCTTTTTAAATTTATTAAGGGACATACTTTTAATTTCGTCTGGTAGCCTGTTGTAAAAGCGTATACAGTTACCCATGAAAGAATTGCTGATTTTGTGCAATCTGCTATGATAAACAGCAAGGTTACTTTTATTTCTAGTGTTGACATTGTGTCTATCACTTAACTTAGCGAAACTATGTTTTCTTTGTACGTACATCAGATTCTCAAAAATGTATTGTGATGCTACTGTAAGAATTTTAACCTCTTTGAATTTCTCGCGCAGAGAGACCCTTGGACCTAATCTATATATAGCTCTTATGGCCCGCTTTTGTAAAATAATTTTTTTATCTATATCTGCAGCATTGCCCCACAGTAGAATACCGTAAGACATTGTGCTATGAAAGTAACTGAAATAGACTATTCTAGCCGTATCTACATCCGTCAAGTGCCCTATCTTTTGTACAGCAAATGCTGCTGAACTTAATCTATTTGCTAGTTTAACATATGTGGACCCCATTGTAAACCAGCATCGACCGTTAACCCTAGGAACGTCGTTGATTCCACAAGTTCCAACACCCGACCATTAAGTTGAACATTGGTTTCTGACTGTGTTACATTAGGCAAGGTAAATTTTATGCATTTAGTTTTATTATCATTCAGTCTAAGATTGTTAGTGTTAAACCAATGAACCACTTTCAAGATTGCGTTGTTGACATCGTCATAGTTATATATTTGTCTTTTAACTTTGAAAATCAAAGAAGTATCATCTGCAAACAAAACAATCCTGTTGTTGTTGTCCCCCACGTAAAAGGGTAGGTCATTAAAATATATAAGGAATAAAAATGATCCGAGTATTGAACCCTGTGGGACGCCCATAGTAACTACAGAGCCCTCTGAGCGTGTACCATTAACATCAACCCTCTGAATTCTATTGTTCAAATATGAAGTCAGAAGATCGAGAGCCTTGCTTCTTATGCCATACGACGGGAAGAGGTAATACTCTCTCTTATGAGGCGCAAACGAAGTTGCGCGGGTCAGCTAGTTTTTTATATAATTTTGAGTTAAGAGGTCAATGAGCTACAGAACTCATGAAAGAAGTTAGAAAAGTCATCAAGCAACCTAAATATTAGTGATAATGACATGTGTGTGTTGCACTCAAATTCAAATGTCAAATCAAAGGCAATCTTTGCCAAAAAGTCACAGGGCTAAGGTATATTTGTAGTACCTGAAAATTATAGATCCCTATATTGGTACTCATTTCAAATAATGCTTTTGTAAATAGACCTTAAAAGTTCCGCAGGGTTTCCTGCCATTTCTTCTGGGTTAAAAGCAATTAAGCTTTTCAGAACCGCTTTAATTTATCTACTTACAAGCGTTAAAAAAAATTGTGACATGTCAGAGCATGTTTAGACATTCAACGACTATTGACCAAATTTAAATAGACGTTGCAAGTATCATAAATTAAAGTTATTTTTATTACAATATTTTACGAATATTTTTCAGCGCAATTTTACTTATATTTCCTCAGATGCATGAGCGTCGCATATTTCTTTATTGTAACTTTACCTAAGTTACAATCGTGCCCCTAGGCCCCTACCCGCAAGGTCGTTGAGTAACCTCCATTTCCTGCGTTTTATATTCTGTGCGTGATATAAATAATAAATACATATTTGTAGACATTTTCACACAGTCATCAGTCTAACCCAAATTATGTTAACGTAAGCTAGTGCCATGGGATCTAGACGACTGATAAACACACTTATAATTTCTAAACACATACGTATTTATCACACAAAGAGATTTGTCCTGGGTGGGAATCGAACCCACGATCTCCAAATCTGTAGGCAGGCACACTAACCACTGGACCACGACTCCACGAGGCCAGTCACATAGTTGCTCCAAAACGGTTAGACCGATCTAGATACGGCTTTTTTCTCAGGTTTATTATAAGAGGCACAGCGGCACTTTGCAACAGCACAGTCATTTTCAGCTATTTTCATTTCATTTTGCTATCTTGCAGAAATTACTGTCATTATAATCTCTAATTTCTGTTATCAACTCAGCCTAAGGTCCACTGCTGGTCGCATCCAGTCCCAGCCTGAGACCCTTACCAGATCATCGGTCCATCCGGTGGGTGGACGTCCTACGAGCTACGTTTACTGAGTCGCAGTCTCCACTCTAGAACTCGTTTGCTCCATCGGCCGTCGATTCTTCTACAGATGTGGCCAGCCCATTGACCATTAATGTGTTTATTCTGCGAGCTATGTCGACCACTCTGGTTCTCTGTCGAATAACCTCATTTCGGAGTTTATCCCTCAGAGCTACTCCAAGCATAGCTCGTTTCATAGCTCGCTGTGCAACTTTTAGGGCATTAACTAGCCACATCGTATTTACCTCGATTTCTGATAAAGTCATTCTAAATTTTGTTATCTCTTCTCTGGTCGTTTCTAGCACAACCTTATAGCTTAATTTGGGCATAACGCTGTGTATAAATGTCTCACATTATTTACTATTTATTTTATGGAATTATATCTCGGTCGTGGATTTTTACGATGATATTTTATAGCTTTTAAATGACATAAATAATTAAGAACGCATATTATTGGGGATGTGGTTCACTGTGTCATGGCGTTAGAATTCACTCGCAACAGTTATTGGTAAAGTTTTGATGGCTTACAAATAAACAGTACTACCCGTTCGCTCTAACTTTGCCGCTGGCGTAGAGGCGTATACCCGAATTGTTAATTAGAAGAAGTAAATTGACAGTAGCTAATGTCACTTCGTCATAGAAAATAAGCAACATAGTATGAAGAAGTGACATTAGTTGCTGTCAATTTACTTCGTCTAATTAAAAATTCGACTTTAGTATGGAGCCGAGCGGCAAAGTTAGAGCGAACGAGCAGTACATAATTTTATCTGCCTTGATGGCGCAGTAGTGGTATTATGCGACTGTCGTTGTCGAGGTTCCTGGTCAAATTTTTGTGATATCCGTTTATGTTAGTTTTTGAGTCTGTGTGTTATCTGCGTTATACTATGTATGTAATTAGGTTGATCAGCTCAGCTGTCAGATCCTAAAAGGGCTGTCTCTTCGAGCTAGAGAATCGCGGCAATATTATCATTGAACCACTTTCTTCTATCGTCAGAATGTGTATTGAAATAGATACCATAGTCTCGAGCGTAGAGATGGCTCCATAGCACAAGCTTATTTTAGCTAAATCTCTCTTGTATGGATGTCATGACAGACTCTTGCGAACCAAAACCACACGAAATCCTACTACTCCTTACGGCCGGTAGTACTGGGTATGCCCTCGGAAGGGTGTCACAGAATTCTCACCAGATCATAACTACCACTGCGTCCTACCTAGGGGGTTCAGAACTATCCCGCATCTTAAGGGGTTGTAGGGGTGTTATCCCGCATATTAGGGGGTGTGGCGTGCGTGAAACTCTGACGTCACGCTGCCGGCTTGAGCCTGTTTCTAACATGGGCTAGATGGCGCTAAAAACCTGTAATATGACGTAAATATTCTTACTGTTTACATTCAAAATGCAATAATTCTTGAAGATGTGGTTCACTGTGTCATGGCTTCAGAATTCATCGCATGAGTTGTTATTCGATAACTTACTTAATATATTGCATCAATAATATATGCGACAAAGATTAAAATCATTATTAAGAAAGCTATTGAGTAACTAGTTTCTTTTGGTAACGAATATACTAACAAAGTGATAACTAGATAGTGAATAGCCACTCAGCTACTTATAGTCTGCAGATAAAAAAAAAGCTCGATTTTTTCTTGATAACAAAATTTTTCAACATTAAGTATACCAATCACAAAATCAACAAAGGAATAATGTATGTAGGTAAATAAATCTTTGAACGTTTTGAGGTATTTAAAAAAAATACCAGCGACTCCAAATAAACAGTACCTAATTTTGACTGCACTGGCAGTTTCGAAATTTGGGTGTTTTCTATGTTTTATTTTGAGAAAATGATTATCAGTTGCCTAGATTTAGCTAGAAGGTGATATGTAAAATAAATGTCGCACAACATTTATTATATAATTTGTTTAGCACATTATATACCTATCACAATATGCTTAAAATATTATTAAGTAATTTCAAGACTATGTCCATGAATCCTTAACGATCTATTTCTTTACAAACCTTACGGATTGCACTGTATATTGCAACTTGAAATAGGTGTTGATTTCAAACAACTTACTTCATTAAATATTTTAGGGTATTGCATTGTCATAATTAGAAAAATGCAGTGGAGGCGAGTCAGAGCAAAATAAACATAATTGGTAGTCGGCGATATAGCCAATGAGTATGAATATGTGTGCAATGTGTGCAGGTGTCTATCTATTACTGAAATGCAACGCTTTTAACTCAGTGAGAATTTAATTTTTAAAACGATAAAGTCCGGATTTCAGTGAAACTTCTCTAATCTCATAACTAAAGTCTTTATCTCCTAGCTTCCAATCTATGGATATGGCTGGATAACTTATAGTTATATCTAATCAACATCATGGTGAAACCATTGGACCTTGAAACTTGAAATTTGTAAGGTAAGTTATCCTAAAGCAAGTAACAGCAAAAGACCCTTATTTTTATTTAACGTGAGTGAAAATTCTTCATGGATGTTATGCCGGACTCCTACCGACTAAAAAACCTCACGTGACGCCCAACAGATTACGGTTGGGAGCCCCGGGTAAGCCCTCGGAATGATGTCCCAGGACTCCCAACAGACCTACGGCTACCACTGCGGCCTGGCCTAGGGGGTGGTTCGGGTGCTATTTCGCGTCTTTGGGGCGTTTTCAGGTGTCATCCCGCTTCTTGGGGGGGACGTGCATAAATCTCTCACGTCACGCTGCCGTCATGGGCCTGCTTCTGTAAGGACGGTTAGCAGCCTCCTCACCGTCCTTAGGCCCGGTCATGGAGTCCGATAGTCTTCGGTAAAGACACGTGTCCATTTCGATTGCTCGGCCAATATGTCGTAGAAAAAAGAAACTTATGTCAGCATTTCGAAGGAATTCGTAGAAAACGAACAGTGAAAACCGCAAATTCGAAGAGTCAATATTTAGAAAGTTATAAGGGTTTAACCGTGGCCGCGCAGTCCGCATGAATTCAACTGCGCGGCCACCAGTTCTCTTGCACGGAGCTACGTACAAGTCTAATTCTTTTTGCTAATCACTGATACGATTTCGAAGAAAATGTAGATTATAAAAATAAAGCCCTACTATTTGAACTTCACAACATACGGCACTCCAAAGTTATGGCCGCGCAGTCCGCACAATGCGAACCGCGCGGCCACGGTTTTTCTTAAATGGAGCTTAAACGGAGCTTAGTAGAAGTCCCATTCTTTTTGCTAATTACAGATACCATTTCGAAGAATATGTAGACAGTATGAATAAAGCCTCAAATTAAGAACTAAATGACGTATAGAACTTAAAACCTATAATCGAAGGAAAAAATAGGGTGACCAAGATTTATAGTGTGTGAATCCAGGCTTTTTACTATTTTAATATCATAGTGTAAATATATTTATATAGCAAGTAGCTTTTCTTGTAAAAAGAGCTACTGATTGTTTCAATTGAATTCCAATTCAATTCAATTGAGAATTAGTGATTCGAATTAGTCTTACGAAAATGTGCTTGTAAGCTTTTAAGTAAAATAGGTTTATTAATAAGAAAACATATTTGCTGGCGATTGGCAATCATTCATTCTACATGGCGCTGTGTGAAATAGATATTCCACTACATTTAATATTGGTTTTTGGTGCAGGACCTCCTCACTCCCTCTTAATCTTAACTAATCTTAACTTAATCTTAACTTAATGTGATTATTGGGTGGAAAATGCTGTTTCACTCCCTAGGGAGGGAAAAACTCATACTTAACTACAAATTACTTCCCACCTAAGGGCCGGAAAGAAACTTAAAATAGAACTGCTGTCAGGTCCGCTGTGAAGAGTTTTATGTAAAAAAAACTAATTTTAAAAAATGCTGCGGCCATGTGACTTTCCAAACAGCCAGTGTGCAGTGTGAACTTAGCGCAAATTTCTTAGAGCGGAATAAGCTGCAACAATTAGCCCCCTTTAACACGGACCTGCTGCCGGTCTTCCGCGGTGAGTTCCATATTTAAAATTTAAAAAGTCGACATGAATTGGCGGGATATTACACTCTGTTAAAACTAGGATGATAATTTTGACAACTCTAAATAGGACACCCCATAGTGTCCAATCGTTAATGAATCTATTCGATTATCGATTGCGTAAAAATTAAATCGATAGTTACAAAAAAACGGTTTTTTATTATTTTGGGTAATTTGGTAAATATAATTGCATTATTATTGTTTGTATTATACTTAGCTAATCATATTACAAAAAAATACTGTAGATACCTACTTATTAACATTACTTGCATTTAAATAAATATACATGAATTCGATTTATCCGAATTATTTGTTTGTGATCGATTGTGCGGTATTGTTGGAATACGCTTCACTAGGATAAGTGGGCGGTACTCGTCTATGTGCTACGTTAATTTTTTGAAGTATACTTGACATAAACAAATCCGATACTTCATAGGCGTGAGCTGTCAAAATTATCATCCTAGTTTTAACAGAGTGTAATATTATTATCTGTTATTTATCTGTCTGTGACAGAATTCATAAAAATAGGTAATAATCTTTTATGTTAAGATTTGAATATTATTACTTTTACTTTATTTTTCTCTTATTCGAAATGAAAAGTAGAGTGTTTAACACGGGCAAAAGAATCAATTCCGACTCGGACTATAGCCGGTCTAAATACCTCGGGAATTGATTCTTTCCACCCTGACCTCGGTTAAAAATCTACTATTTTATTTGTAATCTTACTATTACGAAAACGAATTGTGAATTTTAAAATATGTGATTTATTGTTTATAGTAAGTATTAATATGTTTTATCTATTTAAATATCATTTATTTTATTGTAATAGTTGTGAAAGAAGCTTTATTTATCTGGCTTATTTACATTTCCGGCATTATTAGCTATTTTTAACATTTAAGTAGCTAAATGTCGGTGCCAGAGCTGAGGTCAGTGATAAATCACCTTGCACTTTAACTCTTCATGTTTTTTTTATATTCGGCTCGCCAAAATGATGCCGCCGTCCGATGGAAAGTCACAGCAACATCTAGCGATTGGGGGCCACCGTCCCAGTCTGCAAGACTATAGAAAGCGGCCCCCAAGTTGGCGGCCCTATGATGTGCCTCTTCACGCTCCGCCGAAGAACCCAGGATGGTAAGAGAAGGGAAACACGTGCGCTGGCAGGCCGTTCCAGTTTTTATGGTACGACAGAGAAACGATCTTTTGAATCGTTCAGTTGTAGCGAAGTAAGAGTGGCACCTCTGTCCAGCAGGCGTTGTTCGGGAAGGAGTGGGCGGGATTAGGTTGAAGAGTTCAGAACACTCACCGTGAAAGATACGGTAGAATGCAGCCAAAGACGCAATAGTTCTTCGCTGCGCTAACGGCCTTACCTTACCTTACCCATTATATAACAATATGTACCTATATTGTGATCATCACCATTTACTGAAATATAAATCAATCGATGAGTGTTTTTTTTCTTATCTTCTTATCTTTGACTGCCTCTGTGGCACAGTCGGTAGAGATACCGCCTGCGGCGCTGGAGGTCGTGGGTTCGATTCCCACCGGAGACAAATATTTGTGTGACCCATAAATGTTTGTCTCAAGAGTCTGGGTGTATCTATGTATAATATGTATGTATTTAAAAGTATATAAGTATTAATATCCGTGGTGGATCGTGGATACCCATAACACAAGCAGGTTATTCCTAGCTTACTTTGAGATCAGATAGCGTTGTGTGAGATGTCCGTGAATATTTATTTATTTATATCCTAGAAGTAAACTTCTCTATTCAAATTCAAACCAAGGGACTACAACTATTTGCTTTTTACGATTAAAAGTATAGCAATATACGTGACATTAAAAAGTCTTATTAACCGACTTCAAAAAAGAGGAGGTTCTCAATTCGTACGCTATGTTTTTTTTATGTATAAGTATTACGTGATAGCGGCGCCGATTTTGATTTTTTTTGTTTGAATGAGGTTACTTCTGAGGTGGTCCCATATCCAGGGTATCAAGATCTGATGCTGGGATCCAGGAGAAATCGAGGGCAACCACCGAAAATTGTTGGGACAACTAGTGCGTTTGCTAACTTTTTGATTAAGTGCTTTAATAAGTAAGTATACCTACTACAATTTAACAAAGGTCTGGAGTCGATATGATGATGGAACCGAAAGACAGTTGAGGGAATTTCTTAACGATTTACAGCAGTTACCTTGTGTTTCGGCTTGATTGATTTGTGTTGATGAGAACTTTACACCTAGATAGATATACTTATCGGTCTACCCGTCACTTAAAATAATAATAAAAAAATAATTAAACAATAGAACCGACTTCATACAAATCCTTAAAAATAAAATATACCTAGCACATAGTGATATGTATTTTGATTTATCAGATTTTATTCAATTTAATTAAAGTTGTTGCCATTAATAATACCTACCTACCTATACCTATGGGTTTACTTGGCGCCGACTTCAATATGATATTGAATAAAATCTGGTAAATCAAAATAATAGCTTTGTGCTAGGTAAATATTTTAAAGGATTTGTATGAATTCGGTTCAATTTTTTTTTTGGGAATATCTCGTCGACGCAACGTAAATCATGGTCACCCTTCTTTTAACTCGAGTTACAGGGTTTAAGTTCTGTAACTCGTGATTTTCAAGCATTAGAACTTCATTCATGATATCTACATATTCTTCGAAATCGTATCAATGATTAGCAAAAATAATGAGACCTCTACCAAATTCTGTTTTAGCTCCACTTTAAGAAACACGTGGCCGCGCGGTTCGCCCTTACGTAAGTGCTGTAGAACGAGAAGTTCAAACTTTAGGGCTATATTTTTCAAATCTACTTTTTCTTCGAAATCGTATCAGTGATTAGCAAAAAGAATTAGACTTCTACAATGCTCCGTTAATGAGAACTGGTGGCCGCGCGGTTCGCTTTATGCGGACTGCGCGGCCATAACTTTGGAGTGCCGTATGTCGTGAAGTTCAAATAGTAGGGCTTTATTTTTATAATCTACATTTTCTCCGAAATCGTGTCAGTGATTAGCAAAAAGAATTAGACTTGTACGTAGCTCCGTTCAAGAGAACTGGTGGCCGCGCAGTTGAATTCATGCGGACTGCGCGGCCACGGTTAAACCCTTATAACTTTCTAAATATTGACTCTTCGAATTTGCGGTTTTCACTGTTCGTTTTCTACGAATTCCTTCGAAATGCTGACATAAGTTTCTTTTTTCTACGACATATTGGCCGAGCAATCGAAATGGACACAAAGACACGTCGTCGGCGGGGCGCCCCATTCGCCGCGCCGGCGGAACTCGGATGGGAGAGTACTCTCCCGCTCCCGCCTCGCTGCATCTTTCACAAGCATGCTGCTTGCAGCAGCAATAGACACTCACTAAAAATATTACTCAAAGATTCACCTCTTAATGGGGTTAAATAAGGGATTAACCAATATTTAAAGTTAACAGTAAAATGGTGTTTGAAAACAGTTAGCTTGATTTTTCTGGAACGGCTAGAGTACCGTTATAAAACGCGGCGCAAAAGTTGTTTGATGTTTGCTACAAAGGGGAGGAGCGGGAGAGAAATCTTCTTCTCTAGTTCCGCAGGTGGCGTGGTTATTGCAGGCTGCAATGCGTCTACGACTACCGACCTCCCTGAAGAATGGCCTGAGATGACGCTTTTGTAAGAACAGCGGGCAAAGATGGTGGAGTGTCTCTTCACCCTTTAAAGAAGCTGAATTGTACAAATTTCAAAATGCAAATATATAGAGGTTAAACAGAGAGTATTATCACAGTTTAAACCGTGCAGAGATAAATCAAAATTTCAATAGCGTACTAAATAAAAATAAAATACATCGCTTCTGAGTTACGCATCATAACGTTAAAATATATTGACTTTTTGGCAAAAACTGGTTCTATCATTCAAATTCATGGGCCGAGATTCGCAAAAGCTATTAATAACATAACAGATGTGAATGAACTTATAAATAATCGTTTATTATGCCTAGACTTGTATGTTAATTGGTATAACTATTTGTGTGTTAGGTAAACATAGTTGTAGTGGTATTTTACCGTGTTACTCTGACTGATAAGTGTGTGATTGGGTTTTACCGAGACCTTTGAATCAGCCAGCCTCATCTGCAAGTGGTACAGACAGACGAAAAAGTCATGATGAAAAGAAAGAAGTCGACTTTATTACTAGTGAAATTTCCCATGGATGTTATCACCGGCTCCCGACAGACTTTATATACCATCGTATACTCTCTCCGCGGGTTTGGGTATTATCCTACTTCTTGGATTCTATCCAAATTATTTTAGGGTTGAATAGACATGCCACCTTCGTGGCCTACTTCTTTATAAACGGTGACCAGCCAACCCGCCGCTCTCAGACCCTCGGTGATGGAAGGCAGACGCCTTAACAAATCTCGTACATACTCATCAAGCTGATTTCCTCTATGCTAAAAGAACGGTTTGTTTCTCTAACTTAACCTATTTCCAGTTGATTCTAAACCCATAACTGTTGCAAAATTTAATAAAAGCCGATCCCGCGACTTCAAATCCAGGTGATTATTAGTTTTGATTTTTTATTTATAGCATCAATAGGAGCGACTGACGTCGGACCTCGATCAGCTCGTAAGGGTGCCTGGATTATTACTCCGTCCACAAATATTTATTTTTTTCATCTTTATACCACTTCTGTTCTAATTAAAGGTAAATTGCTCGAGCAAACTGACGATCAATCATATTATGGGTCCTGAAGAAGTGTTCTAAAGTGCTGTCACAAGTTCCTATTAATCGATGATTGATCGATATATAGTTTGTTCACGTAATCGTGTTTAAATAGAACAACACGTAAGATCAAGAAATTATAAACTGATATCATAGGATGGCGTTTATCGAAGACCCGTTTTCTTAGGGATATCGACATTCTTGCAGTATCAGAGCAAAAAAAAACAGAAATTTAGGTCTTAGTAGTTACAATGAATTGAAAGGGCCCAAGTCCAGCAATAAAATATCGTATCACGATACTGCTAGACTCAAAATAATATAGGTATGTAGGCTTAAACCAATATTATTTTGAGTGAGGTCATTCACCTTAATCTACATCAACACTAATATTATAAAGAGGAAAACATTTTTGTTTGTTTGTAATAAAAGAACTAAAATAATATGGTGCTTTCCATATTCTGATACGTTCTGTCTCAGGTACGTTCTCGGAAGGATAACCACAGCTCCCGAATATTGGATGTAGACCGAGAGGAGGTGATGTAAACTGAAAAAAATCAGCCCATATTTTAATTAAATATTCAGAATTCAGGTAATTATTTTTTTTTACACTTAATTACAATTTTTTAAAATTTAAATAAAATAAAAAAAAATTACGATTAATGGAAGTACCATATGAAAATATTATGTTTGTTTTGTTTGTTCGTTTTTACAGCTTTGTTTTTCTATTTCACAATTGCGATAAAGTTGCGAGACCCGTTTATTTAATAATCGAAATCACTAACAATTTTTATTAGAAGAAGCGGGAAAGGAAAGATTGGATTAACTTTTTAATAATAGTGATGTTATTGACATATTTTAAAATTTATATAATTTAGTACATTTAAAATTTCATGCGGGTACAGTCGCAGGCATCACCGAGTATTTTATTTTTAAGTAAATTAAGAGCGTAAAATAGTATTCGGTAATTACCATTTTTTGTGTCAATGAATCAGGTTTGTGGTCTGAGACTTAAGAATAAATATAGTGTGATGTGCTCTGAATATTTCAGTATTACGAAACTTTGCACACAATCAATATCTTCACCGCGTTAGCACAATATTCATTTTAAAAAATTCCAACCATTATAATATATTTAAATAAATAATATCTATGGCTCAAAAATTGTGGTCCATAAATTCCAGTTGACATTGAATTGTATATCTATGACAATCTAGGATGTATGGTAACATTTCATCTTCATGAAAAAAAATACACACATAGAAAGCCCACACACACAACGAAAGCGTTTGCAACATTCGTATACACGAAACTACTTGCATGAGGTATATAACCAGGTAACTGCCGAGTTTGGAATACACTCACGGCGTAACATTCGCTGATCAACAAGCGAAGCGATTATGAAGCTACTGGTTAGTAAAAAAAAATCTAGTGACAGTGTTTTGTGTGTGTGCAATCGGATGTCAAGTGTCAATGTGATATTTAAAAGTGGAATCATCTTGTTTTATTTTTAAATTTACAACGCCAAGGCTTATCGTACATTGGGATTAATCGAGATGAAATCGATAGTTTTTACAGTGAATATGAGTAACTGGATCGATATTACGTAAAACCATTTCCTCATTCACATAACTTGTAGTTATGACTTGTCCCACAATGCTCGGAAATTTCTTGTGTTCACTTCCAATAAGATTTCTCTGGTTCAATTTAATTTCCCTTTTCATTAACTGTTTCTTTTTACTGTTACATTAAACTTTTACTACATCTTCGTACGTAGGCATTTCGTAGAACTTAAAAAGTGTTTTGCTGAGAATTCAGAATGCTTTTCTTTTCATTTTCAGAGAACTTCCCTAGTCCTGGCCGTGGCAATAAGCCTGGCCACGGCAGAGGAACAGGTGGAGAAGGATACGAAGGCTGAACCAGAAGCAGCAGAAGAGTCAAAGAAACAAGACAAAAGAGGACTTTCAGAATATTACGGGGATTTTGGTGATGACGGTGCTGAACATTTTGGTGGACATTACGGCGGTGAAAGTGGGGGTGATGCAGGATCTTTGGGTGAAGCGTCGCATCATCATGAGCATCACGTGAAAACCATTACTGTAGTGAAAAAAGTAGAAGTGCCTTACCCTGTTGAGAAACACATTCCTGTTCCAGTAGAAAAGAAAGTGCCATACCCCGTCAAAGTGCATGTACCACACCCCTACCCCGTCTACAAGACTGTCCACTACGAAGTGAAGGAAATCGTTAAAGTACCAGAATACATCAAAAAACCGTACCCCGTAACGAAAGAAGTACCTGTACCAGTGAAAGTTCACGTCGAAAAACCAGTCCCGGTTAAAGTGTATGAAAAGGTCCCCTACCCAGTTGAAAAGCATATTCCAGTACCAGTAACAGTCCATGTACCTCAGCCCTACCCGGTTGAAAAGAAGGTACCATTCCTAGTGAAAGTACCCGTCAAGGTACATGTACCTTACCCAGTGGAAAAGATCGTTCACTACCCAGTAAAGGTCCATGTCGATCACCCTGTACCTGTTCACGTTGATAAACCAGTACCCTATCATGTCATAAAGCATGTTCCTTACCCTGTTGAAAAGAAGGTACCCTACCCAGTAAAGGTACATGTCGATAACCCAGTACCCGTACATGTTGACAAACCCGTTCCATACACAGTCAAGGTGCACGTTCCAGCTCCTTACCCTGTGGAGAAGGTAATTCCTTACCCAGTGGAGAAGAAAGTACCTATTCCTGTGCATGTTCCCGTTGAGAAACCACATCCTGTGGTGATTGAGAAGCATGTTGCTCACCACGTGGAGAAGCACGTACCATACACAGTGAAGATTCCTGTGCCGATCGTACACCACGAAGAAAAGCATCACCATCACCATCACCATCATGAAGAATCTCATCACGAGCACAGTCAGGGTCACAGTGATAATGAAGGTTATGAGGGAGGTCATGAAGAGGGCCACTACCATCATGAATAGAACTGATCTCTGTATTATTCCTTTAGCTTTAATGTGTTAACTTGTTTAGTAATTGTTTAATTTTAATTATTTTTGTATGTGACTGTTAATGTGTACCTGTGACAATTGTAAATAGAAAACGAGAGTATTAAAAAAAGTGATATAATATTTTTAAATATCGTTTTATTACCCACAATATTTTCGTTTGTGAGTCAGTGATCTCTATCCATGTAAAGTCATTTATCAAAATTTGTTTAGTTATTTATAGTAAATTGGAAGCGTAACAAACTTTTTTTTTTCATTTCCTACATCTGAGCTTGTCATATAACTGTCCTTTTATATGGCTGTCAAAATGTAGTTACGATGAAAATTAAAAGTTTAGATAAGAAGGCTTTTAAAATAACCCCCGATAGGAATTCAAAATAAACAAGATTTTTGATGAATTGTCATTCTCTCATTACAAGTCATCATTGTCCAAATAATCAATCAGATCAGTATATTACAATCCACTGCCTCCCAATTTCAGCTCTACTATTGTATAGATACTTAGGTAGGTAATTGGTACGAGTATAACTATATTATTATCACATGTCGACTGGTGACCCAAGGATTGGCAGTTTTCTCTCTCAGCGAATAGGTATTGCTATTCAAAAAGGAATGCTGCTAGTCATTTGGGCACAATGCCACCGCGGCTTTATTTAGGTTTAGTTTTGATAGTAATAATGTAAATATATATGTAATAATTACGTTTTACTATATCACATAAACACAAATCAGTTTAGATTATATGCAAACTATATGCTCATTCTGTGGACCCTAGTAGGTCACCATATTTCAAGTTACTTAACTTAATATATTATTCAAACAGTACATAATTCTTTGTTCCAGTTAAAATAACCTCTAGAATTGTTTTGTAATTCTAATCACTTCGGTAAGCAAAGCCAACAATTACATAATCCCTCTCAGTTTAAGAGAAACCAGGAAAAATATTGTTATTCTAACAAGTAGTGTTCGCTGAGAGCAATTAATTTATTGGCAACAAAACATCCGTTACTTCCTTCATCTCGTTGTTTCAATAGAAACCAATACTCTAGAGGAAACAATAGATAATGTGTATTATTTTCTATTCCGTGATAATATTCATTAAGAAAGAAATTATGTGATTAGAAAACATTGCGGTTTGACAGGAGATGTAGTGAGTAAGATAGAGAAAGGGATGCTTAGATGGTTCAGACATGTTGAAAGAATGGATGAAAACAGACTGACAAAAGAGATTTATAAGACGTGTGTAAATGGACAATCTGGTAGGGGTCGACCGCGTCGCACTTATGTCGACCAAATTGGACACCTTTTGGAAAACGGCTAGGTCAAGAGTACCCTTAATCGGAGAGCATGTATGAAAACACTTATGAAAGTAGAAGAAGCGAAAATGATATGTGCAAGGATCGTGGCAAGTGGAAAGCCATAGTCTCTGCCTACCCCGTTGGAAAACAGGCGTGACGTTATGTATGTATGTATGTATATATTTTATCATCATGTCTAAAATATACATGACACCGAGAAAGCTTGACTATTATGTTCTTATATTGATTTAAAATATGTATGGAGCTGCGAGCAGTATTTGATTATGAACATCTTTGGTCAAATAAGTCATTTCATACAATTAATGTGGTGCCAAATATAGGGGATAAAAATAGGTATACGCATTTTCCGTTGATCACCGACAGAGTTACGAAACAACAAACCTAGATAAACGTACAGTTCTAGCAAAGATCTTATCGATTAATTCGGTTTAAAATTTCATTGCACTCATTTTCTTAGTTGTAAAAAACTTAGAAACATATACTATACCATGCACGTATATATTTCAGTCAGTAATAATAAACCCAAAATTATATGTAACGCATACCTACATGCATATTGCTTTCATAATTTAACCCAGTTATATATTACAATCTTAGATATCATTTCAAACAAGGCGCTATACAAACGAAAATATAACAGACCAGTGACTAGCGGACGTCACGCGGTTTCACCCGCGTAGTTCCCGTTCCCGTGGGAATACGGGAATAACACATAGCCTATGTTCACCGCAAAGAGTGTAGTTTCCCAATAGTGAAAGAATTTTTCAAATCGGTCAAGTAGTTCCGGAGCCTATTTGTTACAAACAAACAAACAGAAAAACAAATCTTTCCTCTTTATAATATAAGCATAGACTAGCGCTTGCCTCAGTTTTCCCTAACACGCTGCTGACCCTGTAAAAACCAAAAGGTTTTGACAGGGTTTTTGTTGTGAACGTTCATAGGCTGCAGTGACTACCAGTTCTTCTGGTGGGCCTAACTGACTAATACCGTCCGGTTCTCTACCACTGCCTATGGCCAGGAGCCCCAAGTAAGCCCTCGAAAGGATATCCCAGTATTCCTGACAGACTTTGGTTACTACTGATTAGGGATTAGGGTCACCCCAGACGCGAGATTGCCACCCGAATCATCTAAAACTCTCCTGCAAACCCTGGGACAACCTTCTTTTAGAGGGCTTACCCGGAAGTCTAGACTGTTGTGTAAGATATTGTGTGGTTTAAGTCGGTAGGAGTCCGGCATAACATCCATGTAGGATCTCCACACGATAAAAAGAGGAGTACTATTCCGTGTCTTCGGGAGTTGGTTCGGTGGTTCGGCATTTGACGACCTTTATATTTATCTATCCTTCCCACATCAGCACCGAACTACCCAATCGATTACGTTAGAAAGTTTACAAATGTAAATTATTTTATTACAAAATCTTAATATTACGTAGATTACCAAAAAATCATGGCGTGACATCAATATTGAGGTAATTTGAATATTGATAATGTTTTATAATATTTACTAGCTGTGCCTGACTTTGCCCGTGACATAGATTTACTTCTCATATAACCCGTAATGGCTTTATTTTATTTTTTCAATATGAGGGAAAATCCTCATGAATGCTATGCCGGACTCCAGCCGACTAAAAAACCTCAGATATCGCCCAACAGCCTATGGTTGGGACATTACATTTGTGGTTACTGCTCCGCTCCTTTAGGTTGCAGTGTGATGATATATATAGGCACAGCCTTTCGCTCATGGGCTATTCAGCAGTGAACGCAGTCTAAAGGATTTTTCTTCCAGAATATAATAAACAAAGTACTATACATGTGGCGTAGTAGCTCAGTTCTGTTCCGATAATTCTTTTTCGTTACAGTAACTGTTTGAAAAGCTTTTGAGTGTTGTCTATACTAATATTATAAAGAGGAAAGATTTGATTGTTTGTTTGTTTGCATCGAAAAGGCTCTAAAACTACTGAATCGATTTAAAACATTCTTTTGCTGTTGGGAAGCTACACTATTTTCGGGTAACATAGGCTATATTTTATTCCCGTATTCCCAAGGGAACTTCACGCGTGTAAAACTGCTTGACGTTCGCTAGTCACATAAAAAAGACAGTTATTTAAAATGTTAGAATTTTAGTGGCAACAGAAATACATCATCTGTAAAAACTCAACTCTCTAACTATAACGGTTTGTGAGATACAGTTCGGTGACAAACAGCGCGAGTGTGGCGCCTCTGGTGTTGCAAACGTCCATAGGCTGCAGTGACCACCGGTACATCTGGTAGGCCGTATGCTTGTCTGCCACGTTAGTGGTATAAAAAAAAAACAGACGGAAGTCTCAATAATAGGATTACTTTTTTAATACGGAACCCTAAAAAAATAAACATAAATGACACAATTATTTAAAAACTAGCTAATACCCACAGCTTCGCCCGCGTGAAACTTGTTTCCGTTCCCGCTTCTCGTGGAAACTTATTTCCGGGATAACAAGTAGCCTATATGTTATTCCAGACCATAATCTATCCCTGCACCAAATTTCAGCCAGATCCGTTCAGCCGTTAGAAAAACATCCACACATCCACACTCACAAACTTTCGCGGAATACCTTGAATCATGGCGCATTACAACATTAAAGGTGGACTAGAAATCGAACAAAAATTCTATGCCAATTGGTCCCATAAAGTCATGAATTGATTATAATTGACAGTTTTCATGTTGAAATATTGACTTTTATGTCATTTACATAAAGTACAATTCTCTTACCTTTGAGTAAAATTGCTGTTGGAGTGGGTACTTTTAGATTTGTGCGCTGGTTTTTATTCAGAGAAGGAAAACTCGATATGAAACCCGGCTGTCAGTAAAATGACAATCGTTAAGCCAAGTTGAAGCAGCTTGAAAAGTATCAACTGTGGGTTGTTGCAACCTGCGCTTGTTCTTTTCAACACGGCTATAGGCTCACCACCTATTACGTGGGACATAAAACTGTAAGGTGAAATATAGGCGTATACTATACCGCTGCCTACCCCTGCGATGATAAAGGTGTGACTATATATATGTATGAATATATGTACAACTCTCTCACCTTTAAGTAAAATCGCTGTTGGATTCAAAATGTCTATTTTAGAACTTGGATTGGCTGCTTTTGGATTTCTGCGCTGGTTTTATATTTCAACTGCTGCTTGAAGTTTTAACCTATCACCTTATCATGTTAGTAGTGAAGGATTTTTGTGTGGAAATACTCATGGATGCCATGCTGGACTTCTGCCGGCTAAAACCATAGGGTGCCTCATAATCTGCCTATGGCTAAAGCCATCGGAAGAGTAACCTCAGAGAGAAAAGAGGGGAAATTTGAAAAGGGAGTAAAACGCAAATTATCAAAAAATATTTTCATCACTTAATGCTGCCACATGCCGTATCAGGGGACAAAACAAGTGCAAATCTTTTTATTAAACGCTAGGAACCCAAGACGTAGATATCTAAAAATACATCCACTATAAAGCACATCAATTTACAACCCAGTCTAACTAAGTTACAACTAGAACTTGAAAATAATCACTTTGTATGCATATTTCTATTAACGCAGTCATAACCCATACATTAATGTCCTATAACGGCTAGTCGTTAAGGTTTACGTTACACAACCTTACGTAACCCATATCTCATCAGGTTCCACTTCAATCTACCTCACTTCCGAGGATCAATTAAACGCATTGGAGTATACAAATGCACAGATTATGCGTTTATGTACTAGAGAAATTATGCAGTGTAAAAGACATCAACGCGTGTGGGTTGTGTTTTTATTAGGATCAAAGGTGAAGGTAGGTTAAGTTCTTTTCCTACTATTTATTTATTTATTTATTATTAAAATTCCCTTAAAACCATTAAAGACTCAACTATTAAAGTAATCTTATGACCTTGGATATTTAAGATGAGTTGTTATTTTTGACATTAGTAAAAACATTAATACGCACGCTTGAGATTTAAGGAGTAACGATGTTTCCCTGTGATATGATAGTAAAACAAAACAAACATCGAAATCGGTTCAAAAACGACAAGTTCGGTGAACGACATTAAAAAAAATGGTCTAATTAAGTGAATTCCTCCTTTTTGAAGTCAGTTCAAAACCACTGAAATACGTGTAAAGGCGTCCATATAAAACGACAAATTCTGCAAGCTAAAAGACCTTAGACCTTAATATCTAGACTTACCTGATGTAGGGAATGTTGGCTGGAATGTGGTACTTGGAGCCGGGGTCGAAGTCCAGCTCAGAACGCAGAACTGGCGGCTTGATGCCCTGGTACTGCTCCCTAAAACAAGATATGCTGTCATTAATACTAGATCTTGCTCGCGGTTTCGATGAGAGTATTTGTGTTATTCCAGCCTGTAATCTATTCCTGAACCTATGTTAGAGGACAACAAACATCTTTACAAACTAAATATTATTTAATATACAGTGAAAAAAGACAACTTGGCCCGCAAGGATTTGAACCCGCAACCTTTGCCTAAACCAGGGCAGTGCTCTAACCACTTGAGCTAACGGGACCGTACTGACTCACTGCCCTGGTTTAGGCAAAGGTTGCGGGTTCAAATCCCGTGCGGGCCAATTTGTCTTTTTTCACTTTATATTAAATATTATGAAAAAGTCAGCATACTAATTGCTTCAAATATTTCAAACTTAATATTTCTTCAGCGGAAGACCTCGAAAGCGCCTAGGCAAAAAAAAAACAACCTGTGCGGAATCATATTCTTTATGTTTCAGCCAAAAATCGACAAGATACTTTTGTATCTAACGCGACAATAATCTTCACTCTTTTTCTCCCCCATTTTCCACCCTATAAAAACCTCTCGGAAGCGCTCGTGGCCCCGCGGACTCAGTGTTATGTAAACGATCACTGGAGTAAGCAACTTTCACTATGGCCGGTCCATGGATGGGTGACCATCCATGTGATCACTTTATGACATTTATTTGAGCGTTTCCGTGCTTCGGAAGGCACGTTAAGCCGTTGGTCCCAGTTGCCAGTAAAATGGCAGTCGTTAAGTCAAGTTGAAGACTTTATTTCAACAGCAGGCAGTCACAACCTGCGTCGGCAATACGGCTCACCACCTATTACGTGGGACAAATTATAAAAAAGGTGAAATGTGGGCATACAATATGCCTCTGCCTACCCCTTCGGGGATAAAGGCGTGACCATATGTATGTATATATGTAAAAACCCCTTGACAAAACCAAAGAACGCATGTGCCAAGTTTGGTGAAAATCAATAAAGAAATGTGTCCTCTAGACCAGAACTGACATACATACACCTAGACATACGGACGAAAGCAAAATCGTCCATACTGTCGTATCGGAGATTCTCGCTCGCTTCGCTCACTCGGTCAAAGACTATCGCTGGCTTCGCTCACTCAGTCAAAGACTATCGCTTGCTTCGTTCTCTCAGTCAATTTGTGGGATAAATATAGACGGTGCAAGATTTAAAAAAAATACCTACTGATTTAAATATTTTCTGGAATTTTTGTTAATTCTAAGATATTGTTCAAAATAGATTCAGCTGTTTCCTTCTTTTAGTATTTTTGTCATAGGTAGAACTATGTTTAGATTTTATTCATTATAGTTATAACATAAAACTCCATTCATGCCTCAATTTTAAATAGAAACTTTCTAACCGTGCTTATAGGTTTGAAAATAGAGCTTTAATTTGAATGCACTATGAAATAAATTATCTGTATATATCGTGCTAAGAAACTAGTGCAGCTTAACGGCTTAAGAACGAGTAAATCGAATTAAGAAAGTCTTTGTTAATTGCGTCTGTCCCTGCACTTATTTGAAACACACATTAAGGCTGTATGTGTAAGACATGTTATTTTAAAAATAGGTTGAATTGATCAAGACAAATGTTTTGAATTTATGTAACAGAATATGTTCTGTAATTGGACGGTTTTAGAAGCTGTTACATTGATAAGAGGTAGCGGAAGGCTAGGAAATAAATTAAAAAAATATCTAATTGGAAAAAAAGAGTTGTTTGTCTCTTTACATTATAATGATGAATGATCACGGATTTATGACATTTCCTTTCGATAATTATTAAGTCAATATAAAGGAGTTATGAGCGGCTTGAAATTTTTAACAAAAGATCGGCACCATTAATCTCTGCCCGTTTCTTCACGACAATTGGATCTAGCACAGCTAATGTAACAAATCAAGCAAACTTAAAGTTTTGAAAATCGTGTAGCATACCTACATAGAATACGGTAACTTCGTTTGACCAGAGGGAACACAACACAACAACCTTGGGACGCCTAAAAAATTTGGCACCTCTGGCTTCTAGTAAAAACTGCTTTCAGCGAAAAAGCCGCACTAAGTCAAAATTGCGTTTTATATGTATTTTGCAATAGATTGATTCTATTCTTGTCTGCTCAGTTATTAGTAAAGGAAAGAAAGGATGATTTTTTATTAAGATTTGTGAAAAAGCACTATCTATTTAATTAGTCTAGTAAAACGAAAATCACTATCGCTTCACGCTACGCTCAGACCACTCTCGCTTTCATCTCGAGTGAACTCGTTACTCGGAGTCAAGGCCGATCGTTGAGCGCTGACCGCAATGCCATCACTGACTAGACTAGTCTAGTTTCGTTATAATCTGTTTTGAAAAGGTTCGTAGAACCATGTTGTTTGATATTATTTTAATTAATATTTCACCAGCAATAAATTTTAGAACCTGTTTTAGCCCCAATGACTTTGTGTTTTGTAATCGATGACTAAAGTTCCTGAGTGATTGTTATTCTTTCACACTCTAACGTCTGAAGAAATTTGATACAATGCTAGATTATAACCTGGAATATGGCTGCTTTTTATTCAAGGAACAATTTCCCACGGGATGCAGGAATGGAACCAGCATTCCACACGGACGTAGCCGAAGGCGTCAACTAGTGAAGAGTAAAGTGACAATTTGTAGAAATTTTGAAATAATCGTCAATGAAAACAGCAACTGTCGTCCAGGGTGTTAAAGGGGAATAGGGTAAACGATGAGCTAAATGAACATAGTCGCGCAAATCAGTTTTCCGTAACATGACTGCCACACACACTTTTTTATTGATTCCGAATTTCCCAAGATGGTCTAACATATTAACTGCCTGGAGTATTTTGATGTAGGTACCATGGACGTTTGGAAGACCAGAGGCGCTACACAAGCGTTGCCGAGCCAAGTGCAGGTTGTGACGGCCCACTGTTGACATTTTTAAGCCGCCTAATAAAGCCTTCAACATTGTTTAACGATTGTCATTGATAATTGTGACTAACGGCTTAGCGTGCCTTCCAAAGCAGAAAAAAGTTCGCAAATAAATGTCACATAGTTCCACCTAGCCAACCCATCCAAGGACAGACCATACTAAAAGTAGCGTACTGCAGTCATAGCTTACAAAACACCGAGTCTGCGGGAACACCAGCGCTTCACTGATATTTTATTAATAGAAATTCTTTTATGAATTGATCTACTATCATCAGAATGACAAATGAAAACATAACGTCTATGTAACGTACGTTGTAATGATCTAAGCACAAAATTAAAAAATAAATAAATGTCAACATTCAAAAACTTCATGTTAATAATGATGACACGAAAAAAAGTATCATTGCTCAATGAGCCACAATTTAGTTACTCGTATATTCTCATTACCAACATATTTCCAAATACCTATAATTTCATATCAAGATAATTCTCAAAGCCGCAATTCTAATCTCTCTATACAAATAAAATTGACGTGTCTGTTTGTAATTTTCAAAGGGATATTTTTAAATGCACATCTGTTTAATTTTTCTGCACACTAGGTAACTCCAGTATTTTACTGAATACAAACCAGAAAACTAAATGCAGTGCAAAAAAACCAATTGCTTAACTAAAACATGTCCTACTGAAAAAACTTAAATATTACTCAGAACGAGATGACCTTTTAAATCGCATTCACACCAAAAATGTGGTTCGTACACCGAATATATGATTTGTAAAACAGAAATGCATTATTAGTGTGCAAGTCAGTATTTTTGGTTTAACTTTAAAATATTTAGTTCGGAAAAAGGGAATATACAGATATCGATTTAAATACATGCCATTTTCAAAATTAAATAACAACTTTTCACTATGAAATTATATAGGTATAACTACGGTACTTACACAAAAAGCTATTTTTATAATTTTATTCTATGTCTGTCTGTCTGTTCCGACTAATCTCTGATACTGGGCTGATTTTATAAGGACTTCCCCAGGCAGATAGCTAATGTGATAAGGAGTAACTTAAGTCACTTATCGTAACGATACGATTAAAGAGAGAGGAGCAGATTAACCCACGGGCAAAGCTGAGCAGAACAGGTAGTTCCCAAATTTCAAATCAAGGTATTCTCAAGTATCAATTCTGATTATCAATAATTTCACTGATAAATTGCTACTAATCACAGAGTCACCTCTACTATTACTATTGAAACACGAAATCACATATAATTCAACTCGTTGACCCAAAACACCATCTATTTTCACCGTCGGCTCACACGTTATGTCATTCGTTGCGTGAACTGAATTATCTAACGCGTAATGATCTGATCATCGTGTATAAAAACTTGAATATATAATTGTAAGGAAATGACGGATTATAAAGATTAATCAATTGTTATGTTATCGTGTCACAACTAATCGTTAGTTTTAATCTATACTAATATTATAAAGAGGTTTGATTTGTTTGTTTGTAATTAATAAACTCTATTAGGCGAGGCAATAAAAAGATATGTCTAAAATATATAGTTTTTTTTTTACGTGAGGGAAAATCCTCAGAGGATGTTATACTCTTACCGACTAAAAAACCTCACGTAACGCCTACCAGCCTACCAGCCTCGGAAGGATGTCCCGGGACTCCCAACAGACCTACGGCTGCCACTGCGGCCTCGCCCAGGGGGTGGTTCGGGTGCTATCCCGCGTCTTTTGGGGGCTTCGGGTGTGATCCCGCTTCTAAGGGGGGGGGGGGGGTGAGTTGCTCACGTCACGCTGCCGTCATGGCCCTGCTTCTGTAAGGACGGTGAGCCGCCCTCTCACCGTCCTCAGGCCCCCCGTCATGGTGGCCTAAAATGTATGGTACATTTATAAGTACCACCAATGTTTTAGAAAAGCGGTCCATCTGATGAAAACTGTGTACCTATCCGTTCTATTTTTATACTACTATGGTTTCAAACAAGATTACAGCCTATCTGATGGTTGACTACCGTAGCCTAGGTGTTTGTAACACATTTGACGCTACCACTGCGATACCCAGGCGCAAGTCATAGCTACCATTGTCGACAATTTTGAATAAAGCCTTCAACTTGACTTAACGACTGTCATTATACTGACAACCGGGACCAACGGCTTAACGTGCCTTTCAAAACACGGAAATGCTAGCAAATATAACATCACGAAGAGGTCACATGGTGGTCAACCATCCAAGAACCGGCCACAGCGAAAATTGCTAACTGCAGTGATCGTTTACAGGACACAAAGTCAGCTAAGGTACGAGGGCTAGAATTGATCACTTGTTGGCTTTAGAGTTCGATTTCATTCAACTACTTAAAAAAATTGAAAAATATTCACGGACGCTGACACAACGCTATCTGATCCCAAAGTAAGCTAGGAATAACCTGCTTGTGTTATGGGTATCAGACCACGGATATTAATACTTATATACTTTTAAGTACATACATATTATACATAGAAACACCCAGACTCTTGAGACAAACATTTATGGGTCACACAAATATGTGTCTCCGGTGGGAATCGAACCCACGACCTCCACTACCGGTATCACTACCGACTGCGCCACAGAAGCAGTCGCAAACTTAATACCTAAAATCTTTAAAATATACATACCGGAGTCTCCACCAATGACAATTGTACTGCTCCTTCCGAACATCACCAGTGAATACATCCCATCGCCATTTATCCATGACCAGGGCGAACGGCAAGAACGCCAGCTTGTCCATAGCTTGCGTGAATAGATAGTTGATATCGTGGGCTGTGTCATCTACCGAACGCTGGACTAGACCAAGAGTTTGGAGATGGCGAGGAGATGAAACTGATAAGGCGATTGCTTCTCCTACTGCTTCGTGGAAACCTGAGGACAATGATAAGAATATAATATTTTTGTAAGTTTCTCACACAACGCTGTCTTGTCCAAATTAGGGTAATAATATAAAGATAGTATAAAGAAATAGTATAAAGAGGTAACGTTTCTGAGTTCGTGAGGTTGTGAGTTCGTGACGTTGTAAGGGGTAATCTCTGGATCTACTGAACGGGTATACTACGCCAAATCGAATGCCAAATAATCGAACATCCAAATACTCGAACGTTCAAAATATCGAACGTTTAATATATCGAACATTGATATTGTAATCTTCGATATTTTGAACGTCCGATATGTTGAACATTCGATATTTTGAACGTTCGTTTATTTGGCATTCGATTTGGCGTAGTATACCCCTACTGAACCTATTTACAAAATTATTTCACCAATAGAAAGCTACGTTATTGTGGAGTGTCATAGAGGGTCTTCTCTCGTTTTCCATAAATTTATTTGCACTAATATTGTTTGCCATAATCATCCCCGATCATAATATTTACTTGCACTATTATCATTTATACTAATAACGTTTGCCTTAACAACTCAACAGTCATAACTTTTATTTGCCATAAAATGACTTTCTATAACAACATATATCATAATAATTAGTTTCCATAAGTAACACATCTCATAATCGACTTTTGACATAATTAAAATTTGACATAATTGTGAAAATAATACATAATATTGTTAGGTCGAAATTAATTATCGTTAACACCCCGACTCAGTGCAATCCGACTCGGATAGGTTAGGTTAGAAGACTAAGGTGGGAGCGAAGCGAAGCGGAGCTCCCGCCTTAAGTCTTCGTGGTTTTTTTTTAAACCACCCAGAAGTAGGAGCCCCCCGAAGCGTCGAGCTTAGTTAGTAGACACCATATGAGGTTTAGTTTTAGGTTTAATTGTGAATAAATTATCTGTGTTGTATAAATTAAGGAAGCGCTCGTGGCCCCGCGGACTCAGTGTTCTGTAAACGATCACTGCAGTAAGCAACTTTCACTATGGCCGGTCCATGGATGGGTGACCATTCATGTGATCACTTTGTGACATTTATTTGAGCGCTTCCGTGCTTCGGAAGGCACGTTAAGCCGTTGGTCCCGGTTGCCAGTAAAATGGCAGTCGTTAAGCTAAGTTGAAGGCTTTATTTCAACAGCAGGCAGTCACAACCTGCGCCTGTCCATTTTAACACGGCAATACGGCTCACCACCTATTACGTGGGACAAATTATACGAAGGTGAAATGTGGGCATATAATATGCCTCTGCCTACCCCTTCGGGGATAAAGGCGTGACCATATGTATGTTGTATAAATTATCTTTATTTATATTATGGTGAATAAAAGTTATGAAAAATGGAATTATTGAAAACGAAAATTATGGCAAATACATTTATGGATTTAAATTATTATGACACTTGATCGATTATGACAATGGAATTAGTGAAAGTCATTTTATGTCATTTCACGATTATGGCAACTGAAGCGTTATGTCTAATGAAATTATGGCAAA
The DNA here is from genome assembly GCA_933228765.1 of Miltochrista miniata. Lineage (NCBI taxonomy): Eukaryota > Metazoa > Arthropoda > Insecta > Lepidoptera > Erebidae > Miltochrista > Miltochrista miniata. Next base: position 35,477,020 of record OW121758.1, on the reverse strand, counting down.
TACCAGTATGGCATATGAAATTATGGCATTTTAAATTATGGCAAACATTAGTGAACCGTCATAGAGTATAGACTATAAATCATCACGCTACAATGAATAGGAGGTGAGCAGCAATGAAAAATTAGACACAAACGAAATTGTGAGGGTCCGCTAGTAACTAATAAACGGAAGTATTTATGTAAAAGTCTAAGCGCCGAAACAATAATTTGTGGGTCAATTGATTCGACTCGACAAAAATAATACATTAGTCTTCTTTTTTTCGAATGGGAATCCCTCATGGTGGCTATGCCTGACACTCACAGACTAAAACCATATTAGACGCGACTACTGCCTGCAGTTGGGAGCCCCGGGTAAGTCCTCGGAAGCATGTCTTATCCTCGGTACGAGAATTCAAGATCCATTACGATACAGAAGTCATTTCTCTCTGTGATGCGTTACTGCAACACATTAGAAGTGGGCAGATATAATTCAATGATTAGAATTGTGTACAAATACACATGGATGATAAGTATAGCACAAAGGAGTCTTAATGAAACAATGGTGCTGTTACAGAGGTAAGTAGGGCGGAAAGTGTTGTGAAATAATATAGAGTTGTAGCTAGAACACTGAACTATACTATACTATACTATACTATCTATACTAATATTATAAAGAGAAAAGATTTGTTTTTTGTTTATTTGTTTGTTTGTTTGTTTGTAACGAATAGGCTCCGGAACTACTGGACTGATTTGAAAAAATCTTTCACTGTTGGGAAGCTACACTCTTTGCGGTGAACATAGGCTATATTTTATTCCCGTATTCCCACGGAAACGGGAACTACGCGGGTGAAACCGCGTAACGTCCGCTAGTTTTTTATAAATCCCGATGCTATCATTTCTTTTTACTTGTGGAAAAACCGTCATGGATGGCTAAAAACTACATGTTCCCTACTTATTGCCTACGGTTGGGTGCCCCGGGTAAGCCCTCGGAAGGATGACACCAGGATTTCCAACACACCTTTGTTACCACTGCAGCGTTATTTTTTAACGTAAGGAAAATCTTATAGGGTTGCTATGCCGAATCCTTCCGACTAAAAAGCACACGTATCCTACCTAACAGTCTACAGTTGGGAGCCCCATGTAAGCCCCTCAGAAGGATACCCCAGGACTCCCAACAGACCTACGGCTACCACTGCAGCCTCACCTAGAGGGTTCGGGTGCTAGGTTCTTTGGGGGTTGTTCGGGTGTTATCCCGCGTCATGGGCATGCGGCGTGCGTGAAACTTTCACGTCACGCTGTATGTCGTCTTGGATCCGATGCTGTACTACCATTTTGCTAGTAAAGTCTCTTCATTTTATAACTTGAAATACATTTGAACAGATTATTATTACATTTATTGTTAAGAGAGTAGGTGACTTATGTAGTTTTTTTTATTTAAGTCGCCCAAATTGACACTTAGCGATTTGTGACAGTAGTTCTCAAGTTGGCGTTCCTACAATGCGCCTCTTTACACTCCTCTTGAAGAACCCGGGGTTCTAAGAGGAGGAAATCACATGTACTGGCAGGAAGTTCCTGTTTTTTATGGTTCAACAGAGATACGCTTGTTTCAATCACGTAGTTCTGGTGAAGATTCTCTCCACTTTGTGAGAGTGGCACTTCAGCTCGGGGAGGAAGTTCTTTTACCCTTGAGCTGCAAACCGTTTAAACGTAAGGCGTGCATTTTTATGCGAATCTGGCGACATGTCATGCTTTTAAGCATTTCAATTCACATTCTTAGAGTTAAACATAGCTCGCATGAGATCTGTGAATTAATATTCGCGGTGCTTCCATTTTCTATAGGAGGTTGAACGCAACTGAAAATTGCGGCGAAGAATAACCTCCTATTTCCAAGTTGGTAAGAAAACTCCCCAGCCTCAACCGTATAGAAAGTAATGTTACTTTAAGACCAGTTCGTACAAATCATAAATTCCTTATATTCATACGGTAGATGTCAGCACTGTTACGTCTGAAACTGGTACAGTAAGGAAACATTGATAAAGTTGCGGACTGGTTTGATCCGGTAGCATACTAAGTTGACGTATGATTGAATTGCATCCGGTATGTATTGAAGGACTAGACTAGTTCTGTATATGGATTGAGATTCGGTTACGTCATCTTTAGATATCTTATTATTAGCAGTTCATGGATTCACCGAGCGGGCGCCTGGTCCATAGCGTGGCACAGGGGGGAACACTCCGATAGCGGCGTCTGGGACTGGTTAATCAATTTGTAGGGTTAAGGTGAAACGAGATTTTCTGGTTGAAACCGTACTGTGGTAGGTAGCTTTGTTCAGTCGATTCGTGTCTAGAGTAAGGCAATGTGCCGGCTAGAGATCGCTTAACGATCCAGTAAATACCACACATGTAGATTATACTTTTTACATAACTAACAATTTGGAAGGCCCAGAATACCTGCTAACCCTTCCTTGAATAGTTATATTCTCAATCCTCCAGTACAATTAGTAAAAAATAATCCCCTCCTTTATTATCATCATGATTCCATCAGTTACATTGAAATAATAATAAAACACGTTTGGACTATGTGAAGAACCCCATTTACCTACATTGCCGGATTAGTAGTGACACTAACACAAAATTACACAACATTCTTGTCATTGTTACCGTCATACCACCGTCGCTCGTCGGAAGTCACCTATATAGTGACTTTACTCATAATGCATTGTACTCGTGCGCAGTCGAAAATGCGTAATGCTTCTGCGTGAGCTTAGGTTACGTAATGGCGATTAAAATAGTAATAGAACTGTATATAAGCGCTCGTGGCCCCGCGGACTCAGTGTTCTGTTAACGATCACTGCAGTAAGCAACTTTCACTATGGCCGGTCCATGGATGGGTGACCATCCATGTGATCACTTTGTGACATTTATTTGAGCGTTTCCGTGCTTCGGAAGGCACGTTAAGCCGTTGGTCCCGGTTGCCAGTAAAATGGCAGTCGTTAAGCTAAGTTGAAGGCTTTATTTCAACAGCAGGCAGTCACAACCTGCGCCTGTCCATTTAAACACGGCAATACGGCTCACCACCTATTACGTGGGACAAATTATACAAAGGTGAAATGTGGGCATATAATATGCCTCTGCCTACCCCTTCGGGGATAAAGGCGTGACCATATGTATGTATGTATGTATATGTGAATAACAATTGCAATTGAGAGCGGAGATGTACGTTAAAACTGTAGAAGTTCCATTCTAGGGTTTTTTTTTTATCCGAATGAACTGTTTATACGAATTGTCATTGAAAGTGCTTCAAGGCTTATTGGAAAATGGTCGGGTCAAGAGTACCTTTAATCGGTTAGAATGCATGAAAACACTAAGGGCATGTTACTGTTCCTAGCCGGGACCCCTCCATGGGACCTGGAAACGAGAGCCCTTGCGTCAATGTTCAGATGGCGCAAGGAGGCGCTGGAGCGGGGCCAAACGCCTGCGGCTCGAGAAATCGAGGCAAAAATGTTACTGTGTCACGGAATTTTTATCTTCTATCCTATTCATCGGAAGAATATTTAATACCCTTAGACCATATATCACGGGACTAGCCTTTGCGAACCACCGCATACAAAAATATTCTGCCAGTTTTCATAGCGGGTGAAGGGGGAAACACAAAGACATATAAAGTTTCATTACATTTAAAAATGTATTAATCGACAAACGCGTAATGGCTGTTGTGTTAATTTTTATTGTACAGTCAACTACAATGAAATGTACTAGTTTAATCATATAAAATGATGTACTGATGTACAGTGCTTTTTATAAAGCCAAAAGACCAAATGGTCATGTGCAATGGCAGAAAACAATGCTTAAGTAAGGCGCATCCTGTGGTTAGATGATCTAAGTTAATACCTCATCCTCATAGAGCTTAGTTATATATGCAGATCTTTCAAATCTATTAGTACAATAATACATTTTTTACGTGTGAAAATACTATATGGATGCTATGCCGGACTCCTACCGACTGCCCACCGCCACACGATGCCTAACAACTGTCTACGACCGGGAAACAGACTACTGCTAGACTATACTGTAACACAATGTAATTAAATGAACAGCTCCAAAAAATAAATGATTTTTTTTTTCAAAACGGTCAGTACAGTGTACATTATAATTTCCCTATAAGGAAATAATAAAATAATTTGCGATAGTAAAAGAGATGGGAAGCACGCGCAAGTGAAAGCTATAACTCGGATATTAACCCGCTAACCCGTTCTCTAACAAAATGATATAAATTTATTCGAGGGCGCCATTTTAAACTATAAGATTTGAATAGTAAGATTGAAATTTGCTTGTGAAATGACATTGGCTTGTGACATGACAAAATATATTTCAGCTGTAAATTTTCGCTTTCAAGGCGTATGGTATAGAATTCTAGATCAGTGCGTACCTAATCTATAACGTGCTTTAAATTTTATCAATATATGTAACTTTTTTATATGACTAATATGGCTAAAGCAGTTCCTGATACCTTCAAAACTTATTAGGTTTTGACAACCCCTTTTCGGTCGTCTCAGCCATCCTTTTTTTTTAACGCGAGGGAAAATCCATCATGGATGCTATACCGGACTCCTACCGACTAAAAAACCTCACGTAACGCCCAACAGCCTATGGTTGAGAGCCCCGGGTAAGCCCTCGGAAGGATGTCCCAGGAAGACATACCATATCCTGGCCCATCAGTCAGCTCTAGAGCTTGGATTACCGCTTTACTCGGGGCTCCCGGCCGTAGGGGGGGGTAGGGCACTGTGTGATTTTAGTCGGTAATAGTAAGGCAATATAGCATCCATGAGAATTTCCACGCGTAAAAAGACTAGCTTAGATGTTACCCATAGATGTTCAATCATCATCTATCATGCTTTTAGTCACAATAATGAAATTTATCAGCGAAAAATAACAGCGCGTTGCCTAATACCACAGCCGACAGATCATAGATCATTGGTTTTTTCTCTTTAAACTGTGTCATCAACTAAAAATAACAGCTAATACTAATACTCTGTAAGTTGAACTTGGCCTCGATGTGCCTGCGTAGACGGGCACACGCACAGAGAAACTGTTGTTATTCGACACAGACATATAGCACATAACGTAACACCTAGATGAGATATATTATTTTTATTAAAAAAACCGGCTAAGTGTGAGTCGGACTTGCGGACGGAGTGTTCCGTACTAAAAAATCAATCACGTGTGTTGTATGGAAGCCCATTAATTATTATTACTTTCTAATTTTATTTCTTGATAAAGCGGCAACAGAAATTCATCGTCTGTGAAAATTTCAGCGCTATGACAGTTCCTGAGATACAGACTCGTAACGTATGAACAGACATAGTCGCTGCTTTCCGCGTTGGGCGCCTGAGACGGAGCCATGCGCGAAGGATTGTGTTCCTCCGCTCTCGATGGTAACAAGGAGTCCAGGACCCCCTCCAGCCGCTCCGGCTGGAGACTCTGGGTCGTCTAAGGGCGTAATTTGCCCCTTACCATAAGGTATGGGCGCCCCCACGAGTTCCGCTCCAGAGTCTATATCAGCTCTTCGCGGCCCAACTTTTTGGACCGCTTGATTTCAGTCTGGAAGTTTCCTTTTGTCTATACTTCATTGGGTTCGGTATATAAAACAAGGTAAACAAACCGGGAAAAGGGTTCTTTATGGAGTCACTTTTCGTTCCGAAATAAAAAGTTATCAAAATAAATCTTTTGAGAATTTAATATCTATTTTTTCTCCATATATTTTATAACCTAACCTAAACAAATAGAGCATAGACATTTTTTGTCATTATACAGGGTTTAGTTAAAGATTTTTTGAATAGCTAATTTATTTTAAAATAAGCAGGACATAAAGGTTTCTTAAAGGTATATTGCATTTCAAAAATGATATACAAGTAGTATACGAAATTGTTAGAGATATTTCATAGAACTTTTTTTTAAATAGCAATGTAAACGTTGTGTTTATGCAAACATAATTGAAGCGTAATGTTTGCATACAAGCTTATAGATACAGCGTGAACGGATGTTATTAGTGAAGGAAAGAATTAGAAAAAGAACAATCGATGAACGATAAATTCTATTCAAAATGGTCACGACCAGGATTCTTTCTAAAGCCCACACTTTCTAAGCTAGTTAGTATCTATAATCAAAGATAATACTAGTAATAATAGTACTACATACAGATAGATTCCCTGCCCCTCACTGAGTAAGCTTCCCCAACCCCGCCAGCCACCTGCGCGAAAGCTCTCATAATAGTTGGCGGGTGTCGTGAGGAAAATGGTTAGCCTTATTGGTCACACACACACATTCAAGATCTCTACGATGACAGAATTGAAAACGAATCATTTGTGGAGTTTCCGCCCTGGGTGCCGATTCTCGACCACACGACGTGAACGCGTGAACGCAAATTTACGGGTGAAACGACGTCCGTCTCATGTTTCGCCGTTCCTAAATATGAGACAGGTGACGTTTCACCCGTCAATTTTCGTCCACGCATTCATGTAGTGTGAAGCGAGAATCGGCACCCAGGTGCTATTATGAAAAGAATTTTAAAAGTAATTAATATATTGCTTGACTGCCTCTGTGGCGCAGTCGGTAGTGATACCGCCTGCGGCGCTGGAGGTCGTGGGTTCGATTACCACCGGAGACAAATATTTGTGTGACCCATAAATGTTTGTCTCAAGAGTCTGGGTGTTTCTATGTATAATATGTATGTATTTAAAAGTATATAAGTATTAATATCCGTGGTCTGATACCCATTACACAAGCAGGTTATTCCTAGCTTACTTTGGGATCAGATAGCGTTGTGTGAGATGTCCGTGAATATTTATTTATTTATTATTTATTGCTCATTTACCAGTCGTCCGTACTTTAGTTCTTCTCCGATTCATGTACCTATATAATTTCCCAACATGCTTTGTTCCACATTTTGCAACAAGTACCTATCTATCTACGGTTTACATTTAATTATTATGTAAAATATAACACACTCAAATTTGTTATTTAACTATTGTATAATAACATCGTGTTTTCAGACAAAACAAGGTTGTTGAGAATTATTTTGAAAAAATAAAAGGTTAAGCGCGGTTTATAAATATTAAAGTGCTGTAGAATTCAGCAGTCATTATGATTATACTAACATTATAAAGAGGAAAGATTTGATGGTTTGTTTGCATCGAATAGCCTCTAAAACTACTGGACCGATTTGAAAAAATCTTTCACTGTTGGAAAGCTACACTCTTCCCGGTAAACAAAGGCTATAATTATTTTTTTCAAATATTCCCACGGGAACGGGAGCTCGAGAGTGAAACCGCGTGACGTCTCTCGCTCGCCAAACTACATTTTGTTCTACGCAATAGACCAAATACCTCTAAACCTTATTATTCGGCAGTTATTTTCGGGGACAAAATACCGTGTGCCGCTGGTTGGCCAGCTTCCTGAACGGGCGACGGATTCGGGTCCTCTGTGATGGTCAGGCTTCCTGTTTTTTTCAGGTAAATGCCGGAGTACCACAGGGATCGGTATTGTCCCCAACTCTCTTTCTTCTGCATATCAATGACATGCTGTCCCTTGGGTGCATTCATTGTTATGCGGATGACAGTACTCTTCATGGGAGCTATTCTGGCCGTCCAGCGGCAGGGCGAGGCGACGTGGATGAGAAGAGACGACAACTCGTGGCGGATCTCGATCTGGACCTGGGCCGCATTGCCCAATGGGGTTCAGACAACCTGGTCGAGTTCAATGCCAGAAAAACACAGGCGTGTGCGTTTGCAGCTAAGAAGTCCCCATTCCTACCCCTGCCCTCTCTTCAGAGCATTACAATTCCACTAAAGGACAACCTGGAGATCCTCGGTATAGACGTCCGGCGTGAGCTCAATCACAAAAACTACATAGAGAGCTGTATTGGTCTGGCCTCGCGGAAACTGGGAATCCTGAATAAGGTGAGACGGTATTTCACGCCACATCAGAGATGTTTACTGTACAAGACGCAGATTCGTCCCTGCGTCGAGTACTGTTCTCACCTTTGGGATGACTCCGCGAGGTACTTGTTAGACGCGCTTGACGCTATGCAGAGACGTGCTATCCGAACAACTGGTTGTCCTGAGGTGACGGGAGGCCTCGAACCTTTGTCGCAGCGAAGAACCATAGCGTCCTTGGCTGCCTTCTATCGAATGTATCACGGCGAATGTTCTGAAGAGCTCTTCAACCTGATCCCACCATCTCCTTTCCGATCCCGAACAACGCGTGCGGGCAGAGATGCCACTCATACACAGTGGAGAGCATCTTCGCCAGAACCGAGCGTTTCAAAAGATCGTTCCTCTGTCGAACTATAAAAACATGGAACGACCTGCCCGCACACGTCTTTCCCTCATCTTACAATCCCGGGTTCTTCAAGAGGAGCGTGAAGAGGCACATCAGAGGGCCGCCGACTTGAGCCTACAACTCTCATGTGATTGGAAACAGTCACATGGTTCTGCTGTAACAATGGGGGTGCCTCAGGGTTCAATTCTGGGACCTTTTCTATTTTTAGTGTACATAAATGATCTCCCTCACCTTATAAGAGACAATCACGAGGTAGTTTTGTTTGCTGATGACACATCTTTAATATTCAAAGTTGAACGTGGACAACGCGATCTTGACGAAGTAAACAATGCCCTCTCTAGGGTAGTCCACTGGTTTAACGCAAATAATTTATTGTTAAATGAAACTAAAACAAAATGTATTAGATTCACCTTGCCAAATGTTAGGCTCGTTAACACCAGTATTAAGATTAGGGATGATCAAGTAGAATTGGTCGATGAAACTGTCTTTCTGGGCATAAAGTTAGACTCCAACTTGCAGTAGGGGCCTCATATCGAGAAAGTCTCGGGCAGACTGAGCTCTGCAGCCTATGCCGTTAAAAAGATCCGACAACTGACAGACATTAGAACAGCGCGTCTTGTCTACTTTAGCTATTTCCACAGTGTCATGACCTATGGCATACTATTATGGGGTAACGCTGCCGACATCGAATCTATCTTTGTGTTGCAGAAAAGGGCTGTCCGGGCTATCTATGGTATGGGGTTTCGGGAGTCATTAAGAGAAAAGTTTAAGGATATCAACATCCTTACTGTGTATTCACAGTACATATATGAAAACTTATTATATACTCATAAAAATAACAGTAAATTTATTAAAAATAGTGATATTCATAACCTAAACTTAAGAAATAAGAATAAATTGGCTGTACCTAGATTTAGGCTTAATAAAATAAGCAATTCTTTTGCGGGCAATTGTATTCGAATGTACAATACATTGCCGACAGCCATAACAGGTTTGTTAATTAATAAATTTAAAAAACTAATAAAACTTAAATTGTGCCGGAAAGCTTATTATAGCATTAAAGACTTTCTAGAAGACAAGGCTGCCTGGCAGTGACACGAATTGCTCCTTTCTACATTAAAAAAAAAACTGTATTAGATACTAAGATACTAGAAGAGAAGGGACCGGACTGAGTTTCTTGGGGTGTTCTTCTCAGTCTGTAGTATTTCCGAACCCCCGGTAGAGTCACAAAAATTTTGACAAACCTAAATATTTTTTTTAAAAATTTCAAAGGGAATAAATTTTATTTTATTTATTTTATTTTATTTTAGGACCACTGTAAGAAGTGGCCCCCAATCGCTAGATGCGCCACTGCTTTCTTACCATCAGGCTGGTGGCGACGTCAATTTGGCGAGCTGAATATAAAAAAAAAAAAAAAAAAACGAAGAAAATTATGGGGAATCATACAATTTAGGCCATTGTTAGATGTTGAGGTTTAATGAATGTAGGGGAAGCTAGTGAAGTATGTAAGGACAGGAGTAAATGGCAGGCTGTTGTCTCTGCCTATCTTAGAGGGAAAATGGCGTGAGTATGTATATACTAGAATTACTAAATGTTGCTCATGCTTGCTAGATGGTACCCATTCCCGTGGGAACATTTGCCAACTTACCTTTAGAAACAACTGCCTTTAGTACCTTTAGAACCAACTAAAATGATTTCAATAGGGATGATGGATATAAGCTCTCCGGGATGTGGAATGCAGTGATTAATAAACTTGAACGTAAAACTGTGCCAATTAAAACTGACGTAGTGAGTGTAGTGTGTCGCCGGCCTTATCCTTCGTTGTGACAATAGCGGAGGGTAGTTTGGCAAGAAGTTACTTCATGGTTTTCGTCGATCCTCGCCTCAGTCCAACCGCGACCACGGGCGCTGCAACGTGCTCGAAACATCGGAGTGAAAATGTAAGTAAATGTGTTTCGCGTGAAGTCCCGAATTCTATAAGTATGAGACAACCAAAATGACACGGTCACTAGATAGTGACACGGTCACTAGATAGTGTGACCGTGTCATTTAAGTTGGTTCGAGTCCAGCATAACATACTTTAAGATTCATGCACCTCAAAAATACGTATTTCCTGGGGTATCCTTCCGAGGGCTTATCCGGAGCTCCCAACCTCACGCTGCTACCATACGTGTAAAGACTAATGACAGACAGACATGGTGGTGAGCCTCCTGCCGTGTTGAAATGGGCAGAAAAAGGATACGACGACCCGCTGTTGATATTGTTCAAGCTGCCATAAGGCCTTCAAGGAAACGATGTAGCTGGCTGCAGGTATCAAAAGTTTAACATGTCTTCTAAAGTACGAAAAAGCTCGTTCCAGGTTTTTATAGTCCGTACACGTATGCTGCTTCGTAGGATACGTGTAATTTTTTGTCGGTAACGATTCCGCCATAGTATCCCTGAAGACTAGTGTAAGTACGTAGTGAAGGCACGTTAAAAAAAAGGAACGTACATACAGAAAACAAAAATATCAATTTTATAATTTGTTATTTATCTAAAGATTTATAATAAGTAGGGAAGTATAACATTATATGAATATATCTAGAATGTTACCAGCGAGTTTCCATCTTGAGATATCAATCAAATGACTAACGTCTAAGTAACATTCTCTTTAGTTGCATTACATGCCTCCATTACCCTATATACGTGATATATTACTCCTTTATTGAATACTAAGTAATGTTCCGAACCGCTCTAATGGCGCAATTTCATTAGTCGATGGGTACCGCATGCGGGGTGCGGGAGATTTTTGTAACGCATGCCACAAGGCTCGCATTTGGGGAACCGTTTTCATTAGTCGATAGGGCCCGCATGCGGAGTGTAGCTGTGTGGCATACGCATAGCCTAGCATAGCATCCAAAGATCCAAAGATCATTAATTAATGTTAAGTGAAGCAATTTTGACTGTTTGTGTCATTGTCTTTATCAGCCATTTTGCGCAGCGTCCTTTTAATCTAAAGCTAAAAATAAGGACAAGCTATGCTGCGCAATTGATAAAACTCCCTTGCAGACTGTAGATGTGGTTAGGTTTTTGGGGGTGCAAGTAGATTCTTTACTAAATTGGAAACATGAACTGACAGCCAGAGAGAGTTCCATTAGTAGTGCATGTTATGTTCTGAGAACTCTTAGAGATGTTGTCAAAATGGACCAACTTAAGACTGTTTACTATGCCTTGGTGGAGTCGAGACGGAGATATAGCATTCTTTGTCGGGGCGGAAGCTATGAATATAATATTAATAAAGCTTTTATAATTCAGAAACGAGCAATAAGAACCATGGTACGCATCCAGCAGTAAGAGTCTTGTCGTCAACATTTCAGAAATCTAAAAATTATAACGGTACCTGGTTTGTATGTGATGGTACTTAAAATGAACTTAAAAAAAAATCATGAATACGAAACGCAAAATTAAAGGCAACGACGGGAAAATTCCAGAAGGTTGGACATGCGTTCGTCGGTGGCACCTAGTCTGGACATTGTTAAGCATGGTTCATTTTTGAGCGCTATCAAACTTTTAACAGACTACCGATAGATCTAAAAAGATCCACGTACACACATGAATACAAATCAAATCTAAAGGCATTTCTGTTGGAAAAAAATCTTTACTCGTTAAAAGAACTATAACACTTGAGCATGACTAATTTAATTGACATTAATTTCACTTTGTTTTGAGAATGTTATCCATAATCCTGACATAATTGTTTTTGACATTATTTAAATATGTTTATGAAATCACATAAATTGTAATAATTGAACTGCTGCTTCTTGTAATTTATAATTTTATATTTGTATTTATACCTAATCTAATGTTATTATCGCATGTTCATGAATTATCTGTAATTTATTCATCTGATTTCGACACAATGTATGTTGTTTATGAAATAAATTGAAATTGAATTGAAATTGAAATTGAAAAATCCAACAAGCACTCACGAATGAAATTGAATTATGAAAAGTATTTGACTCACTACCCGCAAGCCGTATATCGTCCGATGAATTTCATTGGTCGATAACACGGTCGTTATAAAGCATGCGGGGTACCCCGAACGCGTATCGACTTGTTCACTTTCATTGGTTGTTATCTCGCATGCGGGGACTCCCCGCATGCTGTAACCGAACGATTTAACGACCAGTGAAACTGCGCCATAATGTAGGGTAAATTAAACGCCCGGTATCTATACTAATATTACAAAGACGAAAGATTTGATTATTTGTTTAATTTTTAGCATTGAATATGCTTCGAAACCGCTGAACGATTTTAAAAACTGCTCTCTCTTTTTATATTAAGCTCACCAAATTGACGTCGCCAGCCTGATGGAAAGCCGTGGCGCATCTAGTGATTGGGGGCCACTCTCACAGTCCATAAGACTTCTGACAGTGGTCTTCAAGTTGGCGGCCCTGTGATGTGATGTGCCTCTTCACGCTCCGCTTGAAGAACCCGGGATTGTAAGAGGAGGAAAACACGTGTGCGGGCAGTTCGTTCCAGGTTTTTATAGTTCGACAGAGGAACGATCTTTTGAAACACTCAGTTCTGGCGAAGATTCTCTACACTGTGTATGAGTGGCATCTCTGCCCGGCACTTGTGGTTCGTGATCGGATAGGAGAGGGTAGAATCAGGTTGAAGAGCTCTTCGGAACATTCGTCTTTTTTTTTTTTTTATACCACTCGAGTGGCAGACAAGCATATGACCCCACCAGATGTACCCGTGTTCACCGCAGCCTATGGACGTTTGCAACAGCAGAGGCGCCACAATCGCGCTGCAGACTCTTTAAAAACCTTCTAAGTCCCCTTTTGAAGAACCCCATACTGTAGGCGTTTGGGAAAACCGAAGCAGGGAGATCATTCCACAACCTAAGCGTACGCGGAAGAAAGCCTCTACCAGATCTCACCGTGCTCGAGCGCTCAGGATGCAACGTGTGAGGATGAATACCCTGTCTATGGCGAGCGGTGCCATGATAGAATGTAGCCGTAGGCATCATATCAAACAATTCTTCAGAGCACAAACCGTTGTACAGGCGGTAGAACACACGTCGTCGTGATACATTCGGTAGAAGGCATGTCTACACTATCCCCGTTTGAAATAGGCTAATGACGTCATGCAGGCAGTGCAGCAACGTCATATAGGCAGTAATTAGGTACTCTATCGCAGAAGAAGTTATCATCACAATTATATTTTATTTACGTTTTGAAATCCCTGATAGATGCTATGCTCTTATCGACTAAAACCGCACGCGCTACCACAGTCTACGGTCGCACAGATTATGTAATATACTAGCGACCCGCCCCGGCTTCGCACGGGTGCAATGCTGCTAAATACACTAAGTACAGAAAAACTGTGAACTTTAAAGCATTATGAATCCCAAACCCGCAGGGATACGCTTAAAATTTTTATGTTGTCGTATTAAAGACCATAGTTGCTTATCAAACTATAAGGTGAGACCTTTATACTTTGATACTGAACTGACAAATTGATCCAAATAAATTTTCCCCCATACATTTTTTATTTTCATTATCTTTTTTAGGCATGAATGAGTAATTTTATGGAAAAGTTGTAGTACTTAATGTTAATAAGCACATCTTAGATCGTATGTCCACCTATTTTAAAATCTGGACCAGTGTGCGGCCGGCCGGTTCAGCCGCAAACGCTACGTCCTGCAATTTTATATCTGTAATATCTTTGAAAATATTCATTTAAATCATATGCTGTAAAGGGTCATATAGATCTATATTAAATAAACAATGTATTTAAGGTATTTAATTGGATAAGGATTAATGCTGTATTGGTTAAAACCGCTTCGAAAATAAGCCATTATTTGGCGTAAAAAGTTCCTTAGTTAGACAAAAATAGTAAAACTTTTCTAAGGAAAACCATCGCCTAATATACTTTTAGGAACATCGTATAATCTAAGTTAAGCCCCAATTTAATCAGTCACCTCTACAAAATTAATTTTTTTTATTAAAAAATATTAAAGTCTAACCTAACCTAACCCATTCCTTTATGGGATGCGGGGTCCTACTAACATCTTAAGGACCCCAATGGGTCGGATCCTCCTCGTGGTGCATCCTGGGCAACGGAGTAGCGACCACTCCCCTTCCTCTGTGGGGGAGTTTTGCTACTCTGGCTAATTCCGGCCGAGGCGGGAGTAACCCACCTGTGGGTTGCTCGGTGGTGTGTGTTGCTGCCGGCCGTGCCGGTATTCACGGCCGGCAGCAGCAATGCTGGGTCGCCGTCGCTTCGCCACCTTGCTGGCGAGACGGTGGCGGCAAAGTGGGAGAGGCACTGCGTGGGGGGCGGGAGTTTGGGTAGATGCTCCCGCCTTGCCATGCAGTTCGGGCTGCCGGCCGTGAGTAACGGCGCGACCGGCGGCAACAGTGCTGGGCCGCTGTCACCTCGCCAGTTGGCGAGGTGATGGCGGAAAAGCGGGAGGTGCACTGTGCGGGAGAGCGGGAGTAACGGATAATGCTCCCGCTCTGCCGTGCAGTTCGGGGGCGCCGCGGTGTGAGGAGTCACTGCGCGTCCCCGATTGTTTTTTGACCGTGGGCGTAAGGTCGGGGGACCCCGCCCACCAACGGTCACATGGCGGTGGGCACCTTTCCCGTGTTCCGGGGGTGCCCATTAGCGCACGCCTGCGCCAGCCGCTCTCTGTCTCCTCTATTACAGAGGGGCGCTCGAGAGCGGTGCAGGCGTGGTTTTCAGCTCCTTAGGGAGCTTTGGGGAGCCGCCCATCTGGCTCCCCCGAGGAGAGCCCCGAATAAACGGGGCGCCCCTAGCCGGGTCGACGTGAATAATCTTTTGATATCCCTCGGCCCGGCTAAAGGGTGAGGAGGAACACCGCGGGGTTTAGTGGGTAGGACGGTCCATTCCGGACCGGGCCGGGAGTCCCACACACCATCCCAGCTGCCCCCGCAGCTGGGATGAAGGCGCGTAAATGCATTCCCCGCGTCAACAAAAAAAAAACCCCATTCCTTTATAAGATTGTACAATTTTAGAGTGCAAGTTAGTATTTTTGATATACAATTCGTATTTCTGTTTTACAAATTATATAATATTCGATGTAAAAACCACATTTTTGGTGTGAATTCGATTTAAAGGGTCATCTCGTTCTGAGTAAATATTTAAGGTTTTTAAGTAGGACATGTTTAGTTAATCCATTGGTTTTTTTGCACAGTATAAAATTTTCAGGTTTGCATTTAGTAAACATCACACATCAGTTAAATTTTTCTGCAGACTAGGTAAATCCACTAAGATTTACCTAGTCTGCAGAAAAATTTAACTGATGTGCATTTAAAATTTTCCCCTAATTAATCTCTCATAGAAATATTGGCACCGACTTCAGTATTACATTGAATAATATCTGATAAATCTAAACATATTTGCCTATTACTTTGTGCTAAGTTAATTTATTTTTCATTTTTTAGTTTTTGTTTGAAGTCGGTTTTTTTTGTTAATTTTTTTTTTTTCATTATTTTAGTGACGGGTGGACTGAAAATATATTTGTCCAGGGGTTTTGTTCTCTATTAATCAAGCCCAAACACAAGGTAAACTGCTGTAAATCGTTAAGGAATTCCCTCGATTCGAGGTATTTCTTCGATTTCTCCAGGATCCCACCATCCGATTCTGACTTCCTGTATATGGAACCACATGGGAAGTACCAGCTTTCAAATAAAAAAAGAATCATCAAAATCGGTTTACTCGTTCAAACGATTTGCCGGTAACAAACAAAAAAAAAAGAAATACAGACGAATTGAGAACCTCCTCCTTTTTTGGAAGACTGTTAAAAACTGGGGATCACGAGAGTTTTTTTGGTCGCAGCCTATGCTCCCGTCAGCTCGGCTGATCCCCAAGTGCTCGCGGAGTTCTGGGAATCCGTTAGGGACGTCCTCGATTTGGCTGACGGGAATGAAAAGTTGATCATGTGTGGTGATTTGAATGGATGGGTGGGGACCAAGCGAGGTGGCTTCGATGCTGTCCTTCGTCCGTATGGAGATAAGAGAGCGAATGATGCTGGTAAGTCAATCTTAAACTATGCTTGGAACGAGACCTCCTTGTGGCGAACGTTTATTCCGCCACAAAGATATCCACACGTATACATGGAGACGGAAGGAAGAAAAAAGTGTGATTGATTTGATTTTGATAGACAGTCGTCTCCGAGAGGCTTTATGGGATACAAGAGCCTACCGAGACCCCACTCTTGAAACTGACCACTACCTGGTGTAAAACCTCAGAAGAAAACACAGAGATATCATCACTCCTTCTTTATTTTTTTACATAACAAACACAACTAGGAATACTTATACACCACGTGGCACAAGGAAGAACATTGCAACAGTGTCTGGGGCTTGCGACCCATACAGCAGGTTTAGGGTGGCCACCTTACTATGCATAAACGATCACCTTCCACCGTCAACAATGCTCCCCATTGCCCAATTACACTTTTACGTTTCTATCTAGCGACGTGTAGTTTACGACTGAGAGCCACAAAATGGCGTTGTTGCTTTTTATTGACAATCCCCACCAGTTGAATTCTCAAACTACCTTCATTGCCATATTGTAAAAATTCAGGCAAAAATCACGAAACCTTACACTCGACCATCCTGACGACGTGTATGTCCTCATACACGCATCTGGTGAAACCTTACACTGGTGGTAAGCCGGTTTGTTGGTCTTTTCAAGAAGTGGAGGCACTGGCGAGGGCGTGTCCCTCTCGGAGACTATGAAAGGATAAAGAGTGAAAAACTGGAAGATGAAAGCGTAAGGAGTATGTATGTAGGCTTAGTCAGTGAAAGGCTTGCAAACGGGAGCCTTTCCGACTGCAAAGAGACATGAACATTCGAAAAGTGATGCCTGGTGGGATGCAGAAGTTCAATCCTGCGTAGCAAGAAATAAATATATTGCGGAATAGAATTGTAATATATAAATTTGATTGCGGAAGAGAAGCTGACGAGGAACTTCGAGACAAATACCAAACTCTTTTGGAGGGAGGTCAAGAAGTCTCGGAGCTGTTCGTCAGTTTCCAGAATGGATAAGATAAAGGGTAAAGCTAGGGACATTCTTGCGGACCCATTCGAGGTGTTAGAGCGGTGGAATGAGTTCTTTGGAGAAATGTATGAATATCTCCCGGATGCGGGCACTGCGAGGGAGTCGATGACTGATCTTGCGGTGCAAGCATCAAGCGGAGATATTAATTTGGAAGAGATTGAATAGTCGATACGAAGCTTGAAAAATGGAAAGTCTGCGGGATCTGATAGGATATCTGCTGAAATGATCAAATTAGGTGGTCCTTGCGTTCCGGACGCCTTCTGGTCATTAAGCAATCTATGCTGGAAGACTGGAAGGGTCCCAATAAACTGGAGGCGTGCTATCATCGTGCCCTTGTTTAAAGGCAAGGGCTCACGTATGGAGTGCGCCAATTATAGGGCCATCAGTTTGATCACTATAGCAGCTAAAGTGTATGGCAAAATTATTGAAAGGAGAATGAGGGTGGAATCTGACGGATAACTGTGGGAGGCGCAGGGTGGTTTCCGAAATGGAAGGGGATGTATGGACCAAGTTTTCTCGCTCCGCAACATTGCAGAGAAGCAGCTGGCTGTAGGCCGGAAGGTTTTCTGCCGTTTTGTGGACATGGAGAAAGCATTTGACAGAGTTGTACGGAAGGATCTCTGGGATTATATTGCCAGGATGCGGGATTGATGGTGCGCTGCTTCGTGCCGTGCAGTCTACATTATGTGGGATGTACGGCATGTGTGTGGGTGGGCGGCAGCCTGTCTCCCTGGTTTGACGTCAACATTGGCGTCAGACAGGGTTGCGTTCTGTCGGCTCTGCTGTTTGTCCTGTACCTGGACGATTGTCTTCAGAGAGTAAGATCGATGAATGTTGGATTGCGATGCCGTGCTCATAGCCGAATCGCCATCAGAACTACAGTCACTAGTCACAACGATGAAAGATGATTGTCTAATGAGGGGCTTACATTTGAACGCGACTAAAACGAAAGTAATGGTTTTCGAAATAGAAGAGGACAGAACGAATGCCAGGATAACTGTAAATGATGTAGTGCTGGAACAGGTGGATGAGTTTGTATATCTTGGATGTGCATTTAGCAGGGATGGACGGTACACCGCTGATGTAGAAAAGAGGGTAACTGCGGGCAATAGTGTGAATGGAGCGTTAGACAAACTTTTAGGTACCAAGGCCTTAAGTCAAAAGGCCCAGCTCGCAGTACACAATGCGGTGCTGATACCTACGCTAACGTATGGAAGCGAGAGTTGGGTATGGCAGGAAACGCATGAGAGTAGAATAAACGCGGTCGAGATGCGAGAACGCTCTCAGATCGCGTTCGGAATGAAGATGTAGGAAAGAGAGTTGGTCTGAAAGAGAGTGTCGGTGTTAAAGTAAGGAAGGGCATGCTACGATGGTTCGGGCATGTGGAACAAATGGGAGATGAAAGAATGACAAAATAGATGTACAACGCGAAAGTGGATGGACGTAGGAGTCGGGGAAGGCCACGACACACCTACCACGACCAAATTAATCGTGTGTTAGTTGAAGGTGGTGTCAAGAGCCGAAGGAACCGACGTGCATGCATGAAAAGAAAAATGAAAGTTGAAGAAGCAAGTGAGGTGTGTATGGACCGTGCCGTGTGGCGCTCGGTTCTTTTTGCCTACCCCGCAAGGGATTTGGCGTGAAGATAGTATAGTATAGTATGGTTAAATTAGTTTTTTCGAATTGTAACAGTCTGTATTTCTTTTTTTTTGTAAATGTGTTGGAAATAAATTTATTCTTATTCTTATTGGTGTTTTTATACCGCCCCCACTACTTTTTTTTTAAATTTTATCAATTGTACAGACACACGATTTCTACTATCTTAATAAAAGTACTAGCTGACCCGCGCCGCAACTTCGTTTCGCATTTACTCCCGTCACCCTGCACTTACTCCTCCTCGGCCTCCATGACCGGGGGCCTGAGGACAGTGAGGGGGCTGCTCACCGTCCTTACCGAATAAAAGGCCCATTACGGCAGCGTGACGTGAGAGATTGACCTAAGAATTATAATAAACATATTTGCCAAATTTGGACTTTCTAGTAAGTATTCAAGTTTAGTGTGAACCTATAGATAAAATTATTAACCTCGTAGCGTGTGCGTAGTGTCGATAACCATACGTACTCCCGCGAGGAGTTATATTGACCGTAGCTATTAACAAGGTCGGAACTAAATTTTGGGCGATTTTCGTTTTATTGCACCAAAAGGCTTAAAATATCTAAGCGTATGTCCCTGGGCGAGGCCGCAGCTTCGGCCGTAGGTCTGTTGGGAGTCCTCACAGCCTCCATCTAGAGATGGAAATTTGCCCGGAAAAAACCCAAATGTGGGAAAAAACCCAGGGAAAAAACCCGATTGGGAATTTATTCGGGTTTTTTCATATTTAGCATATGTAACAACTAGGTAATGTATAGTTACATGTATATATCATTTAGTACGCACTATTTCAGTATTACTATAGTAAGTTCAACTCATCTGTGCGCGCGGCCCTATGTGTGGGTAAACCTCGTATAAACACAGTGACTTCGTGTGCGTGACAAGAGGTACAGTGAAGTGCGAAATACAAAAACACTTGTTTAACTAAAATATAAAACTTAAGGGGACTAGTCGACAAAGTTTGCGAAAAAGAGGTGCAAATGAAGACATTGTTGTCGGTATTAGTAAACGAAAAATGATAGCCAAAAGTAGATTTAAAATCTACAAGATGTGTGTCAAAAGATGGTTTTGTCAGAAATTGTGTATTTATTATAAATAATTAGTAAAACATCATTGAAATCGCCTAGAATTTTTTAGATAAAGACGTTTTGTGACGTCTAGTTATTAATGAATGATAATAAAATTTATATCAAAGACTAAAGAAAACATAGACCTCTAAAATGGTTTTCTTCAATTTGGAATAAGTGTAAATTTAAACTAATTATGACTAATAATGCATTCAACGAATACTTCAAGTTGCTTGCATCCCCGCGCTCGCCTGAAAATCTAGTGCGGGGGGAGTCGTGTTGCTAGACGGACGTGCGTCGCTCTGGTCTGCAAAATATTCTCGTAAAATGTTATATTTTCATTCATTTACAGAGTAATGCGTGTAACAGAGCCCGAGTTACACAATGCATACTGCATTGCATGAAAATATAATGCATTTCAACTTATTTTATGTATTGTTTTATTAAATTACTTCGAAAGGTAGTCATGCTTATATTGTAAGCGGTACTTAATCATTTCAAAATAAATAAATGACGAAATATTTGTGGACATTCTCACACAACTTAAGCTATTATAACCTTGTGTTAAGGGATATAGACAACTGATGAAAATACTTACTTATATTACAGTTATTATTAACACACTGCTTTTTTGAGACACTGCCCTCGACCGTCAATTCTTTCAACTTATTACGTCTTGGGGCGACGTAGGCACCATCTACTGGCAACTTGGTTAAGGTAATAAAGTGAAAGAATTGACGGTCAACAGCAGTGCCTAAGTGGTCCAAAGGTAAGGGCGTCTGGTCCGGCAAACCAGAAGACGCTGGTTCGAATCCTGCTCGGGACCAAAAATTGTATACAATTATTTTCCAGCAGCCAGAGAATATTTCCAGACTTCCTTGTCTAGGAAGTCTGGAAATGATCTGCTGGCTCAGTTGGATTCTCAAACAATGTGTTATTATTTTTTAAGTCTAAAGGTATTATAGTAAGTAGAGCACTAAAAAGAATAGCCCGCCGAGTTTCTTGCTAGTCTATGTCTATACATAATAATAAAACTGTTGAGGGTCGAGAGTCTGAACATGGAAGCTATTTAAAAAAAATGTACGCGTTCTCTAATCGATACTGAAGCCAAAATGAAATTTAATTAAATTTCATGTCCGTCTGTATTCCGAATACGTATCACGCCGAAACTACTGATTTGAATGAAAATTGATACAAGTTGAGGTTATGATCCGAGGAAGGTTTAAGAATACTTTTGATCCCGATATTTGTCACGGTTCCTTTGGGAGAGGGGATGAAAGACAAAACGGTTTTTTTAATTATAACGTCTCAATGCGTGGTCTGATTCCGATTTCTTTTTCAGTGTCGTAAAGGGAGTACTTTAAGGATTGTTTCACACAAGTTTCAATGTTGAGGGTTTTGTGGTTCAGGAGTTAGAGACATTTCAACTTTCTCAAAACTTCGAATTCAAGAGTTCCTTTGAATGTGAGGGTAAATCTAAACCTGTGTTGGCTTTATTCAAAAAATCAAAATCAAAATTATATTTATTTCACATAGGCAAGGAAAACAAAACTCTACCACCAGTTCACAACGCGATCCACCTGAGAAGAACTGGCAAGAAACTCAGCGGGTTGTTCTTTATTTTGCTCTATTTACAATTTTAAAGAATACAAAAACTATGCATATTAACGATTTTTTTGAGAATCCAGCAGAGCAGGTCATTTCCAGGCTTCCTTATCCAACAAATAATCATTGATTGTATATAGCCCCTGCACTTTTAATTTCGTCTGGTAGCCTGTTGTAAAAGCGTATACAGATACCCATGAAAGAATTACTGGTTTTGTGCAATCTGCTATGAAAATCATTTAAGAGCAATTAAGAGAGAATTTATCATATAAGAGCTTAATGATTAAGGCTAGTGTTAAATATTTCAACCGCGCCGAAGACGTGGACTAAAATTAAATATTTAGAATTGATTCTAAAACAATTCAATCCACGCCCTCGGCGCGGCCTGAATTATTTTACAATATGCTTAATCTTTAAGTTCTTCTATGATTAAGCAAACAGGGCAGTTTCACCCGCCGCTTGATGAGTCTGATGAAGAAATACCTCCCCTTTTATACACCTTAAGCGTCGTAAACGAAGTTGTGAGGGTCAGATAGTTACATATATACATACAATAGCTGACCCACACAACTTCGTTTGCATCACATGAGAGTGAGTAAGAGAGTGGTACCTATTGTATTAATACTTTAATTAATATAGTCCCGTCGCATTTATTCCCGTCGCGCTTACTCCCGTCTCGTGTCTTATATTTATTAGAGAGGTAGATAATAATATTTAAAGTGATATAATTTTTCTCATGTCGCTTATATTCATCCATTAGAGTTGACCCCCACAACTTTGTTGAAGTGATATAATGTTTCCCGTCGCATTTATTTTTGTCCGTTTTTTGGTACGGAACTCATCGTGTGCGAGTCCGACTCGCACTTGGCCGGTATTATCTTTCATCAGTTGACATCGTGTGCGAGTCCGACTCGCACTTGGCCGGTATTATCTTTCATCGGTTGACTGGCTACTACTGCAGAAAACGTTTACTTCCGTCGTCGCGTCGAGTTGCGTCGCACATGTTTTAAAATTTAGAGGGTTATTGTAAATGAACCTAAAAAGATAGGCATATGCTGTGCAGGTCTTTTTTTTAATTTTTTGAAAAGGAAAAAAAATGTAGTACACTATTTTTACGTAACTTTAACCATTTACGCAACGTACTCAATGGAAGCTCTCAAATGAAATAAATTTTCCCCGTTCAGAAAACATTATTCATGGCTGCTCCGCTCCTATTTGTCTTAACGTAATGTTATTAGCCATTAGCCATCCTCAATAAATGTACTTTAAAACTCTGAAATTATTTTTGAAATCGAACCGGTAGTTCCTTAGATCCTAGCGTTCAACCAAACAAACAAACTCTTCAGCTTTAAAATATTAGTATGGATTATGGTCACGCCTTTATCCCCGAAGGGGTAGGCAAAGGCATATTATTATGCTCCTACATTTCACCTTTTTAGAATTTGTCCTACGTAATAGGTGGTGAGCCGTATTGCCGTGTTGAAATGGACAGGCGCAGGTCGTCATTTTACTGGCTACCGGGACCAACGACTTATCATTAAACGGCCTTTTGAAGCACGGTAACGTTCAAATAACTGTCACTAAGTGGTCACATGGATGGTCACCCATCCAAGGACTGGCCATAGAGAAAGTTGCTTACAACAGTGACCGTTTACAGAACAATGAGTCTGTCTGCAGTGCCACGAGCGCTTCTTATTTATACATAACTAGCTAACCCTCGCAACTGCGTTTACGACTCTTACGTAGGTACGTACATATTTTTGTTTGTTTGTATTAATCAAATTTCAAGCGAGTGAAAGACCCCTCTTGTCTGGATTTGTAATAATTTAAGTACAAAACAAAGAATATAATGAACATTCGTCTTTGTGAATTCGTGACGAGACTTTGTCTGTGACTCTGTTGCATTAAACTACGGCACTAGGTTACGTGGATCATCTGTTCAAAGTTTGAAATTAAACAAAAATGACAACGGCAATCAGATTGAACTTTCACAATAAACGTTTTAGAGAGGGCAGTCGGGTGAGACCGTCTCACCGCTTCTTGTTTATTTGGTAAAGCGAGGAACGCATTTCCGCTACTATTTTCTTCTTCTTCCGTGGTTCTTTTACTCTGATGTCTCTGTAGTTGCGCTACTCTATGTTGGCGAGTCATATCGCCCATATGCTCAAGGTCGTTAGCCCTGGGTATGGCCTTAAGGGGTGAAATGTATGTCAAACATATTAATATGTTTTGCTGCTAAAAGAATAAAATTGAGGAATTTTAGGATTCGCTGCTCTCTGTAAGGTTAATTATAAATTCAAATTCCATATCAAAATGTCCATAGTATTCTTCTTCTTTGTATTACGCCACATCTCTTCATCAATTTGACCTAAACGTTCGTTTATTAATTTCATTATTCCCATCACATTTTGTTCGATGTTATGCGAAGCATTTTTTTTTTTAAATTCCCCATTCATTTTCGATTAGGTTTAGTTCAGGATGATACGGTGGTAGCCGAAGAACTTTTAAGCCTTATGGCTGAAGTGTGTCATCAATCTTATAACAAACTACTGACCCTTGCAACTTCGTTTACATCACTTAAGGTGTACGAAAGGAGAGGTATTTCTTCATCATACTCATCAAGCAGCGTGTAAAACTGTCCTGCCCTCTCCCAAATGAACCGCGCAAAATATCGGGATCAAAAGTATCCCAGAGCCTTCTTCGGATCCTAAGCTCAGATTGTACCAAGTTTCATTTAAATCAATTTAGTAGTTTCAGCGTGATACTTATTCGGGATACAGACAGACAGACAGACATGAAAATTTTTAATTACATTTTCGGGTTCAGTATCGATTAGAGAACGCCCTACAATTAATCTAATTATCTTCCATGTACAGACTCTCGACCCTCAACAGTTTTTTAGACGTATAGATTATGATCTTTTTACGTTTTAAATCAAGTCAAACAGTTCAATTTTTGTCATATTTGCTGTATAAGCAATGTTTTTTTTCTATCGACCAACTCTGCATTTCAATTTTTTTTTGCATTAGAATTTGGAGCTCTATCATTTTTTGACTATTCTGTAGGCCTTTATAAGTTAGACAATTCTACCATACATTATTTTGTTTTGTCTCGAAGGGTTTAGGCAGCGTTTTCGTTAAAAGCTCCCAGACATCTTATTTTTTTTTGACATCTCCAACTAATATCGTTATATTTTAGTCAATGTATATACAAACTCAGCAAATTATATTATACGCAAACCGTTCTCAAGAATCATTGGTGATCTCAGCATGAAAATCCATGCAGTAGTTTTTAAGTTTATCGTGAACAGACAGACGCGGCGGGGACTTTGTTTTATAATAATATGTAGTGATAAAAAATATTAATTACATCGAATTGACACATCAAAAATATTTACCTGACTTCTTAAACATTTTCTCCGTGAAGGACTAGACATTTTCTTTAACGACTGTACCCATGGGATTATCACTTAGAACACTGTGTAATGAATTATAATGTAACCAACTTACACAGGATGTCAACGTTGCAGTTACATTGAGACTTGTCATGATATTTAATTTCGTTTCATTATAACGTAAGAGTTGCCTTCAAAACGTGGTAGATGACGCTGTAGGCTTTTTGTCTATTATGATTTTTAATTCGCGGCTACGCAGAGAGTTTTCTGCAAAGACTGCTTGGCACCGCTGGTGTCGTTAATAAGTCAGTTACGTCTCTATCTCATAATATACAAATGTACTCTGTGAAGACGGCCGCATCACTGCCACACAAATGAAAACTGTATAATTACTAGCGCACGCACACATAGCGCCGCGCGCACTGATGAGTTGAAATATCTATAACTAGTTAGAGACAATCTAACTTTGTTTGTTTTAGCCCCTCTCTATAAAATAGATTGCAGAGGGGCTTATGGCGAGACTTTGTATGAAGTTTGTGACTCTTTTGCATTATATTACGTCACTAGGTCACGTGGATCATCTGTTCAAAGTTTGAAATAAAACAAAAATAACAACGTCAATCGGAGTGATTTTTCACTTTCACAGAGGGGCAGTTGGGTGAAACCGTCTCAGGGCTTGTTAATAATTCAATAAATAGTTACGTTTTAATATTCTGTGCTATCTAATCAAATATAATGAAATTAAATAAAAGGCCTGTCCCTGTGTGTGTATTCATCCGCTCTTAGCGACAAGTAACCCGAAACTACGAACGCGCCAACGCCAACCTCGACCATCTGAGGACAAACAATAATTCGGATAGCACGGCTCTGCCTCTCTGCATAGCATCAAGCGCGTCAACTAAGTACATCGCGGAGACATCCCAACGATAAGAACAGTATCCGACGCAGGGGCGAATCTGCGTCTTGTACTGCTAACATCTCTGATGTGGCGTGAAGTACCGCCTCACCTTATTTAGGACTCCTAGTTTCTGCGAGGCCAGCCCAACACAACTCTCTATGTTGTTTTTGTGATTGAGCTCACGCCGGACGTCTATACCTGCCGAAGATCTCTAGGTTGTCCTTTAGTGTAGTAATGTTCTGAAGAGAGGGTAGGGGTAGAAATGGGGACTTCTTAGCTATAAACGCGCGCGCCTGTCATTTTCTGGCATTGTACTCGAGCAAGTTGTGGCTTGGCCAAGGGCTCACCCAATGGGCAATGCAACCCAGGTCCCGGTCGAGATCGATCACGAGTTGCCGTCTCTTTTCCTCCACGTCGCGTCACCCATCGGCTGGACGGCCAGAATAGCTCCCATGCAGAGTAATATCATCCGCATAACAATGAATGTATCCAAGCAAGGGACAGCATGTCATGGATATGAGGAGGAAAGAGAGTTGGGGACAATACCGATCCCTGTGGTACTCCTGCATTTACCTGCAAAAATTCAATATCAAATACAGGAAGCCTGACCATCACAGAGAACCCGTATACGTCGCCCGCTCAGGAAGCTGGCCAACCATGAATGTCATAGAGATTATTTATTTATTATTTATTTACTCTTGAAGGAAGCTTACGGACTAATAACAATTATAGGTAACATTATACATTATCATTTCACCAACAACAAGCTCCCATTGATAGAAACATTATAAGAAATTTGGTTATGATAAGCATACAAGCAGTGATGTAAATCACAGGTTTAAGTACAGAACCAGGTAAATGTAGGCAACTAAAT
This sequence comes from Miltochrista miniata, assembly GCA_933228765.1. NCBI lineage: Eukaryota > Metazoa > Arthropoda > Insecta > Lepidoptera > Erebidae > Miltochrista > Miltochrista miniata. Next base: position 35,450,140 of record OW121758.1, on the reverse strand, counting down.
GTAAATGTAAATGTATATATTATATGCATATATGGAAAATTTTATCCGAAATGCACCCGGTAGTTTGGTGGAAAGGACTCTGCAACTCCAAAATGCTGAGTAGGGTTGCATTGAGTACGTATTCTAACTACTCTCTATACTTCAGCAGCCTCTGAACGATCATTTAGCACGAATGCTCATATAATACATAGTCACAAACGAAATAGTTTGACTACACTACAGACATGGCAGCAAAATAGCTTTTACATCGTATAATAGGAACCTGGGCAATTCTAGAAGCTTTGCAGCGGTGTCGTATTGATTGGCGATATATCGAGGTGATCAGGTGATTGTATGATACCGCTAAGAAGACCAATCCCATAGCCCTACTCAGAAGTGTGGGACAGGGAGATGCTATATCTCCTAAGCTCTTCACTAATGCGTTTGAAGACGTCTTCAAGTCGTTGGACTGGAATGGATGGGGCGTGAATATGACCGGTTAATGTATCTACACCTTCGGTTTGCTGACGACATCGTTTTAATAGCGCTGGAACAGGTGAGCGGTATGCTGCATAGTCTTAGTGAAGAGTCTCGACGTGTTGGCCTCAGCATGAACCTGGACCAAACCAAGGTCATGTTCAATGAGCATGTCGTGCCGGGACCAATATACGTTAAACGATCGAGGCTTGAGGTTGTCCATGAATACACCTACCTTGGGCAGGTAGTCACATTTGAAAAACGAGTAAACTGGATAAGGAAATAGCCAGAAGGATTCGCTTTGGCTGGGCAGCATTCAGCAAACTGCGCCGGATTTTCTACTCGCCGATACCGCAATGAATGAAGACGAAAGTCTTTCACCAGTGCGTTCTACTACCAATTATGACCTACGTTGCCAAAAGTGGGGCTAGTTCACGCCCTTAAGGATGCGCAACGAGCGATGGAACAAGCTATGCTTGGAATCTCTCTGAGAGATAAGATCCAAAATGCTATCCCGCATCTTTGGGGGGCAGAAAAAGGCGGCGCAGTCCTACTTACTCCCTCTGGTCTCCAGCGAGAGTGTCCAAGTCCAGACCTGCCACGATCGAGGACCTGGCGCTATTGCGCCCACGCTATGTATTCCACCAATGTGTTTCCTGTTGTATTTGCCACAGATTCTTACCCGAAGCTCCCGTGGGATACGGGAATACTGGTTACATACGCGGCCGAAGGGACTGGAAGTATCTGTGATAACCTGTAGCAGAGAGCACCGTGTCTCCTCTCCAGCCACTCATCCAGCCGGCTAGGAGACATGCCGCATCACCTGAGATCATCACCCTGACGGCCTTTGCGGGCACTTTTGTAAAGTGTACTAAATAATTTTGTTAGTATAGCTCGTTTTTTTTTGGTCAAAGATTCTTGAAAGTTTCAATATAAGTTTAATCTGCAATAAAGTAACATTCCGCCACGATACGCAGAAAGAATCTTATGATATAAACAACAAATCGTCTTTTATAATAACAGTTTGGTTTTATTTTAGTTCCTGAATACTGCTACACATTTTGACATTTCGTACAACAGGCAACAGCTAGTGCCCTAGATGCATCGGCGCAAAGTATGTGCGCATCCCAAAGTACCTTTTTTTTGTTGCATTTGTCATAAAGATAATAAAAGAATGTTTATATTTTTTGGATCGTCAAATAATGAAAATTCCCGTCTATTGGGTTTTTTCCCGCATAAATACCGGGTTTTTTCCCAAATGGGAAAAAACACGGGTTTTTTCCCAAATGGGAAAAAACACGGGTTTTTTCCCGTTGGGTTTTTTCCCTCCGCCCATCTCTACCTCCATCACAGTTTTTCTAGAATAACAAAGTCGGATTTATTAAGAGCCTCCCGTTTATATATGAGCATCCGTTTATACATGAGTATTGAGCATCCGATTAATAATGTAGGTAGGTATGTTACTGCTTTCTATTGGTGAAAGAATTATTGAAATTGGTCCAGTAGTTTCGGAGCCTATTCGTTACAAACAAACAAACAAAAAACAAATCGTTCCTCTTTATAATATTAGTATAGAAGTATAGATAGATAGGCTTTATTTAGGTTAAGTTTAGATAGTTATATTGAGGTTTATAGTCGGTTGCGGTTGGAGTTCCGCATAGCATACGTGAAGGATCTTCCTTACGTTAAAAAAAATGCCAGCCAAGTGCGAGTCGGACTCGCACCGGAGTGGTTCGTACAAAAAAACGACAAAAAAACACGTTCGATCTCTCGTATACTCTTATAGATTCGTCATGTCTGTCTGTCCGTCCGTATGTCACAGCCACTATTCTCCGGAACTATAGGGCCTTTGCTATTGAAACTTGGTAAGTAGGTGTATTCTGTACACCACATTAGAAATATTTTCACAAAAATAGAAAAAATGCAATAAATTTTGGGGGTCCCCATACATAGAACTGAAACTCAAAATTTCAAACCTATACATGTGGGGTATCTATATATTTTGACATCATTCTTTTCTAAACGGAACAGTTTGCGCGAGAAACACTTTCAAAGGGGAAAATGTGTGTGTGTCCCTCTCTAACTTCTAAAATAAGAGAATGATAAAATCTGAAAAAAAAAAAATATGATGTACATTGCCATGTTCACTACCACCGCAAATTGGTTTGAATGAAGGTTTTTTTAAAACGTCATGAACCCCAATTTTCGTCTTTCATTCAATCATCTCAAAAATAAAAAAAAACATTTAATTTTCATAAACCTTATGCTGCTACGGAACCCTTCATGGACGAATCCGACTCGCACTTGACCGGTTTTACACTTTGTAAAATGAAATTGTGAACATTAAAGCTCGCCAGTAATACTTTACATGCTCTCGATAGATGGCGCTGTGCTAAAATCTGAACCGCGCTATGGTTTCGTTACACACAGTTATTCATTATTAGCGCTGCTGCATGTATTATTAGGCACCCTTTCCTAGAAGGGTGATCGCTTCCGACGATTCTCCAAGGCCCAAGGGCTAGAGGCTCAAGGTAGAGTTTAGTCAGTAAGAGTCTGACATAATCACACGGCCGGCCGTGTGGTACGCATGTAGCGTTCTCTACCTCCACCCCTCGCTCCCGTGTGGTGCCTTAGGGCTCAAAAAAAAAAATGTATTATTACTACTCACATCTCTCGTCATACATGTAACTTATTGTTAACTAAATGGATTAATTTTTCAAGTGGCTCTCTTCAAGGCTGCCCGCTACCCGCTGCTGGCTGCCCGTTTATTCAGTAATTTTCATAGATTTAGAATTTTTCGCTAGGTGCTCTTTCTAAATCTATGGTATTTTCTTTCAGTATATTCAGCCCGCTATTTCAGTAGCTCTCAAATCAGACTTGATTATACACACACTAGATTAAGAATCTTTCGCTACTCTCATAAAAACATTCAAATCTATCTATTAACTATCTGATTCTATATCTTATATCTATCTATGTACATTCTAAACCTATGGGTACACACAAAAATCAAGGGGAGATTTTAAAGTTGACAAATCACATAGTCATAGCCATGTCATAGTCTTAAGAAGTTCGTTAGGACGGTAAGATTACAGATTTTTTTTAAGAATTTTAAAAAGCGCCTAGTAGAGTCGACTGGTGACCCAAGGGCTGGCAGTTTTCACTCTCAGCGAATAGGTATTGATATTCAAAGAAGGATTGCTGCTAGCCTTTTGGGCACAATCCGACGGGGGCCTGGCCTTTATTTTTAAGCTAAGATGGTAATAATGTATTTTTTATGTAATAACTAGCTATTGCCCGTAACTTCGTTCGCGAGGTGATTTTAACTAATAACCAGTAGGCTTTGACCTGTCCAACGCATAGGCCTTCTAGTAATAAATAGGTCAAGCTGTATTTTCTTTTCCGCCGAACCGAGTTTGATGAAACTTACAGCGATATTTAAGTTGAAAAAATATCTACAAAAACCTATTAATACAATCATGATCAAGCTCTTGAATTTTACTCCAACCCCGAACAAATTAAAAAAACAAACAGACGAAAAACAAATTATAGATATGGACTCAGAAGCCCTAAGATAGTCGATTACAGTTATTTTTTTTAAATTATCTTGAATGTACCGTCACAGCTATTTTTACAATTTTATGATAGTAGAGATTATTTATGTTAAGTTTATATAGGTGCATAAAATGTAAATATTTATGTTATAATTAAGAATGTTCCACTGTAATTTTTAACAAGAATATACGTAGATATTATCAAAGTGAATTTGTTAAACAAACAAACAAAACACTGACCAAGTTCCAGTTTTCGGCCTCAAACTGGGTGTCAGCGGTACGGTAAGCGGGGCGGGGGCGATTGCAGCGAAAACTTTGAAAAACATTGATTCCTTGATGATTGATTCCTTCAAGGATTCCTTTCATATTTAACGTGATTGACAATTGCAAGGCATGGTCGTGTCGGGAGCCCATTAGTCTTTATTTATTTTCATTTTATTTTTTATTTTTTTTATTTTTTATAATAATATTTTGTAATGTTTGCGTGATTGGCGCTAGTTGTTTTTTGCGTTTGTTTTTTGTTTTTTGTAGTGTCTCTGACTTACCGTCGCGTCCGGCCGTCTCTGAAAATCAGCGCTGTCTGCATGTATCACATGCGGACAGCATTACGCTGAGAGGCGGCCGTTTATTCCACAGTGTATGCGATATATTTTAAAAAAATGTAAATGTATTTATTTTTAAACATTTTTTTTTGTTAGGTTAGTGGTGGTGGTGTGGCTATGAATGTGGAATAAAAAGTAATTTTCTTTCTTCTTTCTTTAAAACGCGGCCAAGGCGCCAGGGTACAAGAGAGTGGGCGGCGATGCGCTAGCACACTAGCAAACTGCGCTTGGTGCGTTTGTTATCGTTTGTTGAGTACTCTCTTGCAGCACAAAATAAAAAAGTACATAACGCAATCTCATGTATTTGTGTAGTTCTTTTTCCAATTCACACACTCGCGCACAAAGGCACAAACCAGTATCGAAATTACTTTGAAAATTCTTTAACCTCGTGTCCGTGAACTACGTGAGCGGCGTCTATGTGTGCATAGCCCGAGCGCACTTTTTATGTAGATTTCCTTCTGTAATTATTATTGTTGTGCTTGTAGTCATACGCCGCGCCGTCGCCGTCGTCGTCGCGTCGCCGCCCGCGCCGCTCACATTCAGATTGAGGCCTTATAGAAACTGTTTCTCATATCGGTCAAGGTCACTATACGCACTGGGTCTTCACTAAGCCAATTATGTGACACACTGGCTTAATTCAGTCTATACAGTGTGCCTGAGGGTTGCTAATGAAGAATGAATAAATATTCAGGTGTTGTGTTGGTCGTTATATTATTGTGTAGTGTTAGATATGGTAAGCAATTTCAGTTTATATTATTAGATCGGGTTAACCTTATTATTACAATGGCAGGCAAGGCTACACGTTTAGTCCTGGGACCTCCTTCCGAGGGCTTACCCGGGGCTCCCAACCATAGGCTGTTCGGCGTTACGTGAGGTTTATTAGTCGGTAGGAGTACGGTATAGCATCCATGAGGATTTTCTTTCACGTTAAAAAAAAAGAAAAAAAAAGTGTGTGCGTGTAACCTTTACGCGCGATTGAACTAAAACTTCTTTGCTATTGACGGCATCAAAATACTAAAAAAAAAATGAACATTGGCAGTCTTCTAATTCATAATTCTTTATTTGCCTTAAATGGGGTGATACATAATGTGTTACATAATTTACTTAGAATTATTTATGTTAATCTTGATAAAGCCAAGAACTTTTGAGCAGTTAAGTGCTGATTTGTATGTTTATAAAGTGAAATACATTAACAATGGACATGTTGAAACGTGTATTTTGCAAATGTAGCTTTAAAAAAATACAGACGAATTGAGAACCTCCTCCTTTTTTGGAAGTCGGTTAAAAAGGGAGCTACGTAACACTTTACAGGTAAGTTGATTTTTTGTAATTTTTATCATTAAATCAGCGTGACCTACCGGTAAAAATGCTTGATAATGGTACAAAATATGTATATGAATAATATATAGGTGAGACGAATTGTTTTTAAGCACTAAATTGAATTTAATTTCGTTTAGTGATGTCCATTTTGTCGTATCGATAAACTTGATCATGGTCTGATGTGATAAGAAAAATGGCTAATAATGGATCAACGTAACAAAATGTTATTAGTATTATTTTTCTGACATTAACTTGTTTAGGTAATACTTACAAGATAATGTTTTTTACTCTATTGATGGATGTTTATTTCATTGCAGATTTCCAACTGATGCAGGTATCAGAAGTACATGGCTTGGCAGCACGAGCGCCCATAACTGGACACCAAGAACAACCGATCGGTCTATGTTTTCTTGATCCAATCGTGAATAATTTTTAATATGGATAACTTTTCAAACCTAAATTTAGGTGAAAATTGAAAATGGTGAATGACCAATAAAGTTAAATCACGTTTATTTTTATTTTTTCTCTACTTCCTCCAATACAACTCCTTTTCTATGGTGCACGGAAACAATCTTATATTTCTCCCCTTCTTTTCAAGAATCCAGAAGAATCCAGAAGAATATAGAATAAAATTGCAGCCTCGAACAGGGCCACTTCAAAAATTGTATTTTCATAAATTTTTATACATTTATCCATCAATTGAGCAGCGCTAATAATGAATAACTGTGTGTAACGAAACCATAGCGCGGTTCAGATTTTTGCACACCGCCATCTATCGAGAGTTTGAAAGTATTACTGGCGAGCTTTAATCTTTAATGTTCACAAAAATTCATTTTACAAAGTGTAAAACCGGCCAAGTGCGAGTCGAACTCGCCCATAAAGGGTTCCGTAGCAGCATAAGGTTTATGAAAATTAAATGTTTTTTTTTATATTTTTGAGTTGATTGTATGAAAGACGAAAATTGCGGTTTATGACGTTTTAAAAAAAACCTTCATTCAAACCAATTTGCGGTGGTAGTGAACATGGCAATGTACATCATATATTTTTTTAGATTTTATCATTCTCTTATTAATGGCCCCTTTATGCATAGATTTCAACTCGGAGGAAAAAAAGGTATAATAAGCACATAAAAATGAATACTTAATGGAATGAAACAATATTTTGTTGTATGTTTTATTATTTACTATCTTCATTTTCTACACAAAAAATGAATCCACAACTCGGAGGAAAAAAAGGTATAATCTTACTTCTTACTAATATTATAAATGCGAATGTTTGTGAGTGTGGATGTTTGTTACTCTTTCACGCTCAAACGGCTGAACGGATCGGGCTGAAATTTGGTACAGAGATACATTATAGTCTGGAATAACACATAGGCTACTTTTTATCCCGGGAGTACGATCCCATGGGAAGCAGGAAGTAAAATTTCACGCTGACGTAGCCGCGAGCGCCATCTATCCCATACCTATGTAATTTAAACGTGTCAAAAAAGTCACAACAATACCATAAATGCACATTTCAAAGAATGTCTATTAATGCCATAAAATTTGTAAAAATTGTTTTTAAGTAGGTAAGAATAAACCTACTGTTTTATCTTTTAACTAGCAGACCCTCACAACTTTGTTTACGTCACATAAGGTCTATGAAATTAGAGGTATTTATTAATCATACTCATCAAGTAGCATGTGAATCGGCACTGTTTGCTTAATCAAAATAGAGCTTAAGGATTAAAGCTATTCCTCAGTATAGAATTTTCCTCAGTATAAACAATTCACATACAAACACCGGCGTGTTTCAATTTTATTACATGTATCAATGTAGTAGACGTATAAAATGACATCAATCAAATGTCATTAATATTCTGAAAAAGAAATTAAACATAGAGTTCACAAACTCTTTTGAAAATACATACTGTACCTAACTTAGAGAATCGTTATGAAGATAACAGGATAGTTAACAACTTTCAATAGAAAATAGATGAATAATGCTGAATACCGCTATAATATATATATAATGGGAACTATCCTAATATCCTGGAGAATTTAAATGACGTCGATGACCTGTGCCTCAGCAGGCACAGGTCATCGGCCTGCAGGACAACTGGCAGGATGAGGCAGCGAATGGCTGGACTGAAAATAAAATCGACAGACGCAGAAGATGTGGTGGAGGCACTAATTCACGTACCTCGGGAGTGTCGTGTCAGAAACTGATGGGATAGAAGAGTACCCTACATCATTTCGAGACTCGCCAAGGCTAGAACAACCTTCACACAGCTGCGCCCCGTAGGCAGTCGCGAAAATGAAAGACTCGAAGAGTGAAACTCAAAACAAAGTAAACGTTAAAACTGAACTGCTAATTGCTATACGGATGCGAGACATGGAAGGTCACTAAAGACATTTCGCACCGGCCACCAGCTACAAGTCTTCGTCAACCGCTGCCTCCAACGGATCCTCGGTATATACGGGCCCGAGAAAATCACCAACGTAAGCCTATTGGAACGCTACAGTGAGACCCCTGTCCACCAACAGATCAAACGTCGGAAGAGTAGCTGGATTGGACACACGCTGCAAAGGGACCATGATCACATCATACCAAGGCAAGCCTTACTGAAACTACTGGTAGGGTTTCAAAAACTCTTTTACTGTTCGATAGTAAGTAGGTACATTTATTGAGAATGGCTTAAGGCTACATAACATAATGCTAAGATTAATAGGAGCGGTGCAGCAATGAGAAATGTTTCGAAAACGCAAAACATTTAATCGTTAGAGTATCCGTTGCGTCTCTGCGTAAATGGTTGAAGTTACAGAATAATAATTTATTACAAAATTGTTGCTCTTAAAAAGTTCTGAAACACAATGCCTATTAATTTATTTATCTTTTAAGGTTCGCTCACAGTTACATTTTTTAAAGTGAGGAAATTCCTGCATATATGCTATGCCGGACTCATAAAGACTAAAAACCACACGTATCCTGCTTAACAGCCTACGGTTGGGAAATGGGAACCCCGGGTAAGCCCTCGGTAGTCAACCCAGAATTTCCAACAGACCCACGGCTACCAATATGGCCTCACCTAAGTAGGTTTGGGTGCTATCTCGCGTTTTTGGGAGGTTATCGATCACAGTAACGTTACTTATTTCTAAAATAATGAATAGTAGCGATGCGACGGGAGTAAACGCAACGGGGGTAAATGACGGGAAACATGATATCAAAATAATAGCGCTCTTTCTCTCTGTCTCTCTTATGAGACGCAAACGAAGTTGCGCGGGTCAGCTAGTAAGCACATAAAAATGAATACCTACTTAACGGAATGAAACAATATTTTGTTGTATGTTTTATTATTTACTATCTTCATTTTCTACACAAAAAATTAATCCAAAATCTACTGGTGTGGTTATACTGTCTAAAACAATATCCACATCATTCAAAGGTTGAGTTTTTGGTCAATCATGGTAGACTAGAGCGCTGTACTTCTTATTGTTTTAAGTGCATTAATCTGAAACTAAAATAGTAAGTAATTGCAGACATTTCTTATACATCCTCACACCCTTAGGTATAGTAGGGCCTACTCTATGCATGGTGATAAATACAATGGAATATTTTGTTTAACTTCCTTGAAGAGCAGTGAATAATTTGATTATCTGATATGGTTCTATTCTGCTCCTTATAATATTAAAGATGGACTACTTTATGTGCAGTTGAACATCCACTCAAAAGGCATACATCTGAGTTTATGGAACGGCTATCTGAATACCTGTTTACCCCTACTATAGAATATATTATATAATCTGTGCCTCTACTATTTTCTTGCCTAGTCAGGTTCTCATTCACAGTAGCCCTAGTAAAGTAAAAATATAGGAATATGTAAGTTTAAATAAAATAAATTTTAAGTGCAAATATGTACCTTGTAACTTGCTATAACTTATTTGAAGGCAGGGTGACTCTGTATATGTTAGGCTATCATGTATTTAACTGCAATCGGTTATCGTACGAGGATTAAAGTAATACTTACAATAATTCGAGGATACACTCAGCTACGAAGTAGAATAACCATCGAGTTACGCTCTAAAGTAGCCCAAAACATTATACTGCTGTAGGTCGACAGTAGAGAAATCCAGTAAAATAGCACAAATCGTCATAATTGAACTTCAAATAACATTTATTTTAACAACATTTTTTGCGAATGCGGTTTCGCTTCACAGCATTCTAAAAGGTAGATAGTACTGTCTTCTAGATAGTCCTGTCTGACTAGATAGTAATCTAATTATTTTTTTAAATACTCACAACCTTTTAGGGTTTAGGTTTAGGCAGAGAGATTTTACTTCATTAATTATTTTTAATCCTACCTAACATGTGGTCAGTCTATTTCAATGTTCAATTTATTTACATGTCACCCTGTGAATGTGGTTTTAAGGTTAATTCGAGTTGAATTTTTTTTGAAGAATGTGCTGTCCTCCATCCAAAATGCTCTACTTAGCCATCATTAGCTTCATTAAGCTAACTTGGCAAGATGCCTCTAAGAAACCTACAAAATCCTATTTCTTTCGAAGTTGCGCCAAAACCCTTTTCAGAAACCAACGTAGATATGATTCTACATTAAATAAAAATGCAATAGCGATGCCACTGGCTCAATCTTTCTTTACAAAAATCCATGATAACAATGAAACCTTATTGTCAACACAAATTGGATTAGACGTCAGGCAGTAGAACTTGGCCCAAATATTGTACGCAACAACAATTTGAGTACTTAGGTATGTCTATTTACGAAAAAAAAAATAGAAATCAAACCTACAAATAGAAGGCTTCTTCCACTTTTCCCCGTTGACAATCCCCGTTGATGGGGATTATAACCCCAGTTGATGGACACTATTCCCCGTTGACGCAAAAAAAAAAATTAATGGGGATTATTGAACTAAAAAGTATACTAATCCCCATCATCCCCGCCTTAGCCTTCGTGGTTATTTTGTTTTATAACCAATCAATGATAATTTTATTGCATCAACGGGGAATAATGAACAAAAAGTTCAATAATCCCCATCAACAGGGATTGTCAACGGGGAAAAGTGGAATAAGCCCAAATAAATGCCAACATATTAAAATAGAATTTGGTTGAGGACAGGAATTGGTCTATAATAGAAAATTTTGAAGAGGTCTATAACCAATACTGACTGAAATGTGACTTTATTGATTTTATCCGTACATAACACAAAATCACCCAGCTAAAATACTGATATTACTGATTACATAGATTATAAAATTGGCCCAGCTGATCCAAATCAGTAGCACCACAATAAATTACAACAAAAACTAATTTCCATTTTCAGCATCATCAATACTATGCTATGACTGCAACAGCGAGTTTGATCCCCGATGTGGCGAAAACTTTGACCCCTTCAGCCTGGGCATTATCAACTGCTCCCTGAGAGACCCGCCCGAACACCTGGATGTTGGAGAGCCTACGTTTTGCAGGTCAATAAAAATGGAGAGTGAGTACTCAAAATTGTCACTAATCAACTTGGCTTAAGATCTGTCAGACTCATCAAATCAGCCTATGGCAGTCCACTGCTGGACGTAGGCCTCTCCCTAATCACGCCACAATACACAGTCCTGGGCCGTCCGCATCCAGTCAGTCTCTGCAACCTTTTTCAGGTCGTCAGTCCATTGCAATCTGCCATACTACCATCTTCCAATTTTTTAACAGATACAATACATTTTATTTAGAACTTATGAATCGAGCAGATGAATGAGATTGAAAAATCCCACCAAAAACATTCTGTAAAAAACTAGCCAAGTCTCGATGGAGCTGCTTGTTTATCTCTAAAAAGTAATGAAATCTAGACAAAGTTGTGCCAAGTCTAAGGTTCCTTACTGTAATTTCTTTATTATTATAGTTAATGTTGTGTGGCTTGGCCGTTGAACATTCTTTATGCGTTAGTGTATACTAGTCAATTTTGTTTACATTTCATTAACAATTTTCTTTTTTATTGACTGGTTATTAATTCAACGTTATCCAAGTGGCAATTTTCCATCGTCAATCGGTAGCGGTTCTGGCGACAGATTGGTGGAATGGTGTCATGGAGCACCTGGTGTTGTACCCTTGTGTACCCTTCAACGGCCAAGTCACACAACTACAATACTATAATAATAAAGAAATCACAGTAAGGAACCTTTTAGAGATAAACAAGCAGCTCCATCGAGACTTGGCTAGTTTTTTACAGAATGTTTTTGGTGGGATTTCACTTTTTTTTTGTAGAAACGTGGGCATATTGATTTATTTTATTAGATTTTCTTATTTGACGCAGTTTTTTTCTTTTTAGGAGTAGTTTTTAAAATTATTACAAATCTTTCTTTTCTTTTTTTCCGGTTCTGATTCTTGTACAGTAGCAACAGTTTTTTGAATTGTCCATTCGCGTTCATGCATTATATTTTGACCAAATTTTGAGCGAAATTAATATTTTAGTGTAATTTAATTATCGAGTAGAATTAAGATAATCGTTTCACTATTTCTTCTTGTAAACTTGTAAGTATAAAAGCCAGTCTAGTCTTATCCAGAGTTTTCCTTTAATTTTATTTATATGTCTATTAAAAGCAGAAGAGGTGGCATCCGCCCAGCAGTGGGACACTACTAATTGCTCATATTTATATTTCAGTCAACACCAAAGTCCGTGTAGTCCGTCAGTGCGGCTACCTCGCTCCAGAGGACGTCCATGTAAGTCCATGTCGCCGTGTTGTTGGCAGCGGGGACCTTTTCGTCACTTACTGTACTTGTGACACAGATCTATGTAACTCAGCTACTAAGAGTTACCAACAGATGGCGCTGTTAGCTGTTGTTTTCATGATTATACTGTTACGTTAAAGTTGATAGAATTAAATTTAATAGGATGTTGATATAATAGATTATTTTTCGTAGTACCTATAGATACAATAATAATTCTATTAGTTATGTATAACTAATATTCTATAGTCTATGTCTTATGAGAAAAAGACGCTTGAAATGCTTCACGAAACCATATTAAATATCAATTACTTATTAGAAATGACCAAAAAAAGTGTTTTACTACCCGTTCGCTCTAACTTTGCCGCTGGCGTAGAGGCGTATACCCGAATTGTTAATTAGACGAAGTAAATTGACAGTAGCTAATGTCACTTCGTCATAGAAAATAAGCAACATTGTATGAAGAAGTGACATTAGTTGCTGTCAATTTACTTCGTCTAATTAAAAATTCGACTTTAGTATGGAGCCGAGCGGCAAAGTTAGAGCGAACGAGCAGTACGTAGATTAAATGCCTTTTAAGAATTTAGATGCAGTAGCGTTATGAAAATTGATGGTCATGAGTGAGGTAGGCTTGTATAATAATACTTTTGAAGATCTTTTCAGTTTCAATCAAGGTTCGCCGATATATATCGGCGGATATATATCATGATATATATCACGATATATATCAATGGATTTATTCCTGTGTTCTGAACTAAAAAAATTGGAGATTAATGTTTACTCGGGCAACACGTTGCAAAAAAGTTCAATTCAGAATTATTTTAGATAGTTTCCCAAAATGGCAACCTCATTTTAAGTTGGGGAAATCCCTTTTGACATACCAGTATGGTCTGCTTTTAACTGAAATTGAAACCTTAATGTTACTAAAATAAGGTTCATTTTACAAGGTTACAAGGATATAAATCCGATATATATATAAAAAAATGGGATATATATCAAAAAAATCGGATTCTTAATATTTATTATAAAAATCGGATTTTTTCAAACCCTGGTTTCTATTAAGATGATTGAAATTGAAAAAAAAAATCTTTATTCCATAAAATGTCACACTTCCTTCTACAAAGCAATGCCACAGAAAATTAAAAAGTTTTATCTAGGTGTAAAAAAAACAAATTCGTCCAATCAAAAGTAGGTAACAAACATAAAATAAAAAATACAGTCGAATTGAGAACCTTCTCCTTTCTTTGAAGTGGGTTAAAATGTAAAGGAAAAGAAATTAAAATATTCTACGACAAGCACTTACCAGGATTGGCACCATCTCTGAACACCTTCGGCAGGTTCCTGTACGCCAAGAAGTACTGAATGTGCGCCATCTCGTGATGAGCTGTGATCAGGTCTTTCATGTCTACGTGGGTACACATCTTGATTCTGAAAAGTTTAATGTAGGTTTTGAAACACCTTGCTAGACTTTGACAAGATGTTGATTTTTTATTTATTTCAACTACAGACGCTTGGTCCGTACCATTTTTTAGAATAATCGGATTATACTGGGTGTAACAAAATTACCTCTCCAAATTTCATGACATGACTTGGCATCGGAAATCAAATACAAATATTTAATAAAAAAGGGGGGTTAATTTTTTAATTTTTTTTGTCGCACATTAAGAATTCGTTTTTTACAAACAAAACAAACACGGAGCACCCATCTGGCTGTCGTTGTCGCTTTCTACTGCCGCTCAGTAGCTATAGAAAGGGTGATAATGAAAATTTATAGGACCTTTAAAACGGATTTACGGTTAAAGTATTCATGTGATTTTTTTTTCTTCATTTTTGTAATGTTTCTTGACTGATGCCACGTCACGTGACGAAATTTGGAGAGGTAATTTTGTTACACCCAATATAATGTAATTTAAAGTACTACCCGTTCGCTCTAACTTTGCCGTTGGCGTAGAGGCGTATACCCGAATTGTTAATTAGACGAAGTAAATTGATAGTAGCTAATGTCACTTCGTCATAGAAAATACGCAACATTGTATGAAGAAGTGATATTAGTTGCTGTTAATTTACTTCGTCTAATTAAAAATTCGACTTTAGTATGGAGCCGAGCGGCAAAGTTAGAGCGAACGAGCAGTAATGTCTGTCTCCGCGTTGGGGCGTGTTCAGACGATACTCGCACGCTAAGCGCAACGCCCGTCAGCACGCGTCTAACACGCTTTGTTTGTTTTATAAAATATAATTTAAGCCCTATTACCATAATGCATAGATCTCAAATTGCATCGATGCGCGAATGCGCGGGGTGCGCGCGTGGTAAGTTGGCGCGGGGCTGGCGCGTGGCAGGTGCAGGGCGGGCGCGTGGCGTGTGCGGATGGACTTTGATTAATGCAATTTGAAATCTATGATGTATTCACATCATAGATTTCAAATTGCACAAAAATATGCATATGCATAGATTCAGATTTGAACATTTTAAGCCCCACGTAGCCCTATATTCATAGGGCTTAAATTATATTTTAAAAAACAAACAAAGCGTGTTAGATGCGTTATGACGAGCGTGGCGTGCGCTTAGCGTGTGCGTATCGTCTGAACACGCCCTTTAGACAAATCAATAATTATAACCTATAACAATATAATAATTATAATAATAATCTAGGATGTAATATAAAATAAATAAGCTAGTAGCGGCCCCGACCGTGTCGCTGCCGCTCTAAGTTGATTGAGATGTTGATTTTATAGGGTACCATTCAAGGGTCACTCGGATGACGAACTTGCGTGCTTGAAAGTTTGAAAGCCCTACATACCAGCCCCAATACCTACTGGACCCGAGATCCCTTCTAGATCACCTTCTTTGTAGTTCTAATCTTCTACCTACTTTGTAGTTCGAAGCTGGCCAAAATGAAAAAGTCATGGTGAGATCTAGCTAAGGAATGCAATACCGGGATACCGGGATCCCGAAATACCGGGATCCCGCAGTATTTTTGCGGGACCAGTCCCGCACGTAAATCGTGCGGGATCCCGCGGTATTTGCGGGACTGCGCAAAGGTAAACGCCATGTGATGTTCTGTATCCGGAAGCACGCAAACTGATTCAGCTCGAGAAAGTTTTTGTAATTGTGACGTAATATTTAACCTAATAAGGTACTTATGTGTTTTAAACCAGGGTTCGAAAAAATCCGATTTTTATAATAAATATCAAAGATCCGATTTTTTTTATAAATATACCTATCCTTTTTTTTATATATATATCGGATTTATATCCTTGTAACCTTGTAAAATGAACCTTATTTCAGTAAAATTAAGGTTTCAATTTCAGTTAAAAGCTGACCATACTGGTATGTCAAAAAGGATTTCCTCAACTTAAAATAAGGTTGCCATTTTGGGAAAGTATGTAAAATAATTCTGAATTGTACTTTTTCGCAACGTGCTGCCCGAGTAAACATTAATCTCCATTTTTTTTTAGTTCAGAACACAGGAATAAATTCATTGATATATATCAAGATAAAAATCAATTGATATAATATCGTGATATATATCATGACATATATCCGCTGATATATATCGGCGAACCCTGCTATAAACAGTTAGAAAAGTATTCAATTATCTCGTACAATGCTTGCTGACTATCTGACATGTAAAGTTAGGAGTCGTTTGGCAGACAAGAATTTAAACATGCTATGTTTTATGGGCACTTTTTAGTAATGCCAAAACTACCAATTTTAACTGCTTCTAATAATTTCCATTAGGTATTTTATTACTTACATGTATATAAATAATTTATTTTTCCTTGCGGCCCCGGGGACTCAGTGTTCTGTAAACGATCTCTGCAGTAAGTAACATTTACTATGGCCGGTCCTTAGATGGGTGACCACTTTATGACATTTATTTGAGCGTTGCCGTGCTTCGGAAGGCAGGTTAAGCCGTTGGTTCTTTTGCCGGTAAAATGGCATTTGGCTTAACTGCCATTTTAAGGACTTTTTTTAGCTCAATGCTAATTCATAATGCCGGTAAATTACTATACGTTTGCCTACCTATAATCGTGTCTGTTACAAAAGTCCCATGCAGACGGCTGGCAGTGTATATGGCGGTCGGCTGGCTGCTGCAGTGCGCTGAGAGCCCAGAAGTCGTGCGGCATTGCTGACATATTCATGGACACAAAGAACTCTTCCGCCAGTTGGAACATCGATAAAGGAGTGAAACCCTGAAAGTAATATCTATACTTATATTAAAACTGTAGAGAGTCTGTACATGGAAGATATTTTAAAATTTTCATGTCTGTCTGTCTGTCTGTATCCGGAATAAGTATCACGCCGAAACTGCTGAACCGATGCGAATGATACTTGGTACATTCCGAGCTTATAGTCCGGGGTTCTTGGATACTTTTGGTCCCGATATTTTGCGCGGTTCCTGCGTGAGAGGGGATGAAAGATAAATGGTTTTTTCGTTGTAACTTCTGAATGCGTGTTCCGATTCAGAAAAAAAATTAGTATTATACAGGGAGTACTTTAAGGATTGTTTCACACAAGTTTCAATGTTGAGGGTTTAGTAGTTCAGGAATTAGAGACATCTCGACTTTCGCAAAACATAAAATTCAAGGGTTCTTTTGAATGTGAGGGTAATTCTAAACGGGCGAGTTGGCTTAATCATAAAAAAGCATAATGATAGCTAAAATAATTCAGCCCGCTCCGAAGGTTGGGACTGAATTGTTTTAGGATAGACTTAATCTTTAAGCTCTTTTATGATTAAGCAAACAGGGCCGTTTCACACGCTGCTTGATGAGTCTGATGAAGAAGTACCTCTCCTTTCGCAAACCCTATGTGACGTAAACGAAGTTGCGAGGGTCAGCTAGTAATAAATAAAGTTAGCAAACATAAACAAAACTAAGTCACTTCAGTCGGAGCTTATTTAGTCTTCTCTATCCCAAAAGTCTTTTAATTTAACAAGTATAATACACTCATTTGCAAAAAAAACGGACACCTAAGCAATGAACCATTTCAAATGTTAATATTGCTTTGTTTGATAATTATAGGTAGTTTTATCCTCACAATTTGGTAAATTAATAAGAAAATAATCGTTTTCATCAGTATTTCATAAAATTTTGTTACAATTTATGGGAAATAATGCTAAACCTCGCTAGTAGTGTATGTTCGCTAGTAGTGCATAATGCTCATGAAGTAAAAATAAAAAAGTTTTTTTGTTTGTTTTTCTTTAATAAAGTAAAAGCAGATAAATGTTTAGTATCGAGTGTGACCCCCTCTAGCTAAAATCACAGCTTGAATTCGTCTGGGCATGCTAGCAACTACATCCCGGATACTTGCTTGCGGAATACGTTCCCACTCCGCAGTAATCACATTCTTCAGCTCTCTGATGGTCTGCGGAGCCGGGTGTACTGATCTCACACGCCGTTTTAGAACGTCCCAGATATGTTCTATGGGATTGAGGTCAGGACTTCGAGCTGGCCAATCCAAACGACGAATGCGGACCTCTTGCACATACGCATTAACATCGCGGGATCGGTGGGCGCGAGCATTGTCGTCCATAAAAATCGAGTCTTGATCTAGAGCGGCCAATGCGGGTTGTGCATGAGGAATTAGAACTTCCGTTATGTATCGATGCCCAGTCAGTGAGCCGTTTTCAATGAAGACTAACTCTGTACGTTCCATTGAATTTATTCCTGCCCAAAACATAACAGAGCCCCCACCATAAGGTGTGATTTCTTCGAAACATGCATCTGCAAAGCGCTCTCCTTGTCTTCTTAGCACTCGCCGACGTCGATCTTCACCGAACAGAGATATCCTGGCTTCATCAGAGAACAAAACCCTATTCCAATCTTCTTGAGTCCATGATTCACAATTTCTAGCGAACCTAAGCCTCCTGACCGTCCATAGACTAATATGCACATTTCTTACTTCTTGGAGGTTGTTCTTAAGATCCACATACGAAGATTTGCGATTTCTCAATGCGCGACTCACAAGAAAACGATCATCCCGTGGTTGGGTACATGGTTTTCTTCCAGAACCAGGCCTTCTCTCGACGGAACCAGTCTCCTGATATCGCTGCCAGGTCCTTTGGACCGTCGAGCGACTAACATTTAGCCTCCTAGCCACGAAACACTGGCTGCAACCCTCTTCAAGCAGCGCGATAATTTTGGTAGCTTTTACCACTTTATCTACCAGTTTTGATACAGCCAAACAGCAATAAATAAAGCTTTGACAGTGAAGGATATGAAATTAATCGATAAAAATTGAATAAAAGTTGTGAAAGTCGATGTTAACTTCTGGAACTTCGCGCCAAAAATGTAGGATAAAAAGGGGTTTTCTATAAAAATGAGCATCACATGAAAATTTGAATTTAGAACGTACTTTTTTAAATACCACGGCATTTTTAAAACCAGCCAGTAACGTGTACAAACGATTAAAACCTTTTTGGTATTGTATCTTTTTAAAGATTAATGAAAATCAAAACCGCCCGTTTTTTTTGCAAATTATGTATTATTGCGAATGTACTATGGAATGACAAACAAGCTAACAAAATACAACTGTAATATCAATACCTACATACTACATAGATACATATATTATCACTAGTCGAACTTTTCTCCCTAAAGGGGTAGAAGCAAAAAGTCCAGTACAATCAGCAAATAAGAACAATCTAAACCAAACGCTCCTGAAGCAACAATCAGTGTTCTGTAATCGATCACTGTAGTAAGCAACATTTACTGTGGCCGGTCATGGATGGGTATGGTCGGTTCCGGTTGCCAGTAAAATGGCAGTGGTTAAACCAAGTTGAAGGCCCTTATGGGTTATATGTATAGGCCCTTATAGGGCTTGAACAGCGGGCAGAGCAAGCAGAGCTTGAATATTACGACAGCGGGCAGTCACAACTTGCGCCTGCCCATATCAACGCGGCAATACGGCTCACCACCTATTACGTGGGCCAAAAATTTAAAAAAAGTGATATATGTGTATAATATGTCTCTGCCAACCCCTTCGGGGATAAAGGGCATGACAATATGTTTGTATGTAAATAAATAAAATTCACCTGTTCAATCATTGCTGGAGTAACGTCCACTAAAGTTTTTCCAGGATACGGTAGTGCAAAAGGCACGATGCCAGCCCAGCTCTGACCCCACATGTCTCCAAGGATATGTGCCGGGATAGGTGCGGAGCGGGAGATCCTTTCAGGACCGTAGGCTTCACGGAGACGACGGCGGACGTATGCGTGGAGGAGTTCGTATAGAGGTTTGACCTGGAGAAAGAAAAGCACAAAATAATGAACTATGTTAAATGCTAGTCCCATAATATCTCTAAATATATATCCCACCAAAAACATTCTGTAAAAAACTAGCCAAGTCTCGATGGAGCTACTTGTTTATCTCTAAAAGTTTATTATTACAGATCTTACTTTTCTTTTTTTCCGGTTCTGATTATTGTACAGTAGCAACAGTTTTTCGTATTGCCCATTCGCGTTCATGTCATTATATTTTGACCAAATTTTGAGCGAAATTAATATTTTAGTGTAAATGTTTATTTAATTTGTGTAATTTTCGAGTAGAATAAAGATAATCATAATTTCTTCTAGTAAACTTGTAAGTATAAGTATAAAAGCCAGTCTAGTCTTATCCAGAGTTTTCCTTTAAATTTAATTATATTTGTAAAGCAGAAGGGGAGGCATTCGCCCAGCAGTGGGATGCTATAGGCTAGATTAAATTAGAAGATGTGTCCGATGTCGATTTTCTATGTCCCAATCTAAGAATACGAACTACCTAGAAACCCTCTCGCCTCGTGATCACTGCAACAAGAACTGCCGTACTAACGCAGGATTGTGTGCGTGAGCGTGCTGTCTTACATACGCCTTGCGTCAGTGTGTAGTGACGCCGGCTAAAGACACTTCCCATTTTTTCGGGAAACTAATCATGCTAAAGTTTTGTTCTCAAGTGATCATAAAATGGAAATAATTTATAAAATGGAATTGTAATGTCTATCTGTATGATTAAGTTAGACATTTTAGATGTTTCTAGATACGCGGATGCATGTCCGGCTAAGTTATGTAAAAGAAACTGGCGATATTTACATCAAGAGCTCTTTATAGCCCTCTATAACTTGAAACGTATTTTCGAGAATAATATATAAAATGTCTATCTGTATGATTATAGATGTTTCTACATACGCGGATGCTTGTCCGGCCAAGTTATGTAAAAGAAACTGGCGATTTTACATTAAGAGGTCTTTATAGCCCTCTACAAATTGAAACGTATTTTCGCGGATGACATATAAAAAGTATAGATACGTTACCCACACTGCGCAATGGCAAGACAAATGGGAGGCAATTGCCCACAGAGTTACGCACCAACCAGTGTCGCGCCAACATACTTTGTGAAAGTACTAAGAGCAGTATTTCATAAATAATGTTCGTAAAGAAATGTAAAAAACATGCCTTTGTGTATTTTCAAACGATAAAAAATTACACTATACCTGTGATTTTATAAAGTAAATCATTAATGCCCAAGTACATACAAGTTTTTTTCTCAACAATGTGTAATGTTTTGATACAACTTGTAACATTAGTGCGCTTTTTTTATTGCGGCTGGCCGGCTGCACACTGGTCTGTATTTAAAATAGGTGGACATACGATCTAAGATGTCAAATGCTTTTGGGAAAAAAATAGTAGTACGAGTACGCATTTCTGGTTAATTTTGCAATCCAAAATGGCCGCCGCGCCACTATCACAAAATTTCATGATGGGTATCGTTTAAGGGGTTTTTTGGTATGCTGAGTACGAATTTCGGGTTAATTTAGAGATCCAATATGGCCGCCGCCCCAAAATCACATAATTTCATGATGGGTATCGTTAAAGGGGTTTTTTGGTATGCTGAGTACGAAATTTATGATAATTTTGCAATCCAAAATGGCCGCCGCGCCACTATCACAAAATTTCATGATGGGTATCGTTTAAGGGGTTTTTTGGTATGCTGAGTACGAATTTCGGGTTAATTAAGAGAACCAATATGGCCGCCGAGCCGTTATCACAAAATTTCATGATGGGTATCGTTTAAGGGGTTTTTTAGTATGCTGAATACGAATTTCGGGTTAATTTAGAGATCCAATATGGCCGCCGCGCCGTTATCACAAAATTTCATGATGGGTATCGTTTAAGGGGTTTTTTGATATGCTGAGTACGAATTTCGGGTCAATTTTGCTACTTAACACATCTCTGGTCCCAATAGCAGAAGGGGACATTACCATATCTCTAATACAGCTGAGACCAGCTGAAGGTTCTTCATCAGATACTTCAGACCTTCGATTTATGACATCAAATAAAGCAGCCCACCAAGTTGAATATTATTTGTAAAGGCGGTATGTCGATCTCTAATAGTTTGGTTGGGCTCTTGTGTTTTCTAATCAGGGTCACCAGGTACTCCTAATCTTCGATTATCCTAGTTTTTATAGTTTTCTCTTTATGTGGTCATTAAACCCTAACTCTGTACCAAATTTCAGCTCTCTGAGTTTATGGGCAGTACTAGTTCTATTTTGATGATCATGAGTGAATGAGTGTCATAAATGCGAAACTTTGCTTTCGCTTAACTCCGGAACTAAATGACCTACAGACTTGAAATTTTGGATTTTAAGTATGTGATTATAGCTTACTGGATGACGAAAATTTCTGCGTTCTGGTCTTATCCAGAGGTTCTCAACGCACAGACCAAAGCACTGGACAGATCGGGCTGAAATTTGGTATGCAGGTAGATGTTATGACGAAGGCATCCGCTAAGAAAGGATTTTGATAAATTCTACCCCCAAGAGGATAAAATACGGGAAGCGAGAATGGGATCAAATCTTACGCGGGCGAAGCTGCGGGCATCAGCTAGTCTATCATATAAGAGCTTAATGATGGCGTGGACTAGATTGTTTTAGAATAAACATAATCTTTATGCTCTTTTATGATAAAGCAAACAGGGCAGTTTCACGTGTTCATGAACCTTATGAAGAAATACCTTCTCTCGCTCTTTCTCTTATGACGTAAACGAAGTTGCTGGGTCAGCTAGTAGGTATTATGATGAACACAAAAATATTATTAAAAAATATGTACCTACCTGTTCCCAAACCGCATCAATATCTTGCCTCATATTTATGCTTTCATACGGGAACATCCAGTACGCCGAAGCATCCGTGAAATCTGAAAAAGAATTTGGCTTTGTGTCATTCAAATACCTAAGTGGTAAACGATTAATAAATTAAAAAAAAATATACGTATACAAAATTATGAAAGTAGTTCATTTGCTGAGCTGTCATATATTTTCTCGTGAAGACTAACAAATTATAACACCGTTGGAGTAATAAAAGTTGCAGCTTTAACCGTTTTCAGTTTTCACGTTTCGAACCATGAAATCATTCTAAACACCCTCCCTAGGATTCTCAATAATAATTGTCGAAAGAGATCTTTCCAAAATTATAGAGAATCCTAGGGAGGATGTTTAGAATGATTTAGCCTTATTGTAGGACGCACACACGGGTTGGAACTTAGTTTAGACATTGAGCATTAATTTTCCCGCCATTACCTCATGCCCTAGACAGCAGAGGTGCACCACTTACCTACTTATTTTATTAGTGTCATGAACACCTAACATACTACAACTATCAAATTCACAACACTATACAATGTGATTAGAAATCTGACAGGCGCTTCGTACACACGCATATTTATTAAACAACTAGCGGACGTCACGCGGTTTCACCCGCGTAGTTCCCGTTCCCGTGGGAATACGGGAATAAAATATAGCCTATGTTCACCGCAAAGAGTGTAGCTTCCCAACAGTGTAAGAATTTTTCAAATCGGTCTAGTAGTTCCGGAGCCTATTCGTTACAAACAAACAATTAAAAAACAAAAAAACAAATCTTTGCTCTTTATAATATTAGTATAGATCTAGGCATACTTACTGTTCAACCTAGCAGCCTGATTGGTCAGATCCACAAGCTGCTCATACAAATCTCTGATTCTCCTGCCAGTGACTCTCCTCCACTCAGTCCAGATATGCTGCAACTCATCCCAGTCTCTGGAGTGTGACATGGTGAACTGAAGTTCTGGCTGCAGGTGTAGTCCACATTTGAAAGGTTCATTGTAGGCGCACACTTCGGCTGTGTTGTAAACTGCTAGCATGTCGTTTATTATGCGATTATACTGAAATAAGAGAGATTTTTTCTATTGTATTTCCTTCTTTTTATTATTCTTTAGCAGTACAAAAACAGCTATTAATTATTGGGTTCTATATAATATGTCCAGCGGAGTTGTGAATCTTATATAGAATTTCATCATCAATCATGTTTATGATGAAATATAATATTTAAAAAAAAGCTATTATTAAGTAAGTGTTAAGTAACTTTTGGCCCTCCTGATTTAAGGTCTACAAGTTTATGTTTAGATTTAACTTCCCGTGTTCAACTCTTAATATAATCTAATCTTTGCCTGAAGAGTAATCTTATATATAAAATGCTCGTGTCACAGTTTTCGTTTCCGTACTCCTCCGAAACGGCTTGACTGATTCTCATGAAATTTTGTGAGCATATTGAGTAGGTCTGAGAATCGGCCAACATCTATTTTTCATACCCCTAAGTGACCGGGAACCGGGAATAACATTCCACGCGGGCGGAGCCGCGGGCATCAGCTAGTTAATCTATAGATACCTACCTACATTTTCTCATTTAATCCTTCACGTTTTTATCCCTAAAGGAGTAGTCCCGGGTTTACCAGAGACACCGTGTGGATTTTGCAGTAGTAGCCGGAATAGCTAGCCTTCATGAGATTCATTAGTAAAGGCTTTATTTTTAATATGTAAAAAATAAAGCCTTTACGCCATTAATGTTGTACCATGTTGCTGTAGAGCATATTGCCGTGTTAAAATGGGCAGGCGTAAACGTTTTACGTCGTATTTTGTCGTGATTAACGTAAAGTTATAATTGCCAAATTCTGTTGATACTAACAAATTTCCAGTAAATCTAAGCTAAAAGGCTAACATGATACCAATAGCACTGATCTGTCATTTAATTTGGTCTAACTAGCAGTGGTGGGCAAACTTTCTTATTGGGGGGCCAGAATAATTGAAATATTTCAGAGGAGGGCCAGAATTATAGGAAAAATGCATTTTGTGTTGAAACTTTTAATCTTACTTCTTTCTATTATTGATGTATGGCTGTTTGTTACTCTTCCAAACTCTAGCTGACTCCTCCACCTATTGTTCTACTAAGTAAAATCTACTTACGCAATACTTCTGGACCGTCAAAATATAATTATCGAGAGCCATTGCATATACTTATGTAGAAGGACCGTCGGCGGGCCGGACTAAATGCTTTCGCGGGCCGGAGCTGGCCCGCGGGCCATACTTTGCCCATCACTGATAGATGGTTTTGTGTGAACATGTCTCACCTTTTGAAAACAAGCCAGGTCAAGAGTACCCTTAATCGGAGAGCATGCATGAAAACACTTATGAAAGTAGAGGAAGCGAAAGTGATATATCAGGAACGTAGCAAGTGGAATGTCATTGTATCTGCTTACCCCGTTGGTAATCAGGCGTGATGTTATGTATGTATGTTTTAAAAATAAAGTCATAAAAGCTCACCCTATCAAGCTGATCTGGAGGCAATGCTGCAGGTCCAATGATAGACAGCAATCTCAGCTGTCTGAAAGTGGCGTAGTCCCTAAACGGACCGCCATTAGGAATCTGCTGGGCTGCCTCCCATAATCCTCGTTGGAAGAGAGTGTAGCGTTGCTGTGCGTCGAGCTGAAAATTATTTATATGAAATACTGAGTCGGTATTCTTACTAATATTAGAAATGGGAATATACTCGTAACTACGAATGCCGCCCGCACCGAGACGTGGACGCCGTCTAAAAATAAAACCGCCGTTTTAAATAATGATAGATACCTTTATTAACCCTGTCGAATCAGAGGTGAATGTGACGTGCTGAGGTCTCGGATTCAAATTCGAACTTTTTTACTAGATGGCGATGATGTGAGAATATTCCAAAAACATTTATTTGCTTCCAATGTAGCTATGTACCAGAAAACGCCAGCGGCCCACCCTCGGTATCAATCTTCCAATTGGAAGAAATGTAGGTACAGTTAGTGAATATAAAACAGAAGAGTTCGTTTGAAAGCTATTATCTGAGGAACTACTCGTTAGATTTCAAAAGTTTTTTACGGATAAGTAGTCCATTTATTGAGAACTGTATAATAAAGCTGTATAACGAAGCGCGGGTCAGCTCGTTAATAATATATTTCGACACATATACCAAATCAATTTCTAAACTTGAAAATCTAAATTTATTCCTAACATGACTGCAGTAAAGACAAAATAGTAACGGCGGTAGTTAACGACCGTGTGAAGTGCTTACATCCTTGTATGGTAACCATGCTTATGTTGTAATTTTTTATCCCTGAGACTAACACTGTAATGACTTAACTAAGGTCGAGGATCTCTGCAAAAATGTTTTAGTTTTGTACTGAGAATCTAGATTAAATCATGCTTCTATCTTTTATTGAACAAATTATTATATTTGCTGTACTGTATTTTATTCCCCAACTAGAGGACATCACGCGGTTTTACCCGCGTAGCTCCCGTTCCCGTGGAAATACGGGAATAAAATATAGATTATGTTCACCGGGAAGAGTGTACCTTCCCAACAGTGAAAGAATTTTTCAGATCGGTCCAGTAGTTTTGGTGCCTATTCGATGCAAATAAACAAACAATCAAATCTTTCCTCTTTATAATATTAGTATAGAAAATTCTAGCCATATTGCCTCGTTTCATTTTATTTAACACAGCAATTTTGTTTAGGTTTTTCCACAGTTCTTAGAGTTTGCATTTTATGCTTTTGCAAGTAGTGTTACTGCATTAGCTCAACATGCATTATTCTTCTTTTTTAACACGCTTCTATTAGCTTCACTTGTAACTATGTATGTAAGAAAATCTTGGAATGTTAATTTGAACCACTTCCCGTCCTTCGAATTCAGGGTCCGGCTTTAAGTGGGAAATCAGTCTTCTCCAATCTGACCTAACTTGGGGGATCAATCAGATGTGTTCCCGTATGGGAATAATCCCACATGTGTCAAAACTCGTTTAATACGAAAAGTGAATCCTATGAATCCACACGCTCTGAGTTCTGATGACAATACATAACTAGCTAAAAAACGTCATTACAAATACAATATGGCGGCCTCCCCAAAATGGCGGACTGGCTGTTTGAAATCTACCCCCATGATATGGGTATCGAATGAAAGGGTTTGCTGTCAGGAATACGGAAAAAATAATCACGTGACTTAAATCCAATATGGCGGAAGTCCAAGATGGCGGGCAGGCTATTTGAAATGCACCTCCATGATATGGGTATCAAATAAAAGGGTTTGCTGTTAGTAATACAAAAAAAAATTGTCACGTGACTTAAATCCAACATGGCGGATTGGCTATTTGAAATGCATCCCAATGATATGGGTATTAAATAAAAGGGTTTGAAGCGTGTTTTTTAAACTATTAATATTTATTACTGCGCAGTTAAGTGATTGTTTACCTGATAGTATGTGCAATGAAATTGGTTCTAAGCTTTTCATGTAAAATAAACTTTTATACCAAATTAGCTGACCCGGCGAACTTTGTTTCGTCATATCAAGCTGACCCGATATAAGATTTCTATTTTTTTTATTCAAACCTTGCAATGTCTACAAGCTACAACTAATCCAAAAAAAAAGGTTTAGCGAAATCGGTCCAGCCGTTCTTAAGTTATGCGCGTATAGTACAGTCATTCAGTATTTTTACTTGGAAAGTTTTCCGTTTATCATTTCACAGTGTCGTTTGCATTTACAGAGCCATGGCTTCTAATGAAGTAAACTGCTTTATTTGTGGTGATATACTGCAAGAAAGTGAAGTTATTGAAGTGAAGGAAAAAGGATTGGAAACTTGTATCGAATTACACTTTACGGCGCTCCTACGCCAAAACTATTAATTTTAGGGAAAAAAAGATTATGACAAATTGTAGGAAATTTTCTCTACTTTTATTTTGTGTAGATATGTTTTCCTGTAAAATGCGCCGGAAAGGAGTTATTATCAAAAAACTGCTGCATTTTTTCAATATGGCGGCGCGAGCGGCAAACATACGAGGTGGCAAAGTTGAAATTTGTAAAGAGCATATCAAAATCTATAAAATTGCCAATTTACAAAACTCCCGGAAATCTTTCCAGGTAACCTCTATTTTTTCGACCAAATGACTGTACAACGTAAGTATTTCGCCGATACTAATAAATAATACAACAACGCAAGTACCAATATCATCTACGAGATTTAACAAAATAACTTTGGTTGGTATTTTTAAGCACACTATAAGTACCTACTTCCAATCAATGATATAAAAACTATAGATACGTTATCAACACTGAAAAATGGCAACAAAAAAGTCAGGCAATTGCCTTAATTTTCATACATGCTACCATAGACAATTTCATAGAAATTCTTTTTTTGAATGTAAAAAAGATTTGCTGTTTTTGACAGCCGTGATGTTCGTGCATAACGTGTCTAATAATAATACGTCGTCGCTTCCAATACATTAAATAATGTTTAACACCATCTAATTAGTATGACGTCATTAGTGCATGACTCTTAGAAGACAATGATAAATTAAATCGTAGAATATTTTTGTCTCCACTGCTTATGACTCAGGGGACATCGCGTGATAATAATCTTGTGAATCATACTGAGATTGCTACCGTGAAAAATCTGTTATTATTATAATGTGGGTAAACTATTAATTTCCTTGCAGTGATCATGACCGTAGACAATGTGTTCTAGATGACCTTAGAGTCCTTAGACCATCTAACACAGGACCCGCCTTACTGAAGCATTCCCCTCTGCCAAGGCAATAGACCATTCGGACTAAGAGGTTTATAAAAAGCACTTGAAAATCGATTGATTCACTATCATAATCGACATACATCGGCCTTAATCTGAGGACGCCATGCGTTCGCACACAGCTATAACGATTATGATAGTAAATCAATCGATTCTCAAGTGCTTTTTATAAACCTCTCAGTCCGAATGGTCTATTGCCTTGTGAGAGGGGAATGCTTCCGTAAGGCGGGTCCTGTGCTAAATAGTCAAAGTAGATGACATATTTATCTGTATATACCTGTCGCATTGTTTTTCCCTAAGGTATAGACAGAGGCATAAACTCTGGAAGTCTATATCTTAGACAACAGTCGGTTCTGTTCTGAGTCTGAATACCTACATTTGAAATTTTTAAAGCTGTTTAAAATTTTTTCAACTTGTTTTTTTTTTTATACCACTAAGGTGGCAGACAAGCATACGGCCCACCAGAAGGACCGGTGGTCACCGCAGCCTATGAACGTTTGCAACACCAGAGGTGCCACACTCGCGCTGCCGACCCTGCAAAAACCTTCTAAGACCCCTTTTGAAGAACCCCATACTGTAGTCGTTTGGGAAAAACCGAGGCAGGGAGGTCATTCCACAACCTAAGCGTGCGCGGAAGAAAACACCTATCGGATCTAACCGTGCTGGAACGCACCGGACGCAGAGTGTTAGGCTGAACTCCCTGTCTGTGGCGAGCGGTGCGATGATAGAACATAGCCGTGGGCATCATATCAAACAATTCTTCAGAGCACATACCATTGTAAAGGCGGTAGAACACGCATAAGGAGGCAAAGTCTCTCCAGTCGCGAAGAGGTTCCACACCAGCTGTAAGTACAGGATCGTTCACAACTCTTACAGCTCGTCTTTGCACCGAGTCAAATGGACGAAGCTGATATTCAGGTGCTCCCGCCCAGAGGTGACAGCAGTACTCCATATACGGCCGCACTTGGGACTTATAGAAATGTCTGCCATAATGCTTGTAGGCCAACTCATAAACTGACCAACGCCGACTCCTACGTGAACTCACAACCGTGTTGTGACTTCCCAGTTGCCAGATGCAAGTACAAAAACGATACTGCAAAGAAAATGCATTTTTTTTGCCCATTAGCAGCCAATAAAAGCATACAAAGAACTTCAAATCTAGGTATAGTCCGAAAATTCAGGCTTTCAAAGTAACTTGGACGACGCGACGCTAAGATCGAGAAATGTGAAGAATGCTAAATTGCATCTATCATAATAAATATTATCTATCTATCAATCATAATATTTCATTCTTTAATGTTGTAAGTAATAATGTTAAGTTATATCAAATAGTTAATAATGTTAATAATTGTGGTATACCTACTAATTATATAATCTTTGGAATAATTGAGTGTCACTACGTACTTGTACAAAATTGCATGCAGATGAATCTGCGGAACATGCACCGCATTGATTCAATTGTAACAACACCCTGTAAAATACCATGTTTCATGCAAAAAATAATGGTATTTCTAAGCCCGCGTTCTGATTTTATCAATTCTCAAAGTAAAATGTTTTTTTTTTGCTATTACTTTTACTTTAAAAAATAATAAGTTAATTATCAAAATAAATGTCTAACGACTTACGACGGGATTATAGCACTTTTAACTGAATTGAGGTCCTGGACGGCAGTACTGGCCACTGCCAGACAATATCATAGGTTGTATGGTATATTTCTCACCAAAACATTCAATTCAGTTGGAATTTTCTTGAATGGTTCAACTTTAAACCGGTTTCGTTTCTTTGTTTTCCGCCAATGTAGGGGTCAATATCTCTAAAATGTACGAATATAACTAAAATTTGTAAGAAATACAATTAAAGCTATTCACTTTGAGAATGAATCGTTATAATTAAACTGTGAAGATAAAGATTAGTTCACACTGTTTTTGGGAATTACGTATGAGGATACCGAAGTACAATGTTATGATCGATTTTATTTTTAAACTGTCGCGGTTTTTAACACTCATACTTATAGAATTCGGGACTTCGCACTAAATACTTATTAGGTACTAATATTCACCGACGTTTCGGGCACGTTGCAGTGCCCGTGGTCGCGGTTGAACTTGGTAAGTACCTAATAAGTATTCCCGTGAAGTCCCGAATTCTATAAGTATGAGTGTTAAAAACCGTTTATGTAATGTAAAGTTATAATCGATTTATTTCTATATCGTGGCTGGAATACCATTTTTATTTAATAGTGAAAAACTTTAAGGATACTATGACGCTGGTCTCCTACTAACTAAAATCGGACGGTGTTCATCTATCTGCCAGAGGCCAGAAGTTCTGGGTACGCCTTCGAATGTATAACACAGTTCAGTCGTTAACTACTGTTTTTAGAACTACGAATTTAAGAGAGGATAGGATCAAGTCGGTTCTTTAAAAGGGGTCTTAAAAGGTTTTCACGAGGTTAGCAGCGCGAGTGTGGCGCCTCTGGTGTTGCAAACGTTCATGGGCTACGGTGACCACCAGTCCTTCTGGTGGGCCGTATGCTTGGGTATAAAAATTATATAAACAAAGCTCGATTTTTTTTACATGATGATATCCCTCTAGCTTACTGCTAGAGGGAGTTACTGCTAGAGCACACCGCGCTGGTTAAGAGAAGAAAAACACAAAACAAAACCTTGTTTTGTGTTTTTCTTCTCTTAACCAGAACCTGTTCCATTAGTCAGCAGGTGTACCATTTGCAGGCAAGGCTGACTGACTACATTGCCCACCGTTGTAGAGTCAGTAGACTCCATGACGTAATTCTGCAGTAGGTTAACTGTAGAGTTCTGTTTCTGGAGAAAACGACGGCGACGCACCGAATCCCACATAGTCTTTTGCCGGCACCAATCTTTCTAAAGTTTTCATCATCAAATAATAAGGTACGAGCACAAATCAGTATCGAAATTACTTTGACAATCCTTTGACCTCGTGTCTGTGAAATCTAGTGAGCGGTGTCTATGTGTGCGTATTCCGTGCGCACTTTGTAAGTAGATTTCCTTCTGTAATAATTCTTTTGTGCTCCCAAACTAACCTTTTCTATCGAGGCCTTTTAAAATGCATTTTACCCATTGGTGCATTTTACCCACCCTCTCCTTTCCGGGTAAAGATGCCATTTACACACAGTGGGAACTGAGCGTTTCAAAAGATCGTTCCTCTGTCGAACTATAAAAACATGAAACGACCTGCCCGCACACGTGTTTCCCTCCTCTTACAATCCCGGGTTCTTCAAGAGTAGCGTGAAGAGGCACATGGCAGGGCCGCCAACTTGAGGACCACTGTCGAAAGTGGCCCCCAATCGCTAGATGCGCCACGGCTTTCCATCAGGCTGGTGGCGACGTCAATTTAGCGAGCTAAATATATATTTTAAAAAAATGGTCATAAGCAAACATAACTGAAGTAATTTAACTAAGATCTCAGTCAAATCAACCGACTGCATAACATTTGTGCCAATTCTTTAGACGCTCAAGGTCACAGCCATGACATAGCGATTACAGCGAACAGTCTTTAAGTAAAACAATTCATTACACAGCCATCATGAGAGAGATTACATCTGAGACCGATCTGCTCAAGTTCAAGTCGATTTGTATCGGAGAAGTAGTTATTCGTGGTTATATGTACTGATTTTACGGTATTTGCTTAGCGATAATCGATTTATTGGTTTAAATTAGATGTTTTGATTGGGAATTGTAATTGTACAAATAGAACGGAGCTTTTTATTGAAACTAGCCTAAGATAAGAATAGACAATCTTTGGGACCGCCAATTAGTGGCAATACCAAAGATAATATAATAGTATTACATACAGATCGGCAACTCCCTGCCTCCCACTGAGTAAGCTTCCCCATCCCCCCACCAAAATTTAAGTGTGTATTGCCGTGTCAGTGCTTGAGAGAGTGTCCCTGCGTTGCATTACGTATTATTACCTACCTAGTACTTTGGGCTATTGCTTTGGTTTAATTTGTGCTTAGCCGAGGGTAGATTTGAAAAAAAGTACCTACATACATGAGATTGCGTTCTGTTCTTTATTATTTTGTTTCTATAGCTAGTGTCCCTAGTAAACTCACACACACATTCAAGCTTGATTCAAGCATTCACATTACGTGTATATTAGTGTGGGTGAAAACGAACATTTTTGTATGGAGATTCCGCCCTGTGGCAATACACGAGTGAAAATTGAAAGTGAGAGACTCAAACTGACAAAATTTTACCTATAAAGACGTGTCCAACGCATACATCACATTTATATACCTACATATGTGGTGGTGTAGGTATGTTTGTGTATCAATAGCATGTCCGTGACGCGAAATAAAAGTAAATATACTAAGTTTGAATTAAGTACAGTCAACTACAATGAAATGTACCAATTTAATCTTACAAAATGATGTATCCCTGCGAGTGCCATAACGAACTAACCAAAAGTTTGTGACATACACGGAATCCACCGAACTTGACAGTATTGTATTGATGTTATGCATGCTAATTATTATTTTATTTTAAAGTTGACTTTCTCAGTCAACTTTAAAATAAAAAATAAATGTATCGGGATAAATAATTTGTTGCTCTTTACACGTATACATGTTGCTGTCAAGTTCGATGGATACCATATTTGGTTAGTTTATTATGGCACTCGCAGTGACACATTATTTTGTAAGATTAAACTAGTACATTTCATTGTAGTTGACTGTATAATAATTTTCATCCTACTAATCCTACTATCCTACTAATATTATAAATGTGAAAGTTTGTGAAGATGTTTGGATGTTTGGATGTTTGTTACTCAATCACGCTCTAACAGCTGAATGGATCTGTCTGAAATTTGGCACAGGGATAGAGTATAGTCTGGAATAACACATAGGCTACTTTTTAGCCCGGGAAAATGTTCCCACGGGAAGCGGGAACGGGAGCCAAATTTAACGCGGGCGAAGCCGCGCGCATCAGCTAGTTGTACAATAATCCCCGTCCCCGTCCAATATATTGTTGCCTGTAAAACACTGCTATAAGTGTCATTTGGAGTTATTTGCCTTTGATTTGTTGTAATGTTATTCTTATTACTGTAATAAAATAAGGTATTATGTACTTACTTACTTGTTTTACATAAGTATCACAAGTTCCAGTTAAATACGTACTTTAACTAGCAATTGAGATCATGACAAGGCAAACACATGATAATATAAAATGAATAATTAACGCATAAATATAGTCCCAAGTTCAAAACCGGTTGAGTACCGTGAGAACTGTATTTTGTTCTACTGTGATATAAGTGATTATGTTAAAGTGACGATGTACTTAGAATGAATTGTCAAGAATTTAACAAATACAAAAGCTCGATAAAGCAACACGACTTATGCTTGGACTGGTCGCCCACCAGTGTATTTTTATTTTCAAAGGAACCGCCGAATATCGCGTTCAAAAGTTGATCAAAGCCTTTCTCGGATTATAAGCTCGGAGTTAGCCAAGTATCATTTAAATTATTTCAGTAGTTTTGACGTTATGCTTATTTGGGATACAGACGGAGAGACAAAAAAATCTGGCATCACCGCATCAGTATCGATTAGCGTTCTAGTATCTACGTAAAATATCTACGTTGTACAGATTTTTGATCCTCTATCTATGGTTTTGTCATAAGTATAGATTAAGTATCTGTAGTTTAACTTTATACCAAACAAGTAGGTATTTATGATCGGGACCAACATCCGCATTCGTCAACATTTATCCGCGGATGTGAGCGACTAAAAATCCGCATCCGCGGATGTGAAAAAATGTACATCCGCAACATCCCTGCTCTATAATAAGCTCGATTCGCAGAACCCCACCGGAGACAAAAATTTGTGTGACCCATAAATGTTTGTCACAAGAGTCTGGGTGTTTCTATGTATGATGGTCTGATACCCATAATACAAGCAGGTTATTTCTAGCTTACCTTTGGATCAGATAGCGTTGTGTGAAATGACCGTGAATATTTATTTAAAAAAAAACTGCAAAAGTCGTTAACACTCTTGTATGTATTTCTGCCATTTTCGTGGATGTTTAGCAATTTTCCTTCCTCAGACATGTCTTAACAATAATATATTTTATTCCCAGGATTCTTCAAGCTGTTTGGGAGTTACAGTGCTAAGAGTCTGCCGTTTCATCTTGTAAATCAAAGCTTTTAATCGGGGAAAATAATGGCTGTGGTCTCACATGCTTTTATTAAACTTAAATTATCATCGTATTTACAACGTTTGGAACTTTACCACCTAAACAATAGGGCTAAATTGCAATTGGTATATTGCAATTTAGCCCTTATGGGCTAAATTGCAATATCTATAGCAGCCTAATCGTAACCACTTTCCCAACGTAGCTAACATAACACATTTGACTTCTGCAAAATTTCTGAGCCCTACTACAGTGACATATAAAATGAATAATTAACGAAAACTTATTTGATCTATACTATCTATATCTATATTAATATTATAAAGAGAAAAGATGTTTGTTTCAGGATCAGATAGCGTTGTGTGAAATGACCGTGAATATTTATTTAAAAAAAAACTGCAAAAGTCGTTAACACTCTTGTATGTATTTCTGCCATTTTCGTGGATGTTTAGCAATTTTCCTTCCTCAGACATGTCTTAACAATAATATATTTTATTCCCAGGATTCTTCAAGCTGTTTGGGAGTTACAGTGCTAAGAGTCTGCCGTTTCATCTTGTAAATCAAAGCTTTTAATCGGGGAAAATAATGGCTGTGGTCTCACATGCTTTTATTAAACTTAAATTATCATCGTATTTACAACGTTTGGAACTTTACCACCTAAACAATAATGTCTAGGTGGTATATTGCAATTTAGCCCTTATGGGCTAAATTGCAATATCTATAGCAGCCTAATCGTAACCACTTTTCCAACGTAGCTAACATAACACATTTGACTTCTGCAAAATTTCTGAGCCCTACTACAGTGACATATAAAATGAATAATTAACGAAAACTTATTTGATCTATACTATCTATATCTATATTAATATTATAAAGAGAAAAGATGTTTGTTTGCACTACTGGAACTACTGGACCGATTTGAAAACAATCTTTTACTGCTGGGAAGCTACACTTTTTGCGATGAACATAGGCTATATTTTATTCCCGCATTCCCACGGGAACGGGAACTATGCGGCTGAAACCGCTTCACGTCCGCTAGTTATTAATAAAAATAATTTAAATTTTGTTGGACTTTTTTCCCACAAAAAATAATTGCACCGTATCCTCAAGTTATTAACGTACTTAATCAGTCTGGCAGAGTACTTCACTCCGATAGTATAAAAAGCTAAAACTCTTTGCGTGATTTAATACCTCAAGACCTTACGGTAGCCACTTCAATGCCGGCTAAACAAAATAATGAGATGTCTATTAATTCTCACAAGTGTGTGTGCATTGTCAATGATAGAGGACATTCCCATACAGCTGTTTCGCAACTAAAAACGATGGCTTCTCGTTAATCTGGAGACTGAACGAGGAAAAGTTTCTACATCAATACTAATATTATAAAGAGGAAAGATTTGATTGTTTGTTTGTTTGTTTGTAACGAATAGGCTCCGGAACTATAGGACCGATTTGAAAAATTCTTTCACTGTTGGGAAGCTACACTCTTTGCAGTGAACATAGGCTATACTTTATTCCCGTATTCCCACGGGAACGGGAACTACGCAGGTGAAACCGCGTGACGTCCGCTAGTTTAATTATAAAAGTTGTTTTTGTCCAGATCTTTACTCATGAAATTTTTAAATCTACGCTATGATTCTTCAGTAGCTATTAAAAACTCTCATCTACCTATGTATTATTGAAAAATAAACATGAAAAATTGAAAATATTCTAATGAAGTCAAACTTTTTGAATTTAAATAGTTTTACTAATCCCTATCCCTACTAATACTATAAATCTGAAAGTAACTCTGTCTGTCTGTCTGTGTGTCCGATACGTTTAAACGCCTAAACCGCTGAACCGATTTTAATGAATTTGGAATAGAAATAGTCTGAGTCCAAGGGAAGGACATAGGCTACTATTTAACTGACTGCGCAAAAGGAGTAACTATTCTTCTTATTTTGTAAAATCCTACAGGGATGCGATGACTCCTACCGACTAAATACCACATGTTTCCTACCTAATACATATGGTTGGGAGCCCCGGGTAAGCCCTCGGAAGGATACCCCAGGACTAAATTGATCTAGTTTAAAAAGTAAAAAGCATTACATCACAGATTACTAAATAGTTATTACGTAAATTACATGACACATCTTCAGTACTCACATTAGTATTAAGTGGCACTGCAGTACTCGTAGAATAAAGAATTAATTTTGTCCCATACACGTGTGAAATGAAGTTTTACTATAATTAGATACCATATACCTCAGCTATCTTTCAGAATTTATCTTTCCGAGGGCTTCCCCGGGGCTCCCAACCACAGGCTGTTGGGCGTGACGTGAGGTTTTTTTAGTCGGTTGGAGTCTGGCAAAACATCCATGAGGATTTTCCCTCACGTTAAACAATAAAAAAAAACCTACCAATACCAATCTACGAGCTCTCGAATCTAAGGCAAAGTTGAATTAAAAGCGTCAAAAAACGTAACGTTACGGCACACTAACAAAAACTCCATTCATGCTGAAAGTAGTTCAAGTTTACAAACAAAATGTACTACCGAACTAACAAAGATACTTGTGAATTCGCAATCTATTTACACTACTTTACCAACTACTATTGATACTTCCAAACTAGAATTTCAAACGAATTTAAGCTTTCGAGCTGTGGAATTACGATTCTTTCAACATTATTTGAAGGGTCTTATTATGTTGGGTGGTATGTTAGGGTCAGGATTTTCTTAAGAAATCTATTAGAGGGATTGTAGTGTGTGTAGGTAGTATGAAAAGTGCTAGTATGGACTTATGTTATTGACTAATAGATGTCAACTACGTTCTTGTTGATAATTTTAGTGGTACGGCCAAAATCAGTTGACATTTTGATTCGTTTTACCTTACCTTAGCGTTTCTGTCTAGCTGCTTGCTAGATATTCACTTCCTTTCTTCTATAGTAGGTACCACTTCTCATAGTATTCAACATTCTCAGCTATGAAAACATTTGAAAATATCGTTTAAGGCTTACTTATTTGAAAGAAACTCATCTTGGGGTGAACTTTATACTAGAAAATATTCTTTGATTTGATCTGATTAAACTATATTATTTCACTTTATATTATAAGATACTCTTGTTTTCAAACGGTTCAAAACACGGTTAGGAAAACTTTGTTCGATCGAAATCGCTCTCGAAAAATGAGAAATATTGTAAAAATCTTAACAAGTAATTATCTAAATAAATTAGTTTATTCTTCATAAAAACTTGTCATAAAATATTTAAAGGTCTCTTTAGAACAATATTTTACGGCTATATTTTATCTCAAAACCCTTCAGATTTTATGACAATATATGAAAGAAGAAAGGAGATCATTCACGTTTCATACATTTTTGGGCCAATTTAGAAAGTGCCGGCCAGAAAAAAAAAATCTAATATTCGGATAGAACACACAATTTCTAGCAAAAAATACTACTACATTAACCCTGTGCGTGCTATGGTTTTGTTGTTACATGCTTTTAAAATACGAGAAAAATGTTATTTTGATGATGTATTTTGATACATATTATCACTTGAATAGTGATTTGTTTTTACGTTATTCTATTGTAATAAGAAATAATTATCATTTTATTAATTATCTACGTACCTACGCACAAACAAAACGTACCTAACAATTCACAACAAATCCAAACTTGTTTCAAAAAACTTAGACAAAGGTGCCGCGCGCGCAGCCGCCCAGACTCAAGCGACAGGTACCTGGCGAATCACCCCGCCACCTTCCGACGCCCGATGGGTGCGATGGGGCCCTACCACCAACCCCGGCGTCCAAGCCAGCCTCACCTGCGAGTGGTGCTCCTGCTGATAAACGGACGAGGTCATGGCGCACAAAAAAGGAAAATTCGAAACTAAACCCTGTACCAACCCGTCTGGCCAGCGTGATACAGTCAGGTCAAATATCCTCCTATGATACACACAACAAAACAACAGCCCCCAGTTCACGGCACTCCCGCTGTTCCCGATCACGGCAGCGGTCGGAGTGAGGGCGGGAGGGGGGTGCTAAGAATCTCCGGGTTACGGGAGGCTGCCATACAAAACTGACCCTGGCTACGTTTAATGGAATTACTCTGCGCCTGGACGAGCGGCTCACCGAACTCGAGGTAGAACTAGGTCGTATTAACAGGCACATCCAGTATTGTGCGAGGTCCGAAGAAAGGGGGAGGACACGCTAACCCTTGCATCAGGCGACCTGTTTTACTTTCGGGAAGGTGACGGAAGACATTCTTCCGAGGGCGGGATTGGCTTTATCGTGAAAAAGGACCTCGTTTGCAGTTTTGTGGAGATCAGCAGTGTTTCCCACCGGGTAGCGTACTCAATACTGAGACTCATCAACAGGTACACCCTGCAGGTGATACAAGTGTACGCTCCGACCTAGAAAAGCACTGTCGAGGCAGTTGAGACCGTGTATGAGGACATAGCAAAAGCACTACATGGTACTGCCAAGACTCACTACAGCGTTGTGATGGAGGACTTCAATGCCAAAGTGGGAGTTCAAGAAGGCGGCGAAACGAATATCGGCCCCTTTGGTGTAGGGCGCTGAAATGACCGGGGCCATATGCTTGTCAGTTTTCTTGGTCTCAGAGGCTCTTCTTGATGAACTCTATCTTTAAGAAGAAGCCCCACAGAAAATGGACTTGGCGATGCCCCGACAAGGTCACAAGGAACGAGATAGACTTCATCATGACGGACAGGCAGTCTATATTTAGAGATGTTTCTGTGGTTAACAGGTTTAATAACGGTGGTGATCACCGAATTGTACGAGCATCTCTGAATTTGGACTTCCGAGCTGAAAGAGCCCGTATGATGAAGCCTACTCTCCGACCTACCGCGCTCCAGTTAGCCTCAGGGGCTGAGAGGTTTCAGTTAGAACTTCAAAATCGTTTTGATCTGCTGGAAACCACTGGCAATATTCACGATAAGGCCGACAATGTGGTCAGGACGTTACAGCAAGTGTCCCGAAGCTTTTTGTTCGGAAAAAGCAATAACAGGTGCTCTAAGCTCTCGCCCGAGACTCTCGAACTTATGAGAATAAGACGGGAAACGCCATCTACGCACTCGTCTTCGTCAGACCAGCGGGATCTAAATCTCAGAACACGAAAGCTGATACGACGCGACCTTAGACGCTATAACACCAGCATCGTCGAGGCAGCGATTGAGCAGAACAGGGGTACCAAAGTAATTGCCCAACAGCTTGGAAGACCCCGTCTGATGAAACTGAAGACAGCGGATGGCAGAACTGTGACCTGAAGGTTCGAGATTCTCGAGGAAATAAAGAGCTTTTACAGAGACCTTTATGCATCACGGACAAAAAGGCCTCCGGTTCTCAACGAGCTGATGAGTTTGTTTAATACCGTCCTCCAACAGAGACAAACACCTGAAGCGTGGCTCTGTTCTTCAAGAATGGTGATAAGACCTTGCTGAGGAATTACAGACCCATCTCACTCCTGAGCCATGTTTACAAGTTGTTCTTGAGAGTAATCACAAACCGCCTCGCCAGAAGGCTCGACGAATTTCAGCTAAAGGAGCAAGCCGGATTTCGAAAAGGCTTCAGAACCGTGGACCACATCCATACTGTACGGCAGATTGTGCAGAAAACAAACGAGTACAATCAGCCGCTGTGTATGGCTTTTGCGAACTACGGGCCTTTGACTCTGTCGAAATAAAATACTCTTTATCTTTATTTTACATGCTTCTTTATGTAGGAACGAGAAATCAAAATTGGGCATAAAATATGCCTCTGCCTCACC
Organism: Miltochrista miniata; assembly: GCA_933228765.1. Taxonomy (NCBI): domain Eukaryota; kingdom Metazoa; phylum Arthropoda; class Insecta; order Lepidoptera; family Erebidae; genus Miltochrista; species Miltochrista miniata. The sequence continues at coordinate 35,409,688 of OW121758.1, read as the reverse complement.
CTTCGGAGAAACAGGTTTAATTATATGTATGTGTGCTTATATGTGTGCTGAAAGACATAATTAATAAAATAAATCACTATTCAACTGCTCATATCAATTAGAATGACACTTTCGATATAACATTTTTCACGAATTTTAAAAGCATGTAACTAAAAAACCATAGCACGCACAGGGTTAATGTAGTAGTATTTTTTGCTAAAAATTGTGTGTTCTATGCGAATATCACATTTTCTTTTTCTGGCCGGCACTTTCAGTTTTTGGTCCAAAATGAATGATGTCCTTTATTAGAATCGAATGCTACAATCACTCGAATCGCCTCAGGAAAGGATATGTCAATGTCGGATAAGCAAGCCTTAAGTACCTTTAAAGTATAGCGTTTCAATTTTTGAGACAACAAAAACAACAAATCCTAGAACCTTTTTAATAAAACTGTTTGTCAGGGGTATTTTGTTTTATAATTGCATAATAATGTATGATTTAAATTAAATTTAGTTGGTAATAAAGAAGTATGGAAATTACTCTAATCCTTCAATAATCAATTGTGTTGTGTTGTGCACGCTAATCTCAGCAACCGCTCAACCCATTGCAATGCGGTTTTCTTTATTGCGTTGCGGTTTGCACCACCTAACATGTAGTGTTTGTTTCATGTCCATTGGTTCATAAATAAAAAAGTTATATCAATCTAAAGAATCACATGTAAAATGAGTACGAAGTCGTGGGCAACAGCTAGTATATTAGGTATAATGCTATCATTTTTATATGGCTATCATAACTATTTTATTTATATACAATGATAGCCTAAGCTTGACTATAAAATAAAATTTTATCATCATTATTGCTCTTTACACGCATACATGTTACTGTCAAGTTCGGTGGATACCATGTTTGTCACAATCTTTGGTTAGTTCATTATGACACTCGCAGGGATACATCATTTTGTAAGATTAAAGTTGACTGTACTTGTTTCATGCAGCTCATCAACAAATTTCTGTTTTAATCTCACGATGCTTCTTTTTGTTGAATAAATAAAATTGCCATCATGTTCAATTGCGAATCCATAAATGTTTTTAAGATTAACTAAACCTTCAATTTTACCATCTGCACTGCAAATATTTCCATGGAACTGATAAATTTTATTTGATGTTGAGAAATATAAATTGTTCTGAGCATCTGATGTAAAACCATTTATGACATATGAACCTATTTTGAAACTAGTGTTTTTACTTCGGCAATACACAAAAAGTCCTGTATTATTATAAACTACTATATTTCCGAATTTTTCAACCGCAATCATTTTAACGTTACCATTGTGTATAAATTTTACTTTTGTGACAGTATTGTCTTTATAAACATATGCTGTTTTATCAGGAAATGTGGTAAAATACAATCCATCCTTATAGAACATTTGCCAAATATTTGCATCTATTATATATAAATTTCTGGCGTAGCAAGAAAATTTGTCAACATCATAAATCCCGTCACTGCCTCCTGCATAAATATTGTGATTAATGTTATCAGCTGCTGTAGCAAAACCTTCTTGTACTCCAGTAACCAAATTTGTTCTCTTAGTGATTAAATGCAGGGCGGCAAGTTTTGGTGGTGGACCTGTACTGTTTTGCTGATTAATATCATAATAACTGAACATCAGTGTATCTATGGCATGAATGATAGTCAACTGAAAAGGAGCACTGAATTTCCTAGTTAGTACTTCTTTTTCATATTTCCTGTTACGAATAATTATGCAATTCGAACAGTTACTGATCACCGGTACAAACGCTAACGATATTGCTATGAAGAATAACATCATCTGAAATTAAAAAAATACATCTGATATTTTTTCATCTTCAGTCAGCAGGTAGATAGTAATTCAGATTACTGATTACCAAATTAAAATTAGCATTGATTACTTGGTAATCATTTAAATTAATTCATTTCGTTTTTAATACAATTTTGTGACATTTTAAATATTGCAATTCTGTTATCTGTTTAAGATCACCTTCTGAAACCATTGCCTTGGAGCCCAGAGTTAACTTTGATTCGCTGTTAGTGATGATTTCGGCTAGTTTTTTGATGATTTTCCAGATATAGAGACTATCCAACTTCTCAAATTCTCGATTAACTCCAAATTTTTTTGGGACCGTAATATCCAAATCAATTTTAAAACCATTTTCTACTTTGACTGACTTCTAACTTGGCTTAACGACCGCCATCTTACTGCCAAACTGGGACCAAACGACTTTACGTGCCTTCCGAAGCACGGAAACGCTCAAATAAATGTCACAAAGTGGTCACATGGATAGTCAGAATGGTCAGCCATCCAATTACTAGCCACAGTGAAAGTTGCTTACTGCAGTGATCGTTTACAGAACACGAAGTCCGCTGGACCACGAGCGCTTAAAATAAGGAGTACCTATATTGAGAAAAAACTATAATCGTGCAATATTATTTCATGGATTTTTAGTTAAATGCGAAATAATGCTAATAACGAAACTCTAATAATAATAAAATGGGTTTAAAATAAAGGGTATACAATTAGATTAGCAGTTCCTTTTGTTACACCCAACATAGGACAGACATGGTCTCAAATTGGGTTTACAGATGGTTTATTATGACTTATTCATTTACCTTTACTGGTAAAGTTGTTTTTTTTTTTAATTCTTGCCTGAAGTGTTTAGAAAATGACGATAAAGATCAAATGAAGTAATTTTTTGTCGGCATTATTGGACGAATAATTATGGCCAAAAAGAGATTTTAAATTTACAAGATGTGTTTCAAATGATGGATTTGTCATAAATTGTGTATTTATTATAAACTAGCTGAACCCGCAACTTCGTTTACGTCACATTAGGTGTATGATAGGAGAGGTATTTCTTCATCAGACTCATGAAGCATGTTTGTTTAATCATAAAAGAGCTTACGATTTTTTAAAATAGCCTTAATCATTAAGCTCTTTAGTCTTTTATGATTAAGCCAACACGCCAGTTTAGATTTACCCATTTTTATATTCATATGTCTATGTATGATTCTTTAAAGAGATATAACTTTTATATTTATAAACCGATTGACATGAAATAAACACTAACCCCCTTATTCATAATCGTTTATTAAACCTATTTTAGTTAAAACACATTTTAAGTCTATTGCTGTCTCTAACCATACTCTGTCATTGGTTAGAGACAGCAATAGACTTAAAGTGTGTTTTAACTAAAATAGGTTTAATAAACGATTATGAATAAGGGGGTAAATGTTAAGTGAAGTAAACCTCAAAACAATAAAGAATACCGCATTGCAATCGGTTAAACGGTTACTGAGATTAGCGTGCACATACGTACAGACAAACAGATATACAGACAAAAATTCTAAAAATCATTGTTTTGGGTTCTATTGCGTTTATAAAGCCCCCCTATAATATTTTTTCTTATTTATCTTCCATGTACAGACAGTGCCCTGTTACGATTTTATTATATGTATTGATATTGATTGATATTGATGACTAGCGGACGTCACGCGGTTTCACCCACGTAGCTTCGGTTCCTGTCGGAATACGTTAATAAAATATAGCCGATGTTTGTTGATTTCTTTTCTCATACTGTCATGTAAGTGTCAATTAAAAATCTTTGTAGTAACTTGCAACGGTTTCTTTATCAGTACATTGATTAGTAACAGAATTATGATCACTAATTCTGTTGCACGTTTCACGTAACTACAATCAAAGGTCAAAAAAACGTAAGTCAATCTCCGTATTAAATATTGAAATTGACATAACTATTTTGTTGAAGACTGTACTTAACAGTTTGCAGTTTAAGTTATTTTGACGGTTTCCTTACGTTTGCAGATGACCTCGCAATACTTACTCGCTGTCCACAGCAACACCAAAACCTACTGCGTATTGTAGATAAGTTCTGTACTTGGACAGATGGAATAAGAAAAAAACAACGCTACTGTGTGTATCTGGATAGGCAGGGTACCAAATTTACCCATAGGACCCAGGTCTTACTATTGGCGGGGAAAACGTTACCATGATATCTGAAACTGTGCCTTTTAAATTTCTTGGAAGAAAGATAGATAATAAAGGTGGCACTCCAGCTTTAGATGAAGTTATGGATAACTTCAATGCGGACATAAAAAAAGGTAGATGAATGACTAATAAGCGTCAAAAAAGCATGGATATATTATGACAACAATTGAACCTCACGTCTGAACTGGCCGTTTCTTGTACACGATATAAGCCTCAACCTCCTCAAAAATTAGATGCGAATGTAACGAAGACATTGAAGTTGTGGCTAGGACTAAGTCAATCGGCTGACCCGTCGACACTATACAGAGCCTCAAATAACTTCGGAATGACGTTTGAGAAGCTGTATAAACTTTAAAAACATCTACGAGTCACTAAAATGCACATCTTAGCAATATCAAAAGACTAATCGTTAAAACTCTTCAAAATGATAAAAATACGTCAGAGCTCGAGTAGCGCCTTCAATTCCATAAGAAATTCATGATCTGTTCGCAGACTGGTAGAGTAGGTCTTGGTAGTATTATAAAACTGACGGACAAAGTCAGTACAAAATCTTTTCTTCAACAAGATGAAAAAAAGAAATATAAAGTCACGCGATGAACCTAGAAATGCAGAGCGAATTTTTAGGGTTTCGTAGCCAAATGGCAAAAACGGAACCCTTATAGATTCGTCATGTCTGTCTGTCTGTCCGTCCGTGTGTCACAGCCGCTTTTCTCCGAAACTATAAAGCCTATGCTGTTGAAACTTAGTAACTAGATGTATTCTGAGAACCGCAGTAAGATTCTTATATAAAACTAGAATAAAAGCAGTAAATTTTGGGGGTCCCCATACTCAGAACCGAAACTAAAAAAATTTTTTTGCATCATACCCATACGTGTGGGATATCTATAGATAGGTCTTCAAAAATGCTATTGAGGTTTCTACAATCATTGTTTTCCAAAGTGAATAATTTGAGCAAGAGACACTTCCAAAGTGGAAAAATGTGTGCCCCCCCCCCCCCCCATCTAACATCTAAACTAAGAGAATGATAAATCTAAAAAAAATTGCTATAAAAACTACCAACGAAAATTGGTTTGAACGAGATAGAGCAGGTAGATTTTTTTTAATACGTCATAAACCGCAATTTTTGGTAAGAAAAATCACTACCACTGCGAACGTGTTAAAACATCAATCAAAGTTACAACGAACTATAAGAACTTTTATATTATGTTACCTGCTGCTACGAAACCCTTCACGGGCGAGTCCAACTCGCACTTATGGCCTTGAATTAGGGTATCTTATTGTACGACTGGTCAAAGCAACCTTGTCAGATGGGGGATTAGTACTGCCATAATGATAATAATGAAACTCCAATTAGTTACAATAAAATGGGCTTAAAAGAAAGGGTGTGAATTTAGTTAAGCAGTTTCTGAGATCAAAGTTCACACTCTCCTTTATTTTCAGAAACTGCTAATCTAATTTGAATTTCATATACATCTTAGCTTCATTAAAAGAGTTTTAATTAGGGTTTATAGATAGTTTATTATGACTATTAAAAATGTACCACTATCCACTGTTCTTTTTTTACTTAAATCATTTAATCATTTTATTAAATCGAAATTTATAGTTGATGGTTTTCTTCGCGTGGTCGTACTTGTTTGATTCAATTCATTATCGCATATCTTTTTTGTCGGTTTTAGTCTGATGATGCTAGTGTTGGTTGCATAAATAAAATTTCCATTAGATTCAATAGCTAATCCATAAATATCTTCAAGGCTAACGAACTTTTCAACTTTACCACCTTTCTTGCAAATGTTGCCACGGAACTGATAAATCATATTTGTCGTAGAGAAATATAAATTGTTCTGAACATCAGAGGTAAAGCCATTTAAGAGATATGAGCCCAATTTACGAATACTGTTCTCAGTTTTGCAAAACACAAAAAGTCCAGTATTATTATAAAATACTATATTTCCGAATTGTTCAATAGCAATCATCTTCACGTTACCATTATTTATATATTCTACTAGTGACACTGTTGAGTCTTTATACACAAAAGCTGCTTTATCAGGAAATGTGGTAAAATACAACCCATCCTTATAAAACATTTGCCAAATACATCTATTACATATAAATTTTTGGCTTGGCAAGTAAATATATCAACATTATAAATTCCGTCACTGCCTCCGGCATAAATATTATTATGGATGTCATCGACTGCTGCAGCAAATCCTTCTTGTACTTCTGTAATGTTACCTGTTTGCTTATTTATTAGATTCAGAACAGCAAGAGCAAATGGTGAATTTGTGCTTTTCGGTTCATTAACAGTGTAACTGAATAGCAATGTGTCTGAACAATAGTTAGTTGAAAAGGAGCATGGAATTTGCTAGTAAGTACCTCTCTATATCGCTATAGAGAATAATATGTTCATCTGAAATTTAAAACAGGTCTGATTCTCTTTTTCCCTCTGCACCATCAAGACTGATTGGATAAACTCGTAAATACTACTATCAGATATCAGAAACTAATTGCAATTTACCACCGAGCACTTTCTGATTATCTTAAGCTGATCGCACATTTGTCAGCACCGTACGCGCCGTAAGCAAATCTTTGGTATTGCCAACTATTTTTGCAGTTTCTTTTACCTATGGTGTGAACAAAAATAAATAAAATAAAATAAAATATTCAAATTCAGTAAAATTAGTACACACACTATCATAAAAACTTTTAAATCTTTAAATATTAAGAAAACGGCTGACCTCTGGGGAATTTCTGTACATTTAGTTAATTCGTTAATTGAAATGGTTGCCCCTGAATTATCAATAATATTTAATAATTGTGTTGATAGTGGTGTGTTTCCTGACTTAATGAAGTTTAGTAAAATAACTCATCTGTTTAAATCGGGTAGCACCTCGGATCCGTCCAATTTTCGTCCTATTTCTGTACTACCCACGTTTAGTAAAATCTTTGAAAAGGTAATGCTTAATCAAATGCAAAATCATTTTAATACAAATAAACTATTCCATACTAAACAATTCGGTTTCACTCGCGGTCGGTCTACCACGGATGCTGGAATCAAATTATTAGAGTGTATATATGAGGCCTGGGAGGAGTCGTATGATGCTTATGGTGTATTCTGCGACTTATCTAAGGCCTTTGATTGCGTCCAGCATCAGACTTTAATTCAAAAACTTGATCATTATGGGATCCAGGGGACGGCCTTGGATTTAATTAGTTCTTACCTAAGAGATAGAGTACAGAGAGTAGGTATAAATGGTAAACAGTCACATGGGTCTGCTGTAACAATGGGGGTGCCTCAGGGTTCAATTCTGGGACCTTTTCTATTTTTAGTGTACATATATGATCTCCCTCACCTTATAAGAGACGATCACGAGGTAGTTTTGTTTGCTGATGACACATCTTTAATATTTAAAGTTGAACGTGGACAACGCAATCTTGACGAAGTAAACAATGCCCTCTCTAGGGTAGTCCACTGGTTTAACGCAAATAATTTATTGTTAAATGAAACTAAAACAAAATGTAATAGATTCACCTTGCCAAATGTTAGGCTCGTTAACACCAGTATTAGGATTAGGGATGATCAAGTAGAATTGGTCGATGAAACTGTCTTTCTGGGCATAAAGTCAGACTCCAACTTGCAGTGGGGGCCTCATATCGAGAAAGTCTCGGGCAGACTGAGCTCTGCAGCCTATGCCGTTAAAAAGATCCGACAACTGACAGACATTAGAACAGCGCGTCTTGTCTACTTTAGCTATTTCCACAGTGTCATGACCTATGGCATACTATTATGGGGTAACGCTGCCGACATCGAATGTATCTTTGTGTTGCAGAAAAGGGCTGTCCGGGCTATCTATGGTATGGGGTTTCGGGAGTCATTAAGAGAAAAGTTTAGGGATATCAACATCCTTACTGTGTATTCACAGTACATATATGAAAACTATGAAGCGCTCGTGGCCCCGCGGACGATCACTGCAGTAAGCAACATTTACTATGGCCGGATATGGATGGGTGACCACCACGTGGACCACTTTGTGACATTTATTTACGAGCGTTTCCGTGCTACGGAGGGCACGATAAGCCGTTGGTCCCAGTTGTCAGTAAAATGACAGTCGTTAAGCCAAGTTGAAGGCCTCATGGGCGGCTTGAAAAATTTCAACTGTGGGTCGTCACAACCTGCGCCCGGGTCGGCAGCGCGTGTGTAGCACCTCTGGTGTTGCAAACGTCTATAGGCTACGGTTACCAACCTTCCGGTGGGCCGTAAGCTTGTCTGCCACCTAAGTAGTATAAAAAAAAAACTTATTATCTATATATATAAAAATCAATGCCACTTTTCGTTGTAATTTTATAACTTACTAGCGGCCCGCTCCGGCTTCGCACGGGTAAACAGTATTTCTCCACTATTGATTGGATGTTATTATACATATAAACCTTCCTCTTTAATCACTATATCTATTAAAAAAAACCGCATCAAAATCCGTTACGTAGTTTTATAGATTTAAGCATACAAAGGGATATAGGGACAGAGAAAGCGACTTTGTTTTATACTATGTAGTGAAGAACAAGCTGACCTATCCAAACCAAATGTTTAGGCTTTGTTCGGACTATTTAGTAGATGGTTTATGTGAAGTTTGCACAAAATCCGTCGAGCGGTTCTTCATTTATCACGCCTACGAAGTTGCGCGGGTCAGCTAGTATACTCATAAAAATAATAGTAAATTTATTAAAAATAGTGATATCCATAACCTAAACTTAAGAAATAAGAATAAATTGGCTGTACCTAGATTTAGGCTTAATAAAATAAGCAATTCTTGTGCGGGCAATTGTATTCGAATGTACAATACATTGCCGACAGCCGTAACAGGTTTGTCAGTTAATAAATTTAAAAAACTAATAAAACTTAAATTGTGCCAGAAAGCTTATTATAGCATTAAAGACTTTCTAGAAGACAAGGCTGCCTGGCAGTGACACGAATTGCTCCTTTCTACATTAAAAAAAACTGTATTAGATACTAAGATGAATTAAGAGGGACCGGACTGAGTTTCTTGGGGTGTTCTTCTCAGTCTGCAGCATTTCCGAACCCCCGGTAGAGTCACAAAAATTTTGACAAACCTAAATAATTTTTTTAAAAATTTCAAAGACTTTCTAGAAGACAAGGCTGCCTGGCAGTGACACGAATTGCTCCTTTCTACATTAAAAAAAACTGTATTAGATACTAAGATGAATTAAGAGGGACCGGACTGAGTTTCTTGGGGTGTTCTTCTCAGTCTGCAGCATTTCCGAACCCCCGGTAGAGTCACAAAAATTTTGACAAACCTAAATAATTTTTTTAAAAATTTCAAAGGGATCAGTGAAGTCTATAAACGCCTAAAAGCACGATTTGAGAGAAAAGTCATTAAGGTCGAGATTTGCTTGCACCTATTTTTTTGAATGGCAATCACATCTAGATTACAAAATTTTTTGATCTTATCAAATTGCTTATAGTCTTGTGTTTTATTGATCTGCATATGTTTTTTCGACCGTCGGCGTCGCGTCGTTTGTTTTGCCGATCATCATTTGTTTATCCGACCGTCATTTGTTTTGTCGATCTTCATTTGCAAAAATAGAATATTAAAGGATTTCAACATTGCAAATAAATGGGTGAATGTTATTGTATTGGTATTAATTTTCTCGTGTATAAAAATTAGTTGTTCCATAGAACTACTGGGACAAAAAAATCCCAGTAGTTCCATCATGGAACCACGCAATGGAATCTCAGTATAAAAGTCCGTGTGCATGTATTATGTATTGTCCGGTTTGAACATTATTTCCGTATAGATACGGGCAAATACGTATATATGGCAACACTGAGCATGCATGCGGCTACATCGAGCACCAGCACGCGCCGTACGCGCCGCATTATGACGTCATCAGAATGTTATTCGGATGCCTACCGCATTTCACGAAATGCGGCGCGTACGATGCGGGTGTAATGTGCGAGGTTTTTCGGCCTTTACACACACACTCTATCGCGCGTTCTTAGGAGCGTACAGGATTGCGCGCGGGATAGCCTGCACGCTCATTCGCGCGCGACTGTCTTTGTACAGTTTGTTTACGCTACCCGTTCTTTCGCGCGCGTTTGCTTGCGTTTGTTTTCCTCAGCGGAATGAGCGGCCGTGTAAAGGCTAATCGCGCGGGATAGATCGCGCGAAACTGGCGTGTGTTGAAGTGTGTGCAATTCACACAGTTTTACTGAAGAACGTGGGTGTTGCAGTGAAAAATATATAGAAGATATCGCGTGGCGCAAGTTATCATGTTCGCTGGCTGTCTGTAACTTTCTTAAGTTCCTTTCGGAACGAGCCCCTTGAACTTTGTAATTTCTTAACCACAAAATCACGATTGGCGTCGGGAAAACCTTTTTCTTTACACTTCAAACTTGTACAATGTAATTAACTCTAAGATTAGTTCTTTATTCCATGTACGTATGTCCGCCATCTTAATCGCGCGTGATAGATATGTTTATACCTATGTAAATTACTTGGTTGACCGTGCTGGTTCGCGGCTTACAGCTTGGCAACAAAAGAGTAGAAAATAGTGTTTTTGTGCTGTTCATATGGCAACCCGTTAAAAGAACCATTATTTTATTGTACGGTAAACATTTTAAGCTTTTGTAGTTGGCAGTACTTTGTAACAATTTAGCCAACATGCAAAATAAAGTTCCGTTTCACAACTGTTTTTGAGAAACTCTGTAGTACTAATTAATTAATATTGTTTCACAGCATATAGATATTATTATTAAATTGTAGAATAATTATATAAGAACTATGATCAGGTTAAGAATCGTCTTCGTGAAAAGAAATCGTAAGAGTCTGTGTTATTGATTGTATGTTGTCGCCTTTCCAGTAAAAATTTGTAGTCGTTACATGGAGTAATATTATATAAAATGTAATTATTGAATAGATATTATGACGTTACACATTGATAATTAAATTAAGTTATTTTAGATATTAGTTTGTTTGTACATTATATCATTATCGTATCTAATTAATTGATTTATGTTTGTTTGACCCTTGTGAATAGTGTAATGCTGTTTAGGCGCCAAAATTATATGAGAGATGCACAATTTTAGGCAGACCAGCTCAGTCGCTGAGCAGCCGTCTTAAGGGTACGTTCCTCATTAATAACTTATGTAATTTATCTGATCTGATGTGATGTGTAATATATGTGTTGAAATTAGCAGAGGTCTACGTCCAGCAGTGCTGGACTGCCATAGACCGATTTGATTGATTGTATTCGAGGTTATTTTATACTGACCATGACTTGGTTTAAAAGATAATGTATAGGTAGGTACTATCCTGCTGAACTATTTGTAAAGATATGACCCGTGTTGCTATTAATTGTAATGACGTGTACCAACTATTGATGGAATTAGATTATAGTAGAAATAGATGTATAGCAATTAATGTGACTTTGAAAAGAGTGGCCGTGAGTTTTATTGCCAGGTTCTTTCTCATAGGCTCTACCTATTGCGAATCTGGCGGTAAATGTAGAATTGGAAATCTTGACGAGAATAAAGATATTTTTATCTCATATTCATTTCTTTTCATTTCATAACTTGTTAGCTAATACCCTCCTTACAGAATATGCCTCTGGCTATCCCTTCGGGGATAAAAGGCGTGACCGTATGTATTGATATACCTACCCTCTACGAGACGAATCTAACACGCGCGAATTAATTTTACCTATGTGTAAAGGCAACCTGAGGAAACGCGATTGCGCGCACGACTGACAAGCGCGGCGCGAGGTCCTTCCCTTTCCCTTCCACATCCTTTACACGCGCGCTCTTACGCGCACGATTGCTGTTTCACGCGCGATAGAGTGTGTGTGTAAAGGCCGCTAATTTCATACAACGAATTCTAAAATGCGGCGCGTACGGCGCGTGCGGCGCGTACGGTGCTGACAAATGTGCGAGCAGCCTTAATCGGCATTTGCTGTGTAAACCTTAGTCAGCGCTATTACATAATTTTTCTTTCAATATATGTACATATAAATTTTAGACAATAATTGATTAGAAATGTAATTACAAAATTGGTTTAGGATTTTGCCAATATCTTCTGAGGTGAGCACAGAAGCAGGTATTTCTGTATTCAACATTCGTTAAGTATACATAACTGGCAAACAACAACGATGAAATGAAAGTTAAAACACCTCGATCATATTCAAAGGTACCGGGCAGATTAGAAATCAAAATACGATTATTTTCTGGACAAGGAAGTCCGGGAATGATATGTTTGCTCTATTGGATTCTCAAACAACTTACTTCTGATGTTTCGTAAGTGCCTATGTAGGTATAAGAATTATGCAGAATAAATATATTTTTGTTTGTTTGGAATCTATACTATAATGAGAGTAGAAATCGTGTGTCTGTACAATTGATAAAATTTAAAAAAAAGTAGCGGGGGCGGTATAAAAACACCAATAGAGCACAAAAATGATGTTTTCAAAATTCTTTTCTGTCTGTCTGTCTGTCTGTATGAGCGTCAGGATTTCCGAAGATACTGAACGGATTCATTTGCTGTTTACAAAAAAAGATTAAGCTCAACTCGGGGGAGGCTTTAGGCTATTTTTCATCAAAACGAATCGCAGATGAAAGAACTATAGTCGTATAACGCTATTATCAATTATTGCCTAAACGGTTCATGGTACGGTGATGAAACTCAGCACGAGCGTTCTTTGTTACAATTTGAAGAAAGTAATTTTACCATTTTTGCAAATTCCACCTCCAAGGGTATAAAAAAGAAGGGTAAAGTTTGTATGGGACAACGTGATTCCTTGGTCTGATCTACTTCAAATTAGGCTTATAGCATTAAAATCATTATTGATTAAAGATGTGTTTCGTATTTTATAAAAAATTATACTATAACGAGCTAAAAAGGGAATGTAAGATAATTTGGGGAAAATTTTTTCCAGAATTGTTATCAATACTCCTTAAAAAACTTACTGATTATTTTTGATTTAAATTACTTTTAATAGTGACACATTTTTGAACGTTAAATCCGATTGACATTGTCATTCCTATTTGATGTCCAACAGAGATTGATTTTGTGTTATTGTAATGTCTTCATGTTGATTAATTAAAGTTTAGTATAAAAAGTTGAACCAGTAGACTTAGACACAGGCTGTTCAGGAATAATTAACGAACTCGCTCTAAGTATGTACGGTTCATTCAAATAAAACCAACTATTATCAGGGTATTCATCCTTCGACTAAAGACTGTCAACATGATTCTCCAACCAAAGTTAAATTAAATTAAATAGTTTATTGATACATTAAAAATGGTGACAGGTAACAAAAGGGGTGCTTACATGCTATTGTCATTATTGGTGTTACTATGCTGGCTCCCAAACTAGGCTATTGCCTGTATCTTGGGAGGCAGCGACTTAGTCTAGGGTCTACTGAATTTGGTAATACTTAGAAGTTAGTACTTAATTAATTAATTAAATTATATTATAAATAGATAGTTCTTTGTGCAGGCTGTTCTTTTGACATATTTATCCACAAAGATGTCATCATCAATACAGAAACAAAACTTTTCGAAATCAAATTAAAGCAATTATGTCAGATACAACAATAATAATGTCAATATAAAAATATTCATAAGTTATAGAATAATTTGCAAAATATGAGTAAAATGTCTATAGATACAATAAATTAAATTCATCAAAATGTCATATAAAATGAAGAACTTATTTCTAGAAACGTATTTTATAACATTAAACATGCGTAAGAGGTGTGTTGTGTATTTAGTAAACTTTCATTATTATCCTATGCACAGGGGATAATGTTTCAAAGGGGAAAAAAGGGGGAAAATAAAGAGACAAATTTCATTTTACCATGTTTCTGCATCTTATGAGTTTAATTACCTTGCATAGGTAAAATTTTGCTTGATTTGGACGAAAAACATTCAGGGTTCCGCATCCAAAGGGGTAAAAACGGAACCCTATTACTGAGACTCCGCTGCCCGTCTCTCTATCACCAGGCAGTACCTATCTCATAAGCCGTGAAGTCACGCTCGCATAGTTCCCATCCCACCACGTAGTTCCCGTTCCCGTGGTATATAGTAAGGGAATATAGCCTATGTGACCCGGGGATAGTGTAACTTCCCAGCAGTAAAATAGTTTACAAATGAGTTCAGTAGTGGCGAAGCCTGCATACAATCAAATCTATAAATCTATTCTCTTTATAATATTAGTTTTTTTAACAAGAAGAAAATCCTACAGGGATGCTATGCCGAACTCCTACTGACTAAAAACCACACATTTTCTAACTAATTCCTACGATTGGGACTCCCGGTAAGCACTCGGAAGGACGACCCCAGGACTCCCAACAGACCTCGGCTACCACTACGGCCTCGTCTATGGGTGGTTCGGGTGCTGTCCCGCATTTTGATACAATATTAGTTTAGATATATATACTATAGGGAAACATTATTTTACGGCGCAATATTCATGAGACTTCGCTGTCCATCAGTACGTACCTATCTCAGGCTGTCCACGCACGGTACTTATCTTAGGAACCGTGATAGCTAGAGAGTAGATATTTTCACAGATGATGTATTTCTGTTGCCGCTGTAACAGCAAATATTAAAATCAGAAAAGAAGGGGGATCAAGGGGGGCTACCATACAACTGTGCTTGCGGGGGTGTTGCCTGTTGATCTGGAGGTTTCTCGTGATGGACGAGTTGCGGACGAGGAAATCCAGCTGGCCCACAGGGAGTTGAAGCAGCTCGCATAAGATTTGGGATCGTGTCCCTTTGGCAGAACCTATGAGAGGCTAGCAGGTCATGATCTATACAGCTTCCTCCGCAATGTTATTTTAAGGCCACAGTTTCGATGAATCCAACCAAACTGGGCGGTCTCCCAGTAACTAACCGAAAACGGTTATACGATAAGGACAAGAAAACGTGGTTGAATACCATCTAACTAAAATCTCCCCGTCTCTTATTCCATTGGGACATAATGAGCAGCAGAGAATCATTCCCGGTATTTGCACATACTTGCCACACCATTCGGCGCGTGTATGAAATTAATGATACTCTCGAAGAAACCAGTTGAACAGGACGCCAAGTACCCTATATTGTTTGTCAGCATAAGAAAGGTTGTTGGAGAATCGAGCTGGGGACGGAAATTATTTGTAGTGAGTCAAAAAAGCCTCAAAATAGCTCACCCGCCATTAGGTTAATGCGCTGTGAGGCAAGAATTCAATTTGGCTCATAATTATTGATTTGGTCGTGCATTTTTTTTATCGTATTTTCATATTGTATACTATGTGATCACAACCTGTCCCTACTCCATAAGTATGTATACTATATTTTAACAGAGGGGGGGGGGGGGGTGTTTTCCATGCTATATTTTGTTTATAGGTACTTATTGGCAGTTTGAAGAGAGTGGCCGTGAGATTTCTTGCCAGATTCTTACTCACAGGCTCTACCTATTGGTTTGCGAATCTGGCAGTAAATGTAAATGTAGAATCATTCATAAAGACGTTCATTGTATTACTATGAACCTACATGAATAAAGATGTGTTTGTTTCTTTGATTGTTTGATTTGAGTCGCCAAATTAATATCACCCTACCATGATAATGCTGTAATGGATTTCAGAGGTTCTTTACTGTATATCTGACTACCTGGGTGCTGCGTAAGCGACAGCCGTGTTTAGGCCTCTGGTTTCTAACCCTGGCTCTGGAGTTGGGATCTATGAATACTGGTTTCTATGCATAATAATGTATGTATGTATGGTAGAATACAAAATGATGTGATGAGCCGACGATGACGCGAGCGAAGCCGCGGGCACCAGCTAGTATTAAATAAAATGAAATTTTGTTTCTCAATAGGTACAAAAATTTCAAGCGAGTGGAGGACCGCTCTTGTTTCGTTTTTAGGGTTCCGTACCCAAAGGGTGGATACGGGACCTTATTCAAGAGACTTCGTCGCCCACCTGTCTGTCCGTCACGACGCTGTATCTCAGAAACTGAAGCTGAACTGAGCCAGAGAGCTGAAGTTTTCACAAATGATGTATTTCTGTTGCCGCTATAACAACAAATACTAAAATCAGAAAAATAGGAGGGGATTAAGGGGGGCTCCCATACAACAAACTTAATATTTTTTGCCATTTTTCTTTACGGAAGCCTCGGAACCATAAAGCCGGTTTTGTAAAAAAATAAGTACAATACAATAATATGAACATTCGTAAGACTTGTGAATTTGTCTCATTTATTTATACATATTAATTAATCAGATTTTTGTAGTATATTTATATTGAAATTTGAAAGTATGGAAGTTGTTTTATTCAATAAGTAATTTACTTTTAATTTGGTGCCGCGGGAACGCACTTCCGATTAGGGTTGCCAACCGTCCCGCTATACGCGGGACGTCCCGTTTCTGAGACCCATAACAAGACGTCCCGCTCACACCCTGAGCGGGACGCGTGATGTCCCGCTTTTCTTGATCTAGCAACAAACGTTAACGTTTACAGTATTTCTAGCGATGCGTCAAATCACGGAAATATGAAGTTATTTCCTATATGTAGTTGTAAGATTCTACTGTCCAGAGGAGAGTATTCGCACATGTTTGCTTGATTTCTATGAAGACCCAATAAGAAAGCGAAGCGATAGATATATATATATATATATATACAATAACATTAAGGCCGTTCATAGGGCTAACGACATTGACCATACAAAACACGCGTCCTTCAAGCTAGAAACTGTTGTATTTTAGATCTTATTTTTGTTGTAATAAGCTAATACTCTTACTTATTCAAAATCGAAGAAAACCAAATTATAGATGTATATTTTCTTTTTAAGTTGGCATATATTTTTCTTGCGCGTCGATAAAAATTGAAGTCATAAAATGCATTCATCTAAAATGTTGGGACTGACTTTATGATCGTTTTAGACATTATGTTATTGTACACGTATATTTTGACACACATCTTGTACCAAGATTTTAAAAAAATTTTTTGGCTATAATTTTCTGTCTACTTATCCGACAAAAAATGCTTTTATTTGCACCTCTTTTTCGTCATTTTCTAAACCAGGCCCCTTTTGATTTGTGAAACGCACATGCTAATGTTAATTTCGGGAGAAATAGTTCCGTTTTTACATATTTACGGAACCAAAATGGCGACAGCACACATGTTGCATGATGCTGTTGCACATGCTGGTGCAAAATGTGAATTTGATGTGGAAAATTTGGTTTTAAAAGTATATGGTCACCTGTCGTGTCATGCACAGAGAGTTCAAACACTTAAAGAATTTTTCGCTGATGCTAATCTACAGTACCTACAAATACAATAGTGAGACATGTGAACATTACATTCTCCTGTCGAGAAAATTCTAAACGGGTTTCCTGCCTTAAAAAGTTTTTTTTTTTTTTTTTCATTTCTTGGAGAAAACTTTCCAATCGCTTTGTAGAAATTTTTTGACGAGGATAAGAGTAAAAAGACCGAATTCTAACTTGGTTTTTTGACAGCATTTTTAAAAAAATCTGTGAAGTTACATTATCATGCGTTTGGAGAAAGAAAATGCGTTGTCGTGTAAAACTTACAACATATCAAAAAGCGTACGGAAATTATATTTAAACTAAATGATGCTCGCGGCTCTTCCGCGTGAAATTCAGTAACCGTTAAAGTTTACGTTTTTTAGTATTCTGAACAAAATTCGTAAGATCCCGCTTTTTAAATCCTTGTCCCGCATTTGAAATCAACATTTCCCGCAAATTCGCATTTTGAAGTTGGCAAGCCTACTTCCGATATTATTTTTTTCTTTTTTTTTCGTGGTTCTTTTACTCGAATGTTTGTGTAGTTACGCTGCTCTATGTTGGAGAGTAATATCGCCGTATGCTCAAGGTTGTTAGACCTGTTAGCGGCTTTTAGGAGTCTTTACGGCAATCGGGAGTTCGATGTAGATCGCAAACAAATTCGATGGGCTTAAGCTGCATAAATGTAAAGTCAGTAACACCAGAAAAAGTTTAGAGCGTAATCAATGTTGTATTAAATCGAGATTTATAGTCGATGGTTTTCTTTGCGTGGTCGTACTTGTTTGATTCAATTCATTATCGCATATCTTTTTTGTCGGTTTTAGTCTGATGATGCTGGTGTTGGTAGCATAAATAAAATTTCCATTAGATTCAATAGCTAATCCATAAACATCTTCAAGGTTAACCAACTTTTCAACTTTACCACCTTTCCTGCAAATGTTGCCACGGAACTGATAAATCATATTTGTCGTAGAGAAATATAAATTTTTCTGAACATCAGAGGTAAAGCCATTTAAGACTAATGAGCCTAATTTACGAATACTCTTCTCAGTTTTGCAAAACACAAAAAGTCCTGTATTATTATAAAATACTGTATTTCCGAATTTTTCAATAGCAATCATCTTCACGTTACCATTATTTATATATTCTACTAGTGACACTGTTGAGTCCTTATACACAAAAGCTGCTTTATCAGGAAATGTGGTAAAATACAATGCATCCTTATAAAACATTTGCCAAATATTTGCATCTATTACATATAAATTTTTGGCTTGACAAGTAAATATATCAACATTATAAATTCCGTCACTGCCTCCAGCATAAATATTATTATGAATGTCATCGACTGCTGTAGCAAATCCTTCTTGTACTGCTGTAATGTTACCTGTTTGCTTATTTATTAGATTCAAAACAGCAAGAGCAAAGGGTGAATTTGCGCTTTTCGGTTCATTAACAGTGTAACTGAATAGCAATGTGTCTGTGGCATGAACAATAGTTAGTTGAAAAGGAGCATGGAATTTGCTGGTTAGTACCTCTTTCTCGTATTTCTTTTTGCGAATTATTGTGCAATTTGAACAATTTATTGCCACCGGACCAAACGCCAACCACATCGCTATAGAGAATAATATGTTCATCTGAAATTTAAAACACATCTGATTTTCATTTTTCCTCTGCACCATCAAGACTGATTGGATAAACTCGTAAATACTACTATCAGATATCAGAAACTAATTGCAATTTACCACTGAGCACTTTTTGCCTAACTGAGACGACATTTGCAGTGTAAACCTTAGTCTAGGCTATAAATATTTTTTCTTCCTGTTTTTCAATTTCGGGCAATAATTTATCTATACTAATATTATAAAGAGGAGGGATTTGTTTTTTTTTTTTTTTTTCTTTTTTTGTTTGTTTGTTATTCCCGTATTCCCACGGGAACGGGAACTACATGGGTGAAACCGCGTGATGTCCGCTAGTTAGAGATATAATTACAAAAGTGGTTTAAAGATCTTTGCGAATATCTTCTGAGGTGAGCCGGAAACAGGTATTTCTGTATTCAACGTTCGTTAAGTTTACATAACTGGCAAACAATAACGATGGAATGAAATACCTATGAAACATCATGATCAATGGTACCAGGCAGATCAAACTTAAATTTTGACACCAAAAATATCACTCGAATTGGAGACATCCTCCGTTGAAAAATAAAATACAATAGCGAAGACGAACAGAGATATAATATTATATGTTGTTTTTAGAACAACATAATATTTATTTCTCCCAACGAACAGGAATGACTATTTAAAGGGGGAATGCCACCAGTCTTTTGGGAACAACGCCACGGGGGCCTTGTTTAGATTTAGTATAGCTTTATATATACTAGATGGACCGACGACCTGGTAAAGGTCGCAAGCTGGGACTGGTATTGTGACGTAAATTGGGAGAGGCCTATACGTCCAGCAGTGGACTGCGATAGGCTGTTTTGATTGATTTTGATTGATTATATATGTTATAGGCAATGTGTATAATGCAGGCATTCTATACAATACCTAGGCATTGTATAGAATGACGGGGACGTTCAGACAATGTATGAAATTATATTAAATGTTTAAACTATTTTACACTTTGCCTAGGAAATGTATAGAATACCTAGACATTGTGTAAAATGCCGGTCAAAGCATTGGTGATGTGTGTAATCTATTTTTCTTCTCTATGATTTAGTACTAATCTTTTGAGAGCTACTTCTAATTTCAACTTCCAACAGCAGACAGTGCTGATAAGACATGTGTTCTATTGGTTGGTATGCCTTAAAATGTTTCTTACATAGCAGTCCTTTCCAAGAAATTGCTGCCGAAAGTCGCCCTGTTCATTTGTTACCACTTAGGAAGCAAAAACGGGAACAGAATTTTACACTAACACCCCGACTCGGATGGGTTAGGTTAGAAGGCTAAGGCGGGAGCGAAGCGGAGCGGAGCTTCCGCCTTAGCCTTCGTGGTTATTTTCTTTTGTTTTGTCGACTAGTTCTTATTTGGTTAACGATTCTGTCGTCGAATCTGTCCATTCATTATACAAATTGCCTGATGCACTTCGGGCATTTCATACAATACCTAGTCAATGCATGAAACAAATCGTATTATACACATTTTAGGCAACACGTTTTAGGCAACGTATATAATGCCTAGGCATTGTATACAATGCCGGATTATAAACATTGCCTATAACATATATACTCATATTGTAAATACTTAATTGCATCATTGTAATTTTTAAATAATGTAGTATTTAAATGATAATATAAGTTTTATTACAGTAAATACTTACTTTTAAAAGATATTTTTATTCATAATCTACAAAAGCACCTACGTCCATGAGATTCAACGAGTGTTAAGAATAAAATTTTATGGAAAATTCTGTTCCAACCCGTGAAATTAAATAGGCTAATTAAAGATACAATAAATTTCATAATGCAGTATGCTCGTAAATAATGAAATATGTGCTAATTTCTTCAATACTCTTGTTATGAATGTTTCTTTTTTCACCACTAAGGTGGCAGACAAGCATACGGCCCACCAGAAGGACTGGTGGTCAAAGCAGCCTATGATCGTTTGCAACACCAGAGGCACCGTTTCAAATTTGAGGATTTTTTTGCGGAAACTCCACTACGTCAGTAATATTGTAGAGAGTCCTTATTCTTCGCATTACATGGATTCTCCGTGCCGTCGCCGAGTCCATAGCGTGTCACAGTTACAACTCGACGGCGCACAGTGGTCTGAAAATCGAGCTCCCCTTTCGTAGAAAGTCAATGTGGGATATTTATAAAACTAAAATATGGAACGTGTCAGGTATACATTCCTTTAATGCATATTGTAGTATGAATGATTGTAGTTACTCCGCGTCTGAGAAAAAAAAAATTTAGTTTTTTTTTGTATGGGAGAAATTACATAAAGTACATTTTCTTGCGACTGAATGAAACTGAAAGGCTGGTACTCATACGAGCTATTGCCGCTCTTAAGGCGATTACTTTGACATACCACTCGTGTACCTTTAGGTGCCGCTTCACACGTAGGATTTATTTGAAATTTCGAATTTTCGGTATTGAATTTTTTAAGTATGTGACGCATTTAAATTAAGTTGGTAAGACATTTGGAATAAAATATTTATAATAAATACGCGCCTAATGTTATAATAATTGTTATAATAAATTTAATTACTTTAACTCAAAAAATAAGTTACTTTAGAAATTCGTTTTTTACGAATACTAATTAGGGCATTGCAACTTAAGTCAAAGTATTTATTTATCCTCATGGCGTGGTCCATCGGTATGTTGGTGTCCGACGGCACCGTGAGCTCCACGAGCACTGCGTGCCTATGTATCCTAGAAAACAGGAATATGTCGCGTCCGGATGTCTAGATATTTCAGGCACATACTAGCTCCGGGATTTTATAGTAACAGTGAAAGTAAATAAGTGAATCGTAAGTAAAATTTAATTCAAGAATAATCTATAATCAATCCTACTACTAATATTCACAAAAAAAAAATTTCAAAGGGCTTAAAGTGTCATTGATATACCACGTATTTTTAAAATATGTTAATCTACTTCTTATACTGACTGTACATAATGCTTTTGACATAATCAGTACAACACAACCACGTAATAAATGCTACTACAATGGAAATTAAAAGAAATAAGAACATTGTGACGTCACCTTGCTATTATGACCACGAATTTCGTTGATTCCGAGTCAAGGTGAAGGTAGATATTTATCATATTCTTTTGCCAAAAGCCTTTTGACATAGATTCTTGTAATTTTGTCAGGTTATAGTACTGTGCTCTTTTATAATGATTCTTAGTATAAGTTTCAAGGACTTGGCAGCTTAGTAGGCACTTGTAAAATCTCACCTACCTTTGTCGGTCGGATAATACTCTTTATACGACCGCTGAAGGTAGGTAATGGAACATGACTAATTCGGTACCTATACTCGTCAAATAGTCTAAAAAGTTAGCATATTTAGGTAAACCTAATGTCAATTTACATTCCGGTGCTAATATAAAATAGCATGGTTTACTATAAATGTGTTTCACTTGTTTGTCTTAAGGTTTATGAATGACGTGCTGAACTCAGCATACATCCCGACCTATAAGAGTTTAATTAACTTTTTTGACCCGCAATAAAAATAGTCTTTATATAGAATTTTAATCATGAAACAGAAAAAAATGAGATGGGAATAATACTCATTCAAATAAATATCGCAACTTTTTAAATAGGTACAATTTCACAACGTAATACAGTAGTACTACATTACATAACACATGGCCAAGTCTTTATTCTCGGGATACAGCACGATCTCCGGTGAGGCTGCATGTCCCTAGCCGGGACCCCTCCATGGGACCTGGAAGGAAGAGCCCTTGCGTCACTGTTCCGATGGCGCAAGAAGACGCTGGAGCGGGGCCAAAGGCCTGCTGCGTCTCGAGAAATCGAGGCTCAGCAGTCCCTGCTCCGCCAGGAAACCGTGGAGACATGGAAGGTGCGACTTGAGCAACCAAAGGGGGGATTCGCCACAATCGCGGCCGTCAGACCGGTCATGGATGAGTGGCTGGAGAGGAGACACGGTGCTCTCTCCTACCGGTTGACACAGATGCTTGCCGGGCACGGTAGCTTCGGTAGGTATCTGTGGCGAAAACACCGGGAAACCACGGCCGAGTGTAAGCACTGCGAGGACCGCAGCGATGCATTGCGCTCCACACACCGGTGGAGTGCACGGCGTGGGCGCAACAGCGCCAGGTCCTCGTAGTGGGTCTGGACGTGGACACTCTCTCGCTCGAGACCATGGTGCGAGCCATGCTCTCCAGCGGGAGTAAGTGGGACTGCGCCGCCTCTTTCTGCGAGTAGGTCATGCTCGTGAAGGAGTGAGAGAGCGGGAGAGAGCTCTCCCAACCGAGTTCCGCAGTCGGCGGCATGGGTGCCGCCAACGAAGTGTCTTCCCCGAGAACTATCGGCCTCCATGAACGGGGGTCTGAGGACGGTGAGAGGGACGCTCACCGTCCTTACAGAAGCAGGCCCATGACGGCAGCGTGACGTGAGCAACTTACGCACGCCCCCGCTTAGAAGCGGGATAACACCCGAAACCCCCCAAAGAAGCGGGATAGCACCCGAAACACCCCCTGGGCGAGGCCGCAGTAGCGGCCGTAGGTCTGTTGGGAGTCCCGGGACATCCTTCCGAGGGCTTACCCGGGGCTCCCAACCACAGGCTGTTGGACAGTACGTGAGGTTTTTTAGTCGGTAAGAGTCCGGCATAACATCCTTTGAGGATTTTCCCTCACGTAAAAGAAAAAAAAAAGCCTTTATCCTCGGAGGGCTATATTATGTATTTATTTATTTATTTAAAAACTTTATGCACAAAAATTGTACAGAGGTGAACTTATTGCCATATTAAATGCCCATATTTCACTAACAATAAGCACAACGTACGTCTATCGTAGTTTCTCAGTCAACTTTAAAACAAAATAAAAGAGTATTGTGATCCATAATTATTGCTCTTTACAGGCATACATGTCACTGTTAAGTTCGGTGGATACCATGTTTGCCACAATCTGTGGTTAGTTCATTATGGCACTTGCAGGGATACGTCATTTTGTAAGATTAAACTAGTACATTTCATCGTACTATCATGTTCCTATCATGGCCAGACTTTAAACCAGGTGCGATGAAGTGTCACCTGCCGTCTCTGTGAGATTTTTTGTTGACCTTTATGGAGGAACACGTGGAGGTATCACAAAAGGAGGATCCTTCGAGGAAGTATATTATATTCTTCAGTGGAAGAACTTTATGTAATTAACTATACACCTAACTATACTACGAGTATTATCTAGAGGAAAGATTTGATTGTTTATTTGTTTGCATCGAATAGGCTCCGAAAATAATGAACCGATTTGAAAAATTCCTTCATTGTTAGAAAGCTACACTATCCCCAAGTAACATAGGCTAAATTTTATTCCCATATTCCTACGGTAACGGGAGCTACGCGGGTAAAACCGCATGACGTTCTCTAGTAAATAATGTAATCGCGATGCAGAATTCTATGTAAGGTTTTACTTCATTTGTTCTTAAAACAAAAATATGTGGCGGTCAGCACACATCTTTTTGTCACAATCTGTGGTCAGTTCATTATGGCACTTGGAGGGATATATCATTTTGAAAACCAGGGGTCTGGTTGAAAATCAGCGCTTGGCAGAAGCCTTCCACATGCTGAACCAGGCCCTATTCGCGGCATGCTTATGTTGAAAACCATTTTATTCTTTTATTTAGTTTTAATGTTTAGGCTACCGAATAAACATGATTTCTTTCTTTCTTTCTTTTTTCTCAGCTCCTCAGTGTCTCTGTCTCCATCTATTCAGTGCAATAAATGTTGTTTGTACAAAGTTGACTGAAGTAACCTTAATATTATGACCGTTCTTAAACAGTCACGTTTCAAACAGATTATTTACTATTATGCTATCAAGTCCACTTTTTTTTAAACTTTTGGACAAAGAATCATTTTTCATCAACTACGTGATCCTTTACAATGCGTAATATCTTTTTTTTTTCAATTATTTATACTATTGAAGGTTTTACAGAAAAAATGAAGGCTCTATTGAAAATTTTAACCTCCTGTTTCCAGTTTATTGATTTACCTAAATTGCCTTAATTTTGCCGTTATCACATAATATAAAATGAACTTGCTTCCGCCGTCTGTTCACTTAGATCGTATAACTCAAATGGTTTTTTTATACCACTAAGGTGGCAGACAAGCATACGGCCTACCAGATGTACCGGTGGTCACCGCAGCCTATGGACGGCTCCCAGTTATTATGGAAGGCTCCCAGACACGTATTTTGCACTAAACTGGTTTCTTAATAATAAATATTAAGTACTAGTTATTGGTAAAATTGTGCAAATCAAAGATATATGTGTCTATTATTTTATAACCAAAAACAGGTATACGTAATTTCATAATGCTAACTTTGGAAATGACGAATTTCCATACAACGATTTATACCTTATTTTACTACCTTAATAGTGGAATTTCCAAAAATCCTTTCTTATTACTTACCTAGTTAATAAAGGTATCTACTGTCCAAATTTTATTATTCTAGATTCAGGGCTTTTGTCTGTACGTTGATGAGTCAGTCAGTCCCTTTCTCTCTTTATGTAATAACTAGCGGACGTCACGCGGTTTCACCCGCGTAGTTCCCGTTCCCGTGGGAATACGGGAATAAAATATAAATAGCCTATGTACTCCACAAAGAGCGTAGCTTTCCAACAGTGAATTATTTAAAAATTTTTCAAATCGGTCCAGTAGTTCCGGAGCCTATTCGTTACAAACAAACAAACAAACAAAAAAACAAAAAAACAAATCTTTCCTCTTTATAATATCAGTATAGATAGATATCGATATCTCTTTCTTCTGACAAAGCATTTGCAAGATTGCTCCCGAACGAATCAGGAAAACTAAAACCGCACCATTATTTTCATCATTAAATAACATTTCAAAGCAACTCGAGTCGCCATCGTAAATAATTATGGTCTCAAACCAATTATATATAACCATACATTGTGCTAACAATACTGAATACAATAAAAAGCCTTGGCTTAATGAATTATCTTATTGTTATTATGTCCTGAGCCTTTTAGGTCAAGATATTGTACGTTACAGGATTGGATGCCATCTTGAATTTTATGTCCGACATTTTGGAAGAATGAATGGCATTGAAAAGGTTCCTAGTATTTTGAAGTCGAATCCCTTGTCATTTTTTAAAATTTTTATTTTCCTTTTAGTTTCTGTTTTAGGTTGTCAGTAAAATAGCAGTCGTTAAAGACCTTTTTAGGCAAAAATTTCAACAGCAGGCAGTCACAACCTGCGCCTGTCCATCTCAACACAATTACGTGGGACAAATTTTAAAAAGGTAAAATGTGGGCATATATTATGCCTCTGCCTACCCCTTTGGGGTTAAAGGCGTGACTATATGTACCTATGTATGTTTTTATTTTTAGCATTGTAAACTCAACTTTTAAATAATGAGGTCGTGTCTTCATTCGAAAATTACCTTCCAAACCGCGACAATTCGTACTTGTAAGCGTGTAAACTATAGCTACGTCAAGCATTATACACCACAGTTGGTTCCTAGATGGGTGACCATTTATGTCATTTCTGCTTACGAGCATTCCTATGCTTTGGAATGCGTTGGTTTCGGTTGTCAACACCAAGGTAATCATTAAACCATAAAATGGGCAGCTAGCCTTTTTTAAAAGCAGGTAATCAGTCTCACGGTATCTGTTTCAACACGCCTATAGGGTTTTAGAACTTGTAGAAGCTGTAAAGATCTACCAATTATCTACTTGACTGAGCGAGAGAAGCGAGCGAGAGTCTTCGAGTCGACAGTACGGACGATTTTTCTTTTACTTTCGTCCGTATTTATGGTCTGTATCAGTTCCGGTCTAAACCGATTTTCATCAAATTTGGCACACTTGTTCTTTGATTTAAAATACAACTATATTCGGCTAGCTTTTAAGATAGGGAAAGAATTGGTGGGGAAAGGGGTGAAGATTGTAGTCGCATTGTTTATGAACGGCATTTAGTCTGAAAAAAAAAGGATAGATAATATCTATCCTTTATTTATAAACAACCTGTGAGAAATCTTTTTTTTTTTTACGTGAGGGAAAATCCTCATGGATGTTATGCCGGACTCCTACTGACTAAAAAACCTCACGTAACGCCCAACAACCTAGGGTTGGGAGCCCCGGCTAAGCCCTTGGAAGGATGTCCCAGGACTCCCAACAGACCTACGGCCGCCACCGCGGCCTCGCCCAACCAGTGAGAAATCATATTATGATTTCATTATGATACACGCAGAAGTAGAACTTGTTAAATTTATCTATAACTTTGCTACTGATTGTGAATACAGGTCGATCGACTACAATTCAAAGGATCTACGGTTTTAAAACTATTTAGATGACATTTAAAATTGATTATATCCAACAAACGATATTGGTCATGATCAGTGTGACACTGTGTCAGCGCAATACCTACTATTGTTCTAGTATTTGTACAATGAGAGCGGTGGCGGATGTCGTCTGAATCAATAGGGGACAATGACGGTTTTTGACCCGAAATTTTGACACTTGAGTAGGAAAATGGTGTCGGGACAATGGGGTGGTTTAGTAACTATATTTCTTAAGCTAATATTTGGAAAACCGTTGCAGTTATTCCTGTTTGAACTATCTGCAACGCTATTGTTATACGTAACTCTTTTAAATGTTTATTCATTTTTATGAATAAACATTCATAAAAATGAATAAACATTTAAAAGAGTTACGTATAACAATAGCGTTGCAGATAGTTCAAACAGGAATAACTGCAACGGTTTTATAACGGTTTTATAACGGTAACTCTTTTAAATGTTTATTCATTTTTATGAATAAACATTTAAAAGAGTTACGTATAACAATAGCGTTGCAGATAGTTCAAACAGGAATAACTGCAACGGTTTTCCAAATATTAGCTTAAGAAATATAGTTACTAAACCACCCCATTGTCCCGACACCATTTTCCTACTCAAGAGTGTCAAAATTTCGGGTCAAAAACCGTCATTGTCCCCTATTGATTCAGACGACATCCGCCACCGCTCTCATTGTACAAATACTAGAACAATAGTAGGTATTGCGCTGACACAGTGTCACACTGATCATGACCAATATCGTTTGTTGGATATAATCAATTTTAAATGTCATCTAAATAGTTTTAAAACCGTAGATCCTTTGAATTGTAGTCGATCGACCTGTATTCACAATCAGTAGCAAAGTTATAGATAAATTTAACAAGTTCTACTTCTGCGTGTATCATAATGAAATCATAATATGATTTCTCACTGGTTGGGCGAGGCCGCGGTGGCGGCCGTAGGTCTGTTGGGAGTCCTGGGACATCCTTCCAAGGGCTTAGCCGGGGCTCCCAACCCTAGGTTGTTGGGCGTTTTAAGAAGAAGAAAAAAAGAAGTTTTCTTCTTTTTCAGCTTTTATGTATGTCCTGCCCAAATTAAGCCACTATGAGCTTGTGCTATGAGATTTGGATAACTAAGAGGCAATTTGTATTTATCTAACTAAATGCATGCTTAATAAACATGGTAAATATCCCGCTAATTGGTTTGCTATGTATGTTTAATATCCCCAAAAAATCGTTTTTATGAAAATCATACAAATATTTGTTCCGACCCAGGATTCCCAAACCCATACGACAGCAAAGGCTGTATACAAAACACAAGTTAGCTAAGGTCTAGAATCTAGACCTTAGCTAACTAGTGTTTTCTGTGATTTCTTGTGACCATCTAGACTCCAGATGGTCTTCCTGCGACCAGGTCATGCTCGGAAGAGACGGCGCGGCGGGGCGGGAACGGGAGAGAACTCTCCCACCCGAGTTCCGCAGTCGGCGGCTTGGGCGCCGCCGACGTGTCTTCGCCGAAGACTATCGGCCTCCATGACCGGGGGCCTGAGGACGATGAAAGGATTGCTCACCGTCCTTACAGAAGCAGGCCCATTACGGCAGCGTGACGTGAGGGATTCACGCACGCCCCCCTTAGAAGCGGGATCACACCGAAACCCTCCAAAGACGCGGGATAGCACCCGAACCACCCCCTGGTTGAGGCCGCAGCGGCGGCCGTGGGTCTATTGGGAGTCCTGGGACATCCTTCCGAGGGCTTACCCGGGGCTCCCAACCATAGGCTGTTGGGCGTTACGTGAGGTTTTTTAGTCGGTAGGAGTCCGTTAAGCATCCATGAGAATTTTCCCTCACGTTAAAAAAAAAGGTCTTGATGGTGCAAACAAAAATAATTTATTTGACTCTTTTATGATACTTACCTATTATCTTAGAAAAAACATCATCAACATGCACCCAAAACAAACAAAAAATTTAAGCTTTTTTGATCCACATAATTTAGATATCAGACGACGGCGACGCAACGTAAGGTCGAAATAACAAAAAACTATTAAAGAAAATATTCCGTACCAGTCACGACCTACATTTGTCGATATTATTCAGTTCCCACGAACAAGTGTCATAGGAAATCATTATAATAATTTTAATCTTGATATAGTTATAGTACAAAACACTAGGTACTTAATAAGTGAGTCAGTTTTATCTGGAACCCGCGTTTTTTTTTGTGGTGACTAAGGTACAAAATGGACACGACTCTGCTTAATGTCAAGTAATTATTACACTTTTTTTGTGACTGTCCCGTCCCAGTTGATCTTTCTGATGATTGACAGGTTATGGTCTTTATTTTTTCCAACTTTAAAGTTTGAAAATACCTACTCGGCCCGAAGTGTCTACACCTAGCGGGATCCCCTGTCTGGGAGACTTATGAATGATGCAGGGAATTAGTTCTGGATATGTTCTACTGAATTATGCTGAAAACAGAATTTGTTCCGTATAATAAACGGAAATATAAACTTTTCTAACCGACCTCCAGCCAGCGGGATATTTACCAAAATTAAGTCTGGGGAACTATAAATTGGTATTAACTTTTAGTTCTGTATTTGATCTGTTTAACAAAACAAAAAACATACTTCTAGCGTCCTTACTTCAGCCACAATCAAGCTGAAATGAAACCTCCAGTCAGCGGACTTTTTCTCTCAGGGACATTTTTTTGTAACTTTTACACTAAATTGATAACATTTAAACTATTTACGACTATATTTTTAATTAAATTTCCTATTCGTACATCTAGTATGAAAATTTATGTATAGGCAATGTATAGGCAATATATTATATTACTGTAATTTCATGGAAATCCATTCATTAGAGTTTTTGCATGGAAAAGTAACAAACATACAAACTTACGTACATACATACATATTATACCAATATCCATCCTTACAAATATTCGCATTTATTTATAATATTAACTTATGAAAGATAATGCAGACCGGTGAGATTATTTTGTATTCTACCCACTTACTAGCTTTTAAATTCTATACTTTTAATTTTCATACTAGATGTACGAATAAGTAATTTAAGTAAAAATATAGTCGTAAATAGTTTAAATGTTATCAATTTAGTGTAAAAGTTAAAAAAAAATGTCCCTGAGAGAAAAAGTCCGCTGACTGGAGGTTTCATTTCAGCTTGATTGTGGCTGAAGTAAGGACGCTAGAAGTATGTTTTTTGTTTTGTCAATACAGAACTAAAAGTTAATACCAATTTATAGTTCCCCAGACTTAATTTTGGTAAATATACCGCTGGCTGGAGGTCGGTTAGAAAAGTTTATATTTCCGTTTATTGTACGGAACAAATTCTGTTTTCAGCATAATTCAGTAGAACATATCCAGAACTAATTCCCTGCATCATTCATAAGTCTCCCAGACAGGGGATCCCGCTAGGTGTAGACACATCTCGGCCCGAACTTTTAAACACATGGTCATTTAACGCTTCAAAATATACCGTTATTTATTTTATAGTAGCAAATAGGATTCATATTCGAAAAGAAAATCACAATAATTTATTTAAAGTAAAAAAAAAGTTCAATAAGCAACGTATTACGAAAAATTTGTATAAAAATACCCCAAAGATCACTTTTCCAAAGATGACACAATTTCTAATCACAGTGATATCAAGAAAGCCGTAGAGACATCACATAATAATTATACCCACAGACAATACCGGCTCTTTACAAAAAACCATGGAGAGGTGTGCTCGTACGTTGTAGAACTACTCACACACATTGTTGTAACCATGGGAATCGCTACCCGGAAACTTTCCATGCGCTATGGGAATATGTCGGCTGATAAAGAAATTTTGCGTACCACCCGTTCGCTCTAACTTTGCCGCTGGCGTAGAGGCGTATACCCGAATTGTTAATTAGACGAAGTTAATTGACAGTAGCTAATGTCACTTCGTCATAGAAAATAAGCAACATTATATGAAGAAGTGACATTCGTTGCTGTCAATTTACTTCGTCTAATTAAAAATTCGACTTTAGTATGGAGCCGAGCGGCAAAGTTAGAGCGAACGAGCAGTAGGTATGTAGCGTTGTATGGAAAATGTGTAGAGGCGTCAATACAATTCTTTGATTTTCAAATCGAACTCAATCAAGATAAATAGATTTGATTTTTTTCACTTTGTCTATACTTATAATATTATAAAGAGGAAAGATTTGTTTTTTTGTTTGTAACGAATAGGCTCCGGAACTACTGAACCGTTTTGAAAAATTCTTTCTTTCTTGGGAAGCTACACTCTTGGCGTTGAACATAGGCTATATTTTATTCCCGTATTCCCACGGGAACGGGAACTACGCGGGTGAAACCGCGTGACGTCCGCTAGTACTAAATATTAAGATGAATAGATGTACATATGTACATCGGTTCCAGAGTAAAAACCAAACAATAGTCGTCATACAATTTTTGCCGGTTGATCAATAAACTAAAAATAGAAAAGAAAATCTCGAATTTTTTTTTTATACCACTAAGGTGGCAGACAAGCATACGGCCCACCAGAAGGACCGGTGGTCACCGCAGCCTATGAACGTTTGCAACACCAGAGGCGCCACACTCGCGCTGCCGACCCTTTTTTATCAGTAAAATGACATCGTTAAGCCAATTTGAAGGCCTTATGGGTGGAATGAAAAATTTCAACAGTGGCTCCTCACAACCAGCGCCTGTGTATTTCAACACGGCACACTACCTATTACGTGGGACATAAAACTGTAAGGTGAAATGTGGGCCTATACTATGCCTCTGCCTAACTCTTCGCGGATGAAGGCGTGAATGTATGTTTCAAACGTGTAAAAACAGAATTCTAATAACAAATTTAACCATAATACCGTTACCTAACTATTACATATTAATTCGTATTCTTATGCGAGCCGTTAAGCTTCAAACAAGAAGTTCCCAGCCATTGTCCACTGCGACACGTCACTAAGTTTTGTACAACTACCTACCCACATTGTTTATTTGATAACAATCTTTAATACTACTCTTTTGTGTCTATGCGTAATTTACGTACCAAGAATGATTGACTACTAATAATAATACCATACATACAGTCACGCATTTTTCCCGGACGGGTAGGCAGAGGCATGTTATATGTATATGTCCACAATTGACATTGATTGAATTTCCATTGTTAAAATTTATTAAACTGCAGGACTCCAACTTAGCTTAACGACTTATACAGATCTGCATGCAAAAAATATCCCTTTAAAAAACGTTAATCACAGACTGACTATAAAGCTATTACTAGGTGTCAGAGACCGTATTCTTAGCATTCCATGGATTCTCCGTGCGGGCGCCGGGTCCATAGCGTGGCACAGGGGGGAACATGCGACCCATTCGAGTAGGTTGAGGGTGGCCACCTTACTATGCGCATAAACGATCACCTTCCACCGTCAACAATGTTCCCCCCCCTGCCCAACCAGATTTGGTAAGATCTTATCAATGCCGCTTTGGATACTCGTTTTAGTAAAGAGCTTACTGAAAAGCTCTTGGCAATCCAAGGTCTTAAAATAAATTATACTATAAATTATACTAAATTATATCCCTGTATTGTTTTGTTTTCACATATTATGTGAAAACCTGTTTTGATTTAAAAAAATATGAAATGAAAATTGAGGATGTTAATTTGTGGAAAAGCATCATGAAAACAGGCCAAAGACTTGAAACTGAAAGCTGACATTACAGCCAGGACTAACGCTTGGCTGATGATAATGAATATAATAGCAAACTATGACCAAAATCATATTTTATCTGCTTGTCTTTGCCTGTATAGATACTGCTCAAGCACTCTTAAATTCAACCACCGTTTACTTGAGTCTAAAATTATCTTAATGTTAACCAACCTCAAATAATTACAAATTGATGAGATTTTTTTAAAATATTGACCAAAATAATGAATTTGTTGCTGTCCTAATTGAATCTTCCTTTTTTGAAGAAAGTCAAAATTACATAATATTTCACAAAAAGAGCATTATAGAATCGTTTCTTGAGTACTGTAATTTTGCCAGAATCGTAGCAAGTGGAAAGTCATAGTCTCTGCCTACCCCGTTGGTAGACAGGCGTGATGATATGTAATTTTGCAATACGGCATGTTATGATGCCTATATCCGATGTTGTAAAAAATAATTTTGTTCCGATACCAGGATTTAAAATAATGTTTGTTATAGAAATTTCACATTTATTGCTATTGTCAAAATCATATTACATACATTCCACAAAAATTGCGTAAATGGACGTCAATTCATAGGTTTATCGTAAGCAAATTTAACGTTATTAGTATGATGCATGCAACTAAGTAGGTAGTAAGGACCATATTATTCTCATAGTGCATAATATTTCAAAGAGGATTTCCTCCAAAACATAATTAATATGAGTGGATTGTTTAACGAAGTTTAAATTCGTGGAATTCAAAGATTTTTGTGTGTTTTTTGTTGGAGTTTAGATTAATACGAGAAACAAAAACTTTGTACCTCTTGTTTGGTTTTAAGTGTATATCAACTGGCGTTGTAACATGATTCTGAATCCCGCTATTAAAATTCTTGTCTGGATTATATAGTCATGAATGATTAAATCAAATTTGTTCCTCGCTTGAATACAGTGTTTCGTTAAGCACCCTATTCCTTCTTGCGATTTTTGGAACTGCGGTCCACCTCTTTTTAAGAAAATTACCGGAACGGAGGAGTATGAAAAATTTCCCACAGTCAAAGTCTATATTAGATATTTTATTATATGTATTGATAAAGCAGGTGTTTAGGAAGCTATTGTTTTAAGAATTATCAGAAATAGTAGGAACACAAAAAAGGGGTTTGCTGGTAATTTGAAATAAAGTCCATTTTTAACACCCAAGTCTTCTACTATTTGTTCTTTATCACATCAGTCATTTAAAATTCTTAAGCTTAAATTGGGACTAAACTATCTGTAACATACACAAAACTTTTAATGGTTCCGATTAAACGCATAAACGATATGTTACCTAATATACCAAGTTTTCCCGACCTTTATCGGTTTTCTCCGTGACAGTTGCGTATATAGAAAGTTTAAAAACATTACAAGGTGTAGCAATTAAACAATTATCAAAATAAACTCACCGCTGAGTGTTGGGTAGCATCATTGACGTCCGTCTCGAAGTTCCACTGCGCAGCCACGTTATTGGTACACTCCTTAGAAGCCTGATCATCAGCCTGAGCCAAGAAGTCTCTGACCTGTTGCAAATTCACATGATGCTGTCTCTGATCTATGGCATTACCATCAGGCCCTCTATTAAAATCATACGGATTCGTCCCTACATAATTAGGATCGTTACGAATAAAACTAGGATCATTTCTCCTAAAATTAGGATCATTATTTATGTCAATCGCATCATCTCTGTTCCTCTCATAAGGCCTTAATGTCGAACTAGGGTTGTGATTATTCCCATGAACCGGATAACCGTTATTACTTATATCCGGGCTTATGCCATAACCTGGGGTGGATGACACAGGGTACCTTTCTGGGCCCAGACTAGAAGACACAGGTCTTCCAGTACTGTATTGAAAATGCCTATTCATATCGTACTGATTCCCCGGCGAATTGATAGAAGTCTGAGTACTAGACATCAAGCCATATCCTCCATAATTCCTTGGGGTGCTTGATAACGGCGGCAAATCAAGCTGAGCGTTTGCAGACGACGATAAAAACACCAGTATAATTTGATACCACATTGTAAGTTTTTTGTTTGGTAATAAGTTCATGGTAAATTGGTCGTTTGACCTAGTAGCGCGGTGGTAGCAAGCAATGGTGCGTGATGCTTGCTTGGTATCGCGGGTACGACTGTCCGTCTGTCTTGGCTCTGTGCTAGGGCCGTGTGAATCGGCTTTGTTTCGTAGTCTGTACTTCTGAGTGGTGAATAGACTTGAGGTCATAGTGCGTCATGCTGTACGTTTGTCACTCAAGCTGTGTAAAGTTGCGTAAACTTTTAACACTAAGGGATCCTAGTTAGTAGCTAGTGGTACTTGTAAAATATATGACTGCTCCAGTGGCGCGTCAGGTAGGTGTTCATCGCTGCCGTTGCTGAGGTATCGGATTAGATCCGGGGTCGGAGTATAAATTTTTGATTCGATGTTTTGATGATTTTACGTACGTATAGATAAAAAGTATGCAAGTTTTTCAGGTGCATGAATTTATTTATTTACTTTGTGTTAGATGGCGTGATGTTAAAGACGTTTCGTAATATTTATTTGTTTTATCGGTCTTAGCACGCTAGCCAAGAGGGAAATTGGTAAAATCCTACGTCCAGCAATGGACTGTATTAGTTTATTCTCATAGTGCACAGTGAGAGGAGAATAATAAAAAAGTCGACAGAACGTTTTGAAATCACTGCTTTGAGCATAGATTTAAAATGTCGAAAAATTCTAAATCTATGGCTTTGAGTATACTGAAATTAACACAGACATGTATCCCTACTAATATTATAAATGAGAAAGTAACTCTGTCTGTCTGTTACATTTTCACGCCTAAACCGCTGAACCGATTTTGATGAAATTTGGTATAGAATAATAAATGATAAATAAATAACTAAATAAATATTCACGGACATCTCACACAACGCTATCTGATCCCAAAGTAAGCTAGGAATAACCTGCTTGTGTTATGGGTATCAGACCACGGATATTAATACTTAATACTTTTAAATACATACATATTATACATAGAAACACCCAGACTCTTGAGACAAACATTTATGGGTCACACAAATATTTGTCTCCGGTGGGAATCGAACCCACGACCTCCAGCGCCGCAGGCGGTATCACTACCGACTGCGCCACACAGGCAGTCGAAATAGAATAGAAATAGTTTGAGTTCAAGGGAAGGACATAGGCTACTTTTTAATTGACTGCGCAAAAGGAGAGTTAAACGACTTCCACGCGGACAAAGCAGCGGTGAACAGGTAGTACTTCATTAAAGTAAAATATAGGTAGTTTAGTATCAACTTGAACTGAATTCTATAAAATTGATTCAAAACCCCCAACAATTTCGTACAAAACTAAAGCCCTTCAACTGATTAACACATTTAGACCATTGAAAGTGTACAGAGCTCTACACTTCGCTAAATCTATCTCAAAACTTACGTTTTCTGCAGTTATGGAGGTCAGAGGTCAAATACCACATACATCTAAGTATTTTCACCTTGACTTAATTAAATTTGTACCTGGAGAGTACCGAGTACCTACTTTTTAGGGTACCGTATCGCAAGGGTAAAAACGAAATCCTATAATTGAGACATCGCTGTCCGTCTCTCTATCTGCGATCCCATACTTGGAGGTGGTGTGGAACCTCTTAGTGACAGGAGAGACTTTGCTTCTCTGTGTGTATTCTACCGTTTGTATAACGGTTTGTGCTCTGAAGAATTGTTTGACATGATGCCTACGGCTACATTCTATCATTGCACCGCTCGCCATAGACAGGGTGTTCATCCGCACACGTTGCATCCTGAGCGCTCGAGCACGGTGAGATCTAATAGAGGCTTTTTTCCGCGAACGCTTAGGTTGTGGAATGATCTCCCTGCTTCGATTTTCCCAGACGCCTACAGTATGGGGTTCTTCAAAAGAGGACTTAGAAGGTTTTTAAAGAGTCGGCAGCGCGATTGTGGCGCCTCTAGTGTTGCGAACGTCCATAGGCTGCGGTGACCACCGGTACATCTGGGGGGGCCGTATTCTTGTCTGCCACTCTAGTGGTATAAAAAAAAATCGGTCAGGCAAACAGACGGACGTTCAAGAACCGTGGTAGCTAGAGAGCAATAAAATACACAAATGAAACATTTCAGTTGCTATTGCTACCAATACATAAAATACTAAAATTATATTCAAGGGAGCTCCCATATCCCCGTTTTTAGGGTTCCGTAGCCAAATGGCAAAAACGGAACCCTTATAGATTCGTCATGTCTGTCTGTCTGTCCGTCCGTGTGTCACAGCCACTTTTCTCCGAAACTATAAAGCCTATGCTATTGAAACTTGGTGTGTAGAATTGTATACTGTGAACCGCATTAATAATTTTTTTATATAAAACTAGAAAAAATGCAGTAAATTTTGGGGGTCCCCATACTCAGAACTGAAACTCAAAATTTTTTTTTATCAAACCCAACATCTTTCCATCTTCATTTTTTTCTAAAGAGAACAGTTTGCGCAAGAGACACTTCCAAAGTGGAAAAATGTGTCCCTCCCCAGTAACTTCTAAACTAAGAGAATGATAAATCTAAAACAAATATATAATGTACACTGCCATAAAACTACCAACGAAAATTGGTTTGCACGAGATCGAGTAAGTAGGTAGTTTTTTTTAATACGTCATAAATCGAAATTTTCGCCTAGTAAAATCACTACAACTGTGAACGAACTTTTATATTATGTTACTTGCTGCTACGGAACCCTTCATGGGCGAGTCTGACTCGAAGTTGGCCGATTTTTTAAGCGATAAAATGTCACTGCCTACCTAATGGAAAATTAGGATGACATCTAGCGAATTGATGGTCACTCTCACAGAGTGGCAAGTGCGAGTTTTTGCGTGAGCTGTCAACATTCACGGCGCGCCAATTCGTATGGAATCGCGACCCCACCACCTAGCTGTAAACGCGAGAACTTGTCTCGATTCCATACAAATCGGCGATAACGCGCTCACCCGAAATGTCGACAGGCGCACGCCGAAACTCGCACTTGCCACTCTGTTCACAAGAAGTTTGGCAGTGTCCCAATCTCCCACTGGCCCTCACGCCAATAATGTGCCTATCCACGCTCCGCTTGAAGAACCCGAAGTCGTTAAAGCAGTTTTTGTGATGCTTGTGCGCATATGTTTCAGAAAACTACTATAGTCATCTCGGTGTAGCATGGTGCGTATGACAGTTGTCGATCGCGTTTCGTTTCACTCTTGAAAGTTGCCGTGAATTACAATTATGAGCTTAGAATTTCAGCTACATCCCATTCATAATATATTAAATCGTTAATCACTGTTGTATATAAAATTAAACTCAACCAGAATATTCTAGTCTACAAATAAAATGAATTTGGAAGAAAAAATTAACAAATTGTTGAGTATAACGTAACACCAAAGAGGTCTTTAGTGATGGGATTATATACATCTACGATGGATAGTCAATATTTTGATAAAACAAAACGTATATTGTCCGTAGTTCCAACTTTTATTGTAAAAAGTATATTATTGAGTTATTATTATTATTAATATTTTTCCTCTTCTCGGTTACCTTCTTTTTTTTCTTGCGAAGTTACCCGGTCTTTTGATAGGCTGTACTGTACCTTATGAACGGTGATAGCTAGAGAGATGAAATTTTCACAGATTTTGTGTTTTTGTTACCGCTATAATAACAAATACTAAAAACAAAAAAAAAATATTTAAGGGGGCTCCCATACAACAAATGTATTTTTTGTCGTTTTTCGGTACGGAGACCTCTGCTCACTTGGTCAGTTTTTTAAGCTGTTTAGTTAATTCAAAAATAAATATAGCAATAATTTTCATAACAATAATAAACAGAACGTGATTTATCTCGTTTATCGTAGGATTCTAAACATGAATTGCATTTCGACACATCCCTAGTAATGTGGTACTGATAGATATCAACGTCATACTGCCAACTGTCATACGCACCTTGTTACAGCGAGGCGACTATAAAGGATCTATCTTCGCAAAAGCCTATTCAGGATTAAAGGAGGCCATATACGTATTTTGCTCAACTCGGCAAAAATATTCTGAGTGCATCTTATTCGTACGTATTTCCCTCCTCCTACTTTTTTCTTACGTTCAGCTCGCCAAATTGACGTCACCACCAGCCTGATGGAAAGCCGTGGCGCATCTAGCCATTGGGGGCCACTTCTGTCAGTGGTCCTCAAGTTGGCGGCCTGTGATGTGCCTCTTCACGCTCCTCTTAAAGAACCCGGGATTGTAAGAAGAGGGAAACACGTGTGCGGGCAGGTCGTTCCAAGTTTTTATAGTTCGACAGAAGAACGATCTTTTGAAACGCTCGGTTCTGGCGAAGATTCTCTCCACTATGTATGAGTGGCATCTCTGCCCAACACGCGTTGTTCGGGATCGAAAAGGAGATGGTGGGATCAGATTGAAGAGCTCTTCAGAACATTCGCCATAATACATTCGGTAGAAGGCAGCCACTGAATTCTTTCAGCGGAGCATAAAGTGGTACACCATAGGGCCACTGAATAGCTTTTCATGAGGCGGGCGGCGTAATTTTGACCAGCGACATATTATAAACTAGCTGACGTCACGAGGTTTCACCCGCGTAGTTCCCGTTCCCGTGACAATACGGGAATAAAATACAGCCTACTTTCACCGCAGAGAGTGTAGCTTCCCAACAGTGAAAAAATTTTTCAAATCGGTCCAGTAGTTTCGGAGTCTATTCGATGCAAACAAACAAAAAAAAACCACAAGCAAATCTTTCCTCTTTATAATATTAGTAATAGACAACCTATAAATGTCGACAAAGTCAAACCAGTGGTGTAACACTCACACAACCTACCCAACTTAATTATTATAAAAGTACTCAGGTTATCTGCGGGAGGGTCCTGGTGACCAGTGATACAGGTTGTGCGCAGGCACATACCTACCTCAGGCACCAGTCTCTCACAATGTTAATTTTATTGTACTAACTATAACTATGTTGTTTACAAATAAGAAATATTGTGATGAGAAAAATAAATCTTATTATATTATCTTAAAAAAAAAAAAAAAAAACTGGTATAATAGTCATGGCATATTATCCAATTTTAACCAACTACATCGCATAAAATTACGAATTAAAGTATAATTAATCAGTAAATAGTTATTATCTTTTAATTAAGATCTTATGGAGGGTGAAGGCTGTCGCAGTGTAATTGATTTACCATAGCCTTACAATACTGACATGGTTATGTGATTTTCGTCAGTGTTTAGTTTCAATCAAAACATTTATTTATTTTTAACATACATTGTCTTTACAGAAAGCATTCAATGCAACAATGTATAAAAAAACTTAGTAATATCAAAATACAAATACATGCAGTAGGTACAGCTTAAATTATATTTTTGACAAATTGAAGCGTCACCCTTTCAAATTACGCCAATGTACATATACATGTTATAGGCAATGTGTATAATGCAGGCATTCTATACAATACCTAGGCATTGTATAGAATGACGGGGTCGTTCAGACAATGTATGAAATGATATTAAATGTTTAAACTATTTTACACTTTGCCTAGTAAATGTATAGAATACCCAGACATTGTATAGAATGCCGGTCGAAGCATAGGTAATGTGTGTAATCTATTTTTCTTCTCTATGATTTAGTACTAATCTTTTGAGAGCTACTCCTAATTTCAACTTCCAACAGCAGACAGTGCTGATAAGACATGTGTTCTATTGGTTGGTATGCCTTAGAATGTTTCTTACATAGCAGCACAGATTACTAAATAGTTACTACGTGATAGCAGTCCCTTCCAAGAAATTGCTGCCGAAAGTCGCCCTGTTCATTTATTACCACTTAGGAATACCTAGTCAATGTATGAAATAAATCGTATTATACACACTGCCTGAACGTTTTAGGCAATGTATATAATGCCTAGGCATTGTATACAATGCCGGATTATGCCGCCCAAGCGGAGCCAACTGTAACAAGTTAGTCCGAGCTACTGGGACATCGAATGTATGTCCCTTCGGCCACTCGGCGCCCTCCGCAGCCTGGTGTTAGGAACAAGCAATCTCAACTCTTCCAATATCTGCGGATTATTAAGCTTCCCACGTAAAACTAAAAATGCGTATCTAGCCAGAGCCAAATTGCGTCTCACCTCCAGCTTATAGTATACAACCATTCCTATAACAAAGAGAGTTGGGTACATAAGTGGGTAAAATGGGTATACTCCGTATTGTTTAAAATATAATTGACATTGAATAGTGACTTGATATTAAAAAACAATTTGACATTAAATGACAAAGTAGAATTTAAAAATAATTATGACAATTGTAATATAACATCAGAAAGGAACTCAAAACTAAATAGTAACTCTAAAATACCTTTTTGCGCAGGCTACAAGTCCATATTTATGAATCCAACAACACCACACGATATTAACAGAATTATCCAATCACTAAAAAACACGCCCAGTACGGGATATGATGAGGTCTCTACACGCGTTTTAAAGCACGTAAGTGAGGTGATATCACCCGTGTTATGCCATATCTTCAATCTATGTATTTCCGAAGGAGTGTTTCCTTCTAAATTAAAAACCACTATCATAAAACCCATTTTTAAAAAACTTGACCGTGAAAATATGACGTGCTACAGACCCATAGCCCTCATTCCAGTTCTATCTAAAGTAATGGAAAAAATTATTTATGAGAATTTAAATAATTACTTAGAAAAATATCAAATAATTACCGAGGCGCAAACAGGTTTTCGAAAATCAAATACCATAAATCAAGCTATATTTAAATTTCTAGCAGAAATAATGAAAAGTCTTGATAGAAACATACCAGCCTGTGCATTATTTATGGACCTTACCAGGGCCTTTGACTGCGTAGACCATAAAATACTTAAAAATAAGCTCTACGCCTGTGGCATCCGGGGCAATGTATTAAATTTGATTATGTCATATCTCACAGATAGAAAACAAGCGACATCTATCACAAGAATCTGTCAAATACAGAAAAAGGAAATGATATACACGTCAAACTATAAAGAAGTTAAATATGGTGTGCCTCAGGGAAGTGTTTTGGGTCCATTATTATTCCTCATTTATATAAATGAATTTCCTAAAGCTGTTAATGCCCCAATGTTTCTCTTCGCAGACGATAGTACGGTAGTATTTTGTAACAGAAATCAAAATATTCTAAAAGGCACTATAAACAACAGCCTAATTAATATAATAGACTGGCTAAAGGACAATAATCTTGTTATCAATTTAAACAAAACAAATATCATGGTGTTTAGGAATCGTGTTAGATATTTACCTCAAAACTTTGACATCAAATATTCGGGTACCATAATAGGTGAGGTAGAGACGACAAAATTTCTGGGACTACAAATAGATTCTACATTAAATTGGAAGGCACACATAGATTTTATCTGCACAAAACTCAATAAAAGCGCCTATGCACTATACACGCTCTCTAGG
Source organism: Miltochrista miniata (assembly GCA_933228765.1). Classification (NCBI taxonomy): domain Eukaryota; kingdom Metazoa; phylum Arthropoda; class Insecta; order Lepidoptera; family Erebidae; genus Miltochrista; species Miltochrista miniata. The sequence goes on along the minus strand of OW121758.1, from coordinate 35,367,215 downwards.
ACGGTTAACATTTACACACTACTATGTGCGTACTATGCCTATGTGGAATCAATTATAAGATATGGTGTGATATTTTGGGGGAATTCTACTGATTGGGAGGTAGCTTTTAAGGCGCAAAAGCGGTGCGTAAGGGCCATGATGAGAATCAAACGAACAGAGAGCTGCAAACCTCATTATAAAGCCTTGAAATTACTTACTTTACCAAGCCTATATATTTTAGAAATAGCTATTTTTGTGAAAATGAATCCTAATTTTTTTGAAAGATTGAATAGCAATCGTAATAAACACAAAATACACACAATACCCAATAAGACAGCTCTTTTAAACAAAAGTGTCTATTGCATGGTCTCTAAAGTATACAATAAATTACCTATTGAGCTGCTTAAAATAGAAACAATTCATGTATTTAAACGAAATCTCTATAATATATTAATTGACAAAACATACTATAGCATACGGGAGTTTTTAGATGACAAAATGTTAAAATGTAATATGGTTATGGACTGATTGACTCAATTTCTTAATGTATTTTAATTTTGTATCCCTGTGTGTATGTCTGACATTGTTATGATTTTGATTTACTTTTATTTTATAATTGTTTAAATTAATTTAATTGTTTTTGTATGATTATAAATTTCTCTTTCGTACCTTATACTAATATTTGCAAGCCTGCGGGTGGAAGATGGAGAAGCTCAATTGTAATGTAACACCACTGTAACCCATTTTCGCAAATAAATGATTTATGATTATTATTATAAATATCGTGTAAATTTGTTCTGCATCTTCTCTACCATGGAGCTATATTTGACTTCATTGGGATTCCAGATGATAGCACTCGTCTCCAGTGTACTCCTTACCAACGTGTTATACAAGGACCTCACGGCCACAGTGTTTTTGAAAGATCTAGTCTCCCTCATTAGAAAACCTAGGTTCCTAAACGCCTTTGCACAAATTTTAACTATGTGGTCACGAAACATGTTTCCTATGGGTTTTTAGAACACACCTTTATCTCGTTCAGGTTGAAGCACCGCTGCTAACTGCTGTTAATCCAAGTTGAAGATCTTGGGGCGGCTTCAAAATTTTTAACAGTTGGACAAAAACATATTAGATGAATGTGTGTGTTTACATAATATGCATCTATCTACCCCTACGGTAATAAAGGCATGAATATAATATATGATGTACCTATGTATGTTAGTAAAAGAAGGCATTTCTACTAACCTGCATTCTTTACCGAAGGCCATTCTGAAACAATACCTCAAGAAACATAATTTTACACAGTAACGAACTAGAATTATCACCACTCCCTGCACCCATTTCCAAAACCATTTAAAACTAAGGCGTATACTCACTAAGGACGTAAAATCCCAGCAATAACGAATGTTATATAACTGTTACACTTAGTGTGACACGTGTTGTGTAATGTAAGTGTGCACCCAGCCTAACATCGTTTAACAATTAACGATTACATGAAAGTGTGTTGACATTTGAAATATTTTTGACGTTCGTACATTTTTCTTGGTTTTTTTTATGTGGGAATCCTCCTCGGGTTTAAACCTGAAAACTTCTGGAACTAGTGAGACGTGCATGTCGGAACCGACTAAAACCTGTGCCCAACTTGGGATAGTCTCGACTCTCGACCTATTCTTTCGAAAATGACCTAAGGGCGCTCTTCCACCAGAGATGGTGTTATAAAATTGCTATGGATGCGTTTATATCCTCCAATAATTTTCTATTCAATAGTATTGACTAGATTTTCTAGATTATAATTGTGTTTTTGATAATATGCATTGGCATATTATCAAAAAGACAATTTTTATCATCGAAAAACTCTGGTGAAATTCTACTAAAATGTGAATGAAAGACTCCCTACAAAATTAAAACATTCGTCTTCCTCTCATTCTTATCCCATTAAATGAAACCAGCACCTCATAGGTATGTCATTCTCCTCCGTACTTTTTGAGCTACCTACATAACTTTCTTCGAAAATAAACAAATAATATACAACAATCATTTGCAATTTGTCATGCGAAGCACGCAGGCACGGCCAATAGACTGATAAGAGTGAAAGTAGTGATAACGCAATGTCATAATGTATGGACAGTACCTACCTATGTGTCTACGGGAAGTTGTGACCTACTGCTTTGTTATTATCTCCTGGTACTTGCGAGACTTGGTTAACATCTTTTTACCCGACTGACACAGAAAGAGGTTAATGTTTTGGTTGTGTATGTAACTATGTATGTTTGTGTCTGTTTCATTGTGATCCTATGTTATATTAATTTAGTCTTAACCATAGATTTAGAATTTTTCGATTCGTCTTAACAGATTGACCAAATTAGAATTTTGGGGAGACCTACATATACATATACCCTGCTCTTGTACAGGGTGGTAGGTATCCATAAAGATGTAGGATCAACAAAAAATAATTCATCTCAGCGTAAAGAGATGCTGGAAGAGATTTCTAATAGAAATAAGTAGCGCCATTGTACTCCTTTTCTCCTCACTATGTCACTGTATGTATTTTTAAGGTGTGTATATAAACTGTTAAATAAGAATAATAAATAAGTAAAGTCTTTTTTTTGAAAGAAAGAAAGAAAGAAAATATTTTTATTTAGGACACGCACAATGAATTAAAAACAATAAAAATTGACATCTAATCTTAAAAATACATATGACACTGTGCGAACCCAAATAAGGTATCCATCTCAGCATAATGCTGCCCAACCGCAAGATGGTATGAGCAGCGCTGGTTTTCAATGGCGCCATTAGTGACGTCACGCACATTTGGGACAACAAAAATAAGACAAAAAATAGAAATTAAGAAAACAAATTACAAAAAATATACAGAAAAAAAACTATTATGTTTGTCTATAATGTCTTTGTTGCATCTAATACCACAATCTTAGAGCTCATTGCGCCAGAGCCAGGGCGGCAACGGAGAACAATTTTCCAAGTAATATGAAAACTGCAGAAGTCAGCATTCAATACTTACAATATAACCGATGTTAAAAGTGTTCATAAATAGTTATATAGTATAGAAATTTCTTCTTACAAATTACGCAACTGCACAAAGAGCAATTAAACGCAGTATATTTTGTAATATCTTTGTCAAGATAACATCATTTCCTATGCAAATCTACAGAGAATTCTTAGCGCAGGTGAAAGAAAATTGTACATAATTTTATAGAGCTGACTATTACACAGTGAGTCCAATGAAGCATAACAGAGAACTCCCTCCGGAGGCTTCATTATGGTGCATTTTCAATAGTCGATAGGGACCGCATGCGGGCTGCGGGAGATTTCTGGAACGCATGCCACAGGGCCCGCATCCGGGGAACCGTTTTCGTTAGTCGATAGAGCCCGCATGCGGCGTGTAGCTGTGTAGCATAGTCTAGCATAGCATAACATGAATATTGATCCATAGATCAACAATTAATGTTATGTGAAGCAATTTTAACTGTCTGTGTTATTTTATTTATCAAACATTTCGCACAGCGTCTTTTTAACCCAACAAGCACTCACGAATAAATTGAATAATGAAAAGTATTTGACTCACTACCTGCATGCCGTATATCGACCGATGAATTTCATTGGTCGATGTAACGGTCGGTATAAAGCATGCGGGGAGCCCCGAATGCGTATCGACTTGTTCACTTTAATTGGTTGTTATCTCGCATGCGGGGACTCCCCGTATGCTGTATACCGAACGATTTAACGACCAGTGAAATTGCGCCATTACCGACGCAGGGAGCCTAAGCCAGCCGCACCTACAAGTAGTACCTGCTGATCTACGCACGAGGTGATGGTTTAGAGTAGAGAATACACGGAACAAAATCTTTTACCAATCCGTCTAACCAACCAGTATGACAGAATCCACACATCAAAAAAGGAAAGATCGATGTCCAGAAGTGGACTGTAAAAAGTCGATCGATAAATCAACTGATTTGTTTATACAACTCATTTCTATTGCATTCCTTGTAGAGATCTTCCACAGTATCAGCTGCACAGATTCTGTCTTATTTTGAGCTCAAGTTTTCGCTCATACTCGTATACAATGCATAATTTCAAATTTTCCTTGTTTTTTGTCTTTTATCCTGTTCTGGAGTTCTGGGGTATCCTTCCGAGGACTTAGCCGGGGCTCCCAATCACAGGCTGTTAGGAAGGCTCCTACGAGTCCGGCATAGCATCAATGTAGGGTATTTCTCACGATAAAAAAAAAATCCATACGCCACTAACAAAGGTTCTAACAACTCCATACAGATATCGACAACAACAACTTGCAATTTTCCCATTGTACCAGTTTCACCTACCGTGGGAATTATCCAACTGTACATACATTATAAATATGTATGTATGTATGTACACCACGTACCAAGTGACACATTATGCATACACAATTTGCAAGGACAGTTTTGAATATAAAAGTATTGAGACATGTATGACCTTGACAGACGTTGGGCATGATATTATTATCCTAATATGGAATACAACTGGGCTAATAAAGACCAGTAGATGTCCGAAGTTGCTTAGAATGCATAAAGCATAGCAAAAATACAGAGAAAAATCTACTCCGCGTTTACTAAATGGCGGTCTATACTCTAGAACGCAATTTGCTCCATCGGCCATCAACTCTTTGACAGATGTGGCCAGCCCACTACTTGTGCTTATTCTGCGAGCGCTATCGACCACTCTCGTTCTCTAACGGGATTATAATACCTCAGAAACACCCGGTTGTCAGTAAAATGACAATTGTTAAGCCAAGTTACGTAGACTTGAAAATTTTCAACTGTTGTTTGTGTTTCGCCTGTCCATTTCAACACGGCGATAGGCTCACCACCTATTACGTGGGACATAAAACTATAAGATGAAATGTGGCCGTATACTATGCCTCTGCCTACCCCTTCGGGGATAAAGGCGTGACTATATGTATATATGTATGTATGTAGAAACACTCTGAACATAACTTGCTTCATGGCAACTAACTGCCCTCGTCTATACAAAATAACACAACAAACAAAATAAGTACAACCCGTTCGCTCTAAGTTTGCCGCTAGCGTAAAGGCGTATATCCGAATTTTTAATCAGACGAAGTAAATGGACAGTAGCTAATGTCACTTCGTCATAGAAAATACGCAACATTGTATGAAGAAGTGACATTAGTTGCTGTCAATGTACTTCGTCTAATTAAAAATTCGACTTTAGTATGGAGCCGAGCGGCAAAGTTAGAGCGAACGAGCCTGTACGAGTCGGACTCGCACACAGTGGTTCCGTACGAAACAACGTCAAAAATCACATTTATTGTATGACCTTAATCCCCTCTTTTTTTCTGATTTTAATATTTGTTGTTATAGCGGCAACAGAAATACATCATCTATGAAAATGTCAGCTCTCTTACTACCACGGTTTCTGAGATACAGTCTCATGACGGACAGACAGACAGTCAATCAGTTAAGTCTCATTAGTAGGGTACCGTTTATACCCTTTGGGTACGGACCCCTAAAAAGCTCGTACACAAAAGCAGACAAAAACATGGTTATAAAGATCTTTGCTAAAAGTTCTACATCATCTTTGATTGATGTATCATTTAACGAATGACCAAATAATGACACCTGTCATTTAATGTATACTGCCACTAGTCATTAACAATGGTAATTTTTTATAAGTCCTTGTCAAATAAACAAGTGGACCGGAAAACTTGAGACGAAGGCATAACAATGAAAAAAATATGACTGATTATATTAATAGCATGGGTATATTGACTGCCGCGGTGGTACAGAGGTATTTGTGTGTTTTTTCCGGAACTGATGTTTGTAAAATGTTCGCATTTAAAGTATCTTTAGGAATTCGGCGGGAAACTTTCAGACAAGCGTTGCATTTCGTTATATTATTTTTTCAAAACTAGTGTATTATTGAGTGTTTTTGTGTAATTTATGGTGGATTACTAAACATAAAGGTTCGACAATGTGCAAAAGTGTTTTGTCGACAAATTCCACAGCAAGCCCTAGTAAGGTACCAGCGTAGAACTTAGTCCAAACTTGAACAAACATGAATACGCTGCTCTTAAGAAGAATCTTAGCATGAAAATGATTTAAGTATATTTTCACAATGAAATTTACTTGACTTTAGCTGCAGCATACTCTCAAGCCGAGAAAGTCCAAGAACAAGAAGAAGAAAAAAGTATCCTTATCCATACTCATGTTGTGTAATAAAAGCGAATACACTTGTGTGGATCTCTTGTTTTTTTTTTTGTTTTTTATACCACTAAGGTGGCAGACAAGCATACGGCCCACCAGAAGGACTGGTGGTCACCGCAGCCTATGAACGTTTGCAACACCAGAGGCGCCACACTCGCGCTGCCGACCTTGTAAAAACCTTCTTAGACCCATTTTGAAGAACCCCATACTGTAGGCGTTTGGGAAAACCGAGGCAGGAAGATCATTCCACAACCCAAGCGTGCGCGGAAGAAAACCCCTACCGGATCTAACCGTGCTCGAACGCTCAGGACGTAGGGTGTGAGGATGAAATCCCTGTCTATGGCGAGCGGTGCGATGATAGAAGGTAGCCGTGGGCATCATGTCAAACAATTCCTCAGAGCACACACCATTGTACAGGCGGTAGAACACGCAAAAGGAGGCAAAGTCTCTCCTGTCGCGAAGAGGTTCAACACCACCTGTCAGTAAAGGATCGTTGACAACTCTCACAGCTCGCCTCTGCACCATGGATGTTTGTTGGATACTATTATTCATGCCTAAACACATGAACGCACTTGCTGAAATTTGTTACAGGGATAGATTACTAGTAATAGAATGGGCTACTTTTATTCCCAGAATAAAATCCCATGTGATGATGGTATTCGAACGAATTAAACGCGATCGGAGCAGAAGACGCCATCTTGCATTAAGTATGTTTATTCGTTATCTACATATTAATGTATGTTTATATTTTACTACTTTCTTACGTCCGCGAGGTGATTTAAACTAATAACCAATCGACTTTGACCTGTCCAATGCATAGGTCTTCTATTAAAACATAGGCCAAGCGGTATTATCATTTCCGCTGAACCGATTTTAATGAAACATACAGCGTTATTTAAATTGAAAAAATACCTACAAAATTCTAATAGTATAGTTACGATCAAGTTTCTGAATCTTGCTCTAACACCGAACAAATAAACAAACAAACAGACACGAAGTAAAAAAATATAGATTTGGACTCAGAAGCCCTAAATTAGTCGATTACAGTTATTTTTTTAATTTATCTTAAATGTACTGTCACTGCTATTTTTATAATTTTATAATAGTAGACATTAGCTTAATTTTGGGTCAATGACACTGGAGTGATGTTCTAAATGTTCTAAAATTATTAAGATACTATGCTCAAGCCTCTGTAAAGTACATAATAATTAAGCCAGTTAAACCAAGGATTGCCGCTTGCTTTTGTTAACATTCACACATATCTTGAAACAATATCTGTAGACGCATAAAAAAATAAAAAATGAAATAAAATACTTACTTACATTTAAATAAAATATTATAAACTTCTTAGGTAGTTACTTCCTAAACTAAATTGCTCCCACGGTACAGGTACTACTAAAAAACTTGACAAAGCGTTGTCAGAATGCGTGTGAAAAAATCATTGTTAATCCTTTAAGATCATTGTTATTGTTAATAATTAACAATACATATCATAGCGCTTTAGGTAGCGTACTTATCAGCGATCAGTGACTTGCTGGTTTTGATAGGGCCCGGGTATAAATATTTTCTATTAACATAATTTTATAGGTACCTATTTGGAGCTTCGACCAAGTAATATATTAGGTAAACTCGCATAAATATGTGACTCATTTAATTCCGTGATACAACACTTAAAACAATTTCTTGTTTCAGTCAAGTTCAAGTTTAATACGGTATTATAAATTCAACCTTAAGCAAGCGCAATAAAGCTTCTTTTTGTGTGCAAAATTTTGTTAAAATCGTGCGAGCGAGAAAGTAACAATCACACGATCAGTCATTCCGGCCGCCATTGTGGTGGTTTTCGCGGGCTACCGATGAATGCCTCGACAAATTAATTCATTTTAAATAGTAAAACTTGACGGAATTTTATGAAATTTGGAAATTTACTTGCTCCAATAAGAACTTATTGACCTGTTCATTTGTTTTGTGATAATTGTTTTGTTTTGTGAATTAAAGTAGTGCTATCACCGAATTAAAGTTACTGTCACAGAATTACCCACAAATGTATGCTGTTAATAATTTGATGTTATTGTAGGTTTATTATAATAATAATTAAACTTTTATTTTATTTTATGATAAATAAAAGACTGATTGATGTTCCTATTAAAAATTAAACGTTTCGGTTAAGTTAAACCAGAGTTTAACTGACATTTTCTGTTTTATCACGGAATTGGATGAGTTCACCCTATTGACGGGTAAACGTCATACATTACGAACTCAAAAGTGAGACTAGTTCACACACAAAGATATTGTAGCAACGACACGACATGCCACATACATTCTTTTTTAACTGACTTCCAAAAAAGGAGGAGGTTCTCAATTCGTTTTTTTTTATGTTTGTTACCGGCAAATCGCTTGAGGAAGTTAACCGATTTGGATAATAATTTTTTTATTTGAAAGCTGGTGCTTCCCATGTGGTCCCATATACAGGAAGACAGTATCGTATGCTGGGATCCTGGAGAAATCGAAGAAATCCTTCGAATCGAGGGATTTCCTTAACGATTTATAGCAGCTACCTTGTGTTTGGGCTTGATTAATTTGTATTGGGGAGGACAATACCCCTAGAACAATATATTTTCAGTCTACCCGTCACTAAAAATAATGAGAAAAAAAATTAACAAAAAAAACCGACTGCAAACAAAAACTAAAAAATGAAAAATAAAATTAACTTAGCCCAAAGTAATGGGTAAGTAATCATATATAGATTTATCAGATATTTTTGAATGTAATACTGAAGTCAGTGCCAATATTTCTATGAGAGATTAATAATACTAAACCTATAGGTTTACTTGGCACCGATTTCAGTATTACATACAATAATATCTGATAAATCTAAATATACTTACCCATTACTTTGGGCTAAGTTAATTTTATTTTTCATATTTTAGTTTTTGTTTGAAGTCGGTTTTTCGAATTTAAGGTAGTGTTTTTACACAGGAACGCACAGGAAGGCATCTTGCGTGAAATCTTATCTTGCCACACGTGTTTCACCACAACAATAACATCGACTACGGCCGTGTGAGCGCATGCGCTTACATTAACATCTTTAAAAGCAATGGATGGATGGGCCCGTCTATACTATTACTTGGTCGAAGATTTTGAGTACCAACCTGACCATTATTTTCATATCCCCACATGAAAAAAAATTAAAAAAACATCATTATGTTAGAAATTAGTGTATGAACAGTTGCATATAATGCAACAAAAAAAGCAAAGCAAAACCGGTCAGGTACTTTGAAAATTAATATTCAAGTATTGGAATAATACAATACAAGTGATTGTTTTTTTCATAATGTATTACAACAAGTTCCATCAAGTGCCAACAATCAAGAGTATAAGGGACCTATTAGGAATTAGCTTTGCCCCGGGCGACTATAAAAATACTAAAATAAATTTGTAACTTCTACAAATTAACGAGCAATTGAAAACTAGGCTGTGTGTCAAAAACATGATTTTTTACAGAGTTGTCTAGTAAATATAAAAGACGAAAAAAATAGATTGAATTTTTTGTTTGTCATACTTTGACACATGCAATAAATATGGTCTCCATTATAAACCTAGTTAATTACACCCTGCGATACTCAAATCTATGGTTTCTATAATAATCAAAGTCAAAACACGAAAGATTTATTACGTATATTCAATAATAACAGCTTCTAAAACAAAGACAAAAAGACAATATGTAATGTAATTGTATAAATTAATTGGACAATTTGGACCACTCGTTTAAAGTACTAAAATATATATATATATATATATATATATATATATATATTAGTACTTAAGTACAGCTTATGTCCTCGTCTTGTGAGGACATGGCACCATAGTTTTTTGTACTAAGTATAGTTTTTAGGGTTTCGTAGCCAAATGGCAAAAACGGAACCCTTATAGATTCTTCATGTCTGTCTGTCTGTCCGTCCGTGTGTCACAGCCACTTTTCTCCGAAACTATAAGACCTATGCTATTGAAACTTGGTAACTAGATGTATTCTGTAAACCGCATTAAGATTCTTATATAAAACTAGAAAAAAGCAGTAAATTTTGGGGGTCCCTATACTCAGAACTGAAACTCAAATTTCTTTTTTTCATCTAACACATAGGTACGTGTTAGATGAAAGGTGAAAGGTATCTATAGATAGGTCTTCAAAAATGCTATTGAGGTTCCTAAAATCATTTTTTCCTAAAGTGAAGTGAAGTGTTTGCGCAAGAGACACTGTCAAAGTGGAAAAATGTGTGTCCCTTCCCCTCTAACTTCTAAACTAAGGGAATGATAAATCCGAAAAAAATATATGATGTACATTGCCATAAAAACTACCTACGAAAATTAGTTTGAACGAGATAGAGCTGGTAGTTTTTTTTAATACGTCATAAACCGCAATTTTCGGTTAGAAAAATCACTACCACTGCGAACGTGTTAAAACATCAATCAAAGTTACAACGAACTATAAGAACTTTTATATTACCTATGTTACTTGCTACTACGAAACCCTTCATGGGCGAGTCTAACTCGCACTTGGCCGGTTTTTTTAGTTTCCGTTCCCAAAGGGTACAAACGGGACCCTATTCATGAGACTTTGTCATTCGTCTGTCTGTCTGTCCGTTACGAGTTTGTATCTGAGGAACCATGATAGCTAGAGAGCTGAAATTTTCACAGATGATGTACAGTCACCTCCAATATTGCATGGGCCCTTTAAGATCTATAATCCCATGCACATTTGAGTCCAAACTACATAAAATCCGCTAGATGGCGCAACTTTACTCGAATATATTATTGCATAGACACCTTAGAATCACAAAAAATGTACTAGATGGCATATTTACATTACTCAAAAGATTAATGAGCTATTTTGACAATAATCGCGTTCCTGTGTGAGGTATTAAAAAAATCGGCAAATAGATGGCGTTAATGGCGTTAATTCTCAGTGCAAAGCAATTTCGTTCGGATTTGACCATGCATTCTCAAATTCGTCTGTACTTCTGTTGCCACTCTGAAACCAAAAATAAAATCAGAAAATAAGGGGAATTAAGGAGGATTCGAATACATCAAACGTGATTTTTTGCCGTTATTTGATACGGAACCCTCTGTGCGAGTGCCAAGAGCGAGTAAGACTTGCCTTACTCGCTCTTGTTCAGTTTTTAGGGTTCCTTACCCAATGGGTAAAACGGGACCTTATTTACCGAGACTCCGTTGCCTGTCTGTCTGTCACAAGATTGTATCGCATGAACCGTGATAGATAGACAGTGGAAAGAACGATGACCAGGTGACTATGGAAGCTCGTATCACTATGAAGTTTGCTGTGTCTCCATAAAAATGTCTGCATCCTGATGATATTATGCTATATTTTAAGAAATAATAATAAACTATTATATTTAGCACCGGATTTCGTGGCAAATCGTGCATCAAATTAGGTCTCGAATACCCTAATTGTACGCACTTTTCCCATGGAGGGTTAAAAAATACCTAATAATTACCCCCATTGACATCGAATTATTAAATGTGAGCACTTAATAATTGGTTACCGTTGTGGTATTAATTAATCATCATCATCATCTAAGCGTTGTTCCTGACACAGATGGTTACTCATTCCAATTCACTTAGGTACTCGGAATTAGCATTCCCCTTACCTTTCTTACATGGTCAGAGTGGAAAGACAGTACAGTACTAGGGTTCCACAATCTTCAGGGTTCAGGTCAACATCAACTGCGTGTGGTGTACTTGCTGACCAACCGAGGCTTTGGTGCAGATGCTCCTTGCGATGTTGCAAGAACAAACTGCAGAATCTTTGATGCTCCATCTACTATCAAGTCGTAACACAGGCGCTTAATGAATATTAGTAAAGTGCAGTTAGAAAATGAAAACAGCATAAGTAAAAGCATATCAACTACCGGTGAGCGACTCTGGCATTGCTTGCACCCACAAAACTTACTGTAACACAGCTTCAATGAGGATTGATATTTTAATTAATAAATAATAGAATAATACAATAAAGATATTTTATTTTTGGAATAAAGCCTATTGTGACCTGAGTACTTGAAAACATTTTCCAATGCAAGCAAATATTTAATAAAATACTTCATGTAACCCGACCGGACAGCGACAACGTAAAATAGACTTAAATAAAGGAGAGTGAAAGGAGGGAGCCTGCCACACACCCTCGGTGTGTCAATCCTAATGGTCACAATAGTAAATGTTACCCTTATGATGGTAAGAGGCCCCATACACCTACAATAATATTGACTCTAATAACATTGCATCAATATTTATTTCCGTCCAAGTATATGTCTGTTCAAACATCAATATTACCCCAACAATCATCTATATTGATCAATATTATATTATTGTACGTGTATGGAGCCTCTAAGGAAGGCCAAACCAAACTCCTGATGGAAAGGATTATCAAAAGCTATAGGAATATCAAAGCATTTTACCATAACTACTAGTATATTAAATTGGAGAGCATATTTTAAAAAAATATGTCGAAAATAACACGGTATGCCCGCCCGAATACCGAGTCCGTTGGGAATGTATGCAAACTATAATTATTGAAGGAATGATTACGGGATTAACAGAGGCGGCAGGTAGGTGTTAAACCAATTATTATCTTAATAATAGAATATCTTATGATAGCTACTATCATAAGATATTCTGTTACATAGTTAATATACAGAATTTCTTAACTCATATAAACACAGTTATATGACAGAGTATCTTAAGGTACTGTCATAACCAACAGAGTCAAATAGCAGTGCATTGGGTACTAGTCTCTTAATCAACTGAGTAAGTATAAATTATAAGTAAAAATAAAACAGTCTTGCATTAGCCGGAATGTAAATTCTATGACGGCTCAGCGCTTCTCTCTGTTACATAGTTAATATACAGAGTTTCTTAACTAATATAAACACAGTTATATGACAGAGTATCTTAAGGTACTGTCATAATCAACAGAGTCAAATAGCAGTGCATTGGGTACTAGTCTCTTAATCAACAGAGTAAGTATAAATTATAAGTAAAAATAAAACAGTCTTGCATTAGCCGGAATGTAAATTCTATGACAGCTATATCTTTGGGCACTAACATATGTTCCATATTGTCACAGTTTCGAAACATGCAATGTCTTGTACAGTTACACATTTATATGTTTGAATTTATTTTTGGTTCCTGATGCCTTACTTGTGGCTGGTACAAAGGTTCTGGTGGTAATGGTAGTGGTGGTGATGGTAGTGATGCTGGTAGTGAAGGTTCAGATGCTGCAGTTGCACTGTCTTCTACCACATTCATGAACCAAATGCTCGGCTTCGTGAAGAGAATGCCGTTGTACAGCCCTTCTAGCTCTCATCCAACATGCTTCACTAGCTTTCTCCAGGTGAGGACCCTGAAAGGAAAAGATATGCTACATTATATGAATTGTTTTAAAGATTATTATTTCATACATAAATATTATTAGAAATTCTCACAAAACATCATCTAGCCCAAATAAAGCTGACTGAATAATAAACTCCAAAAACATCAAATATTTAAGGTTTGTAGAAGACGGGACCAATATCAAAAGATCCAGTGTCCAGGATCCCCAATTAAAGATCATGGATCCATGACCCAAGATTCATGGACCAAGGGTCTATTTTAATAACAGGACAGGACCATTTTTAACAGCATACATAGAAATTATAAGTATGTCTATTGATGCTCTTACATCAAGGCTCCAAACAGCTTACTAGCTAGATATAGTGTGTGAGTTTTGAAGAGTGCATGTTCACGGTGTAAAACAACTGGTTTTACACCGTGAACATGCATTGTGAAAATAGTCATATTATGAAATTAACAAAGCTGACTTTCTGTGAGTACATTAGAATAACCGATACAGCTATACAGTTGATTATACTAAATTAACTGTAAGTACATACCAAGTGTGGATATATCTCGGTAAGCAGTAAGTTCCTTTCATCACAATCTAGTGGCACTCTTACTGATTTTGTCCGTAGGTAGATTTGCCACAGAAATAACAGATACTTCTATGTCCGAATGCTGGGGCTTCTCCCAGCCCAGTTTCAAGAGCTGCTTGCATCGATTCATAGCACTTTATGCATATGTTATTGTCACGTGATACCTACAACACAAACAGTTTCCATGTGTCAAATTATTCTTATGCAATGCACTCGCAGTTCCTGGGATGCATTTATATCACTGCATTTGTCTAATCTGCATTAAAACAGCTGACTCACACAACATCATATTTGCTACACCTTTGCTTTTTAACTATGATATTTTGTAATATAAATACATAATTATAATCATTCCCCTCGAATCTAGTGCTATCTGTAAATGATCTATTGCAGCAGTAAACATTAAAATCGTTCAGTAGTTTTTAGGATCTTGTTCATTAATTAATATACAAATATTTACTGATTCAGTATGTATCACAGTTTTAGTACCTTTTTCACATAAACCCAACATGTATTGTCAAAAAGTGTCTTCTAGGATTGCCAGTAGACCTGGTAAGTTTCAGTGAGAGGCATAACTTATTTTATTTAAAAGCATAATAGGCACATACATACCTATTATACTTTTGATAATCTTCTAATCTGAAGCACACGGTGCCATTTTTAAAACATCATCTCTTTTAGGAACTCCGCTTTGATCACAATAGATCAGTAATGGTCGCAGTGAAACTAGCTTAGGTAGTTGTGCTAGAAAGATTGAACGAAAAATGCGTGCCACCACGGTCGCCAAAGCGCGAGAACGATCGGGCAGATGGCCGCCCTGGTTGCCGTGGCCCTTGAACAACTTGGTCGAGCCCCTGACTAAACAGTCAGCACATTTTTTATATTTTATGTTATTCATATGTTGGTTGGTAGTAATAAAATAAATACTCACCAGCGTTGGCAAAATCCATGACGGTAATGCAGTGTAACTTAAGTCATTTAAATCCAATAATGACTGCCACTGGCGGAGCGGAGTTATCAATTAAGCGAAAAAAAAACACAGCGACGCATTGTAATACAATAAATTAAAAGTTATAACATAAAAAGTACACTCTTTTCACAGCTAAAATCATAAATTCCAAGTACTTTTACTACTAATATAAGCAATATCTTTATCAACGAAACGGAGTACCGAAATTACCGAATACAATATGGCGGCCGGGCAGCCGAGCCGGCCCGTTTGACGATTTAGTACTGTTATTTAGGGATGCCAACTAAAACTAAATCGATAAAATCAATCGATAGTTTATTTCAAATTAATATAGATTTTTGAAATTATGATTATACCTTAATATATTTTATGATTGCTTTACTTATGTAATTACTTACTATATTTAATCGTAAACATCATCAATCAGATGCGGTGATCAGAACAAGCGTGTACCACATAACTGTGGCCTATGTACTCATTTCTTTAAAACACAAGTTTAGACCGTAATATTCGTACTAAAATAATATGTGTTTTATTGCACTAATCAATTTGGACGATGCCATTTTTGGGCAAGTCCATTAGCATCGCTCTCGCTCAAGCGCGTACAATTTTTCTTTTTTCAATTAATTTATACCGACTTTGGTTATTTAGACCTTAAGCCAAATCTAGATTCCATAATTATATAATATCAGCAGCGTATTCGTGTAGGTCCAAGTTTGAACTAAGTTCTACTCTAGTATAGCGGTGGTACTTTACTAGAATCAAGAGCTTACAAATTAAGGGTGCCTTCAAATTAGAGGCGTGAGGAAGCGCTGCAGTGGTGCCACAGTGGTGAGCTAGACGCGCCACTGCAGCGCTTCTTCACGCCTCTAATTTGAAGGCGCCCTAATACTTATAGATACGTAGACGCAACAGCTATCTGGAACACAGCTCGCGCCACATAACTTTGAGTTTATGAATTTCGTTCGGTCGCGCAGCAATTATGCACGATTAGGTATCACAGGGTGAACTACTGAGCAGCTGAGTCGGGAGGTGCACCCCTCCCGCCTCAGCAGGTAGAATAAATATATTTGCGAATGGTAATCATAGATATAATATATAGTAAAAGCAATATAAGACAATATCGACGTATATTAAAATGTATCGATTATTGATTTTAATCGATTCATTTATTGTTGAATTATTTATTTTAAGAATATGCCTTACATGTTGGCAACACTGGTCAACAGCCGCCATATTATTAATAGTCGGGGCGGAAAATGCAATAAAAACTATTAAATGTTTTTGTGATATCCCACGGTGAAACGATGTTTTATTGTTAAATTAAATCGTAAAAGACATTTACAGAAATTAACACAATTTTCGATTTAAAACACGCTTTCATTTTAAGTGATTCCATAAAAAAACAATCCCCTTTTCACAGACCGTGTCATTAAATTGCCGCTATAACAACTAATAATAAAATATAAGGGTTAAGAGTTATATTTATACGAAACCCTCCGTGCACGAATCCGTCTCTCCATTGCCTGGTATTTTGACTAAGTTACAACTAAATACCGTTTATGCCGCTACCTTATTTGTTACCATAAATAACAGCTGGTACCTACTAGCATTTTGCGACAATTATTGGGCTACGAGCGAGAAGTGTCTGATTATAAATAAATATAAATAAGTATCCGACAGGGGCTTTCTTCCGCGCACGCTTAGGTTGTGGAATGATCTCCCTGCCTCGGTTTTCCCAAACGCCTACAGTATGGGGTTCTTTAGAAGGTTTTTACAGGGTCGGCAAACGTACATAGGCTGCGGTGACCACCGGTACATCTGGTGGGCCGTATGCTTGTCTGCCACCTTAGTGGTATAATAAAAAATAAAAAAGTATTTTTTTAGAACTAGGTACTTCCACAGCGCTATCTTGCCTAAATGAAGCTAAAATAGACATTATTACTTACTACTTAATACATGCATGTTAAAGGTATGATATACCTACACACAAACATTTGCGAACAGTGCGAACACACAATTGTTCGAGACTACTCCTATAGATTTATAGTTCTTACTTTTGTACACCAACGAATGCTGAACATTAAAAACCAACCAAGTGGTAGGTTAAGGTTCCGGACCAAAAAACGGCAAAAAATAACGTTTGTTGTAACTATGGTAGCCCCCTTAGGGCGTGTTTAGACGATACGCGCACGCTAAGCGTACGCCACGCTCGTCAGCATGCATCAAACACGCTTTGTTTGTTTTTTAAAATATAATTTAAAAACATAATAGCCATAGATCTCAAATTGCATTGATGCACGAATGCGGGCGCGTAGAGGGCGCGGGGCGGGCGCGTGGCGGGTGCAGGGCGGGCGCGTGGCGTGTGCGTAAGGACTTTGATTAATGCAATTTGAAATCTATTGTTGCGATTATAGGGCTTATATTATATTTAAAAAAAACAAATAAAGCGTGTTTGGCGCGTGCTGACGAGCGTGGCGAGCACTTAGCGTGCGCGTGCCTATTGAACACGCCCTTAGAAATACATCATCTGTGAAACTTTCAGCTCTTTAACTATCACGGTTCCTGAGACACTGCCTCGTGACGGACAGACAGACAGACGGACAGCGAAATCTCATGATGAATAATAGGGTCCCGTTTTTTTACATATTAGCTATATACCTACTTTTAAATACATACTTATCAAACAAAGAAACACCCAAACTCTCGCGACAAGCATTGGATCCCACAATTTTTTGTCGACCCAAGACCTCGTGACTCGCAGTCGCACGTATCGACCTCTAGACCAACGAGGCAGTCAGATCAAGAAGAAGCAGGTATAGTCCAATCCTACCCGATCTGGCAATAATGTAAACATGTCATGTTTTGACAATCGTTGTCTAAGACACACGAGTATAAAAATATACTAGGACAAATCATTGAATTTTTTACTATCCTGAGTAGGTATTTTAAATGAAAATAAACCGTCATAAAGAAGTTATTTGGTGTCGAAATGATTGTAAGAACACTGTATGACTCCTGGATACTGGAATATAATCAGGGTGAATACTCAATTGCAAGTAACTATGGATATTTAGGATCAAATGTGTTTGTTTACATTTTTGCGCAAAGCTATTGAAATTATTTGAAATACAGTACACCTACCATAATAATATTGTTATGGTTTATATAGAGGATCAACTTTATCACAAATATTAATGTGAAAAAATTTTTGATCTCGAGCAGGATTTGAACCCGCGTCTTCTGGTTTGCCGGACCAGACGCATTAACCAACTAGACCACCGAGACACTGCTCTCGACCGTCAAATTCTTTCACCTCATTACGTCTTGGGGCGACGTAGGCACCATCTACCGGTAACTTAGTTAAGTTGCACGGCTCGAATGTATAGAATTGCACCTATATAATCATTCGACTTGCGATGATACCTGCCCAAACATAAGAGATAATTTTTGAAAAGCAATTAGTTTGCTGACTCAATCACAAATTTTAATGTGAAAAAAATTTTTTTTTTATCTCGAGCAGGATTTGAACCCGCGTCTTCTGGTTTGCCGGACCAGACGCCTTAACCAACTAGACCACCGAGACACTGCTCTCGACCGTCAAATTCTTTCACCTCATTACCTACGTCGCCCCAAGACGTAATGAGGTGAAAGAATTTGACGGTCGAGAGCAGTGTCTCGGTGGTCTAGTTTGGTCTAGTTGGTTAAGGCGTCTGGTCCGGCAAACCAGAAGACGCGGGTTCAAATCCTGCTCGAGATCAAAAATTTTTTCACATTAAAATTTGTGATTGAGTTAGCAAACTAATTGCTTTTCAAAAATTATCTCTAATGTTTGGGCAGGTATCATCGCAAGTCGAATGATTATATAGGTGCAATTCTATACATTCGAGCCGTGCAACTTAACTAAGTTACCGGTAGATGGTGCCTACGTCGCCCCAAGACGTAATGAGGTGAAAGAATTTGACGGTCGAGAGCAGTGTCTCTGTGGTCTAGTTGGTTAAGGCGTCTGGTCCGGCAAACCAGAAGACGCGGGTTCAAATCCTGCTCGAGATCAAAAAATTTTTCACATAAAAATTTGTGATTGAGTCAGCAAACTAATTGCTTTTCAAAAATTAGGATCAACTTTGATTGGACCCATTATTGTTTTTTCATTCATAATTTGACACTAGATCCTGTTCTAAATTTATAGTCTCATAAGTATTGCCTACTGTAATGGTACCTTAAGATTAGCTAGTAGCATTTTTTTTCTTCAAAAATGCTCTTAAATCATACCTACTCAGCTGTCAGTCTTACGATGCGAATGAGATCAAAATAATAAAAAAAAGATCACCTTCCTAATTCAAAGACGTAGTATAATAATGGGTGCCAAAAACTGCGGTGATAATAACTGGGTTGAGATTACCTTGGAAAAAAAATTGTATGCGACATTGATTTAATAGGTAACTACCTAGTTGTGTCGAATTCTGTACTCTGACTAGCTGTCGTTTTGCTCTTGTGATCAGCTGTCCATCGTAATGATCTGTTCTAGTATCAAATAGGTTTGAATGGTACCAAGACTTCCCACTCAGGTGAAAGAGAGACTCACTGTAATGGAAGAGAGACAGCTCTAATTTGTGGCACCACCGACCCATTACTTACGCACCGGTCCACCGCACGTCATTATGGCAATATTATAACTTGTTCCTGCTTCCGAGATGCGATCATTGCGCAGTATGTGTGGAATAAGGCTGGTTGATAGAAAGAGGAATACAGATATCTGAGGATGCAGTAGCCTGAAAGAGGATGTTGTAACAAGAATTGAAACGAGTATGCTAAGGTGGTTTGGACATTTAGAACGAATGAGTACTGAGCGAATGACACACCAAGTATGGAAGGCACATGTAAGTGGACAGGCAAGCCGAGGTCGACCTTGCACAACATACACCAGTCAAATTAGTGATGTGTTACAAAAAGGGCAGGTCAAAAGCACTCGAAAACGGCGGGCTTGCATGAAAGGTTTAATGAATGTAGAGGAAGCTAGTGAAGTTGTAAGGACAGACGCAAATGGCGGCTGTTGTCTCTGCCTACTCCGGAGGAAAAAAGGCGTGAGTATATGTATGTATGTATGTTCCTGCTTCCAATAACATCAGCGATCCTATACTCCACCACCTGAGAGCCCTACCATTTGGTAAAATCCCTACTTTCCTACTAAATTATAAATGCGAAAGTAACTTTGTCTGTTTGTCTGTCTATCTGTCTGTTACGCTTTCACGCCTGAACAGCTGGAGCGATTGAGATGAAATTTTGTATAGGGATAGTTCGAAACCCTGTGAAGGATATAGGCTACTTTTTAACCGACTGCGCAAAAGGAGGGTTATGATTTTACGCGATAGTGACTTCAACGCGTTCGAAGCCGTGGGGAACAGCTAGTTTAATAATATAAAAATAGGTAGAAGCGATACAAAATGTTTGTCACTAGATCAGGTCACGGCTGAAACCAACGTCCAATTCATTGTTCGATCGACTTCCTGCCTTTGACAGACTTCCAGTTACACTGGATTTGCATGATTTGTGTTTAAATCATGAAGCTATAGGTAAACATGGAGGCCACACTTCGAACAACCGCTTGAGTCAAATACCTACGTATCTCTATCTCACTCTCTGTGGGCTAACCTTCTCTTTCTAGGGAATTGTGCAGTGCTGCTATCTTCTTATTAGAATCTCCTAGAAAATAATAGAAATAGACCATACTAACCAAAAATGCAAGTAAAATAATTTATAAATAGCTCTATAGTTCGACTACGATTATTTAATGCGTAAATTGAAATATTTTATACCATAATATGCATGATTGGGTTGTCGAATCAGTGAATTACATTCCCATTTTCTAAGGATTCTGTAATGTGGCAACATTGGTACTACATGTCAACTGTCAAAGTGTCAACGAACAATAGAATGGCGGTTGACTTCATTGTTTTCACACAATAGGAAACGTTGTGAAGTAGTGTGACTATATTGAGGATTTATCTGGGACTTCCTGTGTATTATTAGAAGAAACACGAATGTTATTATTAGAGTAAATAAAATAAGTTAAGTATTGTTATCGTATGTTAATGATGAATAATTGTTTTAGGGTCCTAAAAATAGTATTCAGCGAGAAATATGGTTATCCATTGTACCATTAAAAATTTAGTTAAATATCTATACTAATATTATAAAGAGGAAAGATTTGTTTTTTGTTTTTTTGTTTGTTTGTAACGAATAGGCTCCGGAACTACTGTACCGATTTGAAAAATTCTTTCACTGTTGGGAAGCTACACTCTTTGCGGTGAACATAGGCTATATTTTATTCCCGTATTTCCACTGGAACGGGAAACCGCGTGACATCCGCTAGTTTTTTATAAAAGCAATTAGTATACTAACGTATCATAATTTTATTTTCTCGCGTACCTTATGAACGAATGAATATAGGTGTTTTTGTTTGTTTGTAACGAATAGGCTCCGGAACTTCTGTACCGATTTGAAAAATTCTTTCACTGTTGGGAAGCTACACTCTTTGCGGTGAACATAGGCTATATTTTATTCCCGTATTTCCACTGGAACGGGAAACCGCGTGACATCCGCTAGTTTTTTATAAAAGCAATTAGTATACTAACGTATCATAATTTTATTTTCTCGCGTACCTTATGAACGAATGGATATAGTTCTATACATTCGTGTCGTGTAACTTTCTTAAAAGTGCTGGTAGATGGTGCCTCCTTTTCTATATTTAAAAAAAAATGAAGTTCTATGAAAGCGCCAGGATTTGCAATTTGCATTTTCAAAAAACCGATTATGATGTAGTACCAAAGCGCTTAAAACCATCAACAGTTCCTAACTTATTGTCCAATAATCCTGTTCCTAATTTATTGTCCAATAATCAACTTAAAAATACATTCATAAAAATAAAATAAATAGATTAAATAACTAAACTACTAAACTAATGCCTACTGAACATACCACCACTGATCATACCAGGCGCAAAGGTGCCCAATACACTAGCAGCGTTGCCGCGCTGGATAGCTATCCTTTGTACCAGGTAGGTACGACCAGACGTGGGAGTCATGCGTCTTGTCCTGTAGCCTACGGCCGATCTCCGAGACCAGAGCCTTAGTATCACTCCCGCAACTGCCCATCGTCTCTACAGCTGCCGCCGCCTGTGAATGGACGGTACGAGCCAAGTGACTGGCGGCGAAAGTGCTGATGCATGTTGCGTCCCACACTAAGCACTTGCCGTTCTTCCATGGCACAAGGGTCAGACCGTCCGGTCTCTTGCCGTCTGCGCGGGACAAACCTGGTGGTTCAAGGATACAGGGGACCTCAGCCGACCCAGAGCCCGCCGGATTAACTAATTAAGAGCGTGGTTACGCGGATGCCTACCGGTGCAGCGACAACTCAAAGCATGATGACCATCGCTCTCCACCATGGCACCGCAGATGCATTCGTGAGGTTCACACACCTTGCAGCCTAAGCGGAGAGCCACACGATCAAATTATTTAAAATCTTATTCCAATGACTTTAGCACTAACATTTCTTTATTTTGACATGAAGAGACATCGGCAGACTGTGAACTACCACGAGCTGCCGCGGCAGACTGTGAACTACCACGAGCTGCCGCGGCAGACTGCGAGCTACCACAAGCTGCAGCGGCAGCTTACGTCACAGCCTGCCACGGAAAGCCGCAGCGCGCGAGACGTACAGTTGATTAACCTTGAAAAATAACCCACTTGGATGATTAGCTTCGTTATTCGCAATGTACCTATGCAATCTGCAGAGAATACTACCTATCAGTCTTCGTTAAAAAACAGAGAAAATAGTTAATCTCGCCTTTGTACATCTAATTTATATAATAAATTTTCACCACCTATTCCGTGGGACCAATTCTTAAAAATGTGAAATGATAATATACCTCTGCCTACCCCTTCGGGGATAAAGGCGTGACCTTATGTATGTATTGTACATCTAATTGTATTATGAATATATATTGTCTTTATTGTGTACAATAAAGATTATATAGAAAATGAAGTATCCTGGCAAAAATAAAAATAGGGCTACCCTACTTAGAAAGAGACGTAGAGCCCACACAGAGCAAGACAGTAATATACAGACTACGCTTCAAGTAGGTATTCGAAGTGTGGCCTCCATGTTTACCTATAGCTTCATGGTTTAAATTATGTCACAGTATTAGAATAACACTATTTGTCACTTTTATTACACACTAGCGGACTTCACGCGGTTTCACCCGCATAACTCCCGTTCCCGTGGGAATGCGGAGATAAAATATAGCCCATGTTCACCGCAAAGAGTGTAGCTTTCCAACAGTGAAAGAATTTTTCAGATCGGTCCAGTAGTTCCGGAGCCTATTTGTTACAAAGAAACAAACAAAAAAACAAATCTTTCCTCTTTATAATATTAGTATACATAAATACCTACAATAAATTACACGATTTTCAGCATTCCGTACCCAAAGGGTGAAAACGAGACCCTATTTATGAAACTTCGCTGTTTGTCTGTCTGTCTGTTTGTCCTTTACGAGGCTGTATCTCTGGATCCATGATAGCTAGAGAGCTAAAATTTCCACAGATGTATTTCTGTTGCCGCTATAACAATAAATACTAAAATTAAAAAGAAAGGGAGGGATTAAGGGAGCAACTATACAACAAACCTCATATTTTATACATTGTAGTCCGACTCGCACTTGGCCGGTTTTTAAGTAATCTAGTAAGATTTGTTGATGGCAAATTTGGTGCCTAATTCAAATCATTGACAACCTATGTAATTGGCAGTACCTACTGATTTTCTGTTTACGAGATTTAAAAGGTATAGTATTTTGGCTATAATGGAGTTTCACCGAAGCCTTCGAAACACAGTCAACCTTACCTGCAAGTGGTGCACATGCTGACTAACCTTATCGGTCTTCGGTCATTGTTGGGGCTCGAAGCGCCTGATCGATTTCACATATTATCAACATTTACTTCCTTCTTGCTAACAATGTGTACCTAAATAGGAGCTCGCAGTACGAGTTGAATTGTATACCATAGTAAATTTTGTAATAACCTACTTAATAACTCGATCAACCTACAATTAACATTTCTTTTTACTTCCAAATTAATACCTGCGCGAGCCACGCCAGTTTTACCATATCTTAATTTACTAAAGATACCAAATTTAGTTAAGTTTCATTTGGCTCTCAGGGGCAGCGTAAAAAAAAATTGGCGGGCAAAAGAGAAAAAAATCCAAGAAAGTCCCTGTAAGTCACGGACAAAGCTGCGGGTTACAGCTAGTCTATATCTATACTAATATATTATAAAGAGTAAAGATTTGATTGTTTGTTTGTTTGCATCGAATAGGCTCCGAAACTGCGGGACTGATTTGAAAAATTCATTTACTGTTGGGAAGCCACACTCTTTGCGGTGTACATAGGCTATGTTTTATTCCCGTATTCCCACGGGAACGGGAATTACGCGGGTGAAACCGCGTGACGTCCGCTAGTCAATAAATAAAACGCATCATTTCCTTATACAATATAAATTTAATAAATTAGTTTTCATTTAATTTATCATTATTGTTCTGTGCTGCAAAGTTCTTGACTCGTGTGCTGAAACCAGAAGTTTCCATAGCCGATCGTTGTTCAGGAGTACAGTATTCTGAAAAAATATAGTAAAACAACATTTGTTTCCATAGTTTAAAAAAAACCGGTCAAGTGCGAGTCGAACTCGTCCACGATGGTTCTTTATACTGGAACTTTATACTCACGGACAGTGCTGGGTTCCCATCCAACAAATTCTCCATTCCTCTCATTCTCTGCCTTCAGCCAGTCGTGCAGCGGTTTGAAGTATCCCAAAACTCCACTCGCGTCCATTTTTCTCGTGCCAGTCAGCACCTCCATTGCATCAGGCCAAGGTTTGGATGCTCCAAGTTTAAGCATATTGCTGGAAGACGATAATTGTAGATATTAATGAGATCTGGATGTTTTAATAGTTTCCAGCCAGAAAGCTTGTGAGTGGTGACTTGTTGAAAGACATAGGTGTCCTTAGAAAGGGAGATTAAGGTGAACCTACCCATTTCCAATAATGCCCAAAAATATTTGAAAACAGGCAAATTACGGAAACCAAGTTTTAGATGATAACTAGCTGATGCCCGGGGCTCCGCCCGCGTGTAATGTTATTCCCGATCACAGGGGTATGAAAAATAGATGTTGGCCGATTCTCAGACCTACTCAATATGCTCACAAAATTTCATGAGAATCGGTCAAGCCTTTTCGGAGGAGTATGGCAACGAAAACTGTGACACGAGAATTTTATATATTAGATATATGCAATCGGAAGTAGACAGTAAGATGAACTACGCATGTGTAAATAAATATTATCTGAAATTTGATATTTTTTTTATGTCTTTTCATTATAATTTTTGGATCTTTAACATCCAATGCCACTTATCTTGCAAGACCCCCCAAACAAGCACTCATGTAAAGATTTCGTAGTGTGTACCTGTCCCATGCTTCAGTGCTTGACTATGCATATGCAGAACTCAAATATTACTGATTTACTGAATACAGAGTAAAGAAGCCATACCTCAACGCCTGTCCGGCAGCGAGACTCCTGTAAATATCACAGTTAGACAACAGTTGTGAGCTGTCCTCACTGTTGTATTCACCGGCCAGTTTACACAGAGCTTCGTGGAATTGGAACTGAATGATGAACGAAATGTAGTATCTGAAACAAAAGTTGAGCAACTTGAGACTACTAGCTCTATCTAGCGAGAAAGAGCTAAACTACTTCCATAGTACGAATTGTGTGCTACGGCTAGTAGTGCCATCTAACGAGTAATAGTCAAAAAAAATCTTACACAGTTCGGGAATCGAACCCGTTTATTTTAAAAAGTAAAACTTGCATTATTTCTATTTCAATATCGATTGTGTAGGTCATAAATGATGTGTCTATATTCAACGGGAACAGTTATCCTATAGGCCTAAGTTCCTATAAGTAAAAGGCTTATTCCACTTTTCCCCGTTGACAATCCCCGTTGATGGGGATTATTGAACTTTTTGTTCACTATTCCACGTTGACGCGAAAAATTTGTTTAATGGGGATTAGTGAACTAAAAAGTTCACTAATCCCCATCATGAAATATTCCATTAGAACTAAAAAGTTCAATAAATGTTGGTGTTGAATGGTTATAAAAAAAATTACCACGAAGGCTTTAGCCTTCTAACCTAACCTATCAAAGTCGAGGTACTCTAAGTCGAGGTGTAAACCATTCACTTATTATGGTTAAAACCTCGACTTGGATAGGTTAGGTTAGAAGGTGGTTAATTTTTTTATAAACATTCAACACCAACATTTATTGAAGAAGAAATGAGATTTTTTTAGTTCTAATGGAATTTTTCATGATGGGGATTAGTGAACTTTTTAGTTCACTAATCCCCATTAAACAAATTTTTCGCGTCAACGGGGAATAGTGAACAAAAAGTTCAATAATCCCCATCAACGGGGATTGTCAACGGGGAAAAGTGGAATAAGCCAGGTAATATGCCTGCATATTTGGGCTATCGAATAATCGAATGGTAATAGAACTGGAATTTGTTCCGTATTATATTCAGAATAAATTATGGTTGAAACGAAACTTCCAGCCAGCGGAATTATTTTTAACGAAGTTTTATCACGCTGCAATGTAGTTCTACAATTAGGGCTATGCTATGTAAACACATAAAAGCCAAAACAAACATGGGTTTCATTCATGAAATACAGAAAATATAACACATTAAGAAAAAATCTCTATCCAGCGGAAATCTTTTTAATTAAGTCAAAAACAAATTCAAAATCATACCACTAATTTTATATATACCATTAATTATATTGGGTAATATAATTATACTACCTAATAATACCCTAAAAAATTTAAGTTTTTAGAACCAAGGGTTACGGCTGGACGTAGATCTATAATAGATGAAATAGTCACCAGATACCTAATTTTATTAATAATTTAAGTAGTACAGAGATATTAATATTCCTCCCTAAAAACTAAAACCACATACCTTGCATACTCAACATCAGCAGACACATGATGCTTTGCAGCCGGATCAAAATCATCCTCAGATCTGGGTGCAGGAGGCTCAATACCTTGGATGGAATCTCTCAGTTGCCAAAAGTGGCAGTTATAGTCGGCACTGCTGGTGGTGCCACGGAAGACGCCGTAACGGAACAGGTCTAAAAGGTAGGCGAAGGGTAGGAAGACGATTTTTTGAAGGCCCTGAAAAGATTGAAGATCACTGTAGGTAAAGTTCAGATTCTTATACAAAAAGATCTCATATAATCTACAATGTGAAACTTTGCTCCTTCGCGCTTCGCTGGTTATATACATATATAAGCCGCTTATATGTGCCCTCGTAGATGTGGAATTTTAAATTAATACCTTCCACTTACATTATTTTGACGGTTACTACGGCTACTCTCGCCACAAACAGGGTGTTCACGTTCATCCTCACACGTTGCGTTGCTCACACTGAGCGCTCGAGCACGGTGAGATCCGATAAAGGCTTTCCTCCGCGCACGCTTAGATTATGGAATGATGTCCCTGCCTCGGTTTTCCCAAAGGCCTACAGTATAGGGTTCCTGGTTTTTACGGGGTCGGCAGGGTGATTGTGGCGCCTCTGGTGTTGCAAACGCGTCCATAGGCTGCGATGATCACTGATACATCTGGTAGGGCCGTATGCTTGTCTGCCATTTTAGTGGTATAAAAAAATTGTAAATGTAGCTTGTTCAAAATATTTCCAATTTCTTGGTCCAAGGGTTTCGGCTAGTCCGTCATAGGTAATTAATTCACCGGATGATTTTATTAATATTGCTTATTTACCGTTTTATACAGTTGATTGATGCTCGACTCCAGATCATCAGGACCCGCTTCCAACAGTCCCACCTTCCGTAAATGTTTTGATGTGGCCGCGGACAGTGACATAACGTCTCCCACAGCCTCATGGAACCCTGGAAACACATCTCCATCACTACTTCTATTCATTGTACTCTGTACTATATTTGTTTGGAATACTTTTTACGAGTTAATGCAAATAAATAAATTGGATACTTTATACTTTTGTGATTGTTCCCACTTGCTGAAACCTGTTATAATACATACTAATTTTGACATATATGTAATGATTATATTACATACTAGCTGATGCCCGCAGCTTCGCCTGCGTGAAATTTTGTTCCTAGACTATAACATATCTCTGTAGGCACCAAATTTCAGGCAGATCTATGAGAATTATGTTAATAATGCTATATGTCAAATTTTAAGTAGATCGAACCAAGGAATCACGTTGTCCCATACAAACTTTACCCTCTTTTTTTATACCTTTGGAGGTGGAATTTGCAAAAATGTTAAAATTACTTTTTCAAATTGTAACAAACAACGCTCATGCTTAGTTTCATCATCATACCATTAACCGTTTAAGCAATAATTGACAATAGCTTTGGGTCTAGGGATCGAACCGCAAAATTAAGTTTGGTTTGAATTCTATTTGCTTTTCCGGGATAAAACACCCCCTGCTATTTATTTTTTTGATATTTTGAATGTACAGAATTTTCACTTCTCCAGTTTTATTATAAGTAAAGATGACAAAATGAGTGTAAACGCCTTTGATAATGCGATAAAGCGAAACTGGTCAGGTATTGCTAAAATTAAAATAAGAGTGGAATAGTACCTACAAGTAAGTGAATTTTCATAATGTTGTGATTTGTGATTTTCGTAATGTTTTCACTGGCATGGCGTCTTGATGTAGGTAGTACGTTAGCGTAAAAGTACCTGACTAAAAAAACCTGTGGTGTGAGTTTTATTTCCACTCAGAACAAAATTTTTGAATACCTACGATCTACATTCACAAAAAGTTGTGTTGGATTTTGTGCTAATTTCGGCATTCTCAAAGGCAGATGTCTACTTAACCATAAAAGTTTTACTTCACCTGGGTTAGCTCCAGTTCTATACACTAGAGGCTGATCTTTGTACTGCAGGTAGTACTGGATGTGACCCATCTCGTGGTGAGTCGTCTCGAAGAATTCGTCAGTAATAGTTGTACATTGTTTGATCCTGAAACAAAAGGTTGAAGATTGTTTGAAAATGAAATTACAAAATAGTACAACGCGATCTTAGAATTGAAGATTAGATGCAGAAGGCAAGCAGACTATGTGTATTCGTTCTTTAATATTTCAAAAAGAGTTATCATTAATCAAAAAGGTCCAAGTAGTGTTCTTGGCACTTCCGCTTCGCTATAGGGCAACCAGATATTGACAAAAAACATAAAACGGCGTTAACAAAGCAAGCAACACAGTCTTGTAAACGATAGTCGACAGTTTTCAGATTTAGCTAGTTCTTACCTGAAATCTTTTCCATCATAGAAGTCCCAGGCCGAGGCGTGACAGACCAAGTCACGGCCGTCATTGGGCTTCTCAATGATGGACCGTTCCCAGAACAGGTCAGGCATTGGGGTCAGGCCTAGGGACGTAAAGAATTCCTCCGCCGTGCGGAATATCTTCAAGGCTGTATAGTTCTGTAAAGTTAATAAGAAGATTAGGCAGGAGATATTCTACCAAATTTTTGCGTTAATATGAGTAAAAAGATGCCAAGATTTGCAGTGTCCAGGCTGGTAAGTACCTACGTATAGTGACTACAAATAATGTGTGACTCTCAAAAGTCAATTGTCTAAAGATAAGTAAGAACAAACGTTAAAAAAATATTTTTTTGTGTTTACGGAATAAATAAAATTTTTAAAGACAACAAAAACTATCAAATTACATTATGTGCACTTGTAGAGCGAATTAGCGCACCCCAAGCCTCATAATAGATTCTTTAGAAGATGTTTCCAATATTGATAAAATATCCAAAAACGCACCTGAGCAATGAGAGTACTTGTGACATCGACTTCAGGCTTGTCAGGGTATGGCCTGGTGAACTTCTCCAGGTTGCTCCAGGTCTGAGCCCAAATGTTACCTGCAACATTAGGTACAGTACTCTCAACAACATGATTATCAACCGATATTCTTAAATCGATCATCCCACATTTTATCTCGTAACTAAAACTAGTATTATTTTTCAATCCCGCGTTACTAAAATAATAGTGACAGGTTTAGGAGAGATCCGTGCAAAAATATAAGTAATTTGACGCAGTTCGAAGTCACATCAGTCCATTGAAAATAAAAAAAAACCGGCCAAGTGCGAGTTGGACTCGCCCATGAAGGGTTTCGTTGCAGCAAGTAACATAATAGAAAAGTTCTTACAGTTCGTTGTAACTTGGATTGATGTTTTAACACGTTCGCAGTGGTAGTGATTTTTCTAACCGAAAATTGCGGTTTATGACGTATTAAAAAAAAACTACCAGCTCTATCTCGTTCAAACCAATTTTCGTTGGTAGTTTATATGGCAATGTACATCATACATTTTTTTTAGATTTATCATTCTCTTAGTTTAGAAGTTAGAGGGGGGGGGACACACATTTTTCTACTTTGGAAGTGTCTCTTGCGCAAACTATGCACTGTAGAAAAAAATGATTTTAGGAACCTCGATAACATTTTTGAAGACCTGTCTATAGATACCTCACACGTATGGATTTGATGAAAAAAAAGATTTTGAGTTTCAGTTCTGAGTATGGGGACCCACAAAATTTACTGCTTTTTTTCTAGTTTTATATAAGAATCTTAATGCGGTTCACAGAATACATCTAGTTACCAAGTTTCAATAGCATTGGCCTTATAGTTTCGGAGAAAAGTGGCTGTGACACACGGACGGACAGACAGACAGACAGACATGACGAATCTATAAGGGTTCCGTTTTTGCCATTTGGCTACGAAACCCTAAAAACGACCAAAAAAGGTCAATTTTTCTGTAGCTTACCCAGTAAATGTGCAGGAATAGGTCCTCTAGTTGAAACCACATCATCACCATACTTGAGACGTAAATGTCTTCGCACATACGCATGAATTTGTTGGTACAATGGTTTGATTTGAGCCCAGAGGTCTATGAACTGACTCTCAGTATCAGGTTCTTCATACTCGTCCAACCACCATTCTGCCACACTGTTGTAACCTGGAATTGAAAGACAGTAATGTATATCAGGTAGGCCTCTCCCAGCTCACGTCATAATACATAGTTCTGCGTTCTCCGCATCCAGTCCCTGCCTGCGACCTTTTCTAGGTCCTCAGTCCACGCCTGTAGTAATGTAAAGAATGAAACTAAATTATTATAGAAGTTCTCTTGGCCTAACTACTCCATTGTGCTAATCAGTATCTATGGCTTCCCCAGACGCGGGATAGCACCCGAACCCCATTGGCGAGGTTGAAGTGTTCGCCAAAGTCTGCCGAGAGCCGTGAGACATCCTTCCGAGGGCTTACCCGGGACTCCCGTCTGTAGACAGTTGTAGGGCATCGTGTGGTTTTAGTCGGTAGGAGTCCGGCATAGCATCCATGTAGGATTTCCACACGTAAAAAAAAAGAAAAAAGCATCTATTGCTGGTACTAAGATACATGAGGTATGGAAGGTAAGATTGTAACATTTGTGGGCTTTTCCGTGCTTCTTTTCTCGGAAGGAAAGTTAAGCTGTTAAGTCAAGTTAAAGACCTTATGCTCAGCGGCCTAAAATTTGAGAGCAACAGGTTATCGCAACCTGAGCCTCTTCATTTCAACATAGCAATAAGCTTAAAGGCATAACCATAATGTTTGTATCAGTCATTAGTAAAAGGCAACATCTTAGAGTATAATATATATATTAGTGGGTACCTTATTTTATATACTCTAAGTGAAACATCATATTTTTTAATGTCACCTGATGGGAAGTCATGGCGATATCTAGCGAATTGAGGGCCACTCTCACAGTCCCAAATACAATTTGACAGTGACCCTCAAATTGGCAGCCCAAATGATGTGAATCTTCATGCTCCACTTGAAGGACTCGGGTTTGTAAGAGCAGGGAAACACTACTCTGGCAAAGCGTTCCAAGCCACCAGGGTAATTTAACATTTTTAGTGGAAGTTTAATAATATAAGAAAAAGATTGGCCGTAAGTTTTATAGCGAGGTTCTTTTCTTTCCGGCGTTACCTACTTACTGCATTGCGAATCTGGCAGTAAATGTAAATGTAGAAGCAATCATTTTTACATTCATAAATTAAGGCTTTTTAATTGTTACATTTTAACATTTATGAATAAAGATTTTTTATTTTCATTTATATAATACACACCATTCAGTCTAGCAGCCTCGTTGTCCAACGTCACGTACTCTGTGAAGTTGCCCCTGGAGACCGCACCAGCTGCCTTGTGCCATTCGAGCCAAGTGTGTTTTAGTTCATCAGCGTTGTTGCTCGTTGCAAAAATGTTTGTCACCTCTGAAACATCATGGAATTATGTAGTAATGTTGGTATTGAAGTGATCATGATCAAAATTTTAAACACATAATATGAAATATTTAAATTAATTAATTATTTTTTTACACAGCGACATGGCTTGTACACAAAACTAGCTTCAATTTGGTTTTTAGTTAAGGGGCTAGTCCGCAAAAAATGCACAAGGATTTTGGAAATATTTAGGTACTCACTTCATTAAATGACACTAAAATGGAATAGATAAAACTACAATAACACCGTGCGCTTTTTACAAAATAATTATTTACATTAGAAAAAACACCTCTCAAAGTTATTAAAAATCATCGAAATAGCAGAAATAATCAAATTTACAAAGATAAATTTCGATGAATTTCAGAGGTTTTTTCGCAAGTAAATAATTATTTTGTAAAAAGCGCACGGTGTTAATGTAGTCTCATCTATTAAGAATTTAAGGTTCCATTTTAGTGTCATTTAATGAAGTAAGTTCTTGAATAATTCCAAAATCCTAAATGTCTTTTTGTGCATTTTACGGACGCACCCCTTAAGTGAATTAAATTAAATTATGAAAGATATTGTATTTTTTTATTCAAAAAGATACTATAATAACCTTTATTTACAACTAGATGGCGCTGTGTTAAATATTTTTCAACATTCATTGGAAGCAAGGAAATTGAAGGAGGTTAGGATAAAAAAAAGCTAAAATATCTCAAAATCTCACCTGGCTCCACGTGCAAATCACATTTAGTTTTGTCATTAAAATCGCAAATAGTAGCTTTAGCGTAATTCGACTGCATATTATTTGTTGCAGTAATCAATTTCTTATTAGATTCTGCAGACAAGGCTGCAGTGCCAAGCTTGGAGTATAACTTGAACATTCTCTTCAGATCAGGATCTTGGAACTCCTCCCAATTGTAGCTGGTGGTTTCCTGCCAGCGTTGTTTTCTTACTTCAGCCGCTTCTAAGGCTACTTGTAACTGAAATAAAATATATATATGTATATTATGACTATTGAGAATGCCATGGTTGAAATATAGACTGATTTTCTGCCTCAGTGGTGGTACGCTCACATTTCACCTTAGTAGATCGAATTTCTCTTTTGCCTTTTTATTCTATTCAATGATGAAATACATTTATTGATAAAAATTACACAGCAGCATAATTATTACATATCTATATATTTATATTATTACTATATAAACTAAACCTAAATAAGACCCTCGTGGCATTGTTCCCAAAAGACTAGCAGCATTCCCCCTTTGAATAGCAATACCTATTCCCCGAGCGAGAAAACTGCCAGCCCTTGGGTCACCAGTCGACTCCACAAGGCGTTTTTTCAGATTCTTGAAAATTTTTTGCGCATGGGACCCCATGGACCTAATAGTTTTATGTCCCAGGTGGTGAGCCTGCCTATTGCCGTGTTGAAATGGGCAGGCGCAGGTTGTGACGACTCACAGTTCACATTTTTCAAGCTGCCCATAAAGGCTTTCAACTTGGCCGGATTGTCATTTTACTGACAACCGAGTTTCATTTCGAGTTTTCCTTCTCTACGCAATGGATCGTTTTGTGAAAGTGTTGCATTAGTCGCCTCTTACGACGCCCTCATAGTTAATTGAGTGGCGATATTTTGTGCTCTTTCTTTCCTGTCGTTACACGGGGCGGGGCTTGTTGATTATTTGGTTCGAATACTGGGTACTGCTCGTTCGCTCTAACTTTGCCGCTCGGCTCCATACTACAGTCGATTTTTTAATTAGACGAAGTAAATTGACAGCAACTAATGTCACTTCTTCATAGTACAATGTTGCGTATTTCTATGACGAAGTGACATTAGCTACACTGTCAATTTACTTCGTCTAATTAACAATTCGAGTATACGCCTCTACGCCAGCGGCAAAGTTAGAGCGAACGGGTAGTACCTAAGACCGAATATTTGTTTTGGAGTTAACTTGTAATGTATGTATAAATAGTAAGTTTTTAAACGTATAATTATAAAGTATGTTTAGGTATCAGTTGAGTAGATCTTAAAGCATATAATTAGCTTAATTTTGGTTAGATGGCATTAAAAAAAATGTCCCCAAATATTATAATGATATTAGAATGATGTGAAATGGAATAAATATTTTACTGGGAAATACCTATAAAAACTAATTAATTAAAATAGAACAATAACAAACACACAAAATACCTAATAATTTATAATTAACCGCCTAACGTAGAAAGAAATGGAATAAATATTTTACTGGGAAATACCTATAAAAACTAATTAATTAAAATAAAACAATAACAAACACACAAAATACCTAATAATTTATAATTAACCGCCTAACGTAGAAAAAATACATAGGTAAGGAAAAATTGTTAAATAGGCTTACCTAGTTACCGTGAACACATAGATTAAAGCCGGCCAAGTGCGTGTCAAGTTACTAGAGTTCCGCATAATGGCACGTGTATTTAAATGACACGGTTTTTAGGGTTCCGTATCCAAAGGAAAAAAAAGTGTGTGCGTGTAACCTTTACGCGCGATTGAAGTAAAACTTCTTTGCCATTGACGGTTATACGCCGTCAATGGCAAAGTCACTGAAATGATTAAATTTTAACTTAAATAATAAAATTAAATATCATATTATAATTTTTTTTTTTTTTATACCACTAAGGTGGCAGACAAGCACACGGCCCACCAAAAGGACTGGTGGTCACCGCACCTTATGAACGTTTGCAACACCAGAGGCGCCACACTCGCGCTGCCGACCCTGTATAAACCTTCTAAGACCCCTTTTGAAGAACCCCATACTGTAGGCGTTTGGGAAAACCGAGGCAGGAAGATCATTCCACAACCTAAGCGTGCGCGGAAGAAAACCCCTACAGGATCTAACCGTGCTCAAACGCTCTGGACGTAGGGTGTGAGGATGAAATCCCTGTCTATGGCGAGCGGTGCGATGATAGAAGGTAGCCGTTTTTAATTATATTTTATATATTATTCATGTGTTTTACAAGATTATTCAAATGTTATATTAATATCATTCATTCGAATTTTGAATAGTGTTACTTACGTCAGAAAAAAAATTTGAGTTACACCCTAGTCGCGCCTAAAGAAGTTTTACTTCAAAAACGGGACCCTACTCATGAGACTTTTCTGTCCGTCTGTCTGTGTGTCCGTCACGAGGATGTATTTCAGTAACCGAAATAGTTAGAGAGATGATATTATCACAGATGATGTAATTCTGTTGCCGCTATGACAGCAAATACTAAAATCAGAAAAATACTGATACTATGGGGTCTGCTATACAACAAACGTCATTTCTGATTTTGAGACTCGCACACGTGTGTTTTTTAACTTATTTATTTGAATAAAATAATAAGTTAAAAATTAAGTATGTCTATAATGTAATAAAATAAGTATGTGTTTCTAAAGTATGTATAATCACTTGTTTGTAACTAGAGTAGTAGTCTTTTTTCATACTCTTCTACATTTTACCCGACTGCCGAAGAAAGGAGGGTAATGTTTTTCGAGACTATGTATGTATTTCCATTTCTTTGTCACGCCCTGCAACCTGAACGGCTTGACGGATTTTGATATGCGAGGTGTCATTTGATTCGTAATGATTGTGTGAGTGACACCAGGTAAAATAAAATTACTAGCAAATCAAAATGGCGGATTTTAGGCGACAATACGTTTTTACCTTTTCAGTTGTATTTTTACTTTGCAGTCGGGTTTTTTATTTTCTTAATAATTAATTTCTTGTTCAATAATACCTATTGTTGAGGTGCTCTCCTCTCGCCGGCCTGCTGGAGGAGATTTCTTGTAGAAATAAACAGTGCCATTGTACTCTTTTTTTCCAACTACATTTCTGTATTATTGTGTGATCAAAAATTAAATAAATAATAGCACAACGCTATCTATCGAGTGTCGTTGTAAACTTTTTGAAGCACCTTATTTCATGTACTTATTCTTTTTAACTTTTGTTTATTTAAGAGATTGCAGAGAGATGAAAGAAAATAAAATCATTTCGAATAGATGAAGATGATGCCGATTGTTATGATTTTAGACTTTTTATATTTCGTTATTTTTGTACGAAGTTTTCCAAGTGCATTTTACAGGTAGGCCTCTTTCCGCGTTGGAAATGCTGGGGATATCCTTTCAAGGGTCGGGAATCCTGGGGGATTATCCTTCCAAGGGCTTACCCGTAGTTGTTGAAAGGGCATTAGGCAGAGAACGTGTGGTTTTAGTGAGTGAGTCCGCATCCATGTAGGATTTTCGTCAATATAAAAATAGGCCTCTTTCCATGACTTTATATGACCCAGTGTGCCTTAGACAAACACATCATTTTTTGAAACAAGAAAAGAAAATCTTTTTTTGCACTACATAGGTGGCAGACAAGCATACCAGTGGTTTTACCGATGAACGTTATTTTTTCCAAGTAGCTACTCAATAAAAGAACTTACTGTCGTTTACATAAACACAATGTAGATAAATAGACCATTTATAGAAACAATGTCTCCTTTGTTTTACGCAAATCATTTCAAAATTCATTCCGTGACAAAATGAGTCGTCAAATTGTCAACACGAAGGGTCAACTAGTTGTTGAAGACGTGCATGAAATAATAACTGAGTTTATTTTTAACCTTTCCTGGTATACAGGGTTTACCTTATGGCTAAGGTCATGGAAATTAGCTCTTCCTGAAGCCTATTGTCTACAAAGTCGTTTTGTGAGTTCCTTACTTCCTAAGAAAAACGGGCCAAGTGCAAGTCAGACTTGCGCCCGTAGGGTTCCGTACCAAAAATCTCGTTTGTTGTTTTATGGGAGCCCCCTTAAATATCATTACTTTTATTTTTAGTATTTGCTGTAATAGCGACAACAGATACACATAAAGTATGAAAATGTCAGCTCTCTAGCTATCACCGTTCATGAGATACAGCCTCGTGACGGACAGACAGACAGATAGACCGACAGACGGTGAATTCTCATGAATAGGGTCCCGTTTACACTTTTGGTACGGAACCCTAAAAACGAAACCTTAATAGATAGACAGCCCGTTGATGAAATAATGACTTATTAATATGCTCTATAGATGATAATTATAATGTTTATTTTTTGAACATAAATGCCAATCGGCTTGATCCCGGTTATGTAGGACAAATAAAATTACCTTCTATGTTAACACGAGCTGCGAGGAATTTACAAAATAGTTATATTTGAATTAAGGTATTGCAGTCGCACTACACTGGACAACCCTGTATTATATTCGTTAGATAGCTGGAGTTCAGACTGATTTTATTACAAATTCGATCGGCAAAATCGATATATACTGGGTGTAACAAAATTACCCCTCCAAATTTCATGAGATGACTTGGCATCGGAAATCAAATACAAATATTTAATAAAAAAGGGGGGTAAATTTTTTCATTTTTTTTTTTAATTTTTTTTGTCATGGTCGCCGTAGCAAAACAAACACAGAGCACCCGTCTGGCTGTCGTTGTCGCTTTCTACTGCCGCTCAGTAGCGATAGAAAGGGTTAAAAAGGGAATTTATAGGACCTTTAAAACGGCTTTACGGTTAAAGTATTCATGTGATTTTTTTTTCTTAATTTTTGTAATGTTTCTTGACTGATGCCACGTCACGTGACGAAATTTGAAGAGGTAATTTTGTTACACCCTATATTAGTAAGTATCTTCTAATAGGTACTTATATACTCTAAGGATGGTTCATAATCCCCTGTTTTAGTTTCCCAGTATGTCAAGGATTCCATTTATTAAGTTGATTTTTTTTTAATTTGTCTTGTAGCCTTCAAACCACAGTGTGCAGTCGATGGACCATTTACTGTCATGTTCGTTGTGCCTACACCTGCACAATTGCTGATCTAAACCAAGCAACGGAACGTGCAGTCGGTCTTGCCGAGTTTTGGGCTGGGCTTATTTAGCTATTACTTTTTATTTTTTTTATTGTTGCCATTTACACGAAAAAGAAGAACCCCAGTGTGACTTTATTCTGGAAGAAATTTGGGGATACCTTAGTTTGTTTGAAAAAAAAAGCTGCCCATGTTCCCTCTTAAGACTAAAACTTACATTTAACTCTTCATTCTCCTTCGTGATATTACTCTCATAGTTCCACGCGGCTATAGATTGCTTATTTTGCGATATGGCCGTCAGTTCGTTGAGCTTTTTCATATATTCTCTGGCTGCCACTTCATCGGAGCACTTCTCAACTGTCAAACCTTGGACTGCTATTGAGCCGACTGTGGCCACGAGGAGAAATATCCAGTTGGTATTCATTGTCATCTGTAAATAGAGTAAAAATATAAAATTATACAACCTTGAATAAAGCTCACTAACGTGTGACAAAATAAAAAAGGTCAAACGTGTTTGGACAGAGGCACTGTCTAAACACAAAAAAAAAGATTAATTATTCAGGTTTTCACTAAGTTATGACATTATTTTTTTGTCTTAAAATGTAAAGATTTTATGGCCATTTCTTGTTAGAAGTGGCCATAAAATTATTTACATTTAAATTGGAATAGGTATGTACTAAAACAAAATATAAAATACTAGCGGACGTCACGCGGTTTCACCAGCGTAGTTCCCGTTCCCGTGAGTCCCGTCTTGGGAATAAAATATAGCGTATGTTCACCGCAAAGAGTGTAGCTTCCCAACAGTGAAAAAAATTTTCAAATCTATCCAGTAATTCCGGAGCCTATTCGTTACAAACAAACGAACAAAAAAACAAATCTTTTCTCTTTATAATATTAGATAGATAGTATAGATTTAGCAAAGCGGCTATTTGTTTTAGTGTTTTCATTATTTTTGGCTACACTAATCATATTGACACTACACTACGGATTTTACTCTAGATAAAAAACGAGGATAAAGAAAGAAAGAAAGAAAAAAAAAGATTTATTCCACACACACCAAAAAAAAATATCAATAATAATAGCTACTAAAATACATACATCCTTAAAACGAATGTCCAAAAATGACTCTTATAACTACAACACTATGTGTATATACCTAATAGTGCGTGCGTCGAACGTACATACAACAACACTGTGTGATTTATTTGCTAAACGAGCCATCCAATTAAAGTTGGTACCTACCAATAATTACCACTAATTAGCTATAGAGCCGGTTGAAATCAGGATTACAAATGGTTGGAATTATTATTAGCAGTCTTTACTTTCTTCTTGTATCGTGTCAATGATTTTTTTTATTCTAAAGAATTTTGGCATAAAACTCTGCCATCTCAACCGCTCTGTCGGTGGCGTTAATAAGGAGCAAGATGTAGGACAAAGGGGACATGCAAGTAAGTATAAAATATATTAGTATTTATTTATTTTATATCTAGACCATATGCATGATACTATCTGTCTCCAGTTAGAATCATGCATATGGTTGCCTTTATCACCGAAGGGGTAGGCAGAGGCATATTATTTGTCCAAATTTCACCTTTTGAGATTTTGTCCCACGTAATAGGTGGTGAGCCGTATTGCCGTGTTGATATGGACACAATTTTTAAACCGCCCATAAAGGCCTTCAACTTGGCTTAACATCTGCCATTTTAGTGGCAACCGGGACCCACGGCTTAACGTGCCTTACAAAGCTTGGAAAAGCTCGTAAATAAATGTCACGAAGTGGTCACGAGATGGTCACCCATCCATGATCGGCCACAGTAAATGTTACTTACTACAGTGATTGTTTACAGTACACTGAGTCCGAGGGCATAGAGCGATCCTGAATCGTGACATATCAAGCTATTTAAGAATACAATAACAATATTCTAATGACTTTAAAAAAACGAGGTCACAAATTTATACTAAGTTTCATGCGTGATATTCGTTGGATATAAAGTAATTTAACATAATAAAAATATTAAGTAACTTTAATGTTGTACTTCAGAATTTAATATCTAAGTTTATTCACATAGATTGTAATTTCCATGACTCACGATTAAAGATCTTTGTATAGTACTGTCAACTAAATAGTACCCAAACGTTCCGAATATGTTTTTCCGAAATTAAATTTTCCGATGTTCAAAATTTCGAAGACTATTCCTAAAAAACAAAGCTCCGAAAAAAATCGTAAGTACGGTTTATTTATTTTTCCTAATTTCATTAGTACGAATAATCATAAGTCTGTACTGTTTTTCCTGAATCTCAAATTCCGAATTTCAAATTTCCGAAAATACATTGTTAAATTATAAAATTCTACCAAAAACAGGTTGATGTTAAAATTGATATTCTGCAGAGTTGCATAAATAAATATGTAAGTAAGCATATTCAATGATTTTGTAAATAATTAGGGTATTCGTCTAACATAAAAATTATATGTGTTCCTTACCCGGAGTGACATGAGTAAAAGATGATTTAATTAGGTTAGGTTAAATTGGAACTGTGACCCTCTGTGCTCGAGCTGAGCAAGCGGAGTGCACAGAGTCTTAGATACCAGTTCAAAGCGCGGAGGAAGGACATTCCTCGATTGCAGTAGCAAACTTGTCTTGTCATTCTCAACTCGTCACGCATTGGTGGAAAGCTAATGCAGGCCTGCATGCCTGTCCGCTTACATGCTGATTACATGCATGCTTGCCTGTCTGCTAGCTTGCACATGGTTAAGGTCTTGTGTAATTTATAATCAGTAGACTACGTTGCAGCAAAGAGGGATTCGCCACAATCGCGGCCGTCAGACCGGTCATGGAGGAGTGGCTGGAGAGGAGACACGGTGCTCTCTCCTACCGGTTGTCACAGATACCTACCGGGGACGGTAGCTTCTGTAGGTGTCTGTGGCGAGACCGCAACGATGACACAACTCTCCCACCCGAGTTCCGCAGTCGACGGCTTGCGCGCCGTCGACGTCGGTAAGACTTTTAAAAGTAAAGTAATAAACTTGAAAATCAGTCATAACAATACATTAGTTCAACAGGCATCTAGCGCCAAATTCTTAGGTATAACATTGGACGCACATTTCACATGGAAGGAACATATTCATCAACTATGCATTAAAATAAACAAATTTATTTTTGCTTTACGTACCTAAGGTAAAAGACGTAACAAGCAGGCAAACCGCCTTAATGGTTTACCACTCTTACGTCTGTTCTATTATACGTTACGGGATAGTCGTCTGGGGTAACTCATCTGAACTTCTTCGAGTTTTCAGAGCTCAGAAAAAATGTATTCGCACGCTTTTTAACTTAAAGTGGTCTGAGTCCTGTAGACCATTATTCAAATCAGAAAATCTATTAACTGTACCAAGCATATACATTTACGAAGTTGCTAAATTTGTGAAACTCCATGACCATCTATTTGAGAATAACAATAATATAGGAAAGCGACAGGTAACTCACCTTCCAAAGAAAATGCCAGCCCCAAAACTGGAACTATTTAGGAAAAACTGTGTTTACATGGCACCACTTATTTTCAACTCCTTACCCAAGGGAATGGCGGAATTACCGTGTTCCAAATTTTTGCGTGCATTAAGAGAGTGGTTAATAAAGGAAAGTTTTTACTCCACTGAAGACTTCCTGAAGAACAGCTCTTGCCGTTTCGGTGCGCATTGACTGGGAGACATTGTTTCAGTCATACTGATATTTTGATATTTTGCATAATCGATAGGTTCATTTTAAATTACGACTTATTTTAACTCTGACATGTTGTATTTTAAACTTGACTTATTATTTAACTTTGACATTTTGTACCTACTTAAATTTATATCGTTGCGATTTTAGTATCTTGAATTCTTTAATGACTCCCATTCTTCTAAATATTGCATGCAATAATCTGCATTTATGTCATATGCAACCGACGTGTTTATTTTGAATTTTGACATAATTTAACATTGACATTAGTTAATTTGTGACATGTTGAACTATTATTTTATTTCTTTGCACAATTAATATTTTGATCTTGTTGGATTACTCTTTGACTACTATTTTGCATGCGGAAAATCTGTATCTGTGATAGAAAGTAATTGAAATACCTATTTATTATAAATTTTGATATATTTTAAAATGTTGACATGTTGTATTTTAATAATTTCATTGCATAGAATCTTGTCACCTATAATATAAATGTTGCATGCAGAAAACCTGTGGAACATGCTGAACACTAATTCATATTTTGTCATCTTTATACCTAACCATGTTTCGTGCAATAAATGATTATTTATTATTTATTTATTTATTTCGCTCAAGACTATCGGCCTCCATGACCGGGGGTCTGAGGACAGTGAGGGGGCTGCTCACCGTCCTTACAGAAGCAGGTTCATGACGGCAGCGTGACGTGAAGGATTCTTTCACGATTCCCCCCCCCCCGCCCCCCTTAGAAGCGGGATCTCACCCGAAACCCCCCTAAGACACGGGATAGCACCCGAACCACCCCTTGGGCAAGACCGCAGTGGTAGCCGTAGGTCTGTTGGGAGTCCTGGGACATCCTTCCGAGTGCTTACCAGAGGTTTCGAACCATAGGTTGTTGGGCGTTACGTGAGGTTTTTTAGTCGATAGGAGTCCGGCATAGCATCCATGATGGATTTTTCCTCACTTAAAAAAAAAGCGTTGTGTGAAATGTCCGTGAATATATATTATGTATATTTATTTATTAGATATAGGCGACCGGGCTAACGAGGTGAAATTTTTCAAAAATTAGCCATTGTTGAAAAACATTTCCCTAACCCTATATCATCATTACTCAAGTCAATCAATAGAAGATAACAGTTTAACAAAAAGATTCAAAAATATACTTTACATAATTTTAAATGGCAACTCTTTTCTGTCTATTATAAATTCTGTGAAAAATTACAGATGCATAGTTTTGTATAGTAAGTTTCAACAAATGTCATCAATTAAGACAATCAAGAAGAACATAAAAGCAATCAAATTAAAATAGAAATGGTCTCATAGGTTTGTCAAGAGACTTTATTGACCATCTAGTAAAATAACGAAATATTTGTCACTATTTCAAAATATCGCTTCAAATTCCAACTTTACACAGAATACCTAAGTCCTTATACTATTATAATAATACAACAATTTAATATAAGCCCCCATCTGGTCTGGATAATAGCAATGAAAATAGACACTTCAATGGGACAATTTTTTCGGACTTCTACCAATTAATAATTATAAAGATTGTTCCATGCCAAATGAAATTGTTTACTAAAATGACTAAAAATACGCTAAGCACTAAAATTTAACCAACATAATTTTTAAAATACACACTTATCATATATTTCTTATCACAAATATTATCACTTCACAGTACCTTAACACGAACGGCACGTCCTCACGCGCCGGACACCAATATTGAATAATGTTACTGATTTTACTAAGACTTGAGAAACAGAATACAGAATAGAAACAAGTAGATGCGCGAGGGCAACCGGTAAAGTAACTAAGTGTATAATAGGCCGGGTTCTAAGTAAATATTATGATAAGTGAACGTTTACGAATTCGTGAGACAAACGAATAAAATGTTTAAGTGAAAATCGGGATAGGTACATATCTTTTTGTATGTAAAACAACAATAGAAGTAATATTTGCCTCGCTTTTTTTTTG
This sequence comes from Miltochrista miniata, assembly GCA_933228765.1. Classification (NCBI taxonomy): domain Eukaryota; kingdom Metazoa; phylum Arthropoda; class Insecta; order Lepidoptera; family Erebidae; genus Miltochrista; species Miltochrista miniata. Next base: position 35,323,155 of record OW121758.1, on the reverse strand, counting down.
TTTAACGTGAGGGAAAATCTTTCATGGAAGCTATGCCGGACTCCTACCGACTAAAATAAAACCTCACTTAACGCCAAACAGCCTAGCCGAGACCCGGGTAAGCCCTCGGAAGCATGTCCTAGGACTCCCAACAGACCTACGGCTGCCACTGCGGCCTCGCCTAGGGTGTTGTTCGGGTGCTATCCCGCGTTTTTGGGATAGTTCTGTAACTGTCGCCGGTAGGACAAAGGATTTTTTTTTAATTCTATCAATTGTAATTTACAAAAAGGTTAGCGCCGCTCTATAAGAACACGTCTAGAAGATAATTACGCATCTTTCTTCAACAATAAACAGTTTTAACAACAACAACAAACATCATTAACAAAAATAGTTATCCAAATCACTCATACTTATAGAATTCGGGACTTCACGCGAAATACTATTTACTTACATTCACCGACGTTTCGAGCACGTTGCAGCGCCCGTGGTCGCGGTTGGACTGAGGCGAGGATCGACAAAAACCACGAAGTTATTTCTTGTCGAACTACCCTCCGTTGCGCGTTGTTATTACAACGAAGGATAAGGCCGGCGACACACTACACTCACTACGTCAGTTTTAATTGGCACAGTTTTACGTTCAAGTTTATTAATCACTGAATTCCACATCCCGGAGAGCTTGTATCCATCATCCCTATTGAAATTTTTGTGTTTTCTGATTTCAATGGCTTCACGCACCATACGTGGATAATAATGGCGATCAGTGGAGAGGACTTTCGGTTGGTGAAGTTCGATCCAGTGATTAATGCCCGAATCAAGGTGTTCTGCTATTACCGATTTGTTCAACTGACGATTTTTTACAGCTGCAATATGTTCTTTGACCCTTTCCGCGATGGTCCGCTTGGTTTGGCCTATGTAGGAACTACCGCAGCTGCAATCTACTTTGTAGACACCTGGTGTTTGCAGAGGAATGATGTCCTTTGGTGTTCGCACGTACCTAGCCACTTTGGTTAATGGTTTAAAGATCGCCCGAATGGAGAACCGCCGTAAACACGACCCGATCTTGTCCGTTATTCCCTTTATATATGGCAGATAAGCTGGTTGACGTTCCACCTCCGGTCTCACTCTCCTCGGTGCACGTCGTGCCTTTCTACTACTCGCTGCATACCCATTCATCTTCAGTATCTCCTGAACATAGTCTAACTCCTGCTGTAAATGCTCAGGGTCGCAGAGGTCATTGGCTCGCTTGATGAGCGTGGAGCTGACTGATTTCAAATGAAGTGGGTGATGATGCGAGGAGGCGTGCAGGTATCTGTTTGTGTGAGTGGGTTTGCGATACACAGTGTGGGCCAAGGAACCGTCCGTTCTCACCATCAATTTACGTCAAGGAAAGACAATGACCTGTTGTTCTCAATTTCATACGTAAACCGTGTTTTCACATGTAATGAGTTGAGATATTGGCTCGCTTGCCAATGACCTCTGCGACCCTGAGCATTTACAGCAGGAGTTAGACTATGTTCAGGAGATACTGAAGATGAATGGGTATGCAGCGAGTAGTAGAAAGGCACGACGTGCACCGAGGAGAGTGAGACCGGAGGTGGAACGTCAACCAGCTTATCTGCCATATATAAAGGGAATAACGGACAAGATCGGGTCGTGTTTACGGCGGTTCTCCATTCGGGCGATCTTTAAACCATTAACCAAAGTGGCTAGGTACGTGCGAACACCAAAGGACATCATTCCTCTGCAAACACCAGGTGTCTACAAAGTAGATTGCAGTTGCGGTAGTTCCTACATAGGCCAAACCAAGCGGACCATCGCGGAAAGGGTCAAAGAACATATTGCAGCTGTAAAAAATCGTCAGTTGAACAAATCGGCAATAGCAGAACACCTTGATTCGGGCATTAATCACTGGATCGAACTTCACCAACCGAAAGTCCTCTCCACTGATCGCCATTATTATCCACGTATGGTGCGTGAAGCCATTGAAATCAGAAAACACAAAAATTTCAATAGGGATGATGGATACAAGCTCTCCGGGATGTGGAATTCAGTGATTAATAAACTTGAACGTAAAACTGTGCCAATTAAAACTGACGTAGTGAGTGTAGTGTGTCGCCGGCCTTATCCTTCGTTGTAATAACAACGCGCAACGGAGGGTAGTTCGACAAGAAATAACTTCGTGGTTTTTGTCGATCCTCACCTCAGTCCAACCGCGACCACGGGCGCTGCAACGTGCTCGAAACGTCGGTGAATGTAAGTAAATAGTATTTCGCGTGAAGTCCCGAATTCTATAAGTATGAGTGTTAAAAACCGCGATAGTTTAAAAATAACATTATCCAAATCAGATCAGTAGATTTCGTTAAATCGCGAATATCGCGCTCCTTTCTTCAAAATCGCTTAAAAATACAATTAATTTCGTTACGTGGTCTGTCAAGTCTGATATATTTCGAGCTCTACGGTTTTAATTATTTATTTTTATTCACACGAAGTAATTAAATAACACTTTTATTTTCATCGCTCGTGTTTAATACCAAAATTAAATAGCATTGCCGGCATTGAGGAGTCCTACAAAGTCAAAGCAAAGCGCCCTTTAACAAGAGCCCTAAGGAGTCCTGGGCCGTTCTTCCGATGGCTTACCCAGGGCTCCCGGGCGTGGGGTGTGGCAGGGCACCGTGTGGTTTTAGTCGGTAAGAGTCCGCCATAGCATCCATGAGGGATTTCCACACGGAAAACCGACGTGAGGAAGATTATCGTGTATCTCACGGAAAGGATGCCGTATACCATGGAAGTGGCAGAAAAACAATAGGCAAGTGGACTCCGGACTCTTTCAGTCTCTACCTCAAATCCTATATGGATGCTATGTCATACTCCTACCAACTAAAAACCACACCCAATGCCTACGGTTGGGAGACCCGGATAAACCTTCGGAACGATGACCCTAGAGGACTCCAAACCGACCTACGGCAACCACTGCGGCCTCACCTAGGGGAGCTGCTATGCCGTGTCTTTGGGGGGTTATTCGGCTGTTATCTCGTTTCTTGGAGGAACCTGCTGCCTCTATCACTGATACAAACGTTAGGATGTAAAGCTAGAAGGCAGGTGAAGAAAGAGGCTCAAACCGACTTAAACTAAGTACATACATACATAAATATGGTCACACCTTTTATGCCCGAAGGGATAGTCAGAAGCATATTATTATATGCCCACATATCACCTTTTTAGAATTTGTCCCACGTAGTGGAGGTTGTGACTGCCTGCTGTTGTATTTTTCAAACCGCCTAAACGGCCTTCAACTTGGCTTAACTACTGCCATTTTATTGGCAACTGGGATCAACAGCTTAACGCTCGCGGAAACGCTCAAATAAATGTCACAAAGTGGTCACATGGATGGTCGCCCATTCAATGATTGGCCATAGTGAAAGTTGCTTACTACAGTGATCGTTTAGGGGACACTGAGTCCGCGTTGCCACGAGCGCTTCACTTAAACTACTAGGTCTACTTTAACATCTGTATTGGGTTCGAAATTCAATAACACCAAGAATACTAATCCTGGGAACTTAGATCATCTAACCACAGGATGCGCCTTACTTAAGCATTGTTTTCTGCCATTGCACATGACCATTTGGTCTTTTGGCTTTATAAAAAGCCTGTACATCAGTACATCATTTTATATGATTAAACTAGTACATTACATTGTAGTTGACTGTACAATAACAATTAACACACAACAGCCATTACGCGTTTGTCGATTAATACATTTTTAAATGCAATTAAATTTTATATGTCTTTGTGTTTCCCCCTTCACTTGTATGAAAACTGGCAGAATATTTTTGTATGCGGTGGTTCGCAAAGGCTAGTCCCGTGTTATATGGTCTAAGCCTGGGAATCGTTCCCCCTCTATCCACAATCTATCGATATCTAATCGAATGACAAGTTGACACGGAAAGTAGAAATTGACACAGATAGATCAATAAGTACCTACATTTAATCTGTCAATGATCTTGCTGGCCGATATCTTCTGTCAAAAAATAGGCGAAGTGATCCTATTCCCATTAGTTCTGTTAAAGATCACTGTTAAATATTTTACCGGTCAGTCGGTACTCGATATTAAAGTAGTTTTTTTGTATGAAAACGCCGCAAAGGGTCACCCATTAAACGGGGTTGCTATTACCACTATGGCAAACTACAACAATGGTGTGAGCGAATTTTAGAGAAACAAAACTTATAAATGTATAATAATCACCGGAACGTAACCATTGTGACATTTAATTTCCTGCACAGCGCCATCTATCGGTGGCTTGGTTATCTTAAGTACAAATAGACTTAAACCCTCACCCATCACAGTAGATGGGTGACCGTTTGTGGCGTTTCCATGCTTCGTAAGGCAAGTTAAACTAATGATTAGTATGGAAATCGGTAATAGTGGCGAGTGTTAGTTATATTTATTACATTACTAACACTTAGGCACTCGTTATGTCTTGGGAGGCAGAAAAATCAACAGCATCTACTGTTTTAACACGGCATATTACGTGACCCATTAACCTTTAAGGCAAATTCCAGTATTGGTTTTATATTTTCGCGATTTTTTTCGTGCTTTTACAGTACCCTAATGACCATTGTATGATTCATGACGATAAAGAGCCCTGTTCAAAAACTCATGTTTAAAAACTCCAAGCTCAAACGCTCTTCTACAACTAACACTTCGCAAATATCAATAGTAACAATTTCGTAATCACTAAAATTACAATAATATGTAAAGACTAACCTCCAGGTTCCTTCGATTTCACAAACGACAATGGCCTAAAGTATGCTCATATCATTGCATAAATACCTACCAAAGGCTAAGTGAAAAAGTTCCACAAAACAACGTGTCAAGGAGACCATCCGTTATAAATAAGTACCTACTTACAGTTTATAAGTACAGACTAATTGCTATGCCTACGGTTTATTCTCGAACCTTTTTCCTATAGGTATTTACTCCCAAGAAAATTCCTACAAATATAATAAATGCGAAAGTAACTCTGTCTGTCTGTTACGTTTTCACGCCTAAACCGCTGAACCGATTTTGATGAAATTTGCTGACTTCAGAAAATGATTACCCTCCTTTTGAGTGCGCAAATGGAGGATAATTATTTTACGCGATAACGACTTCTACACGGACGAAGCCGCCGGGAACAGCTAGTAGCCTAATTATGCTAAGACAGGGGGTCTGTTTAGTGTATACGAAAATTCATGCAAATTGGTTCAAGGGTCACCAATTATTACGAAGGACATAAAATGTGGCGAAATGTGGGCGTATACTATGCCTCTGCCTACCCCTTCGGGGATGAAGGCGTGACTATATATGTATGTAAAGTTTATGGGGTAGAACGTAATTGAGTTACAAACATCTTCACGTTCGTAATATTAAAAGGTTAGACTTAAAACTGAATAATTAAATATTGCACAATTGTTGGAACCGATAATATTGACGATCCTATAGAGATCAATGTGTGTCGGTGTGTAAAGTAAAAATAATTATATTTGGAAAGCAATCCCCGTACTCTGAAGCGAAGATTTCACGTGCAAGTGGAACCATCTATTTTTTTTATTAAGGTCGATCTAACAGCGCCTTCCGCCTGATGGAAAGCTGTGTGTATCATCTAGCGAATTGAGGGCCACTCAATTCTAGCGAAATGAAAAACAGTGGCCCTTAAGTTTGCGGCCCTATGATGTACGTCTTCACGCTCCGCTTGGAGAACCCGGGGTTGTAAGTCGAGGGAAACACGTGCGCTGGCACGTCGTTCTAAGTTCTATAGACTACCTTTACCCTGAAATTGACGGTAGCACCTCAATATATCTAAACAATTAAGGACATAGATTCTGATGATTTTATATAATCACTTGCACAGATCGTGTTGTATCATAGTTTCAGATATCAAATCGTCTGCATATTAGATGTCATAACAACATCAAAATACTCGAAAAGTTTCAATAATCTTATCTTTTTAGACATCCTCTTAAAGATCGGCTTTTCCCATCTTATCACAAGTAGGTACTTATAAGTTGACGACGGATATGTTCTAAGAACAAATTTCTCCTCAAATTTGGAGGATAGATTTTAATTTTAGATTAGCAAATGGCTGCTACAAAACTACAAGCATTAAAAGAGAGTCTGTTGGAAACTCTGAGGATAGTCTTCCGAGGGCTCCCAACCATAGGCATTAGCAAAGATAATAATAGTATTACATACAGATCGGCAACTCCCTGCCTCCCACTGAGTAAGCTTCCCCATTTCCGCGCCAAAGTTGATGTGTCTATTGCCGTGACAGTACTTGAGAGAGTGTCACTGCGTTGCATTACGTATTACTATCTACGTACTTTGTGCTATTGCTTTGGTTTAATTTGTGCTTAGCCGAGGGTAGATTTAAAAAAAAAGTACCTACATACATGAGATTGCGCTCTGTTCCTTATTATATTGTTTCCATAGCTAGTGCACTCTAGTGTCCCTAGTATACTCACACACACATTCAAGCTTGATTCAAGCATTCACATTACGTGTATATTAGTGTGGGTGAAAACGAACATTTTTGTACGGAGTTTCCGCCCTGTGGCATTAGGCAGGGAACGACGAAAAGGCGACATAGCATCCATGATGGATTTTGCACAAGTAACAAAGTCATTAAAAGAAAACAAGAAATAACGATTTGAGGACCTTTGTCTGTCTTCAATCTTGTAGACTGTAAGATTGAAGACAGACCCTCAACTTACTGGCGCTACGGTTTTTCATCAAGTAGGTAGATGCCAACATCATGGGGAGACAAATATTTAAAAAAAAATAACCAGTCACATTTCTCGCAATAGGTTTCAGAATTGAACTCCATATTACGCTCTTTCTTTGAAGTAAGGGACAATTTGATATTATGGGCAACATAAAAAAGCCATTAATTTTTATTATCAGTCAATTTCAAGGCCTTTATACCACGTACACAATGGGATCATCAGCCTGACAATTTATTCATAGCACATAATGCGAATAGCTATAAATAGCCTTTTATAGGGCACGTGCCATACAGCAACGCGACCAGTACAAGGGAATTAGATCATAGCATCTTTGCTCTATACATATGTCTGTCATAATGTTGCGGTAGGAAATCGTATTCTTATATGCCACTACAAAAGCAATCGACTGTCAGTGACTATGGAACTTACACAAAGCAATACACTCGTAATTTCAGACACAAACATTATTATGTCCTGGGACATGAAAGAAAGAAGAAAGCAAATTATTTTTTTCGGATTTCGGTCGGATTCGATGAAACTCCAACTAATAAACACAACGTAACTATGATAACTGAAGTAGTCTTAATCCGATTTTGATTGAATCCTCCCTTAGGAGTACGATTTGACAGAGGGAAAAATCTCCATAATGGCGATGGCGCGGGCGCCTCCCCTGTCGACAAAAGTGATAGGTCGTGTTGCTCTATGGCATGTGCTAATACATAGATAGACCTATAAATTATTTTCAATGCTTTTAAATGTTTAATTCCATGCGCAAATTTTCCTTATCCATATTTTTATTTAAATGTATACCTATAGATTATCTAGTCTAACAAGTTATTCTAATAGAAAACTTACCTACAAAAGGAATCCACTTGATCAGTGTTCAATTCACATATTTTCCTCTAGTAATCCTTACAATATAAAATTATAAAAAGCTAAATTTATTAACTATTTTTTAACGTGAGGAATATCCTACAGGGATGCTATGTCGGACTCCTACCGACTAAAAACCACACGTATCCTGCCTAACAGCCTATGGCTGGGAGCCCCGGGTAAGCCCTCGGAAGGATGTCCCAGGACAATTTATAGACTACCTATGTTATTGTTGATCATGAAAGATATCAACGTCTGAATGGATCGGGCTAAAATTTGGTGCGAGGATAGATTGAATTATAGTCTGGAATAACACATTGGCTAAATTTTTTCACTGGAACTCGTTCCTAGCTACGTGATGCGGGTACTGGAACAAAATTCCACCCGGGTGAAACTCCAGGCACCATTTAGTCCTCTACAATTTAGATGATGTCTCACCCGATTCCCATTCCTGGGTATAGGTTATGTGTAAAAGAGGCGATAGGGAGGATGCGGGAGAGAACTCTCCCACCTGAGTTCCACAGTAGGCGGCGAGGGCGCCGAAGACTTGTCTTCGCCCAAAACTATCGGCTTCCAAGACCGGGGCCTGAGGATGGTGAGGGGGCTGCTCACCGTCCTTACAGAAGCAGACCCTAGACGACAGCGTGACGTGAGGGATGCACGCACTCCAAAAACGCGGGAGCACCCGAATCCCTCCTAGGTGAGGCCGCAGTGGTAGCCGTAAGTCTGTTGGGAGTTCTGGGGTATCCTTCCAAGGCACCCAACCGTAGGCTGTTAGGTAGGATACGTGTGGTTTTTAGTCGGTAGGAGTCCGGCATAGCATCTATGTAGAGGGGTAGGGGCTGTATGAGTTATTTAAAGGATTACAAATAAACAACAAGAATAAATAAAAAACATTTAATTACAAATTAATAATATTGATGACAGATTTTGTGAAGGTACATAATTGCTACCCTGAGCACGGTAGTACCTGAGATATTACACATTATGATAAATTTCGGGTCTTTTACTCTACTCTATGGATGTAGTCTACTCGTGACCAAGGCTGTTGCAATATAGACGAAACGTCGATAGGTGAGCAAAGTTAGTATACTTACGCGAAAAAGACCCGAAATCTATAATAATGTGTAGTACAAATCGTGTTGGTTTAAAAGTCTGAGATATTTTTACGAAGGCTATTTATACGTAAGCATTTCTAGAGCACCGTATGGTTTTAGTCGGTAGGAGACCATCCTTGGATGAAACGGTAGGTGGCATCCATGAGGATTTTCCCACGTAATAATTAGGTAGATACATAATTGTGCATTGAAGAATTTATTACTGCTAGGAAGTGAAACTAGAATTTGTACAAGGAAAAATAATATGTTATGGATAACCAGTTTAGTAAATAAATAGTTTTAATAAAAATAAAAACACTTTTCCTTAATTATAATACGTTTTGTTCAGTTGGGGCCCAATGAGGCATACTTCTTTAGTCTTGTATTAAATCCGGAATTCTCCATCGCTGTTCGCTGTTGGGCTGTGCAGTAGGCTGGATAAGGTAAAAAAAAATTATAAATAAAATAACATAATGAAATGTCAGCCGTACCTATATACCTAGATACAATAAATGTTTAATTCTTAGTTCTTTTTAAAATTGTTTTGTATGTACCTTTTGTAGATATTTTAAAATAGTTGTAAATAATTACTATGTAGTACTGTATAAATAAATTAAATATAATATCACTCAAAAATAAATGTATGGAAAAATTATAAATTGGGCTTCGATCTCTCTCTCGGTAGTCACTGTTTCTCTCTACCTCTCTTTAAAATCTTCACTTTTTTAGGTAAAGTTTATTCTAATAATATTTAGAGCCTTTTTTGCATAGTTCACGTTTTATTGTGGCTAGATCACATAGCTTCGTTTAAGAAACTATGTGTTCTCGCAACTGTTAAATATTATAGATATTTCAACGTCTTTGTATTTATACATAAAAATCACCTACTCCCATGCTTTGAAACAAATAATTGAGCACAGTACAGCTATTTTTCCAGAAATAATCCAGAAAGAAACCAGGACAATATCACTAGGAATCGAACCTGCAACCTTTGTAACTACAGCCAAATACATTACTACTTCTACTCTACAGACCAGCAGTAGAGCATCAATTCTGACATCAATTCTGTATACTCACGGACAGTACTGTGTTCCCATCCAACAAACTCCCCATTCTTCTCATTTTCCGCCTTCAGCCAGTCATGTAACGGCTTGAAGTACTCTAGAATGCCACTGGCATCCATCTTTCTTGTGCCAGTCAACACTTCCATTGCATCCGGCCAGGGTTTTGATGATCCAAGTTGTAGCATGTTGCTATAATGAGAGTTATTGATGCTTTATCATCTTTAGATCCTATCAGTATCAAAATATTATAAGAGAGTGTAATATACTGGTTTTGTAAAAATCCAAAATCTATGGTGGTCACCATAGATTTTGGATTTTTACAAAACCAGTATATTACACTCTCTTATAATATTAAAAGTATATAGCCTGCCTGTTTTGTAAAAATCCAAAATCTATGGTGACCACCATAGATTTTGGATTTTTACAAAACCAGTATATTACACTCTCTTATAATATTAAAAGTATATAGCCTGCCTGATGGAAAGCGGTCGCTTTCCATCAGGCAGGCTATATACTTTTCTACTATCAGAGGAATAAAGCAGACAGACGGGCAGTAAAGTGTCAGTATTAGCACAGCCTACAGATCATAGGTTGTAGGTTTTCTCTTTATATTGTGGTAATAGTAAAAACGTGCTAGGGTCCCGTATCACGTTTTTACTATTTTATGTACCGAACCCTAAAAAAGCTTTTTGTCAAATTATGTGAGGTATCACTGGTCAACAAAATTTTGTAACAAGAAAAGTGCTTACTAATTTTGAATTACCTACCTACCCTCATGTTATCACCATATTTATTTTGATTTCATCAGGTCTCGTTTTTGTGTTACAGCTACTACCCACAAAATTGAAAATTAATCATTTTTGCTTTACTCTCGCATTAAGAAAATTTATTTATTTAAAGAGCTTAGTGTTTTTTTCCATTTTCCAAATTGTGTTATTTTAAAATAATGTCAAGAAAGTGTAAAAATTATCCTGACAAGTTTTGTTACATTTGTGACTATGGCATTACTTTTAAAACTCAGCGGAGGAATTTGACACCATTAATAACTAAGTTATTTGAACAGTATTTTGACTTCGTCATCGGAAAACAAGATAAAGTGTGGGTTCCACATATCTGTTGGGTTACATGTGTAGTGTCTTCTTACTGGATGAGCGAGAAAATCTAGATCTATGCCTTTTGCAATCCTTATGATTTGGACGGAATCAACGAACCACTCATCTGATTGTTATTTTTGTCTGACTGATACAAAAGGTTTTACAATTAAAACAAAAAGTAAAATTAAGTAACCTGCCGCCCGGCTATATGACCGATCCTTCATAATAAAAAACTACCTTTACCAGAACCACCTCAAAGTTCCGATCGGATCGCTACGCCAGAACGCACGGTTTTTTATATACTTATGAAAGAAAAATTTGAGTGGCAAAAATTAAAGAGGGCATATTTGTTGGCCCTCCAATCAGGCAATTGACGAAAGATAATATATCTAAAGAAAAACCGGAAAAATCAGCTTGGGAATATTTCATGAAAGTAACTTCCAATTTTCTAGGAAATCACCGATCAAGTGACTATATAAGTATTGTTGTGGAGCTGTTATCTACTAATAAGGCTGTAGGCTGTAATATGTCGTTGAAAATACATTTTCTTCATTCACATTTAGATTTCTTTCCTGAAAATTTGGGCGCCGTCTGTGATGAACACGGTGAAAGATTCCACCAAGACATTTTTACCATAGAAAAACGATATCAAGCTACGTGGAGTCCACGTATGCTAGCAGATTACTGTTGGACATTACAAGGAGACGTCCCTGAAACAAAATATAGGCGAAAATCATAAAAGAACTCAATTACAGAAAAACTATTCGTATTTGAAGCATTGTAATTTTATTTCTAGTATCCATATCCTTGCCCTAAACATAACTAGACAAAAGTTTTCATGTTACATGCAAAAAGTCTTTTTTTGTCGACCAGTGTTCAATCCCCCTTGGGTTTGGCTTGGTATTTTATTTGCTTCAAGCCCTTTACACTTGAAGTATAAAGGAAGTTTTTATAGTTCCTATTTTAGCTATGACTACTAGTATCGTGACAGCTGCTTTCATTTTCGTGAGCTATTTTTCATCTACTTGGTAGCTCACCAACACCAATACAAACTTTACCTCAAAGCCAGTCCAGCCTCTGCACTCTTATAGATGTCACAGTTGGACAGCAGTTGGGAGTCATCCCCGTTGTATTCGCCAGCCAGTTGACACAGAGCTCGGTGGAATTGGAACTGGATGATGTAGGACACGTAATACCTGAAAAAGTCAAAAGTTTTGGATTGTATTGTAACGAAGATGTTTCATCCTGAAGGAAGATTGCAATGTGTTGAACGAGTATTCTACTACTTCTCTTTTCAGATCAATCAATATCCTATGCTGAAAATTCTGTGTGACAGTATTTTCCCTGGAACAAAACTTTAATTACTTTTGCGAAAAACTGAATTTGTTTCAACAGTTACCGAAAATGTTTAAGCTTGAGACAAACTAAAGGAGTAGAATGATCAACATTGAATGTTAACATCTCAGAAACGTGATAAATGCGAAAATATAATTATTTAATTTATAACTTCTGTTTGCATTGCCTTATCAGCAATCTATTTATATAGATATCCTGTCTGTTTAAAATTGTATAAAAAGTGGTGGAGACCCCACTGACAAAGTACTCTTATTAGGAGATAGAGGCTTGTTTTATACAGGCAGGCAGTCAAGCTATAACTTACCTAGCATATTCAGTATCAGAAGAAACATGATACTTAGCAGCTGGATCAAAATCATCTTCAGATCTCGGTGCAGGAGGCTCAATACCCTGGACGTAGTCTCTCAACTGCCAGAAGTGGCAGTTATAGTCTTGCTTAGAGGTGGTGCCCCGGAACACGCCGTAACGGAATAAGTCTAGGAGGTACGCGAAAGGTAGAAACACAATCTTGCTGAGACCCTGAAATAAAATAAAATAAATGCATAAATATTGTTGGACATTCTCACACAACATCATCTAGCCCAAACTAAGCTATAAGCTTGTGCAATGGAATCTAGACAACTGATAGACATACTTATATATTTCTAAATACATACATATTATACATAGAAAACACCCAAACTCCGAAACAAACATTGGTGGATTACACAAATACACTCGAGAGCAATGAATCCGGGTCACTTAAAGAATCCTAAAAATCTCGGAAACTAAAAATGCTAGGTTAATGCAATAAATTGTATTTAATAGACAATGTAATACTCCTTAAATGAAGGTATTAAAACTTCTTAGTTATTGTAAAGTTATATCATAAAAAAATCAAATTTGAAAAAGGGCCACTTTCGAAGATGGAACTACGAAATTACAGCATTTGGTGTTGCTTTTGTTTGTAATCTGTCATTTATGTGGGTACATAAACCATGTTGATAGTGCTCTATATTCATTAATCAAGCTGAAATTATGTCGCTTACGCCTGAAGAATGCACCAGAATACTTACAATGCTGGAAACCGGCCGGAGTCAGCGCAATACAGCCAGGACTGTCGGTGTGTCGCTGTCAACAGTACAAAGAGTTCTCCGACGGTACGAAGAAACTGGTTCTAACCTACGCAGACCAGGAACGGGCGGAACCAGGTGTACCACAGCACGAGAAGACCGATACTTGGTGAACACCATGCTTCGAAATCGCTTTCTCACAGGAACTGAACTCACCAATCAGTTTCGACGCCTCGGAGGAAGTAACCCAAGTGCATGGACAGTAAGACGTCGGCTTGCTGAATCTAACTTAAAACCCCTTAGACCTGCAAACGGCCCTAAACTGGAGCGTGGGCATCGTATTTCGAGACTAAGGTATGCCCAGAGCCACGTAAATTGGAGTATTGAAGATTGGTCAAAAGTTATGTTCTCCGACGAATCAAAATTTATGCTCTACAAGCACGATGGAAGACACAGAGTGTATCGAAGACCAGGGGAAAGATTCAAGCAAGCATGCATCGAAGAAAAAGTAGCCTACGGTGGTGGGTCTGTACTTGTGTGGGCCGGAATTTCTTCTGAAAGTCGCACAGAGCTGGTGATCATAGAAAACGGCTCTTTAACTAGCGTAAGATATGTGGAAGAAATCCTCAATGATCACGTTGGTCCATTTATGGTCAATTTAGGTGAGGATGCTATATTTATGCATGACAATGCCCGACCTCATACAGGTAGGATTGTGAATGACTACCTTCAAGAGATGAACATTACTCGTATGGAGTGGCCAGCGCGCAGCCCGGATATCAACCCGATCGAGCATGCTTGGGACGAGCTAGGCAGATGCGTAAAACAACGAAACCCTCCCCCAATCACGCTTCGTGAGCTCAAAATTGCTCTCACAGAGGAATGGGAGAATATTCCCCAAAATCGTATAAGGAACTTGGTGTACAGCATGCCAAACCGCGTAAACGCAGTAATGGAAGCACGAGGAGGCAATACGAAGTATTAAAATTCAAGAAAATCGTAATAAAGTTCAAAAATTTCATGTTTACTATTTTTGTTTTAAGGAGAGATCAGCAGTTTTTTCTTTATGTAATTTTGTGTTAATAAAATGTATGGTGACTCATATTTTTTTTACTTTCATTTAAGGAGTATTACATTGTCTATTAAATACAATTTATTGCATTAACCTATCATTTTTAGTTTCCGAGATTTTTAACATTCTTTAAGTGACCCGGATTCATTGCTCTCGAGTGTATTTGGACCGACCCGGGATTGGAACCCAGGACCTCCAGCGCCGCAGGCGGTATCACTACCGACTACGCCACAGAGGCAGTTAAATCATGATTAACCCAAAAATCGGCCAAGTACGTGTCGGACTAGCGCACAGAGGGTTCCGTACCAAAAAAAGGCAAAAAAATCACTTTCGTTGTTTGAGAGCCTATATAAATACTTTAATTTTTCTGTTTTTAGTATTTGCTGTTACAGCGGGAACAGAAACAAAATAATCTGTGATAATTTCAGCTCTTTAGCTATCACCGTTCACAGAGATACAGCTTCATGACTGACAGACAGCAGACAGACAGACAGACTGACGAACGGCGAAGTCACATGACGGAACCCTATTCTATACTAATATTATAAAGAGGAAAGATTTGTTTTTTTGTTTTTTGTTTTCTTGTTTTTTTGTTTGTTTGTTTGTAACGAATAAGCTCCGAAACTACTGGACCGATTTGAAAAATTCTTTCACTGTTGGGAAGCCACACTCTTTGCGGTGAACAAAGGCTAAATTTTATTCCCGTATTCCCACGGGAACGGGAACTACGCGGGTGAAACCGCGTGACGTCTGCTAGTGATGTATAAAACTTTTCCTCCATAATGTACGGTATTACCTACAGTTTCAATCTTTTTGACATTGAAACACGCTCTACAAGTTAGACAAGTACATCATTTTATTTGCTTGTTTGGGATTGGTATTAATTTGGTATCAACAACCTTTTAAAGGACATTCGGAATATTATCATTATTATCAACTAAATGTCACAATATAAAGATCAAACATTTGTATCTCTTTTTTCGTAGCTGTGTGCAAATAGTAGTCAACTCATCTGTCAATCCCGGGTTCTTCAAGTAAAGCGTGAAGAGGCACGTCGAAGGGCCGCCAACTTGAGGACCACTGTCAGAAGTCTTGCAATCTGTGAGAGTGGCCCCCAATCGCTAGTCGCGCCATAGCTTTCCATCAGGCTGGCGACGTCAATTTGGAGAGCTTAATATTTAAAAAAATGTTTCTTCCAACTTACCATTTTATAAAGTTGATTAATATTAGACTCTAAATCATCTGGTCCGTCTTCTAAAAGTCCAATCTTTCTCAAGTGTTTAGGTGTTGACACGGATAAGGAGATGACATCACCAACAGCCTCATGGAAACCTGAAACATAATTTATTTTAAATTTCTACTATTGACACTATGCATAAAAGCCGTCAAATTTATGAAGACAAAAGGGGCTAATCTCGGTTCTTATAAAAAAACTTTTCAATTTGAGTGGCTGTATCAAATACTATCGTAGATATCGTATGAATTCGCAACAATTTTCATTATTTTCTCTATACTATGTGTTTAGATGGCCATGTGCTTTCTTCTTTAAGGCATGATGGTGTCAAAGCGTAATCACTTATCCGTTATGAGCCTTAAATTAAGCCTAAAAGGTCACCTTAACAATAAAACAAAAAACTATTTAAATTTTAGTGATTGAGAAGATTTGGACAAAGAATCTCTATAAGTGTAGCTGATAGGAGCTCAATCATCATACTCACCAGGATTAGCACCTCGTCGGTAGATGACAGGTAAATCTTTGTACTGCAGGTAGTACTGGACGTGACCCATCTCGTGGTGCGTCGTCTTGAAGAAGGCATCCGTGATGTCTGTGCATTGCTTGATTCTGTCAAAGTAGGAAAGTAATGCAATAAATAATTTGAAAAATTTCATATAGTGCCGTCTAGCCCAAATTAAGCTAACCACAGCCCAGAGAGACTAGATACTTGAGTCTCATTCATGGCGTCCAGATGCTCTTGCGCGCATGAGTAAACACGGGCGTAAAACGCCTCTTCTGGGTTGGAGGTAACTCTCGCTTGTGTTTCACGTATAATGCGTCAAGTAATGGGAGCAAAAATAATAACAATTACTTTGTTGTAATAGAAAAATAGATGGAAAAGACCAATGAACAAATATACAGACCACATCAACGTTCTCGTCACACAAAGAAATGAACCCTTGTTGGATAGTGAACCCACGATCACCAGTTAGCCAGGCACTCTTACCATTGGACCAAGAGGCCAGTCAAATATAATTTTCTGACTATAGAAAATGTTAAAGTGAATCAGAAAAGCAAACCCTAGAAAGAGTCAGGGCATATTGGATGCAGCGAGATTCACATGGAAATTATATTTTCCATACTACTTACCTAAAATCTTCTCCATCATAGAAGTCCCAGGCTGAAGCATGGCAGACCAAATCCCGTCCATCGTCGGGTTTCTCAATGATGGAGCGCTCCCAGAACAAATCAGGCATTGGAGCTAAATTCAGAGAGGTGAAGAATTCTTCCGCTGTCTTGAACATCTTGAGTGGTGTATATTTCTAGAAGAATAGAAACCACTTTTTAAAGTAACTAAGACTGAATGATGGAACCAATTATAAACCGTGGGACTAAACTTAAAATTTGATTTATCTTTGTTCATACCCTATGGACAACATTAAGCTTCACAACGTTACATTAATTTCACCCGTGTGTAAACGGAGTATTGCACATTATCAAAAACCTGACAGGTAGACCCACTCTTCCTATACTAGGTACATCTCTTGCCTTGGAGATTTCAAAGTGTTATTCCTCCTTTACAATAAGCCGAGGTTACCCTTGACTACTGTGCGTTAGGATTGGCGGATTGTGGCACCTCCTCCCCCTTCCCTCTTTTATGATCGATTTGTTACCAGACTCACTAAGAAACATTTTTTTTACACCCACCACAATCTTCGTTGGAGGTGAAAGAATTACAACATTAAAATAATCTCACCTGATCTACAAGGGCTGCTGTGATATCAACTTCTGGTTTGTCAGGGTACGGCCTGCTGAACTTCTCCAAGTTGCTCCAGGTCTGAGCCCAAATGTTACCTGTTGATAATTGAAGAATTAATCTAGTAGATACTAGGTATTTATGGAGAATAGCATAAAATGAAGTGTCTATTTGTATGTCCAAATAATAGCATGCAAAACACCGTGAATTAAGATGCTAACACAAAAAAAAAGGTATTTCTGTAAGGCCTTTCTGTAAGTTCTGGGTAATTTTAAAGAATAACAATACAGATTTCAACAGAAAGTTCATTGACGGAAGCCTGATATTGTAGGGAAGAGCTTAAGCCTTCTTTTATTTTACACAAAGAATTGCATCAAAGAAATAAATTGGAACACGGGCAATATAACAAATGATGATGATTATAATTTCGTTAAATAATATAAAGTCTATTACATGTGGCTCGAAGTTCACGCGTACTAAGTCGTCAGCACTTAGACCATATATCACGGGACTAGCCTTTGCGAACCACCGCATACAAAAATATTCTGCTAGTTTTCATAGCGGGTGAAGGGGAAAACACAAAGACATTCAAAATTTCATTATATTTAAAAATGTATTAATCGACAAACGCGTAATGGCTGTTGTGTGTTAATTTTTATAGTACAGTCAACTACAATGAAATGTACTAGTTTAATCATATAAAATGATGTACTGATGTACAGTGCTTTTTATAAAGCCTAAAGACCAAATGGTCTATTGGCTTGGCAGAAAACAATGCATAAGTAAGGCGCATCCTGTGGTTAGATGATCTAAGCGTCAGCAGTACCCACTACGAATCATAGTAGGGTCTTGTATGCACCCAGAACTTTACACGAACATAAAATGGCAAATCACTCCAAGATATTGACTGAGATGTAAACATTTCTAAACACTGTTCTTCTATCAAATATTAACGAAAAACCTTAAAAATTAACATTACACACTTACCCAACAAATGCGCAGGGATGGGTCCTCGAGCAGAAACCACCTTCTCGCCATAGATCTGTCGTAGAAGCCTCCTCACATAGGCGTGTATTTGTTGGTACAGAGGCTTGATCTCAGCCCAGAGGTCTGCAAACTGTTGTTCTGTGTCCGCTTCCTCGTATTCTCCCAGCCACCACTCAGCCACATTGTCGTAACCTGTATTTCAATACTATGCTTTCAGTATAAAAAAAACCGGTCAAGTGCGAGTTGAACTCGCGTACATAAATACAAAAATCACGTTTTTTGTATGGGAGCCCCCCTTACACCTCCCCTTTTTTCTGTATTTGTTGTTATAGCGGCAACAGAAATACATCAACTGACAAAATTTCTGCTCTACAGCTATCACGGTTTCTGAGAAATAGGCTCGTGACATTTGCTCCATGCTCGTGACAGACAGACAGACAGACGGACGGACAGTGAAGTCTCATGAATAGGGTGTTCCTGTTTTTACCCTTTGGGTACGGAACCCCAAGAACTTAGGTTGCATTTAGGAGACGGGAATACTTTCTTAGAAAGTTTTTATGAGTATTAGATTTAGGGAATTGAAACTCTATTAACTAGGCCATAAGATACCCACAGCTCCACCCACGTGGAATTCAGTTCCCCATGGAAATGCATTCTAGGAATACATAAATACATACAGTTATGGTCACGCCTTTATCCTCGAAGAGGTGGATGCAAGTTCTGTGCTTGTTACCTTTAGAGTGTGAAAGTGTAACAAACACACCTTTGCATACGGCTTTCTTCCGCGCACGTTTCCTTAGCTTGTGGAATAAAAAATAATTTTCTTTCTTTCTTTCTTCTTTTCTTTAAATGATCTTCCTGCCCGGTTTTCCCGAACGCCTACAGTATGGGGTTCTTCAAAAGGGGTCTTAGACGGTTTTTTAGGCTCCGGTGTTGCAAACGTCCATATGCTGCGGTGACTTAAATCTGGTAGGCCGTGTGCTTGTCTGCCACCTTAGTGGTATAAAAAACACCCAACATCATCCCACACTTTGTAATATTAGTAGGATACCAACCATTCAACTTAGCAGCTTCGTTGTACATCATGACGTACTCAGTAAAGTTGCCCCTTGAGACTGCTCCAGCAGCTTTGTGCCATTCCAGCCAAGTGTACTTCAGTTCTTCAGCGTTGTTGCTTGAGGCAAAAACCCTGGTAACCTCTGAAACAAATTATCTTCAGTTAGTGTGTATTGAATACTTCCTTTCGATTGATTTTAGATGATTGAGTTGAACTGAGTTTGGGAGTGGTCGATATAGACTACCCGGTCGATTGCAAAAATAATAAAGGTAGGCTGCAGACTCTATTACCGTTTTGAAATAGACAAGAACAAAACGTGGTAACGTGCTGTAAAAATTTTAAAATAACCAATACCCACCCCGATGCTGATGAATTAACATGCCGTCCAAAGAATGATGGTGTATATACAGAACACAGTGATAACATGGCTCCGATCACTTCAACCCTCTTCGAAAAATCGAATGACAAGCAAAATAAACTAGGAGAGCATGTTTGATGTGAGCTATGAATATAATTTTAATGAAGTCTAATATTTGAGGCAGAAACACTGAAACACACAGGTATCCACAAATATTTTACATTATGTAGAACTTCGATTAAGATATGACCTGGAAACACAACGTAATGTGAACGAACAACCCATTACCATTAAACTATGTAGCCTTCACAATCTTACCTGGCTCCACATGCAGATCACACTTTGTCCTATCATTGAAATCACAAATGGTAGCCGTAGCATAATTAGTCTTCATATTACTGATAGCAGAAAGCAATCTCTCGTTCAAATCCTCTGGAAGAGCTGCTGTACCAAGAACTGAGTATTTCTCGAACATTCTTCTCAGATCAGGGTCTTCGTATTCCCGCCATAAATAGCTCATAGTTTCTTTCCAATTTTCTTTCTGTTGCTCAGCTATTTCCAGCGACACTTGTAACTGAAAGGAAGTGCAATATATTGCTTAAGCCAAATCATTATAATATTACTTTACAGGGCAAACGGAAAAGAGTACGAACACTTTGTATAATCTCCATCTTAGTATCTTCTCTATAGCTTTTAGTCCGTTTTTACTATGACTTGACTATTTATTTTCGACATTTTGGGAGCAACTGCCGTCTGAGCTCCAAACCCTGATAGGTCTCCTACGTTTTTTGCTTCTCCAGTAGCAGATGCACCACTTGACCTTGACGTCCTGACCCGCAAGATCTCTTCGGCCCTTGAGATCTTGTTATGGCCCCAAGCACCCTAACCTTGAAAAAATCAACCGCATCAGCTTCACAAAAAGCATCAGAAAACCGGTTTGGAGCTCCACCGCCTATCTTTCCGAGACTAATCGGATAGGTAGGGACAGTTTGGTTTTAGTCAGTTCCAGACTAGAGTTTCCTCGCCTAGAAAAAAACTATGTACAACACAAGTCATAACGTCGTTATAACTTGTGTTCGTCAATCTTACTTTGACATTTTCATTATATTTCGTAATATTGCTATCGTAGTTCCAAGACGCTATCGCACTCCTGGTCCTCAGTTTAGAAGATATTTCATCCAAGTGTCTCATATACTCCCGGCCGGCAGCTTCCTCGGCAGCCCTTTCTGCCGCCAGTCCTTTGGCAGCTACCACGAAGACAGAGGCAATGGCGCCTACTAAGGCTAGTTCTCCTACGATCTTCATGATCATCTGAAATATCAAGAAGTTTAGTTTTGAAGAACAAGGTGGACTCGAAACTCGAGTCGAGACCAATTTATTTATTTATTTCTAGTATTTCAATATTTGTGAACAATAACAACATGATCTAGCCCAAATTAAGCTAATATTACCTAGCTTGTGCTATGGGATCTAGACGACTGATATCTTTAACGAATTCAGATTCGAAATTTACAAAGGTGGACCTTTTTCTAGCCTAAATAAGGCAAAAAAGGTTCCTTCTGCCAAGAGCTCTGGGTAGTTTACATATTTATGTAGGTAAAACTCATACACATCACACATGGAAGAGCCTCATACAATAAACCAGTTTTATTTTATTATTTATCAACAAAATTATACTCATTTATGTAGTAAATAATAAAATAAAACACGAAAACCTAAGTAGTATATGGTTCTGTCTGATATTTTTTCAATTTCGTTTTAATTTATTCAGAAATATCCATAACCATTTCAAGAACCACTGAAGTCTACTGATTCCCGCGCTTTTACAAACTGCAATGGCTGTAGATGTAGATATAAATAGCAATATTTAGTACATCAAACTGCACAAAACAACATGTCAAGGCGATGATTCAAAGTTAACAAATCTGATTTTACAATTTTGTTCTAAGCGAAAAAAATATTAAGACATTGACATTGAATAATCAGGTTTATTGATCTAAAAAGAATTCATTGCAACGAATTAGCTTCTGTTCTATACTGCGACTCGGCATTGCGTTTAGAACGTAGTCAAGATATTCTTCTCTCTGCAGGACAGTTAAGTCTATATCTATACTAATACTAGCTGAAGCCCGCAGCTTCGCCCGCGTAAAATTTGTTCCCGCGGGAACTTATTCCCGGGATAAAAAGTAGCATATGCGTTATTCCAGACTATAATGTATCGCTGTACCAAATTTCAGCCCGATCCGTTCAGCGGTTTGAGCGTGAAAGAGTAACAAACATCCACACTCACAAACTTTCGCATTTATAATATTAATGACTAGCGGACGTCACGCGGTTTCACCCGCGTAGTTCCCGTTCCCGTGGGAATACGGGAATAAAATATAGCCTATGTTCACCGCAAAGAGTTTAGCTTCCCAACAGTGAAAGAATTTTTCAAATCGGTCCAGTAGTTTCGGAGCCTATTCGTTACAAACAAACAAACAAAAAAACAAATAAACAAATCTTTCCTCTTTATAATATTAGTATAGATAGCATAGATTATAAAGAGGAAAGATTTCATTGTTTGCTTGTTTGCATCAAAGAGGCTCCGAAACTGCTGAACCGATTTGAAAAATTCTTTCATTGTTGAGAAGCTACACTATCCGTGGTGAACATAGGCTATATTTTATACCCGTATTCCCACGGGAATGGGAACTACGTGGATGAAACCACATGACGTCCGCTAGTCACACATTCTTACAGACACCAAAGCAGCCTAGGTGAGGCCGCAGTGGTAGCCGTAGGTCTGTTAGGAGTCCTGGGGTATCCTTCCGAGGACTTACCGGGGCTCCCAACCGTAGGCTGTTGGGCAGGATACGTGAGGTTTTTTAGTCGGTAGAAGTCCGGCATAGCATCCATCAGGATTTTCCCTCACGTAAAAAACAAAACCCATAGCAGAGATCCAAACAGAGACTTACGACTTGTGTGTGTGTAGACCAAAAATTACAAAAAAGTCGCGACTATTCCCGCATAGCGACGAGTCATTAAATTAAATTGAAGGCCCTTATTAATTAATATTAATCTTACATTTTGAATATATAGGCCCTTAAACTAAATTGATTAAATTAAATTCGAGAGCGACTTAAAAAAATTCAACTTCAGGTGCAACCTTCCTACCTATTATGAGAGACCAAAGAGAATTGTTGAAATATGGACGTATGTTAATCTTATTCTGACTCCCTGGGCATAAAGCGTGACTTAATACACACACTGATATTCAAATGAAAACAAATATATTTTTGTTGTCATGTCCGTATATACATTTGCTACGTGCTATCTACATTGTTGGTTGCTATAACTTTATTAATTACTTAAGGCTGCAATGTTCGACCTTGACAAATCCTAAGGCAATTCGAACGATTGCAGAGTACGCTTTTGACGGATTTTTTGAAGCGCTCGTGGCCCCGCGGACTCAGTGTTCCGTAAAACGATCACTGCAGTAAGCAACATTTACTATGGCCGGATATGGATGGGTGACCACCACGTGGACCACTTTGTGACATTTATTTACGAGCGTTTCCGTGCTTCGGAAGGCACGATAAGCCGTTGGTCCCGGTTGTCAGTAAAATGACAGTCGTTAAGCCAAGTTGAAGGCCTTACGGGCGCCTTGAAAAATTTCAACTGTGGGTCGTCACAACCTGCGCCGGGTCGGCAGCGCGTGTGTAGCGCCTCTGGTGTTGCAAACGTCTATAGGCTACGGTTACCAACCTTCCGGTGGGCCGGAAGCTTGTCTGCCACCTAAGTAGTATAAAAAAAATCATTCAATTTTAACACATTTGAATACTGTTATAAAATCTGAGAGGTTTTAAGAAAAAATCTAGCCGTAAAATATTGTTCTAAAGACCTATATCTATTTTATGACAAGTTTTTACGAGAATTAAACTCATTTATTTAGATAAAAAAAGTACATTACTTGTTAAGATCTTTGCAATATTTCTCATTTTTCAAAAGCAATTTCGATCGAACAAAGTATTCCTAATCGTGTTTTGATACGTTAAAAAAGCAAGAGTATCTAATAAATTACAATAAGTAATATAGTTTTATCAGATCAAATCGAAGAATATTTCTTAGCATAAAGTTCACACCAAGATGAGTCTCTTTTGAACATACAACCCTTAATCACTACCATTTATTACTTAATCACTACAATAATAGGAAGGCTACTACACTAAACAACGTAAAATGACGCAATGAATATTAAGAACGTCATAAAAAATTAAACGTAACGGACTTAACACTGAAGGCTTTGATAACTGATTATGAAGTTAAGATTATTTTTGAAAAGCAATTAGTATGCTAGCTAATCATTAATCATAATATTAAATATGGAAAAAGAATTTGTTTCGAGCAGGATTCGAACATACATCTTCTCGCATTCCGTGCAAGATGCTTAACCACTTAGCCACCGAAACCTACTCGCAACCAACCAAATTTTTCACCTTATATACGTCTTGGGGCGACGTAGGTACCATCTACCGGTACTTTTTAGAAAGTTACACAGCACGAATGTATAGAATTGCATCTATATTTATTCGATTTGATGATGATGAAACCAGCCCGAACATTAAGATTATTTTTGAAAAGTAATTAGTATGCTAACTGATCATAAATTTTAAACATGGAAAAAGAATTGGCTGAAGGCTTTGATAACTGAATATGAAGTTTTTGATTATCACGAATAGAACAAAAGCTTATAACTTACAAAAAGAACTTTCTTAGTTGTCTGGCTAAAATATCCACAAGGCATTTTGAACGAAAAATTGTCTAAAACACACACAGAACTTACTTGAACTTACTATCTACTGAAACTCTGTGTCCACTGCTAAAAACATTAATTATCATGCAAATGAATTAGTGGCTTGTCATTGGTAGTATT
The DNA here is from genome assembly GCA_933228765.1 of Miltochrista miniata. NCBI lineage: Eukaryota > Metazoa > Arthropoda > Insecta > Lepidoptera > Erebidae > Miltochrista > Miltochrista miniata. Next base: position 35,298,517 of record OW121758.1, on the reverse strand, counting down.
TCAAACCTTTTGTGTCATAAGAAAATTGGCTTCGGACAAAATAGATGAAGTGTTTCATGCTACAAGTTGCCATCCACACTTAAATATTGTTCCAATATTTAAGCAAGTGTTGAAATAACTGAAAAAACTCTTAGAAGTTTCCAAAAATAATCAGGCCGTTATGACACTTGAGAAAGCGCCAACTTGCCATTAAACAATCCGTTGATTGACGAGAATTTCCTTTGGTGGATATGGGAGTCCACAAAAGTGAGTGGTCTCTATTAAAAATGTTAAAAGTATTACTTTTTTCGACTCATGAGTGAAGGTAGGACAGTATCAAACTTTCGGAAAATTACATAATAACAGATAATTATTTCGATGTGAAAATAATATAGGTACTAGGAAAGAAATCTAATATATAAAATTCTCGTGTCACAGTTTTCGTTGCCATACTCCTCCGAAACGGCTTGACCGATTCTCATGAAATTTTGTGAGCCTATTGAGGTCTGAGAATCGGCCAACATTTATTTTTCATACCCCTAAGTGACCGGGAACAACATTCCATCTAATATATAAAATTCTCGTGTCACAGTTTTCGTTGCCATACTCCTCCGAAACGGCTTGACCGATTCTTATGAAATTTTGTGAGCATATTGAGGTCTGAGAATCGGCCAACATTTATTTTTCATAGCCCTAAGTGACCGGGAACAACATTCCATCTAATATATAAAATTCTCGTGTCACAGTTTTCGTTGCCATACTCCTCCGAAACGGCTTGACCGATTCTCATGAAATTTTGTGAGCATATTGAGTAGGTCTGAGAATCGGCCAACATCTATTTTTCGGTGTTGTGTTGATGTTTGTAAGTGACCGGGAACAACATTACACGCGGGCGGAGCCGCGGGCAGCAGCTAGTAACTTATAACTATTGTCATCGTTAATAATATAAAGGATTGATCTGGTAGACATAAATTTACATGAAAAAATAATGTGAATAAGTAATATTTTTAATTTTCTCTCATAAGGGTTCTATTAATGCATGGAGATGACTTAAGGCTTTCTAAATTTCAATGGGTGGTCCCTTGTTGCGCTTAAGTGTTCCATTTTTTTTTCCTTTTTTTTTACTTCGTCTGTACCACATACATCGTCCTTCACATCTATTAGTAGTTAGACACTCTACAATATTTACCTATACAACCGTAGCAAACTTTGTTGTGTCGAAATGTGTGATGATTTTACATAATTTGGTTTGTATACGTCATTAGAAGAAGTACATTTCATTCAGCACGTAACAATTGTGAAGTACTACGAAGTAAAGTACTACTGCTCGAAATATTACTTGACGCCATAAAAGATTATAGTGAAAACGTAGCCGGAATAATACTGACCAAAGTAAAATAAACCTGAACCGAAGTAAGTTGGTGCTTCAAAGGCTCTCCTAAACCAATTCAAAAAAGTCTTTCACTGTTGGGAAGCTGCACTATTCCCGGTGAACATAGGCTATATTTTATTCCCGTATTCCCATGGGAACGGAAGCGCGTGACGTCGCTAGTTTTTAATATAACAAGATTACTCAACATGAAAACAGTATTATTTTTGTTTCGCTTGAAACAGTTAACCATACTAAAACCATCGTAAAGCAATATATTTCATATGAAGGCCGTTCAGCCAACACTGAATTGATTAGCCACCCTTGTATATGAGCAACCGACAAATTTCGAAACGCGTGTTTCGATGGTTTTGAAAAGTCAAAAGTAGAACTCAAGAAATTTAGACGAGAAATGCTGCCTAACATCTGGACCATCTAATATCGGAACTGAGACAATGCAACCTTAGACTTTACTATAACCGTACTACCAGTTCGCTCTAACTTTGCCGCTGGCGTAGAGGCGTATACCCGAATTGACAGACATTGACGAATTGACAGTAGCTAATGTCACTTCGTCATAGAAAATAAGCAACATTGTATGAAGAAGTGACATTAGTTGCTGTCAATGTACTTCGTCTAATTAAAAATTCGACTTTAGTATGGAGCTGAGCGGCAAAGTTAGAGCAAACGAGCAGTATTGTCAAGACCGAGATCCATCACAACACTAAAGTAAATTACGTAAACTAAAACAGCAAGTGACAAACCCACCACATTAAGCTTGGAGTATCCCAGGAAACCCAGAAATACATCACAACTCCGTCAGAGGTAGTCGACATTAACAGCAGAGTAAATAAGTTAAAACAACATTGGGCTAGACATATTTGTCAAAGAACAGAAGACTGATAGATAAAACGAAATCTGGAGAAATGGCCGCGCTTTAGCAGTGGTAATGTACGCTTCCAGTCGGATACACTGATGACCTAGAATGAGTCCTAGGTAGAGTCTGGATGAGGAAGGCACAAGACAGAGTGTAACGGTGAAAATTGGTAGAGGACTAAGTTCAGCAGTTTTGCCATCTAGCGGTGTTAGTTTTTGCAAACTCTCTACAATAGGTATCTATTATACAGATACTTTTATCGATAGCGTAGGTGTACCATTTGGCGTGGGCACAACAGCGACAGGTCCTCGTAGTGGGTCTGGGCGTGGACACTCTCTCGCTTGAGGCCATGGTGCGAGCCATGCTCTCCAGCGGGAGTAAGTGGGACTGCGCCGCCTCTTTCTGCGAGCAGGTCATGCTCGCGAAGGAGGCGGCGGGCCGGGTGCGGGAGAGAACTCTTCCACCCGAGTTCCGCAGTCGGCGCCCTGGGCGCCGCCGACGTGTCTTCGCCGAGGACTATCGGCCTCCATGACCGGGGGTCTGAGGACGGTGAGAGGGCCGCTCACCGTCCTTACAGAAGCAGGCCCATGACGGCAGCGTGACGTGAGCACTCACGCACGCCCCCCCTTAGAAGCGGGGTCACACCCGAAATCCCCCATAGACGCGGGATTGCACCCGAACCACCCCCTGGGCGAGGCCGCATTGGCGGCCGTAGGTCTGTTGGGAGTCAAGGGACATCCTTCCTGAGGGCTTACCCGGGGCTCTCAACCATAGGCTGTTGGGCGGTACGTGAGGTTTTTTAGTCGGTAAGAGTCCGGCATAGCATCCTACGAGGATTTTCCCTCACGTTAAAAAAAAAAAAAAAAAAAAAAAAAAGCGTAGGTGTACCATTCAACACTATTTTACTCACACATAGATCTTTCATTTTTGGTATCGTCTTCTGTCTGACACTGTTCATATTGTACACTAGCTGACCCCGCAACTTCGTTTACGTCACATAAGGTGTATGAAAGGAGAGGTATTTCTTCATCAGACTCAACAAGCAGCGTGTGAAACTGCCCTGTTTGCTTAATCATAAAAGAGCTTAAAGATTCAATCATTAAGTTCTTTTATGATTAAGCCAACACGCCAGTTTAGATTTACGTATACTCACATTCAAAGAAACCCCTACAATTAAAATTTTCAAAATATCTGATTCTTAAAAGTGTTATAACTTTTTTATTTATAAACCGATCAACATGAAATAAACGCTAAATGTTAAGTGGAGCAAACCTCAACACAATAAAAAAACGCATTGCAATCGGTTTAGCGGTTACTGAGATTAGCGAGCACAACCGTACAGACAAACAGATGTACAGATATACAGACATACAAACAAACAGACAAAAATTCTAAAAATCATTGTTTTGGGTTCTATTGCGTTCATAAAGCCCCCCTATAATATTTTTTCTTAGTTATCTTCTATGTACAGACAGCGACCTGTTACCATTTTATTATATGTATTGATTCTAAATCTAGTTACACTGCCCCTTTTCACTACTGTCTCATAGCCCAGGGCAATAGACATCAGAACCATACCAACACCTCGAGGAAAACAGCCTCTTCTTGATGCACACCGCCTTCAAGGGACCGTAACTGTTGAAGTGCGGGCGTATTGCCCTTTGAAGAGGTAAGCCTGTTTGTATGTAAGTAAAAACTTTTACACATATTCACGTAGGTCTTCGAAAGAGTTTGCTAAAACAAACTCCACTCTCGCATTTGACTTGTTGTATTTGGTCCCACATAATAGAAGACACAGAGGGGTTGTGGCTACGTGCTGTTGAAATCCGTTTGAAATGTAATACACATTTAACCCAGATACAATAGTTTGTTATATTAGAAACAGCACTGCATACTAAATTGTAGTTCAAGTGCGGTGACATAACGAATTCAATTGAACTCACCGGTTATGACTGCTTGCGCCGACGCACGTCTGTGTACTGATCGTAATAGAATGAACTGCACATAGTTATCGTTCTCCCCAATACTAATCCAACTCTTCAAGATTATGTCTATCCTTATAAAAGTAAGTGGCTGTCATAATCTATAACAATGTTAGGTATACACATTTGCAAACGATGTAGTGATCACTAATACCTATTTTTTTTTAACGTTTGTCATTACCGCATAAAATTTACAAACCATTTTAAAGCTTTACCGCTTAATCAATTGCCAGGAAATGAAAATGGGACCAATTGGACACTATAATTAAATCAATCATTCAAATCAGTGTACGACAGTTCACTGCTGTACCTACGTTAATTGGGAGAGGTTTACGCCTCTCCCAATTAACGCCCCAACACATGGTTTTGTACCTTCCGTATCCAGTCCCTGCCTGCAGCCTTCCTACGCCAAGTTTATGAAGTCGCGGCCTCCACTTTAGAACTCATTTGCTCCATCGCCATCGGTCATCGGTTCATCTACTGATATGGCTTGCCTGTCATCGCCTCTGCAGTCTATGTCGACCACTCAAGTTCTTTGACGGATGGCATCGTTTCAGATTTTATCCCTCAGATATCTCTGCATGCCCCAACCATGCTCACTGTGCATCTTTAAGGGCATGAACTGACCTCACCGTTACCACATAACTGTCCACGTCTCGGTGCCATAGACACTTTAAGTTTACAACCGAACATACAATCTTCAAATAGGTTCATAACCAACTAAGCAAAGGGTAACCAACAAAGAAATCTATCAACCAACCAATTCAGCCTAATAGCAGTCCATTGCTGAACATAAGCCTCTTCTAAATTTCGCCACAACAAACAAAAAAATATAATACAGTATCTCCATTTCTTTCTAATCGGTTGAAAATCGAAAAAAAATGAATGTCACGGCCCCTCTATCCACCACGTACAGCTCGCGCTAAATATCTTTGCGTCTCTGAAATTTGTTCGTTTGCGCCGCAATTTTGCAATAATACTTTTCAGAGGAAGAATTACTGCTGAGGTGGTAGAGGCACCCCTCCTGCCTCAGCTGCGCAGTAGTTTCCCCAGTGAAACCTATTATTGCATAATTGAGGCGCGAACGAACGAACTTCATAGACGCAAAGTTATTTGGCGCGTGCTGTATTTATCGTACTTAGTGCATAGAGGGGCCGTGACCTTTTTTGGATCTTTGTGACTTAGCACAGATGCTATTACCTATTTTTTATAAAATATTATTGTTTATGCAATTCTTAGACACGCTACGCAACTTATGTATTACTAGTTGTTGCCTGCGACTTCGTAAGCTGTATTTTATATGTGATTCTTTAGATTGATATAATCTTTTTTATTCATGAACCGATTGACATAAAAAAAAACACTAAATGTTAAGTGTAGTAAACCGCAAAGCAATAAAGAAAACCGCATTGCAACCGGTTGAGCGGTTACTGTGATTAGCGTGCACACAAACGTACAGACAAGCAGACAGTTACGATTTTATTATATGTATTGATATTGATGAAGATATTGATGATGATTGCTGATGTACCTGACATAATTGGTTAGCACTGTGTAGAAAACAGGAATGTACCTAATTGATTCATAAATAGAGGTACATAATCAAAATTTAATAATAATTAAGTTGAATATAGTTTTGAACCAAGTGCCTACAGTATGGGGTTCTTCAAAACGGGATCTTAGAAGGTTCTTCAAGGGTAAGCCGCGCGAATATAGCGTCCCTGGTGTTGCAAATGTTCATTGGCAACGGTGACCACTTTCCAGGTAGACCGAAAGCTTGTGTGCCACCGTAGAGCTATAAAAAAGATTACCGGTACCTACCCTGAAGGGCTGGTTTTTCAACTAAAAACTACAGTTTACAGTTTTATTTTAAATTTAAAACAATTACAATATATCAATTTATTTTCTGCTATCACGATACATGAACTAATCATTATGACGAAATCACAGAGCATCGCGCGCCTTTACAGAGTTTGCGTTGCTCTATGGACGAAATAAAACTTTAAACCATCTTTGAAAATATCAAGATGTCATAATAATCCTATGTCACAAATATACCTACACTCTTTTAGATACGTTATCGTTTGATCAGAAATTATCTTTTATCAGAATAGATATACATCATGAGAAAGTTAGTTATCAAACAAATTGTATCCCATCATCCTGTCCTAAGTAGATTTCTAAATTACAGTGTTTATATTCGACCAAGTAATATTATAGACGGGCCCATCCATACATTAGTTTTGTTTGAAGACGTTAAAGTGAGCGCATGCTATGCATGCAACTTTCTCGTACGTAGTCGATGTTATTGTTCCGAAGGTGAAACACGTGTGGCAAGATAAGATTTTACGCAAGATACCTTCATCCTACTAATATTATAAATGTGAAAGTTTGTGAAGATGTTTGGATGTTTGGATGTTTGTTACTCAATCACGCTCTAACGGCTGAATGGATCTGTCTGAAATTTGGTACAGGGGTAGAGTATAGTCCGGAATAACACATAGGCTACTTTTTATCCCGGAAAATGTTCAGGAACGGGAACCAAACTTCACGCGGGCGAAGCCGCGCGCATCAAGCTAGTGTGTGATAAAAAAACACTACCCTAAATTCGAAAAAGAATGTATGTGTGCATGTCGTGTCGTTGCTACAATATAATTGTGTGTGAACTAGTCTCACTTTTTGAGTTCGTAATGTATGACGTGGACCTTTTTTTTTATACCACTAAGGTGGCAGACAAGCATACGGCCCACCAGAAGGACCGGTGGTCACCGCAGCCTATGAACGTTTGCAACACCAGAGGTGCCACACTCGCGCTGCCGACCCTGTAAAAACCTTCTAAGACCCCTTTTGAAGAACCCCATACTGTAGGCGTTTGGGAAAACCGAGGCAGGGAGGTCATTCCACAACCTAAGCGTGCGCGGAAGAAAACACCTATCGGATCTAACCGTGCTGGAACGCACCGGACGCAGAGTGTGAGGATGAACTCCCTGTCTGTGGCGAGCGGTGCGATGATAGAACGTAGCCGTGGGCATCATATCAAACAATTCCTCAGAGCACATACCATTGTACAGGCGGTAGAACACGCATAAGGAGGCAAAGTCTCTCCTGTCGCGAAGAGGTTCCATACCAGCTGTAGGTACAGGATCGTTGACAATTCTTACAGCTCGTCTTTGCACCGAGTCAAATGGACGAAGCTGATATTCAGGTGCTCCCGCCCAGAGGTGACAGCAGTACTCCATATGCGGCCGCACTTGCGACTTATAGAGAAGCAGTGTTTGCGCCGCAGTGAAGTACCGCCGCGCCCTGTTGAGCACACCTAGCTTCTTGGACGCCAGCTTAGCCTTGTCCTCCAAATGACTACGGAACTGAACGTCACTGGAGATGTCAACGCCAAGGATCCCTATACTTTTGGAGATGGAAAGAGATGTGCCCTGAAATTGCGGCGCTACAGTAATTGGGGATTGCTTAGCGGTGAAATAACACGCTTGTGTCTTGGAAGGGTTGAACTGGACAAGATTTTGTCCACCCCAATCGGACACTCTAGTAAGAGTAGCCTCGATTTCAGACACAACCTGTTCACGATTTTCCTCCACTGGGTCCCGGGAGATACCGGGGCGGCTCGTGTAACAAGTGTCCCCCGTACTGTCGTCCGCATAACAATGAATGCCGTCAATAGACAACATGTCATTGATATGCAGCAGAAACAGAGTAGGGGACAACACTGAGCATTGCGGTACTCCAGCGTTTATGGCCATGCAGTCTGAACAGCTGCCGTCAACGACGGCCCTGATGCTTCTACCGGCCAAGAAGCTGGACACCCATCCGCATAATCTCTCGGGTAGTCCATATGAGGGCAATTTCGGTAGAAGACCACGGTGCCAGACCCGGTAAAAGGCTTTAGAGATGTCGAGGCTCACTGCTAGAGCCTCACCCTTACTCTCGATAGCCGCCGCCCATCGGTGTGTTAGGTACACAAGAAGATCGCCCGTCGAGCGACCGTGACGGAAACCGTACTGCCGGTCGCTGAGCAGGTCGTGTTCCTCAAGGTACCCCAGGAGCTGTGTATTAATTACACGCTCCATCACCTTGGATAAAAGGGAGGTGACGGCTATAGGCCTGTAATTGGCCGGGTCGGTCCTGTCACCCTTCTTGGGTACAGGATGTACATACGCGATCTTCCACGACGCCGGGACTTGTTGCATGGAATAGGAAAGTGTGAAAAGACGTGTAAGTACCGGACACAACTCTGGACCACCATGCTTAAGTAACACCGCGGGAATGCCGTCTGGCCCGCTCGACTTATGAACGTCCAGGGATTGAAGCTCCCGCCGGACATTCCGCTGTGTAAATTAAACTTCCGGCATGGAAGTGCCACAACTCGGAAGTTAGAGTTAGAGTTAGAGGCAAAGAGATTACCCAAAAAGTCGGCTTTCTCCTTGGCACTCTGGGCCAAACTACCGTCGGGTTTAAGCAAGGGTGGTAATCCTGACCGACAGAAGTTTCCCTCGGCAGCTTTGGCAAGCAACCAAAATTCACGACTTCCTGAGGGGTAGCCTGCTAGCCGTTCGCCAATTCTGCCGACGAAATTGAACTTGGCCTTGACAATTTGCTCTTTTACTGGACCTCGAGGCGGCATTTAATTTGCGTTTCACCTCAGAGATGTTTGGATCTGAATTTGCACGAGCCGTGGTCCAAGCTCTGTAGGCTGATTCTATCTGCATTAGAGCTTCTCTGCAGAGCCGATTGAACCACGGTGGCTTTTTTTCACCTACAGGGATCCAGCGGTTGGGAATGTAGCATTCCATACCCTCCAAGATCCCCTCAGCGACTGCTACAGCACAAGAATCCAGATCCTCTGAGGCAAAACAAAGCCGCCACCACGGGTACGACGCATAGAACTCTCGCAGTCCATCCCAGTCTGCTGACTTGTAGTGCCACACATGTCGCCACTCCTTGGGCCGAGGTGGTTCAGGCCTTGCGAGAGGCACATGCGTCCGAACGACACAGTGGTCCGACGATCCTAGCGGAGCATCCACTGAAACGTTGTATCCGTCCGGACGCGTTGTCAGCAGGAGATCCAGCAATGCACTATGCTCGTTCTCCTTGTCTGGTATCCTTGAATGGGATTTAACCAGCTGGGAGAACCCATAGGTCAAGGCAAATTCGTGAGCAGCTTTTCCCGCAAAGTCGGTGGTCCGGGAGCCCAACCAGTCAACATGATGACCGTTGAAATCTCCCAAAATCACTATCTCAGCGGAGGGACACTGCTCAATCACCCTGTCAGTCGATTGCTGCAGGTGGTCATAAAGGCGAAATGTGTCCGTATTACCGCTGTGAGACCTGTACACGCACGCGTAGATCCGGGTGTGGCCCCCGTAATCCACGCGCGCCCATAACGTAGACAGGCCCCTGTCTTCGAGGCTTGTAAGACGGCGACAGCGGACATCATCCCGGACGTACATACACACCCCGGCTTTCTGCCTGAAGTTGTACTCCAGCTTGTAGCCAGGGTACATTAAGTGGGATGTGTCTTTCGGGCATGAGATCTGCGTCTCCGTCAAAAAAAAAGGGTCGGCTTCGCAGTTTCAAGATGGTGGTGGACTACGTTGATGTTCGCGCGCATGCCTCTGATGTTGCAAAAGTCCACTTGAAGTGTGGACGCCGATGCCGCTCTGGATACCTTTTTATTTTTCTTTTTTACAGCCATGGTTGTTTTTTTTTTAAAAGGGGAATTAAGAAGGTTGAGGGGGCGCCTGTGTGCCGTTGGCGCAGGAGACTAAGCGAGGCTCCAACTCACCAAAGGCAGACAAAGGTAATGCGGAAGATTGGCACGGCGTACGGAAGGGCCCCCGGTCCCCCCCCAATGCAGTGGCCGCGTCCACTCCGGTATCCTCCTCCGGCACGACCACAGCACCAGGGACTTTACACAGGCTGCTGGTTCAGCCTCCTGGGGCGGAGATAAAGTGATCCCCAGGTTCGGGTCCCGTACAGCCTGCGGGCGGTCAGCGGTCAACCGTTTCACCGGGTCTCCCTGACCGCCGTACCAATACTCCGCGCCACTATCCGCCAATGGAGCCAGATAAGCCTCTGGTCTCACCGTCACCGGCACAAAGTCGCCCCAATGAGCTCTGGATCCCTGCTAACCGACGGAGAACATAACCCAACCTGAGTCAGGTTACTATTACCGCGGTCTTCTGCAGGGCGGAGGTACTGCCCCAGGCGGGCTGCTCAACGAACGGAGTACCGTTATGCTCTTCCTCCTAATGTGGGCTTTTTCGTTAATCCCTAAGATATTGAATCTTAGGGATCTGATTGAAGAAGCCACTACTGTACCCTCAGGGTGTAACGTTAGCTCCATGAGAAGTAACGCATGTCCCCTAAACCCCGAGGGATATAAACCTGACCTGTCTATACTATTACTTGGTCGAAGGCTCGTGGCCCCGCGGACTCAGTGTTCTGTAAACGATCACTGCAGTAAGGAACATTTACTATGGCCGGACATGGATGGGTGACCACCACGTGGACCACTTTGTGACATTTATTTACGAGCGTTTCCGTGCTTCGGAAGGCACGATAAGCCGTTGGTCCCGGTTGTCGGTAAAATGACAGTCGTTAAGCCAAGTTGAAGGCCTTTTTTTTTTTTATACCACTAGAGTGGCAGACAAGCATACGGCCCCACCAGATGTACCGGTGGTTACCGCAGCCTATGGACGTTTGCAACACCAGAGGCGCCACAATCGCGCTGCCGACTCTTTAGAAACCTTCCAAGTCCCCTTTTGAAGAACCTCAAAGCCTTACGGGCGGCTTGAAAAATTTCAACTGTGGGTCGTCACAACCTGCGCCCGGGTCGGCAACGCGTGTGTAGCGCCTCTGGTGTTGCAAACGTCTATAGGCTACGGTTACCAACCTTCCAGTGGGCCGTAAGCTTGTCTGCCACCTAAGTAGTATAAAAAAAAAAAAAAAAAAGAAGGTGTTTATGGAAATTATCGGTCATATAGTTTATTTTCCATGTCTGTGTGTCTTTTACCGGCCTTACTACGAAACCATACGTTGCCCAAGTCTGCCCAACTATCTGCCTATAAAAAAAACAATCTGCCCACGGCCGGGAGTCCCAGTAAGGTCTCGAAGGAATGTTCCGATAGCTATTACTTGCAGACTTAGGCCACCACCGCAGCCTCGTCTAGGCGTTTCGCCGTTATTCCACGTCTTTGGGGGTCTCAACAGTGACTACTATCGCAATGAAGTCGTACAAGCTAATCCCTACTAGTATTATAAATGCGAAAGTGACTCTGTTTGTCTGTCTACCTGTTACGCTTTCACGTCTAAACGGCTGGAGCCATTGAGATGAAATTTGGTATATAGATAGTTCGACCCTGGGAAGGACCTAGACTACTTTTTAACCGACTGCTCAAAAGGAGGGGTTATGACTTTACGCGATAACGACTTCTACGCGATTGAAGCCGCGGGGAACATCGAGCGGTAGAGCCAAAGGCACCATCTAGTACAAAAAATGTTTATTGGAAACCTACTTCTTTTTAACGTGAGGGAAAATCCATCATGGATGCTATGGACTCCTATCAACTAAAAAACCTCACGTAATGCCCAACAGCCTACAGTTGAGGGCCCCGGGTAAGCCTCGGAAGGATGTCCCAGGACTTCCAACAGACCTACGGCTACCACTGCGACCTCGCCTAGGAGGTGGTTCGGGTTCTATCCCGCGTCTTTGGGTACTCGTACTAGGACCCATGCATGCAGCTGTACGGCGTGTATTCTTTTTTTTCTTCTGATACGTCACTTTGTTTGTACTAGGTATGGGGTATAGGATGGTACAGCCAGTTGCGAGTGCACCGAGTGTTTTTCTCTTACGAGCGTACGTTAATTGGGAGAGGTTTACGCCTCTCCCAATTAACGCCCCAACACATGGTTTTGTACCTTCCGTATCCAGTCCCTGCCTGCAGCCTTCCTACGCCAAGTTTATGAAGTCGCGGCCTCCACTTTAGAACTCATTTGCTCCATCGCCATCGGTCATCGGTTCATCTACTGATATGGCTTGCCTGTCATCGCCTCTGCAGTCTATGTCGACCACTCAAGTTCTTTGACGGATGGCATCGTTTCAGATTTTATCCCTCAGATATCTCTGCATGCCCCAACCATGCTCACTGTGCATCTTTAAGGGCATGAACTGACCTCACCGTTACCACATAACTGTCCACGTCTCGGTGCCATAGACACTTTAAGTTTACAACCGAACATACAATCTTCAAATAGGTTCATAACCAACTAAGCAAAGGGTAACCAACAAAGAAATCTATCAACCAACCAATTCAGCCTAATAGCAGTCCATTGCTGAACATAAGCCTCTTCTAAATTTCGCCACAACAAACAAAAAAATATAATACAGTATCTCCATTTCTTTCTAATCGGTTGAAAATCGAAAAAAAATGAATGTCACGGCCCCTCTATCCACCACGTACAGCTCGCGCTAAATATCTTTGCGTCTCTGAAATTTGTTCGTTTGCGCCGCAATTTTGCAATAATACTTTTCAGAGGAAGAATTACTGCTGAGGTGGTAGAGGCACCCCTCCTGCCTCAGCTGCGCAGTAGTTTCCCCAGTGAAACCTATTATTGCATAATTGAGGCGCGAACGAACGAACTTCATAGACGCAAAGTTATTTGGCGCGTGCTGTATTTATCGTACTTAGTGCATAGAGGGGCCGTGACCTTTTTTGGATCTTTGTGACTTAGCACAGATGCTATTACCTATTTTTTATAAAATATTATTGTTTATGCAATTCTTAGACACGCTACGCAACTTATGTATTGCTAGTTGTTGCCTGCGACTTCGTAAGCTGTATTTTATATGTGATTCTTTAGATTGATATAATCTTTTTTATTCATGAACCGATTGACATAAAAAAAAACACTAAATGTTAAGTGTAGTAAACCGCAAAGCAATAAAGAAAACCGCATTGCAACCGGTTGAGCGGTTACTGTGATTAGCGTGCACACAAACGTACAGACAAGCAGACAGTTACGATTTTATTATATGTATTGATATTGATGAAGATATTGATGATGATTGCTGATGTACCTGACATAATTGGTTAGCACTGTGTAGAAAACAGGAATGTACCTAATTGATTCATAAATAGAGGTACATAATCAAAATTTAATAATAATTAAGTTGAATATAGTTTTGAACCAAGTGCCTACAGTATGGGGTTCTTCAAAACGGGATCTTAGAAGGTTCTTCAAGGGTAAGCCGCGCGAATATAGCGTCCCTGGTGTTGCAAATGTCCTTTATTCTCATCGAGTACCCTAAAACGAGTCACAGTGTGACTCGTTGAGAAAAAAATTCGCAAGGAGTAACAGTGTGACCCGTTGTTGACATTTTATTCTCATCTAGTACCACTGGGTCTTGTAGTGTGACTCGTTAGGAAAAAATCGTCGTATCGAGTAACAGTGCTACTCGATGCGAGTTTTAATTCTCATCTAGTATCACGAGTGTTACTCGTTCGGAAAAACAAATCTCTTCTAGTAACAGTGTGACTCGTTGTGGAATTTTTATTCTCTTGAAGTAACACTTGTAAGTACTCGTATTTTTTTTTTTGTAATTAACTAACAAGATTCTATTAGTACCCCAGAAGTTACCCAAAAATTATAAAAAATAAATTGATATTAAGAATAGGTATTGATTGTTCGGTTTTTCGATCCCGTACAATGCAAGGCCGGCAAAGGTGCACTCTCATACTCCTCTTTACTGGGTACCTCAGAACCGTGCTGAGGTCCCGTATTCGATTACCAGATTGAACCAAATAAATATTTGAGCAAAAAAAATTATTTAGAGTTTTCATTGTTTGCTAAGTATAATGTGTTTAAAATGTAAATTACAATACCTATTCTGAACAAGATTTTATTATTATATTTAACGAAACATTGATAAACGATTTACTATGAAACAACGAAGAAAGCTTGTGTCATTCAGTATTAAGTCAATAAAGTGACATGAAAATTTGTTAATCAACTTCAAAAAGAAGGAGGTTCTCAATTCGTACGCTATTTTTTTGTATGTATCTTACGCGATAGCGGCGCCAATTTATGGATGGATTTTGATTTTTTTTTTGTTTGAAAGAGACTACTTCTGAGTTGGTCCCATATCCAGGGTATCAGGATCTGATGCTGGGATCTTGGGAAAATCGAGGTAAATCATCAAATTTACGGCAAAAATTCTGTTTTTGATGCCTCTGTACATAATAAACCTCATAAATAGGTACTTTTCTATTTATGTACACTAAAATGTAAAAAATAAAAAAAAAAATAACTAAAGTCGGTGCCAATATGACTGAGAGATTAATAATGCCTACCTAAGCCTATATAGTTTTACTGGGCACTGAAATCTGTATTATATTTAATGATATCTGATAAATCAGAATATACTGACTTTGTGTTAAGTAAATTTTATTTTTCAATATTTAGTTTTATTTGAAGTTGGTGTCTTCTTTTGTTACTTTTTTTTTTATTTTCATCATATTCGGCATACATATTTAACTTATTATAATACTTATACTTACATGATATACTATGTATAATGATGTACTAACTACTAGATAAGAATAAAAATTCCACAACGAGTCACACTGTTACTAGTAGAGATTTGTTTTTCCGAACGAGTAACACTCGTGATACTAGATGAGAATTAAAACTCGCATCGAGTAGCACTGTTACTCGATACGACGATTTTTTCCTAACGAGTCACACTACAAGACCCAGTGGTACTAGATGAGAATAAAATGTCAACAACGGGTCACACTGTTACTCCTTGCGAGTTTTTTTCTCAACGAGTCACACTGTGACCCGTTTTAGGGTGACTCGTTGAGAGTAATACTCGCATCGAGTAGCACTGTTACTCGATACGACGATTTTTTCCTAACGAGTCACACTACAAGACCCAGTGGTACTAGATGAGAATAAAATGTCAACAACGGGTCACACTGTTACTCCTTGCGAGTTTTTTTCTCAACGAGTCACACTGTGACCCGTTTTAGGGTGACTCGTTGAGAGTAATCCTAAATAATCATTGGCAACGGTGACCACTTTCCAGGTAGACCGAAAGCTTGTGTGCCACCGTAGAGCTATAAAAAAGATTACCGGTACCTACCCTGAAGGGCTGGTTTTTCAACTAAAAACTACAGTTTACAGTTTTATTTTAAATTTAAAACAATTACAATATATCAATTTATTTTCTGCTATCACGATACATGAACTAATCATTATGACGAAATCACAGAGCATCGCGCGCCTTTACAGAGTTTGCGTTGCTCTATGGACGAAATAAAACTTTAAACCATCTTTGAAAATATCAAGATGTCATAATAATCCTATGTCACAAATATACCTACACTCTTTTAGATACGTTATCGTTTGATCAGAAATTATCTTTTATCAGAATAGATATACATCATGAGAAAGTTAGTTATCAAACAAATTGTATCCCATCATCCTGTCCTAAGTAGATTTCTAAATTACAGTGTTTATATTCGACCAAGTAATATTATAGACGGGCCCATCCATACATTAGTTTTGTTTGAAGACGTTAAAGTGAGCGCATGCTATGCATGCAACTTTCTCGTACGTAGTCGATGTTATTGTTCCGAAGGTGAAACACGTGTGGCAAGATAAGATTTTACGCAAGATACCTTCATCCTACTAATATTATAAATGTGAAAGTTTGTGAAGATGTTTGGATGTTTGGATGTTTGTTACTCAATCACGCTCTAACGGCTGAATGGATCTGTCTGAAATTTGGTACAGGGGTAGAGTATAGTCCGGAATAACACATAGGCTACTTTTTATCCCGGAAAATGTTCAGGAACGGGAACCAAACTTCACGCGGGCGAAGCCGCGCGCATCAAGCTAGTGTGTGATAAAAAAACACTACCCTAAATTCGAAAAAGAATGTATGTGTGCATGTCGTGTCGTTGCTACAATATAATTGTGTGTGAACTAGTCTCACTTTTTGAGTTCGTAATGTATGACGTGGACCTTTTTTTTTATACCACTAAGGTGGCAGACAAGCATACGGCCCACCAGAAGGACCGGTGGTCACCGCAGCCTATGAACGTTTGCAACACCAGAGGTGCCACACTCGCGCTGCCGACCCTGTAAAAACCTTCTAAGACCCCTTTTGAAGAACCCCATACTGTAGGCGTTTGGGAAAACCGAGGCAGGGAGGTCATTCCACAACCTAAGCGTGCGCGGAAGAAAACACCTATCGGATCTAACCGTGCTGGAACGCACCGGACGCAGAGTGTGAGGATGAACTCCCTGTCTGTGGCGAGCGGTGCGATGATAGAACGTAGCCGTGGGCATCATATCAAACAATTCCTCAGAGCACATACCATTGTACAGGCGGTAGAACACGCATAAGGAGGCAAAGTCTCTCCTGTCGCGAAGAGGTTCCATACCAGCTGTAGGTACAGGATCGTTGACAATTCTTACAGCTCGTCTTTGCACCGAGTCAAATGGACGAAGCTGATATTCAGGTGCTCCCGCCCAGAGGTGACAGCAGTACTCCATATGCGGCCGCACTTGCGACTTATAGAGAAGCAGTGTTTGCGCCGCAGTGAAGTACCGCCGCGCCCTGTTGAGCACACCTAGCTTCTTGGACGCCAGCTTAGCCTTGTCCTCCAAATGACTACGGAACTGAACGTCACTGGAGATGTCAACGCCAAGGATCCCTATACTTTTGGAGATGGAAAGAGATGTGCCCTGAAATTGCGGCGCTACAGTAATTGGGGATTGCTTAGCGGTGAAATAACACGCTTGTGTCTTGGAAGGGTTGAACTGGACAAGATTTTGTCCACCCCAATCGGACACTCTAGTAAGAGTAGCCTCGATTTCAGACACAACCTGTTCACGATTTTCCTCCACTGGGTCCCGGGAGATACCGGGGCGGCTCGTGTAACAAGTGTCCCCCGTACTGTCGTCCGCATAACAATGAATGCCGTCAATAGACAACATGTCATTGATATGCAGCAGAAACAGAGTAGGGGACAACACTGAGCATTGCGGTACTCCAGCGTTTATGGCCATGCAGTCTGAACAGCTGCCGTCAACGACGGCCCTGATGCTTCTACCGGCCAAGAAGCTGGACACCCATCCGCATAATCTCTCGGGTAGTCCATATGAGGGCAATTTCGGTAGAAGACCACGGTGCCAGACCCGGTAAAAGGCTTTAGAGATGTCGAGGCTCACTGCTAGAGCCTCACCCTTACTCTCGATAGCCGCCGCCCATCGGTGTGTTAGGTACACAAGAAGATCGCCCGTCGAGCGACCGTGACGGAAACCGTACTGCCGGTCGCTGAGCAGGTCGTGTTCCTCAAGGTACCCCAGGAGCTGTGTATTAATTACAGGCTCCATCACCTTGGATAAAAGGGAGGTGACGGCTATAGGCCTGTAATTGGCCGGGTCGGTCCTGTCACCCTTCTTGGGTACAGGATGTACATACGCGATCTTCCACGACGCCGGGACTTGTTGCATGGAATAGGAAAGTGTGAAAAGACGTGTAAGTACCGGACACAACTCTGGACCACCATGCTTAAGTAACACCGCGGGAATGCCGTCTGGCCCGCTCGACTTATGAACGTCCAGGGATTGAAGCTCCCGCCGGACATTCCGCTGTGTAAATTAAACTTCCGGCATGGAAGTGCCACAACTCGGAAGTTAGAGTTAGAGTTAGAGGCAAAGAGATTACCCAAAAAGTCGGCTTTCTCCTTGGCACTCTGGGCCAAACTACCGTCGGGTTTAAGCAAGGGTGGTAATCCTGACCGACAGAAGTTTCCCTCGGCAGCTTTGGCAAGCAACCAAAATTCACGACTTCCTGAGGGGTAGCCTGCTAGCCGTTCGCCAATTCTGCCGACGAAATTGAACTTGGCCTTGACAATTTGCTCTTTTACTGGACCTCGAGGCGGCATTTAATTTGCGTTTCACCTCAGAGATGTTTGGATCTGAATTTGCACGAGCCGTGGTCCAAGCTCTGTAGGCTGATTCTATCTGCATTAGAGCTTCTCTGCAGAGCCGATTGAACCACGGTGGCTTTTTTTCACCTACAGGGATCCAGCGGTTGGGAATGTAGCATTCCATACCCTCCAAGATCCCCTCAGCGACTGCTACAGCACAAGAATCCAGATCCTCTGAGGCAAAACAAAGCCGCCACCACGGGTACGACGCATAGAACTCTCGCAGTCCATCCCAGTCTGCTGACTTGTAGTGCCACACATGTCGCCACTCCTTGGGCCGAGGTGGTTCAGGCCTTGCGAGAGGCACATGCGTCCGAACGACACAGTGGTCCGACGATCCTAGCGGAGCATCCACTGAAACGTTGTATCCGTCCGGACGCGTTGTCAGCAGGAGATCCAGCAATGCACTATGCTCGTTCTCCTTGTCTGGTATCCTTGAATGGGATTTAACCAGCTGGGAGAACCCATAGGTCAAGGCAAATTCGTGAGCAGCTTTTCCCGCAAAGTCGGTGGTCCGGGAGCCCAACCAGTCAACATGATGACCGTTGAAATCTCCCAAAATCACTATCTCAGCGGAGGGACACTGCTCAATCACCCTGTCAGTCGATTGCTGCAGGTGGTCATAAAGGCGAAATGTGTCCGTATTACCGCTGTGAGACCTGTACACGCACGCGTAGATCCGGGTGTGGCCCCCGTAATCCACGCGCGCCCATAACGTAGACAGGCCCCTGTCTTCGAGGCTTGTAAGACGGCGACAGCGGACATCATCCCGGACGTACATACACACCCCGGCTTTCTGCCTGAAGTTGTACTCCAGCTTGTAGCCAGGGTACATTAAGTGGGATGTGTCTTTCGGGCATGAGATCTGCGTCTCCGTCAAAAAAAAAGGGTCGGCTTCGCAGTTTCAAGATGGTGGTGGACTACGTTGATGTTCGCGCGCATGCCTCTGATGTTGCAAAAGTCCACTTGAAGTGTGGACGCCGATGCCGCTCTGGATACCTTTTTATTTTTCTTTTTTACAGCCATGGTTGTTTTTTTTTTAAAAGGGGAATTAAGAAGGTTGAGGGGGCGCCTGTGTGCCGTTGGCGCAGGAGACTAAGCGAGGCTCCAACTCACCAAAGGCAGACAAAGGTAATGCGGAAGATTGGCACGGCGTACGGAAGGGCCCCCGGTCCCCCCCCAATGCAGTGGCCGCGTCCACTCCGGTATCCTCCTCCGGCACGACCACAGCACCAGGGACTTTACACAGGCTGCTGGTTCAGCCTCCTGGGGCGGAGATAAAGTGATCCCCAGGTTCGGGTCCCGTACAGCCTGCGGGCGGTCAGCGGTCAACCGTTTCACCGGGTCTCCCTGACCGCCGTACCAATACTCCGCGCCACTATCCGCCAATGGAGCCAGATAAGCCTCTGGTCTCACCGTCACCGGCACAAAGTCGCCCCAATGAGCTCTGGATCCCTGCTAACCGACGGAGAACATAACCCAACCTGAGTCAGGTTACTATTACCGCGGTCTTCTGCAGGGCGGAGGTACTGCCCCAGGCGGGCTGCTCAACGAACGGAGTACCGTTATGCTCTTCCTCCTAATGTGGGCTTTTTCGTTAATCCCTAAGATATTGAATCTTAGGGATCTGATTGAAGAAGCCACTACTGTACCCTCAGGGTGTAACGTTAGCTCCATGAGAAGTAACGCATGTCCCCTAAACCCCGAGGGATATAAACCTGACCTGTCTATACTATTACTTGGTCGAAGGCTCGTGGCCCCGCGGACTCAGTGTTCTGTAAACGATCACTGCAGTAAGGAACATTTACTATGGCCGGACATGGATGGGTGACCACCACGTGGACCACTTTGTGACATTTATTTACGAGCGTTTCCGTGCTTCGGAAGGCACGATAAGCCGTTGGTCCCGGTTGTCGGTAAAATGACAGTCGTTAAGCCAAGTTGAAGGCCTTTTTTTTTTTTATACCACTAGAGTGGCAGACAAGCATACGGCCCCACCAGATGTACCGGTGGTTACCGCAGCCTATGGACGTTTGCAACACCAGAGGCGCCACAATCGCGCTGCCGACTCTTTAGAAACCTTCCAAGTCCCCTTTTGAAGAACCTCAAAGCCTTACGGGCGGCTTGAAAAATTTCAACTGTGGGTCGTCACAACCTGCGCCCGGGTCGGCAACGCGTGTGTAGCGCCTCTGGTGTTGCAAACGTCTATAGGCTACGGTTACCAACCTTCCAGTGGGCCGTAAGCTTGTCTGCCACCTAAGTAGTATAAAAAAAAAAAAAAAAAAGAAGGTGTTTATGGAAATTATCGGTCATATAGTTTATTTTCCATGTCTGTGTGTCTTTTACCGGCCTTACTACGAAACCATACGTTGCCCAAGTCTGCCCAACTATCTGCCTATAAAAAAAACAATCTGCCCACGGCCGGGAGTCCCAGTAAGGTCTCGAAGGAATGTTCCGATAGCTATTACTTGCAGACTTAGGCCACCACCGCAGCCTCGTCTAGGCGTTTCGCCGTTATTCCACGTCTTTGGGGGTCTCAACAGTGACTACTATCGCAATGAAGTCGTACAAGCTAATCCCTACTAGTATTATAAATGCGAAAGTGACTCTGTTTGTCTGTCTACCTGTTACGCTTTCACGTCTAAACGGCTGGAGCCATTGAGATGAAATTTGGTATATAGATAGTTCGACCCTGGGAAGGACCTAGACTACTTTTTAACCGACTGCTCAAAAGGAGGGGTTATGACTTTACGCGATAACGACTTCTACGCGATTGAAGCCGCGGGGAACATCGAGCGGTAGAGCCAAAGGCACCATCTAGTACAAAAAATGTTTATTGGAAACCTACTTCTTTTTAACGTGAGGGAAAATCCATCATGGATGCTATGGACTCCTATCAACTAAAAAACCTCACGTAATGCCCAACAGCCTACAGTTGAGGGCCCCGGGTAAGCCTCGGAAGGATGTCCCAGGACTTCCAACAGACCTACGGCTACCACTGCGACCTCGCCTAGGAGGTGGTTCGGGTTCTATCCCGCGTCTTTGGGTACTCGTACTAGGACCCATGCATGCAGCTGTACGGCGTGTATTCTTTTTTTTCTTCTGATACGTCACTTTGTTTGTACTAGGTATGGGGTATAGGATGGTACAGCCAGTTGCGAGTGCACCGAGTGTTTTTCTCTTACGAGCGTACCGATCTTATGAACATACTGTAGGACAAGTAATTATAATCCAAGATTGCTAGCATATTCCAGATGCCTGCATGTAGACGGACGAGACTGCCAGTAACATTCTTATGGAGTGCCCGGGACTGACAAGATACACACGGTCGGTGTACTTAGACACCGAGATCGCTCCAGGAAGTAGTCGCAACGAGAAGAGTCTGCTAGACTTCCTGGAGGAACTGGGATAGCAATAGCCATACCACAACCCCTCACGCAAAACGTGGAGTGCGGAAACCAGCTCGTATGATAGGAGACGATGCGATGAGTTACTACTTAGTAGCAGACTCTTATGGTCTTCTCGGTTCATCCAAAGCAGAAAAACTCATAAAAAATAAATTATTCTCTTGAGAATTTTTCCTCTTTTTCTTTTCTAATTTAGTGATAGGTATAATACTTACATCCTTCAGTGGGCTTACCCGGGACTTCCAACCGTAGGCGGTAGGGACGTATCTTTGAAGTCTGTAAACGTTCATCATAGCATTCATGACATTTTCACACGTAAAAAACCGGCAAGTGCGAGTCGAATTCGCGCAGAAAGGGTACAGTACAAAAAACCGTACCTACAGAATATGTATTTCTGTTGCCCCTACAACAAATACTAAAATCAGAAGAACGGGGGATTAGGGGGGCTCCCAAACAACAAACATGATTTATAAGGCGTGGACTGCATTGTTTTAGAATAGACTTAATCTTTAAGCTCTTTTATGATTAAGCCAACACGTCAGTTTAGATTTACCCATTTTTAGATTCATAAGTCTATGTATGATTCTTTAAAGTGATATAACTTTTTTATTTATAAACATATTGACATGAAATAAACACAAAATTTTAAGCGAAGCAAACCTCAACACAATAAAGAAAACTGAATTGCAATTGGTTAAGCGGTTACTGAGATTAGCGTGCACAAATGTACAGACAACAGATATACAGACATACAGACAAAAATTCTAAAAAACATTGATTTGGGTTCTATTGCATTCATAAAGCCCCCCTGTAATATTTTTTTTATTTATCTTCTATGTACATACAGCGACCTGTTACGATTTTATTAATATGTATTGATGTATTGATATTGATTGATTGGACTACATAAGTTGTACTACTGTAGCAGAGGAAACGGTCCAATTTTGTTCAGGTGGTCCGTATGCTTGTTTGCCTCTTTAGTGTGCATACATACATATAGTCACGCCTTTATCCCCGAAGGGGTAGGTGGCATTTTGCTAGCAACCAGGACTAACGGCTTAACGTGCCTTCCGACGCACGGGTCACAAATTGGTCACACGGGTGGTCACCCATCCAAGGACCGGCCATCGTAAATGTTGCTGACTACAGTGATCGTTTACAGAACACTGAGTCCGCGAGGCCAGGAGTGCTTGTCTTCTTCTTTAGTGTAAAGTAATAAAACGAACTCCAAAATACTTATAAAAACATTATTTAATTATGAATACTGTGTCGCTTGTGTGGTATAAATTAGTCTAAGTAAGTACGGGCCGTCACGTCTCGGTGGTGGCTTGTATCTCCGGCTTGTTCGTCGTGGCCTTAGCGCTAAGAGCCGCCCGCTGTTCGCCTGTGCAGTATTCTGGAAATACAGAAATAAATAAAATTTACAACTTTATTTGATATTTTACTACTCTCGCTCTCTCATCTGTCGGTAAGATAAAGTATTTTAATCTTCCCTTTTTTAGCATGAAGAAAATTCTACATGGAAGTTATGCCGTACTCCTACCAACTAAAAACATCACGTATCGTACCTAACAGCCTACAGTTGGGAGCCCCGGGTAAGCCCTCGGAATGATACCTCAGGACTTATAATTTTATTTGGTCTGATGATGAAAAGAACATTCTCTGGTATCCAGGAAAGTATCTACACTTTGCTCTTGATTTTTTAATTACTCTGTGCAGAATCTATTACCTAAATATTGTTCGTTTTAAGATTTAAAATAGAAGAATAAAAGTCTTTAATTAAACTTGAATTGATCAAAAGTGTTTTCTTTCAGGTAGGCCTAGAGGCAAATAAGGAAAATCAATCATCATAGCCACTGTCAATCCTCAGCTGCACATAAACATAATCATCACGCCTGTATCCCATCGGGGTAGGCAGAGACAATGGCTTTCCACTTGCTACGATCCTGGCATACCACTTTCGCTTCTTCTACTTTCATAAGTGCTTTCATACATGCTCGTCGGTTAAGGGTACTCTTGACCTGGCCTTTTTCCAACAGGTCTTTGATCTGGTCATCATGTGTACGCCGAGGTCGACCCCTACCAGTTTGCCCATTCATTCTCGCCTTATAAATCTGTTTAGTCAGTCTACTTTCATCCATCCTCTCGACATGTCCGAACCATCTAAGCATCCCTTTTTCAATCTTCGTCACTACATCTTCAGTTATACCCATAGATTTAGAATTTTTCGCTACTCTCAATAGATATACAAAGCGTGCGAGCGAGACCTCATTATCCATAGCACTTAGCTCGAGAGGAAAAGAGAAAGCAAATTGTGTACTCATATGTCAGTATTTTGAATCGCTGAGCCCGCTGGGATCCTATCGCACATGATTATCAACATAGTCGTATCTCAAAATTTTGCGGTTTTGGGTTTATTACACATCCAGATAATAGATTTTTTTCTCTACAAACTGATAAAACAATTTTATTTATAAGTCAATTATTCACCGGTTGATGGTCTTAAAAGTCTTTCTACACTATTCATTCCCTCCCCCGCACGATCCAGTAATATAGTCACAATTTTATCTGATTCAGTGTTTTCCTGGACCACACGTCATTTTGTGTTTCATTTCACGATGAGACACGGAATCGAAAACCATTTTGACAAATGTAAGTAATTTAAAGTGTCTTAGAGTAAAATCTTAGAGTTGATACTATATGGCTGATTTTATTGACGACATTATTTTATTCTAATGAGTTTCATTTCAAGTTATGACTGTCTTACAGATCTATTTTAAATAGTTTTTTGAGTTTTTAAAGTATTTTTTTTACATATTACTCTAATGCCATTGATTTTTTTGAGATAATACTTTATTACAGAATCAAATTTTCGGAATTAAATACTTTATTTACAATTGTGACCCTGTTCGATGTTAAACTTTTTACTTTCTCATTTCAGTTCTGTAACATTTAGACACCATGAAGAGACACAGAAGAATATTCAGAATCCTAATGGCTATAAATTATAATGAAAGTG
The DNA here is from genome assembly GCA_933228765.1 of Miltochrista miniata. Lineage (NCBI taxonomy): Eukaryota > Metazoa > Arthropoda > Insecta > Lepidoptera > Erebidae > Miltochrista > Miltochrista miniata. Next base: position 35,273,866 of record OW121758.1, on the reverse strand, counting down.
ACTTAGATGGCTGTTCTATCAATGGAATTACTGGCCAAAAGGATCCATTTCAGTGTTTGGACGATATCTCTACTGATCCTACGTATATACCGAATGAAAATCGTTCACCGGTTCTAGGTACCAGGGGGTCTTTGAGTAGGCACCAGACGTGCAAATATGTTTCGTGGATATCTGAAGTTATGGCAGCTTGTAGTAAGTGTAGGAGAATTTTGATGATTTTTAATCTTTCATCATCAATCAAACTGTACACGTCATTTTAGTAAAACTCCTGAGCTTTACAATCAGGGCGGCTCTCGGACAAGGGAAACACAACAAATATCCCTCAGAGATGATGGAATTACGGCCGAGCTCCTTCAAACAGGTGGGACTCCCGCCTTTAGAGAGCTAACGAGCATATTTAATTCCGTTCTCCAGCAAGGTCAAACTGGCTCTATTCTTCAAAAAAGGTTATAAGACCTTACTGAAGAACTACAGACCCATCTCACTCCTGAGCCATGTTTACAAGTTGTTCTCGAGAGTAGTCACAAACCGCCTCGCTGGAAAACTCGACGAGTTTACGCCAAAGGAGCAAGCCTGATTTCGAAAAGGCTTCAGTACCGAAGACCACATACTGTTCGGCTAATTCTACAGAAGACAAATGAGTACAATCAGCCGCTGTGTATGGCTTTTGTGGACTACGAGAAAGCCTTTAAATCCATCGAAACCTGGGCAGTACTGGACGCTCGGCAGCGGTGTCGTGTTATTGGCGACATATCGAGGTGTTGAGATGCTTGTATGATACCGCTACCATGAATATTCAGTTGGAGGATAAGAACACCAATTCTATTGCACTGCGCTGTGGTGTAAGTCAGGGCGATGTAATATCCCCAAAACTCTTCACTAATGCGCTTGACGACGTCTTTAAGACACTGAACTGGGATGAATGGGGCGTGAATATAAACGGTGAACACATTTAACACCTTCTGTTTGCCAACGACATCGTCATAGTTGCGGAAACGCTGGAACAGTTGTGCGGGATGCTGCACAGTCTCAGTAGAGAGTCTCGACGTGTTGGCCTCGGCATGAACTTGGATAAAACCAAGGTCATGTTCAATGAGCATGTCACGCCGGGGCCAATCTACATCGAGGGATCGAGGCTTGAGGTTGTCCAGACATACACCTACCTAGGGCAGGAAATTACACTGGACAAGAATAACATGAAAAAGGACATAGCGAGAAGGATCCGCTTGGGCTGCTTAGCATTCAGCAAATTGCATCGGGTATTCTGTTCACCCATTCCGCAATGCCTGAAGACGAAAGTCAATAACCAGTGCGTTCTACCAGTTATGACCTACGGTGGCCGAGATGTGAACACTTACAGAAAAGCTAGTCCATGCCCTTGAAGTTGCACAGCAAGCAATGGAACGAGCTATGCTTGGGGTGTCTCTGAGGGATAAAATCCGGAACGATGCTATCCATCAGAGAACCAGAGTGGTCGACATAGCTCGCAGAATTTGCGTTTTGAAGTGGCAATGGGCTGGCCACATCTGTAAAAGAACCGATGGTCTGTGGAGCAAACGAATTCACGAGTGGAGACCGTGACTTGGTACACGTGGGGTAAGACGACTCCCTGCCAGATGGACTGACGACCTGAAGAAGGTCGCAGGGACTGACTGGATGCGGAAGGCACAGGACCGTGTATTCTGGCGAAGTGTGGGAGAGGCCTACGTTCAGCAGTGGACTGCCATAGGCTGATTTGATTGAAAGATATTTTTGATAGTGATTTAGTTACATGGTAATTGTTAGAAGTTGTTATTACTCTAGTAGGTAGGTGTTTAATAAAACTCGGTGATTTTGTTATTTTTATATGACAGGTTATAATAAGGGTTATACTTACTCATTAAGTAGGTATAAGGTGTACTATGTTACTTTCTTAAGAAAATAATTTATTATTTTTGTGATTAGTTTATTGAAATAATTAAGAGACTGTTATTTGCATTCAAAACTGCTCAGATTATATTACCAATGTCTTTAAAAAGTTATTGAGATATACCCAACACAACTATATTTACCACTTAACACTATTATATTGATTAAAAGACCTAATAGTTGATAGTAAATTATTTTATAATAAGGTATTATTTTGTTTTATTACATCATAGATTTTCATAATGTCAGGTAATGAATCCGCAATACAGTATTAAGTAAAAAATTATCATCATTTGAGTTGGTAATAAAGTATCAACTCAAAGTGTTACTAAAAAAATACTTCTAAAATGAAAAATATTAGTTCATAATTCATGAATACTTCAGTATTATAAAGAACAGTAATGTTTCATTGCCACAAAACCATAATAAGGTCATAAACATGTAAGAATTGATAGTAATGATTTTTCAAATCTTTCAAACGCTATATCTCGAAACAGCGTTTTTTGACTTGATACTATATTGATAATCATGTGCGCTATGGCGGCTCTATGTTATTCATAATATCCAATAATCTGTAGTGATCTTACGATTAAAATAGAAAATTTTATATTTTCAACAATATTGTCGTGTTTAGTGTGTGAATAGGATATTACAAAACGCAATTATACGAAGAAAGACTCGTTTAACAGGTCATTTGTGACTTCGTTCATTCCATTTTTGACGTACATATTTTGCCAAATTGGATGTAAAATTTCACTGAAAGTTCAACTCATAACGTAGATTATGCATTTTCCTTCCTACATAACACAATATTTAATGTGTAAATGCATTTTTGGAGGATATATAAGGCAGAAATAGAAAGGGCTGTTTACAGTAAAATAGTCATGGGTAGGTATCGATAAGGATGTCGATAGTTCATTATAGTGACATTGCTACAAACAAACTTATCTGGATTTAATTCACTATAAATATGATTGATTTTTACTCGAACTGTGTTATTTAACCTTTTTTTAGGGTTTTGTGCCTATTTTAATATAATATTTCCAAAATTTGTGATCCATTTTGAGTTGAATTTTTATAATTTTACTTCACTTAAGGTACTCCACGCCACACCGGGATGTTTGCTGTACAAGGCGCAGATTAGCCTCTGCGTCGAATACTGTTCTCACCTTTGGGATGACTGTGCGAGGTACTTACTGGACGCGCTTGGCGCTATGCAGAGACGTGTTATCCGATTTCAATTATAGGTTGTCCTAAGATGACGGTAAGCCTCGAGCCGTTAGCGCAGCAAAGAACCATAGCGTCCTTGGCTGCCTTCTACTGAATGTATCACGGCGAATGTTCTGAAGAGCTCTTCAACCTGATCCCACCATCTCCTTTCCGATTCCGAACAACACGTCGGGCAGAGGTGCCACTCATATATAGCGGAGAGAACCTTCGCCAGAACTGAGCGTTTCAAAAGATCGTTCCTCTGTCGAACTACAAAATCCTGGCACGACCTGCCCGCACATGTGTTTCCCTCATTTTACAATCCCGGGTTCTACAAGCGGAGCGTGAAGAGGCACATCATAGGGTCGCCAACTTGAGGACTACTGTCAGAAGTTTTGTGTGCTGTAAGCATGGCCCCCATTCGCTAGATGTGCCACGGCTTTCCATTAGTTTCCATCAGTGGCGACGTCAATTTGGCGAAGTTAATATATTTAAAAAAATCTACGAGTAATATCTTTTATTGTTACTAGGGTTCAATAATAAATGAGTTTCTAGGTTTCGTATTACGATAAGAGTTGGATTTTTAGTAAAATTTCAAATTTAATTGGCAAAATATATATGTACGGCAACAATGCAATGTACGATGCCATAAATTACATGTTAAAAGTGTATTTTCACATTCACACACTGAATCAAAATTCGTAAAATCACTACAGAATTTCTAATATTACAAGTTACCCCATATAATCCCATTTTTACTTTTTCATAGTCGATTACATTCAAATTAACAATTTATTCCCCAAAACAAGAAGTTGGAGATGAAACTTCTAAGCACTTTGTGTGCTTAGAAGTTTCATTTCCATTCCATCCATTTTTACAGATACTTTTATCGATAACATAGGTGTGACCATTCAACAACACTATTTAACCCACACATAGATCTTTCATTTTTGGTCTCGTCTTCAGTTTGACACTGTTCATCTTGTACATTCTAAATCTATGGTTATACCACATTGTTTTCTAATCACGCTATTCCGTTCTTTGTCCATCAATTTCACTCCAGCTATACTTCGCAGACTTCTCATTTCCACTGCATTAATTTCACTTTCATGCTTTTTCTGCCACACCTAACTTTCACTACCACGTAAGTGTAGGGATAAGCAAACCTCTATGCACAGCCACCCTTGCCTTCTTAGACACATTTTGACTGCTCATGAAGGTGTACATCGCCCCATTCACTTGATTACCTGCCAAAACTCTTCTCTCAGTATCATAATCACACTTTCCATCTCTTGCAAATTTCGAACCCAAGTATACAAATTCTTTCACCTGTTCCACAAGATGACCTTCAATAATGATGGGGCAATTCGACATACATTCTTCTCTTTCAAACACCATTACTTAGGTCTTGCTTACATTAACTTTCATCCCTTTACCTTTTAGAGCCTCATGCATAATATTAACCATCAACTGCAACTCCTCCGCCGATGAAGCTAAGATCACCTGATCGTCAGCATATAAGAGGAACTTGATGGTCATCTCATTCAGTTTTAATCCATACGCACTCTCTTGCAATTCTTTCAAACATCTGTCCATGTACAGGTTAAACAGCCACGGTGACGCTACACAACCCTGTCTCACACCCCTTTCTATATGAAAGAAGTCCGTGCAAGCACCGTTGATCCTGACACAAGCACTAGAGCCCTCCTATAGAGATTTCAGTGCTCGTATCAGGCTGCTGCTCACCCCGTACATGGACAATGTTGACCATAGCTCATTCCTCACCACTTTATCATAGGCCCATATACCTGCACATATACCTCTCGCAATTTGCAGTGCCATAGAGAATGGGTTGTCAACATTAACTCCAAGCATCCTATCTTATTCGTCGATTTACAATGACCGTTCTAAGATTGTCTGCAGCCTGCAGAAATGACTCTTGGACCAAATAAATCGAACAAAATAAAAAAATTGAATTATCTCCCAGCCTCAGTTTTCTCAAACACCTACAGTATGAGGTACTTTAAAAGCAGTCTTGAAATGTTCTTGCAGTGTCGTCAGTGCAAGTTTAGCTGTACTGTTACAAACGTCAACACGTTACCGTACCCACAGACCCCACAGTCCATGAGGTGGGCCGTAAGCTTGTCTGCCGGCTTAGCGGTATAAAAAAACCATCATCTGTGAAAATGTCTGCTCTCCAGCAGTCACGGTTCCAGAGATACAGCCTCATGACTGACAGACAGAAGTTTCATGAATAGGGTCCCGTTTTTACCCTTAGTAACGGAACTCTAAAAAGAAAAAACAAACAAACACTTACGCGTTTTACTCGGCTCCCATCCAATAAACTCCCCAGTCCTCTGGTTCTCTGCCGTGAGCCATTCTTGTAATGGTCTGAAGTACTCCAGCAGACCGTCTGCCTTCATAGCTCGCTGTCCGGTTAGAACTTCCATTGCGTCCGGCCAGGGTTTCGATGAACCCATTTTGAGCATATTCCTGTAAAGAAACAGTTTTATGAGTTCAAAATATCTGGAATGATTTCGTAGTCAAGTAGTCAAAGTCAAAAAACATTTATTTCGCATAATCCTAAAACATAGGCACTTGAGACACGTCAATACATACAATGCAAATAGTACCACCAGTTCGGAACGCGGCCCGCTTGAGAAGAACTGGCAAGAAACTCGGCGGGCTATTCTTTTTGTGCACTACATATTTACAATAAGTAGACACTATAAACTAAAACTCCATCAGTAGAGCAAGCAGATCACTTCCAGGCTTCCTTATCAATCAAATAATCGTCAACTGTATAGTAGCCCCTGCAGCACAATTTACTTTTTATACACTTTTTAAACTTAATTAGGGGCATGTCTTTTATTTCGCTTGGAAGCCTGTTGTAAAAACATATACAGTTACCCAGGAAAGAATTACTGACTTTGTTCAGTCTACAATGATAAACGGCAAGGTTGTTTTTATGTCTGGTGTTCACATTGTGTCTATCGCTTATCTTAGTAAAACTAGATATTTTTTTCTGAACATACATAAGATTTTCAAAAATATATTGTATAGTCAGAATATTTAATTCTTTAAATTTTTCGCGCAGAGAGACCTTTGGACCTAATCTATATATGGCTCTTATGGCCTGTTTTTGTAAAACAAAAATTGTATTTATATCTGCGGCATTGCCCCATAGTAGCATACCGTACGACATTACACTGTGGAAGTAACTGAAGTACACTATTCTAGCTGTTTCTACATCAGTCAAATGCCTAATCTTTTGGACAGCAAATGCTGCTAAACTTAATCTGCCAGCCAGTTTTTCAATATGTGGGCCCCACTGCAATCCAGAACCAATCGTCAACCCTAAGAACGCAGTAGATTTCACAAGTTCCAACTCTTGGCCATTAAGTTGCACATTGGTTTCTGCCTGTGTTACATTGGGCAAGGTAAATTTAATACATTTAGTTTTGTTATCATTCAGGCTAAGATTATTAGTGTTCTACTTTTAGGATTGCATTGTTAACATCATCATAGTCATATAGTTGTCTTTTAATTTTGAAAATTAAGGAAGTGTCATCTGCAAACAAAACAATCCCGTTAGTGTCCCCTACGTAATAGGGTAGGTCATTAATATAAATCATAAATAAAAATGGTCCGAGTATCGAACCCTGCGGGACGCCCATAGTAACCACCGCTCCCCCCGAACGTGTGCCACCGACATCGACCCTCTGAGTTCTATTGTTCAAATATGAAGTCAGAAGATCGAGAGCCTTGTTCCTTATCCCGTAGTGATGTAGTTTCCTGATCAATGTTTCATGTTGGACGCAATCAAAAGCCTTAGACAAATCGCAAATCACACCAAGCGCATCATGTTTATCTTCCCAGGCCTCATAAATGCTCTTCAACAAATCTACACCAGCATCGGTCGTCGAACGTCCTTTAGTGAAGCCAAATTGTTTATTATGAAATAATTTGTGACTGTTAAAATAGGTCAGCATCTGCTCAAGTATTAATTTTTCAAATATCTTGCTCAAAGTCGGCAACACGGAGACAGGTCTAAAATTACCTGGATCAGAAGTACTGCCGGCCTTGAACAAAGGTATAACTTTTCTGTGTTTCGTTAAATCAGGAAACACACCACCCGAAACGCAATCGTTAAACACAGCTGCCAAGTTTTTGAAGTGTTTTTGAAGACCTCGAGATTGACGGTAGATTGTGCTCACAAAACTTTAGATGTTTGCTACATAATCTAAAGGATCGGACAGAAATTATCAGATTCATTGACTGAATTAGTCACTTACGAAAGTGTCTCCAAAAGAACATTTTACGAGTTTGTTTTGAAAGTAAAAAAATCCCGATCCTGATTTTCAATGGCTCAAACATGGCACCTTCAGGAACCATGTTAAGCCAACTTAATTGAAAATTACAGAATACATAGATGTATTCTGTAATTTTCTTAGGAGTTGGATAAAGAGACTTCTTGAGCATTATACGCATGCAACCAGTTCCAGGTCAGCATAATGTGGAAATACTATTAAGAGCATAAATAGTAACAGTATAAAACCTCAGACTAAAAGAATAACATAAAATATTTCCAATCAATCAGACCCGCGAATTTTAGTAAAATCCCTTCATCACTCAGAAAGTGAGCTGATGATATTCATCATCAATTTATAGCTATTTATAGAACCATAACGCTCGTGGCCCCGCGGACTCAGTGTTCTGTAAACGATCACTGCAGTAAGCAACTTTCACTATGGCCGGTCCATGGATGGGTGACCATCCATGTGATCACTTTGTGACATTTATTTGAGCGTTTCCGTGCTTCGGTAGGCACGTTAAGCCGTTGGTCCCGGTTGCCAGTAAAATGGCAGTCGTTAAGCTAAGTTGAAAGCTTTATTTTCAACACAACCTGCACCTGTCCATTTAAACACGGCAATACGGCTCACCACCTATTACGTGGGACAAATTATACAAAGGTGAAATGTGGGCATGTAATATGCCTCTGCCTACCCCTTCGGGGATAAAGGCGTGACCATATGTATGTATGTATGTATAGAACCATTTCGGGCATATTGGCTTTCGAACAAAAACCGCATTAAAAATTGGTCCATACGTTGAGCCACTACGATGCCAGAAACACTAGTCAAACTTATAAAAAACCTCGTTTTTCATCGAGGGTTAAAAATGAAGAAGTATATAGTCACTCTTAAAACAGGGTACATTATACTTACGCTAGCGCATTACCAGCAGCCACGCTCTGGTATATGTCGCAGTCCACGAGCTTCTTGTTGAGGTCCTCGGGCACGTACTCGCCGGCGAGCTGGCACAGCGCGCGGTGGAACTGGAACTGGATGATGAACGATACGTAGTACCTGGGCACAGAACAGTATTCATTACCTACCCATTTTACCTGGAATTTGCACTGGCAGGGTCAGAGATATGTTAAGTAACAGGTTAAAAGTTAGTTCAGTTAGTCTGTATTCTTAGGGCAGGGTGCTAATCCTCGCACTTTACGTCCGGAGCGTTCGAGCACAGTAAGATCCGAGGGCTTTCTTTCGCGCACGCTTGGATTGTCAAATGATCTCCCTGCCTCGGTTTACCCAAATGCCTGCAGTATGGGGTTCTTTAAAAGAGGTCTTAGAAGGTTTGTACAGGGTGGGCAGCGCGAGTGTGGCGCTTTCGGCGTTGCAAACGTCCATAGGCTACGGTGACCACCAGACTTACTGGGGAGCCGTATGCTTGTCTGCCTCCTTGGTGGTTCAAAAAACAGCATATCAGACACGAGCTACAGTCTCATCCTAAGGCCTTGCGTGGAGAGGACACCGCGTACCACCACACACAGCTCCTCTCAGGACATGGCTATGTCGCCAAGTGCCAGTGGGAGGTGGTGGGTGTGTAGTTGGATCCTGTGCGCCGGCACTGCTCAAATAGCGCTGCGTGTGGCTCGGCAGAACATACTCTTAGCGAGTGTGTGGCGTGGGACGGGCCGCGTGCAGCCCTCAAGGGCAGCGAAGGAATGGCTGTCACTTGAACGCCTTGGTGCGAGCCATGTTTGGCAGCCAAGCGTGCCAAGTGGTCTTCACCTCGTTTACCAGTGAGGTAATAGCGCCACCTTCCACCTCACCGTTAAAACCGGGGGCGCGCGCCGCATCGCTGCATTCGCATTTTGATAAAATCATCGTATGTGACATGTGGAGCAAGTGTATAAAAATACGTAATATGACGATAATTTTGCCGCGGTTTTCTCGCTTGTGGGGACGGCTCCTAAGGGTTGTGGTATTGTAGATAAAGCACAATAAGGCCAACATTCTACTATGTAGTAAAAGCTTCTAAATAAATGAACAGAAAAGGACCCTTGGCTTAAGGTGAGTTTGATCTGGACACAGCAGCTTTCTAGTATGGCTCATAACACCACACATTTATAATAACTAGTAAACCCATTACATCTCATAGTCACCTAAAATAAATATAACTCACCTAGCATACTCCACATTAGCAGCTACATGGTACTTCGCCGCAGCATCAAAGTCCTCTTCACTCCTGTTCACCGGAGGCTCCACACCTTGCAACATCTCTCTAAGTCTCCAGTAGTGGCAGTTGTAGTCTTCAGGGAGAGTGGTGCCACGGAACACGTCGTAGCGGAATAGGTCTAATGTGTATGCGAAGGGGAGGAATACTATTTTGTCTATGCCCTGGAAAAATATTTATAAAATTCATTATTTCAGTTCTTGTAGCAGGAAAAGGCCAGTTAACAAAGATAGTTAAAAATCGGTTGTCTGTAAAGTCAGTTTACTGGCGATAGTTGAACGTGACAACTCAGCCTTAAATGGAACGCCTCAGAGCGAGGTAACGCCGCATACGTCATGTCGTTTATGCATCGTTTCGTTTTCGTTTCGTGCGTGCAGCCGGCTCCATCGAATTATAATACGTAGTCACGTCGAAATTGGGGGCTCGTGTTCTCTATCGTTTGTGCAATCAAGCATATCAGCCCATGGCAGTCCACTGCTGGACGTAGGCCTCTCCTAATTTGCTATAACACCACGGTCTTGTGCCTTTTGCAATCGGTCCTTGTCTGCGACCTTTCTAAGTCATCGGTCCATTTGCGACAGTTTGAGCACAATGTGCCATTTCTATTGACTTATTATTTAGATTTCTATGATTGCTAGATATTTGTTTTTATGTCAAAGATAGTAGGTATGTTACGCAACGCACATATTAACTAACAAAATCCATATAGACATTATATTATGTCAGCGGTCTATCTCTTTTTTTTTTTTTTACGTGAGGGAAAATCCTCATGGGATGTTATGCTGGACTCTAACCGACTAAAAAACCTCACGTAACTCCCAACAGCCTGTGGTTGGGAGCCCCGGGTAAGCCCTCGGAAGGATGTCCCGGGACTACAGCGGTATATCTCTTTATTAAGGCCAAGAGAAGGCGGAATTCTTTTACCATTTGGCAGCTTTTACTACATGACAGAATAAAAACAAGAAATGTTACCTTACCATTTTATAAAGCTGATTAATTTCAGTCTGTTCATCCTCTGCGTTGCCAGTACTGAGACCAACACGTCTCAAATGTTTTGGTGACGACACTGATAAGGCAATCGTATCACCTACCGCTTCATGGAAACCTGGAATTTCATCATATTTATAACCTATGTTACTTTGAAAATTTTTTGGTGTTTGAAACGGCAGTTTTCGGCAATAACCGCAATGATTGTCATAGTGCTCGATTATAAACCACCGATATCCAAAAGTCGCTTCCACAAGCTGATCTGATGACGTTTACAGTCTTTCTGAAAACGTCATCAGATCAGCTTGTGGACGGTCTGGTCTATCCACGTTACGTGATATTCCGGTTCAGTACGCGATCGCCACACGGGAACCAGGGTCCATTACGAGTTCTGTGTCTGGCATCTTACCATTAAATATTGCATTATATGAATTCATGTGCGTGATACAAATACTTAAAAAAATTGTGCGACCAGATGAAAGTGAAATTTGAGATAGTTAAGTTTATATGGAGATGAAGTGGTTCCCGTCGAGTTTCGATGACGTGATTCTCAAGATATTTTGAAGTATATGTGCAGTCAATTTGGATGATCTTACTATATAATGCTATTTATTGGCTAAACACCCCCCACATTAGAATACACAGAGGGATAAAAAATCTTTTGCTGATTTGATTTGCAGAGCTGTAACAAACACATGTTACCCACACACAATCGTGATAATGTGATGGCATAGTGATTTAGAGCTGTTATAACTGAACGCCTCTAAAAAGAACCCATTTCGAAAAATATGAAAGATATTGAATTCGGCTCCTATACTGTTCCACAATGTGTAAATAAATATTGTGGAACAGTACAGAGTGTTGTTATTCAATAATGTGCAGCAGATTTCACCAAGTGCCGGAAAATGGTAACCAAAAAGTATATGAAAATTTGAAAGATCCATGAGATCAGAACCCTGTTCGAAAACCTGTATTTATCCAAATACCTGGATTGGCACCCTCCCGAAACTGGAACGGTTGTTTTCTGTACTGCAAATAATATTGTACATGGCCCATTTCATGATGCACTGTCCTAAAGTGTTCCTTATTCACTGAAGTACACATTTTGATCCTGGTCAAAAAAGGGAAGATTATTTTTTAAATACTTTATGTAATTACCTGGGTTAGCTCCTTCGCGAAAGACGAATGGTTGATTTTTGTACTGAAGGAAGTATTGTATGTGGCCCATTTCGTGATGTGTCGTTTCGAAATACTCTTTGTCTACTGTTGTGCATTGTTTGATCCTTTAAAGTGAAGCCAAAAGTGTTAGTACGTGAATTTAGAATTTATTCGATAGATAATTGGATTTTGATACATTTTTGACGTCAGAAAGGTGTGTCAGATTCTCTTGGCCACATTCAAAACCAAGTTTTGAAATCATTTTCGAAATAAGGATAATTCTTCTTCTTTCAACAATAGTTGCGAAAAGAGAATAGACATTATTTCGATTTTCGAAACCAATTTCGAAATAAGATTAATATTTATTCTTTTGAAACTGGTTTCGAAAAGAGAATAGAGATTTTTTCGGAAGCAGAAACACTGTTCTTTTATCGAAACGAGTTTCGAAAGAAGAATCTTTTGAAACTAAACCTACATCATCAAAAATAACAGAATAGAAATAGTCCATTGAAATGTTACAATTAAAGGCGCGAATATTGCATTTGTTAGAGGACGCAATTTTATTTTTGGGACATGTGTGGGGGTTCAATAGAAGCTTAACCTCAAGTTTGTGGGGTCGCCACCCTTGTCCCCCGGCCGCAATCTTAAAAATGGGTGAAACCACTTTTTTCCCAATATCTCGGAAACTATGAGTCTTACAAAAAATTTGTGCAGTCCTAATTTGTAGCAAATTGTTTTGCCTACAAATATGTTGACCAAATTTTTGCCCTAAATTAAAAATTAAAGAAGTTATAAACAAAAAATTTAAAATTAAATTATAATTTTTTTTTTGCTCTGTGGCGTTTTTTTTTTAATTTCTCTTAAAAGATCATCTACAAGATTAGTCTGAGGTATTTTGTTTCGTAGAATGTATAAAAAAAAGTTATAGAGAAAAAAGAAAATTTTTATAAAAAAATTCTAAATTTTTTGTTAAGTTATATACACATATGTTGGCAAAACAATATGCTACAAATTATTCTTCCACAATTTTTTTGTAAGACTCATAGTTTCCGAAATATTGAGAAAATAGTGTTTTTTCTCCCCTCTTTTCAAGATGGCGGCCGGGGGACAAGGGTGGCGACCCCACAAACTTGAGGTTAAGCTTCTATTGACCCCCCACACATGTCCCAAAAATAAAATTGCGTCCTCTAATAAATGCAAAGCTCATGTAACATTTCAATGGACTGTATTTTTTTGGCTAAGGCTAATAATAATAGGCTTATTTTTCTTTTGCTTAAAGTTAAGTCACACTTTTTTTTTTTTTAATATTCACGGACATCTTACACTTCAAAACCCTTTTAATTTTTATTATTTTAACAATAGTGCTCCTACTATTTGATGGGTAAATGTGATAACATGAGCCCCTCCTTAAGTACGACTTTCCTTATGCATACAAATGTTTTAGAAAAATGTAGGGTAGTTTTACCTAAAATCTTCACCATCATAAAAGTCCCAAGCTGAAGCGTGACATACAATCTCTCTATCTGTAGGCTTTTCAATTATAGAATTTTTCCAAAACTTCTCCGGCATTGCAGTCAAGTTTAAAGATCTGAAGAATTCGTCAGACATTTGGAACATTTTCAAAGCTGTGTAGTTCTGGTCTTTCATAGCCTGAGTAATGTCTATTTCTTGCTTGTCTGGGTAGGGGCGAGTGAAGGAATCAATGTTGCTCCAGGTTTGAGCCCACATGTTACCTGAAATTAGAAGATAGAAATGCTGTGTAATTTGATTTATGAAGCTAAGGCTCCTTTGCGTCCTGGTGTTCTGGGGTATCCTTCCGAGGGCTTACCCGGGGCTCCAAACCGTAGGCTGTTAGGAACGATACGCGTGGTTTTTAGTCGGTAGTAGTCCGGCATAGCATCCATGTCGGATTTTCTTTAGGTTAAAAAAACTACTTTGCCATTCGACCTTCTAAACCATCCACGTATGTACCTTGGTTCCGGATCCTCATCAGAGTTTCATCTGGGTTACCAACTAGCAGATGAGGCTCATGGTAAGGTTCGATATGGGCTTACTTGCCCGTACGCATAGATTGTGGGATATGCTGTATGGAGTCCTTCAAAAGAGGTTTTACAAGGTTTTTGCACGAAAGCAGCAAATGTTCAGTTTTTAGACCTAGCCTTGACATAGTAAGGTTGTCTGGAAGAGATCGCTTTAAAAACTGCTCATTGTACCTCAAATGCGTTTAAACCCCATAAAGAGCATTTCTTGAGCATTGTTCAATCATCGTCGTCTAATCAGCTGCTCCCTGAGTAGCTATAGACTTCGGGGTCAGTTTGAAAAAGGCGTTGCGCTGGCTAGACGCTCAGGGTGGTGGGCCTTAATTATAGGATGGTTTGTAATAAAGTTTTATATTCTACTGACTACATTTACTTGACTTTTTGCCAACCTAACGGGTAAAATTAAAACTGGCATGATGCGAGTCGGACTCACGCACAGAGGGTTCCGTACCAAAAAACGGCAAAAAATCACGTTTATTGTATGGAAGGATTTTAGTATTTGTGAGCAGGGTTGAGGACGGCAACAGAAATACATCACCTGTGAAAATTTCTGCTCTCTAGCTATCACGGTTCCTGAGACACAGCCTCGTGACGGACAGACAGACAGACGAATTGCGAAGTCTTTTTATCCTTTATGTATGGAACCCTAACAATGATAAAACTTACCCAGTAAATGCGCCGGTATAGGTCCCCTGGGAGACACCACATCTCCATACCTATCCCTCAACCGCTTCCTCACATACGCGTGTAGTTGTTGGTACAGAGGCTTCACATCCTCCCACAACTTGGCCAGTTGCTGCTCAAAGTCGTCGACTTCATATTCTGATTGCCACCAGTCAGCAACGTTCTGGAAATCTGAAATGTTAAAGTAATGACTAGCATTAATAGGTAACCATATACCAACGTACGGAGAGAAAAAAAATGTATTTCTGCTGAATGATATGCAATTGTGTGGTGCGTACATGTGTGTGCGTTCGTGCGTCAGCACTATTTGATCACGTTGCTGTAACTTCCAAACGTTTGGAGGATACTTGCGATTAAGATATCATTATTGTTGTGACATGTCAGAAGAAGGTTCTTTCTTAGCCACTTCCGGATAACCTAAGTCAACCGGAAGTGGGTGTGAATTGCTAAACATCCGTTAATGGTAGAAATGCAGGAGTGTGAACGGTTTCACACCGATCTCCGACCCAATCTAAGTTTGAAAATGAGGTATCATTTTAGATTGGTTCGGACCAAAAATTATTTTTTTTTCCGAAAATGGTTTTTTTTTTGGAAAGGTAGAAAGGTAGTCATGCACACATTAGATAGTAGACAGATGGAAGCCTACATACTAAATTCGCTGAGGCTACGCACACATAGACACCCCTCACAGAGTTCGTGTCATCGTGTGTGACTGCGATCGCACAATGTCTTTTCGGGAAAAATGCCTATAGCACCTACCTACCTTCCAGATCTGCAGCTACCTCCATTTAAAAAAAAAACACGTCAACCTATTGCGTTCTTGCGACTTGCGACTAAAGGCTACGATGATGCTCTTTCTCTTAAGAGCCCACCAGACGCCAAATTGTTGAAAGAAGATAGAAGATATAAATTTAAGCGTGAAAGAAAGAGAGAGATGCAATCGGTTTTTGTGCGTTTTTAACGAAATGAATTAATTAT
Organism: Miltochrista miniata; assembly: GCA_933228765.1. Classification (NCBI taxonomy): domain Eukaryota; kingdom Metazoa; phylum Arthropoda; class Insecta; order Lepidoptera; family Erebidae; genus Miltochrista; species Miltochrista miniata. Next base: position 35,258,378 of record OW121758.1, on the reverse strand, counting down.
AAAAAACCTCAACCAATATTAAGAAAGTGTTCTAGTGCAAATGAAGATTTTACTATTGTCTTTCTTATAAATATTTTATACTAGCTGATGCCCGCAGCTTCGCCCGCGTAAAATTTGTTCCCGTGGGAACTTATTCCCGGGATAAAAAGTAGCCTATATGTTATTCCAGACTATAATGTAACTCTGTACCAAATTTCAGCCCGATCCGTTCAGCGGTTTGAGCGTGAAAGAGTAACAAACATCCACACTCACAACTTTTTCATTTTTTTTTTTTGTTTAACGTGAGGGAAAATCCTCATAGGATGTTATGCCGGACTCTTACCGACTAAAAAACCTCACGCCACGCCTAACAGCCTATGGTTGAGAGCCCCGGGTAAGCCCTCAGGAAGGATGTCCCGACAAACTTTCTCATTTATAATATTAGTAAGATTATAAAAACAACGTAAAGCTTATGAGATCTAGGTTAAAATTTCAAGAAATCGAGGTATTTTCAACACAAAAATCAATCGAGGATTTTATCAGCAATCGTGTTTCTAGCCTAGAGCATTTTTAGTTTATGAACTGAAGTTGGCTGTGTTCAAATTTTAATTCATTAAACCTCACGAGTCCTGAGATCTAGATCAAGGTAATAGTCTATTTGGCGCTCTTAATGTTTTTCTGTTACCGGTAGTGTGAGGTCTAAGCTTTGTCTATCAACGAAAACTTTGTGACCGTTGCAGTTTCACGTCACAGTCGGCCGTGTGACATTACATCCGCAGTTTTTAGGTCTGCAAGTACGACATCCAATAGTTACTGGACCGGTAAGTGTACATAACTACCAGCTGCCGTATCAGGATGAAAACTCTATTTTACCAGCACTATTCGTGATCAGTGTGATCACATAAAAGGTCGTGTTGAAACAAATTTAAAGAGCTCTTCAAAACAACCAAATTTTATCCGAATCCGAATTATATGAATACCGTCCAAATTTAGGCTGGCTAGTCTTACATATTTATAATTCCTTCAATAAAGTCACAGAAAAGTAGAAATACCGTGGAATTACATTCCTCAAAAAATGGCTAAAGATCTGCAGGACAGGGGTTTAAAATACAGTAAAGACGTTCGTTATAAATCTATGAAGATATTTCTCTTACCATTAAGTTTAGCAGCTTCATTATAGAGAGCGACGTACTCGGTGAAGTTGTGTCGCGCCCGGGCCCCCGCCGCCTTGTGCCACTCCACCCAGTAGTGCTTCAGCTCCTCAGGGTCTTGGCTCTTCGCGAATTCTTCTGTGATATCTGTAACGGGAATTGGAAACGAATTGAGCTCAAGTAATAAAATTTGTCAGCGGCAATATCGGGATTGATAATTGAAAAGAAGTAAGAGTGAAAACCGTAGACCCTTCAGCTTATTTGAATAATGCTCGCACTAATCAACAGCTGGTCGACAGTCCTTTAAAGAGAATAGGTAGAAGCCAACGTCACTAGAATAAGTAACGAGTACACATCACTAAGCCGTTAACTTGAGCAACACATTCTTGCGAACGAGAGAGAGAGAGAGAGAGAGAGGGGCCCTTAATTTGCTAGATCTAGGGAGTCTTTTTGGGGAGCTGTATAACAAAAGGAAGAATGCAGAAGTATCTGGCATAGTTTAAGCTCAAGATCCTGAATTCTTTAGAAATAAAATCTAGTCAGTGCTGAAAAGTATTGTTAATAAAATAAAATCGTAAGTTTTTGTCTACAATGTGCAGGCTTTTATGCATAATCTGTGCAAATTACTGCAAACAAACATAAAAGAGAACTCGAAAGATTGGTAAGAAAATTTGAAAGTTGTAACAAAAATATTACCAGGTTCTAAAGCCAGGTCACATTTGGTCGGATCCTTGTACGAGCAAACTTTAGACATGGCGTAGTTCGACTCCATGCCTGAGACGAACCGCATCAGTTTACTGTACTTGTCATCATTCAAGGCTGACACTCCTAGCTGACTGTATTTCTTGAACATCCTCCGTAGCGTGAAGTCTTGGAAGTCCTGCCATTTGTACATCCTGGTTTCTTCCCAAGCTTGCTTTTCTTGTTTGGATAGTTCTAAGCGGAGTTGTATCTGTAACGTTATACGTGAGATATTTAAGATTAAGAAGTTTTTATTCGAGAGTAGGTATTTGTTCCATTGATTGGGGCTGACAAGAGCGCGATGGGGATTTTACATGTTCTTTTAGTGGCTGACGTCCCGTTTCTCCTGATTCTTATAAGCTGTGATTGATTGTCGAAAATACTTCTTCTACTCCAACCAAGGAAGGAATCGGTATTATTACTTAGATGCGGTCCAAGTTGACTTAAATATGTCTGTTTTCCTACCACATTGCTTAGCCCCTATTACGTATTTGCTACACAATCACTACGTTATGGGGCAATAGATTCTAAGATGCGTAACTTTTGTGGCATCTGCATTCACGATTATTGACGTGCTTGGGAAAGCAAATTAAACTGTTGATCCCAGCTGCCAATATCATGCTTAGTCATTAAGACAAGTTTCAGGCGGTTTATTAAGACAACAACAGCCTTTTTGAACATAGTACCTACCACAGGATTACCTTCGCAATTGACGAAAAGTGAGCTACAGTGACAGCGTTTACCATATCGAGGTAAAAAGTACGGCATGTATCAACTAGAACTAGGTATATTATAGTTTAAGCTAAGAAGCAAGCAAATGCTTCAAAATTATTACCTACCCAACTCTCTTCATTTTCCTTAGTAATATTTGACGTGTACGCCCACTCCGCTATGCTGGCTTTGTTCTTCCGAACCCCCATCGTTTTGTCGAGCTGGAGGATGTACTCCCGACCCTCGAGTTCCGAGGCCTCGAGGTCAGGGTCACGACCTTGCGTGGCTACTACGAAGACGGCCACGATTGCCGCCACCAGGACGGCACCCCCTCCAATTTTCAACATGGTCTGTAAAGAAGAAAATGTGACAAATGAAATATAATTTGGACTATTAAACTCTGTTAAATTATCTCCAAACCGTGAGGAATGTGGCGTGACCGAAGACGTTTTACACATGCTCTGGGAATGTTGGACTGCCTCTGTGGCGCAGTCGGTAGTGATACCGCCTGCGGCGCTGGAGGTCGTGGGTTCGATTCACACCGGAGACAAATATTTGAGTGACCCATAAATATTTGTTTCAAGAGTCTGGGTGTTTCTATCTATATATACATATAATAAAACTGTAGAGGGTCGAGAGTCTGTACATGGAAGATATTTTGAAAATTTTAATTGTAGGGCGTTCTCTAATCGATGCTGAAGCCGAAAATGCAATTTAAATTTTTCATGTCTGTCTGTCTGTCTGTCTGTCTGTCTGTCTGTCTGTCTGTCTGTATCCCGAATAAGTATCACGCCGCAACTACTGAATCGATTTGAATGAAACTTGGTACAATCCGAGCTTATGATCCGAGGAAGGTTCTAGGATACTTTTGATCCCGATATTTTGCGCGGTTCCTTTGGGAGAGGGGATGATAGTGTATAATATGTATGTATTTAAAAAGTATATAAGTAAGTATTAATATCCGTGGTCTGATACTCATAACACAAGCAGGTTATTCCTAGCTTACTTTGGGATCAGATAGCGTTGTGTGAAATGTCCATGAATATTTATTTATTTATTTAATTATTTATGTGTACGCAATAGAACTTACAGAGTTATGCATTTTGGTATCGCGAGAGATATGAATATGCCTTTGTAATAGTCTTCTGGCCAACCCTGCGTCGGTTGAAGCCCAGAAATTATATAAATTAGCAGACTAAGGTTTAGAATACTTTACTTAGTTAATATTTAAACTGGTTTTATGCAACATTATTGTATGCCTTCACGGGGCGATGTGGTCGCAAAACGAGACAGCCCTCAATAAAAAAATACGCAGTTAATTAATGGCCTTTGAGAAAATGTAAACCAGTCAGGTTTGAAAGTAAATGATGTGGAAAAAGTACCAAGTGTATTCAAGAAATACCATGGACTTCGGTGCACTTGGCTTCGCTCTCGTGCAATTCTCTCCCGATTACCGCAGCTCATGGGATATAAGAAGTAGCCTTTGCGTCATTCCAGACTATAATCTACCCCTGTACGTACATCAAATTTTAGTCAGAACTGGTCAGCAGTTAGAGCATAAAAGAGGAACAATTATTCATAAATACAAACTTTAGCGTTTTGAATATTACCTAGTAAAGATTTTAGATCAAAGCAGGTAGACCCCAGAAATCATAGCACAACGCACCCCTTAGAATTTCAAACGGGTTCAGGGCGCTTCGTCAACATGACTTATTCTAGAACCGAAGATGTTAGTAGTACCTTCCTGAATTCATAATTATTATATTATGCATATTAAATAACGTTCTTTTATAGAAGTACCTAGGTATTTATGAATACGAACCGCAAGTTTGATGAAGTACTAAAACCGCTCGTATAATTTGAACGAGCGGTATATTTAGTTAATACGTGGAATTGATAACCACACACTTATAAATATCGTCTAAATGTAAGTTATAAATAAACCCAAAATTAAAGTATTCCCAAAAATCGATGACGTTTTAAAACTGTCATTGAAATTTTTTAAATGGCTAAAATTGTCTAAAATGCGTTGTGTTTATCTTGTAAATTTTGTAGGTTAAATACGTTTCGTCAGAAAAGTATGAATTGCTCTTCCAAACTCATTTTATTTTTTCAAAAACTTTTTAGTCTGAAAGGTTGTATTACACTTGTGCCTGCCAATTACAGATCAGCGCTGCCACTCCAATCCAAATTGATAAAATATTTCTTTCTTTCCTATTCAATAATTTTTACAATTACTGAAGTTTTAATTTTCATCATTATTCGCAAGCGCTCCAAACAGCACATGCAAATAATTCATATGATACCATTATCGAAGTGATCCTATAACAGCATCTGCTTTAGTTTATATTATTATCATGCTGTCTGTATGATCCAATTACTTTGTCTGCGAATTTTAACAAATGATGATTTTAATTTGTTATAACCTATTGTTAGGTATTTTAGCAGTACCAGGAATGACGGGCCTAATCTCCTATGTAATGGAATAGTTTTTGTAGACTATTGCATAAAATTTAGAGAATACAAGTAGCTATAACCAATATTCACAAAACGACGTCATAACAGTGATGACTACAGAATTATAGAATGACGATGACTTGATTGATTTCGATGGACCACAATATTTTATTGTCCTAAATTTGGGGTTGAATTTATTAATCTAATACTTAATGCTAATTTAACGAGGATAAAAATTTTGTATTCAAATGATACTGTCGACTGTTTCAATAATAATTTCATTTCCGCAAAACGGCATTCTAACATGTTAGTAATAAAAATAAACATTGATGATAGCATATTACTGTACTATTACATATCTTTTATATTACCTATACCCTTCTCCTCCGTCATATCCGAGTGGTACAAGATTCTTCGTCCACTCCATTGATCCACTCTCACGTCTTTGGTGTTATCGATGTCATTTTTTCTCCATCTACGGACACATAAGCACGGTGTCCGTCCACCAGCCTGCCATACCAATAAATCTATGACCGCTGAAGCTTTCTAAATATTTTATTTGTTTATACACGACGTTATTTCCTGTAAAGCGCAATTCTGTGTACCTACCACTACCTACTTCATACTGTCTCTGTCACATTTCCTTTTCATCCACTTTCTTAGGTTTTCTTACTAATATTATAAATGCGAAAGTTTCCGAGTGTGGATGTGTGGATGTTTGTTATTCTTTCACGCTCCAACGGCTATACAGATCTGGCTGAAATTCGGTACAGGCTAGATATAGATCTGGAATAACACAATGGCTACTTTTTATCCCGGGAATAAGTACCCACGGGAAGCGGAAACGGGAACAAAACGGGACGCGGGTGAAACTGCGGGCGTCAGCGTCTATAGGCTGCACTAACTACTGTTGATCAGTCAGGGGGCCATATCCTTGTCATCTCAGTAGTATTTAAAAAAAACATAATAACGCGACAAACGTTTACCCATCTTATTCTATAAAAGATCATAATCTTCACACATACTAATTACAGGAAGTTCCCATATATTATACTGAATCGTGTATCATCTTAAGGTGCTCACCATGCAGGGTCAGTGATGTGCGTCGAACCGCAACTGTCAAGGCCTCGTCTTATTCGCAAATCGTCTTTGGATTACAGCGAGGAGAATTCAGTTTTCGTACCATATTGTGCGATTGACACGGCACTTACGGAGAATCGCGAAGACTACGGCATTAAATATGAAGTTTCTTTTGTCCCTTATTACATTGGATTAGATGTCTACTGACTTAGCCCGAGAACTTTTACTTAAGATTTATTACTTAGGGTAAATAGATTTTTTTATACCACTAAGGTGGCAGACAAGCGGTGGTCACCGTAGCCTATGGACGTTTGCAACACCGGAGGCGCTACACCCTGTAAAAACCTTCTAAGACCCCTTTTGAAAAACTCCATACTGTAGGCGTTTGGGAAAACCGAGGCAGGGAGATTATTTCACAACCTAAGCGTGCGCGGAAGAAAGCCCCTATCGGATCTAACCGTGCTCGAGCGCCCCGGACGCAACGTGTGAGTATGTACACCCTGTCTGTGGTTCTGTTATGCTATGTTCTGATATGCTTAACAACGTTACTACGATTTGCTTTTCATAATATTAAAGAGATCGATTCTCAGTATTCCATGGCAAATACACTGTAACGGTGTCTCGGGCTTGCTACCCAGTATGAAAGTCTAAGGTTTACCTTACCTCTACCGACAACAACACAGAGCATCGCGCGCCTTTACAGACAGTAAGTAGACAGTTCGCGTTGCTCTATGGACAACAATCACAAACTTAGCGTTCTGTAAATGTCTTACTCTATGGCTGGTTCTGAGATAATAATAATAATAAATAATAAATATTAACGGACATTTCACACAACGTTATCTGATCCCAAAGTAAGCTAGGAATAACCTGCTTGTGTTATGGGTACTGATACCCATAAAAAGTATATAAGTATTAATATCCGTGGTCTGAACCACGGATATTAATACTTATATACTTTTTAAATACATACATGTTATACATAGAAACACCCAGACTCTTGAGACAAACTTTATGGATCACACAAATATTTGTCTCCGGTGGGAATCGAACCCACGACCTCGAGCGCTGCAGGCGGTATCACTACCGACTGCGCCACAGAGGCAGTCAAAACTATGAACTTCCTCGTCCTAAATAAACTTCCTCGTATTGCCATTTGCAAGCGTTTTTACTTTGTAAGCCAGGTTGCTAGTTGCTAGTCGTCAAGTCAAGTTGAAGGCCTTGAAAAAAATCACAGAGCTTAAGTCAGCCAAGCTGCAATGGGCGCTCTACATTCTCGTCGAGAATCTCGCGAGCACGCGAGAAAAGCACGAGAAACGAGAATGTGGTTATGATTCTCAAGTTCTCGCCTTGTGCTCTGAATGCGGATTCAATAAGAAGTTCTCGATGAGATTTATTGAGATTTTCGTGAGAATGTTGAGGACCTATAAGAGCTTCCGAAAGTATATTATATTCGAGAGAAAGACCATCGCTAAGAATGTAAAGCATGTCTAGACCTATTTAGAATAAAGAATATTCCGAACGAGCTCAAGACAAGGTCGACGGCTAGTCATTGCGCCATGGATGAGAGCAACATTACATGTATTGCGAAGTCGTAGAAGCAGATATCTAACTTTAAATGTACGATGTACACGAAAGAAATACTTAGATATTTTTAATAGTGAGGATTTATGAAATTCATAGGGCGTATACTATGCCTCTGCCTACAGGCGTGGCTATTATGTAGGTATCGAATTCCTCCTAAACTTGCAAGTAAATCTTCATAACGGATTTCAAAAAAATAAATTCAAAAAAAAATCAAAACTTTATAGGACTAATACTGGACTAAAGGTGCGGTTCCACTAAGCGGAGCGGAGCAGAGCGGAGACGAGCTGTGTCACGATTCACCAATCACATTGGCTTAAAATCAACATCTCTTCTCCACTCCGCACCGTGATTGGTGAATTGCGGCACAGCTCCTCTCCGCTCCGCCTCAGTGGAACCGCACCTTTAGGACTCAAATTATTTCAAAACGTCTTCTAACGTCCGACAATTCAATATCACGATGTTTAAAATAAAAATATTTTCTTTCTTTCTTTCTTTGTTTGTCAGGAATGAACTCCGAAAGTAAGTAGGATCAGATTTTAATATACTTTTCCTGTGTATTTTGTTCCGATTTGAAATGGCTTCCAGGCTAATACGAGTACAAAATTATGAGAGGGTGATAAAATTAATAAACATAAATAATGCTGTAATAATAGTCCAAAACATAAAACTTACGTAAATCCTGAAGGAAAAGCTGCTGAAAAAAAAGCAACAAAAAGACATCCACTAAGCCTTTTCCCAACCTAGTTGGGGTTGGCTTTTCAGTACCACACCCATGCGGCTGTGGGAGTTCTGGGGTATCCTTCTGAGGGCTTACCCGGGGCTCCCAACCGTAGGCTGTTAAGTAGGATATGTGTGGTTTTTAGTCGGTAGGAGTCCGGCACAGCAACGATGTAGGATTTTCCTCACGTTAATAAAAAAAAAGCCATGCAGCCGAACTTCGACATTTTCTGTGAAGCGACTGCCATTTAATTTTGATCTCCACAACCAATTGGTGATGTCAAAGTTCCGCAGGTGGATTATTCAGTTCTTTACTTGGGGCAGGTTGTATTTTTTTATCAACCTACAGACATGTAAACAGAATAACAAACAGATGATCAAAAACAACTGTTTGATAAAATTGACACCTAATGAGACAGTCGAACAGACAAGTCGTTATCAAATAATACCATTGCAAATACCTAGCAACAAAAAATAAATAAATCGCTGTTTCGATTACAACAGTATAAATATAACATCACATCTGCTTTGGAAAGCTATCACATGTTGTTACGGATAATTAATAACTTTTTTTTTGGAAATCACTACACCTACCCCACATCGTGACCCCGACAAAATTTCGCCTATAAACTATTAAATCGCCTACAAACTGCTAAAGCCGTTTTGCGAGTTGTATTAAATTTGTAACTTGATAAATAAATCAAAAAAAAATAGTGATCAAATATTGAGTAAGCCAATGATCCACCCTCCACGACTTTCGAAAATTCTTTCCTCTAAGACGAATGGGTTATCATTCCGAGAGCTTACCCTGGACTTCCGGCCATAAGCAGATGGTGGATCACCGTGTGGTTTAAGTCGGTAGAAGTCCGGCATAGCATCCAAGAGGATTTTTACAAGTAAAAACAAAGGAAGTAAATTGCTAGCCCTTCACGAATTTCAAAATTTTATAACCTAAGACAACTGAGAGAATGTCCCAGTCAACTTTGCAAACCAATCATCTTCAGAGCCTTTTCCCAACCCAGTTGGGGAAAGCTTTCCAGTCTAACTGCGATATGGCTGAACTTTGATATTTTCCACGAAGCAATTGCACTCTAACATCCTCAAGGCAGAGATGTGAGGAAAAATAAAAAAAACATCGCACACGCCCCAAAAAGCAGGACAACACCCGTACCAACCCTCAAAGACGTGGGATAATACTCGAATCCCTAGACGGGGCCGAGGTCGTAGCCAGCGTCTGCTGAGAAAACTAGGATGTCCTTCTGATGGCTTAACCGGGACTCCCGGTTGTAGGCAACCACGGAGCTCACTCCCACTGGTTGTCACAGATGTCCTTCGGTAAGTATCTGTGGCGAATACACTGGTAAACCGGGGCTGAGTGCCAGCACTGTGAGGTACTCAGCGAGGACACAGCGCTCCAGTCGTTGGTGGATTGCATGGCGCGGCGTGGTGCTCCACACGTTGGTGGAGTGTACGGCGTAGGTGCAACAGCGCCAGTTCCTCGTGGCAGTTCTGGACGTGGATATTCTCTCGCTGCAGACCATGGTGCAAGCCATGATCTCCAGCGGGAGTAATTGGAACTGCGCTGCCTCTTTCTGTGAGCAGGTCATGCTCGTGAAAAAGACGGCGGGGAGGGAGCGGGAGAGAACTCTTCGTTCTTGACATCCATCACCTGCCTCAAAAACATGTTGCACACAGACAGACTATCGTGTACCCTTAGTTAATGAAGTCGATTCACTAATTAAAACATGGACATGAAGTTGCATTCGAAAACGACTGGAATTGTTAATGAGTAATTATTGTTCATAATTAGCATTTTACACACCCATATTGATCTGTGTATACAATGGCTTTTATGGATATTAAATCAGTCACGGTTATATGCTTCTGTATTGGATAGGTATACACATATTATATGTATACGAAAAATTGCACACTGTGACTACCATCTAATTTGGGAATATTTGATGCCACATCTGATGAAAAGACATGGCAACTTAGTATTTTCACGAACATCTCACACAACGCTATCTGATCCTAAAGTAAGCTAGGAATAACCTGCTTGTGTCATGGGTATCAGACCACGGATATTAATACTTTTATACTTTTAAAAACATACGTATTATACATAGAAACACCCAGACTCTTGAGACAAACATTTATGGGTCACACAAATATTTGTCTCCGGTGGGATTCGAACTCACGACCTCCAGCGCCGCAGGCGGTATCACTACCGACTGCGCCGCTATAAATTAGTAGGTAAGTATACTATAGTAGACAGATAATATATTATAATATATTCTATGTAATTTACTCCAACAATGGCGACATTAGCAAATTGGGGACTGGATAACGGTTTTATGTATTATTTATTACCATGAAGCGCTCGTGGCCCCGCGGATTCAGTGTTCTGTAAACGATCACTGCAGTAAGCAACTTTCACTATGGCCGGTCCATGGATGGGTGACCATCCATGTGATCACTTTGTGACATTTATTTGAGCGTTTCCGTGCTTCGGAAGGCACGTTAAGCCGTTGGTCCCGGTTGCCAGTGAAATGGCAGTCGTTAAGCTAAGTTGAAGGCTTTATTTCAACAGCAGGCAGTCACAACCTGCGCCTGTCCATTTAAACACGGCAATACGGCTCACCACCTATTACGTGGGACAAATTATACAAAGGTGAAATGTGGGCATATAATATGCCTCTGCCTACCCCTTCGGGGATAAAGGCGTGACCATATGTATGTATGTTATTACCATTTGAAAAAGATTAGCTGTACCTATTTGTTCTATGTGTTTTTATATAATTACTTAGAATAATCGGATAATGCCAGGGTTGGGTGCATTAAAAAGTAGCCATTTTATAGGTACCAATTTTGATATTCTTACAAGAACATTTATTTTAAGGGGGTATTGGATCTTATTTCCATCTTACATTATTTTAATTTTCACAAATGTTCTGATTATTAGTAAATAAATATATTATATAAGTACATACATACATACATACATATACTCACGCCTTTATCCCCGAAGGGGTAGGCAGAGGCCTATACCGGCCCACATTTCACCGTGTACAATTCGGTCCCACGTAACAGGTGGTGAGCCCATCGCCGTGTTGAAATGGACCGCCGCCGTCAGAGCCTCGTCCGTTGTTCAGCAGGTGCACGAGCTTGCACGTGAGGTTGACTTGGGCCCGGAGGTGTTGGTAGGGCCCCACTAAATACCTATATTATTTAAATATAATAGAAACCTTTAAATATAATAAATCGTAGTTAAAAAGTCCTTTTAGGTAAAGATATATCTGAATACGAAATTTTAGGTACAATTAAGCACAAAATTCTTGAAATAATAAAATAAAACTTTTTACAAAAAGGAATGCTCATCTGTAGAAAAAATTCCTTATGCATTCTCAGACAAGGTAGGACGTGATTTTGTAGCAAAATGTTAGTTTTATAATCAGAATCCACAAATACAATCACGTAGGTAGGTACTACTACTTACTTTGTGGTTTTCTTTATCACTTCCACGTTTTACTAGCTAGACAGAGATACCTACATTTTGAATGAATGTACATTATTAGCTGTTCCTTGCGGATTCGTCCAGCGTTTTCGCGTAAAATCATTACTCTCTTTTTGCGTAGTCGGTTAAAAAGAGTAGCCTTTATCCTTTCCAGGGATTCAACCCATCTCTATAAGAAATTTCAGCGGTTTTGGTGTGAAAGCTTAATAGACAGACAGACAGAAAGTAACTCTACTTTCGCATTTATAATACTAGTAGGGAGGTAACCAAAAGTCGTCAAACCCTACACTCGGCCCACTTTTATAGACTGCTAGGAGTAGTCAGGTAGTCTTTTAGGGTTTTATACCGGTATTGTAAAAACGAGAACCTTTTACGCTATTAAGATTTCGCTGTCCATCCGTAAACGTGAGGTAGTCAGACAATTGAAATTTTTACAGACGATGTATTTCTGTTGCCGCTACAATTAAAACCAAAAACAAACTTATGCGAAGCCCATACATGATTTTTGTACCGTTTTTGGTGTGGAATCCTCCATACGCAAGTTCGAATCGCACTTGGTCGGTTTTCCTCTTATTTTGGGCATCGTTGAGAGCGACTACTGTCTGACCTCCCAAGCTCCAAGGGGTGCTTGCGTCATTGCTTCGTCCATAGGTCAGTAGGTGCACCACTAGCTGGTGAGGTAGCTTGGCTTCTGAAGATTTTGGTTGAGCTCCTAACATCCTTAATACAATATACTAAACACATGTCTTATTTTCATATCGTCTTCCATTCTATTACATTTAGTTTTTGTTCTAATTTAGGTGTTATTAGGATTCCTTACCCAAAGGCTAAAAACAATTAACCATAAAACTGACGCTGTCCGTCTATCTATCTGTCTGTCACGAGGCTATATCTCAGGAACTGTGATAGCTAGATAGCTGAAATTTTCCGATATAACAACATTATACTAAAATCAAAAAAAATAGATGATTTTTGCTTCGTGTGCGATACAGTGCGAGTACAGAAACTCGCAATTGACCGGTTTTTCTATTTCACCTGTGTGAAACCGAGCTAGTGTTGGTAGGTATATTATAAGAATTTATAAACAGTAGGTACATAACAATAGTAGGAGATACATAAATAAGTATTGTTACTTATTTATAGTAAGCTAAATTAGACATGACAATAGATTAGGAGAAAAATTAAAATTTTAGGACTATTTATTATTAGAACCCAAGTTTTAAAGTAATATAGGCTTTGTAGAAACATGTTACTTCCAAGCAAGAGGAGTAGGACTAATAAATGTCAACAAATCTGTCACACTTAAATACGCTTGTCAGTTTCAAATTTGTCTCGGTAGCTTCATTGGTTAAGCGGCTCTCTCTCTGCTAGAGAGAAGCTGTGGGTTCGAGTCCCAGTCGGGACTGAGAAAATTATCCATGTTAAGTTTACGATATTGTCAGCATACTAGGTTGAGAAATAAGTCGGTTCAGCTCTATGATAATTAACAACTGGTGCATACATTTCCTTCACACTAATTATGTAAAAAGAATACCTAATCGCTATACACCAGCTTCACACCGAACGGAAGTCGTTAATATGCCTTTAATTTGAATTGAGGGTATATGCATAATTTGAAAACACTGATAAGATAAGATGTCTGAAGGTTTTAAAGTATGGGAGCAAAGCATTTTATGTTCATAAACTTATAATAATGACTGCCAATTTCTGATAACTGGGATCAACGACTTTGGAAGGCACTCCAAAGCCCGGAAATGCTGCCAAATGAAATTAACACAAAGTGATCACCCATCCTAGCACCAACCATGGCGCAAATGCTTGAAGCAGTGATCGTTTACACTTACAGACGTCAGAAGGCCGCGAGGCTATGAGCGTCAACGGCAGCTCTGTATTATTAGTTATTTACATCCTAAAATATGTAGGTATAAACAATTGAACTAAAAGAAACATCAAAACAGTTGGCGATAAAAGTAATAAAATTGACAATTGCAAAATCGGTTACAGTATTCCATTAAACCGAATTTCACTTACTTTAACGTTTACGACTGACACGTGTTCCCTGATAAGCAGTTGATTTCTTTTCTCAAACTGTCATGTATATGTCAATTAAAAATCCTGATAGTAACTTGCAACGGATTCTTTATCAGTAAATTGATTAGTCACAGAATTACGATCACTAATTCTGTTGCACATTTCACGTAACTACAATAAAATTAATCAAGATCAAAAGAACGTTAATGAATCGCCAGATTAAATATTGAAATTGACATTAGTATTTTGTTGATGACTGTACTTAACAGTTTGCGGTTTACGTTATTTTGACAGAATACTTTAACGTAACGTAACGAATAGAAAAACCGCGCATATTGTGTTTCGAGTTATAGGAAAATTATTTAAATACTAGCTGACCCGCGCAACTTCGTTTGCGGCACATGAGAGTTAGAAAAAGAGAGGTATGATATTAATATTTTCAGTAATATAATGTTTCCCGTCGCATTTACTCTCGTCGCGCCTAGTCCCGTCGCGTCGCTTATAAACATTAGAGCTGACCAGCACAACTTCGTTTGCATCACATGAGATTGAGAAGGAGAGAGGTGTGTGAGGATATGTAAAATGATATAATGTTTCCCGTTGCATTTACTTCCACCCGTCCTTTTTTTGGTACGGAACTCATGTATGTCCGACTCGCACTTGGCCGGTTTTTATCGTTCAGTTGATTGGCTACCACTATGATCTGTCGGCTGTGCGGGCTGTGCCACTGCCGACCACGTTTACCTACTCCCGTCGCGTCGCTCATACTTCAAAACTTATTAAAAGGGGTTATTGTAAGTGAACCTTAAAAGATAGGCATATGCTGTTAAAGACATTTTTTTGTAACTTTTAAAGGGAAACATTTTTGTAATACAAAATTTTCACGTAACTTTAACCATTTACGCAGCGTACGCAGTGGAAGGTGTCAAAAGAAAGAAATTTTCCCCGTTCTCGAGACATATTTTATGGCTGCTCCGCTCCTATTCGCATTAGCGTGATTTTATATTGCTATTAGCCATCCTCAATAAATGGACTATTAAACTGTAAAATAATTTTCGATATGCAATCAGTAGTTTCTGAGATCCTGGGACAAACAAACTCTTCAGTTTTATAATATTGTGAGCGAACCTTAAGAAACAGACAAATTAGCTAATTGTGAGCGAACCTTGAGAGATAGACATATGCTGCCGCGGACTTTTTTATAGAACTTTTTAAGAGATACAATATTGTAGTACACAGTTTTTACGTATCTTTAACTATTTACGCAGCGTACGCCTCGGAAGCTCTCAGACGGTAAAAAATATTCCCCGTTTTCGAAACATTATTGATTGCTGCTTCGCCCCTATTCGTCTTAGCGTGATGTTATATAGCCTATAGCCATCCTTAATAAATCGACTATTAAACTGTAAAAGAATTTTTGAAATCCAACCAGTAGTTCCTGAGATCCTAGCGTTCAACCACACAAACAAACAAACAAACGAACAAACAAACAAACAAACAAACAAACTCTTCAGCTTTATAATATTAGCATAGATAACATCACGCGTTGAGAAATTACAACTGAAAAACCATTTTATCTTTCATCCCCTCTCCCGCAGGAACCGCACAAAACTTCGGAATCAAAAGTATCCTAGAACCTTCCTCGGACTATAAGCTCGGAATGTACCAAGTATCATTCAAATCGGTTAAGTAGTTTCGGCGTGATACTTATTCGGGATACAGACAGACAGACAGACAGACAGACAGACAGACATGAAAAGTTTAAATTACATTTTCGGCTTCAGTATCGATTAGAGAAAGCCCTCCAATTAAAGTTTTCAAAATATCTTCCATGTACAGACTCTCGACCCTCTACAGTTTTATTATAAGTACTAGCTGACCCTCGCAACTTCGTTTACGTCACATAAGGTTTGTGAATGGAGAGACCCTTCTTCATCAGACTCATCAAGCAGCGTGTGAAACGGCCCTGTTTGCTTGATCATAAAAAAGCTTAAAGATTAAGGCTATTCTAAAACAATTCAGTACCCGCCTTCGGCGCGGACTGAATTATTTTACAATAGTCTTAATCATTAAGCTCTTTTATGATTAAGCCAACACGCCCGTTTAGAATTACCCTCAAATTCAAAGAAACCCTTGAATTCTAGGTTTTGCGAAATTTGAGATGCCTTTAATTCCTGAACTACAAAATCCTCAACATTGAAACTTGTGTGAAACAATCCTTAAAGTACTTCCTTTATAACACTGAAAAAATTTTTGGAATCGCATCACGCGTTGAGAAATTACAACTGAAAAACCATTTTATCTTTCATCCCCTCTCCCGCAGGAACCGCGCAAAACTTTGGGATCAAAAGTATCCTAGAACCTTCCTCGGACTATAAGCTTCAAGTGTACCAAGTATCATTTAAATCGGTTCAGTAGTTTCGGCGTGATACTTATTCGGGATACAGACAGACAGACAGACAGACAGACATGAAAAGTTTAAATTACATTTTCGGCTTCAGTATCGATTAGAGAACGCCCTCCAATTAAAATTTTCAAAATATCTTCCATGTACAGACTCTCGACCCTCAACAGTTTTATTATAAGTATATATAGATTAATAAAATTAGAATAAAAAGTGTAACCAATATCTGTCTATGATTTTACTGTTACTTTGCTTGAGACAAATATTTTTTTACAAAATGCAAAACATGTTTTTTTTGCATATTGTGGGTAGTAGGCACTAGTCCTAGGGAAGTATTGAACTTCGAACTATAAAGCAAGTATTTTCTAGCAATTTAGACATAACTTTATTTTATACCACTAAGGCGGCAGACAAGCTTACGCACCCAATGTGGTCACTGTAGCCTATGAACGTTTGCAACACCAGAGGCCGTGCCCGTACTTTATATTATTATTCCGAAAATATAAAATATTTTTTTCACACGGGAAAACAATTTGTGGTATACTTAATCAAATAATGTGCTGGTGTTCTCCAGTACTTTTATAACGTTATGATATTATTAATAAGTATTTGTATTTAAAAGTGAGTGGCAAAATTTTTATCATATTCGATTCTAAATAGCGGAAAATATTTAAAAAATGGAAAATTTTTGTAAATCATATCCCATGTAACGAAAGTCTGTGGTGGTACGAAGTGCGCTGTGGAACAGGTAGGCCGCTAACGCTAAAGTTACACATATGGTGTGCTTATGTGGATAAAATAGGTATTTTTTAAATAAATTACGAATATGCATGTTCACTCGTTAATGTCACGTACAAATAATTAAAATATTTAAATACCAATTGAAACCTAAAACAAGACAATATAAATACCTGCACTTCATTGAACAAACTGCAAAAAGAAAAAAATATATAAAGCATTCTGCAAAAACCAGCACTTACCTTTTATATGTCAAGTCAGCTAATTAAAATCCGACATTTAAATTTCCGCGAATTTAATTTAGAATGAACGTTTGCGAATTTGTAAATAGAACGGCCACTCGTCGCGTTCGACCGGCCGATGACTGCCAATGACTGAACTGCGCTCACAGCCTCGCTATCCACCCACACATGCGCATGGGCCGATAAGGGTATTGGATTTGACCATAGATTTTATCGAGTGTCATTGATTGAAGATGTGACTTTATTGCAGTTAAGAATGTTACTGTAGCAATACTTTTTTATTGGTGACATAAAACTTCGAGCAATAAAGAAAACTGTTGAACGTGCTGAAAGTGATTTGAGAATTATTTGATTAAAAATCTGTCATGAAGATTAGATTTATAAGAAAACAACAAGTGTGCTTGCACAAAATTTAAACTATTATATTTATTATAGCTGACCCTCGCAACTTCGTTTACGTCACATAAGGTTTGTCAATGGAGAGGTCCTTCTTCATCACACTCAAAAGCCAACACGCCCGTTTAGAATTACCCTCACATTCAAAGAAACCCTTGAATTCTAGGTTTTACGAAAGTTGAGATGCCTTTAATTCCTGAACTACAAAACCCTCAACATTGAAACTAGTGTGAAACAATCCTTAAAATACTCCCTTTATAACACTGAAAAAATTTTTGGAATCGCATCACGCATTGAGAAATTACAACTGTAAAACCATTTTATCTTTTATCCCCTCTCCCGCAGGAACCGCGCAAAACTTTGGAATCAAAAGTATCCTAGAACCTTACTCGGACTATAAGCTTCAAGTGTACCAAGTATCATTTAAACCGGTTTAGTAGTTTTGGCGTGATACTTATTCGGGATACAGACAGACAGACAGACATGTAAAGTTTAAATTACATTTTCGGCTTCAGTATCGATTAGAGAACGCCCTCCAATTAAAATATTCAAAATATCTTCTATGTACAGACTCTCGACCCTCAACAGTTTTATTATAAGTATAGATGAAATCTGCTTTTCTCGCGTATAAAAACGTCGTGTTTAAATGTGGAGGTCGATTGACCTTTCCCCTTTTAAGATCTCCTTTCTCATGGACCTAATCTGTCTCTCCATTTTTGTTATAATTTGCTTGAGCATTTAGTGTTTAATAATTTAAAAGATAAAGTTTTTAAAAAATCTGTACACTGATTTCTCGATAACTTGGCTTCTTTCATTTTTATTTTCTCAAATAAAAACTCAAATTGACATGTTTGCATTCTCATATCAATACTATTGAGAAAAGTATATTTTGCCTATTTTCATGTCTGTATTAAAATCTGTGGCAAAACGTTTTACTTGTGTGCCACAGGACAGCTTGCAAGCTCGACTGTCACCCTGGTACAGACTTAAAGAAAACTGTTATCAGCAATAAACTAGTTTAGGATACCATTATAACGGATCTTATTTTAATCAGACATGGTTATGAGAGAGAGTGTTTGATTTCATTTATAGGTTATTCAGCTTTGAAAGTAATACAAATAAACATAGTAGAAAGATACTGTAGAAAAAAAAACGTTTTCAAAAGCATCAAGGAATTACTACTAATAAATGCGTTTGCAACTATGTACGTTACGCGTTCACGTCTGAACATCTAAACAAATTTTAAAGCAATTTGGTACAGAGATAGAATTGAGCTTGGGAAAGCTACTTTACATTCTGGGAACTAGTTCCTGTAGGAAACGGGTATGAGAAATCACTCACCACGCTGGAGGAGATACGGAAATTGGATAGTAAATTTAAGGAATTACTACTAATAAATGCGTTTGCAACTATGTACGTTACGCGTTCACGTCTGAACATCTAAACAAATTCTGAAGCAATTTGGTACAGAGATAGAATTGAGCTTGGGAAAGCTACTTTACATTCTGGGAACTAGTTCCTGTAGGAAACGGGTATGAGAAATCACTCACCACACTGGAGGAGATACGGAAATTGGATAGTAAATATAAATGCATTTTGAGATATTTAGTGAATAGCAAACGAACAGATTTTACCGGAAACCTAAAAAAAGATAATCATTGTTCCGCAGATAAGATCAAGAAACTCATATAGACCTCTCAGATACGCTCACGCTTGGAAATTCACGATTACTAACCACATCGTAATCATCATGTTAACTAATAGATAAAATCTGCAAAATTACTTAATAAGGAATAGTAACAATTAGCCATGTTTCTGTATAGCATTTATAATTTAATTCTGCTTAAACATTTAACTTAGAAAAACGTAAAATAGATAAGAAATGAGGTTTATACTTCAACTATGAATCACTCGCCCCATAACCAGCCTAAACTAAGAATATTTTGTTGTTATCATCATAATTTTACAGCGTTGCTATGTTATGACTACGGCCATTCGTTGATTACAAATGATAAAACAATGTAATTGTCGACGGCTACTTGTTTTTAAATATGTTATGTAATGCAATGACTGTTTTCTAACATCATCTTCATTAGCTGAGTTTGAGTTTTGTAATACCACGGTATGTACATTTTAGATTGTAGAAGTCCATATACTGTGGTTGGAGACTGACTGTCTATATTATAGTATCGCTAATATTTATATTTGGCTATTCAAAATTACGCCACACACCTGATAGAAAGTCATGTCATGTAGAATTAGCTCTTAACAAACACACTGTAAAAGTGCGGTGAAAGAATACCTCATTTGTTTAGAATTTCGCAGCACAGAGGATCTTTTGCGTTCAGGATAGACCACTAGGCAATCACACACATTCATTCTAACATACACTCACAGACACTTACCCCTACACATACACACACACACACACACACTTCTTCTCTCATTAATTATAATGCAACCATTAATAGCACTTTATATTAGTTAATAGTACTTTATATTTTGTATTCGAAAGTGCATCAACTGTTTTAACTGCGGATGGCACTGTCCTCTAAGATACACGTTAATGCCTAGTTTGGAGGCCAGAGTTATCTATCATTTATTTGTCACTCCTTGCTTAGCGTTAAATATTTTGTGTAATATTGTGTTCATATTAGGGTTAATTGAGATTTATTATTATTATTATTACTGTGGTAAATAAGTTAAAATACAACCAAGAAAGCAAATTTATTCATATCCCAGGACAGTCTAAAATGCTACGATGCTGCAAATTATCGTAATAAGCATACTTATTATTATTTTTTTATTAGGTTCACAAAACTGGACACAAGCTGCAATTCTAAAGGCTATGGCATTCAAATAAACATACATTTATAATAAAAATAATTAGATGAATGTATCACACAAAAAGACGTCAAAAAAATTAAGATATGCGTAACACTTTTCCAATCGACAGTACTAGCGCTAAGCACGTTCGTGCAATTTACCGTTGACTCATCGTTTACGTTATTACGAGTTCACAACGGTACATAGGCACACAGACGGGCCAACCAAATTAATTTGAATATTAATGCAATTAACATACACTTATTTGCGTAAACTATGAATATTGGCGTAAATGGGTCGTGGGAACATGTTGCTTACTGCGAGAAATGTAGAATGTATAAGCACAGATAATACCTATAATATATTCTATAGTGTAAAAGCCTAAGACTTAGAGTATACTTATATTAGAAGGTAATAGACCTACTAATTTATACTCAAAGATAAGTTCCAATACTTTTTTTTAAACGAGCTGAACTGAACTTATTGTCCAAAGAAGACACACAGGTGTCTTAACTGTCAGGCAATGGCTTCTTAGACAATGTTTTGTTTAAATATAAATTTAATAATAATGAGTACGTACTTAATAATCCTAATTATTTTTATAGCTAAAGTTCCAAACAAAAATATTTTATTTCCGTTTACGAGCTTTGCCTTGCTTCAGAAGACACATTAAGCCTTTGGTCCCGGTTGGAGGCAACTATTGAAGACTTGAAAATTTCAAAACGGCAATAAGCTAACCACCTGTTACGTGGGACAAAGTCAATATGGTGAAATGTGAGCCTATAGTAAGCCTCTGCCTACCCTGCACAGGTAAAGGCGTAACTATTTCTATGTATGATACTAATAATTACTTAATTTCTGATTAATTAGGTACGTGTGTAATAAGAAAACCAAAAAGAATCTAGTGTTAGTTCCAGTAGAATACCTAGAGACAATTCGTGAAATCCACATCGACCCAAACGAAGTTTCACTAAAAAAACTGCCAAGTGCGAGTCGTACAAAGGGTTCCGTACCAAAAAAATCACATTCATTGTAGAAAGTAGATTAAGAGGGGCTCCTCTTAATCTACTTTTTTTCAAATTTTATGTATTTCTTGTCATATCGGCAACCAAAATACATCATAATTTGTGAAAATTTCTAGCTATAACGTATACTGAGATACAGGCTCATGACGAACAGACAGACAGACAGCGAAGTCTCATGAATAGGATCCCGTTTAAACCTTTTGGATACGGAACTCTAAAAAACAAACAATCAACTAAGCACTCTTTTTTTAAAAAAGGGGTTATAAAATTCTACCACCCACAGTATCGGGTTAAGGACCGATGTACAGATCATTATCCTTCGTTGTAAGGTAGGCGCCCTAACCAGCCCATTTAGTGTTCAATAGGGGTTTACGGCACCTCAGGAATGTGATAGGGTGGGTTTATTCTTAGATGAGCAGTGAAGTGGTTCACATAGTAGCGGTGTCAATGAACTTGGTTATGCTGTTGCTTTGAAAGCCTGGTTTTAAAAACTATTGCTTGTAATGTTTTTTTTTTCTTTTACATAGTTTTTGCTAACATGGTTGTTACGCCTTTATTCTCGAAGAGGCATATTATAGGCATACACATACGTCTAGATCCCATTGTACGAGCTTATAAGCTTAATTTGGGCCAGAGTCTAGCCCAAATATTGTGGGACATTCGCACACAACGTCGTCTAGCCGCTAGACGACGTTGTGTGCGAATGTCCCACAATATTTTTTATTACGTCACGCCTTTATCCTCGAAGGGGTAGGCAGAAGCATAGTATGCGCCCAAATTTCACTTTGTAGTTTTATGTCCCACATAATGTGAGCCTATTGCTGCGTTAAAGTGGACAGGCGCAATTTTTCAAGCCGCCCATGAGGCCTTCAACGTGACTTAACGATTGTCTGTTTCATTTCGAGGTTTCCTTCTCCACGCAATGGATCGTTTTGCGAAAGCGTTTCCTTAGTCGCCTCTTGCGACACCCTCGGGATGAATCAGGGTATCGACTTTTTGTACTCTTTCCTGTTGCCACACGGGGCCATTTATTAATTATTATAATATTTATTATTCACCAAATTTATTTTTCCCGAACTTGGCTACCCGTTATTGAAATGTTTGAACTTTTGAAGCCACCTATAAGGCCTTTTTTTTTTTTTTTTTTTTTTTAACGTGAGGGAAAATCCTCGTAGGATGCTATGCCGGACTCTTACCGACTAAAAAACCTCACGTAACGCCCAACAGCCTATGGTTGAGAGCCCCGGGTAAGCCCTCAGGAAGGATGTCCCGTGACTCCCAACAGACCTACGGCCGCCAATGCGGCCTCGCCCAGGGGGTGGTTCGGGTGCAATCCCGCGTCTATGGGGGATTTCGGGTGTGAACCCGCTTCTAAGGGGGGGCGTGCATGAGTGCTCACGTCACGCTGCCGTCATGGGCCTGCTTCTGTAAGGACGGTGAGCGGCCCTCTCACCGTCCTCAGACCCCCGGTCATGGAGGCCGATAGTCCTCGGCGAAGACACGTCGGCGGCGCCCAGGGCGCCGACTGCGGAACTCGGGTGGGAGAGTTCTCTCCCGCACCCGGCCCGCCGCCTCCTTCGCGAGCATGACCTGCTCGCAGAAAGAGGCGGCGCAGTCCCACTTACTCCCGCTGGAGAGCATGGCTCGCACCATGGCCTCAAGCGAGAGAGTGTCCACGCCCAGACCCACTACGAGGACCTGTCGCTGTTGTGCCCACGCCGCGCACTCCACCAGCGTGTGGAGCGCCGTGTCATCGCTGCGGTCCTCGCAGTGCTGACATTCGGCCGTGGTTTCCCGACCTATAAGGCCTTCAACTGGGTTTAACGACTCGGCTCGTTAACAGTACAGAGTGTCAGAAAGGGAGCTTCTATTTTTTTACTTGCATATTTTATTTACTTACTTAGGTACCTACATGTTACTTTTGCTCTTAATGACTTCACTTTGTTTTACGATGTTCCATATAAAGTGGGTCCCAAATCAAAGTTATTTTACCTCCCTTTGAGGTACCTAACCTTAAAAATACTTTCGAAATTTTGACCATTGAGACCAATATGCCAATAGTTTGCTCTGAGTCTCTAAGTACAGTTGAAGAGTTGTTCTATGAACGGAATTTTATATTTTAACTAGATGTTTCCCGTGGCTTCGTCCGCGTAGAAGTCGTTATCGCGTAAAATCATTTCATCATCATCACCCTCGTTTTGCGCAGTCAGTTAAAAAGTAGCTTATGTTCTTGGACTCAAACTATCTCTATACCAAATTGAATCGCAATCGCTCCAGCCGTTAGGGCGTGAATTGAAAACGTAACAGACAGACAGAGTTACTTTCGCATTTATAATATTATAGTAGGGAAGTAGGTATATTAGTAGGGGATAAACAAACAACACACACAGAAAATCAATAATGTTCTCGATATAATTATATTTTTCTGAATAGATTTTTGAAGTAAAACTTCTTTAGGCGCGACTGGGAATAAGATTTCGATGGAAAAGAACTCATGTTTTTTTTTCTAATGGAAGTAACGCTTACTATTTGAATTTTGAATAGCAGAAACGTAGTTTTCGCTATAACATTTGATGCCATCAATGGCAAAGACGTTTTACTGCAATCGCGCGTAAAGGTTAGGTGCGTACACGCATACATTTTTTTTTATTTTACTGCCAAACAATCCTTGGATCGTGACGGTTAAAATTGACCGACTTCTATATAAAATCAGCTGATATAAAACGAATAGTTTTAAAGGAAGCAATTAACATTGAAATAGGTACCTAACGTATTCAGTAGGTACTTCGCTTTGTCAGTAATGCAAATGCGTAATAATAAGAAGTACTTATGTTAAAAATAGTTTTAGCCCCTCTCTATAAAATAGATTGCAGAGGGGCTTATGGCGAGACTTGTGTCTGTAGTCTGCGACTCTGTTGCATTAAACTACGTCACTAGGTCATGTGGATCATCTGTTCAAAGTTTTAAATTAAAACAAAAATGACCATGTCAATCGGATTGAACTTTCACTTTCACAATAAAAGTTATAGTGAGGGGCAGTCGGGTGAGACCGTCTCACGGCTTCTTTTTTTCAATGAATAACCAGCTCCCGTATTTCGAACCTTTCCCAACCTTATCATATATAAGTTAATTAGTTTATGTTAGGACGGAAAGTGTCCTGGGGAATATCCTTCCGAGGGCTTACCGGGGCTCCCAACCGTAGGCTGTTAGGTAGGATACGTGTGGTTTTTAGTCGGTAGGAGTCCGGCATAGCATCCATGTAGGATTTTCCTCACGATAAAAAAAGGATGTCATATTGGATCGAACTCAGACGTCTTTAATGCATGTTCGGCTCTTTATCCTCCAGATTTCCAAAATGTATAAAAATAAATGCGAAAGTTTCTGATTAAAACGGTTACGGGAAAACCTTATCACGCAAGCGGAGCCGCATGCATTTACTAATATAATATTAACTTAAATTTTATGCAAATTTTGTGTCTCGGTTTACGTATAATATTAAAAAAAAAAAACAGTATGAATAAATTTTGCGGTTTTATTCGTAGGATCCAGTTTTATTCATGAACTAGCTGACGCCCGCAGCTCCGCCTGCGTCAAGTTTTGTTTCTGTTTCCGCTTCCCGTGGGAACTTATTTCCGGGATGAAAAGTAGCCTATGTGTTTTTTCAGACCTATATCTACCCCTGTCCCGAATTTCAGCCAGATCCATTCAGCCGTTGAGCGTGAAAGAGTAACAAACATCCACACATCCACACTCACAAACTTTCACATTTATAATACCTATTAGTAACAATGTATAAAATTAAATGCGAAAGTTTCTGTTTAAAACAGTTACGGGAAAACCTCACACGCAAGCGGAGCTTCATGCATTTACTAATATAATGTTAACTTTAATTTTATGCTAATTTAGTGTCTAGGTTTAAGTATAATATTTTTGAAAAAAAAAAGTTTGAATAAATTTTGCGGTTTTATTCGCAGAATCCAGCAAACGGTTCGCGTTTGAACAAATTAGGCAGGCATCGCGTAAACTGTGCGTAGGCGGAATGCCCATGTACAGTTGATCGCGATGACATTAGACTAGTCGCCGAAATACAGAATAAATGTCTGTAACTCTTTAAAAAACAATTTTGCACAAAATGAATGACAGACAGACATATCAGTTCTTCGCCTATTAGTGGACATTTCACTACGATCAACCTTTAGTCGAATTTTAAACCTCCTCCAATTGAGGTCAGCAGATTTGACAAAATTGAGACCGTATTTACAAACAGAAAACAAGTTGTTGTTAAAAAATGTATTATGAACGTTAGATTTCACTTACTGTTTATTGTATAACTGCAACATTAACACGACTTTCTTATCGCCACAAATATGTCTGTACTTTTACAATCACAACATTCGCTTTAAAACATTGTTCAAATTGGAATTAGAATAACTGTTTGTAAACCTTGCAAGGAAGTTGAACACTGCAAACTTTCTATCCGCGATACGTCAGCGTTCTTTTTTCAAACACAAGCGTTCTATTTTCAAAAACTTTTCAGACATTAATTGATTTGAATAATTGATTGTAAATGTTTGTAAAATAATTGAACACACCATTTAATCCATGTTTATACACGTCTAGTTTTGAGTTTAAAACACGCAAGACTAAGTGCGCCTGCGAAGTGGGGGATTACAAAACGGCAGTGAATATGATGTCTTGTTAAATCGTGGTGGGAAACAGCTGTGGTAAGTACATGTATGCGTCAGGTGTGGAGAACGACTGGTACGTCGATACTCACATACTTTATTAATGTGACGAGAATTAACGGAACTTTGTATAGGAGGCATCAATTCAAATGACCGCTCCACATTCTCGTCGAGAATTTCGCGAGAACGCGAGAAAAGCACTAGAATGTGCATGTATTTCTCAAGTTTTCGCCGTGTTCTCGCCTTGTTCTCTGCCTCCATATCCAATAAAAGTTCACGCTGAGATTCTCGCGACAATGTGGAGGCCTTAAAACAACCTACTTATCACAGTCCAGTACAGGCCGGGTGCCTGACGACGGCAGAGGGCTGTTCATCCGTTCTTAAAGAACTTAAACTATCATGAATTTGTTACTTACCATCATTGTGTAATCTCATTTACAACAAATAAAGAATTTGTATTTCTAGAAGCAGGCTTAAGACGAAAGCGTGACGTAAAATTTCACGCACGGTTCACGCCCCAAACAGCGGAATAACACCCAAATTAACCACCAAAGACACGAGCTAGTACCCCTAGGTGAGGCCGCAGTGGCAGCCGTAGAGAGTCGGGAATCTTGGGGCATCCTTCCGAGGGCTTACCCGGGGCTCCCGATCGTAGGCTAGGACTTGCGTGGTTTTTGTCGTTATGAGTCCGGCAAAGCATTCGTTAGGGATTTCCACACGTATTCAAATGAGTTCAGTACAAGATGTAGACCTCTTCGAATTTTCTTCTTAACAGGGAGTCATTCACAATCGGCTTCTAGATGAAACCTTTTCTAGTGCTTATTCATTTTCTTTTCATGTGCCCTGATCCTGATATACATAGATGTCTTACCAACAATTTCGATTCAGATGCTAATTTACAGTCCTACCTTTTTTTTCTTAACATGAGGGAAAATTCTCATGGATACTACGCCGGACTTCTACCGACTAAAAAACCTCACGTATCCTGCCTAACAGCCTACAGTTAGAAGCCCCCCCGGGTAAGCCGGGTAAGCCCTCGAAAGGATACCCCAGGACTCCTAACAGACCTACAGCTACAACTGCGGCCTCACCTAGGGGGGTTCGGGTGCTATCCCGCGTCTTTAGGGGGTTTTTGGGGTGTTATACTGGTGCTTCTTGAGGGGAGGTGAGGGCGTTCATGAATCCTTCACGTCACGCTGTCATCTAGGGCCTGCTTCTGTAAGAACGGTGGGCAGCCCCCTCACCGTCCTCAGGCCCCCGGTCATGGAAGCCGATAGTCTTGGGCGAAGACACGTCTGTGTCTGCGGAACTCGGGTGGGAGAGTTAACTTATCTTTGAGTATAAATTAGTAGGTTTCACCTTCTTCTATAGAATATATTATATTATCTGTGCTTCGGAACTCGGGTGGGAGAGTACTCTCCCGCACCCTTCCCGTCGCCTCCTTCATGAGCATGACCTACTCGCAGAAAGAGGCAGCGCAGTCACACTTACTCGCGCTGGAGATCATGGCTCCAACCATGGTGTCGAGGGAGAGAGTGTGCACGTCCAGACCCACTACGAGAACATAGACCTGGGGCCCGAGGACGGTGAGAGGGCGGCTCACCGTCCTTACAGAAGCAGGCCCATGACGGCAGCGTGACGTGAGGAACAGGGATCACACCCGAAACCCTCCAAAGACGCGGGATAGCACCCGAACTACCCCCTGGGCGAGGCCGCGGTAGCGGCCGTGGGTCTGTTGGTAATGTTGGAAGTCCTGGGACATCCTTCCTAGGGCTTACCCATAGGCTGTTGGGCGTTACGTGAGGTATTTTAGTCGGTAGGAGTCCGACATAACATCCATGAGGATTTTCCCTCACGTTAAACAAAAACAAAATGGGTAAATCTAAACTAAATGAAGTTGCGGGGTTAGCTAGTCACGAATAAAACTGCACACAATTCCGCAGCGGAAACGAATTAAATACACCAAGGTATTATTATTCTTGCACGGTGTACCGGTGAGAGGTAATTTGCAAATGTCGGCACTCATTACGGTAGACATTTAGCTGCACATGCAACGGTACCCTGCTTTTATTATAAACTGGGGTCCTGCCGTTTCCCAAAATATGTTTCGTCATTTTGATCACTTTGTCAAATATTCATTTGGCAACTTTTTACTTGCTCAATTTTTATTTAGTCTATACTAATATTTTAAAGAGGAAAGATTTGTTTTTTTTGTTTTATTTGTTTTTTTTTGTTTGTTTGTGTTTGTAACGAATAGGCTCCGGAACTACTGGATTTGAAAAATTATTTTGCTTAATGTTTAACTGACTAACGGACGTCACGCGGTTTCATCCGAGTAGTTCCCCTTCCCGTGGGAATACGGGAATAAAATATAGCCTATGTTCACCGCAAAGAGTGTAGCTTCCCAACAGTGAAAGAATTTTTCAAATCGGTCCAGTAGTTCCGGAGCCTATTCGATATAAACAAAAAAACAAATCTTTCCTCTTTATAATATTAGTATAGAAGTATAGACTACGCGTACGTGATAACTTGAGGCACGCTAGGGAACAGAATGCTCTGCTGGGAGCCCTGCGACATCCTTCCGAGGGCTTAGGCCGTAGACAGTTGTAAGGCATCGTGTGGGATTTAGTCAGTAGGAGTCCGGCATAGCATCCATGTAGGATTAAAAAAAAATTTAACATGATGCTCATTTATTTTATTTACCTTATATTGACCAGACCAGTCAAACAAATAAAATGGCCCTTTAAATGACTGTCCATTTTGTTTTAATTTAATTTAAATTATGTTTTATTTATGTTAAATTATGTTTTACGAAAATTCACAGCTCAATATTATTTCCTATGAAATTGCTATCTTTGAAATACTTCACCTAGGTACTAAGTATGAGCTAAGTAAATTTATTAATTAAATACATTTCTTAATTCAATGGCTAAACAACTACTTGACACAACTTCTCTTCTAAGCAATTGACATCGTAACTTAGTTCCTTCTTCAGGTACTAAGAACTACTGTAGGCTTTGTCCTCCTAATACAGATGGTCCAACCAAGACCTGGTAACGCAATAACAATACACAATACTTAATGCATAGAGTTATATGGCTCTTTTCAGTCCTGTCGAATGTAGTCTGCGTAGAGGCCATTCGGCTCAACTTTAGATTGTCTGACGTGGAGTTTGGGTTTCATATTTTTTTTACACAAAGCTAATATTATTAGAAGCCTCCACACGAAGTTTTAACTTGCGGAAATTAATGGTTAACGAGAAAAAAAATAATGAAAATCATTAAAATTCACCAATAATTTGTCACTTTTCACCACAGAATACGTACACTCTCAATGCTTTTGACATTCGGCTCGTCACTATACGTTTCGTTTTCCGTAAGGTTAAAGAACAACAATGTTTTACTTCATTTAATAATTAAATAAATAATTATATTTAGTAACAAAGTAAAATTTTATGCATATTTTATAATATTACGTATATTTTGCTGATTTATATGAATGATATTACTTAAATGTATTCTGACAATAATTTACCGACTATTGCCGCTATGCAAAACGAAACGTAAAACGTCGTCGACGCGCTGTCACTGTTACTTTCTGACAGATAATTTTTTTTTTGTAATATATATTTTACGGCCTTTGGCTTCAGCCTTTTAGCCAAACTATTGTTGATTATCTCTATGCTCATAATAGGGTTAGGTTAGGTTGGAACTGTGACCATTGATCTTTACCATTGCTTTATAATATTATTTTAACAATTTCGACCTTTATATCGATGTCAATGCGAAAGTTAGGTTAAGATATTAAAAAAATCATAACTCAAAAAGGGGGGGCTTCCGCAGCTTTTCCTTCAGGGGGGGGGGGGATCTACAACCACCCCTCCCCCCTTTCCACCCCCTCCCGCCCCTTAAATCGTGGGACGACAATCCGAAGTCCTACCCTTAGGGTAGTTGACAACCTTTGTCGTAAGGATTGAGCGTAGATGGTAACTTGACCAGTGGATACTACCTAAAGCGTGGTCTTTCATTTTTTCAGGCTTACAACTTAGAATTTTCTTCTTCTTTTCACAATTGTATTTTCGTCACACAAAATTTGAATAAATTAGCAATAATACTTCCATAAAGCATATTTGGTTAATATTATACCAAAACAGCGCTTCTTTTTAACTTTATGGCTATGTAGTAAAATCATCTGTTTGAAGTTTGAAATAAAACATGAATGAAAACGTCAATTGTATTGAACTTTCACAAATTATGTGTCAAAATAAAAATTTAAGTATAAAATAAGAGCATTTAAGGAGTATTGATATCAACTCCGGAGAAAATCATCGACAAAATAATTTACATTCCAATTTACCTCGGTATAGTATAAATTTCAATAAAATACGAAACACGTCTTCCATCAATTATGTTAATAATGCTATATGCCAAATTTTAAGTAGATCGGACCAAGGAATCATGTTGTCCCATATAAACTTTACCCTCCTTTTCTATACCTTTGGAGGTGGAATTTGCAAAAATGTTAAAATTATTTTTTTCAAATTGTAACAAACAACGCTCATGCTTGGTTTCATCATCGTACCAGTAACCGTTTAAGCAATAATTGATAATAACTTTGGGTCTTGGGATCGAACCTCAAAATTAAGTTAGGTTTGAATTCTATATGTGAGGTGTGGTGCCCAGGCTATTAAAGAATAATTATACCAAGTTTCATCGTAATCGAACCGGTAGTTTTTGCGTGATGCCTGAACAAACAGACAGACAGACAGACAGACAAAAAATTTTTTAACCACATTTTTGGGTTCGGTGTCGGTCTAGTAACACCCCCTGCTATTTATTTTTTTGATATTTTGAATGTACAGAATTTTCACTTCTACAGATTTATTATAAGTAGGTATAGATGATAGTAGAAAAATAAGTTAGTATGTGACCCGTACTTAGACCATATAACACGGGACTAGCCTTTGCGGACCACCGCATACAAAAATATTCTGCCAGTTTTCATACAAATGAAGGGGGAAACACAAAGACATATAAAATTTCATTGCATTTAAAAATGTATTTATCGACAAACGCGTAATGGCTGTTGTGTGTTAATTGTTATTGTACAGTCAACTACAATGTAATGTACTAGTTTAATCATATAAAATGATGTACTGATGTATAGGCTTTTCATAAAGCCAAAAGACCAAATGGTCATGTGCAATGGCAGAAAACAATGCTTAAGTAAGGCGCATCCTGTGGTTAGATGATCTAAGGACCCGTATAATGTTCAATCATGGCGACACGAAATTAATTCCGTTACGCAATATGTTGATTTTGCTATATCTCCTAAAGTATTCATTTGATTTGCAGAGTGTACAGGGAATAAATAATCAAGGAGGACTCCCGCTCCAAATCGTTCCTGGTCCAAAGGCTGGCCATAGCCATTCAGCGTGGTAATGCAGCTAGCGTAATGGGCACCTTTGCAACGGGAACGGTTAGGGGTGGCTTATTTGACTGATAAGATATGTTTACTACTGACAATTTAGATTTTATTTGATAGTGGTATTTAGTATTGTATATTATTTTGTAATTAAATTGAATACCTTTAAAAAAAATTGAGAAGGATACCTTATTACCTAAATATGTAAAGTAAAATAGCAAAAAAATCACGTTTGTTGTATGGGAGCCCCCTTAAAAATTATAATTATTTTGTTTTTAGTATTTGTTGTTATAGCGGCAACAAAAACACGTAATCTGTGAAAATTTCAACTCTATAGCTATCACCGTTCCTGAGATACAGCCTCGTGACGGACAGACAGGCAGAGACAGATGAACGGCGAAGTCTCATGAATAGGGACCCGTTTTTTTTACCCTTTGGGTACGGAACCCTAAAAGTAACCTATGACCTAACCCCCCAAAAGCGGGATGGCACCGGAACCCTCTAGGTGAGGACGCAGTGGTAGTTAAGGTCTGTTGGGATTCCTGGGGCATCCTTCCGAGGGCGTGTGTTGGAACGTGTGGTTTTTAGGGTATGCCATAATTTCATATGCCATACTGGTATTTGCCATAATTTCATTAGAAAGAACGCTTCAGTTGCCATAATCATGAAATGTCATAAAATGACTTTCACTAAATCCATTGGTCATAATCGATCTAGTGTCATAATAATTTAAATCCATAAATGTATTTGCCATAATTTTCGTTTTCAATAATGCCATTTTCCATAACTTTTATTCACCGTAATATAAATAAAGATAATTTATACGACACAATTTTTTTATTCACAATTAAACCTAAAACTAAACCTCATATGGCGTCTACTAACTAAGTTCGACGGAGCCCCGCTTCATGGGGCTCCTACTTCTGGGTGGTTTGAAAAAAAACCTGTCTTTTGCACTAAGTCGGGGTGTTAATGATAATAATAATTTCGACCTAACATTATTATGTATTATTTTCATAATTATGTCAAATTTTGATTATGTTAAGAGTCGATTATGAGATGTGTTACTTATGGAAACTAATTGTTATGAAATATGTTGTTATAGAAAGTCATTTTATGGCAAATGAAAGGTATCATTGTGGAGTTGTTAAGGCAAACGTTATTAGTATATAAATGATAATAGTTCAAGTAAATATTATGATCGGGGATGATTATGGCAAACAATATTAGTGCAAATGAATTTATGGAAAACGAGAGAAGACCGGTTTTTAGTCGGTAGGAATCCGGTATAGCCTCCATGCAGAATTTTTCGCTATTAATAAAACCCTCAAGACCTGTCCTAATCTCTCTTCTATCTCTGTGCCACAATTATTCACAATCGGTTTAGCGGGGCAACAGCAGTTCGACCTTTTGATCGTTATTCAAAAACAAACAAAAATAAGTAAGAAGTTCCTAAGTACTTTTACCTCTTTGGTAATAAAGATTTGAGGATTAAAAATGTTAATCGAAGATTTATACATTAGACTACTCAAAACTGTCCTCTATTCCACACCCAACCGCGGAAATGTAAGCTCAGGAGAGCGTTTAGGCGACTAGTCAGCTGAACTCAGCTGTTATAGTCTCGACGCATAACATTCTGGCTAATATTTATAAAATAACTTATGCTTAGTTATCTTGTTTTCTTTGTGTACACAAGTTTTTGGATTGCAATTCAGACTTGCAGTGTATAATTTAGTTCTATTATTATCTTTAAAATTGTAATCTGTGTTGTGTAATAAATAAATAAATAAAATAAAATATAAAAAAAAGAATATATTATCACTTTATGCAAAGTCGGCCACCCCGTTTGAAGATGGGTAACTCGAATACCAGTTTGAGTTCTTTGACCGGTCAATGTGCTCGCAGCTCCCATTGATGAGGCAAGCGAGATAATTGAACTGTTTCTTTAATTCGTAGCTGTGATCTATGACGATATTGTATTGAGTGAGACGAGACATTAAATTAATTTTATTTGATGGTTTTATGATGTGATAGGTACATTGTTCTTTGCGAATGAAAATTTTTATTGTAAGTATGATATCTCGTGTTTAAAACTGTTGAATATGTTCATAAAAGTAGTTTTAAATTTCTTACTCATTGTTTCAATTTAAAGTATGTTAGATGGAGTATGTAATATTTGAAAATAGATTATTATTTAAATTTAATACTACTAGCGCCACCTATCGATACTTGATTGTACTACTTAGTTGTAACATAACTGCGAACACTACCTGATAAGCATTTAAAAAGTATGATGTAATTGGTTAAATATGCGATGTTTTTAAAAATTAAAATCATATAAAATAAATGTAGACGTATTAAATAAATAGTTATGAACAAAACTTATTAAATTCTTTATGATTGCTTGTAAAGTGACATCTAGCGTTCACTAGCTGTGCTTAAGTACTTAAAAGTTGTTGTAGATGGCGCTAATACTAATATATAATACTAGCTGACCCGCGCAACTTCGTATGCGTCACATAAGAGAGTAAATCACCCGTTCCCGTCGCATTTACTCCCGTCAGAATAATTTCGTTAACGATAGATGTTTCCCGTCGCATTATTGTAGAAATTGCGCATATTCATGCATAGGACGTGGACTACCGGTGTACGTCGCCAGCAGAATTATAATGAATCGACCAAAAAAAGCGAAAAAAAAAACGAGGTCAAACGGGATAAAAATCCTATGTCCGTCTCCTGGTTCTAAGCTACCTCCCCACCAATTTTCAGCCAAATCGGTACGGCCGTTCTTGAGTTATAAAAGTTGTAACAAACCCGTCTTTGTTTTATATAAGTATTAAGATTAAGATAAGATTAAGATAAGATTAAAAACTACTTCTTTAAAAATTTCAGTAAAAGAAAAGACGTCGCCCACCTGTACGTTTATGGCTGAAGCCCGAGAAACCCTTCGGAAGGATGTCTCTGAATATTAATATTTAAAAAGAAGTTTTAATCTAAAGTGTTTAGTGAGTTCCCAACATCTAATAATTTATGTAAAAAAAATTACATACTTATTAATGTTTGTGAGTGTGGATGTGCAGTGTCTGGACGTGTGGATGTTTGTTACTCTTTCACGGTGTAACGGCTGAACGGATCTGGCTGAAATTTGGTACAGGGATAGAATAAAATCTGGAATAACACGTACCTACT
Source organism: Miltochrista miniata (assembly GCA_933228765.1). NCBI lineage: Eukaryota > Metazoa > Arthropoda > Insecta > Lepidoptera > Erebidae > Miltochrista > Miltochrista miniata. The sequence continues at coordinate 35,223,478 of OW121758.1, read as the reverse complement.
CCCGGGAATTAATTCAAATGGGAAGAGGGAACGGGAACAAAATTGCCATCTAGTCTCTAGAAATATTTCATTGTTAAGTCTATTTTTTTGGCATCGAATAGACTCAGAAACTACTAAACCGATTCGAAAAATTCTTTCACTGTTGGAAAGCTATACTATCCCCTAGTGACATAGGCTATATTTTATACTCGTATTCCCACGGGAACGGGAACAATGCGGGTGTAACCGCGTGACGTCCGCTACTCATTCATAAATTGCATCCATGTTTAAAACATCAAATATACCTACATACATATAATCTACCATTCATAATACCTAGGTATTACTAGACAGAATCATTATTTTGCCGTGCAGTACCTACATAATGTCATAGCATTGTCAGAACATGACTGACGGTATTATTCTGTTTGCCACCGCGTCTAATCACAGTCGTAAACACAATATAATAATAGATATCTTATCTATAGTATTGTAAACTATGGAAATAGATTTTTTACAAAGTAAATTAAATTTGAAAAAGTTTTGGTCTCGAGCAGGGTCGAAACTGTGTCGTCTGGTTTGTCGGACCAGACGCCCTGACCGTTGGACCACCGAGACACTACTCTCGATCGTCAAATTGTTTCACCACATAGAGCTACGTCGACGAGTCATGCTCGAGACCAAAAATTTTTCACATGTACTTTGTGATTGAGTCAGCATACCTACTATGTACCTAATTGTTTTTCAGAAATTATCTCCTTTTTAGGGTTTCGTAGCCAAATGGCAAAAACGGAACCCTTATAGATTCGTCATGTCTGTCTGTCTGTCTGTCCGTCCGTGTGTCACAGCCACTTTTCTACGAAACTATAAGGCCTATGCTATTGAAACTTGGTAACTAGATGTATTCTGTGAACCGCATTAAGATTCTTATATAAAACTAGAAAAAAAGCAGTAAATTTTGGGGGTCCCCATACACAGAACTGAAACTCAATTTTTTTTTTTTTTCATCAAACCCATACGTGTGGGTTATCTATAGATAGGTCTACAAAAATGCTATTAAGGCTTCTCACATCATTTTTTTCTAAAGTGAATAGTTTGCGCAAGAGACACTTCCAAAGTGCAAAAATGTGTCCCCCCCCCCCCCCCCTCTAACTTCTAAACTAAGACAATGATAAATCTAAAAAATATATATGATGTACATTGGCATAAAACTACCAACGAAAATTGGTTTGAACGAGATAGAGCTAGTAGTTTTTTTTAATATGTCATAAACCGCAATTTTCGGTTAGAAAAATCACTACCAATGCGAACATGTTAAAACATCAATCAAAGTTACAACGAACTATAAGAACTTTTATATTATGTTACTTGCTGCTACGAAACTCTTCAAGGGCGAGTCCAACTCGCACATGGCCGGTTTCATTTTTCTTTTTTAATATTCACGGACATTTTCACACAACGCTATGTGATCCCAAGGTAAAGCTAGGAATAACCGGCTTGTGTTATGGGTATCAGACCACGGATATTAATACTTATACGCAAGTATGCTTTTATTAAATAGATTGTTTTTATTAAATTTAATTTCCAAGCAAAACGATGTGTAGGATCTTCGTTGATCAAAACCCGAATCCAAACATTGCCTTGCCGGGAAGAGGTGGTCTTTCTCACACAGCGGCAAGAATCTTCGTCAGAACTGTGAGACTCACAAGTTCGTTTCTTTATGGAACCACGAAATCTTGAAAACACCTTGATACGCTTTGCCAGCGAACATGTTGCCTCCCACTTATAGACCCGGGGTTTTCAAAAGGAGCATGATAAAAAAACACGTCATTTGGGTTCCTGGCGACAAAACGACTGTAGCTAGACTATTTGAAAAGAGTGGCCGCGAGTTTTCTTGCCAAATTCTTTTTTTACGGGCTCTACCGCTATTGCTTTGTGAATCTGGCAGAAAATGTAAATGTAGAATCAAAAATCTTGGATTTCATAAGTGTTACTTTGTAGCCTAAAAAGGTATGAGTCCGAACTCGGCAGCAAACAGCTCTGCTGTTGCTGCAGTGTCGTGGCGACAGCAGCGGGCAGCAGTGCTGCTTGCGGTCCTTCCGGACTGTTGGTTCCACTAAGGGGTCCAACAGGTCGAGTTCGGACTCATACCTACCTTTAGTGACTAAAAAAATTTTCATTTTTGTCATATCAATAGTATTGTGGACTATGAAAGTACATCCAAAGCTAGACCCTAATGACTTTCCATAGGACTTTCGGCGTCATTTTGGCTAGATATTAAATAGAACTAAGAAAATAACCACTAGCAACACTTTAAACTGTGGGTTACCGCTCACGTTCACGTCACTAATGGTCAATGAGAAGACCTTGGCCGGTAAATATGAGCACAACACTAGCGATCTAGCGACACAATAGGACACCACGTGCGGCGCCATTAGAGCGCGGCGAGACTTGATTATATACTTCGCAATATTATTGTATTGTTGAAGTGTTAAAATAAATAGATTTGCATTGTAAACGGTGAAATTTATATTGACATAAAAAGAACTATAATATAGTACTTAGATGTTATTAAATTATGATAGCGGTGCGCGGGGAGCACAGCTATCATAATTAAAATCACAACTTCAAAAGAATTCGCGAATCTTTGACAGATCCAAGCGCAAAAGATCGTGTTTCCCTGATCTTACAAGCCCAGATCGTTCAAGTTTACTTCATTTCATTGGACCACTGTCAGCGATCTTAAGGACTGTGAATGGGCTTCTCGATTCGCTAGATATCGCCATGAACTTCTATCAGCGTTACAATTTAATAGCCATATCTTAGCAAGCTAAATATTTATTAAAAATCCGACCAAGTGCGTGTAGGACCCGGAGGGCTCCCTTCCAAAAAACGGCGAAAAATAACGATTTTGTTGTATGTGCAGTATTTGTTGCTACAGCGGCAATAAAAATACAATATCTGTAAAAATTATACCTATCACGGTTCCCGAGATACAGTCGTGACGGATAGACAGGCGGACAGCACAATCTCAGTTTTAGCCCCTCTCTATAAAATAAATAGATTGCAGAGGGGCTTATGGCGAGACATGCGTCTGTGGTCTGTGACTCTGTTGCATTAAATTACGTCACTTGGTCACGTGGATCATCTGTTCAAAGTTTGAAATAAAACAAAAAGGACAACGTCAATCGACAACTTTCACAATAAACGTTAGAGGGGCAGTCGGGTGAGACCATCTCACGGCTTCTTGTTTAATACTGTTTATGTTATAATTACTCTTTGAGTACGGAACCCTAGAAGTGATATAAAAGTATTGAGAGACAATGTTTCAACAATAATCACACACTCAGTAGGTATACGTAAACCTAAAGAACCAGAATTCCAATGAGTAATGAAACTTATGAAACCATTACAATGCTACTCACGTGAGGTCATTGCGACGTCCCTTATAATTTTGTTGTGACTCGTCTGTCGTGAATAAACTATTATTAAGGCATTAGACATCGAAAAAGAAACAGTTAAAACAAAGCTTTATATATAATAGAAATATTTCCACCGCAACAGACACCGAAACATCCTCCTCTGTGGCGCAGTCGGTAGTGATACCAGCTGCGGCGCTGGAGGTCGTAGGTTCGATTCCCACCGGAGACAAATATTTGTGTGACCCATAAATGTTTGTCTCAAGAGTCTGGGTGTTTCAATGTATAATATGTATGTATTTAAAAAGTATATAAGTATTAATATCCGTGGTCCGACACCCATAACACAAGCAGGTTATTCCTAGCTTACTTTGTGATCAGATAGCGATGTATGAAAATTCCGTGAATATTTATTTATTTATGTTGGTTTGCCCTCTTCCCACTCCACTTGGAGAACCTGGAGTTATAAGAGAAGGTTAGCATGTACCTACGCGAGCAGGCCGTTCCAAGCTTCTATGGTTCAACAGAGAAACAATCTTTGGATCGCGATGTACGCAGAAAGCCTGTCTCTAGCGCCAGGACTCTGTTATAACATCTCAACACTCACAGACATTCAGTAACGTATAGACACACATACATATGATCACGCCTTTTATCCACGAACGGGTAGGCAGAGGCATATTATACGCCCATATTTCACCTTTGAGATTTAATCCCACGTAATAGTTGATGAGCCGTATGCCGTGTTGATATGGACAGGTGCAGGTTGTGTCTGCCTGCTGTTAAAATTTTGAAGCCGCCTAAAAAGGCCTTTAACTTGGTATAACACGTCCATGCAGTCGCCATAACTTCCATTTTACTGGCAACTGGGATCGGTTTTACGTGCCTTTCGAAGCACGAATACGCTCGCAAATACATGTCACAAAGTGGTCATGAAATGGTCACCCATCCATGACCGGCCACGGTAAATGTTGCTTACTACTACAGTGATCGTTTACAAAACACTGAGTCCGCGGGGCCACGAGCGCTTCCATTTACACAATGCGGATATTCATCTTCTAACGAATTTCTTACATTTTGCATCGAACAACATGGAATAATAAGAAGCAGTAAGTAGTTGTATCTTTGTTGATAAGATACTTTGTATATTTATGTTATTTATTAAAATAAATTAAGTAGGTATTTCAGGAAACGTCACTAAGTAACATTGAGGAAAACGCTCGGTCTTGCTTTGACTTGGTACAAAAATAAAAATTGTCGAAGACGAAACAGGTAAAATTTATTTACATTATGGTTTCCCGTGGCTCCAGGCGCTTCGAATAACTACTAGGATTAAAAATCCCAGAAGTTCCATCATGGAACTACGCAATGGAACTACTGGGATACGGTGAGTGGGATGAGGAAGAACTGTTTCTCGTGGTCCCACTACAATACCGACTGTAAACATTTACATCCTGTATGTTTTCTGCAAACCTTTTGAGAGCTGTATACGCGACGGAAAACATACTGATGCAAACGAAGACGCGCTGGTCAGCTTGTGAAATAAACATACATCTTAAAAGTCACGCCTTTATCCCTGAAGGAGTAGGCAGAGGAATAGTATACGCCCGCATTTTACCTGATAGTTTTATGTCCCACGTAATAGCTTAGGTGGTGAACCTATTGCCACAAAATAATAAGATACGTAGGTATATGTAATGCCGTGTAAATAAATTAAAATTAGGAAAATATATATTCAAATTATTATCGTAATTGTACGTTTTATTACTTATTCTAAAGAGTAATGTACGATTGGTACAAATTATACTTTAGTGTGACAATTACTATGCGAGAGGCCACACGGGCTGCAGTTGCTATGACATGCAAATTTGGTACGTTCAGGCGTTCAGTTTTTCCTTGTCCATCAAAAATTGGAGTGAACACAGATGAAATCATCAAAGGAACTAAAAGAAGACGTTGGCGAAATCGTTAGTAAAAGAAGAACTATAAGAAAAAAACATTCTAAAAATCAGCCTATCGCAATCCTCGGCTGGATCATCAACAAAAAGAAAAACCCTACTTATAAGAAACGGTTTTTTTAGAATATTCCCAGTAGTTCCGTTGAAGTAGTTCCATGGCGGAAGTAGTGAGACTTTTTTCGCAGTAGTCTCGCGGAACAAAGCATCATTAATTGAGTTCCCATTAGTTCCGCGAAACAAAGTATATTTGAAGTACTAGTAACTTATTTCCCAGTAGTCCAGCGGAATAAAGCCTAAATTAAATACTAATCAAATAATTCCCAGTACATAGTTCCGCGGGACAAAGCACCAATTACCTACATAGAAATATTTTTAATTTAATTTTTATAATCAGGCCGTTTGTAGCAAATACCTTTTTTTTTATTTATTGGATCTCAAATTGTACATTAAATATTACAAATAGCACAATAAAACCACAGAGGCTTGTCCTTATGCTAGAAAACAAATAAAACCGGCCAAGTGCGAGTTGGACTCGCCCATGAAGGGTTTCGGAGCAGCAAGTAACATAATATAAAAGTTCTTATAGTTCGTTGTAACTTTGATTGATGTTTTAACACGTTCGCAGTTGTAGTGATTATTCTAACCGAAAATTGCGGTTTATGACGTATTAAAAAAAAACTACCAGCTCTATCTCGTTCGGACCAATTTTCATTGGTAGTTTTTATGGCAATGTACATCATAATTTTTTTTTAGATTTATCATTCTCTTAGTTTAGACACATTTTTCCACTTTGGAAGTGTCTCTTGCGCAAACTATTCACTTAAGTAAAAAATGATTTTAGGAACCTCAATAGCATTTTTGAAGACCTATCTTTAGATACCCCACACGTATGGCCTTGATGAAAAAACAAAATTTGAGTTGCAGTTCTTAGTATGGGGGACCCCCAAAATTTTCCGTTTTTTTTCTAGTTTTATATAAGAATCTTAATGCGGTTCACAGAATACACCTAGCTACTAAGTTTCAATAGCATAGACCTTATAGTTTCGGAGAAAAGTGGCTGTGACACACGGACGGACAGAAAGACGGACAGACAGACAGACATGACGAATCTATAAGGGTTCCGTTTTTGCCATTTGGCTACGAAACCCTAAAAAGTGTAATCTTAACAAATGCCAGCGTTGCGATCTCCCATACATGTAGGTACTATCCCAGTACAGTGCATTCACATCTTTCAATGCAAAATATATAATATTAACTACCTTTGTCATAGTCTGCTCTTAAATATCATTCGACATTATTTTATTAATACAAATACATAGATTTTCTGAGAATCTATTACATATTTAAATTGCAATGTTTTGTTACCAAAACATTGCAATTGCTAAAGGTTAATCGTTCTAGTCCTATAATTGCGGTGTAGAAAAGTACGTTTTCATTACGAAACGTATACTCGTATAATATATTAATATTATGTTTTATTTACTAGATATTTCGAAACAAATACGCGAAGTTATTTAGAATGGAAGTTTCTCTTACCTTCGCTAACAGACCTAACTTATTGATAGAGCAATAGGAAACTTACAACATTCAATCATTGTTATTTATTCAAGGGTTTGACTAGTGATATTACAAGAGATTTTTTTTTCTTCACGTGAGGGAAAATCCTCATGGATGTTATGCCGGACTCCTACCGACTAAAAAACCTCACGTAACACCCAACAGTCTATGGTTGTTAGCCCCGGGTAAGCCCTCGGAAGGATGTCCGAGGACTCCCAACAGACCTAAGGCCGCCGCCGCGGCCTCGCCCAGGGGGTGGGTATTACCACAGATTATATAATATATTCTGTAGTATTACAATAGAATACAGTAGAATGATATTACGAGAGATTTCTATAGAAGATGAATAAACTACAAAAGAAAGTACGATCTCCTAGGCCAGCACCAGCCTAAGGTGCCGCAGACGTGTCTTCACCCAAGACTATCGGCCTCCATGACCGGGGCCTGGGGACGGTGAAGGGGTTGCTCACCGTCCTTACAGAAACAGGTCCTAGACGTCAGCGTGACGTGAGGGATTCACGCACGCCTCCCAGTGTAATCGGGATAACACCCGAACTACACCCTTAAGACGCGGGATAGCACCCGATATCGCCCCCGCCCCCCCCCTCCCCTTGGTGAGGCCGCAGTTATAGCCTCGAGAGCTTAACCGGGGCTCCTATCCGTAGGCTGTTAGATAGATACGTGTGGTTTTTAGTCGGTAGAAGTCCGGCATAGCCATGTAAGATTTTTCGCACTTAAAAAAAAATAGGCCGAGAAAATAGCTCAGTAGGTAGGTAGTATCGGCCTCACTGACCGGACGGTGGACTGCTCGCTGCTCGCAGTCCTTCCAGAAGTAAGCGGCGTGACACGACAGTTTTAACAACGCCCCACAAACCGACATTAACCACCGAACCAACCCCAAACGAGACCACGATGGTAGACAACCCGAGGCGCCCGACACTAGATGGATCGGTAGGGATCGTGTGGTGTCAGTTTGAGTCCAGCATAAGATCTGAGGGCATTTCCACAGTTAAAAAAATAGATAAAAGTAACGGTTTGAGGACACTTGAGATGAAGAATATATTGTTGTTGGGACATTTTATTACGTGAGGGAAAATCCTCATGGATGTTATGCCGGACTCATAGCGACTAAAAAACCTCACGTAACGCCCAACAGCCTATGGTTGTGAGCCCCGGGTAAGCCCTCGGAAGGATGTCCCAGGACTCCCAACAGACCCACGGCCGCCACTGTTAGCTAAACATCGGCTTACGGCAGAAATGTAGGAATGTGAATGCCTTCATGCCGTCATGCCGTCATCGTTTAAAGATTAGCAGTGAGTTTTCTTGCAGGTTCTTTCTTACAGGCTCTACCTTTTGCATTGCGAATCTGGCAATAAATGTAATGTGAAAGCAAAAATTTTGACATTCTAAAGTGTTATCTATATCTATACTAATATTATAAAGAGGAAAGATTTGTTTTTTTGTTTGTTTGTTTGTTTGTAACGAATAGGCTCCGGAACTACTGGACCGATTTGAAAAATTCTTTCACTGTTGGAAAGCTACACTCTTTGCGGGTAACATAGGCTATATTTTATTCCCATATTCCCACGGGAACGGGAACTACGCGGGTGAAACCGCGTGACGTCCGCTAGTTTTGTAATATAAGTGAATATTTTCTTCCCACCTGAGCTTTTATTCCTTTATAAATAGATGGATTGTGTTCGGAGCTAAAAGCCGACCTCGCACAATGTCAAAGGTCACCTGTTGGTAGGAGAGATATTGTGAGCCATCAATTACAAGTCGCTCTAATCGATCTATTATGTCAGGTTTAATAGCAATATTAGTGTAATCAGAGATAATCTGATAATAGATCAATTCTAAAACAACGTGATATACCAATTTTCGAGAACAGAGTTATGTACATACTTAGCTACCTACGGCTACGGCTACCTATGACTACGACATGTTGCATTGTAACTATAGTTCAACTCCCTGGTAACTACAGTTCAACTCTTCATGAGAGGATGGGAGAGATTGTTAGGATTTCACAATGAAGGCACAACAGTCATCGGGGCGACCAGATCGAACATGGACGAGTGGCTAGAGAGGAGCCACGGCATCCTCTCCTACCGGTTGTCACATGATTACCAGGCTCAGGTGCTTTGGGATGTATATGTGGCGAATACAGAGACAACGGCCGAGTGCCAGCACTGCAAAAAACACGGTGAGTCTTTTTTCTTCGGGGAAAAATACTTAACTTTTTTGTGGTTCTAAGGTATTCTAAGTATACTACCAAATGTTACCAGTTGTAGGTGTATGTTATAAGCCTACTGATGGCCTCATAAAAATAGACAAAAGCAGATTGTGGCTATGTATAGGTTCAAGGTCTTGAACTTGACTTAATGGCTATACCTTGTTATTGGTGAGTTTTAACCTACGACATAACATGCCTGTCGAATCAGACAAAACTAGTTTATGGAAATGTTTAGTAGTCCTAGTACTCGTATCTCCAAACAGACCATTGCAAAGTCGCATATCGTCATCCGGATCATAGTACAGAGACTCACAGAGATCCCTCCACTCGCGTGCTGAAGATAATTGAGCCTAATTCGATACCAGCGCGGCCCTACGTTGTGACACGCTTAGAAATATCATCTGTATCCTGCACTACAAATCTGAATCGTTCTGACACAATACGATAATGTTAAAAAGCACTGGTAAACCCCCTAACTTAGTTATCTGTTACTACTTACTAGCATCTTAGACTACCACAACCACCACAGGTCCTGAGATCCTGAGATAGGTAAGCGTTTATGGCAATTTCCTGCTGGTCCTGAGATATCCTTCCGAAGGCTTACCCGGAGCTCCCAACCGTAGGCTGTTAAGCGTTACGTGAGGATTTTTTAGTCGGTAGGAGTCAGTCAGTCAGCCATGAGGGATTTTCCCTCACGTTAAAAAAACAAGCATTTCCCTGCTTCGGAAAGCCTTCTAAGATGTTGGTCCCGTTCCCATTATATGGTAGTCGTTGAGCAAAGTTGAAGGTCTTTTTTTTTTTTTTTTGTTTTTGTTTAACGTGAGGGAAAATCCTCATGGATGTTATGCCGGACTCCTACCGACTAAAAAACCTCACGTCACGCCCAACAGCCTGTGGTTGGGAGCCCCGGGGAAGCCCTCGGAAGGATGTCCCAGAACAGAACAGAATAGAAACAGTTGAAGGTCTTATGAAAACTCTCAACAGCAGGTTTCAGCGTGTCCCTGTAAGGTTCAGCATGGTAATGTGGTGACAGTAGGTTGCAAGCAGTACTAACGCTTAGATGATGATAATCGTCCGTTTATAATAATTTGTTTGTACAATCCTCAGAAGCAGTAATAACTTCATAATTGGTTCGCAAATTATCTGCCCGATGTCAGCACGCAACACGCGCGTCAGTTCAAAACGGATTCTATTTATCAATGTGGAAGTTCAATCTTAGCTTCAAGTACGGGTAATATTTAATTCCAATGAATTTCAGCACTGGTACTGTCTCCTAGGTGAAGCCGCAGTGGTAGCCAAGGTCTGTTGGGAATCCTGGGGACATTCTTCCGAGGGCTTACCCGGGGCTCCCAACCGTGGGCAGTAGGTAGGGAACGTGTTGGTTTTTAGTCGGTAAGAGTCGGGCATATCATCCATGACGGATTCTCCACACGTAGAAAAACAACACTGGTCCTGTGTCGTCTTGAATCCAGTCTCCACTGTCTTCAATCATCATCTAAACCGAATGAGGCCTGCTGGGTCCGCGACTTAGTATTAGGCCTCCTACAGAACCCCTCCATGGGACCTGGAAGCGAGAGCCCTTGCGTCACTGTTCAGATGGCGCAAGGAGGCGCTGGAGCGGGGCCAAAGGCCTGCGTCTCGAGAAATCGAGGCCCAGCGGACCCTGCTCCACCAGGAAACCGTGGAGACATGGAAGGTGCGACTTGAGCAACCAAAGGGGGGATTCGCCACAATCGCGGCCGTCAGACCGGTCATGGACGAGTGGCTGGAGAGAAGACACGGTGCTCTCTCCTACCGGTTGACACAGATGCTTGCCGGGCACGGTAGCTTCGGTAGGTATCTGTGGCGAAAACACCGGGAAAACACGGCCGAGTGTCAGCACTGCGAGGACCGCAGCGACGACACGGCCCTCCACACGCTGGTGGAGTGCACGGCGTGGGCACAACAGCGCCAGGTCCTCGTAGTGGGTCTGGGCGTGGACACTCTCTCGCTCGAGGCCATGGTGCGAGCCATGCTCTCCAGCGGGAGTAAGTGGGACTGCGCCGCCTCTTTCTGCGAGCAGGTCATGCTCGCGAAGGAGGCGGCGGGCCGGATGCGGGAGAGAACTCTCCCACCCGAGTTCCGCAGTCGGCGCCCTGGGCGCCGCCGACGTGTCTTCGCCGAGGACTATCGGCCTCCATGACCGGGGGTCTGAGGACGGTGAGAGGGCCGCTCACCGTCCTTACAGAAGCAGGCCCATGACGGCAGCGTGACGTGAGCAACTCATGCACGCCCCCCCCCCTTAGAAGCGGGATCACACCCGAAATCCCCCATAGACGCGGGATTGCACCCGAACCACCCCCTGGGCGAGGCCGCATTGGCGGCCGTAGGTCTGTTGGGAGTCACGGGACATCCTTCCTGAGGGCTTACCCGGGGCTCTCAACCATAGGCTGTTAGGCGTGGCGTGAGGTTTTTTAGTCGGTAAGAGTCCGGCATAACATCCTATGAGGATTTTCCCTCACGTTAAACAAAAAAAAAAAAAAAAAAAAAAGGCCTCCTACAGAGATAAACCAACGCGTCTTCCGTACCACCTCAGTGGGGTAGTGCTAGGGGCTCCAGATTCGGTTCCCTTCTATTCAATAAATTGTGTGATCCGGGTTACTAAAAATAAAAACTGCAGGTAACTTCAACCTGCCCCTGACTTTTTCAACAAGTCAATAATACATGGGATAAACTACAACTGATGAAATTTGGGCATATAGTAAACCCCTGCCCATCCCTTCTTCACGTAAAACTGCGAGACTGTTTGTTTGCATGTATGCAATAAATTCTTACGGAACCAGTAGGTACCGCTGTCGTCACAGTAAACACAAGAGTATTTACGGAGAGGTCAAACTAAGGGCAAAGGACAGCGACCAAATAATGCTCAATACGTCATTAAATACCAAAATTTCTACGCTAGAGAGGCGCAGCAGATGGAGTATTGCTGTCACCTTTCATTGGTGCACCTGAATACCAGTTTTGCCGCTTCGACTCGGCACCTAAGGCGAGCTATACAATACTCAGGTCAAAGTTACAGACAATGTCGAAGCTCTTTGCAATAGGAGAGACTTCGCCTCCTCATGCGTATTCTATCTGTACAATAGTTTATGCTCTTAAAAATTGTTCATGTAATTCTCTCAGCTACTTTTTATAATCGCACGCTTGTTCGATCCGTGCTTCGTTTTGATAGATGCTTTCTGCCACGTACCCTGAGGTTCACGAGCGTCTACAACCTGGGGTTCTTCAAAAGGTGTCTTAAAAGTTTTTTGCAGGGTTAGCAGCGCGTGTGTAAAACCTCTGGCGGGGTCTCAAACGCTCATAAGGCGCAGGTGAATTGTACTCGGCCACACCTACACCTCGATGATTTGAACTATTGTAGTTTAGATAGATAAGGTTATGTAGTATATCTATCGCAAATAGAGTCATCAAATAAAATACCAACAAAACCGCCGTTGGACCATTATGTATACAAATTGTTACCGAATGTTCCTTTGTGTGTGTGTGTGTGTTTTTGATTGTCTCGCTGGTACAGTGGTAATATTTATTTATTATTTATTTATTTTACTCTTTATTGTACGCCAGATAAAAAACAATAATGTACATAAAATGTGAAAAAAGAGGCAATACAATGGGCGGCCTTATCACTAGAAGTGATTTCTACCAGGCAACCTTATGTATGCAGAGTGCCTGCAGGGCTGTGCTGAGCTGAGGTCCCATGTTCATTTTCCGGGTCGAATCAAATATTTGTTTAATATGTTTGTGTAAAGAAACTTATTACTATACTAAATACTTAGCATGTTATCAGTTGACTGGATCTTATATTCAGCATAAATTAGCTAAATTTGGGTTAGATGACGTCGGTCTTGGTCTTGTGGTCTTTAAGTCTAGTGGCATGTTAAGCTAAGTAAGTCGTGGGCTAAGTTGCTAAGCACTAACTTAGCACACGAGAAATGGGCTTATTCCACTTTTCCCCGTTGACAATCCCCGTTGATGGGGATTATTGAACTTTTTGTTCACTATTCCCCGTTGACGCGAAAAATTTGTTTAATGGGGATTAGTGAACTAAAAAGTTCACTAATCCCCATCATGGCAAATTCCATTAGAACTAAAAAGTTCAATAAGTGTTGGTGTTGAATGGTTATAAAAAAAATAACCACGATGGCTAAGGCGGTTCAAGTCGAGGTTTTAACCATAATAAGTGCATGGTTTACATCTCGACTTAGAGTACCTCGACTTGGATAGGTTAGGTTAGAAGGCTTAGGCGGGAGCGAAGCGAAGCGGAGCTCCCGCCTTAGCCTTCGTGGTTATTTTTTTTATAACCATTCAACAACAACATTTATTGAACTTTTTAGTTCTAATGGAATTTTTCATGATGGGGGATTAGTGAACATTTTAGTTCACTAATCCCTATTAAACAATTTTTTCGCGTCAACGGGGAATAGTGAACAAAAAGTTCAATAATCCCCATCAACGGGGATTGTCAACGGGGAAAAGTGGAATAAGCCGAGAAATGGTGGACACCCATCTTAGAACTAACGGTAGTTCATCTAAGAGCCAACGGAAGGTTATTAATGTTTTGTACTGGCAATAATTACGTTCACACAAGTATAAGTAGCTGGGACAATTATCGTGAATAACTTATTAAATACTAGTGTCCGACCGAAACTGGTTTTCCAGCCGAAACCGAAACCGAAACCGAACTTTCGGCCACAGGGTCAGTTTCGGCCGAAACCGAAACCGAAACCGAAACTCACGTGTTTATATTAAAAAGAAAAAAAAAACCAGCCAAGTGCGAGTCGGATTCCCGCACAGAGGGTTCCGTTACAAAAATTGGGCACAAAAATTACGTTTGTTGTGTGTGGATGTTTTTTTTTTTATTTCAGTAGGTATTTTTCGTTATAGCGGCAACAGAACAGGGTGAGGTGGTGGTGGCAGTGTCTTGACATCGCCAACGCCTTCAACACCTTGTCCTGGAGCTGCGTTATGGGAGGCGCTTATTCACCATTGTATGCGTTCCTACCTCCGAGAAGACCATAACTTAGCCGAGCTGGCTAGGACCGGATCGGTGATATGCGTCGTTTGGTGGTCCACAGGGATCGGTCTTAGGACCGCATCTCTGGAACATTGGTTACGATTGGCGCTGCGGTCTATTGCTCAGATTTTTCGTACAGCGCGAGGAGCAAAACATCGCGATGCAGTCCTGTGGTGGGTTGAATACGGTGTCTGGGTCTTGAGGTCGCCCTTAACAAATCCGAGACTGTGTGCTTTGGAACCTTGGACGGGGCCACCTGTCGGATCCAGCTACACGTAGGGGGTTTCTGCATCGGCATTGAGCCCTCGATGACGTATTTGGGGCTCGTAGTCGATAGCCAGTGGAACTTTGGATACCAGTTCCAAAGTTGGTTCCCAAACCTGAGAGAGGGCATCAGTCACATTCTCGCGGTTGTTGCCCAACATCATGAGACCCAACGCGTGAGTCTTCTGGAGAGCGTCTGACGTCTGAGCGGAGACTGTATCTTGGGATAGTGCAGTGCATGGCCCTATACCGGGATCCCGTATGGGCGGAGATACCGACAGCCAGCAATGCGGATAGATTGCTTAGCCCGCAGAAGGCGATGGCCGTCAGGGTTATAAGGGGATACCTTACGATCTCAGTTGAGGCGGTATGTCGCCTACCCGAGACCCCACCATGGGACCCTGCGTAAATGGCGCCAGGACGAGCTGGAGTGGGGCCATAGACCTGCGTCTCGAGAAATCGAGTCTCGGCGGTCCGAACTCTATCAGAAAACTAAGGAGACTTGGAAAGTTCGACTCGAGCAACCAAGAGGTGGAATTGCCACAATTGAGGCCGTCAGACTGGTTATGGACGAGTGGTTGGAGTAGAGCCACGCCGCTCACTCCTACCGGTTGTCACAGAAGCTTACCGGGCACGGAAGCTTCGTTAATTATCTGTGGCGAATACACCGGGAAACCACGGCTGATTGCCAGCACTGAGAGGAGCGAAGCGGGAGCACAGCGCGGCAGCGCCAGGTCCTCGTGGCAGGTCTGGACGTGGACATTCTCACGCTGAAGACTATGGTGCGAGCCATGATCTCCCGCTGGAGCAAGTGGGAGTCCGCTGCCTCTTCCTGCGCGTGCAGGTCCTTGACGACAGCGTGACGTAAGATTCACTCACGCTCCCCCAACAAGCGGGATAACTCTTGAACAACGATAGGGATAGTAACACCCCCCCCCCCAGGTGACGCTGCAGTAGTAGCCATCGGTCTGTTGGGAATCCTCTGAACATTCTTGCGAGGGCATACACGGGGCTCTCAACAACAACTGTTATGTAAAACCTCGTTCGTGATTAACAGACAGACGGACGGCTAAGTCTCGTTCATAGAGTCCCGCTTTTACCCCTCCGTGCGTGAGTCCGACTCGCACTTGGCTGGGTATTTTTTTTAATAGGTACAGCAAGTTCCACCAAGTGGTAATTATCAACGGTATAAATTTTCTCAAGAGTTAATTTTAAAAATATCTCCACCTAAAGATGGGTTTATTTTTATTACATGTGGAATTACTCATGGATGCTATTTAATTGCGAACTCCTACCGACTAAAACTACACGTTGCCCTTCTACTGTTACTAGCTCTTGACCGGTTTTGGTTACATTCAGTATATAAATAAAACTGGGCAAAAGCATTTCAGCCGGACTCGCGCAAGTAGAGTCCCATACAAGAAAAGCGGTAATAAATCACGTTTGTTGTATGGGCTCCTTTTAATAATATTATTTTGCCCGTTTCTATTATTTGTTGCCATAGCGTAAACAGAAAAACATAATCTGTGAAAATTTTAACTGTTTTACTATTATGGTGCATGAGTCGCAGCCTGCTGACAGACAGACAGACAGACGACCAACGAAATCTTAGGAATGGGGCCCTGTTTTTACCCCTTTTGTACGCAACCGACTTACTAAGGGGTAGGTTCATGTAATATGCTAGATCACCTTTTTAGGATACAGTGACCAAAAAGTAAGGACGGGACCCTAAAAAGGTGGTCAAAGACATAACACAGGAGTAATTGTCTAATACTTGTCAATGATTGTAATTGCTTGTAGTTTGAATAGAATTATATTATTGTAAGTATTGATTGGAATTCGTTTGTAAGTTTCTAAATCTTAGGTTAGTAACATATTAACTGGTTGAGCTGACCCCAACCACGTCACAAGCAGAGCCAGGCTCTCAAAATTCACGAACACGTGAGTTTCGGCCCGGCCGAAAGTTTCGGCCCATTTTGGCCGAAACCGAAACTGCGGCCGTAACTCGATTTTTTGGCCGAAACTAGCCGAAACCGAAACCGAAACCGAAACTTCGGTCGGTCACTATTAAATACATAGGTACTTATCTGCATTGAATGGTTTACTCAACTGGTTCTCAATAATGGAATCTTATTGTATAAAATACCTAAACCTAAAGGTATTTTTGAATTGAAAGGTCATAAACATAGGATTATAAAAGTCTATACAAGATGTTTTTAACCTGTAGAAATCCCCAGGAATGTCAAGCCGAGAGATAAACAGGAAGTTTGAGAAGGTATTTGACGCAAGCTGTAGCATTAACGCAGAGTAAGTATATATTAACTAAAAGTGACAGCCCTAATGTCCTGGTCGGGGTCGGACATCCCGTAAATACGCTCATGGGACAGCATGAAAGGCGTTCTGAGTCATGGCAGCAGGACGGTGGCCATGGAAGTCAGAATCTGCTAAGGAGTGTGCAACGACTTTTTTGCCGAAGCAACCAGTCCTCATTTAGAACCCCATCTAAAAAGTGAGGCTTTTATGACCCTTCCCGCTGTCTTGGGCTTTTATTAGGGCGGCGAGCAACCCAGCTTCCGCTTTTTGATCTTCTCAGGCCCCCGGTCATTGATGCCTCTAGTCTTGGCTCAGACGCTCAGATAGACTATATTGGTAATAGAGAAAGAAAGAAAGAAAGAAAAATATTTTATTTAGGACACGCACAATGATTATAAACATAAAGTAATCTTAGACTAGAAACAAAAATAAACAATATTAAAAGTAATATTATTATGGCAATAGTTACTAGGTATTGGACGAAGATAAGATAAGTCTGAAGAACTCAGATGGCAGAGATCTCTCTCCACCTCCTCTTTCGGCAACCCACGTGCGTCAGATCGAGTCTGTGGCAAGTGGGTCGCCGGTGCATCTTTCCAAAAGATTGTAATTTTCATAAAATCTATTACCTAGATAAGGCAATTCAGAACTTAAAAAATTTTGATAATCAGAAACTTTCACATTTACATAGGTATAGGGTTTATTATTGGCATGTATTTAAATCGATATCTGTTCTTTCCCTTTTCGGAACTAAATATTTCAAAGCTTAACCAAAAATACTGACTTGCACACTAATTATAATTATGAACACTAAATAAATTAAATTCAGCAAACTGTTTCATTGCAGAACTGTTTTACTGAACGAATAAATAACTAATTATCAAAATAATAAGTATGGGAACAATTTCTTACTCTTAGTCCAACAAAAATATTAAAACTTTTTAAGGAAAACCATCCCGTAATTTACTTTTAGGAGCATCGTTTATTCTACGTAAAACCAATTTAGTCACAAAATTAAATGTTATTGATCAAAGAAATAAAAAGCTAACCTAACCTATACTTATTAATTTATAAAACTGTACTAGGTATGTAGAGTGCAAGTTAGTATTTGATAAACAATTCGTATTTTTGTTTTATAAATCACTAGCTGTTCCACGCGGCTGCGACCGCGTAGAAGTCGTTATCGCGTAAAATCATAACCCTCCTTTTGCGTGGTCGGTTAAAAAGTAGCCTATGTCCTTCCCAGGGCCTCGAACTACCTCTATACATTTTCATTATATTTCATACACAATTTCATCTCAATCGCTCCAGCTAAGGCGTAAAAGCGTAACAGACAGACAGACAGACAGACCGACAGACAGACAGACCGACAGACAGACAGACCGACAGACAGACAGACCGACAGACAGACAGACCGACAGACAGACCGACAGACAGACCGACAGACAGACAGACAGGTAACTCTGTCTGTCTGTCTTTCGCATTTATAATATTAAAGTAGGGATATACCTATTCGATGTACGAACCACATTTTCAGTGTGAATTCGATAAAAAAGTTCATCTCGTTTTGAGTAAATTTTAGTTTTTAAAGCTGTGCTGTGCAAAAAAAAAACAATTGATTAACTAAACATGTCCTATGTTTAGTTAATCAATTGTTTTTTTTGCACAGCATTTAATTCGCTGATTTGCATTCAGTAATTTAATGGAGTAACCTAGTGTGCAGAAATATTAAACAGATGTGCATTTAAAAATATCCCTGGTTTTGCTACCCTAGATTTTTGGAAAATCGTTTCGGACACCGCTACGTAGCTGGTAGCTCGATCTTTGATAGTGGGATATAGCACAATAATTATTACAAATTGACTTGTTTTCTGTGGTAATATGCGTTAAATATGTAGTACTTACCTAACAAGTACACAAGAACCTACTAGATATATTATTATTATTGTATTTTCCTTATTTCATTTTGAAGGACAAACAATAGTTTAGTAGATACTAGCTGATGCCCGCAGCTTCGCCTGCGTAAAAATTCACGCATTCCGTGGGAACTATTCCCGGGATAAAAAGTAGCCTATGTGTTATTCCAGATTATATTGTATATCTGTATCAATTTTCAGCCAGATCCGTTTAGCCGTTTGAGCGTGAAAGAGTAACAAACAACCACACTCACAAACTTTCGCATTTATAATATTAGTAAGATTACAACGGTGAACTTCAAATGAACTAAGAGTAGGATGTATTTTGGCTTCTTTTTTAATTTTATTATAATTTCAGACTTCCGGTTCCCATGGGAACGCATTCCCAAGATAATAGTAATAATGATTATATATAATTGTTAAGATTATTTTTGAAAAGCAATTAGTTATGCTAACTGATCATGAATTTTAAATCAGAGATATGTTATTCGTTTTAAATATGAAAAAAGAATTGGTTTCGGGCAGGATTCCAACGTCGCCCCAGGCGGTAGGTTTCGGTGGCTAAGTGGTAAAGCATATTGCACGGTATGCGAGAAGATGCAGGTTCGAATCCTGCTCGAAACCAATTCTTTTTCCATATTTAAAATTGATGTAATTGCAGACTATTTGAAAAGAGTGGCCGTGAGTTTTTAACCGACTTCCAAAAAAGGGGGAGGTTCTCAATTCGTCTGTATTTTTTTTTATGTTTGTTACCGGTAAATCGCTTGAACGAGTTAACCGATTTTGATGATTCTTTTTTTATTTGAAAGCTGGTGCTTCCCATGTAGTCCCATATACAGGAAGTCAGAATCGGATGGTGGGATCCTGGAGAAATCGAAGAAATCCCTCGAATCGAGGGAATTCCTAAACGATTTACAGCAGTTACCTTATGTTTCGGCTTGATTAATTTGTATTGGGAAGAACAACACCATAGTAGAATGTACAAACAAAAACTAAAAAATGAAAAGTAAATTAACTTAGCACAAAGTAATAGGTAAGTATTTTTAGATTTATCAGATATTATTGAATGTAATACCAATACTGAAGTCGGTGCCAATATTTCTATGAGAGATTAATAATACCTACCTAAACCTATAGTTTTACTTGGCACTGATTTCAGTATTACATTCAATAATATCTGATAAATCTAAATGTACTTACCTATTACTCTGTGCTAAGTTAATTTATTTTTCATTTTTTAGTTTTTGTTTGTAGTCGGTTTTATTGCCAGGTTTTTCCTCAGAGGCTCTACCTATTTCCTTGCAAATCTGGCTGTAACTGTATCTGTAATCTAAGTACATTAACAATATAATATATCAACATATAATAAATATATAACCCCGTGTGGCGACGGGGCCCCGTGAGGCAACGGAAAGAGTATAAAATGTCGCCACCACAATTCATCCCGAGGGTTTCGTAAGAGGCGACCGAGACCACTTTCGCAAAACTATCCATTGCGCAGAGAAGGAAAACTCGAAATGAAACCTGGTTGTTAGTAAAATGGCAATCATTCAGCCAAGTCGAAGCCTTATAAGCAGTTGAAAAATTTCAACTGCGGATCGTCACGATCTGCGCCTGTCCATTTCAACACGGCAATAGGTTCACCACCTATTACGTTGGACATAAAACTATAAGATAAAATGTGTGTGTATACTATTATAGAATATAATTATATAATCTGTGATAATATAGAATATATTATATAATCTGTGATACTATGCCTCTGCCTACCCCTTAGGGGATAAAGGCGTGACGTATGTATAAATATTGTTGCGATAGGTAGGAGGTACCTAATACCTATCGTTAAACCAGTAAGAACTAGTGGTGACTGGTGTTCACTAAAATTTAATTAAGTGCTTAACACAACACGTACCTATTTTAATAAAAGACCTTGAATACAAAATAAAACTTGATCTTTAATAATTTGTATTTCGCTGTGATGAAAATATAATGGTTGTAAAATTAATTTACTTATACCAGATTTTAGTGCTAACATATTGAGCCAAATATATTTTTAATTTTCCATTTAACTGATAAAACATAAAAACATTGTAAATTTCACAAACAAGATATTGGTTTTTATTAGAGATGCGCCGAATGTGGGTTGAACCGAATTCGAATATTCGGCCGAATATTCGGTGTAAAATGTACCGAACCGAATATTCGGCCGAACTATTCGGTTCAAATAAACGCGGTAAATAGGTTAGTACAGGTCAGTCAACAAGGCTGGCGACATTCTTTCAGCGCTAGGCGCGCAGCCCTCAACCCCAGGGCGCCGATTCTCAATCGTTCGAAGAAAGTTTACAGTCGAAATTAGTCTTTTGTCTCACCTTTAGCACAGTATAAAGAGAACTACTAATGATATGTCGGCTGTGCCTTTAGTGACAAACATTTCACCAGTGAAACTCCGTCTATGCAGGGAATCGCCACTCTGTTGCTATTATATAATGGTTCGCTTAGGTCTACAGATCCTGCAAGCTGTAAATAATCGAAGTTGTCAAGAAGGTCCCTAAACAGAGGATCGTTAATACTCGTAATCCTCATAGCACTCCTCATAGCACGCCCTTTATGCACCACCAGCTC
This sequence comes from Miltochrista miniata, assembly GCA_933228765.1. NCBI lineage: Eukaryota > Metazoa > Arthropoda > Insecta > Lepidoptera > Erebidae > Miltochrista > Miltochrista miniata. The sequence goes on along the minus strand of OW121758.1, from coordinate 35,202,164 downwards.
AAAAATGACAACAGCACTCCATGTGTGGCTGCACGCGCCATCCATTAGAGTAATTAGTGAAATATGGTAAGCTGAACGGGCTCATTTTTTAATGAAATGAGTTTTGTTTACCACCAACGAAGATTTTTAAAATAAAAATTGGAATTGAGATGAGTGAGGGGAATGTAAAATGTGAAATGGAAAATGAGTAGTTCATTTTCACAGAGAGTTAGTGCAGTTGCGAGTTTAGGACTAGTTGTGTGCGGTCGTGTTTTGTAGCGTTTTAGTGATAATATTGTGTGACACGGAATCAACTGAAGAAAGTACGTCGCATATTTTTTTAACGTTAAGAAAATCCTACGGTTGGGAGCCCCGGGTAAGCCCTAGGAAGGATATCCCAGGACTCCCAACAACAAGGTTAGGGGGGCGTCTTTGGGGTTTATCCCGCTTCTTAGGGGGGCGTGCGTGAATCCCTCACGTCACGCTGTCATCTAGGGCCTGCTTCTGTAAGGACGGTGAACTGCCCCCTCACCGTACTCAGGCCCCCGGTGAAGGAGGCCGATGGACACGTCTGCGGCACCCCCGCAGCAGACTGCCGAATTTGAGTGGGAGAGTTATTTCCCGCTCCGTCCCCGCCGTCTCTTTTACGAGCACGACCTGCTCACAGAAAGAGGCAGTGTAGTCCCACTAACTCCCGCTGGAGATCATGGCTTGCACCATGGTCTCCAGCGAGATAATATCCACGTCCAGATCTGCCACGAGGACCTGGCGCTGTTGCGTCCACGCTGAGCACTCCACCAGTGTGTAGAGCGCTGTGTCCTCGCAGTGCTAGCACTTAGCCGCGGTTTCCCGGTGAATTGGCTACAGATACTTACCGAAGCTTTCGTGCCCGGTAAGCATCTGTGACAATCTCTCTAGCCACTTGTCCATGACCGCCACTATCTAGAACTGAGCCAGCTCATTACAATAATTTGTGAGTCCTTTCATCTCGATCATTTATTGGTAGGAAAACAAATACTTTGCGAATTTATTGCGAGTTAAACGAATTTAATAATGACTCTGCTCTGCTCGCGGTGAAAACGAGGCATTTTTTAGGGAAGTAACGTTAAGCACTCAGAACTTTTTCGATGCTAGATTGGCCTTATCAGTTAAATGACTACGTTACGTTACTTTACTGTGCATCACTTACCTACTTATTCAATAATCATTAATTGTATTAATAATAATTTCATCATTCGGTAATTATTCGGCATATAAACCGAATATTCGGCCGAATACGAACTTTCCAGAACATGCCGAATGTACCGGATTCGAATATTCGGCCGAACATTCGGCGCATCTCTAGTTTTTATTGTTTTTAAATAAGATCGATAGCATCTGCGGCGGATTCCGTACTATAAAACAGCAAAAAATCACGTTTGTTGTATATGAGCCCATAAATAATAATATTTTTCTAATTTTAGGATATGTTAACATTTCCTAAAATTAGTTATTATTTCCTAAAGTTACTGTTTCAGCTCTCTTAGCTATCACGGTTCCTGAGATACAGTCTGGTGTCTGACAAACAGACAGACGAACGAAACGGCAATCTCTCATGAATAGGGTCCCGTTAGGGTTCGGAAGTATAAAACGTTTATATTCGCAAAAGTAATTATTTCCTGTTCGTATAATTTTTATTACCTATACATACAAATAAATATAATTTTAGTGTCTGTTTGTAATATTAAAATAACCGATTTCTACTACATGCATATGAATGTATATTCGGTACACATACCAAAAAATATATTTTTAAAATTTTTGTCTGTCTGTCTTTCTGTTTCGACGACGGGACTTTTACTGGCAGATACCTTATGTAATTAGGAGTAACTTAGGCAACTTTTATCCCGGGAATATGTTCCCACGGGAAGCGGTAACGGGAACAAATTTCACGCGGGCGAAGCTGCGGGCATCAGCTAGTCCTAACAAAGCACTTACCTAGTTAATAAAAACTATTATCTTTACTCTATTACTAGCGGACGTCGCGTGGTTTCACCCACTTAGCTCCCGTTCCCGTGGGAATATGGGAATAAAATGTAGCTTATGTTACTTATGGTGAATGTAGCTTTCCAATGGTGAAAGAATTTTTATAATCGGCACAATAGTTTTTGAGTTTATTCATTACAAACATACAAAAAAAATCCTCTTTATAAAATTAGTGTAGATGTAGATATTATAATGAATTTGCTTGTTTGTCTGTTCGCTTGATCCTTTCAAACTACTCAGTAAATTTCAATGCTATTTTCAGCAAATGATAGAGTGATTCAAGAGAAGGGTTTTTATCATGTATCCCGATCCGAAACAATTTGCTTGGATCAGCTAGTGATGGGAAAAAATGATTCGAGTAATTGAATTAACGATCCGGAGTGGGATATTTAGCTAACAAAAATTTGTTAACGTGATATTAATTTATTTTTGACATGTAATAGCTGTATTGGGAAAGTTATTTTAGTTTAATTAAGTTTAATTTAAAATTATAGACTAGTTACTAGCTGACACTGGAAAAAAAATTAATTACTTCTGTGATGAAGGGTGGAAAACATATATTTCTGAACTTGTTTTTCGTCCTTTGTGAGAACGTTAACAACAAGTAACTTTTAGGAAAACTGTTGATTTTATTAACAAAACCACTTTTTGACATAAATATTTGATTTCGAAGTGGGTTACAATTGATTCAGAAAACTCTACCTAATTGGTCCATGTAGTACCCGAGACGTGGACACTCACAGTAGGGCTGCTGGCGCTAGTCCATCCCCTTAAAGTTGCGCAACGAGCGATGGAACGAGCTATGCTTGGGGTGTCTCTGAGGGATTAGATCCGAAACGATGGTAGCCGTCAGAGAACAAGAGTCGTCGACATAGCTCGCAGAATATGCGTTTTGAAGTGGCAGTGGGCTGGCCACATCTGTAGAAGAGCTGATGGCCGATGGAGCAAGCGAGTTCTGGAGTAGAGAGCGTGACTTGGTAAACGCGGAGTAAGATGACCCCCTGCTAGATGGAGCGACGACCGCAGCACCGCTTGTGATGCTGAAATTCGGGAGAGGCCATGGCCACAGTGGACTGCTATAGGCTGAATGGATTGATTGATTGAGTACCCGAGACTCTGAGCCGTAGGCATATGGATGGGCGCTGTGAGGTTTTAGTCGGTAGGAGTCCGGTATACCATCCATGAGGATTTCCCCACGTAAAAAAAAGTAGTAGCAGGGGCAGCCATTGTCTAAAATTAAATCTTATAACTTAAACTGAAACTTAAAAGGATAAAAATATGTGATTATGAAAAAGTCACCTTAAAATTTTGTTTTTAAAAAACTGCTAAGGGCAAGTCGGACTCTTAACGGAGGGTTACGTCTAAAAAACGAAAAAAATAAACAAACGTTTGTTGTATGAGGAACTCCCCTTAAATATTTTATTTTCAATGTTTAGTTGTTCTTGTTGTAGAAATACTCGTACATAATGTGAAAATTTTAACTATCTAAGAATCAAGCTAACACGGTTCATGTGATGCAGTCTGGTGACAGAGAGACAGACAGACAACAAAGTGTCCCGTTCTTTTCTTACCCTTTGAATACGGAACCCTAAAAACATATTATTGTTTTGTAATATACTTTCTTTTTATTTTGCATAAAGAGCACAATATTAGAGAAATAACATAAAAAGGGCATTAATATCAACACAAGTGTATAATAAAAATATGTAATGATTGTTAGTATAAGTACAAAAATCCCTACTAACATAAATGGGAAAGTCACTCTGTCTGTCTGTCTGTTACATTTTCACGCCTAAACCGCTAAACTGATTTCAATGAAATTTGGTTTAGAGATAGTTTGAGTCCAAGGAAAGGACTTCTACACGGACTAATCTACGGGAAACAGCTATTATATTATAATAACGCTATGAACCTTGGTATCACATAGTTATATTAGAATCGAAACCATATAAAATTTATAGAGTACTCATGGAATATGAGCCATTGTTTAAAAAAGTCATTAAATTACAATACACATCACAATAATTCGAGTTTTGGAATAATAGGTGGTAAAAATAAAGTATATTTTTCAAAAAAGACACAATTTTTATTTTTCAAACTAGAATGCTAATGTTTACGTGTGTTTGCAAGTGTAATTACTTACCTACAAGGAAAATTATGTTATATTTTGCTTTATACCTATCCCTTGCTCGCATCGCAGTTTGTAAAAAAAGCCAAGTGCGAGTCGGACTCGGCACGGAGGGTTTCGCACCAAAAAAGCGGCAAAAACATTACGTTTGTTGTATGGGAGCCCCCCTTTTATGTTTTTTTTTTAGATTTTAGAATCTGACGTTAAACCGGCAACAGAAATACATCATCTATGAAAATGTCAAATCTTTAGCTATCTCGGTTCCTGAGATACAACCTCATAAGGGACAGACAGGCCGATTTGTGAACAGGGTCTCTTTTTTACTCCTCGGGTATTGAACCCTCAAAAAGAGTATCACGAGAATCCTTTCAAATCACTTTTCACACTCCCGAAAATGTAAAGGACATAAAAAGTAATAAAACACATCTAGAAAATAATTTTGAAAATAGCAAATATACCTAGTCGTAAAACAAAGTTATCAGTTATCACATAAAAATAATAAAAGCAACCGTAACAGAACTCGATTAAAAATGCATTAGCGTTATTGTATATATCTCCATTGAACAGTTTTCAAGGTTAAGTTTTTCACCGGTTTCGCATTATTACTATCAGAATTACCTTAAATTTTGACATGTCGACTCGCTGCCAATTACATGTGTGTCACAACACTATTTTGCGCGCGAAACAACCGCGCGGCGCGACACTCGGATTGTCACTGGCTGGCAATATCAATAAACAAACATGGTCGAGAGCGAAAGTTTCAAATTGTTGCTTTGTACGAGATCATGAAATATATTTATTCACGTTTAAAACTAATTTAATGACTTTACCAGTCATGCCTCACTAGACAATAAATACAGACCCGCCAACATAATAGTTTTTTTTTAATTATGAAAACGTAAACAAGACGTTATGCCTATAATGCCGACCATTATATGAGTAAGCTGTTGATTGCGCGTTGCTTAGATCAAGATTATTTTATGGATTTCAGTTTCACACATACCCATCGTGAAAAGGGCTACGTCTTGAAGTACTACGATGTTGCTACGAGTATGCTTTGAGATACTCTGTCTGTTGCTACGATCCAACTGATCCGAAACATGTTGCGGTTTATCGGTAAGTATAATCTTCTACCAAATTGTTAAATCTGGTCGCTGAAAGATGTTGTTTATGTCCGTAATACTAAAAGACTGTCCGTAAAAATGAATGAAGGAATGAATACAAAATAATACCTTATTATTTTTGGAATGAAGGTGTATGGCGCGACTACATTTTGTTTAATGTTCTACCAACCAAATTCCTCCTTTTTAGCGGCATGAGTAGAAAGTTTTCTAGATTTATTTACTTAATTAAAACCTGTGGATTAATTATAAAGCAAGGAATGCTAACTGGAACAAATGCTTATTTCATTGGTACATACTTATTTTACTCTACTTTATTGGTAATTTAGGTTAGGTGACTTTGTGTCACAATGTCCAAAATTTGTAGATCGTATCTAAAGTTAGAATTTGTAACAAATACCCTAAGAAACGAAATATTCATTTCTAGGTCGTTTCTAATCATAAGTACCTATGTATACTCCTTCTAGGGCCTGAGGACGGTGAGGGGGTTGCTCGCCGTCCTTACAGACCCAGACCTTAGAGGACAGCGTGACTTGAGGGGTTCACGCTCGCGCCCCCAGAAGCGGGATAGCACCCAAACAACCTCCCCAATACGCGGGATAGCACCCGAAAAGGAGAGACCGCACTTCCCAACCGTAGGCTGTTAGGTAGGATACGTGTGATTTTTATTCCGGCATAGCATCCCAATTTTCAAATACGGGAATAAAATGTAGCCTATGTTCACCGGGGATAATGTAGCTTCCAAACAGTAAATTTTTTTAATCGGTTTAGTAGCTTCGGGGCCTATTCTATGCAAACAAACAGACTATCAAATCCTTCCTTTTTAAAATATTATCATCAATCAATCATCAATATCAATCAATCAATATCAATACATATAATAAAATCGAAATTGTCTGTGTGTCTGTACGTTTGTGCACACTAATCTCAGTTAGTTAGTTAGTTAGTAATGCTTTATTGTAACACCAAAACATACAGTTACATTTTATATACGTAGACAATATTATACAGGTTATACAATAGGCGGCCTTATCGCACAAGGCGATTTTTTCAAGGCAACCTTTGGATGGAGACTTTATACGAACTTAACTAGGGGCAGCATGGTATTACGTTGAAATACTAACGTTTTATTAACATAAACTAAACGTATACATAATGTACACAAAAGGAACAATAAAGGGGTATGAAATACATACATAATTATGAATATATATATACATATATACACATACACATACACACATACATACATATATATATATATATACATACACACACACATACACATATATATACATATCCATTTATATATCTACATAAAAATATTATAATATATACATACATTCAAATACATAAATTACTGACATATACATACACAAATACACATAAACATACACTTACACTCTTTTAAATGTATAATATACATATACAGAAACTATTCAGAAGATGGAAACACTAAGTATAGCCAATATCCTTTAAGTAATGATTGTTTACTAGAATCTTAAATGTTGCTAAACTCTGTGCACGTCTAATGGGAACTGGCAGTGCATTCCACAACCTAACTGCTTGGACAGTGAACGATTTATCCACAAAGTTAGTGGAATGCCCGGGCATCTTCAGTCTCAGATTCTCCGACGATCTCAGGAACTTATTGTGGGAGTTACACAAAAAATCAAAGCGATTTTTTAGATAGAAAGGAGTGTTAGGGTTAAAAAGTATGTTATATAATAAGGAGAGGATATGGGTATTCCGGCGAAGGCGGATAGGTAACCACTTGAGCTTTTTTCTGAATTCGGAAACGTGATCATATTTGCGTAGTCCAAATATAAATCTTATAAAGAAGTTTTGGAGTCTCTCAAGTTTATTTAGTTGGTCTTCGTTTAGGTCTAGATAACTGACGTCTGCATAATCGAGGATGGGGAAAAGAAGTGATTGCACAAGCGCAACCTTAGTTTTTATAGGTAGAAAATTTCGTAGCCTGCGCAATGATCCCGCCGCAGCATAAATTTTACGACTCAGCTCTTGCAGCTGAGGCCCCCAGGATAAGCATGAATCTAAATAAATGCCTAAGTTCTTGACCTTAGCACTATAAGTGATATTAATACCGTCACACGTCACTTTAGGAAGTTGCGACCAGTCAATTTTGGGCACCATCCTGGAACCGCCAATCACGATGACCTGTGTCTTTGATGGATTCACCTTTAAGCCATACGAATCACTCCAGCGACAAATAGTACGCAGATCATCATTAATATTATCAACGGCCTCGCTCAGTTTATGTAAAGGAGCTTGAGAATATATTTGAAGGTCGTCTGCGTAAAGATGGTAGGAAGAAGATAAGTTGTTTGAAATTGAGTTTATAAAAACAGCGAAGAGTAATGGAGATAAAACGCCTCCCTGAGGCACACCAGCAGATGTATCGCACCAAGACGAGGAGGTATCGTCAATTACAATACGTTGCCGGCGGCCATATAGGTAACTATGAAACCAATCAATCACTGTTGGAGATATGTTAAGGGAGGCCAATATACCGAGTAAAATGTCAAAGTCCACCGTATTAAAGGCATTACTAAAGTCAAGCAGTGCCAGTACTGTCAGGTTGCCATCTTGCATAGCACTTCTCATGTCATCCGCAATATGAGTTAAAGTTGTGGTTGTGCTGTGACCAGTACGGAAACCAGATTGAAATGGGTTGAGTAGTTGGTTTTGAGATAGGTATCTTAAAAGTTGATCGGAAAGGAGACGTTCGATGACTTTAGAAAGGAAAGGGAGAATAGAAATAGGACGGTAATCAGAAAAGGAGGAAGGGTTTTTCTTTTTAGCTATGGGAATAATCTGGGCGCTTTTCCAAGCCGCGGGAAATATGCTATTTATTATTGAGAAATTTAAAATGTGAGAGATAACTGGAAGTATTTCGTCAATAATAGGAACAATCATATTGCGGCCTAGACAATCAGTACCTACAGCGTTGGAGCTGATGGACATTATACTTCTCTTAACATCACAAGCAGATAATTGACTAAAAAAGAAAGGAGAACAGTTGGGAGGGGATATTGATGAAAGATGATTAAGTGTCGTTTCTTTTGTCATTCTATTCATATTTGACGAAGCAGAGAAATGCTGATTGAGTGAATTCAGATTTAAAGTTTTAGGCATTGAGTCTTGATTAGATTTTCCCACTCCCAAAGATCGTAGAAATTTCCAGACTTTTGCTGGATCTCCGTTTTCAACAGAGCTGTGAATATGTTGGCGTTGAGCATTCCTTACCACCTTGTTGCAGTAATTTCTAATAAGGGTATATTTTTCCCAATTTGTGTCTGTTGGTCGATGTTTATATTTCGATTTGGCTGCAGCTTTTCGAGATATGAGTGCTTTGATCTCACTCGTGAGCCAAGGGGATGGTAGGTGTTTCATTTTAATTTTGCAAACTGGAGCATGTACATCGTATAGGGCTATCAAATTGGAAGTGAGCATTTCAACTTTGGCATCAACGCAATTTGAATTAAAAAGCGGATCCCAATCAATGGCCACGGCGTCCCTACGCAATTCCTCGACACTTATACCACTAAAGTTGCGCAGCGCTAGAAATTGGGGTTTAGGTTTAGGCAGACGAAGGCGATAAGATAGAAAAAGTAAGTCATGGTAAGAAAACTCGCCTGCCGAGCGCTGACCGTGCTTAGCCACTCTACTTGGTGAGGACACAATTTTCAAATCAAGTAGCGAAGGAGGTTTGTTTGGAAAATAATGGGTAGCAATAGAGGGGAGAATTGAAAGGTTACAGGATTGAATAATAGATTGAAAAGTAGAGGAGCGGGTGTCGTTTTTCAGCAGACAGGTGTTGAAATCACCCAAGATTATTGTGTGACTGCACATAGAAGCAAAGTTTTCTAGAAGGGTTTCCAGTGAAGAAAAGTAATTTACATTGGAAGAAGGCCCGTAGTAGACACCGAGGAGAATTTTGCTGTGGAAGAGTTCAACCTCAAGGAAAAGATGCTCCCCAGAATACGGTAGAGGCGGCTGCGGTGAAGAACTTACAACAGTATAAGAAAAGTGAGACCGTAAGTAAATAGCCACACCACCATAACCATCCGGGCCGCGATCGTTACGGATGAGGTTGAATCCTGGCAAAAAATAAGGAGTGGAAGACATAGATGGTTTTAACCATGTTTCTGAGACAAGTATAGCGTGTATATTTGTGCAGTCAAAAGACGCCAGCATTTCTGTTATATGAGCCGGAATACTTTGAGCATTTATATGAATCACATTGAAATTCCTAATAACATCCGAGAACTGAGACGACAGGAACCCTGCAAGTGAAGGTACATTCTGCGAACTGTCGGACGAAGACATAAAAATAAGATAATTAATATATTACTATGTATATATATATATATAGGTATAAGCTATAATAAATAACCAAATATGTAGTAAAAAATAAAAATAAGAATATAAATAAATGTATATGAATATTCACAAATACACAAAATCCTCATCTGCCGGTGCCAATTTACTAATAAATGTTCTTAAATAATTTAATAAACTTATAAATCTATTATAGCGGCCCAGGCGAATCACAAGAAAACTAATAAACACCCTGTGGCTGACCCTGCTATACTATTCAAAGTGCAGTATTAAAATTTACAATATTAAGAAACACCTGTGAAAAAATCACATGTAAGTGGCTCAAAAGACCAACGAAAAGTGCCAAAATAAACAGGAATTAAAAAAAAAAAAAAAAAAAAAAATGAAACGCGTCTACCCACAGTCTGTCACTAGTGTCAACTGTCAGCTGTCAGCCAATGTTATCTTGTATTACCTTGATTTATAAAAATATAGCTTATTGTACAAATAACAAGTATTACTACCAGTTTTGTGAGTTTTGATAAAAATTATGTACCTAAAAGCGAAAGTAATATTCAAGTAGAATGAATTTGTTTACATGAGTAAAGAAAAGGAGTTATATAAACAGAATTATCATTAAAAAACTACTAGCTGAAGAATTACTGAGAGATACAGATTATAGTGATGAAAATATAAGACTTATCTAACCACCTGGGCCACAGAAAGTTAGAATGAGGTCAACTTCACTTCCTTGCCGTCACCGCACGTTTGGACTTAGCTACGGGCACCCTTGCAGTCGTGGCCGTTGCAGGAACTTCGCCGATTTTATTAAGATCAGCAAAGGACACTATCCTGTGTCGAACGTCGTTAGCCCCCAACACATAGATGACACCGTCCCTTGTCCAGCACTTTGCAACTCCGAATTTTTCACGTGCAGTCATGAAAACATCATGCCTTGTTTTGGTCAAGAACTCGGTCATTGTGATACCAGAGCCCTTCAATTTGGATTTTGTAAACCATACCTTTTCTCGCACCGACGAGTCATGAAGCTTGAAGAGGAGTGGCCGAGGCTTTTTGCTTGAGGTTGCACGGCCCAATCGTTGACAACGGCTAATGCTACTGGTGTTAAAGTCCTGCATATTCAGATGCTTTTTGATGGTATCTACAACTGTGCTAACAGGATCTTCATCTTTCTTCTCATCAACCCCGTGAAGGAGCAATATCTTCCTGCGCCGCTGCATCTCCACATTATCAAGTAAATGTGTCAATGCCTCCATCTGCTGTTGCAACAGCCTCAGGGATTGAGTAACAAATACTCGAAAACTGGAGAATTCACTGTTCAACCCTGGAAGACTTACTGATGTAGTTGGTGACTTCAAGGCCTGTGTTTCGAATGCATCCATTCTCTTGTTGAGGGATTCGGCCAGGACTACAATACTGCTTTGCATAGCCTCCATTTTGACAATAGTGATGACGAAGTGAAGTGTGAAGATAAAACAACTTGAAATGGGAGAATATTGAGTAGGATATTGTTGTTTCCGGCAGAGGAGGAACTCAGCTATAATTATGTATCATATAAATATGTAAGTAAGTAATATTATAATTTTAAAATTAAAAAGATTCACTGACGAAAATTTTTGCAACTTATTCCTTCAACTACCCGAATTTTTTTTTTTTTTTTTTTTTTTTTTTTTTTCAGCAACCGCTCAACTGATTGCAATGCGGTTTTCTTTATTTCGTTGCGGTTTGCTGCACTTAACATTTACCCCCATATTCATAATCGTTTATTAAACCTATTTTAGTTAAAACACATTTTAAGTCTATTGCTGTCTCTAACCATACTCTGTCATTGGTTAGAGACAGCAATAGACTTAAAGTGTGTTTTAACTAAAATAGGTTTAATAAACGATTATGAATTTGAGGATAAGTGTTTATTTCATATCAATGGGTTAATAAAGAAAAAAAGTTATATCAATCAAACGAATCACATATAAATGCAGCGTACGAAGTCGGAGGCAACAGCTAGGCTAGTATAAAATTATAGCTATTCAGTAACATGCTTCGCCGGCTTTCAAATATAATATATAATACAACAATAAAGGCTGTGAGGGAGAGGAATTATTTACTATCGTTCTAGGCAGTTCTAGGATAGATTTCCGCCATGTAGCCTGATTCTATTAAATTTAATACAATCACACTAGTCAAATATACCATATTATTTGCACTATGAGCAACGCTCGGAAACCTTGGGAGCACAATCAGTATTATATACAAAAGGAAGCACTCACTTACGTAGATAGAAACTATTTGCCGCCTCATTTCTTGATCAATCCTTATCTCTCGCGGTACTACACTCGAGAGCAATGAATCCGGGTCACTTAAAGAATCCTAAAAATCTCGGAAACTAAAAATGCTAGGTTAATGCAATAAATTGTATTTAATAGACAATGTAATACTCCTTAAATGAAGGTATTAAAACTTCTTAGTTATTGTAAAGTTATATCATAAAAAAATCAAATTTGAAAAAGGGCCACTTTCGAAGATGGAACTACGAAATTACAGCATTTGGTGTTGCTTTTGTTTGTAATCTGTCATTTATGTGGGTACATAAACCATGTTGATAGTGCTCTATATTCATTAATCAAGCTGAAATTATGTCGCTTACGCCTGAAGAATGCACCAGAATACTTACAATGCTGGAAACCGGCCGGAGTCAGCGCGATACAGCCAGGACTGTCGGTGTGTCGCTGTCAACAGTACAAAGAGTTCTCCGACGTTACGAAGAAACTGGTTCTAACCTACGCAGACCAGGAACGGGCAGAACCAGGTGTACCACAGCACGAGAAGACCGATACTTGGTGAACACCATGCTTCGAAATCGCTTTCTCACAGGAACTGAACTCACCAATCAGTTTCGACGCCTCGGAGGAAGTAACCCAAGTGCATGGACAGTAAGACGTCGGCTTGCTGAATCTAACTTAAAACCCCTTAGACCTGCAAACGGCCCTAAACTGGAGCGTGGGCATCGTATTTCGAGACTAAGGTATGCCCAGAGCCACGTAAATTGGAGTATTGAAGATTGGTCAAAAGTTATGTTCTCCGACGAATCAAAATTTATGCTCTACAAGCACGATGGAAGACACAGAGTGTATCGAAGACCAGGGGAAAGATTCAAGCAAGCATGCATCGAAGAAAAAGTAGCCTACGGTGGTGGGTCTGTACTTGTGTGGGCCGGAATTTCTTCTGAAAGTCGCACAGAGCTGGTGATCATAGAAAACGGCTCTTTAACTAGCGTAAGATATGTGGAAGAAATCCTCAATGATCACGTTGGTCCATTTATGGTCAATTTAGGTGAGGATGCTATATTTATGCATGACAATGCCCGACCTCATACAGGTAGGATTGTGAATGACTACCTTCAAGAGATGAACATTACTCGTATGGAGTGGCCAGCGCGCAGCCCGGATATCAACCCGATCGAGCATGCTTGGGACGAGCTAGGCAGATGCGTAAAACAACGAAACCCTCCCCCAATCACGCTTCGTGAGCTCAAAATTGCTCTCACAGAGGAATGGGAGAATATTCCCCAAAATCGTATAAGGAACTTGGTGTACAGCATGCCAAACCGCGTAAACGCAGTAATGGAAGCACGAGGAGGCAATACGAAGTATTAAAATTCAAGAAAATCGTAATAAAGTTAAAAAAATTCATGTTTCCTATTTTTGTTTTAAGGAGAGATCAGCAGTTTTTTCTTTTTGTAATTTTGTGTTAATAAAATGTATGGTGACTCATATTTTTTTTACTTTCATTTAAGGAGTATTACATTGTCTATTAAATACAATTTATTGCATTAACCTATCATTTTTAGTTTCCGAGATTTTTAACATTCTTTAAGTGACCCGGATTCATTGCTCTCGAGTGTATGTCGTCTTAGTAGTACCATACTATTATATTATCTTTGGTAGTACACTGCTGTCCGATTACTAAAAGACTTTTTAGTTTTAGGAATAGCAGCGCAGCTGATGTTGCAAGCTACGGTGACCACCAGAATATTTGGTGTCTAATCAAAGACTTCTGGGCCCAAGTAATATGACGGCAGAGTTACTGGGGTTCCTAAACCTCCTGGACTGCCGGGCAGACTCCTGGTGTCTATGTCGGCTATTAAGTCGTAACAGTCGTAATCACAGAGTGGCAAGTGCGAGTTTCGGCGTGCATTCACGGTGAGCGCGTTAACGCCGATTCGTATGGAATCGAGAGATAGCCACCCAGCCACAGAAGTACGAGTACCTATTATAACACCTTAATAAATATTTAATAAATATTAGTGGACACAACATTATCTAGCCCAAATTAAGCTAAAATAAGCTTGTGTTATGGGATCTAGACGACTGATATACATACTTATATATTTCTTAATACATACACATTATGTATACCTACATAGAAAACACCCAAACTCCGAAACAAACATTTTGTGGATCACACAAATATTTGTACCGACCCAGGACCTCCGCAGGCGGTATCACTACCGACTACGCCACAGAGGCAGTCAAAACCTAGCTGTAAACACGGGAACTTGTCTCAATTGCACACATTGACATTGGTTTAACACTAATAATCTTAGCCTGCGTAACTGTATACGTTTTTACAACAGGCTTCCAAGCGAAATAAAAAGCATGCCCCTAATTAAGTTTAAAAAGTGTATAAAAAGTAAATTGTGCTGCAGGGGCTACTATGCAGTTGACGATTATATGATTGATAAGGAAGCCTGGAAGTGATCTGCTTGCTCTACTGATGGAGTTTTGGTTTATAGTACTTATTGTAAATATGTAGTGCACAAAAAGAATAGCCCGCCAAGTTTCTTGCCAGTTCTTCTCAAGCGGGCCGCGTTCCGAACTGGTGGTACTATTTGCATTGTATTCATTGACGTGTCGCAAGTGCCTATGTATTAGGATTATGCGAAATAAATGTTTTTTAACTTTGATTCTATTCCGCGCTCATCGTGAATGTCGACAATTCGACAGGCGCACGCCAAAACTCTCACTTGCCACTCTCTGAAATCCGAAAAATCGTAGCTAAATAAACCGACGCGTTCGGCTACGATCTAATTCGACGGTTTTCATTGCTTAGCTACAATTTAGGAGTCCTGGGGTATCCTTCCGAGGGCTTACCCGGGGCTCCCAACCGTAGGCTATTAGGTAGAATACGAGTGGTTTTAGTCGGTAGAAGTCAGGCATAGCATCCATAATTTCCCTCACGTTAAAAAAAGTCTGCGATTTGTATCTCTTCGATTACTGACCAATTTTCAGACCTCCCGAAATGCAAAAAAAAACCCTTCTTCGGATTGTTATAAAGTAGGGAGAATCTCTTAAAATCCCATCTAAAGGAACGAAATGTCTGAATTGTTCTTTCCATTCCTCTGTATGTAAAAACATTTATTATGTATTAAAGTTCTTTCCCATTCCCGCTTCCCGAGGGAACTTATTCCCAGGATAAAAAGTAGCCTATGTGTTATTCCAGATCATAAGCTATCCTTGTACCAAGTTTCAGCCAGATCCGTTCAGCCGTTAGAGCGTGAAAGAGTAACAAACATCCACACTCACAAACATTCGCCTTTATAATATTAGTAAGATTCTGTGTTAAAACACGTTCAAATAATTAGATGATGAATGAAAAGTAAGTACTTAGGTACATGTAAATTTAAAAACCGGTCAAGCGCGAGTCGTACTGGCGCACGGAGTAGGAGGTACCAACAATTTACAAAAAAGCACGTTTGTTGTATGGGAGCCCATTTTGTTATTATAGCGGCAACAGAAATACATCATCTGTAATTTCTTCAGTTTAGCCATTTACGGTACAGTTTGGTGACAGACAGACAGACTGATAGCGGAGTCTCAGTTACAGGGTCCCGTTATTATCCTTTGGAGTCGTGCGTGACTCCCACATCTTCGATTTGTAGGGTTCCATACCCCCAAAGGATAAAATGAAACTTTGATCACTTTGTTATCCGCCCGTCCGTCTTTCTGTCTCTTCTCTCCAGCCAGATCCCACAAACAATATCAGTGTTAAAATACTGTCTTGATTTTGAGAAAAACCGTCAAGGTTAGTAATTACGTGTTGGTCAGATTTAAAACAAATAAATTTAATTACTTGAGTACCTAACAATGTTGCATAGTAGGTAGGTATGTACTTAAAACTACCAAAAATAATGTTGGTTTTCCATTTGGTTAGGCCCAGGTGTTTATGTATTTAAAGTATAGACGAAATCTTTTCATCTTTGGATAGGTATATAATAAAGCCAATAAGAATTATAAAATAGGTATAATAGCACTCTCTGACATTTCAAAGTTTGAATTGAAAAATAATACTTTGGCATTTACTAGATTATAATTTATCGTATTTTTGTAACAGCGCCATCTAGTGGGCTAACGTCTAGCGACCTCTATGAGTGAGTAGCAGTCCTAATTCTACACGCCGTAGTCTGCGTACTATGCGTTTTAAATATCTACCACAGATGTCGCTTTTAGTAATTACGTTCTATTTTGACAATTCCTTGGCCACACGCGAATCTTCTACTAGTTCGGTAATGGCCGCCGCCGGGGTGGTTTATTCACGTTGTTGTCATTACGGTACGCGTTGATTGGTTGTTTACTTTATTTTGCATAACAATAATAACCAATACTATCACTGTGCTAAGTGTTTACTGTTTACTATTGTTGTTTAATACAAGTTATTTATCAGGAAAGTGAATTTATCAAAGTTTTTGACAGCGCAATGAGCGACGGGTCGTTCACGTAGCGTTGTAGAATGCATCTTCCAGTGTAGTGTTGTGATTGTGTTTTATTGAGATTGCCTGGCTAAATGCTGGGATACAGAAGCACAATGTGTAGCAGGCAGCACTCCCAGGCTTGCCTGAACACCTCCCTGTCAATACGGCAGGAAATACAGCGATTCGAGAGTGTGCATCCGTCTATTTACGCTCTATATGACCTTGTGGAATTGGTACCTGATCCACTTCTCGCCCAGCAGATTCGAGACCACGTCGTAGCTATTGAAGGTTAGTGCCTCCTTTACTTAGATACACCTTAGTGGATCATTGTTTACAAGTTATCGTGCGGTTTCTACAAGCGGCTTGCGGTGTTTATACTCAGATAAATCACGTTGGATAACCTAATAATGCATGTTTGTACCGACTGCCGTAAAACATTGTTACCTCATAGAATACTTGAGTGTTTCATTTATTGGTACTTTTATTACAATGCACCTTACGTAAGTTGTATAGTTTTCCTCGTATAAAGAATGTCCGTGTCTTGTTCTTGATTGACTTAGGTCCATCAGAATGGAAATAAAAATTAACTGCAAAATCGCTATCTCATTTATTGTTGGTTAAAATTAAGATTTCTTAAGCGTGTTGAAAAAGTATAACATTATGTAGGTATTAGAAACATTAGTTAACCATAAAGTAGTGTTTATTTTCGTCTGGTAGACTAAATTGCAGACAATTAGGAGTTACAAGTGACATCAGTTAACTGACATCATGATTACACTTAGCATAAAGGTACTGCTCGTTCGCTCTAAGTTTGCCGCTCGGCTCCATACTGAAGTCGAATTTTAATTAGACGAAGTAAATTGAAAGCAACTAATGTCACTTCTTCATACAATGTTGCATAATTTCTATGACGAAGTGACATTAGCTACTGTCAATTTACTTCGTCTAATTAAAATGCGGGTATACGCCTCTACGCCAGCGGCAAACTTAGAGCGAACGGGTAGTACCCACCTGCCTCGAAAGCGATAATAATAGTGCTTCTCTACATTAAACCTCCATACTCCAGGGTCGCAGGCTGGGACTTGATGAGAAAGGCATAGGACCGTGTACTGTGTCTTGAACTCGGAGAGGCCTACGTCCAGCAGTGGACAGCTATAGGCCGAGTTGATTGATTGATTGATTCCAGCGTACCTACCTAGCTATTTTTTAGCCGTGAGTTCTGAGATAACTTTCCGAGGGCTTACCCGGGACTACTTGACTGTTATTATTTTAATCTGTTATTTGACTATACTCGCCCCTTTTGACATTTGAGGAGCTGGCGAACAAAACCGGAGTAGTCCACTATAACTCAAAATAACTTTTTTTCTCGAATCGTGATGTTTTGACCCACTTTCGTCGATCCCTGTTAATATTTTTAATCAAAACCGGATCTAAGTAGACAAAAAAAGGCTTTGAAAAGTGCATTTTCTAACGAAACCGGATTAGTCCGATATCCACCTTGAAGATTTCAAAATTTGTTGAAAAGATGTTAATAAGATATTTTCATTTTAGCACTAACTAATATTTAAAAGAAAAAAAAAGACCGCTTTGAAAAATTCTATCACTATTGGGAAGCTAAACTATCGCCAAAAAAATAGGCTATCTTTTATTCCCGTATTCCCACGAAAATGGGAACTACACAGGTGAAACCGCGTGACGTCCACTAGTGCATTAAAATTGCCGAAAACGTGATCCTTATTCGAAACCGTTCTCGTATGAAACATCCTTCACGTTACGTAAATTGTTCGCTTGCTACGCTCCACAATGCCAAGGTTTTTGGGTTGTTAACCCACATTTTTTACATTACTCACTCAACTCATGTTATTGTCAGTAATTTTGTGTTTACAGATGTTTATCAAGTCAATATGTACACATTTAGCCATTTTGATGGTACCTAGATAACTTAAGTTGGTACACTCAGATTATAGAACTGAAGTTTAGTTCTATAAATCTGAGTAGGTGCCCTTTTTTATACCACTTAGGTGTCAGACAAGCCTACGGTTCACCAGAAGGAACGCTGGTCACCGCAGCCTATAATATGCAGCCGTTTGCAACACCAGAGGCTCGCGCTGCCGACGCGACCCTGTAAAAACCTGCTAATACCCCTTTTGAAGAACCCCGTCATGTAGGTCTCTACCTTTTTTTTTTTTTTTTTTTTTTTTTTTTTTTTATACCACTAAGGTGGCAGACAAGCATACGGCCCACCAGGAGGACTGGTGGTCACCGCAGCCTATGAACGTTTGCAACACCAGAGGCGCCACACTCGCGCTGCCGACCCTGTAAAAACCTTCTTAGACCCCTTTTGAAGAACCCCATACTGTAGGCGTTTGGGAAAACCGAGGCAGGAAGATCATTCCACAACCTAAGCGTGCGCGGAAGAAATCCCCTATCGGATCTAACCGTGCTCGAACGCTCCGGACGTAGGGTGTGAGGATGAAATCCCAGTCTATGGCGAGCGGTGCGATGATAGAACGTAGCCGTGGGCATCATGTCAAACAATTCCTCAGAGCAGATACCATTGTACAGGCGGTAGAACACGCATAAGGAGGCAAAGTCTCTCCTGTCGCAAAGAGGTTCAACACCACCTGTCAGTAAAGGATCGTTGACAACACTCACAGCTCGCCTCTGCACCGAGTCAAATGGACGAAGCTGATATTCAGGTGCCCCCGCCCAGAGGTGACAGCAGTACTCCATGTGTGGCCGCACTTGCGACTTATAGAGAAGCAGTGTTTGCGCCGCAGTAAAGTACCGCCGCGCCCTGTTGAGCACACCGAGCTTCTTGGACGCTAGCTTGGCCTTGTCCTCCAA
The DNA here is from genome assembly GCA_933228765.1 of Miltochrista miniata. Taxonomy (NCBI): domain Eukaryota; kingdom Metazoa; phylum Arthropoda; class Insecta; order Lepidoptera; family Erebidae; genus Miltochrista; species Miltochrista miniata. Next base: position 35,182,954 of record OW121758.1, on the reverse strand, counting down.
ATGACTGCGGAACTGAACGTCACTGGAGATGTCAACACCAAGGATCCCTATACTTTTAGAGATGGAAAGAGATGTGCCCTGGAATTGTGGCGCTACAGTAATTGGGGCTTTCTTAGCGGTGAAGAAACACGCCTGTGTCTTGGAGGGGTTGAACTGAACAAGATTTTGTCTACCCCAATCGGACACTCTAGTAAGAGTAGCCTCGATTTCAGACACAAGCTGTTCACGACTTTCTTCCACTGCGTCCCGAGAGATACCGGGGCGGCCTGTGTAACAAGTGTCCCCCGTACTGTCGTCTGCATAACAATGAATGCCGTCAATAGACAACATGTCATTGATATGCAGCAGAAACAGAGTAGGGGACAACACTGAGCCTTGCGGTACTCCAGCGTTAATGGCCATGCAGTCAGAACAGCTGCCGTCGACAACAGCCCTGATGCTTCTACCGGCCAAAAAGCTGGACACCCATCCGCATAATCTTTCGGTCAGTCCGTAGGAGGGCAATTTATTAAGAAGACCACGGTGCCAGACCCGGTCAAAGGCTTTAGAAATGTCGAGGCTCACTGCTAGAGCCTCGCCCTTACTCTCGATAGCCGTCGCCCATCGGTGTGTGAGGCACACGAGAAGATCGCCCGTCGAGCGACCGTGACGGAAACCGTACTGCCGGTCACTGAGCAGGTCGTTTTCCTCAAGGTACCTCAGGAGCTGTGTATTAATTACACGCTCCATCACCTTAGACAATAGTGAGGTGACGGCTATAGGCCTGTAATTGGCCGGGTCGGTCCTATCACCCTTCTTGGGCACAGGATGCACATACGCGATCTTCCACGACGCCGGGACTTGTCGCATAGAATATAAAAGCGTGAAAAGACGTGTAAGTACCGGACACAACTCTGGACCACACTGCTTAAGTACCACCGCGGGTATACCGTCCGGCCCACTCGACTTATGAACGTCCAGAGAACGAAGCTCCCGTCGGACGTCCCGCTGCGTGAATTTAACTTCCGGCATGGAAGTTCCACACCACGGAACGTCCGGCGGTACAGCACCCCCGTCGCTCATGGTCGAGTTAGCGGCAAAGAGAAAACCCAAAAGGTCGGCCTTCTCCCCGGCACTCTGGGCCAGACTACCGTCGGGTTTAAGCAAAGGTGGTAAACCTGACTGACAGAAGTTTCCCTCGGCAGCTTTGGCAAGCGACCAGAATTCACGACTCCCTGAAGGGTACCCTGCTAGCCGCTCACCAATTCTGCCGACGAAATCGAATTTAGCCCTGACAATTGCTCTCTTGCTAGCCCTCGAGGCGGCATTTAATTTGCGTTTCACCTCAGAGATGTTTGGATCTGAATTTGCACGAGCCGTGGTCCAGGCTCTGTAGGCAGATTCTTTCAGCATCAAAGCTTCTCTGCAGAGCCGATTGAACCACGGTCGCTTTTTTGCTCCTACAGGGATCCAGCGGTTAGGAATGTAGCACTCCATGCCCTCCAAGATCCCCTCAGCGACTGCTGCAGCGCAGGAATCCAGATCGTCTGAGGCAAAACAAAGCCGCCTCCACGGGTACGACGCGAAGAACTCCCGCAGTCCATCCCAGTCTGCTGACTTATAGTGCCACACATGTCGCCACTCCTTGGGCCGAGGTGGTTCAGGCCTTGCGAGTGGCACATGCGCCCGAATGATACAGTGGTCCGACGATCCGAGCGGAGCATCCACTGAGACGTTGTATCCATCCGGACGCGTTGTCAGCAGGAGGTCCAGCAATGCACTATGCTCGTTCTCCTTGTCTGGTATCCTCGTATGGGATTTAACCCATTTAAAACGTACCTATTAGTGGACGTCACCGGCTCTGCTGCATCCTATTTCACTCCCTTAGTGGTGGACTTTCGAGAATTCATTTCTAAGCTAAGTACGTACGTGCTTAGCTTTTTTTATTACGGTAGCTTCCCCTAAAAACCAAGTTCCTTGATGTAAGGTTTTCGTTTGGGCGTTGATACATAAGTGAGTCACTAGGTAATTCTATTAGGTCGGTTTAACCCTATAATACATACGTAGGTAAAGTCACGCGATTACCTGACTGACACAGTCACGTAGCGAAAAATTCTAAATCTATGGTCATGTCAAAATGTTACGACAGCCGGTGTCAAACTATAACGATTACCATTGATATGAAATTCTCAGTAACACCACAGAACACCTAATATTACTTCGTAACACGCACGCACGCACGCACGCACGCACGCACACACGCACACGCACACACACGCACGCACGCACGCACGCACGCACACACACACACACACACACACACACACACACACACACACACACACTCACACACACAGAGAGACAGACAGACATGTACCTTTTCATGATTTGTTCTGTTATGGGCTCGCGAGACGGTCAAATAACCATCAAATACTTGATGTAAATAAATGAATGTCCAAGAAAGCACGCACACTGAAGTAACTTTCATTCATGATTTAACAGACTTGACTCAATATTATTGACCGTGTCGGGAGCCCATTAGTCTGCTTTCTTGCTTGTCCCTTTGTTCTTTATTAGATGAACGGACGAATTTTAATGTACCTAGGTTTTTTTTATTATAAAGCGAATATAAATAATACCTAATATGCTTTATTGTACACCAATTAAGAATTACCTAGGTACATGTAATATTTTTCTAAAAGAACTTTCCGTCTTAAATTTGACTTATATTTTGTACTCATTTATCGAACAAGATTATTGCGAAGTCCATTTCTGCAATGTCCAATCGTGGAAAATAATATAAAATTTTAGACATTCCCTTGGGATAAAATAATTATGATTCGAGAAAGGGTCACACTTATGGACTCCCGACACGGTCAAACACTGCCTGATAAATATGAATGGAAGTTGCTTCAGTGTGCGTGATTTCTTTGCACGTGGGTGTGCAATTGTGCATCGACGTGTATGTACTTCTAATATTGACGAGGCATGACAAGTGCAGTTTGACCGTGTCGAGAGCCCATTACTAGGAATTCGAGGCTTCGAAAAAACTTGCCCGTACTCGTACTACCGGAGGCAAACAATAAAAATGAATTTAACCACCACACAGTACAGTAGTAATAAAACAATACAATACAACATAATAATTTACCCATGCACTTTCTTCTTTATCACCCAAAAGGTTTTCTGAGAAAGAACCTTATTGTTAATGTCGAAGTAAGCTCGCCTTTGTTCCATCATCTCTTACGTATTATAAATTTAATTAGGTATTACTGTTGTTGTATATTGGGACTTTCATTGCTGTTGTATCTTACTAATATTGTAAATCTCTCGATAAGAAGCGCTCGTGGCCCCGCGGACTCAGTGTTCTGTAAACGATCACTGCAGTAAGCAACATTTACTGTGGCCGGATATGGATGGGTGACCACCACGTGGACCACTTTGTGACATTTATTTACGAGCGTTTCCATGCTTCGGAAGGCACGTTAAGCCGTTGGTCCCGGTTGTCAGTAAAATGACAGTCGTTAAGCCAAGTTGAAGGCCTTATGGGCGGCTTGAAAAATTTCAACTGTGGGTCGTCACAACCTGCGCCAGGGTCGGCAGCGCGTGTGTAGCGCCTCTGGTGTTGCAAACGTCTATAGGCTACGGTTACCAACCTTCCGGTGGGCCGTAAGCTTGTCTGCCACCTAAGTAGTATAAAAAAAAAAAGCGAAAGTTTGGAAGTTTTCTGGATGCTAGGATGACTGGAATTTTATTACAGTTTCAATCTCCAGTGTATGACAAAGGTTTGAAGCGGTATCGTCCGCATCGTGCCTGCGCTGCGCCTGTTCCACGACGTAACCGTATGAAAATAAAAAAATAATTAAATAAAATTTATACACTATGATATTTAAAAAAAAAAATTTTGTCAACATTTTTGTGACTACCGGGGGTTCGGAAATGCTACAGACTGAAAAGGACACCCCAAGAAACTCAGTCCGGTCCCTCCCAAAATTCATCTTAGAATCTAATACAGTTTTCTTTTTAATTATGTAGAAAGGAGCAATTTGTGTAACTGCCAGGCAACCTTGTCATCTAGAAAGTCTTTATTATGTCGCTTCTGTTCTTCTGTACATAGAACAATGCAACGGGAAGCCCTTACGGGACTTTTCTCTCCATCAATGCACAAGTCCACCAATGCGGCTATGCAAATATAATAGCGGACTTCACGCGGTTTCACCCGCGTAGCTTCCGTTACCGTGGGAATATGTGAATAAAATATAGCCTATGTTCACCGAAGATAGTGTAGCTTCCCAATAGTGAAAGAATTTTTGAAATCGGTTCATTAGTTTCGGAGCCTATTTGATGCAAACAAACAACCATCAAATCTTTACTCTATGTGAGTTTCGTAGTGACGCCCGATTGCTTTTGTAATGGAGTTTATGAATAAGATTTCCCCCCGCAAAATCATGACAGAAAGATATGTATCGGTAAACATAATTATGATGGCGGCTCTCTTCAATGGAGGTCATGTTGCTCTATGCTTTTGTGTAATTCAAGCCTAAAGGGTTTTGTCGGAACGGTGGGTTACCGAGTGAGTCACTAGGTTATTTTTTTAACCCTAAAAAAAATACGTGCGCGATATCGTAATATAAAACTGGGTATAAATAAGTCACACAATAATAGAAAGAGCGCCCAGAATGTCATTAGCGTGTGCCAGAATGTGTGACCGCAAGACCCGGCTATCTGAAGTGTCACTCTTTTTCTGGGTTAACGAGCTGGCGATACGTTGTTACCGCTGGTTGTTTTTTTTATAATATACCGAATAATAGGTAAATATAATTAGTAGTAGTAGGCTTGTAGTTAAATCGATATATGTATAAAAATTTAGTAGGACATGTTTAGTCAATCAATTGGTTTTTACCAGAGCATTCAATTTTCGGATGCATTTAGTTAATTATTGGATTACCTAGTGTGCTGAAAAATTAAACAGATGTGCATTTCAAAATATCCCAATATAAATATATATTTATTATATTATAATATATTTCTTATATTTATCTATTTATACATATATTATTTATCTATTTAACAGCATTTACCTTCCCCCTCCCCTTTGTATTATGTGTGTTAATTGAATCCTATCCTGTTGTTTTATTTACACACTTTTACTTTTTCTTTTCTTATTTTTCACGCTCGCCTCTCGCCGGTCTGCTGGTAGATATTTCTTTTAGAAATAAGCAGTACCATTGTACCTGTGTTTCCTCCTTCTGTTCGTTTTTTTTGTATTGTAGTGTGTACATAAATAAATAAATAAAATAAAATAAATAATATAAGCTAGCCGTGTCCTACGACTTGGCCTGTGAAATGCTATGAAGACCCATTTTTTCTTAGAAATTTCCCTCATGGATGCTATGCTGGACTCTTACCGACTAAAACCACACGGTGCCCTAACACTGCCTACGGCTGGGAGCCCTGGGTAAGCCCTGGGAAGGGTGTCCCAGGGCTATGAACACCTTTTGTACCCATATGACTGTCTTTAGGTTTCCGTATCCGAAGGGTAGAACCTTATTATTGAGACTCGCTGTCCGTCCATCCGGAGGCTGTATCTCATGAACGGTGATAGCTAGAGAGTTGAACTTTTCACAGATTATTTATTTCTGCTGCCGCCATTATTATTTATTTATGCTTGTCTGCCACCTTAGTGGTATAAAAAAAAATAGGTAGGTACCTACTGAAAACAGAACAAAAATAGTATTTGAGAGGGACTCCCACACAACAATCGTGCGTTTTTACTGTTTTTTGGTACGGAACCCTCTTCGTCCGTACGTGACTAGGACGGTTTTTTAACCGACTTCAAAAAAAGAGGAGGTTCTCAATTCGTCTTTATGTTTTTTTTTACTAATATTAATTATTACCTATTCGCCTGAATTGACCGTTTAGTTCCGTTACGTGCTTCAGCACCACCCTAAACTATCAACAAGTGCACCAGTTAGACTCTGATATCTCTTTGGAAATCCCTCTACCACTAATGTAATGCACCCTCAAAACTCATCAATCAGTATCTTTTATGTAGCCCTTACAAGACGCAGCTTTCTACCCATTGTTACCAGAAAAGTGACATGAAATGGTCCATAATAAAGTCTAAGTAATTCGATATCAAGCAAACTTTGTTAAAGGACCATTTCATGCCACTTTTCTGATAACAATGGTTAGAAAGCTGCGTCTTGAAAGGGCTACATAAAAGATATTAATTGATGAACTTGAATTTTCTTGTTTTTTTTTTAACGTGAGGGAAAATCCTCATGGATGTTATGCCGGACTCCTACCGACTAAAAACCTCACGCAACGCCCAACAGCCTATGGTTGGGAGCCCCGGGTAAGCCCTCGGAAGGATGTCCCAGGACTCCCAACAGACCCACGGCCGCCACTGCGGCCTCGCCTAGGCCCTAGGGGGTGGTTCGGGTGCTATCCCGCGTCTTTGGGGGGTTTCGGGTGTGATCCCGCTTCTAAGGGGGGCGTGCCTGAATCCCTCACGTCGCGCTGCCGTCATGGGCCTGCTTCTGTATGGACGGTGAGCAACCCTCTCACCGTCCTCAGTCAAAGGAGGGGTATTAATATCTTTCGTAAAGCAACTTAGGGGCTACTGTCAAGTCTTGTAGTCTGAGGGAGCCCCTCAGTCGCTAGATTTTGCTCTCAGGCTTTCCATAAGGCAAGCGCCGAAAGTTTGGTACCTAAGCTAAATATAACACACTAATGTTTGTTTCGGAGTTTGGGTGTTTTCCATTTATAATATGTAGGTAGATATGTATTTAGAAATATATAAGTATGTAGGTAGTATATCAGTCGTCTAGATCCCATAGCACAAGCTTATTTATTAGTTTAATTTGGACTAGATGATGTTGTGTGTGAATGTTCACATATATTTATTATTTAATAAAATAACCGACCGAAAACTTCCTCGGTTTATGTATAAAGCTAATAAAAAGATTTCATACTGTAATAACAGTAATGTTTTTTATGTTGCCTATTTTATTAACCAAACAATTATACATAGTAGAATAAGTTAAAAACAATATTAATTTAGCCTCGAGTCTCGCCGAGCTCGCAGTACTACAAATGAAAGGAACGCAATTATTTAGTACGTTGTCATAACTGGCATAACGCAAAGTTATGCCAGACGCTCGTATTCGAATCTATGCAGACGCCACAGCAAGCTTCGAGTCTTCAAACAATGTTCATTTGAAATATTATGACATGCCATTCTGTAGAATAATTAAATTGATATGAAGGATTTGTTTAATTTCCAAAAGGTTATTTCGTATTAAAAGCCCCCGAGGCTCGTCTGCCCTAAAATTTGAGGTGTACTAGTTTCCCAATAGGTAAAAGCATTAAAAACTTGAAAACTTAGATATTACCTAAGCCTCATCTACATGATACCACTCTCTATTGGTGAAACTAGAATGGTAATCCGTACAGTATTTCTTGAGTTTATCGCGTACAGACGGGCAGACAAATGCGACAGATGACTTAATAAAAGTGATATAAATTCCATAATGTTTATTTAGCCTGCTTCGTTGCTTTTCTTTTTCTTGTATTTATTTCGCCAAAAGAACACCGCCTGAAGAAAAGTCATAGTGACATCTAGCGAATTAAGGGTCACTCTCAAAATCCTCAAGATAATTGATAGTGGCCCACGATGTGTGACCCTTCGATGTGACTCTTCACATTCCTCTTTGTGACAGGAGAGACTTTGCCTTCTTGCTCGTGTTCTACCGCCTGTACAATGGTTTGTGCTCTGAAGAATTGTTTAATATGATGCCCACGGCTACTTTCTATCATAGCACCGCTCGCCATAGACAGGGTGTTCGTCCTCTCACTTTGCGTCCGGAGCATTTGAGCACGGTTAGATCCGGTAGGGGCTTTCTTCCGCGTACTCTTATATTGTGGAATGATCATCCTGCCTCGGTTTTCCCAAACGCCTACAGTAGGGTTCTTCAAAAGGGGTCTTAGAAGGTTTTTACAGGGTCGGCAGCGCGAGTGTAGCGCCTCCGGTGTTGCAAGCGTCCATAGGCAGCGGTGACCATCAGTCCATCTGGAGGGCCGTATGCTTGTCTGCCTCCTTAGTGGTATAAAAAAATAAAAAAAATCTGCTAGCAGAACTCAGGGTTGTAAGAGGAGCGAAACACGTGCGCTAGCATTCCATCCCAAGATTCCCAGCAACGACGCTTAAAACGTGTTAAAATTTCTGTAAGTGTCCAGTAGTAACGCGTAAGATCAATCAGCTGTTCATAGAACAAGCTGCTGCTAAATAGCTTTATTTATCGCGTTAGTTACAGCCAACGCCGATGAAGGGGTTATTAGCGACGGGTGCCGCTAATAACCCGTTCATCGCTGGGGTCATTAACAATCTACTTGTCAGAGTTGATTATTGGTGTTGATAGATTCGCTTTCGTGGTTGTACGTGACTTAAGAAACACCAAACAAATTAGTGATGTATTGCAAAAAGGGCAGGTCAAAAGCACTCGAAACCTAAAACGAATCATTTGTGTGTATGATTCGCCCTGTGACCATAGTCTATAGACATTTAAACATTAGCAGCATTACACTAGTGCTACTCACAGCACATTGGTATCCAATACTTGCTCGTATATTGGTATGTAAGTACTCCATATATCGGAAATCGCAGCTGTAAAATTGGCATAATCGCGTGTGAAACGCAACATGCCGTTCACGTAATATTTATAGACCGTTAATATCAAAAAATGCAAGCGTTTAACGGATAAGCTTATTAACGGTAACATTTTTATATAACAGTCGGACTTAACTAATTAAATCAACGCTTGGCTGAGAGCCAGCGGCGCGGATTCACTCTGAAAACTTGGTTACAAAAGTAGGTCAGGTAAATGTCGTTATTTTTTATGTGAGAGCCCCTTAATAAAGATTGTATAAAGATACAGGCCAAGTGCGTGCCTGGCTACATGCAATGTAGGGTTCCGTAGCTGCTTATTTCTGCGTTTTTTTTGTCAAATCAGTTTTACTTGGTTCAAATTGTAATTCGTAAACCAAAAAGTCTTCAAGATGCCTCGGGCCAAAGAGAAACACTTGTCGATTGTCACAAGCCTTCGGAGTTCGAAGCCCAAGCCAGACTCACTTGCTGCCTGACAGACTAAAGGTATTGCGAACGTTGTAACAGTGGTGTCATTGCCCTCTCAAGCCCTCAACCGAAGCCTAGGTCCAGCATTTTACTGTGATAGGTTGAATTAATAAACTAAACTTTTGGCACGGCAGCACATGTCCATAGGCTACGCTAACCAATTATTAGGTGGGCCGTAAGCTTGTCTGCCACATCAGTAGTGTTAAAAAAACTTTCGATTTATGATTCTTCGAGAAGCTTACCAAATATATAAAAGCACCACCCCTTTTAAAAATACACAAACACTAAATTTACCAAGAATACTTTGATTATGCTTGTTCCCTTTGCATTGCTTTCATCCAAATTTGATTTAATATTATTAAACATTCCTCACAAACATTAATCTTCGCTGTAAAGGTGGATACGACCACCCCCCTCCCTCATCCGACCATCTGACGTGCGAATAACTAATTAATGTCAAGTGTCATTTCATACAATAACGTGACATGCGATTTGTTGGCTAAATGGATTTAATGAATTATTGTCGAGATGATATCTACAGCGTGGTTCAAATTTGCACCACGACTTCGGCTCTGACTTATTCCAAAACTGATGATCTCATTAAACCGATAGATGCCTGTATTTACAGAATATTGGTTCTGTCAGATTTATTGACATTTATTATTACTCAGGCACTTAAAATGTCATTTGAACTCGTGAAATAACTGTCTAAATTAGTTGCACAGACGATCACTATCGGTTATTTGTAGATCAGCGCTAAAATAGCTGAATTCAAATAGGTAGGTTTTGTTTAGAATCTACATTATTAAGATAGTCCATCGTGCCTTTTTATTGGGAGCAGAGAACTGCTATCTGCTTGTAAACATAATTTAATATGAATTAACCTTGGTAGTTAATTATGTCTACCTTTTAGAGCGTAGATACAAACCGCCCAAAAGGCCTTGAACTTGACCTTAGGAAAACTATGTTATTTAAAAGCGGGACCTACAGACCATGTTACCTTTTGAAGCCCAAAAACAGTATGTTTGTTTTTTTACAAGACACTTAATGTAATTAGAAAATCTGGGTAACTTACTGACCTATTTTAAATCCAAACTACGTAGCACTATTATTTATTTTGTGTCTAGACTAAAAGGACACTGGAAATTTTCCGAATTATCTGAAAGGAGATGACACAAGTTTGAATGACGAGTAAAATAATAATTATTCAGTACAACAACAACTTTACTACAGTGACGTCTCAAGATATTTTAGAATCTCGTTGGACGTTTTGTACATAACTTTAACTTGTTTCATTTCAAGTTGTGAACGCTTTGATTTACTCGCTTAATTTAACTTTGAATTCGAAATAATTTTATAAAGGATCCGGTTGTTAATTTCGTTATTATAATGGTTTTAGAATTAAACATTTGAGTGAAAGAATTAAAAAAAGTTTTCTGAGTTAATTTTCTGGAGATAGGTATTTCGGTGAAAACAATTTCTTTTGACAGGTAAACCTGTTTAGTCTGTCTTAGTAGGTACTTTGTGGAAATGTGAGGGCTAAGAAATTATTTTCAAAGCAATTATGCTTTGTCTTAAATTTAATGCAGAAATATAAGTCCCACTAGATGTCGTCTACGTCGCGTCACCACAAGACTTATTATGTTTGTTCAAATAGGTATGTCACGTTAACTTAATTAGTTATGCGACTGTCCTGGTTAAGACTGAATTAGCACATTAAATTTGTGAGGACTTAAAAGTACCTACAAAAATATTGGGTGGAATAAAAAAAAAGACATGTAAGCATTGTGTTTCTTTCTTTTTCCTTTAACAACATCCTGTGAACACTTTATCCGAAAGTTCGGACGATAACGTGAACTATTTTATCCTTTTAGTTCGATCATTAGATAATTGAGGAATCTTCAACTTCAAGTGCGGGTGGAAAGTTAGTTCCCTAATAAAGTAGAAATTTTCCAGCAGGATTAGTGTAGAATTTTCCTTATAATAAAGTATTTAATAGTTCAAAAAACTATAAAACACGCTTTTAGCACGCACTAAAAATATTTTTATTTTATACTTTTTTCGTATCCTATTCAGCAAACCCTTTCATTTAATACCCATGTCATGGGGGTGCATTTCAAATAGCCAATCCGCAATCTTGGATGTCCGTCATGTTGTATTTAAGTCACGTGACTATTTTTTCGTATTCCTGACAGCAAACCCTTTCATTTGATACCCATATCATGGAGGTGCATTTCAATAGCGTGTCCGCCGTCTTGGACGTCCGCCATATTGGATTTAAGTCACGTGACTATTTTTTTTTCGTATTCCTGACAGCAAACCCTTTCATTCGACACCCATATGATGGGGGTGGATATCAAACAGCCAGTCCGCCATTTTGGGGAAGCGATATTGGATTTGTGATGACGTTTTTTAGCTAGTCATGTATTGTCATCAGAACTCAGAGCGTGTGCAAAATTTGAGCCTGATCGAAGGACGGGAAGTGGGTCAAATTAACATTCCAAGATTGTCTTACATACATAGTTACAAGTGAAGCTAATAGAAGCGTGTTAAAAAGTACTCGTATCATCTATATTCTAATACCATAAAGAGGTAAAGTTTGTGATGTTGTAGGTAGATGAATTTAAAAATGAATTTTGAAAATGTGTGTGTGAGTGTATACGGTATTACCGCAGTATCCCTACTAATATTATAAATGCGAAAGTAACTCTGTCTGTTACGCTTTCACGCCTAAATGGCTGGAGCGATTGAGATGAAATTTCGAGGCTCTGGGAAGGTCATAGGCTACTTTTTAACCGACTACGACTGCGCAAAAGGAGGGTTATGATTTTACGCGATAACGACTTCTACGCGGACGAAGCCGCGGGGAACAGCTAGTACCTAATAAATCATTGATCACGCTTCTGCTCAAAGATGAGTTGGTAAAAGTACAGTTGCACATCACACACACGCCTTTCTTCCCGATGAGGTAGGCAAAGGCATATTTTTCAAGCCGCCCACAAAGGCCTTCAACTTCCTACTATACTAAGTAGCATAATCTATCGGCTATTAGTTGTGTATGAATATCCTTTGAGAATGTAAAGCTACCGTGTTGAATGCATTTGAATGAGAAATTCCAGAAATGATCTGCGTAATGTAACTGCATTCCGCATTCCGTTAGTAAAGTTAATACGCATTGTTAGCGTAGTAGATTATAATGATACAGTGTGCAGCAGCCACGGTAATGAATGTAACATAACATTTCCGTTGTTCTGCTTCTCTCATACTGTAATCGTGGTGCAGAATCGGTCTTGGATTCGTATCCCAGGCCGGAACCAATATTTCTGTGATCCATAGAATGATGTTTGTTTCGGAGTTTAGGTGTATTCATTTCTATGTCACCTATAATTTAATCTATACTAATATTATAAAGAGGAAATATTTGTTTTTTTGTTTGTTTAATAGGCTCCGGAACTACTGGACCGATTTAAAAAAATCTTTTACTGTTGGAAAGCTACATTCTTCGCGGTGAACATAGGCTATATTTTATTCCCGTATTCCCACGGGAACGGGAACTACGCGGGTGAAACCGTGTGACGTCCGCTAGTGTGTAATATATTAAGACATTTTTAGCACATAGATCCCATAGCACAAGCTTATAATACGAGTAGCTAATTAAAAAATATTTATAAATTTATTTAAGTACCTACTTCCAACCTCATCGCAGGTACCCATGACGTAGTTAGTTCATGAATTATCCAACAATCGGATAAACAATCTAAATGAAGATTGACAATGCGTGTTAAAACAATAGAATAAAAAACAGAAAAATGGTTAGTAGATCAAGATCATCAATGAGCTGGATGGTTATACGATTTCAAACCTTATGGTTTACTGTTAAGGCTGAATTTTGTTTAAGCTTTGAACGAGTGTTTACCAGAACAAATATTTTATGCATACAATACGAAATAATGTTCCCATTATTTCGTATTGTCACAAATATTATTATCTATACTCTATACTTATCTATATATATAAAAATCAGTGCCACTTTTCGTTGTAATTTTATAACTCAAGAATGGGCTCACTTATCCAAACCAAATGTTTAGGCTTTGTTAAGACTATGTAGTAGATGGTTTATGTGAAGTTTGCACAAAATCCGTCGAGCGGTTCTTCATTTATCACGCAAACGAAGTTGCGCGGGTCAGCTAGTTTGTCTATATTTTAGTAGGTAGGAATTTGTTGTTATAGCGGCAACAGAAATACATCATCTGCGAAAATTTCAGCTCTCTAGCTATCACTGTTCCTGAGATACAGCCTCGTGACGGACAGACAGACAGACAGACGGACGGAATGCGAAGTCTCATGAATAGGGTACCGTTTTTACCATTTTGGGTAAGGAACCCATAAATGTTCGCAAATATTTATAACTAGCTGTTCCCCGCGGCTTAGACCGCATAGAAGTCGTTATTGCGTAACATTATAACCCACCTTTTGCGCAGTCGGTTAAAAAGTAGCCTATGTCCTTCCCAGGACCTCGAAGTTCGTAATATCCCCATACCAAATTTCATCTGAATCGCTCCAGCCGTTGCGTGAAAGCGTAACAGACAGACAACAGTTACATTCGCAATTATAATATTAAGTAGGGATTGGCACTAATTACTATGAAACAACGTGGTCTATAGGCTCTCGAAGGAACCGGTTTTAAGTAAATTCGTAGTGGTCCGGAAACTGAAGGTCAATGCCGATAACTGTTCCATTCTTGTGGCCCACTATCGGTGAGACTGCTCATTACCGTGGCATATACTAGCTCTGTCTCTTTCTAGGGGATTTCGCTAAAAGACCGTTTACGGCAGAATGGGCGATGATCCGAGTGTCCGAGTTATGTTTGTTTGTGTGAAAATTTGCTCAATCGTGTAGAAATTATGGCTTGTAATATGACTTTGTGTGTCCACCACCCCATTACTTCTCTTCACCGTTCATAGAAGTGTGATAGTACCCCAAAAAGTAGCGGGACAACACCCGAACCCCCCCAAGAAGTGGAGTAAAACCCAAACCCATAGGGAGATGATGGACAAAATCTGTGTCTGGAGTCCTGGACAGATGGCAAGGCACCGTCTAGTTTGAGTCGGTAGGAGACCGACAAGACATCCATTAGAATTTTCACAAGAAAAATAAGACCCCACCTATACTAATATTATAAAGAGGAAAGATTTGTTATTTTGTGTGTTTGTTAGTAACGAATAGGCTCCGGAACTACTGGACCGATTTAAAAAAAAAATCTTTTACTGTTAGGAAGCTACACTCTTTGCGGTGAACATAGGCTATATTTTACTCCCGTATTCCCACGGGAACGTGATCTACGCGGGTGAAACCGCGTGACGGCCGCTAGTATTCTATGAAATCAAATCATCGAGAATTGCTGTTTCTTTCTCGTTCCTAAGCTTCGATAAATCGATTGCCGGGACAAAAAGCAGTCCATCTTGTATCCTATTGTTATCGAAACGAGTTTTATATGAAGGTCACGATCACTTAAGTGTGACATTGTTCTCAATAAGGTCGTTGTTTTGTTTACTTAAGTGCTCATCTTCGGCAATTATTATCGCCATTTTTTCTTTTCTTTTTATGAGTAGCTTGTGTTTACATTCGAAAAGTCACGTAAATTTTATTTCAGGTTAGATTTGAAGTGCTGATTGAGACGTTTCTTTCATTCTTTGTTTCAATGGGAAATTATATTTATTTAAAACTTTCATCGTCACTAATAATTAATAAATATGTTCTTTTGTGATCTTGGTGCTTGAAACAATCTACTACCTTCTACCTATCTATATTAATATCCCGTTAACTCTAATATTAATGTGAAATGGTGGTATTTTGTGAGAGATGATAATATTATGGCTATGAAGACTCACTAATTTCTTGTCAAGACAAAACGATCCTAAAATGATCTTTGTATTATAATGAGATCAAAGATCTCTTAAAAAGTATAAGTAAGTACATACTTACAAAGTCATACCTATATATAATATGAAAAGGGTTTGTCATTAGTCTAGATCCCATAGCACAAGCTAATATTAGCTTTCTTTTTTTTTTTTTTTGATGTGAGGGAAAATCCTCGTAGGATGCTATGCCGGACTCTTACCGACTAAAAAACCTCACGTAACGCCCAACAGCCTAAGGTTGAGAGCCCCGGGTAAGCCCTCAGGAAGGATGCTCCGTGACTCCCAACAGTGCTAATATTAGCTTAATTAAAAGCTAGATGATGTTGTGGGCTCAATAGGTACCAATTGTTCACAATACCTTTTTCATTCACAAATAACTGTAAAATTTAAAAATTCTATTTGTTTAAGAAATAGCTTTTCGGTCTTTAAAATATTCATTTAAATGTGGACCAAAAATAGCACTTCGGACGCCCGACTATCTGAAAAAGCAAACTATCAGCAAAAGCAAATATCACACAGCTCTACTGTAAACGTTCAAATGTAAACATAATCTAGAGTAACAGGAACTGAAAAGTGAAAAAAAATCGGCCAAGTGCGAGTCGGACCCTCGCACGGATAGTTTCGTACCTAAAACACGTTTGTTTTATCCCCCCTTACACTTCATGGTATTCTGTTTAAAAAAAAATTCAGCTGTCCTGGTTATCGCGGTTGAAGATAGAGTCTGGTGACAGACAAACGGACAGCGTTCTTTTTTTTATATTTAGCTTGCCAAAATGATGTCGCCGCCGCCTGATGGAAAGCCACAGCGACATCTAGCGATTGGGGGCCACCGTCCCAGTTTTTAGACCAGACTATAGAAAGCGGCCCTCAACTTGGCGGCCATATGATGTGCTTCTTCACGCTCCGCTTGAAGAACCCAGGATTGTAAGAGGAGGGAAACACGTGCGCTGGCAGGTCGTTCCAGATTTTTATGGTTCGACAGAGAAACGATCTTTTGAATCGTTCAGTTCTAGCAAAGATTCTCTCCATTGTGTGAGAGTGGCACCTTTGTCCAGCACGCGTTGTTCGGGATTGGAAACGAGAGGGTGGGATTAGGTTAAAGAGTTCTTCAGAACACTCACCGTGATAGATACGGTAAAAAGCAGCCAAAGATGCAATCGTTCTTCGCTGTGCCAATGGCTCCTCCGTTACCTCAGGGCAGTTGATAATGCGAATAGCTCGCCGCTGCATAGAGTCCAGCGCGTCAAGCAAGTACCTCGCGGAGTCGTCCCAAAGGTGACAGCAGTATTCGACGCAAGGACGTATCTGCGTCTTGCACAGCAGACACCTCTGGTTTGGCGTAGTCTCAATAATCTCCCGTTTTACCTTTTGGGCACGGATCCCTAAAAAGTGTAGTGTATTTTACCTGTATGTCTGATTAAAAGCCCACATGTCCACGAGCTATATTGCTGAGTGAAACTATTATAAGTGTGAAGTTTGGTTGTATCTGTTTCCAAAATTCTGTACAATTTATTTACTTACAAGTCCAATGACCCATACAGCTATCGAATCGTAAATCCTTTGTGTAAGAGGAACCCTCTCGCCTCACAGGAATTAGGGGTCGGCCTATATTAAACCTTATCGTCCCCTACGTGCATGTTTGGTCTAATCCTGCTAATTATAGCGCTGCTAATTACCCTCTCGTGAGCTTAGCGTGAGCACACGGTTGTCTATCTTTTCTTACCCTTTAAGATTATGTACAGCTTTTTTATACTACTAAGGTGGTAGATAAGCTTACAAGCCCACCTGATGGTTGGTTACCGAAGCATATGGACGCGCTGCAAAGCCAAGCCGCCCAGGCCTTCGGTTTGGCTTAACGGCTGTCGTGTTACTGACAGCCGGGACCTACGGCTTATGGTGCCACAACGTGGTGGTCACCCATCCAAGGACCGTCCAAAATAAAAGTTACTTACTGCATTGATCGTTTACAGAAAACCGAGTCCGCGGGGCTACGAGCGCTTCAACTTCAAAATAATTTGCTGGACACATTCGATGTCATGAAATGGCACGGATGCGCTGTTCGCATTATAGATTATCTTGAGGCCACAACGGGAAGCCTTGGAGCCATTACCGCAGCGTGGAACAATAATTAGCGTCTCTGGCTGCATTCTATCGAAAATCTATCGCGGCGAGTGCTCTGAAGACTTCAACCTAATACCACCCTCTCCTTTTCGGTCCTGAACCATAACTATTATTTTACAGTAATGTCTTATGTAACTCTCCAGACTAGTCCAGACCTGCCACTGTATATCCCATATTATTTCATTTTTAGAGAAATACCTACTTACAAAAAGTAACATAACGTCACGCCAAATTTATACGGCGGAAGCCCATACACGTTTTTTTAGTTTTTCTTTTAAACTGCCATATTATTCATATCCAACGATGTCGGTTACTTATGGCCTCCTAAACTAATTTAAATAACCACTCTTAATTTTAATTACGTAATCAACTAAATCGGTGTTACTTTAATAGACTTTTTTATAAGGAATGAGCATGTCTTTAAAGCCCAATACCAATTTAACGAGGTACTAACTTCAAAGTATACGAACAAGCTGTTACAGGGAATCAGACATCATTATCGGAGAATCAGTATTGGAGTGATAGAAAATATCCGGACAAGGGAGTTTAAACTCTGATGCACAGGAAATTAGGTTTATTTTATTTTTAGTGTGAACGTAGATTATAATATTTGAGTGATATCTAGATGGGCAATTTTTTTGTTTGCTTGCCCTCCTATAAAGGTGACATTTCTCAATTAATTGCATAAAAAATCAACCAGAGTATGATTCACCCGATTATTCCCAGTTGTTCCGTTGAAGTAGTTCCGTGGCGGAACTAGTGAGACTTTTTTTCCCAGTTGTTCCGCGGAACAAAGCATCAATAATTCAGTTCCCATTAGTTCCGCGGAACAAAGTATAAATGAAATACTAATAATTTCATTCCCAATAGTTCCGCGGAACAAAGCATAAAATAAAAACTAATAAATTAAGTCCCAGTAGTTCCGCGGAACAAAACATAAATTAAAAACTAATAAATCAAGTCCCAGTAGTCCCGCGGGAGAAAGCATCACTTACATACGAATATTTATGTTCCCATTAGTTCCCTACGGTGTCTTACGACTATTAACTAATACAATTAAAAAGAATACAAATGAAGATCAACAAAAAAAATAAAGATCGGTTAAACAAATGAAGATCGATCTAAAAAATGAAAATTAACAAAACAAATGAAGATCGGTAAAACAAATGAAGATCGACAAAACAAATTAAAATCAATGAAACAAATGAAGATCAACTAAACAAATGAAGATCGGTAAAACAAATGAAGATCGACGAAACAAATGAAGATCAATGAAACAAAGAAGATCGGTGAAAATCGGCTAGCAAATGAAGATCGGCAAAATAAATGACGGTTGAATAAACAAATGAAGATCGAAAAAACATATGCATATCAGCAAAACAAAGAACTGTAAGCAAGTTGGTAAGATCAAAAATTAATTGCAGTCATATCTTGTAATCTAGATGAGATTAACATTCAAAAAAATAGGTGCAAGCAATTCTCGACCTTAATGACACTTTATCTAAAAATGTGCTTTTAGGCGATTATAGACATCGCTGATCACGAATATATAAAAAAATAATTGATATGCATGCTCATAAGGTCGAAATTTGCTTGGACCTATTTTTTGTAATCTAGATACGATACCCATTCAAAAAATAGGTGGAAGCAATTCTCGACCTTATGAACATGCATAATATTTATTTGTTTTTTACATATTCGTGATCAGTGATGTTCATAAACGCCTAAAAACACATTTTTAGAGAAGTGTCATTAAGGTCGAGAATCGCTTGCACCTATTTTTTTGAATGTTAATCTCATCTAGATTACAAAATATGGCTGCCAGTAATTTTTGACCTTATCAACTTGCTTATAGTCCTTTGTTTTGCTGATCTGTATATGTTTTTTCGATCTTCTTTTGTTTATTTAACCGTCATTTATTTTGCCGATCTTCATTTGCTAGCCGATCTTCACCGATCTTCATTTGTTTTACCGATCTGCATTTGTTTTGTTGATCTTCATTTGTTTGATCGATCTTCATTTGTTTCGTTGATCTTCATTTGTTTTACCGATCTTCGATCTTTGTTTTTTTTACTACTGGGAATAAAATAGTCTCACTAGTTCTGCTACGGAACTATTGGGAATGGAAAAGTCTCAGTAGTTCCGCTACGGAACTATTGGGAATGGAAAAGTCTCAGTAGTTCCGCTACGGAACTACTGAGAATAGAAAATTCCCACTAGTTCCGCCACGGAACTACTGAGAATAAAAATGTCTCAGTAGTTCCGTGGTGCGGAACTACTGGGAAAAAAAAGTCTCACTAGTTCCGCCACGGAACTATTGGGACAAAAAGTCTCACTAGTTCCGTCGCGGAACTACTGCCGCGGAACTACTGGGAAATGGATTCCCACCTCAGTGCAAAAGCTGCGACTCCAGAAAAATATTATCTATGTACATATAATAAAACTGTTGAGGGTCGAGAGTCTGTACATGGAAGATACCTATTTTGAAAATTTTAATCGTAGGGCATTCTCTAATCGATAACTGTGAGGGTAACTCTAAACTGGCGTGTTGGCTTAATCATAAAAGAGCTTAATGATTAAGGCTATTGTAAAACAATTCAGTCCGCGCCGAAGGCGTGGACTGAATGATTTTATAATAGACTGAATCTTTAAGCTCTTTTATGATTAAGCAAACAGGGCAGTTTCACACGCTACTAGGAGTCTAATGAAGAAATATCTCTCCTTTTATAGACCTAAATGTGACGTAAACGAAGTTGCGAGGGTCAGCTAGTTTTTAAATATAAAGGCGTATTATCCACTGTATATTTTCTCTGGGTACACATTTTCCCAAGACGACAGCTTCACGTGAAAGATTCACGCACGTCACACGCCACACAAGTCGGCTGTACAATTTCAAAACCTAGTAAGGGACTCGAGACAAATTTTACAGGAGAGCCAAAAAACGAGTTGGTCAACTTGAGACCTTGCCGCTCCGAGACTAGAAGAGCTACAGCGATGAGAGTTACATCAAAAGATGCGATATATCCTTGGCTTTGCACAAAGTTTAACTATTTTTGCGCATATATAATAGATCACGTTTTATAGCACTTACTAATGATTAAATAGCTTTTTTAATTTCAAGTAAACCTGTTTATCAATTTTATAACATAGTAAGTGCCGTTACTAGGATTTTAATATTGTTCAATAAGTTCGCCTATCGCCACGATTACCAGTTAATAAAGCTAGTAAGTACAATTTTATAAGAAAGTCAGTTACCTACTTTTACACGTGAAAACATAAACTAAAAACGTATTAATCTGTAATAATTTTCCCCCCTGAAACTAAATCTTCGGATGCGTCACAAACTGGACGAAAAATTCAAAATTGACTTTGGTTTGAAGGCATGAGCGGCACAAGTTTGAACAGAATACCATCTTTTTTACCCTGTTTCAAGATTTTGTCTAGATATTAAGAGAATCTCTCATGGATGGTGTGCCGAACTCTTACCGACTGAAACCTCACGGTACTCTACCACTACCTACGGTCGGGAGCTCCGGGTATGCCTTCGGGAAGATGTCCTAGGATTAATTCATTTGGTTTGAGTACTTTTCCGCGTCTTTGGGGTTTTTCGGCTGTTACTCTCGCTTCCTGGGTCGTATGTCGTGCGAAAAGTTTTCACGTCACGCAAAGTGGAAAGGTGAGCAGCCCCCACCCCATCTTTAGGCCCCCAGTCATGGAAGCCGACAATATTGAAGTGTATAGCGCCCTCGCCACAAACTGCGGATCTCGGGTTGGAGATTTATCTCCATGCTCCCTCGCAGCGAAACACTGCTCACAGAAAAACGGGGCAGCATCCCACTTACTCCCACTGGAGATCGTGGCTCGCAGTCAGTCTCCAGCGAGATAATGTCCACGTCTAGACCTGTCACCGTGAGCGCCAAATCCTAGTACCTGGCTCCCACGCTGTGAACTCCATCAATGTATGGATTGCTGTTTCCTCGCTGAGTCCTTCGCAGTGCTGCCCGTGGCTTCCCGGCGTATTTGCCACAGATACTTACCGAAGCACCCGTGCCCGGTAATTATCGGTGCGACCGGTAGAAGAGATTACCATGGCTCCTCTCCAGCAACTGATTACTGAGTTTCTGATCGATCTGATTGTGGCCCTATTTTCCCACCTTTGTTGCACGAGGTAAAGTCGCACTTTCCAAGTCTCTAAGATTTCCTGATGGATCTAGGAACGCTGAGTAGCTGGGACCGCTGAGCCAGGGAAGCTGTCTGTCACTATGTCGTATATTACTACCTCTCTCAACTACGACACTTCAAGCCAGATGGACCGATGGCGACGATATGGAAAGGGTCGCAAGCTGGGACTGGATGCAGAATGTCCAGGATCGTGTGTTAATTGGGAGAGACCTGTATCCAGCAGTGGACTGCTACAGGCTGATTTGATTGATTGATTAATGGCATGTTTATAACGTACCTCATTAAAATTTTGAATACATTTTTTTGGAAATAGATTTTCTTTCATTTTTTTTACATACAGACTGACGCTGTGTGGAGCGCCTTGCTGCGCCGCTCTGGACTTTCATTGGATTTTTAACAAAAAAGCCAACGAAGGATGCGGAGGCGCTGACGGTTTGTCACTTACTGACGTTAGCGCGCGAAATTCAATCGCCTTCGACAACTTCAAAAACCTAGCAAGTCGCATGACAATTTTTAAAACCTAGCAAGGGACATCCCTTGCTAGGTTTACAAGTTGTCAGTGTCACTTGCTAGGTTATTGAAATGGTATTTTGAGGTTGACCGAATAACATTTGAGTACTTGCTAGGTTTTTCAATTTTAAAAATCCTATTACTAAGGTCATTTTAGACTTTTTGGCAGTATGAATCGATGCTCTATAGCCTAGTAAATCGCAAAATGCAAAGATCCGTTTTTTCAAGGTGGTGTCCCTTACTAGGTTTTGAAATTGTACAGCCGAAGTAGCGGGATAACACCCGAACAACCCCCAAAAGACACGGGATAGCACCCGAACCCCTAGTAGGTGAAGCCGCAGTAGTAGCTGTAGGTCTGTTGGGAGTCCTAGGGACCACTGTTACACGAG
Source organism: Miltochrista miniata (assembly GCA_933228765.1). Lineage (NCBI taxonomy): Eukaryota > Metazoa > Arthropoda > Insecta > Lepidoptera > Erebidae > Miltochrista > Miltochrista miniata. The sequence continues at coordinate 35,160,716 of OW121758.1, read as the reverse complement.
GGCTTACCCGGGGCTCCCAATCCCAACCGCAAGTAGTAAGTAGGTATACTGTATTTCAATAGCTTTGCGCAAAAATGTAAACAAACACATTTGATCCTATGTAATTATCCATAGTTACTTGCAATTGAGTATTCACCCTGGTTATATTCCAGTATCCAGGAGTCATACAGTGTTCTTACAATCATTTCGACACGAAATAACTTCTTTATGATAGTTTATTTTCATTTTAAATACCCACTCATAAGTAAAAAAATCAGTGATTACTCGTACTATATTTTTCTACTCATCTGTCTTAGGCAAAGATTGACAAAACATGACATGCATGTTTACATTATTACCAGATCGGGCAGGATTGGACTATGTCGATAGAAGTAGATTGCCTCTGTGGCGCAGTCGGTAGTGATACCGCCTGCGGCGCTAGAGGTCGTGGGTTCGATTCCCACCGGAGACAAATATTTGTGTGACCCATAAATGTTTGTCTCAAGAGTCTGGGTGTTTCTATGTATAATATGATGTATTTAAAAAGTATATGAGTATTAATATCCGTAGTCTGATACCCATAACACAAGCAGGTTATTCCTAGCTTACTTTGGGATCAGATAGCGTTGTGTGAAATGTCCGAGAATATTTATTTATTATTTATTTAAGTCCGTCATAGCATCCCAGTAGGAATTTCCTCATGTTATCAAATAAATAAGAAAGGTAAGTACACATTTAAGATTTAGAACAAAGGCATACTTACTTACTACCTTTTATTGTCCCCGTTTCATCACAAGTCCCGTCTTCGATAATAAGTTTCTCCAATTATCTCCTACAAAAGACTTGCAAGACGAATTAAAAATACAAGTTCATTCTTTTATATTTTCAAACAAATACAAATAAACGATTATCTACAAACGAGAAGCAAGCGGAGGAGCGTTCCCAGTGGGTAATAGAAAAATTTCTCATTCGAGAACCGCAACTGATACTGAGCACGATTAATGGTGATATCCATCTCCTTTTATTCCCTTGGGGAAACGCTTTTATACTGAATGCTCTCTCTAGAAATAATCTTCACTTTCAACAGAAATATTTTAGCCTTTTCATGAATGGCTGCAGTCATTTCGTTTGAAAGTAGCTATTGAAAATAAACACGACCATAAGCTCACCATTTGGGCTAAAATACAAATGGCGAAATATGGGCTTACGGCGGCGTATATTATGCTGCTGTTTACTCCTTCGAACAGATGTTCCAAGTTTTTGTTCCTGATTACACATTGATGTTTCATCACTCCGCCCACTTAAACGTCGGTAACTACTCATTCCCTACAAGAATAGGGCTGTCTCTGTGCCCTTTTACTGAAATACGTTAAAAATGGCTGCTGAATTGCATAGAATTCGGCTTCGAATTAGTCCGAATGACCATGAAGGTATTATATAAATTAAATTAACGAGGAAGAAGTCTAAATGTAGATTGTACAATTTTAATAAACGTATGAGATAAAAAAAATGAGAGTACCTAATTTGTGAATCATCTCAGTATAATTACTACTATAACATCTTAGTTGTATCCACGGCTTCGCCTGCGACATTCTTCTAATTTCTAAATTCTTTAATCTCCAATTTTAACACCTGAGGAGTGAGGGATAAACCCCAGGGCTCCCAACAGACTTTCTCTACCTTCGCAAACTTTCCCCTAGGGTTCATGTTATCCCACTTCTTTGAGGAGTGCGGGTGCTATCATCCCTAGTGCCTATGCCTACAATAAAAGGGTAGCTTACCTAGTTCCTCGTTGTAAGAATTTCGACTGGTTGTTGATAGATAAATTATAAGTTAGTCACGTCACCTAATAATTTAATAGAGATATGCATCTTAAGAATAATTCCGTAATGCCTTAGTTCTGCTCTCTTTAGTTAAAAGAATCTCGTGTAACTTGATTGTCTGGCTGAGGCAACCCTGGTTTAATCACTCTAATCTCTTACTAATTACTTAATTCATTTACATTTGGTTAGTAAATTCGTCGACGTCGACAAATACACTTAAAATTAGAATGTTGTTAATGCTACTGTTTAACGGGTTTAAGTCGCGTTAAGTCAAAACACACATAAAAATACTATCAAACATGATTATGGAAAGTAAAAAATACCGACGCGATTTTTTTTTTCAAAATAGTATCTATATATCTACCTACTCAGTTTTTGCCAGTGTCTTTCAGTAGTTGCCGCGTCAAGCTCTGGAACGGATTTTTAACGGAATAAATGAGATTTCATTACTGTACGTACCACCAACGGTTATTAATTATATTATTTACTACCTTATCTCCGCGACATATCCGCAATTACATAACGGCATAGCGGTTTATTTTTAAATAGGATCTAACGTGCATAATTATTTTAGTTGGTAAAATGTTTTTATCATGTTACTATTGATTATTGAATTTGACTATGAAAATATAAAGTAGGTAGGTACATGACGAAAAAAGAACATTACTTAAGTACCTACTAAATTATTTTTACCTCGTACGGTGTACCATAATATTCTTTGAAAGATAATTATTATAGCAATAAACATGGATGTATCGAAGTCTGCAAAAGATTCTATATTTGGAACTCAGTGGGGCCCTGTACAAGAAAACGTAACATGTGGGCAGGACCGGATTCAAGTCCTTCGGTTTATTGTTTAGGACTGAACAGATTTGACGATAGGGTTGTGTTAAGCGAAAACTACTTTACTTAATGTAGCAATAAAGTTGAGTTTTGTTTAAATTGTAACAGAAGGGGCAATTAAACACTTCAGGACTCTGCTAATTACTTTATTCTCCGTATAGACACACAATAAGTTGGGCAGAGCTTCGGCTAGTCTTAGTATACAGTACAGAATGACCGACAAAATGCTCGCACTCTCTTATATACACACACTGTCTATGATACACTCGGAAAATACGTCACTTCTTATGTCAACTGTCATAGTGATTTAAGGGCGGCGTTACACTCGGCCATCCTGTAAGCAGTTGCTCCTGCAATAGGAACTGGGCGTCTGGGCTGGGCGACTGACTGGCTCGCTGGCGTGGCTCGCTGGCGTGGCTGGCCTGGCTCGCTGGCCTGGCTCGCTGGCCTGGCTCGCTGGCCTGACTCGCTGGCCTGGCTCGCTGGCCTGGCTCGCTGGCCTGACTCGCTGGCCTGACTCGCTGGCCTGTCGCGCTGGTCTGTCGCGCTGGTCTGACTCGCTGGCCTGTCTCGCTGGTCTGACTCGCTGACCTGACTCGCTGACCTGACTCGCTGGCCCGTCTCGCTGGCTTGCTACTAGCTCGCAGGACTAACTCGCAGGACAAGCTCGCAGGACTAGCTCGCAGGACTAGCTCGCAGGACTAGCTCGCAGGACTAGCTCGCAGGACTAGCTCGCAGGACTAGCTCGCAGGACTAGCTCGCAGGACTAGCTCGCAGGACTAGCTCGCAGGACTAGCTCGCAGGACTAGCTCGCAGGACTAGCTCGCAGGACTAGTTCGCAGAACAAGCTTGCAGGACTAGCTCAATGGCTGGTTTGGCGTGGCGTGGCATACCGTGGCGTGGCGTGGCATGCCGTGGCGTGGCGTGGCATGGCTTGGCTTTGCCCAGCCCGGCCCAAACAGGCTACATCTACATCCCGGTAGACTGACTTGCATTCTGTCCGGCTCATCTGTAACAATCGCTCCCGTATAGGGAACAAGAGACTTTGTTAGTGGCTGGCCAAATAAACACAAAGAAATAGACATAGCACTAATATTAGCTGGTCCAAAGATAGATTCATGAGTGGAATGTACGCGCCACTATCTACTGCGTGAGATATCTGGCGTTGAAATAACTAGGTAAACTGCATGGCAAATAGAAGCATCCGTTAATACTGGACCTACTTTTCGATAAAACCTTAAAGTCATTGCGTATCAGGTCATTTATGTACTTTGTGTTTTAGCAGATACTAAGAGCGAGCGCTCGGCATGGTTATATAAATAACGCAACGTAAATAACTTGCCATATTATCAAAACTTTAGATCATTCGCAGTACCAACTCGTTCGATTCTTTTATCCTCAAATATTTCACAAAGCGTACTTCTTGGTTAAATAACCTAAAACAGGGCTTACACACCGCTCTTAGAACTCATCATTTATATGATTTTGTTAACACTTTCACATCTCATGCAAATGACTATTTACTGGCGTTGAAGGCTCAATGCCGTAAAATAAAACAACGAAATGTCATTAGTATCCCAAGGGACTCTCTGAACTTAGTCTCGCTTTAACTTCGATCTTGTCAACTACATACACAATAACAATCTTAACTATTTTCTGCAAAATGACAAAATATGAACAAGCGGGTACCTCCATGGTGGTATGCACAAAAGTATTAAATGTAGTAAACACTATTCTACAGACATTCTGAAGCGGAAATACAAAAATGCTGTTGCTGGCTGCTGTATGCCTTGTTAAACTGAATATCCTAACTGTATAACATTTATGTTAAGGGCTTGCTTTTTCGGCAGTCTGTCCTATTTTGGTAAAGAATAGAAATATCGCGCACGCAGGGTTATATCTCCTTACTGACATTGTCGTTACACGTAAATGAGTAGTTTACCTACAGAAACTTAATTCAACTCTTTCTCGATGGCTATAAAGGTATACGTTTAAACAATTAATGTCTACTGTATTTAGGCACATTCTCAAAAAGAAATACCTACTAGTATCTTAGAGAAACGGTTTGTATAAACTCCTAAGCTAGTAAAACGATTTTACCACTTCTTTGCCATTAGATTGCCAAGTAATTCTCGAATAACATAGCTATGCAGGCTTAGACTATTTACAGGTATCGCGTTGCTACTAAAGAGAGCGAAATAGTTATAAGATATTGTTAAAGGAATACGGCCTTTGATCAAAAATATGTTGATCGAAGAATACGGCGTACTTGCAATTAACACAGTAAACACGGGCGAATTGAAACATGTGTCCTACAGGGTTTACAGTACGTCACTGGCAGAGTGGTAGGGCATAGCAGCGTTCAATAAAACCAATCTCATGGGCAAAAGGTCACTATGAAAAGAAGGCGTTAACAGATTAACTTTTTCACGTTTCAAGGGACTAGGCGTACCGTTGATGGATTTGTATCGTAGTAAACAAGTTGTGGATAGTTTGAAGCTACTCATCACTCAATCCATCCTAGTATGATAATCGGCATAAGATCACATCATTCTTGTTTCAAAACCTATTATTAGGAAAGAATAATCAAGGCGATATTGTGTATAATTTTATGCCACCTGCTTAAATGTAAAAGATCATGAAGTTTCAGGCTTAATTACGTCTATGGTATCGCAATGAGACAAATATTCAGTGTGAAATTTCTACTATAATGAATCAATTTTCGCGAATAAGTACGGACCCGCATAATAACTCTGTTAGTTCAAGTACCTACCTACACCATTATACTTAGGTGTTCAGCACTTCCGATACCTTTATCATACGTTGAGCACGGTTCCAAACACTACAATACCGAGCGACATACTATTCTATAAAATCGAGACCCTTTTCCAATGTATATCCGAACGGCTTATGTTCATTTTACACTACCGAACTTTTCAACAACGCTCAATGGAAAATGTGACGCCACGTTACAAACTAAAGCACCATACCAGTCTTATTTTAATAACTTTAAGTAGAAATGCATAAAGATTTCTCACTACACCCACGTTATAGCTAGTTTTGTTTAACGCGACTTAGCTGGATCAATCCAAATACCATTAAACGATTCACACGTAATAGCTTCTTAGATTTTGACCGATATAATCAATCGCGTTATACAATTACATAGAAACGTAATCAAAGAGCCACATTGAATAGCTTAAAACACCTAGGTATAATCCTCTTTACGAAAATACTCCATCTACCTAGATTTTATATCCGATTACTAACAATACACACGTTTATCTAGATTCCAAACGAATGAATAAAAGCACTACCGCCAACTACGACTTATCGAAACCAAGCATGATATTTATCATAATACCTACTACCTACATAAACGGGCTAAACAACTTACCGGCTGTTGGATTTGTTTCAGTATGCCTACCCAATAATTAATTAGGTACATATAGCCTGCAAATATCTGTATGATTTGATTATCTATCTACAGTTTTAGGATCGTAGATACAATATTGTTGCGCCTCTTTCGAATATGTAGTATTTTTTTGGAATTAACTGTGCGTTCCGATACTAGGTACCTACTAAGTGCTTGTATCTACAAAAATGTTCTGAATGTTAATGAATCTAGATTTGACTGGATAAGGGCTTTAGCAATTATAACAACAGATATCGATCGTGAACTGCAACGACATCCAGTGCATAAAAGTTATTCTATTTATTTTACCAGCATTCTAACACTAATAACGATTAATTTTAATACTTTCCTCGATTTAAGACTTTACTTCATAATGATAACGCAAAACCTAACGCTAGGCGGCTGTTTTACTGGCAATGACTAGAACTTATTCAGTTAAACTAGAGAAATTCAGAGGTGTGGAGTACGACTATTTGGGCTAAGCAAAGGGCAATTAGTAGCCTAACAGGCAATGCAATTATTTACCAACTGGCAAGGGCAATATGCAGCCTAACAGTAGTTCTTACTGGCAAGAAATGACTATAGCTCAGTTCGTAGATGAATCAGATTTAGTGACAAAGAGCGGCTATTTCGAATAGGCGATAGGCAACCGGTAAATTGGTTGTCTGCAGTAGTTGTTGTATGTAACTGGCAATGGCTATTTCGCTGCACGAATTAGAATTAGTGGCAAAGACTGGCTAAACAGATAGGAAAAAGGCAATTAGTGGCACCCACCTCTAATTCTCTGTGCAGCTTTTGGCGCATCTCGGCCTAGTTGTTCATAGCTGACCATCTCGGGCAGCATCTGTCTCCATCGAGCCGTCGAGCGCCGCAGCACGCTGCTACCGCGCGCTGTAGTTTAAGTGTTCCACGATGAAAATCTTCAGGACTGAAGTGCCGGCGCCGCGACGCGACGTGCGTAGTCCGGTTTTTGCAATGTGGTAGTCCGATTCTTGATATCGGGGCTTTTATACAGGTGGGCTCTTACTGAAGGTATATACATGGGTAGATAGCAGGTTATTCAAGAAGAAAACTAGTTCATATTCATACGATAGTTGTGTTCTCTGGAGGCATCTTGTAAAACATTTCATAAATACCCACATTGTTTTTGGATATGCGCCGTGTAACTTTTGCTTCGATTGTCCACGTGGAATTGAGGTTTGTGAAGTAGGGGCACTATTGTTGTCGATAGGACCCTCGGCCTACATCAAAGTGGATTTTTCTTCTTCAAAACTGACAGTCTTCATGGTTTCTTCTTGAAGTATCCCACTTCTGATTGTAACAGAAGGGGCAATTAAACACTTCAGGACTCTGCTAATTACTTTATTCTCCGTATAGACACACAATAAGTTGGGCAGAGCTTCGGCTAGTCTTAGTATACAGTACAGAATGACCGACAAAATGCTCGCACTCTCTTATATACACACACTGTCTATGATACACTCGGAAAATACGTCACTTCTTATGTCAACTGTCATAGTGATTTAAGGGCGGCGTTACAAAATAATAACTGTTAATAGTAGATTTTATCTCTGGCGTTACGGATGAGCGAGTACGCCCACGTGGTAAAGTGTTTTGAGATGCAAAATAATATTTGTTTATTTCAATGAGTTTGTTTGTCAGTCTGTGTTGCTAGTGCTAAATATATTAAGATATTTTATGATAATAATCGTACTCGGAAGGCATAAAATTAGCTGATTGTTTCACATTTAATAGCCAGTCCATCTATTGTGCTGTATACTTGTCTACCACCTTGGTGGTATAAAAAAACGTAAATGGTGAACGTGAAGAATATTGTGTGCCTGTTTGAAGCTGTGTATCTATTTAGAAATATTGAATGGGTTTTAGGTTTTAGTTGACGGCTTTTGTTAGTACAGATTTACAGAAGATATCCATAATGCGTATAATATCGAATTCGATACTAATCAAATTACCATGTAACTCATGCGCCTATCAACGCCCTTCCAAACTTAACTGATCACTATGGATCTCCACTCTAAAAATGCCAGTTACTTTGAAAATTACCGGTATATTCTCAAAAATCGTAAATGTCAGTGTCTCAATAATAAAACATATCCGTTTTAACGTTTTAGTTTTATTCTTTGGCTACGGAACCCTGAAAATACCTACTACATTGAGAATGTATCGGTAGTCCAATATATTCACAATGTAAATGGTAGATACTAATTATTAGAATGAAAACGTAGCAACGGTGTGACAGTGATGACGTCATTAACTAGAACCGGGATTTAACGCTACGATGATATGAGCCAATTAGATCAGCCTAATTCTGAACAATAAAATGTTTACCAAAATTTCAGAAACGGCGGAAATGTATTATTATCTAAGTACCATTAATTATTTAACTCGGACTAAATTTATTCCACTTATCTAAGCCAATGATCAAAGCTTTGAATACCCACATGGTTTCCGCTTTAGCTTTTAAAGGAAAATTAAACCAAATAGCGTATGAATAGATCCCTTTGTGGTTGTAATACAACTGTGTAATTCGCTGTTACAATTAACGATACGAAAATTGTAATTCTAATTCAATATGGACGTTAATTGTAATGACATCAATACTTTGCGGTTGCCAGTAAAATGGCAGTCGTTAAGCCAAGTTGAAGGCTTTATTTCAACAGCAGGCAGTCACAACCTGCGCCTGTCCATTTAAACACGGCAATACGGTTCACAACGTATTACGTGGGACAAATTATAAAAAGGTGAAATGTGGGCATATAACATGCCTCTGCCTACCCCTTCGGGGATAAAGGCGTGATGATAAACCTAAACATCAATACTTATATTGGAAAAGATCTACCCATGCCCAGCAATGAACTGAATGGTGTGAATTGATTGATTGACAATCAATTCATTGCTGGGCATGGGTAGATCTTTCCCAATTTCATTTCGGAAGGGTAGGTATTACTGTACCTAGGGAATGCAATCCCGCTACACAATTGTAATCCCGGTATTTGCGGGACTGGGAGATCTCAGTCCCGCGGGATCCCGGTATTTGCGGGATCCCGCATATTTCGGAAAGTCATTGACAAAAGAATAGAATTCTGTATCATACATGCATCTAGAACTGAAAATTAGTCACGTCTTAACCCCCGAAGGGGTAGGCAGAGGCATATTATATGCCCACATTTCACCTTTTAAGATTTCGTCCCACGTAATAGGTGGAGAGCCGTATTGCTTTTACGTGTCTTGAAATGGACCGGTGCAGTGACTGCTTGCTGTTGAAATTTTTCAAGCCGGGCCTGCAACATGACTTAACGACTGCCATTTTACCGGCAAAAAGAACCAACGGCTTAACGTGTCTTCCGAAGCACGGCAATGCTCAAATAAATGTCACAAAGTGGTTACCCATCTAAGGACCGGCCATAGTAAAAGTTATTTACTTCAGTGATCGATTACAGAACACTGAGTGCGCGGGGCCACAAGGAAAAATAAATTATTCAATATTAGGACTTATGTATTGAGATTATTAAAATCCAGAATAACACATAGGCTACTTATTATCCCGGGAAAATGTTCCCACGGAAAGCGGGAACGGGAACCAAAATTCACTCGGGATAAGCCGCGCGCATCATCTAGTAATTATTAAAATACCTAATGAAATTTATTAGAAGCAGATTATAATGGGTAGTTTTGGCATAAGGTAGGTACTTTAAAAGTGCGCATAAAATATAGCTTGTCAAAATTCTTGTCTGCCAAACAACTCCTAACTTTACACAATGTCAGATAGCCAGCAAGCAATGTACGAGATAATTGAATAATTTTCTAACAGTTTATAGTATAAGAAAAGTCAAATCTCCCCGATTAAATCACTAAAACAAAAAGTACGTTATTGGGTTATATATTACGTCACAATTACAAAAAACTTTCTCGCGCCGTATCAGTTTTCGCGCTTCCGCTTACAGAACAACACATGGCATTTACCTTTGCGCAGTCCCGCTAATCCCGCGGGATCCCGCACGAGTTACGTGCGGGACTGGTCCCGCAAAAATACTGCGGGATCCCGGTATTTCGGGATCCCGGTATCCCGGTATTGCATTCCCTAACTGTACCCCTCTGGTCAGACAGGTTGGCAAAAGGTTTTGTCTTGGGTATATCTTATCTTTGCCAGGAACTCGTGTGTTAGTCAGCTGCGGGATCTGTTTTTTTTAGCGTGAGGAAAATCATACATAGTTGCTATGCTGGACTCATACCGACTAAAAACCATACGTATCGTGTACCTAACAGCCTACAGTTGGGAGCCCCGGGTAAGCCCTCGGAAGGATACCCCAGGACTTATAACAGACCTACGGCTACCACTGCGGCCTCACCTAACTGCTGCACCAGTTGCAGATGAGACTGGCTTGCGCCCTGAAGGTGCGCACATTGAAGTGGACTCTTACCTCAAAGTCTAGGTTTTAGATCCAATTGGATAGACGCTGAAATAAGGAAGTTTGGAAATTTCTGAAGTGACAATATTATCGCTTCCAAGAACTGCTGGTAATCGATAACAATAGAGTAAACAGGATTAAACTGGAAATACAAACATTGTGTTTAGTTCATCTAGTTTGGTGTAGTGTCGTAGTATCTGAAACAATTGGGAACCGATCCGTCATGCCATTATAGGTGATACGGTTGGATGTTCACTGGCCGATTGACCTTCAGACGGATAGGCATTTAACCTTTTGAACCGCATTATGAAACGTTTTAGCACGCCTAAATCGACCGCCTGATTATAAAACATGGCGACGACCTAAGATTGAGCGCCCCTGTCTGTCATAAATGTCAAACACAAGGGCAAGGTTAAAATAGTGTTCGTCAACGTACGCTGACCTTTTGAACCGCTATTATGAAACGTTTTAGCACGCCGAAATCAACCGCCTGATTATAACATATGGCGCCGACCTAAGATTGAGCGCCCCTGTCTGTCATAAATGGCAAACACAAGGGCAAGGTTAAAAATAGGGAGTGATCGTCGTACGTAGGTTGTTGATACAACATTAAAGTAAAAACTCGCATGTTTTCGATTATAACATGTGTAAATAAAGTTTTAGACGGAGTTTTAGTTAAAGTTGGACATGGATGCTGTGCCGGATTCCTAACAACTAAACAACACGATGTTGTCTACGGCCGGGAGTCCCGTGTGAGCCCTCGGAAGGATGTCGCAGGAAGTTCTCAATGAAATAAGGTAGGATGTCTCCGTGGCTTTCTATCAGACTGATGGATATCATGTTGACGAAGTTAAAACGCATTTGTATTAGAAGCACAAATTAGAGAAAGTATAGATGAAAAACTCATGTATATGTATTTTTTTCAACACCTACCCTCTCTTACACACACTCTGGCACTAATCAGTATCGAAAATTCGGTTGATAGCGCCTGACCTCGTGTCTGTGAATGAGTTGTCTATGTGTGCGTAGCCTCAGCGAATTTAGTATGTAGGTTTCCATCTGTACTATCTCTAATTTGTGTTAGAAGTAAAGTGATATTAAATATCATGTGTTATAATGTGATTCAAATATTTCTGCACTGCCATGTTCCAAGCGTCATGATCACAGAGGAACTAATACTACGCCACCTTTTTTTATATGATTTTTTACCAAGAAAAGTTGAAATATCTGAAAATGCATTTCTAGAAGTATCGGTGCTACTTTTTGCGTAATAAATATTCCAGCTCCACGGGTTGATGTTGCTGCCTACACACATCTCGTTAACTAGTGTCGCTGTACAAATAAACGTGGGTAGACGTAACTTGGTCCTCAATTGACTTGTTTATTGCAGTTTGTATTTCACTTGCTTCGTGTCCGCATCGAGTGTCACTGAAATGTATTTACAACTTCTAAGAATAAATGCCTCTGAACATCGTCATATTTATGTCATAGTGACGTCATTAGAAATGAAAAATTAAATTTTACAGTACCAACCGAAAATCTGCCATATGGGTGAATATACGGTATTTGATTTTTTTGTGTCCCACAAGAAAATGTTATCTGTTCCATTCAATATCGATAATTTGTATATTTTACAATATTTGCAAAGTCCTAATAATGATGGCCAGAAGATTTTTCCAATTTTTTGAATTTTATAAGCGCCAGAGGAAAATACGTTATCAGAGGAGTGACACTATGGCACAATAGTGACATGTCTTTGATTATTAGCTAAGAAAAGGGAGAAATATTAAATAAAACATTTAATATACAGTATAGGTTACGAATATTTTTTGTATACGAGAGAAATTCAGTCTTCACAGTTTCTAAACGCATAATTATTTTTAATATTTATGGTTTGTTAATGCTTATGTTTCGTTTCATCAATCAATCATGAAATCAGCCTATGATAGTCTACTGCTGGACGTAGGCCTCTTCCAAATTATGCCACAATACACTCTGCCCACTCCTTCGGAGATAATGGCTTGCCCATAAGTACACGGTCCCGCGCCTTCCGCATCCAGTCAATCCCTGTGACGTTTTTAGGTCGTCGCTCCATCTGGCGGTGAGTTGTCCTACCCCACCTTTACCAAGTTAAAGTTCCAAAACTCATTTACTCCATCGGTCATCGGTTCTTCTACTGATATCGTCAGCCCACTGCCACTTCAAAACCGATACTCTGCGGGCTATGACGACCACTATGATTCACTGATAAATGTGATCTAATTGTTTCAGATTTTTCCCTTTGTATACACCCCAAGCATAGCTCATTCCATTGCTCACTGTGCCACTTTAAGGACCAGTGGGAGTGTCCAGGTCTCGGCACTGTAGGCCATAATTGGTAGAACACAGTGGTGATAGACTTTCGGCTTCAGGCATTGCGGTATATGCAAATAGAAAACACGACGCAGTTTGCTGAATGATGCCCAGCCCAAGCGGATCCTTCTGACTATTTCCTAATCCAGATTATTCTTTCTTAGTATGATTACCTGACCAAGGTAGGTATATTCCTGGACAACCTAAGTCTCGCTCGATCCTTTGTCGTAGATTGGTATCGGCATGACACGCTCACTGAAATTACCTTGGTTTCATCCAAGTTAATGCTGAAGCCAACACGTCGAGCCTTTCCATTAAGACTTTACAGCACACTCCTCAACTGTTCCAGCATTTCCTCTACCATAACGATTCCTCGTCATAATAGCACGACGCATCTCGAAATTCGGTTTCTCCATGTCATCGGTAAATCGTTTCACCGTTTGTATTCTCGCCCCATCTCAGACCTGTGACTAACAGAAGTCCTCAGGCGCATTGGTGAAGAGTTTAGGGGATATTACATCTCCCTATACACACCTCTGCGCCGTGCTATAGGATTTTACTTTTAATCCTCCAACTGGATAGTCATGGTAGTGGTATGTTAAGCATCTCAACACCTTGATACATCATCAATCAATACGACATCGCTACAAAGCGTCCAGGGCTGTCCAGGTTTGGATAGAGTCGAAGGCTTTCTCGTAGTCCACGAAAGCCATATTTACGCAGTGGCTGATTGTACTCCTCTGTCTGCTGTACAATCCACCGAACAGTATGGATGTATTACATGGTACTAAAGCCCTTTTGAAATCCGGCTTGCTCAATTGGCTGAAACTCGTCAAGTTTTCCGGTGAAGCTATTTGTGACAATCTAGAGGACAACTTGTAAATATGAATTAGGAGTCAGATGGGGCCGTCACATTAGTTCTTTTGTAAGATCTAGTCACCTTTTTTTAAAAAACAGAGCCACCGCACTTCCACATAACGCTTTGGATGTCTGGCTCTGCTGGAGAGTGGAATTAAAGATGCTCGTTAATTCTCTAAGGACTGGAGTTCCGCCTGCTTTAAGGAGCTCAGTATAATTCCGTCTTTTACGGGGATTTGTTATGTTTAAGTCGCTCGAGAACCACCCTAACCTCGCCCTGGTATTTATCCAGTATGTCTTCCGTGTAGTGGCCAGTTAATGGGACTCTGTGATCATTATCGCTTGCCATGATAACTGATTATGCTGGAGTAGCTAGAACAAATGAATCGACCTCTTAATACGTTAAGTATTAACGAAAGTTACTACATTATTTAATTTTTGTCACTTTCCTGGCGCGTATGTTTTTTCTCTGGCATGAAATATGCCAGAGTAATGACGCCAGAGAAGTGACAAAATCGCACATCTCTTATATATAAAAATCAATGCCACTTTTCGTTGTAATTTTATAACTCAAGAACGGGCTCAGCTATCCAAGCCAAATGTTTAGGCTTTGTTCGGACTATTTAGTAGATGGTTCATGTGAAGTTTGCACAAAATCGGTCGAGCGGTTGTTCATTTATCACGCAAACGAAGTTGCGCGGGTCAGCTAGTTATCTATAAAAATAGCATCACTCGCATTTCTGACTACGCTTTAACTTAATACATGACATCTACACACAATAAACATTGCATTGCTCAAATATACAATTTCGTAACTTTAAAATAGAAAAATATATACTTACCAGAGGAAATATTCCAACGACTGGCACAAACCCGCTTTCCTGCAGTCAATCGCAAACTGACGCAAAATTATTGAAGCTTTTCTCAAGGATTTTAGCGTACTTCTTACTTTACACTGTGACCCGCGCATACATTAAAGTCGAAAACATAACTTTGCGCATTTAAGTAAAATTTTAGTTCTTTGGGTTTCGCCAGATGAAGGTGACATTTTTGTAAGGAGCCAAAAAAGATAAGTTATTTTTTTTATATTAATTATAAATAAATAAAAATAAATAAATGTTTATTGCAAAACTTCAGTACAGCTCTTTACCCATAAACATTGCACCCACAAAATGCAATTCACAGACCTTACGATTACTACAAACAATATAATACGACAAAAAAGCGAAAGAATTTAAAAACAATAAGCAGTGGACCCGGCTTTATGGGCTCCCGACACGACCATGCCCTGCAACCGTCAATCACGTCAAACATGAATGGAAGTTGCTTCAGTGTGCTTGATTTATTTGCATGTCTATGTGCATCGACGTATATGCACACATGATACTTTACGCGACCGACAATCCGCCAATTGACCGTGTCGGGACCCCTTTACAGTCGCTGCAAATAACCTACTAAAGTCGAATTTCTAACCAGACAAAGCCAGGCGACAGCAGCCAATGTCACCCCGTCACACAAATTATGAAACATGTTATGAAGAAGCGACACCATCCGCCGCCACCCGACCCCGCCCAATCAAAAACCCGACCCCATAATTTGGTTTCCGGACATGGTCAACAATATTGTGTCAATTCTGAAATAATTATTTAATGAAAATAGTTTCCGTCGTCCGTAGCACACATTTATTGACGTCAAGTTATTGATGGTTATTTGACCGTGTCCGGAGCCCACACAAATGATTATATCTGTTTCTCAACGCATACTCTATGGCGCCCGTTCTATTCACTCTGGTCTCTGAGTTGACCGACCTTTTGACGTGGCACCATGTGCAGTCAAAAGCATTTAGGGGTTATAAAATATAAATATGAAACAAATTTACTGTTCGCTGAGCTTGCAATGGGCCGACATTCAGCAAAACTATGATAGCGATGTCATTGCATATCACAGTAACTGATTTTCAATGTCCGCCTCAAGAGGACACACCCAACGACGCGAGACAGCATGTAAGTCACTCATAAATTATATTTGACAGTAAAAACAATTTTATGTATGTTTGAATCAGTCGTCTAGATCCCATGGCACACGCCTGACTTGGGCTAGATGATGCTGTGCGTGAATGTCCACTAATATCATTATTACACTACCAGATATTCGTCAACCAGATATTGATCACGCTCTCAATAATGCCAAATTAACCGAAACAAATTTACGCTCAGGTCAAGAGTCACGCTCATTCCGGGACCCATACATCACAATGTACCTACCTACAACATAAAAAACAAAAATAACAAACATCAAACCAGAGCAACTGTTAAACCCTGCAGATATCAGGCACAATCATCCCGTCAAGGTAAGCATTTAACATACCTAAGTACATTTCTACCTAGTTTTAAACTTGTTATATCTATACAAATATATGGAACAAAATAAGATGGCACCGGGTGGAACCCTCTGCACACACTGAATAACACCACTGGAACCTATCGGCCAACACCTGCTACACCATCACAACACTCATCAACCCACACGTGCACGTGACCAGCCCGGCACAGGCATAGAAAAGCAACCGAAATGCAGCGGTCACCCAGGTTAACCCTCCACGGACCCTACAATGCGGCAAGGCAAAACCGCCAAGTACAGAGCAATTAAAATGCTATGGCACAGCACAAGTAATGTTATTCAATGTGTGCTAAAAGAAAATACCAACAGAAAGAGAAATGTCACTAATATTATAAATGTGAAAGTCTTTATTTATATTCCCTTTATCTAAAATGATAAAGTTATTAAATTAAATTAAATTATTATTTTTATTTATTTTTTTTTTTTTTTTTTTTTTTTTTTTTTTTTTTTTTTTTTTTTGCTAGTTCTCAACTATGGTCCAAAGTCCAAATCTGACTATGCCAAAATTCTGTACAGGGATAGTTTGAAGTGTATCAACATAATTTTACTCTGTATATGCTCCCAAAGACTGCAAACCATGCAGGCAAAGCGCGAGCATCAACTATTACACAATAAATTTTACACAAAATTATAACAAGTAGGTATACGAGTAAAGCCTCCCAGTCCCATCTCTCTACTGTTCAGATTCTCCTCTGTTCAGATAACAAAATGTTCTTGTATTTAATTCTAAAAGAATGTTTTGATTTTAGGTCTCTAAGGGGCGGCGGCAGATCATTCCAAATCTTCATAGCTGAATATTTAAGGCAACCTCGAAATGATTTAGTCTTATGTTTAGGCACTGCTAAAATGCCTGTGGTTGATCTTATGGGATGACTGAAACGACTCTGCCTAAAAGTTAATTTTTCATAAAGGTAGGCCGGTTTTTTACTTTTTAACAAACCAAAAAGCAGACTGGCCAGGTGAGCCTTTCTCCGAGCCTCCATTTTCAACATATTATTGTTATTTAGAAACGGCGTGACATGCCCTCGCCTAGGAATACTAAAACAAAATCTAGCACAGGCATTTTGCATCCTCTGAATCAGTTTTTTCGTTCTAGCCAATAAGCAAGGACCATACACCACATCGCAGTATGTAAATTTAGACAGTATAAGACTGTCCACAAGTTGTCTCCTGATTGCCACACTAGTGTGATCACGAATGTTATATAGAATCTTCAGTCTATAGAAGCAGTTCTTCACTGTCTTATCAATGTGTGCCTCAAACCTTAACTCTGGGTCTATAATTAGGCCAAGATTACTTGCCTCTTCTACTCTTAACATTTTATCCCCACTTAAAACTAATGTAGGGTCATATGACAGAATTGACTCTATTTGCTTTGAACTACCCAATATCAGGAACTTAGATTTAATCGGATTCAAAAACAATGAATGATCCCTTGACCATTCGACCACTCTCTGTAAGTCCTCATTAATTCGAGACACAGCCAACAATGTATCACAGGGCTCAAAAGAATAGTATAATTGAGTATCATCAGCGTACATGTGATACCTGCAATGCTGAAAGGAATCTACAATATCAGCCGTGTACAGAATAAACAAAAGGGGGCCCAAAATAGATCCTTGCGGTACTCCCTTAGTCACCGGAAGCGGAGGCGAAGCTAGCAACGATCCGTCATCTTTGCGCAGTTCCACATATTGCCATCTGTTTGTGAGGTAACTGGCAAACCAGCTCACTGCTCCCGGTTGGAAACCATAATAAGCCAACTTCGATAGTAATAGTGAAGTATCTAAAACATCAAAAGCCCTTGAGTAGTCTAAGAGAACCAATGCAGTACCCTTTCCACGGTCTCTTGCCTCTAGTATGTTCCCCACTACATCACTTAATGCAGTGGCTGTACCCCGTCCCTTACGAAAGCCCGATTGCTTGTCAGGAAGAATGTCATGTTCTTCAAGGTATGTCATCACTTGCATGTATACTACCCTTTCTAGCACTTTAGACAAGCATGGCATAATACTAATAGGGCGAAGGTCTTTAGTGGAACATGGGTTGCTGGTTTTGGGTATAGGTTTTATTAGGGAACACTTCCACAGCTCTGGAAATGTACTGGTAGCAATGGAAGTGTTGACCACCCTGGTTATGAGGTCTAATGAGTCTGGCAATGTTAGTTTCAACATCTGAGCACTGATGTGGTCAATACCCTGTGCATTAGTCCTAATACCATTTACAATTGTTAAATAAATGTTTTTACAGTGTATTTTATTAAAATATGTTTCGAAATTTATTAAAGCATTTGATCATCTTAAAAAAGATCATAATGACATACAGATTTAAAGTATCTGATGATTTATTTACCATAAACTGGTAAGCGGTAAAGCCAGAGGAGTATACATTTATGAATATTTTAGACTATTAATTTAAAGCTAAAATAAAACAAATTATTATAAATAAACTATGTGGTCCAAATAAAATAACATTTTCTTTATTGTTTAAGCATACGGAAACTATAATATAATGGGGTTAACATAAAATTTCTCTATGGGCATGGCACTGAAATTCAAATAGCGTATATTCACCCATATAATATTTGTTCATTAAAATTTTATTTCCGTTCGTTCTCGCTCATAATTATTTACTCGTAAGTATAATCTTTCACCACAAACTTTTGATATTCAACAACTTCGATGGTTTTTAAGACTGTGAAAGCTCATCACGTCATCACAAAATAACTTCTCATACTGTTGTAAATGGAAATATTTAACAACATTCAAATTGAAGATTCCTCAAATTACAATTTGCACTGACGAAGATTATCTCCAAAGACTTCTGTCTGTGTAGACAGTTTCAAAATCTGTTCAATGATGCGAAAGCTGATGTGCAAGTAATTCAAATCTCCAACTAGAATACAAAAATACAATACTACTTACAAATACAGATATCAACTTAATATTATAGATAAGTAGGAATATGAAACTGCTTCATATTTTCTATTTGTGCATAAAGCGTGCCTTTGAACTGTGAGTTTCCGTGAAAGCTACGGAGGCCGTCAAAAGCTCAGATTCCTGGACGCCCTCTGTCGGAATAAATTCAAATCCATCCTTTACTGAACATGGACCTTCCTATTTCCTATGAATAAAATGGTAGGTAGATGTACAGATATTTGAACCTCATACAGTAATGTTTCCTGCGTAACTGTTCGCTTTGAAGTGGAAATATCGACTATGTGTCTGTGTGTTTAGGTGTGGCTGGGAATAAATTTATTCTAGGTATATCAAAAGTAGTTGTGAGTGACTTTCGGGCTTCATCTACTTAATATTATAAAGATGAAAGATTTGTATTTTTGTATTTTTGTATGTAACGAATAAACTCAAAAACTACTGGACCGATTTGAAAAATTCTTTCACTGTTGGGAAGCTACACTCTTTGCGGTAAACATAGGCTACATTTTATTCCCGTATTCCCACGGGAACGGGGACTACGCGGGTGAAACCGCGTGACGTCCGCTAGTCTATAAGGGTGATTCCACAAGAATAGGACTACTTTGAGGATTTTTTTGACCACGACACAATTTGAATACAAATAGATTTATATAAATTAGCCTAGCCATCGGTAATCATATCCCTATCGTGTACTTCAAAGGGCCACTTAAACAACCAAGTATTTTAGGAGAAATTCAAGTTGTTCTGATTTTTTTTCTAGGGACTGACGATATAGCCTATTTATCGAAATAAAAAAGCGTGCTTTTGCGGCATTTGACTTTTTAAGAGCTATTTCTTCTTTTGTAAGTTTAAGTTCTTTCTTGGCTGCCATATTTCTGTAAAATAAAAATAGAGTACCTAATATGAATGGGCAATAATGAAGGTACCACAGACATGTGGCAAACTTGGACCATAAATAGGAAATCATCAGTCCCTAGCCTATACGTCAGTCCTAAGTAACGTTTTCGACTAGGGACTGACGGTCTAGGGACTGACGATAGTGAAAACATATTAAGTTGTCTCGGACATGCTGTACACAGAGATCTTTTTTTGTTAGTGTCCTAAATAAGACCGATATATTTAATTATTATTAACAATAAACTACAAAAACCACTATCATTTAAGTTCAAAAATGCTTACCTAGGGACTGAACACACGTGTGGACTGGCACGTGATGTCACGACGCACGCGGCGACTAGACTGGTCTAGACTAGCCGACCTCCAGGAGTAACATAATATGTAGCTAACTTCACGTCAATCTTGTCATTCAATTAATGTCATTCGCTATCAATACTTTCTAGGGCGCGGGCGCTATGCTAAAAACTGTGGACACAGTTTGAAAGTCAAAAATATTTATTACTTTAATTTACTTTTATTTAAATTTTATTTATTATATAAGCACAAACCCAGCTTTCAACGTAACATAGATAAATAAAACAATTAGGTTATTGATTTTCGAGATTAAGACATATGTATTAAACATTCGGGGATTCGGACACTGCTAGGGACTGACATTTTTTAGTTAAGATTGACTATTTTTAGCACTTAAATTATTGTTCATCCCAAAAAAAATTATGATTCATAAAGAATGATTTGTGTAAGACATATCAGGCCAGTGAATTGTTAAAAAAAAGTTTTTTTTTTAATGAAAGGTGCTGAAAACACCAAGTAGCCCTATTTTTGTGGAATCACCCATAACACGAACTCTTGTTGCAGTAGACACCTCTTACTCATTCTCCGTAATAAGTTTTAAATTATCTTACAAACAATAATTTAATATACAAACTTTCAATTTTTATAACACTGAGGGGGCAGACAATCTTACGGCCCACCTGATGAAGTTTACACCGTAGCCAATGAACGTTTGCAACTCCAGAGGCGCTACACTCGCGCTGCCGACCCTATTCTTATACCTACCTACTCTGAAATATAACTTGATCTCTGTGACAGTTCTGTCAAAGTCATAAAGTTGTTATTACAGTTTACTCCTTTGTGTTCTCACTCTCTGCATTGCAACCACAAGCTTTATGTCTTTGACAAGTCTATACTTGTTTATGTTTGTAGAACTGTCACAGAGATCAAGCTATATTTTACAGAGTATATTTTACATCCAAACAAGTGTTAAAGCAATAAGTATGCTGAGTGTACCATAATTTCATGTAAAAAAAATCACGTTTGAGCGGGATTCGAACCATTCCCAATGCATAGATAAAATCTAAGATTCAGTAGATTAACAAATTTACAACAATACAATACCAACGTACAGTAGCGTCTGTAACTCTCTTTTTTTAATTTAATCACTCATCACCGTTACATCTGAGCACAACGGGACCCCGCCATTTCACACTCGGCGGCTCACCAGATCTTAACACATGGTAAGACACCGTGCTTTGTGTTATGTAATTCAAGAGCACCGCTTTGGGACGGTAACACGTTGGCGGCAATGTGTTTGTTGATGGAAAACACTTTAGTCGTGCAGTGTGCACGCTTTGTGCAGTGCAAGCCCTAATAGACTGACATTGTTTGGTCAGCAAATATTATTAACCCCCGACGGAAACCCGGACGGGGTGTTATAAGTTTGACGTGTGTGTGGGTGTGTGTATGTGTAAGTCTGTCTGTGGCATCGTAGCTCCCAAACGGATGAACCGATTTTGATTCTGTTTCTTTTGTTTGAAAGATGGGTTAGGGGAGAGTGTTCTTAGCTATGTTTTATAAAAATCGGTTAAGCATTTTCAAAGATATGAGGGGTGAAAGTGGTGATGAAAAATTGAATTTGTTCAAATATACCCGTGTTGGATATCAAATGAAATGTCATAACTTATACACCACGATACCGCAAGTTTTATGAAAATCGGTTTAGCCGTTCGAAAGATATGAGGAGTGGAATATATTTCTAATTCTGTAACCACACTCCGCGCAATTCGCATTAGTTCTGAATAATTGTTGATAGACTATACGTATGTTGATATTAAAAAACTCCTTTAATAAAAAGCATGAAATAAAAAATTATATTAAAAATTCGGGGACCGCTCACCTAATCATAACCTAATCGTACGTCTGTCTCTATTTAGGTATAGAGCGGTCCCCGACGAGACCAACTGTTAGTTAAAAATATGAATACGTAAATAATATAGCTACCTATAATAATAATAAAGGTTCAATACTTAGGGTAGATAGGTCATAATATAATAGTTATTTTTTTACTTTTTACAGGTTTTTTTATTGTTCTTTTTTTGTGAGTCGGGGGTTTTTAAATTTTTAATTTAATTTTTTATTTTTCTTAAAGTGTTGCTTATTATGGTTTTTGAGCTACTTCAATAATCTAACAGTGATGGTAAGGAAAATGTGTCCATTTCGATTGCTCGGCCAATATGTCGTAGAAAAAAGAAACTTATGTCAGCATTTCGAAGGAATTCGTAGAAAACGAACAGTGAAAACCGCAAATTCGAAGAGTCAATATTTAGAAAGTTATAAGGGTTTAACCGTGGCCGCGCAGTCCGCATGAATTCAACTGCGCGGCCACCAGTTCTCTTGAACGGAGCTACGTACAAGTCTAATTCTTTTTGCTAATCACTGACACGATTTCGAAGAAAATGTAGATTATAAAAATAAAGCCCTACTATTTGAACTTCACAACATACGGCACTCCAAAGTTATGGCCGCGCAGTCCGCACAATGCGAACCGCGCGGCCACGGTTTTTCTTAAATGGAGCTTAAACGGAGCTTAGTAGAAGTCCCATTCTTTTTGCTAATTACAGATACCATTTCGAAGAATATGTAGACAGTATGAATAAAGCCCCAAATTAAGAACTAAATGACGTATAGAACTTAAAACCTATAATCGAAGGAAAAAATAGGGTGACCAAGATTTATAGTGTGTGAATCCAGGCTTTTTACTATTTTAATATCATAGTGTAAATATATTTATATAGCAAGTAGCTTTTCTTGTAAAAAGAGCTACTGATTGTTTCAATTGAATTCCAATTCAATTCAATTGAGAATTAGTGATTCGAATTAGTCTTACGAAAATGTACTTGTAAGCTTTTAAGTAAAATAGGTTTATTAAAAAGAAAACATATTTGCTGGCGATTGGCAATCATTCATTCTACATGGCGCTGTGTGAAATAGATATTCCACTACATTTAATATTGGTTTTTGGTGCAGGACCTCCTCACTCCCACAGTTCAACAATCCCAACCACAGCAACCACCAAAAGGAAACAAACCTTAGCAAATCACCACGACGATAAGGAACTGCCCAACCCAAAGAAGACAAATGGACGGGACGATAATTCGCCTGATGGCATTTGTAACTTTTTCTAAGATGAAGCGGTCCACAACTATTTTGAGCATTTTCCGTACTTATTTATATAAGGTGTTATTTACTAACTAGAAGTATTCTTCTATAAATGTAGGTATTAAAATGTCGTTTATAAAAAAAGTAAAGTAAGTAGGTACATATAAGTAAAGTATTGACTTTCGATTACATTACATTAATTAAGTACTATACGTAAAAACACCATGCAGTACCTCATTACCTACCAACTTAAATATTGGGTAAAAATATTAGTATTGCGGAAATACCTTACTTGATATTGTTATTGTCCAGACTACCAACGTTATAGGTTAAACGCAAAGTTTATATTACTTGAATAGTGGTATTTAGATTCAATTTACGTAAAACTAAAGCATTTGAAATTAAATCAGCAATTAAAAATGGTCGAAAACAAGGACGTATCATAGCTATACACATCGACATCGCGACTTTAAAAAACAAATAAACTTTTATAAATTTGAAAAAAGAATTCTATAAATTATCTGTAGTAGCATGCATGAAGTAAACATATTTGCTGGCGACAGAAAAAAAGTCAATATCAGAGGAACGTGGAGTAAAAAGGAAACTTGAATTTCACTTACTGAGACATATGATTACCTACTTAATGTGTTTACGGGTAAAAAGTAATAATTAAATTTATAAAATGTTAGTGCTGTTTATCGGATTAGTAATTACTGGCGTAATTTAAGTCATAAAATCAAACTAGGTATAACAATACCATAAAGAAACATCTATTTAATAAGTAATAATTCAGTACATATACAATAAGTAATCAAAATATTTTTAATTTCAATCATTTTAATAATCTGAATATATTATTATTTTGTTTTACTTTTTATTTATAGAAACATAATTAAATAAAATGAAATCTACTAGCAAAATAAAATATTAATTAGTACAAAATCTCCCCAACATCCCCTTGTGGGTCGCGCCAAACCACCACAGAATACAGAGTACATTTTCCTTGCTAAACGCCATTTTAGCATTCCGGAAAATAAATAATAATAATTATTTCTGTTGTATTTACGCACGTTTCTATATTTGGCAATTACTGTGTAGTTTGTGCATCATCTGAAGATACAAGAAGGTATGTTTTTTGCGAGTTTTCTTTAACAACAGAATTTAAAACATTGCTAATAGAACTTTTGCAAAGCCTACAGTCGCGTCACTGATTGGTCAGGTAATTCCTTCCTTAACCTTTACGTGTTGCCATTTTCCAGTGTTGATAACGTATCTTAAGGTTTTTTTTATAAATATTTTATTATAAAGTGAAAAAAGACAACTTGGCCCAGACGGGACTTGAACCCGCAACCTTTGCCTAATCCAGGACAATGCTCTAACCAATTGAGCTACGGGATTTTTTATAAATCACTAGCTGATGATCGCGGCTTCGCCCGCGTGAATTTGGTACCCGTTCCCGCTTCCCATGAGAATATTTTCCCGATATGTAACGTAGCCTGTTATTCCAGACTATAAGCTATTAAAACATGAATGTGGGTTTATCACACGAAGCGAAGATGAGTGTGATAGATAATAGTATCACATGAGTGTTTTAATACCTAATTATACAATTGCATACAAGACTTTATCTACACCCATGATAAAACAATTTGCAAAAATAATTTCGAAGAAGTGGTAGTGCAATGCAACGCGCGTGAATGACAGTTCTTTTTTTGAAACTCATACAGATTCCACGCGTCGAGCGGTAAGAATTTGGCTGTCTGATGAGTAACCCTTTGCGCGGAAGAGATTGAAAAAGCGAACGGAGTGTTATGTTATTATTATGAAATTTCATATAACATAATAACAGCCGTCGGATGATATTATGGTTATTAGGACCGTACGTACCGAACGTAGTATTAAGTACTCTGTGATTAGGATTTTGGATGTATTAATGTTGGCAATAAGCTAACTGTTGCAGAATCTTTTATAGAGGACTTTTTTTTTTAACGTGAGGGAAAATTCTCCTAGGATGTTATGCTCTTACCGACTAAAAAACCTCACGTTACGCCCAACGGCCTATGGTTGGGAGCCCCGGGGAAGCCCTCAGAAGGATGTTCCAGGACTCCCAACAGACCTACGGCCGCCACTGCGGTCTCGCCCAGGGGGTGGTTCGGGTGCTATTCCGCGTCTTTGGGGAGGTTTCGGATGTGATCCCGCTTCTAAGGGGGGGGGGGGGGGCGTGCGTGAGTTGCTCACGTCAGGCTGCCGTCATGGGCCTGCTTCTGTAAGAACGGTAAGCGACCCTCTCACCGTGCTCAGACCCCCGGTCATGGAGGCCGATAGTCCTCGGCGAAGACACGTCGGCGGCGCCCCGGCCGCCGACTGCGGAACTCGGGTGGGAGAGCTCTCTCCCGCACCCGGCCCGCCGCCTCCTTCACGAGCAAGACTTGCTCGCAGAAAGAGGCGGCGCAGTCCCACTTACTCCCGCTGGAGAGCATGGCTCGCACCATGGTCTCGAGCGAGAGAGTGTCCACGTCCAGTCCCACTACGAGGACCTGGCGCTGTTGCGCCCTTTATAGAGGACTTAAAGCTTGGGTGTAGATAAAACATACTTAACCTATTCCTTTCTGAATACCTATATACTGGGTGTAACAAAATTGACTCTCGAAATTTCATGAGATGACTTGGCATCGGAAATCAAATACAAATATTTAATAAAAAAGGGGGGTTAATTTTTACTTTTTTTTATAAATTTTTTTGTCGCACATTAAGAATTCGTTTTTTACCGCGGCAATTCGAGGTAACATGGTCACCGTGGCAAAACAAACACGGAGCACCCGTCTGGCTGTCGTTGTCGCTTTCTACTGCCGCTCAGTAACGATAGAAAGGGTGATGTTAAAAATTTTTAGGACCTTTAAAACGGATTTACGGTTAAAGTACTCATGTGATTTTTTTTTCTTAATTTTTGTAATGTTTCTTGACTGATGCCCCGTCACGTGACGAAATTTCGAGAATCAATTTTGTTACACCCAATATAGGTACCTATTCAGATGATGATGATAGATGGATGTTATATATAACATTATCATATCATAATCTATAGAAAGCATTTAAAACTTCTAAATACAAACATTTCTTTAATTATTATTTTAAATAACAGAAAATGACAAACCACAATGGATAGGAGGTACCATAGAGCAACGTGACCAGTACCGGGGGGAGTAAAGGTAACATGTTTGCTGTATATAATTTATCTCTGTTATATGTTGTATAGGGGGGGGGGAGGTTGGGAATTATATTCGTATACACCACTATTCATGACATGACATGACGAATCTATAAGGGTTCCGTTTTTGCCATTTGGCTACGAAACCCAAAAAAATTGGGGCTCCCATACAACAAACGTGTTATTTTGCAATTTTACTTTATATATTAGGTAATAAGGTATCCTTCTCAATTGAAATACGTTAGTTGGTTTAAACCAGTGGTTCCCAACCAGTGGTCCGCGGACCACCAGTGGTCCGCAGGAGCAAAAATATGGTCCCTGAAGGATTTTAAATTTATCGGTTGGTGAGCCGTTAGTCGCCGTGCAATGAGCGAGAAGAGCGCGAGTAGTGGGAGCGGTTGGTACGCCCATTGGCTCGGCGAGCAAAGACAACACAAAGTCTGCGATTTGCCCACGATTGAATGTGTTCCCGGCCCAGCGTGGATCCTGGCTCTAGACCAGTTTCCTAAAGTCTAAAGTGTGGGAAACTGGTTCTGATCCGAAAGGCCGGGCTGACGGTGGACACGCCATCGCGGTACCGACTGATGGTATTCCTCGTCGAGGTTTGCAAGCTTGAGCGTATCATTACAGAGCGACACCATTTCCGAAGTTAAGTCTTAAAACAGAGGGGGCAACAGCTGCGCTCTCGCGGTTGGTACCCAACATAAGAGTACCCAACGCTCCCTGCAAGAGACCTTCGGGGTCGTGCGGAGTATGGCACTATATGGGCGGAGGCCCTGACGACCGTCAACGTGGCTAGACTGCATAGCCCGCTAAAGGCGATGGCCGTCAGGAGAGGGTACCGCACGATATCCGTTGAGGCGGCATGTCTGCTAGCCAAGACCCCTCCATGGGACCTGGAAAACAGGGCTCTTGCGTCGTTGTATCAATGGTGCATGAAAGCGCTGGATCGGGACCACAGGCCTGTGCCCAAAGAAATAAAGGCATAGTGATTCCTGTTTCGCCAGAAGCTCGTGGAGACATGGAAGGTACGACTTGAGCTACCAAAGTGAGGACTCACCACTAATTCGGCGCCATGGTAGCCTCACCTACCGAGTGTCACAGATGTTTACCGGGCACGGGTGCTTCGTTAAGTATCTACAGCGGGGACACGGCACTACATGGGCATAGCAGCGACAAGACCTCGTTACGGGCCTGGGCGTGAATATTCTCACGCTGGACACCAAGTTAAGGGCTCTGGTCTCCAACGGGAGAAAGTGTGACGTAACTGTGTCTTTCTGCGAGCAATTCATGCTCGCGAAGAATGCAGCGGGAGAGCAATCTTCATTCCAAGTTCCGTAGTCGGTGGCACGGTCGTCCACCATGACCGAGAGTCTGAGAGCGGCGAGTTGGCTGCTCACCGCTCTTTCACAGAAGCCGGCCTAGACGGTGGCGTGTCTCTTCACCCCTCGAAGAAGTGGAATAGTACCCCCCCCCCCCCCCCTTCCTAATCCTTTTAGCACGGACGCTGGTGAAGTTAATGAAGGAATCCAGGAAGAACACAAAAAAATCACTTGAGTGGTTTGGTGTTTAAAAGCAATTTCTTATACGAAACTCCAGGTTAGCAGATCTCGTGAAGAAGATGCAAGCCAGAAATCACATTAATAGATACAAAAATACGAAAGTTTCCTGTTTATGCAATTTCCTACTGCGTTTTTTTAAGTTTCAGATTGATTATCACAGTTTGTTTAAA
The DNA here is from genome assembly GCA_933228765.1 of Miltochrista miniata. Taxonomy (NCBI): domain Eukaryota; kingdom Metazoa; phylum Arthropoda; class Insecta; order Lepidoptera; family Erebidae; genus Miltochrista; species Miltochrista miniata. The sequence continues at coordinate 35,132,405 of OW121758.1, read as the reverse complement.
TTATGCCTTTATAGTGGTCCCTGTTAACAAGAAAAATATAAAAGTGGTCCCTTACCACGAAAAGGTTGGGAACCCCTGTGTTTAAACATATCATCAAGATTATTTATTACATTGACACCATGCAAATTAAATGAATACTTTAGGAAATATAGCAAAATCAAAATATTGCGCTTCGAAATTAATTTCGTGTCGTCATGATTGAACACTATACGGGTCACATACTAACTTATTTTTCTACTTTCATCGTAAATATTTTTCTTTAAAAAGTGACCAGTGACCAATGCTTTCAGCAGCTTTGAGTCCAATGTTTTGAGTACTTACGTAGGTGTAATATTTCAAAGATAGCAATGTCATAGGAAATATTAAACAAAGAGCCCTTATTCTAGATTTTTCTTCAGTTTAAACAATTTACGTACAAACACCGGCGGGTTACAATTTTATTACATGTAACATGTAACAATGTTGTAGACGTTTCGTATTATTTTATAATGTTATCATTCAAATGTCATCAATATTACCAAACATAGTTTAATGTTCGTTCGTCAAGACGACAACAGACAACTCCTTGTCGCGCCACAGCTGTCAGTAGAGTTGACGTGCGCGTTGACGTACAATTTGCTTACATATTATTGATCACACGCACACATTCAAGCTGGGGTTTCCGCCTTGTGATATTACGAATAAATAATAGTTTAAAAAAACGCTTTTATAGAAAATACAACTAAAACGTAGAAAATAAATAATAATTTTGTCCACTAAATGTTTGTCTCAAGATTTTGGATGTTTCTATGTATAATATGTATGTATTTAGAAATATTTAGGTATGTCTATCAATCGTCTAGATCCCATAACACAAGCTTATATTAGCTAACTTTGGGCTAGATGATGTTGTGTGATATTGTCCACAAATATTTATTTATTTATTAATTTACATTTTTTATATTTATTTACGTTTATTACATTTTTTCATTTATTTCTTATTATTTATTTTCTACCTCTTAGTTGTATTTTTCTAGAAACAGTTACAAATTAGCAAACATCAGGTTCACCTGATGTTTGCTTATTTGTAACCGATTCAGAATTTTTCGCTCTATGGTTGAAACCATAGAGCGAAAAATTCTAAATCTATGGGTGAAACAAATAAAAAGCGTTTTAAAAAGAAATTAAACAGAGTTCACAAACTCATATTGGAAATACATACTGTACCTACCGTAGAGTATCAATATGAGGATAACAGGAACAACTACAGCGGACTAAGGCCAAGATTCATAGATCGCACTACGACTTTACTTTGTAGCAAAGTCGCACTTTGACCACAAATACTGTTTCATAGTCGTGGCTTACGCCAGTCCTTACTTCGCGAAACCCTACTTTGCTTAGTAAAGTACGAGTGCACGATATCGGTGACTTACGTCCCAAAGTATACTTTGAATGATTATGCTACCATTTTAAACAGTTCGTTCGGAGCCTAAAAACTTACGACTGTCATCGTCAATTAAATTTGGTCGGGTTAAGTGTTCTTCTATTGTGTGTTTACAACAATGACGTTTTTTTGGCGCTATTGTTTTCGAAAGGGTTGAGTATCTGCGGTACCTGCTATAGAGCAACACGACCAGTGACTTTGATTGGGAGCGGAGACGCCTTATAGATACTTTCCGCTCAGCCAACATAATATTTTGACCATTTGAATTAACTATATTATAGGTACTTCAAATGGTATAAAAAATATATGTGTGTGTGTGTGTGTGTGTGTGTGTGCGTGTGTCTGAAATTATGAGCGTATTTTAAAATTGTTCTATATAAGGTGCATAGTGAGCTGATTACTTATGTAGTGGTGTATATGAATACAATAACCCCCCCCCCCCCCGCTACATATAACAGAGAAATAATGTATAGTATAGAGCAAACATATTCATGTTTACTCCTCCGGTACTGGTCGCGTTGCTCTATAATACCTACTATCCATTGTGGTTTGTCATATTTCAACATTAAAATAGGTAATAATTTAAGAAATGTTTGTTTAGAAGTTTTAAATGCTTTTTTAAGTAGATTATATGAACAAAATTTGTATAATATCATATAGGTATTCAGAAATAGGTTAAGCACGTATGTTACATTATGCATTTTCGACGATTTTAATTGTTGGTATAATCCAAAATATTCAAATAAGTACTTTAGTTTTACGAAAATTGTATTAAAAAAACACTGTTCAAGTAATATACACCTTGCGTTTATCCTATAACGTTGGTAGTCTACTTTGGTTTTACTTCGATGCGGAATAGAGCAGCACTTTGCTAAGCAAAGTGCAGCTCGATGCCGCAGCGAAGTAAAACCAAAGTAGACTACCAACGTTATAGGTTAAACGGAAAGTTTATATTACTTGAACAGTAGTATTTAGATACAATTTTCGTAAAACTAAAGCATTTGAATTATATCAGCAATTATAAATGGTCGAAAATGCATATTTTACAAATAGGAATATGCCATTATAAAACATACTTAATTAACCTATTCCTTTCTAAATACCTATATAATATTATACAAAATTTTGTTCATAGAATCTATTAAAGAAAGCATAGAACTTCGAAAAACAAAAATTTCTTTAATTATATTATTATTACAAAATAACAAACCACAATGGATAGTAGGTACCATAGAGCAACGCGACCAGTAAGTACTGGGGAAGTAAAAATAATATGTTTTCTCTATAGGTACATTATCTCTCTGTTATATGTTGCGGGAGGGGGGGGGGGGGGATTGTATTCGTATACACCACTACATAAGCAATTGGCTCACTATGCACCTTACACAAAGCAATTTTAAGAATATACTCATAATTTCAGACACACACACATATTATTATATTTTCTTATACCATGTGAAGTATCTATAATATCAGATAATTCAAATGGTTAACATTAAAATTTATGACTGAGAGGAAAGTCTCCACATGGCGCCGCCCTTCCCCATCAAAGATTGGTCGTGTTGCTCTATGGCAGGTAGCGCAGATACTCAACCCTATCGATAACAATGCCGCCAAAAAAACGTCATTGTTGTAAACAGACAATAGAAGCGCACTTAACCCGACCAAATTCAATTGACCATGATTGTCGTAAGTTTTGAGTCTTCGACCGATCTGTTAAAAGTGGTAGTATTATCATTCAAAGTTTACTTTGGGACGTAAGTCACCGATATAGTGCACTCGTACTTTACTAAGCAAAGTAGGGTTTCGCAAAGTTAAGACTGGCGTTAGACGCGACTATGAAACAGTATTTGTGGTCAAAGTGAGACTTTGCTACAAAGTAAAGTCGTAGTGCGATCTATGAATCTTGGCCTAAGAGGCCCCATACACCTACAATAAAATTACATCAATATTTTTATTTCTGTCCGAGTCTGACGAAGAAAAGTAAATTCCAAATTCGAAATTTCGATATCTGACTGAAAAATATTGATCAATATTAAGCCTACACGGTGCGAAAAAAGATATTGATCAATAAAATTTAAGCTCCGTCAAACTTTTTATTTAGTGATTGTTCAAACCTCAATATTAGCCCTACACGGTCAACTTATTGAATAACAAATTTATATTGATCAATATTATTGTCCGTGTATGGGGCCTCATATAGCGGACACTTTTGAGTTATATTTTGTCCATGTCTATTGTGCCTTTTGAATTTTATATCCATAGTTAGATCGCATCGCTGCCACTGTTGCTGTCGCTTATCAACCTTAAGGCTTCCTCCACATTACTCACGAAGTTGATCGAAGTTGGATGAGTACGATAGTGTAGAGGGGCACCTCGGCCTACTTCGTCAAAAAATTTCTTTGACTCGGGCAACTTCGCCGACGAACTTCGTTGAACTTCGCGAGTAATGTGGAGGGAGCATTACAACCACCACAGAGCACAGAGCAACGCGAACCTTGTAAAGGCGCGCGTTGCTCTGTGTCACAGAGCAATACTTTTTTTTTATTATGTAGTGATCTATGTAATAAGGGCAACCAATAGACGCTTGAAATACTCACAGAATATCGAATAGTGTGTATATTCATTATATATTAATAATTACATTAAAAGAAAATGGACATTTAAAAGGAGGTCCCATACAACAAACGTGATTTTTTGCCGTTTTTTGGAAAGGAACCCTTCTTGCGCGAGTCCGACTCGCACTTGGCCGGTTTTTTTTATAAACTTTATAATAATAGATAATAGAAGGCTAATATCGAAACTGACTGTGATTTAATTGGTACAGGAATCTTTTGCTGTGATTTAATCGTAGTAAGTATTGCTATAAGATAATAGTAAGACTGATTTGTTTGTAATAAAAATATTTTGATTCTAATCGATACAACAACGTAGCTAAGTAATTCGTTGATTAATTTGTAATTATAAGTACAATGACAAATTTAACTGTAATTGGTAGTTGTAAATTGTATCACACCAAAAACATCCCTGTTAAGAAGGGGCCAAGTTCCTATCGGCTAATTGTTCGCTTAAAAAAGGATTGAAATCCAATCCAATGCCAAGTTTAGCCACTTTAAAATCGATCATAATCATCTTCATCTACAGCCTGATCCACTGGTAAACATTTGCCATTCCCAAGACTCGCCACCACACCCAGTCCTCCGCCCTCCGAATCCAGCCACTACCTGCCACCGTAGTCACGTCAACGGTCCATCTGACCGAAATTCAATTTACCATACGCCCAATTTAAAAAAATATCTAAAATTATAATAGCTTATATTCACAGGGTCATATTTCAGGATCTACTAAAGCTCTATCAATGAAATTTGATATACTGCCTTAGTACTAGTATATAATTTTATTATGTACATACAATCTTATTTCTGTACTTGCAATTGGCACAGGGGGGTCAAAAGTGGGTCGAAACGGTTCGTGTAAAAGTGTACGGCATGCGCGGTCAGTTGCTGGACTTGGCCTGCGCACTGCCGTGCGCTTAGATTAGAGATGACTGATTTAAGTTTTAGAAATTTTGTTGTTATCGTAAGTCAGATTTTGTTTTTAAGTTCGAATTGTAAGTGTAATATGAAAACGAACTGTGATTGTTGAATTATGTGAAAAAGTATAGTTTAATTAAACTTCATGTTATATTAATGTTGTTGCTCTCGTAAATCTGGTGTAGTTTTATAATAAACTACTTTTTCTTAGCTTATTTAGTTTATGATCTTAATCGTTACAGCAACGTAAATAAGTAATATTTTTTTCATTTCTCATACTCGGAAAATAGTGTTTTCTTGATCTGACTATTGGGTGGAAAATGCTGTTTCCCTCCCTAGGGAGGGAAAAACTCATACAAATTACTTCCCACCCTAGGGCCGCAATGAACTTTAAAAATAGAACTGCTGACAGGTCAGCTGTGATAGTGAAGAGATTTGTTTAAATTGTTTTTAAAAAAAAATGCTGCGGCTATGCGACTTTCCAAACAGCCAGTGTCACACTGGCTGTTTTGACTTAGCGAAAAATTCTTCCGGCCCCTTACACGTACAATAATATTGATCAATATAGCAATAAATTGACCGTGTATGGGTAATATTGAGGTTTGAACAGACTATATTCGGATGGAAATAAATATTGTGGCAATATTATTGAGTCAATAATATTGTACGTGTATGGGGCCGGTAATCTATGCAACAATTACGCGGTGAGTTCCATATTTAAAATTTAAAAAGTCGACATAATGTAGTTGTTATTTATCTGTAACAGAATTCAAAACAATTGGTAATAATATTTTATGGTAAGGTTTGAATCTTATTATTAGTTTTATTTTCCTCGTATTTGAAATGAAAAGTAGAGTGTTTAACTCGGGTAAAAGAATCAATTCCGACTCAGACTACAGCCGCCCTCGCTGCGCTCGGGCGTCTAAATACCTCGGGAATTGATTCTTTCCACCCTCGGTTAACAATCTACTATTTCATTTCTCCTACTCGGAAAGAAGTGTTTCCTTAATCTGATTATTGGGTGGAAAATGCTGTTTCACTCCCTAGGGAGGAAAAAACTCATACTTAACTACAAATTACTTCCCACCTAAGGGCCGGAATGAAACTTAAAATAGAACTGCTGTCAGGTCCGCCGTGAAGAGTTTTATGTAAAAAAAACTAATTTTAAAAAATGCTGCGGCCATGCGACTTTCCAAACAGCCAGTGTGCAGTGTGAACTTAGCGCAAATTTCTTAGAGCGGAATAAGCTGCAACAATTAGCCCCCTTTAACACGGACCGGCTGACGGTCTTCCGCGGTGAGTTCCATATTTAAAATTTAAAAAGTCGACATGAAATTGGCGGGGTATATATTATTATCTGTTATTTATCTGTCTGTGACAGAATTCATAAAAATAGGTAATAATCTTTTATGTTATGATTTGAATATTATTACTTTTACTTTATTTTTCTCTTATTCGAAATGAAAAGTAGAGTATTTAAACTTTCATGGTCACTAACACTATTATTAGAGTTAACGGGATATTTACCATGTACTAGAGTATTTCCGATATTTCGGCGCTGTTGCAAGCACCATGATCACGGAGGAACTGAAGTATCGGCGGTTGAAAGCGAAAGTCTCAGCACATATATCGATCTACCCTCCTTCGCAGTCGTTTATTACGCGTTACACCACTACCACTGGTCTCACTTTCGTTTTCACTAACTCGACGTTCACGACACACAACGCTCACCGTGTCTACTCGCGGTTTAGTATGGAACTGTTTATGGTTATTTGTACACAAACGAACCACTGGATGCCAGACGCTCGGCAACTGAAACCCATCCTCCCGATTGAAATTCTTATACTTTTTAATTTCAATCGCTTCTCTAACCATTCTCGGTATATAGTGACGTTCAGTTGAGAGCATCTTAGGGTTATGTAACTCAATCCAATGGTTTGTGCCGGACTCCAACAGGTGTTCAGCGACTGCAGACTTTTGTGGTTCGTTATTTTTGACTGCCCTAATGTGTTCTTTGATTCGGCACGTCACCGTTCGTTTTGTTTGGCCTATATACGAACTACCACAACTACAGTCAATCTTATACACTCCCGGCCTATTCAGTGGAAAACTGTCCTTAGGTGTACGTAAGCACTGCGAAAGCCTCTTAAAAGGAGTGAAGATAGTTTTAACGGAAACCTTTTTTAGGATGTTTGCGACCTTATCTGTCACTCCTTTGATGTAAGGTAAAAAGGCTGGATGTCTTTCCACTTTATAGTTCACAGGCTTATTCGAGCGTCTCGGTGGTCGGATCCGTCCACTGTACCCATTTTTATGTAGAACGCCGCTTAAATGATGTAGCTCCGCTTCTAAATGCTCCTCGTCACATAAACTATATGCACGGTCAGTAAGCGACGTCACTACCGAGTTCAACTGGCGCGGGTGATGATGCGAGTCGGCATTTAGGTATCGGTCAGTGTGAGTCGATTTTCTGTACACGGAGTGACTCAACGAACCGTCTGGTCGGACACTGATTTGCACATCAAGGAAAGCAAGGGATCTTTCTTTTTCTATTTCGTAGGTGAAACTCATATTACGATGGATGTTGTTAAACTTTGTTACTAAGTGTTGTACAACATTTTCACTACCCTCTAGTACACAAAAAATGTCATCTACATACCGTTTCCAGATTTTGATGCTTGGGGTGTTGGCTGTGGCTAAGGCTTCAAAATGCTCCATCCAAATATTTGCTACAACTGGAGCTACTGGACTGCCCATTGCTACTCCATCTATCTGTAGGTAGTACTCGTTTCTATATACGAAATAATTAGTGGTCAAGCAATGTTGTACAAGGTCAGCATATTCCATCGCAATACCTGATTATTTCGTATATAGAAACGAGTACTACCTACAGATAGATGGAGTAGCAATGGGCAGTCCAGTAGCTCCAGTTGTAGCAAATATTTGGATGGAGCATTTTGAAGCCTTAGCCACAGCCAACACCCCAAGCATCAAAATCTGGAAACGGTATGTAGATGACATTTTTTGTGTACTAGAGGGTAGTGAAAATGTTGTACAACACTTAGTAACAAAGTTTAACAACATCCATCGTAATATGAGTTTCACCTACGAAATAGAAAAAGAAAGATCCCTTGCTTTCCTTGATGTGCAAATCAGTGTCCGACCAGACGGTTCGTTGAGTCACTCCGTGTACAGAAAATCGACTCACACTGACCGATACCTAAATGCCGACTCGCATCATCACCCGCGCCAGTTGAACTCGGTAGTGACGTCGCTTACTGACCGTGCATATAGTTTATGTGACGAGGAGCATTTAGAAGCGGAGCTACATCATTTAAGCGGCGTTCTACATAAAAATGGGTACAGTGGACGGATCCGACCACCGAGACGCTCGAATAAGCCTGTGAACTATAAAGTGGAAAGACATCCAGCCTTTTTACCTTACATCAAAGGAGTGACAGATAAGGTCGCAAACATCCTAAAAAAGGTTTCCGTTAAAACTATCTTCACTCCTTTTAAGAGGCTTTCGCAGTGCTTACGTACACCTAAGGACAGTTTTCCACTGGATAGGCCGGGAGTGTATAAGATTGACTGTAGTTGTGGTAGTTCGTATATAGGCCAAACAAAACGAACGGTGACGTGCCGAATCAAAGAACACATTAGGGCAGTCAAAAATAACGAACCACAAAAGTCTGCAGTCGCTGAACAAAATAAATAAATAAAAAAATAAAAAATAAAATAAAATTTATTCCCTTTGAAATTTTAAAAAAAATTATTTAGGTTTGTCAAAATTTTTGTGACTCTACCGGGGGTTCGGAAATACTACAGACTGAGAAGAACACCCCAAGAAACTCAGTCTGGTCCCTACTCTTCTAGTATCTTAGTATCTAATACAGTTTTTTTTAATGTAGAAAGGAGCAATTCGTGTCACTGCCAGGCAGCCTTGTCTTCTAGAAAGTCTTTAATGCTATAATAAGCTTTCTGGCACAATTTAAGTTTTATTAGTTTTTTAAATTTATTAACTGACAAACCTGTTATGGCTGTCGGCAATGTATTGTACATTCGAATACAATTGCCCGCAAAAGAATTGCTTATTTTATTAAGCCTAAATCTAGGTACAGCCAATTTATTCTTATTTCTTAAGTTTAGATTATGGATATCACTATTTTTAATAAATTTACTGTTATTTTTATGAGTATATAATAAGTTTTCATATATGTACTGTGAATACACAGTAAGTATGTTGATATCCTTAAACTTTTCTCTTAATGACTCCCGAATCCCCATACCATAGATAGCCCGGACAGCCCTTTTCTGCAACACAAAGATAGATTCGATGTCGGCAGCGTTACCCCATAATAGTATGCCATAGGTCATGACACTGTGAAAATAGCTAAAGTAGACAAGACGCGCTGTTCTAATGTCTGTCAGTTGTCGGATCTTTTTAACGGCATAGGCTGCAGAGCTCAGTCTGCCCGAGACTTTCTCGATATGAGGCCCCCACTGCAAGTTGGAGTCTAACTTTATGCCCAGAAAGACAGTTTCATCAACCAATTCTACTTGATCATCCCTAATCTTAATACTGGTGTTAACGAGCCTAACATTTGGCAAGGTGAATCTAATACATTTTGTTTTAGTTTCATTTAACAATAAATTATTTGCGTTAAACCAGTGGACTACCCTAGAGAGGGCATTGTTTACTTCGTCAAGATCGCGCTGTCCACGTTCAACTTTAAATATTAAAGATGTGTCATCAGCAAACAAAACTACCTCGTGATCGTCTCTTATAAGGTGAGGGAGATCATTTATGTACACTAAAAATAGAAAAGGTCCCAGAATTGAACCCTGAGGCACCCCCATTGTTACAGCAGAACCATGTGACTGTTTACCATTTATAACTACTTTCTGTACTCTATCTCTTAGGTAAGAACTAATTAAATCCAAGGCCGTCCCCTGGATCCCATAATGATCAAGTTTTTTAATTAAAGTCTGATGCTGGACGCAATCGAAGGCCTTAGATAGGTCGCAGAATACACCATAAGCATCATACGACTCCTCCCAGGCCTCATATATATACTCTAATAATTTGATTCCAGCATCCGTGGTAGACCGACCGCGCGTGAAACCGAATTGTTTAGTATGGAATAGTTTATTTGTATTAAAATGATTTTGCATTTGATTAAGCATTACCTTTTCAAAGATTTTACTAAACGTGGGTAGTACAGAAATAGGACGAAAATTGGACGGATCCGAGGTGCTACCCGATTTAAACAGAGGAGTTATTTTACTAAACTTCATTAAGTCAGGAAACACACCACTATCAACACAATTATTAAATATTATTGATAATTCAGGAGCAACCATTTCAATTAACGAATTAACTAAATGTACAGAAATTCCCCAGAGGTCAGCCGTTTTCTTAATATTTAAAGATTTAAAAGTTTTTATGATAGTGTGTAAACTAATTTTACTGAATTTGAATATTTCAATACAGCAAGGAACATTTGCTTTCAACAAGGATTCTGCTATTGGGGTAGAAGAACCTAGGGCTCTGGTCAAATCTACTGGAATACGAGAAAAAAATTGTTCAAATTCGTTAGCGACTTCGGCATCTGTTGTAATTATGTTACCATTTACTTTAAGTTTAAAATTATTATCATTTGATTTTGCTTCGCCTCTTTCTGCGTTAATTATTTTCCAAGTAGATTTAACTTTGTCTACACTATTGATAATTTTATTACTTATATACTTTCTTTTGGCCGCTAAGCAGTCTGCTTTAAACTTTTTTGAATAAGTTTTAACATAATTTAGAAATTCATCTGTTCTATTAAGCTGTCTTTCTGAGTATAGTTCATACAGTTTTAATCTACTTTTATGTATATCCTCAGTGGCCCATTCACTGAAGACTGGCCTGTCACCGATTGTGACTTCCTTAGACTTGAATATGGAGTTGAACTCATTGTAAAAGGAATCAAAAAATAACTTATAACTTACATTTGGATCTAAGCCAGTGTCTAAAAATGGAAGTTTATTGCAAAGTCCAACTCGCATACGTTCCAAGCGGTCACCAGTTACTGGTCTACATAATATTTTACGTCTTTTAACTTTTTCTCTTGTGATCTTGAAAGATGCTATTTGCCCAGTATGATCTGATTTTATCTTATTTATAATACTCTTACTTTCTGGCAACATATCACTGTATATATTGTCCAGACAAGTAGCTGTTGTATCACAATATCTAGTAGGCTCTAAAAATAAGTTAGTGAGATTGTGTGATTTAAATAAATTTAAGATATCATTGGTCTGACGCGTATTTATAAGTATATTAACATTAAAATCACCGCACACTATTAGGTGTTTATTAGTTTTTCCAAGTTTAAATAGCACTTTATCCATTACTTCCTCAAACTCACAAAAGGGTGAGACTCCAGGTTTATATACGCATACTACTATGAATTGCTCCAATTCTACGCATGATATTTCAACTGTACACTCTACAGAGAGGGACACAACATCTTTCCGTTCCTTATACTTTAATTTCTTATTTAATAAAATCAACGAACCCCCCCGTGTTGTGTTGACCCTGCAGAACGCACTACCAACCCGGTGACTACTGAAACTGAACATGAGCTCATACTCCTTACGCATATGCTCTGTAAGACAAACAATTTCAATATTTTCTGAGCTCATGAACAGCTCCAATTCAAACTCTTTGACCTGCGTTAATGTTGCAATATTATAATGCACCAGGCTGATATAATTTACATTTTTTAATTTAGTTTTGTTCGGAGGACAGTTTCCGATATAGTTATGGTTTGCAATTAAATTCAACTCTATCAATTTACAATTTTGGCTAGAGGGTAATTCCTCTGTTGTCCCAGAAGTTAATTTAAATTACTTGGAACAGATTCCAAAGTCCTACATCTACTCTGCTCAAATAAAGCAGTTTTGTCAGCCAAGTTTTTGGCTAAAGAGTAAAAATAACTGAATAGCAAACTTGCTATTTGTCTTTTATAATAATTGGGTAGACAATACCTACCCTTGTGATTATTATAGACTTTATACTTGCTATGTGACAAATTTGTGTCAAATACAGAATTAAAGTCAATTACATTAAATTTATTATTATACTGACTTATTAAGTTTAAACGTAAATTCATCTTATATCTAAATGAATTTTCCGAATCTGGCACACCTTTTATAAATGGAAGTGTGAACATTACAACTTGTATGGCATTTAAGTTTAAGATGTAATTCATGTATAGAGACAAATCATCATTGCTAATTTTGCCCCTGTTTGCACAGAAAATTATTATTTTACTGTTAGCGTCAAATTTATATTCTATTATCTTTTGCATAATATCACTTAATGAAGCACCCGGATAGCAATTATTAATAACCGTGTAATAACTTGAATTTAAGTTTTGTTTTAAAAATGAACTAAGATTGGTACCAATATCATCACTAAATACAATTAATTTAGTACAACTATTACTATTATTTACACTGTCACACAATATATCCACTGATGTACTGGGTGAGCACATGGTAATGGGAGCTAGGGGCTCAGCGGTAACCGGTTCGCCCTGAGCCTCCACCGGCTCAATTGCTTTAGGGCAGTTAATATTGCATGAGTGGTCATTTAGGAAACAATTAAGGCGCTCAGTGTTATCATTTGATGTTTTGAGTACCTTATCTATGGTTAAAGAACATTTAGTAAAGTCCTTAAGGGACCATTCATATTTTTTAGTCATATATTGTAGCTCAAATTGCAAACTTTGTATTTTTGATTCTAATTTTTGTGTGTCAGTGCAATATTTTAAATGGCTTTGTTCCAGCTCTAACATTGACAATTTAGCTTGTTCTCTAAATTTTAAACAAGAACCTATATTTTTACACTTCTTGATTAACATTTTATGCAGTTTTAATTGCTTTTTTGATTTTTGTATAAACTTTTTAATTCTAAGATATTTTTTTAGTTTATTTCTGCTGCAAAACAAAACCGACTTGTCCTGTTGATATGGACTGTCACCTGTAAGATCTATAGTAGTCAAGTCCAGGTTTTGAGAATTTGAAGAAGGAATAAACTGCGGGATACCACTCATTAACTCACTATAAAGATTATCAGTTTGTTTAGCAGTAACTTTCTCAGCAGCTTCTTCCAGGTGTGAGATCTGTCCCTGGGCATCCCTTAGCTCCTGTTCCAGAAAGGTAGTCCTCCTCAAAGTTTTCTCATACTCGTCACTGCACTCTTGGAACCTATCTACTATTGACTGAAGGTGGTCCCGCTCCGCAACAATGTCATCATAACTAACATGAAGTTTTGATAATTCGCATTTTAATTTTTTTGTGTCATTCAAAGCGTTTATCAATAAGTTTTCATTCTCTTCTCTTTCCTTCTCCAACTGTTCACAGAGCTCTGTTTTACATTTAAGCTCCAGCAACACCAACTGAAGTTTGGTTTCCTCCTGCTGGCGGCCGAGAGCTCTGCGACTACGGGTATTCATATTATTAATAAGAAAGTGCAATTAAACGCGAATTATATTGATGATGGAGCTCTTTGTACAGTTTATGGTAAGAAGTAACAAGGTTATGTATGTACCGGCAATAAAATTATACTTAATATTTTTATGTACTTACGCAAATACACCGACCGTCGTCAACGTCGAGTAAACGCTTATACAAGTATAATAATTCTACTCACGAGAAACAGTCGATTTAGTATGTATTTACGTGAAAAAGAAAACATTCAACATTCGAAAAAACCGGGTACCTGACTCGTCACTTTTTACACCAAAATACACGGACAGAACACTTTTATTAAATTATCTGACTATTTTAGGACACTATTAATGTGATGATATTGGTTTTAGTTGGTTTAAAATTGTTTAAATACTAATTATCTAATTAATTTTAAAAATATTTTTAGAGAGCTAAAATTTTTGACAGTTCGATTGTGTTGCCAGACTCGAAAAAAAGGATCAAACACCTGTTGGAGTCCGGCACAAACCATTGGATTGAGTTACATAACCCTAAGATGCTCTCAACTGAACGTCACTATATACCGAGAATGGTTAGAGAAGCGATTGAAATTAAAAAGTATAAGAATTTCAATCGGGAGGATGGGTTTCAGTTGCCGAGCGTCTGGCATCCAGTGGTTCGTTTGTGTACAAATAACCATAAACAGTTCCATACTAAACCGCGAGTAGACACGGTGAGCGTTGTGTGTCGTGAACGTCGAGTTAGTGAAAACGAAAGTGAGACCAGTGGTAGTGGTGTAACGCGTAATAAACGACTGCGAAGGAGGGTAGATCGATATATGTGCTGAGACTTTCGCTTTCAACCGCCGATACTTCAGTTCCTCCGTGATCATGGTGCTTGCAACAGCGCCGAAATATCGGAAATACTCAATAGTACATGGTAAATATCCCGTTAACTCTAATAATAGTGAAAAGTAGAGTGTTTAACACGGGCAAAAGAATCAATTCCGACTCGGACTATAGCCGGTCTAAATAACTCGGGAATTGATTCTTTCCACCCTGACCTCGGTTAAAAATCTACTATTTTATTTGTAATCTTACTATTACGAAAACAAATTGTGAATTTTAAAATATGTGATTTATAGTTTATAGTAAGTATTAATATGTTTTATCTATTTAAATATCATTTGTTTTATTGTAATAGTTGTGAAAGAAGCTTTATTTATCTGGCTTATTTACATTTCCGGTATTATTAGCTATTTTTAACATCTAAGTAGGTAAATGTCGGTGCCAGAGCTGAGGTCAGTGATAAATCACCTTGCACTTAACTCTTCATGTTTTTTTTTATATTCGGCTCGCCAAAATGATGCCGCCGTCCGATGGAAAGTCACAGCAACATCTAGCGATTGGGGGCCACACACAGTCTGCAAGACTATAGAAGCGGCCCCCAAGTTGGCGGCCCTATGATGTGCCTCTTCACGCTCCGCTTGAAGAAACCAGGATGGTAAGAGAAGGGAAACACGTGCGCTGGCAGGCCGTTCCAGTTTTTATGGTACGACAGAGAAACGATCTTTTGAATCGTTCAGTTGTAGCGAAGTAAGAGTGGCACCTCTGTCCAGCAGGCGTTGTTCGGGAAGGAGTGGGCGGGATTAGGTTGAAGAGTTCAGAACACTCACCGTGAAAGATACGGTAGAATGCAGCCAAAGACGCAATAGTTCTTCGCTGCGCTAACGGCCTTACCTTACCTTACCCATTATATAACAATATGTACTTATATTGTGATCATCACCATTTTACTGAAATATAAATCAATCGATGAGTGTTTTTTTTTCTTATCTTCTTATCTTTGACTGCCTCTGTGGCACAGTCGGTAGAGATACCGCCTGCGGCGCTGGAGGTCGTGGGTTCGATTCCCACCGGAGACAAATATTTGTGTGACCCATAAATGTTTGTCTCAAGAGTCTGGGTGTATCTATGTATAATATGTATGTATTTAAAAGTATATTAGTATTAATATCCGTGGTGGATCGTGGATACCCATAACACAAGCAGGTTATTCCTAGCTTACTTTGAGATCAGATAGCGTTGTGTGAGATGTCCGTGAATATTTATTTATTTATATCCTAGAAGTAAACTTCTCTATTCAAATTCAAACCAAGGGACTACAACTATTTGCTTTTTACGATTAAAAGTATAGCAATATACGTGACATTAAAAAATCTTATTAACCGACTTCAAAAAAGAGGAGGTTCTCAATTCGTACGCTATGTTTTTTTATGTATAAGTATTACGCGATAGCGGCGCCGATTTTGATTTTTTTTGTTTGAATGAGGTTACTTCTGAGGTGGTCCCATATCCAGGGTATCAAGATCTGATGCTGGGATCCAGGAGAAATCGAGGGCAACCACCGAAAATTGTTGGGACAACTAGTGCGTTTGCTAACTTTTTGATTAAGTGCTTTAATAAGTAAGTATACCTACTACAATTTAATAAAGGTCTGGAGTCGATATGATGATGGAACCGAAAGACAGTTGAGGGAATTTCTTAACGATTTACAGCAGTTACCTTGTGTTTCGGCTTGATAGATTTGTGTTGATGAGAACTTTACACCTAGATAGATATACTTATCGGTCTACCCGTCACTTAAAATAATAATAAAAAAATAATTAAACAATAGAACCGACTTCATACAAATCCTTAAAAATAAAATATACCTAGCACATAGGTAGTGATATGTATTTTGATTTATCAGATTTTATTCAATTTAATATGGAAGTTGTTGCCATTAATAATACCTACCTACCTATACCTATGGGTTTACTTGGCGCCGACTTCAATATGATATTGAATAAAATCTGGTAAATCAAAATAATAACTTTGTGCTAGGTAAATATTTTAAAGGATTTGTATGAATTCGGTTCAATTTTTTTTGGGAATATCTCGTCGACGCAACGTAAATCATGGTCACCCTTCTTTTAACTCGAGTTACAGGGTTTAAGTTCTGTAACTCGTGATTTTCAAGCATTAGAACTTCATTCATGATATCTACATATTCTTCGAAATCGTATCAATGATTAGCAAAAATAATGAGACCTCTACCAAATTCTGTTTAAGCTCCACTTTAAGAAACACGTGGCCGCGCGGTTCGCCCTTACGTAAGTGCTGTAGAACGAGAAGTTCAAACTTTAGGGCTATATTTTTCAAATCTACTTTTTCTTCGAAATCGTATCAGTGATTAGCAAAAAGAATTAGACTTCTACAATGCTCCGTTAATGAGAACTGGTGGCCGCGCGGTTCGCTTTATGCGGACTGCGCGGCCATAACTTTGGAGTGCGGTATGTCGTGAAGTTCAAATAGTAGGGCTTTATTTTTATAATCTACATTTTCTTCGAAATCGTGTCAGTGATTAGCAAAAAGAATTAGACTTGTACGTAGCTCCGTTCAAGAGAACTGGTGGCCGCGCAGTTGAATTCATGCGGACTGCGCGGCCACGGTTAAACCCTTATAACTTTCTAAATATTGACTCTTCGAATTTGCGGTTTTCACTGTTCGTTTTCTACGAATTCCTTCGAAATGCTGACATAAGTTTCTTTTTTCTACGACATATTGGCCGAGCAATCGAAATGGACACAGGAAAATAACATGCCGAAGAAGTAAAACGAATTTGAGAACGATAGTAAGGGCGGTTACCGAGATGAACTAACATCACACTCTACGTCAATTTTAACGTATATCCCGTTCGCTCTAAGATTGCCGTTGGCGTAAAGGCTGGTGTAGAGGCGTATTATGGGAAGTGACCGGCAACTTGGAGCGAACGGGTAGTACAACAGTCAAGGATAACCGAATTGTAACGGAGGAATGGCGAATTGAACTCTTACTCGTAGTACGGTTAAGTTGTCCGGTCGACAGGACTTGAACTACCTAAGGAAAGGCATGTAGGACAGGCAATAAATATCATCCCTACTACCTTCTCTGGTGGTTCGATGGTTTGTGAGATCAGGTTGCACTAAATAATTATAAAAACAGCACAGAGGGTTCCGTTCCAAAAAAACACGTTTGTTATATGGCAGACCCCCATAAACCCCTTTTTTAGATTTTAGTAAGTATTTGTTTTTATAGCGACGACAGAAAAATACACATCATCGGTGAAAATTTCAGCTTTCGAGCTATCGCGGTTCCTAAGATACAGCTTCGTGACGGACAGACAGACAAAACGGATAGCGAAATCTCATAAATAGGGTCCCGTTTTTTACCATTTGGGCACGGAACTCTAAAGAGGCTAAAACCACAATCATAGTTTTGTTCGGACTGCATTTCTATCGATTTTTGTGCGCACGCGTTATTCAGTATCGAAAATAAGTAACAAAAGTTATCTATTTGTACCTACTACTACCTACGTAGTATCTAGAAAGAAAGAAAGAAAAATAGTTTATTCCACTACTCAAACAAAAATATCAATAACAATAACTAAAATATTATAGGTACATCCTTAAATCTAAAAACACTATTTCATTACCGCACACACTGTGGAATAACGGCCGCCTCTCAGCTTAATGCTGTCTGCATGTGATTCATGCAGCCAGCGCTGGTTTTCAGAGGCGTCATCTAAATGCCTGCAAAGCTAATTGTATCAGAAACTGTGTCGCAACAAAAGACTACACTTTCCATAAACCATAGAGATATAATATCGCTCTGTGAACAAAATGTTTCTCTACAAAATTTTCACCTACCCGCTAATTAAACACTTTCACTACTTTATAAGTGCACATTGTACATTTTTCACAGGACTCTTGTTTTCATGTCGTCACGTCGCTTTCGATGCTGACCGCCATTCTTGTTTTTTTTTTAATTATTCATAAAGCTTGTGAACAATTAGACTTTTTTTTTTCTCGATAGTGTGAGAAATTCTGCACTTACAACTTCATTGTATTCTGCCTGAAAATTACTACTCGTAATAAGGTGTGGCGTATTGTATATTTGTATTTTTTATTATTTTAGCTGTAGCAGTACAGTGCCTGACTTCGCTCCGTTTGAATGCGCATAAATAATGTTGTTTGCGCTTTTGTTCCATATCATGCATTGTTACAACCGACCGACAGCAGTATTGTTTTAGCGATATGGGTTCTCGTGATGTCTGAAATTTTGACAGTCGCAATGAAAGTTATTATTACAAGTATTTATATATAAGTACCTACATGAATATAAAATTTTCTTTTGTTTCGTTATATCACATCAACTTTTTTAAAGAATATTTCGCAAACATCCATGTAGGATTATCACACGATAAAAAAAGCATCTTGTGAGGATGACGTGGTGTCCGAAGTTTTTCGCCTACACACAGATGAGAGCTGTGAGCCATGGGTTAAACCCAATACCTACTAATATTATAAATGCGAAAGTAAAGGTCATAGCCCACTTACACGACTCTGCTCCCACCCGGCAAAAATAATATAATTCAAATACAGGCTTTAAATATTGCTCTTTATCTATATATATTTTACCTTGCCATCATCAATTAACAGACAGCTCGCTTTCAGCTAGCTTATCGCCGTCAGACTGCTCAGGAGTTGACGCCTCGCTGGGCGTGCGTTGTAGACTAGCGGTCGGAGCGGTGCCTGCGCGCTCACTGCTAGGAGTCGCCGCACCGGCACCGATCGCGAACTGTGTCTATTGCGAAAAGCGAGAGTGGTCGGCGGGTGGACAGCTGGCCGTCTGCTAGCTGTCGCCGTGTGGACTGCTGGGTGCGTGCTAGCTGTCGCCGCGTCGACTGCGAGCAGTAGTCTTCTTTTAGGGCAGTCTTGGGTGGGAGCTGTGTTGGAGCAGAGCCGTTTAAGTGGGCTATGGCCTTAACTCTGTCGGTCTGTTACTCTTTCACGCCTAAACGGCTGGAGCGACTGAGATGAAATTTGGTATAGGGATAGGTCGAGGCCCTGGGAAGGACATGGGATACTATTTAACCAACTGTGCAAAAGGAGGGTTATGATTTTACGCGATAAACGACTTCTACGCGGTCGAAGCCGCGGGGAACAGCTAGTCTTACTATAACTTTAATTGACAGTAAAAGCCTAGTTATTATTTTACATTCATTACAATATGCGGTCACATAGCGGTATGTACGTTTGTTTATTGTCCATTTTAAATAGCTCTTGTTAGGCTCATCAACTTATCTGTTTACAACTCGGAACATTCATTTGGGTCAAATCGATTAATCAAAACGGTTGATGTGCTAGAATTTTTGTTGTACTGTTTCTCTTAGTTTGTGGCAGTAGAAAAAAGCTATTTAAATCTAATCTTGGTTTTAAGTTCTGCTTGAATTTTTTTGACATTTTTGGGTGGAAGCTAGACTGGTGAACTGACTGATTTCCCGATGATATGAGCGCTGAGTCAATAAACATTTATTTCGCATAATCCTAATACATAGGCACTTGCGACACGTCATTGAATACAAAGCACAGTCATTACCACCAGTTCGGAACGCGGCCCGCTTGAGAAGAACTGGCAAGAAACTCGGCGGGTGAGCTATGCCACGTCCCTTTGTCAGAGGTAAGCCAACTTCATACCTGTCGTGAGCCCTGGAGTTATCATTCCGAGGGCTTACCCGGGACCCCCGGCCTTAGACAGATGGCAAGGTACCGTGTGGTTTAGTCGGTAGAAGCCTGACATTAATGACTGCCTCTGTGGCGCAGTCGGTAGTGATACCGCCTGCGGCGCTGGAGGTCGTGGGTTCGATTCCCACCGGAGACAAATATTTGTGTGACCCATAAATGTTTGTCTCAAGAGTCTGGGTGTTTCTATGTATAATATGTATATTTAAAAAAAAGTATATAAGTATTAATATCCGTGGTCTGATACCCATAATACAAGCAGGTTATTCCTAGCTTACTTTGGGATCAGATAGCGTTGTGTGTAATGTCCGTGAATATTTATTTATTTATTTATTTATTTATTTCGCATAATCCTAATACATAGGCACTTGCGACACGTCAATGAATACAATGCAAATAGTACCACCAGTTCGGAACGCAGCCCGCTTCAGAAGAACTGGCAAGAAACTTGGCGAGTGAGCTATGCCCTATGCCACGTCCCTTAGTCAGAGGTAAGCCAACTTCATACCTGTCGTGAACCCTGGAGTTATCACTCCGAGGACTTACCCGGAACTCCCGGCCTTAGACATATGGCAAGGCACCGAGCGGTTTAGTCGGTAAAAGTCTGGCATTGCATCCATGAGGATTTCCACACCAAAAAGAAGCCACCTTCAGTCTTTGGAGATAGGTATTTGTTTTTCTCTCTCTGTGTAGGTAATACATGGTGGGTATTCCTGGATATTAATGAAGCTTTTTGCTTTGACCTTTTGCGTGACGAAAACATGATGTGGACCTTCATGATGAACAACCACACAGGTGTGATTGCAGTTGCTCCGAAGAGGCTCTGTGAAGGATGATTACTATTCTCATAAAGGTCTTGTTTGAATAGGAATCATTCTTCAGCGCCGTACATAAGCTTATTTATTTATTTATTATACACTTTATTGTACACCATGTAAATATAAATAGGGTACATAGATTCCGTACAAGAGGAAGGTACAATGGGCGGCCTTATCACTAAAAGCGAATTCTACCAGGCAAGGCAACCTTTGAATGGAGAAAATTAGTTTAAGGTAATGAGTGGTAGTTGTTTGGCGTTCACGAACATCCGACGAGGAGATTCCACCAGTAGCTAAGTATTCAAAACAATATTGTGATATTCATTATTCAAACTCACCCTTGTACTTTTCCACTATTAAATTTTACACAACCTGACCGGTTTCGCCTTAGGGCATTCTCAAAGGTTCAAATGCCCTAAGGTGAAACCGGTCATTTTGTGTGAAATTAAGATTAAATAGTGGAAAAGTACAAAGGTGAGTTTGAAGAATGATTTACAACAAGTTCTATAAAGTGCCAACAATCCAGATTATAAATGACTATTGTGATAATAAATAAACACCAAGGAATGCTAGACCTATTAGTATACCTGACTGGTTTCGCCTTAGGGCATTCTCAAAGGTACGAATGCCCTAAGGCGGAACCGGCCAGGTTGTGTAAAAATAAGATTAAATAGTGGAAATGTACAAGTGTGAGTTTGAATAATGAATTACAACAAGTTCCATCAAGTGCCAAAAATCCAGATAAATGACTATTGCGATAATAAACACCAAGGAACGCCAGACCTATTAGTATACGAAAATAGTTAACACTTTTAATCCCAAGGTGTTTAAACTACCTATTATCAAATGTGTACTCAATTGTTGTAATTTATGAGGTCAGATTAACTCTGAAGTTATCTGTTCGTTGACCTGAACTCGGGGGCACCTACCGATAAACTGCTTTGACTTTGTAGTGGTGATTATGAGTTGCAGGACTAATGGCTTTAGTCATCATCATCTTAGATTAGTGACACACCTACTGCCAGACATAGGCTGTCTCCCAAACATCGCCACAATGCTAACGACTAATATTTTTGGTCTCTTTTTTTTATTTACGTGAGGGAAAATCCTCATGGGTTGTTATGCCGGACTCCTACCGACTAAAAAACCGTTTCCCGCTAACAGCCTACGATTGGGAGTCCCGGGTGCTTCAATTGGGAGTCCCAGATGCTTACCCGGGCCTCCCATATTAATCTATAGTAGAGCAGTTTATATTAATGACTAAATTTCAACAGTCTAGCGAGCCGATCTTTGCTGAAATATGCCGAAATCTATCAAATAATATATGATCTTTTATTTGTTTTTGAGCGAAATATTTCAACTACCTATACATATACCTACTTTCGTAGTGAGCTTTCGAAGATATCTTCTAAAGCTCACTACGAAAGTAAATCTCAAAAGCAGATCTCCTAAATCGTCTCAAACAGATACTCCTTTGAATGAGATAAAGAAAATTAAACCGACAAATCTATAATGGCAGAAGGATAAGAAACTCGCTAACTCACGCAATAAACTGAATGAAATATTGATCAAGAGAGATAAAATTTGTGACAAATTACGAAAAATATTTCCACCCCTTATCTGACCTGCATATTTCATAACCGTTATCGCGTTATCAGTATACTTCGGGAGGCGCCTGAGGAATATAAATTAACTGGATGAGAAAGGGCTGCTTCTACTAATTAGGTACTTGCCCTGAATAAACCAATTTATGTACTGATTATTCGAGTAAATCCAGTTCAATGTGGATTTCTAAAATCTGTCCTTTTTTCAGTGTAATACGTAGTTTTTAGGGTTTCCTGGCCATTCTAAAACAAAAAACCGTGAGACGGTCTCTCCCGACTGCCCCTCTGTGAAAGTTCAATCCGATTGACGTTGTCATTTTTGTTTTATTTCAAACTTTGAACAGATGATCCACGTGACCTAGTGACGTAATATAATGCAACAGAGTCACAGACTACAGACACAAGTGTCGTTATAAGCCCTTCTGCAATCTATTTTATAGAGAGGGGCTAAAAGGAATGTCTGATTCTTCAGTCATGTAAAGCAAACAAGAGGACGCTATTCGATGTTTCTGTTGCGACATATTGACTTTGTCTCTGGCTCCAATGAGGCAAAACTGCTTAGGTTTTTCAGCCATGAGTCTTCTATCACAATGTTGCTTGAATTGTTTTCCACATTAAATATGAATATTTGCTTTTCTACGTGCTTATCTCCACAGATGCTATGCTGGACTAGAACTGACTATAACCTCACGATCCCCACCTCTCAACCTCGCGTCGGACTCCCCGAGTAATTCCTCGGAAGGATTCCCGGCAATCTTTGGCTACCACCGTGGCCTCTTCTTATTACTACCCGTTCGCTCTAACTTTGCCGTTGGCGTAGAGGCGTATACCCGAATTTTTAATTACACGAAGTAAATTGACAGTAGCTAATGTCACTTTGTCATAGAAAAAAAGCAACATTGTCTGAAAAAGTGACATTAGTTGCTGTCAATTTACTTCGTCTAATTAAAAATTCGACTTTAGTATATGGAGCCGACTGCCGAGCGGCAAAGTTAGAGCGAACGAGCAGTAATACTCGTGTCCTATCTACCTACGCTGCGGATCCAAGTCTTTGCCCATTAAGCCGACGAACGTGGGCTCTAATCATTCAAAGCCACATGTCCTTATTAAAATGACCTTGAGAGACTAATCTTATTACTTCCTAAAATAAAACTTCCAAAGAGTGACATCATTCGCGTTATTCGTTTAACGTTAAATTGTCAGAATGGGAATTAAATGTTTGTCTTCAGCTTATGTCAACACATGATAGTGGCAGTGGGCTGGCCACATCTGCAGAAGAACCGACGCATGAATCAAAGGAGTTCTAGAAGGTTTTTACAGGGTCGGCAGAGCGAGAGTGGCGCCTCTGGTGTTGCAAACGTTCATAGGCTGCGGTGACCACCGGTCCTTCTGGTGGGCCAAAAAATAAGAAAAGAATAATGGAGACCGCGACTCGGCAAACGTAGGGCGCCGGTAGGACGTCCACCTGCCAGATGGACTTAGTGGATGCTTTTACTATAACAACTTTTTTAATTAAAGGCAATACCTACTTCATTTGAATGACATTGTTCATACAGAAATGCTAAAATCACGACAGGACGGTCAGAGGGTTTTGGACGAGAAGAGCCATTTTGGAGGAATGCGACCACATACACCGTGCCACGAGATTTTATATTAGATACAGATATCATCGCATTATATTACTAGACGCTGATTCAAATGAGAACTGAAAATGGGTCGCCACTATAAGCTTTATTTTTAAATATTCTAATCGAAATGTTTTTGTGAATTTTCTATGTTAATGGTCTCCGGACTAGTTTCGACGAATGTTTAGAAAGACGTTCGTGATTGAATTAGACGATTTATCTATGCCAGGCCATGGCCAGATTTGAAACATCGCACCAGTTCTAGGTAACGCTTTTTGCAAACAATTTGAACAGCCAAACGAATGCAAAGGATTTTAGTAAGTCGCAACTAGTCACAGAGAAGGTGGCCATCCTTCGGTTTACCACTGGTGACAGTGGTGACCGAAATTCATTTGATCATTTGACGTGTGACCGATAAAACATTAGGTCATTCTACTACTGATCGAATGAACGTTTGGTCGAAAAACAGTTGACTAAAGAATATTTTAATAGGGCCTGAATCAAAATGCTAGGTTAGGTTAGGTAGAACTGCGACCACAACGCACGAGCCGAGAGAGCGAAGCGAGCGTGCCGCGGCAGCGGCTGGCTTAAAATATTCTTTAGTTAACTGTTTTTTGACCAAATGTTCATTCGATCCGTAGTAAAAATACCAAGTGTTTGTTCAATAAACTCTTTTGGTCAATTGTTCATTCGAACAGTAGTAGAATGGCCTAATGTTTTATCGGTGACAAGTGGTAAACCCGGTCATCCTTACATTTGCATTCGAGGCGGGCTTAAACGCTTTAAGGTTCGGCAGGGCTTTCCTACCCCGTATCATAGGAAATTAGAAGTTTTTTTGGTCATAATGTGCCATAATGTCGACACGTCAAGCTCGGCGCGGCGGATCCATTTCTATTTCAGCACGCTACGAAATTGCACTAACGAGAAAGTGAATACGTATAAATCAAGTCATTATACTAATTAATTTATACTCCATAGTAGGGAAATGAAAACTTATAATGTAGCAGTATAAGTTATTTTATGTTACGGTCTGTCGGTAAAGCTCATTGAAGTCATTTACTGCGTTGTACCTTGTGCCACAGAGGTGCGAGCAAACTTGGTTAAGTACATAATTTATATTCATAAAAAAAAAATTGCGCTTGCAATAGAATGATTTTAATTGAATTTTCAGTGAAGTATCAAGTTACCGACTTATAAATCTTTCCATACAATCTTCATCACCCCTTGAACCCCCGCCCTAAGAAGTTAATAGAAAATACGATTACCTTTTTCTTATGTGTAGAAATCTTCAAAGATGCCATGAGGGTCTTCTACCAGCTAAACCACGCGGTGCCTTAAAACTATTGGAACTGGAGTGGTTAGTAAGCCCTCGGAAGGATGCCCGTTCTATTCCGAATACTGACCTAAATCTACTCGCCAAATTTCTATAATTATGACGATTATTTATTTACGGTACTAAATTACGGCAACTAACAAGGTGAAATTATAATACAAGAATATTGTACTACTACTGAATAGGCAATTAGGTTAGACATAAATTAGAAAATAATTGGTAATTTCTGAATATTTATTCCATTTCCATAATATTCTCATTTGTATACCTTTGAGTTCTAATAAATGCCTTTAATTTGACGATTATAATTATCTATCTAATCGTAGTGTAAATATCTTCTAATGCCGTCCCTGCTCTCTTTGCCGCATGCCATGGACTTCAATCAATACTATTATCCCATCATGCAGCACGTCGACAGCATGTAGTTTGCATGTCAATCGCTTGCTTCGCCGAGGACTATCGGCCTCCATGACCGGAAGTCTGAGGACGGTGAGAGGGTCGCTCACCGTCTTTACAGAAAGCAGGCCCATGACGGCAGCGTGACGTGAGCAACTCACGCACGCCCCCCCCCCCCCCCCACCTCCCGTTAGAAGCGGGATCACACCCGAAACCCCCCAAAGACGCGGGATAGCACCCGCACCACCCCCTGGGCGAGGCCGCGGCAACGGCCGTAGGTCTGTTGGGAATCCTGGGACATCCTTCCGAGGGCTACCCAGGGCTCTAAACCATAGGCTCATTCCGCTTCTATCTGTCGTTGGAAGCAAACGCGTAAACAAGTTAATTACCTTTTATTGAAAATTCTTTATATTCCATCATAGTAATATCGCACTTAATGCAACCAGTTACAGTGTGTTTTTCTAAACCTGGATTTTGTGTTATAATACGTGTCGAAGTGAGTCGCTGTGGGAGCGAGGGGGCAGGCGTCTGTCATTTTTACCAGTGAGAATCCTTTCTCTCGCTCTCGCACGACTGAGAACGGCTGCTCCGTCCCTGTCTAACGTTGTTATTGAGTGCGCTTGCACTGAGTAGCTATGCAGATCTGCGCTGCGTGCCCGGACACAATTGATTCAAAGGATGACAGCGTGAAATGTGTTCGTTGCAGTAAATATTACCATCAACTATGCATAAATGCTATAGACGATGCGCAGTTGTTTACACCCGAGTATAAGAGTAATTGGCAGTGCCCATTATGCAGCCGCAAACAACGTAAAGGCGATAACACCGAAACTCAGGTGCGACCTTCGACGCCTACGAACCTGGCCGACATAACCTTCAACATAACCCGTCGCAAAATCATGCAGAAACCTGGCGATGCGACTTCATATGCCCCGTCCCCGTCCGATGACTCGAGGAATTATGTTGCTCGCTCTGAAATGGTGGAGTTTTTACGCGGCGAGGTGCGTAGTGTTATGCAGGAATGTATGTCGGAGTTTAAAACACATTTAAATGCTCAGCTACGTCATCTCTCTGACACTGTAAATGAATTCAAGTCGTCATTGAGTTTCCTGAGTGAGCAATTCGATGAATTAAATAAGGAGGTGAAGACAAATAACTTAGAATTTATTAACCTAAAAAAAGAAAACGAATCATTGCGCTCTGAAGTAGTTGTTTTGTCTAACCGCCTTAATCAGATGGACCAGCTCACCCGAACTACTAATTTGGAATTACAGTGTATTCCTGAGCGCTCTTCGGAGAATGTAATATCGATAGTCAAGCAGGTAGGTGCTGCAGTTAAGTATAAAATTCAAGATAGTGACATCGCGTATTGTTCACGCGTGGCTAAATTGAACCCTGGTAGTACACGACCCCGCTCAATATTAGTGAAATTTACTACACCTCGAACCCGTGACTCATATCTGGCAGCCGTAATACAGTTCAATAAAACAAATCCCGATAGCAAATTAAATACCAGTGTCCTCGGAATGGGAGGGAATACCATTTCCCCTATTTATGTGGTTGAAAACCTATCAGCAGAGAACAGGAACCTCCACGCTGCAGCCCGATTACGTGCGAAGGAATGCCACTACAAATTTGTTTGGGTACGTAACGGCCGCATATACATGCGTAAGACGGAGAACTCGGAAGCTATATATGTTCGTAACTCTGAGATCCTCAAGAAGCTCAATTAACTTTTATTTTAGGTAGTTATATTTTCTTCTTACTTGTGCCTTATCACTGTATTATTAGCATTCGCTTCGGAAATTAGTGTATACTTTCAGAATGTCAGAGGACTACGTACTAAACTTATTAACATCTCTAACAACATAGCCGCATGCCAATATGATATAGTGATACTCTGTGAGACATGGTTTGATGACAGCATCTATGACTATGAATTGTTTCATGATAACTATACAGTATATCGCCGGGATCGAAGTACCAGTCCTTATCAGCAGAACAAAGAAGATGGTGGAGGGGTGGTGATCGCCGTATCCAAGGCAATTTGCTCAGCTAGGTTATCACACTGTGAAAGCATGTGCGAAGATTTGTGGGTCTCAATTACCATTATATTAAATAACAAGCCAAAGAGTATTGTTCTTTGCGGCGCTTACCTCCCCTCTCCGTTACAAAATGTGCAGTTGCAGCACTTTATGAATAATGTTAATCGTGTTTTGGAATCATATACAGATGTACTTATTGTGGGTGATTTTAACTTAAGGAAAATACAATGGGTTCCAGAATCGTCTGGTACCGCCCTTTATGGCACCTTACATGAGGGTTGCACTATGTCACAGTCATTTTTGGATTTTATAACTTTAAACAACCTAAAGCAGTACAATAATGTAACAAACGATAAAAATAGAAGCCTTTGTTTGGCCTTGTCTAATATGGATTGTATTCTTAACTTACAAAGCACATTACCTTTAAGTACAAAAGACTCTCACCACCCTCCTTTTGAATTTTGTTTATCATTACCAAAGCCCCCTGCTAAATTAATAAAAAACCAAATTTCGAAACCAAACTATCACAGAGCTGATTATGATAGTATCATCAATCATTTTAATCAAATCACTTGGAGCCAGGAGTTACCATGTTGCATGTCTGTAGATGATATGGTTCGACATTTCTATAGTCTAGTTAATGCAGCTATTAAACAATTTGTTCCCATAAGGAAACCTATTTCAAATAAATACCCCATTTGGTTTACACCGGAATTAAAAAAAATGTTAAAAGAAAAGAACAAATACCGGATTCGATTTAACAAATATAAAAACCCTTTAGACAATTTATCCTTTCAATTATTAAAAAAGAGATGTCTAACACTTACTACTCAATGCTACAATAATTTATATCTCAAATATTGAATCAATGATAATATCCGACCCCAAATACTTCTGGACGTTTCTTAAACAGAAACGCCGTAATAGTAGCTCATATCCAACCTCTATGCAACATGAGGGAAATACTGCAAACCATGGTACTGACATATGCAACGCGCTCGCTTCTTATTTCTCTTCTGTTTATGGTGGTACTATGCCCGCTGCGGATGGCGAAGACAACATCACTGCCGCCTACTCACAAGAATCTTCTAACGTACTTGCATCGGTCTCTTTCTCAATCGTGCGCGTTGAAACTTCACTGAAGAGACTAAAAAAGCACAAGGGAGCTGGAGCTGATGGAATCCCCTCCTTATTTGTACATAACTGTGCAAAAGTACTAGCTCCTCCATTAACAATAATTTTCAATAAATCCTTGGCGAGCGGCATCTTTCCGTCTGCGTGGAAGGAGGCACTTGTTGTACCGATACATAAATCTGGAGATACAACATTAGCTGAGAACTATAGACCGATCTCGATATTACCTGTTTTTGGAAAGGTTTTTGAATCGTTAATATGTCCTCTGATTTCATCCGTGGCAAAGCACTACTTATCACCGTACCAACATGGCTTTGTAAAATCTCGCTCCACTTCTACTAACCTGGTCTCTTTTGTCTCTGATCTTGCTGAGTGTATTGATAACCGGACGCCTGTTGATGTCGTTTATACCGACTTCAGTAAGGCATTCGATAAAGTTAATCATTGTATCCTCGTCGAGAAGCTTAGCAGATTTGGTATTGCCGGAAGCCTACTGAACTGGTGCGCTTCTTATTTAGCCAATCGTAAATCTAGCGTTGTCTGCGAGGGCTACATTTCCGCTCCTTTTTCGACCCCCACTGGTGTCCCACAAGGCTCTCATCTTGGTCCAGTTTTTTTAACATTTTCATCAATGATATCACCTCCTGCTTTATACACTCAAAAATATATATGTACGCCGATGATTTGAAAGTCTCTAAACCAATTTCCTCACTTAATGACCCCAAACTTTTACAGGACGACTTAAACAGACTTTCCCAATGGTGTACTAAGAACTACATGAACTTAAACATTAATAAATGTCATTATATTCAATTCACAAGGAACACATGTCCCCCTAGGAATACCTACACTATAAATGACATACCACTCAATGAAGTAGATAACATCCACGACTTGGGGGTGTTACTGGATAAGAAATTGAGTTTTATTCCTCACATTAAGAATGTTACTACAAAAGGTTTCAGGATTTTAGGATTTGTACTTAGAAATTGTAAGAACTTTAAGAAACAATCAACAAAGATTACCTTATTTAGTACATTGGTCAGATCGAGGCTTGAATACTGTAGTCAGGTTTGGTCTCCGCATTACGAGGTCCACATTAATGCACTTGAACGAGTTCAGAAGCGTTTCTTATACCATCTAACTCACCACCATCATAACGCTAAAACTCTGGCCTCATACAATAAACGGTTAAAGCATTTCAATCTGCATAGTCTCAAGGATCGAAGAAAACTATTAGATCTAATGTTTCTGTACAAGGTGGCGAGGGGAGTCCATGATTGCCCGTCTCTTCTTGAAAATATTACATTTAGTACCCCCAAGAAACTTCCGCGTAAATCACGATTCCGTTTATTTGTTCCCAAAAAAGCAAGAAGCAATCTAGGACTCCATTTGCCTATGAACCGCCTCCAACACACATACAACAGTGTTTCGAAGGGGCGCGCTTTGGATATCTTTGGACAATCCTTGGCTAAATTTAGATTCTTGATTTTAAACCCATCCCACAACTACTAGTTTTTTTCTCTTTTTTCTCTCTCATGCTCATAATTATATTATAGCTACTCATATTGGTCTCAGTGATCTTAATTTCCAAAATTTAGGTTTCTATGAGGTACAGATAATTATTATGTAATTACTTTAATCAGTGTATTCTTGCTTCTCAATGCATGCCGTGGCAGCTTGTAATTGAGGTAGCACCAAACAAATGTAAATTAGACTTAAGGTAAAAATGTAATGTGCTGGTGTATACCTTGTAAGCTGCTCTTAATAAATAAATAAATAAATAAATAAATAAATAGGCTGTTGGGCGTTACGTGAGGTTTTTTAGTCGGTAGGAGTCCGGCATAACATCCATCAGGATTCTTCCTCACGTAAAAAAAAATGTCAATCGCTCAACACAACTAAACAATCATAAAGGCATGACAGCACGTAAACGTGCATTACGTACTGTGTCATGCATGATGGTGTAGAGACCACACACATTATCTTTCTAAAAGAATTATCACAACTATGAGGTCCAAAATACACATTTACTCCACCTAAGCTAACAGAGTACAAAAGGGTACCCTCAGGGTACTTTGTTAGTTGGTCTACTGTCTATCTACACAAAGTTTAATTAAATACCTCAATGCAATCATCCTGTGAGTGAAACTCGACTGCTGTAGGTGAATTGTCCTTTGAAGAGGCGTGGGTACTTCAAAAACATTTAGAGACATCACAATGAAGTAGAAATGTTTTTGACCTATATTTCGAAGTAATGAAGGAGTTTCAAGAAGAAAAATCCGAACCAGAGCGATTCAAATGGACCATCGAAGGCTCCGTACACATTTTTCACATACAAAATAGTTAGTTCAGGACGTTCAGTTATATCGAGTTTTCAAATTTTCCCCTATAGCACAGATTACTAAATAGTTACTACGCTAAAGATAGTATGGTAGTAGTAATACGTACCTACTTGCCAAAGCTCATGGTTTTAAGTTTACGGTAGTACCCTATAAAATTTGATTATCTTGAGTATTTCGGCCCCTATAACTGAGTATGTGGTTTTAATTCAAATCGATATTTCCACGCGTTCTAGAGATAAAGGTCTTGATGACGGACTGACAATAAAGTGATCCTATAAGGATTCCAATTTTGCTTTTGAAGTACTGAACCCAAAAACTGAAGTCAGGTAAAACCTCTCGAAAACTCCTAATAACCTCATCTCTAGGTAGTCATAATAACATCGAGAAAGTTCGAAAAGCTTTGATCAAAACTCTGAACCAATATTCGCCTGTGAGTTTGTGACAGTAATGCTTTGAAGTTGTGTAAAGAACAGTAGATTTTATCAGCGTGTGTCAAACTGTTGCAATTGAAACTGGGGTTTATGGGCCAAGTTGGGGCATATTTTCACGCTAGATCGTGCAAGGGTAGGGTTGGCTGGAGCGGTGTTATACAAGTTTGGTTTGGTGTGCTGATAATAATGTATTTAAATATAATTTTTTTAGGGAAACACGTGTGCGGGCAGGTCGTTCCATGTTTTATAGTTCGACAGAGGAACGATCTTTTGAAACGCTCAGTTCTGGCGAGGATTCTCTCCACTGAGTATGAGTGGCATCTCTGCCCGGCACGCTTTGTCCGGGATCGGAAAGGAGAGGGTGGGATCAGGTTGAAGAGCTCTTCAGAACATTCGCCGTGATACATTCGATAGAAGGCAGCCAAGGACGCTATGGTTCTTCGCTGCGCCAACGGTTCGAGGCCTCCCGTCACCTCAGGACTACCAATTATTCGGATAGCACGTCTCTGCATAGCGTCAAGCACGTCTAGTAAATACCTTGCGGAGTCATCCCAAAAGTGAGAACAGTATTCGACGCAGGGACGAATTTGCGTCTTGTACAGTAAACATCTCTGATGTGGCGTGAAATACCGTCTCACCTTATTTAAGACTCCTAGTTTCCGCGAGGCCAGCCTAATACAACTCGCTATGTAGTTTTTGTGATGGAGTTCACGCCGGACGTCTATACCGAGGATCTCCAGGTTGTCCTTTAGTGGAACCGTAATGCTCTGAAGAGAGGGTAGGGGCATAAGTGTAAATACTAATTTTACACGTATGGTAGGGGTAGGGATGGGGACTTGATATGACTATGACTATGACGCCCAGCGGCCTGATTCTCGATTACACGAATTAAATGCGTGGCCGGAATTATAAGCGAAAATATCTTTTGAATCATATTTTGCTGTTTCTAAATAGTAAATGAGATAGATGAAATTCACATCGCCGTCGTATGATCGAAATCCGCGCCGCTGGTCCTCCTATAGTGATCTCCTACAAAATTCAATCGCAGTGACTCTCCAATAATACCATTATTAAAGATACCTCATTTTTTTTATCGTTATTTAGGAAAATCCCACATGGATGCTATGCTGGACTCTTACCGACTAAAAAACTCACGTTCCCTACCTTCTGCCTACGGTTGGGAGCCCCGGGTAAGCCCTCGGAAGGATATTCCCTGGATCAAAGTTGTCCCCGGCTCTTGAGCAACCTCCATTCTCACCCTTGACGTTTTTCAAAGAGCATTATTATTTATTGTACAAATTTATTTCTAGCTTAAACATACTGACCTATATAAGTACATACTTATCCTATAAACTGTCAACCTAATTTTAAAATATTTATTCAACCAATTGCAGTAAAGGAACAAAATAAGTAAAACAGTTTTAAAATAGTTACGAGTTTCGCTCAACTTATTAATAACGCCTCTGACGGCACTTTTAGTTTAAAAATTATTATACTGAGTAGCAGTGAATGTTTCAGTTTGAAACGAACTAACCTAGTTACGATCAAAAAGTTTGAACGAACTACTCAATTAGGTATGATGAAAATGCAAATAGCATGACACAACTTTCTGTTTTACTATGATGAGCGCAAGGCCGTCTTTATGAGAAGCGTTTATCGGAAATGTGAAGTTTTTCAGCATAAAAGTAGTCTACTCTATGGCATTCTACAAGACTAAAACTATTTCTATTAAAAAATCAATTCATTTCTTTTTTGGGACGTCCTTAATCTAATAGCACAGCCTACAGATCATAGGTAGATTTTCATTTTATTACTGTGCTAATAGATTGACAATAATGTTCAACAACTCTAAATTTACCACTACTCTCTCTGTGATACAAATAGTCTTAAAATTAACAATTATTTCGTTCCCACTGATTCCCAAAGCGACAAGGGCCATAAATCATACCTTGCCCAAAGGATCAAAACACTCCATCTTGCGATCTGGGCTAATGTATCATAACTTATGGTCGGTCCTTACACGTTACAATCAATGGAATACTCGTATAGGTAATTTATTATTGGGATATTCCAAAATATTTTGCTCGCTCCTATATTTGCCGCTTTCCTAATGTACTGTTTATTATTGTTAATTTCATGTGGAAATTCCGGTGCTATGCGTTTGGGGGGCTTGCGTGAATCCCCCACGTCACGCAGTCGTCTAGGGCCTGCTTCTGTAAGGACGGTGAGCAGCCCCCTCACCGTCCTCAGGCCCATGGACATGGAGGCCGATAGTCTTGGACGAAGACACGTCTGCGTCGCCCACGCCGCAGACTGCTGAATTAGGGTGGGATAGTATGTTCTCTCCTGCTACCTCCCCGCCGTCTCTTTCACGGCATGACCTGCTCACAGAAAGAGGCAGCTGAGTCCCACTTACTCCCGCTGGAAATCATGGCTCGCAGCGCTGTGCAATGTGAGCTATGTGTCTGGCGCTCGGCCGTGGTTTTCCGGTGTATTCGCCACGGATACTTATCGAAGCTCCCGTGCCCGGTTAGCATCTGTGACAACCGGTAGGAGAGAGTGCCGAGGCTCCTCTACCGCCACTCGTCCATGACCGGTCTGACGGCCGCAATTGTGGCGAATCCACCACACCACGTGGAGCTGGAACTGGCCTATGGCCCCGCTCCAGCGCCTACACGGTGCCCTACCAGCTACCATCTGCCTACGGTCAGGAGTCCCGGGAGCGCCAGCAGAAGTATTACATACTACACTCCCGAATTCCTCTTGCAAATTCATAAGCCTACTCGAATGACAAAAGTTTGCAAACAAAAATACACAATCCAGCTGCTTTATGCGCTATCGGTTCACAGCTCGTTACTCTCGTGACATATTGCCAGCGCTACATCGCTTAAGAGCCTACCAGACGCCAAGTTGTTAAAAGCAGATAGCAGATATACATTTTAGCGTGCAAGAAAGAGAGAGATGCGATCGGTTTTTGTGCGCTTATAACAAAATAAAATAAATTATAAAAAAAACTATAACCAATATGAATAAAATGCTCTAGTGCAAATGAAGATTTTACAATTGTCTTTCTTATAAATATTTTATATTATAAAAACAACTAATAACATACGAGATCCAGCTTAAAATTTAACGAAATCGAGGTATTTTCAACACAAACATTTATCGAGGATTTCATCAGCAATCGTGTATCGAGCCTAGAGCGTTTTTAGTTCTTGAACTAAAGTTGTCTGTGATCAAATTTTAATTCAGTAGACCTCTCGATACCTGAGATCTAGATCAAGATCAACTATTTGGCGTCATATGGACTCTTAAAGTTTAGATTGGCATAACTCCAACGTCCTCGAGATTCAAGCGCCAATTCTGAACGGAGGGGCCATTATTTTTAGTGTGAAGTTCAATAACACTGTCACTTTTTTTTTAATATGAGTGTAGTGTGAAATGCTCTGCATCCGGGGCCTACTGTTCGGTTTAATCGATTTTTAACAAAAACTATATCGATATTGTTGACACAGTACTTACAAATCGATTGCCTTTTTAGCACTATTAATAAGTGGAAGCTTGTAATCGGCAAATATCCTCAATATAATAGTAACTTCAACCTATGTTATTAGTCTGTTAACATCTAATAACCGATGTTATTAGCTTTCTGCAAAACCAAAAATAAAATAAAATACTTATGACCTGAACTTCAATTTAGAAATATTACTTATTTTTTGTGTCGTTGTCGATGGACTTTTGCGTCACCGACATGCTGTTTTCAGTCCTGTTGTCCCCATGACTGTCTTTATTTTTTATTATTACATGAATTAATTTGTTTCTTTTCTTTTGTTAACAGGTAAAGTACACAGAGATGTCAAAGTTCAACAAAGATTACCTTATTTAGTACATTGGTCAGATCGAGGCTTGAATACTGTAGTCAGGTTTGGTCTCCGCATTACGAGGTCCACATTAATGCACTTGAACGAGTTCAGAAGCGTTTCTTATACCATCTAACTCACCACCATCATAACGCTAAAACTCTGGCCTCATACAATAAACGGTTAAAGCATTTCAATCTGCATAGTCTCAAGGATCGAAGAAAACTATTAGATCTAATGTTTCTGTACAAGGTGGCGAGGGGAGTCCATGATTGCCCGTCTCTTCTTGAAAATATTACATTTAGTACCCCCAAGAAACTTCCGCGTAAATCACGATTCCGTTTATTTGTTCCCAAAAAAGCAAGAAGCAATCTAGGACTCCATTTGCCTATGAACCGCCTCCAACACACATACAACAGTGTTTCGAAGGGGCGCGCTTTGGATATCTTTGGACAATCCTTGGCTAAATTTAGATTCTTGATTTTAAACCCATCCCACAACTACTAGTTTTTTTCTCTTTTTTCTCTCTCATGCTCATAATTATATTATAGCTACTCATATTGGTCTCAGAGATCTTAATTTCCAAAATTTAGGTTTCTATGAGGTACAGATAATTATTATGTAATTACTTTAATCAGTGTATTCTTGCTTCTCAATGCATGCCGTGGCAGCTTGTAATTGAGGTAGCACCAAACAAATGTAAATTAGACTTAAGGTAAAAATGTAATGTGCTGGTGTATACCTTGTAAGCTGCTCTTAATAAATAAATAAATAAATAAATAAATAAATAGGCTGTTGGGCGTTACGTGAGGTTTTTTAGTCGGTAGGAGTCCGGCATAACATCCATCAGGATTCTTCCTCACGTAAAAAAAAATGTCAATCGCTCAACACAACTAAACAATCATAAAGGCATGACAGCACGTAAACGTGCATTACGTACTGTGTCATGCATGATGGTGTAGAGACCACACACATTATCTTTCTAAAAGAATTATCACAACTATGAGGTCCAAAATACACATTTACTCCACCTAAGCTAACAGAGTACAAAAGGGTACCCTCAGGGTACTTTGTTAGTTGGTCTACTGTCTATCTACACAAAGTTTAATTAAATACCTCAATGCAATCATCCTGTGAGTGAAACTCGACTGCTGTAGGTGAATTGTCCTTTGAAGAGGCGTGGGTACTTCAAAAACATTTAGAGACATCACAATGAAGTAGAAATGTTTTTGACCTATATTTCGAAGTAATGAAGGAGTTTCAAGAAGAAAAATCCGAACCAGAGCGATTCAAATGGACCATCGAAGGCTCCGTACACATTTTTCACATACAAAATAGTTAGTTCAGGACGTTCAGTTATATCGAGTTTTCAAATTTTCCCCTATAGCACAGATTACTAAATAGTTACTACGCTAAAGATAGTATGGTAGTAGTAATACGTACCTACTTGCCAAAGCTCATGGTTTTAAGTTTACGGTAGTACCCTATAAAATTTGATTATCTTGAGTATTTCGGCCCCTATAACTGAGTATGTGGTTTTAATTCAAATCGATATTTCCACGCGTTCTAGAGATAAAGGTCTTGATGACGGACTGACAATAAAGTGATCCTATAAGGATTCCAATTTTGCTTTTGAAGTACTGAACCCAAAAACTGAAGTCAGGTAAAACCTCTCGAAAACTCCTAATAACCTCATCTCTAGGTAGTCATAATAACATCGAGAAAGTTCGAAAAGCTTTGATCAAAACTCTGAACCAATATTCGCCTGTGAGTTTGTGACAGTAATGCTTTGAAGTTGTGTAAAGAACAGTAGATTTTATCAGCGTGTGTCAAACTGTTGCAATTGAAACTGGGGTTTATGGGCCAAGTTGGGGCATATTTTCACGCTAGATCGTGCAAGGG
The DNA here is from genome assembly GCA_933228765.1 of Miltochrista miniata. Taxonomy (NCBI): domain Eukaryota; kingdom Metazoa; phylum Arthropoda; class Insecta; order Lepidoptera; family Erebidae; genus Miltochrista; species Miltochrista miniata. The sequence goes on along the minus strand of OW121758.1, from coordinate 35,094,871 downwards.
TAGGGTTGGCTGGAGCGGTGTTATACAAGTTTGGTTTGGTGTGCTGATAATAATGTATTTAAATATAATTTTTTTAGGGAAACACGTGTGCGGGCAGGTCGTTCCATGTTTTATAGTTCGACAGAGGAACGATCTTTTGAAACGCTCAGTTCTGGCGAGGATTCTCTCCACTGAGTATGAGTGGCATCTCTGCCCGGCACGCTTTGTCCGGGATCGGAAAGGAGAGGGTGGGATCAGGTTGAAGAGCTCTTCAGAACATTCGCCGTGATACATTCGATAGAAGGCAGCCAAGGACGCTATGGTTCTTCGCTGCGCCAACGGTTCGAGGCCTCCCGTCACCTCAGGACTACCAATTATTCGGATAGCACGTCTCTGCATAGCGTCAAGCACGTCTAGTAAATACCTTGCGGAGTCATCCCAAAAGTGAGAACAGTATTCGACGCAGGGACGAATTTGCGTCTTGTACAGTAAACATCTCTGATGTGGCGTGAAATACCGTCTCACCTTATTTAAGACTCCTAGTTTCCGCGAGGCCAGCCTAATACAACTCGCTATGTAGTTTTTGTGATGGAGTTCACGCCGGACGTCTATACCGAGGATCTCCAGGTTGTCCTTTAGTGGAACCGTAATGCTCTGAAGAGAGGGTAGGGGCATAAGTGTAAATACTAATTTTACACGTATGGTAGGGGTAGGGATGGGGACTTGATATGACTATGACTATGACGCCCAGCGGCCTGATTCTCGATTACACGAATTAAATGCGTGGCCGGAATTATAAGCGAAAATATCTTTTGAATCATATTTTGCTGTTTCTAAATAGTAAATGAGATAGATGAAATTCACATCGCCGTCGTATGATCGAAATCCGCGCCGCTGGTCCTCCTATAGTGATCTCCTACAAAATTCAATCGCAGTGACTCTCCAATAATACCATTATTAAAGATACCTCATTTTTTTTATCGTTATTTAGGAAAATCCCACATGGATGCTATGCTGGACTCTTACCGACTAAAAAACTCACGTTCCCTACCTTCTGCCTACGGTTGGGAGCCCCGGGTAAGCCCTCGGAAGGATATTCCCTGGATCAAAGTTGTCCCCGGCTCTTGAGCAACCTCCATTCTCACCCTTGACGTTTTTCAAAGAGCATTATTATTTATTGTACAAATTTATTTCTAGCTTAAACATACTGACCTATATAAGTACATACTTATCCTATAAACTGTCAACCTAATTTTAAAATATTTATTCAACCAATTGCAGTAAAGGAACAAAATAAGTAAAACAGTTTTAAAATAGTTACGAGTTTCGCTCAACTTATTAATAACGCCTCTGACGGCACTTTTAGTTTAAAAATTATTATACTGAGTAGCAGTGAATGTTTCAGTTTGAAACGAACTAACCTAGTTACGATCAAAAAGTTTGAACGAACTACTCAATTAGGTATGATGAAAATGCAAATAGCATGACACAACTTTCTGTTTTACTATGATGAGCGCAAGGCCGTCTTTATGAGAAGCGTTTATCGGAAATGTGAAGTTTTTCAGCATAAAAGTAGTCTACTCTATGGCATTCTACAAGACTAAAACTATTTCTATTAAAAAATCAATTCATTTCTTTTTTGGGACGTCCTTAATCTAATAGCACAGCCTACAGATCATAGGTAGATTTTCATTTTATTACTGTGCTAATAGATTGACAATAATGTTCAACAACTCTAAATTTACCACTACTCTCTCTGTGATACAAATAGTCTTAAAATTAACAATTATTTCGTTCCCACTGATTCCCAAAGCGACAAGGGCCATAAATCATACCTTGCCCAAAGGATCAAAACACTCCATCTTGCGATCTGGGCTAATGTATCATAACTTATGGTCGGTCCTTACACGTTACAATCAATGGAATACTCGTATAGGTAATTTATTATTGGGATATTCCAAAATATTTTGCTCGCTCCTATATTTGCCGCTTTCCTAATGTACTGTTTATTATTGTTAATTTCATGTGGAAATTCCGGTGCTATGCGTTTGGGGGGCTTGCGTGAATCCCCCACGTCACGCAGTCGTCTAGGGCCTGCTTCTGTAAGGACGGTGAGCAGCCCCCTCACCGTCCTCAGGCCCATGGACATGGAGGCCGATAGTCTTGGACGAAGACACGTCTGCGTCGCCCACGCCGCAGACTGCTGAATTAGGGTGGGATAGTATGTTCTCTCCTGCTACCTCCCCGCCGTCTCTTTCACGGCATGACCTGCTCACAGAAAGAGGCAGCTGAGTCCCACTTACTCCCGCTGGAAATCATGGCTCGCAGCGCTGTGCAATGTGAGCTATGTGTCTGGCGCTCGGCCGTGGTTTTCCGGTGTATTCGCCACGGATACTTATCGAAGCTCCCGTGCCCGGTTAGCATCTGTGACAACCGGTAGGAGAGAGTGCCGAGGCTCCTCTACCGCCACTCGTCCATGACCGGTCTGACGGCCGCAATTGTGGCGAATCCACCACACCACGTGGAGCTGGAACTGGCCTATGGCCCCGCTCCAGCGCCTACACGGTGCCCTACCAGCTACCATCTGCCTACGGTCAGGAGTCCCGGGAGCGCCAGCAGAAGTATTACATACTACATTCCCGAATTCCTCTTGCAAATTCATAAGCCTACTCGAATGACAAAAGTTTGCAAACAAAAATACACAATCCAGCTGCTTTATGCGCTATCGGTTCACAGCTCGTTACTCTCGTGACATATTGCCAGCGCTACATCGCTTAAGAGCCTACCAGACGCCAAGTTGTTAAAAGCAGATAGCAGATATACATTTTAGCGTGCAAGAAAGAGAGAGATGCGATCGGTTTTTGTGCGCTTATAACAAAATAAAATAAATTATAAAAAAAACTATAACCAATATGAATAAAATGCTCTAGTGCAAATGAAGATTTTACAATTGTCTTTCTTATAAATATTTTATATTATAAAAACAACTAATAACATACGAGATCCAGCTTAAAATTTAACGAAATCGAGGTATTTTCAACACAAACATTTATCGAGGATTTCATCAGCAATCGTGTATCGAGCCTAGAGCGTTTTTAGTTCTTGAACTAAAGTTGTCTGTGATCAAATTTTAATTCAGTAGACCTCTCGATACCTGAGATCTAGATCAAGATCAACTATTTGGCGTCATATGGACTCTTAAAGTTTAGATTGGCATAACTCCAACGTCCTCGAGATTCAAGCGCCAATTCTGAACGGAGGGGCCATTATTTTTAGTGTGAAGTTCAATAACACTGTCACTTTTTTTTTAATATGAGTGTAGTGTGAAATGCTCTGCATCCGGGGCCTACTGTTCGGTTTAATCGATTTTTAACAAAAACTATATCGATATTGTTGACACAGTACTTACAAATCGATTGCCTTTTTAGCACTATTAATAAGTGGAAGCTTGTAATCGGCAAATATCCTCAATATAATAGTAACTTCAACCTATGTTATTAGTCTGTTAACATCTAATAACCGATGTTATTAGCTTTCTGCAAAACCAAAAATAAAATAAAATACGTATGACCTGAACTTCAATTTAGAAATATTACTTATTTTTTGTGTCGTTGTCGATGGACTTTTGCGTCACCGACATGCTGTTTTCAGTCCTGTTGTCCCCATGACTGTCTTTATTTTTTATTATTACATGAATTAATTTGTTTCTTTTCTTTTGTTAACAGGTAAAGTACACAGAGATGTCAAAGTATTCGCCACCAAGTAAGCAGCCTTGCGACTTGAAAACATAAATTTTAATAACTTCAGGTAAAATACCTCTTAAGTCTTGGCTCTAACTGACTTGAATGTTTTGTAGTTGTTCTTCAAGCCTAGATAATACATTTACTAACTGATGTAGACCGTAGGGTGCGCGCTCACGTCTGAATGGGATACCAATTTTTAACACGCTTTTATTAGCTTCACTTGTAACTATGTATGTGAGAAAATCTTGGAATGTTAATTTGACCCACTTCCCGTCCTTCGATCAGGCTGAAATTTTGCACACGCTCTGAGTTCTGATGACAATACATGACTAGCTAAAAAACGTCATTACTAATCCAATATGGCGGCCTCCCCAAAATGGTGGACTGGCTGTTTGAAATCCACCCTCATGATATGGGTATCGAATGAAAGGGTTTGCTGTCAGGAATACGAAAAAAATAGTCACGTGACTTAAATCCAAGATGGCGGACAGGCTATTTGAAATGCACCTCCATGATATGGGTATCAAATGAAAGGGTTGGAAGCGTGTTTTTTAGTTTTTTAAACTATTTTACAATTATTATTATAGGGAAAAAAACACATAGGTACTTATTGCTATAGTAGGTATTCGTACGATGTACATGTTCTACAAAAATGTGGACTAATATAAATCCCTACTAATATTATAAATGCGAATGTAACTCTGTCTGTCTGTCACGCTTTCACGCCTAAACCGCTGAAGCGATTTAGATAAAATTGCGCATAGAGATAGTTTGAGTCCCTACAAATAACATAGACTACTTTTTAACCGACTACGCAAAAAGAGGGCTATGATTTTACGCGATCACGATTTCTACGTGGACTTAGCCGCGGGGAACAGCTAGTCCTAAATACACAAGATAGATCACACGTGGTCGCACACCATAATGATAGACACTGCCGCTTTTGAACAACGCTTGTCTTGTTATTATCGGGATTACCTATATTTAGTAATTTATGTATACACACAAATTACTGTAATTATTTATACACTCATATAATTACGAGTTCTAATTACACGTATACCTACCTGATTATAATTACTTATTCTAATTACCTACTACGATGCAAGGAGAAACCTTTAGAAACTTCGATTAAAGGTGAGATCTAATTAATTACCAACGCGATATTATTTCTTTTTAACTTTCAGATGATGGTTGAAAAATCGAATCGATTTAAAGATGTAACTACCTAAGTCACAGACTAAATAAAAGTACTACGTACCTAAGTATGAACTATAATTATATCGCCGTATTCCAGTATACAGTAGTAAGTGGTACTAATCTCCAATTCTATTATGAAAATACTGGGAATTTTTTGTCCCTGTAGGCACAAATTAAAAGATAGTACAGATGGAAACCTACATACTAATAAGAGGCTACGCACACATAGACAACTCATTCACTGACACTACGCACCTTAGATCAAGAATAACTAGATGTAATATCGACGCGAGAAATCCGGCACCTATAGAAGACGGCTCACTACTGACGGCTCACTACATCCTTGTTTGAACTGGCGACAATGGGCCGACATTGAATAATACAAACGTATGGAACAAAACGACTTAACTGATAAATCAGTGGCATGGTATTTTTTGCTTACACACATTTTACGTTAAATGTGATACAGTCTTGAATTATTGATTTACGATTGCTAATAAATAGAATATACGTTTAACTACGTATCGACTTGGGACACTTTTTAACTTTCATTTTGTTCGCGACCCGTAATCTAGTTGTTATTCTTGATCTAAGCTACGCACACATAGACAACTCATTCACAGACGAGGTCAGGCGCTGCTCAACCGACTTTTCGATACTGATTTGTGCGCGAGTGTGTGTAGCAGAGGGTAGGTATGAAAAAAAATCATACATGAGTTTTCCATCTGTACTATTTATAATTTGTGGTCTATGTGTGCGTAGCCTTAGCGAATTAAGTATGTAGGTTTCCATCAGTACTATCACTAATTTGTGGTAATTATCTCCTCGAAAACATATTTTATCGATAACCGAAATTCACCCTAGCGAAGTCGCGTTCCCTTTAAATTGTTCAGTTAATGTACTTCGTCCATCAAATTAATTATTAATTCGAAGTCCCTAGAGTCTAGAGTGACCAAAACAAACCTAAAACACAGTCGTTACTTTCTATGATAAAACATACATTATCAGAAACACATTAGCCGTAGAGCTTGTAGATACAAACATTGATTCTACCTAATGTTTTATAAATAACCCATGTCACACCCACGGCCAGGTAATTACCACCTCATCCCCCCGGCTTTCCTTGTATTGTACGTGACTATCCACGTGCCGACAGATTTAGCACTAATTATTATTCATGCTTCAGTGCCCCCAAGGGGTAGGCAGGTAGGCTTGGTGTCGGTCTGCATATATAAAGAACTTGTGGATGCTCGCGGCATCACCCACCCTAATGATATCATTGATCCCATCTTGTTGCTCCCTTTTATTCCAATTGGATCAGTATGTCAGACTCAAACTGAGTGCCGTACGTTACTCCTTCCCGGCTGTTTGTAGCCAGGGAACCTGGTGTACCCTCGAAAGGAAATCTCAAGGAAACTGACCAGCCTTGGTCATGAACCCCAGTCACAGCACATACAGTGGTGGCACTCACTATTCTCTACCATTAATGAAGTTATCGGTCGACTCAATAATTTAAGGCTTTCGTATTCGACTTTGACAAATCCTAAGGCAATTCGAAGGATTGTAGCGTACGCTTTTGCAGGATTTCATTCGATTCTAATACATTATATTACTGTTATAAAATCTGAGGGTCTTCAAGAAAAAATCTAGCCGTATAATATTGTTCTAAAGACCTTTATCTATTTTATGACAAGTTTGTATTGGGGATTAAATTAATTTATTAAGATAAAAAAAGTACATTACTTGTTAACATTTTTGCAATATTTCTCATTTTTCGAGAGCGATTTCGATCGAACAAAGTTTTCCTAATCGTGTTTTGAACCGTTAAAAAAGCAAGAGTATCTAATAAATTACAATAATATAGTTTTATCAGATCAAATCAAAGAATATTTTCTAGTATAAAGTTCACCTCAAGTTAAGTCACTCTTTCGAATATACAAGCCTTAAACCTTACAATTTAAACACACGAGAAAAAAAAATACGCCTTTCCAAACAAAAGCAAAATATTGACTTGGTTAATTTTAACGAAATTTCATCCAACTTTTGTATACTCGTGAGATGGCGCGTGCCGATAGCAAGATGGATGACTTCCACGCTTGAACGGCATCGACTTAACGCTTGATTCTCTCGAAACCCCATGGTGTACAAAAATTACTTTCAGACCTATCGAATATCACTGTTACATTACACGTACGCGATAAGTTGAAGCACACTAGGAAGAAAGAAACTCTTGCCAATCGTACTTCAACTTATCATGCACCCGTAGTACCGCTGAAAGTGAAAAAAATCGGTTGTTTGTAAAGTCGGTTTACTGACGATGGTTGAACGTGACAACGTCATAAGAAAAAAAAATAATAAAAAAAAAAACATAAAATTAACATCACAAAACAAAAATAAATATAAAAACACATCAATTGATTATAGTGCCATCTGTTGAAAACATTACTAATATAAATGGAACGCCTCAGAGCGAGGTAACGACGTATTGCGTCATCATTTTTCGTTCGTGCAGCCGGCTCCATCGAATTATAAGACGTTGTCACGTCAAAAATAAAACCTGCTTGAAAAACATGTAATAAAATGCTTGCCCGTAAGTACATAATGTTACGAGCGTGTAGAACTGTAGACACGCAATGAGATAAACGTAATATTCGATCGAAGACTGAAATTGATGACCACCTGCTGAGTACAAGGTCACCCAAGATATTTTAATTTAAAAATATAATACAAGAATCGTAGGGTCCACCATCCAATACTCATAATTCGCTATCGGGTTGAAGGAATCGAAATTTTATAAACGGTTTTGCTTCCGAAACGCCCTTACAGTAAGGTGCGATAGAGGCTTTCTTCCGTTTGCGTTTAGATAGTGGATTGAACTGAACGGATTAGTCCGCGTTCATCGCCGAAGTTTTGCCACCCGTCCGTGTTTAACCCCTAAGACGCTAGGCAAACGACGGGGCGGGCCGGACTTTTTGCCCGCGACGTAATAAAGACCGCGTCTGTCCGCCGATGCCCGCGACTGCCCGCCCCGCGAACGCAACGCACACGACGGGCAGAGGCAGTTAGTTCACTACGTTCGTTCTAGCGAAGAGACTGAGCTAGCCGCCCCGGCCGGCCCCGCGCCGCCGTCTGCGTTACTTCATACAAACTGGTTTGTGTGATCCATGGCGGCTAGCCACGCCGCCACTGACCGGCGGACAACTGCGGTGCGGTCTTTTTGCCCTTCGTGTGCGTTGATAGTATAGGATTCCCATAGTGCTATCGTGCGCGGTCAAATTGCCCGGCCCGGCCCGCCCCGTCGTTTGCTTTACGCCTAATAAATGTAGTCCACGTTCAACCACCGAGGTGTCGAACATAGACTTTTGTTTTAAATAAATACAAAATAGTTTTTGTCAGCGTTCTACCCTTAATGGACTGTAAAACACACAAGTTTATAAAATTTTATTTTGACTTATTTTATTAAACTCGTACGGTTCATCAAAAGGGGACGGTCCTGAAAGGTTTTTGCAGGGTCAGCGGCGGGAGTGTAGCATCTTGGGTGTTGGAAACGTCTATAGACATAGACGGTGACCACCTCCAGTTAGTTGGGCAGTATGCGTGCAATGACATGAATGGAGCTTTGAATGATTAGTCTGTAGTAGAGTCTGCAAAAAAGTTCAAAATTAGATATTGCCACCTTGATCTGGAACCAAGTCTTATTTCCAGTTGTACCTACCTATTCTTAAACTGAAGTCCTTGTTTTGTAGTCCCTGACCTTAACACCGGTACCGCTTATTGTGAAGGTACACTTTCAGCAGTAAACATTTGCACAAATGTCAGGCGTTCACCTTTCATGGCAATTAACCTGGATTTGGTTTACGCAACGTGCTTTGTTTGTCTCTCAAAACAGACTGTTATAATATAATGCATGTAAGTTTGGAGAATGGCTGGCGACATGTACCGATCAGCTGTCACTGCTGTGAGTCAAAGACAAGACATTTTAATTAGATCAGAAAGTACAATTGTTTGCTAAGACTTGCTGTTACTAGATATTTTGGATGACGATTGCATCGTTCGCATGTTTAAATAACGAAAACCCTTTAATTTTACACTTTCAAAACTCATGTTTTGAATTTCCGTCCATGTTTTCAAATAAACACAAAAGAATATAGGTACATAGCCTCGCTTCGCGATGAAAATCTTTCACTGCCAAATCTCCATCACGATAGTAACAGTAAGTAATAAACACTAAATGAGTTTTACGAGTTAACGCGCCATAAACGACAAATTCTACTATTGAAAACGCCATGAAAAGTGAAACTGACACATTAAAGGGTTAAAAACTGGAAGTGGAATTTCTAGACTAACGTTTCGACGATCGTAAACGGACTTCTTTAGCGTTACTGAATTAGGGTTAAAAATTTATGGCCTGGTTTTACTGGACTTTTATTTTAATTGAAATTTTTGTGACGGCAAATGCTTTTGAAGCGGCAGATTAAAAGATTAAATATTTAGCAATTCATTGCAGTCGTTATTATACTGTGAAAAGTTTTGATTGAATGGATTAGGTTGTGATTTTATTGATATTTTTTTTAGCTATCTTTACCGTATTAATGAATCAATCAAATCAGCCTTGGCATTTCACTGCTGCTCTCTATTTTCGATAGAACACACGGTTCTGCGCCTTCGGGATTCTATTTTCTTCGTCTAAGTTGTCGCGTCGGTCCATCTGACAGGTGGGCGTCCTACCTTACATATCAATTAGTGATACCTACATATGTAAGGTTTGTATTCTTATGGGGCGTTTGTGATTGACAATCACAAACGCCCCATAAGAATACAAAAATACTACTTAGACGCACAATGACCATTACCTAATCATAATGACGATCAACACCAAAATATAGTTACTTTAAATTTCCTCGACCATTCCACATTAAACTGAGTAGAAAACCGTCTCCTCATTTCGCTACAACCTGCCCAAGTTCATCACTTTATTTTCGACATGAAAATAGACAGTTTCACATATTGTTGGTTATCGATTGGCAAAAGTGTCAGAAAATTTACGAAGTTGATGAATGACTTAAAAACTTAACCGCGGCTACTGTCATGACTCAGAACGAAGTTCTGGGGATATTCATTTCCTTTTAAATGAGGAAATATTGATATTCTACATTTTTCTTAATGTTTGGATTGTGGGGGTGCTTTGAATGGCAGTTTATAAATATATTGGTCGTATTATTTTCGTTTATTCTCCGATTTTTCTTTGGACTTGTGCGTCAATATTTTCGACATGAAAATAGACAGTTTCACAGTTTGTTGGTTATCGATTGGCAAAAGTGTCAGAAAATTTACGAAGTTGATGAATGACTTAAAAACTTAACCGCGGCTACTGTCATGACTCAGAACGAAGTTCTGGGGATATTCATTTCCTTTTAAATGAGGAAATATTGATATTCTACATTTTTCTTAATGTTTGGATTGTGGGGGTGCTTTGAATGGCAGTTTATAAATATATTGGTCGTATTATTTTCGTTTATTCTCCGATTTTTCTTTGGACTTGTGCGTCAACATACTTAAAGTCGAATTTTTAATTAGACGAAGTCAGGTGACAGCAGCTAATGTCACTTCGTCATACAAATTAAGAAACATTGTATGAAGAAGTGACATTAGCTGCTGTCACCTGACTTCGTCTAATAAATTACAAATTCGACTTTAGCAATATTATATTATTATGTCGGTCCATTTTACTTTTCTCAAATTACTACTATCAGTGTCCGTTTATTATCGGACATAGGGGCGCTCACCCTTACTTTTATCTATTAGTTTTTACTTAAAGATAAATTAAAACCAGTCTTTACAATAGAATTTAGGAGAAATAACAATATCAATAAAAAAGAAAATACCAATGAAATTTCGCGTAGGTACAGACGAATTAGAGAATGCATGGTCAATCCGAAACAAAATTGCTTTGCACTGAGAATTGACGCCATCTCTCGGATAACATTGGAAGTCAAGTATCTAGCGTTGCCGATTTTTTTAATATCTCACACAGGAACGCGATTATTGTCATCATTAATCTTTTGAGTAATGTAAATATGCCATCTAGTACATTTTTTACGATTCTAAGGTGTCTATGCAATATTATATTCGAGTAAAGTGCGCCATCTAGTGGAGTTTTTGTGAATTTGGACTTAAATGTGCATGGGATTATGGATCTTAAGGGGCCCATGCAATATTGGAGGTGACTGTACATTGTGACAGCCAGTACTGCCCACGTTAAAATTATGAGCGCTGGCAACTTGATAACGAGAAAATTAAAAATACATCTGCGCCCCCTCGTTCAGTCGCGTATGATGTACTGCAGTTTTATTATTTACTGAATTTTGTCGTATTCATTGTGTACTCGTACTACAAAACTCACGAACTAGGTACTTATATACACCAGTGAGTATCGTATTTGAATAAAATTGAGGCATATTTATGTTATTTCTTTAAACATTTTACTAAAACCTACAGTTGTAGAAAAAGATATCGATATTATTGTCATGAATTGTTTGTCCTTCAGAAGTAACATCATTCCAATTACGGACTCTCTTCTTCTTTTTTCAGTTTATACTTTAGCAATATTGTCTTACTAACTCAAAATGCAAAAACGATTGTACTATAAGTACCTAATTAATTACGGGAAATCCCATACTGTATACGTTAAGAAATACTTGGCAACGAGCTCATTTGAAGAACTAAAAACTTAAGGCGTAATAAGAAGAATGATGGAAGATAACCCTGTCTAGCAAGCGATGCAATAAAAGAAATTAGGCCTGAACTTCATTTCAAACAATTTCAAATATCTTCAGCACACAATCACAAACGGTTTTGCAATATATTATTTAAATTTATCGATAAGTTCCATAAACTATTATTAACTAACTATATCGTCGGACTTACTGCACAAAGGGCAATCCCTGTTTATCATTATGACCTCCTGAATATATTTGCATTTTTTTAATGTGTAATTTGCATTGAGCTGTTGATACTTGTATTTGAACATGGACATTTATCACTTGAATCTAAAGTAAAGAAAGAAATACAATGAGCACAACACTTGATGTATGTAAGTATGGCTCACTGTCCACTGACTATAAAAACAGTATTATAATACCTAGATAATTTCAGAAATCAGGATAGGTGACCAAAACTTTTTGATATTAGCAGGCCGATTCATAGTACCCAATCGATCGTAACCTTGTAAGAGCTTATCCCTGTCAAAATATCGAAAGTAACTCTTGCATATTACGCTTTCACTCCAGAACCTAAAATTTGGTACAGGGATAGAAAAAGACATGGCTACTTTTTATCCCGGGGACAAGTTGCCGGATGGAGCCGCGCATTAGTAAGTTCATTTCAAAATATCGTATCTTATGAAACGTGACAACTAGCGAGCTGAAATATTCACAGACTAGCGGACGTCACGCGGTTTTACCCGCGTAGTTACCGCTCCCGTGGGAATACGGGAATAAAATATAGCCTATGTTCACCGCAAAGAGTGTAGCTTTCCTACAGTGAAAGAATTTTTCAAATCGGTCCATTAGTTCCGGAGCCTATTCGTTACAATTTTACAAACAAACAAACAAAAAAACAAGTCTTTCCTTTTTATAATATTAGTATAGGTAGATGATGTATTTTGCTACGAGCATAACAACAAATACGAAAATCAGAAAAATAATAATACTTAAAGGGGGCTCCGATACAGCAGCATTTTGAACCCCCTATGTGCGCGAATCCGACCCACACTTGACCGGTTTTTAGTTCTCTTGAGTCAAAATCACAGTTTTTCTCAACAAAATTGCCCTCGTAAACAAACCCCTTCGTGCGCAACCAATCTTACGATATTTTCCTCAGTCATTTTCGGAATAAACTAATTCTGTATTCGGGACACGTTCACATAAAATATGTGGACGCCAGATCAGAGGTTATTTGAACATATAAATAATTTTAATTCACAAAGTAATGTAGTGAAAATATTTGGTTTGTATTGTGTCCATCCATCTTGCAAACTCACTGCGAAAATTGTAGTGACTTTGTAGACGCCGAATTTGTTCGTGCAGTGGTCGGTCGCGGCTTTTGTCGTGTCACTGTCTTCTTCATCACCTCCAAACAAGCTCAAAGTTATATTATAACATTTATATTACATCAAGAATTCTAAAATAGATAGGTACTAGGTACCTCTAGTTCACAGCGTTAACTAGGAACCTACCCATTTCTCTAAATCTAAATGTTTATTTTTGTCAAATCAAAGGTTGCCAGTAAGAGATTGCTTTTTAGCGATATGGCCGCCATTTGTACATATTTGTGCTTTTGTTTCTTTTTGTAAACTGGTTATATTGGTGTTCAATAAAGTTTTACTTACTTACTTATTACTTAACGCTCTACACGAACTGGCAAGAAACACATTTTACACGTTGTACATATCCATGCTATTTCAGACTACATTCTATTTCCGTGTCACATTTCCTCTATCATCTTTATACGACGAATCATGCTGTTCTTCTATATCTTTTTTTTTTAACGTGAGGGAAAATCCTCGTGATATTATGCCGGACTCCTACCGACTAAAAACATCACTTTACGCCCAACAGCCTATGGTTGGGACAAATTGGGAGTCCCGGGTAAGCCCTTGGAAGGATGTCCCAGGACTCACCTCACATATCCCCAGAAAAATAATATAGGTACCCTTATTATTTTCCTGGGAATATCCTTCGGAGTACTAACCCGGCCTAACCCGGGACTCCCAATCGTAGGCACTTGGTAGGGAACGTGTTGGTTTATACCTAATCGGTAAATGCCCGGCATAGCATCCATGACGGATTTTTCGCACGTAAAGAAACATCCTTACTATTATTTTTACTATGTAACGCCTGATTTATTCTTATGGTGAATTTCTGTTTCAATAAATAACCCTAAACACAAAGTAACTATACTTCTCACTGGCAGTCCAACGGCGAACTTTTTAATTTGCCGCCAGACGAGTGTGTCCGTTATGTGAAATGTCATTTTTTATTTTTTTATTACCGGCTAACTTTACCCCAGACCATAGAGCAACGCAACCTGTACAAGGGGAGTAAACATAGCATTTTTGCTAATTCTTACATTATCTGTGTCATGATATTGACATAAATCGTATTCATATACACCACTACAAAAGCAATCGACCACTTACATTAAACAATTAATACAATACACTCATCATTTCAGACACACACGTTACATTTCACATACCGTTTGGTGTACGCTTTGACAGAAGGTAAAGACAAATCACAGTATGGCCTTCTCCCGATAAATAAGTCATAGACCGTGTTGCTCTATGGTCGAAATGTCATTTTTTATTTTTTATTACCGGCTAACTTTACCCCAGAGTCCCAGACGCGTTAATGGATGAGTGACGGTAGGTTATTAGAAGTTGTGAGGGTTTATGTAGAGGTGTGAAATGCCTTGATGTATTATGCAGAGGGTCAGCCTGACAAGTTTTGGGGCTTTGGTTTTGATTGGTGAAGGCTGTCATTCATAACTCATAACACCACTTTCCATCAATTATGTATGAGCAGATACTTAGCTACTGAATTTTGAATTTAGAAGTCATTAGTATAAATTTATTATCTCTCAGTGGAATTTAGTAGGTACCATAAATGAGATTAGGCTTACCTACCTAATCTAATTTTTGGTACCTACTGAATACCTACATTAGTTATTAGAGCATGGAATATTTAAGCATGATATCGGATTTCGTAATATTCATACTGCGTACTCTAACTTAGTAACGATAACTACCTATAATTTAAAATGAACGCCATTTTACCCAATGTAAACAAATCATGCTTTATAATAATACGATAATACCCCTTGTGCTATATTTTTATACTAGCTGTGCCCGCGACTTCGTCCGCGTGGAATGTAATAAAAAAAAGAAATTAGGTAGTTTATTCAGTTTTTTTTTGTTTTTGACATTTTTTTCAAAGTAGGTAAAAGTATAAAAGTTTAAAACAAAAAGTAATAAATAAAAGTTTAAAATAAAAGTAGCCTAAGTTACTCCTTATTACATAAGCTATCTGCCAGTGAAAGTCCCGTCCAAATTGGTCCAGCCGTTGTAGAGATTAGCCGGAACAAACAGACTGAAAGACAGACAGACAGACAAAAATTTTAAAATATTTTGGTATGTGTACCGTATATACATTCATATGCATGTAGTAGAAAGCGGTTATTTTAATATTACAAACAGACACTCAAATTTTATTTATTTGTATAAGTACTAATAGATAGACGAAAACTAAATAGGTAGATATAAACGCCCTTATTTTGGATGAAACAAATATTCTGTACTGACCCGAGACACCTCCAATGACAGGCACTACCGCCGAAATTAATGACTTTTTTACCCTAATTACAAAAACATCTTTAAAACCTTGTTTCCTTTAATCTAGAAAATAACAATTTAATTTCATCGCAGAACAAAACATTCCTCATTTAATCCATCTAATTATTCCCTTAATTGTTAACTAAGCTGAAACTTCACAAATGAGCACAGACAATAATCCCGTCAAAGGTAAAGGGGACAATACACTGTCCTATCGTGTGGACTCTTTGAAGTTTGATCTTGCTCCTTTGTCTGAAGTTTGTGTTTTGGGTGAATGAGCTAAAGGTGACCTTTCGAGGTTAGTCGGAAATTTTTGATGAGGTTTAAATGACCGGTGTATTGTTACTGGTTTTGCGTAACAGTGGTTTGATATGTATAAAACCATGAATTAAAGTCCCATTATCTGCTGGTCTTGAATTCAGTGCATGGTTTATTTTTTTATTAGGTACACGTGTAGCTCTCAAACTGTTTGAACGATTTGGAAAATTCATGTGGCAAATTGTGTGGCTTAAATGCCAAAGCTTTAAATTAATAACAAATAATGTACAGGCCTATGGATGATGCCCTCGGGTTATCCTTCCGAGGGCATACCCGGGACTTGATTTTAGCCGGTAAAAGTCTTACATAACATCCATGAGGATTTCCACACGAGAAAAAAATGGCCTATGGATGATGCTGAGGCGCCAATAAAACACAATTGAAAGACATTATGGCCTATAGGTCGTTGCATAGGAGAAAGCTATCTGACGAGAACGAGACAATGAGAGATACCTATGTCTAAACTTAAAGTTGTTTCCTTCGTTTTCGCAATAAAGTGGCATTGTTTAAACATGCTAAGGTTGAAAGATTCTTGTACTATAATCTGCAATGATAGAACACTATGTAATGTCGGCTCCTTTATCATCTATCTTCTATCTTCTATACTTATAATAAATCTGTAGAGAGGTCAATTCTGTACATGAAATATATTTTCAAAATAACTATCAGGGGGTGATTAGTGATCGATACTGATGCCAAAAATGCAATCAGTAAATTTTTTGTCTGTCTGTCTGTCTGTATGTTCCTTATAGAAACAAAAACTACTCGACGGATTTTAACGAAAATTGATACAATTATTCTTCATACTCCTGGGCAGGTTATAGTATACTTTTCATCACGCGAAAACGAATAGGAGCGGAGCAGCAATCAAGAATGTTTTGAAAACGGGGAATATTTTTTACCTTCTGAGGTAAAAATTGTGTATTACTAAATTGTTTCTCTTAAAAAGTTCTAAAAAAAAGTCCGCGACAACATATGTCTATCTTTTAAGGTTCGCTCACAATAACCTAATTTGTCTATCTTTTAAGGTTTGCTCACGATATAATGAAACTGAAGAGTTTGTTTGTACTAGGATCTCAGAAACTACTGGTTGCATTTCAAAAATTATTTTACAGTTTAATAATAATAATAGTCCATTTATTTAGGCTGGCTAATGGCAATATAACATCACGCTAAGACGAATAGGAGCGGAGCAGCCATTAATAATGTTTCGAGAACGGGGATTATTTCTTTCTTTAGAGAGCTTCCATTGCTGACGCTGCATAAATTGTTAAAGTTACGTAAAAATTGTATACTACAAAATTGTTTCTCTTAAAAAGTTATAAAAAAAAGTCCTGGACAGCATATGCCTATCTCTTAAGGTTCACTTCCAATAACCCTCTTATTAAGTTTTAAAGTATGAGCGACGTGACGGGAGTAAATTTGGTCTGCAGTGGCAGCCAGTCAACTGAACGATCAAAACCGGCCAAGTGCGAGTCGGACTCGCACGCGATGAGTTGCATACCGGAAAACGGATGGGTGGAAGTAAAAGCGACGGGAAACATTATATCACTTTAACGAGAGGTGTTAAAGTCACATCCTTCTTACTCTCATGTGATGCGCCATAATGAATACAAGCGACGCGACGCGACTATAATAAGCGCGACGGGGGAAAATGCAACGGGAAACATTATAATACCTACTCGAAATATTAATACCATACCTCACTCTCATGTGACGCAAACGAAGTTGCGCGGGTCAGCTAGTAGAAAATAAGTTTGTGTGTGTGTGTATTGTGCTTATATGAACGAATAAGTTAAACGGACATCGCTAAAACTCTGCCTAGCTTTAAAAGAAAAACCTACAATGAGGCATTGCAAATTAAACCAGCCAAGTGCGAGTCAGACTCGTGTACGAAAGGTTCCGTGCCTAAATGTACAATGTGTGGGAGTCCCCGATGTTATTGGGGCAACAGAAATACGTCATCTGTGAAAATTTCAGCACTCTAGCTATTACGGTTCCTGTAAATCATCATAGTGATAGACAAATACACAGTCAGCGAAGTCACAGCCATATCCTAGTAGTTCCCCGTTTTAACTCATTTTGTACGGAACCCTAAAAAACCTTTCACACTCACACCTTTATCTTTGTGACAAAAGCAACCGCATATTTGTGACAAATTAAATTTAACCGCAAACGTGACATGAAACTGACAGGCGAGAAGGGTAATAAAATATTTTAAAACAGGTACGATACTGTTACCGTACATCAGAGAAATGGCGGCCATTTTCGGATAGGTATAAAATGAATATATTCGGATATGCCGTTGTTAGGATGAACATTTTAACGGTTATCGTAGTTTTTGAGGGTAGTTGGCGATTAAATCTTACTAATATTATAAACTAGCGGCCCGCTCCGGCTTCGCACGGGTATACAGTATTACTCCACTATTTAATGGATGTTATTATACATATAAACCTTCCTCTTGAATCACTCTATCTATTAAAAAAAACCGCATCAAAATCCGTTGCGTAGTTTTAAAGATTTAAGCATACAAAGGGACATTGGGACAGAAAAAGCGCCCCTCCCTCCCTGTGTGGATGTTTGTTACTCTTTCACACGCTTGAACGGCTGAACAGATGTGGCTGAAATTTAGTACAGGAATACATTATAGTAATAACACATAGGCTACGTTTATCCCGGGAATAACATCCCGCGGGAAGCAGCAACTGGAACGAATTTTACGCTAGCGAAGCTGCGGGCATCGCACGGTTAGATCCGATAGAGGTTTTCTTCCGCGCACGCTTAGGTTGTGGAATGATCTCCCTGCCTCGGTTTTCCCAAACGCCTACAGTATGGGGTTCTTCAAAAGGGGTCTAAGAAGGTTTTTACAGGGTCCGCAGCGCGAGTGTGGCGCCTCTGGTGTTGTAAACGTTCATAGGCTGCGGTGACCACCGGTCCTTCTGGTCGGCCTTTTGCTTGTCTGCCACCTAAGTGGTATAAAAAAATGAGGGTTTTTTTGTAATGTGAGGGAAAATCCGTCATCGATGCTATGCCGGACTCCTACAGCCTTAAAAACCTCACGTAACGCCCAACGACTGCCTCTGTGGCGCGGTCGATAGTGATACCGCCTGCGGCGCTGGAGGTCGTGGGTTCGATTCCCACCGGAGACAAATATTTGTGTGAACCATAAATGTTTGTTTCAAGAGTCTGGGTGTTTCTATGTATAATATGTATGTATTTAAAAGTATATAAGTATTAATATCCGTGGTCTGATACCCATAACACAAGCAGGTTATTCCTAGCTTACTTTGGGATCAGATAGCGTTGTGTGAAATGTCAGTGAGAGTGATTTGACTAGACAGACTCGCTTTGCATTTTCTGTGAAGTTAAGAACTAAGTACATACTCATTCCAAAAATTTTCCTCCAAGAGGGCTAAAGTGATTGGTTAATAGATTCGGTATTAGAAGGATTATCGGATCCAGCAATTTGGCAATATGTCAAGTTACTTTGGCAATCCATTTACTTCCTATAATAGGTAGGTATGTAAGTAAGTGTATTACTGAGAGCTTAATCTCATCTTGATCGTCATCATTTGGGCAAGTTAATGACTTTAGTTTATTATCTTAATGAAAGTACTAGATGATGCCCGCGGCTTCGCCCGCGTGAAGTTTGGTACCCTTTCCCGCTTCCCGTGGGAACATATTCCTGGGATATAAAGTAGCCTATGTGTTATTCCAGACTATAAGCTATCTCTGTACCTCATTTCAGCCAGATCCATTCAGCCGTTAGAGCGTGATTGAGTAACAAACATCCAAACATCTTCACAAACTTTCACATTTATAATATTAGTAGGATAGTAGGATATATTAGTAGGATTAGTAGGATAAGGGATTTTCTATATCAAGGTAGGTAGGTATAAATGATTAAGTTTCTTGTTGCTTATGTCAAAGTATTACATATTACCAACAATATCGACAGTAAAAGTACTTATTAACTGTTCCAGATACCTTTCCTAGGGAGTTCGATTCTTTGTTTCACTGTAACATTAGTTAAAAGTTGACTGTTGTTTGATAGGATTGACGGATCGAGGGTGTGTGGTGGGTTTCTCCCCTTCTTTATTTTCGTTCTATGTTCATTTCGACCATCGAGCTTATGACCCAAGTTTATTACTCAACGATGCTGGTATTCCGTAGTTTAAAGGCATGAGTCCGAACTCGACCGCAAGCAGCATTGCTGTCGCTGCAGCAAGGCGACAGTGCCGCGTAGCACTGAGTGCAGTCGCGACGCTGCTGCCAAGTTCGGAATGTATTCTAATACAAATCTATACAGAATGTATGGGGACCAGTGGTGCTGTCGAGGCACTACAGCGACCGCAGCGCTGCGCGCGGTCGAGTTCGGACTCAAACCTTAATATTCGACAACTTCAAGCTAAACTAGGTACCATTCGGATAAAGAGATGAAATAACGTCCAAACGAGTATGAGTATGTGGAACACAATGCTATAAAAGCTGCTATTACTCTTAGATACCATAAAATCCAGTTTGATTGTGTTCGGTTTCGGCTAATGTTATTGAGTTCTGTTATAAAAGCTCAATAGCTTTTAGCAAGGTACCTGGTGTAAAACTGTGTGTCATCAAGGTGAATGTTGTTGTAAATCTCGTAACGCAGATATTTTTCTAGGGTTTCTATCAACTCGTGTGCGTATACATTAACATTATTGCCCGAAATAAACTAGAGATCTCTGCATATTGGTCCTGAGGACGGTGAGGATACTGCACGCCCCACGCCCCAAAAAGCGGAATAACAACCGAACTACTAGGTGCGTCTTTCGGGCATCCAGGGACATCCTTTCGAGAGCTTATACGGGGCTCCCGACCATGGATAGTTGTAGGGCACGTGTTGTTTTAGTCGTTACGAGTCCGGCATAGCATTCATGAGAGATATACATACGAAAAGAAAAGAGACCTCTGCTCAGCATATTAAATACAGCTACTCGAACACATTATAATGTATTCTCAAGTGAAGTTACAGTATCAGTTTCAGCAGTCTAACTTGAAATTGATAAAATCATTTCAAACTTTTATTAAGTTCACGTACGTGTTGCTCTTCCTACATCGTTGTGGGTTTGTAAAATTCATAGCGGCTGGGTAAGAAAACTAAATAAACAAAACCGGCTAAGTGCGAGTCGAACTCGAGCATGGGGTGTTCCGGACATACCAAACAACGACAACAAATCGTGTTTGTTGTATGGGATGACCCTTAAATATTATTATTTTTCTGATTTTAGTTATTATGTTGTAGTGGCAATTGAAATACATTACCTGCGAAAATTCAGCTCTCTAACTATCACGGTTCCTAAGATACACCATCATGATAGACAGACAGGCGAACAGCGAAGTCTCATGAATGGAGATTTCATCTCATAAGAGAGAGGTCCCGTTTTTATTTTACCCTTCGGCTACGGAACCCTAATAAAAGAGATGTAACGATGCAAAAGTCGTGCGACGCTGCCGCAATCCAATTTGTGGCGGATTCGGCCAGATATTACCGGGCTACGGAATGTTTTGGATATTGAAATCGTAGTTCTATTCCAGGTTTTTCGATTCCGTGTCTTGTTTTATGTTCTTGACTGTATTGGCTTTGACGTTATTATTGAAATTGCATATTTAGTGTAGACTCTCTAAAAGTACTCTCCCAAATTTAGGACTTCAAAGCGTCGTGGGGTTTTTTAGTTGGCACGGTTCGACATAATCACCTGTATTATACGTTCAAAGCTCAAATCTCAAGTTTCTCTCAAATATGCCTACTTAAATATACCAAAAATTCTGTTAAACATAAGGCCTCTCCTAATTTTTTGTTGCTGTGGGGTGTTAATTTGGCCTTTCGGGCACCACTCTGACCCACAGAGCATCGCGCGCCTCTACAGAGGGAGGGGCCAAAGCTTTCAAACCCCCTCTGGCAATAATGTGACACATAATGTGACATATCGACGACAAAAAGTGCCCAGTTCCATACAAACTGAAGGAAGATTTCCCCCCGCCACCCGCAAAATATGACAGAAAATTTTGTACCGAGCAATCGTTCTATGCCGTCTCCCCTCAGACAGTTCGCGTTGCTCTATGCTCTGACCAGACCGGTTGTTTACAGAGTTATGTGAATTACGAGAGTGTTTAGGATTCCAGAAGGATGATAAGATTCGTTCCTTGGTAACAATAATTGATTGCAGTATATACATGGATCGAGTAAACATGTTATAATAATTTAAAAAAAAAGGGAATGCCTGAACCGCGCGGCGCCATGACGAAAGAGGTTGTTATAATCCGGCGGAATACAGAAGCTTCATCGCTGGTACGCAACTGGCGTTAAGTACGGCTTCTTAATTTCCTTGCATAAACAATATGTCAGGTTGTTATAACCCGGCGGAATACATACGCTTCATAGCGGGGACGCAACTGGCGTTAAGTACGGCTTCTTAATTTGTTTGCATAAAAGCGAAAAATTCTAAATCTATGGTATTGTGCGAGTCTTCTTTGTCTTAGCCATGACCTTGTCTGTTAGCCAGCAGGGGTACTACTTGGAACTTGATGTCAGTATGTACAGTTGACTTCAACACTAGTTCAGTAACTACAAACACAAGCAACGTGTAAACATCACTCAGTACAAGTTCTAAGTATACTAATTCGTAAAACATTTTCAAAACGTGCATGCTCCAACCGAATTCAATAAAATACCACCGACCATGAAATGTGAAGCAAAAATAAAGGACAATACTCGACATGACGAAACAAAGTTTACGACTGTCGTAGATAATTCAGAGACCCAGCTCATAAGCTTTAGTGTCGCGGGAGACTTTATTGGCGTGCTGAAGCAATACCGCCTTCCATTACCGTAATAGATACCGGCGAATAACGTGCTCCATAATTTTATAAACCTTGCGGTGTTGTGGCTGGAGTTGGGCGTTTTTGGGATGTAACGGAGGGGATTTTGTGCGGGATTATAGTTTTATTTGGACAGAAACACGCGACCTACAAAACTAGAATTGTACAGCGGGGCGACTTTATTCCGCTGGGCGACGGCACCTAACCAACTAGGTAGCTAGGCACGCCCCACTGTACTGTTGAAAGCGTGTTACCCAGATCCACACTTTCCTTGACTGGGGTTGGTGGTGGACCACACCAGGTGCGGGTTACACAGGATGCCGGGTTAGCGGCACAAAACACAAACACAAATAAAAGTCACTGTGAAAGTTCTTACCGGTCACTAGGTCGGAGGTTTATTTACTATACTGACTATAAAACAATACTGTTCCTATTCCTATCCTATTCTTCCTGGCTATCCTTTTCTTCCTGGCTATCCTTTTCTTCCTGGCTATCCTTTTCTTCCTAGTATTCTTGCTGTTTTCCTGGTTTCCTTTTCTTCTTGTTCCTGTGGTGCTGGACTGTCGACTGAATGTCGGTACAAAAGTGACGTCTGTATTTATACATTTTTGGCCTAAGCTGTGATTCGCTATTAATTATGTCCAATCACAGCTCCTACATAATAACCTATCAAAAAACGCGAAATTATACAAATTTAGTGCAGTCTTTAAGGCACCTCCCGCAAACTTTACCGTAACGTGAGCCGTTACGCAACTATGAGCTTTATTGACAATGTTTCCATACATTTACTCTATAGGCACCTGTCGCGAACTTTACCGTAACGTGAGCCGTTACGCAACTATGATCTTTATTAACAATATTTCCATACATTTAGTTCTATACAAATCAAATATGTTATGGAAATTCAAAACTATTTACAAATTGCTATTACTATAAATGAAATATCGAAAATACAATTAAAAACATTCAAAAATGGAATAAAAACCTAATAATTGAACGTATCCTATGCTATAAGACCTATAATATTCTATTTACAGTTTTCTATGTGCAGTCGCCGCTGTGACCCGCAGTGTTGTCCCGTACATTTCTCCCGCCGTGCAGACTATGTTGCATCAATCTTCCGGTACGGGCACGACGTCTGTAGACACTGGCAGCACCACCAGCTTCTTCACCGGCCGCCGCAGAACGCCTCCCTTGGTTGCGATGTCCACTGTTCGCACTATGTTGTCTGGACCCGGATACGTAGCGATGACTCGGCCACGGATCCACACGTTGCGAGGAAGGTTTGCGTCGACTATCTGTACGAGGTCGTTGATCTGTATGGGTTGACCTCGTCCGTGGGGCTCCCGCCGGTGTTGAAGCTCAGGCAGGTATTCTCGAATCCAGCGAAGCCAAAATAGGTCTGCTAGCCGTTGAGAAGCGCGCCAGCTTGACCTTGATGCTGTGTCTTGCTCGCTGAATGTCCCGGGCTGCGGCACTCGCCCCTGACCCCCCAGTAAGAAGTGATTGGGAGTTAGGGCTTCTGGATCTTCTGGGTTCACTGACACATGCGTCAGCGGTCGACTGTTGACTGTGTACTCTGCTTCTGTTAGTAATGTTGAGAGTACTTCTTCTGTAGGTGCGCGCTCATGTAGTGTAGCTGTCAGCGCCTGTTTGACTGACCGTACTAATCTCTCCCAGGACCCACCCATGAATGGGGCCCCAGGTGGAATGTACCGCCAGTTGACTGTCTTCTTAGCTGCCTCTTCTTGTGTCGCTTCGTCGATACTGCGTCGGAGTTCTCTGTCAGCACCCTTGAGGTTGGTGCCGTTGTCTGACCAGATTTCTGTAGGACGACCACGACGAGCCATCATTCTTCTTAACGCCATCACCGCAGAGTCTGTGTTGAGTGAGGCGGCGACTTCCAGATGCACGGCCCGAGTGGTGAGACACGTGAATAGTGCTACGTATCTCTTCTGGCGACTTCTTCCGACGGTCACGGTGAGAGGCCCGAAGTAATCGACCCCTGTGTAGGTGAAGGGCCGCTTGTGGTGGGCTAGACGACACGCTGGCAGGTTTCCTGTTCTTGGTTGAGGCGGAGTCTGAGTCTTCATTCGGCAGAACAGGCAGCTTCGGAGTAGAGTGCGTGTGATGGGCCTCAGTCGTAGCACCCAGTATTGCTGTCTGCACTCGTTGACTGTAGCTTCGACACCGGCGTGATGCAGCTGACGATGTACTGCCTGGACCCAGAGTTTGACTATTGGGTGCCCGCCATCAAGGATCATGGGATTCTTCAAGTCTTCTGTAACGTCTTGAACTGCTTGGATGCGGCTTCTCAGTCGGATGGTTTTATTTTCATAAACTGTGCTCAATTGTTGAAGACGGCTGTTCCTGTCCATCGGCTTGCTATTCTTCAAGTTTTCTATGTCGACGGCGAAGGAGTCTTCTTGAGAGGCACGCATCAGTAGATCTTCAGCTTGTTTGAGATCTTCAGCAGAGACTCGAAGAAACTGTCTATTTGAAGGTGACGCTATTTTCTTCACCTTGGGCTGTCTTGTAGTGGACTTCTTAGACTTTGTCCATGTAGAGTCCTCTTCTGTATTCTTCAGTGTTCTCTTGTAGCAGACCACCTGTTTGTTGGGTCTGCACAGTTCTATAAATTGCAGGACTCTTGCTGTGGTGTACCGGAGTCTGTCCCAGTTGGAGAATCGAGAGACATCCGGTAGGCTGTTGGAGAGCTTCTGTTCTATTTTCTGTGTGACGTGGTGAGTCTTCTCTTCACCCGTAGACTGCTCTGTTTTTGCTGTTGTCGATTCTGTAGGCCAAAGGTTCTCGGTCTCGTAGAGGAAGTCCGGTCCTTTGTACCAGCGATGGTTCTTCGTGAAGTCTGCTGGGACGTCTCGTGTGGCATCATCTGCTATGTTCATCTTCGTGGGCACCCAGCGCCATTCGTTGACTGTTGAGCTTTCTTCTATAGCTGCTAGACGGTGGGCCACGTAAGGTTTGTAAGAACGTGAGCCAGTTCGTACCCAGGTGAGCACTGTTTTGCTATCGGTCCAGAACACCTTGCGGTCTGGTTTTCTCTCGTGCTCTTCTATAACTGTTTCTGCAAGTCTTGTCCCCATGACCGCTGCCTGTAGTTCCAGCCTTGGGATCGACGTTAACTTCAGCGGTGCCACCTTCGCCTTGGCCATGACGAGTGAGAGCTTGACTTCTCCATCGGCGTTTTCTGTTCTCCAGAATAAGACTGCGGCGTATGCAGACTCGCTGGCGTCGGTGAAGATGTGAAGCTGTAGCGAAGTGGCGTTACTGTAGTGGAGATACTGTCGCGGGATTGTCACATCTCTTAAACTGTTCAGGTG
This sequence comes from Miltochrista miniata, assembly GCA_933228765.1. Classification (NCBI taxonomy): domain Eukaryota; kingdom Metazoa; phylum Arthropoda; class Insecta; order Lepidoptera; family Erebidae; genus Miltochrista; species Miltochrista miniata. The sequence continues at coordinate 35,069,039 of OW121758.1, read as the reverse complement.
ACCCATCCAATTCTTCCACTGTTCTGCTAGGTCGTCGTCGATTTCGGCATCCCAAGTTGTGCCTCTGCGCCATACTTCTTGCAGCAACTGCTTGGCTCGTATGGTGACAGGTGACGCGAAGCCCAACGGGTCGAAGAGGGACGTTACTATCTTCAAAGCTTCTCTTTTCGTTGGCGTTCTACCTTCGAGGAGCTTCGGTGGGATGCGGGCGAGGCTAAGGTTGAACGTGAGTTCGTCTGTGTGCAGCTTCCAAACTACGCCCAGCACCCTTTCTGTATTTTCTTCTGATCTGTAGAGTTCCAGATCTTCTATGTTCTGTTGTTCACCGAGTGCTTCGAGTAGAGCTGTTGAGTTTGATTTCCACTGTTTGAGCTCGAAGCCGGCCTGTAGGTGAACTTTTCTAACGCCTGTCGCGATGCGTATAGCCTCTTCTGTACTCTTGAAGCTGTCCAAGTAGTCATCGACGTAGTGTTTTTCTATAATCGCCGCTGCTGCTTCTGGGTGACTGTGCTGGTGTTCTGTAGCATTCAAGTTCTTGATGTAGATTGCTATTGACGGAGAACTTGATGCACCGAAGATCAACGAAGTCATTCTGTATTCTTCTGGAGGTTGGTCGTCTCGTCGACTGCCGCGCCATAGGTATCGGAGTGTGTCTCGGTCTTCTGGTCGCACTTTGACTTGCATGAACATTTCTTTGATGTCAGCTGTCACGGCGATCTGGTGTTGACGGAAGCGCATGATGACACCAGGTAGAGACTGCAGAAGATCTGGACCTTTGAGCAGCATGTCGTTGAGTGAGATTCCTCTTGTCTTGGCAGCAGCGTCGTGTACTACTCGAAGTTTGTCTGGCTTCATAGGGTTCACGACGGCGAAGTGAGGCAAGTACCAAGTCTTGCCCGGCGCTGTTTTCTTCGGAGCTGGTTCGGCGTACCCCTTGGAGATCAGAGCTTCCATCTGTTCTGTGTATTTCTTGTTCAGCTCTGGGTCTCTGTCTATTTTCTTCTCTATGTTAAGGAGACGCTTCAACGAGTTGTCGTAGTTGTCAGGGAACTCAATTTCTTCTTTTCGCCAGAGGAGACCGGTTTCATATTGACCTGTTGATGTCTTCTTGGTGGTCTTCTCTAGGATTCGAAAAGCCTTGACTTCAGGATCTGACTTCGGCTTCTTGGGGTTGAGGCAGAGCGCGTCCATCTCGAAGTACTGTTTCATCAATTCTTCAAGTTCATCTTGCGGTTTTTCTGTGAGGTGTGACACGATGTCGATGCTTCTCCCGATGGTGTTGCTGTGAGTGCCGTGCAGGACCCAACCCAGTGGAGTAAGAGAGGCCACTGGTTGATCTTGTCGACCTCTTCTTGTTTCGGATGACAGCAGGAGATGCCAGTTGTCTTGACCGATGAGAACTCTGGGTCGCACCTCTTCATAAGTGAGCTGCTCTTGAAGGTCCTCTAGATGTCGGCATCCTTCGAGCAGACTCGCTGGAACTCGCTGCGATGAAACTTGGAGATTTGTGATGGTACGTGCTTGAATTTTCTCTTGGTGCCCGTTGATGCCTCTCAACTGTATGTTGACCCTTCTTGACGTTGATTCTGTAGTCTTCAACTCGTTGATGGCTTCTATCTTGAGGGTTTCTGAAGGCCCTCTTGCTCCGATGCGATCTGCTATAATGCTGTCGATCAAAGTGACCGTTGACCCGTCGTCCAGCAAGGCGAAGGTCTTCACTGTAGCTCTCGGTCCTTTGACTGCTATTGGTATGATCTTCAAGAATGATTGCTTCTTTTGGCGGAGACCATGAGTCCAGGCTGAGTTGATGGCTTCTGTAGTGTCTTCACTCTTCGCTGTTGGCCCGCTCGAAGTTTTGTTGTAGTGCAGCATCCTGTGGTGTGAGTACTTGCACTCGTTGACACCGCACTCCTTGGCCTGACAGCTGTGAGTCTTGGTTCTGTAGCGAAGACACCGGAAACAAAGGCGCTTGGCTTTGGCTATATCCCATCTTCTATTTACATCAGCGGACTTGAACTGTTTGCAATCAGTTGAAGTGTGCCCCGTTTCTTGACATATGGGACATCTCGGCATACTCTTCTGTTTCTGTTCAATATTCTGTTCTGTACTGTCTGTCACAGTGTGTATCTTCTGTGACCTCTTCTGTAGTGGAGTGTACGGTACGGCCTGTTCAGGTAATGCGTACCGTCCGCATAGCTCAGCTTCTTTTTTGAGGAATTTTTCTATTTTCATAAGTTCAGGTTGACCCATCGGCGCTGTACTGGCGAAGTCGTAGAATCTGAAGCGCAGCGTAGGTGTGAGCTTGTCGACGACTGTCTTCGCTATTTCTGGGTTGTACATGTAGTTCATACAACCCAGAGTCTTCAATGTCGCTACGCTGTTGGAGATCTTCGTCGCGAAGATGCAGATATCACGAGGCGATTCTGTTAGTCTTGGTAGGCCTCGGATTGCTTCCATCTCCACCATGGCTATAGATTCTGGTCTTCCGAATCTTGACTCCAGGGTCTTCACTATGTCGGATGGGTGCGCGCTGGTGATCAGTAAGCCTTCAACTGCTTCTTTAGCCTTCCCCTTGAGGTTCCTCCGTAGTCTGTTGGTATTTTCTACTGCAGAGAACATGTGCTCCGTCTCGTAGTAGGCGGCGCGGAAGGGTAACCACTCTTGATGTGACCCGTTGAAGAAGGGCAGCTCTATAAACTTCGGGCGCTGTGCGGCTTTGACAGCACCGGTGATTGCTGCGGCTAGTTCAGTGAAGTCTGGTTGGGCTCCCGCCGGTGCTGACCGTGGGTGCCGTGGCTGTGAGTGGCGTTCTTCTTTATGCTTCTCTGGGTTCTTCTTCAATACGGAGGGCTCGGCTGGTTGGTCCTGTTCATTGTTGACCGTAGGTTCGGGCTGCTGTTCGTGGGTCTTCAACCAGTGGTCGACCCGTTCGTTGGCTTCTGACTCGCTGCTGAGAGAGGTCTCGTCTTCCTCTTCATAAGATTCCTCGGCTTCTATTGTTTCTAGTCGTGCTGCAGCTAGCTCCACTTGAAGGCGCAGGAGGTCTTCCTTAGCTTTTGCCAGTCTGTACGTCCTGCGTTTGCTGTTAGTTGACCCATCCCCTCTTCGGCTTGAGGCGGCGCGGTCTTCATTGCTGCTGTAGGTTGACCCCTCTCGCCCCCCTCTTCGGTCGGGGGCCGGGCGGTCTTGTAGTCTGCTCGGCAATAGCAGACCCGTGCGAAGTGACCCCTCCCTACCCCCTCTTCGGTCGGGGGCCGGGCGGCTCTGTTTGCTGTGGAGTGACCCCTCCCTCCCCCCTCTTCGGTCGGGGGCAAGGCGGTCATGTTCGCTGTGGAGTGACCCCTCCCTACCCCCTCTTCGGTCGGGGGCCGGGCGGTCCTGTTCGGCGCTGTAGAGTGACCCCTCCCTCCCCTCTCTTCGGTCGGGGGGCGGGCGGTCCTGTTGTCTGCTCGGCAATAGCTGACTTGGTACACCTTTCGGCAGTGAAGGTGCGTCTATAGTGGGCACCCTCCTTTCCGCAGTCGGTTTTCTTCCGGCACGTGCGGCGAGCGGCGCGGCGATGATTGCAGTCGAAGTCAGTCGGGCGGCGGCGGCGGAGGCAGCAGTGGCGGCGGCATCGGCTAAGACGGCGGCGACACACGGCGGCGGCGTGGATTCTGGATGCATGGTGGGCTCCGATGTCACGGGGGCCCCTATCACTGTAGCACCAGTAGCGCCAGTCCTCGACGAAGCGGCAGTGTCCCTCGAAGATGGCGGTGTCTGTTCCACCCGCTTGCGGCCTCTTCCTTCTGACCGGGTGACCGGCATCCTGGTAGTGGTCCCCACAGTATCCGGCGGCGAAGGACCAAAATGTACAGCGGGGCGACTTTATTCCGCTGGGCGACGGCACCTAACCAACTAGGTAGCTAGGCACGCCCCACTGTACTGGTGAAAGCGTGTTACCCAGATCCACACTTTCCTTGACTGGGGTTGGTGGTGGACCACACCAGGTGCGGGTTACACAGGATGCCGGGTTAGCGGCACAAAACACAAACACAAATAAAAGTCACTGTGAAAGTTCTTACCGGTCACTAGGTCGGAGGTTTATTTACTATACTGACTATAAAACAATACTGTTCCTATTCCTATCCTATTCTTCCTGGCTATCCTTTTCTTCCTGGCTATCCTTTTCTTCCTGGCTATCCTTTTCTTCCTAGTATTCTTGCTGTTTTCCTGGTTTCCTTTTCTTCTTGTTCCTGTGGTGCTGGACTGTCGACTGAATGTCGGTACAAAAGTGACGTCTGTATTTATACATTTTTGGCCTAAGCTGTGATTCGCTATTAATTATGTCCAATCACAGCTCCTACATAATAACCTATCAAAAAACGCGAAATTATACAAATTTAGTGCAAAATCTTTAAGGCACCTCCCGCAAACTTTACCGTAACGTGAGCCGTTACGCAACTATGAGCTTTATTGACAATGTTTCCATACATTTACTCTATAGGCACCTGTCGCGAACTTTACCGTAACGTGAGCCGTTACGCAACAATATTTCCATACATTTAGTTCTATACAAATCAAATATGTTATGGAAATTCAAAACTATTTACAAATTGCTATTACTATAAATGAAATATCGAAAATACAATTAAAAACATTCAAAAATGGAATAAAAACCTAATAATTGAACGTATCCTATGCTATAAGACCTATAATATTCTATTTACAGTTTTCTATGTGCAGTCGCCGCTGTGACCCGCAGTGTTGTCCCGTACAAGAATTGTATTCGAAAATTAGATAGTTCTAAATTTGTTCTAGGAATAAAATATTAATGTTATTTTGTTCTTTTTGTTTCAGGTAACTTGAAAGACTCAACAACATTCGATTCAAAATCAGTAAGATCCTTTCAAGCACATACAATATGAATTTTATCTAAAAACACAATTGTCTGCATTTTATTAAACCGACAAAATGAATTCTATTTTCAGAGACAGACAGACTCCATCATAATAGTCCTTTCATAGCTCGTTTTGAAACAAACGCGAGAGATCTAGCCAGCTCGACGCGAACAAATGAAGTGCTAGCTGGAAACGGTCAGACAGACATTGAAACATAAGTAGTGTAGACGAGAATAATTGTGTGCAAAACGAAGATTTATCGCTGTTTAGTTTTGCTCTTGCATAGTTCCTGTGTTTTGTAAATGAGGTAATATATTTAGTAATAATTTTTGCTGTTTAGTTGTTGTTCTAAGCTCGGACTGCAACGATTTTGTTTGTGGATGTGCAACATCTGCCATGGTTGTTGCATTTTGGTTCGGATAATACAATATTTATAAAGCTCCTGTGTATTGGGTCTAATTACGTGGGATCAACAAAATTATGGCAAAGTGTGGGTGCATGCAACCTAGATGTATAGGCGTGATGGTACGTTGTATTATGTAGCCCCGTAAAAGGCAAAGGTACTATACTAGAGTGCGTTTTCAGTCGTGTCCCATGCATTGAAACTTTTTAAGGCGACTTTAAATATGTCGGAGTATCATTGGGCTTCCCTTCACTGTTGGGTGAATCAGGACCGTTTCTATTGACTTTTACGATAAATAATACGTGAAAATGGATATAGTAAATGATAGTTTCACAAAGTCAATACCTACTCTCCAACCATTAACCCTTTCGGACCGGCGCATAAACTAAAAAGAAATTTATAATTTTGAACTTGAATCTTAAATAATTTGGGACCTCAGATTACGAATCTGCAATAATTTTCCTAGTTTTGCGCCGCCATCTTGGAAAATTCATATACCAACAATTGTATCAAACCGGGCCCACCAGTTCCCACGTACAATTGTGACCTGTAGTTTTCACTACAAATCATCTTCAGTCTTGGAAATTTTATACATTCAATAACGGCAAAAATTTCTTAATATCTAACAAAGAACATATAGGTTTCATTTGAATACCGGTATTGGCCATCTAATATTGGTTTGTGGTCAAAGCCATCTGTTCCATGAGCTTGTCAGTAAAATAGCGCTCAAAGTATTCGTATGGAGTATCACCTGGGTCATGAACGGCATCTTCTGGAAGATGTTTGCCATTGAAGGGCTTCTTTTGCCATTCTTCTAGCATACTCAGAGGTATATTATCGTTAACACTTCCTTCACCATCATCAGAAGAAGAGGAACTGGAATATCCAGAGTTTTCTTCAGTTATGTTGTTAAAATCGATTTCCTCATTGTCATCGCCCTCGTCCCCAGAGTCAATAAGCATACCTGCTATATCGGCGTCGTTTAAAAAGGGAAACATGATGCAGAAACTGTGAAAAACGAATAGTCATCAGAAACTTAAAACGCGCATGAGGTAAAGTAGGGCCCACGTTGATACAATGGTGTCGGTAAAGTTCGTTAAGTCATTACGCCAAATCGTTTGCTTGCCAATCGCCACTGTTATCATAAAAACATCAGATACTTAACTAATATTATAATCAATAACTGGTATTTTACTAGGCTAATAAAATAACACAATAGTAGGTACTTACTTTCGCCAACTCGGAGAGCGCAACCAGTAGCAAACTGTACAGGTTGAAACCTGCTCAACGACTACGCGACGGAAAAAATTTGCGCGGGAGCTGAAAGTTCGCTTCCCGTACAATCGTACGCTAAAGGGCCCGTCCACTGCTAACGTAGAAATAATGAGCTATTCTCGATTTTGTAACCCGCACAATTGTATTGCCGCGGTCCGAAAGGGTTAGACATATGGGACTTTATCGGTCAAATTTGGAGTTACAGAGAAGATCCAACGAAACTATCATAGACCGAGCCCCCCGACCCCGTCAGCTAATTTCCATTCGCAAATGGAACTAAAAGCCAGCATTAGCATTGGTAAGTGGTTCAAGTACAGATGAAAGCTTTCGAAGCCATTTTGAATGCCATTTGATTCGATATTCAGGATTAATTGCGTTATGGCTTTGAATTTTGATGTGCAAACACTCGCGATAATATAGCAAAATATTCAAGCTACTATTTTATTCTAATTACTGTTTCCACCGTGTGGCGAAGTCGTCCCGTGTTGCGACGGGTAAGAGTATAAAATGTCGCCACCCCAATACATCCCGCGGGTGTCGCAAGAGGCGACTAAGGAAACGCTTTAGCAAAAAGATGCATTGCTTAGAGAAGGAAAACTTGAAATGAAACCCGGTTGTCAGGAAAATGACAATCGTTAAGCCATGTTGAAGGCCTTAGGTATGGGCGGCTTGAAAAATTTCAACTGTGAGTCGTCACCTGTCCATTTCAACGCGGCAATGGGCTCACTACCTATTACGTGGGACATAGAACTATAGAGTGAAATGTGGTAGTATACTATGTTACTGCCTAACCCTTCGGGGATAAGGGCGTAACTATATGTATGTATGTAGTGAAATGTGGGCGTATACTATGCGTCTGCCTACCCCTTCGGGGATAAAGGCGTGACTATATGTATAAGAAATAAAGTTATGATGGTAACATGCATACATAATGTACTCGTACCTACCTAATTAATCAAACACAAGAGTTATTTGACTGTCAATTTTTAGGGTTCCGTATGCAAAGGGTAAAAACGGGAGCCTATTCATGAGACTTCGCTGTCCGTCTCTTTGTCTATCTGTCTGTCCGTCATGAGACTTTATCTCAGGAACCGTGATAGCTAGAGAGCTGAAATTTTCACAGATAATGTATTTCTTTCTGTTGCTGAGGAAAAGGGCTCCCATACGACAAACATGATTTTTGCCGTTGTTGTCGCCGTGCGCGCGTCCGACTCGCACTTGGCCGGTTTTTTTCTTTTCAACGTTTTGTGCTTTTTTGATTCAACGTCTTTCCTTATCTTTGTGTAGTGGCGACAATTGAGAGGATTCTTGGGTCGTGAAACCAAAGACTTCTATATAAACTGAAGTTGACATGCCCTATGCACCGATTTTTGAAACCTGTAAACTTGCGCGCACTGTAGCGAGTCATATCTTCGAGAGTACACGGCTTGCAATCGGAGTCCCTACGCCTTCTCTTTTACTCTTGTTCTTTTCGTATATTGCTATTGTGGTGATAATTACGTAAATATTGTTTGTTAGTGAGTGTAGTCTTAACAATGTGTGAGTTTGAGGATTGCTTTTGAAATGTCGTTCGTTAGAGACACTTAGAGTATAGCGCGTCTACCTCAGTTTATATAGAAGTCTTTACTTTTTTTTTTTTTTTTTTTTTTTTTTTTTTTTTTTTTTTTTTTTTTTTTTTTTTTTATTAACGGTTCACTAAACTGGACACACGCTTTAAAGTATCTTTAACATAACAAAATAAAAACATCTTACAAGGTTTGCGTATGCCCTTCTCGAAGTGAACACTACGTTCAAATATAAACTAAAATATTAACATTTTAAACTTAAAACTACATACAAAGTTTATTAATCAGCCTCCACGCCACCAAACAACGTGTAGCTTTCCTTTACGAGCCTGTTGAAGTGTACTTTTTCAATGAACCAACCGATGCGCCAAATATATCTATCTCATTACAAATGTTATTATAACTAGAACACATACGATACAATGGAGCGTGCTGAGCATAATTTGTACGACACAAGGGCAAACAAAAAGTTACCACATTATGAATCCGGCTACCTGGCCGTGGGACAACTAATTTTAATTTTCCGAGTACAGAGGGACTGTCTATTTTACCATGAATTAATTTATGTAGATACAAAATATCTGCCGCCCTTCGTCTTCGCTCTAGTGTGGTGAGTCTGAAATATTCAAGTTTTAAATCATAGGACGTCAAAATGTTGCATAAGTTATGCGCATACGACAGGTGATACAAAAATCGTTTCTGGATTCTCTCAAGTCGCGAAACGTGAACAGCATAGGATGGGTTCCATACTTGACAACAATATTCGAGAATTGATCTCACGTAGCAATTGTAAAGTAGAATGGGAATGTCAGGGTCATCAAAAAACTTGGCCTGTCTTATTACAAACCCAGCCATGCGCCCTCCTCTATTTACTATGTTATCAATGTGCTCGCGGAAGTTCAGCTTTGAGTCCAGGACAACACCCAAATCACGTATGCTGCTTACTTCTTGAATTCGATTGTCAGAAATGAAGTAAGTGGCGGACATTGGATCTAATTTTCGTGTGAATTTTATATGAAAACATTTGGATGCATTTATACCCATACCGTTCAATGAACACCACTTAATGATATTATTAATATCATTTTGAAGATAGCTTACATCATCGTGATCAGAGATGACTCGGTATAATTTAAGATCATCCGCGAACATTTCGTAACCAGATGTTATTTCAGAGCACAAGTCATTTATGTAGACCAGGAAGAAGAGCGGTCCCAAGTGCGATCCTTGAGGCACACCGGACGGTACCGATCTCGCAGCAGACTCGAACCCTCTGACTTTTATGAGCTGAGTTCTATTCATAAGATAGGATGCACACCACCTGAGCAACGATCCACAGATTCCCGCGTGAGCCAGTTTCTGAACAAGTCTGCTGTGATCCACCACATCGAAAGCTTTAGAGAAATCGGTATATATAGCATGAACCTCGGTTTTATCCTCCAATGCTTTATATATATCCGTTACGTAATGTAAAAGGTTTGAGGTGGTTGACCTTCCCGGCAAGAATCCGTGTTGCTTCGTATCATAGTACGGCTTTAAGAAAAAATAAAGTTTCTTTTGAACTATTTGCTCAAATACTTTACCCATAGCCGACAAGATTGAAATTGGTCTGTAGTTTGATACCTCAGTTTGATCACCCTTTTTATGTACCGGAGTAATATGTGCAACCTTCCATTTTTGAGGAAAGATCCCAGAGAAAAGCGACTTGTTATAGATATGATAAAGAGGCTCTATAAGTTGCTCAGAGCAGTTTTTCAGAAACACTGGTGGAATAGCATCAGGACCCGACCCTTTTCTTATACTTAGCGCCTTGAGAGAGTTGGATATATCGAATCTGGAAACATGGCAAAAATTAAGGGCTGCCGGGGGCGCAAATGCTCCCTCGATGTTTACTGTACTTGCTGACTGTTTGTGTGTTTGATATATTGAGTGGAAATAATCAGAAAAAAGGTCACTGACACTCTGTCCACCTTGGACAGTTCTGTCACCATAGTTCATTTCATCAGGAATCCCCCCACTATTTGATCTCAACGATCTGACAAATGTCCAGAAATACCCAGGGTCTTTTCTAATAAGATCCTTTGCATTCGTTTTAAAACTATTGAAACATTCCTGAACCTTTTTTTTGCATTGAAGGCGTAATGTTTGGTAAGTAATCAAGTCTCTTGGGTTGTTATACTTCTTATATTTTTTATGAACTTTATTTTTCTCTTTGAGGGCATTTAACAGAGAGCGACTGAACCATATTGGGTATTTATTATTTGCACCACGGCTTTTGGGTGTGTTTTTATAAATTATTTCATTAAGCAAAGTATAAAATTTGTCAACAGCATCATCAACAGATTTGTGTGAACCTAAAAGGCCGTCCCAATCTATTGTCTCCAACTCCTCTTTAATACTTTGGTAATTAGCTTTGGAAAAATTTACGGAGATGGTGCTGTTTATTTTAGGTGCTTTTTCGTGAAGAAACTTGAAAGAAACATGCAATGCTGGATGACGAGTGTCTTCCTTTACCAGGGGTGTTATGCTTCTGGATACCTTAAAAAGTCTATTAGAGTTAGTAATAATTAAGTCTAGGGTGCGTCCCTCTATATTGCAGACTGGGTTCATATTGTTAAGGCCATTTAATGACAGAGTGTCAGTGAGCAAGCATTCAGTGTTGCTTGGGCATCCAGAAGGAATTAGTAAATTTGAGTGGGAGTCAGTACACCATTTTAAATTGGTGAGGTTGAAATCACCCACCAATAAAAGTATTGCATTTTTCGGCAATTTATGTTGGATAATATTAGACAAATGTTTCATTAGATTATCAAGACGGTCATTTGTAACTGGGGGAGGAAAATATACGTTGCAAATACACAAAGGAATAGTTGAATTTCCCTGCCTAAGTTTTATCACTACCCAGAGATCTTCATTTGTAGATTCCCACTTGTACTTACGAACCGCATCGAACTTTTTAGATACTGCTATAAAACTACCCCCACCTTCAGTCTTTAAAGAAGCAGAACTGGAGCGGTCTCTCCTAAACAACACGTACCTACCATCTACTACCTCGTGATCGTAAACTGATTCATTCAGCCATGTCTCCGTAACAAGAATTACGTCAAAGTCCTGCATCATCACGTTCTCACGCATAGTTTCAGTTTTTGTCCTAAGACCCCTAACATTCTGATACAAAAAATTTAGTGTGGCGCATCTGTTGTCTCTATTAATTAATGTGCACATTTAATAAAGATAGCAAAAAGGAAAAAATTGATTAAATATAGATTAAACAAATAGATTAAAAACAACTAAGCTGTTTACCCTATAGAGACTCGAGAAACTCCGAGCTTTTTACCAGTAAGTTTCTACTTCCGAAGTCCTTCTTCATAAAAATACGACCGTTTCGCACCCACACAAATTTAAAACCTTTCTCTTTCGCAAATCTACGGGCCTTAGCGTGTAACAACTTGTTAGTTGGTGACAAATGTTCACTTACATACACAGGTTCACTTCCCGCTATGCCCAGGTGCGATGAATTGAGCTTTTCTTTTGGGTGATTTTTATTAAAGGTTTTGACTGCTGCTAAAATATTATCTCGTACCATTGGACTTGATAATGTTACTACTATCGAGCGCGGGCGATTAGATTCTTGGTTGACTTTAGCCACTCGGTGATAATTCAGTAGCTGATTCTCGGGAAGCGTGCAGCCAACAGCAGTTGTAAGTTGTTGAATAACTGTTTTCAGATCCTCAGTTCTATGCTCCGGGACACACTGTATCTCCAAGTTCGATTCGCGGGACTTCTGTTCAAAATGGCTCAGCCTGTTATTTATGTCCGCTAACTCTGATCTAAGTGACTTATTTTCAGTTTTGAGACCGTCAATAATTTTACTCTTCAAATCCAATTCTTCCTTAAGCTCGTCGTATTTTGCGGATATAAAACTGATACTCGAAGTTAACTCGTCTATTTTTTGGCGGGTCTCGTTACTTTCCACTGTAATATCTCGCTTTATGTCTCTTAGTAGCTGAGACAATGAATCCTCTAGCTTCCTGTCAAAGTAGCGCTTAAGATCTTCCGTATCGTGAACAACAGGGGATACCATATCAGCATGCAGCTTGGCATTACCCAATTGTGAGGGAGTATGAGAACTTCCACCTCGCTTTTCAGTGGACTTGCAGTCTAAACACTTCCATGAAGCTTTATAGGCCTTGGATTCTTTCGAAAAATTCTCTACGGGTATGCCTACACACTGATAATGGTACGTCGCACAACACTTGGAGCAAGCCTTTAAATCAGCAGATTTGATTTGCTTTGAACATCTGCTACATACACTCATGTTGAAAGTTTTTCCATAAACAGGGTAATTTTTATAACTGGGCAACACCTTTTAATTGTCAGCTTCAAATAAGCAAAATGTCAGTTGATTTTGACAAGATCGGCAGTGATAATTGAGGGTACTTCGAAATGATATTTGACAAGAAAGTGTCAGTTTCCAGTTTATTCCAATTTTGAAGGTATAAAATTAAAACTTATCAATGTTGATTTTGTTACCTTGCCAGGATATTTAAGGCTGCAAACGATAACAGAGAATGCCCACTAGTTGAACTTCACAATAATCATACATAGAAACCGATATTTCACTATAAACTTTTATTTGATATAATTATGACATAGAAGTTGTTGATACTCAGGAGTGTTGCCACTCAAAAAAAGAAAACTTTTTTTGGATTACTTGAAACTAGATCCAATGATTAGGTCCCTCATTGAAAGGTCAGGTGGAACAATGGAGCTGCCTACCTTTATTCATTAAAAACAGTGCCAGTCGTAATTCCCTTTATTAATAATGAACTATGGACTCAATGCTTATTAGTTTCAAACAAATATTGTAAATTCTAAGAGAACATTTCTATCCTCATAAAACTCATAACAAATTCTGACCTGTTTTATCAATCCTCTTTTATTTTTCTTTTTCATACATTTTAATTAAATTCTCCATCAAAATTCTCTTTGACGGGTATCGCTCGGTATTGGGCAAATGTAGGAAAAAACTTTTTTTATTTTATTAGCGCGCAAAGGTGCGACGGGCTTAAATTAAACAAGTTGCTCATTCACCGGTTCACTTGATCACAGTATAAATATATGTTGTTTAACCAGTATTGTAGCTCCCTACAAACGGACGAAGCGCAAGCTATACCTACGATTCTCGTTTTCGGCATGCCTTTCAGCAAGCAAGCAGCGTCCGCAGTCGCGATTGTGCCGAGTAGACGAATGGAAGGTGTGTCGTTTTTTAAATAGTAACCGCGCGTGTTTTATTTACTAAAAATATTTAAAATGACAACTAGTGTCTATTGTGCTTGTTTTGGTTGCATGAATTCGTCAATAACGCACCCAGATATAACGTTTTTTAGATTACCTGGAAACTCCGAAAGGTAAGACTATAAATTGATTTTACTTAAGTACTAATTGGTACTATACCACTATAGTATCCGCAATACGAACTGGCACTTGGGGCCATAAATGTCACTTTCTGTAGGGGTTGAACCATGTCGATAAAATATTTAAGAATTTGTCGATATGTCGTAATCTGATATTAAGTGGGTAATTTGCTTTTAGTTATAAATATGAAATTAATAGCAAATAAGATTTTACATAAACTGATAGCGGGAAATTAATTAAATTCCTCGTAAGTGCAGTCAAGTAAAATAATTGCAGCTGTGGTCATTCCTGTAGTGGCCAGATTAAGCGGACATATTATTATGTAATAATAATAATAATAAACAGACTGGTAGCTTGGTCCCTGTACCCGATGCCGGTGGGATACTATATCTTATATTTTTAAATGCACTTGTTTGTTATATCTATATTTAAAAATGTAATTTGTAAGTTAATTAATTAAATAAAGAGAATAATAATACTTATATTTTTTTAAATACATACATATTATACTTAGAAAACACCCAAACTCCGAAACAAACATTTGTGGATCACACAAATATTTGGACCGACCCAGGAATCGAACCCAGGACCTCCAGCGCCGCAGGCGGTATCACTACCGACTACGCCACAGAGGCAGTCTCAGTGCGTGGAAAACCAATAATTTGAGGGTAGATCTAAATAGTTCTTCCTCACATACGGATCATTGACATCGCTTCATCAGTCAGTTTGTAACCACGGTTGGTGTAATCTGTTCGTAAAACTATATATCATAATGGAAGACTTTTGCGTAACCAATTTGACCAAGTTAAGCGGTGATATTAACCAACAAAGCCGTCAGATAATTCTCAACGTTTATAAATGTTTAAGTGTGTTGAAAGAAGATCGTGATGTGATAGGGAAAATTAATTTTCAACAACCCAGAAACCTGGCTGCATTAGTTTGTGGAACGAGCGAACGAACTGTTTCTCGAATTCGGGCAGAAGTTGAAGAAACGGGGTCACCGACTGTACCGAGACAGAGCTACGATAAACCTACTACAGTTGCCAGTTTAGATGACTTTGATAAGTCGATTATTAAAAGAATTGTAACTTCGTTTTATGCGAATGGAGAGTATCCCACAGTGCAGAAAATTTTAGACTTAGCCAAGGAAAAAATAGCCGAATTTAAATGTTCAGAATCATCGATGAGGACTATTATTAAAAGTTTAGGATACAAATTCAAAAAAACAATGGATGGAAGAAAAACACTAATGGAACGCAGAGATATAGTTTGTGCTAGAACGGACTTTTTACAGAAATTGGACCATTTACGAGCCTCTGGAGACCAAAGACCGCGTTTTTATTTAGACGAAACTTGGATCAACCAAAATCACTCCCGCAAGCGAATGTGGCTAGACAGTAATGACAACGGAGGATTTAATACCCCAGTTGGTAAAGGTGGAAGATTAATTGTGTGTCATGGTGGATCAGCCAAAACGGGATTTATTACAGAGGCCAAATTATTATTTAAAGCCGTTAAATCGACGAATGTTGATTACCATTCAGAAATGAACGCAGAAACGTACATGAAGTGGTTTGAAGGATTTTTAAAATTATTGGAAGAACCGTCGGTAATAATATTAGATAATGCCAGCTACCACACAAAAGTGTTACACCCGATCCCTAATAGAACATGGCTGAAAAAAGATATTCAACAGTGGCTGAACAAAAATGAAATTGAGTTCTTACCAACGGATTTTGTAGAGAAACTCTTAGAAAGAGTGAAGTTAAGTAACCCAAAAAAAATATACGCAGTCGATCAACTGGCAAATGAACACGGTCATGAAGTGATTCGACTTCCCCCCTGCCACTGCCAGTATAACCCTATAGAGTTAATATGGGCTCAAATCAAAGGAGAAGTTTCTACAAAAAATTCCACCTTTAAAATGGCAGATGTTGAGAAGTTGCTGCATGAAGCTATCGACCACGTGACAACAGAAGACTGGGTTAAATGTGTTCGCCACGCTGAAAATCTCCAGAATGAAGACCTAGCTAAAGCTCACTTCATTGACACCCACCGTCTTGTTATAAATCTACAAGACGACAGTGATAGTGAAGACGAGTATTAATGGCGTTCCCAATAATTTATTGATTTTTTTTGTTAAGTTTTAATATTATTTTGATGAGTCATGTAAATTTGAAATTTATTTTAGTTAGTAATTCACCTACTCAACCTATTTATTTTAATATGTTTATTTCTTTATTTTTTTTTTTATTTAATTTAATACATTTGTCTTAATAAATCAATGCTGATATAAAAATAAATAAATCATATACAAAAAACATTCATTACATTACTTTTGTCGATACTATTACGGAATACGATAGATTACCTGCACAACACTATGCGTGTTAGTTCCGGTCCATAAGACTGTGTAGGTGCGAAAGAGATAGCACGAATCCGATGATTTATGGCCCAACGTGCCAGTTCGTATTGCGGATACTAGTATCCGCAATACGAACTGGCACTTGGGGCCATAAATGTCACTTTCTGTAGGGGTTGAACCATGACGATAAAATATTTAAGAATTTGTCGATATGTCGTAATCTGATATTAAGTGGGTAATTTGCTTTTAGTTATAAATATGAAATTAATAGCAAATAAGATTTTACATAAACTGATAGCGGGAAATTAATTAAATTCCTCGTAAGTGCAGTCAAGTAAAATAATTGCAGCTGTGGTCATTCCTGTAGTGGCCAGAATAAGCGGACATATTATTATGTAATAATAATAATAATAATGACGACTGGTAGCTTGGTCCCTGTACCCGATGCCGCACTGTGAACCAGAATCCCAATCTAGCTGGACAAAAAGGGTCGTCTCATTTCTATCATTTTTCTAATAAAAACAGTAGGTTATAAACCAGAGGCAACGATTCAGTCATTTTTTTTATCAAGTACCCTCTGATAATTTAATAATTTTAAATCGTCTCCGTACAAACGGGTTATTTACGATAAAACTTTTCACTTTCTTGCGTGTAATGAGACAGGTCTCGAGGTAAATACTAGACATGATTGTGATAATTTTTATTATGCATCGAGAAGTAGAAGGTATGTTTTACATAATTCACAATAAATTTATTCTGAATACCTATTAATTAATTACTATTCATGTCAAATAAAATAAAAATTCTTAATTTTATACGTTTTTCCGCATTTCATAGACCAGAAACTACTTGCCCCCTCATGACCCCGGGCTAATTTTTATATATGAAAGAGCCACATATCTTTACTTTCAAAAATAGTAATTTATAAGCGCCTCACGATAGCACAACTTTGATTTTATTGCAGAAAAGGAAGTGAAGGTATCGCGAAGTAAGTTTTTCTACCAGTTGCTAAACTACCCAAAAGACACTAAACGTTCAGGTCTATGTGATAATATAATGAGATTTAATTTAGTAAATATAACGGAGTAATCTGTGCAAAATGTTTAAAAATAATTGCCGACTTTGTACGAACTTAGAAAAAAATGGGTTCTGTGTGGAAAAACTCGAAAAGGTTTTGAAACAAGGTCGATTGGTGTTAATTGGCTTTGAACCACTTGGCCTTAGACTCCAAAAATCAACAATTAGCTAAACTAATAGCTTTTGAACTCCACGGGGTTCCTGAAAAAAACGAAACATGACTTTTCTAAGATTTTTTACTTTTCTAACGAAATCCAATAACATCTTTTCTTATTGGATTTCGTTAGAAAAGTAAAACACCTGGACTGTTTAGCAAATGTAAGTTTGCCCAGTTGTGATAACTCCAAATCATATGACGCTCACTGGGAGGGGAGGCGCCATACTGAGAGTTTTCCTTCTATCAAAGCGGACTCTTAAAAGTGTACGCTTATGCACACACGCTATATAAATGTGTATGTGTCTGAAGTTATGAGTATATGTTTTAATTTTTTGTGTAAGTTCCATAGTGACAGTCGATTGCTTTTGTAGTGGTGTATATGAATATGATTTCCTCCTACAAAATGTGACAGACAGATATGTATGGGGTAAACATGCTATGGCTAATCCCCTTGTACCTACTAGTCGCATTGCTCTGTTGTAAGCCAATATACCTAAGTAAAGTGGTCTCATTATATTAATATTGCTATCGTTTTATTTAATTTCCTTTATTTAGAAATAAGCATCCTAGCATAAATCTATTATATTAACACAAAACTACTGCCAAGACTAATCTGCGATGAAAAATCGATCTATATTACAAGGAAACCACAATTAAACT
The DNA here is from genome assembly GCA_933228765.1 of Miltochrista miniata. Lineage (NCBI taxonomy): Eukaryota > Metazoa > Arthropoda > Insecta > Lepidoptera > Erebidae > Miltochrista > Miltochrista miniata. The sequence continues at coordinate 35,051,239 of OW121758.1, read as the reverse complement.
TATATAAATCATCAAGTTTTACTTGACCTTCATACACATACGAAATATTTAATAACGGGCGTCAGCTTCAATTGTATTTTTTTTTTAATATAATTATATGGGTTTTTGTAATTTTTTAAATCGTAATATACCACATTCTGTGGATATAAAGCGGTTGGAACGTAACACAACTCTTAAATAATATTGTCCAGCTAGATTGGGTTTCTGGTTCACTGTGTGCCGGTGGGATACTATATCTTATATTTTTAAATGCACTTGTTTGTTATATCTATATTTAAAAATGTAATTTGTAAGTTAATTAATTAAATAAAGAGAATAATAATACTTATATTTTTTTAAATACATACATATTATACTTAGAAAACACCCAAACTCCGAAACAAACATTTGTGGATCACACAAATATTTGGACCGACCCAGGAATCGAACCCAGGACCTCCAGCGCCGCAGGCGGTATCACTACCGACTACGCCACAGAGGCAGTCTCAGTGCGTGGAAAACCAATAATTTGAGGGTAGATCTAAATAGTTCTTCCTCACATACGGATCATTGACATCGCTTCATCAGTCAGTTTGTAACCACGGTTGGTGTAATCTGTTCGTAAAACTATATATCATAATGGAAGACTTTTGCGTAACCAATTTGACCAAGTTAAGCGGTGATATTAACCAACAAAGCCGTCAGATAATTCTCAACGTTTATAAATGTTTAAGTGTGTTGAAAGAAGATCCTGATGTGATAGGGAAAATTAATTTTCAACAACCCAGAAACCTGGCTGCATTAGTTTGTGGAACGAGCGAACGAACTGTTTCTCGAATTCGGGCAGAAGTTGAAGAAACGGGGTCACCGACTGTACCGAGACAGAGCTACGATAAACCTACTACAGTTGCCAGTTTAGATGACTTTGATAAGTCGATTATTAAAAGAATTGTAACTTCGTTTTATGCGAATGGAGAGTATCCCACAGTGCAGAAAATTTTAGACTTAGCCAAGGAAAAAATAGCCGAATTTAAATGTTCAGAATCATCGATGAGGACTATTATTAAAAGTTTAGGATACAAATTCAAAAAAACAATGGATGGAAGAAAAACACTAATGGAACGCAGAGATATAGTTTGTGCTAGAACGGACTTTTTACAGAAATTGGACCATTTACGAGCCTCTGGAGACCAAAGACCGCGTTTTTATTTAGACGAAACTTGGATCAACCAAAATCACTCCCGCAAGCGAATGTGGCTAGACAGTAATGACAACGGAGGATTTAATACCCCAGTTGGTAAAGGTGGAAGATTAATTGTGTGTCATGGTGGATCAGCCAAAACGGGATTTATTACAGAGGCCAAATTATTATTTAAAGCCGTTAAATCGACGAATGTTGATTACCATTCAGAAATGAACGCAGAAACGTACATGAAGTGGTTTGAAGGATTTTTAAAATTATTGGAAGAACCGTCGGTAATAATATTAGATAATGCCAGCTACCACACAAAAGTGTTACACCCGATCCCTAATAGAACATGGCTGAAAAAAGATATTCAACAGTGGCTGAACAAAAATGAAATTGAGTTCTTACCAACGGATTTTGTAGAGAAACTCTTAGAAAGAGTGAAGTTAAGTAACCCAAAAAAAATATACGCAGTCGATCAACTGGCAAATGAACACGGTCATGAAGTGATTCGACTTCCCCCCTGCCACTGCCAGTATAACCCTATAGAGTTAATATGGGCTCAAATCAAAGGAGAAGTTTCTACAAAAAATTCCACCTTTAAAATGGCAGATGTTGAGAAGTTGCTGCATGAAGCTATCGACCACGTGACAACAGAAGACTGGGTTAAATGTGTTCGCCACGCTGAAAATCTCCAGAATGAAGACCTAGCTAAAGCTCACTTCATTGACACCCACCGTCTTGTTATAAATCTACAAGACGACAGTGATAGTGAAGACGAGTATTAATGGCGTTCCCAATAATTTATTGATTTTTTTTGTTAAGTTTTAATATTATTTTGATGAGTCATGTAAATTTGAAATTTATTTTAGTTAGTAATTCACCTACTCAACCTATTTATTTTAATATGTTTATTTCTTTATTTTTTTTTTATTTAATTTAATACATTTGTCTTAATAAATCAATGCTGATATAAAAATAAATAAATCATATACAAAAAACATTCATTACATTACTTTTGTCGATACTATTACGGAATACGATAGATTACCTGCACAACACTATGCGTGTTAGTTCCGGTCCATAAGACTGTGTAGGTGCGAAAGAGATAGCACGAATCCGATGATTTATGGCCCAACGTGCCAGTTCGTATTGCGGATACTATAGTTGACTAAAGTTAAACAAAGTGATTGACACGAGTGAACTAGGTTGTTACATGAAGTAGGTATGTTTGTGTTTAAAACTAGACTTGTGCTTGCTCAGTCAGTGAACGGTGCGATCCAATATAGTACAATATCCAAAAAAAAAACTAGTTCAGAACTCTAGTACGTGTAGGTAGTACATTTAGTTCCGTTGTCAGTTCGTAGTTATTTAATTGAGAGCAATGATTTAGGTATGTTTCAAGAGTATTCATTTCTTTGTGGATGACCGATGTTACAGTACACTTAGCACCGTATGACTGCCTCTGTGGCGCGGTCGGTATTGATACCGCCTGCGGCGCTGGAGGTCGTGGGTTCGATTCTCACCCGAGACAAATATTTGTGTGACCCATAAATGTTTGTCTCAAGAGTCTGGTTGTTTCTATGTATACTATGTATGTATTTAAAAAGTATATTAGTATTAATATCCGTGGTCTGATACCCATACATAACACAAGCAGGTTATTCCTAGCTTACTTTGGGATCAGATAGCGTTGTGTAAAAATGCCCGTGATTATTTATTTATTTATAAAAAAAAAATTACAGCATTTTTGTTACCTTTGATTTTTATTACACGCATAGAGACAAATATGAACTACCAAGGTTTAACACAACTTGACAATGTACGAAAAGTACTAGTGTACTAGAGACTGACTAGTACTTTCAAATCGAAAAATAGTTTTAATTTTGTAAATCAAAAATTTAACGCAATGATTATAAAGACTAGAATTCCGTGATTCTATCACTGACGAAACATGTGGTGAGCCGATTATTATTGTCTACGCCGTTTTCAAATTTCTACACCCGTCTCACTCAATCAATTTTTTTTTATAGTAGATAACGGGCGCTGCGCCGCCACCCTGCGCCGCCAGCCGTTGCGGGGATATTATATTATTACTCACAAAGTATTTTTTTGTTTAAATAAAAAAGGTACATATTTACTCGAAATGAAAGCCGTTTGTCAGTAAAACAACAATCCTTAATACAAATTGTAGGCCTTGTGGGCGGATTGAAAAAATCAACTGCATTAGGCTCACTATCTATTACGCGTACGTAAAACTATAAGGTAAAATGTGGGCGTATACTATGCCTCTGCCTACACCTTTAGGGATAAAGGCGTGACTATATGAATGTATGTATGTACATATTTGCAATCGCAATACTAAATAGAAAGTCAAAGTAGGCACATATTACCTATTAAAATGCAGGGTGGGCAGCCCTATCGCATGCTTACGTACCGCGCGGCTGTAGGCATTTATTTCTAAAATCCGGCCGAGTTAAACTACAGTATACAGTGACTTGATATTCGGAAGTGAACGTTAGTGCCTGTGTAATAAAGTTCAAAATAGCTGAGCAGAAGGATATTTTTTTTATTTCAAAGCGTCTCTGAATATCAATTTTTTTGCGAAGGGTTAAAATGTTACATTATTTGCATGGTTGAATTCAGTGATATATTTTAACATTAATTGGTTTTAATTTAGTGGCTTTTGTTAAATTTCTACATAAAAATAATTGATGAAATGATTTCTTTGGCAGTTCAAATTATTTAAAATACCTAAATGTTTATATTTTATTTGTAACTAGCGGACGTCACGCGGTTTCACCCGCGTAGTTCCCGTGGGGATACGGGAATAAAAAATAGCCTATGTTCACCGCGAAGAGTGTAGCTTCCCGACAGTGAAGGAATTTCTCAAATCGGTTCAGTAGTTTCGGAGCCTATTCGATGCAAACAGACAAACAATCAAATCTTTCCTCTTTGAAATATTAGGATAGATGTACACGGTTCTTAAACATCCATGTTTAACGTAAAATAAATAAAGGTAACTTGATAACTTTCATCATTACCTACTGTATTATTAGGTACTTCTTGTTAATTGTAACTTTTTAATGTTTATCTTGTTTGAAGATCCATAACATTACCTTTTGAGATTTTACTCTTAAAATATTATTTTGTCGTAGTATCTGCTCAAAATCCATGAATACCTAAGTTCCTTTGAAATATTTTCAACTTCAAATTTGATAGCTGACGCCGACGAGATTTTCTATTTGATCTTGGACAAATTTTACTATTTAATATCACTCTGTTTTTTTAACTTAGTTGTTCTCAGTAATAATTACCTATTCCTAAGAATTCTTACTTTACAGAGAAGGTTTCAATATTTAATTCAGGGAGGTCGTTTTTTAAGAGATGTATGTCGTGCCTTCGTTCTAGAAAAGCTGTAAAAAACTTGTTTACTTATTCATGTTGTTTTGCCAAAAATGTTGGTGCTGGTTCCTTGAACTTGTGAGTTTATCAGCGTTCCTCGATTTGCTGATGCCAAAATATTCAGACAAGAACCAGGTCGTATAGGAAAATTATCTTGAGCCGGATTCGAATTTAAACCTTCTGGCATGCCTTTATAATTTTTCAACATTTAAATTTATGATTTAGTTAGCATGCTAATTACTTATCATTATTGTTCTTATGGATCTTCTTTTGATCGCCATTTTAAAGCCACTTAATAAAACTTACTACTACTTACTACACACTTACTACACTTAATAAAAGTAGGTACTTGCCCTAAAATGATAATCTCAGAAAAACTAAAGCGAAAATGCGAGGCATTCTCAAAATACCACATCAGAGTGCGGCTTGGAAAGGAAAATTCCGGTATTCCTGAAGCAAAATATTGACATCATATTTTGGTATACTTTAAGAAATAGCTAAACACTCGGGTCGAATCTTTGATACGAGGATTAGACAGTGAACATCGTTTAAAGAATCCCTGGGTTTGTGGAATGCAAGAAGGGGGGCTCTTACGCCTTTATCCACGAAATGTCAGGAAAATTAGTCTGACGTTTCGTAAGTGCCTATGTATTAGGATTATGCGAAATAAACGTGTTTTTCTTTTCATTTCGGGCATGCTGTACGCCCACATTTCACCTCCTTTAGTTTTTGTCCCACTTAATAGCTGGTGAGCCTATAACCGTTTCGAAAATACCGATCGAGAAATAGAAAATATTTGAGCGAAGATAGCAGCAACCTTTCGACATTTGACCCACATCTACTGGGAGAAAGTGGTTTTTATTTATTCTATTTCCCATCTATTCACAAAAGTATCTATGAAAGCTACTGAATCACGGGATTAAAAATAACTTTCCGCTTTCATTATCTCCTGTGATGCGCCGCCTCGCCCGAGCATGTGTGGCTAGGCCTTTTTTTTTTTACCTGAGGGAAAATCTCAGGTTATGCCGGACTCTTACCGACTAAAAAACCTCACGCAACGCCAACAGCCTGTAGTTGGGGCCCCGGGTAAGCCCTCGGAAGGATGTCCCGGGACTCACAACAGACCTACGGCCGCCACTGCGGCCTCGCCCAGGGGGTGGTTCACCTGTGTGGCTAGGCTACGTGGCTTACCAGGGGGCTTATTACGATTATTATAAAATATTTTTCCTGCTGAAACTGTGTGTGTGTGTGTGTGTGTGACCGATATTATCATTTAAGTTGATAATCTTAAATTCCTTTCTCTTCGAGAAACGATTGCAAATCCTTTAAATATCATTTCAAACTATACCGCGGGTAGAAACGAGCTGATGTAATTGTACCGACCCGACCGGGCCGTTTAGCATTCATCGCAATCCCCCTCGGCCTGTTGATTACAACCTCTTGTGACTTGCTCCCGTCCCGTCTATTGTGGCACTTATTGTCAAGGATTAAATGCATCTGACTGAAATTTGGTTTAGAGATAGATTATAGTCCGGAGTATTACAGGCTACTTTTATCCCTAAAATAGGTTCACATGGGATAAAGTAACAAAAACAAAAATCCACGCAGGTCAAACTGCGGGCGCCATCAAGAATTTAATATTATATTGAAGTCACAATATTCTGCTTAAAACTGTGTCTGATTTACATTTAAGTTGATTATCTTCAAGTCCGCACTCTTCGAGAAACGATTGCAAATCCTTCAAATCTCATTTCAAACTATATCGCGGGTAGAAGCGGGCTGATGTAATTGTACCGAACCGACCGGGCCGTTTAGCATTCATCGCAATCCCCCTCGGCCTGTTGATTACAGCCTCTTGTGCCTTGCTCCCGACTCCCGTCCCGTCTATTGTGGCACTTAGTTATTATGCACTATTTGCGATTTGTAATACTTTGTCGCTTGTTCTGTAGTCATCATTTTCATTGTTATTGAGTTTAATAAATGAAATGGAAATATCTTTATTCATGTTGGTCTTATAGTAAAGCTTATGAACTTTAATATTGTTGCGTAAAATTTGAAGGCAAGAGGTAGAAGCCTGTGAGAAAAGAACCTGACAATAAAACTTTCATGTATTTTTGGTCGAGCATGAACTTATTATAAAAATCATATTCTTCGAATACGGCTGATTAAACCTTTCTTTTTAACGTGAGGGAATATCCTTCATGGATGCTATGCCGGACTCCTACCGACTACAAAACCTCACGTAACACGCAACAGCTTATGGTTGGGAGCCCCGGGTAAGCCCTCGGAAGGATGTCCCAGGACTCCCAGCAGACCTACGGCTACCACTGCGGCCTCGTGGGTGATTCAACACAATACACATACTTACAAATCTATTATACCTAATTTTTTGAAGAACTCCTAATGAAACTTTGCACTTTGATTAAACTCCTAACCACCGACTTTCGGATTTCAAATAACCATTCAATATGACTGAGTTTATTTTAACTATTAGTTAAATTTTTCTTACCAAAATCTAGCCAGCGAAAAAAAATTCATTAAAAGAAAATTCAAAGCAGAATGGCTACTGAATGGCGGGATTAAAAATAATATTCTGCTTTCATACCTACTCGTTATGCGGGGATGAAATGCTCGGCGTGCTTACAGGCGTTTTCTGATTATGAAAAATGCTGTACAGATGCGAATCTGTGCTCTGCGGAAAGTTGGGTTCTGCATACAAGCTTGTTTTAAACTTATACACCATGTTAAGATTATTTTTGAAAAGCAATTAATATGCTAATGCTAACTGATCATAAATTTTAAATATGGAAAAAGAATTGGTTTCGAGCAGGATTCGAACCTGCGTCTTCGGCGAGCCGTGCCGAAGTCGCCCCAAGACGTATAATAAGGTGGAAAAATTTGGTTGGTTCCGAGTAGGTTTCGGTGGCGCAATGGTTAACGCGTCGGCACGGTTCGCCGAAGACGCAGGTTCGAATCCTGCTCGAAACCAATTCTTTTTCCATAATTAAAATTTATACACCATGTTATTCTTTATTTAAGGCAAGGTGTGCCCTACGACTGCGACTGTGACGTAGCTACTTCGAAGTTGAAAGAAAGATAGAAACCGGTGCAATATTTTCAGAGATTTTCGATTACTAAGATAACAAATCATTTCATTTTATAATTAGACAAATATTGAATGTTTATTGGTTTCCAGTTTACTTTCCAGTACTTACTTGATATTGAAATTGAATTCAAATTTACAACCAACCAAATACTTGTTTAAGACTTGAAAGGTTTAAATTGAAAAACTTAAATATTTCAACAATTTTGCTCTAAGCTCTTGTCTGGATGCCGATACTTGTAGAACGCAATTCTAATTCGACGTTTGATGAGCGTTTGTTAGATATTTTATAATATTAATATATTATAGACTAGCTGTTGCCTGCGACATCGTACGCGTGAAAATTGTTTATAATGCCAATTTGATTGCGCTATCCCTAGGATATGTAGCGTGAAAATATATATTTGAAGACCCTACCCCTAGTTAATATTTGTGCAAAATTTGAATCAAATTAAGTACTTTTCGAGATATTTCCTGACAAAGCAAAGCAGACAAACCGACAAAATTTTTTCTAACTGTATTTTTGGTTTTGAACACCCAGCGAGTATTTTTTTTTTATATTTCCAATGTACAGTTTTGAATATTCTATCATTTTTGTACATAATTATTATAATCCTGTCAGATTAAAAAATCGAAGTACCTACGTAGTTGTTACCTTGTGTTCTGAATCCATACACTTAAGTGAATCAAGAGGAGTACTCTTGCATACTCAGAAGGCAGCGTAAAGTCGCCAGAACCGAGCGATTCACAAAAATCTTTTCTCCGTCGAACCATGGAGATTGTATGCGCTTTCACACCTACAGAATGGTCTTTGGCAAACACACGACAGATCTATTTTTAAATTCGTACATACATACATAACATCACGTCTGTTTCCCAATGGGGTAGGCAGAGACTATGGTTTTCCACTTGCCACGATCCTGACATATCACTTTCGCTTCTTCTACTTTCATAAGTGTTTTCATACATTCTCTCCGATTAAGGGTACTTTTGACCTGGCCTTTTTCCAAAAGGTGTCCAATTTGGTCGACAATAGTGCGATTTCGTAAGGCACGTTAAATCGAGTTTTAGGCTTTGGCTAGGGGCGGCCTGAAAATTTCAACAATGTATCGTCAGCGTTACAATGTCACAACCTGCGTCTCGGTCGACAGCGCCTCTGGTGTTTCAAACGGGTACACTACATTAATACGAAAAACTTAATTCCGAAAGTCACAATCACGAATTTCATAAGTCCGAATGATTCGAAATCCCGAAAGTCAAAAATCCGATGTTTCATAAATCCTTTTTATTAAAAGTCATAATTTTAAAATTCCGAGTGTTTACAATTCCGACTGTCAGAATGCCGAATTTCAAGAAACCGAACCGTTGAATTTCGCATCATTAAAAATCCGCCGTATTATAAATACGAACTCCGATTATCAAAAATCCGAAATATCATAAATACGAAGGGTGAATGTCGTTTCCAGTTTCCACCCGTTCCTGTTTTAACCCGAAAACTTATCATTAAAGACGATTATTTATGTTCCCGATTCCACCCGTTTTTTAATAAAGTATAGTCAAGTCTTACTACCGAAAATATTATTTCCAAGTGAGTGGAAGGCAAACGACTAGACAAAACTCTGAGTCGGGGTGGCCATTTACTTATTATGGTTAACACCTCGACTCGGAAATGGAAACAATATCTTCAGTAGTTAGACTTGACCGTACTTTATTAAAAACACTTTAACAGTGAATTTTCGGATATTTAAAATTCTTAATGTTTTTTCCGATTCCACCCGTTTTTTTAATAAAGTATAGTCAAGTCTAACTACCGAAAATATTATTTCCAAGTGAGTGGAAGGCAAACGACAAAACAAAAATAAAATAACCACGAAGGCTAAGGCGGGAGCTCCGCTCCGCTTCGCTCCCGCCTTAGACTTCTAACCTAACCTGTCCGAGTCGGGGTACTCTGAGTTGGGGTGTCAACCATTTACTTATTATGGTTAACACCTCGACTCGGAAATGGAAATAATATCTTCGGTAGTTAGACTTGACCGTACTTTATTAAAAAAACTTTAACAGTGAATTTTCGGATATTTAAAATTCTGAATGTTTTTTCCGATTCCACCCGTTTTTTTTAATAAAGTATTGTCAAGTCTAACTACCGAAAATATTATTTCCAAGTGAGTGGAAGGCAAACGACAAAACAAAAATAAAATTCATCTTCGCGTAAAACCTCTTTCAATTTATCAAATAAAAATTCCACCAATCGATGTATCACGTCTCGTGCCAAGTATATCGTTTAAATATGCCCAAATCGCGATATAAACGTGATCTGAATGTGCGTTTAGGTAACAAAGCCAATGTGTCGGTCCTCCTTGGTGCTCAGTGTAGTGGAAACGGTTATTTGTAGGTGTGGTTCGATTTCGGTGGAACGAAAATGTTATAAAGTGGTACTCACTCTCCATGTCAATTACTAATTACTTTTCTTACAGTAGATACCTATTTGATGTAATTTTTAAACGATCTTAGAAGATTTCTACAGGTTCGGCAGAGCGAATGTAGCGCCTCTTATGTTGCAAACGTCCATAGAATCAAAAACAATTGTTTGAAGCATATCGTATAAAATGTTAAAATCACTGCTTGAAAACCTATCAAACGGACCATGTGTTGTTGATCTAACCTTTTAGCAGCAAAAATAAACCTGACCTCGATATCATTACAAAAAATATAAAGGATTGCTTTTTGAATCGGGTTTCGGTCTGAGTGAATTTTAACAACATTCAATCGTTTTCGCGTTGATGAAACCCAACCCTCACTTTGTTTTTTAATGGTAAAATTCTATCGCCATGTTTTTATATTCAAATGGTCCAGTAATAGACCAGGTGGGCGTTCCCACGAGTGTCGGGCGTTAATGTAATGTCTGTTTAATATTACGCCTTATCAGTTACTAGTAAATTAGGTCTGATAAAATCTGTGTTATCTATATCCAAGTACTTCACGACCGAATATCTAAGGATCCTATTACCTTTTACACTACTCATAACATTACACACAAAAGAAACTTGGACACCCCTTAGAACACACTTCTTAGGGTTCCATATCCAAAAGGTAAACACAGGATCGTAATCGGCAGCGCGAGTGTAGCCTCCGGAGTTGCAAACGTCCACAGGCTGCGGTGACCACCGGTACATCTGGTGGGCCGTGTGCTTGTCTGCCACCTTAGTGGTATAAAAAATACTGAGACATCGTTGTTAGTCTATCTATTGTCCGTCTTGATGTTGTTTCCAGAAACCTTGTCAGCTACAGAGCTGAAATGTTAACGACAGGTACGAAAATCTAAAAAAGAAAGTTTTTGCATTGCAGCATTTACATTTAAACCCCTATCACTCACAACTCAAAACATTTAACTGACATACGTTATTGTATTGTGAATATCTCTTTATTTCGCCAAATAAATAATCGTATTTCCATATCTGTTTAATGTTCGAACATGAATGGAAATCATTGAAAGATGACGGGTGTGTAGACGACAGCATGTATTGTGGGGCCACGAAAATCGCGACTACCGCTGTATACTAGCAGTCTACATTGGTACTACAGATCCTCGGGTGCATCTCCCGTTACTCGTCTTCCGCTTGCTTCGACTCGACACTGCTTGGAACTTGCTACTCATCTTGAATTTTGACTACGACGGTTTCCCATGAGAAGAGGCCTCGATGGCGACCAAAGTCTGTGTCGAAAGCCCTGTACTTATCCTTCCGATTAGACAGATCGGAGGGGCATCGGGAAATTTTAGCATTTATGAGTCCGGCATGATATTCAAGATCCAACAAGTGTCTCAGTTCTCAGATGTAATATCTGCGTTAGGTATTCTTTTAAAATGTCGTAAGGCGAAACCGATATTGTCTTTATTCAAAATATCGAAATTAAACATTAAATACACAAAAAAATACTAAAATATTCGCAATTTAACCTCCAACCTCAGATTTCGGGGCTTCAACATTATCGTTTTCGCGTTGTCAGGTGCCTATTTATTCGACGTATTCTAATATCAAGACGTCTTTTTGTGTTAAATCGAACTTTGAATGTAAACACGCTTGTTCGCCCTATTGTTTGTTTTATTTTTTATATTTGAGAAAGCATTCCTTATCTTTTAATATACTGAATAGGTATATTTCTGTCCTATTAAAACACGGAGAAGTAGTTGCCTCCTCGCACACCTTTGTAGCATAGTAGAAATATATATTTGTAGCGTAAAAGGCATTGCAAAATGCATGTGTTTTCACAAAAATATGCATGCTATTAGAGTATGTATGTAGGCACGTAGAGTAGAATATACTGGTTGAATTTATAGTCGTTTTGGAACGGAAAGGTTTAGGCCCAGTTTCGATAACAGAACCGATCGGCACTGTCAATTTGAAAATCAACAATAAAAAATTACGAAAATGTCAAAATCTACATCGTTTGCCAAAATCAAAACGAGAACACCTGGTTATTCCTTTAAATTTCACGAAATACGTTTACTACGATTTTCTACTACAATTTTTCATTCAATGTCTAACGTTCCAATCAGTTAGAAGAGTCACCGCGCCGGGAAAATTCGACCAATCACAACGCATAAACGCATCGGTCCACGTGGACTCGTTGCCAAGTAACGTCGGTAGGTACTCGACTAGTTACGTCTTGTAGGTAGGTAAATACGCTCGACCGACCGCGCCGCCGACCGGCGACCGCGGCGCGCAGTTCGACTATAACTCGCGCGCAGTATTGTCGTCGCGATCGACTTTTATTTGTGGTCGGAAATAAAACGATTAGTTTACACTCGAGAGTACGAATCTCGTGATGAATTACGCAGTGCGATAGTGGACGCCTTTGAAATAGTGAAAAGTGACAGAGACACATTGAATAAACTAAAAGACAATAGCCTAAAACGTGCCCGTTTGTGTATCAAACGTTCTGGACTTCATTTTGAGCAGTTGCTAAGGTACAGGGAAGTGTAAATAAACTGTGAATAGGTAGGTCTAGGTATTTAAGTTGATTATTTTGTAAATAGCTCCAATTTTTTAAATACGCCGGAAATACTCCCTATTTGTTCGTGTTTATTTTCATTATTATTACATAAACCTTATTAATTCACCGTAAAATAGAACAATATTTAAGTATTTCCGACGATCCTAAGCCCGCGTAAAGTATGAAGGAGAAATTGGAGTCCTTTATTATTATCTAAGTACCTATTATTATCGAAACGATGCATTCGGTCAATGAACTGATCACATGGAAGCACGCGCCGCGGCGTAGGTACCTATGGGTTTCGGAGTTTCATTCATTGAAAAGTTCAATGAATAATCGAAGCGCTACTAATGTTTCAACTCGAACGAGTGATAAAGATTACATAGAAGTCATTTTTTTATTATAACCTGCACAGCTGTTTTGACACTCCGAAATGGTTCCATTATTGATTCCGAGTAACCCCCTCTCGGGTCCAGAACGACTATAAATTCAATCAGTATATAGATATGAACACAACTTTTTACGAAACTTTCTTTAAAAATAACAAATATACAAAAGCACATATTCCCTTTCTCGAAGGGCAGAACGCGAGCGGAAATGTAAAGGAATATTATTTGTGTAATAATATATAGGTGGGTTTAGGTAACTTGCTGTGTCTATAACCAGATTAATAGGGAACCAGAGTTACCTTTCATTGAAGTGTTCATGAAAAATTGTTTGTTCGTGACGAAACCTGATACAGCACTTTTAGAGAACACCTATGAATCATTTCACCCTACTCCATTATAACTGAGTGGTGCCCAACGCAGGCAATCGCCCATTCCCGCCACGTCATGCCCGAAGTTATTATACGGCAATTTTATGATGTAAATATCATTAAAACTAATTTTACGAGCGACTTTGGAGTTTCATAGTGTCGTATAAAATGGTCGGGTTATGTCCGGACAGATCAATGTTAAGCTTAAATTATGCTCAATGTTACTATTTTGGCAGGTATTATTATTTTTAAGAGGGGTGTGACCACCACTAAGTATGTGCGTGTATATTGGTAGCCCCTTAGCTCATAACTAAACTGATTTGGAAGTGAAAATGGTTATGGGCGTTCAGCGAATATTTAATTAATCCTTCGTGCATTTGCTAGCACTGTAATACTTTTTAATTTTCTATAATTAAGTAGAATTTTAGCTCCTGAGGTTAGCACTTGAACAACACACCAATATTAGTATAAATAGGTACTTGCCAATGTTAGTACAAAATAAGTAGTAGATAATATTTCCTGACAAATACGATCAATGAAATAAAAATACAAATTTCAGTGTTTAGTTAAAATGTTTATCAGACGAAACTAGCGAGCAACGTTCTGAATATTGCTTAATATATTTTTGAGTCAGTTTTGAAAAAAATACTTGCGGCCTCTGAATTACCTAGCTACCAAAGCCTAGTAAGCCTACGAAACAAAAAAATATCTTCAAAATAAATTCATAATAGCGGAATGATCGCGTAACGAAATATAACGAAACAGCTGAAAATCTCTTCACTTTTAATAAAAACACCGTACAACTAAAACTCCATATACATAAATTTTGTTCCCTGTATTATAACTTGTATAAGTTATAATACAGGGAACAAAATTTCATTTTAAAAAATAAGGGCAATGTCAAATAAGAATTATGCATCAAAAAACTCTTCCACATCACTGTCAACCACTACCGTGCCCAAAATGCTGGCGGCGTTGCCACGTTGTATGTATATAGTGTAGGTATAGTATCTGTAAATAAAGTACTTCTAAAACTCCATATTGTTTTTGTCTCTTAGCGGTGAACTCGTAATGGCAGTAATAATTTTAAATCCGTAATGTGACGGTCGCTGTAACAAAACAAACTTAGTCTTTAATTAGCAGTAAACAGGAGTAAATAAAAGTAAAAATATTTTCTTTGCAGTGCCCGCTAGATATTACCCATGTTTTATGATTAAATACAAAGGATTGTGAGGTTTTGAATTAACTTCCGCAGAGCGAATGTAGTAATCTGGTGTTGCCAATGTTCATAGGCTACGGTGACCACATCTATTAGGTAGACCGGAAGATTATCTGGCATCTGCCTTAGTAGTATAAAAAGACTTTCAAGAACAGACTCGGGTCTCGATTATTTTCCATTATTCCAAGATCCAAAACCATGATATTGACCACTAAAGTCTCTTAGGATTCCAGGAATTTCCCTTTTAAGACACATCGAGTTGCTTGGCCACATAAATAGCCATTTTCAGGTTTCAGTACTAAATAAAAAAAAATGTTTAATTCAGATATCCATGGATCCATATTAAAATTAAAATTAAAATTGAAATACCACAAATACACACAGACATACATCAAAATAAGATTTAAATTGAATGATAAAAATAATATAATAACAATTATCCAGTCAATTAAGTACTAGTTAGATCTTATTCAACACCACTACAGAAAACAAATGCCCATTTACCAAAAACTAACATTCAGTATAAAAGCTCTAAACTTTGTCCTTACTTAACATTATAATGAGTAACATAAAAGAGGGATTCCATCACATAGCTCTGGGCCACATTAAACAAAACATTATAAAATGTTTCATGAGGTTTTACGTCTCTGCGGTCCTTTGTCGTGAGGTAAACAGCATACTGCCATTAGTCTGTTTGTGGGGTGGCAGAATGGCAAGATTTTATTGTCATACCCCTTAAAACACTTATAACTTATCTTAATTCTCCCGGGTCTGTTGTGGCGAATGAGGTGCCCAGGTTACACAAACATTGTAAATATTAGATAATACACAGTATAAAGGATATACTGGGACATGTTACTAGGGTTGTCGAAACGAAAAGAGGTGTATAATGTATGTACTTATGCAGTCAAGGGATATAATATAATATTTTATTAGTTGTTGCAATGAATAAAATTCAGAAAATCATTTTTCAGAAAAGACTGTGTTTCAGTGCTTATGAATTCCTTTCATGGTTTCTTCTCTAGGTCCGTGGGGTTGCAGTGTATATAGGATTTTAACGATTCAGTAAGCGTCTGAGGGAAGAAACTGGCTATCCCCAACCGGAAAAGACATTCCATAGCTATTCACCGTGGGAATGCTGCCTGCGTCTGGTCAGGGGTACTGTACCGAGGTGTAGGTCACCTTTTATATTTTGACTAGCGGACGCCACGCGGTATCACCCGCGTAGCTCCCGTTCCCGTGGGAACATTAGAATAAAATATAGCCTATGTTACCCGGGGATAGTGCAGCTTCCCAACAGTGAAAGAATTTTTCAAATCGGGTGAGTAGTTTCGGAGCCTATTCGATGCAAACAAACAATCAATCAAATCTTTCCTCTTTATAATATTAGTATAGACTAGCTGTGACCGCGACTTTGTCCGCGTGGAATGTAATAAAAAAATTGTTTTTTATTTCTTAAATAAAAGTAGCCTAAGTTAAGTTAAGCTATCTGCCCGTGAAAGTCCCGTCCAAATCGGTGCAGCCGTTCCAGAGATTAGCCGGAACAAACAGACAGACAGACAGACAAAAAAATTCAAAATATAAGTTTTGGTATGTGTACCGTATACATATACATTCATATGCATGTAGTAGAAAGCGGTTATTTTAATATTACAAACAGACACTCCAATTTAATTTATTTGTATAGATAAGTAAATAGTTTTCTTTCAGCACTGTTTTATTTGTTTTTTGCCTATGATCATATTATTATTTTACAGTATGTCCATAAAAATCGTTTCGAATACACATAATTTTATTCTATTAATAAAAACTTTCAAGAGTTGGCATGCAAGAAGTAATATAACTTGGCCAAAGTTACGGTATGCGGGTTGGCAGTTTGCCAAGCTATTGTCTGCTTATTACACCGGCAGTCGTAATTCAATTCGAACTATTACAATACACATCATCGTATTGTGACTAATAACATTAAGTAAGAGGCTATTGATTTGTTTGAAGACAAGATTGTTTATTGACTTCGATAAATTATTTTGATTTTGGTGGCCCTGTGAGAGTGTATGCTATGCTACTGCTGTATATTTTTAGCTATGGCGAGATCAGTTATTTTTTGCTCTACCACGCTCAATAAGAGTTTTTAGCACTCTGAATTAGACTAAAATCTGTCTGGAGGAAGCAAAATATTAACAAGAAGCCGTGAGATCGGTCTCACCAGACACCCTCTAACACTTTTATTGTGAAAGTTCAATCCGATTGAGGTTGTCATTTCTGTTTTATTTTAAACTTTGAACATATGATCCACGTTACCTAGTGACGTAGTTTAATGAAACAGACGCACAGACTACAGACAAAATCTGGACATGAGCCCCTCTGCACTATTTTATAGAGAGGGGCTAAAAGACAATTTGTGCTATTCATAACATTATTTAAATTAAAATCTACAAGCCCATTTAATTGCTGTGTTGAATCAGTTTGAAAAGGAAGGAAGTTTTTAGTCGGTACGAGTTCGACATAGCATCCCTGTAGGATTTTCCTCACATTAAAATAAAGCCTAAAAAGTATAGGAAAAATTTAAACGTATAGATTAATACCAGCACTTATTTATGTTTTTAACGTAAGGAAAAATCCTCATGTATGTTATGCCGGACTCCTACCGACTAAAAAACCTCACGTAACTCCCAGAAGCCTATGGTTGGGAGCCCCGGGAAAGCCTTTGGAAGAATGTCTCAGGACTATCCTCAAGTCGGTATACAATAAAAAAAAACTGGTGCAATAATGCTGATATACAAAGGAGGTCCTAATGCAGGCACCCATGAAATTAGGTCAGTTTCAATAATACAAGCATTGTTTTAGCAGAACCTTGAAAATACACGAAATCGTTAAATTTTGCTCTGTAACATTTAGAGATGTGATAATATGACTAACAGCGAAAATATCTTATCATTTTCATTGTCATCATTATGTCATGTTTTGTGTCATCTCGGTAAGACCAACTTCATCTCAGTGACTAATCCTTATCTCACAGATAGCAAACAGATCTGAATTACATTCAAAACTTTTCACATTATAAGCCTATTGTCGCTATCAAACTCTTTATTTTATAAACACGGATGTCGCCTAAAATCTTATCCGCCAACTAAATTGGGAAGGTGTGCGCCAAAACACTCAGGGCGCCAATTTTCGACCAATCGACATGAATGCGTGGACGCAAATTTACGGATGAAATGTCGTCCGTCTCATGTTTCGCCGTTTTCAAACATGAGACGGGTGACTTTTCAACCGTCAATTGCCGTGTGAAGCGAGTATCGGCGCCCGGGAGCGAAATCACCCAACCCATAAAGGGAAAATTCAGTGACACAGGATATTGCACACGACAGCCAATATTCTGTAGGCACTAAACTCGTATTAGTAGGTACCTTGTTTGACCACACGTTAAAGTGGGTTATTAATATTTTGGTGGGTTACCGAATGGATTGCGCGTGTCGGGAAAATAATGAAAAACGTTTGTGTTAAGCTTTAATTACAGGTAAGCAATTAGGTAATCTCTTTTAGAAATAGAGGTAAAACACGCGTTGTGGGAATGTTGATTTGAATACGATATGTTTTACTCTTTTCAGAAACGAAACCAACATTTCGTATGATTTTAATGAAGATTAATAAGCTTTTGAGCAAATATGTATCCAAATCGGTACAGTTAATAATTGCGAAGTTGGGAGATAAATATGTACTGTAATTTTTTTTTAATTCTTTCGTCTTTTTAGGGTTTCGTAGCCAAATAGCAAAAACGGAACCCTTATAGATTCGTCATGTCTGTCTGTCTGTCTGTCCGACCGTGTGTCACAGCCATTTTTCTCCGAAACTATAAGGCCTATGCCATTGAAACTTGGTAACTAGATGTATTATGTGAACCGCATTAAGATTCCTATATACAACTAGAAAAAAGTAGTAAATTTTGGGGGTCCCCATACTCAGAACTGAAACTCAAATTTTTTTTTATCAAACCCATACGTGTGGGGTATCTATAGATAGGTCTTCAAAAATGCTATTGAGGTTTATAACATCATTTTTTTCTAAAATGAATAGTTTGCGCAAGAGACACTTCCAAAGAGGAAAAATGTGTGTCCCCCCCCCCCCCCCCTCTAACTTCTAAACTAAGAGAATGATAAATCTAAAAAAAATATATGATGTACATTGCCATAAAAACTACCAACGAAAATTAGTTCGAACGAGATAGAGCTGGTAGTTTTTTTTTAATACGTCATAAACCGCAATTTTCGGTTAGAAAATTCACTGCGAACGTGTTAAAACATCAATCAAAGTTACAACGAACTGTAAGAACTTTTATATTATGTTACTTGCTGCTACGAAACCCTTCATGGGCGAGTCCAACTCGCACTTGGCCGGTTTATTTATGACTGCCTCTGTGGCCTAGTAAGTACTTGTGAATGAAACTGTAGTTGTTGAGATCAGTAGGGGTGATATAATCAAACACAGTACCTACTAGCGAAAACAAAAATAGGTTAGTTTCAATCAATTCGTATTTACCAACGGATAGCGTAAGTAGTGTGTACACTTATCACCCTCTAATTGTATAAACAACTAGCCTAATCTCCGATCCAAAAAATACAAAACAATTTTACGCGTCAGCCGTCTAATAGAAATTTCCCTTCAAACATTCTCTTTCTATAGGGTAAAGTTGTCTGTTTTCTGATTCCCTTATTTATAAGTGAGTTTATTATTGTTTCTTTGATGACCCCTCCCTTTGTTGTCAGGTACAGGTGAATCTATCAAAATGTTACAATACCTTATTGGATAAAGATTTTCGTATTAGATTTCGTTTGGTATATTGGATCTGTCTTCGTCGGTCCTTTGAAGTTGTGTTTGTAACTAGACATTTTAAATGTCTGTTGCGAAATTCATGAAAATTTTATCCGATTGCAACTTTTTGTATTAGGTAGTAATAGTAGCCTTGGGGTCATCCTTACGAGAACGTACCCAGGACTCGTAATTGTATTTGTGAAGTTGTATTAACGTACGGGGGCTGTAGACAGTTGTACGGCATCGTGTGGTTTTAGTCGACAGGAGTCGTATCTTGGGCGAGGCCGAGGTTCTCGCCAAAGTTTGCCGGGAGCCCTGGAAAATCCTTCCGAGGGCTGACCCGGAACTGCCGACCGTAGACAGGTTTTTTTAACTTGAGGGAAAATCCATGATAGATGCTATGCCGGACTGCTACCGACTAAAAAACCTCACGTAACGCCCAACAGCCTATGGTTGGAAGCCCCGGGTAAGCCTCGGAAGGAGGTCCCAGTACTCATGATAACCACCATGATTTCCACACGTAAAAAAATGTGGGTAGTAGTAGTAGTATTCAGTTATGGCACTTTTGCATAGGTGAGGTAGGTATGTCGCCAGTTTAAAACTGTATATAAACCGTAAAAATCTTCTATTTCGTTTATTAGGTATATGGATTAGATTTTACACCGACCACCACAGATTGTAACAATGTTCAACTTTAGTAACTACTCGTAGTTAGTCTCTGTAACTCCCTCTAGAGTCCAGTCTAGTGAGATAAAGTTTGATATACCTAATACTGTCCTGGCATTCGACTTTGACCGTACGTGGTCGGTACGGTAGGTACTTATCTACTATTGCTTATTGTGTGTGAATGGGCTACCAAGAGATTCGGAGCCTAAGCCAACTTTAACTGCTAGTGTTGCACCCACTAACCAACGAAAGAGTTCATAAAACAGAGAAGGAAATCATACATCACAACCTTGCAGCAACCCTAACTAACTGAATCAAGGAACAGTGCTCAGGCGGAATGAGGTGTTCAAATGTTTGAAACATACTGTAAAGACTATCGAAATTACTACTGTAAAGGCTATCACAGTTGCCTATTGATCATACGAAATTTACTCGGGAAATATTATTTGCAACGCAACGGCAAATGGCAAAACAAGGGATAGAAGATAGTTATCCAGTAAAATTCTGTAAACGCTTTCAAATCGTCATTCTCATAACTGTCAAGGAAAAGCGTATTTGACCCCTCGACTCTTTTGGTGATATTGTTGTTGAACCCCTTTTTCACACACATGAGCTGAATTACTCTCAACATATTCAACCGAGTTACTGATACATCTTATACCTTTACAAAGAGCCTGTCTCTAAGGCTCTGAGTGCATAGTAGTTCGAAGAGTGGCAGCTTTAAGCTACCCGCTTAAAGCGTACGGAACTTAAATACACTTTGCTTGAGGGGACTCACGTAGATTTGTGTGTGTGCCGTGTTTCTTATTAGGCTACTTATATTTGTGTATGTGTGTGTTACCTTTGAAAGGATCTTCAGAAGAACTAATTACGTTAGGAGAGTGTGTATTGAGCCAATATAAGCGGAAGTTAGAAGGAAAAGCGTTTTGTTACCTTTCTTTCAAGATAATTGGGTCGACTTGTATTGATGCTTTAATTACAACGTCCTTAAGCTTTTTTTATTAGCTCGTTTCGTTTGATGCTGAAATTGTTTGAGAAATGAAATGGCGAAAATATGTGGGTGCTTCTTT
The DNA here is from genome assembly GCA_933228765.1 of Miltochrista miniata. Taxonomy (NCBI): domain Eukaryota; kingdom Metazoa; phylum Arthropoda; class Insecta; order Lepidoptera; family Erebidae; genus Miltochrista; species Miltochrista miniata. The sequence continues at coordinate 35,030,050 of OW121758.1, read as the reverse complement.
CGTACTTTAAAAGATGATTTGATGAAAGAAAATATTATATTTATGTATGTATATTATATGTTTTATATATCTATACTAATATTATAAAGAGGTAAAGTTTGTGTGTTTGTTAAATTGTAAGGGGTAATCTCGGAATCTTCTTAACCGATTTTAAAAATTCTTTTACCAATAGAAAGCTACGTTATTGTGGAGTGTCATAGGCTATATAGCATCACGCTACAACGAATAGGAGCGGAGCAGTAATAGTAAATGTTTCAAAAACGGGGGAAAAGTTATTCCTTTTGAGAGCTTCGTTGCGTGTGCTGCTCTCTCTCTCTCTCTCTCTCTCTCTCTCTCTCTCTCTCTCTCTCTCTCTCTCTCTCTCACGTAGCATTGAATATTAACGACGAGACGCTACGGGAGTAAACGCAACGCGACGGGAGTAAATGCGACGGGAACAGGTAATACTCTCTCTTATGTGGCGCAAACGAAGTTGCGCGGGTCAGCTAGTGTATGTATATTTTAATAATTTACATGTATTTGAGTATGTATGCTATTATTTTTAAAATAGTCCTTAACTTGCACACACTTATTATTCTCATCTCCTCTCACGGGCCTACTGAGAGAGATTTCTGTAGAAATAAGTAGGCCCTTGTACAATGCTGTTTTCTTTATTTTGTTTTCTCTGTTTACTGCAATTAATTTGTGTGTACATATACTAATAGATAAATAAAATAAATATTCTTTTAATTATTCAATAGTTTATTTATAGTACCTACGCTTTTTACAAGAAGAAAACAGTATGTTCTTTTGAAATTTCTTTAAGCCGGCTGTGAGGAAATTAAATGAAAATGCAGTAGATACAATTAGATAAAAATTGCTTTATTGACACATTTTTATAAAAGTTTTAAAAACCCGCTCTACCTACAACAGAGATCTTAATTGAACCTGAAACATTTTGACAGCTGTCAATGTAAAATAAAGTTACCTCGGATGGTAAAAATATACAAAACTTTATCTCCTAAAATACATTCATCAAGCAATTCAGGCAAGTAGCCTTATAGGAAAATATTAAGTCTTCTATCAAAATGTTCATTATCTTTTAAATCGTAATCTTGGCTTTATTAATTGAAACAAGTATACAAAACACAAGGGTGGTAATAAATAACGTAGCAAATGCAAAATTAGCAAAATACAATATAAACATTACCATTCATTTAATCTGCAAAGGCATGATTATTTATTCCTTATAATCCGGGACTTTCACATTAAAAGCACACGTCATGAAATATTAAAGGATCTCATAATCGCTTGTAGGGATTTCTCGGGATTTCCCGGGATTCTCACACACCTCCAGTAAACGATTTGTATTTATATATTTTCCCTGATTTTTCCCACTTAATTGGATCGGGGGATTTTACTTCGTTACAAGTTTTCATGTAAGTTACGCTAGGTTTATATTCCATGGATATATTCGCTGTATTTTTATTACCTTCTGGTAATTGGTTTACTTGTTACTCAATTACAAGTTTGTAGCGTAAAGTTTGATATTCATATCACTATGTAATATAACAAAACTTAGCGATATAAAAGTTCTCTTTTAGGGAAGGTAGTGAAAGAATTAAGTCCCGTTTGCTTCCAATATTTATTTGTTAGACCTAGGGTTTGCTTGGGCCTGGGGATGGTGAGGGGGCTGCTCACCGTCCTTACAGAATCAGGCCCTAGACGACAGCGAGACGTTCAGGATAAAGAAAGCGTGATAAAACTCGGGATAGCACCCGAATTCCCCCAGGTGAGGCCGCAGTGATAGCCAAGGTCTGTTGGTAGTCCTGGGGTCATCCTTCCGAGGGCCTACCCGGGGCTCCCAACCGTCGGCTGTTAGGTAGAATACATGTCGATTTTAGTCGGCAGGAGTCCGGCATAACAAGCCTGGAGGATTTTCCTCACGTTAAAAAAAGAGGCGTTCGTTTAGCGCATTTCCGATATTATTATGCTTTTTCCAAATTCTTCGAAGAGAGTATCAATTGACAAACAATAAGTAGGGTAAACCACCCAATCGTTGGCACTCCTCCAATTATTGGCACTTTAGGTAATTTTGCCCATTTCTAACAGAAAAAGAATGCTATTTTACTTTTTAATGCATACCTACAACTGCATAATGGGCAACACCGAACTGAAATAAACTAGGTTTCCCTTATTTTTCGAAATATACTCTTAACTAAAGTGCCAATAATTCATTCTAAAAGTGCCAATAATTGGGTGGTTTACCCTACCTGTATTTATATTTTCAGTGGGATAGCTCAATTCTCGCTAGTCGGCAATTATTCACGTTTACAGATAAGCCTAGATTCTAAAGCACCCTTTTCAGTCAAATATCGTTGTAAGTCAAATCGACGACTCTAGATTGTCCAAGTGCACACAAAAGCACTTTACATTTACCTAAACAATTTTCTACATATTTTCTCTGACTTGATCACAGTAGTGACGTCAACGATTCCTATTGAGTGCTCCACATCAAGGTAGCTAATAATACCCAGCTCATCAAACCTGACAAGCGTAAGAATGAATGACAAGGTCGACTGCACCACGATCGGGTTACGCGGTCAATGATCGGTTGATATTAATAGGCATACCTAGTTACCTATCTATTACTATGGTGATTAGCCTATTCAGGCTTAGTAACAACATACATTCATCTCACGCGTCGCGCTTTGTTCTTCGAAAGGGTACAGGCCTCACAAATCGGTTTACCACTGTTGACCGAAATTCATTTGATCATTTGACGTGTGACCGAAAAAACATTAGGCCATTCTACTACTGATCGAATGAACAATTGACCAAAAGAGTTTTTATCGAACAAACATTTGGTATTTTTACTACTGATCGAATGAACGTTTGGTCGAAAAACAGTTGACTAAAGAATATTTTAACAGAGGAATCAAAATGACTGGGTTAGGGTCGGTTAGAACTGCGACCACAACGCACGAGCCGAGCGAGCGAAGCGAGCGTGCCGCGGCAGCGGCCGGCGAGTGCCAGTACTGAACTTCTTATTTCGCTTTTGTTTGTTAAAATATTTTTAAGTCAACTGTTTTTCGACCAAACGTTCATTCGATCAGTAGTAAAAATACCAAATGTTTGTTCGATAAAAGCTCTTTTGGTGTCACGATGTAGGTGGTTCAGCCACCTCATCAAGTGCAAATATAGGTATATTTACCAAGGAGATAAATATGAACGATGTGGTAATAGTAGAACTGCAGTTATCTGCGTTTATTCTTCAGAGAATCGATATATTACAATAATAACAGTGGACTTTCGTCCCTTTAATCAATTAACGAGAGAGGTTTCTTAGTACTAGACCACCAGTCCCAGCGATGTGCACAGATGGAGAGTGGCACATCACCTGAACAGCCGCAGGCCGGAACAGAGACCCGTCGTAGTCGCGCAGCTGTTTATATAGGCACCGGTAGTGGAGGCTGCGGCGGGGATGAGAGTGCGGGGACGCGCGCCTGGCACGAAGCTCGCGCGTGGTGGTGGCGTGACATGACGTCACACACGTCACACACCCCCCTTTTAGGGCGAGAATTTTTCTTAAAAAATTCCGCTTCTCCAGTCTTCAAGGTCCGCTCCCCTTAACGCTCCAGGGACTTGGCTTCCACCCTGGAACAAATCAAAGATAGTGGGGTACATAAGGGGTACAAGGGTGCTTAGGGTAGTAGGGGTAGAAGGTCAATAGCTAGGTAAGCTCAGATATAGGACGTGGCTAGACCGCGTAGCATAATTTTAGTAAGATTATAAGAAAAATATAAGCATATTCTCAGATAACATAGATAGGTAGTAGACAGCATACGGCGCGTTGTTAGCTAGCTATAGGCTTGTGTGAGCGCAGCTGATAACCAGTACCTACACACGTAAGCTGTGAGCGAGAGAAATCGAAGTATGATTTGACTTCTTAGAAAAGATAAGATTGCAAAATGTAGATAACAAAGTCTATATCTTCATAGCAAAGCAATAATACACCTGACTATCCTGCGACGTAGTCTTGGAATCGGAATGTTAGCCCATAGTCAGGTGGAATGCAGTATTAAACCGTAGCATACTTATAGATACAAGTACATGCATAAAATTTTAGTTAACAGCGAATACTAAGTAAGTATGTATAATGATTGCGCCGCTCGCACAATGCACTGTAGTAAACATGATGACAGGCGTCACAGTTGTGTCGGTCTGTTTGTCACGGTTCAACGCTATAACTAGAGAATGGCTGAACGGATTTTGACAAGTTTTAGTTTAAAAATAGATAATTATTTTAAGATATTAGTAATTTTTTTAGAAATATGTTATAGTTACCACAGAATAATATTTTTAGTTTAAGATTGTAGGAACAACTATTGCAATGATGTGGCGCTATTAGGGCTGATTTTATCCTCTAGTGTAGAAGGTAAATAGCTTAGCGATTTGTCGTAGCTGTACGTGCTCATCACCGCTCATCAACCATATGAGAGTAGGATATATGGTGTGAACTGTACCTTTTAGTTTTATGAATAGAAACAACGATGAATGAATCAAGTGACTGAGTTGCGATCGAGTCTCCGCTTGTTAGAAGATGTTTCATTAAATTAGGAAAAATGTAAGCGTCGCACTCAGATCGACTGTTAGAAACACAAAAGAATTTTTTTTCATTATCGACGTAGGAACTTAGGTTTACAACGCCGAAACACTTTATGATTAGAAACCAAGATTGATTCTAAATTTTTAGGGAAGAGATTATATTTTCTCCAAAAGTCCATTCCTAAAATAAGGTTATTTTTTATATTAGGTACAATGTGAGCAACGAGAGATACAGTTTTATTTAGAAATTTGAAAGAAATATTGGCCGAGCCAAATGAAGAAAACTTATCACCACTAGCTGTGACAAAATTTAAGGGTTTAGAATTATTTATTTTTATATTTTTTAAGATTTTATGGGAACCATTACCCAGAATAGTAACAGCTGAACCAGAGTCAAGTAAACCAACAGTATCAATCCCGTTCAGAGTAACAGGGATATAGGGGATACGAGGAATATGATTTATTGTAGTATTTTTAGTTTTAGAATTTCGCAGTGAATTTGAAAATTTTGAAACAAAATTTAGCCAACTTTGCCAATCAGCCGGGTCAAATTTATTATTTACTTTAGTCGTAATATAAACGGGACTTACGATGTTAATTGGTATTTTATTTGAGGCTTGATTGCATTTAGGGCAGTCAGTAGTGCGAAAATCCTTTAAACCGCACTTAAAACATACTAGATAACGAGGTTCAGTGCATGTTTTTAACGAATGCGAGTAAGTACGACATCTCGGGCAGTATTGTCTAGCGGTCACAGCCGCGTTGACCTTGAACGCTGTGGGGCTAGTGTTAGAGGGAGATGGCATGTCAGATGCGATAACATTATTATAAGTTGAGTTAGATAACTTATAATTTTTGTTAGTGGAATAAGTATGCAAGTTAGAATTATTTTTAGAGCATTTATATGCGAATTCAGGGGCTATCGTATCTGAAGTTATTGTTGGAGGTTCAACAAAGTACTTAGTGCGACTGTGGTATTGTTCAAATCTTCTACAGACGCTCAATAAGGAAGGAACATCTACTACATTCGATGTTAGCAGAGAATTTACATAACAGGGCCTGATATTATTTAGTAAAATTTCAAGCTTATCAGACTCGCTGATTGGAGTATCGAGACGAGAAAATAACCCTTGCATTTTAGAGATGTAAATGGTTATATTTTCTACTTCGCCTTGAGAACGGCGTCTAATTTCCGACATTAGTTTATAGTCGTAATTATGGGGACTGAAGTCTCGTTGTAGTAGTATACATAACTCGTCCCAAGATTTCACACTGTCCTTTACAGCGCGATACCAGTGGAGGGAGTCGTCAGAAAAGATTTCGAAAGCAAAGGATAGTACCTTTTCCGAAGGAATATTCCTACAGGCAATGAATTCATTAAGATTTTGTATGAAAGCACGCACACAAGTCTTTCCGTTATATTTAAATTTAGCTAATTCAGAAAAAAGTTTACGTTCATAATAAAGATCAGAGGAAATCGGAACGCGCGAGTCAAGAGTAGGTTTGGCCACGTCCGTAACCTTGGCATCCGTAGGGGACAACCGGGTCAATCTAGTATAGTAATCATGGAACTGATCCCATAGGGGCTTGATTGCTTCTACATCAGACAATGAGGTTAAGTCAATTCGAGATAATCTAAAGTAAACGTGGTGTAAGACCGATTCAGTTCTAGCAAAAATGTTACTATCAAATTTACATTCTAGCGAGTTGATGTTATTAGATACTTTAAACAAAGAAACTTTACAGGCAGATATATCGTCATCCGCTTTATAGGGAGATGTAGCAATGTCCTCCGAGGACACGGTTAGGGAAAGTTTAGTAATTTGCTTCCGGAGCTCATCGACCGTATTCGACTTAGTTCCCCCGTGAATTAAAACTTCGTATTCTAATTCGTTTTTACCTAAATGTGTATACTTAATGGGGTAAGACATTTTTACGGTGGATGGTATCCGTAGCGAAAATAGACACAAAAATAATGAGTTAGGTTCAAGAAATTAATTTCAGTGCAGAATAAATAGGAACGTGCGGTTAGTATGCCGGTAGATGGCCCGCTCAAGGTCACGCGACGAGAGATTTGAAGGACACGCACGACTCGAGTGCGCGCTGTATTTATTACGCGTTTGGAAGATTAACCTCGCTTATGTTATTGCTTGAATAAATAAAGCGAAGTTAAGATCGAATTTACCTTCTGCACTGAAAAAAAATATGTATTAGTAACAAAAAAATACACGTCCTGGTATTGGTGGTCTAGGGGTTTTCTATTCCCGTGGGCGCCATTGTCGCGATGTAGGTGGGTCAGCCACCTCATCAAGTGCAAATATAGGTATATTTACCAAGGAGATAAATATGAACGATGTGGTAATAGTAGAACTGCAGTTATCTGCGTTTATTCTTCAGAGAATCGATATATTACAATAATAACAGTGGACTTTCGTCCCTTTAATCAATTAACGAGAGAGGTTTCTTAGTACTAGACCACCAGTCCCAGCGATGTGCACAGATGGAGAGTGGCACATCACCTGAACAGCCGCAGGCCGGAACAGAGACCCGTCGTAGTCGCGCAGCTGTTTATATAGGCACCGGTAGTGGAGGCTGCGGCGGGGATGAGAGTGCGGGGACGCGCGCCTGGCACGAAGCTCGCGCGTGGTGGTGGCGTGACATGACGTCACACACGTCACATTGGTCAATTGTTCATTCGATCAGCCGTAGAATGGCCTAATGTTTTTTCGGTCACACGTCAAATGATCAAATGAATTTGGTCACCAGTGGTAAACCCCTCACAAATCTATTAGTGTTCCAAAGTGTTCTTTGATTTATCACATCCCATCCTGTTCTTTTCGATCTCGAAAACAAATGTCCGGCAGAGACGAAACTAGTTTTAACAACGATTTAAAAGATTATTCTTCTGACGAAAGCCCTCTCTGCTTTTACAACTTCGGGATCTTCAAGCGGTGCGTAAAAAGGCGTGGTTGGGCGAGCCACTGTCAATAGTTCTGTGCACAGTGAATGTGGCCCTCGATTCACTCCTGAGAAGACCCCGTCCCGTCCCGTCACAAGTTCTTTTTAGGGTGCCGTACAAAAAGTGTAAAAACGGGACATTAGACTTCGCCGTCCGTCCGTCTGTCCGTCACGAGGCTGTATCTCAGAAACCGTGAAATCTAAAGAGAAATTTTCACAGATGATGTATTTCTGTTGCTGCTATATTAAAAAAATACTAAATTTAGAACCAGCAGTCGTGTGACGGTCTCACCCGACTGCCCCTCTCTAAATCGTTTATTGTGAAAGTGAAATTTCAATCCGATTGATGTTGTCATTTTTGTTTAATTTCAAACTTTGAACAGATGATCCACGTTACCTAGTGACGTAGTTTAATGCATCAGAGTCACAGAATACAGACACAAGTCTCGCCATAAGCCCTTCTGCAATCTATTTTATAGAGAGGGGTAAAAAAAAGGAGGTTAAGGGGGGACTCATACCCCATACAACAAACGTGATTTTTGCCGTTTTTTGGTACGGAACCCTCTGTGCGTGAGTCCGACTCGCACTTAATCGGTTTTTTTTCGCTACAAATAAAAAATATGTAGGTAAGTACATAATTGCTGTAAAATTGTTCTATACATTATATACTATTACATTACTACTTACTTACTATATACTATTACACGTTTAACAACAATTATTTAAGCCGCTCACTACCAACCGGCCAATTGCAAGGAAATCGTACAAAATGGAACAGCTCGGCCCCATTAAATGTTAAAGCGGGCTCGGCTCTATCCCACCAATTAGTTATTCCGGGCTAATTTACAAGCCATGTCTGTTGCTTCCTTCATTAATGGTACGAACGAAGTAAGAATCGCTGGGAGCACGTGAATTAACTGTTTAAAAGGCGTCCAACAAACTGTGATTTGACGAAAACATTTTATGTATGTGGCCTATTATTTTCTGCTTATTTTTTTTCCTTGGCGGTTGTACTGCGGAGTTCCGCTTCGCCTTAACCTGCTTGCAGTGTAGGCCTGAGAATAAGTTACTGTGACCCGGTAAAGGACCTCGTGATGTCGGGGCTTGGGGCTAGTCCGCAAAAAATGCTCTTAGGATTTTGGAAATATTCAAGAACTGACTTCATCAAATGACACTAAAATGGAACCTTAAATTCTTAATAGATGAAACTACAATAAAACCGGTGCTTTTTACAAAATAATTATTTACATTAGAAAAAACACCTCTCAAAGTTATTAAAAATCATCGAAATAGCAGAAATAATCAAATTGACAGAGGTAAATTTCGATGGTTTTCAGAGGTTTTTTCGCAAGTAAATAATTATTTAGTAAAAAGCGCACGGTGTTAATGTAGTCTCATCTATTAAGAATTTGTTCCGAGTGATCCTCAAGATTTTTATCCTGGACGTTTTAAGCAGATTTGATCAGCTAGATGTCATAATAGTCATCTCTTGCTACCTAAGGATCTACTACTGAGTCACTGGCCAGAGGAAAAGTAAATTGATGATGAAAGATCCAAATTGATCAGTTACGTGCTCCGAAGAGTTTTAAGGTACTCGTTGTTATGAAATCACAGACTTACAGCTCTTCAGGCCTTAATGTAGAAGTATCTGAAACTCAAATAAAATTATAATACACGTAAATTCCTCCTGTCTAAATAAAAGCATCAATATGCAAAGCAATATGCGAAGTCTTGACTCATGAAAGCTCTAAAATAATATTTAATAACTTCCACTTGAAATTCTACACATGGTGTTGTGGTTGTGAAGTCCATTGTGCAAGCCAGACACAGGAAATCAACCATATTAGGTTTAGCACTGCCATTCCCGTGGCTTATGGCTTTATAGCGACGTGTCAAGGAGGTGAGTCCAGTTTTATTACTCACCAAGCAAGGTGCAAGGAAACATTATTAGTTCTGTATGGTCTGCGCTTGCGAATTTGCATTCTTACTTACAAAAAATAACAAGATGCCGTGAGATGGTCACACCCGACTGCCTCTCTTACGTTTATTGTGAAAGTGAAAGTTAAATCCAATTGACGTTGTCGTTTTTGTTTTATTTCAAACTTTGAATAGATGATCCACGTGACCTAGTGACGTAATTTAATGCAACAGAGTCTCAGACTACAGACACAAGTGTCGCCATAAGTCCCTCTGCAATCTATTTTATAGAGAGGGGCTAAAAGGAGTCCGGCGAGTCTTTTCTCATCTTAAGGTTTCTGCCACTCTTAATAAGATGTAAAATGAGAGGTCGCTTTTGACCCTTTGGGTACGGAGGGATCCGTACCCAAAGGACAGAAAGGGACCCTATTCATAAGCCCACTTCGCCGTCCGTCTGTCTGTCTGTCTGTCCGTTACGAGGCTGTAGCTCAGGAACCGTGATAGCTAGAGAGCTGAAATTTTCACAGATGTTGTATTTCTGTTGCCGCTTTAATAATACCTACTAAAATCAGAAAAAGGGGGATTAAGTGGGAGTCCCAGACAACAAACGTGATATTTTTGACGTTTTTACTTAATTAAACCTGCGCGAGTACAATTCGCACTTTGCCGGTTTTTTTCTCATTATATCTTTTTGTGTGATATTTGCTGTATTAAAAACGTCTATAGATACAAAGGCTCGCTTTCCAAAATATTTTCTAACAAGAATCGTATACAATGTGTCACTTTAAATTGTTTACTACCGTCCTTTGTCAACGAAACCGTCTCACCAATTAATTAATCTTTAATCTCTCCAATTGTATCTATCAAGAAAGCAGCAAGTAGATTCAATCAGCCATCCCTGTTGCTTCCCATCCCGCTTCGTAAATAGGCCACAAGTTGGCAGCCAGTGCTCGAAACTGGCGCGACGTGCTCGGCGTCATAACTAGGAGATAAGCTGGTATTTAGTTGAGTGGTGATGTCATATTGTGGCACGTCCTGTTAGGTGAAGGAATTGTTGGCTAAAAATAGAAATACCGCTTTCATGAGACGATGACATGGAATTGTAGAGATATGTGTAAAGAGTTTTTATTGTCGGCTGTTGTTTAAACAATAATTAGGTACCAGTACCAACCCATTTAGACTAGAAGCGCTCGTGCCCCGCGGATTCAGTGTTCTGTAAACGATCACTGTAGTAAGCAACTTTCACTATGGCCGGTCCTTGGATGGGTGACCATTGATGTGACCACTTTGTGACATTTAATTGAGCGTTTCCGTGCTTCGAAGGGAACGTTTAGCCGTTGGTCCCGGTTGCCAGCAGGCAGTCACAACCTGCGCCTGTCTATTTCAACACGGCAATACGGCTCACCGCCTATTACGTGGGACAAATTCTAAAAAAAAGGTGAAATGGGGGCATATAATATGCCTCTGCCTGCCTCTTCGGGGATAAAGGCGTGACCATATTTATGTATGTATGTTGTTGTTTAAACTATAAATACTTGCAAACATCATCTCAGCCGATTGCCGTCGACTGCTGCAAAGTTACTTGGGCATAGGTTCTCCTAAAGTTTGTCACGTTCTATTCTAGACCCTTAAGTGGTCATCAGTCCACCTTACGGGAGATTCAAGCATGCGGATTATAATGATGAGTAGACAGAGAGGTTTCTTAAGCTTACACATATTGCAGACTAGCGGACGTCACGCGGTTTCACCCGCGTAGTTCCCGTTCCCGTGGGTATACGGGAATAAAATATAGCCTATGTTCACCGCAAAGAGTGTAGATTTCTAACAGTAAAATAATTTTTCAAATCGGTCCAGTAGTTCCGGAGCCTATTCGTTACAAACAAACAGCCATAAAAACCAATCTTTCCTCTGTATAATATTAGTATAGATGACGTTAAACCTAACGATGGCCACCCTGTTGAGAGTACTGATATAATAACAGTATTGTGCCATTGCTTTTTTCAGAAGGTGTCAGTAATTGAATACTTCTACCACGCTCATGTAAGTAAAACTCCTAGATATCAATCAGTTAACCCTTTTTGAAGTGAAACTTCTTTATCGGCGTTGGAAAAAAATTTGCGTCACGTCACGTCACGTCACGTCACGATTTTTGGTTACGCGCCATCTTTGTTCTGTTCCCCACCACGGTGGATTCGAATTAAGAGTAGGTACTTTATCCAGGGATAGCATGTCATTTAAGGGTTTTTGGACTTTTGGGCTTTTGGACTTTTGGACTTTTGGATGGGACATTGGTACTTTGGGTCTTTGGGACTTTGGAACTTTGCGACTTTGGGACTTTTGAACTTTTGAACTTTTGGACTTTTGGACTTTTGGACTTTTGGATGGGACCTTGGTACTTTGGGTCTTTGGGACTTTGGAACTTTGGGACTTTGGGACTTTGGGACTTTAGGACTTTTAGACTTTTGGACTTTTGGACTTTTGGACTTTTGGATGGGACCTTGGTACTTTGGGTCTTTGGGACTTTGGGACTTTTGGACTTTTGGACTTTTGGACTTTTGGACTTTTGAACTTTTGGACTTTTGGACTTTTGGACTTTTGGACTTTTGGACTTTTGGACTTTTGGACTTTTGGACTTTTGGACTTTTGGACTTTTGGACTTTTGGACGTTTGGACTTTTGGACGTTTGGACCTGGTGTGCCCTCGGAAGGAAATCCCAGATATCCTGACCAGCACTGGTCGCCGGGCACCGGCCACCAGGTGGCCTCTGCTTTTTGTGAAGTCCACAATTTTTTCATCGAAGAAGAGGCGCGTGCTATGTCACCACGCGCCACCATCTTGAGCCTTCCTCTGCCAGGGCGACAGCTAGCCCAGAGTGTCGCCCCCAGGCTCACGCTTATGGTCAGTGCGTCTTCTGCGGCACGGGAGAGAACTGTTTCTCTCCCGTTCCTTCTCGGCCACTTCTTTTGCGCACATCAATCAGTTATCCCTATAAATCTTCATTTAGAATTAAAATACCGGTGTTTTTCTGATATCTGAGCAGGGCTTTTTGATAGAATAGTCCCATGTCTTTTGGAAATACTGGACTATAATCCCAACATTGTATCCTATGATTTGGCAAGAGTTTCTTTCAGCAATTCAATCTATATGACACTATCGTTCGATATATCGCCATCCTATATCGTATGAATGCTTTTCTAAGCAAGCATACGCTATGAATATAATCACAGCTAAGGGTCTGAGAGCCTTTATAAATCATAACTGCTCCACCGCCATCGTGTGGAAACTTGCCTCGTAAATAACAGTTCAGTGTTGCTAGTGGTCGCTTTTAGATAAATAAGTTGCAGAATATTTTAGTGGCTATATACCTAGGTGCTTTATATCAAGGAAGATAGGCAAAGTTTAATAATGGAGATGGATTTCGCTGGTCTGTTATTTTCAGTGACGATTAATCTTAGATCATACAGGAATCTGTTTAACCAATACCTATAATAAATTACCAGTGGTCCTGCCAACAGAACTACTCAATAGAACAGTTGATGGGAATAGTTTACGAAAGTCAGGTGTAAAGCATAGTCTTATAAATCACAGAAGAAATGGGAAAAAAATTACCAGTTGTTCTGCCAACAGAACTAGTCAACAGAACAGGCGGGAGTAGACGATAATTGTCATCTCTGTCGATTTGACGCCCACTGCTGCGCAGAGACCTCCACCAAGGATCGCCACAACGTTCGGTCTTGTGCTGCCAGCATCCAGCAGGTTCCCGCGACCTACATCATCTGTTCACCTTACGAGAGGTCTGCTCGATATCAATGTTTTCTTTTCTATAATTAGTAAAGACATAGAATAGACTATCTAAAACTGAAAACAGTAAATAAATATATATAGGTAAGTATTTACGACATTCGTGCTGCAAAAATAAAAATGGTAATTTAAAAGATATACATATAAAGCTAGTGAAATGAATTGAGAATAATAAAATTGCTCTCAACAACAGAAAATCGAAAGCAAAGACCACCGCCGTGAACAACACCAGCCAGAATGGGAAACTTAATGAAAATTTTAAAACCCAATCTCGACTTCCTCAAGATTTTCAATATAATGCCAAGCTTTGATCTCGCATACGGCAGCGTACCTGCCTTTATTATTAGTCTAGCCACACACTCACCAATTCAATTCCTGTTCAAACTTTTTACAGCTTATACAATATCACCGTGTACCTTTTGTGTTGCGGTTGCTTTGTAGGTTTACTTTCTAGGGGAAATGAGATGTTGCTGTTATATGAAGTGCTCTGTGGCTTTTGAAGGACTTCATTTTAGAAATATACTTTGTTGTGCCAAGTTATAGAGCGAGATATTGAACTAAAGCTTAGAAATAACTAATGGGATCTGATAATAAAAGAGGGGAGGGAGAGGAGCCCGCCTCACACCCTCGATTCGTCAATCCTAACGTACCTATACGTTTAGGTAAAAGCACAGTAAAGGGGCAGGTGGCCGCCTCTTTCTGCGGGCAGATCATGCTCGTGAAAGAGGCAGCAGCACGAGTTCCGCAATCGGCGGCTTGGGCGCTGCCGACGTGTCTTCGAGGACCTCGGCCTCCATGACAGCGGACCTGGTCAGATAGCAGTTGCTTCCAACCCCGACGAGAAAAGTAACACAGGCTCCAAATCCAGAAAGTAACTGAAAAGCGTTATCTGATAGTGTCAAAATAAAGATAATTTTTCATGAACAGTATTTTAAGAAGAAAATATCTGTGTAATTACTTGTCCCTGAATTTATTTGAGATTACTTTCAATTTCCTCCATATTAACCCTTTTGTTTGGCATGCAACCTAACCGCAACATGAGAAAATGAAACTGAAATGGCGGTTTCGTGAGAATGCCATAAAAATAGATACAGACCACCCTTTTCTCGCTCGAGCATTTTTTTCTAATTTGTACATTCAATTTTCCGGTGCACAACGGTTCGCAGAGTGTGGCGTGTATTTTAATTATAAAATGTAATTAAAAGTCAGCGGTCTTCAAGCGTCTGCTCAGGACGAGTGTGAGCCACAGAATGCAAACGTTTTATTTTGTGATTGGTCATTTGCGAACTCTTTCGTTACAACGTCCATGTTGATTGTCTTTGGTAATGGTGGGAGATTTGAAATAAAGAGAAAACTTGAACTACCTTCGGCTATGTACGTATTTATTTTACTTGTTTTAATTCCAAATTGCTGATGTTAATCAGTTTTTGAAGAAAAACTTCTTTAGGCGCGACTAGGCTGTAACTAAGATTTTTTTTTCTGACGGCAGTAACGCTATTTGAATTGTTTCCGCTATTCGAAATTCCAATGAATGATATTAACATAAAATTTGATGCCGTCAATGGCAAGGAAGTTTTACTTCAATCGCGTAAAGGTTACACGCACACACTGTTTTTTTTTTCTTGGTCATATTTTTGCGCATCAATACAAAATTTAAAAAAAAAGAAAAAAAAAGCGCTCGTGGCCCCGCGGACTCAGTGTTCTGTAAACGATCACTGCAGTAAGCAACTTTCACTATGGCCGGTCCATGGATGGGTGACCATCCATGTGATCACTTTGTGACATTTATTTGAGCGTTTCCGTGCTTCGGAAGGCACGTTAAGCCGTTGGTCCCGGTTGCCAGTAAAATGGCAGTCGTTAAGCTAAGTCGAAGGCTTTATTTTCAACAGCAGGCAGTCACAACCTGCGCCTGTCCATTTAAACACGGCAATACGGCTCACCACCTATTACGTGGGACAAATTATACAAAGGTGAAATGTGGGCATATAAATATTATGCCTCTGCCTACCCCTTCGGGGATAAAGGCGTGACCATATGTATGTATGTATGTAATACAAAATTTGAAGCGCTCGTAGCTCCGATCGAGATTAAGTGTTCTGAATAGTCCTGATTGACAAAAACTTCGTTAAGTTTCTCAATACTGAGAAAGACGATCGCTAGTACCTAGTATTTTGACTTACAAGAGTTTCCGTGCTTCAGAAGATACGTTAGGTCACAGTATATTATACAGTGGTTAGATATATGGTCTGCCAAAAACAAGAAAGTCCTGAGCCGCTTAAAGAGTTTAAACAGCAAATGGCCTCAACCTGCCCCTTGCATATTATATTAAAGTACCTTTAAGATGTAAATAAGGTTAAGACTTTAAAAACAAAGTTGCAGTTCAAAAATCTGCAACTTGAAATCTTGGAAACAATTACTGGCACAGAACAAAGAAAGAAGCAAGGTCTCACCGTCAAGTATTCTCGGACAATGTAACTCGACATAAAGGGAATTCGATCAGGAGTTAAAAGTGTAGAAATTGTATAAAACCGTATTGAAAAGGATTTCATTTCACCTTTTATTGGTGCACTCAATGAAGATTACGGCGGAGCGTTGCAATATTGATTTGGTCTTTCTTTTTATCGAAATTGTGGAAACTTTAGATGACGTTTTTGTAATTCTGTGGTGTAGGTAGATAACCACTATCAGCTATCAGCGGGCCTAAAATGGCAACATTTTATGTTTTATAATCTAATCATAAAATGTTTCATTTCACTGAGTATGTTACTGTTTCATTACGATGTTTCTGTCCATGTTTTTTTTGGAATATCAACATCAATATCATATTATGATTGGGTTATGGTGTGGAACCACCATCAGCTATTTAGTTGACCAGTTTCTTCCGTTATTTACTTATAGTCATACATTATTTCGAATCCATTTTGTGTTTTCTTCATGCCCCTTTTGATTCGTACGATTTAAGGAAGCTAAATCAAAAATTTCAAGTTTCTCGGAGTAAGGGTTTCGGTAGAGCGTTGATATAATGTGAGTGGGTTACCTGTTAATTTACTTAGTATAGTAGGTGTAAATATACATATTTGAAACAGTATGCCATTTCTGACCTAATCTACTCTCCATATTTAAAATTCATCTAAAAGGATCATCACTCCTAGCGCTTTGTGTTATCATTTTATGCTCAGTAACTTAGTCAAATGATAACGGTAGATATATTGACGGTGGAAGGTGAGCGTTTATGCGCATAGTAAGGTGGCCACCCTAAACCTACTCGAATGGGTCACAAGTCCCAGACGTCGTCGGGGTGTTCCCCTGTGCCACGCTATGGACCCGGGTGAATTCATGGAATGCTAAGATTAAGGTCTCAACTAGGTATGTAGGTATATCCTATCTTACACTAAACCTGTACAACAAGGAACAAGGTGAAGTTCCAACATAATTTCTTCACTGTGCTCGTATTATAAGCCTCGTATCGTAACACCCAACAATTTGTTATGAAATACCACGTGCGCACAATGGAAGTCATTCATCGTCAACGACCGCGACGACGTAAACATTGTACAGTAATGTCAACAAATATCATTCAATAGTGCTCATGAATGTACAGTCGAGGGATTGAGTGGTACAACAAAATGTTGAAGGCTTGACGTCATACATATGTATATATGAAGTTACAAGAGTACTTGTATTCTTCGAAGAAATGGACTTGTTCACAGAGGGTGTATCAATCGTTTCAAAAAATCACGCTTGTTTTATGAGACGTACATTCATAGACAGAGACATAGTATGCGCTCACATTTCACCTTGTAGTTTATGGCCCACGTAATAGGAGGTGAGCCTATTGCAGTGTTGAAATGGACAGGCGCAGGTTGTGACGACACGCAGTTGAATTTTTTCAAGCCGCCTAAAAAGGCCTGCAACTTGGCTTATCGACTACCATTTTACTGACATCCCGGACCAAGGATTTAACGTGTCTTCCGAAGCACTTTTGCCTTCCCATCCAAGGATTAGCCATAGTGAAAGTTGCTTAGTGCAGTGATCATTTACAGAACACTGAGGGGGCGGAGCCACCAGCTATTTTCACCAGAAATGTGCTATGCCAAGTTGCTATGGATGCCTTGATATACATCTGATCAATTCGTTGGTCCACATTAACAATGTAGTAACGTTGATATTTTATATTGTCAAATTCTGCGACTAAAGAACATAATGGTGGATTACAAACGCATCCTTAGCAACGTAGAAAAGCACATTTCTAGTGAAAAAGTACCCTTATACTGTGAACCTTATCAGATATTTTGTATAATATTATATGAGTATTCCCTCTTGTTACAGGTAACAGGAAATCTTTGGTCCCCTTATTACCATACCGCTGACGTCGGGTAAGAAAAAATATATTATGATTACGTACAAACAAGCGCTCTTTGTTTCAAAATTATGTGTTTTCGATAGCGCTTACATTGCAGAAAATGGTAACAGGTTATAGGTAGGTAGAGGTAGTATTAGGTACTTACCTATAGCGTGTACCACTGAAAGTAGCTTTGTGAAACGAGCATTGAATTAATATTATAGAACTTATTTTTTAGGTCAGTTAATGAAGTTACTGGGAAAAGGAAACATTTTTATTAACCACATTTTTTAAATTATCTTAAACGACTAGGTCGTTATTTTTTCTTGTTCTGGTGTTTCAGGAAGTTGCCTTTTAGTATTTTTTTATAAAAATAGGCCCATTAATTTTAGAAATATTAAAATGTATATTTATTTGTGTACTTAATTACTTTGAATATATACATTATTCATTTAATCCAAATTTCTCAAGCTAATGAATGTGTATTAAATTAAAGTTTTGGATGTGAAAAATTTGTACTTGAGACCAAAATCTGCGGTATGGTTTGGTTACTGGTCAAATGTTGTTTTTCCTGGCACACACCTTCCACTTCGTGTTGTGTCAATATATAACTGCGTCACTCCTTATAACATTGTAAATTCCCGTGGTACACCAGGTGGACTACGGGTAAAAAAAAATTCCCGTGGTTCACCTGGGTGGACTACGAGGTGGACCACGGGAAATAAAGGTTAAAAAGTGCCTCTTTTATTGCTATTTTTCCCTCTTTATATAAAAACTAGCGGACGTCACGCGGTTTCACCCGCGTAGTTCCCGTTCCCTTGGGAATACGGGAATAAAATATAGCCTATGTTCACCGCAAAAAGTGTAGCTTTCCAACAGTGAAAGAATTTTTCAAATCGGTCCAATAGTTCCGGAGCCTATTAGTTACAAACAAACAAACAACAAACAAACATTATGAAAATTCACTTGTACTATTCCACTTTTATTTAATTTAAAAATACCTGACCGGTTTCGCTTTTATAGCATTATCAAAGGTTCTTACACTAATTTTGACATAACGTAATGACGTTTTACAAACATTTGTGCATGTGGGTAAACAAAAATAAACATAAAAATTAAGCAGGGTTGTGGCTGGGACACACACACACACACACACACACACACACACACACACACACACACACACACACACACACACACACACACACACACACGCACACACACTCTCTCACACACACACACACACACAAAAAAAACACGTACTATCGCGTTCCTATAGATACTCGCCGCTACTTTATGATGAATTGCAGTTACGGTATCCTAACCTGAGTCTTTCCTGGCGCGTGGCTTGACACGTCTTGCCCGGTTTCTCTACTTTTGTAAACCTAGCAGCTGTGTCTATCTTTCTTAGTTGTATAACATCGCTGTTTTTCAAAGTAAAAGATAACACAGCTTCTATCCCAGTAAGTCGAAACCACTTGCAAGGATCCCGGGTTAGATTAAACTGCAATCAAACTCTCGCTTGAAGTTGAGAGTGAAAAATTTCAGGCACAGGTGTGCCAACGCGAACTAACACATTTTCTTCAAAACAAGTTTAAAACAACTGGTTTTAGAACTTCTTTTTGAGAGTTTTCTCAATTATACTATGACAAAGTTATAATGATATTTCAATAGCCTACGTCAGTAAAAAGTATCGAGATTATTTTAAAAAATGTTTGTTTTTATACCACTACAGTGACAGACAAGCATACGGCCCCACCAGATGTACCGGTGGTCACCGTAGCCTATGGACGTTTGCAACACCAGAGGCGTCACAATCGCGCTGCCGACTCTTTAAAAACCTTCTAAGTCCCTTTTTGAAGAACCCCATACTGTAGGCGTTTAAGAATACAGAGGCAGGGAGATCATTCCACAACCTAACGTACCCGGAAGAAAGCCTCTATCGGTTCTCACCGTGCTAGAGCGCTCAGGACGCAACGTGTGAGGATGAACACCATGTCTGTGGCGAGCGGTGCGATGATAGAATGTAGCCGTACGCATCATATCAAACAATTCCTCAGAGCACAAACCGTTGTACAGGCGGTACAACACACACAGGAAGGCAAAGTCTTTCCTGTCACTAAGAGGTTCCACACCACCTGCAAGTATGGGATCGTTGACAACTCTCATAGCTCGCCTTTGCACCGAGTCAAATGGACGAAGTTGGTATTCAGGTGCCCCGCCCAGAGGTGACAGTAGTAGGTACTCCATATGCGGCCACATTTACGACGCGTAGAGAAGCAGTGTTTGCGCCGCAGTAAAGTACTGTCGTGCCCTGCTGAGCACTCCGAGCTTCATGTCACTTCATCTATACTAATACTAATCTATACTTATAATAAATCTGTAGAAGTGAAAAATCTGTACATTCAAAATATCAAAAAAATAAATAGCAGGGGGTGTTACTAGACCGACACCGAACCCAAAAATGTGATTAAAAAAATTTTTGTCTGTCTGTCTGTCCGTCTGTCTGTCTGTCTGTCTGTCTGTTTGTTCAGGCATCACGCAAAAACTACCGGTTCGATTACGATGAAACTTAGTATAATTATACTTTAATAGCCTGGGCACCACACTGGGTACTTTTTATTCCGGAAAAGTATATAGAATTCAAAGCAAACTTAATTTTGCGGTTCGATCCCTAGACCCAAAGTTATTATCAATTATTGCTTAAACGGTTAATGATACGATGATGAAACTAAGCATGAGCGTTGTTTCTTACAATTTGAAAAAAGTAATTTTAACATTTTTGCAAATTCCACCTCGAAAGGTATAAAAAAGGAGGGTAAAGTTTGTATGGGATAGCGTGATTCCTTGGTCCGATCTACTTAAAATTTGGCATATAGCATTATTATCACAATTTATTGAAGACGTGTTTCGTATTTTATTGAAATTTATGCTATAACGAGCTAAATAGGGAATGTAAATTATTTTGGGGTCGATTTTCTCCGGAGTTGATATCAATACTCCTTAAATACTCTTATTTTATACTTAAATTACTTTTTCTTTGACACATAATTTGTGAAAGCGTTGTCATTTATGTTAGGGATATGGTTTTACTTCAGACTTCAAAGAGATGATTTTACAGGCAAGTTAAATAAAAAGCGCAATTTTGATATAATATTAACCAAATATGCTATACGGAAGTTTTGTGTGACAAAGATACATTTGTGAGAAGAAAAGCTAAGATGGCTTGACAGAAAAAATGAAAGACCACGCTTCAGGTAGTATCCACTGGTCAATAAAATAACACCGCATGTTACCAGACAAATATTGTCAGCAGACTTATCATGGAAGGCATGAACTTTATTCTACAGTGCTGACTGCATTCTGTCAGGAAACAGACTCACCAAGTCTTTGTAAAATACGGGAATGGCCTCTACGAAGACTACATTCGACAGGACTGAAAAGAGCCATTACAATGAACATAATCTCAGGCTCAGCTGATGAAATTTACATTGTTATTACGTTACCAGGTACGATGTCAATTGCTTAGAAGAGAAGTTGTGTCAAGTAGTAGTTTAGCCATTGAATTAAGAAATGTATTTAATAAATAAATTTACTTGGCTCATATTTAATGCATTATGAATTTGACGATGTATTTTTGTTGCCGGCATAACAACAAATCTATCTATATAAAAAACCATACCACTTTTCGTTGTAATTTTATAACTCAAGAACGAGCTCACCTATCCAAACCAAATGTCTAGGCTTTGTTTGGACTATTTAGTTGATGGTTTATGTGAAGTTTGCACAAAATCGGTCGAGCGCGGTTCTTCATTCATCACGCAAACGAAGTTGCGCGGGTCAGCTAGTATACTAATAATAATCTATACTTATAATAAATCTGTAGAAGTGAAAATTTTGTACATTCAAAATATCAAAAAAATAAATAGCAGGGGGTGTTACAAGAGCGACACCGAACCCAAAAATGTGATTAAAAAAAATTTTGTCTGTCTGTCTGTCTGTCTGTCTGTCTGTATGTCTGTTTGTTCAGGCATCACGCAAAAACTACCGGTTCGATTACGATGAAACTTGGTATAATTATTCTTTAATAGCCTGGGCACCACACTGGGTACTTTTTATCCCGGAAAAGTATATAGAATTCAAACCAAACTTACCCAAAGTTATTATCAGTTATTGCTTAACCTCTCAACCGTGTTGTGCCGTATCCGTCCATACCCCACCATTTGTGTTGTCCCGTATCCGTCCCAAGAATACCGGCTCTAAATTTACGCAAATAAAACGCTAATGCTCTTGAAAATAGGTTCTTTTATTGCTTGATATTGTATCTATGATCATCAATTTTACCATTCAGTAGCGCCATCGTTAAAAAAAATATATATCAGTCTAACAATTCAACAAACGCCGATTTGCAATATTTGAAATCTGTTTTTAGGAGTGATTTATTGTTGGAATCCAGAGAGTTTACTTATCAATTGATTGGAAAATTATCTAGGAATGTGTAAAAATAAAAATAACCAAATTCTGTGAACTAATTTATTGACAAAATCGTTCATGTTTTGCAACAGGTAATGTTCGGTAAAATTATAAAAAACATGATTTTATAAATAAATGTTCATGAATAACATTATTCACTTATTTATCTTCCTAAAACAGTCATTGTTCATATTATGATTCATATAAATTTTCCTTGAATTTTGAGAAATTCGAAGAGCAGTCGCGCGCTCCCAGCGGCCTGTGTAACTTGCCACAGACGACGGGTACAAGTTTGTTGCCCCTTCCACATACGAGGGGTTAAACAGTTAATGGTACGATGATGAAACTAAGCATAAGCGTTGTTTGTTACAATTTGAAAAAAGTAATTTTAATATTTTTGCAAATTCCACCTCTAAAGGTATAAAAAAGGAGGGTAAAGTTTGTATGGGACAACATGATTCCTTGGTCCGATCTACTTAAAATTTGGCATATAGCATTACCAACATAATTGATGGAAGACGTGTTTCGTATTTTATTGAAATTTACACTATAACGAGCTAAAAAGGGAATGTAAATTATTTTGGGACTGATTTTCTCCGGAGTTGATATCAATACTCCTTAAATACTCTTATTTTATACTTAAATTACTTTTTATTTTGACACATAATTTGTGAAAGTTCAATACAATTGACGTTTTCATTTATGTTTTACTTCAAACAGATGATTTTACTACAAAGCCATAAAGTTAAATAAAAAGGGCTATATTGGTATAATATTAACCAAATGTGCTTTATGGAAGTATTATTGCTAATTTATTAAAATTTTGTGTGACAAAAATACATTTGTGAAAAGAAGAAGAAAATTCTAAGATGGCTAGCCAGAAAAATGAAAGACCACGCTTCAGGTAGTATCCACTGCATGTTACCATCTACGCTCAATCCTTACGACAAACATTGTCAGCAGCCCTAAGCGACTGGTCATGGAAGGCATGAACTTTATTCTACATATAGCGCCGACTGCATTCTGTCAGGAAACAGACTCAGTCTTTGTAAAATACGGGAATGGCCTCTACGTAGACTACATTCGACAGGACTGACAAGAGCCATTACAATGAACATAAACGCTCAGCTGATAAAATTTACATTGTTATTACGTTACCAGGTCTTGGTTGGACCATCTGTATTAGGAGGACAAAGCCTACAGTAGTTCGGTTTGTCCAAACGTCGTAGGCTGGGACTACCTGACGAAGGAACTAAGTTATGATGTCAATTGCTTAGAAGAGAAGTTGTGTCAAGTAGTAGTTTAGCCATTGAATTAAAAAAAATATTTAATAAATAAATTTACTTAGCTCATATTATTTTGCGTTATGAATTTGTTAATCAGAAATCTATCTAACTAGGTATTATTATAAATGCGAATGTTTGTGAGTGTGGATGTTTGTTACTCTTTCACGCTGTAACGGCTGCACGGATCTAGCTGAAATTTGGTGCCTACAGAGATATGTTATAGTCTAGGAACAAAATTTCACGCAGGCGAAGCTGCGGGCATCAGCTAGTAATAATATTATAAAGAAGTAAAGTTTGTGTGTTTGTATATTTGTAAAATTGTAAGGGGTAATCTCGGGATCTACGGAACCGATTTTAAAAATTCTTTCACCAATAGAAAGCTACGTTATTGTGGAGTGTCATAGGCTATATAGCATCACGCTACAACTAATAGGAGCGGAGCAGTAATAGTAGATGTTTCAAAAACGGGGGAAAAGTTATTCCTTTTGAGAGCTTCGTTGCGTGTGCTGCGTAAATATTTATAGTTATGTAAATAAAACCGGCCAAGTGCGAGTTGGACTCGCCCATGAAGGGTTTCGTAGCAGCAAGTAACATAATATATAAGTTCTTATAGTGCGTTGTAACTTTGATTGATGTTTTAACACGTTTCTAACCGAAAATTGCAGTTTATGACGTATTAAAAAAAAAATACCAGCTCTATCTCGTTCAAACCAATTTTCGTTGGTAGTTTTTATGGCAATGTACATCATATATTCTTTCTAGATTTATCATTCTCTTAGTTTAGAAGTTAGAAGGGGGGGGGGACACACATTTTTCCACTTTGGAAGTGTATCTTGCGCAAACTATTCACTTTAGAAAAAAATGATGTCAGAAACCTCAATAGCATTTTTGAAGACCTATCTATTGATACCCCACAAGTATGGGTTTGATGAAAAAAATAATTTTGAGTTTCAGTTCTGAGTATGGGGACCCCCAAAATTTACTGCTTTTTTTCTAGTTTTATATAAGAATCTTAATGCGGTTCACAGAATACATCTAGTTACCAAGTTTCAATAGCGTAGGCCTTATAGTATCGGAGAAAAGTGGCTGTGACACACGGACGGACAGACAGACAGACATGACGAATCTATAAGGGTTCCGTTTTTGCCATTTGGCTACGAAACCCTAAAAATATGTACTAAAAAATTGTTTGTCTTAAAAAAGTTCTAAAAGAATTGCGCGATAGCATGTGTCTATGTTTGGGTTGGTGCACAATAACCATTTTAATGGCAATCAATTTTTTTCTACAATAATGCCACGGGATACCTCTTTCATAAACGAAATTGTTCTTAAAAATAATGCGACGGGAATACACGCGACGAGAAACCTTTCTCTCTCTCTCTCTCTCTCTCTCTCTCTCACGTAGTATTGAATATTAACGACGAGACGCTACGGGAGTAAACGCAACGCGACGGGAGTAAATGCGACGGGAACATGTAATACTCTCTCTTATGTGGCGCAAACGAAGTTCCGCGGGTCAGCTAGTTTATTTTAAAGAACGTGGCATACAACTACAGAAACACAGAAATCAGAATGAAGAAGTATTCAATATAGTTTTTTTTTGTTTACCATACTTTTTGAGCTCTAGAGGGAAGATCGCGATCTGGTAAACGTGGGGAGACGAGTGAGACGACCCTCCTTTCCGACCTGAAAATCATCGAAGTGAGTGACTGGATGTTAAAGGAGCGAGACAGTGTTGTGTTAATTGGGAGACACCCAGGGGTGGCCTGTCCTAGGCTGATTTGAATTTTTGAACTATTTTTCAGATTACTTTTCAGATCCATAAATATCATATGATTTATTGCAACTTTCAAGCCAATGAACCAAGGCATATTTTATATTTTTCAAACGAGAGAGTGCAATAATTCGAATAATAAACTCAAGCTCCCGTGAGAAATCAGAATAGTGCAGCTTAATTGGGTCTGTCTCTGGCCATTTTACTCTCAGCTACCCGTTACTAGAAGTTATACCAGGGCAAGTTGGCTGGTTAGTGGGCTGAGTTACTCCCAAAAAAAAGCGAACATGGTCAACTGAGCCCACGGGCTAAATGGGATGTGGGCTCAGTTGACCATGAAAGGATTTAGTCAGACACTCAACATGGACGGTGCAAGCTTATTTATAAAACTACTGTTGAAACACAGAGTGTTTGCTAATGTAAAAGGACATCTTAAATTGAAGAAGAAATTATAAATAACAAGTTACTATCGCGTTTTTTAACACTCATACTTATGAAAATAGGGACTTCACGCGTAATACTTTTTACTTACATTCACCGACGACGTTTCAAACCGTCGAATACGTTACACCATCTACAACTCACTAGTCAAACCACACCTATTATATTTGATCGAAATCTGGGGCAACGCTGCTAAGACGAAAATTGATGAATTGCAAAGATTACAAAACAAAATTATAAAGATTTTATTTCATTACCATTACTTAACTCCAACATCCAAAATTTATTCTGAAACCGAATTAATGAACATAAAACAATTATTTATTTACAATACATGCATACTTATTCGAAAAATATTAAATGGCTCACTCCATACTAAGTTATCCTTCACAAAGCTAAAGCAAATTACGAAACGAAGTACCCGCCGAGCAAGTTTCCTCGTACTACCTGAGACAAGAACTAACTATGGTAGTAAAATGATAACGTTTGAAGGCGCACGGCTTTATAACAAATTACCCCCTACGTAAAAAATGTTATCTCCTATAACGAGTATACGCCTCTTGGACAACTCTAGTGGCGCCGCGTTGTGGCCGATTTAGGCAACACGCGGACGTTAGAGTCCGGTCAGCTGTACGGTTTACGTTTGTAATTCTCTCAAAAACGTTCTCAAAAAACGAAAAATGGGTGGTACGAGATACTGTTGTGTTGTGAGATGCAAGAATTCCCAATCTCGGAATCGGGAATTGACTTTTTATTCGTTTCCGAGACGAAATTGGGAAATTAAAAAAAGAGATGGGTGGATAAAAGCCATCAGAAGAATGTAAGTATAAATAATATAACGATTTGATAATTATAACGTATCGAACATTACTAACGCCAAATTTTCTGCTCGTGTGTTGTATGTTTTATTTAATTATCATTTAAATTGTTTTATTTTACTAGCACAAATAAATATCGAAACAAACATGCACAATGTTAATCATGTTTAATTTTTAATCTCACATGGACATTTTTAGAGAATCACGTGCAAGTTATTTTTTATTTCCTTGTTTTATTATCTATAATATATTATATTATTATTGATTCGATATTTCATGCTTATTCTTATGAAATATTCTTCACCAATGATTATATATTACTAATTTAACATTAATAATGCAAGAAAATGGAAATGTTCCTTTATACCGATATGAAAAATGCAGTTTACTGAAAATCTAATTTCAATGACCAATACTTATTCCTTCGAAACCTATTTATATTTCTTTGATAAGGAGATACATCTTCATTTTCCATTTCTGCTTTGCATGTATTTGGTTGAAAAGTTGCTGTAAATAGATTTTTTCAGATTATTATTCAACTATTGATTGATTTAATAATTAATACATAGATACCTCTACTTTCACATCGTACGGTGGATTATTTCCACTGATGATTTGTTCTCCACTTGCTGCATCATGAATTTCGACGACCTCCTGAGCATTTTGATATAATTTATGCCCTTAATTAATAATTAATTGATTTGATCATCGTGTTATTAGTAATGCGATAATCCTACAAATATTTACGTACAAAACATTACAATGAAACTGAAAGAATATCTCATTGTTTCGTGTATTTACTAACGACTACGAACTAACTAACTACGAACTTTCGATACAGATTTTTCGCGAAAGAATTCTGCATAAATATTCTGGAATCCACACTTGATTATAATTCGGCTCATAATATTACGAAAACAATTTCTTTTTACATCAATTAAAACAATAATTTTAAATTTGTAGCGACTTATATGCAAATCATATGTTCACTGTTATGTGAAGAACGACCTCGAGTTGTCGCCGCCAACCGACAGTTGGCGTTGCCGTAGCTTCGGCACGATATCCAAGAGGCCTATAAATTAAAATTGTTGCAATATGTTATCGATGTACATTGAAACTAGTGATAGATTCAAGTTTTGTGATGTTGTGGATTGAATGTGTAATGTGTTAAGTGTCGAATGAATACTGTGTATGTAATGCATGACGACGGAGTACTATATTTGCATTGTATACTACCCGTTCGCTCTAACTTTGCCGCTGGCGTAGAGGCTTATACCCGAATTGTTAATTATACAAAGTAAATTGACAGTATCTAATGTCACTTCGTCATAGAAAATACGCAACACTACAAGAAGAAGTGACATTAGTTGCTGTCAATTTACTTCGTCTAATCAAAAATTCGATTTTAGTATAGAGCCGAGCGGCAAAGTTAGAGCGAACGAGCAGTACCATTGTTTTCTCAAGTAAGTGACTGTAGTCTTTTTTTGAGAATAAATTATCTTTAAACCTAAACCTAACTCGCTGACGCCCGCAGCTCCGGCCTCGTGAAATTCTGTTGCCATTCCTGGATCCCATAGGAACTAATTCTGTTAATAAAATGTCTGTAATATCACAGTATAAAGAGAAAAATTTAGCCTATGTGTTATTCCAGACTGTAATAGTGTAATCTATCCCTGTTGCAAATTTCAGCTAGATTCTTTCAGCTGTCAGCGCTTAAAATAGTAACAACCATCCACATATGACATCCATACTCACGAACTGAATAAGGTTTTCCAGCAGCAGCTCAAATGTATTGTAAAAAGAGAGTAGAGAAAGGACATGGCACTTTTAGCGTATAATTATGCCTGTCGTTTTCCGAGCTCTGATCGCAACTATTTTATCAAACCCCAATCGACAAATGCGGGTAAGACTCAAAAGTCAGCAACTCGAGGTTTCTCAGGCGAAACGTCAAGACCCATATTAGTAGCCTGTTAACTTAAGGACTGTTATTAATTGCCATTCCAACTGTTTAGTGGACCTTTGGGCGTCTAAACGACTCTTCAACAGATGTATAGCGTCATTTGAAGAGCTCACCCATGGATGGTTTCGTCTATCGTACCAAAAAACGGCAAAATAATCACGTTTGTTATGGGAACTCCCCGATAATTTTTTTTCTGCTTTTTGTTGTTATAACCGCTTCAGGAATATATTATCAGTAAAAATTTTGAAACTTTCTAGCTAGCTATTACGGTTCATGAGATACAGCCGATGACAGACTGACAGACGGAAAGCAGAGTCACTGTGTAGGGTCCCGTTTTTACATTTAGGTGCAGATCCCTAAAAAAGACAATAATAAATTCTATTTATGATGAACTTTATTTTCTTCTTTTGAGAACATTTATAAAGCTTGTTTAATAATGTTTTTTATTACTATAGTTTATTTAACAGTCTTGTAGCACAGACTACGGGGAGAACGCTACTCATTTTATTACAAAAATATTCGTAATTTGAAGAAGTTATTTAATTTTCTTATCCGGTCCTTGCTCCCCGGACAAAGCTATCTCGTTGTAATAACAACTTGTTATTTTTTATTTTCTCTGTAAAAGTATGAAAAGAATGTTAGCATTTATTAGATACTGGCTGATACCTGCGACTTTGTACTTGTGTAGAGTCTGCTTGAGAATCTTCATCAAACTAAATTCAGCTTTTTGTAAATCAAGCTGTGATGGAATGATCATCTTAAGCAGCATGGGAACCCGCACACCGTGTCTCCCTCATCTTACAATCCCGGGTTCTTTAAGCGGAGCGTGAAGAGACACATCACAGGGCCGCCAACTTGAGGACCACTGTCAGAAGTCTTACGGACTGTGAGAGTGGCCCCCAATCGGTAGATGCCATGACTTATCCGTATGAAGGCTGGCGACGTCAATTTGGCGAGCTTAATATATCAAAAAAAGGCACATTTTACCCAAAGTTAAACGTTAAAATGGGTGCAACAAGGTTTGGTAGTATGCCACGGCAAAACCTTAGGGGACAACTAGATAAATCTCTGTCGACAATCTCTCGGATGCTATAAATAATGTTAACACTGATTTAGGCTGGATAGGTAGTTGGTGTGATAGGTTCGGATTGGCTGTCAATCCTGATAAATGCCAGAGTATTATAATTGGCACTAATTATATGATTAATCGGTTGAAGGAAGTAACTCTGCCACCCATAACTTTTAATGGTAAAGCCATTCCTGTCACACTCAGTGTTAAGAACCTAGGCTTAAACATTGACTCAACCTTGAGTTGGCGGGTTCAGGTGACTAACGTTTCACAAAGAGTTACTGGGATACTTCGGGCTCTCTATCGTCTTAGACATTTTTTGCCCGTCAAAACCAAGACAATGCTTGTGCAAACTTTAATATTTCCTATCTTCGACTATGGTGATGTGTGCTATCTCGACCTGAATGCAGATCTACTCAATAAGCTTGACCGACTTCTCAACAATTGCATTCGATTCGTCTACAATCTTAGGAAGTACGATCATGTTTCGGCTTGTCGGGCAGAGCTTGGTTGGTTACCTATTCGACGACGACGGAGTCTGCGAGCGGTCTGTCTACTTTTCTCACTACTCAATTCTCCCAACGCCCCTGCATACTTAAAATCTTATCTTCATCTAATTGGCTCTAACCATGACAAACACTTGCACTCCTCTAACAATCTTCTTCTCCACTGTCCAACTCACACTTCTAATCTCGTCCACTCCTCTTTTCTAGTGCGTTCTATTCTTCTCTGGAATGCTCTTCCTCTTGAAGTCCGAAAGTTGACAAATCGGTATACATTTAGAAACAGAGTTCGCGAACTGTATAAGAACCCATAGGCAGAACAACATTGTTAAGGCTTTTCTCGAGTATGTATATGATATTTATTTATGTATATAAATATATATGTATATATAATATATATTAAATGATATGCATTTATATATAATAAGTATGTATATACCTTTACTTATTTTTATGTATGCAAATTTTATGTTTATTTAATTTAATGAATAACTATAATTTGTTAAATTTTAATTAAATTTGTAGTTTTGTACCGTTCGGTTGTTGTACATTCGTCACAAAGTAAATTCGTCACGAAAAAAAGAATGTGTAAATTCGTCACAATTCTCATTTATTCAATAAATTTCCATTTTGTTTATTGTAAATTCGTCACATAGGTAGCTTTTATCCGCACCGATAGCAAACATTTAGCTAATTTAACCAACTTTATCAGTTGGTCTCGACACGATTTCTGACTACCCCGCATAGGGATTTTACTATAATACTCATAATCTCTAAGTAACATTTAATATAACTCAGAGCAATCCGACTTGGATGGGTTAGGTTAGAAGACGAAGGCGGGAGCGAAGCGAAGCGGAGCTCACGCCTTAGTCTTCGTGGTTTTTTTTATAAACCACCTAGATGTAGGAGCACCTCCGTCGAGCTATAGCTAAAAATCTAAAAATCAAAACATTCAGTTGCTATTGCTACTTAAAAAAAAAACGATGTGACGAATTTACACATATTTTTTATACATGTGACGAATTTACTTTCCATGTATGGATTTTTCAAAATATGACGAATTTACTTTGTGACGAATGTACAATAACCCGTACCGTTCATAAAGCTTTCATCATGTTCTTTGAGCACCTACTCTAAGTTATCTCTGCATCACCCAAAGGTTGACTGGTAGATAATGCCTTTTGGCATTAAGTCCGCCTTTGTACAGTTTTAATTTGTGCAAAAAGTTTAATAAATAAAAAATAAATAAATAAATATAATGTCATTATTTTTCCTACAAACTCAACAAGGACAAGAATGCTCTCCAAATGTGTCCTTACACACACTTGACAATACTTTCACGATTCATTACGGCCCAGTGTCGCGGAAACAAAGTTAGGATGTTACGTTTATGTGACGTCATCAAAAGCGCCATCAATATGATGGGCGAGATAATGGCGCCCAACGTGGGGCCATGCGATGAGAAAACTCACGGTCTCGGATATAATATTAAAGGGTTGAAAATATTGTAGTTTCTTTTGGTAGTAGCTGCGCCCCTCATCTTCGATCGTGACTATCTTATAACTCCCATTGCACCTGCACATTATTTATATATAAGGTTCTAATAATGTAACTTTAAAAGTCTGTCACAGATACCTAGTGAAATCGAAGTATGTTATTTTTATCTCAAAATGTGTCCTGTCTTTATTCCGCACACTTGACAGTACTTTCACGATTCATTACGGCGCAGTGTCGCGGAAACAAAGTTAGGTTGTTACGTTTATGTGACGTCATCAAAAGCGCCATCAATATGACGGGCGAGGTAATGGCGCCCAACGTGGGGCCATGCGATGAGACAACTCACACTCTCGGATATAATAATAAAGGGTTAAAAATATTGTAGTTTCTTCTTATCCTATACTAGCCGTGCCCTAATCTGCCTCGCTTTTGATTTAAATCAAATTTCAATTGCTACCCTCAATTGCAGTCGTCGCCCGTTTCGAAAAAGGTATGATAGCCATTTATTCACGACTAGCGGACGTCACGCGGTCTCACCCGCGTAGTTCACGTTCCCGTGGAAATACGGGAATTAAATATAGTCTATGTTCACCGTGAAGAGTGTGGCTTCCCAACAGTGAAATAATTATTGAAATCGGTCCAGTAGTTTCGAAAACAAATCGACGCAAAAAAAAAACAAATAACAACAAATCTTTCCTCTTTATAATATAACTATTCCGCTCCCTTGGGTGAGTACCTTGTAAGATATCTACACCTGAACAGTAAATACCGTAGTAGGGTTTCATATATAGTGGTTAAATTTCAATATGTCCTACCTGTGTTCAAGAGAACCATCAAATATTAACAGATACCAATTCTATTTGCCCAGTAACCCCCAACCTTTACTGCCAATATTCCGTGAACACTAGACCGTTTCACTATCCGTTTCGTAGTGCACCTCGCTCGAATACTCTTGCTATGTAATTAAGTGCTCAATGTCTTATGCCTGCTGTACACATTCGCCGAGTTTCGAGAGTCTTGATCAAAAGACTTTAGACGAGAGCTCATCCTGTACACAACTGTTGATTACAGTTGTACACATCTACCGTTCTAAAAATGGCTGCTAATGTTTGTCATTTTGTATTTTATAATTTTTTGCACATCCAACATAAAATGGGTTCCATACTAGGCGTTTTCTTAGAAAGACTTTCATAAATCTTAACGCGCGTTTTGTATCAAATCAACACAGTCAGCAGGTAGCTAAATGTGAAGAGTGTGCCTGATATGCAGCCAGAACCTTTCATTCACGGACGGGAGCAACGAGATGAACCGAGAGCGATCAAGAAGACCTATAGCACCCATGTACACACTCGCTCTCGGGCTGTGTCGGCGAGTGTGTACAGCCAGCATTATGCATAAGAGGGACGTATTTGTGGAGACTGCTCTTGCTCTTGCGAGAACTCAATCAATGATGGTTTAGCTGCTTTAGTAAATCAAACCTTCCTTTAGAAGTTCTGACCTTATATTCTAATATATCGTTGATTAAATGTTTACCTACAGGTACATAATATGATGTGGTATAGACTTACAATAATATCTCTGTGTGCCTTTGAACTCGTACTTTTTAAGACGTGGGGTGACAGGTTGTATTGGCAGGGCAATATTAACGGGCCCTTGCTTAATTAAGTGTATATCTTTGTGAAGAAGTGGAATAAAACCCAAACCCATAGGGGCAGACCGCAAAGGTGGGCAAAGTCTGTGTCAGGAGCCCTGGGATTAAACTTCTGAGGGCGTACACGCAACTTCTAGCCTTCGACAGATGTCAAGGTATTATGTTTTTTCGATAGAAGTTCGACATGGCATCCGTGAGAATTTCCACACGAAAAATAAATAGTGGAACAGATCCATGAGCATGAATAAAAATATCAATTCATTAATTTTATTCATGACCAGTGTTAACGATGTCTCGATTATAACACTACGCGATACTCCGAGTTGTCTGGCATCCTGCCACGTAACCACTAAACAGCACAACGATATTGCCTGCCCTCTTAGCCAAGATTTTAATTATAAACATCGTCTAGTTTTTCATGCCAACTTGATTCTCTTCTTTAAAATTTTGGTTGACTTGTGAAAAGCATGCTTGTACTCGTATGTTGTTTTCGTGTGTGTATTTGGTAATCTTCTATTTTACGATGCAAACATTTAACACCTTAAGACTATCTGTAGTTAAGTTATTAGCGACACTAACATACTTTTCTGCAAAAGAAGAATTATACTTCAAGACCTGAACACGTGTTAAATAAATATCTCGTCATGCTGCTTCTTCCGGGTCAGAGTCACAGGAGAGGCAGCCCAAAAAAAACATGACTTAACGTATCTATCAGGTACAGACGTACACACAACACAAATTAATAGCAATTCTCAGGAATTCAATATTATCCTAATTCTTGCTTTCCATGTCTGGGTCAGGATATAATATGATTTTGCCAAAAGCCACCTCGGTTGTATAAATTTTAGCACTCAGCACTTTAAGAACAGAGTCATAGATAGGTATAGCGTAATATATAATTTATTACGGTAATAAACCTCACTGCCTTAAGAGGGTTATTATGGATATAACTTGTGTACTCTATTTCTTCCATATTATGAAGTTATGTGGTATATTTTGTCCATAATTTTCGTAAAATTTTTGTTGTTTTATTTTCATCTGTATGCGCCTTCTTGAATGCGCATACAGATGTAATCGCAAAACATCGTCAGCTAGATGGATAGCTGAGGGTGTTTTGCGATTACCGAATCGTGGTCTCTCTATATTATCGTTGCTTTTAGTCTTTAGGGCGCGAGCCCATTTCAGAATTTTTCGAAAACCGGTGATCGGTAGGCCTACGTCTTTGACATCCTTTATATTTTCTACAAAATATGGGTGACTGATCCATGGGTTGTGCCATTACGAAGTTATTTCTATTGCGGTATTAAAATCATCCCCATTAGCCCATTTCAGATTTTTTGAAAACCGGTAATCGGTAGTTACGTCTTTGCCGTCCTTTATATTTTCTACAAAATATGGGTGACTGATCGGATGTGGGTTGTGCCATTGCGATAATTATTTATATCTATTAATTACCCATTATAATAATCTCATACACTAACATAGGGAGAAGTACCTACATATTTTCTACATTTTCTCGCAGAAAATCAACTTCCTACTGTACTCAAGTCTTTCAAAGAAACTAATTAGCTCTTTGTACGTTTGCTTGTAGTACTTACATTATGTTGATAAATGTGTGTTCTAGCTTATGACCTCCTAACCCACTTATTTCATTAGTATGTATTATGGTAATAATAATTATGGGAGTAAATATTTCTTTTTCTTATACTAATCTCTTTCCTTTTTATGCGGTGGGCATTATATGCTTAATGATAATTCTTGACGAGCTCTTTAGAAATTATACCACTTTCCGGATCCAGAAGGCGCAAAACCGTGTGCTGTGGAGTGAATTCATAAAGATGTCCAAAGTGATTGACTGATACGATTATACTAATAATCTTTAATTATACTTTAACAATAGAGTTGTGTGTTTCCGATACAGTACCTACTTAGTCATCAAACCGGTCACGCATACCAATAATGGGAAACTTTCAGGTCAGAATTGTTTCAAAAGGAATGCCATTCGCCGAAAAATACCATTACTCTTTGCATTCCAATATAAAATACCATAGACCGATAAATAAACGGTTCTTTACTGTGACAGTCAATTTATAAAATGGGGTTTTGCGTTCCGTTCGACAAAAAAGTTACTAAAAAGTTCCAATGGAAATGTGTGACATGTGGTACTTTTTTACTATGTAGTTATTGAACCTAATACATACTTTAGGTTTAAATGCACATAGATACTTCCTTTAAAACTTATCTACCACCGCACCTTGATCGACTAAATCGTCTCCGGTTGGTTACGGGGTTGGTCATGCTTAACTAACTTTTGATTATAGAAAAGTTCAAGACTTCCACAATCCCTTATCTTAGATTCGTTGCTTACAGCTTCCTAATATCTGGTTCTCATCTCAAGTCTACTTTAAACAGTGGAAACTGGAGTCCCACGTTGGGCGCCAATGTCACTTAGAATTTTTATATAATATTAGCTTTTGCCCGCAACTTCGTTCGCGCGGCGATTTTAACTAATAACCAATCTACTTTGACCTGTCCAGTTCATAGGGCTTCTAGTAAACCATAAATTAAGCTGTAAGTATTATCATTCCCGCGGAACCGATTTGATGAAACATACAACAACATTTAAGTTGATAAAATACCTACAAAATACCAATAGTGAAATATGATCAAGCTACTCAATTTTGCTCCAACCCCGAACAAATAAACAAACAGACACGAAGAAAAAAATATATAGATAGACGGTACGTTCAAGATATAATATTGTTTTAAATTTATCTTGAATGTACCGTCACACCTATTTATTCAATTTTATAATATTAGAGAACAGAATAGATATTATATTTTTCATAAACAGTTTCTGTTATTGATGAGGCTCTGCCTATGTGAAATTATGTTTCAGATCCCGCATCCGATGGAAGTTATTCCGGAACTAAAATGTAAACTATGTGCATGCTACACTATAATTATATCATCAGATTCGTTCAGCCGTTAAAGCGTAATAGACTAACAAATATCCACACACTTACAAACTTTCACATTCGTATTTTAAGGATTAGTAAAAGATTAGACTTTTACGAGTTCAAGATAGTAGTAAATTCATACACTGTTGTGCAAAGTAATCCAGCATTCAACTTTAAACATATTGCAAGGAAGATTTATACGAAGCATGTGGTAAAGCAATCACTTAGTTTACCGCGAGTTTAATACAAACTACCCTCAAAAAGCTGCGCGTTTTACGAAATAGGTCAAAACTTACCTTCCAACTTTAATACCCGAGCGATAGAGAAATCCGATAAAAGCTGGTGGATTAATATGAGATGAGAATATAAAATTCTTAGTGATTTTAAAGTTGATCGTAGAAAGGTGGGTAATATTAACGTACTAGCGGACGTCACGCGGTTTCACTCTCGTAGTTCTCGTTTCCGTGGGAATACGGGAATAAAATAAAGCCTATGTTCACCGCAAAGAGTGTAGCTTCCAACAGTGCAAGAATTTTTCAAATTGGTTCAGTAGTTCCGGAGCCTATTCGTTACAAAACAAACAAAGAAACAAAAAAACAAATCTTTCCTCTTTATAATATTAGTATAGAAGTATATAATAGATTCAGACGTATACCTACCTATAATAGAATAATAAAAAAGTCCCTTAGTATTTTTGTGCCATGTATGTGTGTTGATATATAACATTAACAGGATTTTCACGAGTAAAATAAAAGTATTTAGGTATGTCTGTTATTTAGTCTAGATGCACAAGCTTATAGTATCATAATTTAAGCTAAATAGCTTTGAGTGTGAATGCCCAAAAAAATTTTTTATTATAGTTACATAAGACAAGATATCATCATATAAAGCAAAAACTACATCAGTAAACGAATAAACGTGTATCTTTAAGTTATTTATAGGATCGTCCTTAAATTCGTTTCGCATGTAGAGCTTAAATCGCTATTATGTGATTGGTGGGGTAGTTATTTATCGATTCAAAACGCGTTGAGATTAAAACTCCATCAATTACTATTGCACGCAGTTTTTGTAGGGTTTTCCCTTTCAAATTATTGATACAGGACAGGTGTTATATTTTTGAACGTTTAGTATTTAGAATTTTAGTTTAGTTTAGTTGTTGTTTCACAATATCCGACTCACGTAGTAAGCACAGGTACCAGAAAATTGTAATATGCTAGAGTTACTGCCAGTTTGAATCAGAGTTGAATTTTCTGGTGCAGATCGTGCAGATACCCCTGAGTGGTCCTGGTTCAAAAATTCCGGATTGAAAAAGCTAAATTAAAGATGTTTTAAGCATGCCACAAAAGCAGATCCAGACAAATCCAAAGACGGTTTGGAAACCGCGACTAGCCCATGAATGGTTTCGTAGTAGCTAGTAACATAATATAAAAGTTCTTATAGTTCGTTGTAACTTTGATTGGTGTTTTAACACGTTCGCAGTGGTAGTGATTTTTCTAACCGAAAATTGCGGTATATGACGTATTAAAAAAAAACTACCAGCTCTATTTCGTTCAAAACAATTTTCGTTGGTAGTTTTTATGGCAATGTACATCATATATTCTTTTTAGATTTATCATTCCCTTCGTTTAGAAGTTAGAGGGGGGGGGGGGGGGACACACATTTTTCCACTTTGGAAGTGTCTCTTGCGCAAACTATTCACCTTAGAAAAAAATGATGTTAGAAACCTCAATTAAATTTTTGAAGACCTATCTGTAGATACACACACGTATGGGTTTGATGAAAAAAATATTTTGAGTTTCAGTTCTGAGTATGGGGACCCCCAAAATTAACTGCTTTTTTTCTAGTTTTATATAAAATCTATGCCCCTCGGGGTTTAGGGGATACGCGTTACTTCTCATGAAGCTAACGTAATACCCTGAGGGCACAGTGTTTGGCTTCTTCAATTCGATCCCTAAGATCTAATATCCTAGGGATTAACGAAGGAGCCTACATTAGGAGGAAGGGCATAACGGAATTCCGTTCGGTGAGCAGTCCGCCTGGGGCAGTACCTCCACCCTGCAGAAGACCGCGGTAATAGTAACCTTGCTTCGTGCTGGGTTATGTTCTCCGTCGGTTAGCAGGGTTCCAGTGCTCATTGGGGTGACTTTGTGCCGGTGGCGGTGAGACCAGAGGCTCATCTGTCTCCATTGGCTAGCATAGGCGCGGAATATTGGTACGGCGGTCAGGGAGACCCGGTAAAACGGTTGCCCGCTGACCGCCCGCAGGCTGTACGGGACCCGAACCTGGGGATTACGTAATCTCCGCCCCAGGAGGCTGAACCAGCAGCCTGTGTAAAGTCCCTGGTGCTGTGGTCGTGCCGGAGGAGGATACCGGAGTGGACGCGGCCACTGCATTGGGGGGGGACCGGGGGCCCTTCCGTACGCCGTGCCAATCTACCGCACTACCTGTGCCTGCCTTTGGGGAATTGGAGCCTCGCTTAGTCTCTTGCGTCACCGTCACACAGGCACCCCCTACCTTCTTTTTATCCCCTTTCAACAACAATCATGGCAAAAGGTCACAAAAGAAAAAAGGTTTCCACAGCGGCTTCGTCGTCGTCCACACTAAATGTGGACTTCTGCAACATCAGAGGAATGCACTCAAACATCAACGAGATCCACCGCCACCTGGAATCTGCGAGGCCGAACTTATTTTTCCTGACGGAGACTAAGATATCTTGCCCGAACGATACATCTTACTTGATGTACCCTGGCTATAAGCTGGAGGCTAATTTCAGGCGTCAAGCTGGGGTATGCATGTTCGTGCGGGAGGATATCTGCTGTCGCCGTCTCAGTGACCTGGAAGACAGGGACCTGTCTACATTATGGGCGCGCGTGGATCATGGGGGCCACACTCGGATCTACGCGTGCATTTACAGGTCCCATAGCGGTGATACGGA
Organism: Miltochrista miniata; assembly: GCA_933228765.1. NCBI lineage: Eukaryota > Metazoa > Arthropoda > Insecta > Lepidoptera > Erebidae > Miltochrista > Miltochrista miniata. The sequence continues at coordinate 34,991,078 of OW121758.1, read as the reverse complement.
GACAGTTCGCCTTTTTGACCACCTGCAACAATCGACCGACAAGGCTATTGAGCGGTATCCCTCCGCGGAGATAGTGATTTTGGGGGACTGGTCACCATATTGACTGGTTGGGTTCCGTGCACACTAACTTTGCGGGGAAAGCTGCTCACGACTTTGCCCTGACCTACGGTTTCTCCCAACTGGTAAAATCGCATACGAGAATACCAGATAGGGACAACGAGCAGAGTGCATTGCTGGACCTTCTGCTGACTACGCGGCCTGACGGATACACCACATCAGTGGATGCGCCACTTGGTTCATCGGACCACTGCCTCGTTCGGTCGCGAGTGCCTCTCGCAAGGCCTGAACCACCTCGGCCCAAGGAGTGGCGACATGTGTGGCACTACAAGGCAGCAGACTGGGATGGACTTCGAGAGTTCTTTGCGTCGTACCCGTGGAGGCGGCTTTGCTTCACTTCAGATGATTTGAACTCCTGCGCTGCAGCAGTAGCTGAGGGGATCTTGGCGGGCATGGAATGTTATATTCCTAACCGCTGGATCCCGGCAGGAGCTAGGAAACGACCGTGGTTTAATCGGCTTTGTAGAGAAACTAGGATGTTGAAAGAAACTGCCTACAGAGCTTGGACCACGGCTCGCGCTAACTCAGATCCTAGCATCTCTGAAGTGAAACGCAAACTGAATGCCGCCTCGAGGGCCAGTAAAAGAGCGGTTACCAGGGCAAAGTTTGATTTCGTCGGCAGAATTGGTCAGCGACTAGCCGGCTACCCTTCTGGAAGTCGTGAATTCTGGTCGCTCGCCAAAGCTGCCGAGGGAAACTTTTGTCGGTCGGGATTACCACCTCTACATAGACTGGATGGTAGTCTGGCCCAGAGTGCCAAGGAGAAGGCCGACCTTTTGGGTTCTCTCTTTGCCTCCAACTCGACCATGAACGATGGAGGTGCGCTTCCGCCTGGTATCCCTTGGTGTGGCACTTCCATGCCAGAAATTAAATTCAAGCAACGGGACGTCAGGCGGGAGCTTCAATCCCTAGATATTCATAAGTCGAGTGGGCCGGACGGCATTCCCGCGGTGGTACTTAAGCGGTGTGGTCCGGAGTTGTGTCCGGTACTTACACGTCTTTTCACGCTTTCATACTCCATGAAGCAAGTCCCGGCGTCGTGGAAGATCGCGCACGTGCATCCTGTGCCCAAGAAGGGAACCGAAAGGACCGACCCGGCCAATTATAGGCCTATAGCCGTCACCTCCCTTTTATCTAAGGTGATGGAGCGTGTAATTAATACACAGCTCCTGAGGTACCTTGAGGAACATGACCTGCTCAGTGACCGGCAGTACGGTTCCCGTCACGGTCGCTCGACGGGCGATCTTCTTGTGTACCTCACACACCGCTGGGCGGCGGCTATCGAGAGTAAGGGTGAGGCTCTAGCAGTGAGCCTCGACATCTCGAAAGCCTTTGACAGGGTCTGGCACCGTGGTCTTCTTACGAAATTGCCCTCCTATGGACTGCCCGAGAGTTTATGCGGATGGGTGTCCAGCTTTCTGGCCGGTAGAAGCATCAGGGCCGTCGTTGACGGTAACTGTTCTGACTGTATGGCCATAAACGCTGGAGTACCACAAGGCTCAGTGTTGTCCCCTACTTTGTTTCTGCTGCATATCAATGACATGTTGTCTATTGACGGCATTCATTGTTATGCGGACGACAGTACGGGCGACACTTATTACACGGGCCGTCCCGGTATCTCTCGGGATGCAGTGGAAGAAAGTCGTGAACAACTTGTGTCTGAAGTCGAGGCTACTCTCACTAGAGTGTCCGAATGGGGTCGACAAAATCTTGTCCAATTCAACCCTACCAAGACACAAGTTTGTGTTTTCACCGCAAAAAAGACCCCATTCACTGTGGCGCCACAATTTCAGGGCACATCTCTCACCATCTCTGAAAGTATAGGGATCCTTGGTGTTGACATCTCCAGTGATGTGCAGTTCCGCAGTCACTTGGAGGGCAAGGCCAAGCTGGCGTCCAGGAAGCTCGGAGTGCTCAGAAGGGCGCGGCGGTACTTTACTGCGGCGCAAGCACTGCTTCTCTATAAGTCGCAAGTGCGTCCGCATATGGAGTACTGCTGTCACCTCTGGGCGGGGGCACCCGAATACCAGCTTCGTCCATTTGACTCGGTGCAAAGGCGAGATATGAGAGTTGTCAACGATCCCATACTTGCAGGTGGTGTGGAACCTCTTAGTGACAGGAGAGACTTTGCTTCTCTATGTGTGTTCTACCGCCTGTACAACGGTTTGTGCTCTGAAGAATTGTTTGATATGATGCCTACGGCTACATTCTATCATCGCACCGCTCGCCATAGACAGGGTGTTCATCCTCACACGTTGCGTCCTGAGCGCTCGAGCACGGTGAGATCTAATAGAGGCTTTCTTCCGCGTACGCTTAGGTTGTGGAATGATCTCCCTGCTTCGGTTTTCCCGGACGCCTACAGTATGGGGTTCTTCAAAAGGGGACTTAGAAGGTTTTTAAAGAGTCGGCAGCGCGCTTGTGGCGCCTCTGGTGTTGCAAACGTCCATAGGCTGCGGTGACCACCGGTACATCTGGGGGGGCCGTATGCTTGTCTGCCACTCTAGTGGTATAAAAAAAAAAAAAAAAAAAAAAAAAAAAATCTTGATGCGGTTCACAGAATACATCTACTTACCAAGTTGCAACAGCATAGGCCTTATAGTTTCGGAGAAAAGTGGCTGTGACACACGGACGAACAGACAGACAGACAGACATGACGAATCTATAAGGGTTCCGTTTTTGCCATTTGGCTACGGAACCCTAAAAAGGAGGTGTTTCTTCCTTAATTCGGCGGTTTTTTTAATCGGTGCACATTTTTACTTCATTTCAAATTCAAACAGTCAACAAGTGACTTCGATTTCGAGTGCACATAAATCTACCGGCCAGTATTTCCAATCTACATAAAAAGAAAATAATAGTCACGTTTTCCAACAAGGAGGTTTTTCCATATTTTTTGTCGGTTTGTATCGATCGCGCATCCATTAAATGTTGTAAAATGACAACGCACGCCCGTGTCATTAAAACTGAACGTACACTGGTGCCTTTAAGCTGTGCTTGCATACAGCTTCAATGGAATTGAATAAATTTGGAAAAATTTACATTGGCGAAAGCTTTTAGTTATAAGACACTTTGGAATGCCATTCTATTAGTACACTAACAATTTAATTACCGGGGCTATTTGGAAAACACAGATATTGTCGTTTAGTGATTCGTTAATATGTCTCAGGAGCACATCAGTTAATAACTGGTCAAGTGCGAGTCGACCTTGCACACGAAGGGTTTCGTACCAATAAAACGGCGAAAAATTCCGTTGGTTGAATGTAAGCCTCTTTTTTTGGAACGAAGTTCCTTATCGCGCGTTGTGAAAGTGGGCTAGACGGAAAAAAATCTCACGAAAAGTTGTCACGACACTTTTTGCTATAGTATGGAGGGTAGAGGTACCTCTACCCTCCTTTGAGGGGGGAAAGGGGGGGAGGGGGGGGGGTAATAAAATGGGGGTTAATAATAAAAAAAAAATTATTTAAAAAAAAAAAAATTTTATTACAATTCCTTCACTAATTAATCGAAAGGAACTTCGTTCCATCCGGGTGTTCCTTGACACCTCTCAAGTTTTTTGTTATTTTAATATTTGTTGTCATAGCGGCAATAGAAATATATCATCTGTGAAAATTTTGGCTTCCTAGCTATCACGGTTCCTAAGATACAGCCTAATGACGTAGAGACAGACAGACGAACAGCGTAGCCTCATTAATAGGGTCCCGTTTTCACCCTTTGGGCACGGAACCTTTAAAAGGCAGATACGTGCGTAAAAATTAGTATAATTATACCTACTTACCTAGTTATAGAAAAAATATAGTAGCACTACGGGCATACGGGTACGTGCGTATTTCTAGACCGATTTTTTCTTAAATTGGGAATGGTAAACGTTTTGAGGTGTCTGTTAGCTGTATACTGGGAAGCATTCCCACTATTCCCAGTATAAAGATACCTAACATCAGAAGCCTTTATCACAAAATACTTTGATAAACCAATAAATAACAATTATGAGGACGAAGTTGAACAAAATCACAATTTCAATTTAAAGCGGTTTTGATAATAACTGCTCTCTCAATAAATCTTGAAATTCTTTACGCTCTGGTTTTCCAATCTTTCAATTAATCGCTTCTTAAGAGTACGGTGGAAACTTGATCGGAAATTCCCTTTTCTACCTTTGTTCGTATTTTTATAGGAAAATCTTCGCTTATTAGAGTTCCGAATGAGATCTGCACCTGGTGTTGAATTGTGAATTTAATTTTATCCTTCAACGGAAGCGAATATGCAATTTCTTTTGCTTTTACGATTATAATAATATCTGTGAACTTTGATGTCGCCTAGAAATCACAACCTTCACACTGAGTGTCATAATTTTCAGATTTGATGCACTACATTAAAATCTATGATCTGGATTGTTGGCATTTGATGGAACTTGTTGCATTACCTTTGAGAATGCCCTAAGCGAAACTGGTCAGGTTATGTAAAATTAGGATTAAATAGTGGTAAAGTGCAGGTGTGAGTTTGAATAATGAATCCCCTACTAAAGATTGGAACTGCACACATACTCATACGCCTAAAGTACAAAAAACCGACCAAGTGCGAGTCGTACTCCCGCATAGCAGATACAAGAATACCATCATCTGTGAAAATATCACCTCTCTAGCTATCACGGTTCCTAAGATAATAGCGTCGTGAAAGAGAGACACTCAAACTGGCAGACAGACAGACAACGAAGTCTCAGGATTCTATTTGTACTCTTTGGGTACAGAACCATAAAACATCTTACATATAGTTTACAAATTGAATAAGCGAGAACTACTCAACAGAACAGTTAGTAGGGGAGTAGACGAAAGATTCCATCGGCGAAAGCCATAGAGCAATGCGAACCTTGTAAAAACGCGCGTTGCTCTGGGCGAAAGGTCAAAACCTAGATTATTTCAAGAAGATTGACCCAATCTAAAGGAAAGCTACAATATAATAGTAAATTCTGCGATCCTTATCCTTCAAGCGAGTGTCTGCCTTTGACACGTGACGGATAATCTTCGTTTATGTTCTAATAAAGCTTTATATTGCCACAGAGAGTGCCATCTTAAGATTTTCTTTAGTCTAAGAATATTATGAAATCTTTATGTGCTGAACGCATCTAGGTAGTATAATAATATCAAGTAATGACGGTTTTGTATTACGCTTGGTGAAACGACTAATTTATTACTTCATATACCTACGAGTACCTTTTGATTTTTGGATTTCTGGTTTAGTATAATATAATTTTAATAATTTAATAGATAGGGTGGTATAATTAGGGCGAGTCCGGCATGACATCCTTGGAAATTTGCACAAAAAAAGTCGGTACGCCCCGAAAACCTTATGGTATTTGTTTTTGAATCTCATATTATTATTTAAAACTCATCTAGCAGAATGATTTCGAACTCGATCCATGTCGTGTAGACCACTAAAATACTCCAGACGTGTAATATGCATAACAACACTGGCATCCGAAACCTGTCATTATCGCGTTATCACCTCTATGTCACAGACATAAGGTTCAAAATAGCTGAGTGCACAGAGATTAATTGTCGAATTTCTTACAGGCTTCCCACCAATGTAAAATGGAGCAGCTATTTAGTGTACCTACTATGCTGTTAATGTACTATGCTGTTGAATTTGTTCAGGGATACAGTAACCTTTTCGTATTGACTTGTAATGTAATGTCTATAGTTCTATACTATAATTCTACTAATACTTATTATAAATGTGATAATTTGTTTTATTATTTGTTTAGAATTTTGTATATTGGATATTTGTGACTAAATCAGGCTTTAACGGTAACGAGTGAACGGATTTGACTGAAATTTGAAATAACATATAGGCAAGCTACTTCTCATCCCAGGAATAATGTGTTCCCAGGAGAAGCAGGAATGGGAACTGAGTTTTACCGCGGGCATTATCTGATATGAATAATATATTCCATCAATTAACTTCTCTTTCCTAGTTAAATATTTAACCATACGTTTATTAGATACATTGTAATCAATCTGTAAGGTTAACTTAGCCAAAAAATCACACAATATAATCCTGTTTAATATTGCAACTGGCAGTTGCGCTTAAAAGCATTCAAAAATTTCAATCTGAAAAATATTTCAATCATTTTTGAACTAATCTACGCGAATATTCGGACAAGCAAAGCATTCACTCATGTCCACATCGACCTGCCAAATCCGTCCCCGCGTCAACTCACGCCATCAAAAGCTATTGACGTTGCGACTGTACCAAATATGACCCAAATACTCTGGCGGTGTCATAGAGCAGCACGACCTATGACTTTGATCGGGAGTCCTGGGGTATCCTTCCGAGGGCTTACCCGGGGCTCCCAACCGTAGGCTGTTAGGTAGGATACGTGTGGTTTTTGTAAGATTTTCCTCACGTTAAAACAAAAAAAGGGGAGGCCCCATACGGAGACTTTCCTCTCTGTCAATACATACTCCAAATAGTAGCTACATTAATATTATACAGAGAAAAGATTTGATTAAGTATTAGATTCTTTCACTGTTCGGAAGCAACACTGTCCCCGTGTCACATAGTCTATGTTTTATTCCCGTATTCCAACGAAAACGGGAACTACGTCAGTGAAACCGGGTGACGTCCGGTATTAACAAAAAATGTGTCAAATATAATAATGTGTCTCTGATATTATGAGTGTATTGTTTTGTCTAAGTTTAGCAGTGACAGCTGATTGCTTTTGTAGTGGTTTAAGAATACGACCGCCAATATATAACAGACAGTTGTGTATCGGGTAAACTTATAAAGGAGCCTCCTTTTATAATGGAGTTCGTGTTGCTCTATAGGCGGCATGAATATGAAATAAACGAGCGCTAAAGCCATGCGGAAGATAGTGGAGTAATCAAGTTGTATTCCACGTGTGCCGGATGCAATTCTTTTTATTGTAACTATGTTTTCGTAAATAGTTTAATAATATAGGACCCTAAATCTACATTGGGTCGCAAGACTCACAAGTCCCATACACCTACGACGACGCAATGTTCCCCCCTGTACCTCGCTATGGACCCAGCGCCCCTTTGGTGAATGTTGTGAATAGATTTCTCTCTTATAAATATTGTACTTATACAAAACAAGTGATCATCATTCTCTTTCCATTGTCCCAATTTATTTAGCAGTATGTCTTCTTCTTACATACATACCTGATATTCGTCATCAGATCATTTACTCCTTTCATATTCATATCAGTCCTTAAACACTCCATCCATGTTTGCTATGGCCCTCCTCTGGCTCTCTATCCTTCAACATTCATACTATCCGGTCGCTCTAACTTTGCCGGTCGCGTCCCATACTACGCCTTTACACCAGCCTCTACGCCAGCGGCAAACTTAGAGCGAACGGGATATATGCATCATTCTTTTTTTTACATGACTTTCATCCTTTCTGATCACATGCCCACGTACAAAACAAGTTATAAGTTAGCTTTTTCACTGAAAGGAAGGTGTGTCGAAATTGTCCAATCATATTGTTTGAAATAAAGGTCTCGTCAAAGCCCAAATGTATTTATGAGATAAACCGAAAACAAGCTATGTCACATGAATAAAGGTGAGCTTTTGAGATTGATATTATTTTATTTGGAGAGTAAAGGATCAAAGGTAATTGTTAAGGGCTATTTAAAGGTTATTGTGCAATATTTCGTAATAAAATAATTGTTTTTGGGGTATTAGAGGTGGTAAAAGGGATACCCATTATCATTTTGCCAAACATTCAAATTCAAAAACCGGCGAAGTGCGAGTGTTTGCGAGTGTTGTGCATGAAGGGTTTCGTAGCAGAAAGTAACATAATATAAAAGTTCTTATAGTTCGTTGTAACTTTGATTGATGTTTTAACACGTTCGCAGTGGTAGTGATTTTTCTAACCGAAAATTGCGGTTTATGACGTATTAAAAAAAACTACCAGCTCTATCTCGTTCAAACCAATTTTCGTTGGTAGTTTTTATGGCAATGTACATCATATCTTCTTTTTAGATTTATCATTATCTTAGTTTAGAAGTTAGAGGGGGGGGGGACACATTTTTCCACTTTAGAAGTGTCTCTTGTGCAAACTATTCAGTTTAGAAAAATATGATGTTAGATACCTCAATAACATTTTTGAAGACTTTTCTATAGAACTAACTAAAAGGACACGTATGGTTTTGATGAAAAAAATCTTTTGAGTTTCAGTTCTGAGTATGGGGACCCCCAAAATTTACTGTTTTTTTTCTAGTTTTATATAAGAATCTTAATACATACATACATACATAACATCACGCCTGTTTCCCAACGGGGTAGGCAGAGACTATGGCTTTCCACTTGCTACGATCCTGGCAAACAACTTTCGCTTCTTCAACTTTCATAAGTGTCTTCATACATGCTCTTCGGTTAAGGGTACTCTTGACCTGGCCTTTTCTCAGAAGATTGTCGATTTTATCGACTTGAGTATGCCGAGGTCGACCTCTACCAGTTTGCCCATTCACTCTCGCCTCATAAATCTGTTTCGTCAGCCTATTTCCATCCATTCTCTCCACATGTCCAAACCATCTGAGCATCCCTTTTTCTATCTTAGTCACTACATCTTCTGTCATGCCGCAATGTTCCCTTATCACACTATTATTTACTTTATCCATCAATGTCACTCCAGCTATACTTCGCAAACTTCTCATTTCCACTGCATTAATTTTACTTTCATGCTTCTCCTGCCACACCCAACTTTCACTACCATGCATAAGTGTAGGGACAAGCACTCCTCTATGTACAGCCATCCTTGCCTTTTTAGACACGTTCTGACTGTTCATAAAGGTGTGAATGGCTCCATTCACTTGATTTCCTGCCAAAACTCTTCTTTCAATATCATTGTCACACTTTCCATCTCTTGCAAATTTTGAACCCAAATAAACAAACTCTTTCACCTGTTCCACGCTCTTTCCTTCGATCAATATCGAGCAATCAGTCATACATTTCTCTCTTTCAAAAACCATTACTTTTGTCTTGCTTACATTAACATTCATTCCTCTACTTTTAAGCGCATCGTTCATTACATTAACCATCAACTGCAACTCCTCCGCCGATGATGCCAGTATTACCTGATCATCAGCATAAAGGAGGCATTTGACGGTTAGCTCATTCATTTTTAGTCCATACGCACACTCTTGTAGATCTTTCAAACAACTGTCTATATAAAGGTTGAACAGCCATGGTGACGCTACACAGCCTTGCCTCACACCTTTTTCGATGGGAAAAAAGTCTGTGCAAGCTCCATTGATCCTGACACAAGCACTGGAGCCCTCATATAGAGATTTCAATGCTCGTATCAAGTTGCTGTTCACTCCATACATGAACAGTGTTGACCACAGTTCATTCCTCACCACTCTGTCATAGGCCTTTTCTAAGTCCACGAAGATGCAATAGACTTTTTGGCGTTTTGCCAAAAACTTTTCAGCTAGGCATCTTAGTGAAAAGACCTGATCCGTGCATCCCCTTCCTTTCATAAATCCTGCTTGTACATCCCACATTTTTCCTTTAGTTTCATTCATCACTCTTTTAATCAAAACTTTCGCATACAATTTGCCTACGACACTGAGCAAGCTTATGCCGCGGTAGTTTTTGCACTCTTGCTGTGACCCTTTACCTTTGTACAGCGGCACTATGACCGATTTGCACCATTCTTCTGGTACTCTGCCATTTCGCCAGCAAAGATTGAAAAGGCGGTACAGCTGGCAAGCTACCACGCCACGACCCGCTTTCAGCATCTCGACAGAAATTCTATCAATCCCAGCAGCCTTTCCTAATTTCATACTATTCAACGCTTCCACAATTTCTTCCATACTTAAGTGGCTTTCATTATCAAGTTCATTCATTTCCGAGACATGAGTCTCCCTTTGCATATCCTCTTTTTCAAATAAACTTTCAAAATATTCCTTCCACCTTTTTAACACACATTCCTCTCCTATCACAAAACTACCATCATGGTTTCTGATTTGTTTAAATTGTGAGGTAGTCTGTTCAGTCCTCATTGTTCTTATAGACTTCCAAAAGAATTTTATATTCTGTTGGAAGTCATCAGATAACCTGTTATGAAAGTCATCCTCATCATTCTCTCTCTTACTTTTCATCACTTCTTTCGCATCACGCTTATACCTTTTATACTCATCCTTTGCCATTTTTACATCCTCATCCGTTGCCTTCTGCATTCTTTGATTGGCCATTGTAGCCAGCCAGTTCAACCATGCTTGCTTCTTATCAGACAAAACTTTTAAAACTTCTGCAGACATACTCTTTACCTGACATCCATGTCGCCTTTTGCTTATCCCACATACTTCCACTGCAACTTTTACGAGACCTTCCTTAATCATCTTCCATAATTCTTCCATCTCACATATTTCCTCTGAATTTTCGAATTTCTCGCTCAATTTACTCACAAATTCCTCTCTCACGCTTATATCTTTCAAATTTTCGACTTTATACACTAATGGGCTTATGCGCACGATGCCGCCACCGCCGAAACAGACCTCTTACTCGGCTAATTACCAAGAAGTGATCTGTGTCAATCCCGGCACCGCGGTATGCCCGGGTGTCCAGCACATTCTTTATCATTCTTGCGTCTACTATCACAAAATCAATCATGCTTCTCTGGCTTTCTTGTTTCCTTGTATACAAGTGGATATCTTTGTGGTTAAATATGGTGTTGGTTACCACAAGATTCCTATCCAAACATACTTCTAGCAGACTTTCGCCATTTTCATTCACTCGCTCATCCCCAAACTTTCCCAATACACTTTCATATCCATCACGCTTCACTCCAACCCATCCATTAAAATCACCTAACATTACAATCCTTTCGTTTCGTTTGCATTTACCCAGAATATAATTCACACTCTCCCAGAATGCCTGCCTCTCACTCTGGTCTTTTGCGGACCGGCGCCACCGCGCATCCTGAGGAGCATACACTCCTAACACAAAGATGCGGGTGAGTCCAACCTTTAGCCTCAACCAAACGAGTCTTGGGCTCACACATTCATAATCTGTCACACATTCATTCATTCTCGCGGAAAGTATTACACCGACACCCTGGCACGCCGCGCTGGTTGTGGCTACGCCTGACCAGTAGGCCGTATAGGCTCCATGTGTCGTGGTGTCGCATCCCTTCCGCTTTGTCTCATTCACACACAAAATATCCAATCGCCTCTCTCGCATAATCTTGCATACCTCCTCAATTTTATCATTCATACCTCCTCTTACATTCAACGTAGCAAAGCGGCTATCCACAGTCCACTTTTCGCCCCGATGGGAGACGTGACGTGACGGGTTGCGAACCACATCGCCGTCATTCTGGGTATTTAAATTTATTAATTCCATTGCGTTCCCACGAGTAGCAAGGGAAAAACATGTCCACCTGAACAGAGCCCCGCTTGTTCAAGTAAGGCTAACCTTATTCTGGGTTCGCCCGGTCCCAGGGTAATAAGCACGCTAATACTAGGCTCGCCCCTAGTCACGCAGCACATAGGCACGGCAACCTTGGCTTGGCGGAGAGAGGATGGGATCGGGATGATGAAATCAGAAAGGGATTTCAGGATAGGAAAAGGCTGTGATAGGAGAGGGACTGGGATAAGGAAAACTTTTCATTACCTTCTGTCTTTCAAAACCTATAGCCAACAGCCAGGACAGTTGTTACTTACACAATATTCTCTGCAGTCCGAGCGTCTTAATGCGGTTCACAGAATACATCTAGTTACCAAGTTTTAATATCATAGGCCTTACTGTTTTGCAGAAAAGTGGCTGTGACACACGGATGGACAGACAGACGGACAGACAGACAGACAGACATGACGAATCTATAAGGGTTCCATTTTTGCCATGTGGTTACGAAACCCTAAAAAGGCTCTGTGAGCGTCCACGAAATACCCACGCCGTCAACCTGAAGCGGTGAAATCTATTGGGATTTCCACATCAGTTTCAAAAAATAAAGACATGCAAACCAGCCATCACCTAATACACTGACACTATACACCAAATGAAGTCCGAACATCATGTCACAAAAATTTGCAAAGGTAGAAAGAGACCGTCTATTGATAAAATATTTCGCTAAAAGCCAATCCCAATCATCCCTTTGAATATTTCGGAGAGGCATGACGACTGAAAATAGGCTTTGAATATCATTTTATAGATTTTTATTCATCGTACGAGCGGGTAGGCTCATAAATGGCTTACAATACAAATATTTTTCTGATTTAAAATAGAATGTAGCGCTTTCGAAGTTTGTCTGGATTTTAGGGTTCTGCACCCATAGGGTAAAAACAGGACCCTATTACTGGAACTTCGCTGTCAAATTCATCAAAATTTTCAACAAAACCAAAATTTCATCAAGATTTTTATTGTTATCAGGAGTCAGGAGGTTTTTGGCCCGTAATGTACCTACTGCGCTGGCTAGTAGGTACATGGTTTCGTTTCGAGATTTCCTTCTCTTCGACCTGGTCCAAGGGCACCGCTCGAAGGTGACACTGACTTGCCCTGAAACAGTCAGTAGGATTTCATTGCTCCTCCCATAATTACGTTTGTACAGTTTAAAGATGTCCCTGGACCAGATTTCGCTACAACTGGGTCTTAACCATAAGATTACAGAGAGACTTATAAGGACTTATTTACAGATAAACCTGTTAAAAGCCCATTTCAAAGCTCCATCTGGCAGCAATCAATAGCTTATTTACCTACTGTAATGTAACATGAATCCATACACGTAGCTGGTACACGGGCGGAACGAATCGTAAAATACGATTATTTTCTCAATCTGCATGAAGCTGTGCAGATTGCCTCTATACTTTGATATTTCGATTTTTCCTCTAACTCGAATGAATAGGGATATCGGACTACATTCGTGCAAATAAGAATGCAATACCTTGCTTGTTGTATCTATGTATCCCTATGTATTCGAAGGAAGGATTGTATGTGAACTTTAGTGCATTGTCATGCTGTCTACGGTTTAAGAAAAGTGTTTTTTCAAACATACTTTTTTTTAACAAGTAAACACATACTTTGGGAGCCCTGGGACATCCTTCCGAGGGCTTACCCGGGACTTCCAACTGTAGGCTGTTGGGCGTAACGGTAGGTTTTTTAGTCGGTAGGAGACCCGCATAGCATCCATGATGGAGTTTCCCTCACGTTAAAAAAAAAGTAAACACATACTTGGTCCAGACCTTTTTTTTTAATTTAAAACGCGGTCCTTTCTTTAGCAAATCATCATTAGTATCGTGTGCTTCTGGGGTTAAAAATAAATAGAGATCAGTGATCAAAAGGGTAACGCAACGCATTACACACTTCAAAAACTGTATTCGTGTATTCCATTTCATATTTTGTGTGAAATTTATTCTGTAATGTAATCTATTCTGTAAATAATGCCAGGACTTGTCACTAAAATGACATTAGAATCCAATATGACATGCTACATCCAATAACGTATCCCCAGGACTGTTTGCTTACCGTACGAGCCATTAACATAATTGCTAATTATATTTGGTTGACTGGTATTAACCGGCTGCCAGCCGTCAATCATGTTGATATTCACTGATAAGTTATCGAGATTAATAAGTAGGTACCTTGATTATGATTATATTGATATTGACGGCCCCGTGTGGCGATGGGGTCCCGCGTTGCGACGGGTAAGAGTACAAAATGTCGCCACCTCTATGCATCCCGAGGGTGTCGTAAGAGGCGACTAAGGGAACACTTTAGCAAAAAGATCCCTTAGTGAAGGAAAACTCGAAATGAAACCCAGTTGTCAGTAAAATGACAATTGTTAAGCCAAGTTGAATGTCCTATGGGCGGCTTCTGTAAGGTAATATTTGGGCGTATAATATGCCTCTGCCTATGCGTGACGTGATATTGAAGAACCCTTATTTGATATTAAAGGCTTTCACGTGACTCATGAATCAAATAATTTTATGTTTAATTCTATGTTTGTCTCTTTCAGGTATGTTGCTGTTTTCCTTGTCCAACGGGCACCATAGTCATAGTTGTACCACGTAACTATACCATTTTGACTGAATTTCGATATTTCGGTGAGTACATATTTTCTTTGAAGCAAATAATAAAGTAACATATCGAAGTCAGAATAATAACAGTAAATCCTGGGGTATCCTTCCGAGGGCTTACCCGGGACTCCCAACCGTAGGCCGTTAAGGAGAATACGTGTGGTTTTGAGTCGGTGGGAGTCCGGCATAGCACCCATGTAGGATTTTCCTCACGTTAAAAACAAAGACTAATAACAGTCAATGCTTTCAGGTTTCTTTTTCTTTCCTATCAATGGTATTCATTTATTTGCACATACTTATAGGCATAACGTAAGGTATGGCGTCTCCCATAGATGGACAGATGAACTGAGGTAGGTAGCAGAAAGAATTAAAGGCGGAAGGCGCAAGACCGTGTGGGGAACATTGGGAAATTTTATTAAAAAAAAAATACACGGACATTTTCACACAAGGCTATCAAATCCCAAAGGAAGCTAGGAATAACCTGCTTGTGTAATGGGTATCAGACCACCGATATTAATACTTATATTCTTTTAAACACATAATTAACACAAGAAACACCCAAATTCTCGAAACAAATATTTATGGATCACACAAATTTTTGTCTCCTGTGAGAATCTAACTCAGGACCTCATTGATCCGCTAGGGCTAGACCAACGAAGCAGTCAGGAAAGTCTACGTTCCGCAGTGGACTGCCATAGGTTGATTGTTGTAAAGAAACACTGTGTTTCTTTTAGTAGATTTGAAGAGATGAATCCTGTTGGAACTAACCCTTTCAACGCGTAAAAAAGGACTAATGTTTTTGTTATTTTATCTTCCAAATCGCATGTCACTCGCAATTAGGGAATGCAATCCCGCAACAAGATTGTAATCCCGGTATTTGCGGGACTGAGCAATCTCAGTCCCGCGGGATCCCGGTATTTGCGGGATCCCGCATATTTCTGAAAGTCATTGAGAAAAGAATAGAATTCTGTATCAAACATCCATCTAGAACTGAAAAATAGTCACCCCCCTTAATCCCCGAAGGGGTAGGCAGGACGAGGCATATGGTCTCATCTCATACCTAATGTCCTTTTCTCAAAATGTCCCATTCTCAAAATATGTGCACTACAGGATTAACCCCGCTCAATCCGACTTGGAAAGGTTAGGTTAGAAGGCTAAGGCCCGAGCGGAGCGCAGCGAAGCTTCCGCATTAGCCTTCGTGGTTATTTTTTTATAACCTAACCTAACCTACCAAATCGGATTGAGCGGGGTTAAACCTGTAGTGCACATTTTTGGAGAAAGGGACATTTTGAGAAAAAGACATTTCGCGAAAAGGACATTTTGAGAAAAGGATATTTTGCGAAAAGGACATTTTGAGAAAAACACATTTCGAGAAAAGGACATTTTGGGAAGAGGACATTTTGGGAAAAGGACATTTTGAGAAAGGACATAATGAGAAAGGACATTTCGAGAAAAGGACATTATGAGATGAGACGAGCCGGGCCTTCAACTTGACTTAGCTGCCATTTTACCGGCAAACGGGACCAACGGTTTAACGTGCCATCCGAAGCACGGCAACGCTCAAATAAATGTCACAAAGTGGTCACCCATCTAAGGACCGGCCATAGTAAATGTAACTTACTGCAGTGATCTTTTACAGAACACTGAGTCCGCGGGGCACAAGGAAAAATAAATTATTTAATATTACTTTTGTATTGAGATAATTAAACGGATATACATATAAGTAATAAAATAGCTTAAATAGCTACTGCAAATTAGAGAGAAGCGCAGAAAACATAGCATGTCCAAATTCTTGTCTGCCAAACGACTCCTAACTTTACATGTCAAATAGCCAGCAAGCAATGTACGAGATAATTGAATACTTTTATAGTACAAGAAAAATCAAATCTCCCTGATTAATCACTAAAATCAAATAAGTACGTTATTAGGTTATATATTACGTCACAATTACAAAAAACTTTCTCAAACCGAATCAGTTTGTGCGCTTCCGCTTACAGAATAACACATGGCGTTTACCTTTGCACAATCCCGCTAATCCCGCGGGATCCCGCACGATTTACGTGCGGGACTGGTCCCGCAAAAATACTGCGGGATCCCGGTATTTCGGGATCCCGGTATCCCGGTATTGCATTCCCTACTCGCAATTATCTCTTCATCCAAATCAGCTAGTTAAGTACGTACTTGAAAAATAAATTCTATTGAAACTAGTCAATATGACAATTTGATCGCCAAAAGACGTAGTTTCCAATACGTCCAAATGTAAGCACATTCCGGTTTACGATATTACGACGGAGGCCCGTGTGGCAACAGGAAAGAGTCAAATCAATCAAAATCAAAAATATATTTATTTCACATAGGCATTATACAGATGCGCTTGCAAAACGTCCGTCGAAGTAGAAGATAAGCATTTATGCGCATTGAAAGGTGGCCACACTAAACCTACTCAAATGCCTCGGGGTGTGCCACGCTATGGATGGCGCCAGCACGGTCATATCATACCACTACTTAGACATAGTACAGATGGAAACCTACATACTAAATTCGCTGAGGCTACGCACACATAGAAAACTCATTCACAGACACTACGCACACATAGACAACTCATTCACAGACACGAGGTCAGGCGCTCCTCAACCGACTTATCGATACTGATTTGTGCGCAAGTGTGTGTAGCAGAGGGTAGGTGTGAAAAAAAGTACATACATAAGTTTTCTATCTTTACTATCTCTAATTTGTGGTTATTTCCATGGAATGCTAAGAATATGGTTTCCTTCGCCAGCTAGCCTACAGGATATTGTTAAGTTATCCCTCTCTTACATTACCTGTTGGGAGTTCTGGGGTATCCTTCCGAGGTCTTTCCAGGGGCTCCCAACCGTGGGATGTTGGGGTGGATACGTGGGGTTTTTTAGTCCGGCATAACAGTCATGAGGATTTTCCCTCACCTAAAAAATCTCTTACATTAGCAGTTATTCTTTTCCTACATTTCCTAAATAAATTGCATTCATAGTACTTATACTTTCTCTAAATCACAGTTCACAATCCTCGATCGCTCCTCGAGGAATGGCCATGAAAAGGTAAACCCAACATTAAACCCCTTTCAACGGGGCGAAGTGAAAACTAACCATTTTACCGAACCGTGACAGATGTGGCACATTAGCGGGTAACGAGGGTAGTCGTGGAATAGTTTGTATGGACAATGATGGATGTATTCAACGGCAAGTATACCTAGTTAACTATCCATATTAATACACTCGAGAGCAATGAATCCGGGTCACTTAAAGAATGTTAAAAATCTCGGAAACTAAAAATGATAGGTTAATGCAATAAATTGTATTTAATAGACAATGTAATACTCCTTAAATGAAAGTAAAAAAAATATGAGTCACCATACATTTTATTAACACAAAATTACATAAAGAAAAAACTGCCGATCTCTCCTTAAAACAAAAATAGGAAACATGAAATTTTTGAACTTTATTACGATTTTCTTGAATTTTAATACTTCGTATTGCCTCCTCGTGCTTCCATTACTGCGTTTACGCGGTTTGGCATGCTGTACACCAAGTTCCTTATACGATTTTGGGGAATATTCTCCCATTCCTCTGTGAGAGCAATTTTGAGCTCACGAAGCGTGATTGGGGGAGGGTTTCGTTGTTTTACGCATCTGCCTAGCTCGTCCCAAGCATGCTCGATCGGGTTGATATCCGGGCTGCGCGCTGGCCACTCCATACGAGTAATGTTCATCTCTTGAAGGTAGTCATTCACAATCCTACCTGTATGAGGTCGGGCATTGTCATGCATAAATATAGCATCCTCACCTAAATTGACCATAAATGGACCAACGTGATCATTGAGGATTTCTTCCACATATCTTACGCTAGTTAAAGAGCCGTTTTCTATGATCACCAGCTCTGTGCGACTTTCAGAAGAAATTCCGGCCCACACAAGTACAGACCCACCACCGTAGGCTACTTTTTCTTCGATGCATGCTTGCTTGAATCTTTCCCCTGGTGTTCGATACACTCTGTGTCTTCCATCGTGCTTGTAGAGCATAAATTTTGATTCGTCGGAGAACATAACTTTTGACCAATCTTCAATACTCCAATTTACGTGGCTCTGGGCATACCTTAGTCTCGAAATACGATGCCCACGCTCCAGTTTAGGGCCGTTTGCAGGTCTAAGGGGTTTTAAGTTAGATTCAGCAAGCCGACGTCTTACTGTCCATGCACTTGGGTTACTTCCTCCGAGGCGTCGAAACTGATTGGTGAGTTCAGTTCCTGTGAGAAAGCGATTTCGAAGCATGGTGTTCACCAAGTATCGGTCTTCTCGTGCTGTGGTACACCTGGTTCTGCCCGTTCCTGGTCTGCGTAGGTTAGAACCAGTTTCTTCGTAACGTCGGAGAACTCTTTGTACTGTTGACAGCGACACACCGACAGTCCTGGCTGTATCGCGCTGACTCCGGCCGGTTTCCAGCATTGTAAGTATTCTGGTGCATTCTTCAGGCGTAAGCGACATAATTTCAGCTTGATTAATGAATATAGAGCACTATCAACATGGTTTATGTACCCACATAAATGACAGATTACAAACAAAAGCAACACCAAATGCTGTAATTTCGTAGTTCCATCTTCGAAAGTGGCCCTTTTTCAAATTTGATTTTTTTATGATATAACTTTACAATAACTAAGAAGTTTTAATACCTTCATTTAAGGAGTATTACATTGTCTATTAAATACAATTTATTGCATTACCCTAGCATTTTTAGTTTCCGAGATTTTTAGGATTCTTTAAGTGACCCGGATTCTTTGCTCTCGAGTGTATTATAAAGCTGAAAAGTCTGTTTGTTTGAATGCTAGAATCTCAGGAACTACTGGTTGGAATTCAAAAATTCTTTTACAGATCAATAGTTGATTTATCGAGGATGGCTATAGGGTATATAATATAGCATCACGTTACATCGAATAGGAGCGGAGCAGTTATGATAAATGTTTTAAAAACGGGGGAAAAAATATTCTTTTTGAGAGCTTCCGTAGCATGCGCTGCGCAAATGGTTAAAGTTATGTTAAAATTATGTACTACATACGTAATTGTTCCTCTTAAAAGGTTCTAAGTAAGTCCGAGTCAGCATGTGTCTATCTTTAAGGGTTGGTTCACAATAACTATTTAAATGGAAATCAATTATCTTCGACAACTATGCGACGGGAAACCTCTCTCGCAAACGAAATTGTTTTCTTAAATATAATGCGATGAAACCTCTCTCTCTCTCATGTAGTAACAAATATTATTGACGCGACGCTACCGGAGTAAACGCAACGCGACGGGAGTAAATGCGATGGGCACGGGTGATATACCTACTCTCTCTCGGTTTTTTCCCACCGTCCACCTTCCCAGACCACCTGGGTGTACGGTGATAATTTTTTTAACTACGGTTCCCCTTTTTCAGAATATCCTATGTGACCCAAACGAAGTTGCGTGGGTCAGCTAGTGACTAATTTCTTTTTTTTTAGGGTTCCATACGCAAAATGGGACTATATTATTGAGACTCCGATGTCCGTCCGTCTTGTCTGTCTCGAGGGTGGTATCTCAAGAACCATGATAGCTAGCTGAGTAAAAAATGATATTCCATGCAGACAAAATATGGGTCAATTTATGTTTTATCCGTTGTCATAATCAAAATGTGAATATAAGGTACTACGTAAGGAGTGATTTTTCATTTACCGTGGATTATTATTACTTCTAGAGAGTCGACAAAGTACTCTATTTTCGATTTAGTATTTGCTTTTTGGCCTGACTTTCCTGTTCGGTAAGCGTTTTCTGCCTCTAGTTATATAATCTGTGCGTGCAGCTAAGCTATACAAAACAGACACAATTTTACCTGATTTTTGTAAGATATATTTCGTTTCAATATCCCAGTAAGTTGTGTCCTATTGTGGCTTGTCAGGGCATGTGGCATGTTTGTGTTCGATTCAACGTAAGTCGTGTAGGTACCTACTTTAGGTATCGTGACTGAACAACAGCCGCTCTCAATTATCAATAGGAGAAGCAAATTTACATACCTACTAGCCGATACCCGCGGCTGCACTCGCGTGTATGTCGATATTCGACTTGACCCTTAGGATATAAGATTTCAAATTTGTTCTAGTCTAAGTCGCGACCAAAGGAGTAATTATCGCATGGAAATCTAGCCTTGATTATTCTATTTTTAATTTTTATTCATAATTATATCTTTGATCAAAATCGGTTCATTAGTTTTTGCGTCGATCGCTAAGACGCTAACACACTTAGCAAGTATTTTCTTTTTATAAAAACCTTTCTCTGCTATAACAACCAAAGCGAAAATGTTCCAAACCAGATGCCTGCTCTTATGTTTGAAGGTTCTTTAGGGTTCCGTTGCCACATGGCAAAAACGGAACCCTTATGTATTCGTCATGTCTGTCTGTCTGTCTGTCCGTCCGTGTGTCACAGCCACTTGTCTCCGAAACTATAAGGCCTATGCTGTTGAAACTTGGTAAGTAGATGTATTCTGTGAACCGCATCAAGATTTTTATATAAAACTAGAAAAAAAGCAGTTATTTTTGGGGGTCCCCACACTCAGAACTGAAACTCAAAACTTTTTTTTTATTTGGGCCTACATACATACATACATACATAACATCACGCCTGTCTCCCAAAGGGGTAGGCAGAGACTATGACTTTCCACTTGCTACGATTCTGGCAAACAACTTTCGCTTCTTCAACTTTCATAAGTGTCTTCATACATGCTCTTCGGTTAAGGGTACTCTTGACCTGGCCTTTTCTCAGAAGATTATCGATTTTATCGACTTGAGTATGCCGAGGTCGACCCCTACCAGTTTGCCCATTCACTCTCGCCTCATAAATCTGTTTCGTCAGCCTATTTCCATCCATTCTCTCCACATGTCCAAACCATCTGAGCATCCCTTTCTCTATCTTAGTCACTACATCTTCTGTCATGCCGCAATGTTCCCTTATCACACTATTATTTACTTTATCCATCAATGTCACTCCAGCTATACTTCGCAAACTTCTCATTTCCACTGCATTAATTTTACTTTCATGCTTCTCCTGCCACACCCAACTTTCACTACCATGATGCATAAGTGTAGGGACAAGCACTCCTCTATGTACAGCCATCCTTGCCTTTTTAGACACGTTCTGACTGTTCATAAAGGTGTGAATGGCTCCATTCACTTGATTTCCTGCCAGAACTCTTCTTTCAATATCATTGTCACACTTTCCATCTCTTGCAAATTTTGAACCCAAATAAACAAACTCTTTCACCTGTTCCACGCTCTTTCCTTCGATCAATATCGAGCAATCAGTCATACATTTCTCTCTTTCAAAAACCATTACTTTTGTCTTGCTTACATTAACATTCATTCCTCTACTTTTAAGCGCATCGTTCATTATATTAACCATCAACTGCAACTCCTCCGCCGATGATGCCAGTATTACCTGATCATCAGCATAAAGGAGGCATTTGACGGTTAGCTCATTCATTTTTAGTCCGTACGCACACTCTTGTAGTTCTTTCCAGCAACTGTCCATGTATAGGTTGAACAGCCATGGTGACGCTACACAGCCTTGTCTCACACCTTTTTCGATGGGAAAAAAGTCTGTGCAAGCTCCATTGATCCTGACACAAGCACTGGAGCCCTCGTATAGAGATTTCAAGGCTCGTATCAAGTTGCTGTTCACTCCATACATGGACAGTGTATGACCACAGTTCATTCCTCACCACTCTGTCATAGGCCTTTTCCAAGTCCACGAAGATGCAATAGACTTTTTGACGTTTTGCCAAAAACTTTTCAACTAGGCATCTTAATGAAAAGACCTGATCCGTGCATCCTCTTCCTTTCATAAATCCTGCTTGTACATCCCACATTTTTCCTTCAGTTTCATTCATCACTCTTTTGGGCCTACAAATATATAAAAATAGTTTTTTTTATTTACCTACAGCTTACCATGGCAAATTTATTAGTTTTCTTCATCATTTTTATTCCAAAAATAACTGTACATATATCAATCGGTTTCACTACTCCTAAAAGTCACAGTTGTATCGAAACTGATTTCGCTACAGATCTACTTCGCTAAGGCAATAAGTTCGCTAACTAAACACCTCGTTAAAACTTTACCGATAGCTTTATCGGCAGTCGAAGGCTTTTATACGTGTATACAAAATAAATCATATACTTACATTATAGAACTAACTTTTCAGCAACGGTAGAAGTTTTCAAAAATAATTTTCTCATGGATTTTTTTTTTTTTTTTTAACGTGAGGGAAAATCCTCGTAGGATGCTATGCCGGACTCTTACCGACTAAAAAACCTCACGTAACGCCCAACAGCCTATGGTTGAGAGCCCCGGGTAAGCCCTCAGGAAGGATGTCCCGTGACTCCCAACAGACCTACGGCCGCCAATGCGGCCTCGCCCAGGGGGTGGTTCGGGTGCAATCCCGCGTCTATGGGGGATTTCGGGTGTGACCCCGCTTCTAAGGGGGGGCGTGCATGAGTGCTCACGTCACGCTGCCGTCATGGGCCTGCTTCTGTAAGGACCCTCTCACCGTCCTCAGACCCCCGGTCATGGAGGCCGATAGTCCTCGGCGAAGACACGTCGGCGGCGCCCAGGGCGCCGACTGCGGAACTCGGGTGGGAGAGTTCTCTCCCGCACCCGGCCCGCCGCCTCCTTCGCGAGCATGACCTGCTCGCAGAAAGAGGCGGCGCAGTCCCACTTACTCCCGCTGGAGAGCATGGCTCGCACCATGGCCTCAAGCGAGAGAGTGTCCACGCCCAGACCCACTACGAGGACCTGTCGCTGTTGTGCCCACGCCGCGCACTCCACCAGCGTGTGGAGCGCCGTGTCATCGCTGCGGTCCTCGCAGATTTTCTCATGGATAACAAACTAATAATGCCTAAAACTTCGAACCCATGTATGGAGTTTGCTACATTTCATACCGTTATGCTTCTTCTCAAGCAAAACTTTGTTCCTTATTATATCAGCTATTATACCAGGATAAGACCCGTCACAATCGATCCATGAGTTCGGAAAATTACGCGTAATAAACAGTCAGAAAAAAAATATTAGCCACCTATTTTTGGTATTTGTATCTTGTATACAATCAACACGCACGCCCTTAGAAGCGGGATCACACCCGAAATCCCCCAAAGACGCGGGATAGCACCCGAACCACCCCCTAGGGCCTAGGCGAGGCCGCGGTCTGTTGAGAGTCCTGGGACATCCTTCCGACGGCTTACCCGGGGCTCCTAACCATACCATAGGCTGTTGGGCGTTACGTGAGGTTTTTAGTCGGTAGAAGTCCGGCCATGAGGATTTTCCCTCACGTTAAAAAAATTTTTGTATACAATGAATCAATCAAATCAACCTATTGGGGTGGAAGGCGCAAAACCGTGTTTGTGTTGTAAAATGGGAGGGACCAAGGTCTAGCAGTGCACCTTGTATGATACGTTCATATATTATTTATTTAGTAAGACTCTGATATTTACACTTCACTAACACTGATTTTACTTATTTGTATAGATAGATAAGCAGCAACAGAGCGCGTACTGATCTTCATAATCCCAAGTCTGAATACGTCAGCTAACAAGTGCCCTATTGAACAGATACCTACTTAAAATAAACATATATGTAGGATATTCTCACACTACGCCATCCAGCCCAAATTAAGCTTTAATAAGATTGAGCTTTACCGAATACTACTTCTAAATACATAGCTGGGTATGTGTTTTTGGACATTTAACATTTGCAGGTCTCAGTGTCTCACACTTTTTTCGAACTTCGGTTGGGGATTTCAAGCAGTGACTTCAGCACTGCGGACACTAATCATTGGGCCACCGAGGCAGTCTCAAAGTAGTTCACCAAGTGTCGAATCAGAAGGCATATTCTCTCAATAAATTGTAACACATTTCAATTCTGTACACATAATGTGAACGCCTCCGCGCCGCGCCACACCGTTGTGAATTTCGCATTATTATAAAGTACTTTTTTTTTGTCTTTGAATACATCTCACGGACCTGGGTAGGTAGATCAAGCTTGTTACAAAAACATTGTCCTCATGCATGTGACATTTAATATTGTCTTCCAACTTCTCCGAAAAATGAAAAGTGCCAACCCTGACTGCTCTTTATTACTTCTTTCTTATCTTTGTTTC
Organism: Miltochrista miniata; assembly: GCA_933228765.1. Taxonomy (NCBI): domain Eukaryota; kingdom Metazoa; phylum Arthropoda; class Insecta; order Lepidoptera; family Erebidae; genus Miltochrista; species Miltochrista miniata. The sequence goes on along the minus strand of OW121758.1, from coordinate 34,966,746 downwards.
ACCGCCGACTTCCGAGTAAAATAATAATGTTTATACAAACGGAACAGGAATATAAAAGTAAATTCTCCCTGTATTTATTTAATTAAAGCTTTCCTTTCCATGTTATTAGCCCAAGGGCTTTGAAAATATTGTAAACTAATTTATGCACTCGCCTGCGGTTGGGCATTCATCATTGGAGTTTGTGTTGTTTTTCAGAGCTTTGAAGAACAGAACAAACAGTTTTTCAAAGCTCTGAGGAATATTTTATTTACAAAATTGGATAAAAAGTATTATTAGAAGGTATGAATCGTTTTTTTTTACCAACAATATGTAGGTACATAAACAGTTCAGGGTTGCCATTTTGTAAATTCGAAAAATTCGGTTTTTTCTGTACTGATTGATGCCCACCGCCGAGCCTCCCCTTAAGATCCCCTTCGGCCGCCTACGAAACCGTTGCTACGTAACTAGTATCGAAAAAAAATTCTTCTTACGACGAAACTAGTCACCACAACGTTCGCTCTTGCGAAGCTAATTATTTCAAGAGAGTTTCTTGAATAATAATAATATTAACGCCTACTGAATGGGATTATTCAGAAGAGGTTTAGAAGGTTCTTGCAGGGTCGGCAGCGTGATTGTAGCTGTGTTGTATCTGTTCTTCTGTTATGGTGACCACTTTTCATTAGGTGGTGCGGGAAGCTACATAGTGAATGTACCAAAGCTAAAAGGACGCGAAAATTATGACGAATGGGCGTTCGCAGCAGAAAATTTTCTAATGCTAGAAGGTGTGGATATTCATAAACAAGAATCGTCTGATACAATTACCATTGATGAAAAAAAAGCAAAGGCGAGACTCGTGATGACAATTGATTCAACTATTTATGTTCACATCAAAAATGAGCAAACAGTACAAGGTGTGTGGGAACGCTTGAAGTCTCTGTATGACGACTCTGGTTTTACGCGTCGCATCAGCTTACTTCGTCAGTTAATTTCTATTCGATTGGAAGATTGCGAATCGATGGGAACATACGTCACTCAAATGGTGGATACAGCACAGAAACTGAAAGGTACCGGTTTCCAGATCACTGAAGAGTGGGTTGGTTCACTGCTATTGGCGGGGTTGACAGAAAGATTCGGACCTATGATAATGGCCATAGAACATTCTGGCATGGTCATCAGTACGGACGTTATCAAGTCGAAATTATTAGACATGAGTTCGGAAGTTGATACCAACGGAACGAAGAACGCTTTCTTGTCGAAAGGTTGGCAGCACCGTAGCAAGAAGACCAACATTGCGAATACACAAAAGACAAAAGTGACGTCATCGAGAGATGTCAAAACGATACGTTGCTACAAATGTAAACAACTCGGTCACTACATGAATAAATGCCCGAATAATATTCAAAATAAAAGTGAAAACTATGCTTTTAGTGCAATATTTATGAACAGTACTTTTCAAAAATCTGATTGGTACATAGATTCAGGGGCAAGCTCGCACATGATCACAGATAAGAGTTGTTTACAAAATGTCACACTCGGACACAAAGTAAAGGACATAGTAGTTGCAAACAAGGAAACAGTGCCTGTTATATGCTCAGGAAATACAGTGATTAGAACCATAGTTGACAATTCAGAGTTCGACATTACAGTCAAGGATGTTTTGTGTGTTCCTAACCTATCAACAAATTTGTTATCAGTAAGTCAGCTTATTCGAAATGGGAACAAAGTTAGTTTCGAAGAAGATGTTTGCTATATACGCAATAGACAGAATGTACTGATTGGAAAAGCAAATTTATTGAATGGAGTGTACAAATTGAATGTAAAGTTAGGAAGTTTGATAGCGTGCTCAGCTACAACAATAACAAGTGAGATTTGGCACCGTAGACTAGGACACATTAATAGCAAGGACCTGAATGCTATGAGGAATGGCGTGGTAGAAGGAATATCGTACAATGATAAAGCAGAAATCGACAAATCTAACTGCATCACATGTTGTGAAGGTAAGCAGGCGAGACTACCTTTTTCACACAAAGGTAAAAGGTGTGAAAATGTACTTGAAATTGTCCATGCAGACCTTTGTGGTCCGATGGAAAAGGTCTCTCTGGGTCAGGCGAGATATTTTTTGCTTTTTGTCGACGATTATAGTAGAATGGCTTTTGCCTATTTCCTTAAGGCCAAAAATCAGACTTTAAAGTATTTCAAGGAGTATAAAGTTCTTGTTGAAACACAAACAGGAAAGAAATTAAAAGTTTTAAGAACAGATAATGGTGGTGAGTTTTGTTCTGTGGAATTTGATGACTATTTAAAGAAAAATGGAATAGTGCACCAAACAACGAACCCAGACACACCACAGCAAAATGGTCTTTGTGAACGGCTAAATAGAACAGTTGTGGAGAGAGCTCGATGTCTTTTGTTTGAAGGAGATCTTGATAAAAGATTTTGGGCAGAAGCAGTCAATACTGCTGTCTATTTGAGGAATAGAACGCTAGCTTCTGGTTTACAAAAAACACCTTATGAGCTGTGGAATAATAAAAAACCAGATCTCAGCCACGTTCGGATATTTGGAAGTCGTGCAATGGTCCACATTCCCAAAGAGAAAAGAGCCAAATGGGACAAAAAGGCCGAAGAATATATCATGATTGGTTATGCCGAGAATACAAAGGGCTATAGACTGTATAACCCAAAGACAAGGAGTATTACCACCAGCAGAGATGTTTCTATTATGGAGAAGATAAACTCTGATATAATACAAGCAGTGGTGGAAGACACTAAGGACACTGAACCAATTATTGATGTTGACGGAGAAGAACAAGATACCATTTTGAGTTCAGAAGGAGATAACTTACCCACTGAACAGGGTGATGATACATACACACCGGATTTAACCACTAGTTCTACTAGTTCAGAAGAATTCTGTGATAGCCAGTCACTGCGTGATGAAGCTGAAAATCTAGAACTAGAGTCTGCTAACATTGGGAAGAGAAACAGAAGACCACCGGAAAGGTTTGGACTTAGTAATATATGTAAAATTGGTGAGTGCTCGGATGAGAACAATTTAACCTATGAAGAAGTAATGAGTGGACCTGAGCGAGAACAGTGGTGTAAAGCTATGGAGGAAGAGTTAAAATCCTTTGAAGAAAACGAAGCTTGGGAGATAGTGAACAAACCAAGTAATGCCAAAGTAGTGCATTGTAGATGGGTGTATAAAAAGAAATATAATGTTGATAACACAGTGCGATATAGGGCAAGATTAGTTGCAAAAGGTTTCACACAAAGAGAAGGGATAGATTATAAAGAAACTTTTTCACCAGTGCTTAAATATTCCACTCTAAAACTGTTATTTGCATTAAGTGTTAAATTGGATCTTAACATAACCCACTTAGATGTTACTACAGCCTTTTTAAATGGCCACTTAGATGAAACTGTTTATATGATGTTACCTCAGAATTTCAAGTGTGATATGAATCAGAATAAAGTTTTAAGATTAAAAAAGGCCATATACGGGCTAAAGCAGTCTGCCAGAGCCTGGTATAAGCAGGTTGATGATTGTTTACAACAGTTGGGCTATAAAAAGTCATTGTATGAACATTGTTTGTTTGTAAAATCATCTGAAAATGTTAAAATATTTGTGGCTCTGTTTGTTGACGATTTTTTCCTATTTTCTAACTGTAATGAAGAAGTAGAATATTTAAAGTGTCAATTAAGTAAAAGATTTAAACTAAAAGATCTAGGTCAGTTAAGACAGTGTCTAGGTATGGATATAAAGATTCAAAAAGATTCTATTTGTATTAGTCAAGAGAGGTTTATTGATAAATTATTATATAAATTTGGTCTGGAAAACTGTAAGAATATAGAAACTCCTATGGAAATTAATTTGAAATTGGAAAAGGGAGAAAATGTAAGTAGTAAATTCCCTTATCAACAGCTGATAGGAAGCTTGATGTATCTTTCAGTTTTGACTAGGCCTGACATCTCTTATTGCATAAGTTATTTGAGTCAGTTCAATAACTGCAATACAGAAACACATTGGAAACATGCTAAAAGAGTTTTGAAGTATTTAAATTGTACAAAGTCTTATGGTTTAAAATATGTTAAAAATAATTTAGATTTAATTGGTTTTGCTGATGCTGATTGGGCATCTGACAACATAGATAGAAGATCCTTTACAGGATATTGTTTTATTTTCTCTGGCTGTTTAGTATCTCATGAAAGTAGAAAGCAACAGACCGTAGCCTTGTCAAGCACGGAGGCCGAATACATGGCTGTATGTGAAGCTAGTAAAGAGGCAATTTTCTTAAAAAACTTATTATTTGAATTAATTAATAGACAAATTTGTGTGCCTGTTCTAATGTATAGCGACAGCCAAAGTGCTTTAAAACTTACTGAGAACTCTGTATATCATAGACGTAGTAAACATATAGATGTCAAATTTCATTTTATACGGGAAGCTGTGTATAGTAAATTTATTAAATTGGAGTATTTAAGGAGTTCTGAAATGCCAGCTGACCTATTGACCAAAAGTTTATCTAAGAATAAACATTATCATTTTATGAATAAGATGGGTGTTGTAGCATTACACAAGTAATAGACTTATAAATTGTATTGTTTGTTTTTTTTCTTTTTTCAGTATGAGTCTGAATTATTTAGTTAAGTGGTGGTATTGTATTAGTGTAACCATAGATCTTAATAGGTAACTAAATAATAAAAGTGGTGCAAGTGCTGCCACTTAGTTTGAACTACTGTATTTTCTATCTGTGGTATAACTGAATAAAATTTAGTCTGTTTCTAAAACTACTACCGTGTTTCATTACGTAAGACGATCGGCCGCCTTACTAGTTTAAAAAAAATATTTGGACGAACTCTGCGTCTTAAAATCTAAACCTAAACAATCCATACTAATATTATAAAGCTGAAGAGTTTGTTTGTTTGTTTGAACGCTAGGATCTCAGGAACTACTGGTTGGATTTCAAAAATTCTTTTACAGTTTGATAGTCCATTTATCGAGGATGGCTATAGGCTATATAACATCACGCTAAGACGAATAGGAGCGGAGCAGCACTCAATAATGTTTTGAAAACGGGAAATATTTTTTACCGTCTGAGAGTTTCCGAGGCGTACGCTGCGTAAATGGTTACAGTTAAGTAAAAATTGTGTATTACAAAATTGATTCTCTTAAAAAGTTCTAAAAAAAAGTCCGCGACAGCATATGTCATATCTTTTAAGGTTCGCTCACAATAACCTAATTTGTCTATCTCTTAAGGTTCGCTCACGATATAATGAAACTGAAGAGTTTGTTTGTGCTAGGATCTCAGAAACTACTGGTAGCATTTCAAAAATTATTTTACAGTTTAATAGTCCGTTTATTGAGGCTGGCTAATGGCGGTATAACATCACGCTAAGACGAATAGGAGCGGAGCAGCCATGAATAATGTTTCGAGAACGGGGATTATTTCTTTCTTTTGAGAGCTTCCATTGCGGACGCTGCATAAATAGTTAGAGTTACGTAAAAACTGTGTATTACAAAATTGTTCCTCTTAAAAAGTTATAAAAAAAAGTCAGTCACAGGACATGCCTATCTTTTAAGGTTCTCTTACAATAACCCTCTTATTAAGTTTTAAAGTATGAGCGACGCGACGGGAGTAAACTTGGTTTGCAGTGGCAGCCAGTCAACTGAACGATAAAAACCGGCCAAGTGCGAGTCGGACTCGCACATGATGAGTTCCATACCGAAAAACGGATGGGTGGAAGTAAAAGCGACGGGAAAAATTATATCACGTTAACACCTCTTTCCTTCTCACTCTCCTGTGACGCAAACGAAGATATGCGGTTCAGCTCCGACGCGACGGGAATAAGCGCGACGAGGGTAAATGCAACGGGAAACATTATAATACTTGAAATATTAATAGGTACCATACCTCTCTCTTTCTCACTCTCATGTGACGCAAAAGAAGTTGCGCGGGTCAGCTAGTTATAATATAAATAAATAACTTTTCGCCTTCATACATAGCTTTTTGCTCAATACTACCTTGCGTATTACCGGAAGTAAAATATCCTTTTGCCATACAAACAAACGGACAGTACTCCCGTAATTAAACATTATGATACAATACACGCCGCGCTCTTGTCGCTAATTAGCAGCCATGTTTAGATAGGTAGCTACTTGTTGGAAATATTCGGTAGCTTGTATATGGAGCAGTAGTTAGATGTAGGATATTTTGTACAACCCTGAAATTTTACAACTGAGTTCTGCTACCAAAATGGAAAACAATTTTGCATTCCCTTGTTGAACCATGTCTAGTGCTTTATGTAAAGTTGCCTTTTAGCAAAGATAATATAATAGTATTACAATAATTATACTCTAACCCCCATATTCATAATCGTTTATTAAACCTATTTTAGTTAAAACACACTTTAAGTCTATTGCTGTCTCTAACCAATGACAGAGTATGGTTAGAGACAGCAATAGACTTAAAATGTGTTTTAACTAAAATAGGTTTAATAAACGATTATGAATATGGGGGTAAGTATAAACTCATTTCATTCCATAGTTTTAAATCTTATGCTTACAACAAGAATAAAAATAATTATGTGGTAGAGCAACTGAACTGAGCAAACAGAATTGCTCTTTTTCAATTAACTTAGCTTTTCTTGTAAGTTAGTTGGAAAATAAGAAATGAGTTGCACCCAGGTACAAGGACTTTAAGACTGTGATCTTAGTGTTAAAGATGGAGATATGTGCAATACCTAAATATGCCAAAAAATTAATAATTATAATATTATTGCGTTTACTTTGAATTAGTCTTGGGAGACAGACTGTGCAGTTAAGTAAGTAAAATTCGTATGAATAAATTTAACCAAAACATTTACAGCTGAATTCAACCTTAACACTTTTAAATTACCTTGTTAACCTATAAGACCAATAACACCACACCGAAATATGAATAACGTCCAAAACAAAAACATCGAAGTGAAGTTTAAATCAAAATCCTTACTCAATTTAGTAAGTTCGACAAAATAATTTATTGTTTTAACGCCACAAAACAGTGATAACGACTTCGAATAAAACCAACAAGGTACAGTTAACCATTCGTAACGCTTATTGGTAGTTATAGTGCTACGTGTGTGGGTATAAATAAGTTTACAACTTCTTGCGTTTCAAGCACACACTTTGTAAAATCACCTTTGTCCAATTTCCAAGGAAAATTCACTCAATATCCACCTTAAATTAAATATTTAACCGCTCCGCTGCCACGTATTCTGCAACGTCACCTTACTTTCAATTACGTCACACGTAGCCAGAGGTAGTGCGAAAATTCGAGAGAATTCTACAAATTTCGAGAGAAAATTCTCGAGCATGTTGGTAGACCACGTTGCTCTTAACCCATTCAACTCCGCAGTAAATTAAAAAATATTCGTGCATGTCCACTTGTTTTTTTTCCTGAATCTGTCTAGGAATATATATTTTTAATAAGATAAGTAAACAAATATCGGAAAAACATATTGAAAATAACAAAAAAGGGGTAAACTCAATAGGTGCGTTGCTGGCACACAGCTATAATTTTCTGTAGCCATAACCGACAACGCAAACCTGGCGTTGGTACATTGGACGGTATTATGCATTACGTAGGAGAGGTAACAGTGACAATTTCTAACATTAGGTAGGTACCTACAACTTAGGATCATAATTATAAACATATCTACATACATATCGTCACGCCTATTTTCTCCGAAGGGGTAGGCAGAGGCATAGCACACGCCTCTGCCTACCCCAATTTCAGCAATTATATTTTTGTTCCATGTTATAGGTGGTGAGCTTATTGCCGTACAATAACATATATACTCACGCCTTTATCCTTTATTTTTTTTAAGGGGTAGGCAGAGGCATATGCTCACATTTCACCTTTCGTTTTTTTTGTCCCACGTCAGGTGGTGAGCTTATTGCCGTAATTATATCTTTTCAAAATGAAACAAATAAATTGTGTCAAAATCCGTTTTATTTAGGAAATGGAAAAAGAAAACAATTTCGTTGACTACTATTATTATATAATAGGTAGATATTACAATAATGGTTCATCATCACGCCTTTATCCCCGAAGGGGTAGGCAGAGGCATATTATATGCCCACATTTCACCCTTCTATAATTTGTCCCACGTAATACGTTGTGAGCCGTATTGCCGTGTTTAAATGGACAGGCTCGGGTTGTGACTGCCTGCTGTTGAAATAAAGCCTTCAACTTGGCTTTACGACTGCCATTTTACTGGCAACCGGGACCAACTGCTTAACGTAAGGAAGGCTTTGGCATATTATACCTATACCCTGACACAATGTAATGGTTAAGTGTGGATGTGTAATGCACCTCTGCTTACCCCTTCGATGATATGAGCATGATGATAGGTCTGTATGTACCTACATAATTTACAATCAAAATTAGCATAACACCATCCCTCTAAATGTTATTCGTCAGTGCCATGGAACGCACCGCTTGCGTTTGATATATTTTATTCACTATTTCTTACAAAACTATTTAAATAATTACAAATTTACTGTATTATTATATAGTAAAAGCACTTACCTTTTGATAATTATACAAATAATCACTGAACAATTGAAAACAATTTAAAAATTCGCGTAAATCGACAGAACGTTTTACGATCGTACTATAACCGTTAGGAAATGCCACTTTTTAATTTGACATTGACAAACCATCACTATGTGTAACTGTCACTACTATTTGTCTATGGTTTGTCGTTGAAAATATTTGGAATATTGTGAACGCAGCCAAAAAATGTACAAAAATATCATACGGTACTCACAACGCATACCTTGCGTTGGCGGCACAGGATAAAAAGTGTCCTACACGCAAGGTGTGCGTTGCCGGAGTCGAATGGGTTAATGGGTCCTCTGTGAGTAGCCGTGGCCTGAATAGCCTGTAATATTGAGTGCAGTACTTGGTTGGTTTGTTTGTCACATTTGGTAGCTAAGTGCTGGTGTAGTGTGGCAAGTGATTTCATAGTTGTGGACAACTTTGAACAGTTTATTCGTCCATATTTTGTAATAGTAGTTCACAACCGAACTTCCATATTTATCGCCAATTGTTGCTCGTGGAAGTTGTGGAAGTTAGATAGCAACCGCTTCCCGGAAAATTCCCGAAAAAAAATATCGAAGATCGGCGGCATCGCAGTTAGACTGAAAGTAGACCCCGAATGGAGTGGTAAAAGGCGCAGCCATTTAAAAGGTGTCTAGCTTGAAATAGAAATCTTTTATCATCAATGAAGTCCCAGTCGAATCTCTATTTCATCTTTGGTGGAGCAATGAGACCTCTGATTGTGAACGTAACGTATTGTGTAAGTCAGTATGTGGCTTCGAACCTCATCAGTAGAACCGCTACTGAACCCCGTTGAAAACACAACATATTAATGACACCCTTTTTTGGATGTCAAGCCGAAAATCTATCGGATAAAACCATTGCATCTGTTCACGGCCTGGGTGAGCCCTAGGATAACCTAGGGTCCCGACGCTTGGCGACACGTTTTATTATGTTTTTTTTTCGTGTGGAAATCCTACATGGATGCTATGCCGGACTAAAACCACACGATTTCTTTCAAGAGTCTAAGGCCGGGAGTCCCGGGTAAGCCCTTGGAAGGATACCCCAGGAACAGCAGCATGGATGTGCGACTGAAAAGCCGACCCCAGCTAGGTTGGGAAAAAGGCTTTATTAGGTTTTTAAAAAGTAAAAATCTCGCCCATGCCTTTTCATTTTCTAAAGCAAGTCCTCTGTCTTGCTTTGTAAAATTTTATATTGCATTGCAAGCTCGGACAAGAAATAAAATACCTGTTAAGGTTTATTGCAGAGGCTGTAGACAAACTGCGAGGACCGCAGCGATGACACGGCGCTCCACACGCTGGTGGAGTGCGCGGCGTGGGCACAATAGCGACAGGTCCTCGTAGTGGGTCTGGGCGTGGACACTCTCTCGCTTGAGGCCATGGTGCGAGCCATGCTCTCCAGCGGGAGTAAGTGGGACTGCGCCGCCTCTTTCTGCGAGCAGGTCATGCTCGCGAAGGAGGCGGCGGGCCGGGTGCGGGAGAGAACTCTCCCACCCGAGTTCCGCAGTCGGCGCCCTGGGCGCCGCCGACGTGTCTTCGCCGAGGACTATCGGCCTCCATAACCGGGGGTCTGAGGACGGTGAGAGGGCCGCTCACCGTCCTTACAGAAGCAGGCCCATGACGGCAGCGTGACGTGAGCACTCACGCACGCCCCCCCTTAGAAGCGGGGTCACACCCGAAATCCCCCATAGACGCGGGATTGCACCCGAACCACCCCCTGGGCGAGGCCGCATTGGCGGCCGTAGGTCTGTTGGGAGTCACGGGACATCCTTCCTGAGGGCTTACCCGGGGCTCTCAACCATAGGCTGTTGGGCGTTACGTGAGGTTTTTTAGTCGGTAAGAGTCCGGCATAGCATCCTACGAGGATTTTCCCTCACGTTAAAAAAAAAAAAAAAAAAAAAAAAAAGGCTGTAGACAATGTTGAGACGTTTGTGTTTCCGCCATTTTACTCTTTTGAGTCCTTGTAGCATATCAATCAGCGGCTGTTTTATTCCCCAGATAATTATTATCCTCTAAATATCCTAGTTTTTAACATATTGAGTGACCACTTTATCTATAACGAACATTATAAAGAGGAAAGATTTGATTGTTTGTTTGTTTCCATCGAATAGGCTCCGAAACTACTGAACCGATTTGAAAAATTCTTTCACTGTTGGGAAGCTAAACTATCACTGGTAAATACAGGCTATATTTTATTGCCATATTCCCACGGGAACGGGAGCTACGCGGGTGAAACCGCGTGACGTCTGCTAGTTTTTTACATCATAAAAATTAACCAGAAGCAACTATGTACAGCAAACTCTTTATTTGTTTTAGGAAATTTCAACATTTTAAAATGTCTCTCTAAAAATACCACTACTACCTATTTGGCGCATTTTTCACACTAAGTATTTCAGCACTTAGGACCTCATAATGCTCTAAGTGACCTTAAAAATTGTAGTTGTATGTTCTCGCTACACGATGCATTTTGAGTTTGGTTGACGTACGGTACGTGCTTTTGCGTTTTTTTTAACGTGAGGGAAAACCCTACATGGATGCTATGCCGGACTTCTACCGACTAAAAACCTTACGTAACGCAACGCAACGTATGGTTGAGAGCCCCGGGTAAGCCCTGAGAAGGATGTCCCAGGACTCCCAACAGACCCACGGCCGCCCCTGCGGCCTCGCCTAGGGGGTGGTTCGGGTGCTATCTCGCTTCTTTGGGGGGTTTCGGGTGTGATTCCGCATCTAAGGGGAAGGGTGGGGGGGGGGGGGGGGCGTAAATTCCGCAGGTCACGCTGCCGTCATGAGCCTGCTTCTGTAAGAACGGTGTGCAGTCCTCTCACCGCCGTTAGGCCCCCGGTCATGGAGGCGGATAGCCCTCGGCGAAGACATGTCGGCGGCGTCCAGGCCGTCGACTGCGGAACTCGGGTGGGAGAGGTCTCTCTCGGTCCCGCCCGCCGTCTCTTTCACGAGCATGACCTGCTCGCAGAAAGAGGCGGCGCAGTCCTACTTACTCCCGCTGGAGAGCGTGGCTCGCACCATGGTTTCGAGCGAGAGAGTGTCCACGTCCAAACCCACCACGAGGATACGGGATGTGCTCCATTTCGTGAAAAGCAATCGAACTATGTACATATTTCAATAACAAGAATTTTTCATTATGTTATGAAAGTTCTTACGCACAACAGTTCAAGATCAACAGTTGGACGGTATCCTGCGTGGCGTAGTCACCATATCTGGTCACAGGATTCTCCTTTGACCACATAAGGTGTTGAAATATCGATATATCTCACTCCGTTCCTTTTAAACAATGTTGTAAGCGCCAAGCGAATGACATTGTTCCACTCAATGCCTCTACGGGCGTCTACGCCGTAGCTTCACCAGTCCGTAAATGCACCGCTTGCCATGTCATAACAGTCAGATAGGCTTCGGCTCTTAGGTTGGGTATGTGATGGTGAATTTGTGATGATTCCTACTGAGGTTTTGGCTTCTTATTGGTAGTGTTCCGTAGTGGTAATGGTAATAGTTGCCAAGCACTACCCACAAACAAACGACTATTTTAGCCCTTCTCTATAAAATAAGTAGATTGCAGAGGGGCTTATGGGGAGACTTGTGTCTGTAGTCTGTGACTCTGTTGCATTAAATTACGTCACTAGATCACGTGGATCATCTGTTCAAAATTTGAAATAAAACAAAAATGACAACGTCAATCAGATTAAACTTTCATTTGCACAATAAACGTTTTAGAGAGGGGCAGTCGGATGAGACCATCTCAAGGCTTCTTGTTTATATTTTACCGGAATAAAATCAATTTCAGTTTCTCTTACTGTAAACAAAGATAGGTACTATCAGAAAACTACAGAACTATAGTAAAGAACTTATGTTTATTAAAATTGAAGGTTTAAACAAAAAGAGAAGCAGTTTCTCGTTCCTTTGTAGTGAACTTGTCGTTATTTATGCGGGATTAGAATGATGTTCAAAGGAATTCTTTGTGCATCTCCTGTAGAAAGGGATTTGTATGGAATCCTTTTAAAATTATGCGAATAACTCTCTGGAACAGTGAATTAGAAATGAAGGAATTGTGTAAAATGATAATTTAATTTATTGTTATTTCATATTTTGGCAGATAGTCAATCTTTGCGTATTTAGAATTGTGGATATTGTATATAGTTAAAATGATACTGGCAAACCATCATTTTTAACTATTTACGATAATTAATTCTTACATACATACATACATATACTCACGCCTTTATCCCCGAAGGGGTAGGCAGAGGCCTATACCGGCCCACATTTCACCGTGTACAATTCGGTCCCACGTAACAGGTGGTGAGCCCATCGCCGTGTTGAAATGGACCGCCGACGTCAGAGCCTCGTCCGTTGTTCAGCAGGTGCACGAGCTTGCACGTGAGGTTGACTTGGGCCCGAAGGTGTTGGTAGGGCCCCACTACACCTAATTCTTAACTACGTTAAATCGATCGATCTAGATGCTAGTTGCTTCAACTTCATATAAACACTAGTTAAGTCATATGAACGACACTAAAACATTTACGCTTACACATGAAATGTATATGCTATCCTATGTATGTATTTGATACAAAACCCTTTTTTTTAACGTGAGGGAAAATCCATCACGGATGCTATACCGGACTCCTACCGACTAAAAAACCTCACGTTACGCCCTACAGCCTACGGTTGGTAGCCCCGGCTATGATAAAAAACTCTTGATGTCAGTTATAACATAATAATAATAATATAAAAAAATTGCGTGTACTTAGTGTACACACGTAAGAAGTGAAACTTCTTCATAAACTTAATTTTCACCTCACCTTAAATTAAGTCAAAAAGTACATACCAAGGTCCCATCTAAAAGTCCAAAACTCCCAAAGGCCAAAAGGCCAAAAGGCCAAAAGGCCAAAAGGCCAAAAGGCCAAAAGGCCAAAAGGCCAAAAGGCCAAAAGGCCAAAAGGCCAAAAGGCCAAAAGGCCAAAAGGCCAAAAGGCCAAAAGGCCAAAAGGCCAAAAGGCCAAAAGGCCAAAAGGCCAAAAGGCCAAAAGGCCAAAAGGCCAAAAGGCCAAAAGTCCAAAAGTCCCAAAGTCCCAAAGTCCCAAAGTCCCAAAGTCCCAAAGTCACAAAGTCCCAAAGTCCCAAAGTCCCAAAGTCCCAAAGTCTAAAAGTCTAAAAGTCCAAAAGTCCAAAAGTCCAAAAGTCCCAAAGACCCAAAGTACCAAGGTCCCATTCAAAAGTCCAAAAGCCCAAAAGTCCAAAAGTTCCAAAGTCCCACCCAAAGACCCAAAGTACCAAGATCCCATCCAAAAGTCCCAAAGGACAAAAGTGCCAAAGTCCCAAAGTTCCAAAGTCCCAAAGTCCCAAAGTCTAAAAGTCTAAAAGTCTAAAAGTCCAAAAAGTCCAAAAGTCCAAAAGTCCAAAAGTCCAAAAGTCCAAAAGTCCAAAAGTCCAAAAGTCCAAAAGTCCAAAAGTCCAAAGTCCAAAAGTCCGAAAGTCCAAAAGTCCAAAAGTCCAAAAGTCCCAAAGTCCCAAAGTCCCAAAGACCCAAAGTACCAAGGTTCCATCCAAAAGTCCAAAAACCCTTAAATGACATGCTATCACTGGATAAAGTACTCTTAATTCGAATCCACCGTGGTGGGGAACAGAACAAAGATGGCGCGTAACCAAAAATCGTGACGTGACGTGACGCAAATTTTTTTCCAACGCCGATAAAGAAGTTTCACTTCAATAATATTACACAAAAGAATTATACAAAAACACATTTAAATATCATAAAACTAAAGTTTGACACTGCATTTCTATTACACAGTTGTTTAAACCCTGACATCGAAGCTAGGTAAGAACCTGTATTTTGGGTGTCAGTGTTCTTCTATGGTTACACAAGTATGGTATTGCATAATAGGTACATAATAATATCATTAAACATTACATGGCCAAATGGCCATGTTAGGTTGTTGAAACTACAAAACTATTTTTTTTACATACACTCAAAAGTTCTTGCCAGCTTTCACTTTAATACATAATACAACGCTTATGTATGTCATAGATGACATCCAGAAAGCTCTGTCCTGCATCAGTCTCTCTGGCTACCGGCCGTAGAAGGTACCGTATGGTTTTGGTCTGACGATTAGAGTTCGGCATAGCATCCATGAAAGATTTTCACATGTAAAAAATAAAATGATAGCTCTAGCACTTTTGAATTATATTTAGAAAAATATTATTACTCTCTTTCACATCACACGGGTATCTTCTTTTTTTTTATTACAAGACACCCGGACTTTTGGTAGGCTTACATGGGGACACAGGTCCAACATGCAGAGGCCCTTTGAGACTTTTAATCTAGAGGGAAATGGGACCCCACTGCAAACAATCCACATCCGCCTTATATACACTCGAGAGCAATGAATCCGGGTCACTTAAAGAATGTTAAAAATCTCGGAAACTAAAAATTATAGGTTAATGCAATAAATTGTATTTAATAGACAATGTAATACTCCTTAAATGAAAGTAAAAAAAAATATGAGTCACCATACATTTTATTAACACAAAATTACATAAAGAAAAAACTGCCGATCTCTCCTTAAAACAAAAATAGGAAACATGAAATTTTTGAACTTTATTACGATTTTCTTGAATTTTAATACTTCGTATTGCCTCCTCGTGCTTCCATTACTGCGTTTACGCGGTTTGGCATGCTGTACACCAAGTTCCTTATACGATTTTGGGGAATATTCTCCCATTCCTCTGTGAGAGCAATTTTGAGCTCACGAAGCGTGATTGGGGGAGGGTTTCGTTGTTTTACGCATCTGCCTAGCTCGTCCCAAGCATGCTCGATCGGGTTGATATCCGGGCTGCGCGCTGGCCACTCCATACGAGTAATGTTCATCTCTTGAAGGTAGTCATTCACAATCCTACCTGTATGAGGTCGGGCATTGTCATGCATAAATATAGCATCCTCACCTAAATTGACCATAAATGGACCAACGTGATCATTGAGGATTTCTTCCACATATCTTACGCTAGTTAAAGAGCCGTTTTCTATGATCACCAGCTCTGTGCGACTTTCAGAAGAAATTCCGGCCCACACAAGTACAGACCCACCACCGTAGGCTACTTTTTCTTCGATGCATGCTTGCTTGAATCTTTCCCCTGGTGTTCGATACACTCTGTGTCTTCCATCGTGCTTGTAGAGCATAAATTTTGATTCGTCGGAGAACATAACTTTTGACCAATCTTCAATACTCCAATTTACGTGGCTCTGGGCATACCTTAGTCTCGAAATACGATGCCCACGCTCCAGTTTAGGGCCGTTTGCAGGTCTAAGGGGTTTTAAGTTAGATTCAGCAAGCCGACGTCTTACTGTCCATGCACTTGGGTTACTTCCTCCGAGGCGTCGAAACTGATTGGTGAGTTCAGTTCCTGTGAGAAAGCGATTTCGAAGCATGGTGTTCACCAAGTATCGGTCTTCTCGTGCTGTGGTACACCTGGTTCTGCCCGTTCCTGGTCTGCGTAGGTTAGAACCAGTTTCTTCGTAACGTCGGAGAACTCTTTGTACTGTTGACAGCGACACACCGACAGTCCTGGCTGTATCGCGCTGACTCCGGCCGGTTTCCAGCATTGTAAGTATTCTGGTGCATTCTTCAGGCGTAAGCGACATAATTTCAGCTTGATTAATGAATATAGAGCACTATCAACATGGTTTATGTACCCACATAAATGACAGATTACAAACAAAAGCAACACCAAATGCTGTAATTTCGTAGTTCCATCTTCGAAAGTGGCCCTTTTTCAAATTTGATTTTTTTATGATATAACTTTACAATAACTAAGAAGTTTTAATACCTTCATTTAAGGAGTATTACATTGTCTATTAAATACAATTTATTGCATTAACCTAGCATTTTTAGTTTCCGAGATTTTTAGGATTCTTTAAGTGACCCGGATTCATTGCTCTCGAGTGTATATACCTATATATTATTACTATTATTAAAACTCGTCAACTACGCATTTTCCACCAGAGAAAACCTTCATTAATCCTAGATTTGTTATCACATTCCCATTATAAAGGCCCTATTGTTTATTTGCCTTGTGGATTACTCCCGGAGATTAAGTGCCATTGGACGACAACTACAAACAACCCAACTACAACTAACAGACACTTTAACGGACCCACTCAACATAATTAAAGTACAATCAAAATTCGGAGCTTGTCTGTACGGGGGTTTAATATCCTGGTGTTGGGGAACATTAATCTTGGTGGACGGGTTGAACACCCTTTTGTGTATATGTATTTATATAAATAGGAGAATATTGGGACGTAAATCATATCGGTCTGCCCGGTAACAATATTTTCGGGTTTGCGAAAATTACCATGTCGAGGATTCCAACATAGTGTGTAGCAGCATACTTTGGAATTTTATACTTAAATAATAAAATATTTGGAATTAATTCATTGATTTGGGAAGATGATTTTTTCATTGAAATTTCATGGTAATCGGTTTACCATTAGTATCACAAGATATTCTTTCGATTCCGCTTTGACACAATTGAATTGGCAGACTGGGAAGCGCAGCAACACTCTTTAATGAAAATACCACATATAAAACTGAAAAAGAGGCTTTACGCATTAGAAATGTTGTATTTGATTAACCGGTAAAAATCTTTGCCACCAATATCTATCTGCAATAAATCTTACCTTATTCAAAGTATCCATCTAAAAAAATAGACAAAAAAAACTGAAAAATATGAAAAACAAGATAATTATTTTGTTCTTTAAACCCCGCGCCTGTTGGTAATTATTTACGCAAGGCAAGATGTTATTATAAGGTTTTCCACAGAAAAGTTTCCGACACGGCACGCCTTCTTACTGCATATAATAACGCCGCCTTATAATTTAATTAGTACGGGGCATTAGGGCTACGGTGATGAAATTAGCGTCCTACGCAGCTACCACGGATGTGATAATTTTGCAATGTTGTGTAATCATTATCACAGTTGTAATACTTGCAATGCAAAATACATACATAAGGTATAAAGATTATAATTAGGCTGGATAAACTTACTTCCTGAGCCTCATCTATTTTACCCTTTATTAAAAAAAACTAGCTGATCTGTGAAACGTCTACGCTACTGCTCAGCTTTTTGTTTTATAAAACGTACGTATTATACTTATAAACGTTCCTCCTGAATCATTGTATCGATTGCTGAAAACGCATTGAAATCAGTCCTTTAGAATAAATAGCAGCCCTCAGGTAAAAAACAGACAAAAATAGCGTTTCCATAAGTACTTTCTAAAGATGCCCTTTCTTAGTAAGTAGCTACATTATAAGGCTTACCTTAAAAACATCAAGATTCTGGTTGTTTCATGTGGAAAAGTATAACATATCCATATATTTATTAATTATTTTTCTAAACCATTTTCATAAGCAACCGTTAGTGGATTTAAAGATATAAATTCACCCATTCAACTTATTAAAAAAAGGTTATTCAGCAAGTACCCTCCTGAAAATTGAAACGTACTTACAACCCGAATGCGCGGTCACGTATTGCCACTCAGACGCCCTCGGTATACACTCTGTATTATAATATTACTGTACTATAAACTGTATATTATAACTTAACATTATATGCGACATTCAAATTATATTGAACCTGTTTGGACAACTTGCTTATGAGGATTAGATAGAAGATAGTGAAGTAAAACTTCTTTAGGCGCGACTGGGAGTAACACAGATTTTTTTCTGACGAAAGTATTCTGGCGGAAATAACGCTATTTGAATTTTGAATAGCTGAAACGCAGTTTCCGTTATTCAAAATCCGAATGAATGATATTAATATAACATTTGATGCCGTCAATGGCAAAGAAGTTTTACTTCAATCGCGCGCAAAGGTTACATGCACAAACTTTTTTTTTAATAATTTACCATTTCCATAGGTCTAAAGAGTAATTAAAACCATTTGCACTTAGAGTATAAATAAAAGGTAAATGTTAATATACCTATATAGGTAACTATATATAATATACCTTAATTTATACTCTAAGCATTTGCACTATTCGGTAATTCGCTCTTAAACTCAAGACCATCATAGTTCGTGTGGGACTTTCCCCAAAGCAACCACATCATTCAATTGAGACTTGCCAGGTTGAACTTGCCCGGGGCTCCTGACCTTAGACAGTGGTAGGTCACTGTGTGGTGTTATTCGATAAGAGTCCGGCATAGCATCCATGATGGATTTTCACACGTAAAAAAGATTAAGGCAGATGTTCGATCTTCTTTTTATTTCTGGCAAACCTCACAATACGTCATGAGTCTAAGATCCGACCCTAACGAACTAGAACAATGGTATCATACTTATGTCAACCCTTAAAAACCACTAAAATCCGGCTCAATCTATATCAGATTATCCCTGATGGGACTTTTATGGCTCTTCGCCACTATTAGTTTTTATTGAATTCTCATTTAGAATGATATGGGGTCAAACCTTTCTGAACTCGCATTTATTATTTTGGTGGATAACATCTCGCCTTCAGAGCGACAGGGTTATCGGAATGGAATTCATTTGTTAGTTTCTTTACGATCCTTTACATTCACACAGTCTATTCTTGCATAACTTACTTATAAACTTATAAAAAGATATTTTTTTTATATTTCAGGTAAGCTCTATTGAAAATCTGCGAGAACACCCGTAAGTAACTTAATGCAAATTCTTTTCATACACATTGTGGAATGTAGTAGACGGTTGAAAGCACTAACCGAAAATTTATCTATAATACATACTGCCTCCACGTATTTGCCAATTTGTGTTCAAGCGCCTGTCTATATTGCGATATAGAATATTGGGTTTGGGTTTCAGTTTTGCTAAGATTCTATTTGAGCACGTAGATGTGAATCTGAAAAGAAAGATTTGAAATCGAAATCGAATTTCTTTACTTTTTACCAGTGGACCTTCACGCGGTTTTACCCGCGTAACTCCCGTTCCTGTGGGAATAAGGGAATAAAATATAGCCCATCTTTACTGGGAAGAATGTAGCTTCCCATCAGTGAAAGAATTTTTCAAATCGGTCCAGTAGTTTCGGAGCCTATCAAATCTTTCCTCTTTATAATATTAGTATAGACTTGGATGTACTTTTTACTACAATGATATATTTTAGAAACGTATAGGAACTGCTTCACTACCAAAATATCAGTTAAATGACTTTTGGCTTCCATTAAGTAATTGATAGGACCATTGGAATGTCTGCCCAGTCTTGCTAAGTTTTTATTGTAGTATTTTATCTGACATTGAGTCTCCGTAACAAACTATTGATGTCACTCATATACTAACCAACAGTCTTGTCTAAGCTAAGCTATTAAGCTACACGTTAGTCAAAATCTCTTTTGTAAGTGAAGCTTGCTGAAACTTGGGCCTCGATAATCAGATCTTAAAATAATAAGTACTGTACAATGGTACACTACTAATCTGAATGTTTATGTTTAATAATGTACAGTGTTGTTTGTTTCTTTTGTTTGATATCTTTAATAATGTACATGTGTACATTGTACATTATTAAAGATATCAAATAAATACCAAAATATCTTTCTCCGTGTACGTTCACAAACACTTATGAACGTCAAGATTATTGCTTCTTAATTTACATTTACAACCAAGAACTGTTAAATACATGTTTTTTTTCGCACAGGTTCCTCCAATTGCGTATCGAATCTAGTTGTAAATGTAAATTTACAACAATTGTGTCTGAACAGAATAGTAGCTCAGTAACTAAGAAAACGTACGCGTAGGCTTTTTATTAAGCTACGATTACGATTCTGACACAATTGAACTTACATACATACATAATAGTCACGCCTTTATCCCGGAAGGGGTAGGCAGAGGCATAGGATGCGCCCAAATTTGACCTTATAGTTTAATGTCCCACGTAATAGGTGGGCAGCCTACTGCCGTGATGAAATGTACTGGCGCAGGTCGACGCGACCCGCAGTTGTAATTATTCAAGCCGCCGCCGCGCCGATAAGATCTTCAACATGGCTTAACGATTGTCATTTTACTGACAACCGGGTTTCATATCGAGTTTTCCTTCTCTACGCAATGGATCTTTTCGCGAAAGAGTTCCCTTAGTCGCCGCTCACGACACCAGCATGCATTGGGGTGGCGACATTGTGTGCTCTGCCTCTTACCTGTCGCAACACGGGACAACACAATTGAAATAGCAGACTTGGGCCCAGGTAATATAAGTAATTTTCCATTCTTTTCTAATAGCCAGAACTTACGTTTTTTTTTCTAATTACAGTACATTTGTAAAGTACTAATAGTATATCAACCGTAAAACCTCCTTATTATGAACTGACAATACCACTTATCTTCCTTGACAAAGAGTCACGTAACTCTGAAATGTAATATCCTCCATTGTATCAACTCGTTCTGGTAATATCTGGTAAGTACTGGAAGTAATAAAGTGCTGCCCTCTTCCGTTCGCAACTCGAACTGAAGTACAACTGGACAAATAGTCCCCTTGTGGAGACAAATATAGATATTTGAGATCTTTTCCAATGACCTACTCTGACTTACTACTGGCGCTTAATATACTTATGTGATATACGGAAGATTTGTCTCTTGAGCATGCTGTCTTTCTTGTTGTTTTTGACACGGATTTTCTTAAATAAAAGATTTCAATTTCTTTAATAAAATTCGAGTAAGTATCGGTAGTATAAGTTGAACCTGATTTTATTTATATATTAAAAACCAGAACATTAAAGATAATTTGAACAGAATATCTATAATCAATTATTTGTGGGATTATAAGTCCATAACTATGATCGAAGTTTTATTTATTTATTTATTTAACAATTTATGTACACACATGTATTACAATAGAGATGTAGTTAGGAAAAAAGAGTACAATGGCACTGCTTATTTCTTTAAGAAATCTCCTCCAGCAGGCCGGCGAGAGGAGAGCATGACAATGATATAGTTGAAAAAGGTAGAAGTGTGTGAAAAAAGACTAGTTAAAACAAGCGATCATACATACTTGAGAAACAAATACTTACATACATATATAAATACCTAATCTTATTAAATATAAAAAGTTACATTAGAATTACGGATTTATGTTATATACTTAAATAGGAGAAATGACGACATTAGCAGTTAAAAGTGGTTGAGAGATAGTGTTCACGGACTTTTTTCTTGAAACTTGCAACCGTATTAACACTTCTAATATTTGGTGGCAAGCAATTCCACAACCTAACCGCATGTGCCGTGAAGGAATAAGAATAGAAGTCAGATTTGTGGGGTGGGACTTTAAGGATGGAGCGAAGGTGCGTCCTGCAGGGAGCTTCAGGAGAACGTAGTAATGAGAATCGCTCCCTCAGGTATGACGGGGATTTTGGGTTGTGCAGTATATTGAAGAGGAGACAGAGTATCCGAGTGTTCCTGTGTTTCTCTGTATCTGTTTGTTTAGGGTTGACACAAAATCTACCACATATTTTATTTGTTTTCATTACATTAAATTTTTTCAGTTTAACTACTGCTAGGTGTTAAGTCAAAGTAGCTTGAGAGAAAAAGTAGATAGTTTGACTCTGGTTTAATATACATACAGCAGAGAAAAGTGCTTGGGTTATTATAATTACGAATCTTTGGTTTACTATTTTTTAGCATCTTATCAATATGAATGAATGAATGAATGATAGTTTATTACAAGAAACGTGGTTGACTTGATGTTCTTATAGGTAGTCTACAGCTACAGCATGTTTTTCCGGACGATGCGGCATGTAAGTTTTTTTTATAAATTATTTATATAACAATAGAAATAGATAACATTTAGAAATAACAATACTAGGTATGTCATATTTAAACTTACGCTTATCATTGGAAATGTTAAGTACCTACCTATACAGGGTGAATTTTTCAAAAGGGATTGGATGGCCAAATCCGAAACTATAAGGAATAGCGAAAAATGCTCAAAGGAGTCACGAGCCCGATTTTGATGAAACTTAAAACCTCATCGTTAGATTTTTTAAAAACCAATAATCCCAGCTGGGAATCGAACCCATTGATTTTGAAAAAAAAAACGCACCCTTATTATTACACCATACGATAGTGTTGCTATTAAGGATCTTATTCTGGGAAGTAATGACATACGGCAAACTAAAGGAAAGTGCTCATCTTAAACAAAATACAATTTATTTTTCTTACGTTAACTGAATAATTGTTCAAAATTTAGACCTCAGGGATCGTACTGCATTCAATATTATTGATTCCGTTTATATAAATTTGTAAGGTCAATAATACATTTAGTTTTCTTCCTATATTATACATTTTATAACTATTAACGGGATATTTACCATGTAACGTTTTTATTGAGTATCCGATATTTCGGCGCTGTTACAAGCGCCATGATCACGGATGAACTGGAGTGCAGCGAGCTAGATGTTTGTAGGTAGACCGTAGCGATCTACCCTCCTCCGGACACGTTTATTACGCACATTAACACAACTGTCATCGTTCACCGTATCGTCCCGCACTCGATCACGATTCCGGCACACAATACTCACTGTATCACTACGCGATGCTTTTTCAGCTGGTTTTCGTTTTGTAGTGAAATGACCAATCACTGGATGCCAGGCACTCGACAGTTGGAACCCATCTTCCCTATTGAAGGTTTTATACTTTTTTATTTCTATAGCCTCTTCAACCAATCTGGGTATATAGTGGCGTTCTGTCGAGAGTATCTGAGGGTTGTGCAACTCAATCCAGTGATTGGTACCCGCTTCTAAAAGGTGTTGAGCTATCGCAGATTTTTGTGTGTCATTATTTTTGACCGCTCTGATATGCTCCTTTATTCGGCACGAGATACTTCTCTTGGTTTGGCCTATATAAGAGCTGCCACAGCTGCAGTCCACTTTGTAGACACCGGGAACTTCTAAGGGAAACCTGTCCTTGGGCGTACGTAAGCATTGAGCTATTCTCCTGAAAGGGGTGAAAACTGTTTTCACTGAAAACCGCTTAAGTATGTTAGCGACCCTGTCTGTCACTCCCTTCATGTACGGTAAGTACGCGGGCTGTCTCTCTACCTTATAGTCCCGGCGCCTAGGTGTTCTAAAGTGTCCAGTGATTCGCCCCTTGTAACCGTTCCTCTGTAGCACGCCCCTTAGATGCCTCATCTCTTTGTCTAAGTTTTCTTCGTCACATAGTCTGTATGCGCGGTCTGTAAGTGACGTAACTACCGAGTTTAGCTGGCGTGGATGGTGATGCGAGTCGGCATGCAGATACCTGTCAGTATGGGTAGGCTTCCTGTGTACGGAGTGGCTAATAGAACCATCTTCTCCTACTCTCATCTGTACGTCAAGAAATGCGATCGTCCTATCCCGTTCTAATTCGTACGTAAATTGAATTTTACTGTGAATACTGTTAAGGAACGTCACATAGTCCTGTACAACATTCTCATCACCCTCGAGCACACTAAAAATATCGTCCACGTATCTCTTCCAAAGCCTGATACTACTAGGAGCTGTGGCGATAGCTATGGTTTCAAAATGCTCCATCCAGAGGTTAGCAACCACCGGAGCCACCGGACTGCCCATCGCCACACCGTCGACTTGGAGGTAGTACTCTCCTTTGTATACGAAATAATTCGTGGACACACAGTGATGCACAAGTTTGACATATTCCACAGGCATGCCACTGTCTCGTATTCGGCGCGCAATAACGTCAATACATTCGGCTATGGGCACATTTGTAAAGAGTGACTCAACGTCAAAACTTACCATTACCTCGCTGTTACTGACATTAGTGTGGCGCAAAATCTCAACGAAATGACGGGAGTCTTTCACAAAAGATGCAGATTTTCCGACCAATGGCTGCAAAACCCTAGCTACATGCCTTGCCAGTTCGTACGTAGGTGAGTCAATCTGACTCACAATAGGCCGTAGGGGTACGTTCGCCTTGTGAACTTTTGGCAATCCATACAGTTTTGGAGGGTGACAGGTCTTCGGTCTCAGTAGGTAAGCAGTCATATCCTCACCAATCGCATTTCTGCATTCCTTGATTAAGCTAAGAGTGCTTCGGTTCGTTCTGGCCGTTGGGTTATAGTTAACCTTTTTGTATGTGGTAATATCACTCAGCATACTTTGAATTTTCTGGTCGTATTCAGTGACGTTCATGACCACCGTTGCATTTCCCTTATCCGCCTTTAACACCAGAATGCTCTCATCATCTCGGAGGTCTCGTAATGCGGCAAGTTCGGAGGCGGAGATGTTTGGCTGGGGAGGTTTCGCTTTGCGCAAAATAACTCCGACATCTTGTCTTAAAACCTCTGCTTCCGCAGTAGGTATTTTATTTCGCCGGATTACCTCCTCCACACTTCCGATCACTTTTTTGTAGGGAATATTACGGGGTGTAGTGGCATAATTCAACCCTTTCTCCAATATATCCAGTGCAGTCCGAGTCAACTCTTTATTCGACAGATTTATGACTGTTTGTTTTTTATCTGGGCTTTCATGAAAAGGGGTAGGTGGCTTTTGTTTTTGAACAAGTCTCTCAAACTTACGTGTTCAAAAACAAAAGCCACCTACCCCTTTTCATGAAAGCCCAGATAAAAAACAAACAGTCATAAATCTGTCGAATAAAGAGTTGACTCGGACTGCACTGGATATATTGGAGAAAGGGTTGAATTATGCCACTACACCCCGTAATATTCCCTACAAAAAAGTGATCGGAAGTGTGGAGGAGGTAATCCGGCGAAATAAAATACCTACTGCGGAAGCAGAGGTTTTAAGACAAGATGTCGGAGTTATTTTGCGCAAAGCGAAACCTCCCCAGCCAAACATCTCCGCCTCCGAACTTGCCGCATTACGAGACCTCCGAGATGATGAGAGCATTCTGGTGTTAAAGGCGGATAAGGGAAATGCAACGGTGGTCATGAACGTCACTGAATACGACCAGAAAATTCAAAGTATGCTGAGTGATATTACCACATACAAAAAGGTTAACTATAACCCAACGGCCAGAACGAACCGAAGCACTCTTAGCTTAATCAAGGAATGCAGAAATGCGATTGGTGAGGATATGACTGCTTACCTACTGAGACCGAAGACCTGTCACCCTCCAAAACTGTATGGATTGCCAAAAGTTCACAAGGCGAACGTACCCCTACGGCCTATTGTGAGTCAGATTGACTCACCTACGTACGAACTGGCAAGGCATGTAGCTAGGGTTTTGCAGCCATTGGTCGGAAAATCTGCATCTTTTGTGAAAGACTCCCGTCATTTCGTTGAGATTTTGCGCCACACTAATGTCAGTAACAGCGAGGTAATGGTAAGTTTTGACGTTGAGTCACTCTTTACAAATGTGCCCATAGCCGAATGTATTGACGTTATTGCGCGCCGAATACGAGACAGTGGCATGCCTGTGGAATATGTCAAACTTGTGCATCACTGTGTGTCCACGAATTATTTCGTATACAAAGGAGAGTACTACCTCCAAGTCGACGGTGTGGCGATGGGCAGTCCGGTGGCTCCGGTGGTTGCTAACCTCTGGATGGAGCATTTTGAAACCATAGCTATCGCCACAGCTCCTAGTAGTATCAGGCTTTGGAAGAGATACGTGGACGATATTTTTAGTGTGCTCGAGGGTGATGAGAATGTTGTACAGGACTATGTGACGTTCCTTAACAGTATTCACAGTAAAATTCAATTTACGTACGAATTAGAACGGGATAGGACGATCGCATTTCTTGACGTACAGATGAGAGTAGGAGAAGATGGTTCTATTAGCCACTCCGTACACAGGAAGCCTACCCATACTGACAGGTATCTGCATGCCGACTCGCATCACCATCCACGCCAGCTAAACTCGGTAGTTACGTCACTTACAGACCGCGCATACAGACTATGTGACGAAGAAAACTTAGACAAAGAGATGAGGCATCTAAGGGGCGTGCTACAGAGGAACGGTTACAAGGGGCGAATCACTGGACACTTTAGAACACTTAGGCGCCGGGACTATAAGGTAGAGAGACAGCCCGCGTACTTACCGTACATGAAGGGAGTGACAGACAGGGTCGCTAACATACTTAAGCGGTTTTCAGTGAAAACAGTTTTCACCCCTTTCAGGAGAATAGCTCAATGCTTACGTACGCCCAAGGACAGGTTTCCCTTAGAAGTTCCCGGTGTCTACAAAGTGGACTGCAGCTGTGGCAGCTCTTATATAGGCCAAACCAAGAGAAGTATCTCGTGCCGAATAAAGGAGCATATCAGAGCGGTCAAAAATAATGACACACAAAAATCTGCGATAGCTCAACACCTTTTAGAAGCGGGTACCAATCACTGGATTGAGTTGCACAACCCTCAGATACTCTCGACAGAACGCCACTATATACCCAGATTGGTTGAAGAGGCTATAGAAATAAAAAAGTATAAAACCTTCAATAGGGAAGATGGGTTCCAACTGTCGAGTGCCTGGCATCCAGTGATTGGTCATTTCACTACAAAACGAAAACCAGCTGAAAAAGCATCGCGTAGTGATACAGTGAGTATTGTGTGCCGGAATCGTGATCGAGTGCGGGACGATACGGTGAACGATGACAGTTGTGTTAATGTGCGTAATAAACGTGTCCGGAGGAGGGTAGATCGCTACGGTCTACCTACAAACATCTAGCTCGCTGCACTCCAGTTCATCCGTGATCATGGCGCTTGTAACAGCGCCGAAATATCGGATACTCAATAAAAACGTTACATGGTAAATATCCCGTTAATAGTTATAAAATGTATAGTAATGACCATGTTAGTTTGAAATCATATATTCTTCCTATATTGTTTTGTGCCCCATTGTTTCCGAATAATTTTTTTTCTTTCTTTCTTTCTTTTCTTTCTTACATTTTAAATTTCAGTCAAACCTACTTTCCATTTACACCACCCACCAACATCAAATTTATGTTTAGATATTCGTTGACTTCTCTATCGAACAGTATGTCACAGTACTTTCAAAACATTTCACCCTCCCTTACCCTGAAGGCTTCGCACCTGTACCTTTGGAACTGCAAAAATTAATCCTCCACCAAATGCCTTTGTCCTTTCGCTGGTGATTAATTATTGTGACAAATATCATCAACTATGATAATAAATGTGACAGCCTTTGTTTATTACACAAAGGAGCTAAGGGACTTTTGTTGTTATATTACGTAAAGTGAAAATGTGACATTAATATTTATCGTAATTTAACTTTTTTTTCTTCATTAAAATAGGTCAATAATACATTAAAACTTTCAGTCAAACCTACTTTCCATTTAAACCACCCACCAACATCAAGTTTATGTTTAGATATTCGTTGACTTCTCTATCGAGCAGTATGTCACAGTACTTTAAACCATTTCACCCTCCGTTACCCTGAAGGCTTCGCACCTGTACCTTTGGAACTGCAAAAATTAATCATCCACCAAATGCCTTTGTCCTTTCGCTGGTGATTAATTATTGTGACAAATATCATCAACTATGATAATAAATGTGACAGCCCTTGTTTATTACACAAAGGAGCTAAGGGCCTTTTGTTGTTATTACGTAAAGTGAAAATGTGACATTAATATTTATTTTAATTTAACTTTTTTTTCTTTACTAAAATAGGTCAATAATACATTTAAACTTTCAGTCAAACCTACTTTCCATTTAAACCACCCACCAACATCAGGTTTATGTTTATATATTCGTTGACTTCTCTATCGAACAGTATGTCACAGTACTTTAAAACATTTCACCCCCCGTTACCCTGAAGGCTTCGCACCTGTACCTTTGGAACTGCAAAAATTAATCATCCACCAAATGCCTTTGTCCTTTCGCTGGTGATTAATTATTGTGACAAATATCATCAATTATGATAATAAATGTGACAGCCCCTGTTTATTATACAAAGGAGCTAAGGGACTTTTGTTGTTATATTACGTAAAGTGAAAATGTGACATTAATATTTATTTTAATTTAACTTTTTTTCTTCATTAAAGTTATTACTTTAAGTAGAAAAAATGTTCTGTGGTGTAGCTGAATTTTGTTGTGGTATATTTCTATCGAGGCTATTTTATATTTTCTGTATTCAATCTATGAAGAGAGGAGAAATTGTATGCATGATGAAAATCGTACGAAAATCCATCATCTTATAAAAGTTACGTGCATTGCACAGGTCACCACGTCTAAGGATTACTTGGCACTTAACGGGGTAAGCCTCCATCGGCGCAGCAGCTCAGTTACCCTGAGCCGCCCGGCGGTGTTCTGGTGAATTAGGCAGATTTAGAACACTCCCACAGGGGCAGATCGGTGTCAAGAAGTTTTAGTGAGTATTCCCAGTGCTATCGTTATCAGGTGCATGGCGACCCTCACACGAGGCCCATGCCTCGCCAGCATGGGTAGTCCGTAAGCGGAGCTCTCCTTGTAAAAAAAGAAAAGTACTTAGAATAGACAGAGATTGGACAACAGACAGACAATGGAATTGTACTTTATTTTAATAAACATTTAGATAATTGTGATGAAAATCAAAACGTCAATCTCCATAAAAATTGTGGTCCGTTTTCTTGATGTTAATGTGTATTTACTGTTGTACAACAAATATTACTTAGGTACCTAAAATGTAAATATTTCACCCTCCGTTATATTAAAGTTAACATATTTCTAAATTATTGCTTTACATAACCCACCTCTTATGGAAGTCAAGTAGGTACCTACCTACCTATTTATAATCGGCTTAACGTCATGGTCAAGGTTTTAATCCTATTAATGCAAAATGGTTCTCTGTTGTATGTAGGTGAAATAATTTATAACTAGCTGATGCCCGAAACTTACCCCCGCGAAAAATTTGTTCCCGTTCTGACTTCCCGTGGGAACTTATTCTCGGGATAAAAAGTAGTCTTTGTGTTATTCCGGATTATACTCTATCCCTGTACCAAATTACAGTCAGATTCATTCAGCCGTTAGAGCGTGATTGAGTAACAAACGTCCAAACATCTAAACATCCAAACATCTTCACAAACTTTCCACCTAGACTTCGAAAAACCACCTAAATCTTAGGAACTCAAACCAGCCTCACTTACGGACGAGGTCATGGCGAATAGGAGGAAAGTATTATCAAAGCGTATGCTAAAAGGTCAATACAAGGCTTTCTATCCGTTAATATGGTATGGAGCACTGTGGTGACAAACAAACATACAAACCCATCCGTTGGAAAGTATTTACCGTACCTGCGAGTTAAGGGCCACGACATAGTGCTCTTTGATCGAAGTCGAGTATTTGTTTTACATTCAAGCTACCTATATTCTATGAATTTTTATAGATAAGACTCAATTTTCTATTACCTTAAATCAATTTGACAAGCTACGAACCAATAAGTCCTTTTCAAACACACCTTTAGAGACGATCGTTTATTGAAACTAATAAATATAATTTATTATTACAAAGAGAAAATTTAATACATGCAGCTATAAAGTACCCCTCTACCAACCCTCTATTTTACCGAAAGTGATTTGTTCGCAAAGAGGCTTATTCAATTGGTTATGGAAACATATAATTTGCCTGCGCGCTTTTCATTGCGTATTCCTTTTGAACGATTTGTGCTCCCTCTGTATTGTGCCGCAGTCACTACCATTAGAGAGTAAAAGCACCATGCTATGTATAAACTTAAAATAATAAACCACTACCCTTCCTTTTAGATTCTAATGTGTGCTTTTTACAGTAATATCTGTGAGATTGTCCAACAATATCAACGGTCACCACCAACGCCCCTTAGAAGAGGGATCACACCCGAAACCCCCCCAAAGATGCGGGATAGCACCCGAACCACCCCCTGGGCGAGGCCGCTGCGGCGCCGTGGGTCTGTTGGGAGTCCTGGGACATCCTTCCGAGGGCTTACACGGGGCTCACAACCATAGGCTGTTGGGCGTTACGTGAGGTTTTTTAGTCGGTAGGAGTCCGGCATAACATCCATGAGGATTTTCCCTCACGTAAAATAAACGTTCACCACCATCATTTGCAATGCACTCATATATATGCTACAAGACAGAATTTATTAAAAAGATTTATTAGTAGTGTGATAGTACTAGAAGTCGCCACGGATTTGCCACAGCAAAGGTATCCTTTACGTATACTATTTCGATCACAAAGTAAAGAAATAGTCAAAATGAAATTCTCACGATATAACCGAATTACTCTCATTCTTTCCCTCATTCTTAGAAAGAAAGAATGAAATAAATAAATTTATTCTGGCACAAACAATGACCATAAGAAAATTAATAAATAATAATAACAAGCATGCACCCGAAAAGGAAGCCATCTCAGCCAATAACTACAAACCATTCCAAAAATTTAAAGGTATGCAGCGCTGTTTTTGAGATGGCTCCTACTCGTAAGTAAGGTGACAACACGAACAATTTGAAAACAAATTAAATTATCTTTTCTTTCTTATCCTCCTCCTCCTCCGACCTACCTCCAAATTGTGGTGTCTCCGGACACCTTAATTTTATATACCTCTCATTTATACTGTACCTAGCAACTAAAATAGAAAACTAAACGAAACAAAGTAGGCAACCCTTCGTTTATCTTTATCCTCCGCTAGCACACACGCACATACGTCAACCTGGCTCGTAACGACTTCGTAAATATTGAATTTTACGGGTCCATTATGTCTACTGTTATTTATGCGAGAGGGTCGTATGTTACGGCATTTTTTTAAGTGAAAACTTTTTTGGACGAGTTGGGCATTTTCTGAGATGGGGGGAAACAATTGGACTCGCGATACCGTCACTGCTAGACACCTGATTTTTTCAAGTATCCTCTTCTGTCAGGGCTCCCGGTGCGCCACGGGTTTTGTTTTTAATGAACAGAAGTCCTGATTTTCTGACGGTCCAATTTTCATTTTTGTGTGTGTTTGTGTTTCTTTTCAATGTTTATTGATTATACAATATAATTATAGCAATTTTATGGAGAGGAATGAGAAGTTAAACAGAAATTGCTCTAGAGATTTTTAACGTCGAAAAAGTTGAAGAAAATGTCTAATCATTCATTGTGCACAAGTTGTTATAAAAAGATTTTATCAAAAAACATCGTAAAATGTCCTTGAAGACGTGATTCAGGTTTCACTAAATTTCTCAACTTTTAATTTGAGTTTTAATATTAACTTTTAATTTATTATTCTCATAACATTAAGCTTGTCCAACAGACATAAAAAAAACATCGGCCTCAAAGTCGCTGATCCTAATGGATTGAAAATGGCTTTACTCCTTTGTATAAAGTTTTGAAACGAACTCGATCTAAAATTCTATTTAACTGTCGAGAATATAGGTGAGCGAAGTTTGAACTACTTGTTGTAACAGAAAAGTTGGTTTAAGACCTGCCAGAGACTGAAAGGGAGGCGTTTGATCGATGTTAGTGATAGAACTTCGACTGAATATACGAAACAGAAATTGCACTTTAAAATTGCACTTGGCCCCCTCACT
Source organism: Miltochrista miniata (assembly GCA_933228765.1). Lineage (NCBI taxonomy): Eukaryota > Metazoa > Arthropoda > Insecta > Lepidoptera > Erebidae > Miltochrista > Miltochrista miniata. Next base: position 34,934,710 of record OW121758.1, on the reverse strand, counting down.
ACCTGGTTTTTGAAGCGGTTATGGCTTAGATCATCAAACCACAGGATGCGCCTTACTTAAGCATTGTTTTCTGCCATTGCACATGACCATTTGGTCTTTTGGCTTTATGAAAAGCCTGTACATCAGTACATCATTTTATATGATTAAACTAGTACATTACATTGTAGTTGACTGTACAATAACAATTAACACACAACAGCCATTACGCGTTTGTCTATTAATACATTTTTAAATGCAATGAAATTTTATATGTCTTTGTGTTTCCCCCTTCACTTGTATGAAAACTGGCAGAATATTTTTGTATGCGGTGGTTCGCAAAGGCTAGTCCCGGTTATGGTAAAGTAATAAGGTTTTACAGGGTCAGCCACTGCCACTGTTAACAAACCCCAGATGTGTTTCTTTGGCACTCCAATGGTGTTCTGCTAATTAACATTCATAATCCATTGTGGTGTGTTCTGCTATCATCATAACATGCATACAGTCGAAAGACCACAACTGGCTGTCAACTGGGCCTATGACGCCATACAAACTAGACGAAATGAAACGTATTATTAACGGCAATCTATTTCTGATTTCTGTGGTTATAACAAAGCATGGCGATAATATTACACTAATAAAAGTAACCTTAGAAGTTTTCTGAAGCTAATACTTTCGCTATAGCCGGGTTCTTGGATGAGTGAAAACCACGTGACCACTTTGTGACAATTATTTGCGGACGTTTCCATGCTTCGGAAGGTATGTTAGGCCGTTGGCCCAGTTGGCAGTAAAACGACAGTCTTTAAAGCTAAGTTGAAGGCGTTATGGGTGGCTTGAAAATGCTCAACAGCAGGCAGGCACAACCTGCGCTAGCGTCCTTAGGTACGGTAACCAACCGTCAGGTAGGCCGTAAGCTGGTCTGCCACCTTAGTAATATAATAGAAAATAGACAGTAAGCCCTGTTAGTGCACTTAGAGAAAGACAGTTTATATTTCATATCATACTTACTAATAGGGGAAGCGCTCGTGGCCCCGCGGACTCTGTGTACTGTAAACGATCACTGCAGTAAGCAACTTTCACTATGGCCGGTCCATGGATGGGTGACCATCCATGTGATCACTTTGTGACATTTATTCATTAATTAATTTTAATAATATTATAAAGAGGAAAGATTTGTTTTTTGTTTCTTTGTTTGTAACAAATAGACTCCGGAACTACTGAACTGATTTAAAAAATTCTTTCACTGTTGGGTAGCTACACTCTTTGCGGTGAACATAGGCTATATTTTATTCCTGTATTCCCACGGGAACGGGTGAAACCGCGTGACGTCCGCTAGTACCAAATAAACTCATCAAATATAAGCTACATAGTTCTCAATAAACTCACATCGATGTTCGATATTCAGTAAGGTACGATGTCCATTTAACCACATATATCGGAAGGGCGTCACACTCCAGTAGGTACCAGCGCGGTCGCTCAGGGGGATCCTACTTTCGTCTGATTTATAGCGCTCTTTATGGCCACTGTTACACTTTTTGAACCTAAGATAAACGGCTGTTATTTTAATTGGATTTGGTATAAAACCATTTTGAAATTACGGTTTGATATTTTTGGATGATTTGTGTTCTGAAAAATTTATATCGTTCACTGATTTTATTTTTCTTTTTTTGAGGAATATTAAACGAATTGGAGGATAAAGGGTTGTTGTTTTTGATCTCGGTATTTAATCATTGTAATTTACATGTAAGGTTGTCAAAATCTAGCAACAATTTTTGAGTTTCAGTCGCAATTTGAAGACGACGACCAGATGAAAAAAATTTCAGTAGATTCAGCTCTGAAAACTACTAGCCCCCCTGATGGCTCGAAAATGCGTTCAATTTATAGTTCTAAATATTCGCTATAAGCCGAATATTGTTGAAACATTAATGAATCAAATTATGTTCTATTCAAAATCAACATCTATTCGACGTAGCGCGTAGAGTTAGACCCACATCACCTTTGTTCAATAAATTGTTGATCGAAGCATATAACAAACATTTTTGTTGTTTTAGGTACAGTTTTTGTATATCAAAACATAAAACAGAAAGAACAGGACAAAAATATGAGATGGGTATTAAAGAGGCTATTGAACCATAAAATGCGTCCCTTACGGCTAATAAGATTATGATGTAAGGTAAGAGCAGAGTTATGTGCATTATTGTAGGCTGAAGGCGATATAGTACAAGAGCCGACAATATCTATTTTATATTGAACTAGCGGACGTCACGCGACTTCTCCCGCGTAGTTCCCGTTCCCGTGGGAATACGGGAATAAAATATAGCCTATGTTCACCGCAAAGAGTGTAGCTTCCCAACAGTGAAAGAATTTTTCGAATCGGTCCAGCAGTTCCGGAGCCTATTCGTTACAAACAAACAAACAAAAAAACAAATATTTCCTCTTTATAATAGTAGTATAGATTTAGTTTATTTTTTTAAATTGATGGTCGCTATATCGTCGTCGCCAGCCTGATGGAAAGCCGTGGATCTAGCGATTGGGGGCCACTCTCACAGTCCGTGCGACTTCTGCCTATAGTCCTCAAGTTGGCGGCCCTGTGATGTGTGATGTGCCTCTTCACGCTCCGTTTGAAGAACCCGGGATTATAAGATGAGGGAAACACGTGTGCGGTCAGGTCGTTCCAGGTTTTTATAGTTCGACAGAGGAACGATCTTTTGTTGCGTACAAATAATGTAGGTATGTACTACAAGTCTATAATTTGGAAATTCAGTCACAAATATACTAAGTTGGTTTACATTTAAAGCAAAAAAGTAAGAACATTTTAGAATGTAGTCATCCAATGTTGTTCCGACGTATGTGAATTGTATTCGTTAAAATTTCAATCCCAGCGATGCAGGATGCAGTCCTCCACAAAACTCCTATACCTTATAACCTCAAGCGAAACCACATCTGGCGAACTAAATTTGAACACCCATTCACAATTTATTTTAACAAAAAACTCAGATCCCGTCGTAATTCAAATTGGATCATGAGACGAGAAATTACCTTAATTTAAGGAAAATATACAATGTTAAGAGTGCTTACATAATGGCAACTTCGCGTCAGGGGGGGAAAAGAAAATATGCGAAATTGGGAAGCGTGGGGAATATCATGAGGTTCGGGGATTTACGGTACGGGAACGATTACACCTGCGCGGTAGATTTTGGAGGCGAATTTTCTTTGAGATTTATTTGTACTATTTATTGAAGTAATTGAAAGAAATTACTTCGAATATATGATGCAGCTGGTGCCGTTTATCACGGAGTTACAGTTGACGTATACACATTTTTCAGGAAGATAAATTATTTTTACTGGAAGTACGAGATAGCTGATGCAAGATTTTTTTGGAAATAAATTCCACAGATTACTCCAACTGAGATGTTTGTAATACAAGCAAGCGAAAGCATAAATGAATAAAAACATACATAAATACATGCACAGTCACGCCTCTATCCCCGTAGGCAGGGTAGGCAGAGGCATAGTATACGCCCACATTTTACCTTATAGTTTTATGTCCCACGTAATAGGTGGTGAGTCTATTGCCGTGTTGAAATGGACAAGTGCCACCGCGACCCGCAGTTGAAATTTTCAAGCCGCCCATAGGGCCTTCAACATGACTTAACGATTGTCATTTTACTGACAACCGGGTTTCAATTTGAGTTTTCCTTCTCTACGCAATGGATGTTTTTGCGAGAGTGTTCCCTTAGTCGCCTCGTATGTACTGGGGTGGCGACACTTTGTACTCTTACCCGTCGCAGCACGGGGCCCGTTTTGCGACGATGAATTAAAACATAGAAAATTAATCGTTAAAATCGAATCAAAATCATTTAACCATAACGTTTGTGGTTACAAAACAACTCTCGACTCGTATTAGATGTATCATGTAAATTTACGAGCGATCCGGGGAAGACCCCACGATAATATTGTGTCCGTAGGGTTGCGCCTTAATTAAATAGCCCTTTTCATGGATTCGTACATTGTGCTTATTGTATTTTATTGAATCAAAGACTTTAAATGCTTTTGTAAGAAAATTGATGATACAACAATATGAGCCTTTAAAGGAGAACGCCCAGAGATCGTTTCTTTTTGAAAAACCTTAATAAAAAGTGTATGGCCATCTAAATAAATTGGTAAATCATGTAATATTTTTTTAACAATCTTTTAATTCAATCGATCAAAATCTTTTGTGGCGTTTTAACTTTGATAATAATTCGTGGTTGTATCGTTTGTACGCGCCGCGGACTGACCAAATGAATGGTACTGACGTGACGAAGATGGCCGCCAATCGCAAATATCAATGTGTGAGGCCTACATTGCGTTGCGGGGTTCATGCAACAATGTCGTTGAGATCATAGATTTAGTATCGATAAATTCTAAATCTATGGTTTAGTTGGAAGTAGGTTCTATTAATAGCAGATTATTGTATTTTTTATATAAAAGAGCATTCTAACCATAGATTTAGAATGTGATTTGAGAGTAACGAAAAATCCTAAATCTATGATTCTAACTATAGTGTAGCGGACGGCGAGTTCAACGACGGCCGCGGCGCGCCAGCGCGCGCTACTCGCTCCGTGACCCTACAGTTGTGAGCGATCTGTACGCATATAATAAAGTGCATTTTGTCATTTGTTATGGAAAAATTGTCGTGAAATATTGTAAACTAAAAAAGATCCTGATCCTGAATAAAACCTGGAAATCAACCGAGCAATTTAATTTCAAAAGAACCTACATACAGTCCACTGCAAGAACCACCGCTAGTCCAACCGTGGTGGAGCTACGAACCTGCTAAAGTTCCACCACAGTTTTTGGTCCTTCGATCGTCGGATTGGAAGAATTGAAGAGCTCAAATCTCAAGAATGGTCGTCACAAGAAGTCAAGCGGACGCCACCGAACGAGAAGACAGCGAAATTCAACGAACGATCGAACAAGAACGGCGCCGAAGACTATCGCTTCTACCTCCAGCCTCACCAAGCATGCTTCACGGAACGGACACGACGACGGTGGTAAGGGCTACGATCGACGCCCCTATCGCCGGCCCGTCTGGTACCACAGGCAGACTACGAACGACGTCTCCTGGGCGGTCCATTCGGTCACATAGGTCCACGGCAAGCACTGCGGCTAAGGTGCGAATGGCAGAATTAGAAGCGGCTGAAAAGCTAGCAGCCCTGAAACGGAAGGAGCTAGAATTGGAAGCAGAGTTGATCAAGAAACGACTAGCGGCAGAAGTCTCGAACATTGAAGAAGAAAGCGTTCATGAAGAGACCGCCGACCATCACAACAAGGTAGACGAGTGGCTACGAACACAGCCCCTCGCCACACGGAGGGAGGAGACCAAAGCAAGAGAGGAACGAAACCTACGGTTCCGAGAAGAACAACCTCGTCCTGCTAGAGACCGGTCTATCACCCCCACGAGATCCCGAAACCACATAGAGCAGTTGACCGAAACCTTAGAAAGAATGGCACGACCCAGGGTGCGATACCTCGACCTACCGGCGTTCAACGGGGTACCCAGCGAGTGGCTGACCTTCAAAGCTACTTTTGAAGACACAACGAAGCTGTATCAAATATCCGCAGCGGAAAACCTTCAACGGCTACGAAACAGCCTTAAGGGAGAAGCCCGCGAGATCGTGTCAGCACTCCTACACACCGCCACGAGTCCTGACATCATTCTAAGGACCTTAGAACAATGCTTCGGTCGCCCAGAAGTAATCATCGACAAGGCGTTGGAAGACCTAAGAAGACTGCCTAAGCCCGGATCATCGGTGACAGAATTAAACAGTTTCGCCGTAAAACTTCAGAACATCGTGTACGTGTTAAGAAACCTCGGTCGACAAGGCTACCTACACAACCCGCTACTGGCAAGAGAAGTACTGGACAAGCTAAGCCCGCACATCCGGTCAAGATGGTGTGACTACGCGAGTGAGCAAGAAGGCACTACAGATCCCGAAATTATCGTGCTATCTCGCTTCCTCATGCGTGAAGCGGACAGAGCACTGCGCTACACCTACGCGCCCGCAACTAGCTCCTCCGCCGCGATCGCAACACGGAGGGAGACTAAGACGACACCGGCCCCGAGAAGGAAACCCACCGCCGCTGTATACACCACCACCGACCCGACCGAAGAGGAGCAAGCTATCAAGTGTCCGAGTTGCGAAAAGAATCATTCGCTACCTCAGTGCCCACAATATGAAGCACTATCTACCGAACAGCGATGGAACATCGTAAAAGAAAACAAACTGTGCTTCAAATGCATCGTGAAGAAACACCGACGCCTCTCATGCCGAGCCAAGCCGTGCGGAGTTAACCAGTGCAAGCGACCGCATCATTCTACACTGCACACCGAACAACAACAGAACCCAACCACCGCCTCGAACCCTACAAGCACCGAGTCCGTCCTGTCAGTGGCCACCCGACCGACCACCGAACGAACAGTACTACTCAAGATGTGCCCAGTGACAGTAGTGGGTCCACGAGGGGAGGTACGAACTCACGCGCTTTTGGACGAAGGCGCTACAGTCACTTTGATCGACGAACGCCTCGCACACGACGTCGGCGCCGAGGGACCCCAGCAACCACTGAACCTGCAGGGAGTGAACATGTCCCAACAAGAAAAGGACAGCCAGATCGTCACCGTCCAGTTGAAGAGCGACCGCAAGAACTTAAACCTGCGAGCGCGCACCGTCAAGAACCTCCAACTTCATAGACAAGCTATCCCAAGCTCGTTGTTGGAACACGAACACCTGAAAGATCTACCTAGAGAAGAAGTGTGCTACGATCCTGTACGCCCCGGCATCCTAGTGGGGACAGACCACTGGGAGTACATAGTCTCAAGAGAACTTCGTATGGGCGGACCGAACGAGCCAGCCGCCTCCAGAACAGAACTAGGCTGGGTGGTGCACGGAACCGCACCGCGACGCCTAATCCGCGAAGTTGACAGCGTGCTGCATACATTCACGCCCGAACGCGACTTAGCCGACCAACGCCTACACGACCTAGTAGAAAGCCACTTCAAGATCGACGCACTCGGCGTCACTCACAAACAACGAGTGAGCGACACAGATCTACGAGCTACGCAAATAGTGACCGACACCCTCAAGAAAACTAGCGAAGGTTATCAAGTGGGACTACCGTGGAAAGACGACCACGTTCGACTACCACCGAGCTACGACGCAGCCTTCCGACGATTGAAAAGGATCGAACACACTATGGACACAAGACCCGACTTCGCCCGCAGCTACACTGATCAAATAAACAATCTGATCACTAAGGGCTACGCGACACCGTGCGACGGATCTGAGACCTCCAGCGCCATCTGCTGGTACCTACCGCACTTCGCCGTGTACAACCCGAACAAGCCCGGCAAGTTGCGACTAGTGTTCGATGCGGCAGCGAAGAGCCGCGGCGTCAGTCTCAACGATCACCTAGTAGAGGGCCCGGACCTATTGAAGTCACTACAAGGAATACTATTCAGATTCCGCGAGAAACAAGTAGCGGTGACCGCCGACATTCAAGAGATGTTTCTTCGAATCAAGATACGCCCTGACGATCAACCAGCCCAGCTGTTCCTGTGGCGGGGTAGCAACAGAACCGACCCACCCCGTCTGTACAAGATGACAAGCATGATCTTCGGCGCCACCAGCTCGCCCTTTATGGCGCACTACGTACGAAACCACAACGCCGAGAAACACGCTCACTCTCACCCCTACGCGCTCGAAGCTATAACAAGCAACCACTACATGGACGACCTAGCGGCGAGCTACGACACCGAGAGCGAGGCATGGCGGGCAGTACAAGAAATAATACAAGTGCACGCCGTAGCGGGCTTCAAACTGCGAGCATGGAGCACCAACAAGAAGAGCGTACTTAGCGACGTGCCACCGAACCTGCACGCCACTATGCCCACACCGTTAGGTGGGGAGGATCCCGAGAACAAGATACTCGGCCTCTACTGGAATTCCGACCACGACACGCTCGGATTCAACACTGCCATGCAGCGCGTAGCAAGTGACGTCAGAAGCAGAGCGAGGACGCCGACCAAGCGAGAAGCACTCAGTGCGGTCATGTCTATTTATGACCCACTGGGGCTACTGAGTCACTACACGATCCGAGCAAAGATCATTTTACAAAGCTTGTGGCGACTCAAGATCACGTGGGACGAACCTATTCCCGAAGAAGAGAACGAACTTTTCGCCACATGGTTAGGACACCTGCCCGACCTAACTCAACTGCGAATAGACCGGTGGTACAACGCGGAGGTCAACGACCGATGGGAGCTACACGTACTATGTGACGCCAGCGAACAAGCATACGCGGCGACCGCCTACTGGCGCATAGAACGACGGGACGGCGTGACACAAGTTTGTCTCATCGCTGCGAAGGCGAAGGTGGCCCCACGACGCGCTCAAACCATACCGCGCCTCGAGCTACAGGCAGCGGTCATAGGCGCACGACTCGCGGACGTCATACGAAGAGAACACCGCGTCGAAGTTGCAAGAACGGTCTACTGGACAGACTCAATGACTGTTATTCATTGGGTCCGCAACGACACGAAGAAGTATACACCCTTCGTCGCACACCGCCTCGGTGAAATCTCCGAGTTAACCCACAAGGAAGAGTGGAGGTGGATACCTACCTCTAGAAACGTAGCCGATGATGCGACCCGTCTCAACTCGACCCGCATAACCTCCGACGACCGATGGTTCAGTGGCCCGGACTTTCTACGCCTGCCAGAGGGTCAATGGCCTACGGAGGGAGCATTGACCGCGAGCGACGACGAAACAGTGCTACACGTCAACAACAAACCCGAACGAGAGGATGACTGGATACCCGACCCGAACCGGTTCTCAAGATATGAAGCACTAGTACGTACAACGGCCCGTGTACTAGCCTTCGTAGACATATGTCGCCGCCGAGCTACGAACATCGAACTTCGCCACGTAGAGAAAGCAGAACGCGCTATCCTACAACGAGCCCAACGAGATAGCTTCCGCGACGAGTTACAACGAATCAAGACGGGTCAACCTATCTCGAAATCAAGCCGCCTGTATAAATTAGACCCGGTATTGGAGGACGGAGTGCTACGCGTCAGAGGGCGCATCGCAAAAGCCACCGCGCCGATACAGACGAAGAAACCAATTATACTAGACGGAAGACATCATATCGCCCGGCTCATAGTACGTCGGGGTCATTGTTCTGCGGGTCACGCTAACAGAGAACGTGTGACCAACGACCTGAGACAGATGTATTGGGTTATACATCTAAGACCTACAGTGCGCACCATTGAACGAGAATGCGCGCTATGCCGGGTGCGTAGAGCACAACCACTGACTCCACACCCCGGCGACCTGCCACGAGTACGCCTGGAACCCTACCAGCGACCCTTCTCACACTGCGGCGTAGATTACTTCGGCCCTATGATCGTGAAACTGGGGCGTCGTCGAGAGAAGCGGTGGGGTGCACTCTTCACGTGCCTTACCTCCCGCGCCATACACATAGAACTTGTGCCGTCTCTATCCACGAGTTCAGCGATCATGGCCCTTAGACGCATGGCTGCACGACGGGGTTGGCCGAAGACCATGTACTCGGACAACGCTACCAACTTCAGAGGTGCCGACAAGGAGCTGCAAGCGGCCTACAAAGAATGGGTACCGGCGCTACAAGAAGAGGGACTACGGCAACGCATGATCTGGCGTTACATACCACCAGGTTCGCCAAATCAAGGGGGGACCTGGGAGAGAATGGTGCGGAGCGTTAAACAAGCCCTATCAATGGTTCTACACGAGAAGGAGCCACCCGAGGAAGTGCTGTCAACCCTCCTCACCGAGATCGAATTCAGTGTGAACGCTCGCCCACTGACACATGTGAGCGTCAGTCCAGAGGACCCCGAAGCGTTGACCCCAAACCACTTCTTATTGGGGTCTTCGACCGCGCTACCATCAGCGGGACCACTCACCGAAAGCGACCAACGCACTTGGCGGGCCAGTCAGGTACTAGCCGATCACTTCTGGAGCCGTTGGGTACAAGAATACCTGCCTACGCTAGTACCTCGCGGCGAACCTTCAACCGCTAAACGACCCTTGCAAGTGGGAGATCTGGTACTCGTGGTAGACCACACCCTACCACGGAACACATGGCCCCGAGGAACCGTCGAACGAGTGTACCCGGGACCAGACGGCGGGATACGTATCGCCGACATTCGCACACGCACCGGGATATTCAAGCGGCCTACTCGGAAACTCATCGTCCTCCTGAAAAAAGAAGAGGCTACGCGAGCTACGCCGGAGGGAGAGCTGTAGCGGACGGCGAGTTCAACGACGGCCGCGGCGCGCCAGCGCGCGCTACTCGCTCCGTGACCCTACAGTTGTGAGCGATCTGTACGCATATAATAAAGTGCATTTTGTCATTTGTTATGGAAAAATTGTCGTGAAATATTGTAAACTAAAAAAGATCCTGATCCTGAATAAAACCTGGAAATCAACCGAGCAATTTAATTTCAAAAGAACCTACATACAGTCCACTGCAAGAACCACCGAAAATCCAACCGTGGTGGAGCTACGAACCTGCTAAAGTTCCACCACATATAGTAAAAATCTAGGCTGGTGATATATTATTCACCGTGTTGCGAGCTTATTAGACATTTGAACGAAATACGAACTGTCAAAAATTGAAAAGTTTTTAACAAAACGTCTTTTCGGTACTTGACTTTGAGTGTCCTAAGAGGACGAGGACCGAGAAAAATGACATAAACAGCTGAATCTTATTAATATTATAAATGCGAAAGTTTGTGAGTGTGGATGTTTGTTACTCTTTCACGCTCAAACCGCTGAACGGATCGGGCTGAAATTTGGTACAGAGATACATTATAGTCTGGAATAACACATAGGCTACCTTTTATCCCGGGACTAACTTCCCGCGGGAACAAATTTTACGCGGGCGAAGCTGCGGGCATCAGCTAGTATTAAATAATACAAGAAGTGGCAGTATGGTTATAAATACCTTTGCCTGTCCTTTGGACGAATAAAGCAGCAACAACAACAACAAGGAAAAATGACAGTTTAAAATGTTTATCACCGAAGGATTTTTCATGAAATTATTTTAGATAAATCGGTGTGAAATGTTTATATAAAACAATGTACGGTTCCATACAAAGTGATTATGATCAGGATTGATATTTAAATGGTAAGTAATTAAGGAACAATCGAGATCCAATTTGTTTATTTACTACATTATCTCAATAAGTTGATATGTGGTAAGTAAATACATTTTCAGGTTCGCCAAATCAAGGGGGGACCTGGGAGAGAATGGTGTTAAATTTCTGAGAATTTTCAGGTTTTTTATAAGTGTGATGGAACTATTACTTTTATCTTTTTTGAATTAAATCCATGTTCATCAATGTAACGATTACACTTTTTGGACAAATTGATTTGACGGATTGATGGACATTTGCTTCAAAACTAACCTCTAATTTGAACAGCAAAACGAAGAATGATAGAAAACCCTACAAAATAATAGAATATTTTTTATTTCCTATGAAAGTACGATATCCATTCAATTCAATCTCCGATTTTCGCTGTCATACTAAATTATTTGTTATGAAACGGCGGTCCATTGAAAGATGGGCAATCGCCTTTGGTACGAATTATTTCATGTTTTCCTTTCATTTTTCCATCGCTATGGGGGTTTTTGTGCATCTACTAGCAGCTAGCTGATGATCGTGGTTTCGCCCGCGTTTCAGGGATAAAATAAAAAGTTATGAAAACTTCATAAACTATCACTTTATAATGTTAAGCCTACTAATTAATATGTAAGTTTATAAAAAATTGTGTAGATAGTTAGGCGAAAAGCGTATATTATGTTCGGGCCACACTAAGGGGAAATGCCATTAATAATGGCGTTGATGAACGTTAAACGTTAGTGTAGCCACCGAATTATCGCGATAATTCGACAACGGCATTCACATTGCCGTTTGACGTTAGGCGATAGCTCAAGTGGCGGCACATCAAAGAGATTAACGCGAGAATTATTACGTTGAAGCGGCCACACTACGTGTGTCAGTGCGCACCGTGAGAGTGTGACCGTTTTCAGTATTTTAATACTTTTTCGGTATATTTTATTGACTTTTTTCGATATCAGTATATTGGTAAAAGTCAGTATTTTTGGGTATATTAGAGATCCAATATGGCCGCCGCGCCGAGAACACAAAATTTCATGATGGGTATCGTTTAAGGGTTTTTTTTGTATGCTGAGTACGAATTTCGGGTTAATTTAGAGATCCAATATGGCCGCCGCACCGTTATCACAAAATTTCATGATGGGTATCGTTTAAGGGGTTTTTTAGTATGCTGAATACGAATTTGGGGTTAATTTAGAGATCCAATATGGCCGCCGCGCCATTATCACAAATTTCATGATGGGTACCGTTAAGGGGTTTTTTGGTATGCTGAGTACGAATTTTAGGTCAATTTTGCAATCCAAGATGGCCGCCGCGCCTCCTTTGTAAAATTTAATGTTGGATACTGTACAAGGGGTTTTTTGGTATGCTGAGTACGAATTTCGGGTTAATTTAGAGATCCAATATGGCCGCCGCGCCGATATGACAAATTTTCATGATGGGTATCGTTTAAGGGGTTTTTTGGTATGCTGAGTACGAATTTCAGGTTAATTCAGAGATTCGAATATGGCCGCCGCGCCGTTATCACAAAATTTCATGATGGGTATCGTTTAAGGGGTTTTTTGGTATGCTGAGTACGAATTTTAGGTCAATTTGGCAATCCAAGATGGCCGCCGCGCCACCGTTGTAAAATTTCATGCTGTATATTGTATGAGGGGTTTTTTGGTATGCTGAGTACGAATTTTATGATAATTTTGCAGTCCGAAATGGCCGCCGCGCCATTATCACAAAATTTCATGATGGGTATCGTTTAAGGGGTATTTCGGTATGCTGAGTACGAATTTTATGATAATTTTTGCAATCCAATATGGCCGCCGAGCCGAAATCACAAAATTTCATGATGGGTATCGTTTAAGGGGTTTTTTGGTATGCTGAGTACGAATTTCAAGATAATTTTGCAAAATTAACCCTAAATTCGTACTCCGCATATCAAAATTCCATTTATACGATATGCTACATGAATTTTAAATATGGCAAAAGAATTGGTTTCGAGCAGGATTCGAACCTGCGTCTTCGGCGATCCGTGCCGACGCGTTATCCACTTCGCCACCGAAACCTACTCGGAACCAACCAAATTTTCCACCTTATCCGAATCCTGCTCGAAACCAATTCTTTTTCCATATTTAAAATTTATGATCAGTTAGCATACTAATTGCTTTTCAAAAATAATCTTAATGCTACATGAAATTTTACAACGGTGGCGAGGCAGCCATATTGGATTGCAAAATTTACCTGAAATTCATATTTGGCATACCAAAAAACCCCATAAACGATATACAACATGAAATTTCACAACAGTGGCACGGCGGCCATCTTGGATTGCAAAATTGACCTAAGATTCGTACTCAGCATACCAAAAATCCCCTTAAACGATACCCATTATGAAATTTTGTGATAACGGCGCGGCGGCAATATTCGAATCTTTAAATTAACCTGAAATTCGTACTCAGCATACCAAAACACCCCTTAAACGATACCCATCATAAAATTTTGTGATAACGGCGCGGCGGCCATATTGTATCTCTAAATTGACCCGAAATTCGTACTCAGCATATCAAAAAACCCCTTAAACGATACCCATCATGAAATTTTGTGTTCTCGGCGCGGCGGCCATATTGGTTCTCTAAATTAACCCGAAATTCGTATTCAGCATACTAAAAAACCCCTTAAACGATACCCATCATGAAATTTTGTGAAACGGCGCGGCGGCCATATTGGTTCTCTAAATTAACCCGAAATTCGTATTCAGCATACTAAAAAACCCCTTAAACGATACCCATCATGAAATTTTGTGAAAACGGCGCGGCGGCCATATTGGTTCTCTAAATTAACCCGAAATTCGTACTCAGCATACCAAAAACCCCCTTAAACGATACCCATCATGAAATTTTATGATTTCGGCGCGGCGGCCATATTGGATTGCAAAATTATCATGTAAAACAGCTGGGTGTGGGGCTCCCGGTCCCGGAACGGGGCCGTCCTACCCATTAAACCTGGTGGTATTCCTCCTACCTATAGCCGGGAATCCGGAAAGCCGGGAAAATTTCGGACGAAAGCCAAAGAATTTCCAAAGATTATTCCCGTCGAGAACCGTTCGGCGGCTCTCTTTGGGGGAGCAAGATGGGAGGTTCCCCCGGAGCTCGCTAAGGACCTGAAAAAATAAAAACCCAATTCCTCATCGCAATGATTTTTTTCTTTGTAGGGTTTGTTGCAATAACATTCAATAATTTTTTTTTACGAAGCGTGTTGCAGGTGAAGGACGTTGAATTCAATCCTTCAAATAAAATGTTAAATGTAAATTCTAGGTTCTTCTTTTATAAAAATAAGGTAGTAATTAAAGAATAAACACGTTTTGATAATCGGTATTTTTATCGGCATATTTTCTCTGTGCCAGTATTCTATATAGAATAGAATAAACTTTATTTGTACACCAAGTTGAAAACAAGTTTACAATAATACCAACAGAATGTTGTACAAAGGGCGGCCTTATCGCTATAAAGCAATTTCTGACAGGCAACCTTGGGATGGACTGAAAAGATTTATAATTAACTATAAGTAAGATGGGTAGTTTCGGTGTAGAAATATTTAGCAACAGGTACAATAACTAGATACTATCAACATTTTTTAATTACATAAACATACATACATGCATACACAAACATAAATATATATATATATATACAAAAATACATATATATACATACATACATACATACATACATACATACATATATATCAACATACACTTAAAAAGACAACAAAAATTTGATCTGGAAAATTATTCACCTTTTATCAATATAAGTTAGATGTGCAAGTTCAGATAATATTCCTTCACCAAACGCTTAAATATATCTAGAGTCTGGGCCCGTCTAATCGTTACTGGTAGTGTGTTCCACAACCGTACAGCCTGTACAGTGAACGATTTATCGTAGAAGCTAGTGGAATGAGTGGGAACAGCCAATACCAAAGATTCCGATGACCGCAAGGATCTTGAATGTGTGTCATTTAGGAACATGAATCGTTCTTTGAGATAAGTTGGGGACCGAGGATTGAACAGTATATTGTAAAGTATGGAAAGGATATGAGTATTTCGTCGAAGGCGAATTGGTAGCCACTCGAGCAAATTGCGATATTCAGTAACATGATCATATTTGCGTAGCCCAAATATAAATCTTATGCATAAGTTTTGTAGGCGCTCGAGCTTATCAAGTTGCTCTTCAGTGATATCGAGATAGCTGACATCGGCATAATCTAGCAAGGGAAGAAGGAGAGATTGTGCAAGCGCAATTTTGGTAGCCGTTGGTAAGAAATTTCGTAATCGACGCAAAGATCCTGCAGATGCAAACAGCTTCCGGCTTACCTCTTGCATTTGTGGTCGCCAAGAAAGAGTGTCATCTACCAAAATACCCAGATTTTTGACAGTTGCGCTTAGGGGTAACGCAACTCCATTAAATATGATGTCAGGCAATTGTGTACGATCAATTTGTGACACCATCTTGGAACTACCAATAATTGCCACCTGAGTTTTCGAAGGGTTTACACTAAGCCCATATTGCTTGCTCCACCTACAAATTCGCCTTAAATCAGAGTTAATGATAGATATAGCTTCGCTGATTTCATGGACTGGTGCTTGCATATAAATCTGTAGATCATCTGCATAAAGGTGGTAGGATGATAGTAAAGATTTAGAGATGGAATTAATAAAAATAGAAAAAAGTAATGGTGATAAAACGCCACCCTGAGGCACGCCCACAGACGTGTCGCACCAAGAAGAAAATGATTCTTCAATGCGTACACGCTGACGCCGACCGTACAGGTAACTATGAAACCACTCAATAACTGTTGGAGATATGTTAATCGAGCGCAATATGCCGAGCAGGATTTGGAAATCCACTGTATTGAAGGCGTTGCTGAAATCAAGTAGGGAAATTACAGTAACATTTCCATTCTCCATGCCCAGTCTAATGTCGTCAGTGACACTAATCAACGCAGTGGTCGTGCTATATCCTGAACGAAAGCCGGATTGATAAGGATTAAGGAGCTGACTTCTTGTAAGGAATGCATTAAGTTGGTTGTGTACAAGCCGTTCCAGGACTTTTGAAAGGAAAGGTAAAATGGAGATGGGACGATACTCAGCATAGGATGCAGGGTTAGGCTTTTTAGGAATGGGGATAATTTGTGCTTCTTTCCACATTGTCGGAAATAAACGGCAAGTTAAGGAGTAGTTAAAGATATGACACAATATGGGAAGTATTTCGTCCAGAATAGGCACGACCATGTTCCGACTCAAGCTGTCCGTACCAACTGCGCTGGAACTAAGCGACATTATGCACCTCTTAACATCACAAGCAGAAAATTGTTCGAAAAGAAACGGTGGAAAGGAAGGAGTTGGAAGCGATGAAAGATATTGTAAAGCACTATCTTTGCTAGAAGTATCATATGAAGAAGATGTGCAAAAATATTGATTTAGTGAATCAATATCGAGACTTTTTGGAATTTCCTGTTGTTTAGGCTTTCCAACTCCTAGCGTTTTTAGAAACTTCCAGATCTTGGCAGGGTCCCCGTTCTGGACCGACTTATGGATATGTTGGCGTTGTGCTGTTCTACACACCTTACTGCAGAGATTTCTCAAGGCTACATATTTCTCACGATTTTCAGGTGAAGGTCTTCGCTTGAATTTACACTTTGCTGCAGCCTTTTTCGCTATTAGGGATTTGATCTCAGCTGTAATCCAAGGTGACGGCAAGTGTCGCATCCTAATTGCTCGGACCGGAGCATATTTATCGTAAAGACCAATCAACTTGGTTGTCAAGATTTCAACTTTCCTATCCATATCTTCCGTACATAATAATGAACCCCAGTCTATGCTCGATGCGTCTTCACACAGCCCACGGAGATCCATGCCACCAAAATTGCGCTGCATAAGGATTTTGGGTTTGGATTTAGGAGGACGAAGGTTGTATGACAGATAGATCAAGTCATGGTAAGAAAATTCATCAGCTGTGCACTGTCCATGCTTAACAACTAATTCAACGGAAGAAACAAGGATGAGGTCAATGAGAGAAGGACGACAATCAGGAAAGTGGTGAGTCACATTTAAGGGCAGGATAGACAAGTTGCTAGAGTGAACAATGCTAGAAAAGGTAGAAGAGCGAGCAAGGGATTGAGGATCAGTTTTTATAAGGCAAGTATTAAAATCGCCCATAATAATGGTATGGTCGTAAGAAGGAGAAAGCCGTTCAATTTGCGATTCAAAGGACGAAAAATAGTTGACACTCGATGAATGGGAGTAATATACACCAAATAGCACCTTGGCATTACAGAGCTGCACCTCTATAAATATAGATTCCCCTGCATTTAACGGTGGTGGCTGAGGTGACATATATATAGATACATTCAGTATATTTTTAAGGAGCTAAGGTATTTTTGTAAAATTTAATTCGGTCACACTTAACGTCAATTTTAACGCCAAGAATGGGCATTCACGCGAAAATTATTACGTTGAAGCGGCCACACTACTCAAATGGTGACGTTAAGAATTAACGCCATAATTAGCGCAATATTTATCGCGATGATGGGCATTGACGTTTTCTTTAATGTGGCCCCGGCTTTAGCATCTCCCAAAAATATTTAACTGGATCCAATTTTCATACAGTATAATAAGGACGATGTCGATGGTACATATCGGGTCATAAATGTAGTATTATAGACTGAAATTCGTTATTAAAACTACTGACCTTATTAAGCACTTACTAAAATTGAAAAATCGTTCCCAAAATTCAGTTAAACATGTCCATCGACTACTTGAGCCAAATTGAACGTCAGATAAATGCATCCGTGTGCAGTGAGAGTTCATCCCATCGGCTTTACTTTTGACGGTAATTGAATTTGCACGTACTACGTCCAATGCATTCACACATGTCACGCCATGTCCTAGAAGGGGTAATCAGAGGCATACTATACGATATGCCCACATTTCATTTCTTGTCTCTTGTCTAGGGTATATTGCCAAGTAGAAATGAACCAGAACAAGTTGATGCTACCAGTTTTTGAAATTCTCAAACCGCATAATAAAATAATGTTTTTAATTTGGCATAACGACTTCGATGTTACTGGTAGCCAGGATCAATGACTCAACATGCTTTCCGAAGTATGTTATCGCTTGTATAATGCCACATTGCGGACGTTTCTCAAAACTGAAACAACGGTTTAGCGTATTAGTATAGGCCGCAGTGGTTCCCAAACTTATTTTGTCTACTGCCCACTTTGAGAATAAATATTTTTTTAGCGCCCCCATTTTTTCACCTATTTATAAACCACTATAACTTCAAATTAAATTAATTAATTATTGTGACCTATATATGTGATGTTGTGTAAAAAAAATGTATATTATGTATTAACAGAATTCTAAACGAAACTTTTACTATAACCCGCAACTGGAAACCCTAGCGCAGTAGGTAACATACAACGGCGCTTAGGTCTCAAGTTAATTCTTACGGGCTCCACCTGCCAATAAGAATGATTATTGAAACGCAACTTTATAGTATTAAAACAGAGTATCTTTTATTAAAAATATAACTAAAATAATCAATCCTTATATAAAAACTAATGTGAAGGATGAATCTGATGCTGTTTAATAAGTTTGTTGATATCAGGTTCCAATTTACTCAAGAACAGTCGCAAGTCGCCACGTTCGGTACAAGCAAACGATTTCTCTTTTTAGTAAGCAGTGTTGTCACAGCACTAAATCCACGTTCACACAAATATGACGATGGGAATGCTATCAAGAATCGTTGAACGATTGACCACAATCCAGGGTACAATTGAGGGATCGGTTTTTGAAGCCAAAATTCTTGGTAACCATTTTTGAACTTGATTTTTATTTCCTCGTTTGCTGTCAATTCTATAAGTTCTTCTTCCAGCTGAGGTGACATTGCTGTGTTGACATTTGAAAACGGATCCAACACCCAGTCTGGTATTTCCAAGTTCAAAATGTCCTGGTATCGTTCGGTGAAGTCAATGTGGAGGTTTTCCAAATGTTGGCAGTGGGCAAACAATTCGTCGTTACTGCATGATACTGATAAATTTGGAAAATTGTGAAACTCACGTCTGCCCAGATTCTTTTTGTGTAGAAGCAGTTTGGCTGCGAAAGCAGCAGCGACGTTTTTTGTTTTAATTAAATTTAGTTTATCGCCTTGCAGTTTGAGATTCATGTCGTTGAACAATTTATACAGGTCTGTCATGTAAGCTATATCATTCTTTGATGTTATAAGCTTGTCGTGCAATTCTGTATCTTTATTTTCCAAGAACTCTATAACACAGTCAAACAGGTTGTAAAATCGAGTCAGACAATTGCCTCTTGATAGCCAACGAACTTCAGTATGAAACAACAAACGGTTGAAATCCTCGTCATTAGTAACACAAAGCTGATGAAATAATCTATCATTCAAAGAGCTGTTGCGGATTTTATTGACTGCTTTGATGACATATTGCAGTGATTGAAATAGTTTTTCACTTAAGTTTCTAGCAACTAAATGTTGTCTATGAATAACGCAATGTACACCAAGGACATCTGGAATTTTATTTTTTAAGTACGCTATTAAGCCTTTATGGCACCCTGTCATAGCCGGAGCGCCATCCGTAGCAACTGAAATAATATTTTTCAAAGGAATCTCTTTCTCATCGCAAAACTTTTCCAATGTATTGAATATGGTTTCACCTTTTGTATCGGTCTCTAAATTTCTAGCAAATAATAGTTCTTCACATATTTTCTCATCTTTAATAAACCTCACGTAAGACAACAACAATGCTTCATTAGTTGGTAAAGTGGGCTCATCGAGCTGAATTGAGAATTGATGGTCTCAGGTGATCGCACAATGATTCTTCAATGTTTTCAGCCATTTCATCAATTCGTCTTTGCACAGAATTATTACTCAAAGGTATCACTACCGACTGCCTCTGTGGCGCAGTCGGTAGTGATACCGCCTGCGGCGCTGGAGGTCGTGGGTTCGATTCCCACCGGAGACAAATATTTGTGTGACACATAAATGTTTGTTTCAAGAGTCTGGGTGTTTCTATGTATAATATGTATGTATTTAAAAGTATATAAGTATGAATATCCGTGGTGTGATACCCATAACACAAGCAGGTTATTCCTAGCTTACTTTGGGATCAGATAGCGTTGTGTGAAATGTCCGTAAATATTTATTTATTTATTTATTTAATTTTTCGGATAATATCTGCGGCCGGTTTATGAAGCACAGTAGTTATTACTTCATTTATTGCTGGCAATATTAACTCTTCTCCGATGTTATGTGGTTTGCCTTTTTGAGCAATTAACAAAGAGATATTGTACGAAGCTCGAAGTCCGTCGTCATCTTGCTTAGCAGCCGCCGAAAATAGTTTTACTACACTTGGCTGAGTATTATGCTTCTTCTCTAGGTCTTGAAAATATGCTACATTCTTGTCTTTCTTATCTGGATGCATTTTATTCAAATGATCTTGCAGCCTTGAAGGCTTCATTCGAAAATGTTTTTAGACATAGAAGACACAAAGGCGACGATCGGTTTGTGGGATTTTCAATAAATCCGAATTTAATATATTCCGCAGAGTATTGCCGTCTCTTCTTTTTTACTTCCGACATTGTTTTGCTTTGAGAAATACGTTCAACTTCGCGAGTAGAGGAGGCGTAAGTACTGCTCATCTATTGCGCGCGAGACCACAAATGAAAATAAAATAAATATTGCATTGTTTATATAGGAATGCTTAAGCAGCACGCACCGACAGGAATAAAACAAACATGCATAAACTCGTTTATCTCATTCGACGCTCAATCGTACTCAACAAGTCCGAACAAGCATTCAATGATCCAGCCGACTGATACAGGAATGCACAATTCGGGTTATTTAACAAAAACTTGTTAAAACATGATAGATATCTACGAGTACTAATAACTATTATTTTTTTCTATATTAAATAAAATAGGACAGATATATGAACTACGCGAAAAATATAGAACCGAGTTTGAGCAATCTTTTAATTCATATTAATTGATGTTCACAAGTTGTTGTTGAGAGTCGACAGCTCTTGCAGTTGTTGTTTAAGAGGCCTCTTAGCTAAATAAAGTTACAAATCACCCACCGCCCGCCCGCCTCTACACAACGCCCCACATTTTATTCTGGGTCTCTTACCGCCCCTCTTGAGACCTGCAGCGCCCACAAGGGGGCGTTATCGCCCACTTTGGGAAAGACTGGTATAGGGCGAAAACCAACCGCAAAGATTGCTTTAATTTTGATAAACCTTGCACCTGACGGCTCTTAGACTATTAGACAATAGCTGACACGAACCACAAAATTCAAAACGGCCGAATCTAATTTTCCCCTTGTCCCTCAGTAATCTCTGATCTCGGTGCACCTTTATGTGGCTGTCAGATTCACCGCAACGAACCGTTTTGTTTTGATTGTACTGTTTATGCGATGTTCGTGTAGTTCAGAGCAGAATAGAGGGAACGGCAGGAGGTTATAAAAGGTGAGTTCAGCGGACTATAATTATGCAATTTTATGTAGATAGGTAGATGCCATAAACAATCATTCACATTAAAATTTGTATCCATACAAAGAAAATCAATTAGTATGTAGCAACAGTTTTACAGCGCTTTATTGCACTCACAACGGGTCCTGCGTTCGATTTTTCTAGGTTCGATTCCAAATATTTGTGTGATCCACAAATGTTTGTTTCTGAGTTTGTGTGTTTTCTATGTATAATATTTACAAAAATATAAGTAGGTATAGGCACAAACTTTATATTCGCTGAATATGGGCTAGATGATGTTGTGTGAGATTTTTCACAAATATTTATTTATTTATTTCACAGGTGGGAATTTCCACGAATGTCACGCCGAACTCGAACCGACTTATGACACGCGATCTCTACCTGTTTAGCGCGGGCGCCCCTTAGTACCTCCTCGGTTGAATAGCCCAGGATTTGCGGCTATACGGTTATACAATTTAAGTTTACTCTTGTTAATTATGCCATTACTATTAAAAAAGCATTGGAACAACGACCCCCGTAGGTGAGGCCGCAGTGGTAGCCGTAGGTCTGTTGGGAGTCCTGGGGTATACTTCCGAGGACTAACCCGGGGCTCCCAACCGTAGGCTGTTAGGTAGGATAAGTGTGGTTTTTAGTCGGTAGGAGTTCGGCATAGCATCCATGGAAGATTTTCCTTACGTTAAAAAAAGCATTGGAACAACCATGTCAAAAAAAATTGCTACTTCCAGTTCGCCTTGCTTTATGGTAGGAAAAGACAGAAATTACAGTTAAATTTAGTTTTTGGTCACTACCTGGTCTGTCTTGTGATTTTATAGGTATGCAAAGCGTCGAAATTCTTTAAAAATTTCAGTACAGATTATTGGAGTGCGACTTCTTTTGACTTGGTGTAAAATGGATTTTATGAAACAACTAGCGGACGTCACGCGATTTCACCCTTGTAATTCCCGTTAACGTGGAAATACAGGAATACGGGAATAAAATATAACCCAGCAAAGAGTGTAGCATCCCAATAATGAAAGAATTTTTCAAATTAGTCCAGTAGTTTCGGAGCCTATTCGATGCAAACAAACAAACAAACAATCAAATCTTTCGTCTTTATATTAATATTGATATAGAAAGAGTGTAAGGGAAAAGAAAAAAAATACCTACATACCTCTTTTCCTTTTTTTTTTTTTTCAATTTATAACAAAAAAACTAATTCTTGTTTTAAATAAGTTAGCAAAAATAAGAATTATTCCCTTTTGATATCAAAATTTCTCATCCTATAAATTTGTTGATTTTCCTAACATTGCGTGAAGGCAATATCATACGACTGTGTTATCGTATACGATCCCGTGGGACGAATTTATCATCATTATCGGATAAATGAGAATATGTAAGTATATTTTAGAAGTGGGCTTATTTTTGGTACTTGCTGTAGATTTGAGTATCTTTTAATGAAATGTAACCTACTTTCCTTAAATCGTAATTTATTTTGCTTGCGTACAATTTTTGTTAATATTGCTTATTAAGATGTCTGGTAGGTGAGTTCATTTAATTTCTTCGTAAATATTTTTAGGGAATTTTTCACACCACAATTTTCAGGTGAAATCTACATTTAGAATTTTTTTTTTTATACCACTAGAGTGGCAGACAAGCATACGGCCCCCCCAGATGTACCGGTGGTCACCGCAGCCTATGGACGTTCGCAACACCAGAGGCGCCACAATCGCGCTGCCGACTCTTTAAGCGTACGCGGGAGAAAGCCTCTATTAGATATATTATCTATATTATTCAAGTAAATGCCATGTTTTATAGTTTTGTTGAAGTACTGTGACTTGCCTACGTAAGCATAAAATATCAGATGTAATCCCTAGCATAATGATTGTTTTTAAAACCTTACCCCTTTAGCACTATAACCACAGGGCGGAAACTCCATACAAAAATGTTCGTTTTCACCCACACTAATATACACGTAATGTGAATGCTTGAATCAATCTTGAATGTGTGTGTGAGTATACTAGGGTCACTAGCTATGGAAACTAAATAATATGGAAAAGAACGCAATCTCATGTATGTAGGTACCCTTTTTTTCAATCTACCCTCGGCTAAGCACAAATTAAACCAAAGCAATACCACAAAGTACGTAGGTAGTAATACGTAATGCAACGCTCTCTCAAGTACTGACACGGCAATAGACACATCAACTTTGGCGGGCGGATGGGGAAGCTTACTCAGTCGGAGGCAGGGAGTTGACCAATCTGTATGTAATACTAGGTATTATATTATCTTTGCTTTGCTATAACATAACCCGATTACCCTATTCAACGCAAGCGTATCAAATCGCGTGAAATGCCGCAACTAAACCACATTGCGAAAACAAAACCTGACTTTCTGATAAATAAATAAATGGTTTAAAAAACCCTAGAAAAATACGCTTTTATAATGCACGAAAAAACCAAAAATAAATTATGGATCGTTCAAGTTGCCTCTATTTCTGGGCTGAAGTGTAAACTATGTGCTTTTAGTTATAATATTTGATTGCAAAAGCGTGGGGCGCTGGAACAGGAAAGACTTTCCTGGCGGAAGCTGCACGAAGTCTTGTCAGATTAAGGATAAGGTCACATTTATAAAAGCGTGTTTTTAAATTATTAATTTACACTGTCACGCTTTTATATACACTCGAGAGCAATGAATCCGGGTCACTTAAAGAATGTTAAAAATCTCGGAAACTAAAAATGATAGGTTAATGCAATAAATTGTATTTAATAGACAATGTAATACTCCTTAAATGAAAGTAAAAAAAATATGAGTCACCATACATTTTATTAACACAAAATTACATAAAGAAAAAACTGCTGATCTCTCCTTAAAACAAAAATAGGAAACATGAAATTTTTGAACTTTATTACGATTTTCTTGAATTTTAATACTTCGTATTGCCTCCTCGTGCTTCCATTACTGCGTTTACGCGGTTTGGCATGCTGTACACCAAGTTCCTTATACGATTTTGGGGAATATTCTCCCATTCCTCTGTGAGAGCAATTTTGAGCTCACGAAGCGTGATTGGGGGAGGGTTTCGTTGTTTTACGCATCTGCCTAGCTCGTCCCAAGCATGCTCGATCGGGTTGATATCCGGGCTGCGCGCTGGCCACTCCATACGAGTAATGTTCATCTCTTGAAGGTAGTCATTCACAATCCTACCTGTATGAGGTCGGGCATTGTCATGCATAAATATAGCATCCTCACCTAAATTGACCATAAATGGACCAACGTGATCATTGAGGATTTCTTCCACATATCTTACGCTAGTTAAAGAGCCGTTTTCTATGATCACCAGCTCTGTGCGACTTTCAGAAGAAATTCCGGCCCACACAAGTACAGACCCACCACCGTAGGCTAATTTTTCTTCGATGCATGCTTGCTTGAATCTTTCCCCTGGTCTTCGATACACTCTGTGTCTTCCATCGTGCTTGTAGAGCATAAATTTTGATTCGTCGGAGAACATAACTTTTGACCAATCTTCAATACTCCAATTTACGTGGCTCTGGGCATACCTTAGTCTCGAAATACGATGCCCACGCTCCAGTTTAGGGCCGTTTGCAGGTCTAAGGGGTTTTAAGTTAGATTCAGCAAGCCGACGTCTTACTGTCCATGCACTTGGGTTACTTCCTCCGAGGCGTCGAAACTGATTGGTGAGTTCAGTTCCTGTGAGAAAGCGATTTCGAAGCATGGTGTTCACCAAGTATCGGTCTTCTCGTGCTGTGGTACACCTGGTTCTGCCCGTTCCTGGTCTGCGTAGGTTAGAACCAGTTTCTTCGTAACGTCGGAGAACTCTTTGTACTGTTGACAGCGACACACCGACAGTCCTGGCTGTATCGCGCTGACTCCGGCCGGTTTCCAGCATTGTAAGTATTCTGGTGCATTCTTCAGGCGTAAGCGACATAATTTCAGCTTGATTAATGAATATAGAGCACTATCAACATGGTTTATGTACACACATAAATGACAGATTACAAACAAAAGCAACACCAAATGCTGTAATTTCGTAGTTCCATCTTCGAAAGTGGCCCTTTTTCAAATTTGATTTTTTTATGATATAACTTTACAATAACTAAGAAGTTTTAATACCTTCATTTAAGGAGTATTACATTGTCTATTAAATACAATTTATTGCATTAACCTAGCATTTTTAGTTTCCGAGATTTTTAGGATTCTTTAAGTGACCCGGATTCATTGCTCTCGAGTGTATCTATTTTGACTTTTACTATTATTAATATCATTTTAAATTTCAGAAATGTATTAACGATGATAGGCTTTTATTGAAATATATAACATAGTATACTTACTTGAAAAGTAAAGTAGTTAATCACGTCTACGCATTTTCAACACCCACTTTTGCCAGTTTTTCGTGACGCCCGCGTAATAAGAGCAAACCTATTACCGTTACGGATCTCTATTAGATAATTCATTGGTAGGTCCTTAAAGTTTCGGCATTCCGAGATATTTAGTACAATATGTAGTAATCACGTAATTGGAATACAAACGCATATATCCCCAAGCGGGTTTTTAACGGTAACCAAAGATATCTCGTTCTCGAACAAGAACTCTACATTTTGCCACTGTTAACTTATTCCCCTCATGTATCTACTTAATTGCCTGAAAGAAAAGGCGTTCCCTTTGGCAGCATAAACGTTATGCTCTTGTGCGACCTTACGCAGCTTTCGCCAGGATTTTTATTATTTAAGGATTAGTATTAATAGGAATATGCTTACAAAAAACTCTTTCTTGTTCTAGCACCCCACGCTTTTATAATCAAATATTATAACTAAAAGCACATAGTTTACACTTCAGCCCAGAAATAGAGGCAACTTGAACGATCCATAATTTATGTTTGGTTTTTTCGTGCATTATAAAAGCGTATTTTTCTAGGGTTTTTTAAACCATTTATTTATTTTATACTTTTTAGTCACAACATTTATACATTAACTAGCTGTTCCCTGCGGCTTCATCCGCGTAGAAGTCGTTATCGCATAAAATCATTACCCTCCTTTCGCGCAGTCAGTTAAAAAGTAACCTATGTTCTTCTCTTAAACTCAAACTATCTTTATAACAAATTTCATCAAAATCGGTTTAGTGGTTTAGGCATGAAAACGTAACAGACAGACAGACAGAGTTACTTTCGCATTTATAATATTAGTAGGGATTTCTGTATTACATGGTGTCTTGTCTGATGTCGACTAATGTGAAAATATTCCATTATTACTCTAATACATATACATTTTCTGCAGGTACCTATGTCAATATTTACACTCAATATTAACTTCAATATATAACAGGTTTGTTATAACCTTAAACCCTAATCGTGGTCTAAGCTCATTACACGACTTTTCTAACAAATCCAAACACAGCTATGATACGGTGTTCAATCATGAAGTTACAGTTCATATCTTACGACTCCATCATCAGATCAGTCTGACAGCACCATATTATTGTATTGTTATCAGAACTACAAACATCTGCCAATTTTCATGACGCTACGATCCTTGGAAGATGCTTAAATTAGTTACCTGAGATTCCATTGCATAGTTTTACAAGTCAATTAAAAAAAGGTTTGTTATAACCTTGAAACCTAAGCCTGGTCAAAGTTCATTACAAGACTTTTCTGACGAATCCAAAAACAGATATAATACGATATTCCATCATGAAGTTCCAGTGCATATCTTCCGGCTCCATCATCAGATCAGTTCGACAGTACCATATTATTGTATTGTCATCAGAACTACATACAGCTGCCAATTTTCATGACGCTACGATCCTTGGAAGCTTGTTAAATTAGCTACCTTAGATTCCACTTTTTCCATCGAAGTTTCAGTGCCTATCTTCCGGCTCCATCATCATATCAGTTTGACCGTACCATATTATTGTATTGTCATCAGAACTATATACAGCTGCCAATTTTCATGACCCTACGATCCTTGGAAGCTGGTTAAATTAGCTACCTTAGATTTCACTTGTTTTCTGTGCCCATCTTCCGGCTCCATCATCATATCAGTTTGACAGTACCATATTATTGTATTGTCATCAGAACTACATACATCTGCCAATTTTCATGACGCTACAATCCTTGGAAGATGGTTAAATTAGTATCCTTAGATTCCACTTTTTCCATCGAAGTTTCAGTGCCTATCTTCCGGCTCCATCATCATATCAGTTTGACAGTATCATATTATTGTATTGTCATCAGAACTACATACAACTGCCAATTTTCATGACCCTACGATCCTTGGAAGCTGGTTAAATTAGCTACCTTAGATTCCACTGGTTTTCTGTGCCTATCTTCCGGCTCCATCATCATATCAGTTTGACAGTACCATATTATTGTATTGTCATCAGAACTACATACATCTGCCAATTTTCATGACGCTACGATCTTTGGAAGATGGTTAAATTAGTATCCTTAGATTCCATTACATTTTTAGTTACATACACGGCGACCTAATAAAAGCTTATTAAAAAAGAAACAAATTCAATTTAAAAAGAAACCCTATTCAACGTCAATCTCAAATCTAAATCTATAATTGTTTACAGTTTCAGTCCAAATCCTACAAACGAACTAAACAAATAAAATTTAATAACCTTCATAAACGTCAAATTTGACAGTCATAAAAATACAACGCCTTAAGTCACAGCCTTAAATGCTAAATTCGATTAATATTACATTTTACCGTAAATCTTTCCCGAATCAACAGTAGTTATTTCCGTAGCCCGTTTCCATAGAGCAACACGATCTATGGCATGACGTTTATTGGTAGGGGAGACTTTACTTTTCTGAGACTTCCTCTCTCTATCAAAGCGAGCTCCAAAACGCTGGTCCGAAATTATAGGTACCTACTGTCTCGTGTCTCCCCCAGTAGATCCCCCGGGGTAAGCCAACAGGACTAAAAAAGTCCTGGTGTCCCTCCTAGCTGGGGGAGACATCAGGACTAGCTTTTAAATTATATTTGAAGGACTCGTGTCTACCCCGGTGGACTGCCTGGGGGAGATATCAGAACCTTCGCGGTCCTGGTATCCCCCCTTACTGGGCTCCCCCAGTAAGGGGGGATACCAGGTACACATCAGTATAAAGTTTTTCATTATTTTGGAAGTACTCGTGCATCCCCTGCTGGCTATAACGTTGCAACTTTAAAATATAAAAAAGAAAAGAAAAAAGAAAATTCATTTAGTAAAAAAATTGTGTTAGGTACCTACAATATGTTAAAAAAGAAAACAATTTTAAAGTAAATATTAAATGTTTTACATTATGTAGGCACATCAACAACACTTGACATATACATGTATATATTTTAATGGTTTTGTATAAGTTTTAAAGTGACAGCCGATTGCTTAAGTAGTGGTGTATAAGATTTTCTCCCGCAACATTATGACTTACAGATATGTTAAAGCAAACATGCTGTGCTACTCCCCTTGTACCGGTCGCGTTGCTCTCTGTGAAACACAGATATGTATAGAGCAAACATGCTATGTCCACTCCCCTTGTACTGGTCACGTTGCTCTATATGACACACAGATATGTAAATAGCAAACATGTTATGTCTACTCTCCTTGTACTGGTTGCATTGCTCTATGTGACACACAGATATAATATAGCAAATATGCTATGTCTACTCCCCTTGTACTGGTCGCGTTGCTCTATATGACACACAGATATGTAAATAGCAAACATGT
Organism: Miltochrista miniata; assembly: GCA_933228765.1. NCBI lineage: Eukaryota > Metazoa > Arthropoda > Insecta > Lepidoptera > Erebidae > Miltochrista > Miltochrista miniata. The sequence goes on along the minus strand of OW121758.1, from coordinate 34,905,276 downwards.
TATGTCTACTCTCCTTGTACTGGTTGCATTGCTCTATGTGACACACAGATATAATATAGCAAATATGCTATGTCTACTCCCCTTGTACTGGTCGCGTTGCTCTATGCTATGCCCGTTTCGTTCATTTCAAGCCTCTGTAAATACGGTCGGGGGTGCTTTCAGCGAAATAGCCATAACAAACAGCGCGGCATGATGGCCGGCATCACGGTGTTATCGTAGGGTTTCCCATCTCACGCAAACCTTGAGGGTTATGGTTGGTGCAAGTTATAAGACGCGGCGATTTAAAAAAAAATATTTAGGTAATTTTTTAACGTGAGATAACTTCTACTAACTGTTTCTCCTTTACACAGGTTACTTGTAGCCTATCTGGGAGAGCAGCTGGTACTACCAATTATTGTAGTTTAGATTAGATAATCACTTTTAAGTCTGTCTTCATTTGAATTCTTTGCCTGTATGCTTCTAAACTTATTGTATGTAAATTGAGCAAATTGAATAACAAGAAAAAAACTTACATTTATTTTCATTACATTCAACTAATTAAATTTTAAGGTTTTTTTATGATTAACAAAAGATTTTCATGGAAAATTAGATAAATCTTGTTTTCAATTATTGCTGGGAATTCTTTTCTAGGTTACCTACACCGGAGGTTCCGTATTTCAGATTATAGCTCTATTAGTATATTTGCTAGTTTAGAAGTTAGAAGAAGATTTTCGGACTTTCAGCTAGAAACCGAATAAATTTTTCGAGTTACTAACAAAATTTTCGATTGCACATTTGTCACTGAATTTCTAACCGCTTCCTCCCTAAAATAGTTCTCCGGATCCCTAGGGACTCGAAAACCCCCTTTTTTTTTGTTTAACGTGAGGGAAAATCCTCATGGATGTTATGCCGGACTCCTTCCGACTAAAAAACCTCACGTCACGCCCAACAGCCTGTGGTTGGGAGCCCCGGGGAAGCCCTCGGAAGGATGTCCCAGAATACCTCGAAAACCCTTAGATAGAAAACCCTTACTTAAAGTATCGGACGTCGAATCCCGCTCATAACCAATGTGAATTCCAGTTAACGCAGTTTTAAAAAGCCTTTTCAAAGAGTTTGGTTATCTAAATATTTGTTGATTAATGATGAAAACGATTATGTTTCTGCTTTTACTCTTTATTATACTTGTAGTTATACTAGCGGACACTCTGTTTGAAGTGGAGTTATTTCTGTGGCACCACACGTTGTATAATTTTGTGTGATTCAAAAAACACAAAAATTATTGGTAGGGTTGGTCCTTATTTACAAACGCAACAAAAAAAACAAGATAATCCCTTATAATTAATGACATTCCACAGTAAAAAAACAGTCGATTCGACAAACTCCTCAGTTGAAAAGAGGCATAATGCACAAGAAAATATAGCCCCATGTTGCTGACTAACCATAAGTCATTGAAACATAAAGTCTTAAGAGGGCTCTCTTAAGACTTTATGTTTCAATGACTTATGGTTAGTCAGCAGCTTATGGTAGGCTTACCAGACGCCAAATTGTTGAAAGAAGATAGTAGATATACATTTAAGCGTGCAAGACAGAGAGAGATGCGATCGGTTTTTGTGCGTTTTTAACGAAACAAATTAATTATAAAAAAAAACTATAACCAATATTAAAAAAGTGCTCTAATGCAAATGAAGATTTGACTATTGTCTTTCTTATAAATATTTTAAATTATAAAAACAACTTAAGATCTAGGTTAAAATTTCAAGAAATCGAGGTATTTTCAACACAAAAATCTATCGAGTCAGCAATCGTGTTTTTAGACTAGTGCGTTTTTAGTTTATGAACTGAAGTTATCTGTGTTAAAATTTTAATATATTAGACCTCACGAGTCCTGAGATTTAGATCAAGGTAATAGTCTATTTGGCGTCATACAGACTCTTAATATGAAATATCTTACAAGCAGGACAAAAGGGCAAGAATCGCTTTGCAAATAACAGAGAAACACAGGTCCTTTCGTCTAACTCTAGTCTAATCGTTTAATGCCTTGGTTAATAACAATAGTGTACGCAATATCCAATTACACCAAACTGTCGTTTGCCGGGATCACGGGTGACGTTACGTGAACCATAATGAAACCGCTACATCTCGTGAAGCTTAAGGCATAAGAGATAAGCGGATTCTGGAACAAACTCGGTAGACAGTTCCTTTGGTTTTTTACTTGAACGTGGCAGTTATAAAACCAGGGATGAATAATACTGTTGAGACGAGAACCTTTTCTACCCACGTGACTTTTCTGTACCTCGTGTCCTAGGAACCTTCTCCAATCTGAAAATGAATCTCATGCCATTTGTAATGTAAAGTTATGCAGACACTGTTATAATAATAAAAAAAATATCTTCCAAAAGTAAGATACGTTTTATCAATTGGTCGACTATTACTTGTAAGTCTGTGAGATTGTCTTTTAATATCATTATGATGTGTAGGACTTCAATAAATTAAAAGATTGTTGAGAAATGATACCTGACAGATCTTGAGACTGCAGAACATGAAACTTTTTGTGTGATGCCTTCAGTAGTGTACACGCCTGCCACGCTGAGGTCCCGGGTTCGATTCCTGGGTCGGTTCAAATATTTGTGTGATCCACAAAATAATGTTTGTTTCAGAGTTTGGATGTTTTCTATGTTGATTGTATAATCATTGATTGATTGTATAGTAGCCCCTGCAGTTCAATTTACTTTTAACAGATCTTTTAAACTTATTAAGGGACATACTTTTAATTTCGTCTGGAAGCCTGTTGTAAAAGCGTATACAGTTACCCATGAAAGAATTGCTGGTTTTGTGCAATCTGCTATGAAAAACAGCAAGGTTATTTTTATTTCTAGTGTTGACATTGTGTCTATCACTTAACTTAGCGAAACTATGTAGATTTCTTTGTACATACATAAGGTTTTCAAAAATATATTGTGATGCTACAGTAAGAATATGTATGTATTTCGAAATATATAAGTAGGTATTTCAGTCGTCAAGATCCCATAGAACAAGCTTATAGCTAAGTTTGGGATAGATGATGCTGTGTGGGAATGTACAACAATAAACGAAAGAAATTTTTAATTTTTAACGACATTGAGTATGAAGTGCTGAAAACAAAAATTATGAAAATGTGAAAAATACAGCAACCTTATTTTGTACTTGGACCACAGAACACTGAAGCGAGGTGTCCCGCACAGAATCTGACGGACAATGGGGATAGAAATAGGGACGGTGCGGAGACCATTGTCGCCATGTAAAACTAAACGAGGCACATACGGAGAGACAAACTTAACGGGAACGTTACCTTACCACCGTACAATAATTTCCGAAGGCACCCGAAGACGTATGCAGATTGCTACTAGACACGAATTTCAAGTGTGCGTTTTCGTCTTCATGTCAAAAGAAGATTTTTTTTCCATTATGTGGAGCAGACTATAATGCGGTGAATGACTGTCGTTTTATAATCTGCTACACATACCTTCAATTAACTGGTAATATAATCTGCGTACGCCTTGGAGTGCATTTCGAGGTGAATGCACAGGGCGAAAACTCCATGCAAATGATTCTATATTATGTAGTTTCTCGCCGCTTTAGATGTGTTAATAACGTAGGTTAAGAAACAAAATATAAAATTCTAACTCACATTATTTTTTCTATTTTTACCTATAACGCTCTCTACGATCAGTTGGAAAAGGATTCTATTCAAAAACAAAGCAAACCCGTTGTACAAATTTTTACTACCTATTTAGTTTCTTACGATAGCAAACACGTATTTATTTATATCCTACCAGGTAAAAGTATTCTTCTTAGTAGATCGCGAGCTACGAAACGAAGCTTCATCATACAGATACGACGTGGGTCATCAGTAACCGTCATTAGAACACTAGCGTTCTTGCACAAACGGTTCAAACAAAACAACCACCCGTATATTTTCAAAAGGCTTTGTATGAGAGAAACATGCTGTGAATTTTGATAGTGTGAAGAGAGTGTAAAATTGCATTTAGCTGTACTCCCTCTGGGCGCCTTTTATACTTCGCCTAGTTAGAACATTGTGGGAAGTTGTCTTAGATCATCTAACCACAGGATGCGCCTTACTTAAGCATTGTTTTCTGCCATTGCACATGACCATTTGGTCTTTTGGCTTTATGAAAAGCCTGTACATCAGTACATCATTTTATATGATTAAACTAGTACATTACATTGTAGTTGACTGTACAATAACAATTAACACACAACAGCCATTACGCGTTTGTCGATTAATACATTTTTAATTGCAATGAAATTTTATATGTCTTTGTGTTTCCCCCTTCATTTGTATGAAAACTGGCAGAATATTTTTGTATGCGGTGGTTCGCAAAGGCTAGTCCCGTGTTATATGGTCTAAGGAAGTTGTACCTATCTTTACCATAAACAACTTATAACAAGCGCGAGTCAAACTCGCGCACAGAGGGTTCTGTAGCTAAAAACGACAATAAATCACGTTTGTTGTATGGGAGCCCCCCTTAATCCCCCCTCTTTTCTGATTAGGCTTGTATGTTCGAAAGAGACTCATCTTGGGGTGAACTTTTTACCAGAGAATATTCTCCAATTTGATCTGATAAAACTATATTATTGTAATTTATTAGATACTCTTGCTTTTTTAACGTATCAAAACACGATTAGGAATACTTTGTTCGATCGAAATCGCTGTCGAAAAATGAGAAATATTGCAAAAATGTTAACAAGTAATGTACTTTTTTTATCTAAATAAATGAGTTTAATTCTCATAAAAACTTGTCATAAAATAGATATTGGTCTTTAGAACAATATTTTACGTATAGATTTTTTCTTAAAACCCCTCAGATTTTATAACAGTAATATAATGTATTAGAATCGAATGAAATCCGGCAAAAGCGTACGCTGCAATCGTTAGAATTGCCTTAGGATTTGTCAAGGTCGAACATTGCAGCCTTAAGTATTTGTTGCTATAGCGGCCACAGAAATACATCATCAGTGAAAATTTCAGCTCTCAAGCAGGGCTCTGAGATACAGCGGACAGCCTCGTAACGGACAGACAGACAGACGGACGGCGAAGTCTCATGAATAGTCCCGCTTCTACCGTTTGGGGTTTGGGTATGGAAAATGATTTGATTGTTTGTTTATTTGTATACTAGCGGACGTCACGCGGTTTCACCCGTGTAGTTCCCGTTCCCGTGGGAATACGGGAATAAAATATAGCCTATGTTCACCGCAAAGAGTGTTGCTTCCCAACAGTGAAAGAATTTTTTAAATCGGTCCAGTAGTTCCATAGCCAAAGTACAAACAAAAAAAGAAAAAAACAAATCTTTCCTCTTTATAATATTAGTATAGAGATGTAGTCCCACAATGTCGAGTCCCGTTACGTCGAGTCTCCGCTACGTCGAGTCGTTCTTTCGGTTGGTGCAATAAAGCGTAGTCGCCTCTACGTCGAGTCGCCGCTACGTCGAATTGTTCCGAAGGCCGGTGCAATAAAACGTAGTCGCCTCTACGTCGAGTCGCCGCTACGTCGAATAACCCTGAGTGTAAGCACCACCAAGTGGATGTGCCGACACGTCGAGTAGCCTCCACGTCTACTTGGCAAAGTTTGTTTTGCGTTTATTCCAATTATTCCCGCTATGTCGAATCAATGAAAACCTACTTAAGTAAATTTTATTTGTACAGTCGTGTAAAAAGTGATAGCGGATTATTAGAAATAATGGTTAAATTGACTCCCTTCATAGCCAATAAAGGATGATTAAATTAGGTTATGTTGCAACAGTGACCACTTATGTTAGTTTCTTCTATCTTTAGCCGGCTAAACTTAAGCCTAACCGCAGGCACTTGGCTAAAAATGTAGAAATGTAGAACAGAGTGGAAGGCAAACGACAAAACAAAAAAAAATAACCACGAAGGCTAAGGCGGGAGCTCCGCTCCGCTTCGCTCCCGCCTTATCCTTCTAACCTAACCTACTCAAGTCGGAGTACTCTGAGTCGGGGTGTTAACCATTCACTTATTATGGTGAACACCTCGACTCGGATAGGTTAGGTTAGAAGGCTAAGGCGGGAGCGAAGCGTAGCGGAGCTCCCGTCTTAGCCTTCGTGGTTATTTTTTTTTATAACCATTCAACACCATCGAATACATTTTTAGCCGTTTCGGTTAATGTGCACATTAACCGGCTAAAGATGGAATATGCCGACGCAAACTAACTTGTTATCGAACTTAAGCTGCTTCTCGAAGATAAACCTAAGTTTAGCCGGCTAATCTTAAGTTTATGTTAACACCTACCTTTAGCCGTAACATATATATATACTAACCTAACCTAACTATGACTTTTATACACGACTGTACTATTAGAACTTCGTTCAGTAATTAGTCGACGTGACGGTAATAAATGAGACATTTTTCATTGATTCGACGTAGCGGGAACAAATGGAACAAACGCAAAATAAACTTTGCAAAGTAGACGTGAAGGCTACTCGACGTGTCGGCACATCCACTTGGTGGTGCTTACACTCAGGGTGAATCGACGTAGCGGCGACTCGACGTAGAGGCGACTTTGCTTTATTGCACCTGCCCTCGGAACGATTCGACGTAGCGGCGACTCGACGTAGAGGCGACTACGCTTTATTGCACCGACCGAAGGAAAGACTCGACGTAGCGGAGACTCGACGTAACGGGACTCGACATAGTGGGACTACATCGTATAGATTTGTTTGATTGCATCGAATAGGCTCCGAAACTACTGAACCGATTTGATAAATTCTTTCACTGTTGTGTTAAGCCACACTATTCCTGGGTGACATAGGCTATATTTTACCCCCGCATTCCCACGGGAACGGGAATTACGCGGATGAGACCAAGTGAAGTACGCTAGTATTATGGAAACGAGTTGTGTATCGCCTGAGGTTATACCAACCCGAAATTTAATTGGTCTATGATAAACTTAATTATGATAAGCTTGGAAAGAAGCGACGCTTGCCATACTCTATCGAAGGCTTTAGCGATATCGAGGCTTATAGCCAACGACTTATACTAATCATTTTATTATATGAATAGATACAGCCCCCATGTGAAGCCATAGTATACGAAAATAACTACCAGTAGATCACTGGTAGCCGCTACTATAATTAGAAGCGTAATGTTATGTATCATCCTTCTACATCCCTAAATAAAAAATAAATTATCCTATCCTACTAATTTATAAACGTGAAAGTTTGTTGAGGATGTTTGGATGTTTGTAACTCGAACACGGTCTAACGGCTAAACGAATATGGTTGAAATTTAAATGTACAGATATAGATTATAGTCTGGAATAATACATAAGCTACTTTTAGTTAGATGCGAAAACGGAAACAGAATTATATGTTTAGTAAGAATACCTATAATGACCATCACAAACCCTTAAACCTAGATAGCACTCCACATTAATAAGCTCCTTGTAACGATTGGCCCAATTGTATCAATGCCCAAATTGGTTTTGGGTCTCTGAGACGCCTGATTGAACAGGTAATGAAGCTATCGTCGACGCCGAATAAGTTAGGTGGGGATTTGGGCGGAATTACACATAGGAAATGGAGATTTGGATTAGATAATGTAAAGAAACTAAATTAAATGGTTACTTACAACTTAGAAGCTCGGAATAAAGATACATACACACATATGGTCACGCCTTTATCCCCGAAGGGGTAGGCAGAGGCACATTATATACCCACATTTCACCTTTGTATAATTTGTCCCACGTAATAGTTGGTGAGCCGTATTGCCGTGTTTAAATGGACAGCCACAGGTTGTGACTGCCTGCTGTTGAAATAAAGCCTTCAACTTAGCTTAACGACTGCCATTTTACTGGCAACCGGGACCAACGGCTTAAAGTGCCTTCCGAAGCACGGAAACGCTCAAATAAATGTCACAAAGTGATCACATGGATGGTCACCCATCCATGGACCGGCCATAGTGAAAGTTGCTTACTGCAGTGATCGTTTACAGAACACTGAGTCCGCGGGGCCACGAGCGCTTCTATATATACGGAATAAAGATAACTACCAATTTGTGATGATGTTTATGTAAAGTAACATAAATACAAAATCATTAGCGTTAAATGAGATTATGAAGGCGAGGAGGGGAGAGGAACCCATCAAACTCACATACATCAAGAAAGAAAGAAAGAAAGAAAAAGATATTTATTTCACATAGGCATATTACAGATGCTCTTGTAAAACGTCCAGAATATAAATCTAAATTTCTACCACCAGTTCACAACGCGACCTACCTGAGAAGAACTGGCAAGAAACTCAGCGGGTTATTCTTTTTAGTGCTCTATTTACAAAATGAATCTAAAAACTAAGCATTTTAACATTTTTTTGAGAATACAGCAGAGCAGGTCATTTCCAGGCTTCTCCATCCAACAAATAATCACCAATTGTATAGTAGCCCCTGCAGTACAATTTACTTTTTACAACCTTTTTAAATTTATTCAGGGACTTACTTTTAATTTCATCTGGTAGCCTGTTGTAAAAGCGTATACAGTTACCCATGGAAGAATTGCTGATTTTGTGCAATTTACTTTGATAAACAGCAAGGTTACCGGATCATACCGGACTCGTCAATCCTAATGCACAACAGTCAGAGCTACCTCAAATAATTGTAACGGAGGGATTTCAATTCGATCTCTTAAAGACAAAATAGTGTTTGACACGTAATACAGTAATGCCCTAGCTTTCTTTCGTGGGTTCCTGGTTTCTAGACCGATCGGGCCTAAAAGCTCCCTTCATTTTCATAAATAGAACGATTAGCTCAAAGCTTGTGCAATACTCATTTCAAAATTTTGATTTCAGGATGCACAATCAGCTGTATTTAAGTATTTTTGTGCCTACGTCTTTGCTATACAAATTAGGCACTGGATGTACATACATACATACATACATATCATCACGCCTGTCTCCCATCGGGGTAGGCAGAGACTATGGCTTTCCACTTGCTGCGATCCTGGCACTGGATGTATATGTTCCAAATTAAAAACATTACGAAAAGCACACTGAAAACTTTCCTATGCTCTTTTCCTACACTCGTCCTGCACAAATAGCAGTAGAAACACAAAACAAACTTTCATTTCTACTTTCAAGCTGAACTACAATGTAAGTATGTTCAGATTGAAAGAAAATATACACAGTGGGAAGAGCTTTACGGCTGTTTTATTGAACAGTAAAACGTTGTCTTCTAAAAAGCTCCTGCTTAGTAGTTTCGTAAGCTCTCGTAGAAAAGTTCCGCTCAATGATTTGAAAACAATTACTTTAGTCCGTTCACAGTTATATTACCTCTGACTGACAGCTTGTCGATCATTTCCTGTGGGTTGGCATAGCAGTAAAGTCCCCCTATGAGTGTCAGCCTACGACATTTTACCGATTATAGTGAAGATTATAACATCCAACCGATAGCACGAAGAGTTTGTTTTTCATGTCATAATATACTTAACTTTACTAAAACAGTGCCTATACGACTGGATTTGAGATTTTTTTTTAATGAATTTCTGAAAAGAAACATTCACTACTATCACCAAAGGAGGTGAAGTTGCTGCTTCCACAACGTTATACATCTCAATTAATGGTCACACCCGAAAAACACGATAGCAAAAGAAGAAAGTAAGTTTCGACTAAAAGTTAGATTACATGGGAGAAACAAAAACTTATTGGGGTAGCACAGCAATCAAAATAGGCAACCTAAGTGCTAGAGGTAATATATCTCTGAACGGACTATAACCACAGATTACTAAATAGTTTGCTATAACTACGCTACGTTAAACATCTTACGCGACGGTCACTTCTGAGATGGGTGGCCGATACATTCGAATGTTTCCGGACCTTTGAAGACATGTAATGCCAATTGGTCCCGATAGCCAGTAACAATGTTCTTACCTACTCGTAGTAATTAAGTTAAGTTGGGCCTGAAAAAAATCACCAGCTGGTAGTATACCATGTCCCTGTCTGTTCCAACAATGCAATGGGGTTGGCAGCGCGAGTATGCCTACCTTTGGAGTTCAAACGTCCATTGTTTTAAATCACCAAAATAACTTGCACACCTGATTGAAAATCATGGAGAAATCCGTCGATATTGGGGACCAGTTTCACAATTGACAACACTGTTAGACAGTAGGCCTGAACTTGGCGCGCCAATGATATATACAAAAACAAACCGTGATTGCATTCTCTTCTCTTTATTAATACCACGGTCAAAGATTAAAGATAAACTGCCGAGAGCCCTGGAACATCCTTCCGAGGGCTTACCCGGGACTTTCGGCCTTAGACAGTTGTAAGGCATCGTGTGGTTTAAGTCTGTAGGAGTCCGGCATAGCGTCCATGTAGGATTTCACATAGGATTTCCACACGTAAAAAACCACACATAGATTAAAGAGGTTTTACCGCGGCTTAGACCTAATATGTGATGAATAGTGATGATGTTATCACCACATATTAGAGACTAGCTGAGCCCGCAACTTCGTTTACGTCACATAAGGTGTATGAACGGAGAGGTATTTCTTCATCAGAGTCATCAAGCAGCGTGTGAAACTGCCCTGTTGGCTTAATCATAAAATAGCTTAAAGATTAAGTCTATTCTATAACAATTCAGTCCACGCCTTCGGAACCTTCGCCTTAATACTTTTTCTCATTTATCTTTCATGTACAGACAGCGACCTGTTACGATTTTATTATATGTATTGATAGTACAGATGGAAATCTCATGTATGTCCTTTTTTTTACACCTACCCTCTGCTACGCACACTCGCGCACAAATCAGTATCGAAAACTCGCCTTAACCTCGCCTGACCTCGTGTTTGTGAACTCAGTGAGCGATGTCTATGTGTGCGTAGCCTCAGCGAATTAAGTATGTAGGCATAGTTGAAATATAAAAATAAACTTTGATGTAGGTTTCCATCTGTACTATCTCTAATTTGTGTTATCACCGTCCTTGAAAGTTTCACACTACCCACAAATCTAAAAACAATCTATACTAATATTATAAAGAGGAAAGATTTGTTTTTTTGTTTGTTTGTTTCTAACGAATAGGCTCCGAAACTACTGGACCGATTTGAAAAATTCTTTCGCTGTTGGAAAGCTACACTCTTTGCGGTGAACATAGGCTATATTTTATTCCCGTATTCCCACGGGAACGGGAACTACGCGGGTGAAACCGCGTGACGTCCGCTAGTATCATATCGACCCCTCCGTACTATAACTCGGTAATCGTAAAATCAAAATTGTTCAGGAGAAAAGATTTACTGATTTTATCAAATAACTTTTTAGTGAGAGGGACTATTCAAGTCATTGAGGTATCAAATGAAAGCTAATTTTTTGTTTATTGTAGCTGTACCATTAATGGGAATTTTCTTGTGTTCTAAACCTAGTAATTTACTAAAACAAATGTTACCAAAAATTTTCAAAATCAAATATTACGCTACATTACTTACGGGGTTATTGCAGTAAATTTATCAAATATAATTTTTCGTAACATATTATAATGGACCTTTATAGCATAATTTTCTATCGCAGGAATGATACGTAACATATCTTTACGGACTTATTGTGGTACTATCAATACATTTTTATAAATGGTATTGATAATTAACATTGTTATTGCACTTAAAAGTTTTAATAACTGTACGGGCTAATGACCGTACATTTGCTCGGTCAGCACACAGCAATAATGCAGACTTTATTAACATTTATTAATTTACGTAACTAAGTTCAGTTCACGTCTAGCAGCAAGGCGACGTACTCATTAGCAATAAATCATATTTTATAGATTAATTAATTACTTAGCAATAAATGATAGTTAACTTTACAATTCAATTAGTAGTATCATTTTAGTGGTTATTAATCTAGTAGCATAACTGTACGGAACCCGTACATTTTGGTCCTTCGAGCTATAAACCTATCGCGCGGTTTGGTTATCAGCAAGTATCAGTCGCGTGTGTAGTCGAATCAGTGACTATCAAGGAGTTGCAGTACCAGTGCACTAAGCCAGCAAGAGCGCTACGTGTCGGAGCTTCAGCAGCCACCAAGCAGGTGTTGTACGAGCAATTCAAGTAAGATCTTTCCAATTATTTATATATATAAAATGGAAGATTTACTAGCAAATCAAGAGCAGACCGGTCGGGCCATGGAGCAGCTTCTGTCTTCTTTCAAGAAGACTGCTCGTGACCGTAGAACGGCCGATTATATCAAGCGTAAGCTAGATACGCTAGAATCATATTGGAAAGATTTCCAAATCAATCATTCGCGTTTGTGTGAGATCGGGGATGAGAGTGATGCGTATTTTCAGGATAATCATTTTAAGCAAGCGTCGGAATTTTACAACGATGCTAAAAACCATCTTCTACAATCTCTGCCGAGGCCTACAACCCCGAGCAGAGCTCCAGAAGAACAAAAGATGACTTTCTCAGTAGGTACAAGCAAACCGGGGTCGTCTATGGCAGCAATGAATCCTGAAAAACGGTCGCAAGCAACGGACAGTAAAACAGATGAGATGCTGAAAAAACAGGCTAGCAATTTTAAGGCATTTTCGCGGACAGTGAACAATATAGACTTGGAGGCGGTGACCGAAAAGTGGGAGTTCGAAGACATCTTAAAAGAGCTTCAAGCGCGATGGTCAGCTATCGATACTCTCCACTGGCAGTTAGATAGTGAACTGGATGGTGAGAATGCAGAGTACGAAGAAACGTTTACTACTAACGAAAAAACGTACAATTTTATGAAAAAAGCCATCAACAGCAAACTATGGTCTAATTCTCACAGGGAGAAAACAACCCCTAAAATTGAGATACCGGCTTTCCATGGCAATTACTATAATTGGGTGTCCTTCAGAGATCTGTTTAATGAGACGATCCACAAAAACCCGTTACTCTCAAATGCTCAAAAGATGCAATTCTTAAAGAGCAAAGTAACGGGTGAAGCAGGAAAGTTGTTACAGCATCTCTCAATTAGTTCTGATAATTATCAAGCATGCTGGGATATTTTAAATCACAGATATCAGAATAATAGGCTTATCTTTTCCTCTCATGCTAATACAATGTTAAACCTGTCAGTTATTCAGCAAGCAAATGCATCCCAGATTAAACGCCTGCATGATACAACAAATGAGTGCCTAAACTCAATCAAAAATCTCGGTGTGGACATAACCACTTGGGATCCGTTACTGGTCCATATACTTTCGCAAAAGTTGGACCCGGATTCGCTTAGAGACTACATGGAGTCTCTAAAGCAGCCGAGGGAGCTTCCTACGTTGAAAGAGTTTTTAGAGTTCCTGGAAAACAAATTTACAACCATGGAGTCCTCAGGAGTACGTAGGAAGCATGAAAATCAATACAAATTCAAGAGTGGAAGCTCTGAAGCATCAGAAGCACAGCATCAGCATAAATCCTCTCAATTTAAGGCTTTTGCAACTAACAAAGCCACATCAGAATCGGTCCATCATAACAAAAAGAAATTTAGGTTTACTAAAAACTCGCATAAAGCATGTCCAATTTGCGGTGATGACCACGGCGTTTATTACTGTCAGCAGTTTTTAAGTATGCCAGCGGACGTGAAGCGACAAACAATTTCGAAACATAACTTGTGCAATAATTGCTTATTTGAACACAAAAATAAGTCTTGCTTCTCAAACAAAAAAATGCAAACAATGCGATGGGCAGCATAATACAATTTTGCACGAGGCATTCGCAGCTGACACAGTTTCCTCTCAATCAAATCAGCAAAACTGTACGTATGTTTCCAAGCACGAAGATCACTCCATGTCCGAAATATTAATAACTACCGCTATGGTCCAGGTTCAAGCAGGGGACAGCTCGTATCACGAAATGCGAGCTTTAGTCGATCAGTGTTCTCAAATCACGTTGATCACTGAAAAAGCTGCACAGCGTTTAAAATTACCGAAAAAAAGGTGTACAAGCTTTGTATCAGGTGTCGGCGAAAAAGAGAACAGTAGCAAGGGTATTGTCACCATATCATGCGCATCCCTATACAATCCGAAGTTTATATTTACTGTCGATGCTTATATCATGAATAAGCTTGTAAAAGATCTTCCTGGCGCCACATTCAAGAAGCAATATTGGCCGCACTTGGAAGGTATACAATTAGCAGACAGAAACTTCAATATCAGTAGATCAGTGGACATGATATTAGGCTCAGACATCTACCCAGAACTTATATTAGATGGTCTTCGAAAAGGTGACAGCCCTACTATGCCCATAGCTCAACTAACAGAGCTCGGGTGGATCATTTGTGGAAGCACCGAGTCCTCGACCGCGCCAATACGTCATTGTTATGTCGTCAATCATACGGACGACATTAAGCGGTTTTGGGAGATAGAAAGCGTTACGGAAGAAAGTTCAACATCCACAGAAGAGCAACGCTGTATTGATTACTTTCAAGAAACAACCGTACGTCAAGAAGATGGTCGGTATGAAGTCCGCTTACCATTCCAACCTGAGTACAAGCAACGTTTAGGGTCATCGAAACCATCATCAATAGCCCAGTTTCGTCAATTAGAAAAAAGATTTTCTAAAAATAGCCAGTTGGAACGGGACTATAAACAATTCATTAATGAGTATATACAGTTACGTCACATGAAACCGTCAATGGAGAACTCGACACCGGGGTATTATTTACCGCATCACTCGGTTACTCGCGCTGATTCAACTACTACTAAGTTACGCGTAGTATTCAATGCCTCGGCTCGGACATCGACTGGAATTAGCTTGAATGACGTCATGTATAAAGGTCCAAATTTGCAAAAGGACTTGCAGCAAATCATTTTGAACTGGAGACAGTTCAGATTCGCGTACACTGCGGATATTGAAAAAATGTACCGGCAAATATTGGTACATAAGGAGGATCAGGCATATCAGCAAATTGTTTGGCGGGACTCCTGCAGCCAGCCTATTCAATCATACCAGCTTTCCACAATAACCTACGGCACCAAGCCTGCGCCGTTCTTAGCCATGATGTGCTTGAAACAACTCGCAGCAGATGAAAAATCAAATTTTCCTAAAGCAGCAAGAGCTTTAGAAGAATGTTTTTATGTTGATGATTATTGTGGAGGTGATCATTCACTAGAAGGAGCCATAAACTTGCGTAATGACTTAATATCTTTACTGAAATCAGGCGGATTTAACTTAAGAAAATGGACATCAAATCACCCGCAATTATTAACTGGACTATGTAAAGAGCAGTATAATCAAAAAACGTTTGAATTTAAACAATCAGAATCAACAAAAGCTCTAGGTCTTGGCTGGGATCCTCTGAGAGATAAATTCATTTTCAAATCCACCTTGTCCCTGTCATCACGGAAAACATTCACCAAGCGGTCACTTCTTTCAGATATTTCGAAACTATTTGAACCTTTGGGATGGATCACCCCACTTAGCACTAGCATGAAGGTGCTATTTCAACAAGTTTGGCTCTCCAATTTGCAATGGGACGATGAACTGCCTGTTGAGATAAAAAATAAGTGGTCCATTATGCGTCAAGAATTTCCTCTTATTCAGACATTTGAAATTAAGAGGTGGCTAGGAATTGAAAAGCATGACAAGCTAGAACTCCACGGCTTTTGTGACGCTTCTCAGAAAGCATATTCGGGAGTCATATATTGCCGAATCAGCAGAAATGGCACGTCAGTCATTTCGTTAGTTGCAGGCAAAGCCAGAGTAGCTCCTATAAGCAAGACTTTATCGATACCTAGGCTTGAATTAATGGGCGCCGAACTATTAACAAAACTAATGAGCAAAGTTTCACAAAGCTTTTCTGAATATCCTACAGAGATATACGGCTGGACAGATTCAACTGCCGTCCTAGGCTGGATTAAAGGTGACCCAGCTCGTTGGAAGCCATTCATAGCAAATCGAGTTATTGCTATTCGGAACATTATTTCGGCATCTAGTTGGAGTTATGTCAAAACAACTGAAAATCCCGCAGATTGTGCCAGTCGAGGCATGTCGGCAACACAACTGAAAGAACACAGTCTGTGGTGGGATGGACCGTCCTGGTTACAGTATTTCACAAAGCAAGATGAAACAACATATGTAACGAATCTGGAGGTCAAAATTCCTGTCAAGCAAACAAACATTACTATCAAGAATCAATCATCACCCGTTTTGACTAACATCATTGATCATTTAATGAATAAATATAGTTCCATAACAAAAATCAGTCGCATATTAGCATGGATATTGCGATTAGCTACTTGCAAAAAACAAGTTCATCAACCCTATCTCACGTTGTCGGAATTATGTCGCGCAAAGTTGCTGATTATTAAAAATACTCAGTTGCAATTCTTCGAAGAAGAAATCGATTCTATAAACAACAAGTCAAAACTGTCATCAAAAAGTATTCTTTTAAACTTAAACCCAATCCTGGATAATCAAGGCTTATTACGGGTTGGGGGAAGACTTGAAAAAGCCAACATCAACGATGAAATGAAACATCCACTCATTATTCCTCATGACAGTCGCCTCACCACCTTACTTTTGCAACAAGCACATGATCTTACATTTCATGGGGGAGCACGACTGACATTATCAAATCTTAGATTAAAATATTGGGTTATTGGTGGCAACAGAGCTACCAAGAAATACATACGCAGATGTGTCACATGCAGAAAGCAAAACCCAACTCTACAGTGGCAACTTATGGGTGATCTACCTGCAGCGAGAATAAACCCTGAAAAGGCATTTTATCACACTGGTGTGGACTATACAGGACACGTCTACATCAAGGCCAACAAGGGCAGAGGGATAAAAACTACCAAAGGGTACATTGCATTATTCATTTGCATGGTCACTAAAGCTGTCCATTTAGAGCTTGTGTCTGATATGACAAGTGCAGCGTTTTTAGCGGCGCTCAGCAGAATGGCTTCCCGACGAGGTGCTCCACGCCACATGTACAGCGACAATGGAACTAACTTTGTCGGTGCAAACAGAATTCTTCAAGAACAATATGAGGAATTACAACAAATATACAATAGCAATTTTTTTGCGGAGATTTCAGAAATGGGTATAGAATGGCATTTTAACCCAAGCTCTTCTCCAGGGGCTGGAGGATTGTGGGAGGCCGGTATACGTAGTTGTAAAGGTCATTTAAAGCGATGCGTGGGAGAGCAGAAGTTGACCTTTGAGGAGTACACCACCCTTTTATCAAAAGTAGAAGCTTGTCTCAACTCAAGGCCTCTTTGTGCAATATCAGAAGATCCAGATGACCTAGAATATCTAACTCCTTCTCACTTTTTAACAGCAAGACCAGGATCGACAATAATCGAAACAGCAGCAGATGCCAGAACAAGATGGCATCTTATATCGAAATTATTTGAAGATCTCTGGAAAAGGTGGAAGACCGAGTACTTGACCCAATTGTCTATTCGAACAAAGTGGAAAACACCACAAGAAAACATACGGTTGGGTGATTTAGTCACCATTCAAGACGAGAACCTACCAGCTGGCAAATGGTTGATGGGCAGGGTGATAAATCTTCATCATGGACACGATAATCTGGTCAGATTCGTGTCGTTGAAAACAAAGAACGGCACACTTCAGAGGCCTATAGTTAAACTGTCAGTTCTACCCGTTCATACTGACAGCAACAAAAGCAACGCTTACTGTACTGCTCCTCAGGAGAAACAGACACAAAATGACACCCCAAAGAGAAAAATTAGCAAACCAGGGGCATTCACGTCATTAGCAATTTCATTAATTTTTTTCTTGTCTCTTTTTATGCCGTCATATGGAGCATTTAATATTACCAAATTTCCTAGCAACAAGTCATTGTACTTCGACTCCGTTTCTGATATGCGAATCATTCGTGACAAATGGACACTTGTTGTCTACTACGACATGTCCCCATATTGGGAAGGGAACACAGCAGTTTCGAAGACATTAGATCATTCAGAAAAAATATGTGGAATGTTGGCAAACACAGTTCAATGCTCTACAATACTACTACAATTACAGCATGAATACCGGGAACTACAACACTACAATCAATTGTTATTGGATCAGCAGTTTAACGCGCACGCCAGACGGCGTCGCGGGCTTATCAACGGTATAGGATATGTTGCTAATAGCCTTTTCGGAGTATTAGATGAGCGCTTCGCAGAACAGTACAGAAAAGATATCGAGCTGATACGACGGAACGAGCATCATTTAACAAACCTATTAAGGAATCAAACATCCATCGTTGAAGCCGAGTATAATCTGTTGAAAAGAACTGAAAACATCATGTCCATTCAGCACAAAGCCATAAACAAACATCTCAATGCATTGGAAGCAGCGGCAAACTCCGCCTCACAAAGGATGATGAGCATTAGTGAGGCACAGGACTTCACATTATCGGCCATGACCACAAGTAACCTTATTCAAAACTTAAAAGGGATTCAAGATACTCTGTTGGACACAGTCACCGATATTTATCACGGGAAGTTTAATACTCACTTATTGTCACCCGATCAATTACGTAGTGAGCTACAGGTTATTGCCAGCCAGTTAACAAAAGATACTACGCTGCCCATCGAAAACATACAGTCAGATCTCAGATACATTTATGCCCTGTTGAGAATTAAAGCAAGGATATTAAAAGATTATTTCATTTTTGAAATAACGTTCCCGCTCACCAGCCGGGAATCATATAGCATTCACAAAACTATCCCAATTCCTCATCAGACAACAAATGGCATGATCACTGTCCGCCCAATTAATGAATACATTGCCGTTAATTTGGGTAAAGATGCATTCGTAACATTATCCGCGTCCGAGCTACAAGCTTGCTTACATAACGAACGATCATATTTGTGTCATATCAACACGCCTGTTCACTATCTGTCCGTCGACGAAAATTTCTGTGAAACATATGCCAACAAGAATCAGTGCAGTGTCAGCATATCCACTTGCAATCAGGTGTGGATTGAGTTAAATGACCCGTCCAAGTATTTTTATTTTTGTTGTGATTCGTACATAACACGAATAATATGTCAAGATCAAATTACAGTACAACAGCTGACTGGAGCCGGCATTATAAGCCTTGACTCAAATTGCATTATAAAAGGAAAGGACTTTGCACTATATTCTCGGTCAATGCCAGTTCACACCATGAATTTGAAACCGGAAATCGTCACGCCTAGCATCTTCGATCTCAATCACATGGTTAACATATCTCTGAGTCACTACGTGGAGCCTCGAGATGAGCAAATAAACCAAACGCTGAATGATTTGGGGAAACAGATAGAGCAGCTAAAGTCGGCGACAAACGGAGACTCCTCATACGATCCAATATCAACACATGATATTCATCAATACGTTATCACATACGTATTGTTGGGAGCTGGAGTGATAGCAGTTGCAGTGTACCTGTGGAAGAGGCGACGAGCCAACACAAGAGTGGGATGTTCACCGGCTCCAGAGCAAAGTGTTGTGTTTACGCGCAATTTAAATACGGCTGACCGGCAGCCTAGTGATGTGCCTACAGACTCGACAAATGAGAACAATCTAAAGGACCAATCAACTTCTCCCATCCCAAAAAAGAGTGTGTTTTCAAAGAACTTGCCATAGGATCGCGCTTTTTTGGGCCCGGGAGGATGTACGGGCTAATGACCGTACATTTGCTCGGTCAGCACACAGCAATAATGCAGACTTTATTAACATTTATTAATTTACGTAACTAAGTTCAGTTCACGTCTAGCAGCAAGGCGACGTACTCATTAGCAATAAATCATATTTTATAGATTAATTAATTACTTAGCAATAAATGATAGTTAACTTTACAATTCAATTAGTAGTATCATTTTAGTGGTTATTAATCTAGTAGCATAACTGTACGGAACCCGTACAATAACAATATGTTGTTACCGCTCAGTGCTGCTTTTTTTATTCAGCATTTAAGTTGCGTATTCGAAGGTAGAAACGCAGAAAAGTTGTAATATCTTTATTGTTTTAAAGTATTTTATGAGGCATAGATTGAAATTTGATGCTCAAATATATTGAGAATATGTATTAATAACAATAAAGTAATAAATCAAATGCTGAAATCAACTTTGAACTTCATAAACTTAAATTTAACAATTTTTCTTCAGAAATAGCTTCCGAGCCTTGGCATATGGTCTACCGCCTCAATTGTACAGCTGGATATTAAATTTCCTGCACAGACGATGTATACGGGTTCTCTGTGATGGTCAGACACCCAGTATATTGCAGTATATTGCCGGGGTGCTGTAGTACCCAACTCTTTTTTTTCTGCTTAAAAATGAAATGCTATCCCATGAAAGAATTCAGTTTTATTCAAATAAAAGCACTCTGCACGTCAGTAACTCTGCCCGTACTACAGCCGAGAGGACCGATGTGGAGGAAAAGAAGCTAACCCACCGGAAAATACGACTCAAGTCCTCTTGAAAAGGGCCTGAGTTGTATTTACATCCGTCGAGAGGAAATCTTGGTCAATTTTAGTGCCAGAGAGACACAGGCGTGTGCATTTACAACAAGGAAGTTTTGAATAACACTAACTGTAACTGTAACAGAAGGAATGTAGAAAAAAGAGAAACAATACTATTATTTTATGGGCGGCGGCTATCGAGAGTAAGGGCGAGGCTCCAGCAGTAAGCCTCGACATCTCTCAAGCCTTTGACCGGGTCTGGCACCGTAGTCTTCTTACGAAATTGCCATCCTATAGACTACCTGAGAGGTTATGCGGATGGGTGTCCAGCTTTCTGGCCGGTAGAAGCATCAGGGCCGTCATCGACGGCAGCTGTTCTGACTGCATGGCCATAAACGCTGGAGTACCGCAAGGCTCAGTGTTGTCCCCGTGTACTCTGTTGCTGCTGCATATCAATGACATCTATAGTCTGTAGGTAGTCTGGCCCAGAGTGCCAGGGAGAAGGCCGACCTTTTGGGTTCTCTCTTTGCCTCTAACTCGACCATGAGCGACGGGGGTGCTGTGCCGCCGGACGTTCCGTGGTGTGGAACTTCCATGCCGGAAGTTAAATTTACGCAGCGGGACGTCCGACGGGAGCTTCGTTCTCTGGACGCTCATAAGTCGAGTGGGCCAGACGGTATACCCGCGGTAGTACTTAAGCAGTGTGGTCCAGAGTTGTGTCCGGTACTTACACGTCTTTTCTCGCTTTCTTATTCCATGCGACAAGTCCCGGCATCGTGGAAGATCGCGTATGTGCATCCTGTGCCCAAGAAGGGTGATAGGACCGACCCGGCCAATTACAGGCCTATAGCCGTCACCTCACTATTGTCTAAGGTGATGGAGCGTGTAATAAATACACAGCTCCTGAGGTACCTTGAGGAAAACGACCTGCTCAGTGACCGGCAGTACGGTTTCCGTCACGGTCGCTCGACGGGCGATCTTCTCGTGTGCCTCACGCACCGATGGGCGACGGCTATCGAGAGTAAGGGCGAGGCTCTAGCAGTGAGCCTCGACATTTCTAAAGCCTTTGACCGGGTCTGGAACCGTGGTCTTCTTAAAAAATTGCCCTCCTACGGACTGACCGAGAGATTATGCGGATGGGTGTCCAGCTTTTTGGCCGATAGAAGCATCAGGGCTGTTGTCGACGGCAGCTGTTCTGACTGCATGGCCATAAACGCTGGAGTACCGCAAGGCTCAGTGTTGTCCCCTACCCTGTTTCTGCTGCATATCAATGACATGTTGTCTATTGACGGCATTCATTGTTATGCGGACGACAGTACAGGGGACACTTGTTACACAGGCCGTCCCGGTTTCTCTCGGGACGCAGTGGAGGAAAGTCGTGAACAGCTTGTGTCTGAAATCGAGGCTACTCTTACTAGAGTGTCCGATTGGGGTAGACAAAACCTTGTCCAGTTCAATCCCTCCAAGACACAGGCGTGTTTCTTCACCGCTAAGAAAGCCCCAATTACTGTAGCGCCACGATTCCAGGGCACATCTCTTTCCATCTCTAAAAGTATAGGGATCCTTGGTGTTGACATCTCCAGTGACGTTCAGTTCCGCAGTCATTTGGAGGACAAGGCCAGGCTGGCGTCCAAGAAGCTCGGTGTGCTCAACAGGGCGCGGCGGTACTTTACTGCGGCGCAAACACTGCTTCTATATAAGTCGCAAGTGCGGCCACACATGGAGTACTGCTGTCACCTCTGGGCGGGGGCACCTGAATATCAGCTTCGCCCATTTGACTCGGTGCAGAGGCGAGCTGTGAGAGTTGTCAACGATCCTATACTGACAGGTGGTGTGGAACCTCTTCGCGACAGGAGAGACTATGCCTCCTTATGCGTGTTCTACCGCCTGTACAATGGTATGTGCTCCGAGGAATTGTTTGACATGATGCCCACGGCTACCTTCTATCATCGCACCGCTCGCCATAGACAGGGATTTCATCCTCACACCCTACGTCCGGAGCGTTTGAGCACGGTTAGATCCGGTAGGGGTTTTCTTCCGCGCACGCTTAGGTTGTGGAATGATCTACCTGCCTCGGTTTTCCCAAACGCCTACAGTATGGGGTTCTTCAAAAGGGGTCTAAGAAGGTTTTTACAGGGTCGGCAGCGCGAGTGTGGCGCCTCTGGTGTTGCAAACGTTCATAGGCTGCGGTGACCACCAGTCCTTCTGGTGGGCCGTGTGCTTGTCTGCCACCTTAGTGGTATAAAAAAAAAAAAAAAAAAAAAAAACATGTTGTCTACTGACGGCATTCATTGTTATTCAGACGACGGTACGGGGGACACTTGTTACACGGGCCGCCCCGGTATCTCTCGGGCCACAGTGGAAGAAAGTCGTGAATAGCTTGTGTCCGAAATCGAGGCTAGAGTGCCCGATTAGGGTGGACAAAATCTTGTCCAGTTTAACCCTTCACAAGCGTGTATATACACTGCTAAGAAAACCCCATTTACTGTAGCGCCACAATTCTAGGGCACATCTCTCACTATCTCTGAAAGCATTGGGATCCTTGGCGTTGACATCTCCAGAGAGTTCAATTCAGGAGTCATTTGGAGGACAAGGCTAAGCTGGCGTCCAAGAAGCTCGGTGTGCTCTGTCGGTACTTTACTGCAGCGCAAACACTGCTTCTGTAAGTCGCAATGCAAGTGCGGCCGCACATGGAGTACTGCTGTCACCTCGGGGCGGAGGCAACAGATATCAGCTGCGTCCATTTGACTCGGTGCAAAGGCGAGCTGTGAGAGTTGTCAACGATCCTATGCTTGCAGGTGGTGTGGAACCTCTTCGCGACAGGAGAGACTTTGCCTCCTTATGTGTATTCTACCGCCTGTACAATGGTATGCTCTGAGGAATTTTTTGATATGATGCCCACGGCTACGTTATATCATCGCACTGCTCGCCACAGACAGGGAGTTCATCCTCACACTCTACGTCCGGAGCGTTCCAGCACGGTTAGACCGATAGGGGTTTTCTTCCGCGGACGCTTAGGTTGAGGAATGATCTCCATGCCTCGGTTTTCCCCAACGCCTACAGTATGGGGTTCTTCAAAGGGGTCTTAGAAGGTTTTTACAGGATCGGCGGCGCGAGAGTGGCGCCTCTGGTGTTGCAAACGGTGACTACCGGTCCTTCTGGTGGGCCGTATGCTTGTCTGCCACCTTAGTGGTATATAAAAAAAATATTTTTGTAACATTTTATTGAAAACAGAATCAAATTTGACGTTTCAATTTAAACTTACATGACATTGTGTTGTTTTCCAAATAATCTAATAGTTCATTCATAATTCATGGTTTCAGAATGGGTCATGGTTTCAGAAAGGGTTGTATTCGCCATATATGAATCTTCGCCAGAACTGAGCGTTTTAAAAGATCCTTCCTCTGTCGAACTATAAAAATCTGGAACGACCTGCCCGCACACGTGTTGCCCTCATCTTACAATCCCAGGTTCTTTAAGAGGATCGTGAAGAGGCACATCACAGTGCCGCCATCTTGAGGACCACTGTCAGAAGTGTTACGGAATGCGAGAGTGGCCCCCAATCGCGAAATGCGCCACGGCTTTCCATCAGGCTGGTGGCGACTCCAAATTGGCGAGCTAAATATTTGAAAAAAATGTAAACTGGGCTGATAGACTAATACATGTGCTTGGGGAGCGGCATATAATTATGTTTATTACTGTCTAACAATAAGGAAAAGAAAGAGACAAGTGCAAACTGCAATCTTTGCGTATATTTATGAAAAAATTCTATACTTCAACAACCTTGTTAGATTATATTAAGGAATAAGAATATTTAAGCTGGCCCAGCAAAAACTCAGTACTTACTTATACAAAATACTCAAGTAATTTATTTACGCCAATAACTCGGTAAGTGCGACTTACTGAAAAACGTTTATTTTATATTTTTTGTATACACCTATTGCAAGTATATTGCCTACATATTTTTTTTTTCTAAATTTACACCAATAAAATTGTTATTAGTTATATCTTTTTAAATATCAATAGGAAAAATCTGCAAAAAATTGACAAGGTGTATTCCAGTGTGTAGATGCCGAATCTGACATAACAGCATAAACCGCATAACAGCATTTTACCGAGTTATTGCACGGAGGGGTCGATATAAACAAGGCAACTAAAACATAGATGTCACTCTTCAATCTACCGTTATATACCGCATGTATCGTGTACGACACCCACGGGAAATGACGGGCACGTCTGTTCGAATAGCTCGCTGCTACATAAATATAGGTAGTTATGTTAGTTTATGTCATATTTGTACTAGCTGTTGCTTACATCTTTGCTCATGGAGGACATTAACATTTTACTTGTTTAAACCCCCGACGAAAAACGAGGGGTGTCATAGGGGTTTGACCGGTGTATCTGGGTGTATCTATGTATGTGTGTACTAACGACATGGTAACCTGGAAATGGCTGAAACTGGCTGAAAATTATAGAATGTAAAGTACATACATACATCTTACTTCTTACTAATATTATAAATGCGAAAGTTTGTGAGTGTGGATGTTTGTGACTCTTTCACGCTCTAACGACTGAACTGATCAGGCTGAAATTTGGTACAGATATACATTATAGTCTGGAATACTCGTAGGCTACTTTTTATCTCGGAAATAAGTTCCCACGGGAAGCGCGAACGGGCACAAATTTTACGCGGGCGAAGCTGCGGGCATCAGCTAGTAAATACATAATAGTCACGCCTTTATCCTCAAAGGGAGCAGAGGCATAGTATACGCCCACATTTCACCTTATAGTTTTATGTCCCACGTAATAGGTGGTGAGCCTATTGCCGTGTTGAAATGGACAGGTGCAGGTCACCGCGACCCGCAGTTGAAATATTTCCAGCCGCCCATATTGGCTTAACGATTGTCATTTTACTGACAACCGGGTTTCATTTCGAGTATTCCTTCCCTACGCAATGAATCTTTTTGCTAAAGTATTCCCTTAGTCGCCTCTTACGTACGACACCCTCGGGATGTATTGGGGTGACGACAATTTGTGCTCTTGTCCGTCGCAACATGGGACGACGTCGCCACACGGGGCACCCTAGGATGTAATTTACATACATATACCATGTTTGGGCTTAATAGAACAGTTTCAAACTCTGAAGATAGGAAGTGATTTAATTGCGATCTATTACGCAGATTATTTACGCTGTTTACTTATTTAGTCGTGGAAGATAACAAACACGCAAAGATCCTTTGGCAGTTATAATAATAGGTACTACCCGTTCGCTCTAACTTTGCCGCTGGCGTAGAGGCTAATACCCGAATTGTTAATTATACGAAGTAAATTGACAGTAGCTAATGTCACTTCGTCATAGAAAATACGCAACACTACAAGAAGAAGTGACATTAGTTGCTGTCAATTTACTTCGTCTAATCAAAAATTCGACTTTAGTATAGAGCCGAGCGGCAAAGTTAGAGCGAACGAGCAGTACTAGCTGATGCCCGCAGCTTCGCCTGCGTAAAATTGGTTCCCGTTCCCGCTTGCCGTAGGAACATATGCCCGGGATAAAAAGTAGCCTATGTGTTATGCCAGACTATAATGTTTCCCTGTACCAAATTTCAGCCCGGTCCGTTCGGT
Source organism: Miltochrista miniata (assembly GCA_933228765.1). Taxonomy (NCBI): domain Eukaryota; kingdom Metazoa; phylum Arthropoda; class Insecta; order Lepidoptera; family Erebidae; genus Miltochrista; species Miltochrista miniata. Next base: position 34,879,252 of record OW121758.1, on the reverse strand, counting down.
CGTTCAAGCGTGAAAGAGTAACAAACATCCACACTCACAAACTTTCGCATTTATAATATTAGTACATAAATATGGTCACGCCTTTATCCCCGAAGGGGTAGGCAGAGGCATATTATATGCCCACATTTCACCTTTGTATAATTTGTCCCACGTAATAGGTGGTGAGCCGTATTGCCGTGTTTAAATGGACAGGCGCAGGTTGTGACTGCCTGCTGTTGAAATAAAGCCTTCAACTTAGCTTAACGACTGCCATTTTACTGGCAACCGGGACCAACGGCTTAACGTGCCTTCCGAAGCACGGAAACGCTCAAATAAATGTCACAAAGTGATCACATGGAGGGTCACCCATCCATGGACCGGCCATAGTGAAAGTTGCTTACTGCAGTGATCGTTTACAGAACACTGAGTCCGCGGGGCCACGAGCGCTTCCTTTATAATATTAGTAAGAAGTATTTGTACGAACATACGACGAAGATACGAAATTATCTCGACGTCAAGCCGACTTCTTTTGTCTACCCTCTTCATTTTACGGAAGCTATCTTTAATTAAGATCGGACTGCAGTAATCGTGTGTAAACAAAGGAGGCGACTCAATTTTTAAACGTATTTACATTTCATTTAAGGCTGTAGTGCGTAGGCGGTCCTCATCGTAGCAATCTTATCGTTCAAGGGTGCAAGGGGTGATAAGGACTATCGATATAGAGTCGATTTTAATTTTCCTATCGTTTACAGATTTGCAGTCGCTCTCAACGGCTGAGTTTTTTCCCTTATTTTTTTGGTCTTTTTTTCAATTTTTTCAGAACATTAGCCACTTAACTACATAGTAGTTTTTACAATGTTAGTAAACACTTTTAACACTTTCCCTGAGAAGGAATATATTTATAAACTAAGTAGGTACCTATGCTATTAATTCTTGTAAGATAAAAACGTGAAGGCTTTTAGACCAAATCTAACAAACGTTACTAACAAGTTTAGTGAATATCATTCGTAGGCCTTCAGAAATTTGTGAAAGGCCTAAAAAGACCTTCAGAAAATTTTAGAAGGTCTAAAAAAGTGCCTGCGCCTCGATTATTTTTCCACTGCGTCACACTCAGGACCTTTTTTAATTTATAGTTCGAACTTAAATAATAGGTATATCGGTAAATATAATCTACATTGTGCGTCGCAAAATTTTATTAAATAGAAAATATTTTGATAAGAATTTAACTACGAATATACCTGTTATCGACCCAATATTTCACAATGCATAATGAAATTATTATTTGCGCAATTTCAACTCATTAATAATATGATGTACCATGGTTTACCGTAGCGTTTTCCGTAGGACATCTCATCAAACTTGAAGCTTATTTTATGGATGTGATCTAGATGATCTCTAAACGATTGACGCTCATAGAGCCAGGCAAAGACCTCCCACAAAAATCGACACACTTTTCGCACAAGTGTTGCCAGTAATACATACTTTAATATACCTATTTATAAATACACTTAATTTTTTAAATTAAAACTCAAAATATACATAACGAAGTTATACACCTAGACAAGAAGAAATTAACGAGATCATCAAACAAAAATATTGTTCTAAATCGGAATTCAATTCACGACTTCAAATTTCATAGCCAGAGATATTCTAACAACTAGGCCACAGGACAATCCTTCGCATAATTCAGTTATATCGTAGCTATATCATTCCTTAGAATAACCCCTTAAACATTGTATGTAGTCCTAACTCCCGACATTGACGCGGTCCCCCTTTTCAACTTCACTAAGTAATTGTTATTTGTTGGACGACTATCGCTTTTCAGATTTCGTTTTGTCGAGATAGCGCACCTGAAAAATTTACTTATTTTTCTTCGGTTGTTTTACATTTTCTTTTCTCGATGTTGGTAACAGAAATTTTGTTAGAAGTTTCTTATTATATGACAGCTTTCTAAGTTCCAAAGTATTTTTAGTACGGGTTCGAGAGCTTTTTTTCGAATGATGGTAATAACTGCCATATGCATACAATTATAATTATTATACTGAGAACTTAAATGGCCAACTTTTTACTTTTCACGCTGTTACTATTTTTTTTACTCCAGCTATATACCTACTTAGCACACTTCTCATTTCCTCTTCTTTTGCCACATCCAACATTCACTGCCATACATAAGTGTAGGTACAAACACAGCCTTCCACCATGTACAACCAGTCTTGCCTTCTCCTCCTTAGACTCGTCCTGAACACTCATGAAGATATACTTGGCCTCCTGGATTTTCTGCAAGAGCTCCTCGCTCAATATCTTAGTCATCTATACTAATATTATAAAGAGGAAAGATTTGTTTTTTTTGTTCGTTTGTTTATAACGAATAGGCTCCGGAACTACTGGACCGATTTGAAAAATTCTTTCACTGTTGGGAAGCTACACTCTTTGCGGTGAACATAGGCTATATTTTATTCCCGTATTCCCACGGCAACGGGAACTACGCGGATGAAACCGCGTGACGTCCGCTGGTATAAGATACATCTAATACAAATACATCAATCCATCAATCAAATCAGCCTATGGCAGTCCACTGCTGGACGTAGGGCTCTTCCAATCTACGCCAAAACACACGGTCCTGCGCCTTCCGCATCCAGTTCCAGCCTGCGACCTACACCAGGTCATCGGTCCATCTAGCGGGTGGACGTCCTACCCTACGTTAGCCGAGTCGCGATCTCCACTCTAAAACCCGTTTGCTCCATCGGGCGTCGGTTCTTCTGCAGATGTGGCCAGCCCACTGCCACTTCAAATACATAATAAGTATCTTTAATTTGATTTGGTGATGGATCTTACTGAACCTCATTGGTCAGACGACTTGGTATAGTGTTTTCCATCGAGTATTCCTCTCGTTTGTAAGGCAACAGGTGCACCACTCTTGCAGGGATAATCCTAGTAGCCCAAGCCAGTCACACAGTCAGAAAAAAATAGATAAAATATGTATTTACCTACAAAAGCACGTGTTACTATACAGCGAGACCAATACATTCATCATCTTGCACAAGGAATATCGTAATAAACCAAACGAAGCAGGGATCTAAATACGGTTAACATAATTCCAGCGTATTGTGCGAGCGACGCCGGAGCGCAATCATATGGCGGGTGGAACAAATGGCTTCATTCCACTCAGCTTTACAGAGTTGGTATTTTGTATAGAGCTGTTGTTACGCTTCTGAAATTTTATTTATTTGATCTTTAATTCCGTGTAGCTAAAAATATGTACCCATTTTAAGAAATACAATCGGATGAACATGAAATTTGACACAGTTATAGACTATAACCGTGTAAGCTATAGAATATCCGTTGGCCTTAATATTTTCGAAATTCTTTATAAAATAGCTAAATGCATTTCTTATAGAATTATTTAGGAATTTCGACGTCCATTCTAATTAAATTCAATTTGGGGGTTAGTTCACCCAAAGGGTGAAATCGACACCCTATTCAGGAGACTTCGATGTCTGTCTGTTTGTCTGTATGACTGTCTGTCTGCCTGGCAATCTGTCTGTCCGTCACGAAGCTGTATTTTAGGAACCTTGATAGCTAGAGAGCTGAAATTTTCACAAAGTCATGTATTTCTGCCGCTATATCAACAAATACTAAAATCAAAAAAAGGTCTTCTATACAACAAACATTGTTTTTTGGCCGTTCTGTGGTACGGAACCCTCAATGTCCGACTCGCACTTGGTAAGTTATTGTTGCGGTTCTTAAAATTGGTAAAATTGTCAAATAAACTTGACCGCGCGCCATTTGCTTGCTATCGGAATACTCTCCGTAGGAGATACTTTCTTTCTACTTTTAGCAGAAATTGTGATTATGTTCATTTCATCCGCAAAAGATTTTTTTTTATTTATTAACATAAGAACAATCTTGAGGCACGGGACCGGTCTACTCTACTTCCTACCACAAGTTTACAAATATTTTAAAGTATTTTATATACCTGGTTTTCGTCCCTGGGATTTTAACATACTTGTACTTTGAAGCCCTGGTATTGCATTTTGGAAGTATAACCCATCCCTACTCTCCTACCACCACAATATAATTACTGTTATTTACAAGTTATACTCCTTTAGGTACTCCACATAGAAAATTACGACTTTATTTTACAATTACTTAAGTTTTTTTACTTTAACTGTAAGGAAATAAACTAGCTTCGTGTGAATATCTTTCAGGATGCTATATATTACCTTCAGCAGGAAATTGTCAATTAGACATCGCGCATCCGTTTCTGTAGGTACTGTTATAGTAGAAACATGCATTACATGTATTAATTGCTATTTATCATGCTACAAAGAGCTGACAAATTTAATAACAAAATACTACTGTGCAACTACAGTTATTCTTATTAATATCTTGATCCACTCTAAATCATTTAAAAACTGCGCACCTGATTTGAAAAATATTTTTTGTAATATAATGTTTTAACAGCAGCGATTGGTTATGCTTTATGTAAGTATGATCACGCCTCTTATCCTCGAAGGGGTAGGCAGAGGCATATTATATGCCCACATTTCACCTTTTTAACCAACTTCAAAAAAGGAGGAGGTTCTCAATTCGTCTGTATGTTTTTTTTTTATGTATGTTCACTGATATTCCTGTCAATTTGTAGACTGATTTTAATTTTTTTTGCTTTTGTTAAATAGGGTTTACTTCTGCGGTGGTCCCATTTTCACCAGGTCAGAATCTGATGTTGGAATCCAGGAGAAATCGAGAGCAACCACTGAAAATTGTAGGGACAACAGTGCGTTTATAAACTTTTTAATTAAGTGCTTTAATATACTACAATTTAATGAAGGTCTGGAGTCCATCTGAAGATGGAACCCAAAGACAGTCGAGGGAATTCCTTAACAATTTACAGCAGTTACCTTGTGTTTGGGTTTGATTGATTTGTATTGATGAGAACTTTACACCTAGATACATATATTTTCGGTCCACCCGTAACTTAAAATAATAAAAAAAATATAATATTGAAGTTGGTGCCATTAATAATACCTACCTACCTAAACCTATGGGTTTACTTGGCGCCGACTTCAATATGATATTGAATAAAATCTGATATTTCAAAATACATATTACTTTGTGCTTAGTAAATTTTATTTTTAACCGACTTCAAAAAAGGAGGAGGTTCTCAATTCGTACGCTATGTTTTTTTTTTTTTTTTTTTTTTTGTATGTATGTTACGCGATAGCGGCGCCAATTATGGATGGATTTTGAAAATTCTTTTTTTGTTTGAAAGAGGCTACTTCTGAGGTGGTCCCATATCCAGGGTATCAGGATCTGATGCTGGGATCCAGGAGAAATCGAGGGCAACCACCGAAAATTGTAGGGACAACTAGTGCGATTGTTAACTTTTTGATTAAGTGCTTTAATGTAGGTACTAAAATTTAATGAAGGTCTGGAGTCGATCTGATGATGGAACCGAAAGACAGTCGAGGGAATTCCTTAACGATTTACAGCAGTTACCTTGTGTTTCGGCTTGATTGATTTGTGTTGATGAGAACTTTACACCTAGATAGAAATACTTTTCGGTCCACCCGTCACTTAAAATTAAAAAATAAAAATTTTAAATAAAAAATAGAACCGACTTCATACAAATCCTTAAAAATAAAATTTACCTAGCACATTGTAATATGTATTTTGATTTATCCGATTTTATTCAATATAATATTGAAGTTGGTGCCATTAATAATACCTACCTAAACCTATGGGTTTACTTGGCGCCGACTTCAATATGATGTTGAATAAAATCTGATAAATCAAAATAAATATTACAATGTGCTAGGTAAATTTTATTTTTAAGGATTTGTATGAAGTCGGTTCTATTTTTTATTTAAAATTTTTTTCAGAATTTGTTTGAAGTCGGTTCTATTTTTTATTAAAAACTTTTTTAGATTTTGTCACACGTAATAGATGGTGAGCCGTATTGGTGAGTTGATATGGACAGACGCAGGTTGTGACTGCCCGCTGTTTGAACAGCCCATAAAGGCCTGCAAATTGGCTTAAAGACTAACTACCATTATACTGACAACCGGGACCAACGGCTTAACGTGCCTTCCGAAGCACGGAAACGCTTACAATTAAATGTCACAAAGTGGTCATGTAATGGTCACCCGTCCATATCTGGCCACAGTAAATGTTGCTTACTTAGTGATCGTGTACAGAATACTGAGTCCGCTGGGCCACGACCGATTCTTCGCTTCCTTATATCGGCCTTTCATATACTCGTTCATTATACACCTTTCTAATAAATTCTTCCATAAATCAGAATCGGCTTCACAGACCGCAAATTTGACCAACTAGGGTAAACCACCCAATCATTGCCACTCCTCCAATTATTGGCACTTTAGAGTATATTGCCCATTTCTAACAGAAAAATAATACTATTTTACTTTTCAACGCATACCTACAACTACATAATGGGCAACACTGGACGGAAATAAACTTGGTTTCCCTTATTTTTTCAAAATATACTCTGACTAAAGTGCCAATAATTTATTCTACGAGTGCCAATAATTGGGTGGTTTATCCTATATTCGTATAAAATGCGAATTTAACATCTCTATAGAGATCCAAAGTCCCGAACAACATGAATCATAATTGTATGGAGCGCGAATCCCCTCGCCGGGCACAGAATAGACGAACTTGAATGTCCAAATGTCATATATCAATCATTCAGTACTGTATGTACTATTTTGTTTTTGGACAACAAATTGTCATATTACCCCTTTTTTCTCCGAGAAGTGTGATTTAGAATGGATGTAAAGGGAGATTCGTTACTTTTACGGTTTACAGTTAATTCCTGTTTGGTTTCAAATATTAATAAGCCAGGTTAGCCTGTTCCTGTCCGTTTAAACGACTTACTGACTGAATTTAGCCAGTACAATACTTGGACATGTAGCGAACTTCGAAGAACTTCGAAAACACATAGATTGACAAGTCATTGCTTCGACAGACGATTGTTAGAGAACACACACCTTCGAATTACCACTACTTCGACAGACGATTGTTCGACAGACAATACTTTAGACAAGACACATCTTCGAATGACCACTACTTCGACAGATACACGGCAGTGCTGTCGGCGACACGAGTGTGACGTTTTCGCTATTGCAATTGTCTATACGCCCTATGGTAATTACTGTCGAGTAGGCTTGCTTATCTGCAACCTCAGTTCTATAAAAATACCGTTGAAAGTCTCGGGCAGACTGAGCTCTGCAGCCTATGCCGTTAAAAAGATCCGACAACTGACAGACATTAGAACAGCGCGTCTTGTCTACTTTAGCTATTTCCACAGTGTCATGACCTATGGCATACTATTATGGGGTAACGCTGCCGACATCGAATCTATCTTTGTGTTGCAGAAAAGGGCTGTCCGGGCTATCTATGGTATGGGGATTCGGGAGTCATTAAGAGAAAAGTTTAAGGATATCAACATCCTTACTGTGTATTCACAGTACATATATGAAAACTTATTATATACTCATAAAAATAACAGTAAATTTATTAAAAATAGTGATATTCATAACCTAAACTTAAGAAATAAGAATAAATTGGCTGTACCTAGATTTAGGCTTAATAAAATAAGCAATTCTTTTGCGGGCAATTGTATTCGAATGTACAATACATTGCCGACAGCCATAACAGGTTTGTCAATTAATAAATTTAAAAAACTAATAAAACTTAAATTGTGCCAGAAAGCTTATTATAGCATTAAAGACTTTCTAGAAGACAAGGCTGCCTGGCAGTGACACGAATTGCTCCTTTCTACATAAAAAAAACTGTATTAGATACTAAGATACTAGAAGAGAAGGGACCGGACTGAGTTTCTTGGGGTGTTCTTCTCAGTCTGTAGTATTTCCGAACCCCCGGTAGAGTCACAAAAATTTTGACAAACCTAAATAATTTTTTAAAAATTTCAAAGGGAATAAATTTTATTTTATTTTATTTTTTATTCCGTCTTGTACTTCATCGTAACTTTTATCCTGGCCGAGTCTGGAGTCTCTGGAGCACATGCTATTTCGATTTGATTATTTTTTGTTTTTTAAAGTCCCGCTTAGTATGATCGATGGTGTTGCCTTGGGACACGAATTAATGACATTTCTTAACCGCCTATACCTCCAGCCGCTTTAGGAGTTGCGCATAACAGTTGTGACATTTTACACAAATTAATTTTTGTGATGATTAATGCCAATTACCTAAGTATTAGGCGTTAATGATAGAAATCCATTGCAGAACGATCATATTATTATTTCAGGACGGAAATTTATTAATTTTCAAATGTATGTGTATTATGAATGTGGTATGCAAATTTTACATAGATGTCGTGGGTTGACGTGTTCAATTAATCGCCCCTTATCCCTTCGAGGGAAATCCGTTACTCCGAGCCGTAGGCAGCTGGAGGAGGCAAAGCATCTACGGGGAGTTGCACTCATAAAAAGAAATAACCCCGATATAAACCAAAAAGTTGTATAAAGTACTTCCTAAAAACTTTAGTAACGTGTTCTCGTGAAATAAAGTAAACCCTCGTCACTAATACAGTATTAAAAAACCATTTAACTTTTAAAACGTTTAAATTGTTTTCAAAAGTAACTCTACGAAAGATTTGGAAGACTCAATATTTTAAGTGAAAAGTTACTTTTGAAAACAAAGTAGAATAGTAAATAGTTTAAAGAACTTTGAAAATAAGTTGAAGAAAATCTGTATTGCTAGTCTAAGTCTTGTTAAAGTGCCCTGGCCTGTGAGTATTTTTCATTCATATGTATTATTCGAAGTCGTAACTCAGTCGCAACTCTCGAGCTATTATTAGGTATTATTAGGTATTATTAAATTATTATTAACTTTTATTAGGTTCATGAGATACACCTAGTGGCATTTTTTTTTAAATTTATTTATTTTTTACATACATCCGTCATAACAGGCAACTTTCCCAATGCGACGGTGTAGGAATTGATTTAATATGACATATCTAATATACTTTCATATCACATCACAATATATACTTACATAAAAAAAAAATAATGCATAGTTTTTAGATTCATTTTGTAAATATAGAGCACTAAAAAGAATAACCCGTTGAGTTTCTTGCCAGTTCTGCTCAGGTGGGTCGCGTTGTGTTGTGAACTGGTGGTAGAATTTCTGATTTATATTCTGAACGATTTACAAGCGCATCTGTAGATATATGTATCTGTATATTTTCTTTTCTTCTTTCTACACAGTTTAATATTTCTAATTGATTAGATATACGGACAGACAAACGGCGGAGTCTCAGCATTAGGGTTCCGTTTTAACTTAACCCTTGTATGGTAGGTACCCCTAAAATGGCCTCGTACCTAGTTGTAGAGAGAATTTATTTTACTGGTAGCCTTTGAAACCTTTCTTGTAAAATTTTCTGCAAAATAAAGGCCTATAATCAGGTATGGCAAATTTCCCTACAATTATACTTATCTGGAGGTCATAACACGACACGGCATCAATGAATAGGTGCATCGTTCCGTGAAGGTTATGTTACAATGATGGCAAATTACTTAACATGCGCGTTTTGGATTTATAATAGCAGGCTAGATAAATGGACAGAGAATTCGACATTATCATAATCCGAGCGTCATTTACGGTGACATCATTTTTATTATCTATGGAAGTCCTTTTTTTCAAGTGAGTGAAAATCCTACATGGATGCTATGCCGGACTCCTACCGACTAAAAACCTTACGTATCCTGCCCAACAGCCCACGTTTGAGGGCCCTGAGTAAGCCCTCAAGGAAGACCTCAAGGAAGCCCTGAAGGATACCCCAGGACTGTGAAAGTCCTCAATGCCTATGGTCGGGAGCCCTGGTTAAGCCCTAGGAAGAATATCCCGGGGTTCCCGGCACACTATCCTAAGGCGAAGTTCACCAACCAGTTGAAGTTCCGAATTTTTTTTATACTACTAAGGTGGCAGACAAGCACACCGCCCACCAGATGGACCGGTGCCGGTGCGGTGGTCACCGCAGCCTATGAACGTTTTTGCAACACCAGAGGCGCCACACTCGCGCTGCCGACCCTGTAAAAACCTTCAAAATGCCAAAATATCCACATGAAAAGGTTATACTTATAAATTAATATTTAATCAGTCGTCTAGATCTTTAATCACAAGCTAATTAATTAGCTCAATTGTAAAAAAAAAATATCCAGCTATGTGCATTAAAAAAAAATCATACAGACAGGCTAAGACATACCCAAAAAACATCCAAAAAAAAAACGCTCAACCGATTCACACTTTCCGTTCATGCATAGTTAACCTCATACTTAACCCTTAAACGGGCGAGCAACTCGCTCCCCGGGGAAATACCGGAGTAACACACTCGTTCAATTTGCATGGCATATTCAAGTCTATATAATTGGCTGCATTTGATATTGAATATAGACCTTCGGAGTTCGACGGAGTTCATTTGGGATGGATACGTTGTCGGAGAACGAGGGTCTTGGGTTATTTGTTAGCGAGGGGGGATGGGTGACGTGTGCTGTGAAATTGTTTGCATTTCTTATGTGAAAGGTGTTGTTGCTTTCTTTTTCATTCTTCACAAAACAGCACCAAATCTCGGAAATATCTCAGGAAAGAAATAGGTCTTGGACCCTTCTTTGAATTTCAAATATAGTCACCTTTTATCCTCGTGGGGTTAGGCAGAGGCATAGTATACGACGCTTCACCTTACTTATAGTGTTTATCTTATCCCACGTAAAATATTTTGCTTAAAGGTTCGTGACACCAGGCATTAGTGGTTTGTAAACGATTAATGTACGAAGGCGACATTTATTATGGGCGGTCATGAATGGGTGACCAGACCACGTGACCAAATTAATGAAATTTATTTGCGAGCGTTTTCGTGCTTCGGAAGGCACGTTAAGCCATAGGTCCCGGTTGCCAATGACCAGCCAAGTTGATGGCCTTTATAGGCGGCAACATGGGCCTGTGCATATCAACACGGCAGCGGGAGATATGAGTCGACTCACCACCTAATTACATATAACCTATTACGTGGGACGAAATCTCAAATGTATGTTTGTTAAAGGTTTTGAGCCTATTGCCGTGTTAAAATCGACAAGCGTAAACAAAACCTTACAGACGTTAAATAACGAATTCTTATAATAGAGAGAATAGAAAAAAATATTTATCGAAACAAAAACGTAATAAAATATTTGTATTGTATGAGTGGGTACAGAATACATTCGGTTATCAAAAGCTCGTAAGGACAGCCCGGGGCTCGAATGAAATTGAATAAATTTATCCCTTTTTGATATAAAATTGCGGGCCAGGTGCCGCTTTGATCCGCTAAACATTGAACGGTTATAGGTTTATGTATGATTTTGTTTTTATATGATTTTCAGGTGCCTCGATATTTTTTTTTGATGGCTGACGTTATTAAAGCACTAGCTGAAACTCGCGGTTCTGCTAGTACTGAAGTGATAGGTACATTAAGTATACTAAACTATTTTCATACCTCCTTTTTTAACTGTAGTCCTTATTTTATCGCTTAAGGGTAGAATTTCCTAAAATAGTATTGCAATTTAGATTTATATATTTTTTAGATTACTAATAGCAATAAGGCGTTTCATTACTGTAAGTTTATAGCGCTAACCATTTATGAAATCGCTAAAATTTTCAAATATCAGGACAACGACATATAAAATAAAATAATGAACCTTTTATATCTACTATCAAAAATAACTTTACTTTATTTTCGTTGTTAATGATAATATTAATTAGCGAAATCCAACTGCGGTTACCCGATATTTCCTGAACACACGAAATTAATATGCAAATTGTGCAAATTGACAAAACTACCACTATTTAACCGCGGGAAAATATCCGTTTTATGTTTTAACCAAACGTCAATAATGGTTTTTGGCTTGAATTCATGAAAATTTAACAAAATAATAGCTTTTTGATTATTCACAAACAAAAATAAAATTTGGTTTCCATTACATTTTATTAAACGATTTTACGATCATTTGGAATTTGCTTTTTCTCTGTATACTATGCTTTTAGACACGGTATCGGTAGTATGAAATATTTACTTTTGTATGTCAAATATAGTAGTTAGTTTAGGTATGTACTTATGTCAATAATTGTTTATTTATTACATTTTAGGAAAGCTTAAAGCTAGTAACAAATAATAACACAAAAATAGTCCTATGGTGGAACCTTATATGTACATAAATTTCTTTGTACACTCGACTACAAAGAGATGTACTAGTTTAATCTACAAAACATTTTATCGTAGTACATTCAACTCGCAGGGATACAAATCATTTTGTAAGATTACTAGTACATCTCTTTATAGTTGACTGTACATCAACTATGTTATAAACATTGTACCAAAGATCATTATGTCTTTAAATGTGATCCAATGAGTAGCGAAGCATTCTTTGTGAAAGAGATAAAGATATTACTGAGGGTTGATATAGATTTCCCTGTTCCTATCACATCCCTATTCACCTATATATTATACTAGCTGATGCGCGCGGCTTCGCCCGCGTGAAATTTGGTTCCCGTTCCCGTTTCCCGTGGAAACATTTTTCCGGGATAAAAGGTAGCCTATGTGTTATTCCGGACTATACCCCTGTACCAAATTTCAGCCAGATCTATTCAACCGTTAGAGCGTGATTGAGTAACAAACATCCAAACATCCAAACATCTTCACAAACTTTCACATTTATAATATTAGTAGGATAGTATGTACCTCCTACAAAACAATAAAAACAATAACAAAAGACAAAATAACCCATATGTACTGCATTATAAAAATCGCATCACGAGTTCATACAGAATTAATAAACGAATCTCGAACCCGAATTAATTGTACATAAATTCCTCTTTGTTACAGGTAATTGCAATTGTTTTCTTCCCTACTCTCGAAGCACCCTTCGTAAGTATCTCAGCCCACTCTAATCTACACCTAGCGTAAAGTACGTGCAGTTACAATCACCATTACAATGCATAATATACCGAAAGCTACCCAATTACACACGGCCGTTCCGAGCGAACTGCGAGATGTAATTCCCTGTTTCCGACCTACATTAAAAATGTATGCCGTATCTATATACGCGAGATTACTTCTTAAGTATTGCATTATTTACTTGAGAGAATGGCCGAATTGTTCTTTTTTATCTACCTTTGATTCGTAAATCAAAGTTATGTGGAGGAAAGGAAAAGAAAATAAGTATTGTCGGTACCCTACCAATGTCAAAGACTTCTATATAAACTGAGGTAGACATGCCCGACGCACCGATTTTTGAAACCTATAAACTGCGCTAATTAGCAGCGTTGTTCGCACTGTTGTGAGTCAAAACTTCGAGAGTAGGTACTCGACTTGCAATTGGAGGCCATACGCCTTCTCTTTTACTCTTGTTCTATCCGTATATTGCTATTGTGTGTGGTGACAATTACGTAAATCCTACTTCCTACTAATATTATAAATGTGAAAGTTTGTGAAGATGTTTGGATGTTTAGATGTTTGGATGTTTGTTACTCAATCACGCTCTAACGACTGAATGGATCTGGCTGAAATTTGGTACAGGGATAGAGTATAGTCCGGAATAACACATAGGCTACTTTTTATCTCGGGAAAATGTTCCCACGGGAAGCGGGAACTTGGACCAATTTCACGCGGGCGAAGCCGCGCGCATCAGCTAGTAGTATTTATAAGTGAGTGTAGTCTTAGTAATGCGTGTGTTTGAGGATTGCTTTTGAAATCTCGCTTGTTAGAGTACGGCGCGTCTACCTCAGTTTATATAGAAGTCTTTGACCAATGTAGGGTTAATTTGATTGGTATATTGTGAGAAAAAAGTATAACATTTTGTTTGAATTTTTGTTACTTGAAATAAGTTTTTATGAGTTTTTTTTTTGTCCTGGCTTTTGGTATATTGGTTCGAATTACAGAATTATTAATAGATTTTCTCCTGTATAAGTGCCAGTCTCTTTCTGGCATCTGTGGTGCCGTAGATGGCATTAAGCTGCACTCTTAGTTCGTTGGATTTGTAAAACTACTCTCAAAGTGTGGGCACAAACTACACACATTCACTTCTGCCTACCTTTCTGAAATCTAAATAGCTTACTGGATTGCGCCCGCGTCATCACCGGGTGGAGTGCTGGCTCTCGTTCCAACATCCTATGGGGAAATCCATGGGATGTTGGATCCATTCTTAATCTATCCTTGTACCATTTTTCAGCCCTTTAGAGTGATAGAGCACATGATACTCGTACTCACATACTTTCGCATTTTATAATATTAAGTAAGATAAGATTTAAGAGAGTATCTTATAATAGAGATGACACCAGCGCAACTGCTTCCAGGAAACTAGTAAATATCCTATTAGTTAATCACATTCATAATATTTTTTATGAGCGATCATAAAATTTATGAGTTGGGTAAATTTATGATATTATTGAGTACTCGTTAGGTAAGCGATCGATGTTATTAACGGTGGCGCCATTTTTCAACAACACAATCTAATGTAAAAAAATAATTGCTTTTCGTTTGACTTGCTAAAGCTCAAGATTGGCTTGACCGATTTAATTTTTAAAGATTGTGGATTGACTAAATTAAATTTTTGAAAAAAGTCCAAAGACGGTTTAGTTGTGGAGAAAATATTATTATAAACTAGCTGATGCCCGCAGCTTCGCCCGCGTAAAATTTGTTCCCGCGGGAAGTTATTCCCGGGATAAAAGGTAGCCAATGTGTTATTCCAGACTATAATGTATCTCTGTACCATATTTCAGCCCGATCCGTTCAGCGGTTTGAGCGTGAAAGAGTAACAAACATCCACACTCACAAACTTTCGCATTTATAATATTAAGTAAGAAGAAGTAAGATTTTAAGGCCTATGTTCAACAAAGTAAAGTACCAAGTACCTACTTGACTGTGGACATTTGGGCTTTTGGGCTTTTGGACTTTTGGACTTTTGGACTTTTGGACTTTTGTACTTTTGGACTTCTGGACTTTTGGAACTTTTGAGACTTGGACCTTTGGACTTTTGAACTTTTGGACTTTTGGACTTTTGGACCTTTGGACTTTTGGGACTTTTGGGACTTTTGGGACTTTTGAGACTTTTGGGACCTTAGGGACCTTAGGGACCTTAGGGACCTTAGGGACCTTTGTGACCTTTGGGACTTTTGGGACTTTTAGACTTTTGGAACTTTTGGGACCTTTGGGATTTTTGGGACCTCCGGGACCTTTGGGACTTTTGGGACTTTTGGGACTCTTGGAACTTTTGGGACTTTTGGACTTGCCAAAAAAAAGCATGATCAAAAGTCCAAAAGTCCAAAGTCCAAAAGTCCAAAAGGCCAAAAGTATTAAAGTCCAAAACTTTTGGACTTGCCAACAAAAAGCAGGATCAAAAGTCCAAAAGCCCAAAAGGTCAAAAGTCCAAAAGTACAAAAGTCCAAAAGTCCAAAAGTCCAAAAGTCCAAAAGTCCCAAAGGCCAAAAGTCCAAAAGGCCAAAATTCCACTCCACTCCACCTAACCTCACCCCACCCCACCTCACACCAATTCACCTCACCACACCCCACTTAACCTCACCCCACCCTACACACCTCAGCCCACCCCACTTCACCCTACTTCACTTCATATACATAGGTACACGTTATGCAAACGCTCACGTGTACACGTTGGTATATGAAGTGCGAGATACACGAACGTGGCCGAGCGTGGCCGAAGGTAGCCGAGAGTGTGATTTATTTTCGTGACACAATTTCTGGATTCGGTCTCCACGCAAGGCCTGCGATAGAAGCTATGCAATAGCTTAAAATTCTAACACGCCGGTGTTTGTATGTAAATTGTTTATACTGAGGAAAATTCTATACTGAGGAATAGCTTTAACCATTAAGCTCTATTTTGATTAAGCAAACAGGGCAGATTCACACGCTACTTGATGAGTATGATTATTAAATACCTCTAATTTCATAGACCTTGTGTGACGTAAACAAAGTTGCGAGGGTCAGCTAGTCAAAAGATAAAACAATAGGTTTCTTCTTATCTACTTAAAAACTATTTTTACAAATTTTATGGTAGGTAATAATAGACATTCTTTGAAATGTGCATTTATGGTATTGTTGTGACTTCTTTGACACGTTTAAAGTACATAGGTCAACAACAATTTTCTTTTTCCATGCAAATTTTTCTTACCTGTCCTCCAGAATGTGTTTATAAATCAGTTAGAAGGAACTCATAGAAAACTTTTATTGGCGGTAGATACTCATGAAGTTGACCGGGTCCGCTAGTAAAACAATTAACCGTTCTTGACACGTGTCTTCGCGTCTCATTGCAATTCGTAAAGCATGGCATTGCGTAGCTTTATCTGCATAATGCACGTATTTCATGCACATGCATCAACCTTAAAACTAAAAGAAGTTGCGAAAATTACTCTTCAGTCTGTAAACGTTATAGTATCTGCTTTTGCTCGTCTCTTTCACTTCTCTAAGTTTCCTTCTTTGTCTGTCTACCCAGAGCCTGTGCATTTTTAAGCTATCGCGGGGTTTTAACACTCAAATAAACATGACATTTGATCGGCCTATCGGGACTTTGCGTAAAATGCTATCAATTACTTGCGGCGATTATTCGGACGCGTTGTCTTATCGCTAGACTACTTAGTTGCTTTTACAGCCCCACTGAATTTGGACGCCAAATATTGTAAAATAGCCCTAAGAATTTTTTGGTTCAAATGTACAATACAAGTACAGGTAATAATTATTCCACAGAGTGCAAACAATACAGACCTATGACCGAAAAGACAACAGGATGTTACCGCCACGTAACGATGTAATTGTGCGGTACTGCCACTGCGTATCAACATTCAACATAATATTATTGTTACGATGGTATCGCTTACCTAGATACTGTTAGTTTGTCGCTATGTTAATATATTATATACAGCTAGCCACCTGTAGCTGGTGACTGCAAATTATTCGATTAAAGTTTGATGAGCTTTTTGTGAAAAAAATAAAAAATTGTTATGTGACTAAAACTGACCGAATCTCTCGGCTGATTAGCGTCCTTAGCAACCGTGATATGCATAAAAAACATAACATAATGTTCTTATACGACAGGACATACTAAGAGCTATAGGGATGAGGTATAGGGATGATGTTGGAAACAAACACAGGTGTGGTTTGAAACTTTCGTAACTTTTGCTCGGTAAAGTGTTATTTGCACTTACATGATAAACTCATTTAAAATACTCGTAACGCCATCTAGTGATGACTAGCTAAAAACTTTTAACCGCGCCATCTAGCGAGCCTGTTAAAAGGTGTTTTAGCGCCACCTTTGCGCACGTAACCAAATGTTCCGCTATTGCTCACTAGGTGGCACTACATAATTATTTAATAAATTATGTATTGTTTTCCTTTAATTTCCTAATTATGCATTTATTTGAGTGTACTAACACTAATATGTAAATAACTTAAGTAGATAATGTATTTATATTCCCTTGTAAGCAGTGCTTGATATCTTGTACTATGTATTCAAGATACCAAGCACGATGTTTAAAAAATAATTTAGTTACCTTTTTATTAGTTTTGATATATTGAACAATTAGGACTATTTTAAAGCATGTATTATGAACAAAATAAATGACAAAAAGAGAGCTCCGCCATGACAGTGTTGTACACTGCCGTGACCAGGATTCGAACCTGGGTTACTACGGCCACAACGTAGGGTCCTAACCACTAGACGATCACGGCTATCGGAGCGGTGTAAAAGTTGCTCAAATTAACGCTCCCTATGTTCAGTGTTATGATATGACCAACTTTTAAAAAAATGGTATCAGAGTGTTTCAGAATTATTTATTTTAAAGTCAGTATTAGTTGCAAACATGTTGCCTCTAATCGCTTTCGTCAGTTTTTTGTGTATTCTTCAGCAGGGGAAGTCACGCCTTTATGCTCGAAGGGGTAGGCAGAGCCATATTACACCATCAGTTTTGTCCTATGTAATAAGTGGTGTCCTATTGCTGTGACATGTTGAAAATGGGCGCCTGTCAACTTCTCAAATTTGAGTAGGTATCCTCTATATAAAATGTGAAAGTTTGTGAAGATGTTTGTTCCATCACGCTCAACGGAAATTTTGTACAGAGATAGATTATACTTTAGAATAACACCGCTATTATCAGCAATACCTGTATCTCAGGCATATGTTCCCATGAGAAGTGGGAAGTGGGAACGGGAACCGAAACCAACGCGGGTGAAGTCGCGGGCATCATCTAGTTTTTATTTATGTAATACTAACGAACATCACGCAGTTTCACCCGCGTAGCTCCCGTTCCCATGGGAATATGGTAATAAAATATAGCCTATGTTACTCAGGGTGAATGTAGCTTTACAATAGTAAAAGAATTCTTGAAATCGGCTCAGTAGTTTTTGAGTTTGTTCAGTACAAACATACATACACACAAAAATACAAATATTTCCTCTTTATAACATTAGTGTAAAAGATAGTATTATGTTATCTGTGGTATGGATATAGATACTGTATCTACCTACTTATCATGTCCGAAAAATCCTCTTTCGCTCCCTATAATCGACAAACAAGATATTTTTCAATGCACCCCTTGTCGAGCATAAATCACAATTCGATATTTCAAACCAGACGCAAGCTAAGACATATTTTTTGCGCGTTGCTTGTAAAAGCGCACAATACGCGCGTATTCATTGAACTAACCCTTGTCGCACGCAAATTGGGTGAGCCAACTAGAGGGATTATGAGATACTTGTCTGGTTCGTGAACTGGATCACGGTGTAACTGGACATGCCTTTTCTTTCGATATTACTTGCGCTGAATTTTCGTCGTTATACAAGTTCGACACAAGTAATATTGAAAGCGCTTAAATAAAAAATATCATTGTTGGACATTCTCACACAACATCATCTAGCCCAAACTAAGCTACAAGCTTAGGATCTAGACAACTGATAAACATACTTAGAAATTTCTAAAAACACCCAACCTCCGAAACAGACATTTGTGATTTACACAAATATTTGGATCGACCCGGGAATCGAACCCAGGACCTCCAGCGCCGCAGGCGGTATCACCACCGACTATAAATATAAAGAATAAACGAGGGTGTCGGTAGAAAAGAATTACACACACACGCTTTAGTAGTAGTTTTGTTGGTCCCAATAATAGGCATAGGTAAGTACTTATTGATAGGACCAGTTCACTATTATACAGGAGAAAATCTAAAACCATTCTGTACTCTGAACCGAAATTCCGACATCCAGGACAGATATTAATATCCTCAAATACTATCTGTGTATTCCGGGCAGCAAATATCGGAATAGCAAAATGTATATCTGGCTAGAATGTATGTATAGGTACCTATATATTTTGAGAATGAGGCAGTTAAAACAGAAACAGCCTCTGGTATTGGTCTTAGGGTATTATCATTATCACGGGAGAAATTTTAAAGACATTAACAAACTTCCTCTCTTTTATGATATTACGGCATCGACGCGTCAATTTTTTTACCTCTTCATAATTTTGTTTAGAAACTACTTTTTATTAGACGGAGTTATTCCCTTCATTGAGATATTTGATAGAAGAACTACCAATAAAGCAATCCAAAAATAATTGAAACTATACTCCAATTTGAATTGCATTGTTTTCCTAAAACAGTTTCGCTCAAACAAAGAACATAAAAACAATAATAAGAGACAAAAGAAAAAGCATTTGTGTACATTTATATAAAAATGTTACTTTATTGGTAAGATTCAGTAAAACGCAAAGATAAAACTTACTAAACTAATAGCAATATTTTCGCAAAGTTTGCGCAATATTCTTTGCAAGTACGTAACAGTAAGTAGCTCGGGGATTTTATTTCGCATAAAATTTACATTCAGTAACAAATAATGCTACAATGCAGTTTTATGGAAATTTTCTTCGGTACACCATCTTGATACGTTTTTGATGTACAAAATAATAATTTTCTTTGTTTTGTTGCATTAAACATCTGCTCGAGACAATGTACACATAAATGTAAAGGTTATTCCAGTTATTCTGTGATTGGTTGATATTAAGGAAAATTTCATTTTGAACTATATGTGTAACATAATATATACAGTATACTGTATCTTGTTAAAAAGAGAGTGAGTATGCAAAATTTCTTCAAAATGCGAACCACTAATACTCAATCCTGAACTCTAATCCAAAGCCTTTCTCCGAGGTTTCGAAATCCAACTCCGGGTGTTAAAAATATTATTTTAATGCGCATAGTAATGTTTGTTGCGGAGTTTGAGTGCTTTGTTTAAGAAACAAAAATATAATAATACAATTTACATACATAATATCAGTTGTATAGGTACATCACATAACAAAATATGTATGTGTGAAGTGTGAGAATGTCCCAAACTATCTATAAATGCATAACGAAATTTTGCAAAAAAAAACGTCAGTTACCTCATTCCACCAGTGCTCAACCATCTCAAGCAGTTATTCATGGTCATGTACCAAGTCTTATTTATACACAATCCTCTAATAAAATATATCATTCTAAATGCGGCATCATTATCATTGGTCAGATCAGGTTTAGCGAATGTGTCGTCTCTTGTAGGTAACAACTTAACAAGAATGTGCCCGTAACGAGACGGGGAACATAATAATAACACTGGTTTGGTTTGTTCCTTATTTTTGAGGAAGATTGCGAAAAGATTTTTAAAATGAATCGTAATTTTGTGATCTGAATTTATTTCAAAATGTTCTATAGTTTCTTGAACATCCTCACTCATGATCATTGCTAGTTTGCGGTTTATCACGAGCTTGATGTAAAATAACTGTTGATTAATAAATCAAACTCGAAAATTTTAAAATGAAAATAATTATTAGATTCTTGTTGAGGGGTAATAATTATGAGAATTCCTATAAACCAAAGACCTTTAGGTTCAATGCCCCACGACCGGTGGTGTTGTGGTCCCAGGTTGACTAAAACTTTAAAAAAGAATGGACGTGGTATGGACTCTATAATCTATGCTTCTATGATAATGATATAAAGAGGAAAGTTTTCATTTTTGTTTGTTTGCATCGAATAGACTCCGAAACTACTGAACTGTTTTAAAAAATTGTTTCACTGCTGGGAAGCTACACTATCCCCAAATGACATAGGATATATTTTATTCCCGTATTCCCACGGGAACCGAGCTACGCGGGTGAAAGCGCGCAATGTCTGCTAGTCTTTAATAACTTTGGTCAACCTGATTGATTTGAACAGTTCTGGTATAGTTTCAATAAAAAAAATTGCTTGTAGTATTTACAACATTTCACCTTGTCCATGCCACGTCAACAGCCTACGCAATAGGAAGGACTGCTATTGTTACATTATTCGTCACAAAAAAACAGACAAAGACAATCCCGGGTTCTTTAAGAGGAGCGTGAAGAGGCACATCACAGGGCCACTAACTTGAGGACCACTGTCAGAAGTGGCCCGCAATCGCTAGATGAGCCACGGCTTTCCATCAGGCTGGTGGCGACGTCAATTTGGCGAGCTAAATATATAAAAAAAAAGTATAAATAGTAATATGTAGTTGCACGCACACTTTTGTGAGCCAATCCTGGGGCATCCTTCCGAGGGCTTACCATGGGCTTCTGAGCTTAGGCAGTGGTAGGTCAAGTGTGGTTTTAGTCGGTAAGAGTTCGGTATGGCATCCATGAGAGATTTCCACAAAATGTGTCAACTTTTCAGTGGATTTGAATAGAACGTTTTGATTAGCGTCTATTCTAATCGTCGTAAAGTCGGCCTTTTTTCTTTTTTTTTTACGTGAGGGAAAATCCTGCCGAACTCCTACCGACTAAAAAATCTCACGTCACGCCCAATAGCCTGTGGTTGGGAGCCCCGGTCGGCCTAGAAAAGTTCGTTGTGTGCGCGCGCCTATTTGTTATCACAGTCATGATCTGTATTTGCGTACCTCAGTGGCGCAGTAGTCGTGTATTCGACTACCGTTTTTGAGGTCTCGGCTTCGATATTAAGTCGCAACAAATATTCGTCTCGATAAACAGATCTTCACACGATTTTCAGTCATAGATGCAAGGGTTGAAGAGGTCTATACGGGTAAATAAACTCGCGGGCGAACGCTAGTATAAGGTAACTCATTATTCGTAGGGTAACTCACACAAACACACACATCTTTCCGTACGTACACAAATAGAAACACTATTTACTCTACGGATTACTTAAACCAAAAGCGCTTGTAAATATTCTAATTTTTAAACGAACTTCTAATCTATTGAGATTGGATTACAATGAGGATTACAATAAAAAAGGATCATTCCCATTGTTTAGAACTGCCGCCGGCTCTTTGGATAGTAACTGACGCGGAAGGAATCTTTACACGACTTTTTTTGCGATGGGTAACGTGGACGTAGACGTAGAATGTGATACAGGTATGATATTTAAATAACATGGGTATTGGGTACCCACTTTGTTTGAGCAAATATTTTGTGACATGAACATTCATACCAAGTAAATGTCACATACCTACTATTGAATAATTCCTGTCTTATTTGTAGGAATTGCCTCAAATGAAACTCGAGTCAAATAGTCTTCCAACTTAGTTTCCTTTTTTCATATATACACCGTCTGTTGACCTTCCCTTGAAGTATCTGTGGTTTTAAGAGCGCTCCAAGAACATTCCAATTTTTTATTGAACAGCAAAACAACATATATTTTGGGTTTAGCTTAGTTGGAGTTACAATTTTGTCCACTGTTTGATAGTAGCAGTTTCTTCGGGATCGAATTCGAAAGGAAAAGAAAGTGGAAAAGCTTATCACAAACACTCGACTTGGTAGAACACTGCAAAGGCGACGAGGGGTCTCTTTTCCACCACTGCTCAATTTTTTTGATGACCACAGTGCCTATATGCACTGCTACTTTCGTATTTGAGAAAAATTGCAATCAGTTCAACAGAGTAGTATCTAAAAAAATATTCTACTTAATTTTATTTACAACATTCTCGTTTTATGTAGGTGCCAGACTATTTAGTCTACGCTGTCACGATGTTCTCTTTATTATAAAATATTATGTCCCTATTACCACTTTAGCTTTTACTCGTAAAAATATCTAAACATCTAGATGTTGTACTGGAATGCATTAACTCAAATGTATTGATTAAAAGTGTTACGAATCTGTTCAAAATAAATTTATAGACTATCTCTTCCTGTGCAAGCTCATTACATGTTTTTTAAAAATAATTTGACTCATCGAGAAGTTTTGGCGACATCCCAAGCAAAGCAAGGGCCATTATCAGTGCTGCAATAAAGGTCATTAACATTGGCCCTTAGATAGACGGCTTGCTAATTTGCGTCTTCGCGCTTCATTTGAAGAACAGTTGTGAGGGGCAGGTTATAAGCGCGATCAACCAATCAATCAATCTGTATCAGTTAACAAAAAAAAAATGTGTTTGTATCTGCGATGTATTTACATGTGTGCGTGCGCACCTTCACACATATTTATGGTTCCTCTGTTGTACGGGCAGTCCGGAATAAATAGCTGTGCTAGTAATACGTTGTGTCATTTCTAGATACCTCAGTATCAGTCCACATACGCAGGATTGTCCCAATTGTCATTAAAGGTCGTTTGACCTTACAATACCACGCTGCTGGCTAGATTACGGTACAGATAGTCGAGAAATGTTCAACTAGTGGTTTGTGTCTGAGACGGGGTCCAAGTTCTACCGCCCGTGGTTACAGGCAGCCACAATATACAGTGTATGAAACGCGATAGTTTAAATTCAATAATTGAAAATAAACCAAAGGTGATAGATTCCGAACTAGGGAAACACCACTCTATATCGTTACAAAACTTTACAATAATATGCTATTTTTCTTCACTCGATGAAGCTATTGAATACCGCAAGCCCCTGCATTATATCAAGAATTTATTGGATCGCAGCTCGATCAATATCATACGAATCAAAATAAAGAAAATTAAGGGAATTTCACTTTTAGTGCAACGGTCATAAAGCACACAATATAAGTGAATGCTTAGTTTGTCTAAGCAGACGACGTATTAAGTCTTGAAAACTAGGGCGTTTGTTCAAACAATATTTTCAAAAACAAGGGATGACAGCTCTTTGATGAGATGACAGATTCCCTCAATAGAATTTTGATATAATAAAGTGACAGGGAACAAAATTCTGCGTTTTGGTTTGTTTATTGCAGAAATATAAATAATGTAACCAATATTTTATAAGGTTACGAGGAAAGTACAATATTTGTTGATGTGGGAAACTGCATCAGCTGCCTTTCGAAGTACGCCAGTATAATAATTTATTTTTAAATAGAAACTTACACTAATCTTGAATGTTTGTTGACGTTATAATACATGAAAGTGGGACTATCGTTGGTACAACACTAGATTGCAGTGCCTAAAAGACTGACAACAATGAAAATCTTCTATATCAAACAAAAATTATATCTGATTCTGAATTAGAGAATTTTCGTCTAATTTTGAAGTCACGGAACTTCTCAGCTATGGTTA
Organism: Miltochrista miniata; assembly: GCA_933228765.1. Classification (NCBI taxonomy): domain Eukaryota; kingdom Metazoa; phylum Arthropoda; class Insecta; order Lepidoptera; family Erebidae; genus Miltochrista; species Miltochrista miniata. The sequence continues at coordinate 34,854,742 of OW121758.1, read as the reverse complement.
ACTTTAACAGAAAATTGTGATGACCAGAGGCCAAACCAGTCAGATTCCGCCGTCCTTCTTAAGGTTGCAAACAAAGATTTTTCTACCATCTAACCCAGCCGGCAGCATACAAAATAAAAATCGAAGCTTTGTGTGTGACCAGAGCAGGAATAACCTTCTGATGCCCTACATCTACAAGGGCCAAAGGAAAAGTAGGGTTTCCTACACCAAATAACAGGTGGCTTCAAGTCCATTATCATGCACTCACACCTATGATAATAATGCTACCCTACGTACCGGGACGAATTTCTTTTCTGCCCTGATTGAAATCATATGCGTGTGAAAGCCCATCGCGTTCATTCAAATCACATCAACCTATTTTCTGACATGACCTGTCACGTTGCAATTTCTGACATTGTCATGACAAGCAGCCATGACAAGAAAGGGTTCGACCTTTCTAACCCTCGGGTCAACAATAATATTTCATAAGTTAACATACACTTTGTTAGTTAGTTACTCTAGATCTTTTGTTGTGATGTTATCTTGTAGATCTAACGGGTCGGGTTGTAATATTAATGGGATTGTTGATAATCATATTGCTAAATATTAAATTATTGTTGTAAGGCATTGTGAGGTCACTTACTATGAAAGGGTTAATGTCATTTTAATATGTCTTAAGAATATTAAGATTGATGGACAGGGTTAAACAGCTTTGGAGGTTATATATTGTGATGTACACTGTGCTTATCGCATGGTAGGGCTCATACTCATACTCGTATAATCATACTCGTTTTGACATCGTGAAGTGGTACCAAATAAATTCCAGTATTCGTACGAGATTGAGGAGCATTGACCTATCAGAAGACACCGTAACAATAAATCAGTTAACTGCGCTACTACGATGCGTAGAGTCATGAACCTTAGTGTAAAGACCCAAAGGTGCGATTTTTGTGGCAGTGCTGAAAGGATTTTGATATGATATAATGCCTAATGGAATGAACACTGAAACCATAGTATCAAATTTAAAAAAAAATGGAATATCAAAACACGAATTTATCAGCGAACGTTATACAAAATACATTGGTACACAATTGAATTGAGAATCCTCCATTTTGAAGTCTCTTAAACATTGTTACACAAATTCTGTATATTAAAAACTCCGTTTTACGAGGTATTATTAACGTAACAAAATTTTCTCACGTGCCAAACAGAAGCGTTATTTCTGAAACCAAACCGGTATTGCAACACGGAAGCTTAGTCCCACCAGCCACATCTACAGTTTGAAGGAAACACGGCTCTGTCCTGCGAGTATTTGTCGGCGGTGCTTTGTCAATTGTTTGCAGTCCGTTGCATCGGTGCACTGTTTTGTTGTTGACGTCAAAAATGACGTGATGTGTATGATTGTGATCCCAGCTGTCAGCTCGATGAGGTTACTTTTTTCTAAGATTATTTTGGTATCCTTATTCTTAGATTGTTACAACCGGGCTATGAGTACGTAGGAAGTAATTCAATGTGGATTTTGAGTTAATGCTTTATTTACTTGGCAAAATGCAGAATATGTAAATGTCCATCTTTTTGTAAAGTATTCTAGTAAGTAAACGAAATTCACCCCATTTCCTCCCTTGTCAAAAAGACATGAATATGTGTACTAATAATGTACTAAATGATCCGTAACCATATCGTTAGTAACAAGAAATTATTCAGTTACCATAGTTCACCATACATTGCTTAAGATTTATGTGGTAAAAATAATTTTAATGGATTTTACGGGTCGTAAATTTGTTTAACGCCTTTGATAGCTGCGTCTAATGTCATTGATATAGAAAAGTTCTATTGTAGAAGTATGCGCGCGCATGCCGTGAGGACATTGTTCGAGATACAACATTTTGATTTATTACCTTTTTTGTCTTCTTAGAAATTGTTTAACGTTGATTATTATAAATTTAAATCGAGTTACATATTTTACGATGTGCTTCAACCCGATTTTGTGTCAAGATAAGAATGATATGTGAATTATGAATGTCGTGAGCAACGTTGCTATAGGGCCCCAATTTTCAGGGAATTTATATGAAAATAAATCATGTTTTCATATAAAATCATATGAAAAATCTAAATCATTATAATGCCAAAAAATAAATAATTAAAAGTTATTTCGCGCGAGCGATCATAATACTTGAATTACACAGTTCCTGAAGCTCTAAAAACTTTAGAAGAATCTCGTCACCGCGAAACAATTTGAGATGGTAGTTTCAATTTTTTTTTGAAAATTGCTGCACTTTACAAAACTATTTCTAAGTGTTAGCTACTGAACACTTGCTGTCTTAGCTTCACTTGGTTAGCTTTGATACTAGATAAAAAACCGGCCAAGTGCGAGTTGGACTCGCCCATGAAGGGTTTCGTAGCAGCAAGTAAGATAATATAAAAGTTCTTATAGTTCGTTGTAACTTTGACTGATGTTTTAACACGTTCGCAGTGGTAGTGATTTCACTAACCGGAAATTGCGGTTTACGACGTATTAAAAAAAAACTACCAGCTCTATCTCGTTCAAACTAATTTTCGTTGGTAGTTTTTGTGGCAATGTACATCATATATTTTTTTTAGATTTATCATTCTCTTAGTTTAGAAGTTAGAGGGGGGGGGGGGGGGGACACATTTTTCCACTTTGGAAGTGTCTCTACGAAACCCTAAAAATGAACACTACAATGAATTTTCAATGTTACATTGTTTTCTGCAATGTTGGAATTACTTTAGATATTTGAATAATAAAGTGATTCCTATACCAAATACTAATTTATTATTCATGTTTGTAAGTCAACAAAACCTAGCATATTTATTTTTGCCCAAGGTTGTTCAAAGATAAATTTGTAATCAACCTACGTAGCCTCACAACTTGTTTTAGGCAAACACGTCTTCTACGGTGAGGTAGGAAATATTTTACATGTAGATACAAACTGTTTCACCCTCCACGAAAAGTCTTCAAAAATTAATAATCTTCTCACAAACCCTCACATGTTCCGCCTTTTTCTCTTGGGTGTCACCCCTTGCTACTACTGTCCAATCGCAACGTCTTAAAATTGCAATTTATTTTGCACCCTTCTTGAATTACTTACGTTAAAATATCAAGGGCTGTCCCTTTCTTTTTCTTTATGCATCGTCCGAGCTCTATCCCAAAGCGAATTGAATTTTTATTTTTTGCCAATTCCTGCGAATTTTGTGGGATTTCATTTCGTTAAGCGGTTACGTTTTAATATTTAGAGTATCGTTTTTGTGGGAATAAAGATGTTAGTTTTTTTAAGGATAACAAATCCATTTGATTTGGTTTTCGATGACTTACAGCTTACAATAGACGTATTTTGATATCTTGTATCGACCGTGGACAAGTTTGTCACTGATGAGATTATGGTTTGTGTCGCTTTTACAACTACCCACGGCTATTGGTAATCCAATTTGATTGTATGGGTAAATGGCTTCGGCTTATTACTGGGAATCGTGTTTACTTTTACACCTTCAAGAAACACGAAACGTCAACAATCTTGTATGATCGTCAGTAAAATTTCCAATACTTGATTTCTAAATTTGAGCATATTTTAAGATTATTTTGTACATATTTTATTTTATTTTAAGTCCACAATGGAGACCTGATTGGCCGGCAAGGTTAACTTATTATTCTCAATTCGACATATGTGATGCTTTTCCAGATTCGTTTAAAGAGATTGGTGATCTCTCAATTTGATAACAGAGCTCTTTAAATACAAATACATAATTTGAGACATGAAAGAGAAAATAGACCTAATTGACGAGACATGATGTCATGTTCTGGCTTGTCATGACTTCCATAAAGAAGCATAAGTAATGCCTGTAATTCGCAAGGGTATTCAACTCGACTATTATATATTAATGTGTATGTACGTATCTTGTCAAGCAGTATTCAGTGATTGTTGGTTGCGCGCAAATCAGCTAATGCTGCTGCCTGTCGAATTCAATTAGCTAAAGTTTGTTCTTTGAAAAATACCAGCTAAATTATACCCAATCAAATATAGACCATATTTGTAAGGAGTACGATTTTATTTGTAATAATCACCCCCTGATAGTTATTTTGAAAATATATTTCATGTACAGAATTGACCTCTCTACAGATTTATTATAAGTATAGATGTCGTACCACATTTTAGAAGTTACACAGGTACTTATGCAAATATATTATTTTTAATATTATATTTAGAAGGGTGTCCTGAGTCTATATTTTGGCGTGTGAGTCTTCAAGATTAGTCTTTGTAAGGATTAGTTTTCTAAATACATTTTAATTGGGGTCCTATTGTAGTCGCCCTAATGTCAAGTTCAAGTTTGACGTTTCGTTTGTCAAAATGAGTGATGGGAAAAACTGTCATTTGCGGTTACTTTGGGAGTTAATCCTTTACGGTTATTGGTTTTGTCCTTTAAAGCTTTGTGTTTAAGCCGCAGATTGTCAATACTGTTATGGCTAATGATCGGATTACTTAATAATTCTTGGCGTTTAATGTAAGTCCTTTTGTTATTACTTCATGATAGTAAATAATTACGGGTTTCCATGTTCCTATTCTATCTTTCTCTTTTTTTTAAGATTCAAAGGTAAATCCTTTTGAACGCAATCAATTCTTATTTCTTGGGAACTCGGGAGGCGCTGTAATTTTGATTGCCACCCTACATTAATCCATGGGGTACTATTAGTTCAGTTTTGGGTTTAATAGGAGCATTCTTGTTTATTTATAGCATATAGCAATATTCTTGTTTGTTTATATTGTATACATACATACATACATACATATGGTCACGCCTTTATCCCCGAAGGGGTAGGCGGAGGCATATTATATGCTCACATTTCACCTTTGTATAATTTGTCCCACGTAATAGGTGGTGAGCCGTATTGCCGTGTTTAAATGGACAGGCGCAGGTTGTGACTGCCTGCTGTTGAAATAAAGCCTTCAACTTAGCTTAACGACTGCCATTTTACTGGCAACCGGGACCAACGGCTTAACGTGCTTTCGAAGCACGGAAACGATCAAATAAATGTCACAAAGTGATCTCATGGATGGTCACCCATCCATGGACCGGCCATAGTGAAAGTTGCTTACTGCAGTGATCGTTTACAGAACACTGAGTCCGCGGGGCCACGAGCGCTTCAGTAGTAGTATATTATTATTGTATACAAGGTAAATAAATCAGTGCATAAATTAAGTTCAGGAAGCAGTTAGATCTCATTGCATGTAATGTAGGTTTTCGCAGGCTGTACGGGACCCGAACCTGGGGATTACGTAATCTCCGCCCCAGGAGGCTGAACCAGCAGCCTGTGTAAAGTCCCTGGTGCTGTGGTCGTGCCGGAGGAGGATACCGGAGTGGACGCGGCTACTGCATTGGGGGGGGGACCGGGGGCCCTTCAGTACGCCGTGCCAATCTACCGCACTACCTGTGCCTGCCTTTGGTGAATTGGAGCCTCGCTTAGTCTCTTGCGTCACCGACACACAGGCACCCCCTACCTTCTTTTTATCCCCTTTCAACAACAATCATGGCAAAAGGTCACAAAAGAAAAAAGGTTTCCACAGCGGCTTCGTCGTCGTCCACACTAAATGTGGACTTCTGCAACATCAGAGGAATGCACTCAAACATCAACGAGATCCACCGCCACCTGGAATCTGCGAGGCCGAACTTATTTTTCCTGACGGAGACTAAGATATCTTACCCGAACGATACATCTTACTTGATGTACCCTGGCTATAAGCTGGAGGCTAATTTCAGGCGTCAAGCTGGGGTATGCATGTTCTTGCGGGAGGATATCTGCTGTCGCCGTCTCAGTGACCTGGAAGACAGGGACCTGTCTACATAATGGGCGCGCGTGGATCATGGGGGCCACACTCGGATCTACGCGTGCATTTACAGGTCCCATAGCGGTGATACGGAGACAGTTCGCCTTTTTGACCACCTGCAACAATCGACCGACAAGGCTATTGAGCGGTATCCCTCCGCGGAGATAGTGATTTTGGGGGACTTTAATGGTCACCATATTAACTGGTTGGGTTCCGTGCACACTAACTTTGCGGGGAAAGCTACTCACGACTTTGCCCTGACCTACGGTTTCTCCCAACTGGTAAAATCTCATACGAGAATACCCGATAGGGAGAACGAGCAGAGTGCATTGCTGGACCTTCTGCTGACTACGCGGCCTGACGGATACACCACAACAGTGGATGCGCCACTTGGTTCATCGGACCACTGCCTCGTTCGGTCGCGAGTGCCTCTCGCAAGGCCTGAACCACCTCGGCCCAAGGAGTGGCGACATGTGTGGCACTACAAGTCAGCAGACTGGGATGGACTTCGAGAGTTCTTTGCGTCGTACCCGTGGAGGCGGCTTTGCTTCACTTCAGATGATTTGAACTCCTGCGCTGCAGCAGTAGCTGAGGGGATCTTGGCGGGCATGGAATGTGATATTCCTAACCGCTGGATCCCGGCAGGAGCTAGGAAACGACCGTGGTTTAATCGGCTTTGTAGAGAAACTAGGATGTTGAAAGAAACTGCCTACAGAGCTTGGACCACGGCTCGCGCTAACTCAGATCCTAGCATCTCTGAAGTGAAACGCAAACTCAATGCCGCCTCGAGGGCCAGTAAAAGAGCGGTTGCCAGGGCTAAGTTTGATTTCGTCGGCAGAATTGGTCAGCGACTAGCCGGCTACCCTTCTGGAAGTCGTGAATTCTGGTCGCTCGCCAAAGCTGCCGAGGGAAACTTTTGTCGGTCGGGATTACCACCTCTACATAGACTGGATGGTAGTCTGGCCCAGAGTGCCAAGGAGAAGGCCGACCTTTTGGGTTCTCTCTTTGCCTCCAACTCGACCATGAACGATGGAGGTGCGCTTCCGCCTGGTATCCCTTGGTGTGGCACTTCCATGCCAGAAATTAAATTCAAGTAACGGGACGTCAGGCGGGAGCTTCAATCCCTAGATATTCATAAGTCGAGTGGGCCGGACGGCATTCCCGCGGTGGTACTTAAGCGGTGTGGTCCGGAGTTGTGTCCGGTACTTACACGTCTTTTCACGCTTTCATACTCCATGAAGCAAGTCCCGGCGTCGTGGAAGATCGCGCACGTGCATCCTGTGCCCAAGAAGGGTCGACCGACCCGGCCAATTATAGGCCTATAGCCGTCACCTCCCTTTTATCTAAGGTGATGGAGCGTGTAATTAATACACAGCTCCTGAGGTACCTTGAGGAACATGACCTGCTCAGTGACCGGCAGTACGGTTTCCATCACGGTCGCTGGACGGGCGATCTTCTTGTGTACCTCACACACCGCCGGGCGGCGGCTATCGAGAGTAAGGGTGAGGCTCTAGCAGTGAGCCTCGACATCTCGAAAGCCTTTGACCGAGTCTGGCACCGTGGTCTTCTTACGAAATTGCCCTCCTATGGACTGCCCGAGAGTTTATGCGGATGGGTGTCCAGCTTTCTGGCCGGTAGAAGCATCAGGGCCGTCGTTGACGGTAGCTGTTCTGACTGCATGGCCATAAACGCTGGAGTACCACAAGGCTCAGTGTTGTCCCCTACTTTGTTTCTGCTGCATATCAATGACATGTTGTCTATTGACGGCATTCATTGTTATGCGGACGACAGTACGGGCGACACTTATTACACGGGCCGTCCCGGTATCTCTCGGGATGCAGTGGAAGAAAGTCGTGAACAACTTGTGTCTGAAGTCGAGGCTACTCTCACTAGAGTGTCCGATTGGGGTCGACAAAATCTTGTCCAATTCAACCCTACCAAGACACAAGTTTGTGTTTTCACCGCAAAAAAGACCCCATTCACTGTGGCGCCACAATTTCAGGGCACATCTCTCACCATCTCTGAAAGTATAGGGATCCTTGGTGTTGACTTGGAGGGCAAGGCCAAGCTGGCGTCCAAGAAGCTCGGAGTGCTCAGAAGGGCGCGGCGGTACTTTACTGCGGCGCAAGCACTGCTTCTCTATAAGTCGCAAGTGCGTCCGCATATGGAGTACTGCTGTCACCTCTGGGCGGGGGCACCCGAATACCAGCTTCGTCCATTTGACTCGGTGCAAAGGCGAGCCTTGAGAGTTGTCAACGATCCCATACTTGCAGGTGGTGTGGAACCTCTTAGTGACAGGAGAGACTTTGCTTCTCTATGTGTGTTCTACCGCCTGTACAACGGTTTGTGCTCTGAAGAATTGTTTGATATGATGCCTACGGCTACATTCTATCATCGCACCGCTCGCCATAGACAGGGTGTTCATCCTCACACGTTGCGTCCTGAGCGCCCGAGCACGGTGAGATCTAATAGAGGCTTTCTTCCGCGTACGCTTAGGTTGTGGAATGATCTCCCTGCTTCGGTTTTCCCGGACGCCTACAGTATGGGGTTCTTCAAAAGGGGACTTAGAAGGTTTTTAAAGAGTCGGCAGCGCGCTTGTGGCGCCTCTGGTGTTGCAAACGTCCATAGGCTGCGGTGACCACCGGTACATCTGGGGGGGGCCGTATGCTTGTCTGCCACTCTAGTGGTATAAAAAAAAAGGTATCATCAACATACGGACATTCTTACACAAATAAATACGCGATATGTGGCAACTCAGTAAACTTCATTAGTCACTGTAACACATCAATGGCATCACAAAATTATAACAACTCCATTCCTCCCCAAAACCGGAACGTTAAAAACAGCAATAATGTCAAGGAATGATAAATCATTTCTGCAAATAATATTAACTTTTCAATATTTATATGGATTTGTATCATTAATCTAAATGCGGGCACAACGCGCGTTGACACAAATGGAGTAAAATCGTTGATTTTGTTCAACGGAACAGAAGAGTATCATTAATATTGTGCACGTTTTTAGGGTTTCGTAGCCAAATGGCAAAAACGGAACCCTTATAGATTCGTCATGTCTGTCTGTCTGTCTGTCTGTCTGTCTGTCTGTCTGTCTGTCTGTCCGTCCGTGTGTCACAGCCACTTTTCTCCGAAACTATAAGGCCTATGCTATTGAAACTTGGTAACTAGATGTATTCTGTGAACCGCATTAAGATTCTTATATAAAACTAGAAAAAAAGCAGTAAAATTTGGGGGTCCCCATACTCAGAACTGAAACTCAATTTTTTTTTTTTCATCAAATCCATACGTGTGGGGTATTTATAGACAGGTCTTTAAAAATGCTATTGAGGTTCCTAAAATCATTTTTGTTAAAACATCAGTCAATGTTACACGAACTATAAGAACTTTTATATTCTGTTACTTGCTGCTACGAAACCCTTCATGGGTGAGTCCAACTCGCACTTGGCCGGTTTATTTCAACGATGAAATGCGTAATATTTATTACAGAACTAGTTTTTTCTACAATTAAAACGTACAAAGTAAATTTTAAAAAATAATTTAGTCGAAAAGGAGGGATCGGGAAAAAATAACGGTGTTTTTGATCACACTCAGTTCTTCTAAAGGACCGATTTTTTTTGTAGTTTTACTTTTTTCTAATTATCTGATTCGTGTAAGGAGCCCTAGTAACATCGCTGGGGCCAAAATCAACCGCAATTAGCGTATACATGAAAATCTTTTAATAACAAAGTATATTGAACTTTCTCTCTCTTTTTGTCCCGTGTGCCGTGTGGCGACGGGGTCCCCTGTTGCGACGGGTAAGAGTACAAAATGACGCCACCCCAATACATCCCGATGGCGTCGTAAGAGGCGACTAAGGGAACACTTTCGCGAAAAGGTCCATTGCGTAGAAAAGAAAATCTCGAAATGAAACCCGGTTGTTACTAAATTGACAATCGTTAGGCCAAGTTGAAGGCCTTGGGGGCGGCTTGAAAATTTTCAACTGTGGGTCGCGGCGACTTGCGACTGTCCAAATCAACACGCCAATAGGCTCACCACCTATTACGTGGAACCTAAAACTATAATGTGAAATGTGGGCGTATACTATGCCTCTGCCTACCCCTTTGGGGATAAAGGCGTGACTATATGTATGTGTTGAACTTTCTCTTCATGTTGCCTCCTATTTTGATAAAATCAATAGTCATCAATCATCCTGCTAATATAACAAATGAAAAAGTTTGTGAAGTGAACTAATCACTCTCTAAGCATTGCTTTAGAGATAGATAATTGGATTAATACATGGGGTTCTTTTCATCCCGGGATAAAATAAAAGGGCAATGCCTGTGGGAGAAGGGCACGGGCAAACTTCACTACGCGATGGGCATCAACTAGCTAATAGATTGAAAATAACTACAGCAGACAGCCACCTCCTTGACAGGCACCATTTCCTTGCAAATAAAATTCTGCGACGACATATCTATTGAACCAGGATGGCATAATTGAAATCGCAACGAGTGGTTGTGTGTGTTTGTTTGTAGTTTCTTTCTTGTATAGGAATCTTTCAACTTCTTAGAAAGATTCTTGTTCAAACCTAAGTAGGTAGGACACCACTCAATTCATTCATAATCGTTTCTATATCAACTACAATATAATTAGGACAATATCACAAACAGACAATGTCTATTCATCCATGCCGTAGCTACATTACTCCGTATTTTCCGTCACTAAATAACATCTTTCGAATACACATTCACACCAGTTCATCACAAGTCAAACAAAAGTATAGAAACTCAATAAAGGCCTGATACAGTTCTCACGGAGTACAATATCCGTCATTTAAGGGCAGCACACACCCCCGCAATATCGTTGATCTCTGACATTGTATCGTTGGCTCGCATTGTGCACTCCCCTTAATTACAGTCGCGGCATACGTGGAGAGGATCAAAATGCCATAATAAAATGGGAATTATTCTGGATTTGTACGGTTTTGATTGTGGAATGATTTATGTGTATGATGCCTGCGTGAAATGTTTTTGTTTCGTCGTTTTCGGGACCCATAGCCTATTCTTATACGAGTCGTAATAATAACCAAATCGGTTATCTAGGTCAGGCAGAGATCAGGTCAATGGAAGAGCTAAATCGACTATAGAGAAAAAAAATAAAAAATAAAAGGTTCAAATAGAAAAATATTTTATAAATGTTACACAGGATATAATTTCACTAAATTGATATGGTGACTGTCATTTAATTTTCTAACCCCGAATAGAGAGCTAATATACTTCGCTTGCCAGATAATTTTCTTTTTCAGCCCGGAGATCTCATTGCACTATTTTTGACCACATTGTATCAGAACATGATTCAAAAGGGTTGACCTACATCTGAAGTAACTCCTGTCTGCGGTCGTGCTCCCACTCTCTAACTCACTCTAGTGAATTATGATCCTAAGACACAGAGAAGGATATAAGTATAGGAAAGTGTGATGAAGATGCGCTGAGGTCAGGTGTAGCTCAACCCTAACAGTGACGCGGGCCTAACGGTAAGAGGGTTGCTCACCGTCCTTATAGAAGCAGGCCCGTGACCTGAGGGATTCACGCCCCCCCCCCCCCCCCCCTTAGAAGCGGGATCACAGCCGAAACCCCCTTAAAGTCGCGGGATAGCACCCGAACCACCCCCTAGACGAGGCCGTAGTGGCGGCCGTGGGTCTGTTGGGAGTCCTGGGACATCCTTCCGAGGGCTTTCCCGGGGATCGCAACCATAGGCTGTTGGGCGTTACGTGAGGCTTTTTAGTCGGTAGGAGTCCGGCATAGCATCCATGAGGATTTTCCCTCCCATTAAATAAAAAAGCCCTAACAGTGAAACTGAATCCAACTCCCCGCAAGTGTAATCGCAGTGCACCGCTAGTTCTGTAATGAAGCCAAGTGCTATTCGAACAACTCATTTCCTCATTATTATGCGTAGAGGGGGGTCACACTCCCTTTTGGCTGTGTCAAGGGCAAATAGATTCGCAGTCGCAGCAGTTACATAATAAGTAGGAGGGGGCTTTATGTTGTTTGTATTTTGGAACTGTTCGATTTAGGAGGTTACTCATCTACAAATTTGTCGTAAACTATGGTAATCTGGTGGCAATCGTCTGATAAAAAGGTCCCAGATACAGGATACTCAGTTTCCGATCATGATCTTGTACACGCAACAATGTATGTACCGTGTAAGCGGTCTTCGATTGGACATACCGTCGCTTGCCTCTCTAACTGACGTAACTGACATTTAGCAAAATGTTCAGGGCAAGCTTTGTTCGGTTTATGGTTAGCTAAAATCGGAAACAGCTCGACATTTATCAGCTTGAGCAAAATAAAAATCTGCCTGTATGTAGATCTCAGAGAGAACTTTGTGTTGGTATAAATTTAATTAAAATATTATTATTATTATTTTAATAATAAATGTTCAAAGCAGATACGTCACTTTGAGAGAACTTTGTTTTCGATTCGGACTGTATTTGTCGTCACTTACGTCGGGTGATTTTGTACTATAAATCGTGTAATAAAACTCAGGGTACAAAAATAATCAGTTGTAATCAAATTACAAGTTACAAATTACGAACACGTAACCATTATAAACTCACAGTTATAAAAAATAGCAATTGTAACAAAACGTTGTAATTCTTTTTAGTAATTTTGTAACAAAAAGTTTAATCAGTTCAGCGTTAGTGTATCATTTTTTCATACAAGTTTGTACTTAAGTAAAAATTATGTACACACATCAACACCGTCTAGGGATTTTTTTAAAAAGTTCTGCATCTCAAAAAATACTGGCCGATTTTAAAAACTTTTGATTGAATCTTATTTTGTTGGTATATTTGAATGATTCCAAATTTAAAATTTAAAATTCAAAAAAAAAAGAAATTAAAACAAATGATTTGCGTGGCATTAATATAGCGAAGTTCGAAATTTTAATTTTACCGACGATAGTTAATTGGTATTTGTTTTGTCCAGTTGAAGTTTTAAAGCTAGTTATTGATTAATTACGAATTTATTTCATTGTTCATGCAGCGACGCCATTTAACTAGAGAAGACATACAGATACGTCAATTAGACAGATTGATTCGTCTTCGAAAATGGATTAAAATGGTGTAGATAATTCAGTTTGGAAAAATATGTCAGTTACGTCAGTTAGAAAGGCAAGCGACGATACTTGTTCGATAGTCCGGGACATCCTTCCGAGGGTTTACCCGGTGCTCCTTGCCATAGTAGGCATAGTACGCTTGGTTTTATTCGAAATCCGGCACGGCATCCACAATTTCCACACTTAAAAAAAAAGCTCTAGATTCTAGTGGGATCACAAGAGGTCGCTGACCGATCTCTGGGCTCCATGAGGCTGTCAAAGTGTAAAAGATTTAATTGGTACGTTATTTTTATTCCGTGGTATGCTCCATTAAGCGAAGACTGTTATCCTGTCACGTATATGATAATCGCGCATCTATCCATGAAAATGATACATTTTTGAGAGCTCATGCGTTCACACAAGGTAAACGCATGTGCTCCGTTGGTGGAAATTGCCGCGTAGATTGATATAATTAAATTCTGAAAAGCTTCTGGTCCCTTTGGATTGTGGAATGTGTAAGTACATGATGGTTCTTGAAAATAGATATTACTCTCTCTTCTATTTTACTTTAGGAGACTTTTTCAGCATCACTGGAGTTGCAAACGTCCATAGTGGCCGTGTGCTTGTCTTGCCACCTTAGTTGTTTACAAAAGATATGCCTCATCTACTCCAGTTTATCTTAAAGTTGTCTGCAATAAGTCACGTATTAGAACCACCTTTGGTATTTTTCAGCTATAATAAAATGGTGTATCTACACTTACAAATTGAATGGCAGAACACAGTTCCTTTCCAATTTTGGTCTCTGTTTGACTCTTCTCTCTTACAAGTCACTCTTATTCATCACCTGCAGCGAGGTTCTGGTGCAGGTGATCAGAGTTGTATTGGTAAGTCAGATGGCAGCCACTTTACTTCTAACAATGCTAAACTGAAAATAGCCAATCACAGCATTCTCTGCAGCAGTCACAACTGACCCCTAGCACTAGTGAAAGTGAGGAAATTAGATAAACTCTTTTCATGAAAATATAGGTACTATATATTATACTATAAAACTACTGCGCGTTCGGAATGAAGATGTAAGAAAGAGAGTTGATCTGGAAGAGAGTGTCGGTGTTAAAGTAAGGAAGGGCATGCTACGATGGTTCGGGCATGTGGAGCGAATGGGAGATGAAAGAATGACAAAACAGATATAAAACGCGAAAGTGGATGAACGTAGGAGTCGGGGAAGGCCACGACACACCTACCACGACCAAATTAATCTTGTGTTAGTTGAAGGTGGTGTCAAGAGCCGAAGGAACCGACGTGCATGCATGAAAAGAAAAATGAGTTGAAGAAGCAAGTGAGGTGTGTATGGACCGTGTCGTGTGGCGCTCGGTTTTTTCTGCCTACCCCGCAAGGGATTTGGCGTGAAGATAGTAAATAGATATATTGAACAATAAATCATATTATAGGTATTTTCCATTATGCGTTGGCACAACTCATTACACTTTGGTGATCGAAAAGGGGTGTTCGTCCACGCGTTAACAGTCGACTATTGATTTTCTCACTGGCTGAATATTATATTTAATGTTTACTACGTCTTAACAGATGAACCGAAAACCTGGAAAAACAGACTGGGACTGGCGCAGGACCGTGTGTTGTGGAGAAATGCCTACGTCAACACGGCGTGGGCGCAAGGGTTTACTAATGTTTGCCATAATTTTAAATACCATAATTTCATATGCCATACTGGTATTTGCCATAATTTCATTAGACATAACGCTTCAGTTGCCATAATCGTGAAATGACATAAAATGACATTCACTAATTCCATTGGTCATAATCGATCAAGTGTCATAATAATTTAAATCCATAAATGTTTTTGCCATAATTTTCATTTTCAATAATGCCATTTTCCATAACTTTTATTCACCATGATATAAATAAAGATAATTTATACGACACAGATAATTTATTCACAATTATACCTAAAACTAAACCTCATATGGCGTCTACTAACTAAGCTCGACGGAGCCCCGCGAAGCGGGGCTCCTACTTTTGGGTGGTTTAAAAAAAACCACGAAGACTTAAGGCGGGAGCTCCGCTTCGCTTCGCTCCCGCCTTAGTCTTCTAACCTAACCTATCCGAGTCGGATTGCACTGAGTCGGGGTGTTAACGATAATATAATTAATTTCGACCTAACAATATTATGTATTGTTTTCATAATTATATCAAATTTTAATTATGTCAGGAGTCGATTATGAGATGTGTTACTTATGGAAACTAATAATTATGATAAATGTTGTTATAGAAAGTCATTTTATGGCAAATAAAAGTTATGACTGTTGAGTTGTTAAGGCAAACGTTATTAGTATAAATGATAATAGTGCAAATAAATATTATGATCGGGGATGATTATGGCAAACAATATTAGTGCAAATGAATTTATGGGAAACGAGAGAAGACCGGGCGCAAGAGCGCCAGGTCCTCGTGGTAGGTCTGGACGTGAACACTCTCTCGCTGGAGGCCATGATGCGAGCCATGATCTCCAGCGGGAGTAAGTGGGACTGCGCCGTCTCTTTGCGCTCTTGCGCGCCGCGGGAGAGAACTCTCCCACCCGAGTTACGCAGTCGGCGGCTTGGGCGCCGCCGACGTGTCTTCGCCGAAGCCTACCGGCCTCCATATTATAGAAGACTGGTATAGGCTCATGAACAAAATCATCAGTCAGACATTAACTCTCAGCTCTGTTGCGTCACTTTTGAGTGCTACCTGTGTATTACTCAACAGTTCAACTTCTTCTTAGCTCGTCAAAATGACATCATCGGCCTAACGGATTAGTCATAGTGAGATCCAAGGATTGAGGGTTTCTATTACACTTGAAAAATCATTGGTTCCCTCTGAGATAGTATCTTTTCACGCTCCCGTTGAAAATCCCAGTGTTGTGAAAACCCCCTTCCTTATTATGGTATGTCCAAGAAATGTTATGGATGGCGTTTTTTTTTATCGCGTGGAATTCCTACATGGATGCTATGCCGGACTCCTACCGACTAAAACCACAGAATGCTTTACAGCAGTTTATGGCTGGGAGTCCCGGGTAACCCCTCGGAAGGATGTCTTGGCAGCTTCGGTAGAAAGGATGGTGGCATTCTTGTTCTGGATATCCAATGATTTATTTATCGGGTTGGTTGAGTTTCTTGCGTGACAAAGCGAAAAGTAGTATCGTTTTTCAAATCGTCGTTTTTCTTTCGTCAAATCCAAAGCCATTATACGAATGAAATCGCTATGAATCTCGTTTAAATGCCGGACACAAATACTGACATCATTTTCTAAATTATCCGTGATTAGCAATGATAACATCTCAGCACTACAATTTGCATAGCCATATGTAAATAGATATTACCTCAGTTGATTGCAAGTTATAGTAAATAACACATGACATCGCACAAGAGAAATCGGCGATTATGAGGATCGTTGACATAACCGGCGAATATGCCTTTTTTTTGTCATTTTTTTTTTTTTTTTTTTATACTACTTAGGTGGCAGACAAGCTTACGGCCCACCGGAAGGTTGGTAACCGTAGCCTATAGACGTTTGCAACACCAGAGGCGCTACACACGCGCTGCCGACCCGGGCGCAGGTTGTGACGACCCACAGTTGAAATTTTTCAAGCCGCCCATAAGGCCTTCAACTTGGCTTAACGACTGTCATTTTACTGACAACCGGGACCAACGGCTTATCGTGCCTTCCGAAGCACGGAAACGCTCGTAAATAAATGTCACAAAGTGGTCCTCGTGGTGGTCACCCATCCATATCCGACCATAGTAAATGTTGCTTACTGCAGTGATCGTTTACAGAACACTGAGTCCGCGGGGCCACGAGCGCTCCATGACACAACATTTATGTTAAGCTCGCCAAATTGTCGCCGCCACTGATGGAAAGCCGTAGCACATCTAGCGATTGGTGGCCACTCTCACAGTCCATAAGACTTCTGACAGTGGTCCTCAAGTTGGCGGCCCTGTGATGTGCCTCTTCACGCTGACAGCGCTTGAAGAACCCGGGATTGTAAGATGAGGGAAACACGTGTGCGGGCAGGTCTTTCCATGTTTTCCTAGTTCGACAGAAGAACGATCTTTTTAAACGCTCAGTTCTGTCCTTTTATATTTTTGAAAATTCACTGTATTTTACTTTTCTATTGTTTGTTTTTAAATATGTGGAAATCGTGACAAATGTCATGCCAGACTCGAACTGTCTAAAACGACACGGTCCCTCCCTGCCTGTCCGTCTAACGCCCCACGCGACTCCACGGAAGGTTGGGAAGGCATGAACATGATGTTCCTGGGTTCCCAGCTGACAGACAGAAGGCTATCACCACGATGACCTCGTATTATCCGACTTTGGAGTTATAATAATTCCTTGAAATATTTGCTATCATTGATTTAATTTCGTATATTTTTTTAAACGAACCCCATAATATTAGGACCACGGAACTATTGGACTTACAGTGCTACACAATAAACCTTAATCAAAATTATAATCTTACTCGTATCAGCAGGAATTATAATATTTTTGTGTAATACTAGCGACTCCCACAGATCTGAACACATGTGCTATTAAAATATAGAATAATAGCTGAGGGGAACTACGTGTGTAGCGCTTATAGTCAGATGAGGGAAGCGATTGATTTTTGGTTCCGCAGAGGAGAATAAAGCGCTCGTAAACGCGGTGATTCAGTGTTCTGACTGAAAACGATCACTGCAGTAAGCAAGTTTCGCAGCTGGTCCTTGGATGGGTGGTCGGCCATCCAAGGGCTTCATTTGCCAACGTTTCCGTGCTTCGAAAGGCACGTCAAGCCAATGGTCTTGGTTGTCAGCAACAGCCAGTCGTTGTTAAACGGAAAGAAAAGGTTTTCTGTTTTACTTTTCTGAATCCCGGTGTCCAATAGAATTCGAATTTTGATACATATTTGCAATTCCTCAAGTCAATTAGTATAGGTATTCCACTATAGTTTTAATTCGTTCGTTTTAAAGTGGTTACGGTATCAAGTGCCGTTTTCCATCAGATGCCATGGAACCCTAAAATCATTACATATTTTTTCGCCCGCAATCTTGTTAGAGACTTTTTTATGCCATTAACTGCACTCGGATTATTGGGAAGGGTGGTTCCCTCCGAACCTCTGAGGAGGGTGCAACTTAAAACCTCCATTGCTGAGTATGAAGTCATATCGAAGTAGTGATTTGTAGTTATTGTACGATGACATTCAGAATTTATTTTTAAACAGCTTCAAAAAAGGAGGAGGTTACTAAATTTGACCGTATAAATATTTTTTGTTAGAAGAAAATTTTCGACGATGTGTCATATTATTATTTTCTATCGTTGAGGGGGGATAATACTAAAGACCTCGGCTTCACAGGTCCATTTCATGAATTTAGTAGGTAAAAATTAAAAATGTAAATACTAAATTGTACCTTTTTTTATACCACTAAAGTGGCAGACAAGCATACGACCCACCAGAAGGCCTTGTTTTCACCGCAGCCTATGAACGTTTGCAACACCAGACGCGCCACACTCGCGCTACCGACCCTGTAAAAACCTTCTTAGACCCCTTTTGAAGACCTTAACCTTGTCTAAACCCTAACTGCCTGAACCCTACAGCCCTATTGATTGATTATCGAATCAGGCATAAACCAGGAACTTTATTCCGCACGCTGAGATTGTCAAATAAATTCCCTGCTTCGGTTTTTCGCGTATTACAGTATAATAATTTTGTACAATGCTGTTTTCTTTATTATGTTTTTCTCTTTTTTTTTGTAATTTGTGTGTACTGTGTACATAAACTAATAAATAAATAAATAAATAAAAATAATAATAAACAAATATTCACGGACATTTCACACAACGCTATCTGATCCCAAAGTAAGCTAGGAATAACCTGCTTGTGTTAGGGTTATCAGACCACTGATATTAATACTTATATACTTTTAAATACATACAGTATGAGGTTCCTCCGGTCTTGGTTGCGGCAGCGAGTAACACCTCTGGTGTTGCAATCTTCCATAGCCTACAGTGACCACCTTCCGTCAAGAAGAAAGAAAATTTCCTTACTTAATCCGAAATAATCACTTTCATATTTCTCGCTCTCAGTACCGAGTACAGACAGACAGACCCACATGTTTACATTGATATATATATCACAACATGTACTGTAGTTCCTCAGAATACCCAGATGGTGTAGGTATAGTATACATACTTTTAAGCCTGGACAAATCTGCTAGATGCGCTCGAAATACAGCTAGCCCTGTGTTGTGTTAACAATCACTACATTCAGCATTTTATGCTACAGTCTGCTCTGAGATCGGCTACCGTTTGTGAAATTGTCAACTACGAGCATTCAAATTTCACTACCTATTATAGGAAACAAAAATGTATCAGGTGAAAAGTGTGCGTTGCCTCAGCCATCGGAAAATAATTCGTGACTGTATATATTACGTAACTGGTTACGTATCACAGTTCCATTTCGTTGAGTTGTAAAATCATCAAGTTAGCCACCAAACCACAATAATGCTACATCGTAATGCACAGCTGCCTAGTACTTATTCAATCATTTCCCACAATATCCGATGTCACAGTAATTGTACACTTTCTTCTATTTCCACCGATAGGAAGTGAAAATACCACTTTCTATAACCTACCATGTTTATAAGGTTTATTGCTCGTTATGATAGGTACTCATACAACACCGTATAATCTTCCCAGCTCATAGAAAGACTAGGTATAACGCGTTCGCTCTGAGTTTGCCGCTGACGCGAGGCTGGTTTAGAGGCGTAATTTGGGAGGCGACTGACAAACTTAGAGCGAAGGGGTTATAAGATATTATCACTCACATATGGATTATGGATGTAGGCGGTATGTATGCGTTGCCAAAGTTTGCAGACGAATAATAAACAAAATATTCACGGACATTTCACACAACGCTATCTGATCCCAAAGTAAGCTAGAGATAATCTGCTTGTGCTATGGGTATCAGATCAGACCACGAAGAAAGTTTTATTCTCGTTGCATTGTTTTTTTCTTTAGCCTAACTGAGAAACCGCGAATGTGCTAACGCGAAAATCTTAAAATTTTCGCTTTTATTTATTAACATTTTAACCACGTAAGTTGGAAGTTAACTGCAAAAACTCAACCGGGTGTTTGTGACAAGTTGTGGTTTTAGGTTGTGATTTGATGAATGAATCAGTCAGTCAGAACATCTCTACAAATTTTCTCAAAGAACTAATTTTGAATCAATCCATCAATTTCCTGATTGAATTTATTTCTGCTAACCTGCTAACAACACTAAACAAGCCGTGAGATCGTTCTCACCCGACTAACATGTTTATTGTGAAAGTTCAATCCGATTGACGTTGTCATTTTTGTTTTATTTCAAACTTTGAACAGATGATCCACGTGACCTAGTGACGTAGTTTAATGCGACAGAGTCACAGACTACAGACAAAGTCTTGACATAAGCCCCTCTGCACTCTATTTTATAAAGAGGGGCTAAAACATGAAAAAAATCAAATAAAATGTATACCTTATATCTATAATTTCATTGCAGTAACGTTTGTCATATCTATTCAAAACATCACATATTTTGTACTATACTTTGATGAATTTTTTTTACCAGTATCAAAGATAATATAATAGTATTACATACAGATCGGCAACTCCCTGCCTCCCACTGAGTAAGCTTCCCCATCCCCCCACCAAAATTTAAGTGTCGCTCGATTGCCGTGTCAGTACTTGAGAGAGTGTCACTGCGTTGCATTACGTACTACTACCTAAGAACTTTGGGCTATTGCTTTGGTTTAATTTGTGCTTAGCCGAGGGTAGATTTTAAAAAAAGTACCTACCCACATACATGAGATTGCGTTCTGTTCCTTATTATTTTGTTTCCATAGCTAACGTCTCCCTAGTAAACTCACACACACATTCAAGCTTGATTCAAGCATTCACATTACGTGTATATTAGTGTGGGTGAAAACGAACATTTTTGTTTGGAGTTTCCACCCTGTGCCGGTATGGCGCACTAGTTATTTTAAAGTACGGGTTATACGCTACACTTCCTCATTAAAAGCTTATATTTTTATTTCCTGTATCAATTAACCACGGTAGGCAATTTGTAGTAATATTAAAATCAATTATAAACAAATTGGGGTAGAGAAGGGTGTGTTGATCATTACTGTTTTGTGACATCTGGCATTTGTATTGATGTATGGTCTAAGTCAAATAGTATTTGGCTTAGACTATACGCTCAGACCATTTTAGCATTAGGTATTTTACAAATACCCAAATATGCTAAAATGGTAAAATGAAATGATAAAAGTAGCTTCTAAGAGACGCTTACAACATCATTTTCATTTCACAGTTGCATTTCACAGAGATGATAGAACTCGAACACGACTCAATAAATTTTCTAATTATGAATGCATAGTAACGAGTATTATCCTAATTAAGTATAAACACATTTTGTTATTTAATGAGTAGGAATAAAATATCTTCTTATCACTTAAACCACACTCCCCTAGCTATGCTAGGCATAGCAAAGGCATTGGAGCGAGAAAACTGTCATGGCTAACCGATGTCGTAGACTCGTAGAGGGTAAAACTCATAATGTTCTTTACTTTATACTAATAACTACATTTATACATCAAAATAAGCATCATGTTTACAGAGTAAATTTAAATTTTATCAGATTTTCAGATGGCATAAGCTTCGATCAACAATAAACATATTGTTGATCGAAAATGGCGTAAAATAAGGGCCACTCTCACAAGTGGTTTAATTTTAATATTTTAAATAGCAATCCATTCAAGTCAATATTATATTCTTCTTTATTTTTACGTACTGCTTATTGAACCCGGGGTTGTAAGAGAAGGGAAACAAGTTCGCTAGCAGGAGTTTCAGGTTTTTATGGGTCGGTGGAGAAACGACCATTTGAGCTCGGTTCTGACGAAGATCCTCTACGCTGTATGAGAGTGGAAATACTAGCGGGTACTCGTATACCGTTATCTGAAATAATTAAAAGGAAGGCATTGGATCTAATAACCTCTCCATAAGGATAAAATTACTTCTTAAAGTTCTTAAGCATTTTAAAAGAACCATGCTGTTCAAAGCTTGAATATCGCAGTGTGTAATTACAACTAATTAACCAATATCACGTAACTAAAAGCTCCCATTTGAAGTGTCAATTAAGCTGAGAACTTGTTAGCTGAAGTGCTCCGACACACGAACTTTTGCGAAGTCGTTATAGTTGGTGAACCAAAGTTTGTCGAATTACCCTTACCTACCCTGCAAACTTGAGCTACCACTCAAATATTTAGGTAGTGTATAAGTGGGGTAATCGGTGTTAAATTTTCATGGAAATTTTTGCTGGAAAAGTTCATGTAGGTTATGACTTGAATGTCTTAGATTACTTAGACTTAACTAGAAGTGATGTCTTTACATATTCATGGCAGGACTTGAGAGGAAAATGAATACTATCTCGTGAGGCGTTGAAAGCGCTATATTTTTTTCGCGTCTTTCTTACAGACTGAAAGTAAAATTTGCATCAAATAAAAGGGCATTAAACTTATTACCGCAAAATATGCTCAAAATAAAGACCGCCCACAGTTCCGCCGCGTTGTGTGACACGCTTCTGGGAAGTCCAGAGTGATCCCAGGAGTTCCCAGGCGGTTCAGTAGTTTAGGTAAGGGTATATAATTTGTCCTGAAGTCAATAACGCAACGATTACATATATAACTGCCTTTATTGCGATTTCACAAAATAAACTTAAATCTATCTTAAAAACTAGGTACTCATCCGAATTCTTCCTTCAGGGATGGGATTTCCTTCCTTCAGGAATAATATGACGTAACAATAGATAATTACTCCTATATTTTCAATATTAGTTGCTTACGGGTATAAGCAATGTTTTTTTTAAATATAAACTTGGAAGCTCATTCTGAAAAGAACAAACAATAATTTTATATACACCCTCTTCAACCATAGATTTCCCTAAACTTTCCCTTACTATTATTTTTAACCCCATTTTAAAACATTTAATATACAAAGAACATTACCCCCTTTTCTAAATTTCACAAACGCCTGCCTGATAAAATAAATTTACTTAAAATATACTTTTTTACATAAAAATTACCCACAATTAATTTACTTAATAAAATTGATGAAGTTGATGCTTACCAGAGCTTCCGTTTTCACAAATATAAAAATTTAGTTAAATACTTGGGCTATTAAGCCACTCACTGATTATTTCAGTGGAAATATATTTTATAGAATAATTTACTTTGATGTAAATTTTCTTCGACAGTATGAAGTAAAATAAAAATTTAGTCAGTTCCTGATTTTTTCTATTCTACTAATGCGCACGCTTATATATAGCTTACATCCCACCATATCTCCTTCCATCAACTATCCCTACTATGACACTATTAAGGACACACCCATTATACCGACCTAAGTATAACCATTATACCTACGCTTAATAGCGCCTAATAAACTAATATAGCAAATCTATGATTTACGCCACAATATCCCCTCCCCAAGAGAAAATTTTGTCCCTATAGACAAAATTTAAGAACACTAATTCAATTTAAAAAGATTGAATTAGTATATAACAATCAATCTATAACAACTGTATTACTTAGATAATGTCTCCCAAAAATAAATAATTTAAATATTCAAATAGAGTAACTCTGATGGTGTTCACAAGATAGATAGAAGAAAA
Source organism: Miltochrista miniata (assembly GCA_933228765.1). Taxonomy (NCBI): domain Eukaryota; kingdom Metazoa; phylum Arthropoda; class Insecta; order Lepidoptera; family Erebidae; genus Miltochrista; species Miltochrista miniata. The sequence continues at coordinate 34,831,094 of OW121758.1, read as the reverse complement.
GACGTATTTAAGGCTTAATATTAAGAAATCCAGGTAATACGAACCGCCTGAATGTAATATAGAATATGGCTTGAATTGAAGACTGAGATTTCTATAACCGTCTCAGAGAAGAAAATTTATATAACAACATATACAACGATGTAATAACATTGTATATGTCTATATAACTGAATGCAATATATTTGCATATGATAAGCAAGCCTTTAAGAGCTTCCTATAGTACTACGTAAATCTGCGAGGGCAAGCTTACTGCTTCCGAGTGGCAGTATTTACTACAAAAAAACCAAGAAACAGAAATATAGCACTGAATACACCTACAGAATCATCCTACCAGAATTCTAACCACAAATATACAAACAACCCAGAAAAAAAAAATCACATTTACCAACCTTAACATTTCACTGAAATCCAAATCCAATATGTAATAACGTTTTCAGAACGTATGCATCACTATTAACATAATGCATGTGCATAAAACTTTCATAACTTTGTAATTCTTAATACTTTGTAATTTTATAAACTCACGGCACGTACACAACTTTCACTTAACATGACAATGAATTCACAATGTAACCTCAAGCTTAACAATATTTCGAGGTACCCTCATAAATTTTCACAATTATTCATAAGGTCTCTTACACACTGACTTAAGTTTCTCGTGTATGTTTGACTGTCCGCGACAACATCCTAAAGTAATTTAACGTTCATTTTTAAATAACTGACCTGACATTGCTATTCTTGTCTTACTTACTTTAATTTAACTTGATTAAATCTAAAAAAAATGACGTTAATTTTGTTTTAGAATAGGGGAGAGAATTTTTTTTTTTTGTATATGCAAAGTACCTACTGACTATTTCAAACTTTCATAACTCACCAGACTCACCCATTCCTTTGAATAATGTGCCTTTCATACTCTCATATTCATACCTTTCATACATTCATACATCCTCATACATTTCACGCTCATAAAATACCCATGCACACTTGTGTCATCAATACAATCACATGATGACGCAATTCTTATATACAAGAGAATTTAGCTTTATTTTACACTAAATCTCAACATTATTCATTAAAACCGTATCCTGTCCTTACGCTTATGGAATTATGATATGAAATGCAGTCTGTAAGAACCCTAACGATATTCACATGATATTCACAACTACCCATACTTAGGAGAAAAAAAAATGATACTACGATTTACATAGAAAATAATTATTTTTAGTTATGAAGTTAATTTATTGAATTATTTTATGCAGATTGTAATCAATTATTCTTTGTAATTATATATTTTAAATATTCGTATTGCTAACTATTACACAGCATTATTGGAATGGTTTTAATGACGAATATTTGTTACCTACCCCAAATTTTTTTTTATATTACTAAGGTGGCTATCGATATAGAAAATATATAACTTTATGAAGGTGGCAAACAAACATACGGCCCACCAGAAGGACTGGCGGTTACCGCAGCCTATGAACATTTGCCTCACCATAGGCGACAAACTCATGCTGCCGACCCTGTAAAACCCTTTTACGACCCTTTTTAAAGAACCCCATACTATTTTTGCCGTAGAAACCGGCTCATAACCGCGAATTACTACTTTATCAGTTAATTTATTTTTATTTAGCAAGAAATACCTAATTTTAATAATATTCATATTAAACGGCTCTGGTAAGCACCGAATCACTCACAATTTTTAAGACACAAATCACTTTCTCTATTCACATAGAACTACAATATCATTCAGATTTTCCTGAAACAATACACAAATTATATAAAACAAAACCTACCGTGACTGGTTTGCATTAGATATCTTTAAAACATTAACAACAATTTTACTTCTACAAGAAGGTTCGTAACAATTTTAATAATGTGGGTATATTTTTTGCGTTAAATTTATTACAAGGAATTGTCAAAAACAATGAGGGTAGAATTGTTTCCTTACGATGAACAATACAAAATATGAATATGACTATAAGCCAACAATTATATAATAAAAGATATTCTACTATTACAGTTTCAAGTAAAAATAACTGTAACTAAATTTGGGGACAAGCTACGTTAATAAAAATGATGTTAGCAAATTTTCAAATTTCGGAATACCCGTTTAGCCAAAAATTTATGTAAATGCAAAAAAATGTTCAAATTTCGGGCATCCAGACTCGCATAGGCCAAGGGCGTCTGTTCCTTGAAGTAGCACAAATTTCGGGGGAGGCTACCTGCTAGCGGGAAACACCTTACAATAAAAATTATTAATTATATAGGAGTCAGTAGACCCAGCAAATCTGTAATACCCAAATAAGCTATCAACTCCAGGACAATTAATTAAGTTCGGGCGCCATGACACGCTTCTGGGAAGTCCAGAGTGATCCCAGGAGTTCCCAGGCGGTTCAGTAGTTTAGGTAAGGGTATATAATTTGTCCTGAAGTCAATAACGCAACGATTACATATATAACTGCCTTTATTGCGATTTCACAAAATAAACTTAAATCTATCTTAAAAACTAGGTACTCATCCGAATTCTTCCTTCAGGGATGGGATTTCCTTCCTTCAGGAATAATATGACGTAACAATAGATAATTACTCCTATATTTTCAATATTAGTTGCTTACGGGTATAAGCAATGTTTTTTTTAAATATAAACTTGGAAGCTCATTCTGAAAAGAACAAACAATAATTTTATATACACCCTCTTCAACCATAGATTTCCCTAAACTTTCCCTTACTATTATTTTTAACCCCATTTTAAAACATTTAATATACAAAGAACATTACCCCCTTTTCTAAATTTCACAAACGCCTGCCTGATAAAATAAATTTACTTAAAATATACTTTTTTACATAAAAATTTTTGTATCCATATTTTATTATAATATTTACAACTTATAATATAATTTATTTACAATTATTATAATAAATTATCTACAAAAGGCTAAAACAAACAATTTAAAAAAAGAACTAAGAATATTATTATACATACCTACATACATGCGTCGTAGTATTCCTCCACATCATCGTTCACTGGAAACGTTCCCAGAAGACTGGCAGCATTGCCACGTTGAATGGCAATGCTTATCCTTTGTGCAAGGAAATAGCCAGCCTTCTGGTCCCGTGAAGCGTCGACTAACCGCTTTGCCAAATCTTTATACAAAAAGCGGGCACTTGGACCCCAAGGCCCCAACGTTTCAACCCCAAACGGCTCAAACATATAATTACCTATTAAATTACAGTATTTGCGCCGTTTGAGGTTTTCCGCAGAAGCAGCAGCAGCACCTGCACAACCTGCTGTGCTTGGAAGATGTGACGGCGCAAGGGTGTCAACGCATGTAGCGTCCCACACCAAAGGTCGACCCATCTTCCAAGGCAACAATGACATACCGTCGGGCCTCTTGCCATCGTCGCGCACCAGTCCGTTTGGTTCTAAAACGGCGGGTACGCCCGCGGTGACAAGAGCCCGACGTATTATGTCATTCAGGTTGGCGTGGCGAGAAATGCGGCCGGCACTTCTGCTGCACGAGAGGCCATGATGTCCAAGATTGTCGACAACTTCTCCACAGTGACAATAATGCGGAGAAACACACGGCGCACCTAGACGGAGACATGTGGCAAGGCGAAAGGTAGTATCATCTAACATAGTACCTATGTTGGATGATGGAAGCGCTTGAATCCATAGACCCGACTCCCACTCTCCCACAGCTAGCAAACGCGCACGCTCTGCAATATTGGAAGAAGTATTGATTAAATTAGCTCTTTCCAAGTTACAGAGCGGCACATCCCACAGTCTCTGAGAGGATAGGTTGTCGGGCAAAGGAGTATTGGGGCAGGCCATCTTCCAAGCATTTATGGCGTCAGTCTTACACGACACCTCAGAATCAACCTGTGTGTTAATTAAAATTTTTCTGGTTAAATCTTCAGTGCCGTGAACTGACGACAAAAATGCTGGCAGACTGATGTTAGAAATTTTGCGAATACCGAGACCACCCAAGCGCACTGGAAGGGACGCTTGGAGCCAGGCTCGGTCGTTCAAGGCCACATTTAAAATTTTGCATAAGGTGTGCTGAATCGTAGTATCTATATTTTCCAAAAGTGGCATAAATTTCCAAAATTGTGATGAACGAATGGCATGAGTAAATTTTGGAACGAAAAGGCAAAACCGGAGTATAGTGAAAGCTGAATGAACACTAATTTTAAGTAATCGATCAGAAATAATATCGAAATTTTGTAGCTTTTCTTCTAAAAAGGGTTGAAAACCTTCTTCTAAAACCGGGGAACCCAGAAGGCGAAGAGATTTGCTATCTAAAATTTTTATGTTAGGAGCCAAAGAATTAAATTTGTGTATTGTGGAAAGACTGTCTACCTTTTCAGTAATAAAAAGTTCACATTTATCCGAATTTAAATTCAGACCAATGGAATTAAATTTATTTATTATTAATTGTAGGTCTTCTAACACTGTTTTTACATCGCCTCCTAGAGTCCCGTCGTCTAGGTACCATATGTTGAATTTAGAATTTATTTCTCTAATAATAGGATGTATAGCGAGAGAAAAGATGACAGGCCCCAGTGGGTCACCTTGTTGACAACCAACAGCTGATTCCAAAAGGTGGTTTTTATATACTAATTTTGTAGGAAATCTGTAACATTGCCAAAGGAATTTATAAATTTTAGGAGTTTCTAATTTTGCTTGGGTCAACAAGGTGTCTCTGTTTAATGAATTGAAAAAAAAAAAAAAAAAAAAAAAAAAAAAAAATACCCATAAAAATTACCCACAATTAATTTACTTAATAAAATTGATGAAGTTGATGCTTACCAGAGCTTCCGTTTTCACAAATATAAAAATTTAGTTAAATACTTGGGCTATTAAGCCACTCACTGATTATTTCAGTGGAAATATATTTTATAGAATAATTTACTTTGATGTAAATTTTCTTCGACAGTATGAAGTAAAATAAAAATTTAGTTAGTTCCTGATTTTTTCTATTCTACTAATGCGCACGCTTATATATAGCTTACATCCCACCATATCTCCTTCCATCAACTATCCCTACTATGACACTATTAAGGACACACCCATTATACCGACCTAAGTATAACCATTATACCTACGCTTAATAGCGCCTAATAAACTAATATAGCAAATCTATGATTTACGCCACATGTGATATTTTGATGAAGCGCAAAAATATTTTTTTGTGGAAGTAAGTCCTTTTCAGAATAAGAAGTAGCCTCCATTCATTAACTTCACAAGAATCCATAATATTTTCCAGAAAACGCTTAACCTCTAAAGAAGTTTTGATATCAACAAGCAGTAACACATGTAAAGAAACGAACTCTTAATATAAAGAGGAAAGATTTGATTGTTTGTTTGCGTCGAATAGGCTCCGAAACCACTGAACCGATTTGAAAAATTCTTTCACTAATGGAAAGCTACACTATCCGCGGGTGACATAGGCTATATATTATTCCCGTATTCCCACGGGAACGGGAGCTATGCGAGTGAAACCGCGTGATGTCCGCTAGTCTCAAACAAAACACCAAGATGTAAGTATCAACATCACAGTTTTATAGCAAACATTTCCCAATAAAAACATGATAGTATGACCTAATATTTATGTTCCAGTTTTGAAGCATTACCTTGAAGGTAGTGTGTGACCTGTATTCTTTTCGCGAAACAAATAATAAAATGTATTTCGGGTGCTTTGACGTCAGAACACTTTTAGTGTCAGATTACTCTAAATTGATGCTTGACTTGTGTACATAATGTATGTAGGTATGTGGGTACTGCTCCCCTTTCTTAATGTCAAGTCACTGAATAATCTAAATTTATCATGTATCTTTTAAAATTTACTTTGCCTGGATTCGTTAAGTATTTTGTCCTAATTATTTCTTTTTGATGAGTACCTCGTGTGTACTTTTCATTTAGTGTATTCTATAAACTAGCCCTCAAAAGTAACTTTGGATTTTCATGGTTATGAAAATGAATGCATTGCAACAAAGATACTATTCTTTGTTGCAATGCATTCATTTTGTTTTTTCATTTTTTCACCATTGTCGCGGATTTTGCAGGCAGAGGCCTTCTATAGAGTGTATACACCCCCATTTCTAGTATCTTGCAAATAGGAGGTAAGTCTATTGTCGTGTTTAAACAGACACGGATTGTGGCTATGGCAACCCCCTGCCATGTTACTAGCAACCGGGGCTAACGGCATAACGTGCCACCTGAAGCACTGAAACGCTTGTAAATAGAAATGTAAATACAAACTATTCACTCAACTCAGGACCAGCCATAGCCAACGATGCTTAATCAAGCCGGTGATCGTTAACAGAATACTAAGCTAGCGAAGCAAATACACGTGATGTATAGTTAGGACAAAGTGACACGAGTCTGTTATCAGAACGTATACAATTCTTGTAAGACAAACGAAATATTAATACTGCTACCGACACCGTCTTTGCCAAAGCCTATCGGCGTCCGTGACCGGGGTTCTGAGGACGGCGGTTGCTGCAATCCGTCCATACAGAAGCAGGCCTATGATGGCGGTGTGACATGTGAGGTCAAGCGCGTCTCACGCACTCAGTAACGGTGATAACACCCGAACGAACTCTCAAAGACGCGAGATAGAACTCAAACCCATAGACGAGGCCGCGGAAGTCAAATTGTGCCGGAGATCCTGGAACATCCTTTCGAGGTCAAACCCGTGTCTCCTCGCTCTCAGTTTTAACCAGTAGGAGTCCGGCATGACATTCATGAATATTTCGTCACGTAAAAACTGGTGGTCAAAATTGAGGTCAATCCGATTTTGTTTATTGCAAATTTTATACAGACACTTACAAAATAGGTTAATAAGGAAGAATTCTTGCGTGGGAGTCGAAACACGTGCAACTCCGGTATTTAGACCAGGAATTATCAGGCTACTTGCTGTATAGGTCTGTTGGCACTTGCCTACGTCATGATGGCAGACTTTGTGGCTCGGCTGACGTCTGTAGAGTCAGTGGAGCAACTGGATTGTAACAAATATAAGCTCAGTATATTTCCGTAATAAGGAAAGAAATGTTTATTCAGGGCAAATGAAGCAAATATGAGTTTTACACGTATCTTATCAGATGTATCTGTAACTGTATACGTTACCTGAATAAGTCGCTTTCGTTATTATCAACTGCAAATGCATCGTCAGAGTATCACTGTGTTCAATATCGATTGTCATCCACGCACTTGCCTACAGAGCAAATCGGCGCTCTATTGAGAATGGAAAGCAAAATACAACCAAAATACATAAAAGTTTCATGATTTTAATTGGACACCAAGTACACCAACTAAACTGTAACTTGAGAGAGAAATGTTACAATTCCCACTTACGTAGGTACCTATACAAAATGATAAAAATGCGTGGTAGTCAATAGTGTTCTCAAAATTCCAGATCGTATTCTAATTTTACTCAATTGTAAAGGTGGGGAAAAGGGGACGCCTCCACAATACTTCAGAATTCATCTTTTACTTAGTTGCGATCATTTCTTCCATGGCCGAATGTGTAACCACTGTTCAAAAAATATCTGGCCAGCGAAAAAATAACCTAACCTTTTTTGTCATCACTCGCTCCTAACCCAACCAATCAGTGTGCAGCATCTTCAAATTTCGATTTTAATTTTAGCACTTATAACCGGTTTATTTACCTTATTTTTGAATTAATTTCTGTTGAAAAATGATCGAAATTACAGGATGTGATTCCTTTTCGACAAACGAAAAGAAAAACAATCTCTCAAACGGATGTTCCGGCGAAAACCTTTTTTTTTAATTTTACCGTATGCCAATAGAGTCATTTTAAATGCAGTACTTACTTTAAGAAACCCGACCAATATACCCGTGAAAGATTGATAACGACTAACAGCATTCATTGCACCTATTGTGCCGTCCCTCCCCTTGCCCCTCCCCAATAAATATATAGGTATAGTAAGGCCCGAGTAGTTTACGATCCAAAACTACACACAATTTACGATCATCTATCCCTCGGTATTACTTACAAGTGGATAAGTTCCGATCGGATCGAATTGAATCGATTATTCGAATATTTATTATGCGATTATCGATGAAGCGTAATGTGGGATCGATTGTCGGTTCGTAATTCATCGGACAATTAGTTCTGGTTTGGGGAAGGAAGAGTTATGTAACATGGAATTAGTGCTTACTAAATGTTTTGTCTGAAGCTCAAAGGAGCAGAGCAGACCCCTTGCGAAATAAGACTGAGTTACAGACATAAAAAAATATTTATGCAATGTGATATGTATTTAGATAGGTATAATAATACTCCAATAATTTTTTAAGTACTTTATGAGATCAAAAAATTAATGATAACATGAGAATACAGACTGCAAAGTTGAAATAGGATGCCCAAATGAGATTCTAAATCTTCTTATCTCTAGATAGTGTTATTTTAGAAGACAGATAGAAGCCTGCATAAAAAAAAATACACTTCTATGCATGGAAATCATGGCGATTTTATTTGTATTGAGGTACCATTTTTTTTAACGTGAGGTAAAATCCTCATAGATGCTATGCCGGACTCCTACCGACTAAAAAACCTCACGTATCGCCCAACAGCCTATGGTTGGGAGCCCCGGGTAAGCCCTCGGAAGGATGACCCAGGACATATTCAGGTACCTAATTAGTTATTTTTCCAATTCCTTCTAATGTCGCTTGTGATTGACCTATTCTTCCTAGATCTTGTGTTATGTGTTAGGCTGCTATTTATAAGACTCTCTACCCTAGACTTCATTAAACAATTAACAAACTAAAAACAATGTATAAGTCTGTGTCTATTTCGTAAAACAAAGCAATTTTTACTGCACGAAATTCATTAGCATTATCATTAACATGGCGAATTGGATACTGAAGGTAAAAAAGTTTGGCTTCCAAAATGGCCGAAGGTCAGGTGAGTGTTTTAGCAAAGTAATCTTGCTAATGCTTTTATTTGGATTTAAATAAATAAGTCATGGGAATTCTCATAATTTGTCATAATAGAGCGAGAATATTATAGAAATATAGACACTTTCAATATCTATTTACCACTGTGCACAATGACCAATTGTCATTCGAATGGTCACAGTGAATTTGTGACCATCAATAAGTAACGTAGAAAAAGAGGTTTTTTACTGCAGTTGCTGTAGCTTAAAGTCCGTCATCTCTGTCGATTGCATCTTCCCAAGCCCTATTCATTACTGTCGTTTGCTATTTTTTTTGGGTCAATATAACTCGGTGGATCAAATTGCCCCTTCTTTTTTTAACGTGAGGAAAATCCTACATGAATCCTATGCCGGACTTCTACCGACTAAAAACCACACGTTCTCTACCTACTGCCTACGGTTGGGCGCCCCGGGTAGGTAAACTCTCGGAAGGATGTCCCAAATTGCCCACCTTGTGAGGAGATTTAAATTAGGGTTAAGACCGGGAGATATTGTTAGTTGTTAACTGTTGTATGACTACCTCTGTGGTGCAGTCGGTAGTGATACCGTCTGCGGCGCTGGAGGTCGTGGGTTCGATTCCCACTGGAGACAAATATTTGTGTGACCCATAAATGTTTGTCTCAAGAGTCTGGTGTTTCTATGTATAATAAGTATGTATTGAAAATGTGTATATGTATAAAAATAAAAGTATATAAGTATTAATATCCGTGGTCTGATACCCATAACACAAGCAGGTTATTCCTAGCTTACTTTGGGATCAGATAGCGTTGTGTGTAATGTCCGAGAATATTTATTTGTTAGGTTTGTGTGATTGAAAATGAAAATGAAAATGAAAAAATCTTTATTCATATAGGTCACAATGTAACGCTTATGAACGTCAAAATGATTGCTTCTACATTTACATTTACTGCCAGATTCGCAAAGCAATAGGTAGAGCTGGAGAAAAAAAGAACCTGGCAATAAAACTCCAGCCACTCTTTTAACATCTAGTAGGTAATTACAAATCATTCAACAACTACAGAGGTGTAATTGTTGAATGATTTGTGTGATGAGATTTGTACACGCGAGTTTTCATTAAGCAATATCCTTTTTTAAACAAAATTCGTCTAGGTAGGTACATAACACAGGCCTGCAAAATGAGGGTCATAACTTCCTCTCTGGAATTTGATAGCTGATTCTAGGGTATTTTGGTGCGTTGATTACGAATATGTACTTAGTTTTTCTGCATCACCTCCAGATTTTTCAAAAAAGGAACAGAAAGAAAATAGAGAAAAAGACCCAAGTTTTCTCATAAAAAATATATATTTAAAAAAGTACATTACTTTTAACTTTAAAAACGACTAAAATATAATAACAACTTGTAACTAGTCTAAATTACATGTAAATTTTATTTGTTGAACCTGGTCCTTTTTTCCTGGAACCTTCGGTTGTGCGATTTTCGGTTAAAATTCCAGTTTGCATCGTCGCGCTTCAATAACCAACAATAGTCCGCCATCATGCTAGTATTCCATGTTCCTTGATACCAGACTTTAAGCTCTTTCAAATCTCGGTAAAATCTTTTGCCTTGTTTTTCGCCAACGGCTCCTAGATTTTCTGGGAAGTAATCAATGTGCGAATTTAGGAAATGAAGTTTAGTGCTTGTTTATGTCCCTTTTATTATTAAAATTGTATCCAGTTATGTCACAACAACAACAGTAGCAAGCTTTATCATGGTTGTTAGCCTCTCTTCGTAGCAGCGAAACGATTTTGAAGCTATTTTTCTGTCCTTTTGACCACTGGCGAAGTTCTAATAACGAGTCGTACAAAATTTATGAGGTGTCCAAGTTTTGTCTTTGGTTAATTAAAACGTCTCCATAATAACTTTTGTAAATATTTTTCACAAAGTCAGTAATGCTGTTTCGTTGTTTTATCACCATAAAATTCCCCCAAATATTACAAAAACAATTTGGAGAATTTAAACATCTTCGCGATGACATTTTAAAGTTCATGTTGCAAGATGCGCACTTCAACTGTTAATTTTCTAAATAAGTGCGGGTACTTAATAAAAAAAAGCCTTTTGGATTATCTTTATTACACCCTTTTTTAATAATATTTACAACAATTAGGTAATATTACTACTAGGTAATATTTTTTATTATTTTATTACTAAATTAAATGAAATTACCCGTTTTCAACATGGTTAATGCGGATTACTTTTACTTTTTATGTAGTAATCATCAAATTACTGATTTGCATTAATTTCTATGTCCCCTTACACGAATTAAATGCAACAAAAATTAAGCTGAAGTATTTTAATGACGTTTTATAAATTTCTAAAGGTAGACGCTCAGACATTTATGGAGCTAAATCTTAAATATTCAATATCAAAAAATCCTGACGTGATGGATTTTTTTTATTATTTTTCTCGTAATCAGCACATCAGAAACTATAGAAAATGTTACTCAGATTTCAAAGAGGAAAACCATTGCAGACCTGTGTAATTTATTTTTTTGTGTGTTGACTTGGAGCGCCTTAAACCCACGCATTTTTATCATCTATATAGTCTTGAATTGTATAATATGCCTTGCTACATAATTTGGCTTTAATGGTAGCTTTGAATTTGTTTATTGACAATAATCTAGTTTCTTTGGGAAGTTTATTATAAAACTTTATACATTGTCCGACAAAAGAACTGCTTATACTGTGTAGACGAGTAGCATGTAAAACAAGATTATCTTTATGCCTGGTATTTACATTGTGTATATCACATTTTTTTAGAAATTGGTCCTTATTTTTATGCACATAAATTAAATTTTCATATATGTATTGTGATATAACAGTTAGAATATTAATTTCTTTGAATTTTTCTCTTAGAGAAACTCTAGGACCTAGCTGGTATATTGCTCTCACAGCTCTCTTTTGTAATATAAATATGTTATTGATGTCCGCTGAATCTCCCCAGAGAAGAATTCCGTATGACATAACACTATGGAAATAACTGAAATAGACTATTCTAGCCATTTCAACATCAGTGAGCCGTCTAATTGTTTTAACTGCATATGCAGCAGAACTTAATTTACCTGACAATTTTTCTATATGCGGGCCCCAGTGCAACTTCGAGTCAATTGTAATGCCTAAAAATACTGTAGTCTCCACAGAGTCCAGCCCGGATCCATTCAGTTGTACATTGGTCGCCACCTGTCTCACATTAGGTGTCGAAAACTTTATTACTTTAGTTTTTTTATCATTTAAAAGAAGGTTATTAACGCTAAACCAATAAACAACTTTTGAAAGTGCACTGTTAATATCGTCATAATCCATTAACTGTCTATTAATTTTAAATGTCAGAGAAGTATCATCCGCGAACAGAACAATCTCATGTTCATCCCTAACATAATAAGGTAAATCATTTATGTATATTAAAAAGAGAAATGGACCAAGGATTGAACCCTGCGGGACACCCATTACAACTGGGGTCCCTGGAGATCGTATACCGTTTACTTCAACCCTCTGAATTCTATTGCTCAAATAAGAAGTCATGAGGTCGAGAGCTCTATTCCTGACACCATAGTGGCGCAACTTTTTGACCAGAGTTTCGTGGTGAACACAATCGAAGGCCTTAGACAAATCGCAAAACACACCCAGTGCATCCTGCGAATCCTCCCAAGCCGTGTAAATACTCTTAAGTAAAGCAACTCCTGCATCCACTGTTGAACAACCCTTTGTGAACCCGAACTGTTTCCTGTGTAGTAAATTATGTTTATTAAAGTGACTGAGCAACTGTTTAAGCATTAGCTTTTCAAAAATTTTACTGAGTGTAGGTAATATGGAAACAGGTCGAAAGTTCGAGGGATCCTCACTATTTCCCGCCTTAAATAAAGGTATGACTTTACTATGTTTCATCAAGTCAGGAAACACACCAGTCTCGACACAGCTATTGAACACAGTTGCCAGATGCGGGGCTATTACAGTTATAATATGAGCAACAGTTTTGACAGATAGACCCCATAAATCTTTAGTGGTTTTCATATTAATTTCTTTAAAAGTTTTTAAAACATCTATAGGACTGACAGCTGAGAATTCAAAGTCTGTGCCGCATTCGTCTACGCCAAGTTTTAGAATTTGTTCGGCAGAAGCAGAGCAAGAAGAGAGACTTCTGGTAATAGAAACTGGAATGTTAGAAAAATATTTTTCAAATTCAGTCGCAACTTCCAAGTCCTCTTCAATATCAAAATTATCTATTTTTAAATGAAAATCATTACAACGTATTTTAGATTTACCAGTTTCAATGTTTATGACATTCCAAGTTTCTTTAATAATATTATTTGAACATTTGATTTTATTTTTTAAATAAATAGATTTCGCTCTAAGACAGGCTTGTCTGAATGTTTTTGAATATTTTTTTACAAATTCTTGAAATTGCGGATTGTGGTTATAGGACTTCTCTTCATATAGTTCATACAGTTTGTTACGGCTTTTATAAATTCCAGGAGTTGCCCACTCACTCATGGAGAAACGTTTATTAAAAGATCGGCGCTTAGGTGTGAAAATTGCACTGAACTCACCATTAATCAAGTTGACTAATGAGTTATACAAGTGATTAGAACTACCGTGATAGGGCAACAACTGTACCTTTTGTGTAATATTACATTTAAAATTTTGTATACGGCTTTCACTGAATGTTATCATATTTACTTGTCTCTTTTGGACTTTTTCAGAAATGCAGAATGAGACAAACTGCCCTGTGTGATCTGAGCGAACTTTTTTGATAATAGATTTATGTATGGATTTCTCACTACTATATATGTTATCAATGCATTTTGCAGTTGTGGCCGTTATTCTGGTTGGTTCCATAAAATTGTTATATAAATTAAATGATTTAAATAGATTCAGAAGGTCCAAACTTTCTGAAGTTTTCACCAAAATATCTATGTTAAGGTCTCCACATACAATAACAGTTTTATGGCTATTATAAACTTTATTTAGAGCGCACTCCATAATCTCCAAAGAAACATCAAAAGGGGCGCACGGAGGTTTATACATATTTAATACAATGAATCGCTCCAATTCAACACATGAAATTTCTACAACCCGTTCAACGGATAGACTAACAACATCACATCTATCTTTAAATTTTAATAATTTACTAACCAATATTGACGAGCCACCTCGTATATAATTTTTCCTGTTGAACGAGCTTGCAACCTTATGATTATTAAAGCTGTAAGTGAATTCATGGCTTCTTAGCCAGTGCTCATTTAAACATACAATGTCAATACTGCTGGAATTCATAAACAATTCCAATTCCAGCTCCTTCCCATCCAAACCTTGAATGTTTTGATGGACCAGGTTAATACATTTTATAATTTCTTTATTTTTAGTATAACAAGGTGTTAGCTTGCCAGAGAAACATTTTGTTGTCTTACTATTCTGGATATTTGTCTGCTTGTTGGATAAGACTTCAATACTATTGTGTGCTATGTTTGAACTACTAGATATATTGTTATTACAGCACTCAGAATTATTACTTTTTAAAATATTATTTGTGGTAGGCTCAATGGTCTCAAAAGACCTGTAGCCATGGCCAGATTTTTTATCTGTTGTCATAAAACCTAGTTTTTTGACTTGTTTGGGACGCCTTCCCAACCTAGTATGTCAACACTATTATTAAAATTATACTCAATATGAGCAGTTTTATTAGAAGCCAAAAGTTTGGCTTGATTCAATAAAAAATTTGATAGCAATATCGCTACCTGTCGTCTTAAGAACTTAGATAGTAAGTATCTATTTATAGTCAAAAAAGATTCACGTAATACAAGATTACAGTCGAATAATTCAAAATTTCTACTACTATTAGTCAACTTGTATAATTTTCTGTTTATTTTGTATCGAGTATTGTTCTCATTACGTGAGAAAGATTTACTATAAGGTAATGTAGACAATATTACCTGTTTGACTGACAATTTTGACAACTTTTCATGGAAATTATTAATAGTGTTTATATTTACATAGTCTCTCCTGCCAATAAATATAACTATTGTTGATTGTGGGCAGTGTGTACTAGTCAATACTTTACTAACTATTTGAGAGTAGGTGGCCCCAGGAAATGAATTAATTATGACTGAACTACTCATATGTTGAACTAAGTGGTAACCTAAGTTCTGGCCGATTTCATCACAATATACAACTATCTTTCCAGTATTTACAATTTCTGAAACCTTTGTTACAGGGTCAGCAGAGGAAGTTAAGTTTAATTGTATAGCATGTTCATCCATACTGCCCGCTAAGTGAACCCCTGGAAGCGTTGACTCAGTCTGGGATGTTATGGGCAAGGAAGAATGTGGCAGAGATTCTTCACAGGCTGGTGATTGATTGTATAATTTCTCAAGTGAATGGAACCTTTGTTCATTGCTGTGACAAGACTCAACCAAGCTATTTAGTGCCTCAATATACTCTCCAATTTCTTTTTGTGATATTTTGTACTTTAATGTTATTGACTCTAAAGACTTATTTAAATGTATGATTTCTGACTGCAATTGAAGTATATCAGTCTCATACTGCTCTGTTTGAATGGTTAATTGTTTTCTACTAGTTTCCACTACTTGTTGTAGCTGATAATTTGATTTACAAGTCCTAAGATATTTATTCGCACCTATTTTAAACTTTTTGATTTGTTTCTGTGATTTAACAATAAATTTATTGAGCTTTATATATTTTTTTAATTTATTCCTGCTAGTACTAACTAATCTAATGGTGTTGTTAGATGCTAAAGTAATATTATTAGAAGTATCGGGTGTCGAGAGATCTATAATATCTGAGGTCATGGGCTGGTCAAGATTAATACGATCTGACTTTACACTCATCAGCTCATCATACAGACTGTGGGAGAGGGCAACCTGATCAGCTGATTTGAGAGTCTCCCTTTGAGTGATGGAGTTATGAACATCACTTAGCTCACATTCCAGAATGCTGATACGCTTTAAGGCTCTCTCATGGGTGTTGCTGCACTCTTCCAGACCTACCACCGTTTCCTGAAGATGATTCCGCTGTAGTGTGAGCTCCATTACCTGTGAATGTAGCTCAGCCAACTCTTGTTTGAGTTGGGTATTTTTCTCAATGACATTTAATATTTCTTTTTCACTGTCGTCCCGTTCTTCCAACAACTGCTTATTAAGATTTTTGCAAATTTCAAGTTCCTTAATGGTGAGATTGAACTTTTGTTGCAAGTCACGGGTTACAGCACTGCGGGTCATCATTTTTATTTATATTGCCCTTTGAAAATAATTTATATCAGTGAAGAATGTAGTGTCACTTAGAGTAATGGACAAGTAATTTATAATACTTTACAATATTTACCTACTCAAAAAAAGGGAATATATGAACAAAATTCTTAATTTGTATAAGTATTAAGTACTTATGTAGATTCAATTGTATTTGAAAACCAATTAAGCAGTTCAATACACAATCTATTTAAAATGTTTATTCAATTTATATCAATTTTGCAATGAATGATAGTCTGATAACAAAGTTAAATGCAAATAAATACAAAATTTAATTAATTTTTCACTTGGTATGGTACCTACCCTACTCTCAAATTAACAAATTGTAAGTTTGAAAAATTGGAATTTTAACAGAATATTTTTCATAAGTTTTTACAGTTCTTGTTCGTTTTCATGAAGTTAAAGGATCACTTTTCACTAGTAACCGTAAACTCGCAGCTATTTTTACTTACTTTTTAACAATTTTATATTTTTTGTACTGAAATACTTTTTTCTATGGCTTCTGACATTAATCGCTTTTCATTACGTCGTCGTCTTGTGTATGCTTTTAATATTACTTACAACTTATTTTCCGTAGTTAACCTTTATATTTATCACTTTTTTGCTTTAAAAGGTTTGTTATTTATAATTTTAAATCCTAAAAATTCACATACGTAATGTTTACGTTACGGCTCCAGTTACATTATAGTACATGCTTGAGTTGCAAATTAACTACTTAGAACTTCACCGACACATAATATAATATCATCAAGTAGTTCTAAGCAAATTGAAATTACAACCGACAGCATTTGCTATTTACTGAACATCACAATTCATATTTAAACACGTTGTTCGCAACGTGAGCAAGTCATACTTGAAGTGTACCCAAAGATAATACGGAAATTGTAACCTCGACCATCCTCGACCTTCAAGTCAGATGAAATACTCACGCTAATGTATTTACCTACCTATAAAAATATTATCTCTTTTTTTATACCACTAAGGTGGCAGACAAGCATACGGCCCACCAGAAGGACTGGCGGTGACCGCAGCCTATGAACGTTTGCAACACCAGAGGCGACACACTCGCGCTGCCAACCCTGTAAAAACCTTCTTGGACCCCTTTTGAAGAACTCCATACTGTAGGCGTTTGGGAAAACCGGGGCAGGAAGATCATTCCACAACCCAAGCGTGCGCGGAAGAAAATGTTTTCGTAAATATTTAAAAAAAATGGTAACTTAAATGACTTTTAAAATCCTCTGTAAAATTGAAACTCAAATGCCAATCTACCTTTTGCGAACAATTATAAATAATCTCCATGTAACTCTTGCCTTGGTAATCCTGGAACATCCTTTCGAGGGCTAACCAGGAGCTCCCGTGGTTGGTCACCGTGAGGTTTAGTCGGTAAGAGTCCGTCATAGCATCCATGATGAGTTTCCACTCATAAAAAAGCCCAAGCCTTTGCATTGCAACATCTATATTTCTGGAGCCAAAGCGATCCGTACCTGCTGGTTGATGGTTTCAAATGAATTATGGCCTCGTTGGTCTAGAGGTCGAAATGTGCGACTGCGGATCACGAGGTCGCAGGTTCGATTCCTGCCGGAGACAAAAAATTGTGTGACCCATAAATGTTTGTCTCAAGAGTCTGGGTGTTTCTATGTATGATAAGTATGTATTAATATCCGAGGTCTGATATCCATAACACGAGCAGGTTATTCCTAGCTTACTTTAAGATCAGATAGCGTTGTGTAAAATCTCCGTGAATATGTGTATATCTATCTTATATCTATACTAATATTATAAAGAGGAAAGATTTGTTTTTTTGTTTGTTTGTTTGTTTGTTTGTTTGTAACGAATAGGCTCCGGAACTACTAGACCGATTTGAAAAATTCTTTCACTGTTGGGAAGCTACACTCTTTGCGGTGAACATAGGCTATATTTTATTCCCGTATTCCCACGGGAACGGGAACTACGCGGGTGAAACCGCGTGACGTCCGCTAGTATAAAATAAAATTCTCGTGTCAGTTTTCGTTTCCGTACTCCTCCGAAACGGCTTGACCGATTCTCATGAAATTTTGTGAGCATATTGAGTAGGTCTGAGAATCGGCCAACATCTATTTTTCATACCCCTAAGTGACCGGGAACCGGGAATAACATTCCACGCGGGCGGAGCCGCGGGCATCAGCTAGTTATTTATAATGCACTATATTTAAAATAAAAATGATGTCATGGCGAAGTGAAGGAAATTCCCATGAAGCCCAAAAAGTCACACGTAAAGAAAAATATGTTACCATGATCCATATACTTCGTTGCTATCGAAACTTTGCACGAGAGAGACTCATAATTTATTTAATACTCATAATTTATTTACCCAACTCTCTATTATGCTGAGTGTTAACCTATGTCGCAGAAACGTTGGTTCTAAAATTGTTTCAACCCTTTGAAAGCGAAATGAATATTCTACAATTTCAATGAATTTGGAATGTAGGTCGCTCATTGTGGCTGGCCGGATCAATTTTGCTAATGTATGGCGACCTTTAGGAAGCTAATTTCTTAAGTAGATTTAGAATTTGTAAGGATTCTGAAACAATTATGATATTCAAGGCACTTAAATGTTAACGAAAAATGTACTCATAAAACCATATCTGTAAACAAAGTTAGCTGCCATTATGTATAACAAATTAGGACCGACTAAGTACAACTCCTTCGCCAGGTCTTGGAAGAAGGAGTAAAGTAAGAAGTCGTGACTTGCAGTCGTAGAGCATGATATTCTTGGCAATGGTCCCATAATCTGGGATGCAGAAGATCGTGAGAAGGAAAACCTTAAAAGCAGGAAAGCAGCAGGGTCCAATGGAACCTCGACTTTTGGAAAAATAATAATTTTAAGGTCCAAACGGTAAACGGAGGTCCAATGGATCACAATTATCAAGGAGGTCCAAACTTTGAGGTCCAACGGGTGCGTAGCCATCCTCCGAAACTGTTTTGGATGCATGATAACATGGGTCTTCTAAAAACCCAGTAGCTTGAAAAGGTTTAATTTATGTTCAACCACAAACACTCGTGCCATTTGACCCAAACTAAATAAAAGCCACCGCATTGCATATGAACCCGACACATGCTCATTTCAAAACAGAACTAATGGCAAATGTTCCGGAGTTTAATGTTTCTCGAAGTCGTTAGGAGTTTAATAATCACGACGTTGTCCATTATATTTTTATACCACCGCTATGCTGATATTCATCTGACCCTGAAACGTGGGAATTTGATGAAACTAATTGCGAACTCGAGACAGACAATGTTTTTTAAACTTAATTGTTGCTCACTATTGGAGCGACCATCTTGCGAACTTTGTAGAAGCTGAAAAAAAAAATTAATGAGAAATAAAACCAACTTCAAACAAATCCTGAAAAATAAAACTTACTTAGCACAAAGTAATTGTATTTTGAATTTTGTTTAATATAATATTGAAGTTGGTGCCATTAATAATAACTACCTAAACCTATGGGTTTACTTGGCGCCGACTTCAATATGATATTGAATGAAATCTGATAAAAATTAAAATACAATTACTTTGTATCTTGATTTATCAGATTTTTTTTGTTCATTATTTTAGGTGACGGATGGACCGAAAAATATATCCATCTAGGTTTTTTTTTTATACTACTTAGGTGACAGACAAGCTTACGGCCCACCGGAAGGTTGGTAACCGTAGCCTATAGACGTTTGCAACACCAGAGGCGCTACACACGCGCTGCCGACCCGGGCGCAGGTTGTGACGACCCACAGTTGAAATTTTTCAAGCCGCCCGTAAGGCCTTCAACTGGGCTTAACGACTGTCATTTTACTGACAACCGGGACCAACGGCTTATCGTGCCTTTCGAAGCACGGAAACGCTCGTAAATAAATGTCACAAAGTGGTCCACGTGGTGGTCACCCATCCATATCCGGCCATAGTAAATGTTGCTTACTGCAGTGATCGTTTACAGAACACTGAGTCCGCGGGGCCACGAGCGCTTCGAGGTGTAGAGTTCTCATCAATACAAATCAATCAACCCCAAACACTAAGTAACTGCTGTAAATCGTAAAGGAATTCCCTCGACTGTCTTTCGGTTCCATCATCAGATCGTCTCCAGACCTTCATTAAATTGTAGTACATTAAAGCACTGAAAAAGTTAACAAACGCACTAGTTGTCCCTGCAATTTTCGGCGGTTGCCCTCGATTTCTCCTGGATCACATTATCATATCCTGACCTGGTGAAAATGGGACCACCTCAGAAGCAAACCCTATTCAACAAAAGAAAAAAGATTGAAATTCGTCTATAATTGACGGAAATACCGGTTAACATACATAAAATTGAGAACTTCCTCCTTGACCTTGAAGTCGATTAAAAAGGCCAAGCTCCTTTCTGCACCATGATTTGACTTGCGATTATTATTCGTTAGGTCAATTGCGACGACCTACTTGTCTAAAATTCTATCGGAATATGTCGTTTTCTCTGAGTTACTGCTTATAGCCATAGGTATCTTACTTTTTACTAATAATTATAAAGGCGAATGTTTGTGAGTGTGGATGTTTGTTACTCTTTCACGCTCTTACGGCTGAACGGATCTGGCTGAAACTTGGTACAGGTATAGATTATAGTCTGGAATAACACATAGGCCATAGGCTTTCTATCCCAGGAATAAGTTCCCACGGGAAGCGGGAACGGGAACAAATTTTACGCGGGCGAAGCTGCGGGGATCAGCTAGTTGTACAATATTTCTTGACGTATTGTATAGTATAACTTCTTAAAACAACTAAGTTAACCTGGTCTGTGCAACGAATGCTAAATAGATTTGAAGACGTTTTGTACAATAATGCAAACATGAACTATTTCTTATTCTAAGAAATAAACTAATAAAAGGTTGCACTAACACCATTATTTGCGTAAATTACTAAGTATTCTTCGTTTGCAAATATACACCAGTGTGTCGTTACCTACCAGCTTTCTAGACTTGCCACTCGCTACATACAATACTAAGAAACCTCAGCATGCAGGTAATGTATGTAAAATAGTACATGACAATCACTCAAGCTAAGTACCGCTTTTCTCGTCTTAAATCATCGTTGTTATGCAGTTTGTTGCTTAGGCGTTATTGAAACTTGCCATGGATTTTTATGGATTTTAGTTTTAGCCCCTCTCTATAAAATAGAGTGCTGAAGAAACTCTGGCTGAAGGGCTTATGTAGAGACTTTGTCTGTAGTCTGTGACTCTGTTGCATTAAAATACGTCTCTAGGTCACGTGGATTATCTGTTCAAAGTTTGAAATAAAACAAAAATGACAACGTCAATCGGATTGAACTTTCACAATAAACGTGTTAGAGCGGGGCGGTCTGGTGAGAACGATCTCACGGCTTTCTTGTTTTTCAGTATCTAACAATTGTTAATTTATAAAATTACATGAAGTATAGAAATATACTGGTACCTATGTATACTATAATCTGGACAATTAATCGAATCACCCTATGGTCCACTGCTGAAGAAATTAATAAATATTCGAGGACATACGCACACAACATCATCTAGCCCAAATTAAGCTAATAAGCTTGTGCTATGGGATCTATGGATTCAGGTCTCTCAATTTTCGCCAAATAGACAGGGTGGTTGGACTTAATCTGAACCGTACTACTCTGATCAGGCGAAAAACCCTGATCAGACTAGTACGGTTAAGACCAACCAAAAAACAACAAGACAACAAGTAAAAAAACCCAACCCAAAAAAGGGTTTTTTTTTTTAAATTTCCTTCTTTTCGCCATGACTTCTTCCGTTAGTGAGCAGGCGCACTTGGAGGCAACCCTGCCTTCGTCCCAAAGATTTTGATATAGGGCCCCAGCGCACCCCACATGGTGGACACTTTCTAACTTCTATTCGATAAATTAAACCAATTTACACAATCACTGCATTTTTATACAGTACTTGGAAACTTTTGCGTTGAATTGTATATTGTTATCTTGTTTTATACTACCCTAATTTCTTTTCTATACTGCTTTCTTAGTTTTAGTATTGTAAATCTTATGTCGTACTCTTAAAGTTACATTTGCCTTGATTCAACAATTCAAATCTGGTACCGTTTTCCAAATTTTACCGCAAGGGAACTTTACGTCCCTTTTAAAATTTATCTAAATACGTCCCTTGGTCGTAAAATCTTTCACTGCGTTTGCGACCACAGTCGTAAAATCGTCCTTTGTAAAAAAATCACGACGAGCTTTTTAATTCGTGTCTAACATTCAAGTTGTCTCTATTATTCAGTTTATGGAGTCGTTATTCCACCTATGTAGGTTTAATGCTTTTGTAATGTGTTTTAAATGGTTCTAACATACCTATTCTATTATTGTTTCAGGTAACACTACTTTGCCCGCGGTATCAACTTTACCAGTATTCATAACAATTGAATCAGAAACAGTCCTGATATAAAACTCGGTATTATTCTCTTTTATTTTTATAGCGTCTTTATTTACTACGCCTGTCCATTTCAACACGGGAATAGGTTCACCATCTTTTATGTGGGACAAAAACTAAAAAGGTGAAATGTAATGCTGTGCCTCTGCCTACCCCTTCGGGGATATAGGCGTAACTATATGTATGTATGTTGTTTGTAATATATGTATATGATACTCTATTATACCTAACAGCGGGGTTCATTCGGCTAAGAGGATGATTACTCTCCGAAGTAAAATGTTCAGTAGAAAAATAAACAAACTATAAAAGATGAAATAACAATTCATAAAAATACAAAAGAAACATATCTGTTACTAGATAACACTAAAGTTGATAATAATATTTTTATAGTGACGAGTGGGTGTACGGAACATAACGCCCTGGGCGTTTTGTAATGGGTATTCCTCCGATATGTACATTTTACGTTCATTATTCAAGAGTTGGTCTCCCACGCAAAGCGGCCATCTTTAAAGTCTTTGTTAAAACAATTTGCGAATTTGCTAAATAATGTCAACGAATATAAATAAACTAGCTATGCGACCCCGACTTCGTACGCGACTTATTATCATATAAAATCCATTTTTTTTATAAAAGTACTTACTTACTCCTTATAAGATCAACTATCTACCAGTGATAGTATCGTCAAAATCGGAAGGGCCAAAAAAGTTTTCTCTAAATAAAGGTCTATATCACTTTCTTAAGCATTTAGTGAAAAGCTGTTAATTTACAATAACAATGTGACTGTGTAACTATCGAGGTATTATGTAATTGCATTGGGGAACAACTATAGTCCGAAAATATCCTTTAGTTAACAATCAATTATTTAATATCTCCGATCCGGATCTGAATATATAGGTTTATGTCGAATGCCTTATAGGCCCGCTGCCTACACGGAATGCCACAAGGCTCTGCACTAGTTCCTACACTGTTTAAATTAAACCTCAATATAACAGACGTCCTACTCATTCCGAACTAGAATGCAATTTAATTTGATTTATTTATGACTGCGGGAGGACATTGCTAAAATGGCAAGTGCAAATGTGGAGTCATGAGCTGAATAACATTAGCTTATTATAAGTCTTGTAATTTATGATAATCGATACCTACGCTTAGCTACAATATCCATATCTATGTATTGTTGCTTAGCTCATGTTTTTGTAGTTTCGATAATGCTATTATATTTCGAGTTCTCTATAATGTTTTGACTTTTTGAGTTCTCCCGGTCTTCATTTTCTCCTATTGTAAAACCTTTGGTATTCATGTCATCCCACGACACGACGAGTGACGTCGACGTCAAGCCAGAACCACGTCAACTATTTAGCGTAATCCGGTGAAGAAGACGCATGCAGTCATTTGTTTCCGAAGGAGATAGGTGGTCACTGGTCATTTCTGCAGAACGTGGCTATACTGAGGGAAGATGATTCGCTTGTCCTTTCTTCAATGTGACTGCCTCTGTGGCGCAGTCGGTAGTGATACCGCCTGCGGCGCTGGAGGTCGTGGGTTCGATTCCCACCGGAGACAAATATTTGTGTGACCCATAAATGTTTGTCTCAAGAGTCTGGGTGTTTCTATGTATAATATGTATGTATTTAAAAGTATATAAGTATTAATATCCGTGGTCTGATACCCATAACACAAGCAGGTTATTCCTAGCTTACTTTGAGATCAGATAGCGGTGTGTGAAATGTCCGTGAATATTTATTTATTTATTTTTATTTATGTCACGGATATGACGGCTGCGGCGGATCCGAGCTCCTGGCTTGGTCCACGCGATTCAGTTGCTAGTATTTGTAAAAAGAACAACGAAATTCAAGCAGTCATTCGATGCAACCAGCCTAAATCCACTGCTAGATCTAGTTCTCTCCCAATTTACGCCAAACACACTTCCTTGCGCCTCATAATACTAAAACTAAACAATGAAACATAACTGAACATTGTTATTGTTCCATTACATTTTCCAGCTAAAATCACTCCAAACATCTCGTTTAATTTATTATCTGTAGACACACAAATCTCTATTCCGAATTCCAATTAATTGTTTCATAATCTAATATTGTATTACGGCATACAATCATTATCATCAGTCGAACGTCTGGTTGTATATTTATGTAAAGGCTGTCGAATAAACTTTCATGTCACTCTTTTTTCTGTCCTAGTCGGCATAAAAAAATAAAATTAATATTCACGGACATTTCACGCAACGCTATCTGATCCCAAAGTAAGCTAGGAAGACCACGGATATTAATACTTATATACTTTTTAACATACATATGGTCACGCCTTTATCCCCGAAGGGGTAGGCAGAGGCATATTTTATGCCCACATTTCACCTTTTTGTATAATTTGTCTCACGTAATAGGTGGTGAGCCGTATTGCCGTGTTTAAATGGACAGGCGCAGGTTGTGACTGCCTGCTGTTGAAATAAAGCCTTCAACTTAGCTTAACGACTGCCATTTTACTGGCAACCGGGACCAACGGATTAACGTGCCCTCCGAAGCACGGAAACGCTCAAATAAATGTCACAAAGTGATTCACATGGATGGTCACCCATCCATGAACCGGCCATCGTGAAAGTTGCTTACTGCAGTGATCGTTTACAGAACACTGAGTCCGCGGGGCCAAGAGCGCTTCTTTATTACTTTTAATATTTTTTTTTTATTTTTTTTGAGACAAACATTTATGGGTCACACAAATATTTGTCTCCGGTGGGAATCGAACCCACGACCTTCAGCGCCGCAGGCGGTATCACTACCGACTGCGCCACAGAGGCAGTCCAGTCATAGCATCAATCTAGGACTTTTCTCACGTTAAAAAAAACCCCTTTACTTCTTCTTCAGCTCATTAAGTTCTTCTAACTTCCAACTTTGAAACCCGGGATTCCCTTTGATTGACTGCTAGGAGCAGA
The DNA here is from genome assembly GCA_933228765.1 of Miltochrista miniata. Lineage (NCBI taxonomy): Eukaryota > Metazoa > Arthropoda > Insecta > Lepidoptera > Erebidae > Miltochrista > Miltochrista miniata. Next base: position 34,805,511 of record OW121758.1, on the reverse strand, counting down.
TGTGAATTGTCTTATTTTTTGATTTTGTTGGCACGATCGCGTGGCTTATTATCTCTGTTACTGAACCTACATAATTATGTCATATCTTGATCCGTGATTCAGCAGCTACACCACTTGCAAGTAAGGCTCGATTGGGCTCTTAAGATCCTGGTGGTACCACAGTATTCTCTTCAGCAAGTCAAGCTCTGTAGACAGAGCAGAATGAATAATGTACTTTATTTAGCTAGCATTGAACCTATTCTATGATTTTTTACTATTAAAATAAAAAACTCAGAGCGTCCTGCAGGTGTTATATTCTACATGTCACAATATAGTGACAATACCTTATCAAATAAACAAGTAATAATAAGGACGTAATAAACGCTACCCCGTTGAAGATCTAACCGGTTCTATCGGTGCAAACGTGGGCGAGGACTGCATTCCCGAAACGGACCACATTAATTGAAGCGTACAATTAAACGGACAGGTTCAACTTGTTGACTATATTTGTAGGCTTGAGGGGGTTTGTTTGACATTTAGGTGACGAGGAATTTGTAAAAACTACTCCTTTATTATCATAAACCTAGTACTTACACTTAAATGTGAAAAGATAATCTTATTCCCCGAAGAGCAGGCTAATCAGTTACTAGTTATAATACATACATATATTCACGCCTTTATCCCCGAAGGGGTAGGCAGAGGCATAGTAATCGCCCACATTTCACCTTATAGTTTTATGTCCCACGTAATAGGTGAGCCTATTGCCATGTTGAAATGGACAGGCGCAGGACGTCGCGACCCGCAGTTGAAATTTTTTAAGCCGATTGGTACCTTACTAACCGGGTTTCATTTCGATTTTTCCTTCTCTACGCAATGGATCTTTTTGCAAGTGTTCTCTTTTAGTCGCCACTTACGACACCCGCGGGATGTATTGGGGTGGCGACAATTTGTACTCTTACCCGTCGCAACACGGGACGCCGTCGCCACACGGGGCAATTTACGTACATTTATTTGAATAGTTATATTTAGTCCTATGTAATAGGTGGTGGGCTTACTGCCACGGCCATGGCAACTGGCTTAACGTGCCTTCAAAAGCACGGTGATATATTTACAAAAAGAATACTTACTGAAGAAACAACTATAAGAGCTTCTTTATTCTACACTTACAATGGAATTTATGGAGCACTTCTTAGATAGTAATGTAAAACAAGATGGCCACTGTAGTAGGAGATACATTCCCCTTTTAAATATCATACTAAAAATAAATCTTTGTTAGAAGTACAAAACTAAAGTATACAATGTTACAACAGCATCCAAATTATCAAGATCTGCTTAGATATTTTACAGCAGAGGGTGGGAAGATCATGTTACATTAGACGATATTACAAAATGTGAACCACATCGTACTTCGATGCAGCGATAAGAATTTGCACGATTCTCTTCGATATTTTGTAAACAAAAGCGATGTAGCGCTTTACGATCTAGTACTACTACATTTGCAGCGAGACCTGTACTTAATGGTCAGACATTGCACTACCGAGTTTTGAGAGCTTGTCTATTTTCAGTAACTGTTTTGCCTCCAAGGGTTTTTGTAATCTGTTGTGGTTAGTCGTGCTTGAAATTTCTGGTTCCATTTATTTAAATATAATGGTTTTCTTGCAGTCAATGTTAGGTGATGGCAGACATTAAGACAAAAAGATTTTAACAGCAGAAAGCCACATCACAAACTTGTCCCTTTCTATCCGTTTCAACTCGTCAAAAGCGTCCCTATTGGCGAGTTGGTAATGCCGATATCGGACTACGGTGATCATTCTGTCAAACAAGTGTCACTTTGGTAGTATAAAAATAACGACTTATCCTAAACGAATTTTGAAAGCCACATCACAAACTTGTCCCTTTCTATCCGTTTCAACTCGCCAATTGGGACCCTATAGGCGAGTTGGTAATGCCGATATCGGACTACGGTGTCTATTTTGTCAAACAAGTGACACTTTGGTAGTATAAAAATAACAACTTACCTGAAACGAATTGTGATGTTGTTTTTTAACATGGTGACATTCCTTAAATCTAGTAGCCAGACATAGGCTACATAATTTGGTCTTGAATCTCCATCCGTGTCATAGTCTTGTTAGGAAACTAGCATAAAACAAAAATTCTCGGCCAATTACAGCGAATCGCGTCTTGACCTCTGTTCACTCCCAAGGTGTAATTTTCAATTGTTCCCTACATAATGGTGATTAGCCTTGGTTGAATAACAGCTGTAATATCTAAACTAAAACAAATTCATTCGTTTTCGATATTCTCAAGTGGCATTACGCTCGGTTGATTAGTTATGGCGGATTTATGCTTTATTCTGTACTGATCTTGTAGAATGACGTTCATTCGGCATTGGGAATACAGACCGGATGACGATGAAACGACTTGACTAGTTTTAATTATTCTTAGCTTGCAAACCAACGTCATCTGGTGACTAAATAAAGATTGAGGTTATGGCAAAGAAAAGGAAAACTCGAAACAAAACCCTGTAGCAATATCAATTCGTCTGGTCAGCTTAGTAAGTATACCTACAACAGTTTTAACTTAGTAGCTACTCAATTTTATACGTAGTGTAGTCTTTGAAGCTTAAAGAAGCTTTTTGAAGAAGTTCTACATACGTTAGATAGAATATTAAATTTTATCTTCTCCCGATCTTTGGCATCCAGAACAATAAAACCATTGGCGCACCCTTTTAGAAGTCTTAATTACGATTTTTCGCGTGTCATCCTTTAGCTACGACCTACGACCTCAAACCTTTTAACGTTGTACAAGTGATTTGATACAATATTGATGTTATCGGCAAAAGCATTTTCTACCAGACAATATTGAAATAGTAAGAGTGACCAAAGACAAAGTCCTTAATAGAAATATTTATACTTACTTCTGAAGCGTGCAAAAGACGCTCATATTCCACAAGGAAACTCCTTTATGTGATAAAATGTCTTTAGATAAAATGCTCTATCATTTTATCTCCACACAGTACACAGTGAACAATATAAGATATTTTGCTGTACCAAATCCCTAGAACACGATCTTAGCGTGATATCATGTTTAGGTGGAAACCTTTATATTATAAACCTTTACTGGATAGTTATCCAGTAAACCTAGCAAGTTAATGTCGGTATTAACATGTAAATTGCTGGGATTTATCTCGGAACCCGAGAATTGAGGTTTCGCTGCGACATGGGTAGTAATTTTTGGTGGTGTTTTGGCAGTAGACAAATTCGTGTGCCAAGTGCCAACATACCGAAACAAATCTGATAATATTATAAGAGAGTCAGATATCCAGAGGTTTCTTTTTTTTTTTTTTTGTTGACGCGGGGAACGCATTTACGCGCCTTCATCCCAGCTGCGGGGGCAGCTGGGATGGTGTGTGGGACTCCTGGCCCGGTCCGGAATGGACCGTCCTACCCACTAAACCCCGCGGTGTTCCTCCTCACCCTTTAGCCGGGCCGAGGGATATCAAAAGATTATTCACGTCGACCCGGCTAGGGGCGCCCCGTTTATTCGGGGCTCTCCTCGGGGGAGCCAGATGGGCGGCTCCCCAAAGCTCCCTAAGGAGCTGAAGTCCACGCCTGCACCGCTCTCGAGCGCCCCTCTGTAATAGAGGAGACAGAGAGCGGCTGGCGCAGGCGTGCGCTAATGGGCACCCCCGGAACACGGGAAAGGTGCCCACCGCCATGTGACCGTTGGTGGGCGGGGTCCCCCGACCTTACGCCCACGGTCAAGAAACAATCGGGGGCACGCAGTAACTCCTCACCGCGGCGCCCCCGAACTGCACGGCAGAGCGGGAGCATTATCGGTTACTCCCGCTCCCCCGCACAGTGCACCTCCCGCTTTGCCGCCATCACCTCGTCAACTGGCGAGGTGACAGCGGCCCAGCACTGTTGCCGCCGGTCGCGCCGTTATTCACGGCCGGCAGCCCGAACTGCATGGCAGGGCGGGAGCATCTACCCAAACTCCCGCCCCCCACGCAGTGCCTCTCCCACTTTGCCGCCATCGTCTCGCCAGCAAAGGAGGCGAAGCGACGGCGACCCATCATTGCTGCTGCCGGCCGTGAATAACGGCACGGCCGGCAGCAACACACACCACCGAGCAACCCACAGGTGGGTTACTCCCGCCTCGGCCGGAATTAGCCAGAGTAGCACAACTCCCCCACAGAGGAAGGGGAGTGGTCGCTACTCCGTTGCCCAGGATGCACCACGAGGAGGATCCGACCCATTGGGGTCCTTAAGATGTTAGTAGGACCCCGCATCCCCAGATATCCAGAGGTATTTTAGTTATAGCCTGGAAAGCGAAAATATTCTTTTTAATACAGTTGCTCAAAAAGTGGCGTATTACAGGGACGTTTAGCGTTCGGGATGTGGGCTATTACACACTCGTGCTTTTTCTTTACCTTTCCCGCACTAGTGCGCGTTTCCTTTCCCAACTGTCAAAATAATGTCTGTGATTCATGCAAATATTTCAAAAAAAGATACTAACTTGTTTCAATATCAGATTAAAAGTAATTTTAATTAAAATTTAAACATAAATTAATATAAGTATCGGCCAAATTAAATTTATAAATATAAAAAAAGTTGGCTGTATGAAGTGCACTGCCATAGTCTTTGCTTAGGTAGGTATTATTCTTTTACGGTTGCCGCCATTTTGGACAATTCAGGTTTATTGTGTTTTTATTATTTTATTAGATTGCTTAATTTTTTCGCAACAGTATTAAAAATAGTTGTTCAATACAACGTGTGGGATTGTTATTTCAACTCGTTCCGACTGTCCACCCTCGCCTTCGGCTCGGGTCAACATCTGTCGAAACTCGTCGTAATAACAGAAATCCCACACTTGTATCGAAAACTACTAATTTACATTTTTACCATTTACTATTAAATAACATATTGCAAATAATTCAGTTATTTCTTATTGTCTCATGAATTGATAATACGAACGAACACGAAATTGAACAGAAAGAGTAACAGGCTGGTAGTAAGTTTTGCTTTACTGTCTTCTAACTAAATCATTGAACCGATTTTGATGAATATAGGTGCAGGGGTAAGTAAAAGTTGAAAGGAGAAAATGGTAGAATTCTATAGTTTTGACGTGACAACGTCTTATAATTCGATGGAGCCGGCTGCACGCACGAAAAAACATGACGACGTATGCGGCGTTACCTCGCTCTGAGGCGTTCCATTTAAGGCTGAGTTGTCACGTTCAACTATCGTCAGTAAATCGACTTTACAGACAACCGAGTTTTTTAAAGTGATCTGATGTCCAACCTCAACTTCTTAAACTTAAAGACAAGGTAGACTTAACTTTGGTCCCACATTATACGTATTGTGAAGAAAACTTAACATGCAAATATTACGGTACATTTCCAATTAAAATATGCACATACAAGTGAAACTAATTGCCCTACATTCAATATTATTACAGTGGGCATTTCTTCCATTTAAAGGAACCGCGCCTAGATCGAACCCGCTCCCCTCTGTTATTGCACGCTACTAATTAATTTTAGTATGATTAATGCTCATTGTGGTTCGCTCTTTTGAAAATATGACCTGATTTGTAAACGCACATTTCATAAAAGGTTATAACTTTTGAGGCGAAACGTCTTTGAAGTCAAACTACACTTCAAATTTTCATCTCTTTACCTTAGATATGGCTCAAAGGTTGAAAGCAAGGTGATAAGATAGCACTGATAACAACAAGCTTAGTACGCTTAAAGAATAATAGACATAGCACTCTCAGATCTATCCATAAAGGCTCTGAAACATACCTCCGACAGACGTTTCTCTGCCGGATGAGCCGCCGACAGAACGTTTCGATTATGAGTTGTTCAGCGACAGAACCTTTCAACTACAAGCGTTTCGCCGACAGAACGATTAATTCAACCATAGTAAGTGAATGGTTAACACCCCGACTCGGATAGGTTAGGTTAGAAGGCTAAAGCGGGAGCTCCGCTCCGCTTCGCTCCCGCCTTATGCCCGCCTTCCACTGCGAGCGAGTCGGACCCATTACGGACTCCGCTATACTCGTAACGACGATTTTCATACATGTCCTTCCACCAAAGCGGACATGACATGTATCGAAAATCATCGTTACGAGTATAGCGGAGTCCGTAATGGGTCCGACTCGCTCGCAGTGAAAAGCGGGCATTAGCCTTCGTGGTTATTTTTTTTGTATTGACGACGACTTCTTATTTGGTGAACGATTCTGTCGTCGATTTACTCATGAATTAATCGTTCTGTCGGCGAAACGTTCGTAGTTGAAAGGTTCTGTCGGTGAACAACTCATAATCAAAACGTTCTGTCGTCGGCTTATCCGACAGAGAAACGTCTGTCGAAGGTATGTTACAGAATCATTCATAAATATAGGAAAGAAGAAGAACTACATACCAAGTGGAACTGAGTGATCAATGATCATCAGTTTAAAAAACCTAGCCTTTGCGTGCCATTAGAAGTTCAGGTCTTGAGGTGCTTTTTCCTTAATTAGGTGTACCTAAATCATAAGGATACTTTTACTTGAAAACTTGCTTTTTGTGTTAGATTCTGGAGATCAGGAAAGTAATTGTAATTTTTCGAGATTGTTGGACCACTGTCGAAAGTCTTACGGACTGTGAGACTGGCCCCAATCGCTAGATGGCCACGGCTTACCATCAGGCTGGTGGCGACGTCAATTTGGCGAGCTAAATTTAAAAAAAACACCACAAATGTCAGATTTCTCAATGCCTTTACTTTAGCTTACGTCAAATCGTTCATCAGAGAACAAGTGCACTTCCTAGTAGCTGCAGCTAGTTTGAGCCCTGAAAACCTTTTCATATCACAACATCTGTTGCGTAATTTGTTATCAAAGTACTCGTACTACTAGTGTTTCTCAATATTGAAGCCATTCTCAACGAATAATTGGCAATTCGATGTTACGTAACTAAAGCACTATTTGTTGACCTCTCTGGTCCACTACAATCTGGTCCTTGCCCCTCACTTGAATACGGGCATCCTATTTCGAAACACATTGTAAATTTAGATTCAATTGGAATCCGATTCAATCTTATGGTTTTCATGAACATGGTACTTACATGCAATGGACGGTTTTTGTCAGTAAAGACAAAGTAGGCAGGGCAGGGCCCGTCATAGACTAGCTGACCCGTGAACTCGTTTACGTTACATAAGAGAGAGAGAGAGGGCAAGAGAAGTGTATTTATTGAGGAGCTTGTGCGAAACTGCTGTGTTTGCTTTATCATAAAGGACCTAAAAGATTTACCAGTCGGGAGAACGACTTTTCTAACCTTGAAGGTAGTATCGCTGCGACCATACCTGATTGTGATAAAAACTTTATAGTGAAGGCATACTCGCCTTGCAGGCAGTTTAATAGCCAAGCCACGAGTGTGCTGATATTTTCCATCGAATCCTAGTTACTACATAGTTAAATGTTTTAGAACACACAAGCATATTCGTATTTATGATTGGCGAGACCGAAATATATTTGGCTGTGACTCAGTACATTCAACATCTGACCAATTCGCGTGAATGAAACGAATTATCACTGTACATTCCGGCTGTTATGTTTTAATTCACCGTGATCGCGAAATATTGAGAATGTTTTGAAATCATTTTCCTATCAAACAGTTTCTTTATTTTCGCGTTTTCAAGGTTGTTCAAGGAAGTCGGTTCTATAAAATTGCGTCATTTCTTACATAATTTATACAAACTTTAATTGGTTATTGCTCTCTAAAGATAGTCTAATGTTTAGCGCAATACTTGGGAATGAGAGAGAAGTACAGTGTGCAAAAAAATTGAGTAATGGAAAAAACATTATTGTAAAGTTATTAAAATACGAGCTTGAGATGGAACGGGGTTTCCAACCCATGCTCGTATTTTAATAAATACTACAATATGACTGCAAAGGGCTCAAACAAACTGCAACTTCTAGGTGGAGCACTAATTATCTAATGGACAAGTCAAGTAAGATTTTTGGAACATCAGACAATTGTGACTCCCAACAAACTAGAAAAAGTCAAATCAAGTTATCAATTAATAGTATGAGTTCAGATGCTCTTGATTTAAAACAATGAAGAAAGTGCAGCACCTGATGACGTTAACTCCTCAAGTCACTAGGAAAGACTAGAAAAGATATCTGGCCCAGTTGTTTGACTGACCAGTAAGTCACGGCCAAACCCGGAGGGCACGTCTAGTAAACAATAAAACTAATATCGCATTCAACGACGGTCACGATTCCGTTTACAGAACGTGTCAGATTCAATGATAAAAATGTCCTATGATGTTATCGAAATAGACATCCTAACAGTACCTGAGCATTCCACTGATTGGTTACTGTGTGAGCTGTACGATTTTGACAGTTGCCAGTCATTCGTTCAAATACCTACTTAATGTTTAAAAGTAATCGTCATTGTTCAAGTGCTTCATGTGCATGGTGTAAATACGTTACTTCAATAGTCTCTCTCGCAGAAGATTGGGAAGAAAACTAGAACTCAAAGGGAGACTCACATAAGAACACAGAATGGTTACAGAACTCTACTTGAGGTGAACTGTTTCTGCTAGTTCTTGGTTCAGTTCGAGGTCAGTCAGGATTCAAAACTCAAACAGTGGTCTATTTGTTTCGTTGGTCAATAAAAATCTGTGCGAGGGATTTGAGGTCAGATCGGCCCTATAAAGTATCATAATCCTTTGCTTTTCTAGTTTAAGACTGTAATGACTCCGAAGTACCTCGGTCTCATCTTGGCTTTTTTTTGTTTAACGTGAGGAAAAATCCTCATGGATGTTATGCCGGACTCCTACCGACTAAAAAACCTCACGTCACGCCCAACAGCCTGTGGTTGGAAGTCCAGGGAAGCCCTCGGAAGGATGTCCCAGAACTCCCAACAGACCCACGGCCGCCACTGCGGCCTCGCCCAGGGGATGGTTCGGGTGCTATCCCGGGTTTTTGGGCGGTTTCGGGTGTGATCCCGCTTCTAAGGGGGGGGGGGGGGGGGGGGGGGGGGCATGCGTGAATTTCTCACGTCACGTTGCCGTCATGGGCTTGCTTCTGTAAGGACGGTATGCCGCCCTCTCACCGTCCTCAGGCCCCCGGTCATGGTGGCCGATAGTCCTCGGCGAAGACACGTCGGCGGCACCCAGGCCGCCGACTGCGGAACTCGGGTGGGAGAGTTCTCTCCCGTACCCGTCCCGCCGTCTCCTTCACGAGCATGACCTGCTCGCAGAAGGAGGCGGCGCAGTCCCACTTACTCCCGCTGGAGAGCATGGCTCGCACCATGGTCTCGAGCGAGAGAGTGTCCACGCCCAGACCCACTACGAGGACCTGGCGCTGTTGTGCCCACGCCGTGCACTCCGCCAGCGTGTGGAGCGCCGTGTCGTCGCTGCGGTCCTCGCAGTGCTGACACTCGGCCGTGGTTTCCCGGTGTTTTCGCCACAGATACCTACCGAAGCTACCGTGCCCGGCAAGCATCTATGTCAACCTTAGATCATCTAACCACAGGATGCGCCTTACTTAAGCATTGTTTTCTGCCATTGCACATGACCATTTGGTCTTTTGGCTTTATAAAAGCACTGTACATCAATACATCATTTTATATGATTAAACTAGTACATTTCATTGTAGTTGACTGTACAATAACAATTAACACACAACAGCCATTACGCGTTTGTCGATTAATACATTTTTAAATGCAATGAAATTTTATATGTCTTTGTGTTTCCCCCTTCACTTGTATGAAAACTGGCAGAATATCTCCTCTCCAGCCACTCGTCCATGACCGGTCTGACGGCCGCGATTGTGGCGAATACCCCCTTTGGTTGCTCAAGTCGCACCTTCCATGTCTCCACGGTTTCCTGTTGGAGTAGGGACCGCTGGGCCTCGATTTCTCGATAAGCGGGCCTTTGGCCCCGCTCCAGCGCCTCCTTGCGCCATCTGAACAGTGACGCAATGGCTCTCGCTTCCAGGTCCCATGGAGGGGTCCCGGCTAGGAGACATGCCGCCTCACCGGAGATCGTGCGGTATCCTCTTATCACCCTGATGGCCATCACTCTCTGCGGGCTCAGCAATCTAGCCACATTGCTGGCCGTCAGGGTTTCCGCCCATACAGGAGCTCTGTATAGAGCCATGCTTCGCACGATCCCCAGGTACAGTCTCCTGTAGGGAGCGTGGGGTCCTCTGATGTTCGGCATCAGCCGCGCCTGTGCGGCTGATGCTCCCCTCAGTTTTGGGACCAAACTTCGGAAGTGATGTCCGAAGTTCCACCGGCCATCGAGTACGAGCCCTAGATACTTCATCGAGGGCTCGATGCCGATGCTGACGCCCCCTACCTGTAGGCTGGATCCCGCAGGTGGCCCCATCCGAGGTCCGTGGAAGCACAGAGCCTCGTCTTTGTGAAGGGCGACCTTGAGACCCAGCCGTTCCCTCTGACCTAGCGAAGTGCCGTCGAATAATACGCAACTGTTTACCTCATACAGAAATAGTCGTAAGTGTATGTATGTATACTAAGTGAGCCACCCATATATCTCCTGTCATTACTTCTAATTAACGATATCATATAAGGATTTATGGCATCTTTAGATACTTATACAATCCATGACTAGCATACAAGTGCCCAATTGGGCGTCACAGGTGGCGCAGGAAGTACCTATGTCCCCTATATGGGAGCCGTGCAGTACCAGTGTCCATATACGTAACTAGAATGAGGATAATACATTCACACGTATGATTCATGCATTCATACTATGTATATGTACTATAAGAAGGACGGTCGTATGGAAGTATAGTTACCTTTATAGGCTTGATAGGGCGTCTGACATTCTCGAACAAGGCTATAAGAGAACTGGGTAACATCCGAACCAACCGCCCTCCCAGACGCTCCCAAACCATCCCGAACCCTCTTGGCGAGGCCGAGGTGGTAGCCAAAGTGTGTCGGGTACCCAGGGAAAACCTTCCGTAGATAGTTGTAGGGCATCAAGTGGTTTTAGGTATCTGGCATCCATGTAGGGTTTCCACACCTAAAAAAGCAATAGGAGAATAGAAGTTCAGTTCAAATTAAAGAACGTTTTTACGCAAAACTGTCGTAAACTAGGGCATTCAGGAAACTGTAGGTATGTACTTAAACAAAATAAACTGTAGTGTTTTCTTTCTGAGACAGCACAAGTTTAAATTTTACTAGTGACTCGAAAGAGCAGTCGCAGACTTTGTCAGTGTTTACTAATAATTAGTCAAAGAGAAATTAATTTGAAAAACAACTTGAAAATAAGTTTAGGTAGGTATATGTAAATGCCCTAACTAATGTAATCAGAATCGCCATATATATTGATATCAGTAGGTACAGAAAAAAACAAAGCAAGAATGAAGAATGATTGTGTACGGCTTGCAAAAAAAATTACACCCAAGTATGAATAATTGTCATGAAAATCAGTTATTAAGAAATGTTACAGTTTACATTTCTTAGGAGAACAAACGCACCCTCACAAATTTTGCCCATCTAGAAATGGAGTATTGCTCACTACAGTAGTTCGGTAAATTGATTAATCAGTATTGAACTCTGCGAAATAATTATTCTCGACCCATCGTACTCCTTCATGATCCTAGGGTAAATTCATTTTTGACTGCTTTCGACTTTATGCCATTTTGGTGTGAAAATTGATACCTAGAATTTTCATAAGCAGTGTGCTAAAAAAATAACCAAGGCTTACAATTTTTATTATTTAAAGAATTGAAATCTAGTAAGTACTTTATTATATACTATACTATATTATTTATATTCATTTGCCAATGACGCTCATGAAACATTGACTAAATATGTCCACCCTCACTAATTCAATAACCTAAAGGGATCTCTACACGTCATATATCCGACGACCTTATTCATGGCCAAAAACTTACGGTGAATTCGATGATAATTATTGTAACTTCGCTAGGTAAATTCTGATAAGATAGATAACATTACATTGCAAACTCGTTACGGGGTTTGCCCCTCCGACTTCGTCTATAGAGCGAGGACAGTACGCCGCGAGCTCCCTTTATGTGTCGACGTGCCGTGCGCTCTCGATTCTCAAATCGTTCATTCGACTAAACAGGATCGGAGTATTCTGTGTAGTGAAGATGAGAGCAAACAACGAGTACGCATATTTTTAAAAAAGGAACGTGTATTTGTCAAATTCGGAATTAGTGTGACCTTGTCAAAACAAATATTTTGCATAATAAGAACACCGCTGAGATAGAGATGGGATTCGTGTAATCGATTATAATTGTGTGTGAAGTGTGAATTACAAAAGTGACAATGTTGGCAGTGAAAAACTTTTTCATGCCGGAAAAGAGAGTGGACTCTCCGAGGTTCTCGAGGATGCCTGAGGCTTTAATGAGGTCTATAAGACGACGCTCTTTACGTGTAAAGAGGACTAAATCGCTGGTCCTTGTGAATGAAAAGAGGAAATCCGGTGAGTGGTATTGTATGATTTTTTTATTATTTTCATTTTAAGTATCTATTACATTTTGACTGCTTTAATTTTTGGAACAAAAACAAGCTTCGTAAAAAAATATAATATTTGGATCGAAGGCAAATAGAATAAGCTTGAAAAAATCGTTACAGCAAAAGCAGCATAATACACAAATTATTCTTAATACTACTGACATAATTAACAGTTTTGATAGAGTGATTGGTTAATTATATCAATTAAACTAGAAATAACGAAAATCGAATCGAGGCTTTGCGCTATCAATTGAGAATAACGACTATGATAGTGAAGAGCAGTGCAATAATTAGAAAACATGTAAGTTGAATTATGCATAACACGGTCGTATTTTGCAATATCACATAATAATGTTAATGTTAACTTAGCTCGTGTTGTAGATGAGTCTTCTGCAACAGAATTGTTTGTAATTTATATTGACAGAGTATCATCAATAATCAGCATAGAACTCAACTCATTATCATTAGCATTCCAAAGCTTGCATATTTCTATAAAAGGAATTTAAAAGATTGAGCAGTTATCGCTTAAAAAAACATCGTAAGGAATACTAAGGAATAATAAAGACAAAATATCGGATACAGACCAGTGAGCAAGAACAAACAAATTCACATCGTAATTTATCTGATATATAACTTCAACTTCAAAACAAAAAAATTGTGTTTATGTTTGCTAAAATGTACAATAACTGTAGATATTAAGTATCATTAGCTCTTCTTTCGAAACCTGAACTATAATGATTTGACGTCACACACGTTACGGTTCGTTGCCGTACGTGATTCTATTAACCATTGTTTCTAATGTCTCTATGTCACATTTTAAATGGTCAGTGGCCAATTTAGATTCTACAATCGCAGATGCGGCTATTGTAAGCTGAAGTTTCAATTTAGTGGGCCACTTATCCATTGATGCTTATTTATTTATTTAGGTCGTACACAACATACATTACATATTTATCATTTGTATAAAGTTCCTTAGGAGATATATAAATTTTATATCTAATGAGGATTCGGTATTGATTTTTACGTTAAGAATTTTGCAATGCCTTTAAAGATAAATTACACTTATATTTTATACTAGCTGTTCTCCGCGACTTCGACTGCGTCGAAGTCGTTATCGCGTAAAATCATAACCCTCCTTTTGCGCAGTCGCTTAAAAAAATGCATATGTCCTTCGTAGGGCCTCTAACTCTCTATACCAAATTTCATCTCAATCGCTCCAGCCATTTAGGCGTGAAAGCGTAACAGAGAGACAGTCAGACAGACAGATAGAGTTACTTTTGCATTTATAATATTAGTAGGGATTTCAACAACCCTACCTAGTAATAGAAACGTGATTTCTAGGACAAATTTTGGTACTAATTACTATTGCTTCTGTCCGCGTTACTCAGGGGTTAGTATACAAAATACGTCTCCTCATGATCACCGATGATGAAGGCTATTTTTCATTCTATAAGCAACGACTGAATTACCCTAATCCATCCTCCTCCATTTCTTCTATTCCACTAGCTGCACTTTGATTCCGATCTGGAAATTAGTTTTTTATAATAAATCGAAAGAAACAGTATTGCTGTTGCTATAATCTCTAACTTATAAAGATATTTTATTGCACAAGTCTCGCTTAAAACTTTAGATGTCTCAAGTTTTTCGGTAGTATCTGCTATTTACATTATTCTTTTGACATTTACCAAACAAAAAGTCGTAAAATTTTACACATGTTGAGCATATGCATTCGTATGAATTTTAATACATTGTAGGTCACTGTGTTTTTTTATTCCTTATGTCTGCTTGTAAGTATTACAGTAATGTTTACTTGGGAAAAAACATTATTTGCTTGTGCCATTTTCATTTCGAAAGCAGGATTTTCAGACAACGAATCAACGAAATAACAATATGATTATTGAACAATTAATGATAATTAAGATACCATACTTAGCAAGTTAAGACACCTTGAACTCCATTAACACGATTTTGAAGGTAAAAAAAGTTAAAAAGGTTCGATTGATTACTTCCGGAGATTGGAGAAAGGAGACACGTACTGTTAAAAAACATTTTTTGACTAATTAAGTAAACATACATTTCACTGATGGTGTTAATATTTTCTAATCTACCTCACACTTATCAGATCGATTTGAACTTGACTAAATATAGTACGTAGAGTGCTGCGATAACATAATTTCATGTCAAGTTAATTGAAGGGCAGACATGCAATGACCGCATGTCTAATGCGAGCAAACGACTTGTGCAAATCGATTTAAAATTTAATAAATATTATTATTGAACAATTTTAGCGACATTCGCTTCAGTTATATTGGCACAATAATGTGATTGAGCAAGTTTTTTGCCATGCTTTCGTAGCAAATAACACATTTTAGTTATGTTGCCATAGAATTATTAGACTAGCTAGATCACGCTCGCGTTTAATTTAGGTATTACACAATATTTTTCTTGTAAGATTATGATGTCCATCCGAAATAAAAAGTAGCTAACACTATTCAGACCTAAACATTTTCCTGTCAATACTCGTACATCAACAACCGTAAATACCCTCTATATCTTTTTATATTTTATAAGGTACTTAGCTACACTTTGATCAATAAAAGTTTATTTTCGCATGTTGCTCCACTTTAGCAAATGATATCCATCGTAGTTGCGTAGTAATTTCTATACTTACTCATAAAATTACTTAATGAATTTGAAATAACACCTACATAGATGTACTTGACTTTCTATATTTACACTAAATTATTGATGTTAAAACATGAAGATTCCTCAGCCAACGGTAATCCATTATTAAAAACCAATATAAACCAAACTATTCTATTCTACATTTGCTATCCCAGAAGTTTTGTACCAACAGTCAGACCCACCACAAAACCATTACTGATTTTTAGATCGCTATCTCGAGTAATAACAATAAAATCGACTAAAGCTCTTGTTTCCGCTGCAACGACCCAACACTAATTACTGAATGCACCTGGCCAGCGCGTGCCAGTTTAAATGTCACACTGTACGTTACATAACCAACTTTATACTTGACCTTTTTATTAACACTTACCTAACGTTTTAGGATTGATTTTTTTGCTGACTGTATTTTTTTTTTAATTTTAACGTTTTTATGCAAGTAAATAAACCGTTTCGTCGTAAATCCATCAAGACCGTTTCTAATTTAGCGCTATATTTTATTCTTTAAAAAAATTGTTGAGAACTTTGTGTCAAGAAACAAAATTGGCTTAAGAAGAAATACACGTCATTGTTAATTAAGTAGTTCAGTTTTGTCTCACTATCACCTCACCGTGCCAAATCGATTAGCGTCTTTCAAAATATGTAATAGTTCATTTGTTACCGAAATTATTTTATTGCGAGAAAATCTTATTTCATGCGAGTATTTTCTCAGCTGACCTCGCTACATAAGAGCCTTGGTCATGATTTCATGTAAGAAAAAAAAAGTAAAGCTCACGACCTCGTGTGAAACGTACCCGTGGCCACTAAAACTTCGCATTCTATTTTTAAATTCAAATAATAATTATATTCACACAGTCTAGCTTCGCGTGGGAAGAGTTTATTGAAGTTTAATGACATTTCTTTTTTCATTTCATAACCCCGAAAATATATTTTTGGAAAGCAAATTTTACATGCATGACAATATTCATCTATCCACGGGCCTATAGAGGAATAGCGGTTATAACCTCGACTTATCATGCGTGAAGCATTAAAAGAACCACCTGTGATATAGAATTGATCTTATCTATGGTAATTGCGGACGTTTAATATAGACTTTTTGTATCTATGTGGTTGCGGACACGTGACATGTGACATCACGTCCATATTTTGTAGGGTTCCGTACCCAAAGAGTAAAAAAGAACGTCCGTGTGTCGGTCTGTCTTCTCATCAGGCTGTATCTCATGAACCTTGATAGCGCTAGCTAGATAGTTGAAGTTGTCACAGATGATGTACCTATTTCTGTTTCCGGCCATGACTACAAATTTAATAAGTAAGTAAGTACTTAAAGCAGAAAAAGAAAAACAATCGCGCTCCCATACAATTTTTTTTACGGAACCCTGAGGGCGCGAATTCGACGCTTACTTGGCCGGCTTTTAGCTTCATGTACAATTTAGGTAATAGCTACTAGCTACAGAATGTATTTGTTTGGCACCTGCGCGATTGGACCTAGTCCAAATACTTGTTTGAATGGTTTGATGGAACTCGATTTTTGTACGCAATATATTTAATTTCTTAATTGCAAATAGGTACGAGTATATCATCGGGATGAGCTATGTAGGTAAAATATTCGTAACTTTATTTCTATGTTTCATAGAATAGGGTTACTAAACTTAGAACTAATATAGATTCAGGGTTAAAAATAAAACGTACCTAAGTATTTACATTATTGTTAACATTGATAAACTGCTTTAAATAGCTTATTTAGGTACTTATAAGAATTTAGTGTCTTATTATGAGTATTTCCCACGTACTCAGAAACTTAGGTACTTACCATTTAAATGTAGTACTACTAGTACAAGTTTACAACACTCTTCAGCATTTTTCACAAATATTTGAATTCAAAAAGGGCCTATTCTCACAGAAATTGTCTCTGAAATGCTCTCATTTCAACTGAATGGTTATAGGGGTCAGGTGAATGAGGCTGAATGGAATGGTTGCCCTTGCGTT
Source organism: Miltochrista miniata (assembly GCA_933228765.1). Classification (NCBI taxonomy): domain Eukaryota; kingdom Metazoa; phylum Arthropoda; class Insecta; order Lepidoptera; family Erebidae; genus Miltochrista; species Miltochrista miniata. The sequence goes on along the minus strand of OW121758.1, from coordinate 34,788,368 downwards.
ATTTGAAATTACAGTCGAGAAAAACGTTTCGGAACTGAAATATGAATGTGGCTGTTACACATTACTACCCTTCGCGGTTTATTTTGAAAATGGAATTTGGAATCTGCGCATTATTTTTTTTACTATTTAAATGAAGAAGTTAAAGCGGTGTATTTTTTTTTGTAGAAAACCTAGTAAAGACTTATAGCACTAATCATTTTAGGCGCCCATTTTCTTGGTACAGTGGGAATATTAACTTAATTATAATTATTATGCGACTGCCATTTTACTTTTCGGATTCATACTCGTATCACGGACCGAAACGAAAAAGGTATGTAGGTTTTTCTTTTTATTATTAACACAACTTTCCATGAGCTTAATTTGACCTCAATGGCGTTGTGTAGGGAAATCTTCCTCATTATTGACCACAAAAATGATTTTCTATTAAGTCAATGTCACTGTCGCCCTAAGCTAGCGAATATTTTGAGAACAATCGAACTTAATAGCAAACTTAATTTACAAATCCATTTATTCCACTTACAATTAACCCCTACACTAATCAACCAAAATAAATGGCTTGTTAGAAAAATTGACTGGTCTCTGCTGGCCACACCAGGCCATACTATCGGAATTACAAAAGTTTCGCGCGCCCTGCTCATAATAAATTCATCCACGGCTTGCTTACATGCCGAACTCGCTTCTACTTGAAAGTTATAGACAGTGGAACTAGCGACAAGGGTTTTATTGTACTATTTTATAGGTGTAGTATTCAGGTGCGAGATATTGGGAGTTCCATTAAACTATTAAGGCCTATTTTGTACTGGAAGAGAAGAACGAAAGCTTCCATTCCAAACATCTTCTAGGTTATCATTATCAAAGTTGTAGGAAGCTACTAAAGATATTGGACAAGCGGAGATAATATGTTGTGTAGAAGGGGATGCATACGAAAACGGTCCTACGGCCCCACCACAGCATTCATTAAACAGACCAATCCTTGCTGCAGTAGCAAAGGCCACTCACAGCTCATCCAATCTCTCTACTCGTATACTCTCAAAAACAATGAATAAACAATGAATGAAAGTCTACGAGAAGAAACGCTCCATGCCACTTCTCGTGTGGGTCTCATATTTAAGTGACTTGGTAGGTACTAAGTACCTCACATGTATCACACATCCACTTACCATCAGACACTGCCCATCTTATTATTACCTAACTAGATGAAGTCAACCCTACGCCTGCATGGATTTTCTTATTCCTGGGATAAAAGCCTCTGTGTTATTTAAGACTAATTAATCTATCCCTGTGCCAAAGTTTCAGCCAAATTCGTCGAGTGGTCAAAGCGTGAAAAAGTAACAAGCATCTATACGTCCTCACAAACTTTCGCAAGTTAGATTTATCTAGAAAAATATATACCTGTGGTTACAGCCCGCTGTCTCCCATCACTTGTGACACAAACTCGTCAAGAGACGGCTCTAAGAATTTATTGGGGTCAGCAGAGGAGCTTACCTACGTTATTGAAAAGGTTCTGCAGCATATTGCGGCGGAACCCGCTCGGAGACGACACTCCCGGGATCAATACTTGTGGAAACAAATAGTTATGAATGTACGGGTAGATTGATGTAACTAGAAACATAATTTCTTTTTTGATGCCGCTCGCTTGACGCCAAGGCCACATCTAGCGATTGAGGGCCACTCTCACAATATGCAATACTAATTGACAATGGGTTTCAAGTTACAACTGTAAAGGTGGGAACAAATTATCGGACGCGTCCGTAAGCCGCGGCTGATACAAGCAAGCCTGCTTGTATCTGAATAGTACAAATAAACGAAACTGTGCAAACTATCGGTCATAGGTAGCGGACGTGACCTTGTGCTGTCCTCGAGCGCACGGACGTCCGAATAGAATCTGGCCGGCTGGATATTTTTGCTGCCGCGGACGCCTTATGAACAATCGTACACATTATTAAGCCGAGTCCGTCAGCCGCGGCTTACGGACGCGTCCGATAATCTGTTCCCACCTTTACTCTTGTTATTTTTGAACTATCGCGGTTTTTTACTACACAACTACAATACTTATAGGTCGCGGTTAGACCACCGTTGTCCAACAGCTACCACGGGCGCTGCAACGTCTCCGAAACGTCGGTGTATGTAAGTAAAAAGTATTTCGCGTAAAGTTCCGAATTATATAGGTAGATCTGTAACTCTTTTTACGCTACTGACGTGGCAGGCAAGCTTACGGCCACGGGGCAACTGACCGAAAGTTGCAATCGTAGTCTATGAACTTGCTACTTGGACGTCCACCATTTTCCAAGCTTCAGCCGTTTACTTCAGAATCAGTGGTCTGTTTCATCAATGAGGCTTTTTTGGCCAATCCCAAAAAAAATATTGTGGGAGCTAACTCCATGAATTTGGTTTGATAATGAAACCGAGAACATATTAATAATGTGTTTTATTGATCACCTCTTTGGGGATACATATACAGAAGTGCGCCTTAAATATGATTGTAGGTACATTAAGTACAATAATAAATGGCGCCGTGCCCCTCACAACTCCATCATACTGATGCAATCGATAAAACCATCTCGATTCGTCACGTTTCGTCTGCGACTACGCAGCTAGTGATGTGACTCACTCACACGTAGTCATAATATATTCTGTGACATTGACATTGGAACATTTTAATTGCAACATTGCCTTTTGACTTTCTGACCTTTACGGCACAAGTGTATTGCACCTTTTATGTCAAATAATTTAAACAAGGATTTTCCGCGGTTCTTTTTTTAAACTGAGCATAAGCAAACAAACAAACAGTTTTGGAATATTCTCATAATACACCATTAAGCTAAAATAAGCTTCTGCTGTGAGATCTACATTATAACTGATAAACATCCCCTTTTTGGAAAATTGCGCGGTTGGATGAGCGTAAAGTTTGACACAATGAAAGTTTTTAATGGAGATGAAACGCATAAAGCTATTATTTAAAAAAATCACTATCTAGTAACTACAAATAAGTCATCTAGATACGATCGCGGTTGTTGTTAAAAAAGGTAGGTATAATAAGTCTAAAACTCTGTCTGCACTTTAAAGAGAAGGTTTAAAACCTATTCGTGCATAAACTTTGAGAAATACAATTTAAAAATAATAAAATAAACAAATGCGATGTAAAAGAAGTGTTCCTATTTCAAAACCTTTAGCAAAACGGTACCAGAGAGATGAAATGGGTTGCCAAATAGTGTTGCCATAAAAAATAAAAGAACTGTATCACGTACGTGACTAAAACCGGTAGATTGTACAGGCGAGCAAAATGGTTTGTAAATCGCAAAGAGCGCACCTGCGTTTCATTTCATTTTATAGAATAATAGCAGTAGCAGTGCCCCACGGCTTCACCTGTAACTGCCTACGCTCTAACCCTGTAACACCCATACATGCTTAAGAATAATTAGGATTTCTATTAGTTTTAATTTCTAATAGTTTCGTACCACCTCCAGATTTCAACACGTACTGGTCTCATACAGCTTTTAACCACTTTTCCACTTCAGTTTTACCTAGGTATAATATATTTTGGTTCTAACTTTTTTCAAAAAGAATAAAGAAAAACAATTTGGTGTAGTCGTTTCCAAGTTACCTACGACTAAGATTTTTAAAATATAATGTTATCTATTTATTATATGAATTAATGTAGTTACATTCTCATAATATATTAGTAAATATATGTAACTATACTAATTCCATATGATTCCATAAAAAGTCACTTCTATTTAATACTATTCTATTATCTTTGCTACTTCATACTAAATTGGGTGATTTCGGCGGTGATGAACTAAATTCGAACCACGTCCCGGGCAAAAGGTTTAAAAAAAACACCTCAGGAAATGTACTTCATACATACCCAGTACACATAAACGTGAGCAAAATAACCATAAATAATAATAAAACCCCCATAACATTACCCATAAAAAAAATACCGCAGGATACTTTCACGATCCCCATGATAATCGTTTAGCTGTCCAATAAAACCAAACAGCGCTAAAAGCCACTAAGAGAAATAGAAATATCCCACTATAGTCGCTTTTGCTGTCACCGGCAGAGTGTAATCGGAAAAACCATTAGCGAAGCACAGAGGTCGCCACTAGTCGCCAGCCGCCATCATGACAGCCGACCCAGTTTTGCACTGCCTTTTTAATACAATGGAAAGTTTTAAAGTTTGAGGTGTTTTATAGATCTGAATTTGAATGTATTGCGACTGAATGAGATTGAATAATAATTCATTATGATTTTTGGATATTTTTCATTAAAAACTTGGCCCACAATTTGTCAACTTTGCCGAGGTCATTAGTGGACTAAGTAAAATATTAGTCATACTCCGTATAAGAATGAGATTCATAAAGAATCGTGTGAGTTAAAAGCGATTGATTATGTTTTAACTATGAAGAAGACTTGTACGCCAAAATACTTTTGTCTTTAGAATATTTACTATGTGCAATATTTTTCTAACAAAAGTTGACCACACGTGGGGTAAATTTCACGTACCCGTTTCACATAATAAACATGTTTCCAGCATAAATAGTTACCTATGTGATTCCAACACCTTAGATATCTGTATACCAAAATGGTTCAGAGAGTATGTTTGAGTAACTAACATCTTCACAATATTACTAGAATTTATGGGCTCTCAAAACACAAATCATAAATAAGTAGACAAAGCTACAATTACATAGTTACGGTTGCTATTATGAGAGTTGCGTCGGTATTAAGGTTATTTGAGAAACAATGTAATCGCAATATATTTCATACAAAATTGGTTCCAGACGTGTCCTATTACAAATTAAAGCTAATTTGCAACATGTTGCAAACCGAATGTGTGGACATTACGCAAACGTTAGACTGTAGTTAGACGTTATGGAAGCGATTAAGCTACGAAGACTGAAAGTAGAGGAAATCAGGGTTGGCACCAGACACATTTTTATGAGTTTTGGAATCTTACAACATTGCCCACATTCAGTTGGCAAAATAAATGAAGCGTTTATGTACATACAATACCACAACAATTACGAGTTAAATGCGAGAGTAACTGTGTCTGTTTTTTAGGCTTTTACGTCATTCATAAAATATTGTCCAGATATTTACAATAGAGCTTAGGAAAGGATATAAAGCTACTTTTTATCCCGGTAACAAGTTCCTTTCGGAAACGGGTACTAGAAAACCTCACCATGAGGATGGAACCGCAGATAATAAGATAATTCTTGAAGCCACTGTAGAAATTTTACTGCATATGAAATAGCATTAAAATAGCTTACAACTCGCTGGACTCGAAGTTCGCTGAACATTATATTGGAATGTATAAAAAACTTAATTTCTAATTGATAACTTTCTATATTTATTGAAGCCACTTGAAAACACTATTAAAACGTTGACAAATGAAGTTTCACTGGGTATACAATTAAGAATAGTAAAAGTTGAATAAAATGATAAAACATTGATTCGCATTGCATTGTTTCCTCGATTGCGGAAAAATTTAAACGTTTGTGAAGAAATCTATTGAATTACAGTAATATCTACCTACCTATGGTGGCATTGCGCACCTATAATGAGTGTGACTGGAAGAAGCCTCTGATTCCCGAGCCAGTCAGTAGCAACAAAAGAAAAAGTAAAATGAACCAGGGAAACTAATGTTGTTTCCCTGGTTTGATTTCAAGGTTTTAGCTTGTGAATGAGCCAGAATGTTGGTTACTTTGATACATATACATAATTATAGGTAATTATCTTCTCTAAAGCAATATATTAATTTCTGAGAAAATGGGGACGGCCTAGTTAACGAAATACTGTGTATGGCATTATTCAAAATACCTACACACACCTTGCAAGAATTAATCAATAAAAAGGTTACCCTATTGTAATAAAAACCGATAAAATAACTCCAAATTAATAAAATACCCTATACTTAACCGCATTAACCACACATAACCGATGTTTATCTCAAAATTCTCCACCTATAAAACGTGGATTCCAAAATTGAACGTTTCGGTGCGTACGCGCACGTGGCTCGCAGGAAACGGAAGCCATTGTTTAGCGACGCGGCACGAGTTGAATCGTAAATCGCGATCGATTGAGCACTGCCGATATCGATACGGATCGGTTTATTTTTGGCGGGCGGCACTGCTCTTGTTCATAATAATATTATCAAAAACTTTCAAAAATCTTTTTTTATTTATTTATTTATTTATGTACACACAAGAAATACAACAAAAACAATATACAGAAATAGACGTACAATGGTTCTGCTTATTTCTATAAGAAATATCTACCAGCAGACCGGCGAAAGGAGAACAAGAAGAAGGGAAAAGAACTTTCAAACGTGTGTAAATAAGGGAGTAGGATAGAACTAAATTAATACACATACAAAATTAATAAAACAATAGGTATATAAATCTCAATATGTTATTTATAGGTATAAATATACAAATATGTAAAAATATAAATACGGTACATACTTACATAAACATAATAAATACATAAATAGGTTTATAGTGTAGATATATAATATTCACGGACTTTTCTTTTGAAGGTAGTGATAGTTTTACTGTCTCTGATGTTGGGTGGTAGCGAATTCCACAATCTGACCGCATGAAGAAAGGAATAAGAATAGAAATCGGTTTTGTGTCTAGGAAGTTTGAGAAGAAGGCGTAGGTTAGACCTGCAGGGAGCGTCGGGAGAGCGTGCAAATGAGAACCGCTCTCTCAGATAGGAAGGTGAAGATGGATTGTAAAGTATATTGAAAAGGAGATTGAGAATTCGAGTGTTCCGGCGAAGGCGGATAGGGAGCCACTTGAGTTCTTTGCGAAAATGGGAAACGTGATCATACTTTCTAAGATTGAATATAAAGCGTATACATAAATTTTGCAACCTCTCAAGTTTATCGAGAAGTTCCTCGGTGGCGTCTAAATAGCAAGCGTCACCGTAGTCAATAATGGGTTTTATGAGAGTTTGAGCAAGATTGATTTTCGTCCTCAGGGGCAAGAGGCTCTGGAGGCATCTCAAAGAGTGAAAGGAGAAATTAACCTTTTTGCTGACATCGTTAATGTGGGTCCTCCAAGATAGCGTGGTATCGATAATCACACCCAGGTTCTTCACAGAGTTCGCATATGGAATTTGAATACCAGCCAATAGCACCGGATCAAGTTCCGACACCGGTAATCTGTCGCATTGGTATTTACTACCAATGATGATAGCTTGGGACTTAGAAGGGTTAATGAGTAATCCGACCGACCTGGCCCAGTCACTTAGTCGTTCCAAATCCCGGTTTATAGATAATACTCCAGAAAGTGCGTCATTAGTCGTAAAATGGCGATACAGCTGCAAGTCATCAGCATAGAGATGGAAGTTGTTGGAAATGTTACTCGTAGCAAAGTTGATAAAGATAGAAAAGAGAAGAGGAGATAGAACGCCACCCTGAGGAACGCCCGCAGTTAACCCGCACCAATCAGAGGATATCTGACCAATACGAACACACTGAGAGCGACCCCGAAGGTATGAGTCAAACCAAGATATAGCGGAGGAGGAGACATTTCTAGCCCTCAATGTACCAAGCAGTACATCAAAGTCAACGGAATTGAAGGCACTACTGAAGTCAAGGAGAACTAAAAGTGTTAATTCTTTACGCTCCATAGCCCATCGGATATCATCTGTCACTTTAATAAGCGCAGTGACAGTGCTATGTCCAGCGCGAAATCCCGACTGAAAGGGGCTGAGGGAGTTAGAGGACGATAAAAAGACAGAGAGCTGCCGATGAACAATATGCTCAAGAACTTTGGAGAGAAATGGAAGAATGGAGATAGGTCGATAATCAGTCAGCAAGCAGGGGTTTGTTCTTTTAGGTAGAGGCACAACGTACGCTGACTTCCAAACCTCAGGAAAGGAGCCAGAGAATAATGAAGAATTAAAGATGAGTAATGACCGGAAGTATGATAGGAAGAATAGGGAGGATCATCCTTGAGCAAATGCTATCGCATCCCGAAGCTGATGAAGATATAGACAGAAGAGATCTCATAACGTCAGACTCGGAGACAGAGGAAAATTGAAAAGGAGAGGTCCGGGGCATCGACTCACCCAGAAGTCTGAGTAAGGTAGCACTCTTTACAACTGCATCCAAGGAGACCGGTGGTTGTGAGAAGTGCTTATTTAGAGCAGTGGTGTCGATGTCCCTGGCGTCAGAAACTGGAGATTTGCCTATGCCCACGGACCGAAGAAATCTCCAGGTATCAGCAGAATTCCGACCGTTAAGAGAATCGTAGAAGTGGCGTCTCCTTGCATCTCTACACATCCGACTGCAGCGGTTTCTCAGAGACTTGAAAGCTAAAAAATTTTGCTCTGAGGGGCTATTTCTAAATCGCTTTTTGGCTCTATCTCTGCGAGCCATTAGGCTTTTTATGGAATCGTTTAACCAGGGTGCCGGATAATGTTTGATTCTAACCGGTTTAACCGGAGCATGCCGGTCGAATAACTCAATAACCGTAGAATTGAAGATATTGACCATGTCATTGACATTATCGGAGTTGAACACCAACGACCAGTCAGCAGAGCCAGCATCCCTTTGCAATGCCTCCAGATTCACACCCCTGAAATTACGAAGAAAGCAGATTTGTGGCTTACGTTTAGGGGGGCGAACGCGATAAGAGAGGAAAAGAAGGTCATGTAAGGAAAACGGAGCAGGCAACTGACCATGTGTACTCACATCGTCAGGAGAGGAAACTAGGATGAGGTCAAGTAGTGAAGGTTTGCAATCGCGGGCATGGTGAGTTGTAGAGAGCGGTAGAACATGTAGGTTATAGGCAGACAAGTCTTTTGTGTACTTTAAGCGATTCGTTAAGTAATTCTTTGAAGTCTAACTTGTAAATTAGCAAGTAAAGCAAAGATGAGGTAAAGAAAAGGTGGAGAAATACTTCACTGAATTCTTTTCGCCTTTGTTTTACTTATTGCGATTATTTCAGCGATTCTTTAAGTAATTCTTTGAAGAGCCTTAACTTGTAAATTAGCAAGTAAAGCAAAGATGCAGTAAAGGAAAGGTGGAGAAATACTTTACAGAATTCTTTTCGCCTTTGTTTTACTGATTGCGATTATATTTATCTATTTACTATATATCACAACTAAAATCCTTTAAATTTCAAATGTTACGAAATGGTAACCAACAGTGGGTTTTTAAACCATCGCAACCCTTTCATTCTTACACGCTGACACAACAGTTGTGATCGTTCGAACGTTACGGTAACCGTTTCTCACTGACCAGAACATATACTTTATGCATTAAAAGAAAATAGTATAGAACATTAAAACCTTCTTTGGTAGTGCAGAGCTTTTCTATTGAAACAACTTCTTCTTCGATGTAGTGTCATTCGAATGAATCTAAGTGTTTAATTGGATAATTGCCTTACCTGAAGATCGAAAGTAGGTACCTAGTTGATAATCTTTTGCAAAAACTGGTCGCACTCGCGATGACACCCTGTAAAAAAAATTAGAACTTTTTAGGAACCCCATGCTGTTGACCTGTAATTTAGGGACACCAAAGCATGGAGGTTATTCCACAGCAACCGATCCTTAGAGCTCAACGCGGGGTGATGTCTCTCCTTTCAGGATAGGATAATATTTTTCCGTAATTTCCGTTGATAATGATGATGACTGTGTATCCAAAAACATGTTTATAAATATGTAAAGAGTCACTGACTTAATTATTATAGAAGTGAGTGTATCTATATGACGTCCAATATCATATTCACCGATAACTGTGACGCACATCCCTAGTTTTGTCTGTCTGATTTGTCAACGATGTGTGAAAACTGCTTTTTATTTTAAAAAGTATGCTTTCATCTGTTGCTAGGCTAAATGCCGTTGTGGTTCACATTTTAAAAGGTGTCAGTAACCTCAGTTACACACTTTTTTTAGATATTAACGACTCTTAACGACGACTATCTTTTTAATTTCATACAAAAAACTATTAACCTGAGCAAAAAACCTATAATCGATATTAAAGTGACAATTAAGATTTTTTATACTGTATTCCCTGTAATAAGTAATTTATTCAAAGATTATTTTAGGAAACGCTTTACGAAAGCGAAATTATGTTACCGGTTACCGCTGGCCGCATGCTGTTTCAAATAAGTATCTTATTTATGTCATAACTATAACTAACTCTGCCTAGAACCGTACTCCTCATAAAAGTCTCCTCATCCGTCACAACATTCATAATCAATTCACAATACAAAAGTTTTATTTGCATCACAACATAAACATATCTTTCACTTGTAAACAACGACCTTTGAAAGCACCCATACAGTTAATGTGGGCGTTCCCATAGCAACCACTGGTAAATCACTTAATAATGATCGTAAAATGTACGTATCAGAAAACATGTAATTAAAGCCTTAGAATTGTCGAAAGCAAAAGTTGTTGTGCGGTAGAGTTGTCTCTAGATTTGGGACACGTTTCATTTTTAAATTCATATCGATAAAAATATCGATAAATTATGTCTGAAGACTAAAATCCGTTCATCGGCCGTACTAGAATATTTAACCCGTATAATGATTAAAATATCTAGGCTTGTAGGTTTTAGAACAAATATATGAAAGAATATAAACAAGGATCTTATCTCTGTATAAGTACTCTTATCTGTAATGCGATAATGTCACGAAGTCACGATATAAATTGAGGAAGATAAAAAATACTAACTTTGAAATGATCATCTGCTATCTATCAAAGATTGCAAGCACTTCATGTCATGTCAATACCCTTTAGTATTTAGTAGGTATATATTTCAAGTAAGTATAATATATGGTTGGTTATAATGTCTAGTATTTTAATCTAATCGGAACATGTTTAAATAATATTATCAAAATATGTTCATTGTATTCTTACATGTTTCAGATAACATTATCGTTAGTGAACACTGTATAGAATTTCAATCTTATTGCATAATTTGATTTGTCTTGCAGATTTATTCTCGTGATACCATTAATATGTGAAGCCAAAAGTTTATTACCGCAAACATATTATCGCAAACGGATTATCGTGAATTTTGGCACGGTTAAAGTTAATAATGGTGAAGATTTGAAAAGTGAAGTCTCGACAGTCAACGGAAATATTAATTTTACATTTTCTAAGTTAGCAACAGGTGCCGAAATAAAAACGTTGCTTTAATATTGTTTATCGATAGCTCAATATTTATAAAGACGGAAGAGTCGCCTCCCTACTCAAGATTAGGGTTCACACAAAGCTTCCTTAATCTATTCGCAAGGGCTCCATGGTGGGCAGATGTTCTCAGGTAACTGGAGCAGATGCTACAAGAACAATGTACCCAATACTGTACGTTATTGTGAACTTGTAATTTAATTATATTTGGAGCACACTTGTGTATCGTACGAATCGTTTCTTGGGATTCAAGTTTATTTTGTATTTAGGTTGCCAAAATGACATCGCCCAGCCGCCCACATTATGAAATGAAGGTAATATCTAGCGAATTGAGGAACACTCTCACACTGGACTATTAGAACTATTGATAGTATAGTGGTCCTCAAGTTGGCCTCTTCACGCTCTGAAGAACCCGGGATTATTAGACCAAAGTGATGTACATAGGTATATATTTTCCAACGCTATATTACTATAATTATGATTATTATTATCATCGGTATATTTACCATGTCCATTTGCGAGTATTCGATATAGTTATTCCAAGTACCTAATCAAAATATTATTTTTCCAAGTCATGGTGATTCAATTACTGAATATAATAATATTTCATATCCAATTAGATATATGATTCATATTTTTGATTGGGTACGTGATTCAATTTTAATAAAATATCTTTTGCTATCGGCGTATCCCCATTTCATCTATTTTTTCCCTTCTCGCTCCTGTATGGGATTACCATCTCCGTCTATGTTTTAGTTACATAATTATATATGTTAGAAACCATTTCAAATTATAGCTTTTTAGTGCTAAGAGTTTTAGAGGTTTACAACGGGCAGACAGAACGCAACATACGACGACCTTCCATTTTTACTGCGGAACCCTAAAAACGGAAGCAAAATAATTTACAAAGAGCATTGACTTTGTGGATCGTCCACAAAAAGTTATTACGGTAATAATCACATTTTTTGGATCGTTAGCAACGCGGAGAGTAGTTTCTTGAAAGTACTCACTTGATAGTTATACCGTGCTATAGTGGCAAAAAATGGGCTGGTGGCAAGTGTCGGGATTTGCGTAATGCTTAGTGAAGCGTAAAATGAGTCTGCCTCGAAAGTGACGTTCAATCGCGTCTGTTTGATATCAATCGTTTACGGCATTTTCCCGCTTTTTATTATATTTTGTTTCAGTTTTTTGATGGTTTTATATTGAATTTTCACCATAGCGGCAATTTAAGAATAGTATACATTTTTACGCTATTAATAAAACAGATAGAAGTTAGGCGGGACCTCTCGACACTCTTCAGTTCACATAAGAAGAATAATAGTTTCATAAAGTGTTCATGGTTTGACCATTTTAAGTTGTCATAAACAACAAACTAATGACGTTATAAATGTCATAAATGAATTTGCCGCATCGCCTGACCACCGGCAGTATTGTAACAGCCACTGCCTAATAAATCTTACGTTAATGGGCGGCGAGTCTGCGTCAAAATAGTCACTTTAGGGTCTTGGTTTTGACGCTAGTAACCGATAGCTAGCGATGTATATGTTTAAATATTATTCAGTTATAACATAACGGTAAAGTTGGTTTTCAGAAACAAATGTTGACGGTGATAAAAAAAATAATTGGTTCAGAACTGCTAGACTGCGTACATGACCTTGAAATGTAATCTTTGTGTACAACCTTCCCAGATTCATTCCAAGATTATATTTCAAGGTCATGTATGCGTAGCAGTCACGCTTAGATGAAAGAAAAAGATAGCAACTAAATACATGTACATGTCATCACATCTGCGGCAAAGTTACGAATTTGCAGTTTTAAATAACTTTGCCTTGACTTGTAGTAACTTTGCCTTAGATGTGACTATGTATACTTAAGTCAACCGTAACTCGTTTTCTTCTTTGTTTCATTTTCGATGACAATAGACGGCTCAACCAACTCAAAAGATAGATTATAAGTATGTAGGTATGTCATACTCATAACGTAGGCATTCGCCTAGAAAGGATTTTTGAGACCTTTCGCCTTGAAAAGTTCTAATAAAATCCTTTTTCGAACCACAGTCCAGTGTGCATGTGTGAACTGTGGTACGGAGGTGGATTTCATTATTTTCATTGGACATGTAAAAAGGGTTTCATTACATCATCTGGTTATAAAAACTGAAACATGCTCTCTTATTGCTAGTTACATGACATTGTAAGTAAATACCAACGAACGGAGTAATTAAAGACAATGATACAACTTTTTATTCCTGCGTCATTTCCTACAGAGTATTTTATGTTCATTTCAGAGAATTTACAAGAAACGGTATTTTTACTTAACATAAATGTCGTGGAACGGGCTATATCGGCATATTCTTCCCAAATGATATCATTTACGTTGCTACGTCAGATAAAACTCAGTGCCACTCTTCAGATCGTAATAAAATCATGATAGACGACGATTAATAAGCGTTACTATACTGCGAGTGTGCTTTGCTCGACTGTGGCTCACTGAATCGCTGTATCTGATCGCAATTTAGCACAAAATTATGCTCATTAGACCATTCACAGACTATATTTAGACTAACTTCATGTAAGAATTTGTGCGCTGTCGAAAGCTTTATGTCATTAACAATAAGGTTTATTTTTGTTTGATTTTGATGCATATTGTAAGATTGTAGAATGGTTTTGAGTTAGGGTTGTCGCGTTAAGGTTTTTGTTGCATATTATGTGTTATCGCCTCTTATAATAAAAAAATATTTTATTAATATTTGTTAGTAGGGATGTATTGTATTTAAAATAATAAACTAAATTATTTTTCTAAATTCTGTTTAAGTAAGTAGTATTAAAATTATTGTTTTTTTTAAGTTACACGTATGTACACGTAAGACTCATTACGAACAGTTTTCTTACGGGACCATCTTGTCTAAATAGTTTGGTAATCATTATTGAGCCTGCGCCTAAAAAAATATCACTAGGTACTATGTCCAATAGTTAGTCTTTAATATAGTTAAGGTTTTAGCTGAAATCTTTATATTATAGTTGACTCAATATAAAGCATGTAATTTATATTATTTTTTCTTTATGTGCTGATATTAAACAATAAAAAAGCCTTGCTTGGAAGAGTTTGCGTTTAGAAATATCCTTATCTAACTTGAAGTCATTACAATTCCTGTTAATTTAAACCATTCGCTCGTGTACTTCAAGTTACAGAGCACAGTGATTAGCATGGAAATACGTGATAATAGACCATGTCAAGGATGACGGACAACCTCGAATTATTAGGCAAGGTCTTTTCACGGCTCGCGTAACTGAACTTCAATTTAGAAAATGTGGTTTCATTTTACAAATACAATTTAGAAGCTAAACATTTATTTTGAAAATATTGTTTGACGTTCTTCATAACGCAATTTGGATATAATTGATAGATTTTAAAGCTTAATTATTTTGGAAAACTGTGACACAATTTTAAGTTGCTGCGAGCTAGGTAATGGTTTAGGAACCTAAACTATTTTAACCCCCGACGAAATACGAGGGGGGATTATAAGGTTGACCTGTGTTTGTGTATCTATTTGTCTGTGGTATCATAGCTGTCCGATGGATGGACCAATATCTGATGCCGTTTTTTTATTCAGAACCTAATTACTAAAATCACACCGATTACTTAATCGTACATTATTGTGTTTTAATATCGATTTAAGTACTGTGATTATATTTTCAGCAAACCCAAATTACCTTAACTATCTGCTAATCTACTTAGCATTAATTTACCTACAAGACGGTTAAAATTATTCATCGCATGTGTCGTATTATTCTCATTTGCATATTAACGTAAATGAGCTAATAATTATTATGTAGATTGTATTTGAATGTTAATTTTACACAGTGGTTTTGTTAATGATATTATAGAAGTGTTCGTCGACTTGCAAACTCAATTTTCTTAAGACACTCGATAATAAGCGATCACTGCGTTAAGCATCTTATCCTTCGCTGCGATTGGTTCTCAGATGGGTGACCGCTGTGTTGTATTTTCATTTAAGACTCTTCGTAAAGGCTACTTTCCACTTTGATTAGTGCGATTGCAGGTGATTAGCCATTCTACTTTGAATGATTAGCATAAGTGTATATTGAGAGTAGTGTCCAATTGTGTTTAGTTGCTGCCATAAGTTGAAGAGTAAGTTGTTGGACGACAGCAAGTATGGACGAACAAAATCATGTTTTAGATACTCCTGCCTTTGACTATTTAGTGTTAGATGGTCTAAGACTCCTGTACACATTCATAGCATTTATCTACAGTTGATTCTCAAAAATTTTCCATAATCATTCATCAAAATACAGAGCAAGTTTTAAAAATATTCGTATTAGGTATATAATAATTTTTTTTATTATATACCTAATTTACTCATATTTTTCAAATAACATTATTAAAATAAATAAATGTACCAACATTCCTAAAATATTAATATGCGAACATCCCTGCATCAAACTAAACAGTAGCTACTAAACAAGCATGTCCAATCGCGTTTAGTTGCAGGCACGGTGCGAGTGACGGGGGTGGAGGGGCGCGCGGGACGTGACTACTCGCAAAAAAATAGAACGCTCTTCTATTCATTTTACTTTGCTGATTAGTAATCACCTGCACTAATCACTAGTGGGCCACACGTGATTAGTCCTAATCACTAAGCACCTGCATTAATCACCTGCACTTCACACTAATCATAGTGGAAAGGGGGCTTAAGACATGATAAGTGGTTGGTCTTGGTTGCCAGTAACATGGCTGTCGGTTGTCCTGGGGGTATCCTTCTTAGGGACCCGGGACTCCCGGGCATTGGCAGATGGAAGGGCACCGTGTGGTTATAGTCGGTAGAAGTCCATGAGGATTTCCTGACGTAAAAAGGTACAAGCTGAAGGACGGGCCGACGACGGCCGACTTGAAAATTACAACTACTTTCGCCAGTTCGCCTGTCCATTTCAACACAGCATCAAATGGTGAAATGTAGACTCATAGAGTATGCTTATACCTTTCCGTCGGAAAAAATGCTTGACCATATTTGTCTATGCAAGTAGGTATGAATACAGTTTTCAAAAAAAAACTTAAATGATACGTTTGACAACCCTAACCAGTCATGTTAGTAAACGCTAATGTTATTACAGCAACTTAATTTAAGATGCATCCGTGCGGCGCCGGCGCACTGCAACATGTCGCGAATGACGTCACAACCGGCGTGGGATAAGTCAATGTGTTTTTTTTTTTAAGAAATCCAGGGCATTCACAAGTTTTAAAATGACTATGAGTAATTTCTTTGAGATTAAAGTGTTCAAAATATTAATGTTATTTAAATACTTGTCGCAAAATATTTATGTTATTCAAACTACTTATCGAAACGCAATCTATTTTTTGCATAGGTTTTGAATTGATGATCGCTTATAATGTTTTTGTGGGTATGTATGCTTGTATTTTTAGATAGGTAATTATGTTTGAAGATAAAGAGACTATGGTAAATTTATTATCATCATTCCAGCCCTAGTCACGGCTGCGTCGGATGTTTAAATAAATTGCTGCGGAGCCTCTGTGAACTGAGATTGCAATTTTACCAATTTTGGTATTGCCAATTTTCATTAGTTACTATGTCCACTTTCGATCCAGTGTGTTGTATGCTTGTTCGCCACCTTACTGATATAAAATAAACAATAACACAAAACGAGTTATTAAAGTTAACAGATTAATTTATCACCGTTATTAAACGCCATTTAATTTAACTGTGACATTGAATCAATGTTCTAGTTAGCAAGGCCTTTATATTCACGCTTCATTGTGTCCGGAAGGTTAGGAATCTATTGTTTTTCAATAGAAATGTATTTGTTGCGATAAAATATTTGTCGAAGGTCTTTGTTCAAGAGATCGACTGAATAATGAGTCGGAAATCAGATCAGGAAACATGATGAATCTTACTTATATTATAAACTAGCTGACCCAGCGAACTTTGTTCCGCTTATAAGATATTTATTCTTATTTTTTTGGATACAAACCTTGCCCCGGCCATAACGTTTATAACCAACACGACAAAAAAGGATTAGCGAAATCGGTCTATCCGTTCTGAAGTTTTGCACATACGTACATACATTTCGCAGATCCATTTTCATATAAGAACTTATAAATTACTAGCGGACGTCATGCGGTTTCACCCGCGTAGTTCTCGTTCCCGTGGTAATACGGGAATAAAATATAGCCTATATTCACCGCAAGGAGTGTAGCTTCCCAACAGTGAAAGAATTTTTCAAATCGGTCCAGTAGTTACGGAGCCTATTCGTTACAAAGAAACAAAAAACAAATCTCTCCTCTTTATAATATTAGTATAGAAGTATAGATTAGTATAGATAAAAGCGCAAGTTTGTGAATGTGCATAGATAAATAGATAGATTGGTGTATTCTTTATTTTATTGTACTTACATTTAACATAAATAATAACATAGTAATTAATTGAACAAGTTAACAGTAGTGTCTAATGTCAAGCACAATTATTGGCGGCCTTATTGCACACAGCAATCTTTTCCGGGCCACCTTTGGATGAACAGGAATACTAGTAGTTACTAAGAGTTACTAGGTTCTTGAATTTTTAAAATTTCAGCTCTCGCTATCACGGTTTTTGAGATACAACGTCGTGACGGACAGACATACGGACGGATAGCGAAGTTTCATGAATCCTGTTTCTACCCTTTGGGTAAGGAACTCTAAAAATATACATTAGAGTCATTACAACGTAACACATTATCACATTATCTTTGTCATTCGTTAGTGCTAAAGACGTACTTAGGCACGATTCGTTAATACCACTTATGCCTGTTTTACGATGTGTCGTGGTCCTGGGAACACGAATACATGACCGTTATCTTAGGTCGTGTAGTTTACATTATTATACCTATTTATACTTATTATTAATCTATTAATGTTTTTTATTAATATAGGTAAGTACCAGAATACATTTTTGTTAGAAGACAGATATTGCCAGATATAATTTGGTTCATTCTGTTTTTAACACAAAAAGAAAACAATAAAACCCAACTTACCTACTTAATTGCTGTGAAGTAAAAAAGTGTCCATTTTTTATTTTTTAAATATCTCGTGTTTTAATTAAACTGTATTTCTGCAAATAAGAATGTAAAGTATTCATGCGACTACTTGTCACGTATGTTTAGAATGACCTGCATAGTTTTCTACCACTGCTGAGTACTTTGAAAGATTTTTTTTCTTCCCTTCTCTTCCTTTCTTCTCCACTCTTGCCTCCACCGAACTCACCACGAAGAATATCTCCAATCTCCAGTGTCAGAGGTCCTTGGTAACTGTAATTTCCATTGGATAGCTGTCAATCGCTTGTTATCTGAATAAATGTCTTATCTTCAATCATCGTCCGGGCAGTTCCATAGCCTACCACAGCGTGTGTCCACTTGAAAAAAAAAAGGTTCTATTCAATGAATTTGTAGTAAATTCTGTTGTACAATATAACAGATGGTTTCTTTGACCGTGCCATGCCAATGCTCCTTGGCAAATATGAGGCAAGACGCGATTTATATTTTCTGAATCAATACAATCAATTCAATGGGTGCTCTACATTTTAGCACACATCAATTTTAAACTCTATTTCAATAACACAAAGTTCGTTTTCAAATGTTTTAAAAAGTTTGTAGTTCTTTTTTTCGAGGAGCGAATTGGCTCTGATATATTTGACAGTTCAAAACGTCTCCTTTCATTTAAATCTGGAACTAATGTGAATTGCTTATTTAGATGAATAAAGGCATCATTCTGCTGAGTTACTGAGTGTTATCATCGCATTTTGTTTTCAGAAAAACTAGTCCTTTGTGGAATACGGCGAATTTTCATGTAGACTTATAGGGTAAGACAATATAGTCCTTTTCATTTGGGCTACACGGTTCAATCTTAAGCTGTATCTGAGATGCCCTTATCACGCAAATTCAGGCTGAATGTTGCTTAAGTGCTACTGATGGTTTCTTCAAATCCTACAAATATTATAAATGTGAAAGTTCCAAAGATGTGTGGATCTTCGGTACTAAATCACGCTTTAACGGCTGAAAGGATCTAGCTGAAATGTGGTACAGGGATAGATTTTAGTCTTGAAATCTAGATTGTTCGTGGTGCAAAAGTTGACAGCGGGTGACTTGACTTTTTGTTTTACTACGGAGGTGGCAGACAAGATTACGGCTCACCTAATAGTTGGTTACCGTAGCTTATGGAAGTTTGCAGACTTTGCAGCACCAGAACCTCTACACACGCGGTGCTGACCCGGGTGCAGAATGCGACGACCCGCAGTTGAAATGTTTCAAGCCGACTAATCCCATATTGCTTGAATATCTATGTACCAAGTCACACACAGAAATATATCGAGAAAGAGAAAATACAGGGTGAATTTTTCAAAAGGGATTGGATGGCCAAATCCGAAACTATAAGGAATAGCGAAAAATGCTCAAAGGAGTCACGAGCCCGATTTTGACGAAACTGAAAACCTCATCATTAGATTTTTGAAAAACTAATAATTCTAGCTGGGAATCGAACCCATTGGTTATGAAAAAAAAAACACACCCTATATTATTTCACCATACGATAGTGTTGCTATTAAGGATCTTATTCTGGGAAGTAATGACATACGGCAAAATAAAGGAAAGTGCTCATCTTTAACAAAATACAATTTATTTTGCTTACGTTGACTGATTAACTGTTCAAAATGTAGACCATTGTTTTCAATACATAGCTGGATTCGAGACCTCAAAGATAGTACTGCATTCAATATTATTGATTCCGTTTAGAATATTCTCCAAATAATCATTCTGAGCATGATTTAAAACACGGTATAGTTACTATCTATTCTGGGATTTTGAACGAAACAAACTATGATACAAAATTTAGGTACATGAAATATGAATTCTATTAAAATTCCAAACTTTCCTTAAATTTGCCGTATATCATTACTTCGCAGAATTTGATCTTTATCAGCGACACTATCGTATGGTGTAATAATAAAGGGTGTGTTTTTTTTTTCAAAATCAATGGGTTCGATTCTCACCTAGGATTATTGGTTTTTCAAAAATCTAATGATGAGGTTTTAAGTTTTATCAAAATCGGGCTCGTGACTCCTTTGAGCATTTTTAGCTATTCCTTATAGTTTCGGAGTTGGCCATCCAAGCCCTTTTCAAAAATTCATCCTGTATATCTCGATATATTTCTGTGAAGTCACAACTACTGCTTAATACTCGTTAAAACTTTGATGTGTTTTAAACCCATAACACAAGCATGATATTTCATATCTGTAACTGAAATTCCAACTCTCACATCGAAATCAGCGACTTGAAATTACAGGGAAATTATTTTCATTGGAGCAACAATTTTCTAGCTTGTGAATAAATAGAGAGCAAACGGACAAAAGGTTAAAGGTGAGAAGGCAAAATAACAGACATACCAAAGGTTAAAGGAAGACGTGGGAGCGCGCAAAGATCAAAGGGGAACCGCTGCTATCAAGAACGAAGGATTAAGGGTTTATATTATTTTGTATTTGACGTGAGTGTATTAAGGTTTCAAAACTTTTTTATGTGTAAAAATGTTAATGGATGTTATGCTGGACTTCTACCGACTAAAACCACGCGATGCACTGCCATCTACCTATGGCCGGGAGTCCTGGGTATGCTCTCGGAAGGATAACCCAAAGATGGATGCTTTTTTTATTGTATATTTAGCTCGCCAAATTGACATCGCCATCAATGTGATGGAAAGCCGTGACGCATCTAGCGATTGGGGGCCACTTCTGTCAGTGGTCCTCAAGTAGGCGACCCTGTGATGTGCCTCTTCACGCTCCTCTTGAAGAACCCGGGATTGTAAGATGAGGAAAACACGTGTGCGGGGAGGTCGTTCCAGGTTTTTATAGTTCGACGGAGGCTATGCTGGGCTCCTACCGACTAAAAAGCCACGGCGCCTAACGATTGCCTACGCCCAGGAGTCCAGGTTACGTCCTCGGTAGGATGGCCTCAGGGTTCGACCCAGACTTTGTCCGCCATCGATGTCAGGTTTTGTAACTACTGCATAAAATATTCTGAGCCCTACTCATTCTTTCGTAAATAATTACTGCGTTAAGTATTTTTTGGCGACGGCGACGGTTAGTTTGGAGATGGGTGGCAGTTCTTGACTCTTCTATTTAAGAGATTTTCCGTGGTTCTGAAGAAACGTGAAACCGTTGGCCCCGATTTCTAGTAACAAGGTAGGCAAAGTCGAAGGCCTTATGAGAGTCTGTGGTCACACCTCATTTGAAACCGATTTAAATACTCGTATATTTTTTGTTTACTTGGAGACCTATTCTCATACGAATAGATCATAAAGTACTTTCAATACTTTCCTATATCCTTATTTTCTATCGTATCAATATTCCCTACTTCCAATATTTTATCGCGATTTCAGTATTTTTGTTACAGCATTTTTTTAGACGTTAGTTAGCCGGGTCAGCTACTACCTCTATAATTATAATTACTAATAATTTCTAGGCTGTAGCCTAGTATTCATTGCAGCCTAGAAACAGACAACCGCTCCATTTCACACAATACAATAAATTATTAACGCAATGAGACAACAGCCTGCCTTGGGAACTGTAACGGACTTATTAAAATATCTTTTGATCTGTCATCATTTACCTCATTATAAGATTTTCAACGTACTACCCGTTCGCTCTAACTTTGCCGCTGGCGTAGAGGCGTATACCCGATTTTTTAATTAGACGAAGTAAATTGACAGTAGCTAATGTCACTTCGTCATAGAAAATAAGCAACATTGTATGAAGAAGTGACATTAGTTGCTGTGAATTTACTTCGTCTAATTAAAAAATCGACTTTAGTATGGAGCCGAGCGGCAAAGTTAGAGCGAACGAGCAGTATGTCAGTTTAATATCATCGGGTCAGCGCTGATTAGAATCGACTGGAATTGTTTGCTACAGCATTGGGTCTTGACTGCGTTCCGACCCTAATTATTGAGAGAAACGTTTGGATAGATAAAATATGAAGCTGAGCACAGCAACGTAATCCAATCCTTCTAAGATCTAGCCGCTTTTACGTTATGTCTATAGAAATTCTATACTTACTGAGAATCTCTAAGCTATCCGGTTACCGGTTCATCGGATTAGGGGCCGTGGTTTGATTAATATTTGCTAAGCGAATTCTATTTTGTTTTTGGCAAAAACGAGGGGGAAAACGAGACTTATAACAAAGACTTCTATAAAAACTGAGGTAGACATGCCCTACGCATCGATTTTTGAAACCTATAAACTGCGCCAATTAGCAGCGTTGCTCGCACTGTTGTAAGTCAAAACTTCGAGAGTAGGATCTCGACTTGCAATCGGAGTCCATACGCCTTTTCTTTTACTCTTTTTCTATTCGTATATTGCTATTGTGTGTGGTGACAATTACGTAAAAAATATTTATAAGTGAGTGTAGTCTTAAGTAATGTGTGTATTTGAGGATTGCTTTTGGAATCTCGTTTGTTAGAGTACGGCGCGTCTACCTCAGTTTATATAGAAGTCTTTGACTTATAATTCCCGTATAATCAAAGGTTTGTGAAAGCGTCTTAATGGTAGTTTATTCAAGGCTATTATTAGTACCTAGGTACTTCGAAATTCGTAGGATTTTGTAATTAGGTTTCTTTTAACATCATCAATCAAATCTGCTAGACTTATGTAATTAAAAGTACTTAAGTCTAATCTCTGTATGAAGGTATAATAAATAGCTAAACCAATCTGAAAATTAATGTACTCGTAATTGGCCAGCAAAGTCATTACTTACTCAATTATGTATTTCGCCGTGAGAACTCTAAAATTTCTCTCAAATAAGACCTAGCCTTTTAAGGTTTTGTACCCAAAGGGTAAAAACGGTACCCTATTCATGAGACTTCGCTGTCCGTCTGTCTGTCTGTCTGTATGTCTGTCTGTCACGCACGAGGCTGTATCTCAGGAACCGTTATAGCCAGAGAGCTGAAATTTTCACAGATCATGAATTTCTATTGCCGCTTTAACAACAAATACTAAAATCAGAAAATAATAGTAATTAAGGGGGGCTCCTATACAACAAACGTGATTTTTTTAATTATTTTTGGTACGGAAATCTCCGTGCCCGAGTCCGACTCGCACTTGGCTGCTTTTTGTATTACAAAATTAATTAATTTATGACTAGTCCAAACATGGCAGTTTTACTAAGTTGAGAGTTTTTACTAAGGTGAGAGGGCGGCTCACCGTCCTTACAGAAGCAGGCCCATAACGGCAGCGTGACATGGGGAACTCACGCACGCCCCCCCTTAGAAGCGGGATCACACCCGAAACCCCCCAAAGACGCGGGATAGCACCCGAACCACCCCCTAGGCGAGGCCGCAGTGGCGGCCGTGGGTCTGTTAGGAGTCCTGGGACATCCTTCCGAGGGCTTAACCGCGGCTCCCAACCATAGGCTGTTGGGCGTTACGTGAGGTTTTTAGTCGGTAGGAGTTCGGCATTCCATGAGGATTTTCCCTCACGTTAAACCAAAAAAAACAGGTTTGTAATGAGACCAAAATGGCAGTTTTCTGGTCAATGCTATCTCTAAATCCCTGATGTACAAAGTTTTGTCCAACAAATCATTCCAAATACAATCGTTACATACAAAAACTACACAACCATAGACGTACCTACTTACATACATACATTGTCTCGCCAAACGACCTCCTATACCGATGCAGGAGGTTCAAATCGTGTCGTTGAGGGACGGAAGGAAGCCATATGGACGGGCGGCGCTTCCGTTGCACACTTACACACTGTGACGAGATGTACTGGCCTTGTACATTATGTTATAGAAGTAAGATATTCAGAAGATGAACTTGGCACATATTTATGATATTTTCATTTTCAGAAATTTGTAAAAATAGCTCTTTCATTGCCAAAAACTGTACCTACAAATGTTCGATAATTTTTATAAATATATTTTAAGAAAAATACTTAAGGTACCTAGTTTAAAAAAAATTGGTTGTCTCTAAAGTCGGTTTACTGACGATAGTTTAACGTGACAACTCAGCCTTAAATGGAACGCCTCAGAGCGAGGTAACGCCGCATACGTCATGTTTTTATCGTGCGTGCAGCCGGCTCCATCTAATTATAAGACGTTGTCACGTCAAAAATGTTTCCGCACGTATTTCCCTCTTTTTACAACCCCAAAGAGGCGAGTCATGGGGCCGCCAACTGGAGGATCACTGTCAGAAATCTTACGGAGTGTGGGGTGGCCCCCAATCGCTAGATGCCGCCATGACTTACCATCCGATGAGCGGCGTCAATATAGTATTTTTTTTGCTTTGTTTTTGCACCTACAGAAACCTCTGTGCGAGAATCCGACTCGCACTTGACTGGTTTTTAATATCCATTATGCGAATTCAGCAAATTGTTATTTCAAGTTGTACTTCTGTGAAATTATCCACAATACGACCACTCTTCACAGGCGGAAAGTATAGCCCGTTCGCTCTAAGTTTACCGATGGCGTAGGAGCAGGACAGGTGTAAAGGTGTAGTAATGGAGGTGTAGGGGAGGCGACCGGCAAACTTAGAGGCGAACGGGTAGTACTACCCGTTCGCTCTAACTTTGCCGCTGGCGTAAAGGCGTATACCCGAATTCTTAATTAGACAAAGTAAATTGCCAGTAGCTAATGTCACTTCGTCATAGAAAATACGCAACATTGTATGAAGAAGTGACATTAGTTGCTGTCAATTTACTTCGTCTAATTAAAAATTCGACTTTAGTATGGAGCCGAGCGGCAAAGTTAGAGCGAACGAGCAGTACGTACCTTATCGTAGGCATAACGTGATTTAACACTCAAATCATGACAGGTTCGTGTTGTACTCTAATTAACCTTATAGGTTGGTAAGGTCACGCAATAATTTCATAGTAAAGGTCATCTAATTAGAAATCGTGTGGCGTGATGAAAAATATTCCTGAAATTTTCATGTTCGATGTCATAATCATAACGTATAATCGCGCTAACATCCTCGAAGGGGTGACGCAGAGCTGAATTATATATATATATTATATTAGCTGTTCCCCGACCCGAGGCTTCGACCGCGTCGTAGTAGTCGTTATCGCGTAAAACTATAACCCTCCTTTTGCGCAGTTGGTTAAAAAATAACCTATGTCCTTCCTGTCCTTTATACCAAATTTCATCTCAATCGCTCTAGCCGTTTAGGCGTGAAAGTGTAACAGACAGTTATTTTCGCATTTATAATATTAGTAGGGATTATAGTAGTCACCGTAACGTATGAATATTTGCAACAACAGAGAGGTGCCATGCCACACTCGCGCTACCGACCCCTAAAAGCCTTCAATAGAATAGATAGAGTATAGACTACTATAGACGCATTCACAAGTAGGAATTTACCTACACAGAAATGAGTCTTTTTTTTCTATCTGGCTTCTTGCATTGCAGTTGGGCACAAACAGAATTTCATTGCGAAATGTCCAAGTTTGAACTAAGTTCTAACTTTACTCTAGTAAGGCGGTGGTACCTTACTAGGGCTTGCTGTGGAATTTGTCGACAAACCTAAAAACTCGCGTTTCACTGCGCTTTATCACTTTCCAACACTTGTGCACTTTGTCAAACATTTGTTTAATAATCTACCATAAATTACACATAAACACTCAAAAATACACAAGTTTTTAAAAATTATACAACGGAGACCAAACCACTTGTCTGTAAGTTTCGCGCCAAATTCCAGAAATGAGTTGTATACCTACTTTAAACTACACACCACATTACATGACATTTAACCCTTCCAATGCCGACTACATAAAATAAACATTGTTTTATCAATTACTATACAAGATTCATATAGAATTTCTAAAGGCAGACATAAATTTCACCAAATCCGGTACCACAGGACTAGCAAATTTTAAATTTCGAGTGGCAAAAACACCATTAAGGTCTCATTTCACACCTTGACGATCCTATAAAAGCATCCATGAATGTTAAATTTAACCCTCTACTACGTATGTTCAAAAGGACCCTACGAATACTTAGTAATTTATGAGTATCTGGTAAGCAATAAAACTTATTTATATTTATTACGGGAACGATGTTAATAGAGGCTATGGTTGTAAACATGTTGTAAAACGTATTTTATGTGTGATTTGATTTTTTTTATTGATCTCGGTCTGGTATATGCAGTGAAAGGGTTAAAGAGTTTTTTCTTCATTCGTTCTTCAGTTACTCAGCTCTTGTATTCGTATTGTTAGAAATCCTTTAATTCCTACTGATTAATCAAAACGCGATGTTTTGGTGCAAATTTAGAGATTTTTGTGAAATCATATATGATAACGAAAACCTTTTAAATTTCAAAAGTATCAGCCAGGCACAACTCGCTTAGAAAACGGCGTTCTAACTATTTTTATCAATTCTAAAATTCAAAACTAAATAACTTACTTACTTCAAAAATAGCTGGTAATGTGGCACAAACGCTAGATTTATCTTTCAGTTACAAAAACCCATCCTTCCCATTTTTTCGAACATCATCGAGTATCGGAAGACACAGCTACTGCACAACACTCGAAAAGGCTATTCTACTTCTAACTTACTTTAGGATCAAATAGCATTGTGTAAAAATCTTCAAAAAACAATACCTAAAAAAAATATTCGTGAATTGAATATTATTTATTTTCTTACAATTTATGTTCAGTTTTATATTTGTCGAAACTGAGAACAAAATGGCACGTATGGATTTTGTTTTTAGCCATAAATTTTGTATTTTTACGACAGTAGCCGATATTGATGGCCTCTGTGACCTGAGTGCAACTTAGTTGCGAATACCTTTTGCAGGAATCATTGTATTTTCTTTACGGTTATATGTTTATGAACATACATACATAATAGTCACGACTTTATCTTCAAGGGGGTAGTCAGGGGCATACGTGGGATACGCACACATATCATTTCACCTATTTGTTTGTGAACAGATAAAAAAAGCAGAGGTTCTCAATTTAGTTCTATTTTTAGAACCAAAGCATTATCGAGTGTTGATTTTCTCAAGGTAGCACGCGGAAAAAACAAGTCTATTAAAACAAATACATGTAATTGTTTTACAAAACATCCCACTTATTTTCCTTAATAATGTAATCAGGTGCGTACTACTTATTTATAACTTGTAAGTTACTCAACTTACGTAAGCAAATACTGTTTTAGTATGAGATAAGTGATAATACTGTCGGAGTTTTGACACATTATTCTTAGACCGAAAAATAAGCAGGACAAATACCCGAACCACCAAGAAGAGGCATAAAAGTTACAACGTCCAATCCTCGAGGAGTGGTTGCGATGACGGACAAGGTCTGTGTAGGCAGCTCTGGCGCCCCTGAGGCCTATCCTTCCGAGGACGTTACTTCAGGGCCACTGTACTTGACAAGGAAGTCTGGAAATGATCTGCTTGCTTTACTGGATTCTCAAACAATTTTTTATGATTTTTAGTTTATTGTAAATAGAGCACAAAAAATAATAGCCCGCCGAGTTTGTTGAAAGTTCTTTTCTGCGGGCCGCGTTCTGAACTGGTGGTGGTAATAACTTTAATTTGTATTCATGACGTTTCGGCAGTGCCTATGTATATTAGGATTATGCGAAATAAATGTTTTTTGATTTTGATTTTACGCACCCGAGTCTCCCGGCCGTTGGCAGTGTGGTTTTTGTAGTCGGTAGGAGTCCGTCATAGAATCCATGAGGACTCCCACATGTTAAAAAATATCCTCCTATGCATACACGTACATACTTATTTATAGCTTAAACGTAGGTAAAGCATACGCTAAGTTACTTACGTAAAGACTTTCTGAATTGTAGTTGACATAACAATATTATCGGAGTTTTCACACTTTTTGTTGTGTAACTTTAGCACTAACTGCATAAGCGTAGCCATTTTGATTTTTGCTATCGCTATAACCATAACTAGCTACTAACTACCATACTTATGTAACGGGAAGGTTCTATAGGGGCTTCCGAAGCACGAAAATGCTCGTAATGGATATGCCGCAAACGGTCACCGATCTGAAGACTGCCCGTGCGTAAGATACTTTACTCAATGATAGTTTACAAAACACTAACCCCCCCATTTATAATCATTTATTAAACCTATTTTAGTTAAAACACATTTTAAGTCTATTGCTGTCTCTAACCATACTCTGTCATTGGTTAGAGACAGCAATAGACTTAAAGTGTGTTTTAACTAAAATAGGTTTAATAAACGATTATGAATAAGGGGGTTAGTGAATAGAGGGAGCCAAACCCAGACCGCAAAAATGAGTCATTGCCCAAAGAAAATATAATGTGGGGTTTACGAGCACTTAGCCTTAGTACCTACTGACACAGAAAAAAAGTAAAAGTAAGCATAGGTAGTAAAAGAAAATCTATATGTACATATAATAAAATGATAGAAAAGTCAAAACTGTACATTAGAAATATTTAAAAAAAATACTCGCTGGGTGTTCAACATAAGATACCGAAGCCGAAAATATAGTTAGAAAATTTTTTGTCTGTTTGTCGGTTTGTCTGTTTGCTTTGCTTTGTCCGGAAGGATCTCGAAAAGTACTCAATGGATTTGATTGAAATTTTGTACAAATATTAGCTAGGGGTAGGGTCTTCAAATAGGCTATATTTTATCACGCTACATATCCTAGGGGCTAAGCAGAGAGCAATGAAATTGGCATTATAACATAATTTTCACGCGTACGAAGTCGCGGGCAACAGCTAGTGTCTAAATAAAATTATAATCTACAGGAATTCGCACGTATGTAAGATAGGTACCGTGGATTATCACTTTTGTATAATTTTTATTAGTTTGTTTAAAATAATCAAACAACCGGTCTAGTTACGTCTTTCATTCGCGCTTCATTGAGGTATTGATAGGTAAAACAGGTTTGTAAGTTTATCTGTCTAGAAATGACTAGGTACGAGGAAGTGTTGGGATATCTATAGTGAAAGTGGTTAAGACACGTTTTATGAATATGAAAAGTTAATAAAGTTTTATTGGAAACCGTTTTTTTACTAAGTTTGTTCAACTGTTTTATTGCGATCTGTAAATGGTGGCTTTAATTTGTGTTTATTATTTTGTAATTGTTGGTATTTATTCGTCAAAATTGTTATCAAAAAAATTTGATTACATAGTAAGGTACAAATAAATTGTATCTTGATTATTTACTTTTGGTAGGAAAATACCTTATTATTGGTCAGTGCGACATCTATGTTCAGTTGTCATAAACTTAGTTTACTAATTGTTGCACTAGATGTCGCTAAAATATCTTTTATTGCCAAGTATTGTTTATTTTTATTGCCATAAAAATGATTATTATCTCTGCTGGAAGAATGATACTATCATCGGTATTTTATATTTATTTCTCTATTTTACAGATTCATTCGTCAACAGTCAAGAATGGACCTCATCACGAGGTGTTACAGAACTGCGGGTTGGAGTTCTGGGCTCACCGGACAGTGGAAAATCAGCTCTAGTTCATCGGTACTTAACAGGGGCATACATGCAAGAAGAAAGTCCTGAAGGTAACTTTATAGTCGTATTTAATAACTGGCGCAAACCAAAACAGTTTGACTTAAGTTTATTTAGAATGCTGCCATCTAGCGCCAAGTAGCGGTACTGTTTTATCAAACTGTCAACTATTTAGTTCACTGGTGTAAGATAGATGGCAGCTCTATTACTTTTTACTGAAGTGGTAACTAGATGGCGCTACTAACATGAAAACAACATTGCAAAGTTCAATGACCTTTGGAGGACGCATTGTAATAGGTGATAACTTGTATGAAATAATCATCCTATGGAGTTTGCTTTTGCGTGAGGATGTAAAATAGTGCGTAGGACTGAAATGCAGTTTAATAAGTCCGTACTGAACCTATAGTTGTGATAAATAATGAATACGCTATCAATTACTTTTGATTTATTACTTAAATATATTATTATTATTGACCCGCAATATTGAGAACTTGCGAGTCGAAAAGGACGATGTAAATTGTAAAGTTAAGTAGTTTGTGGCTATCGACCCGCACTAAACACTGTTAGTAATAATGGCATCAATACTACTGTCATTTCTTTCAAAGCTTAAGGCTGTCAAGGCCTATTTAGTAAAAAAAAGTAATACCTCTCATCAGTAAATTCAGCTCAGACAAATAAATACATAAAACAAATAAATAAATAAATATTCACGGACATTTCACACAACGCTATCTGATCCCAAAGTAAGCTTGGAATAACCTACTTGTGTTATGGGTATCAGACCACGGACATTAATACTTATATACCTTTAAATACATACATATTATACATAGAAACACCCAGACTCTTGAGACAAACATTTACGGGTCACACAAATATTTGTGTGACACAAATATTTGGTGGGAATCCAATCCACGACCTCCAGCGCCGCAGGCGGTATCACTACCGACCGCGCCACAGAGGCAGTCATTTATCAGAGACAAATCATTTTGTTCGGCACCTAGATTCAAACCGAGACCTCACCACTTCAGCCGCATACATTTACCTCTATGTCACCGATCTCATCGTCACAGAGTATTTATATACAAATATAGATACTCTGTGACGAGGCACTAGGCAGTGAAACCATTCTCTCTCTCTCTCTCTAGCTCTTTCTCTAATCAATTTATCTAGTATTCTGAATGCCGTAATATCTATTCCAGGCGGTCGATTCAAGAAAGAAGTGATCATCGACGGCCACAGCTATCTCCTGCTGATACGGGATGAAGGAGGATCACCAGAGATGCAGGTAGGTTTACTATTTTACTGAATCCAGACGGATACTTATCTGTTCTATATCTTATTTATTTATTGGTAAATCTTTACAAAAATTTGTCATGCATCCATATCATAGTCTTATATTATATGTATACTATTGTATACCTATTACAGATCTTATATTATTATATTATACAACTTTAAAGTAACAGGAAATCTTTGCGAATCCTTACAGTGTAAACTGTATTTGGGAGTCTTTGCCACTACCTCAATGGTTTTAATCAGAAAAATATGTCGTTGACCTTTATTGACTTCTGTACAAGGTTCGCATCTAGAGCGATTTTTAAAAATCGTCTGAAAACATTTTTAAGGAAAAAAACTTAGAGACTTTGAAAACCTCGTAGAAACAAATTGAAGCTGAGTGAACTCATAGGTATAGCTTCCTGGCATTATCCTTCCGTGGACGTACCCGGGACTCCCGACCGCAGGCAAGAGTTCTGAAGAGCTCTTTAACCTGATCCCACCCTCTCCTTTCCGATCCCGAACAACGCGTGCCGGGCAAAGATGCCACTCACATACAGTGGAGAGAATCTTCGCCAGAACTGAGCGTTTCAAAAGATCGTTCTCTGTCGAACTATAAAAACATGGAACGATCCCGGGTTCTTCAAGAGGAGCGTGAAGAGGCACGTCACAGGGCCGCCAACTTGAGGACCACTGTTGGAAGTGGCCCCCAATCGCTAGATGCGCCACGGCTTTCCATCAGGCTGGTGATGACGTCAATTTGGCGAGCTAAATACATATATATAAAAAAAATAGCGTGTACTTAGTGTACACACGTAAGAAGTGAAACTTCTTCATAAACTTAATTTTCACCTCTCCTTAAATTAATTCAAAAAGTACAAAAGTCCAAAAGTCCAAAAGTCCAAAAGTCCAAAAGTCCAAAAGTCCAAAGTCCAAAGTCCAAAGTCCAAAGTCCAAAAGTCCAAAAGCCCAAAAGTCCAAAAGTCCAAAAGGTCCCAAAGTACCAAAGTCCCAAAGTACCAAAGTCCCAAAGTCCCAAAGTCCCAAAGGCCAAAAGTCCAAAAGTCCCAAAGTCCCAAAGTCCCAAAGTCCCAAAGTCCCAAAGTCCCAAAGTCCCAAAGTCCCAAAGTCCCAAAGTCCCAAAGTCCCAAAGTCCCAAAGTCCCAAAGTCCCAAAGTCCCAAAGTCCCAAAGTCCCAAAGTCCCAAAGTCCCAAAGTCCCAAAGTCCCAAAGTCCCAAAGTCCCAAAGTCCCAAAGTCCCAAAGTCCCAAAGTCCCAAAGTCCCAAAGTCCCAAAGTCCCAAAGTCCCAAAGTCCCAAAGTCCCAAAGTCCCAAAGTCCCAAAGTCCCAAAGTCCCAAAGTCCAAAAGTCCCAAAGTCCCAAAGTCCCAAAGTCCCAAAGTCCCAAAGTCCAAAAGTCCAAAAGTCCAAAAGTCCAAAAGTCCAAAAGTCCAAAAGTCCAAAAGTCCAAAAGTCCAAAAGTCCAAAAGTCCAAAAGTCCAAAAGTCCAAAAGTCCCAAAGTCCCAAAGTCCCAAAGTCCCAAAGTTCCAAAATCCCAAAGACCCAAAGTACCAAGGTCCCATCCAAAAGTCCAAAAGTCCAAAAGTCCAAAAGTCCAAAAGTCCAAAAGTCCAAAAGTCCAAAAGTCCAAAAGTCCAAAAGTCCAAAAGTCCAAAAGTCCAAAAGTCCAAAAGTCCAAAAGTCCAAAAGTCCAAAAGTCCAAAAGTCCAAAAGTCCAAAAGTCCAAAAGTCCAAAAGTCCAAAAGTCCAAAAGTCCAAAAGTCCAAAAGTCCAAAAGTCCAAAAGTCCAAAAGTCCAAAAGTCCAAAAGTCCAAAAGTCCAAAAGTCCAAAAGTCCAAAAGTCCAAAAGTCCAAAAGTCCAAAAGTCCAAAAGTCCAAAAGTCCAAAAGTCCAAAAGTCCAAAAGTCCAAAAGTCCAAAAGTCCAAAAGTCCAAAAGTCCAAAAGTCCAAAAGTCCAAAAGTCCAAAAGTCCAAAAGTCCAAAAGTCCAAAAGTCCAAAAGTCCAAAAGTCCAAAAGTCCCAAAGTCCCAAAGACCCAAAGTACCAAGGTCCCATCCAAAAGTCCAAAAGTCCAAAAGTCCAAAAGTCCAAAAGTCCAAAAGTCCAAAAGTCCAAAAGTCCAAAAGTCCAAAAGTCCAAAAGTCCAAAAGTCCAAAAGTCCAAAAGTCCAAAAGTCCAAAAGTCCAAAAGTCCAAAAGTCCAAAAGTCCAAAAGTCCAAAAGTCCCAAAGTCCCAAAGTTCCAAAGTTCCAAAGTCCCAAAGTTCCAAAGACCCAAAGTTCCAAAGTCCCAAAGACCCAAAGTACCAAGGTCCCATCCAAAAGTCCAAAAGTCCAAAAGTCCAAAAGTTCAAAAGTCCCAAAGTCTCAAAGTTCCAAAGTCCCAAAGTCCCAAAGACCCAAAGTACCAATGTCCCATCCAAAAGTCCAAAAGTCCAAAAGCCTAAAAGTCCAAAAGTCCAAAAACCCTTAAATGACATGCTATCCCTGGATAAAGTACTCTTAATTCGAATCCACCGTGGTGGGGAACAGAACAAAGATGGCGCGTAACCAAAAATCGTGACGTGACGTGACGTGACGCAAATTTTTTTCCAACGCCGATAAAGAAGTTTCACTTCAAAAATAAAAATAAAGAGAGCACCGAATGGTCATAATCGGTAGGAGTCCGGCATAGCATCCATGTAGATTTCCACATGTAAAAAAAACACACTGTATTTCTATCTCTCTACATATAATCGGGAGGCACGGGTGAGCCCTTAAGGATGTCCCCAGAGCTAACGATATGAACTTACAGTGTAAGCTTTACATCCATAGCTTTTAGCTTTGAGTGAATATTCTCAATTTCATATCTTTCTTTTCTACGCTTTCGTAATACATGTATGTATGGGAGCTTCCCTCCGTACCGAACGAAGTAATGTAAGATCCTTGTATAAAATATTCAATACCCATGTCGCGTATTACTGTGAATGTCGGCTGTCGGCATTCGGCATGTACCGATGTCATGGCGCATGTAAACAGAAGGCAGTCTTCACGTATTTCGAAATAGTGACCTACTATCTACTACTAGTGGCGGTGAGCGTTTACATTGTTCAGTACGACAAGGGATTTTAATAACGGTCGTGGAATAATAGAGCCTATTTGCGATGCTAGTGGTATTATAAGGTGGTTGTCTACTTCCATGACTCATGAGCAACAAAAGAGGCTCATGAATCATAAGCCTCTTTTGCTTCTCAGATACGTACTTTATTCTTATTATCATAGATTTAGGATTTTACGCTACGTACATTCTAAATCTATGCTTATTATGTACATCTACATGAAAAAGTCTCTTCACACTGCCTGAAAAAATCTGTTAGGTATTGTAACGATTCTATATAGCTATTTCGGCTATTTCACTTGTACGCGTGGATTCCATGACCTTATCCGCCATCCTGGCGAGTTTTCCTAAGTCTGTTATTTCGCTAGCGGTCAAAACGGCACGTGTTGCTGCTGGTAGATGTCCAACCCACAGCATACGAAGGGTTTCTTCCTGGAACTTATTTCTGGCTAGTTCACTCATCTTCCTAAGAAGCTGGGAAGGCTTTTGATCACCTAATTCCTGCTCCTTTAGTAGTTTCTGCACCTGGCGCATCTCGGATTCCTCATATACGACTTGTAGACGCTCCTTAATCGTATTGCACTTATGCGTGGCAGGTGGGTTAAGTACAATGTCGCTCACCTGCTCGATGTTTTCTTTGCTCAGCTTGGCTACAGTCAGGTTGTACTTCGATTCATCCGATAATTTCTGACCTGCTGTCACCGCCTCGTACTGGGCGAACCATAGACGCGGTGCGTCTCTCCAGAATTCGGGGATCTTCGATGAGACAGTTATCTGCGCTAGGGCGGAACCGCTTTCCGACTCTGCTTTCACGTTCGATACAGGAGGAGTCGCCATTGCTTCTTCACTTTACTTGTTACACAGAGTTACTAACTAATGTCCGAATATTTTACTGTTCGAATTTTGGTTCAGTATCGGTTCGGTATCGGGGTCACCACTGTTGAGTCTCGTAGTCGTAGAAGGAGAGAAGTGAAAGATGGTGTATGAAACTAGATTGTATTTGAACCAGAACTAATGCGACCTACTCGCAGTCCGACAATCCCGAGACTGGCGAGTCGTAGTTAATATGTGCAATACACAATTCTTATAAGGCTGTGTTCATACTTAAGGTATAAAGCTGTGTCCCCACAGTCATGCCTTATGCTCGTAAGAAGAGCTGCTTAGAACAGCTCGTAAAAAGAGAGCCTGTGATGTACATCGTGCTAGTCCCTACCATCAAGTGTTTCTTTTTGTGTAGAAAAGTATATTAAACAAATCAAATCAGTCTATGGCAGTCCACTGCTGGGCTTAGACATCTCTCAAATTACGCCACAACACACCAACCTACGCCTTCCGCATCCAGTCTCTGTCTGCAACTTTTTCTACGTCGTTGCTCTTAAATAGGGTGTAGTGGGGCCCTACCAACACCTCCGGGCCCAAGTCAACCTCACGTGCAAGCTCGTGCACCTGCTGAACAACGGACGAGGCTCTGACGTCGGCGGTCCATTTCAACACGGCGATGGGCTCACCACCTGTTACGTGGGACCGAATTGTACACGGTGAAATGTGGGCCGGTATAGGCCTCTGCCAACCCCTTCGGGGATAAAGGCGTGAGTATATATGCTCTTAAATAACGTCTTTCAAAAATCGTACCGTATCAAACAATGGACACCCACACTAACCAGGATGCGCCTATCGATTCGTGCTATAAAACCCGTCGCGGCGGTACTCGAACATTTAAATAGACGTTATTTTGTTTACGCCACAACAAAGCCGTTTTACGGCTTTTCTTAGCAAATTTACAAGGCGCTTAGCGGTTTTACGATGCTTACCAGAACATTGACTTTGTGGCATGTTTTGGTGGTGGGAGGAAATTATTTGAAGAAGCTAATAAATTGAAACTTGAGTTAATATTATGTGAACCATTTCTTAAACATGGCGCTGCGTGATATGTGGTTAGAGAAGCCTATTGCATAGTAAATTTTCATGCCTCCAACTTTGCTTAGCATCTCCTATATTACGTGTATTTCATAGCATGGTAGGTACGCTTGAAAATTGAAGTGCTAAAAATGGCCACCTAACTCAGAGTTGATCCAAAGGTACCTATTACTTACCAGGGTTTCTGCTCGACGTCCTTATAGAAGCAGGCCCTAGTCGGCGTCCACGGCGAGAAGTGACAGTTTCACGCACGGGGGAGTGAGGCCACTCCTCACTCCCAAAGAAGGGGGAGGACACGAGTGATAGTGACACCCGAACTATTCCCGAAAAAGCGGAAACACCCGAACTCTTAGATGAGGTCGTATTGATAACCTAAGTTTGCCTGGAATCCTAGCTAGGACATCCTTTCGAAGAGTCAGCCCAATCATTAGACGGTGTAGTTTTAGTCAGTTCAAATCCGGTATGCCATTCTTCTGAAAACACACTGTCCTACATGTCCCTACAGTAATTTTTACTGAACATCTTGGACTAAATGATTCTCAATTTCCTTCATTTCTAGCCACAGTAAATTTCAGGCCGCCATAACGTATAAAACACTAAGTAACAGAGTACAAAGTGCTTTGTTTGTCTTTACAAATGGCGTTAGATAATGTCACTGAAGCAGGGAGCCCATAATCATATTCTTTTACAGCCGGAACATGCCTCGTCCATATATGGCTCCCCAAGTTATCTACCCACGTAAATCGTAAAATTTGAATGGGAAGATGGCTCTTGTGTGTATACTATTTAAGGAGGAAAGGTTTACTTTAGGAAAATAAAACGTATTTTTTTTAAACAAAATTGAGACCTTAATCACCCCCATCCATTTTCCTCCTGGTCACCTCCAAAACCTGGGGCCTTTGAAATGTTTTCTGCCTAAGCAACCTGAATACTTTTCCATAGATATGGCTTAGATTTAGGCTCACGCAACTAGGTAGGTACTACTAAAAGTACTAGGTACCTAATGCTAAAAAAAAACAGAAACTACTATTGTATTGATACAATTTTGTAGTTTCTGTTTTTAGCATTGCCTTTGAATAATCATTACAAGGATGATTTGGCAAAATAGGTTGTCATGTAGGTATTGGGTAATCTCCAGGAACAAATTCTTTTTATTGAAATTAGGCAATACTTGTTTCAGGCCTAATGCGAATTAGCGCTGACGCGTTTTAGTATGAATTTTGATCGAATAGCGATACCAGCAATACAAAATTAGGCAGAATGCGATTTAAAGTTAAAACGAAAAAGACTGTACGGATATGGAGCAATTGACTTTTAGATAGGTACACCGAGAACAAAGGTTTTTTTTTAAAATTCTTTATTTAAGGACTTTGGTCTGTAGACATGTCAGTCCAATTTTACATACCCTACAATTCTCTTATTACGATAAAACATATAAGTAATTACACAAGCATGTACCTGTTAGGTACTCGGAAATGTGCAGGAGTCACTCTAACCATGCACTGCAGTCACTGCAGAGAACAAAAGTAATAAATAACCTATTTGTAATGTCAGTTTCAGTGCGTAGTCGTACTATAATCTACGAGTATAATCGAATACATAGCGAGTACACAGGAACACTCGTCTTGAAATCTGCACAAAGCAATCACAACGGGAGCTAGTTCCATTATGATTTTAATTGAAGAGAATGCCTCCGACACTCGATATCGAATCGAGCTGTGATTAGTTTATCGATATGTTTCAGCGCTGTTCGAGTGTAATCGAGTATTGAATAGATAACTGAATTTCGTGTGAATAGTTTTGTTTTGTTGAAAATGTTTTAATAAAGCGTGCCTAAGTATTTCCCAGCCATGAAATCTGTCTAAAATTCATAATGAAATACTGTGACATCCTTCCAATGGTTTGCCCGGGACTCCCGAC
Organism: Miltochrista miniata; assembly: GCA_933228765.1. NCBI lineage: Eukaryota > Metazoa > Arthropoda > Insecta > Lepidoptera > Erebidae > Miltochrista > Miltochrista miniata. The sequence goes on along the minus strand of OW121758.1, from coordinate 34,750,476 downwards.
CGTAAGGCACCATGTGGTTTTAGGCAGTAGAGCTTGTAGAGTCATGGCATGGCATCCATAAGTGATCATGAAAGCCATTCATCTCTTGCTAGTGAATATGTCATGAGTTCATAACATATTCACATTACATAATGACATGACATGACAAGAGATGAATGGCTTTCATAATCACCTCAGGATGCCATGCCATGACTCAACAAGCTCTCTGCCTAAAATCATCACAGTTATAGAAATCTTAATAGTTAAAATTTTTAGAGTCGTCATGAAGACCTGCTTCCCCTCCTTAAACATTTTAATAGCACCAAGATATCAACTAGTAGATGAAAGAAGAAATCCATTTTCAGTTTAACTTAGGGTCGTACAGGACAGTACGTTTATCAAAATTTAAGAATAGGCCTTTGTACCGTGCCTTTAGTATCGAGAAAGTTATCAAATTCAAATTTGCTCATTGATCTCTCATGTAACAGATTTACCAAATTCAAACTAACTCATTGATATGTCATGTAACAGATTTATCAAATTCAAACTAACTCATTGATCTCTCATGTAACAGATTTACCAAATTCAAACTAACTCATTGATCTGTCATGTAACAGATTTGCCAAATTCAAATTTACTCATTGGTCTGACCATGTGACAGATTTACCAAATTCAAACTAACTCATTGATCTCTCATGTAACAGATTTGCCAAATTCAAACTTTCTCAATGCTCTGTCATATCACCCCACTTGACACCGAATTTGACATCCCAACACATAGGCAGGGTACCTACTCAATGTAATGAGTTAATGTGATAATCCTTCTCAAACAACACGATTCATTGACTATCAGAGACCTTAAAACCACGCCACGAGAGCTTTAAATAGACCCATAACATTGTCATTCTACCCACCCTTCTAATCTATTGATTATTTGACCACAAAAACTCGCCAACACGCCCCAAATCTCAAAATACCTGCCACTTAGATTCGCACGAAATCTCACTCGCTATCTCACCCCTTTCGGCCGATCCCCGGATGACGTCATCGCATTAGGATGGATTGAGCCGCGACTCAACAGCTTATATAGGCCGACCATCTAAATATAGTTTCTTGTAGGCCGTTGGTATTTTCTTGGGTTGTAAAATGTTAGCAAGCCTGCATATATGTATAGATAGTATTTCTAACCCTTTCTTACCCGTGGTACTACCAGGGGTACTACTGTTAGTACCACAAGTAAAAAAAATACCCGTGGTACTACCAACCGGTGCCAGTAGTACCAATAGTAATTCCATTTTACCCGTGGTACTACTGGATAAAAAATAAATGAAGAACGATAGAAGCAAATGAAAATCAGTAAAAACAAACGAATATCATTGAAAACAAATGAAGATTGGTAGAAACAAATGAAGATCGGTGAAAACAAATGAAGATCGGTAAAAACAAACGAAGATCGGTGAAAACAAATAAAGATCGGTAAAAACAAATGAAGATCGGTGAAAACAAATGAAGATCGGTACTGATAAACAGGGGGCGTCCAAGAACTATGAAACCATAACAGCTGCAAACCTTCTGCTAATTTAGAGACGGGTTTAGCAGCTTCTAACCTGACTGTCATTGATCCTGGAACATTCCGCCGAGGGCTAACTGCTCCTGAGCTCCTGACCTTAGGTAGTTGTATAGCATTTGTGGTTTTAGATGGTAAGAAGTCAGTTTCCACACGTAAATAGAAAAGAAGCCTTTCTATCTATGAACGGGAAGTCCGGTATTGAAAAAGTACGTTTTAGATTAGGATCATACAGCAACGCGAACCATAGATTTAGAATGTACCGAAAAATTCTAAATCTATGACGCGAACTGTCTAAGAGGCGCGCGTTGCTCTCTGAGCTCTGTGACTATAATCATTCTAAAAATATATAAAACTAGCGGACGTCACGCGGTTTCACCCGCGTAGTTTCCGTTCCCGTGGGAATACGGGAATAAAATATAGCCTATGTTCACCGCAAAGAGTGTAGGTTCCCAACAGTGAAAGATTTTTTTAAATCGGTCCAGTAGTTCCGGAGCCTATTCGTCAAACAAACAAAAAAGACTAATCTTTCCTCTTTATAATATTAGTATAGAAGTATAGACTAGGTAGCCCACGGTTTAAGCAACTTCGTCGTCATAATTGTGTGACTTTATTTCCGTAGCTTCTAAGTTCATTTTTGGTAGATTCTCTTCGACTGCCATCAGAGTTGGGCCTGGTAGGCCTTGTTGTATGAGTTTTTCACCTTTCAGCTTTAAAAAGACAGGAAATACCTACCTAATTACTTATATAATATTCTAAATTCTCAACATACTTTAGTTTACTTTAACTGACGTCACCAGACCCCTTGAAAGACCCTACTTACAGAACACGAATCTTAGCAAAGGGGTTCTTGAGAGCGTGTCGAGAGTAATCCGTTCCGACAACAATGAGGATGTCCAGGCCCACGCCACGCTTGAGAGTTGTAATCCATTGGTAAATCCTTAATGGAAGCTCTCAGGACGGAACCGGTGGAATACCCTCTTTTGTTTTACGTATGAACCCTTAACACCTATTTTGTATATTGATTACCAGCCAATTTCATAGCAAGTACTTAGCTATAAGGAAAATCTTTAGAAATTTTCTACTAAATACAATATTTCCACTTAAGTTACTCATATGTAAGTACCTAAATATGCCTTTCCACTTACTAAAATCCTGCCATGTAGTTTTTACTTCTTCTACGTTCACAAGTATTCAATTATAAGCTCTATTTACTTTTTTTCAGCTTAACCCTCTATCACACACAGTGCACACAGTTTTGTCGTAAAATACAGTCAAAAAACGATAAAAAGAATGTTTCGTACAACGCATGTCCATGCAAACCATTCCAATCAACGGATTCACCGCAAAAGGGATTGTAAAATGAAGTTAGAAATAAATGAATGCTGTCAACTGCACAGTTTACAATGGAAAATAGTACCTACCTTATGTTCTCTATAGAAAAGACAGGTATCGTTTCAAAAGCTCTACTAGGTAGGTACTAATACTACCTTTTTTAACAACATACAAAAGTACAGAATTTGAGATCCTAAAAGCTCATTGAACAATTTTTGTTTGCCAATTTTTGAGCATTTTTAAATGTCATCCAGGCCAAAGTAAGCTACGAATCTAGCTAGACAACTCATACACAATACTAATATTAGGTACGTAAAAAAAGATAAATGGGTTCGGTCGCAAAAAATTGTACATTCGTTTTTTTTTGTTGTCCTGATTTTATTTATGTTATAACATCGGTGTTGTTTTAATTTCGAATAAACGTTCCATATTGATCTGTTAAGCACCTATCTGTAATTAAGATAAAACCATGAAATCTAGGCTATCCCTACTAATTTCTATACATTTTAGTTTTTTTCTGATTGACACAACTTTTACTCTATACAAAAATCGTATGTCCAACTACTGTCTACTGGTAGAAAACATGTCATTTCAACGAAACTCTTATGCTAAATTGGGTTTTTCAGTTGGGTTCAAGTTCTGAGTTACTTTTGCAACGTGTTTACAAAAGGTTACTATTAATTTTATCATTCTATAATAAATTTGTTCAACTTTGAAAAAGTGTCCAAATTTTTGTTTCGTGTGTAACATCATGAACATAACGACATTATAACGCCTATTTTTGCATACCTTATGAATAATTTGGTGGTTTTTGCCTTTTATTTATTGACAACACTATTGAACAAGACGCCAACATTCAAACAACAAAATGGCCATGTTTGTTTGGAGTAAAAATTATGAAAGTGTGTCGACATGGTGTCGACGCGAGAATTGTCGTCAAAAAAACATTTTATTTTGTTGAGTTGCTGAGTAAATATTGGAAGCCTTACGAACTAATTAAATAAAGGTAAGTAAAGCTTTGATATCGCATAAAACAATGAAACTACTTCTCTGACTATATTTATTTGCAGTGCAGTGATATTTTGATTTGAATTTATGTCGTTAGGTTTTTAATGTCATGATTATAACACACGTAACGAAATTTGTAACGTTACGATCATGACCGATTGTAAGGCAGGGTATTCACTTCAGAAATGCAATCTCGTCTTAATTTAATTTTCTCAATGATAGGGTAATTGGGACTAGGTATATAGAACTGAATATTGGTTTTATAGAGCTAATTTTAAGTAGGTACATATTAATCTATTATTTATTTAAAGGAAAAAATCATAATAAAGTTAATAGGAAAGACACTGACACTGTGATAAAAAAAAGAAAGATGATTGTGATTTTACCAGCACCTCTGCGACAGGTAATACGAATTGATAGAACTGAATACCTGTTGTAAACCTTGTTTTCACTGTCATTAAATTACTTTTTACTTGAATTATTTTATTATTGCGTCACCCGTCTCCGAGAGGAATCTAAGTATATTAAAATATGTTTGATATAAATAACCGTTTTAATAAAAAGAAACAAGTAAGTATACTATTACTATCGGTATAAATAAATGTATAAAAAAATGTATATTATGAATCATATTCTACGATCCTGAACTAAGCTTTATGTTGATCATGAATGTCACGTTGAGTCACGTATGTAACGTTTGTTACGATGTCATGAATGTTACTGTACACTTTTTTGCGACCGAACCCAAATTCCGCCTTGACAACGAATCATAGTGTTTATCCCAGAAAATATTGTCCTGGATGGTAAATGAACCCTACGGCTTCCGTTTTTCATTAAAGTAAGGACCAGTCATGCCTTCATTACTCCGGTATTTAGAACTCCGTGCAACCTGGCAGTTGTGTAAGGCGTAAAACAGACGACGGGGCGGGCCGGGCCGGTCAATTTCGCCGCGAACGATAGCGCTAAAGGAATCCTGTACTACCAACGCACACGAAGGGCAAAAAGACCGCGCCGCCGCTGTCCGCCGGGCACTAGAGATGGGTAACGACCCGGGTTAAAACCCACCGGTGGGTTAAAACCCAGTTATCACCCGTTTCAATCCACCCACTGGGTGGTTTGGCCGGGTGAAAACAAAATATTGCCGATAAAACTTGCAACGCCCTGCGATCGGTTTGCGGGGTGGTAGGTAGAGATGGGTAACGACCCGGGTTAAAACCCAGTTATCACCCGTTTCAATCCACTCACTGGGTGGTTTGGCCGGGTGAAAACAAAATATTGCCGATAAAACTTGCAACGCCCTGCGATCGGTTTGCGGGGCGGTAGGTAGAGATGGGTAACGACCCGGGTTAAAACCCAGTTATCACCCGTTTCAATCCACTCACTGGGTGGTTTGGCCGGGTGAAAACAAATATTGCCGATAAAACTTGCAACGCCCTGCGATCGGTTTGCGGGGCGGTAGGTAGAGATGGGTAACGACCCGGGTTAAAACCCAGTTATCACCCGTTTCAATCCACTCACTGGGTGGTTTGGCCGGGTGAAAACAAAATATTGCCGATAAAACTTGCAGCGCGCTGCGATCGGTTTGCGGGGTGGCAAAACTGTGCCGGAGGCGGGGGGGGGGGGTGGGGGTGGTTTGATCCGCGCCCCGCCTGTGCTCAAACTCACTCTCTTTCTTTACTCTCTAGTGTACTTCGCTACGCCAGTTAGAGTGGGCGCTTTTTGAGTGAATTTGTTGTTGTTTTTATTTACGACTCTGCATTATTATTGTGATCTGATCCAGTTTTTACCTGAATGACCTTGGCTTGAACACCTTGACTACGATTTGCTTATGAAATTTGATTCTGTCGACCCGGCTCTTGCCAGCACTTGTAAGTTATTCTCTGTGGCTGGCCCTCTCGGAAAGATAGGCCCCCACAATTCGACGGAGGTAGGGAGGCACTCCATGAAAAATATGTGCCTCCCTAATGCAGCTTCAGGGCAAGATGTTGAATGCGTTGGCGATGTCAAGAGACACTGCCATCGCCACTTCGCCCTGTGATATCGCTTCCTCCGCCAGTCCTCTAATGCGCATGATCGCGTCCACGCTGGAGCGCCCCTGACGGAAACGTAATTGGTTATCCGCCAGATCTGGCCCCACACGTGTGAGGTGCCCGACGAGGCGCTGTGCAATAATACGCTCAAAGAGCTAGCACACCTAGTCAAGCAACACGACCGGCCGGTATGGGGAGTAAGCCCCCCCCCCCCCACCCCTCCCCGCCTTTCGGATCAGAACCAGTTTCACGGTCTTCCAGATATTGAAAATCTGACCTTTTTCAAGGCATGCGCTAAAGAGCCCTATAAGCCGCCCAAGTTCCTCGAAAGCCAGTACCTACGCTCGGCCTGGAATGCCGTTGGGACCAGGGGCAGTGTTCCTGCAGGATTTAAGCCGCAGTACAGCCACCCCTAACTGACCCTCCGTGACTTCAGGTACATCGTTCTCGCGCGTCTGAGACGAAGCCTGTTCCTCCGCCCTTGATGGGAACAAGGAACCCAGGACCCTCCAGCTGAGACTCTGGGTCAGTGAGGGTGCCTTAGGGCCTAGTTTGCCTCTTAACATAAGGTACGGGCGCCCCTACGGGTTCCGCTCCAGGGTCTCCGGCAATCTTTTGGTCCTCTTAATGGCTGCTTGAGTCTGATGACGACTCATTCTTCTTCACTACACGCTATCCCTGAGCACAGCGGGCGAGATCAGGGGTCGCAAACGATACGTCTACGACCGAACTAAGCTCCCGCCGCGTCCAGGTTGCGATTGCGACATTCCTCCGTTTTAGGATTACTAGGCCACGTGTAGTGACCCAGTCCGCCAGTTTATGGACCACTGCGCGATGGTCTGGTACAGAAATTCTGAGCAGCAGAGAAGTGGTTCTGGTTCACCTGCAGGATGCGGATATGGGTGTTCATTAATGGACGTCCATCTATGTACCCTACCGCGAAAGTGGACGCTCTTGAGCGGTAGCCTCGCTCCCCTGAACGGGGCTTTAACTTGGAGGCGGCGCAGGCCTTGGTGCCCACCCGGTGGTCGGCCGCCTTGCCCTCCACGACACAAAACAGAGTCGCGGAGCGTCACAAGCAAGGGCCGTGTGACCGGACTAACTACAGCGGAAGCACCGGTCTCCCATGGTGACTTCCGCTGTGCACTGCACCTCCACATGACTCCACCTGGCTTCGAGGTGCTGTAGAAGATGCACCTGCGCCTTGAGGAAGCCCACAATGAGAAGGCTCCGTCAGTCTGCCACTTTCTGAGCCACCGTGACAGGGCAGCTCGCTACTGCCGACCCGTGACCAGTGGTACCAAAGCGAATTTCGCTAAATCTTATTTTCGCGACGGCAGCCGCTCGCTTCCATGACGGCGGAGATTATCTTCTCTGTCGTGGCCGCGTCATCTAGACCCGTAATGCGCAGACCGGCGCATTTGTTGGGTTCGGTGACGCTGACGCGTGTGAAATCCCCCGTGTTGGTGTCTCCCTCAGCTTAGCCGCTAGGGCCTCAACCTTGGGACCGCTGGTGGCGCCGGAGATCTCGAAGAGGAGTGCTTCAGTGCGCGTCACCTTGCATCGGAGCCTCCTCCTTTGTCGAGAGCCTTTAGGTCCACTGAGGCTTTCGCCTGCCTCAGGACCTCAGCATACCCCACGCCCCTTGCCATGCCCTCTGTCGTCACCGTAAGGACGACGGCGGTGGCGTGGGAGCATTGAGCCTCTTTGGCGCCTTCGCCGCGGCGGCCCTTGCCGTCTTTTTGGCAGGCTTAGCTGCCTTCTTTTTCGCTCCCGCTACCTGACCCTCTCCCTGGAGGGGTTCTGAGGTGCAGCGGAAGCGCTAGCTGTGCTGGGGGAGGCCGGGTTGCCACTCTCCCCATGCGCCATCTTCTTGGGGCGGGGGAGGGGGCGTTGGCCATACGATGTGACGACGAGTGCCGCTAGTGGTGGGCGGTTTGCCCGGTCTTCGAGGACGCCGAGGCGTCTCTGACCTCCAGTATCTGACCTCCAGTAGCTGAATCATGCTCGGTGTCACTTTGGGTGCACGAGCAGGGGCCTTTTGAGGAGCGGGGGTTGTCACACCCCAAGCCAGCAGCGTTAGCTTTGCGATTTCCTCCTGCATCAGCTGTTGCTGTTTGCGGGAATCGGCAAGCTTAGTCTCCAGCCTCGCAACCCGAGCCCAGAGTTTTCCCTCCTCGTTGGAGATGCTCCTATCGAGGTGCTCATCCAACGCCTTAGCGGCGCCTGTTATGGCTTCTGCCACTATCTTCTTCCTGCCCGCTACATTCTTAGCGCCTTTTACGGCGCCAGAAATGCGAGCAAGAGACGCCACTATCTGTTTTACCGCTGATACATCTGATGTGAAGAATGTAGCTGCGTTAGCTGTCCGGCACTGTCCAGCGGGGGCACATCTACCGGCGGCCCCGATGCCCTCCCCTTGGTTCTGTAGAGGTTGGCTTTCCGACCTCTACCCGCAGTGGTAGCGTCGATTTATTGAATAAACTGCCTACTAATTAGTTCTGTTTTTAAAATATATATTTGTTTTAAGGGTAATATAAGTTTATTTTTGACTTGCTAGACTACTAAACACTACTTCCCACTTCTTACCAGTTTACGAAACCAATTATCACCCTCCCACTTCCTACTAGTTTACAAAATTTATTATCACCCTGCAAAATGGGTGATTATGGGTTTTAATTGGGTTAAAACCCAAATCACCCAGTTTTAACCCAACTGGGTAGATTGGGTTATAACCCGCTACCCATCTCTACCGGGCACTGGCGGCGCGGCATGTCCGTGGCTCGCCGCCATGAATCACACAAACCAGTTTGTATGAAGTAACGCAGACGGGGCAGCGCGGGTCGGCGCGGGCCGGCCAGGCTCAGTCCTCGCCGCACGTTTTCTAGTGATGGACGCCTTCGACGTCGAAAATTTAATTTCTCAAGTCGAAAAAAGATCGCCGATTTATAATACGGCATTAAAAGAATATCACGATGTAAATGAAAAGAGTAAGCTATGGAACCAAATATGCCAGGCAATATATACGCCTGCAGTATGGGATGAGTTGTCATCGAGTACCCAGTACTCCCTATTAGTCCATTGAAATGTTACAATTTAAGGACCGAATATTGCATTTGTTAGAGGACGCAATTTTATTTTTGGGACATGTGTGGGGGGTCAATAGAAGCTTAACCTCAAGTTTGTGGGGTTGCCACCCTTGTCCCCCGGCCGCAATCTTAAAAAGGGGTGAAAACACTTTTACCTCAATATCTCGGAAACTATGAGTCTTACAAAAAAATTGTGAAAATTGTTTTGCCTACAAATATGTCAAACAAATTTTTGTCCTAAATTAAAAATTATAAACAAAAAATTGAAAATAAAATTATAAAAATTTTCTTTTTTGCTCTGTGGCATTTTTTTTTTAAATTTCTCTTTAAAGATCATCTACAAGATTAGTCTGAGGTATTATTTTTGTAAAATGTATAAAAAAAATTAAAGACCAAAAAAGAAAATTTTTATAAAAAAATTCTAAATTTTTTGTTAAGTTATATACACATTTGTAGGCAACACAATATGCTACAAATTATGCTTCTACAATTTTTTTGTAAGACTCATAGTTTCCGAAATGTTGCGAAAAAAGTGTTTTTTCCCCCACTCTTTTCAAGATGGCGCCCGGGGGACAAGGGTGGTGACCCCACAAACTTGAGGTTAAGCTTCTATTGACCCCCCACATATGTCCCGAAAATAAAATTGCGTCCTCTAATAAATGCAAAGCTCATGTAACATTTCAATGGACTATATTACGATTGCGTCTCTTTCTTTTTTTGTACATTAAATAAGCAACTACCTACTCGAATTCTCTGGGTATCCATTTTCACTGACGCGCTCTTCACTAGAACGAACGTAGTGAACTAACTGCCCGCCCGTCGCCGTCGTGTGCGTTGCGTTCGCGGGGCGGGCAGTCGCGGGCATCGGCGGACAGACGCGGTCTTTATTACGTCGCGGGCAAAAAGCCCGGCCCGCCCCGTCGTCTGTCTAGCGCCTATAATAGTTTTAAATTGAGAGCGAGCATTGTTCAAAGCTCTGGGATTGTCGGCCTATATTCTGTTAGCAGTTGGAACTTGGAGGAAGCGCCTCTAATTGCTCTACTTGCGCGCGTAATCTCTCATTTTATGAGTTAGTCTGTGGTGAGGTATAGTGGTTTGTTACTTTTTTTTATCACTTTGATAAGTGGTCTTTTCGGGGTCAGATTATATGACACAGGGCCTCATAATACACAGGGCGGTGTATTATGACGTTTGAGACCCCAAAAGGTGTAGTCAGAATGTTCACTCTAATATCATCTCATTTCATATATTACTAGCTGATGCCCGCGGCTCCACCCGCGTGGAATGTTATTCCCGGTCACTTAGGGGTAAGAAAAATAGATGTTGGCCGATTCCCAGACCTACTCAATATGCTCACAAAATTTCATGAGAATCGGTCAAGCCGTTTCGGCGGAGTACGGGAACAAACATTGTGACACGAGAATTTTATATAGATAGATAGATAGATAGATAGATATTGGTTTATTGTACACCATTACATAAAAGTATTTTTAATGACAACTTAATAACTATATGAATGAAGAGTACAATGGGTGGTCTTATCGCTAAAAGCGATCTCTTCCAGACAACCTTGGTATGGAGAGAGAAATTCAGGGAAAATGGTAGTTGATGGCGCACTTATATAACTTACAACTACTTACATTTCATAAAACAGAAATAGTATTACGGAAACAGTTAATATTTATGTACACGATTGTATTTATTTTATTTTTTATTTATTTTATTTTTTGTTATTTATATATAAGATTAAACCGTTAAAGCCATTAAAATTGCTAATGCAAGGACAGGGTCTTAGATTATATAAACACAGGGTACTATTTTTTTTACACTGGGTACAATTTTGCGTCCCACTTCACCCAGGCCATGCCAGACAAAGCAAGGCCTTGGCTTATGAAGCCCGTATACAATCAAGTGACAAGTCATCTGCAACAATAAGGGCATCCTTATTGGTAGTTTATGATAAGTAACAACAATTATAAAAAAAAATGGTTCCATGACAAAAAGACTTTACGTCATGTAGAAGCTGTAAAATAATGAAAATAAAAATTTGCCAACCCCTACTTAATTCTGAAAAAGAAGCTCCATACAAAAAGGCAGTGCAATGCACTAAAAGCGCTTAATTCCCCACGTAGGACTAGATTGAAATGAAATGGAACAACCAGGTCGCAGCACACAGTGTGTTATAGAAGCCGATTTGCGGTCGTGCATGGTTTATATGTCTATTTAATGGGCACCATCATGATGAAGAATTGACAGAAATCCCGATACGATAATCTTCTCTAGTTTTAGAGATATTAATTTTTCTATGAGAGGTCAGTGACCTTAAGAAAATCTTTATCTATTTTTATTGCGAAAATCATGACCCTATTACACTTTATGAGCACTCAGAGTAGTGTAACTGTTTGCTATATATTTATATTAAAAAGTAGAAGACAGTAGCTTTAGTAGTCTGAGAAATATTAAATATTTTCTGTTTTTCACAATTATATTTTTAATAATTATAGATTAGCGTTGTAGCATTTTATTTTTGGTTATTACCATGCACAATATAGTCGTCTACAATATTCTAAAATTTCGCAAACTACAAACGTATTGTAAAGGAGAAAAAGCGTTTCTAAGTTTTTGAGATATTTCTATGGAAATAGGGTTATCAACATTTAATTAATGACAAAAATTGAAATCATTTTTTATTAGAAGATTTAAATTGAGAAGAGATTAAGGAAGGAGAAAGGTTAATCGCGTCAACCCCGTGTTGACGCATTAAATAATCCCCAAAACAAAATAAAGACTAAAATAAATACACATTTATATCATTGGGACTCTTCATCAGAGTGGGGCTCCATGACGCCGCACCCCCGCTTCTCCAGTCGTTGTGTACCTGATATTGGGTTTTAGCATATTTCTAAGGGCGAACTCCTTCTCAATATCACACGATGACCTTCATAAAAGAAAAATAGTCGAGTAGCATATCTTTTGCCATGAGAATAGTTTAATTACAACAGGCATGATGACACTAACTAAAAATTAGATTTTAGTAGTAAAATACAAAAACTCATTTATCTAGATAAATTTTGTTATATTAATAATTATTTGGATGAAATAAAACTATGAAATACGGCAATCCGCCATGATTTCAAGAACACCAGCCAGAGCGAATGACGTCACTTTACATTAATAAAGGCTTCCGCACACAGACACGTTATTATCCGCAGTAATATTGCTTGCTTTATCGCACAGAAGTGCGTTTCTATCATCCAATAATTAAAATAATTATATTCGCGACACTAGTGCAACGATTTATTCTAACAAGTACATTGAACACCATAATTCACTCGCCACGCTATCTGAAACCGGCGTCCTGTAGAACCTGTGGGCTATAGATTAGGCTGAATGATGACGTCACTTCTGCGACCGTCACTGAGTATCGTTTTGGCGCGTATTTTAAATCTATGTAAATTTTTTTTTTCCTAATAAATCTCTAACTTCTACAAAAATATGTTATTCCCAGTAAATAATATATAATCAAGAGCATTTTAGGAAGTGTTTTCAAAATTTGTCATCATTCCTATTAGTATAATATTTATCTATAACGTCAATTATAAGTCATCAGTAAAAACTTAGCAGATCATAATATTATGGTACATTTCACAAAATAACTTAATTTTTGACAACCCTAAGAAAGATTTAAAAAAAATCATATCTTACGAACAATACGTCTGTCGCGTCTGGTATTTTTTGTGACAATACATATTAACATTATACATATAAATCAATTTCAAACAAATGCTACAACGCAAGAGTTTTTGAATAAAAAAATATTTAAGTTATTTTAGAAAATATTTTTTTTCTTTTTTTTGGGACTCCAGTCATCAATTTCTTATGTGGAAATTTATTCTTTAGGTTAACCTTCATCGTGTTTAAATACATTTTATAGTTAAAAATCATAAGGAAAACAGCTATAAGGTTTTTCTGATTTCTATGGATTTTCTCAATTTTTTTAATTTCTTAAAAAGTATGAGACATACAGTAACGAAAGTTTTTTTAAGTAGTTTGTCTTAAAATTATCTTTACAAAGAGTTTATAAAACGGACGTGACCGCAAATTGGCTTCTATAACACACTGTGCAGCAGGACAATGGAGTATGAAGCAACGAGACACGTCTGAAGTTAATCGCGAAATGAAGTCACGTGTTGGGCGTTCTTTTGTCTTTTTTTACCTGAAGTTATTAGCACAAGGAAATGACATTTAAGACTACTAGTTTGCGCCCGCAGAGAAAATCTGTTTTAACTTTTAATACCTGGCAATAATAACCAGCAATCATTATCTTAACAGTCTGAAAGCTTGGATTCAGCACAGAAAACTTCAGAATATGCTGTCCAGCGGTATTGTATTATGAAGTTCAGCAATGCACAATGCACATATCTGTATGATAAGTATACCAAGTCGAGGGTAATATGTATTCTCGAACCCACTCAGGCCATTTTCAACCCCCTATAACATCGTTGTGGTGAGCCTTATGTAAAAGAACTTTGGTATAACCAAAATACCTTGAGAAATATTTTTAAAATCCTTCACGCCCATACAGAATACATGATGTGGACTGAACAAAACAAATTCCTATTTATATATTCATGAATTTTAGACCACACAAGACAGACATGAATTTAAAACAAGTGGGTGTGGTTTGCAGAATTAACTAGTTATAGGTTGTGAACAATAACGTCGATTTCAAGGTACGTGAATATTGTATAAGAGTATTGAAAATCATAATGAGCTTTGTCGGTTCCGTAGTATCACTAAATAATACGTACAGAAAGAAATCTATTTACAAGGATGATCGGGCTACGCTAGACACCGTTTACAGAGTTCACGGACACCAGGTCAAAGGATTTTCAAAGTAATATTGATAATATTTTGTGCGCGAGTGTGCGTAGCCGAGGGTAGGTTTGAAAAAAAGAACATCTTCTATACATATAATAAAATGATAGAAAAGTCAAAACTGTACATTGGAAATATTTAAAAAAAATACTCGATGGGTGTTTAACTTAGGATACCGAAGCCGAAAATATAGTTAGAAAATTTTTTGTCTGTTTGTCTGTTTGTCTGTTTATCTGTTTGTCTGTTTGCTTTGCTTTGTCCGGAAGGATCTCTAAAAGTACTCAATAGATTTGGTTCAAATTTTGCACAAATATTAACTAAAGGTGGAGTCTTCAAATAGGCTATATATTATCACGCTACATATCCTAGGGGCTAAGCAGAGAATAATGAAATATGTAAGCCGGTGTATTGATTTAACTAAAACGTAGTAGGAATATTAGAAAAAGATAGGTTTTACACACAGGCTACATATTATTACGCTACTTAGCCTAGAGGCTTGGCAGAAAATAATTCAAATCCAAACTAAATTGGCTTTATAACATAATTTTCACGCGTACGAACTCGACAACAGCTAGTACTTACATAAGATTGCGTTCTGTACTGTACCTTATTATTTTGTGGTAGAATTCTGTCGTCTCACTTTTCAATAGTAGGACTGGCAAATGTTATAAAATGCAAATGGAAAACGATGGAGACAGACTTTCTGCAATCTTTTGGGAAGGGCGGCTGGCTTTAAAAATTCCAGGAATATCTGTTTATGATACTTCAATATTATGGAGACAAGATTCTCTAATTTCTATGAAGCAAATCTGACAAAGTTGAAACACATTGAAGTGTACAAGATAAGATACCTGTAACATCTTTCCGAGGCATTACCTTTCTGAGTTACTCCTTGAAAAGTAAGAAAAGAAAAGATTTCTTACAGCTTTTAAAAAAATGTTTTTTTATTTTTACTAGGTTTTTGTTTCCGTTTGATGTCTAGCTTTTACGAAACAAATGTGTTTAAAAGAAGTCGGGCGCCATCTAATCAAATGATCTTGTTTAAAAAGTAAAAACACCGACAAATTTCCATTTTAATAAAGTAGATTTTATCAAAAGAAAATGTGCTTATCCTGTACAATCACGGAACAGAAACTTGTTGGTGAAGTATTTTTTGAAAATTGTTCGTTGAACATTTTACTTTTAAATAATTTTCTTTTGCTTTTTATAGGTACATCATTATAATATTGTGCGAAGGCTTCCCGGCTATAGGTAGATGCAGGAAACCGTGTGATTTTAGTCGGTAGGAGTCCGGCATATTATCCATGTGGGATCTCCACACTTAAAAAAAATAGGTAGGTACCTATTACAACTTTCTTCGTAACTTTCCTATAGCCGATCCAGACTCTCGTGAAGGCGCCTCTGGAGGCGCTCGACATAGACTAGGGCGAGCGGAGGTGACAGGGGTGCTGCCATCCACATTCTCGCGAGCCGCCTCCCCGCCGCCCCACCACCTTTGACTCCGTCCCAAAAACGACACGGAGCGGAGCGCACAGGAGGCGAGGCACTCCACACTCTCGCGTTCGCCTAGCCTCCTGTCGCCTCCTCGAGAGTATGGATCGGCCATAATTATGTTAAGTTCAATATGACACAGGTACAATGCTAGAGGGTTAACGAAAAGAACTTTACAATTTTAAACACTATTTTACATTTTACCATTTCCCCGGTAAATATTTATTAAATACAGCTTATCTTAATTAGTCTCACGAACGCTCTGAGGTACTACCTACTTTTTATTGCTTTTAGTCCTGAGAATATTAAGGCTACTCTCCGTTTTCAGGTTCATTAGTCAGTTTGTAGTACTCTGTTCAATAGATAATTTTATTTTTGTGCAGAATATTACGCTTCATGGAAAAATAACCTTTTCGAAGGTTTTCTAAAACCTTAGAAAAGCCTCTCGTGGACTTCTCACAAATATCCTATTTGTGAAAAAGAGGAAAAAGCAAAATTTCTACCTCGTTCAGACCTTTTACAAAATGTGCAGCAGAAAATTCGCAATCGAATTACTCCCGTCGCTAATTGAAGGAAAGCACGGTGGCAGGATTAAAGTTTATCCAACCGGATTTGTACACTGAGGAATGAAAGATTATCTAGTGGATGCGGCAGAATAGCTACAGGAATTACTAAACTAGGTTATTGTCCATTAGTATCAAAGGCAGAGCAGCTGTGAATGACTATTATTGTTTCAAAAAATCACAGCTCAAAACCACTGAACGGATTTGGCTTATAGATAACGTAAAAGTATGAATGATATAAAAGTAAAGTTGAATGCTTGAGCTTGAGTCGAATTGAGAATCGATACTTAGTAAGTATGTAAGCAATACAAATTACCTATTTTATGATGATCACTGACCACTTACAACTAATGTAAGTATTTACCTACAAACAGGTATACACAGTCCAACTAATGGAAGGAAAGTGGCGGCCGTAGCTTACGTCATTTGTTTAAAAAAAACGACAGCGTGATTGGTATCGATCGCCGATACGCATGCCACATACGTATCATATACTCGTTAGGTATATAAAACATGTACCCAAGTACTTCATAATACATGCAAGTCAGTGAATAATGTAATATGAAAGACGAGGGGATACAAAACAAAGAAAATGGTTATTGTGTTCCGTTTTAGCTTCAAACAGGACTCGGCAGGTTGTGGCGGGACAAAAACGTAGGTACAGCTAGGGAAAAAAAGATTAGGATAGAAAAATAAAGGAGGCCCCACTCTGCATTTTATATGGCAACCCGTTAGAAACACCTATCATATTAAATTTTACGAAAAAAATAGTTTTCAAATTAGAGTACTTCGTGTATTAACTGGTAAGTGACGTTTTGACAGCTTCTTGACAATGTAGCCAACATGGAAAATATTAGTTCCATTTTTGAACTTTATTGCCAAGCTGTACATTCTGCATACATACATACATATCATCACGCCTGTTTCCCATCGGGGTAGGCAGAGACTATGGCTTTCCACTTGCTACGATCCTGGCATACCACTTTCGCTTCTTCTACTTTCATAAGTGCTTTCATACACGCTCGCCGGTTAAGGGTACTCTTGACCTGGCCTTTTTCCAGCAGGTCATCAATTTGGTTACCATGCGTACGCCGAGGATGACCCCTACCAGCTTGCCCATTCATTATCGCCTTATAGATCTGTTTAGTCAGTCTATTTTCATCCATCCTCTCAACATGTCCAAACCATCTAAGCATCCCTTTTTCTATCTTTGTCACTACATCTTCAGTTATACCACATTGTTTTCTAATCACGCTATTCCTTGCTTTGTCCATCAATTTCACTCCAGCTATACTTCGCAGACTTCTCATTTCCACTGCATTAATTTTACTTTCATGCTTCTTCTGCCACACCCAACTTTCACTACCATACATAAGTGTGGGGATAAGCACACCCCTATGCACAGCCACTCTCGCCTTCTTAGACACGTTTTGACTGCTCATAAAGGTATGCATCGCCCCATTCACTTGATTTCCTGCCAAAACTCTTCTCTCAATATCCTGGTCACACTTTCCATCCCTCGTAAATTTTGAACCCAAAGTGGAACAGGTGAAAGAATTTGTATACCTACAAATTCTTTCACCTGTTCCACTCTTTGCCCTTCGATAATAATAGGGCAATTCGTCATACATTCCTCTCTTTCAAAAACCATTACTTTAGTCTTACTTACATTCACTTTCATTCCTCTACCTTTCAGCGCCTCATGCATAATATTAACCATCAACTGCAACTCCTCCGCCGATGCAGCTAAGATCACCTGATCGTCAGCATATAGGAGGCATTTGATTTTCAGCTCGTTCAGTTTTATACCACACGCACTCTCTTGCAATTCTTTCAAACAACTGTCCATGTACAGGTTAAACAGCCACGGTGACGCTACACAACCCTGTCTCACACCCCTTTCTATATTAAAGAAGTCCGTGCAAGCTCCGTTGATCCTGACACAAGCACTTGAGCCCTCATAAAGAGATTTCAGTGCTCGTATCAAGCTGCTGCTCACCCCGTACAAAGACAATGTTGACCATAGTTCATTCCTCACCACTTTGTCATAGGCCTTCTCCAGATCTACGAATACGCAATATACCTTTTGGTTTTTCGCCAAAACTTTTTCTGCTATGCATCGTAAGGAGAAGACCTGATCCGTGCATCCCCTTCCTTTCATAAATCCTGCTTGAACATCCCACATTTTTCCTTCACTTTCATTCATCACTCTTTTTATCAACACTTTCGCATACAGTTTACCGACGATGCTGAGCAGGCTTATGCCGCGGTAATTTTTGCACTCTTGCTGCGACCCTTTTCCTTTGTACAGCGGCACAATGACCGCTTTGGACCATTCTTTTGGTACGCTGCCATTCCTCCAGCACAGATTAAAAAGGCGGTACAGCTGGTAAATCACCACGCCACGTCCTGCTTTCAGCATCTAAACGGAAACCCTATCAATCCCAGCAGCCTTGCCTAGTTTCATACTATTCAATGCTTCCACTATTTCTTCCATGCTAATGTCGTTTTCATTACCAATTTCATTCATTTCACAAAAATGAGTTTGCACTTGCGTATCCTCTTTATCAAATAGACTTTCAAAATACTCCTTCCATATTTTTAGCACACACTCTTCTCCTCCCACAAAACTTCCATCCTGGTTTCTGATCTTATTAAGCGGTGATGTGGTCTGTTGACTCCTCACCGCTTTTATGGACTTCCAAAAGAATTTTATATTCTGTTGGAAGTCACCAGATAACCTTTTATCAAATTCATCTCTATCATTCTCCTTCTTTCTTACTAACACCTCTTTTGCCACACGCTTATACCTTTTATACTCATCGTTGGCCATTCGTACATCCTCATCTGTTGCCTTCTGCATTCTTTGATTGGCCTTTGTAGCCAGCAAGTCCAACCATGCTTTCTTCTTATCAGACAACGCTTTCAGAACTTCCGCGGTCATTCTTTTTAACTTACATCCTTGGCTTCTCTTGCTCACACCACACAGTTCAATCGCAACTTCCACGAGTCCTTCCTTAATCGGCTTCCATAATTCTTCAATCTCACATACTTCATCTAAATTATCAAACTTTTTGCTTAGTTTGCTCACAAATTCCTCTTTTATACCTATCTCTTGCAAATTCTCAACTTTTATGCGTTCTAGTACACTAACAGGTTCACGCACACGGTGCCTCCACCGCTGAAACAGACCTCTTACTCGGCTGACAACCAAGAAGTGGTCTGTGTCAATCCCAGCACCGCGGTAGGCTCGAGTGTCTAGTACTTTCTTTCTCATCCTTGCGTCAACAATCACAAAGTCAATCATGCTCCTCTTACTTCCTTCTTGTCTCGTAACCAAGTGGATATCTTTGTGGTGAAACATGGTGTTAGTCACCACAAGATTCCTCTCCAAACATACTTCAAGCAAACTTTCTCCATTTTCATTCACTCGCTCATCACCAAACTTTCCCAATACTCTTTCATACCCATCACGCTTGACTCCAACCCACCCATTAAAATCGCCTAACATTACTATCCTCTCATTTAGTTTGCACTTACTCAAAACATCACTCATGCTCTCCCAAAATGCCTGCCTCTCGCTTTGGTCTCGTAAAGATCGGCGCCACCGCGCATCTTGCGGAGCATATACTCCTAAAACAAAGATGCGGGTAAGTCCAACCTTCAGCCTCAACCAAACGAGTCTTGGGCTTACACATTCATATTCTGTGACACATTCATTCATTCTCGCAGACAGTACTACACCAACGCCCTGACACGCTTTACTGGTTTTAGGCACACCCGACCAGTAGGCAGTGTAGGGTCCATGTGTGGTGGTGTCACATCCTTTCCTCTTTGTCTCATTCACGCACAGAATATCGAGTCGTCTCTCTTTCATCATCTTGCATACTTCCTCAATTTTGTCTATCATACCTCCTCTTACATTCAACGTAGCAAAGTGGCTATCCCCAGTCCACTTTTCGCCTCGATGGGAAACGAGACGTGATGGGTTGCGAACCACATCGCCGCCATTTTGGATTTTGTTTTTGGGTTTGTCCATTGCGTTCCCACGAAAAGCAAGGGAAAATAAAGTCCACCCAGACAGAGCCCCGCATGTCTAAGTAAGGCTAGCCTTCTTCTGGGGTCGCCCGGCCCCAGGGCAATTGGCACGCTAATACTAGGCTCGCCCCTAGTCACGCAGCACATACGCACGGCAACGTTGGCTTGGCGGAGAAAGGATGGGAAGAAGATGAGGTAGGAATAGGATTGGTGGATAGGAAAGGGTTGAGGTAGGAAAAGGACGGGGATAAGGTACATTCAAAGCCTTCTGTAATTCATTCCACAAATAATCCAGCAGCCAGGACAGTTGTTACCCACATTATATCTCTGCAGTCCGAGCGACATTCTGCTTACCACCTGCAATACAAGTGCTTACATTTTCATGTTATGTATAGGTATTATATTATTCAAGCAACTTGTTAGGTCTTATACCTATATGTCATCATTTAAAATCCATCGGATCGGATGGGTGTGGTAGGTATATCTAGTTATTCGCTTTATACTAGAAGCTATTATTATTTTTCTGGTTTTTGGCAGGTTTTGATCAAGAATGCGATAGTGACCTTGACATCTTTTGATTTAGTATCTATTCATATTTATGTCTAGAATCGTACGTTTGATATTATTATGTACCTACACACTGCGTGAAAATTGTCAGGAGTAACCTATTATCAAGAATAAAATTAAGCTTGCCATTTTCTACTTAATCTGGCCTACTGTCAGTAGTCATTGATCAATGATCAGTACCATTATGGTAAGTATGAATATATGTCAGTGCTCATAATATACTTTTACGTGTTTTATCATATCCAATTTTGTGTCTATTATGTTTTTCATAGATCCGTGGTTATTATAGGTTGTACGCACACGTATAAAATTAAAATAATTACGAACGGAACAACGCGTTGACTTGTACCATTGTACGATCCTCATACTAAGTCTACGCAACCGATGCGCATGAAAACCTGAAATTAAATTACATATTTTGGAGGTATTTCAGTCAATTTCTAAAGTATGTTCTCCATAAGATTCTAATTTATCTATCTACATTGATCGAAGATCTACGTATGTTTTTAAATCAAATTAAACTACCTAGCCATTTTGCTTAAAGAACGAATGAATGAACGAAATTGCAATCTTTCTATATTATCTGTCATCAAGTGACATTTGTCCGTAGGGTTATATTACATAGGGTAAAAGCACTTGTTTGTAGTCGTCCCTCGATAGGGAGGGATCGCGTGTGGCGCCTCTGAGTCGCCACTTTTGTATACAAAGCTGTTACTGGGCTTGGTAGGTATAGGTCTAATTATAAACTGTCAATCGACAAGGGAACAATGTATTTGATAGGCTGTTAGAAATACGACACAGGTATTAGAAATAAAAATGAAGTTACGAATTCGATACAGTATTATATTCATGTGTTTTCGTTTACTATCTTGTATCCAGATATATATTTGAGCTATTCTTGTATAAGTAAATCAACATGGAAATAAATTGTTACTGTGTTAAGGTACTATAGTAGATCATACTTGAACAAAATAACATTATATTTGTATTTGAATGTGGCAAGTATACATTTTGGTGAAGTATAAATTACCGGCCTTTTAAACGACAAAAGCTTTTTAACACCTATCTCGGGGCTTTAAAAATGTACGTGTTATTTTAGTTACTTTGAAACAACGAAGTTTTTTTACTGGCAGCGCAGTGTAAACTTATGCACTGAAATATTAAATGTGCACTTTTGTATTATATTATCAAATTGACACCATTTGATAATACAAAAGTGCACATTTCATATTTCAGTCTTGTCAGTGTTACTTATAGGAACAAAATTGTACTTATACTATACACCATATAAAATTGGATGTTAACTAACATCGGCTGCTATGTAGGCAATTCATAAATGGGTTCATTATATACGGTTATGTTCATCATCAAGGCCATATTCTAATTATATTAAGGGAGGAAATAAAGAAAATAAATAATTTACCTAATACCTAATAGGTAAGGAGTGCGTTTACTAAATAGCACTTGTGGAAACATGATACTTGAATAAGAGAATAAAACATTTTTCTCCAACTCTATAAAAATGAAAACACCACACTGAAAATATAGCATGTTGTAAGATATGATTTCGTGTAGTTATCTGCATTATACATTATAGCAATTTCAATTTGTATCTACTTATTTTTTTATCTAAAAGGAACGATATTATTATACCCTAGCAAATTGGTCTGAAACCTTGACTTTAACAAGTTTTTTTTTCGAACTGCGCGGCACAAACGACGATATTGTTTACGTAGTACTTTTTCATAATTTCCTATGAAACGGCGGAATAATGATTTTCTTTAATCTACCTCTTTAAAAAAGGTTCATATTTACAAACACGCTTAATAACCAAAGACGGTACGGGATGCGGGGTCCTACTAACATCTTAAGGACCCCAATGGGTCGGATCCTCCTCGTGGTGCATCCTGGGCAACGGAGTAGCGACCACTCCCCTTCCTCTGTGGGGGAGTTGTGCTACTCTGGCTAATTCCGGCCGAGGCGGGAGTAACCCACCTGTGGGTTGCTCGGTGGTGTGTGTTGCTGCCGGCCGTGCCGTTATTCACGGCCGGCAGCAGCAATGGGATGGGTCGCCGTCGCTTCGCCACCTTGCTGGCGAGACGATGGCGGCGAAGTGGGAGAGGCACTGCGTGGGGGGCGGGAGTTTGGGTAGATGCTCCCGGCCTGCCATGCAGTTCGGGCTGCCGGCCGTGAATAACGGCGCGACCGGCGGCAACAGTGCTGGGCCGCTGTCACCTCGCCAGTTGACGAGGTGATGGCGGCAAAGCGGGAGGTGCACTGTGCGGGGGAGCGGGAGTAACCGATAATGCTCCCGCTCTGCCGTTCAGTTCGGGGGCGCCGCGGTGAGGAGTTACTGCGCGCCCCCGATTGTTTCTTGACCGTGGGCGTAAGGTCGGGGGACCCCGCCCACCAACGGTCACATGGCGGTGGGCACCTTTTCCGTGTTCCAGGGGTGCCCATTAGCGCACGCCTGCGCCAGCCGCTCTCTGTCTCCTCTATTACAGAGGGGCGCTCGAGAGCGGTGCAGGCGTGGACTTCAGCTCCTTAGGGAGCTTTGGGGAGCCGCCCATCTGGCTCCCCCGAGGAGAGCCCCGAATAAACGGGGCGCCCCTAGCCGGGTCGACGTGAATAATCTTTTGATATCCCTCGGCCCGGCTAAAGGGTGAGGAGGAACACCGCGGGGTTTAGTGGGTAGGACGGTCCATTCCGGACCGGGCCGGGAGTCCCACACACCAGCCCAGCTGCCCCCGCAGCTGGGATGAAGGCAGGTGCGTCGCCAGCACCTGTACGAATCCAAAATAAGTTTTATGTATTATTGTAATATTATTATTTACATACAAATACACTCGTTGGGGACTCTCCCAGTATTAACGTGAAAATTCTCTTTGAGATATGTATCGAACTGAATAGAGATTAGGGAATTACAACGTCGATGGAATCGTTTCAGCTCTTCCTTGGAAATGGCATAACTATAGGCAAATCAATATTAGAAGAGCATTTTAATTGTAATCATTAAATTTGCCACCCGTGTGAAATTTGATTGATTGAGAGCGACCTTACATTAGCGTATTAAGGTTAGGTTAGCCTATAGAGACTTTATCTTATCATTTATGTATACAGTTGCATTTAATAAATTTAATGATTGTTTAACTAATAGATTTGAAATATCGTGATTGTTTTAGCTTAAACACCGTTACATCTTGTTTTGAAAGTGCGTTGGTACTACGCATAATATTGACTTGTGAACTTTTCCATTGAAAATGTCAATATTTGAGATAAGTTACGAGTACATCAAATTTTGACTTTCAATCTCACATTTGGAATTTAAATGAACAGTGTTCAAATAAAGTTTAAAATAAAATCGATGCTTGTATACAAGTAAAATACATCCATTTTAATGAGTTGTCAGTTGAAGTGTAATTTATGTTGTGCGGGTAGGTGAACAATTTAAATGATAAATACTGTATCACTAAACAGTTTAATTTTAGCGTCAAATTTTGTTTGCCATGCTATTTACTATTATGTCTGGAATATGCTTACTTATCTTTTTTTTTTTCAAGAACTCACCTCCATCAGTCAGCAAATGTACCTACCAAGGGTGATTTTATACCCTTCTTAACACAATAATTGTTACATCCTCATTACTATATTTATGTCACAGTTTATGTTTGCCTATTAACATATATTTTTATCCTATAATTACGGCCAATTTTGCTGCGTGCGTGATTGATTCAACTGTCTAGTATTAATCTAGCTAGATAGTTGTAACTACGCAATACCTTCCTGCAAAATGCTTAAATGTAATGTGTAAATATAGTTAAATGTTTCTAATGAACTTTAACGAGTGTGTATATATATTATTCTCCTATATCAAACGGTGACATTCCTGTTCTTTTTTACCAATAATTCGTTCTTTTTCCTAATTTCACAGTATTAAAAATATTACACCACGGTCAAATCTGTGGTCTCTCGTAGCGAATATGAAATGTAAATAATAAATGTGCAATATACGTCATGAATTTCTCACTGTGCCTTTGTTATTGCGTTCTTATAATTTGTGTCCCCGATTGCCTTTCTAACTGCTGAACTTTCCAAGAAAGGTACCGTAAGAAATTAGCAGCAATGTATTTAATGTTATCTAATTTATTTATTTCTCCCCCGAATGATACGAGACCCGCATGAACGTTAGTTTTCTCGAAAAGTTTGTTGGGGCTTGGGAAATTATGTTGATGGCTCGAAGAAATTGTAATACCGTGCCTGACGTTTAGAGCTGATATTTACTCATATAGTATCTTTACTATTATAGTACATATCAGCCCTAAAGAAACGGTGTATAAGCCATCTTGTGAAGGAGAACGACACAACTCAATCGATATTAACAAACTGCCATATATTAAAATGTATTTTACCGAATGAAATGTTTGTCAGACTATTAGTTCTATAAAATACAGTTCAATCAACTTTAATACAATAAAAGATAACCACAAGGTGACCGTTAAAAGTAAAAAAAAGTATTAAGTAACTGACTGTAACACCTTTGTCTCAAACCTGTTCTAATGGAAGCGTTTGTTGAGGCGTTCCTTATATGACACAGCAATGTTACACACTAATGCTGGGGCATTGTCAGCATACTGTTTAATAACTGGCACCTTTTGTATTCTCTCTCTTTCATTTTGTATATCACCTATGTTCCTAGAAAGATATGTAAAGACAGAATCACATGAGTAGATTAGGTATTACAATTTTTAACAATTGTTTGCGATGTGTGCAACTGCATGGAATGACTTGCAATGAGTATGCATGACTCGCACGTTAATCAAATTTAATTAATAATGAAAGCATTCGACTCGCTTCGTTTCTTAAGATTCTTCCTTAAACACTACACCGTTAGTCCCGGCGCGGCGTTCTTTTTTTGTAAGTATAAAGAATTTACTGACAAACGATTAATATTTATGATCCTGACCTGATCTTAAACATCGACAACACCAATAGACCCAATTGTTGCTTATTTTTTACGATCAAAACTTTTTGGCAACTCTGGCATTACTCGGTGACGAAAGAGATAGATGTAAAATTTATACTTGCAAAAAAGAGACAAAACTATTGCCATTCATCCTCATGTTGCCGTTCTGGCTGGCTGCTCACAATGTGAAACGCAAATGGTCGTTTTGACTATCTACGTTGCCAGAACTTTGTATCCGTATTGCTGTTTTTGTTCGATTAGAGTGATTGAACCTTATACCTGCTTACTACTAAAGCTACGATGAAGAAAATGAATTATCTTCTAAGAGACAAACGATTTGAACTTAGGTAGTTATTAATTACATATTATTTTTGATTAGTTATTTGTTAATCAAAATATACTATAGAATCAACTCATCTGCACGATATATTAAAAGGATTACGAAACAACTTTATTAAATTCATTCAGACACTTTGACGTTTAATTAAATAAAGGTCCAGCCCAGAATTGCATTTAATGAGTTTCTTAACCGCAAATGCTGGGGAGGCAACATCACAACAAACAAGTAGACAATTTAATTAGTATGGGGTTCTTTAATTAGATCGTAATTTTGTGGATACGTTCGCCGACTCCCGGCTTGGCAGTATTTGGGTAGAATATAGACCCTTCATAGTTTGCACTAATTATCGTTACATTTTATCTTCAGGCAATTTGATAGTGATTAGGGTAAAGTTATACCAAAGACATTAAAATTGTGTAAAGAATGTTAAGTACTGCATTCAATTTCTAATTTATTACAGATTTTATTTTTTTAACATTCAGTAGACAATTTGATAACAACGATCTTAATGTAGTTGCCATAGATATATATTCTAAACTAACTTTTAGTTTATTCTTTGATCATTGATCGACTTTATAAACAGCATCTAGTTCCCAGGAATAACTACTTGGTTGGTACCTGAGAAAATAATGCTGAACCACGTTGTTAGACTTAATCTTTTGCTCACATTTCCTTAGCTCTTTCAATAGAACTTAAACTATTATTGGCTCTTTCAACGCGCTATTTCTATAAAAAAATTGGTAAGGCTCACATTTAAAAAAAAATTAGACAAACATCTTGTCAGATGTTTGAAAACATTAGTTAACAGCGTTGTTATTCTTTGAATAACTAATTAATTGCGATGTGCGGTAATAAAATACATCTTAGTACATAATATTCTTACATAATATCTACTCATTTCTACTGAATTGCACTGCAATCTGTGCATCTCGTGAACTACTACCAGAACAATTCAGACTAGTCAGTTCATCGTTGGTAACCTTTTAAAGGTCATTCAGCGTTCGTCTAACTTTGTCCTTAGTGAGGTAATTACACTCTCACGATATATAAATTTTAAGTAAAAAGAAAATCGTTTTCGCAACTTATATCTAGATCAGAATGATATGTGAATTGAGTTTAGAAAGAAAAATAGTCTAATAGTTTCATTGTGTCTCTCTGTGGTCGTAAGTCTTGGACGAGTGATTTATGCGCGGTCCAGCCAAAGTATCGTATAGCACGAACAATGTCAGCGAGAGCGGGTCACGTCCGAAGATCGGGTTACCTGGCGGGCTTATTCACTTTCCTATTCAGACTTGGAAAAAAAATGTAACTAACGCAATGTATAGGGTTGCCGACTATAACAATGAAACGGATAGATTGCTTATTTTGTGGGTTTATTGTTGTCTTAATTTTATTTTGTGAATTGCGCGTCTTATAATAATTTATGAATTTTGCGGGTTGTAAATTCTGTAGAGTCAAAATCATCAACAAAATATTGTATTGAGCTGAACTTCCGAATTGATATATTTATTATTATTTTATTGGACTTTATTAACGCAGTAACTGACAGTAAAACAGTCAGCATCAGCAGCCCTGAATTCGTTTAAAAAATCTCATTGTTCGCCTTTCTTGATACAGCAAGTGTTTTGTCTGACTATGCGTAGGTTGTAAGTAAACCTGTTTTGTAGAGCATACTTGGTTTGTATCTTTAACTTTTATTGTGAGTTCCCAAAGGCAAGGCATCGTTCTTACAATTGCTTATTGAATATGAAAATATTGACGCACATACACTTTACATACAAAAAGAATTCTTTTTCTTATTTTTATTTGTTTCACAGTTGATAGGACGGCTACTGTTACATTCACCCTATTCTTTTATTTCATTCATTTCGACCATTGTGATATTTTGAGACTATTAATTTATGGCTAATTAACTACTAGTTATTTTTGTCCAAAGACATCATCTTTATTTATTTCAACCATTGTATTATTTATTATATTATAGAAAAAAAAATTAAATCAATTAATTTCTCGTCATACATAGCACTTAGTGCGAGGCCGCATTTGCGTTTTTCCGCGGCGGTTTCTAACCTCAAAATGTCATCAAACTGTCAAATTCAATGAAATCAAGTCAATGTTTTGACGTTTTGAGGTTAGAAACCGCCGCGATAACCGCAAGTGCGGCCTCGCCCTTAACGACGCGACGCTGAACTGAAATAGTATCGTCTGTATTTCATTCATCATACACTTGAAACGGAAGTAAGGAATTTTACCCATATTCTTGGGAAAATTTAAATAACTTAATCACCACTTACCAGCATGATTCGCTACACGCATAGTGTCAGGTACATTATTATTGCTTACTCTAAGGTGCTTTGCGTTCTATTACTTCCCTGTAATTTCACTTCTTATAAACCAGTTTCTAAAGAAGATGAAAGTGAGTAATGCTGGTACTGTGAGTAGAATTGCGCGTAAAACCATGTGATAGTTACCTATAGATGTTTTTTTTTTCAAACTTACAATAATACATAATGATCACCTTACTAAGGCTAATAATTACAGACATCTCGTCTCGATCGATTGCTGCTAATCACGTCTAAGCAGTTTTACGTTACGTTTTTTCACCAGCCGACCTTGTTCAAAGGGTATTCAACCGCTGTAACGTGAACTTAGCCAGTCTAAGGCTCAAGGTCTAGAAAGTTGCACTTTCAGTACATTCACCCACAACATTAAAGTCCTTTGACAGACACATGATATATGAGATTTTAGATAAATTATTTTGTTGGTAAAATATACGTTTTCGAGTTCGTCTTAGTATGGTTATCTATTAGGTTATTGGAGAATAGAATTTAACATACCATACATTTATCCTCGAACTGGGGCGCCCAGCAAAATCTTCCGGACCCAATCACTCCCTAACTGCATGTGAATAAATAAAATATTAAATAATAAATAAATATTCACGGACATTTCACACAACGCTATCTGATCCCAAAGTTACATATATAATTACAAGAAAAAATATATTTTTTCTAAAAAAAATATTTTTTCTTGTAATTTATTAACGCAGCATCAATAAGCTATTATTGATGCTGCGTTAATATGGTTATGCATCGCTTATCCTGCGTTATAGGATCGCGATAACAAATAAACATAAATACTTAATTACTTATACAGCTGTAAACAAACTTATACGGCGATTAGTATTGTGGTGCTTTATTAAGGTATAATTAAACCTGGGATCAAAGTGCCACAGCACGGATACGGTAATTGAAGGTAAAATGACTACAGAGATAATTATTATAACTTTTCAAAGCATTTCATTTTACAATTTTCTATTTCATAAAAGGATTGCTTAATTATTGCGAGTGTTAATTCTGAGGGCCGCCGGTAATCTAAGCTTGCAGTGGTTGCATTGGATTGCACTGTATGATTCTATCTCGCTATACAAAGGGCTCGCACTATGTACGAGCGGAATAGAAACAAGCGAAGGCTTTACCGCCCAAGACTGGAGGCACCGCCCGCCCAGTTACCCTCAGAGCGCCGCCCTGGCTACACTGCGGCTCAATATCCGTTCAACAGTTCATAAATGTCACTTCAGTATATATATCAGTTAAATATGTATCATAAAGTTTCGTTAAATGAAAAATTGTAATTCGAAGGAAGGCAAGCCAAGCACTCAACAAATTGGTAAGATTTTATTACCTATTGGTATTATTCACAGAAAAAAATTGTACCGTCAACGTATGATAATATAAAAATATGTGCTTTATTTAGAGTATGGGTATTAATAAATATTGATATGGTTCGATACTGAATGGCGCTATGTAATTTACATAAGCTGATACTTATTCTTTTGTAGAAATAGGAATATGTTGCAATTTTACCCTATCTCATTTGTTTGTGTTATCACCAGTCACGTAATTTCACGCATCGTTTATAGGATATTTCAAATATATTTTGCGGATTGGGCGCAACAACCTTCGCTTCCACATTTCAAGGGTTATGAACTTATGATTTCATTATAACATGCGATTTGATCGTAACCCTTTATTTGGTTGATATTTTCAGAATTTTGTATTAGATACATCAAAAAATGTGTCAATTAGTAAGCATGACCTATATCTGATATTGATTGCAGATAATGCATATTGATATATTATTGTATACCTCATCTATCTGAACTGAACCAATTTTTTCACGTTATGCTCTTCAGGATTTTGACATCTTTATATAAATTTAGTACCAGATAGATGAGACATCCAACAATTTGTTTAGGTTCAATATTGAATCCTATTAATATACATACAAATAGTCACGCCTTTTCGCCAAACGTGTAGGCAGACACTCTACGCTCCCCTTAGTGGTGGTGGGTCATTTGCCATGATGAACGGTCAGAAGCAGGTTGTGATTCCTCATGTTGTAAACATGAAATTCCAAAAAACCGTCTACACGACCCTCCTCTTGGTTTAATTTCTACAATGTTACTGGCAGCACAGAAACGCTCATAAAAATGTTTATACCACAAACTGTCGCTCATCTCAGGACTAACCGTATCGTTAAGATGCTGAACGGAGTGATCGTTTACAGAACACGAGCAAGCAGGGTCATTCAAGTGCTTCATTTTATTTAACGGCCACAGTAATTGTAACGTTAACTCACAATTAACATTGTAATGGTGTGTCAAGGTCAATAACATATTTTAGGAATAGTTGAATTGTTTCACATAGTTTTTAGCTATGTCAAAATATATGCCTGAGGAATACATGTATAATAAAATATGCGTGCCCTTACAAAACAGCTCATTGTCCAATAAAAAAGCTTGTTCCCCTTAGTCTAAAAGGTTGGAGGGATTTCCCCTTTTTTTCCTCTCGTCGCCACGCACTCTGTCGCCGGATGAGACTTCTTGTATTGTCAATTGTTGTTCAAAGGAAAGGGGTGACACCCTCCCACTCACGCATCTTGTAGAACGCGTTCAAATGGAAGCTCGGCTCGTCATATTTTGCGTTGAAGCGTATTATTATAGACACAAAATTAGAACTGAATAATAAATTATGTACTCATAACATTGTACTTAATATACCTTGTTTATTAATTAATTTATACAGTGATTTTGCGCTTCAATTAAGTAGTTTTAAATAAATTCCTCGTAAATGTGTGGTCATACAAGTCATACTTAATAGGCCAACTCGCTCCTTCCTAAGAATGTCTTACTCTTAGTATTATATAATTACCTCGTCTCGTCTACCACTTACTTTGTGTTTGTAGACACAAATATCACATAACCCTTCCGTTTTAGAACCCCTTTGACAGCATGAAAATTACCCCTGTAATTACTCGTTTTGCGAGTGTGTACGTAGGGTGTTTTGCTTCTCCACCTAATATTTTTGTGAGGGCTTATTTCTTGCAATTGTGACAAAAATGGCAACCGAATAGAGACAATATTCATAATAGCAAACCAATTTGTTGATTGTAATTTTTGTAATAGCAATTTCTGAACCTATTCATATTTGTCTCTTGATTTGAAGACATTCACAATGTAAAGTTTTATTAAGTAACATCTTGACACTGGCATAAATATTAACGATTGCTATAAAAAGAAACTATTTTGATTACAGCATACGAAATTATTTTTATTTTTATTATTACTAATTTTTATTATCATATCATCGTAATAATATAAGCGACGCTATTTAAAACGCGCTCGAGCATTACCATTATTATTGATTTTTATGCAGAGCTTTTCAAGGCCCCTAGCGAGGATATTTTATATTCATAAATCCATAAACTTGTTACTCAGACCATATCAGTAATAATAGCTGGCAGCAATCTACGTTAATTTTCTTGAACATCGATTTGTGGATGTCGTCGCATTGAACTCACCCCAATTATGCTGCTTGTACTTGTAATTACAGATAACATTATTATGATGTATCTTTTGTTTCAGTTTACGGCTTGGGTGGATGCTGTAATCTTCGTGTTCAGTCTGGACAACGAGCTCAGCTATAATACGGTGTCGAACTACTTCAATAAAATGTCCCACTATAGGAATTCCGCGGAGATTCCAATCATATTAGTTGGAACCCAAGGTGAGTTTATTGACGTATCCGTACTAATTCAGTTCGTCCTTCCTTCATTTGAATTATTTAGATTTTCTCACTTAACATAAAGGTACTTTTAGATTGTACTATGAGTATATAAATAAAGTCTTTTGTTTGTTCCTATAATGTACAAAGTATTTTTATAGATAAAACTACTAATTATATTAATGCTTAACCATTAGATAATGAACAGTAGATATGAGAATTATAGAGTGCTGATTGTGCCCAAAACAAGAGGAGAGGGTGCAGTTATATTGAGAAAGTTTTACCGTGATAGAAGTGAAGTTATAACTTAGCATTCTTCTTTCCTTGAATAGAAATGTATGATTTTTGATATTGTGCTGTAAAATATTAAGAGAATAGCAATGATAAATATGTATCAAATTCTTTCAAGCACTTATTAGTGATTCATTAAATTGTAGATGCCTACCTAGTTATGTATATCCGTCTACGCAGTACATAATTTCCTATTTAATGATTTGTTACTATTCCAGATGCCATAAGTGAAAGTAGCCCACGTGTAGTAGACGATAACCGTGCTCGCAAGTTATCGAATGAGCTGCGAAGATGTTCTTACTACGAAACATGTGCTACGTACGGCCTAAACGTGGAGCGAGTCTTCCAAGACGGTAAGTGTAACAAGTTTAGTTAAACGAACATTGAATATTTATGTGAGGATGATGTCAGCTTTCATGCTTGCTTTATTCTAAAATGGGTTTTTGGAATGTCTAGGTACCGTTTTGGATAATTTACATAAAAATAAACTTATACAGTGGTTTGAGTTAGGTTACTCGGCGATATGAGTTGGTAAAATCTAAATAACGATTCTGAGTTTTATAGTAACGACTAAGACTAAGATGATATTTTTTTTTGGATAGGTTTAGTAAATGTTATCACATGATCTAAATTGTTATAACGTTCATGTTTTCGGTTTTTAAAATGTTATATTTTTTAAATAGTTGTGGAATAGGGTTAGTCTTTACCACAAAATGGTTGGGTATTACGTTACACACTTATTCAGTTTTTAAAATGTTATCTTGAAATAAATATGACATATGTTTTACCGTCAATTCAGCTCAACATTTATCGCTTTGCAGAATTATTAATCAGTTAATAATGTTATCTGCCATCAGAACTAAAAGTATACCTACTTAAGATTGCTATTTTTTATTTAATACAATCCTCGTATTATATCATAATCTCGCATAAAATACTCTTTAATATTTTATAATCAGCAATAATGCGTAAAATGAAGTCAAATTAACATAACTTGTTTTGTGATAAAATCTGCCGAGATAAGTAACTGAAGACGGGCAAGATACTTTTATGTCTTTGGATCTCGATCCGCTCATGCGAGGCCGGGGTGTCTATTGCGTGCAGTGGCAACACCGACCCCACTACGCGCGGTCGTTCATTCGGTCTTGTTCGTTACGTTCGCGTCGCGACATCGTATTGTTTACATGTTTTGACGTTTTTATAGCGTCGTTTGTGTTGTATTTACTGTATTTTCAATCTTATTCTGAATGGAAAGATGGAGAGAACACTTATTTTTAAGTCTAATCTATCGCCTATATCAAGTTTGAGGCGCCGAAGCTCGTGCTACAACATACAAAGAGCCGAGGAACGCGATCGTAGGAAATCGGCTAAATTTGAATGTGCGTGAAATTTGTTGTATAAATTACCGTTTACATGGCTGTCGTCCTTTTATTTGTGAAAGTTTGTGTTGTGTAGTGATAATTAGTGATAATATCTTGTTTTGCAGCGTGCCAAAAGATAGTTGGGACTAGGCTGTCGGCATCTTCACAGTGTTTGTCCGGGGGCTCGAGGCCTGTTACTCCACAACCTCTGGTCAATTCGCCAAGCCACAACCACTCTACTTTCCTTTACAAGGTAACAATCTAATTTCTAGTAGATATAATGTTTCATTGCCAATCGGATAGGTATATCACATTCATCATTGTAATGCATTCCATATCAGTAGAAAGTTCATATTATCTCAGCCGCAAAATAAATTGTTTGTAAATATTCTTGATAGTGCAGTGTTGTGAAATAATGTTAACTCTTTAACAGTTGCAACATTGCAACAATAACAGTTGTAGTCATTTATGTCAATAGACCACAGACATTAGTTTAAATAATCATCATCAAATTGAATTAAATTCAATTTAGGCCACTAATAAAATTTGACTGGTTTTAGTAGAAGCGGTTTGATGTAGATTATGAAATACTACTGCAATAAGTTTATTTCAATTTCATATTGTACACAGATATTGCATCAAATCTATTTTATAAGGCATTGAATTCAAATTTTATTCAGCAGGTCATGTTATATGCCATGTATTGCAAATACTACTTTTACAAACTGACCATTGTTGATGGGATCTACCAAATGTGGTCTCACATAGTAGATGATGTATATATTGCTGCCATGATGAGGTGTACATCAGGAGTTGTGTGGTATCACATAGTTAAAAAGAAGGACTGTGCTATGATTTGACTACACTAAAGCTAGATAGATGTACATTATTTCTAAATCTAGGTATGGTTTTGTTGCCGTTCATAGCATATGAGTCAAAGGATTTAATGTTTTTGGGTACACCTGATCCAATACATAGTGTGATAAATTCAGTGCAGTTTCAGTTTATTTACGCTTTCTTCCCGCGTCGCTGTTGAACCTGTACAGTATACTTAGATGTGCCAATGGTATTGCCTCGTCAGACCGCAAATATCCCTTCTAAAAATTTTTTGCTTAAAAAAATTCAACAGTCAGTTGTCACACACAACCTGCACTTTGATTTTCAGCGAGTGTGTAGTGCCTGTAGTGTTGCAAACAACCCTAGCTACGCTGACCACATTAACTTTAAAGAAGACCTCTATGAAACAATAACTTCTATATAAACTGTGGTAGACGCGCCATACTCTAACAAACGAGATTTCAAACGCAATCCTCATATAAGACTACACTTACTTATAAATGATATTTACGTAATTGTCACCAGAATAGCAATATGGCTAGGCCGAGTACTCTCAAAGTTTTGACGAACCACAGTGCGAGCAACGCTGCCGATTGGCACAGTTTATAGGTTTCAAAAATCGGTGCGTAGGGCATGTCTACCTCAGTTTATATAGAAGTCTTTGCTATGAAACCCATACATTTGGGAAACACTGACTTTTGTATTCGGCCAAGTCTGTTACAGAAATCAAATCAAATATTACATAAAAATGAATGTAATGTACTTATGTTAACCTAGTTTGCGGTGCGTAAGTTACATAAGCTTACTATCAGATAGAAGGTATATTATGTGAAGATATGATGAGTAATTAGGTGTTAAAAACATTGCTTTATTTGTTTTGGAAATACTTGTGCATTTTTAAAGTGGAATTAAACCGAGGTAGCAATACATGAAGAGTTGAAGACCAAATAACAAAACAAGCCCAGTGTGCGCAGAGGGTTCTTTACCAAAAACAGTAAAACTAATGGTTGTTTTATAATCAGTCTTCAGTCTTCAGTCTTCTTGGGCTCCCATTTTCCGCACTTAGGTCCGCCAGTGGATCCATTGTACGTGACCGTTGGCTGTCACTCCAGCCAACCCAGCTCGGACCAGAAGCGTAGGATCCTCTTCGGGTCCTCACACGCCTCCCGGAGTGTTGTGGGGTTGCCAAGTATGTCGACTCTGTATGTAACCAGGCTCTCGCACTCCAAGATTGCGTGAGCTATGGTTTCTTCTTTTAACAGGCACGCTCTGCACAGCGTGCTGTCCGTGATACCTAAGACATTCAGGTGCTTATTTACTGTGCAATGACCCGTTATTGTGCCTACCATGGTTCGTAGATCACCTTTATTCAGATGTAGCAACGTTCTAGCTAGTTTTGGCCTGGGTCTCGGTAGAGCTTCCCTTGATTGCCTGCAACTTACTGTTTGTGCCCATCTCTTTTCATGCCGCTCTTTCGTGCGTTGTCTCAGCCATGCCCTTACCTGGTAGAATGGTATTGGTATAATCGGGCTTGGTCCCACCGGTGTGGTGCTGGAACCCAATCTGGCCAGTTCGTCAGCTGCATCATTGCCGCTCGATCCGCTGTGACCTTTTATCCACTGAAGGCTTACCTTGTGTGTTAGGGCCAGCTTTTGTAGCCCCTGGTGGCATTGAAGCACCAGCCCAGAGTCGATTGTGGTGCTCTTCAGAGCCTTTAGCACTGCTGCGCTATCGGAGAGGAGCCTGATGTGGTTGTGCTCAATTTTCCTGGAGTCGATTGCATTGGCGGCGTTAATTAAACCTATGCACTCACATTGGAAGATTGACGAATGAGACCCTAAAGGTATTGATGAGTGTATGTTGAGCTCCGGGGAGTAGGTGCCTGCTCCTGATCCGTAGTCTGTTTTGGATCCATCCGTGTACACTCTGAGTTCTCTTATACCGGAGTGGTCCTTGGCGGACTCTGCCAGCGATATATTGTACTTACGGTCAAACACGTATGTTTTCGGTATCCTGTCGTTAGGGGCTTCCACGAGAGGTTCATACTCTATTGCGTCCTCTAGTATGCGCCTATGACCTACCCTTGAGCGCGTCCATTGTTTTGACGCCTGAAGTCGTGCCGCCGCGGCGGCCGCTTCCTGGTGAACGAACAGGTCCAGAGGCGGTAAGCAGAGCATTGCCTCCATCGCTGCTGTGGGTGTGTTGCGAAAGCATCCCGTGATGGCGCAACACGCCGCTCTCTGGAACTGCT
The DNA here is from genome assembly GCA_933228765.1 of Miltochrista miniata. Taxonomy (NCBI): domain Eukaryota; kingdom Metazoa; phylum Arthropoda; class Insecta; order Lepidoptera; family Erebidae; genus Miltochrista; species Miltochrista miniata. The sequence continues at coordinate 34,713,823 of OW121758.1, read as the reverse complement.
GCATTTTATCTATGGCTGAAGCTAGTTCGGCCCTGGGCCACCAAACTATTGCGCCATACGTTACCTGTGGTCTTATGACTGTGGTGTAGAGCCAATGTATGATTTTCGGTGAGAGTCCACACTTGGTTGTTTTATAATATAAAACAACCATTTTGTCCGGGGGCTCGAGGCCTGTTACTGACCGTGATAGCTAGATGGTTCATATAAAATTTATATGAACCATCTAGCTATCACGGTTCATGAGATAAAACTTGGTGACAGACAGACCTACAGTGGTGTCTCAATACTATGCGATAAAAGTAATAGGGACCCATTTTCACAAGATTAAAAAGATCATCGTAAAGGATCATGTGCGAATCCACCATTGTGGGCACTATGGGCATGCCCACAAACCCCTCCGCCCCCCTTTGACCTATTGAGATTCAATCATACCTTAATGCTTAAAATACTTTATTCTTAAAGGAAATCCAGACTCATAATCACATGCAACCTAGGTTGTAACCCTGACATTAATATTGTCTTACAAATACACATCTTACAAATTTCTGGAAGAAATAAGTTTTTCAAATCGCCACCATAGCTGTATAAATACCTTTTAGACAAAAGTTATTCTTAACATGCTCCTAATAAAAGAGCAGGCATGTACTACAAGGATCTACATTTTCAATTCATGATAAATTATAGGAAAGGGATGTGTATAAAATGAAGTCCTAAAAAGTTAAGTTACAATATTTTTGCAAGAATTCAGTACTTACCTATTTAAATAAATAAATAATAATAAATAAATATTCTTTATTGTACACCATAAAAAGATTACATTTTAAAAAGAAATTCATAACATCGAATGTACAATAGGCGGCCTTATCGCTAAAAGCGATTTCTTCCAGGCAACCTATTTATAGAAGAAAATATTAAGAACTATTTCAATATTAGGCAGAGTACCCCAAGACAGTTACATACCTAGCTTATTGCAACTTAATTTACATCCTGGGACATCCTTCCCGGGTCACCCGGGACTCCTGGCTGTAGATATTGTGGTTTTAGTCTGTAGGAGTCCGGCATAGCATCCATGTAGGATTTCCACGCGTAAAATAAAGCTATTGCCTTTATAAATTTTGATACATTAATTTGAATTCTGGGACTATCAACCATAGCATAATATTGTATTAATCAGTGTATCATAAAATATTTACCAGTCATTTAGCATTACATCATAGCCAGATAAAATGTAATCATAAAACAATGTCATGATTGTATTTAAAATTTCTTACAAGACCTTTGACCTGGAGTTATATAATTTTTAGGGTTCCTTACCTCAAATCGAAAATACGGAGCCCCCCTTTTTTAACGTGGGGAAAATTCTACTTTGATGCTATGCCGGACTCCTACTGACTACCACACATATCCCACCTAACATCCTATTGTTGGGAGCCCCGAGTAAGCCCTCAAACGGATACCCCAGGACTCCCAACAAACCTACGTCTACCACAAAAAATAACTCATTCATTCATATAATTTACCTACATATTATATCAGATCATAGTACACTTGTTAGTGTGTAATTAATTATTATTAGATAGCATATTTAAGTATTGTGTAGCTTAATTTACTTCGTTGTAAAATAATAAACAATTCAGAATTTATTATTTTACAACGAAGAATTCATTTCAAGAATTAAACCAAATTGCATGTCTAAATTAAAATTCTATTAATTGCAGTAATAATTACATAAGGATACACATTCGTCTATTACTGGCAATAATAAATCATACTATTAATGTGTTTATCTATACTAATATTATAAAGAGGTAAAGTTTGTGTGTTTGTTAAATTGTAAGGGGTAATCTCGGGATCTACTGAACCGATTTTAAAAATTCTTTCACCAATAGAAAACTACGTTATTGTGGAGTGTCATAGGCTATATAGCATCACGCTACAACGAATAGGAGCGGAGCAGTAATAGTAAATGTTTCAAAAACGGGGGAAATATTAACGACGAGACGCTACGGGAGTAAACGCAACGCGACGGGAACAGGTAATACTTTCTCTTAAGTGGCGCAAACGAAGTTGCGCGGGTCAGCTAGTCTAAATAATAAAGTACCCAATACACACGGAGTCAGCTAATCTGCTATCTTACATAATTATGCCTGACACTGGCAGAAATGTTTAACGATTGCCATTAATAAACTATGCTACTAGTTGGCTAGTTTCCTCGTTTTCGAATATCGGTGACTTGGAAATGTGTCATCATTTTTTGGTACTACGCGATAACCACATATCCCCCCTAGTAAGTGGATCCCTTTTTAAGAAATTTCGCTTGAACGAATAGACGTGGGATTTGTATCTGATTGGTCTCTGCTTTGTGTATCTTTCGCTTAGTAGTTACTTTGATTTCAGTAGTTTGTGTATCAGTCGATCTGAGTATCAGTCGATCTGTGTATCAGTCGATCTGTGTATCAGTCGATCTGTGTGTGTGTCGATCTGTGTATCAGTCGATCTGTTTGTGTGTCGATCTGTGTATCAGTCGATCTGTCGATCTGTGTATCAGTCGATTTGTGTATCAGTCGATCTGTGTATCTTTCGATCTGTGTATCTTTCAATCTGTGACTAAACTGCTGGTTTAATATTAATCAGGAATGATAGAGCAATAGATAGAGTGACATTACCGGAGACAAATATTTGTGTGACCCATAAATGTTTGTCTCAAGAGTCTGGGTGTTTCTATGTAAAATATGTATGTATTTAAAAAGTATATAAGTATTAATATCCGTGGTCTGATACCCATAACACAAGCAGGTTATTCCTAGCTTACTTTGGGATCAGATAGCGTTGTGTGAAATGTCCGTGAATATTTATTTTATTTTTATTTTATTAGTGTATCCATGTATTTCTATTTTAGCAGCAGGTTGAAGCGATCATTTCCCACTTTTACTAGTACCTAGATAATTAACTGCTACGACTTACGGCTCATTGACTTGTTTGTATCTACCTCAATTATGGATCAAATATCAGGTGGTTTTTGCTAATTCGCGCGTGAAATTAAAGTTACCAACTTAGTTCCTCTTTATGTATAGGTCTACCTATAGACTGTTATTTGGAATTGGTAGTTTTGTAAGGATGAGTCAACTATTAGTGTTTCTTATATTGAAACCATTTGGAGCAGCGATAGACTTAGGTTACAAAGAGAACGATAATAAGGTCCAAGTTTTATTCAAGCACTTACTGATTTCACATTCTAGTGAAATAGTGTGGAATTGTCTTCTACTCGTCCGACGAGACGTGCATCCTAAGGCTGTAGGAGCACATATTGAATAACACCACTTGTACTGTACAGTGGTGTTATTCAATATGTGCAGCAAGTTCCACCAAGTACCATCAAGCAACAGTATAAATAAGCTGTAGAAGCACATTTATAGCACCAAGTAAACTGCCTGTCTTTTTTATAGCTGTGAATTTACAGTGTTTTAGAAGGTAAGCTGGAGCTGCGATGTAACCATTTAAGCTTCGAAAGTCCCTTTCCCAGAATGTTCATTTCCCAAAATGTTTCATTACCAAAATGTTCCTTTCCCAAAATTTACCGAACAGATGGTACACATGAGGGAATCCTGCTTCTCGAACTGTCTTTCTTTATTTTGTCGACAATCAGCAGGCGAACTGCCTTCACTCCTAATTTTTTAGCAAAGAGCCGAGCCTGACCAACCTATTTCTTCCGACAGGAGATAAGAGACCTTATAAGAGCTGCTTTAGCGTTATACATACATATTATGGTCACGCCTTTATCTCCGAAGGGGTAGGCAGAGGCATATTATATGTCCACATTGAACGGGCTATACCGTATACAGACGGATTACAAACAGCTAGCCAACATAAAGTAGGTAGGCATCATACAAAAAATACTATGTATATTTTTAGATATCAAAATTTTATTGGATGCTCAGTTCGTGAAAGGCCTTACTGGGGACCTTTCACGACATTAGAATAATGTAAATTTGTAGCGGTTATAGCTCACGGATGACGTATATTATGAAACATGAGATGATAGATACATGGTTATTGATTCAAATATGTAATGTAATAGAATTGATAAGTAGGAAGTTTTATAATATCCGGTAGATGTCAATATTGAAATTTGCAAGGAGATCTAGACTTGAAATCTCTCTCTACACCCACTAGAAGGGACTTCCTTCGGTGACTTCTTACTAATGGAAATAGCAGAAATCCATCATAGAACGATAATAAAGGAAGGTATAGAGACGAGAATCCACCACATCACGATCCGTCAATATGCGTTAGTATTGACACAGTCAAGGAGAACCTCAACCAATTATAATTAGTCGGATTCTTCAGTGAAAAAGATTGTCGGTAGTGAGCAATACCATAAATTAGAGATAGTACAGATGGAAACCTACATACTAAATTCGCTGAGGCTACGCATACATAGACAACTCATTCACATACACGAAGTCAGGCGGTTTCAACCGAATTTTCGATACTGATTTGTGCGCGAGTGTGTGTAGCAGAGGGTAAGTTTGAAATAAAAGTACATACTACCCGTTCGCTCTAACTTTGCCGCTGGCGTAGAGGCGTACGTATACCCGAATTGTTAATTAGACGAAGTAAATTGACAGTAGCTAATATCACTTCGTCATCGAAAAGCAACATTGTATGAAGAAGTGACATTAGTTGCTGTCAATTTACTTCGTCTAATTAAAAAATCGCCTTTAGTATGGAGCCGAGCGGCAAAGTTAGAGCGAACGAGCAGTACATGAGTTTTCCATCTGTACTCGTACTATCTCTAATTTGTGATTTATGGCAGTAAATAAGCAACCTTCCCATTCAGATTGTCGGTAGTGAGCAATACCCCCGCTATAAAACACAATCATTAAGTGGCTACTGTAAGGACTGAAGAAGTGACATGATGGTGGATGGCAATGACACTTGCTCCCAATAAAAGTTAATCAACCAAATTGAGGGTAGCAGGAAAAGAGACTTCCTGCTATACGAAATTACATGAACAAACCTTCGACCAAGTAATAGTATAGACTGGCCCATTCATACATTAGTTTTAGCGCATGCGCTCACTTGGTCGTAGTCGGTGTTATTGTTCCGAAGGTGAAACACGTGTCAAGATAAGACATTTTACGCAAGATGCCTTCCTGTGCGTACCCGAGGTGTAAAAACTACCCTGTTTTTTAAACTACCCTTTCTTTTTTTTTTCTTTTTTTTACGTGAGGGAAAATCCTCAGAGGATGTTATGCCGGACTCTTACCGACTAAAAAACCTCACGCAACGCCCAACAGCCTGTGGTTGGGAGCCCCGGGTAAGCCCTCGGAAGGATGTCCCGGGACTGTAAAAACTACCCTAAATTCGAAAAAAGAATGTATGTGTGCATGTCGTGTCGTTGCTACAATATCTTTGTGTGTGAACTAGTCTCACTTTTTGAGTTCGTAATGTATGACGTGGGCCCGTCTATACTATTACTTGGTCAAAGGAACAAACTGCAAAAATTACCAACACATGAAACGAATGATATCACATGTCATTTGTAAAACAAATTAATCTAAATTATCGTAATTATCTTTTCAAAAACAAAGTAACACACTTCAATCAGAAGTGGGATCAACAAACTTTAACAAGCACGCTATCGATAAATCTCGTATACTAACTTGAAATTGATAATTTGAGTCGGATTTTTCGTATTGCTGATAATTTTGTTGCTTATTGTAACGTGACTGTTTGATATGACAGATGAAAAGATAACGCGAATTAGTACACACGTTTGTTACTTTTGCACATATTATTGGTTTAATAACCTTCTACTTCAAAGAATTGCTGTCTCCCCTTCCTTCAGGACCATTACGTCAAATTCCCGTTATGTTGAATTCTCTGAATGTTGGATTCCTATTATTTTAATTCCCATTATGTTTAATTCTCTGAAAGTTAGATTCCCATTTGACCCTGCTGTCATCATACTGACCGTGATTCAAGACCATGGAGAATACTGCTCGTTCGCTCTAACTTTGCCGCTCGGCTCCATACTAAAGTCGAATTTTTAATTAGACGAAGTAAATTGACAGCAACTAATGTCGCTTCTTCATACAATGTTGCTTATTTTCTACGACGAAGTGACATTAGCTACCTTCAATTTACTTCGTCTAATTAACAATTCGGGTATACGCCTCTACGCCAGCGGCAAAGTTAGAGCGAACGGGTAGTACTGCGGTTCCTGACGAAAATCAATCCTGGGTGTCAAATATGCTCCAATATCTGCCCCGGTACCGATTCTTTTGTTCGCGTGTACGTCTCGATATCGCGTAATTAGTAAATGAAACATGGACATGACTAATGAGGAGAGTAAGTATCGAGAATACACCTTATCTGCTGACAGATTTAGGTGTTTTGTTTTCATCGTCGTGTGTGTTTTCATCGTTCATAGATTATGGTCACCGCTTACCCTGTAGAAAGAGATGACACGCTTCTGGGAAGTCCGTAGTGTTCCCCAGGAGTTCCCAGGCGGTTCAGTAGTTTAGGTAAGGTAATTTGTCCTGGAGTCAATAATGCACGAACTCAGAGTATTAATATTTTTATTACAACTTCACCAGTAATAAACTTAAATCTAACTTATAACTATGTACTCATCCGGATTCTGGGATGGGACTTCCGTCCTCCAGGATATGTAAAATAAGTAATATGGCTCTACGCCTATATTTTCAGCAAAGATATATTACGGGTATAAGCAGGGGTTTTTTTTAAATCATAAACTTGGAAGCTCATTCTGAAAAGAACAAACAATATATTTTATATACACCCTCTTCAACCATAGATATCCCTAAACTTTCCCTTATTACTAATTTTTACTCCCCATTTAAATAATATTCTAAATAAATAAATTAAATTAATTTACTTAATAAAATTTATGAAGTTGATGCTTACCAGAGCTTCCGTTTTCAATGTTTAATTTTATTAAAAAATTTTTCAATAAAAAATAAAACCGACTTCCAACAAATCCTGAAAAATAAAATTTACTTAGCACAAAGTAAAATGTATTTTGATTTATCAGATTTTATTCAATATCATATTGAAGTCGGCGCCAAGTAAACCCATAGGTTTATGTAGGTATTATTTATGGCACCAACTTCAATACTATATTGAATAAAATCAGATAAATCAAAATACATTTTACTTTGTGCTAAGTAAATTTTATTTTTCAGGATTTGTTGGAAGTCGGTTTTATTTTTTATTGAAAAATTTTTTTTCATTATTTTAAGTGACGGGTGAACCGAAAAATATATCTATCTAGGTAAAAGTTTTCATCAATACAAATCAATCAAGCCCAAACACAAGGTAGCTGCTGTAAATCGTTAAGGATTTCCCTCGACTGTCTTTCGGTTCCATAATCAGATCGACTCCAGATATTCATTAAATTGTAGTGCATTAAAGCACTGAATTAAAAAGTTAACAGATGCACTGGTTGTCCCTACAATTTTCGGTGGTTGCCCTCGATTTCTCCTGGATCCCAACATCAGATCCTGATCTGATTAAAATAGGACCACCTCAGAAGTTAACCCTATTCAAGAAAGAAAACAATTTAAATCCGTTTATAATTGACGGAAATATCGGTGAACATACATAAAACATTGAGAACTTCCTTTTTTTTTTGAAGGCGAATCTATCAATCTAGGTGCAAAGTTCTCATCAATACAAATCAATCAAGCCCAAACACAAGGTAACTGCTGTTAATTGTTAAGGAATGCCCTCGACTGTCTTTCGACTCTATCATCAGGTCGACTCCAGACCTTCATTAAAGTGTGGAATATTAAAGCACTTAATTAAAAAGTTAACAAGTGCACTAGTTGTCCTTACAATTTTCGGTGGTTGCCCTCGTTTTCTCCTGGATCCCATCATCAGATCCTGACCTGGTGAAAATGGGACCACCTCAGAAGTAAACCCTATTGAACAAAAAAAATAATTTTAAAATCCGTCTATAATTGACGGAAATATCGCTTGACATACATAAAAAAAAATACATACAGACGAATTGAGAACCTCCTCCTTTTTTTGAAGTCGGTTAAAAATACTTGGGCTACGTACGCCCTCACTGGTATTTCAATGAAATATATTTTATAGAATAATTTACTTTGATGTAAATTTTCTTCGACAGTATGAAGTAAAATAAATTAATTTTAGTTAGTTCCTGATTTTTTCTTCTACTATTGCGCACGCTTATATATAGCTTACATCCCACCATATCTCCTTCCATCAACTACCCCTACTTTGACACTATTAAGGACACACCCATTATACCGACCTAAGTATACCCAGATATACCTACGCTTAATAGCGCCTAATAAACCAATATAGCAAATCTATGTTTTACGCCACAGAGAGCAGAGCAAGCGTCTTGTTTGTAACCTCCTTACTTGTCAGTGCAACGAAATATAGAACGTATAGTGCAAAGAAGGTTAACTCATTTATCTTTTATCATTATCAGTTCACTGATAACATCTCTTGGGAACTTCTATAATCTTACTGTGAATCATTTAAAGATGTTTTTATTGTAAGTCAATATTTTAAGGCGCTGTCTAATCATGTTTTTGTGATCAATCGTTGTGTAATAAATGTAGGCGACTGCACTACTCCACATTGCTGGAGAAAGTATAGGTCAAACGCAATATTTTAATCTATTCAACCGTTTTGTAATTAATATTATGTTCAAATTTACAAAACCACGGCCGAGTGTCAGCACTGCGAGGACCGCAGCGATGACACGGCGCTCCACACGCTGGTGGAGTGCACGGCGTGGGCGCAACAGCGCCAAGTCCTCGTAGTGGGTCTGGACGTGGACACTCTCTCGCACGAGACCATGGCGCGAGCCATGCTCTCCAGCGGGAGTAGGTGGGACTGCGCCACCTCTTTCTGCGAGCAGGTCATCCTCGTGATGGAGGCGGCGGGGCGGGTGCGGGAGAGAGCTCTCCCACCCGAGTTCCGCAGTCGGCGGCCTGGACGCGTATCCGTCATCTTCGCCGAGGACTATCGGCCTCCATGACCGGGGGTCTGTGGACGGTGAGAAGAGGGTCAATCACCGTCCTTACAGAAGCAGGCCCATGACGGCAGCGTCAGCGTGACGTGAGCAACCCACGCACGCCTCCCCTTAGAAGCGGGATCACACCCGAAACCCCCCAAAGACGCGGGATAGCACCCGAAACACCCCCTGGGCGAGGCCGCAGTAGCGGCCGTAGGTCTGTTGGGAGTCCCGGGACATCCTTCCGAGGGCTTACCCGGGGCTCCCAACCACAGGCTGTTGGGCGTTACGTAAGGTTTTTTAGTCGGTAAGAGTCCGGCATAACATCCTCTGAGGATTTTCCCTCACGTAAAAAAAAAATGTTCAAATTTACATAATCTTTCGTAAACTAGCGAGTTCTTCACAAGCTGCAATGTAATTTGCACAGATACAACATCTTTATTGTACACAAGCGGACGTCACGCGGCTTCACCCGCGTAGTTCCCGTTACCGTGGGAATGCGGGAATAAAATATAGCCTATGTTCACCGCAAAGAGTGTAGCTTTCCAACAGTGAAAGAATTTTTCAAATCGGTCCAGTAGTTCCGGAGCCTATTCGTTACAAACAAACAAACAAAAAAAACAAATCTTTCCTCTTTATAATATTAGTATAGAAGACATCTATTCTTCTTTCTTTGGAGTGGCTGCGCATACTTCTTTTTCTGCTATCCGCATCATACTTTTGAGTTTTATCTCATCTTTGTTCCTCTCTCTACTCAGCATGCTCGTAAAACCTCTTTCCTCTGGTTGAAGTTTCCTAAATATGCCAGCGATTATGTTCCCAAGAGAATCTATGCCACCTAATCCTTCAATCTCCTATTCTTCCTCCAAAGCAAAGTGTGTACATGATAACGTTGGCGTCTAGATTGAAACAGACTACCCGAACTTGGGTCTGTGTGGTAACTTCCATCTTTTATGTTGTACTTTTCGAAGGCTTTGTACAATCCAGTAAATGGCTTGCTACTTGCTATTTGTTTTAAACTTCCTTTCACAATATGTTTTCATTCATAGATGGTGAATTGTATCTGATATAATCTTTTATTTTTACTATTCCGTATGCTGTCTGTCACACAAGACTTGCTGTCATATAAATAGGTATAATATGATTTGAAATTTAAATATAATGTCAATGATTGTTAAGATGGGATACTATATTCGATTGATTGGTATTGTTATTTATCTCAACCGGATAGCGATCACACGCACACCTACGTTTGTATTATTGAATGACACTTTGATAATGGTAATCTCATTAATCTGAGTAATCGCATGCTGTGCATCGCCCCCTACAATAACAGTGTGTAAAAACCTTGTTCAGAAGAAGAAAGTTAAGGAAGATATAAGTTCTTCTAGCGCTTCTTAGAAAATTGATGTTGGGACAAACTAATGAAAATGTATTAAATAATTTGATCATTGGTCAACGATATAATATTAATGTTCCAGTTCATATCTCATTCCTAATTTTACTACCTTCGTTATCGTTCTCGCCCGTGTGGCGACGGGTCCCGTGTTGCGACGGGTAAGAGTACAAAATGTCGCCACCCCAATACATCCCGAGGGTGTCGTAAGAGGCGACTAAGGGAACACTTTCGCTAAAAGATCTAACTGCGTAGAGAAGGAAAACTCGAACTGAAACCAGGTTGTCAGTAAAATGACAATCGTTAAGCCAAGTTGAAGGCCTTATGGGCGGCTTGAAAAATTTTAACTGCGAGTCGCGTCGACCTGCGCCTGTCCATTTCAACACGGCAATAGGCTCACCACCTATTACGTAGGACATAAAAAACTATAAGGTGAAATGTAGGCGTATGCTATGCCTCTGCCTACCCCTTCGGGAATAAAGGCGTGACTATATGTATGTATGTTATCGTTGTAATATCTTCAAATATTTCTTTATTTAACGTACATAACATATTGTAATTTATTCGATATGTTCAAACAATGATAAAAAATAGGTTTTGTTGAAACGAGTTGTTTGGTATTTCAAGGCTTCACAAAATTCTTGTGTTAGCTGTGGTAATACTACTAATACTAATCTAGCAAGATTTTTATGAAGATATTTCAATAGAATTGAAAGTGGTTTCGTTATGAGGCTATATATTTAGATCTGATTCTGCGCTAGTCCCGTTGATCTTGAAAATGACTGTTACAACAGCTTCTATTTGACACAAGTTTCATTTTTGGTAGTGTGTGTATTGACTTAGCCGTTTGAGACCTTAACCAATCTCATGTGGAAGCTGGTGGTAAACCAGCTGATTTATTTGCAGTCAAGGCTCCAGCACGGATCCCTAGGGTGTCCTTCCGAGGGCTTACCCGGGGCTTCCGTAGGCTGTTAGGCAGTATACTTGAGGTATACTTGAGGTTTTTTAGTCGGCAGAAGTCCGGCGTAGCATCCATGCAGGATTTTCTCTAACGTTATAAAAAAAGGGCTCCAGCAGGGTTGTGTTGAGAAAGAAAACGGCTACGAATTGGAAAGGTAGGACGTTAGAAGTTTATTATTGTTTGTAAACAACTTCATTCGTAGCATGGCATGGGGTTCTTCAAGGGAAGCCTTCGAAGATGTTACAGACCCGGCGAAGTTTGTTGGCTACGGTGCCGCAAACTTATTTGCCATCCTAGTGGTATAGTAAAAACGAAAGTTCTCAAGATTTTAGGTGTTTGTCATCTCATAAACTCGTCTTGTAATAGACATGCAGAAATTCGTCGTCGTCGCAGAAAAACGTCGTCTCCAGACGCACAATATGGTGAAAGAATTGATGGTTGAGTGACTCCTGTGGTCCAGTGGCTTTGAATCTGCCCAGTATTGGCAGAAGACGCAGGTTTGAGTCCTGCTCGCGACCGATAATTTTTTCCCATAAAGAAGTTGAATTCGTTTTTTTTGGTCAATAATTCAAAATTCCATCCATTCAAAATTCTTTATCTACATCCGTCATTGAGTCGTGTATTCGAAATTAGCAGGGAAGTTCCTGAATAGTCTAATTTCAGCATCTGCGGAAGGAAGTCCGTTCTAAATAAGCAACTCATTTAGGTCGCATTATTTGTTCGTACATTCAGTATTCGTTTATCTACATCCGTCAATGAGTCGTGTACGTCATTCATTAATTGATAGCTTGGCTAATTCTAAGTAAATAATGTGCAGTTCCGTTCACTGTTATACAGATACGACGGTAATTCGACATCTGTTTCTATACTGATATTATAAAGAGGAAACATTTGTTTGTTTGTAACCGATAAAGAGTTCTAAGGGCCTCGTACTATACTTATCTATAACAGGCGAAGCCGTAAAGCAGGAAATTGCAAGTTGGAAATTGCTTCATAGAAAAAGAGTTCCATCATTCAAAGTTCAAACTCTACATTTATTTATATTTTACAAACTATTACATAATTATCTCGATGACGGCAGCCTTGAAACTAAGCCAAGATGCAACACAAATATAGACATACAAAGGTCGAGCTTTTCGCGTTGTCATTGCTAAAAGTTGCTATTTCGCAACAAGCTATTCTGGATTGTAGATAGACTTCACTCGGGACTTCCAGACAGATGAATGGGTGCTGTGTGGTAGGAGTCCGGCATAACAACAATGAGGATCTCGATAGTGCACCTGCTAACTGATGGTCAAGGATGACAGAGACCCATCTGCGCCCGCAAGGACTGTAGAAAGAACTACTACAGTATGGGGATCTTCAAAAGAGGTCTTGAAGGTTTTTGCAGGGTTCGACAACCTTTTCGTGTTGCAAACGTTCATCGGTGACAACTTTACATCAGGTGAAAATTTTTGTGGTATAAAAATAAAAAAAAATGCCAAAATCCATTCCGGGCCTGATTTCCTGCGAGCTGAGCGGGCTCATTAATAGTAAAGTGATCGGATCAGTTTTGCAATGTTATGTTTCCGATCCAAACATTTCATTCGTTCCATCAAAGGCGCGATCACCTTTAAGTATGGACATGGCATGATTCATGTTCGTTATGACCTCGCATTTGCCCGTAATTGTTATCGATTTCCTTATTATTTGTTGCCCTTCGTAAGACAGTTAAAGAATACTCAAGGAATACCGAATGTCATGAAAATTTTAAGATACCACCCGTTCGCTCTGAGTTTGCCGGTCGCTTCCCATACTACGCCTCTAGACCGGCCTCTACGCCAGCGGCAAATTTAGAGCGAACGGGATTTACATTGCATTTTTTTTATCGTGAGGGACTAAAAAACCTCACGTAACGCCCAACAGCCTATGGTTGGGAGCCCCGGGTAAGCCCTCGAAAGGATGTTGCAGGACTCCTAACAGAATATACATTGCATTCAAACCGGTAAAGGTCACAATATACAGTTCCGTAGCTACTAATTTGTACGACTTTTTTCTTCAAAACCTTTTGACTTTAGAAAATGCATTTTATCAGTAGTCTAACACCATTTTGTAATTCATTTCAATATGTAAATGCTTTATTTACATTGCTAAAGTAAGTATTGGAATGTGGATTTAAATAAAAAGTATGCTGTTCCAAATTATAATAGACAACTTATTTGATCAATATCTTATTATAATACTACCTACTTAATTATGTTTGAATATCAAGATATTATATCAATATTTATAATATGACATAAGAATAAATTACCTACTTTTAAGTAACTTCGGGCAATGTATGAGACGGAAATACTTCTAATAGGAAGGAACGCTTTTTCTTAATTAAATTTCAAATCGATGTCGATTTAAACCAGCACAGAATTAACATACAAAGTTGCATAACCATTGCCTTGGACGTAACTTCCATAATTCTGGGTAATGTACTGAGTTCTTCTATAAGTAGTACGTGCATCTTTGTTCCCAATTTAGGCCAACAATTGTCCATTGTTCCTTTTTCGAAATGTAGTGACGTCACATTTTTATTATGACGTTATTGTTGCACGTGTGCCAAGTGTGTTTTGTAGTCCTCTAACTACACCGGTAACAATAGACCATTTTCCTCATTTTGAAAGCGCCATTTCTTCATTATTTGCTGAAATAAAATCATAGAGATGTGTGTACAGCATAACAAAATTTTATTAACTGAAAAAGGTTCTTGTAAAAAAAATAGGGAAAATACGTTTGTATGGAAATGCGCTGCCTACGTTCACTCTTAAGAGTGATAGAAATGGGGTATTTTTCACGCGTTTCTTCGAAATTAGGTTGGTTTCTTCCTCTTCAGACAGAAGTTCCTGATGCATCGCAAGCTTTAGAATCCGGGCCCGTCACCATTCCAATTTGTGTATACAAATGCAAGAAATAAGTATTTCTTGCATTTTATTCAATTTGTAAAGTTCATGGTCGTATGTTTAATGGGTAATAATATTTGCATACTCATTTGAGTGGGATCCTCTCTTAGGTCGTTTATGGCTGTCGATTTGAAAACATACAAACATATGGCCTTTTTGTCAAAGAGGTCGTTTTGAATTCTAGTTAATTTCACTATTATGAGTTTCGTTGTCCATTTGCATTATCTTTCAAGTGACGAACAAGAATTCCGATTTTTATCGTAGAGAAATGATGTCTCAAATAGTTGTTCTGCACTCGGAAAATCGGAAATCGAAAGCAAAAAACAATAAGCACTCGAAGAGTAGATACACGAAAAAAAAAATCCAAAGAAACCTTGGCGTTGAGCAAAACAATATGTTGACTATCTATCTCGCTTTTTGCTGAGAGGGTCAGGTTCTTGATAAGGTCACCTCACCTGTCACCTGTTTGCTCCCACGGGGCAGCTAATTGTCTTGAAAACTCCATGTATCAACATCACATATACGAAATGTTATAATAACATACGAGTACAATCCCAAATCAAGTCATGATTACAGAAATTCACCTTCCTACTAAGAAACCATCAAAACCCAACGACTGGTACGTATACTACATACAAAGAAGATATATAACTCTATGTAGTATACTACATACATAGAGTTGTAGGTATACATAGAAGTTATTGCCAAAATCTGTGTACATTTATAACCTACTGCAAAAAATCTAAATATACAGTTAGCTTCACGCATATTTTGCCAATTTTCCGCCACAGGTGAGGTTTTAAGACAAAGGCGTGGCGTGTTACAAAAATACGTTGCGTGTCAAAAGTGTTGAACACGTCTGGCTGACCTTCAAGATCCATTGTTACGGTTTCCTCAATCGAGCTTTACGGGGCAATTTCTGTCCCGTTTTTTCTAAGTAATATTATAGTATTAGGTACTTAGGCGAAAGTTTCTGAGGATCGAAAGATGACTTGTGAACAAATTCAAGCAAAAAGTAGTGTGTGCTATGATAATTATCTTCATATTATTATCGTACAGTAGGTACCTACTGTTTAATTATCTTTGATCTTATCGCATATTCAGCGTCGAAACGAAACACATGTCGACAAGATTGAATTAATGTACACAAATAAATATACTTATTTAAAATATTGTTACACAAAATATAGCAAAATATAAATTCCTCACAAGTATGTAAGTATGCTATATAACAAGATGTAGGTATTTATTTTAAATTTGACATCTTTAAGATTTTGCATAAATTTAAACATATATGTCAAATTATATAAATTAAAATAAAATCGACCTAATGGAAACTAATGGAGAGATTCAATGCGTAGATTTATTTATATGGTTGATTGATAGCAGTCGATCATCAAGCATCGAGTGCCATTAATTTATATTCTATGGAACCCACGGGGGATTTCCCGGATATCTATGGGGGAAGATGAGGTTTTTGAAAGTTCAAACAGCAACCATTAACAAATAATATCAATTGTTTCAGGATTCCTTACCACGAGGTCATCACACACTCTCCGCCTCATCTCACCATTTACACAGAGGCGCCCAATCGTTCGACGCTTCCTCAAACAGCAGCGGAATCTCTTCAACACACGTAGTTGAAATCCACAGCACCAACGGATCAGATACCTCATCCAGATGGGGCAACTCTCTCGGCAGCCACGGTTCATCATCAGGCCTCGTTTCCATAGCAACTGAAAATAACAATGTCAAATACACGGCTCCACACTGCTTGGACAATTTACAAGTCAAAGATCCTAAAGATCTACCGACTCCTTCTTCTACTCCTACGACCTCAAGAAAGACTAGAAGGAGATCAAATCTTTTTACTCCCTCCAAGAAGGGAGATGATAGGCTCAAGAATGGAGAACTGGGTTCTGGGCGGGCGATTCCTTTGAAGCAGGGATACTTGTACAAAAAGAGTAGTAAAGCTCTGAACAAGGAATGGAAGAAGAAATACGTGACGTTATGTGATGATGGGAGGTTGACGTATCATCCGAGTTTACATGTAAGTTACCTGTTTGTGTTATCTTTATTTTTGGAGTGAAAGAGAGACCAAGACCCATTGAATGCCTTCAATGGTCCAGCAAACAACCATGAAAACACTTCTTCAGAACATATTGAAAAACTTCACTGTTCCACAATATTTATTATTGCAACACCTAACTGGTTTCGCCTTACGGCATTCCCAAAGGCTAGCCGCGTCTTTGGGGGGGGGGGGGTTTAAATATTTTTGATCTACAGCTTCTTTTCTGCTATTTTACTAGACTATTAAATGTCTATAGTGATAACGTCTAGCCTCTTGGTTAGGTTCTGATTTTTACTTTTTCCTCCTTAGTTAAAAGATCTTTTAAATTTCGCCTCTGTGTACTCTAAAATCAACTCTACAAAATTCTACCAAATGTTTCTAAAAACCCCAACATTGTAATATTCCAGGACTACATGGAAGATGTGAACGGCAAAGAGATATCCCTCCAGTACGTGACAGTGAAGGTCCCAGGTCAAAAGCCACGAGGTTCCAAGTCAATCATCACAACGGTACCGGGGTACAACGGGTATAACAGCTTGGACATTCATGATAGCATCGGTGGACTGTCTATTGGTGAGTGAAGATCCTTATTAATATTATAAGGCGAATATTTGTTGTTGAAGCTCTTGTAGGCCAAGACAGTAAACGGTCACTGCAGTTAGTAACTTTCCCTATGGCCGATCTTAAGACGGGTGACCACCACATGACCACTTGAAATTTATTTTATGAACGTTCTCCAGAAGGACCGGTGGTCACCGCAGCCTATGAACGTTTGCAACACCAGAGGCGCCACACTCGCGCTGCCGACCCTGTAAAAACCTTCTAAGACACCTTTTGAAGAACCCCATACTGTAGGCGTTTAGAAAAACCGAGGCATGGCATGTTTACTTCAACATGGTCACTATGCTTACCACCTTATTGCGTGGTATAAAAAGTACAAAGTGAAATGTGGACGTATACTATGCTTATGCCTACCCCTTCGTAGACGAAGGTGTGACTATTTGTATGTATGTATATATACGTATGACTCAAAATTTGTACCAAAATGTATTTAAAATTTATCCCCTAAACATTTTTAGCTGCTTCACCACTGCCGCGTTTGCGCATCAGTCGACTCTACGGCAGATCTAGGACTTTAGACATATATGGTAGGGGACTGCCCATTCCCCAAAAGACCTATTAAACTACCTTTTTTTCTATTTAAATTCTCAGTGTTTTGCCTGTTGGATTTGACCCTCAAATTATAATAGTGCGTGTCTTTTGAATAACGAGATCCATATTATAGGATAAATGTTCCTTAAGGGACCCAAACCCAAAGTTCCGTGAAGGACCCAAACCCGAAGTTCCATGTGAGACCCAGACCCGATGGTCCGTGCCATGTATTGAACCCTACGAGTTTGAATTGCCTTCTTGCCTGACTTTGAATACCTGCTGTATCAGTACAAAACATCTTTGATCATTCGCAAATCAACTATTATAGAATGCTAATGATGTTGTCCAATACTATTCTTACTCATTTGAATGACCATCAATACCTCCCTTCTAAATGGAATACCAATACCATCCCGTCAGATCTTTTGTATTTTTTCCATATTCTTTTCTTTATAATCATCTGGACACCCTTTAACACCGCCTTTCGCATAAATTGTACTACAAATTCCAATTTCAACCCGTTCCAAATTTTGTAATTTCAATACAACAGCTATAAAAATACCTCTCATCTTTAGGTTATAAAGAAAAATCCCGGAGCACAACCGACAAAGCATTACTCTCAGCGTTCGAAACGATGAAAGAGCCCGCGTCAAGTCGACAATCTCTAGCTTCAGAAGTCGAAGTCGGTTCTACCAACGGCCAGGACAAAGATACACCGCACGTGAAGAAACGACATCGACGGATGAAAAGTAGCGGTGTGAAGAAGGATGGCGATGATGGTACGTTATTTTTGGAGATTGAGCGTTATTTTGGGAACGTTTTAGAAATGTGTCGCTTGATTTTCCGATTTGCTTTGAAGTAAAATTCAGTAGTTATGGGTATAGTAATTGTAACTTTGTTTGTTGCTAATGTATTTTTATTAGATATATTATGTACCTTTTAAGTTTTAAATATCTTTCAAGCGGCACTAGACTGATTTCAAAGCAATAGTAAATTTTTCTTAAAATAATAATTCTTGTAATTATTTATATGAATTCTTAGTATAAAGGGTTTTAGTATAAAAACATAAAGGTTAAAAAGATTATAATTGAATGGTGAAGTAACAATTTCTTTATTACAGACGGCGAATACGCGACGTCATGCGAGTTCACAATAGTGAGCCTGGACGGCAAGCGGTGGCGCTGGGAAGTGTGCAGCGCTGCGGGCGGCGCCACCGCAGCGGCCGCAGCGGCTGAGAGGGACGCCTGGGTCGCCGCCGTCGAGGCGCAGATACTGGCCTCGCTGCAGGGACGGGTAGGTTACTGCTATATAGTTATAGTTCACAATAGTGAGCCTGGACGGCAAGCGGTGGCGCTGGGAAGTGTGCAGCGCTGCGGGCGGCGCCACCGCAGCGGCCGCAGCGGCTGAGAGGGACGCCTGGGTCGCCGCCGTCGAGGCGCAGATACTGGCCTCGCTGCAGGGACGGGTAGGTTACTGCTATATAGTTATAGTTCACAATAGTGAGCCTGGACGGCAAGCGGTGGCGCTGGGAAGTGTGCAGCGCTGCGGGCGGCGCCACCGCAGCGGCCGCAGCGGCTGAGAGGGACGCCTGGGTCGCCGCCGTCGAGGCGCAGATACTGGCCTCGCTGCAGGGACGGGTAGGTTACTGCTATATAGTTATAGTTCACAATAGTGAGCCTGGACGGCAAGCGGTGGCGCTGGGAAGTGTGCAGCGCTGCGGGCGGCGCCACCGCAGCGGCCGCAGCGGCTGAGAGGGACGCCTGGGTCGCCGCCGTCGAGGCGCAGATACTGGCCTCGCTGCAGGGACGGGTAGGTTACTGCTATATAGTTATAGTTCACAATAGTGAGCCTGGACGGCAAGCGGTGGCGCTGGGAAGTGTGCAGCGCTGCGGGCGGCGCCACCGCAGCGGCCGCAGCGGCTGAGAGGGACGCCTGGGTCGCCGCCGTCGAGGCGCAGATACTGGCCTCGCTGCAGGGACGGGTAGGTTACTGCTATATAGTTATAGTTCACAATAGTGAGCCTGGACGGCAAGCGGTGGCGCTGGGAAGTGTGCAGCGCTGCGGGCGGCGCCACCGCAGCGGCCGCAGCGGCTGAGAGGGACGCCTGGGTCGCCGCCGTCGAGGCGCAGATACTGGCCTCGCTGCAGGGACGGGTAGGTTACTGCTATATAGTTATAGTTCACAATAGTGAGCCTGGACGGCAAGCGGTGGCGCTGGGAAGTGTGCAGCGCTGCGGGCGGCGCCACCGCAGCGGCCGCAGCGGCTGAGAGGGACGCCTGGGTCGCCGCCGTCGAGGCGCAGATACTGGCCTCGCTGCAGGGACGGGTAGGTTAATAGTTCCCGTGGGAATATGGGAATGAAATATAGCCTATGCCACCCTGGGATAGTGTAGCTTTCCAATAGTGAAAGAATTATTCGGATTGGTGTTGTAGTTTCAGAGCTTATTCAATGTAAATAAACAATAAAATCTTTACTCTTTATAATTCACATTAGTATACAGGGTGATCAATCCAAATGGGTCAGAGGGAGAAGTCAGAAACTATGAGAGATAGCGACTATTAACAAAATTAAGGCTGGGCTGGCGTGAATTAAAAAAAAATCGACTAAGGCTATTTTATTCTGAGAAGTTAAACTTAAATATTGCCAAATAAACAAAAATATGAACTAATTTTGACAGTTTTCTTTTTGTGACGTGGTTAAGTTGAAAAACGGACGAAAAAATTAACGATTCATGCAGCTGAGCCAGATAAAGCGTTGCCCCTCTAATGCGAAGTCGAGTCTCATCCCAAAAACCGAGATGTGTATTCAGTATCAATATAAATAAATTAACATACAAAAGCGTACTATTCGAAATAGCCAGAAATTATAATAATATTCTACTGTTATATTCCAGACGTCCAGACAGCCGGTGCCTACGGGAGCGAACTCTACAGGCGATGTTCGTGCCACCTACTACATACGGAGAGTGAACGGGAACGATAAGTGCTGCGATTGTGGCGCCGCTGGTAATGTTCATTCTTTTTGAAGTTAAAATTTAAGTTACATATTCGACACGATGACACGCTGTACGGTTCGTTGATATCTATAAATATTGTTGGACATTCTCACACAACATCATCTAGCCCAAACTAAGCTATAAGCTTGTGCTATGGGATCTAGACAACTGATAGACATACTTACATATTTCTAAATACATACGTATTATACATAGAAAACCACAAACTCCGAAAAAAAAAACATTTGTGGTTCACACAAATATTTGGACCGACCCGGGAATCGAACCCAAGACCTCTAGCGCCGCAGGCGGTATCGCTACCGACTACGCCACAGAGGCAGATATGTTTCTAAATGGCACGCAGCATTAGGGTGCGTTAGGCATTTCAAAAAAAAAAAAAATCGTGATCGTCAGGCTTACTGACACATCAAAACTATCCGGCTCACACTCTTTGTGAAAATGGATTGATTGCGATTTCGAAACATACGTAATTGTTCAACTTCTTACTTCTGTTGGCTCTCCCGGAGTGCCAATTTTCTTTATAATTTTGCTTGCCGAAACGTCAGCGTCCGCCTGATTGAAAATCTGGCTCCATCAAGCAAATTGGGGGTACATTCTCACAGTCTACAAAATTATTGACATTATTCCTTAAATTGGCAGCCCAATGATGTTTCTTCTTCACGCCCCACTTTTTCTCTCCATTGTATCAGAGTAGTACTTTTGCTCAAGTGGATTGAAGCTTGTCTTAACTTTAGTGGTATAAAAAATACTACAGTTCTTATGTGACCGAAATATAGCTTAGCGCCAAGATCGTATTCAAAACTGAGAATTCCTTTCCAGATCCTGACTGGGCGAGTCTAAACCTGGGCGTGTTGATCTGCATCGAATGTTCCGGCATTCACAGGAACCTCGGCTCTCATATATCGAGAGTGCGATCGCTCGATCTTGACGAATGGCCGTAAGTATTACTTATATTTATATGTATTGAAGCCAATTTTAAATGTAAATGAACCTACATATTGATTGACTGCCTTGTTGACTGCCTCGTCTAGAGGTCGAAATGTGCGACTGCATATCACGAGGTCGTGGGTTCGATTCCTACCGGAGACAAAAATTTGTGTGATCCATAAATGTTTGTCTTGAGAGTCTGGGTGTTTCTGTGTATGATAAGTAGTATGTATTTAAAAGTATAAAAGTGGTCTGATGTGATCTGAAGTGGTGCAAAAATGTCGATGAATATTTATTTATTTGCGTATAATTGCAGGTTAAGTCACGTGAGCGTGATGGTGTCGCTCGGCAACGACCTGGCGAATTCTATATGGGAGGCGGATCTGCGCGGACACGTCAAACCTATCGCTACTCACAGCCGGGAGGATAAGGAGAGGTAAGTCACGTTTTGGTCATCAAATTTAAAAATAATGGTGTATGGGACTTTGATAATGTTTATGAGTTTTGTTACTAATGACATTGTTAGTAGTAATGGTTTTTGTGTTTTTTGCCACATTTCAGTGATAAGCTAGGCTGTATAAGCGGCCATGTACTTACTAAGATGTAGGCATTAAACATAGCATTCTTAAATCTCTGCCCTAACTAAAAGGACGGAGTTTGAATTATGATGGTCTATAATCATTTGTTTAGGTCTCTTTTTGTATTTATTAAGATACTAGCTGATGCGCGCGGCTTCGTCCGCGTGAAATTTGGTTCCCGGTCCCGCTTCCCGTGGGAACATTTTCCCGGGATAAAAAGTAGCCTATGTGTTATTCCAGACTGTACTCTATCCCTGTTCCAAATTTCAGCCAGATCCATTTAGCCGTTAGACCGTGATTGAGTAACAAACATCCAAACATCTTCACAAACTTTCACATTTATAATATTAGTAGGATAGTAGGAAGTAGGATTTTTGTACAACGCCATGCATCTTAACTTGACTAATATAATCTGGCGTTATGAGATCTAGACAATTGATAAAAACATACTTACTTCACAGTTCTCTCAAATCAAATTATATACATTGAAAACGCGCATACTACAAAACATTTGTAAGTTATATAAATTTTAGGAGACCCCAGCACAGCAATTGCATGCACTACCGCTTCTGCGTCACCAGACCTATCAAAATATTCAATATTAACCGAGCAATTCAATAAGAAATTCTCAATACTTCAATAACATACTTGATGTTTTCAGGTGGATCCGACTGAAGTACGAGCGACGAGCGTTCGTAGGTACCGCGGCTATACCCTCCGGTACTGAGGCACTTCGTACTTTAGGGGCCCGCGGCGCCGTGGGCGGCTTAGCCCGCGCCTTAGCCGCTCCTGCCCCTCTCTGCCCAGCCCCTCATGATAGAGCGTTAGCGTTAAGGGCTGCGGCCGCGGCCGGACACTTAGCCGCCGCTCAGCTACTTATATGGGTGAGTACCACTGTTGTAAAGTTGAATCTGAGAATCGCATCACCTACGTGCTGCAAACATACTCTGCTTATACCTTACTTATGACATCAGAGGGGCAAGTGCGAGTTTTTGCGTGAGCTTGTCGACATTCACGGCTCACCAATTCGTTTGGAATCGAGACCCCGCCACCTAGCTGTAAACGCGGGATCTTGTCTCGATCCCATACAAATCGGTGATAACGCGCTCGTTCGTGAATGTCGACAGGCGCTCACCGATACTCGCACTTGCCCCTCAGCGGTACTTTGACTTTGTGTGGGCGTGACGGAAGCTCCCTCTGTTACCGAAGCTAATATAGATAATAGAAAGATCTGTTTTATTTTATTAAAGCTAAACACAAGCTATCAAAAAATCCATCACAAACGCCTCAAACAAAAATCTAAATCCCCTTCCTTACTTCTAGAGATCGCAAAAATCTGTGCAGAGCCCCTTACGAGAAAGTCACACGCTGGGAGCAGAAGCTATGTTCTAAGTAGTGAGAAACGCGCGTAGCCCTATCGACTCGTAGTGAACGATCTCTGCACAAAAGCATCTTTTACTTTTGCTGGTTCTTATATTGATGACCACTTTGTAACATTTCCATTTGCGAACATTTTCATACTTCAAAAGACATTTAATCGTTAGGTAACTGTAGTGGTTACAGCCAAATTTAAAGCCTTGGAAATGTAAACAGCAGATAACCTCGATTTGTGCTTTTCAATTGACTTCGAAAACTCCTAACCAGTCGTACGGCCGAACTGTCAAACGTCACTGGCCGCCGACGCCCAACACCTTCGCGAGCGTTGGCGGGAACAGCGGTTGCGCGCCGAGCTTCACAAAATTAATTCTTATTTCTTTTATAGGAGTCGCACTACAGAAATACTTACTGTTTCATCATGCTGGATAACTGACGAAAATAACTAAACTAAATCCGAGGATATCCGATGTGTAATGGATTAATGAAATGTCGCTGAAAATTACGATGGTTAAAATGAAGTAGTATTCTTATGTTTTACCATGTAATTCAAAATAAAACCAGTTTTAAGTCTTATATTTTTTTATTTACCAAATATACACACAAACACGTTACCCAAAAATAAAAAAAAAGAATTTGTAGATACAAAATCTCCGAAAATAAATTTATCAATATTAGCGTATTTTCATTGCCAAAAATTGTCATCTTCACATGCTATTATAATTAATTTTACCTCGATTTGGGACGGAAATATTTATAACAGCTGTTAAACAACACCTTTTAAATGCAAAACAAGAATAATTGAATCAAAATAAACAAAAATATTAATAAAATAAAAGTATTAAAGTTATACATTTTTTGCGTATTTACATTGGCCAATAAAAAAAACTATTAATAAATATACACTGAAATAAATAAGTATATATTATAAAATAATATATCATTCAATGTAAAAAATAAAACCATAAATAAAAGCAGAATAAACTAAAATATTTAATACTTACCCCGTAACTAATTGGAACGCTAATGGCGGCTCAACAGAAAATTTATTTATCACAATCAACTCGAAGTTTCTGATGTTTTTTCTTTTAATGTTACTCTGCACGCTATGTTAATCATTATTATAAACTCATCCTGCATTATTTCCGGCCTGGATGAAAGAGGATAACACCGGATATAAACGGATATAAACTGGCATTAAGATGACCGTGGGCGTCGGAGCCGATGACAGTTCTGTCACTATAGTGCACGTGGGCGCCATACTGGCTAAATACAATTAAATGTAGGTACCTTGTTTTAAATTTCTGACTAATCGAACATTTTGTCCACAGCACAACGGAAACCCAAACTACCCAGATGCCGACGGCCACACGTGCGTATTCTACGCGAGAGCAGCAGCGAACCACCTATCAGGGATCCCCACGCAATACCCTAAAAACCTTCAACTAACCTGTCCCCTACACCCCAATCCCCCCATCCCCCTCAGTTCCAGCAATAGTTCCGCCACAAACTCCACGAGTTCCACTTCCAGTACGAAAAGTTCTCTCAAAAATCCGGAACCCGAATGCAATTGTATAATTTTTGAGCTTCTAAACGCTCAAAGTGCCAGTAAAGCGTTGGTTGAGTTGCTTATAGGATTACAAAATAACCAATATATGAATGGATTTGATTCTCACAATGGGAGCATGGCGAATTTCCCTCACAATACGTTGGGTAGGCCATCTTTAGGCCCAAATTTGTCGCTAACCAATGGAAAATGTGGCAGTGTAGTGTAAATTTTTCTTTTTCTATAATTCTAAATGTCGGTTTTGAAGTTAATTGTTGACTGTGACTGAGTATGTTACCATTCGGGCATAACTTATTATACTTAAATGTTCGTGTGAACGCTGTTTTAGGGGTATCTTTGATTTTTGTATATTTTGAAAAGGTTTCGGTGGATATAAAATAGAATTTTGTATAAATTGTTGTACTATATTTTTCAAATTTATTTTTAGTGAATTTTATTTGTATATTGTGAAATATTTAGTAATATTTATAAGTATAAAAAATAATAATCACACTTATAAAATCTTATCTTTATCCAAACCATCGTAAATTTTTATTTATGAATAAATATATGTGATTTTTTATGAATACCCTACAAAACAGTGTATCACTTTAGTGTATAATATACATGTATAATATACTAATAAGTGAAATGTATACAATTATACATGTTACTTACATTCGACTGGTGGTACAGTTGACTTAAAAACGTAATCTCTCGAACCTAAATGTCATAAATTAGTTGAATATGTGTCTGTCAATTTGAAAAAGTTAATTATATTAGACAATTGTAGCGTATTATATATTAATATTCATTATTTTACCTGCAAAAGTACAGCTTAGCAAAATAATTATGGGAGTCATTGTGCGTTTAAAATGGCAACATTATAGAAATTATCCTTCTTTTTCGATAAAATGTACCACATTTACTGTCATACATAAAAAAAAATAAGTGACATTAACAATGTCGCCATCTTGAAAAAATATTGGTCTCAAACTTTTTTGCTAAGCTGTAATTGTTTATAATATATGAGACTTAATTTGTTTTTACACATTACATATCTGGTGTTAACAGTTCAAATAATTTGTGTAGACGTAGAGTAGGTACCAATTGCATTTTAGAAAACATAAATTTATTAGAAAACAAATTCTGAGAACATAAAATTTAAAAAAATACGCCCAAATGTTATACATAGTTTTTAATACCGGTATTAGTTCTAACTTCTAATACCAGGATATCATATTACTGAATTAAACGGTTGTACGATCACGAACTTTAGTATAGGACCCATTTATAGAAACTTGAACAACAATGTCGAAAAACTTCAGTTCAATTATTGAACGAGAGGTTGAATGGAATCGAATGCATCCTTAAATGAACCCCTTTAAAATTCTATCAGTATGGTCTTAGGAGCCGAATGTATGGAAAAAACAACATCGTTGCGAGGCTCGACTGCTCCTTAGAGATATTGTCGTAGGTTCAATTCCAACGGGAGACAAAAAATTGTGTGATTTACCAAAATCATAACACAAGCAGGTTAATCCTAGCTTACTTTGGGATCAGATAGCGTAATAAATTTTCGTAAATGATTATTACTAGATGGTGCTCATGCGGTACCCGTTCCCGTTTCCCGTGGGAACATAATTATTCCCGGGATGAAAATGGCCTATGTGTTATTCCAGACTATAAGCTGTCTGTGTTCCAATTTCAGCCTAATCCGTTCAGCCGTTATAAGCATAATAAACATCTAAATATCCAAACATCTTCACAAACGTTCATATTTATAAGTAGAATTATTTTTATATTCTGTATCAGACTTGAACCAATTAAAACCACACAATCCCTACCTATCCATTTAGATCCAGACTCCTTATTACTCCTAGAAAAATTGTTCCTAGAGTTGACTACAACCGTTTAGTTCAGTAATCGTAAGAACCACTCCAAAGCTATAATTCTACTACAATGTGTGCTACCGATTATATAAGTTGTTTATAAACTAGTCTACGTGACGTTTAGAAATATTACATACAAGAAAGTACCGGTTTTTGTATGAAAATATTTCGAGTTTTTCTGCTTAAGAAATTGTGTGTAGAACTTTGAAAAGTATTTTTAAACTTGGGATTTTAAGAGATTTTGGTATTGTGACACGTTTATCGTATTTGCACTTAAAGTTTGTGGTTCTACAGACAATTTTATAGTTGAATTCTATATCAAAGTACGCTAAAAGAGATACCGAATTCAGACATAAACGATCAATGTGACTTGACAAGTTTCACGTTTACACAAACACGTGCAAACAAATCACGCTATACTGGGTGTAACAAAGCTACCTCTCCAAATTTCATGAGATGACTTGGCATCTTAATCAATATTTAATAAAAAAGGGGGGTTAATTTTTTTATTAAAAAAAAAGGTCGCACAAGAATCCATTTTTTACCGCGGCAATTCGAGGTAACATGGTCGAAGTGGCAAAAGAAACACGGAACACCCGTCTGGCTGTCGTTGTCGCTTTCTACTGCCGCTCAGTAGCGATAGAAAGGGTGATAATGAAAATTTATAGGATCTTTAAAACGGATTTACGGTTAAAGTATTCATGTGATTTTTTTTTCTTCATTTTTGTAATGTTTCATGACTGATGCCACGTCACATGACGAAATTTGAACAGGTAGTTTTGTTACACCCAATATACTTTCAACGTATCTGAGATTGACGTGACGTCAAACTTGTCAAGTTATTGATCGTCTTTGAGACGCATCAATCATCTATCAGTGACTGCGTTTTACCAAATACTTCACTTCAATATTACGTGATGATCAGTTTTATTGTTGAAAACTGACTTGATTAAATTCATTCAGTTTGCTTTTAAAGTTAACAAAATGTGTGACAGATTGGAATTTTGTTCTGTATATAAAATCGTTGTAAGAACTCAAATGATTACGGCTCTGAAGAACTTAGTGAGCTTAGCAGCGTTATAACTTGTAATTATAAACAAAATCGTCAGCTTTCAAACAAAAAAATCGCATCAACATCGATCCATTCATTAGGCAGCTATGATACTATAAGTTAAACGTATAACGTATATTATACTTTGGACGATTTTTCACAAAAACCGGTACTCTCTCATCCAGTTCCCATTGAGAGTCACAGTTTTAGAATAGATGTTAATAGTAATTCGTTTAGATGCAAGATCTCAGCTCAATGCTATTTGTAGGGTAGGTATAGGATAATTTAGTGGTAATCTCTAAAAAATGCTTTACTGTAGCACCCTTGGCTGTGAGCTCCGTGGTTTTATAACTTAAAAATTCAATTTTTTATAAGGCTTTGGTAGTATTTCAAAAATCTTCAGTTGATACACTCTCTATATAAAAAGTTCAATCGTAGAGAAATAGAAACCGCTTTTTAGAATATCAGAATATTAAACGATTATACATTCATGAAATTTGAAATCGATTTATCACGATAATCGAATACTCAGACTCCTTATTTCTTTACTTAACATCTCTATTTATGACATAAATTGAGATGAGATGTGTGTACTCAAATATTTGATGTCGAAATAAAGCGAGAAAAAAAAATACGCCATAATATTATTTCTTTCATTACAAAATATCTGTTCTACGATTCAACTATGAATACCTTTAAAACCACGGGCATGAACATTCCATTGTAATATACACCACAGCAAGGGGTTATATCGTCGACTATATAACCAAATATACGCCTATATATGAAACAATTTCCGTATTTTACGAACAACTATGTTCAGAGGTATAAAGACGTATAAAGAGTTACGATTTTGCTTTCTGATTGCTCCGTTAAGATAGCATCATTTCAAAGAGCATTTTGATTGAACCATTGGTTGATTGGACATGAATTGTTAGCCAATAGCGCAGACCTTACCTCACCAGAAATAGGTCGTTTGCGTTGCGCAGTATGTTTTGGCTATATAGTCGTCGCGTTAAATAGTCGATGTGATATACATAAGGTCTCCCTGTAAACCAAAATGTACTGATCCTTCTGTGCCTACCTAGGTAGTACGCTTCGGGACTATAGCCCGGGAGCTAGCGCAAATAAATACTATTTTAAATCAACCGCGAGCTCCTGGACTGTATTCTAGTTTCCAATTTGTAAAGTACTTCATTTTTAATATCTCGTTTTTAGGGTAAATCCTGTAGGTGTTTGTGCTTTCTGTTAATAACGTTGTAAGTAGAGGAATGAAAAATTTAGTTTCTACGGCTAATGGACTTACCTACTTCGTGAAATAATATATCTGAGCAAAGTTGTAGATCTCTTTGAAATTGTTTCGCAACTTTTTCGGTGATACCACAAGCGAGAACCTTTTTTCATGTGCTAGAGGTCACATTGTTGTACTGAATAAGGTTCTAAAAATCCACAATACCTTTAAACATAATCATAAAACACGATGAGTGTATTTATAAAATAGCTAGAGTTTTGATCTGTACGGTAACAATAAAAGACATTTTGGAAACGTCTGGAAGCAAATTTATAATTTATTCGCAGTTTATTTATTGAAATCAGCAATTTTCTAAGAACTGTATGAAACTTATTGGATATTTTCACCTCACCAGAAATAGGTCGTTTGCGTTGCGCAGTATGTTTTGGCTATATAGTCGTCGCGTTAAATAGTCGATGTGATATACATAAGGTCTCCCTGTAAACCAAAATGTACTGATCCTTCTGTGCCTACCTAGGTAGTACGCTTCGGGACTATAGCCCGGGAGCTAGCGCAAATAAATACTATTTTAAATCAACCGCGAGCTCCTGGACTGTATTCTAGTTTCCAATTTGTAAAGTACTTCATTTTTAATATCTCGTTTTTAGGGTAAATCCTGTAGGTGTTTGTGCTTTCTGTTAATAACGTTGTAAGTAGAGGAATGAAAAATTTAGTTTCTACGGCTAATGGACTTACCTACTTCGTGAAATAATATATCTGAGCAAAGTTGTAGATCTCTTTGAAATTGTTTCGCAACTTTTTCGGTGATACCACAAGCGAGAACCTTTTTTCATGTGCTAGAGGTCACATTGTTGTACTGAATAAGGTTCTAAAAATCCACAATACCTTTAAACATAATCATAAAACACGATGAGTGTATTTATAAAATAGCTAGAGTTTTGATCTGTACGGTAACAATAAAAGACATTTTGGAAACGTCTGGAAGCAAATTTATAATTTATTCGCAGTTTATTTATTGAAATCAGCAATTTTCTAAGAACTGTATGAAACTTATTGGATATTTTCACTCAAAATTATATTACTTGTACCTAGACAAAGCAACATTTCTAGACTTTTGGTCGTGATTGTATCAGAGACGTTCTATTACCTTTCAGCTTATATATTATACACCTCAGAACCGATGCTATTAAATGTGTTTCAGATCGTATACTGAAATAATTTTCAATGTGAGTCCTCTGCCAATGTTATGGAAATTTTAAAATTTATTTCTCTTTTATTGGTGGTAATATACTAACGAAATAGTATTCAATCCATGGCTTGTAACGTTCCGAAGTTTCTTTGTAACATGTGAAGTTCTTATTACTTCGTATAAATGTTTACACCGAAATTAAATCGATATACCCAGACATACTACCTATTTTTGCCAAAACGTAGTAAAAATAGTGACTCTTTATCACACCATTTCATTGTCATGTTTGAGAAGAAAATAATAACTGTGTGCTCTGGGCTTTTTTTTTCTTATTTTGTGAACAACCGTAATTCATTTCAGCGGAGCTAATGGTTTCTTTTGTGGGTTAATCTGACCTGAAACGACCCCCCACCAGATTGATGACGACCTCACGCGGGGACTGTATGCGGTAGGCGCAAGGCCGTGTGGTAGGAGAGGTCTACGTCCAACACTGTACGTAGACCTCTCCCAATTCATGCAACCAAATTCACCAAAAAAAGTTGCAACGGTGGATGAGTGACGTAATTCTTCAACCAAGCAAGGTGAACCCGAGCTATTTTTGATTTTAGATTGTTTTTCGTCTAGCTCAAGTATTTTCATAGCGTAATGCAAGACTTGTAGTATCTAGAAGTTTGACAGCTATTTACTAGAGGGCGCTGGCCGCCAAAGTATTGTATGTACACAATTTGTCAAACCTTGGATAAATTTTCTTGTGCGAATGTCCAAAGCGACATAACAGCCTTGCCATATCTTATTATAAAGAGAGCAAACACAGCATACAGTGTAGGTAAACTAGTGCGCTCGTAATCGCAGTAGTAAGTCAGAAAAAAACAGGTTCTAGAAAACTTGCTATCCCATCTACCCTACCGTACCCATTTTTTTCAGACCAGTACCCTACTACTGGTCTGAAAAAAATACCCTAAATCTGTAGCTTGTGTTGCCTCTATCTACTATGCGTGAACTCGGCACCCGCAACACAAATTTGAGATAGTACATCTACTTCATTCGCTGAGGCTACGCACATATAGACACCGCTCACTGAGTTTACAGCCACGAGGTCAGGCAAAGTTGAGGCGAGTTTTCGATATTGATTTGTGCGCGAGTATGCCTAGCAGAGGGTAGGTGTGGAAAAAAGTACATACATGAGATTTCCATCTGTACTATCTCTAATTTGTGACCGCAATGAGAAGTCATGGAAGGCGAAACTGTGCTAAAATGTCGTATGTAGAGTTACGTTTTTATTTCATTCATACGATCCTACGGCCATGGACTGGGTATTTTTTAATTGCTAAGAGGTATTTGTACTATTGAATGTGTTTCAATATTAAATTATCTATTCGTTTTACTTAAACTTATATTTCTTGTAATTGTCTTGTAAATGTTACTTCATAATAAATTTAAAAAATAATTTCTATGAATGGAAAATAGATTCTGTTTGTAAATGTAACGATTATTATAAACTCGTTTACCGACGCAGTATTCGACACGACTGTAAAATATAAATTTCTGAGCACTTTGTATAGTGTAATTACTTATTATTATTTTATTTAGTCCTCTGTTGAAATTTTATTGATAATTTTAAATTATGTTATATTGCGTTGTGTACGTGCATTCGCGATTTTATTAAGATTTTTTAATTTTTTTTTTGTAAATTTCTTTTTAGAAGCCAAAGAGCTTATCTGTAAATATGTCGTCTATACAGCTATATGTTTTAGCTGTGAATATTTTTTTCGTTATTGTAATTTTAAGAGATCCTAACGTTTTTTCTTGTGAGAATAAAATGATAAGGACGTAAAGTTATTGTTTTTATTCCTATTTTATAAAACTGTCATCCTAGTTCCTCATCAAATTTTGGTCGTAGCAGAAGGTGCTTACTTATAGCACAGGGCACCGATTCTCGCTTCACACGACATGAATGCGTGGACGGAAATGTGACCGTCAGAATGGACGGTCACTTCCCATAGATCACATCGAAACCCATAGATTAATCGGCCTGTGTCGTCGCCTGTGTCATATTTAGGAACGGTGAACATGAGACGGACGACGTTTCACCCGTAAATTTGCGTCCACGCATTCACGTCGAGTGGTCGAGAATCGGCGCCCGGGGCGTGCGTCTGTGCGTCTGTGCGTCTGTGCGTCTGTGCGTCTGTGCGTCTGTGCGTCTGTGCGTCTGTGCGTCTGTGCGTCTGTGCGTCTGTGCGTGTGTGCGTGTGTGCGTCTGTGCGTGTGTGCGTGTGTGCGTGCGTGCGTGCGTGCGTGCGTGCGTGCGTGCGTGCGTGCGTGCGTGCGTGCGTGCGTGCGTGCGTGCGTGCGTGTGTGTGTGTGTGTGACAAGCATATGGCTACACTCTGCGGAACCTGTAAAAACCTTCTAAGACTACCTTTACGAACCTCATACTGTACCTACGCGTATGGAAAACCGAGGCAGGAATAAATAAAATAAATAAATAAATATTCACGGACATTTCACACAACGCTATCTGATCCCAAAGTAAGCTACGAATAACCTGCTTGTGTTATGGGTATCAGACCACGGATATTAATACTTATGTACTTTTTTTAAATGCATACACATTATACATAGAAACACCCAGACTCTTGAGACAAACATTTATGGGTCACACAAATATTTGTCTCCGGTAGGAATCGAACCCACGACCTCCAGCGCCGCAGGCGGTATCACTACCGACCGCGCCACAGAGGCAGACAATATAATACCATTCTACAATCTAAGCGTGCACGGAAGAAAGCACTTGTCGTGCATAGATATAAAGTCTAGATGGAAGGTCAAGGCGCAGAAACGGCGCAAAAAAATTCATGCAACTGTTACATGAATTGGTCTCATTATTTACGCACACAGAAAAGCCGACGCACAGATTAAAGACACTGGCCGCTCGACGGCGCACGCACACATTTGCGAAATCGTAAGCCGTTTTGTTCATGTCGATTGTAGAGCGACCGTCCATCTTGACCTTATATATAATCAAAGTTGTCACACACACACACAAGCAACAACAAACACCACGATCGGGGCGATCAGACGAGTCGTCAGAGGTCAAGGACGAGTGTCTGGAGAGGGGCCAGGTTCTCGTGGCAAGTCTGGTGCATTCTCTCGCTGGAGACCATGGTGCGCGACATAATCATCAGAGCGAGTTAGTGAGATGCCGCCATTGTTCTTTCATTTCTCTCTAATTGTATAAACAAATTATCTGATCTTGTACACATTTAGGTCGCAAGAGTTAGAACCGCGGGCCTCCTATCCGACAGTTGCCACAAGACCCGCAAGGGGGGCCCGCGCAAGCTGATTGTATGGCCAGTCCGACGCTGGGCACCTCTGCCCGTCACGCGTTGGTAGCGATCGAAAAGGAGAGCGTAGGATTAACTTGAAGAGTTCTTCATGTTTTAGCTCGAATAGAACCGTGTGTTGGGACGTGACCGGAGAGGCTTACGTCCAGTAGTGGGCTGCCAGGGCAAACCCAAACAGACAGACAGCGTGACGTGAGGGATTCACGTAATGAAGCGGTATAACACCCGAAAACCCCTCAAAGACGCGGGTTAGCACCAGAACCCACCTTAGCTGAGGCCGTAGTGGTAGCCGTAGGTCTGTTAGGAGTCCTGGGGTATCCTTCTGAGGGCTTACCCGGGACTCCCAACCGTAGGCTGTTAGGTAGCTTAGGATACGTGTGGTTGTTAGTCAGTAGGAGTCCGGCATAGCACAGCTGTAGGTTGTTCCTCACGTTACAAAAAAGGTACCCCAAAAAAATCAAATTTCAGAATTCCGAAGATTATAATTCCTAAGACACAAAGCTCCGACTATTCAAAAGCACGATATTCATTTATCCGAAAGTCAGAAGTACCTACGAATTACCTTAATACCTACTTTCCAAGTATACTACCACAGTATATAGAGTAACTACTAATCTATATATAAAAATGTTCTGTGCGTATGTGTGCGCTTTAAAACCTCAAAATCTACTGAATCGATTGAGCTCAAAATTTGACACGATATACAACTACAACAGGTTTCTGAGATGGTTTAAGGCATACTAGTGCGCTTGTTAACTGTTTAATTAAGTGCTTTAATGTTCTGCACTTTAATGGAGGTCTGGAGTCGACCTGATGATAGAGACGAAAAACAGTCGAGGGCATTCCTCAACGATTTACAGCAGTTACCTTGTGTTTGGGCTTGATTGATTTGTATTGATAAGAACTTTACACCAAGATTGATAGATCCGACTTTTTTTTTCGTTTTTGTTTAACGTGAGGGAAAATCCTCATGGATGTTATGCCGGACTCCTACCGACTAAAAAACCTCACGTCACGCCCAACAGCCTGTGGTTGGGAGCCCCGGGGAAGCCCTCGGAAGGATGTCCCACCAGTGATAGATCCGACTTCAAAAAAAAAGGAAGTAGGTACTCAATGTTTTATGTATGTTCACCGATATTTCCGTCAATTATAGACGAATTTCAAATCTGTTTTTTGTTGGATAGAGTTCACTTCTGAAGTGGTCCCAATTTTACCAGGTCAGGATCTGATGATGGGATTCAGGAGAAATCGAGGGCAACCACAGTAAATTGTGTGCCCGTATGGTGCTTTTGTTACGTAGTCACGTCTTACTGGGTATTCACTTTAGTGTGTCAACATAATTGTGATATTGCTGTGCTGATGATGAAGCTACAGAACTCCTTTACGGTTAGGAGTTGGAAGACAGTCTGCAATTGGTCTATGGAAAGTATTTAGTAGTATGTAACCCTAACGCGATGCTTGTGAGGTATGCTTGAAACAACATCTGATGGTCTTGTGCTGATGATGAAGCTATAGAACTCCTTAACGACTAGGAGTCGGGACACAGTACTGCAAGGTCGAAGGAAACTACTGATAACAGACTTAACTGGAAGGCCCATATACCTAGAGGAGATGTGTTAAAACTACTGTTAATGCATTGAGACTTCAAAAACGGAGGGGGGTTTCAATTCTCTTATGTATATTTTTTTATTTTATGTATGTTCACCGATATTTCCGTCAATTATGAACGGATTTAAATTTTTGTTTCTTTCTTGAATAGGGTTTACTTCTGAGATGGTCCCATTTTAAGCAGATCAGGATCTGATGATGGGATCCAGGAGGAATCGAGGGCAACCACCGAAAATTGTAGGGACGACTAGTACGTTTTTTAACTTTTTAATTCAGTGCTTTAATGTACTACAATTTAATGAATGTCTGGAGTCGATCTGATGATGGAACCGAAAGACAGTCGAGGGAATTCCTTCACGATTTACAGCAGCTACCTTGTGTTTTGGCTTGATTGATTTGTATTGATGAGAACTTTCACCTAAATAGATATATTTTTCGTGTCACCCGTCACTTAAAATAATGAAAAAAAAAATTAATAAAAAATTAATCCGACTTCAAACAAATCCTGAAAAATAAAATTTACTTAGCACAAAGTATATATATACGCAGATATATATATATATATATATATATATCTGCGTATATATATATGTAATTTGATTTACCAAATTTAATTCAATATTATATTGAAGTTGGTGCCATGAATAATACCTACATAAACCTATGGGTTTACTTGGCGCCGACTTCAATATGATATTGAATAAAATTTGATAAATCAAAATACATATTATTACTTTGTGCTAAGTAAATTTTATTTTTCAGGAGTTGTTTGAAGTCGGTTTTTTTATTTATTAAAAAAAAATTTTTGAAATTATTTTTACTATGAGCACGCACAAAGTTTCAAAACTGAACATTGGTCGCAGAATAGAGTTATTGTGTGAATTCGATTTTATGATTTAAAAATGTGTAAGGTAAATGTGTAAGGCAGAATGCTCGATTTTGGTTTCGGTTCAGTTTTCATAATGGCATGTATTTAAATCGATAAATAAATAAATAAATATCTGTATATTCCCTTTTTTGAACTAAATATTTCAAAGTTGAACCAAAAATACTGACTTGCACACTAATTATGCACACTAAATAAATCAAATTCATTATACTGTTTAATGGTATTTGCAGAACTGTTTTACTGAACAAATAGCTAATATCAAAATAGTATAACGTACAATTCCTTACTTTAACAAAAAAATTTAAATTTTTTAAAAGAAAACCATCGCCTAATATACTTTTAGGAACATCGTTTATTCTAAGTAAACCCCAATTTAATCAGTCACCTCTACAAAATTAAATTTTATTGATCAAAAAAATGAAAGTCTAACCTAACCCATTGCGTTATAATTGTACAATTTAGAGATGTAAGTTAGTATTTTTGATATACAATTCGTATTTCTGTTTTACAAATTATATGTACATTTAGTACATTCGATGTACAAACCACATTTTTGGAGTGAATTCGATTGAAATGATCATTTCGTTCTGGGTAATATTTAAGGGTTTTAAGTAGGACATGTTTAATTGCTTTTTTTGCACAGTATTTAATTTTTAAGTTTGCATTCAGTAAATTAGTGGAGTTACCTAGTGTGCAGAAAAATTAAACAGATGTGCATTTAAAAATATCCCTTTAAAAATATCCCCTTCATAAATAGACTTTTTTGAAAGGTAAGTTAGTACCTACATACAGTGGCGGGGCAACACCTAAATTTGGTGTGGGCAAGACAGATTTCGCGAGGCCCCTCTCTGTGGCACCATAATACAGGACAGTAGGCGCCAATAATAAAAGTATCGCCATAAGGAAATAAAAAATTTAAACCACAGAGGTTTACGTCGAATGTGGTTAGTGGGGTCACTCGTCCCAAAAAATTCAGCATAAAACATATATTGTTGGTTCCTCTACCTAAATGGGTCCAGGAGTATTTGTATATCCTGTTGGACCCCTTAGAGAGGAACTTAGCAGTGGAACCAACAGTCCGGAAGGAATAAAACAAGAGATTCCCCGCACTGGTCGACGGCGCACAGTAGATCGATTTATACAAATCGGCGGACATAGGAATCTTGAAAAACTTTTTACTGTTTTTACAAAAACTAATGATGCCATTGTGTTTTTTAATACAGTTGCTCAAAAAGTGGCATGTTACAGGGACGTATAGTGTTCGGGATGTGGGCTATTACACACTCGTGCTTTTTCTTTACCTATCCCGCACTCGTGCGTTTTCTTTCCCAACTGTCAAAATAATGTCAATTGAAAATGAAAAAAAAAACCAACCAAAAATTCATAGAAATTTTAGTGATTCATGCAAATATTTCTAAAAAAAGATAATAACTTGTTTCAATATCAGATTAAAAGTAATTTTAATAAAAATTATCGGCCAAATTAAATTTATAAATGTAAAAAAAGTTAGCTGTATGAAGTGCACTGCCATAGTCTCTGCTTAGGTGGGTATATATTCTTTTACGGTTGCCGCCATTTTGGAG
This sequence comes from Miltochrista miniata, assembly GCA_933228765.1. NCBI lineage: Eukaryota > Metazoa > Arthropoda > Insecta > Lepidoptera > Erebidae > Miltochrista > Miltochrista miniata. The sequence continues at coordinate 34,676,042 of OW121758.1, read as the reverse complement.
AATTCAGGTTTATTGTGTTTTTATTTTATACTATATAATTTTATTAAATTGCTTAATTTTTTCGCAATTGTATTAAAATAGTTGTTCAATACAGCGTGTGGGACTGTTATTTCAACTCGTTCCGACTGTCTACCCTCGCCTTCGGCTCGGGTTAACATCTGTCGTAACTCGTTGTAATAACGGAAATCCCAAACTTGTATCGAAAACTACTATATCTTAATTGTAGTCTAAAACTTAGGGAAACAATTTTGATTAGACTTTAATTTTAAAAAAATATTCGACAAAAACTGATTTCAATGTATGGAAAAGTACCTACATTAAAATAAGGGATAGCCTGCGATTTTCCGTGTTTTCTTATTTTAACGCTAATTTTCTGTCTATATATTTCTAATTTGGTTTGATTCAAGTACATTCGACATTCAAGTACATAGTTTTAATTTAATTGTCTCTTTTATATATTTTTGTTTATTTTAAGCTACATTTTTTTTAAGTTTATGTATATCTTATTTTGTTTGATTGTTTGATGAACTGCACATATGTATGTTAATTGAATCGTTTCTTATCTATATTTTTATTTATTTTAAGCTATTTTTTTACTACTTTTGTTTTTATAAGTAAGTTTTTGTATTTATATAACTAAGTATGATATATGTTTTATAAAACGTGTTATTGTTTTATTTGATCAATACATTAATTTCTTCAAATCCTAATGAAAAATACTATACAATACAAAAATGTTGCTAAAAAAAGTAGAAAAAAATTATAGTCGTCTACTTATAAGTATCTCTGAAAAACTCCCGACCCCGTATGCTAGTCGTATCATTTTTGATGTGGGTAGGACAGTACTAAGCTAAAATGTAGTTTATTAACAATTATAACTATAAAAAAAGGAATTAGACATATTTTCATAAAGAAAATAAGAAAAATTATATTATGTCATATAGCTCCCAGAGCGGTGCCTAGGGATACCTAAAATGTTTGGCAGATATTTTGCTAACAACCCATTAAAAGTAACTATTAGCGTTAAAATAAGAAAACACGAAAAAATCGCAAGCTATCCCTTTTTTAATGTACTTCTCCATACATTGAAATCAGTTTTTGTTGAATATTTTTTAAAATTGAAGTCTAATCAAAATTGTGTCTGTATGTTTTCGACTACAATTATTAAGATAAACACATTGGCATCATTAGTTTTTGTAAAATCAGTAAAAAGTTTTCCAAGATTCCTATGTCCGCCGATTTGTATGAATCGATACCTACATAATTTTCACTGCAAAATCAATGAATATCTTTTTTTTATTTTATTCTCGCTTTGAAGCAATGCATAAAAATTTTTGAGGCGCGAGGCCCCTTGTCCCGCGAGGCCGTGGGCAGTGGCCCACGTCGCCCACGCCTAACGCCGCCACTGCCTACATATATCCTGTGTTTTGTTACTATTTTCTCATAGTGCAACCTTAGATTATTTCCTTTGGTCCACCATCGTAACTGATCTTTCGTAATCAGCTACGAACATGGAATTATTTTCTTCCTTTGATAACCAGCTACGAAAACAGAATTAATTTGTCGTTATCGTAACCAAGTTTCATAGCCAGCTACGATAGAGGATTATTACTTCCTTTTCTGTAACTGGTTATTAATCGAGAATTATTATTCCAGGTTTGTAACCATGTATGTGGGTAAAAAATACACTGAGTAATATACTATTACAACAAATAAATATATTTTAAGATTTTATTTCCCACATGGTATTAGCATAGTTACGTATAGAACAATGCTAGATATTACTACAAGAATTCCTGTTCTCGACTTCTACGGTCCCTAGTAGTAAAATTAACAAAATGGTCTAATACTAAATTCAAATAGGTAACCAAATTACTATAACATAAAATTAAACTTATGAACTAATAATTATTTTGCAAAACATTAAAAGCAGAAAGGTGCGATAATCTCTAAACAGGGATCTACACTTATAGTGTTATTGTTTTAAGCCTTGAACGGCAGTATTTATTTCAAAATCAATTTCCTGATATTGTTTACTTTTATTTGACTATGTGTTTGTACGAATCTTCGTTTCTCTAACTTACCTTCCTTTTTTCTATCCTACTCACATGGTTACAAATCTGGAAAACTTATTATTGATTAGTAACCAGTTACAGAAAAGGAAGTAATAATCCTCTTTTGTAGCTGTCTACGAAACTAGGTTACGAAAACGACAAATTAATTCTGCTTTCGTAGCTGGTTATCAAAGGAAGAAAATAATTCCACGTTCGTAGCTGGTTACGAAAGATCAGTTACGATGGTGGACCAAACGGATTATTTAATACCTTATTTAATGGTATTAAATAATCTGACTCTCTGAGAGTGCAACTATAAAACGTCACAGCGAAACGTGACAGGGAAACGCTAGTAAGTACCTTCTTTATAAATAAATAAATAATAAAATAAAAATTGTTTATTTCAGATATCCATGGATCCATATTAAAATTAAAATACCACATAATACACACAGACAAACACGCAATACATAAAAATAAAATTTAAATAACATAATTATAATAAATTGAATGATAAAAATAATATAATAATAATAAAAATCCAGTCAATTAAATGATTAAAATTAAAATTAATTAAAATAAAAATAAAAATAAATCCCGATCAATTTGTAACATAACTAAAATTAAAATTGGAAATAAAAACGAATTGAAAATAAATAATCCAATGGACACAAAATCAATAAATAAAATAAAATTAAAACGTCATAAAAGTTAAAATTAAATTTTAAAATAGAATTCGATTTAAATAAATAAATTAATGCGAACAACTAGTAACTATTCCCTTCAGTTATTACTCTCCTTATGAGGCACTTCCAGAGCGGTGAAGTGTGTCGATCCGCCAGGGTCATCAGGATACTGTTGTGACTGGTCCGCACTCTGCGGATCAGGGATACCGTTTTTTTACGGATGATCGCTGCGAAACCGTCAGTTTGATATTCGGCAAACATCCCCGATGCACTACAGAAGCGGGGCAGTCCCAACAGCATCCTGAAGATGTTATTATATTGGACACGCAGAGTATCCAGAGACCTTTTGGTATACGTAACCCACAGATTCCCCGTGTACATGTTTTGGCAGTAGGCGTTGAAAAGCGTGATTTTAACATCCTCGGAGCACCGAGAAAATCTGCGAGCCAACATGTTACCCCTAACCGCTAGAGCCCTGCGCTCCCTCTCAATATCGAAATCGTCTTTAAGGTCGTCGGCAATAATGTGTCCCAAATATTTAAACATGTTTACACGTTTGATGCTCAAGCCATTAAGGGTTATATTGTATGCGATTTTAGGACACTTACCGGCAGCCTTAAAGACCATGTACTCCGTCTTTTTCACATTGTATGTGAGCCCATGCTCCACTGCATAGTCCTCACATGCCCTCAACATGTCCATCAGTCCCCCCATAGTCGGGCTGAGCAGCACCATGTCATCTGCGTAGCTTAAGTTATTGACACTAACACCGTCAATCCTACATCCAACACGCATGCTGCTCAGCCCCACAATGAGGTCATTGATATAAATATTGAAGAGCGTGGGAGAGGTTAACCCCCCCTGCCTCACCCCGCTCTCCAACTTATATGCGTTTGAGAGCGTGTCAGCCCACCTCACATGGTTTGTTTGATTGGCATACCAAACCTTAAATATATTTAAGACTTCCGCCGGTACACCCCTGTCCCCAAGCTTCCTCCAGAGCACATCATACGACACCAAGTCGAAGGCCCTGGAGAGATCCAGGAAACAGGCGTAAACCGGCGTCTTACGGTTTGTATAATACTGAACAGTGTGCTCAAGACCGACGATAGCGCTTTCAGTGGAAAGTCCAGGTCGAAATCCGAACTGAGCATCATGTATGTTTGAATATTTCTCTAACCAAGAGTTAAGCACACTGTCCAGTACTTTTGCAATCGTGGTTGCCAAGGAGATAGGGCGGTAGTTCCCCCTATCCGAGACATCGCCAGTTCTATCCTTCACAATGGGCACTACGATGGTTTTTAACATGTCCTGAGGTAAATACGAATGACTTATGCACATTGTGAAGAAAAGAGCCAATACCCTCGGTAGGTGAACCCCCGCATGTCTTAAGTGCTCGATGCTAATATGGTCATGGCCAGGAGACTTCCCACCGGTCATTCCCCAAATAATATTACGAACCTGCGCTGTAGTAACGCGCAATAGCGGCATATCACCCTGACACTCACCCAAGTTACTTACTGTGGTGGTCGAGGAACCTAGAGGGGAGTGTACCTTAAAATGGTCCATGAACATATGAGCTATTTGTGCCGGGTCACTCTCCCCTCCCACTCTCGTCGGCAGACTGGGCTTAGCATCAGTCCTCTTAGTGGCCTTCCAAAAACTGCCAAAGTTCTTTGCAGCTCTGTGTTTGTTCAATACGTCCATTTTTAGCTGGTCTTGATTACGTTGACACCACTTAAGTCGACTTTTAAAAATTTTACGTGACTCATTCATGTCATCATAAATTTTACCAGATTGGGGTCTATTATATGACAGCCAAATTTGGTAATTAAGCCTGGCTAAACGATGAGGCTCCTGGACATATTTATTCCAACCACAGAGCTGTCTACTTTTATTACGCCCTTTAGACCTCTCTACGTCCCTGACATTAGTCACTGACGCCGCGTCACTTAGAGCCCTAACAATTCTCATATAGAAGTTATCTAGCACCAGCTTATGCTCCTTCAGGTTGCAGGACCCATGACTGCAAACAGCAAACTCCGGGGGGAAATCAAATTCTCGCAGACTATTGTGACACATCTCGTGATAATTATATATTTGAACATCATCTCTCTCACCCCACACTACTGAGCTTCTATCTACTCGGCGAGACGGTACTTTCAGCCGGACAGACTTCAACTCGCATCTTACCAAAAGAGGAAGATGATCCGACACAAACACGTCCTCAATTACCTCAACCTCGGCAACACACCTGGCAGCAGACTCGGAGACCACGCAATGATCCAGCCAACGCCTACTACCATGAGCCCCGCTGACGAAAGTATAAGCATTAGACATAAGACCCAGTTTATCTACATCAGCACACCGCCAACCATGGTCGGAACAAAAGTTACAAAGCTCATTATAAAACAACTCTTGCGGATGTGCATTAAAATCCCCCAATATAAATATGCTCTCAACATTTTCACTTTCTACAATTGCACTTATTTCCCCCAACACTTCAGTAAAATCAGTTAAGTTCTCCGGCGAGTTAGTAGGCATGTAGACAGAGAATACTATGACAGAACGCTGGGAGACTGTGGCTCTGATTGCTACCAGGCGTACACTACTACAGTTTATTACAGAAACACTGTCAAAAATGCCCCTCCTCCATAAAATCGCCACTCCCCCATAAGGTCGACCCCTTAGCAGTCCAGCAGACGTGTCCACAGCCGATTTACCGGTGTATTCAAAATCAGTCGATATGGTTCCTAATGTAGCTATGTCATGGGGGAGTAAACACGTCTCCTGGAGAGCCACTAGGTCTGATTTATTACAGAGATTTTGTATATCCCTAAAAGATCTAGAAACAAAACAACAATTAAAACTGACCATTGTAATACACTGACCTTTATTATCCATATAAAATGCTATTTATTAACTTTAACAATATTATTCAATTTCGGTTTGTACATAAAATGTACAAACCGCCTAAACGTTATACCGCTAGGCCAAAACTCATCATTTAAAAATAAATCTAATTTGTACTTTGAGACATACAGCTTATAAGCATCATACATTTTACCTTTTTTCATATTGATCTTTTTTAGCACTACACTCTCGTTTGTTTTCTCTCTTATATAATTTGTTATGTCCATTTCACTCGTGTCTTTACTAACGTTTGAAATTAAAAGAGGCACTTTAATATCAGCTGGCCTAAATTTACCATCACTCGCGATGGGGGCGCACCCCCTTTGTCCAAACAGCCTATAACGTTTAGCAGACTTATTCCGTACAATCTGCCATTCCGTGTCCCCTACCATTTGATCACTATTTACATTTAAACTCGACGCATTCTGAGCAGTACACAAAGATAAACGTCGCGCGTCGTCCGAGTTCACAGTATTAGACATCAGCTGTTCGGATATCATCGGTCTATGTTTACTAGTAGGGGCTCGCTGGTTCCCGGACGAGACGCGTGCGCATGGCGGGGATCCTACAACCGGCTCCGCCCCCTGTTGCGAGACCTCAGCGCTTACGTTGGCCTCCACCCGTGACGATTTGTCTTGCATCTCGACCGCACCTGCGCCAACATTATATACCGTTTTCGTGCGATATTCACTATCACATTGCTGCGGCGAATCCACAGTCAGTAATTACCTAATTATTATTATTATGTTTCCTAATTTCATTCAATTCGTACCAAACGAATAATTAAAAGTCCGAACTTAATTTCTCCGAAAAACATTATTCCGAATTCAAATTTCCAAAAATTCAACTAAAACTTTTTAATTAAAATAGGTTAAAGTTACAATTATAATATACTGAGTTTTAGAAGTGTATTCAATGAGTTTGTAATTAAATTTTACGGGTAGATAATTTTTTTATGAATAAAATTAGTAGGTACCTAGTAGAATGAAGAGAATATGAAAAATAGCAGGAAAAATAATTTACGCGCGATCTGAGGTCGGGAAATAAAAAAAGAGGAGGGGGGGGGGGGTTTACGTGAGGGAAAATCCTCATGGATGTTATGCCGGACTCCTACCGACTAAAAAACTAGTGTCCGACCGAAACTGGTTTTCCAGCCGAAACCGAAACCGAAACCGAACTTTCGGCTCCAGGGTCAGTTTCGGCCAAAACCGAAACCGAAACCGAAACTCACGTGTTCATATTGAAAAAAAAAACCAGCCAAGTGCGAGTCGGATTCACGCACAGTTTGTTGTCTAGATGCTTTTTTTCTGATTTTACTTAGTAAGTAAAGTAGTAGAGGTGTTAGTGTTAGTAGTTTAGAGGTGGTGGTGGCAGTGTCTCTTGACATTGCCAACGCTATCAACACCTTTGCGTTTGAGAGGAGCTTATCAACGATGGAGTGCCTCCCTACCTCCGTCGAATTTACGGGGCCCATCTCTCCGAGAGGGCCATAACTTACCCGAGCTGGCTAGGGCTGGGTCGGCGAGATGTGTTGTTCGGTGTTCCATAGGAATCGGTCTTAGGACCGCTTCTGTGGAACATCGGTTACGATTAGGTGCTGTGTGGTCCGTTGCTCAGAGGTGTCGGCGTAACGTGCGTAACGTGTTACAACGACACCCTCATTACAGCGCGAGGAGCAACGCACTGAGACGCAGCCCTAAAGGCCACCTGCGGGATCCAGCTTACATATAAAGGGGGGTCAGCATCGGCATCGAGCACTCGATGACGTATCTGGGGCTCGTACTCGATAGCCGGTGGAACTTCGGATACCACTTTCATAGTTTGGTCCCAAAGCTGGGGGAGGGGGCATCAGCCGCACCCTCGCGGTTCTTGCCCCATATCAGGGGACCCTACGCTCCCTACAAGAGACTGGCCCTTGCGATCGTGCGGAGCATGGCCCTATACGGGAACCCCGTATGGGCGGAGATTCTGATGGCCAGCAATGCGGCTAGATTGCTTAGCCCGCAGAAGGCAACGGCTGTCAGGGTGATAAGGGGATAACGCACGATCTCATTTGTGGCGGCATGTCTTCTAGCCGGGACCACTTGGGAACTGGAAGCAAGGGCCCTTGCGTCATTGTTTAAAAGGCGCAAGGAGGCGCTGGAGTGGGGCCATTGGCCTCTTCCTGTAAGCATTTCATGCTCGTGAAAGAGACGGCGAGGAGGAAGCGGGAGAGAACTCTCTCACCCGAGTTCCACAGTCTGCGGCGGCGCCCCATACTATCAGCCTCCATGACCGGGGACCTGAGGACGGTGAGAGGGCTACTCACCGTCCTTACAGAAGCAGGCCTTAGACGATAGCGTGACGTGAGAGATTCATGCACGCCACCCTCAAGAAGTGGGATAAAAACTGAACAACCCCCAAAAACGCGGCCGCAGTATGCATCATTCCGAGGGCATACTCGGGGCTCCCAACCGTAGGCTGTAAGGCGTAAGGTATATGGTATGGTTTTTAGTCGGTAGGACTACACTGTACAGTGAAAATTTTAGGCCTCTATCTTGCACGGCTCCTGCGATTCAACCTCGTGACTGACGGACGGCTAGGCCTCTTGTCTCGTTAATAGGGTCCCGCTTTATCCCCCTCCGTGCGAGAGTTTGACTCGCACTTAGCCGGTTATTTTTTCAATAGGTGCAGCAAGTTCCACCAAGTGCCATTAATCAACGGTATACATCTTCTTCTAGTGTTCATTTTAGAAATATCTCCACCTAAAGATGAGTTTCTTTCTTTTACGTGTGGATTTACTCATAGATGCTATTGCGAACTGCTACCGATGCCTGCTACTAGCTCTTGGCTGGTTTTGGTTACATTCTAGAAGTACCTATATAACTAAAACAGGACATCAGTGAGCCGGACTAGCGCACGTATGGTTCCATACAAGAAAAGCGGAAAAAAATCACGTATGTTGTATGGAAGTCCCCCTTTAATTTCATTAATTTGTCTATTTTTATTATTTGTTTTTATAGCAGCAACAGAAATACATCATCTGTAAACTGTCTATCTATCACGGTCCGTGAATTACAGCCTGCTGACAAACAGACAGACGACCAACGAAGTCAACGAAACCGACAACAAAGTTGTCTAAATGTCCTAGATCACCTTAATAAGATTTAGAAAAAAATTGTATTTTTATAACTATTGATTGGACGTCCTTTGTAAATCTGTAAATCTTGGGTTAGTAACATATTATCTGGTTGGGCTGACCCCAACCAAGTCACAGGCAGAGCCAGACACTCAGAATTCATGAACACGTGGGTTTCGGCCCGGCCGAAAGCTTCGGCCCATTTCGGCCGAAACCGAAACTGCGGCCGAAACTCGTTTTTTTGGCCGAAACCGAAACCGAAACTTCGGTCGGTCACTAAAAAACCTCACGTAACGCCCAACAGCCTATGGTTGTGAGCCCCGGGTAAGCCCTCGGAAGGATGTCCCAGGACTCCCAACAGACCTACGGCCGCCACTGCGGCCGTAGGTCAGGGGGAGGTTCGGGTGCTAGCCGAGTCTTTGGGGGGGGGGGGGGGTTTCGGGTGTGATCCCGCTTCCAAGGGGGGGCGAGCGTGAGTTTCTCACGTCACGCTGCCGTCAAGGGCCTGCTTCTGTAAGGACGGTGAGCGAGCCTCTCACTGTCCTCAGACCCCCGGTCATGGAGGCCGATAGTCCTCGGCGAAGACACGTCGGCGGCGCCCAGGCCGCCGACTGCGGAACTCGGGTGGGAGAGTTCTCTCCCGTACCCGCCCCACCGCCTCCTTCACGAGCATGATCTGCTCGCAGAAAGAGGCGGTGCAGTCCCACTTACTCCCACTGGAGACCATGGCTCGCACCATGGTCTCGAGCGAGAGAGTGTCCACGCCCAGACCCACTACGAGGACCTGGCGCTGTTGCGCCCACGCCGTGCACTTCACTAGCGTATGGAGCGCTGTGTCATCGCTGCGGTCCTCGCAGTGCTGACACTCAGCCGTGGTTTCCCGGTGTCTTCGCCACAGATACCTACCGAAGCTACCGTGCCCGGTAAGTATCTGCGACAACCGGTAGGAGAGAGCACCGTGTCTTCTCTCCAGCCACTCGTCCATGACCGGTCTGACAGCCGCGATTGTGGCGAATCCCCCCTTTGGTTGCTCAAGTCGCACCTTCCATGTCTCCACGGTTTCCTGGTGGAGCAAGGACCGCTGGGCCTCGATTTCTCGAGACGCAGGCCTTAGGCCCCGCTCCAGCGCCTCCTTGCGCCATTTGGACAGTGACGCAAGGGCTCTCGCTTCCAGGTCCCATGGAGGGGTTCCGGCTAGGAGACATGCCGCCTCACCAGAGATCGTGCGGTATCCTCTTATCACCCTGACGGCCATCGCTCTCTGCGGGCTCAGCAATCTAGCCACATTGATGGCCGTCAGGGTCTCCGCCCATACGGGTACCCCGTATAGGGCCATGCTTCGCACGATCCCCAGGTACAGTCTTCTGTAGGGAGCGTTGGGTCCCCTGATGTTGGGCATCAGCCGCGAGAGTGCGGCTGATGCTCCCCTCAGTTTTGGGACCAAACTTCGGAAGTGATGTCCGAAGTTCCACCGGCCATCGAGTACGAGCCCCAGATACTTCATTGAGGGCTCGATGCCGATGCTGACGCCCCCTACTTGTAGGCTGGATCCCGCAGGTGGCCCCATCCGAGGTCTGTGGAAGCACAGAGCCTCAGATTTATGAAGTGCGACCTCGAGACCCAGCCGCCGAATCCGACCCACGACTTGAGCGACCCCTGCCGAGAGCGACTCCTGCCGGGAGCGATCCCTTGGGGGGGGGGGGGGGGGGGGGGGGGGTTAAGCGTGAAAAAGGGGTATTTTCGATTTCTAGCAAATCTACAAGTCCTGTCCAAAAACGTTTAATGGCAAAGGTGTAGGTAATAAAAAAATGTACAACTTTTGTTTTTACAGGTTGCCCCATAGAGGAACTTTCACTTAACCTTTAAACTGTTTTCTAATAAAGCGCAAACATGTCAGTTTCGAACGCTCTTTTGATCCTGATGAATACATCGCCTTTCTCTCTTTATTTTTTACGTAAACAAAGTTGCGTGCGTGGGTTTAGCTAGCTAGTACACTTATAAGGTATAGTACACTTATAATGTAAAGTTTGTGAGTTCACGAGATTAGTTAGTCAAAAATTGATGGAAAAATTGTTCTTCAATAGACAGGGGTTAGGTTCGAAAGACAGGAGTTTGAAGTATGTCGCAAAACTTTCCATAATACACAATGCTCACACTTTATCTACAATAACAGTAAATAGTCGAAATGATAAATCTGTATTGATTGATTTATAAAAAAACTAGCTGATGCCCGCAGCTTCGCCCGCGTGAAACTTGTTCACGTTCCCGCTTCCCGTGGGAGCTCATTCCCGGGATAAAAAATAGCCTATGTGTTATTCCAGACTATAATGTATATCTGTACCAAATTTCAGCCAGATCCGTTCAGCCGTTCGAGCGTGAAAGAGTAACAAACATCCACACTCACAAACTTTCGCATTTATATCTAACTAGCTGATGCCGGCAGCTTCGCCCGCGTAAAATTGGTTACCCATTCCTGATTCCCGGGATAAAAAGTAGCCCATGTGTTATTCCAGACTACAATGTATCCCTGTATCAAATTTCAGCCAAATCCGTTCAGCGGTTTGAGCGTGAAAGAGTAACAAACATCCACAATCACAAACTTTCGCATTTATAATATTAGTAAGATAAATTAGTAAGATTAAGAAACACGATAACAAAGGAGTCGGAACATGTTACCGAATGAAAACTGTGTATCCTATCGTAGTTAATTTCTTTATTTTAAGGCAACTTGGGAGACGACATCCGCATCCGCATGAAACTCCGCATTGATTCTTGGGGAAGCGGATGGGGATGTCCAAATTTATGCGGATGAAATGTCGTGTGGTCTAAAATTTAGAAAAGCAAAAGTTTTGAAAGTGAACAATAATCCTTTAATGCCCGCTTTCCACTGCGAGCGAGTCGGACCCATTACGGACTCAGCTATACTCGTAACGATGATTTTCATGATTTTCATACATGTCATGTCCGCTTTGGTGAAATGTATGAAAATCGTCGTTACGAGTATAGCGGAGTCCGTAATGGGTCCGACTCGCTCGCAGTGGAAAGCGGGCATAAGAAAAAGTTATAGGAAAATCTCACTACATTATCCATATACCTGTACCTATAGTATGAATATAATGCCATAGCAAAATTGCGTACAAATTGTACTAACCGAGTCTAATCCCCGTGGCGGTATTTCACTTGCCGCTTGAAACTTTCGTCTCAACATAGCAAGTACCCGTAAATTCCTTTGTTGGATTACAAACGCGTTGTTTGATCTCCGAGATTGTTTTACGTTGAGGCGCCGACTACGAGTTACATTCTCGACAACATAAATATTTGTAGGTTGAAGTTTAATATTATATTTACTAGTATTTTGGTTGCTACTTGCTACCACGTTAATAGCACAGTATGAAAAACCTACTCTGTGTAGGCTGTGGTGATAGAAAGCTTTTATTAGATTCTTACATTTTAAAATTTCAATAAGCGTGCTCAAAGTCATTTTTAACCCCCAAAACGAGTTGTTTTATGTGTGTGTCTGACTGTCTGGCCGTGGCGTGGTCTACGGACCGTTCATCCCCCAAATCTCGCCCCTTCAAATGCACAATGTACCATTTTGGTGCAAAGGAACGAATTTAATCAAATATTACGATACTTATTTTGGTGTACAGATATTTATACGCCCCATTATGGTAATTTTTATAATATGACTAAAACATGAGTTAGGTACAGTTGGCACAAAAGCGAGGTGAAACATAAAAGAACAAGACCGTTAGGTTAGGTTATTTGGAACAATAAATGTGCAATATTCATAACACAATCGGGAAAAACCTTTCACATTTCGTCAGACTTAACTTAAACATCCTCCGCAGTCTATTTTATCATACTGAAGTCATTCAAATTATAAAATTATCTTGGCAAGGATTTGCAAATACAATGTCTCTCATCTATTTAACTTTATAACGTAAATACAAGATAGTAAATGAACAAAGAATGACAAAGTTCTGCCGAGATATAATGAATGAAAACAAGAACAAATTGCACACGCAGATTGAAGTCGTTAATTCATAATCATAATGATAGTTGTAATGATGAGCAAATATTTCTCTTACCTACTTTATTTCTTACGAGATTGTTTTATTATCTCTATCTACTAGATACCGTACAAAGTTGTATGAAATTTATATAATCAGAATAGGCTGTTTTTGTGTAACGCTGGTTACATTAGAAATGGTAACAAAAACTGAAAAAAATCCTGATCAAGCAGTAAATGAAGTCACATTCGACGATCTACTTTCTTCAGCAGGAGAATGGGGACGATACCAGTGGTTTTTATTTATATGTTCGTGTCCGTTCTTCGCTTTTGGGGTGTTTGCAGGGGTATCTCAGATCTTTATAACAGAAACGTCTCCTAATTACTGGTGCAGAATACCAGAATTAGCAAATCTGTCGGACATTGAGCGCAGAGATTTGGGAATACCCAAAGATGACAGTGCAATGTTTGGATACGCTCAGTGTGAGATGTACTCAGTTAATTGGACTTATGTGTTAGCAGTAAATGAGAAACCCAACGAAACTTGGGATACAGTGCCTTGTCAATATGGATGGGAATTCAACAAAAGTGAAATACCATATCCTACTGTGGGAAAAGATTTTGAATGGGTATGCGAAAAAATAAGTTATCAAGCCACGGCTCAGGTGATGTTTTTTGTTGGTAGTATCACGGGGTATTAACGCATACAGCATATCTTTAATAAACAGAAAATATCAAAAGATGGCACTAGTAGTTTCATATTCCGGAATTCAAATTTCAAAATATCTTATTTAGATTTATAATGCATGGCAAATTATTTTAAAAATTAAATCATGATATTGGCTGCTGTAGTAGCACATCAAACTCGTTGATTATAGAATAAACGTAGATTGTGTAAAAATTATCTCTCGATAGCGTTTGATAAAGATAAAAGATGGCGCTTATGTTAATCATGTCAATGATTCACATGAGCGCCATCTTTTATCGATTTAAAGAAATTATTATTTCATTAGTTTTTACGAACGACCAGTTTACGTTATCGAAACAAGCAACTTGTGAAGCGTTATTTGGCCATCTCTCTCAGTGGCACTTTAGCTTAGCGGGTACGCAAGCGGCATGGGGCGTATAATTTAGTTAATGCTGGTTCGAGCCCCGCAGGATGACTTTTGTATATTTTTCCTTTTATTTTTCTTTTACTTTTTAACTTAATCTAATATAGATTATTAAATAGTCCTACTTATCTCGAATTTAATAATCCTTTTTTTTCTTTTCAGAATTGTTTCACGTTATTGTTATAAAAAAGGAAAGCTGTAATCTACGTGATAATTGTAAGAGAAATATGTTCCAGCGAAATTTTGTACCCGCTTTTATTAGAGTTCCAAAGGGTAAAAACGGGACCCTATTGACGATACTTCGCCATCTGTCTGTCTGTCTGTCTGTCCGCCATGACGCTGTATCGCAGGAACCGTTATAGCCAGACAGCTGAAATTTTTACAGATGATGTAGGTATTTAAGGTTGCCAACCGTACTTTATAATAAAGTATTGTACTTTATTTCGGGTATTTGTACTGTATACTTTATGAGAACAATAAAGTACGCGAAAATACTTTATTTAGCATGATTTGATTTTTCTGGGATTTTGAAAAGTTTCCTCTGAATATTTTTTCGTATAACGGAATGGAACAAGATCCCCGACCGTGGAGCCAGACTTAAGTAATTATAGGAAATAGGTATAATTCTTTTCTCCTGATCTACATAAGTTTTGAGTTTACCTGTATGGACTTACAATCTATACTAACATTATAAAGAGGAAAGATTTGATTGTTTGTTTGTTTGCATCGAATAGGCTCCGGAACTGCTGGACCGATTTAAAAAATCTTTCACTGTTGGGAAGCTACACTCTTTGCGGTGAACATAGGCTATATTTCATTCCCGTATTCCCACGGGAACGGGAACTACGTGGGTGAAACCGCGTAACGTCCGCTAGTTATCTATAAAGAGAAAAGATTTGATTGTTTGTTTGCATCGAATAGGCTCCGGAACTACTGAACCGAAATCAAAAATTCTTTCACTGTTAGGAACACAGATATCAGAATTCCCACGGGAACCGCGTGATTTTCGCTTGTTATTTATTAAGAGAAAAGATTTGATTGTTTGTTTGATCGCGTTGAATAGGCACCGAAACTACAGAACCGATTTCAAAAACTCTTTCACTGTTGAGAAGTTAATCTCTTTGCGGTGAACCTAGTCTATATTTTATTCCCGAATTCCCACGGGAACGGGAATTACGCGGGAGAAACCACATAACGTCCGATAGTTTTAAAAATAATAAAAAGCACTTGTGTATTGCCAAGGTTCTAAAAAGTACAATTTTAAAATTGTAAATAAAATGTACCTAGTCTTCTTTGTAAGTCTTCTTTTTTTACCCCATTGAAATCAGATATACTCTATTTCTTCTAAAAAAAGTTGGCAACCCTAGATGTATTCCTGTTGCCGCTATAACAACAAATACTAAAATCAGAAAAAAAAGGAAAGATTAAGGAGAATCTCATTCAAAAGTCGTGACTTTTTGCCGTTTTTTGGTACGGATCCCTGTGTGCGAGTCCGACTCGCACTTGGCTGGTTTTTTTATATAATTCCGCCTGCCGCCCGCTGTAAAAATAAGTATCTACCAAGATAAAATATTTATTTTTTAGTACTTAAGCCAACTTTTCCATAGTAAGTATTTATCTTTATTGTAAAATGAAAAAAACACAAGTCCTGTGTGAGCTTATTGTCATTTTCACTTCATAATAAAAATATTAAGTAAAAAAAAGAAACAAAAAGAACCGTGATACCAACTAGATTTGAACTGGGTCGACTCGTTTCAGGCGCCACCCGCACCCGCCTACCCGCTGAGCTAACTGTGCGACTGATGTATGGAGCGAAATACTTAGTCATATCAGAACAGTTGAAACGAATTCGACTGTTCTCATATCATTATATGATATGAGAACAGTTGATGATTAATTTAAATTTTAATTCAATCAATTGCAAAAAATAAATACTCAATACAAAGATAACATGCTTATTTAAAGCAATTAGTATGTCAACTTTTTCATAATAGTTTTCATATAATAAAAAATGACAAAGTCCCGTGTGAGTAAGTAGTCTTTTTTCACTTAATAAAAATATTGAGTAGTATAAAATGTGCGTACGTTCAAAGAGTAAAACTTAAAAAGATAACAAAAAGAATAATATGAAAAGTGGGATTCGAACTGGGGCTTGCATGCACCGGATACCGTCCGTTTACCCGTCTGTGCTAATTAAGTGACTGCGTCACGATTGAAATAACCAAATACTTTATCAGAACAGTTGAAACGAAATAAAATTTGACCTTGAATTCTAGTTGAACATTTTGCTAAAAATATCGTCGCCATCTAGTTACATTTGAGGATTTCCACACTGACAGGCAGGCGGCCAGGTCTGTGGAGCGAGTTGCGAGTGTAACCGATTTTTGTTCCTGTTCGTGCATCTGTATAGAATATATTATATAATCTGTGGTAGTATGTTCGGAGGAATAATCATCGGCTGGATTGCAGATTGCTTTGGAAGAATACCAGCTATAACGAGCAGTTGCCTTGTAGGTTGTGTGGGTGGAACTAGTAGTGCATTTGCAAGAAATTCTATAGAATTCATGGCTGCAAGATTTGACATGGGTATGTCATATACATCTTGTATGCTTTTCGCATATGTTTTAATATTAGAATATATAGCCCCAAAACATAGAACTTTCGTGGCAAATTCTTCATTTGCTATATTTACTACGCTGTTTTCAATTGCGCTTTCATGGATTGCATTAGCTTGTGGACACTGGAAAACCATCTGTTTGGTCACTAGTTTACCCTTAAGCCTTGCAGTATTTACAAAATTGTTTTTACCAGAAAGCCCACGGTGGTTAATACCAAAAGGCAGGTTGGATGAAGCGATTGATAAAGTTCTTGCTATTAGTAGAATAAATAATAAGGAAGTGCCAAGAGAGTTGATAAATAAATTTAAATTATCAGCAACCAATGCCAAAACCGAAGGAAATCAAAAAGTTTCAGATATATTCAAAAGACGAGTTTACAGAAAGATGTTTCTTTTGATGTCTTTGGAACACCTATGCGGTATTTGTGTGTTTGACGGAATTGTAAGATGTATTGGACTTTTAAATTTCGACTTCTTCATATCATTTTCAGCGATGTCATTAAGTTTTTTTCCATCCGTGTTTCTTGTAGCATTAATCATGGATTATATTGGAAGACGATGGATGTGTATAATATCTCTAGGCTTATGCAGCAAAATAAAGAATATTTTAATAATATTTGCCAGTACTGGACTACAAAATTTGATATTTGCAGTTATAGCTACAGTAATGACCAATATGTTGTATTGTACTTTATTGCAGTGGGCCACTGAGATTATTCCGAGCTCAGTGAGAGGATCAGGTATGGCTTTGTTACAAATAAGTGGACTAATTGGAACGTTTATGTCACAATATATTCCGAACCTGAAAGAATATTACTATTGGCTTCCTCTTGCTGTATTTGGTGCCATTTCTGCACTAGGGATGGTAATTGCCTTTGCATTGCCTGAAACTGCAATGACAAGGATGCCAAGTACATTTGAAGAAGTCGAAGTTATCATAAGTAACCAGCGGATTTGGTCTTTACCAAACTTAGAAGTCAAGAAAAATAAGAATGCACAATGCGAATAAACTATAGGCTTTATATATTTGTTTGCCCTTGAAAATCTAATTTACCCAAGAGGCACAGACAACCAAAAGTCTGCGTTCGACGATATGGAGAAGGCATGATAAGAAAATATTCACATTATCGGGATAACATTCAAATCATAACATAGGAAAATGAAACCAGTCCTAAAGCAGCCGGGAATTTGGCTGTGAAGTCCTCTGCCTTATAAACCGTAAACGTATAGTTTGTAATAGGATAAGCAGCGGTAACGCAAGTGTTTTTTTTTAAATTTAATGTGGAAATAATTTTTCAACTTTGTGACCATTCCGTAACCTTTCACGTATGTGTTATTGTTATCTTAAGTAGACTAATAATTTAGTTATTAAACTGTTAGTAAACTATATCTTAGTTAGACGGATATTTCATTTGAGTGACCTTGTGTAACCCTTTTCTTCTTCTTCAAGCTGAAGGTGCAAACCTCTTAGCCTATGACAGTAGTGAGTTTACTCCTAGTTAAGTGTTTTTTTTTTGGTGTGGAAATCCCTCATGGATGCTTTGCCGGACTCTTACCGACTAATGTTATTTTTATTTATTGTTATTTCGCGTGACGTCCCGAATTCTATAAATATGGGTATAACACAAGCATTTAAAACCTAGTTTACTTTAGTAGACCAGTGCAGATAGCTTTTAAAATATAAAAAAAATAGTAGTAGAATGAAACCTATTGCAAAAGGAAGAGAATGTGTCAAAAATATCAGGAAAAATAATTTACGGGCGATCTGAGATCGGGAAGTGAAAAAAATGGGGGTTTTAAGGGGGGAAAAGGGGTTTTCCGACAAAACCACAAGTCCTATGGAAAAATGTAATGGCAAAGTTGTGGGAAATAAAAAATTTACAACTTTTGCATTTACACTTTTATGACCTAACCTCAAAAAGTATGTCAAAAACTCAAAAAACCCAGATTTTGAGTTTTAGATTTTTTTTCTATTACAAAAATGTTTGTTTTTTCATGAAATTTGGCAGAAACCTTTCTTTTTATGTTCCTAATGCACTGTAGTTTTTTTGATCCAACATGTTTATTTTTTCTCCTTTTATTGACTTATCGCAAAAGCATTTAAATTTTCAATCGACAAAATCACCTGTCAAAATATCAGATATTTTTTTAAAAATTGGTGGGCTTTTTGTTACTTAAAATCTCTTCTTTATGATGATGTAAAAATATATATATACATCACAATGGTAAATTTTCTCAAAAAATGCAAAAGAACTCCAATCATATTTTTCTATGTTAATTATTCATGTACAATTTTGAGCTACACAAAAATTTACCATTGTGATGTATATATATTTTTACATCATCAGAAAGAAGAGATTTTAAGTAACAAAAATCCTACCAATTTTTGAAAATTATCTGATATTTTGACGGGTGATTTTTCGATTGAATATTTAAATGCTTTTGCGATATTAAGTCAATAACAAGAGAAAAAATAACCATTTTGGATCAAAAACATTACAGTGCATTAGGACCATAAAAAGAAAGGTTTCTGCCAAATTTCATGACAAAACGAACATTTTTGTAACAGAAAAAAATCAAAACTCAAAATCTGGGTTTTTTGTTTAATCTGCACTGGTCTATAGGATCAGAAAACTTTTTCCGTGAATTATTAAATTTTATAGTGAGCGAAAAAGGAACAAAGTCACCTGTGCCATATGTGTAAAGAATAATGCGGTTGTAAATGTATGCAGGTTATGGTAAACATTTTCAATCCAGACGTACAAAACATCCTTCAATAATAATTATATCTCAAAGTCTTAATTATGTGCAGTTTGTAATGAAGTGCAAATATTAGTAAATACTTTAAATCTCACAAGGTTGGTTTATTATCTTTATGCATCGCAGAAAGGACTATAATTATATTTAATTTGTCTATATTACTGAAGAAACTAGGTTGTTCTTTTTAGAAAGCTGGTTCATATTGAAATGGCTGCAACAAATAGAAAAAAATCTGACCAAGAAACAAGTGAAGTCAGTTTCGACGAACTTCTTTCGTCAGCAGGAGAATGGGGACGATACCAATGGTTCTTGTTGGTAGCTTCGTGCCCTTTTTTCGCTTTCGGAGCATTTTCTGAGTTATCCCAGATGTTAATGACAGAGGTGTCACCTAACTTCTGGTGTCGAATACCAGAATTAGCAAATCTGTCGGACATTGAACGCAGAGATTTGGGAGCACCCAAAGATGACAGTGCAAGATTTGGATACTCACAGTGTGAGATGTACTCCGTTAATTGGACTTATGTGTTAGAAATAAATGAAAAGCCTAACAAAACTTGGGCTATAGTGCCTTGTCAACATGGATGGGAATTCAACAAAAGTGAAATACCATATCCTACTGTAGGAAGTGAATTTGAATGGGTTTGCGAAAAACAAAGTTACCAGGCAACTGCACAGGCGATGTTTTATATCGGTTGCATGTGTGGAGGTTTAATTTTCGGTTGGATTTCTGATCGTTTTGGAAGAATACCGGCTATAACAGGCAGTTGCCTGATTGGTTGTGTAGGTGGTGTCAGTAGTAGATTTGCAAGAAATTTAGTGGAATTTACAGCTGCAAGATTTGTTATGGGTATGTCATTTGATTCATGCATGATTGTGGCATACATTTTGATATTAGAATATGTATCTCCAAAATATAGAACTCTAATAGCTAATTCATCATTTGCTATATTTTATGCTCTATTTTCATCGGCACTTCCGTGGATTGCCTTGGCTTGTGGACACTGGAAAACCTTCTGCTTGGTTACTAGTTTACCTTTGGGCCTTGGAATTTTTACAAAATTATTTTTGCCTGAAAGCCCGCGGTGGTTAATACCTAAAGGGAAATTGGATGAAGCAATTGAGAAAGTACTTGTTATCGGCAGAATAAATAAAAAGAAAGTGCCTGAAAAATTGATATCTCAGTTTAAACAATCAGTGACGTACTCTAAGGTAGAAAAGGATCAAAGTTATTTACAAATATTTAAAAGACCAGTCTTAACACGTATGTTTATTTTAATGTGCTTAGCTTACATGTGTAGTGCTTTTGTGTTTGACGGAGTTGTAAGAGCTGTTGAGTTGTTAAATTTCGATTTTTTTATTTCGTATTCAGCAGTAATGTTTTCTCTATTTCCTTCTGTTATTTTTGTAGCATTAATAATGGACTATACTGGAAGACGATGGATGTGCATAGTGTCTTTTGGTTTAAGCGCCATATTTTTATTTTGATAATATTTTCAACTAATGGACTACAAAGTCTGTTATTTTTGTTGATAACAACAGTTGCTACTAATATGTTGTTTAGTGCATTATTACAGTGGCCTGCAGAGGTTCTTCCGAGCTCAGTTAGAGGATCGGGAGTAGCTGCAATACATATTTGTGGAAATATTGGCACATTTTTATCACCATATGTAGTTTATCTGAAAGTTTATTACTATTGGCTACCTCTTTTGGTGTATGGTGCTACATCTGTCTTAGGTATGCTTATAACCTTTACTTTACCCGAAACAGCAATGTTGAATATGCCTAATACATTTGAAGAGGCAGAAGAGCTATCAAAATATCAGCGGATATGGTCTTTACCATACTTAAATGCCAAGAAAGATAAGCAAGCATCTAGTCAAAGTTTCTAAAGTGTCGATTAGAAATATAAGAAAACTTTGGAATGTAAATATTGATATGAAACTAACATTTTATATTGCAGTACATTTTTACATGTGTTCTGTTCAGATTAATAAAATTACTAATATTGAGGGACATTTTATTTTTTAATTAATTGTTATTGTTAAGGCGCCTTTTCCTGGCAGACTTTGGTTACCTCCACGGCCTGCACCATGTGCGATGGTCTATCACCCTACTTGTTGCTTAAATTTTGAGGCTTTACAAGCAAGGGTCTTATGCCCTGACTGCAGCAGAAGCACCGATTACGGTGAATTCCATTGTGCACTACACCTCCACATGACCCACTGGCCATGTGGAGTACGTGCTTTAGGTGTCTGTGCTAGGGCATGCAGGACTCCCGGAGATGCAACTCGAAGCGTCGGGGGGGGGGGGACCGGGGGCCCTTCCGTACGCCGTGCCAATCTACCGCACTTCCTCTGTCTGCCTTCGGTGAGTTCGAGCCTCGCCTAGTCTCCTGCGCCACCGGTACAAAAGCGCCCCCTTCACCTTCTTAATTCCCCATATTTTTAAGAACTATGGCTAAATCCAAGAAAAAGAAAAAGGTATCCACAGTGGCATCGTCGTCCACACTTCAAGTGGAATTTTGCAACATCAGAGGTATGCGCGCGAACATCAACGTAGTCCACCACCATCTTGAAACTGCGAAGCCGACCCTTTTTTTCTTAACGGAGACGCAGATCTTACGTCTACAAACTTGAGTACCACTTTAGGCAGAAAGCCGGGGTATGTATGTACGTCCGGGATGATGTCTGCTGTCGTCGTCTTACAAGCCTCGAAGACAGGGACCTGTCTACGTTATGGGCACGCTTGGATCACGGGGGCCGCACTCGGATCTACGCGTGCGTGTATAGGTCTCACAGCGGTGGTAACACGGACACAGTTCGCCTTTTTGACCACCTGCAACAATCGACTGACAAGGTGATTGAGCAGTATCCCTCCGCGGAGATAGTGATTCTGGGGGATTTCAACGGACATCATGTTGACTGGTTGGGCTCCCGGACCACCGACTTTGCGGGGAAAGCTGCTCACGTAGTATGTTTTGGCTATATAGTCGACGGGTTAAATAGTCGATGTGGTATACATAAGGTCTCCCTGTAAACCAAAATGTACTGATCCTTCTGTGCCTACCTAGGTAGTACCACAGATTATATAATATATTCTATACAGCACGAACAGGAACAAAAATCGGTTACACTCGCAACTCGCTCCACAGACCTGGCCGCCTGCCTGTCAGTGTGGAAATCCTCAAATGTAACTAGATGGCGACGATATTTTTAGCAAAATGTTCAACTAGAATTCAAGGTCAAATTTTATTTCGTTTCAACTGTTCTGATAAAGTATTTGGTTATTTCAATCGTGACGCAGTCACTTAATTAGCACAGACGGGTAAACGGACGGTATCCGGTGCATGCAAGCCCCAGTTCGAATCCCACTTTTCATATTATTCTTTTTGTTATCTTTTTAAGTTTTACTCTTTGAACGTACGCACATTTTATACTACTCAATATTTTTATTAAGTGAAAAAAGACTACTTACTCACACGGGACTTTGTCATTTTTTATTATATGAAAACTATTATGAAAAAGTTGACATACTAATTGCTTTAAATAAGCATGTTATCTTTGTATTGAGTATTTATTTTTTGCAATTGATTGAATTAAAATTTAAATTAATCATCAACTGTTCTCATATCATATAATGATATGAGAACAGTCGAATTCGTTTCAACTGTTCTGATATGACTAAGTATTTCGCTCCATGCATCAGTCGCACAGTTAGCTCAGCGGGTAGGCGGGTGCGGGTGGCGCCTGAAACGAGTTGACCCAGTTCAAATCTAGTTGGTATCACGGTTCTTTTTGTTTCTTTTTTTTACTTAATATTTTTATTATGAAGTGAAAATGACAATAAGCTCACACAGGACTTGTGTTTTTTTCATTTTACAATAAAGATAAATACTTACTATGGAAAAGTTGGCTTAAGTACTAAAAAATAAATATTTTATCTTGGTAGATACTTATTTTTACAGCGGGCGGCAGGCGGAATTATATAAAAAAACCAGCCAAGTGCGAGTCGGACTCGCACACAGGGATCCGTACCAAAAAACGGCAAAAAGTCACGACTTTTGAATGAGATTCTCCTTAATCTTTCCTTTTTTTTCTGATTTTAGTATTTGTTGTTATAGCGGCAACAGGAATACATCTAGGGTTGCCAACTTTTTTTAGAAGAAATAGAGTATATCTGATTTCAATGGGGTAAAAAAAGAAGACTTACAAAGAAGACTAGGTACATTTTATTTACAATTTTAAAATTGTACTTTTTAGAACCTTGGCAATACACAAGTGCTTTTTATTATTTTTAAAACTATCGGACGTTATGTGGTTTCTCCCGCGTAATTCCCGTTCCCGTGGGAATTCGGGAATAAAATATAGACTAGGTTCACCGCAAAGAGATTAACTTCTCAACAGTGAAAGAGTTTTTGAAATCGGTTCTGTAGTTTCGGTGCCTATTCAACGCGATCAAACAAACAATCAAATCTTTTCTCTTAATAAATAACAAGCGAAAATCACGCGGTTCCCGTGGGAATTCTGATATCTGTGTTCCTAACAGTGAAAGAATTTTTGATTTCGGTTCAGTAGTTCCGGAGCCTATTCGATGCAAACAAACAATCAAATCTTTTCTCTTTATAGATAACTAGCGGACGTCACGCGGTTTCACCCACGTAGTTCCCGTTCCCGTGGGAATACGGGAATGAAATATAGCCTATGTTCACCGCAAAGAGTGTAGCTTCCCAACAGTGAAAGATTTTTTAAATCGGTCCAGCAGTTCCGGAGCCTATTCGATGCAAACAAACAAACAATCAAATCTTTCCTCTTTATAATGTTAGTATAGATTGTAAGTCCATACAGGTAAACTCAAAACTTATGTAGATCAGGAGAAAAGAATTATACCTATTTCCTATAATTACTTAAGTCTGGCTCCACGGTCGGGGATCTTGTTCCATTCCGTTATACGAAAAAATATTCAGAGGAAACTTTTCAAAATCCCAGAAAAATCAAATCATGCTAAATAAAGTATTTTCGCGTACTTTATTGTTCTCATAAAGTATACAGTACAAATACCCGAAATAAAGTACAATACTTTATTATAAAGTACGGTTGGCAACCTTAAATACCTACATCATCTGTAAAAATTTCAGCTGTCTGGCTATAACGGTTCCTGCGATACAGCGTCATGGCGGACAGACAGACAGACAGACAGATGGCGAAGTATCGTCAATAGGGTCCCGTTTTTACCCTTTGGAACTCTAATAAAAGCGGGTACAAAATTTCGCTGGAACATATTTCTCTTACAATTATCACGTAGATTACAGCTTTCCTTTTTTATAACAATAACGTGAAACAATTCTGAAAAGAAAAAAAAGGATTATTAAATTCGAGATAAGTAGGACTATTTAATAATCTATATTAGATTAAGTTAAAAAGTAAAAGAAAAATAAAAGGAAAAATATACAAAAGTCATCCTGCGGGGCTCGAACCAGCATTAACTAAATTATACGCCCCATGCCGCTTGCGTACCCGCTAAGCTAAAGTGCCACTGAGAGAGATGGCCAAATAACGCTTCACAAGTTGCTTGTTTCGATAACGTAAACTGGTCGTTCGTAAAAACTAATGAAATAATAATTTCTTTAAATCGATAAAAGATGGCGCTCATGTGAATCATTGACATGATTAACATAAGCGCCATCTTTTATCTTTATCAAACGCTATCGAGAGATAATTTTTACACAATCTACGTTTATTCTATAATCAACGAGTTTGATGTGCTACTACAGCAGCCAATATCATGATTTAATTTTTAAAATAATTTGCCATGCATTATAAATCTAAATAAGATATTTTGAAATTTGAATTCCGGAATATGAAACTACTAGTGCCATCTTTTGATATTTTCTGTTTATTAAAGATATGCTGTATGCGTTAATACCCCGTGGTAGTACGCTTCGGGACTATAGCCCGGGAGATAGCGTAAATAAATGCTATTTAAAATCAACCGCGAGCTCCTGGACTGTATTCTAGTTTCCAATTTGTAAAGTACTTCATTTTTAATATCTCGTTTTTAGGGTAAATCCTGTACGGGTTTGTGCTTTCTGTCAATAACGTTGTAAGTAGAGGAATGAAAAATTTGGTTTCTACGGCTAATGGACTTACCTACTTTCTGAAATAATATATCTGAGCAAAGTTGTAGATCTCTTTGAAATTGTTTCGCAACCTTATCGGTGATACCACAAGCGAGAACCTTTTTTCATGTGCTAGAGGTCACATTGTTGTACTGAATAAGGTTCTAAAAATCCACAATACCTTTATACATAATCATAAAACACGATGAGTGTATTTATAAAATAGCAAGAGTTTTGATCTGTACGGTAACAATAAAAGACATTTTGGAAACGTCTGAAAGCAAATTTATAAGCATCGATTCGCAGTTTAGATAGTGAAATCAGCAATTTTTCTAAGAATTGTATGAAACTTATTGGATATTTTCACTCAAAATTATATTACTTGTACCTAGACAAAGCAACATTTCTAGACTTTTGGTCGTGATTGTATCAGAGACGTTCTATTACCTTTCAGCTTATATATTATACACCTCAGAACCAATGCTATTAAATGTAGTGACTCTTTATCACACCCATTTCATTTTCATGTTTGAGAAGAAAATAATAACTGTGTTCTCTGGGCCTTTTTTTCTTAGTTTTTGGTAAACCGTAATTCGTTTCAGCGGAACTAATGGATTTTTTTGTGGGTTAACCTGAATCGCGAAACTGCAAACGTAAGGTGAACCGACCCCAAGATTTGTAGTATCTAGAAGTTTGACAGCTATTTACTAGAGGGCGCTGGCCGCCACAGTATTTTATGTACACAATTTGTCAAACCTTGGATAACTTTTCTTGTACGAATGTCCAAAGCGACATAACAGCCTTAACAAATCTTGTAAAGAGAGCAAATACAGCGTACAGTGTAGGTAAACTAGTGCACTAATCGCCAGTACGTCAGAAAACGAAGTTTCTAGAAAACTTGCTATCCCATCTCCCTACTACTGATCTGAAAAAAATACCCTAAATCTGTAGCTTGTGTTGCCTCTATCTACTATGCGTGAACTCGGCACCCGCAACAAAAATTTGAGATAGTACATCTACTTCATTCGCTGAGGCTACGCACACATAGACACCGCTCACTGAGTTCACAGACACGAGGTCAGGCAAAGTTGAGGCGTGTTTTCGATACTGATTTGTGCGCGAGTGTGTGTAGCAGAGGGTAGGTGTGAAAAAAAGTACATACATGAGATTTCCATCTGTACTATCTCTAATTTGTGCCCGCAATGAGAAGCCATGGAACGCATACTAAAATGTCGTATTTAGAGTTACGTTTTTCTTCATTCATACGACCCTAAGGCCATGGACTGGGTATATATTTTTAATCGCTAAGAGGTCTTTGTACTATTAAATGTGTTTCAATATTAAATTATCTATTCGTTTTACTTAAACTTATATTTCTTGTAATTGTCTTGTAAATGTTACTTGAAAATAAATTTAAAAAATAATTTCTATGAATGGAAAATCTGTTTGTAAATTTAGCGATTATTATAAACTCGTTTACCGACGCAGTATTCGACACGACTGTAATATATAAATTTCAGAGCACTTTGTATAGTGTAATTACTTATTATTATTTTATTTAGTCCTCTGTTGAAATTTTATTGATAATTTTAAATTATGTTATATTGCGTTGTGTACGTGCATTCGCGATTTTATTAAGATTTTTTTAATTATTTTTTTTTGTAAATTTCTTTTTAGAAGCCAAAGAGTTTATCTGTAAATATGTCGTCTATGCAGCTATATGTTTTAGCTGTGAATAATTTTTTCGTTATTGTAATTTTAAGAGATCCGTTAACGTTTTTTCTTGTGAGAATAAAATGATAAGGACGTAAAGTTATTGTTTTTATTCCTATTTTATAAAACTCACAGCAAGAGCGCAAAAACTACCGCGGCATAAGCTTGCTCAGTGTCGTAGGCAAATTTGTATGCGAAAGTTTTGATTAAAAGAGTGATGAATGAAACTGAAGGAAAAATTTGGGATGTACAAGCAGGATTTATGAAAGGAAGAGGATGTACGGATCAGGTCTTTTCATTAAGATGCCTAGCTAAAAATTTTTTGGCAAAACGTCAAAAAGTCTATTGCATCTTCGTGGACTTGGAAAAGGCCTATGACAGAGTGGTGAGGAATGAACTGTGGTCAACACTGTCCATGTATGGAGTGAACAGCAACTTGATACGAGCCTTGAAATCTCTATACGAGGGCTCCAGTGCTTGTGTCAGGATCAATGGAGCTTGCACAGACTTTTTTCCCATCGAAAAAGGTGTGAGACAAGGCTGTGTAGCGTCACCATGGCTGTTCAACCTATACATGGACAGCTGCTTGAAAGAACTACAAGAGTGCGCGTATGGATTAAAAATGAATGAGCTAACCGTCAAATGCCTCCTTTATGCTGATGATCAGGTAATACTGGCATCATCGGCGGAGGAGTTGCAGTTGATGGTTAATATAATGAACGATGCGCTTAAAAGTAGAGGAATGAATGTTAATGTAAGCAAGACAAAAGTAATGGTTTTTGAAAGAGAGAAATGTATGACTGATTGCTCGATATCGATCGAAGGAAAGAGCGTGGAACAGGTGAAAGAGTTTGTATATTTGGGTTCAAAATTTGCAAGAGATGGAAAGTGTGACAATGATATTGAAAGAAGAGTTTTGGCAGGAAACCAAGTGAATGGAGCCATTCACACCTTTATGAACAGTCAGAACGTGTATAAAAAGGCAAGGATGGCTTTTTTTTTTTTTTTTTTTTTTTTTATACCACTCGAGTGGCAGACAAGCATACGGCCCCACCAGATCTACCGGTGGTCACCGCAGCCTATGGACGTTTGCAACACCAGAGGCGCCACAATCGCGCTGCCGACTCTTTAAAAACCTTCTAAGTCCCCTTTTGAAGAACCCCATACTGTAGGCGTTTGGGAAAACCGAGGCAGGGAGATCATTCCACAACCTAAGCGTACGCGGAAGAAAGCCTCTACCAGATCTCACCGTGCTCAAGCGCTCAGGACGCAACGTGTGAGGATGAATACCCTGTCTATGGCGAGCGGTGCGATGATAGAATGTAGCCGTAGGCATCATATCAAACAATTCTTCAGAGCACAAACCGTTGTACAGGCGGTAGAACACACACAGAGAAGCAAAGTCTCTCCTGTCACTAAGAGGTTCCACACCACCTGCAAGTATGGGATCGTTGACAACTCTCATAGCTCGCCTTTGCACCGAGTCAAATGGACGAAGCTGGTATTCGGGTGCCCCCGCCCAGAGGTGACAGCAGTACTCCATATGCGGACGCACTTGCGACTTATAAAGAAGCAGTGCTTGCGCCGCAGTAAAGTACCGCCGCGCCCTTCTGAGCACTCCGAGCTTCCTGGACGCCAGCCTGGCCTTGCCCTCCAAGTGACTGCGGAACTGCACATCACTGGAGATGTCAACACCAAGGATCCCTATACTTTCAGAGATGGTGAGAGATGTGCCCTGAAATTGTGGCGCCACAGTGAATGGGGTCTTTTTTTCGGTGAAAACACAAACTTGTGTCTTGGTAGGGTTGAATTGGACAAGATTTTGTCGACCCCAATCGGACACTCTATTGAGAGTAGCCTCGACTTCAGACACAAGTTGTTCACGACTTTCTTCCACTGCAACCCGAGAGATACCGGGGCGGCCCGTGTAATAAGTGTCGCCCGTACTGTCGTCCGCATAACAATGAATGCCGTCAATAGACAACATGTCATTGATATGCAGCAGAAACAAAGTAGGGGACAACACTGAGCCTTGTGGTACTCCAGCGTTTATGGCCATGCAGTCAGAACAGCTGCCGTCAACGACGGCCCTGATGCTTCTACCGGCCAGAAAGCTGGACACCCATCCGCATAAACTCTCGGGCAGTCCATAGGAGGGCAATTTCGTAAGAAGACCACGGTGCCAGACCCGGTCAAAGGCTTTCGAGATGTCGAGGCTCGCTGCTAGAGCCTCACCCTTACTCTCGATAGCCGCCGCCCAGCGGTGTGTGAGGTACACAAGAAGATCGCCCGTCGAGCGACCGTGACGGAAACCGTACTGCCGGTCACTGAGCAGGTCATGTTCCTCAAGGTACCTCAGAAGCTGTGTATTAATCACACGCTCCATCACCTTAGATAAAAGGGAGGTGACGGCTATAGGCCTATAATTGGCCGGGTCGGTCCTGTCACCCTTCTTGGGCACAGGATGCACGTGCGCGATCTTCCACGACGCCGGGACTTGCTTCATGGAGTATGAAAGCGTGAAAAGACGTGTAAGTACCGGACACAACTCCGGACCACACCGCTTAAGTACCACCGCGGGAATGCCGTCCGGCCCACTCGACTTATGAATATCCAGGGATTGAAGCTCCCGCCTGACGTCCCGTTGCTTGAACTTAATTTCTGGCATGGAAGTGCCACACCAAGGGATACCAGGCGGAAGCACACCTCCATCGTTCATGGTCGAGTTGGAGGCAAAGAGAGAACCCAAAAGGTCGGCCTTCTCCTTGGCACTCTGGGCCAGACTACCATCCAGTCTATGTAGAGGTGGTAACCCCGACCGACAAAAGTTTCCCTCGGCAGCTTTGGCGAGCGACCAGAATTCACGACTTCCAGAGGGGTAGCCGGCTAGTCGCTGACCAATTCTGCCGACGAAATCGAATTTAGCCCTGGCAACCGCTCTTTTACTGGCCCTCGAAGCGGCATTCAGTTTGCGTTTCACTTCAGAGATGCTAGGATCTGAGTTAGCGCGAGCCGTGGTCCAAGCTCTGTAGGCAGTTTCTTTCAACATCCTAGTTTTTCTACAAAGCCGATTAAACCACGGTCGTTTCCTAGCTCCTGCCGGGATCCAGCGGTTAGGAATATAACATTCCATGCCCGCCAAGATCCCCTCAGCTACTGCTGCAGCGCAGGAGTAGCTGTACATAGAGGAGTGCTTGTCCCTACACTTATGCATGGTAGTGAAAGTTGGGTGTGGCAGGAGAAGCATGAAAGTAAAATTAATGCAGTGGAAATGAGAAGTTTGCGAAGTATAGCTGGAGTGACATTGAGTGATAAAGTAAAGAATAGTGTGATAAGGGAACATTGCGGTATGACAGAAGATGTAGTGACTAAGATAGAGAAAGGGATGCTCAGATGGTTTGGACATGTGGAGAGAATGGATGGAAATAGGCTGACGAAACAGATTTATGAAGCTAGAGTGAATGAGCAAACTGGTAGGGGTCGACCTCGGCATACTCATGTCGATCAAATCAATAATCTTCTGAGAAAAGGCCAGGTCAAGAGTACCCTTAACCGAAGAGCATGTATGATGACACTTATGAAAGTTGAAGAAGCGAAAGTTGTTTGCCAGAATCGTAGCAAGTGGAAAGTCATAGTCTCTGCCTACCCCGTTGGGAGACAGGCGTGATGTTATGTATGTATGTATGTTTATAAAACTGTCATCCTAGTTCCTCATCAAATTTTGGTCGTAGCAGAAGGTGCTTACTTATAGCACAGGGCACCGATTCTCGCTTCACACGACATGAATGCGTGGACGGAAATCGGCGGGTGACGCGTCGCCTGTCTCATATTTAGGAACGGTGAACATGAGACGGACGACGTTTCACCCGTAAATTTGCGTCCACGCATTCACGTCGAGTGGTCGAGAATCGGCGCCCAGGGCGGAAATTCCATACAAATGATTCGTGTTTAATTCTGTCACCTACACAAAACACGCTATGTTTGTACACAGCTTGAACGTGTGTGTGTGTGACTATTAAGGCTAAGCAAACGTTCCATTAAAATATCCTCCAACTATAATGACAGCTGTGGTGGGGGTGGGGAAGCTTGCTCAGTGAGGGAGTTGCCTATCTGTATGATGGACAGCCATTGTTTTAATACCGCTAAGATGACAGACAAGCATAGGGCTGTCTTGTTGGTCACCGAAGCGTATGGATGTTTCCTAACACCAGATGGCTACACTCTGCGGAACCTGTAGAAACCTTCTAAGACTAGCTTTACGAACCTCATACTGTACGCGTATGGAAAACCGAGGCAGGGATACCATACTACAATCTAAGCGTGCACGGAAGAAAGCACTTGTCGGACCTAACCGTGTTCGAACGCTCTGGACGCAAAGTGTGGGGTTTAACACGCCCTGTCTGTGGCGAGCAGTGTGATGGCGTAAGGCGGCGCGGTGGCGAGTTGAAGGCCAGTATCACGGTTCACTAAAATATAGCCTTCCAAGATGGCGGTCGTATGAGGTGCCTCTGTACGTTCTGCATTTTTATTACTAGGGTTGTTGGCAGGTAGTCGTGGAAAAACACGTGTTGCCAGAGCTTTCTAACATAGAGCAAAGTAATATACTGGTGTTCCAAGTGTCAATGGGACGACGGAAATGTTTTTAGAAACGCTCAGTTCTGGGAAAGATTCTATACTCGATGGTCGATGGAACTTCGGACACCATTTCTGAAGTTTGAACCCAAAATACAAAGGGGGATGGGTAAATAGTTGCATTCTCGCGGTTTTGGCCCAATATAAGGGGACCTAACACTCCCTGCAGGACCTCAGGTACCTCAGGATCATGCGGAGTATGGCCCTATTCGGCGCCCTATTTAGGCGGAGACTCGAATGATCGCAATGCAGCTTGATTACATATCCCGCAGAAGGCGATGGCCGTCAGCATGATAAGATGGTACCACGTACCACACGATCTCCGTTGAGACGGCATGTCTCCTGTAAGCTAGTGCCTTCGCGCCATTGCGTTAATGGCGCAAGGATGCGCAGGAGCAGAGCCATAGGGCCTCGAGAAATCGAGGCTCAGTGCGGTCTCAGCTCCGCTCCGGAATTAGTGAAGACATAAGTTTTTTTACCTGAGCAACTAAGATAGGGAAACACCACGATCGGGGCGATCAGACGAGTCGTCGGAGGTCATGGACGAGTGTCTGGAGAGGGGCCAGGTTCTCGTGACAAGTTTGGTGCATTCTCTCGCTGGAGACCATGGTGCGAGCCATAATCATCAGAGCGAGTTAGTGAGATGCCGCCATTTTTCTTTCATTTCTCTCTAATTGTATGAAAATTAAATTAAATAAATAAATATATGAACAAATTATTTGATCTAGTAGGTAGGTACACAAATTTAGGTCGCAAGAGTTAGAACCGCGGGTCTCCTATCCGACAGTTGCCACAAGTTCCGCAAGGGGGGCCCGCACAAGCTGAATGTATGGCCAGTCCGACGCTGGGCACCTCTGCCCGTCACGCGTTGGTAGCGATCGAAAAGGAGAGCGTAGGATTAGCTTGAAGAGTTCTTCATGTTTTAGCTCGAATAGAACCATGTGTTGGGACGTGACCGGAGAGGCTTACGTCCAGTAGTGGGCTGCCAGGGCAAACCCAAACAAACAGAAAAGCCTGGCCTTTTCCCCGTTGGGAGACAGGCGTGATGTTATGTATGTATATTCTACCAGCTACAGAACAAGGTTTAATACCAGTTTTGACAACGTATTTTTAAAAAGAGAACATCTATATACGGCCTCCTTGCATTCAGAGTACCGATGTTAGAGGTTTTTTTTTCTCCCTTAGGGCGAATGTTAGAGGTTAGGTTATGTTATTTTTGAAGTTATTTTCAAAAACTGAACATTGGTCGCAGAATATGATTATTGTGTAATTTAGATTTTTATTTTTATGAAATAAAAAAGTGTAAGGTAAATGGCAGAATGCTTGATTTTGGTTTCGGTTCAGTTTTCATAATTAGACATATCCTGTGTTTTGTTACTCATTTCTCACAATATATAAAAAGTCACAGCGAAGCGTGGCAGGGAAACGCTAGTACTTTATAATTACCTTTATACCTACTACCGACGACTTGGCGCTGGCGAATCAAACCCAAACTTTCGAGAAAGCCGAAAAACAACTTGGTTCGGCACTGACTGGGTTGGAAAGCTACTATGCAGCGAACGGACTAAAGCCGAACCCGTCCAAAACCCAAGTGTGCGCCTTTCACCTGCGCTCGGCTCAGGGTTAACTGGCCGGGATCTGAGCTGGAGCACTGTTTCAGTCTAAGGTATCTCGGTGTTGCCTTGGATAGGACTTTAAGTTTTAAAACCCACTGCCTGAATACTAGGGCCAAGGTAGGAGCCCGAAACAATCTGTTCCATCGTCTCACAAGTAGGTACGGCCTGGGGGGGCAGAGCCTAGCATTCTCCGAACATCTGCACTGGCTTTATTCTTCACTGCGGGTGAGTTTGCGTGTCCTGTGTGGCACCAATCAGCTCATGCCAGACAGGTGGATGTCACTCTGAACGATGCTTGCCGAATTATTACCGGTTGTTTAAATCCCACTCCCCTTACCAAGCTCTACCCACTAGCGGGCATCGCGGTCTTCTCTCGTTTTCCATAAATTCATTTGCGCTAATATTGTTTACCATAATCATCCCCGATCATAATATTTACTTGCACTATTATCATTTATACTAATAACGTTTGCCTTAACAACTCAACAGTGATAACTTTCATTTGCCATAAAATGACTTTCTATAACAACATATTTCCAGCAAAAGCCTATGTGTTATTCCAGACTATAATGTAGGTATTTCTGTAACAAATTTCAGCCCGATCCATCTAGCTGTCTGAGCGTGAAAGATCCGGATGAAGCATTGAT
This sequence comes from Miltochrista miniata, assembly GCA_933228765.1. Taxonomy (NCBI): domain Eukaryota; kingdom Metazoa; phylum Arthropoda; class Insecta; order Lepidoptera; family Erebidae; genus Miltochrista; species Miltochrista miniata. The sequence goes on along the minus strand of OW121758.1, from coordinate 34,642,047 downwards.
TCTTGCGGAAGCGGATGGGGATGTCCAAATTTATGCGGATGTTTTGCATTTGCGGAGGCGGATGCGAATATTCGCAAAATCCCTGATGCAGAGTTGCAAGGAAATGTCGTGTGGTCTAAAATTTAGAAAAGCAAAAGTTTTGAAAGTGAACAAAAATCCTTTAAGAAAAAGTTACAGGAAAATCTCACTACATTATCCAGATGCCTGTACCCATAGTATGAATATAATGCCACAGCAAAATTGCGTACAAATTGTACTAACCGAGTCTAATCCCCGTGGCGGTATTTCACTTGCCTCTTGAAACTTTCGTCTCAACATAGCAAGTAGGTAGGTACCCGTAAATTCCTTTGTTGGATAACAAACGCATTGTTTGATCTCCGAGATTGTTTTACGTTGAGACGCCGACTACGAGTTACATTCTCGACCACATAAATATTTGTAGATTGAAGTTTAATATTATATTTACTAGTATGTATTTTGGTTGCTTCTTGCTGCCACGGTAATAGCACAGTATGAAGAAGATGTTTAGGAATGTAATAATTTACTATCTTATCTATCATGTTGTTGTTAGTTGTAATAGTTGTTATGTACTGTTTATTGTCTGCCATATTGGCGAAGCGACGGTCATAGATAATAAATAAATTAACAGACGGGATCGATGTCATTGGCTATGGTCGTTTCAGATGGGACGCACACTTGCCATAGGTAAAAAAAAAATATATTTATATTGTTTGTAGTTTAGTGGAAATTGTAAGTTCACGCTTCATGCACTTACTTAATTTGTTTTATTTTAGAATTCGTTTTTGTGTTTTTATTTTGTGTTTTTATAAGTTTTTTAAACTTGTTTATTACCAAATTGTCTCGAATTCGCTGTCCTACGGGAGCCCGTTGAAAACCAGCGCCTGGTACCTACTCGTACTCGGCATTATGCTGAACGGGCTCCTATTTTGGTGCAACGGCGGGATAATTATAATCTAGCTAATATAATTTTTTTAAACTTTGTCAGTGTTGTTGCATTTAAAATAAAGAAATTTTTCTTTCTTTCTTTCTTTCATGAGAAAACCTACTCTGTAGGCTGTGGTAATAGAAAGCTTTTATTAGATTCTTACATTTTAAAATTTCAATCAGCGTGCTCGAAGTCATTTTTAACCCCCAAAACGAGTTGTTTTATGTGTGTGTCTTACCGTGGCGTGGACTACCGACCGTTCCTCCCCTAAATCTCGCCCCTTCAAATACAACAATTTGGTGTAAAGGAGCGAATATAATCTAAATATTACAATACTTATTTTGGTGTACCTAGATTTCTATACGCCCCATTATGGTATTTTTATTAAATGACTACGACATGAGTAAGGTACAGTCGGCACAAAAATTTGTTGGAACAATAAATGTGCAATATTCATAACACAATCGGGAAAAATATTTTGCATTTCGTCAGAGTTAACATAAACATCCTCCGCAGTCTATTTTATCATACTGAAGTCATTCAGATCATAAAATTATCTTTGTAAGGATTTGCAAATACAATGTCTCTCATCTATTTAACTTTATAACGTAAATACAAGATAGTCAATGCACAAAGAATGGCAAAGTTCTGCCGAGATATAATGAATGAAAACAAGAATAAATTGCAGACGCAGATTGTAGTCGTTAATTCATAATCATAATGATAGTTGTAATGATGAGCAAATATTTCTCTTTCTTTATTCATAACGAGATTGTTTTATTATCTCTATCTACTAGACACCGTACAAAGTTGTATGTAATTTATATAATCAGGCTAGGCTGTTTTTGCGGAACGCTGGTTAAATTAGAAATGGTAACAAAGACTGAAAAAAATCCTGATCACGCAGTAAATGAAGTCACATTCGACGATCTTCTTTCTTCAGCAGGAGAATGGGGACGATACCAGTGGTTTTTATTTATATGTTCGTGTCCGTTCTTCGCTTTTGATGTGTTTGCAGGGGTATCTCAGATCTTTATAACAGAAACGTCTCCTAATTACTGGTGCAGAATACCAGAATTAGCAAATCTGTCGGACATTGAGCGCAGAGATTTGGGAATACCCAAAGATGACAGTGCAATGTTTGGATACTCGCAGTGTGAGATGTACTCAGTTAATTGGACTTATGTGTTAGCAGTAAATGAGAAACCCAACGAAACTTGGGATACAGTGCCTTGTCAATATGGATGGGAATTCAACTATAGTGAAATACCGTATCCTACTGTGGGAAGAGATTTTGAATGGGTATGCGAAAAAATAAGTTATCAAGCCACGGCTCAGGTGATGTTTTTTGTTGGTAGTATGTTCGGAGGAATAATCTTCGGCTGGATTGCAGATTGCTTTGGAAGAATACCAGCTATAACGAGCAGTTGCCTTGTAGGTTGTGTGGGTGGGACTAGTAGTGCATTTGCAAGAAATTCTATAGAATTCATGGCTGCAAGATTTGTCATGGGTATGTCATATACATCTTGTATGCTTTTGGCATATGTTTTAATATTAGAATATATAGCCCCAAAACATAGAACTTTCGTGGCAAATTCTTCTTTTGCTATATTTAATACGCTATTTTCAATTGCGCTTCCATGGATTGCATTAGCTTGTGGACACTGGAAAACCATCTGTTTGGTCACTAGTTTACCCTTAGGCCTTGCAGTATTTACAAAATTGTTTTTACCAGAAAGCCCACGGTGGTTAATACCAAAAGGCAGGTTGGATGAAGCGATTGATAAAGTTCTTGCTATTAGTAGAATTAATAATAAGGAAGTGCCAAGAGAGTTGATAAATAAATTTAAATTATCAGCAACCAATGCCAAAACCGAAAGAAATCAAAAAGTTTCAGATATATTCAAAAGACGAGTTTACAGAAAGATGTTTCTTTTGATGTCTTTGGAACACCTATGCGGTATTTGTGTGTTTGACGGAATTGTAAGATGTATTGGACTTTTAAATTTCGACTTCTTCATATCATTTTCAGCGATGTCATTAAGTTTTTTTCCATCCGTGTTTCTTGTAGCATTAATCATGGATTATATTGGAAGACGATGGATGTGTATAATATCTCTAGGCTTATGCAGCATATTCTTTATTTTAATAATATTTGCTAGTACTGGACTACAAAATTTGATATTTGCAGTTATAGCTACAGTAATGACCAATATGTTGTATTGTACTTTATTGCAGTGGGCCACTGAGATTATTCCGAGCTCAGTGAGAGGATCAGGTATGGCTTTGTTACAAATAAGTGGACTAATTGGAACGTTTATGTCACAATATATACCGAACCTGAAAGAATATTACTATTGGCTTCCTCTTGCTGTATTTGGTGCCATTTCTGCACTAGGGATGGTGATTGCCTTTGCACTGCCTGAAACTGCAATGACAAGGATGCCAAGTACATTTGAAGAAGTCGAAGTTATCATAAGTAACCAGCGGATATGGTCTTTACCAAACTTAGAAGTCAGGAAAAATAAGAATGCACAATGCGAATAAACTATAGGCTTTATATATTTGTTTGCCCTCAAAAATTTAATTTCGCCAAGAGGCACAGACAACCAAAAGTCTGCACTCGACGATATAGAGAATGCGTGAGATGAGAATATTCGAATTATCGGGATAACATTCAAATCATAAAATAGAAAAATGAAACCAGTCCTAAAGCAGCCGGGAATTTGACTGTGAACAAAGACTTCTATATAAACTGAGGTAGACATGCCCTACGCACCGATTTTTGAAACCTATAAACTGCGCTAATTAGCAGCGTTGTTCGCACTGTTGTGAGTCAAAACTTCGAGAGTAGGTACTCGACTTGCAATTGGAGGCCATACGCCTTCTCTTTTACTCTTGTTCTATCCATATATTACTATTGTGTGTGGTGACAATTACGTAAATAGTATTTATAAGTGAGTGTAGTCTTAGTAATGCGTGTGTTTGAGGATTGCTTTTGAAATCTCGCTTGATAGAGTACGGCGCGTCTACCTCAGTTTATATAGAAGCCTTTGACTGTGAAGTCCTCTGCCTTATAAACCGTAAACGTATAGTTTGCAATAGGATAAGCAGCGGTAACGCAAGTGTTTTTTTTTAAATTTAATGTGGAAATAATTTTTCAACTTTGTGACCATTACGTAACCTTTCACGTATGTGTTATTGTTATCTTAAGTAGACTAATAATTTAATTATTAAATTGTTAGATCCGATAGGGGTTTTCTTCCGCGCACGCTTAGGTTGTGTTCTCCCTGCCTCGGTTTTCCCAAACGCCTACAGTATGGGGTTCTTCAAAAGGGGTCTTAGAAGGTTTTTACAGGGTCGGCAGCGCGAGTGTGGCGCCTCTGGTGTTGCAAACGTTTATAGGCTGCGGTGACCACCGGTCCTTCTGGTGGGCCCTTAGATCATCTAACCACAGGATGCGCCTTACTTAAGCATTGTTTTCTGCCATTGCACATGACCATTTGGTCTTTTGGCTTTATAAAGGCACTGTATTCAATACATCATTTTATATGATTAAACTAGTACATTACATTGTAGTTGACTGTACAATAACAATTAACACACAACAGCCATTACGCGTTTGTCGATTAATACATTTTTAAATGCAATGAAATTTTATATGTCTTTGTGTTTCCCCCTTCATTTGTATGAAAACTGGCAGAATATTTTTGTATGCGGTGGTTCGCAAAGGCTAGTCCCGTGATATATGGTCTAAGGGTGGGCCGTATGCTTGTCTGCCACCTTAGTGGTATAAAAAAAAAAGAACTATATCTTAGTTAGACGGATGTTTAATTTGAGTGACTTTGTGTAACCCTTTTCTTCTTCATGCTGAAGCTGCAAACCTCTCAGCCTATGACAGTAGTGGGTTTACTCCTAGTAAGTGTTTTTTTTTTCGTGTGGAAATCCCTCATGGATGCCTTGCCGGACTCATACCGACCTATGTTATTTTTTAACCGACTTCAAAAAAGGAGTAGGTTACTCAATTCGACCGTATTTATATTTTTTTATGTTTGTTCGCGCAGAACTCCGTCGTTTATGGACCGATTTGAATTTTTTTTTTCGTTTGAAAAAATATACTTCCAAGGCGGTCCAATTTTAAGGAAGTCAGGACCTGACGATGGCATCCTGGAGAAATCGAAGGGAACTTTTAAAAATTGTACGGGCATTTAGGGTGTTTGTAATTTTTTTATTAGCGGCTTTAAAGTAGCACAACGTACACCGCTGATGCAAAAAGGAGGGTAACTGAGGGCAATTGGTACCCAAAAGCATAACGCTCCGTTCACACACGGAGCGTTAGGCTTTTGGGTACCAAAAGCTTAAGCCAAAAGGCCCAGCTCGTAGTACACAGTGCGGTGCTGATACCTACGCTAACGTATGGAATCGAGAGTTGAATATGGCAGGAAACGCATGAAAGTAGATTAAACGCGGTCGAGATGCGCGCGCTACGCAAAATCTGCGGAGTAACGCTCGCAGATCGCGTTCGGAATGAAGATGTAAGAAAGTGAGTTGGTCTGGAAGAGAGTGTCGGTGTTAAAATAAGGAAGGGCATGCTACGATGGTTCGGGCATGTGGAGCGAATGGGAGATGAAAGCATGACAAAACAGATATAGAACGCGAAAGTGGATGGATGTAGAAGTCAGGGAAGGCCACGACACACCTACCACGACCAAATTATCCTGCGTTAGCAGATGGTGGTGTCAAGAGCCGAAGGAACCGACGTGCATGCATGAAAAGAAAAATGAAAGTTGAGTAACCAAGTGAGGTGTGTATGGACCGTGTAGTAGGTATAAAAGATATATGTATGTCTTATTATAAGTGATATGGGTATAACACAAGCATTTAAAACCTAGCTTACTTTAGGATCGGTAAACGTGTTTAAGTTTTTACGTGAATTATTAAATTTTATAGTGAGCGAAAAAGGAACAAAGTCACCTGTGCCATATGTGTAAAGACTAATGCGGTTGTAAATGTATGTAGGTTATGGTAAACATTTTCAATCCAGACGTACAAAACATCCTTCAGTAATAATTATATCTCGAAGCCTTATTTATGTGGATTGAAGTCTTTATTTCATTATTATCTTTGTAATGCAGTGCAAATATTGGTAAATACTTTAAATCTCACAAGGTTGGTTTATTATCTTTATGTATCGCAGAAAGGACCATAATTATATTTAATGTATCTATATTACTGAAGAAACTAGGTTGTTCTTTTTAGAAAGCTGGTTCATATTGAAATGGCTGCAACAGTTAGAAAAAAATCTGACCAAGAAACAAGTGAAGTCAGTTTCGACGATCTTCTTTCGTCAGCAGGAGAATGGGGACGATACCAATGGTTCTTGTTGGTAGCTTCGTGCCCTTTTTTCGCTTTCGGAGCATTTTCTGAGTTATCCCAGATGTTAATGACAGAGGTGTCACCAAACTTCTGGTGTCGAATACCAGAATTAGCAAATCTGTCGGACATTGAACGCAGAGATTTGGGAGCACCCAAAGATGACAGTGCAAGATTTGGATACTCACAGTGTGAGATGTACTCCGTTAATTGGACTTATGTGTTAGAAATAAATGAAAAGCCTAACAAAACTTGGGCTATAGTGCCTTGTCAACATGGATGGGAATTCAACAAAAGTGAAATACCATATCCTACTGTAGGAAGTGAATTTGAATGGGTTTGCGAAAAACAAAGTTACCAGGCAACTGCACAGGCGATGTTTTATATCGGTTGCATGTGTGGAGGTTTAATTTTCGGTTGGATTTCTGATCGTTTTGGAAGAATACCGGCTATAACAGGCAGTTGCCTAATTGGTTGTGTAGGTGGTGTCAGTAGTAGATTTGCAAGAAATTTAGTGGAATTTACAACTGCAAGATTTGTTATGGGTATGTCATTTGATTCATGCATGATTGTGGCATACATTTTGATATTAGAATATGTATCTCCAAAATATAGAACTCTAATAGCTAATTCATCATTTGCTATATTTTATGCTCTATTTTCGTCGGCACTTCCGTGGATTGCCTTGGCTTGTGGACACTGGAAAACCTTCTGCTTGGTTACTAGTTTACCTTTGGGCCTTGGAATTTTTACAAAATTATTTTTGCCTGAAAGCCCGCGGTGGTTAATACCTAAAGGGAAATTGGATGAAGCAATTGAGAAAGTACTTGTTATCGGCAGAATAAATAAAAAGAAAGTGCCTGAAAAATTGATATCTCAGTTTAAACAATCAGTGGCGTACTCTAAGGTAGAAAAGGATCAAAGTTATTTACAAATATTTAAAAGACCAGTCTTAAGACGTATGTTTATTTTAATGTGCTTAGCTTACACGTGTAGTGCTTTTGTGTTTGACGGAGTTGTAAGAGCTGTTGAGTTGTTAAATTTCGATTTTTTTATTTCGTATTCAGCAGTAATGTTTTCTCTATTTCCTTCTGTTATTTTTGTAGCATTAATAATGGACTATACTGGAAGACGATGGATGTGCATAGTGTCTTTTGGTTTAAGCGCTATATTTTTTATTTTGATAATATTTGCAACTACTGGACTACAAAGTCTGATATTTTTGTTGATAACAACAGTTGCTACTAATATGTTGTTTAGTGCATTATTACAGTGGCCTGCAGAGGTTCTTCCGAGCTCAGTTAGAGGATCGGGAGTAGCTGCAATACATATTTGTGGAAATATAGGCGCATTTTTATCACCATATGTAGTTTATCTGAAAGTTTATTACTATTGGCTACCTCTTTTGGTGTATGGTGCTACATCTGTCTTAGGTATGCTTATAACCTTTACTTTACCCGAAACAGCAATGTTGAATATGCCTAATACATTTGAAGAGGCAGAAGAGCTATCAAAAAATCAGCGGATATGGTCTTTACCATACTTAAATGCCAAGAAAGATAAGCAAGCATCTACTCAAAGTTTGTAAAGTGTCGATTAGAAATATAAGACAATTTTGGTATGTAAATATTGTTATGAAACTAACATTTTATATTGCATTACATTTTTACATGTATTCAGATTAATAAAATTACTAATATAGAGGGACATTTTATTTTTTAATTAATTGTTATTATTAAGGCGCCTTTCCTGGCAGACTTTGGTTACCTCCACGGCCTGGTCTGAGTGCTTGGATGTTATCCCACTTATTAGGGAGTTGGTTCAGGTGATATGTCTTAGTTAGACCGTTAGACGTGAATAAAACTATTAGCCGTACCACCATCCGGCTCTATAAACCGGCCCACAAGGCCATGTTCATGTCTACCGTGCATGACTGCGACTACTTCTATGGATCCCTGTGCGATGGTCTATCACCCTACTCGTTGCTTAAAATTTGAGGCTTTACAAGCAAGGGCCTTATGCCCTGACTGCAGCAGAAGCACCGACTACGATGATTTCCATTGTTCACTACACCTCCACATGTCCCACTGGCCATGTGGAGTACGTGCTTTAGATGTCTGTGCTAGGGCATGCAGGACTCCCGGAGATGCATCTCGAAGCGCATTTACAAAATGTAGCATTCTAAAAACATCGCAAGGTAGCATAACGGCGTTTTTACGCCGCGTTATGCTACCTCGTTATGCTAACTTTAAAAAAAAAAAATAGTCACAGACCAGTCTGCCCCTATTTCTGTAATATACTTTATTCTAACAAATCAGCGACTCTTTCTCAATTCTAATATAAAAATTGAGAAAGAGTCGCCGTGACTCACAGACTCTACTTGTTGCTTTGCGAATCTGGATCTGGCAGTTAGTGTTTAAGGCTATTTCTCCTGGTTGCTTAAATTTGATGGTCACACGCTTATATTTTCTAAACCGTATGAGTTAGAAAGAAATGTTTTAAAATAGTGGATAAAACAGCTATTAAGCTATAAAATACATGAAATTTGTTGCAATAGAAGTAAATATTCATACCAAAAATTAACACGAAAGGTCAAAATCGGGGTCATTTTTCGCATTCTACTCGTGTCACACTTCCCGATTCAGTTAAACATTTGGTTACTGCTTCACCAAATTTACATAGATTTTGAAGTTACATACACTAAATTTACCGTAATAACATACACTACACACACAGTATTACAAAAAAAATCATCTAACTATTATTTAGAACTTAAAACACAATATACATCGGTCACACGAATCTAGGTACTCTAAATTTGCGTAGTAAACGGTTTACTGTTGACCAAAACGACCGCCCCAATAACAAAACTCAACTTAACTGAACGTTATTCGTGATCGGGCATCGCGGAAGTGCAACGTGCAACTCCTGGCTCCTTGAGAAAAAAAAATATCAGTAAGTTTCTACATTTGACACTTAATTCGAGTTCTTTTCGTGGGTGACTTTTTGTACATTGTATAATAGCTATTGAAGTCAGAGTTTATTCATCGAAACCGCAAATTAATTGAGATATGTATGTAGTATTTGATTTAAAACGTAACGGCTAAACTTTGTCGGAATTTAAAAAAAAGCTATGTTTTCGTTACCTTCGTGTCACATCCTTCGTGGCGTTTTACCCACGAAGGTGAGTTTATGCCACGAAGGTGATCTCTGACTAGTTTCAGTTACTCTTTTAGATTCGTATTGTAGTAGATATGTAGCAGAATAATAGTACATACAATCATGGCAAAGGACAGAGTAATACCTATAACATTCCGTGTGAAGCCCTTTTATGGAAGTAGAAATCCCACCGGACGTTATGCCAGATCCAAACCGTCTAAAACCCACATCGTAGCTACTTACCCGTCTAGTATTAGGCGCCCCGGGCAACTCCTTAGAATGATGTATCAGGGTACCCGACAGGCTTAGGCTATCACCGTGGCCTCGCCTACGGGTTCGGGTGTTATCTTGCGTCTTTTGGGTTAGTTCAGATGGTTTTCCGCTTCTTGAGGCGTGCGGCATGCTAAGAACTTTTGAACAAAGACACAATGACCTTCGCGTCCAAGTCTCAAGAAGAAATCCTGGGAAAGAGTCATGCCACCTAAAGCTTAATCAAGGCACCTACTACCTTACACTTATATCAACTTAAATACATTTAGGTACCTAGTACTCGTCGAGTTTTCCGGCAAGGCGGTTTGTGACTACTCTCGAGAAAAACTTGTAAACATGGCTAAGGAGTGAGATGGGTATATAATTCTTCAGCAAGGTCTTGTCACCTTTTTTGAAAAACAGAGCAACCGCACTCCCGCTCCACGCTTTAGGTGTTTGTCCCTGTTGGAGGACGGAATTAAAGAGACTCGTGTCCGCTCTTTGAGAACTAGAGTCCCGCCATCTTTAAGAAGCTCAGTCGTTATTACGTCATCTCCAGGGATTTATTGGTTTTTAGTTGTTCGAGAGCAGCCCTGACTTCGCCCTGGTCAATATCCAGAATGTCTTCGGTATAGTGGCGCATTAGTGGGGCTCTGTGGTCACGGTCGCTAGGTCCCGTCGGTCTTTTTTTCCGTGATGCATATAGTTCTCTGTAGAAGATCCTAACTTCTTCGAGAATCTCGAACCTCGAGGTCTCGGTTTTGCCACCCGCTGTCTTCAATTTTGTCAGACGAGGTCTTCCGAGCTGTTGGGCAAAGACTTTAGTACCCCAATTTTGTGTGATCGCTGCCTCTACAATGTTGGTGTTATAACGTCTGAGGTCGCGTCATAGCAGCTTTCGGATTTTGATGTTTAAATCTCTCTGGTCTGACGAAGACCAAAAGTAAGCAAAAGTAAGTATGCATAGATTTTTATTTTTTTATTGAGGTTCGCAAACTGGATTCTCGGCAGGACTATTCAACATCGCTCATTTAGACTCAGTTTAGCCGAGAACTCAGTGCGAACACAGCATGCATCCTAATTTTCGCACTTCAGTGAAGTGTAAATGGCGTTTCCCGTCTGATTCTCATGAGCTCGAGAGTCTCGGGCGAAAGCTTGGAACACCTATTTTTGCTTTTTTCCAGACTGAAACCTTCGGGACACTTGTTGTAGCGTCCTGACTACAGTGTCGGCCTTATCGTGATCGTTGCCAGTGGTTTCCAGCAGATCGAAACGATTTTGAAGCTCCAATTGAAACTTCTCGGCACACGAAGCTATTTGGAGCGCAGTATGTCAGAGAGTAGGCTTCATCATCCGGGCCCTTTCGACGCGGAAGTCTAAATTCAGAGACGCTCTGACGAGTCGGTGATCATTTCCGGTATTAAACCTGTTGATCACAGAGAAATCTTCTCCAAATATACACCTCCTGTCCGACATGATGAATTTTATCTCGTTCCTTGTGACCTTGTTGGGGCTTCGCCAAGTCCACCTTCTATGGGGTTTCTTCTTAAAGAATGAGTTCATCAAGAAGAGCCCCTGAGCCTCAAGAAAGTTGATAAGCATACTGCCCCGCGGCCCCCGGTCACTTCTACACCCAACACCATAAAGTCCGATTTTCGTTTCACCGCGTTCTTGTACTCCCACTTTGACAGTGAAGTCCCCTATCATAGCATTGTAGTGTGAGTCTTGGCAGTACCGTGTAATGCTTTCACCACGTCCTCGTACACGGTCTCAACTGCCTCGTCAGTGCTTCTCGAAGTTGGGGCATAGGTACACGTGAATCACCTTCAGGGAGTCCTGTTGGTAAGTCTCAGTATTACGTATGCTACCCGAGGCGAAACACTCCTGATCTCCACAATGCTGCTAACGAGTTCCTTTTTCACCGTAAAGCCGACACCGCCCTCGGAAGAATGTCTTACATCACCTTCCCGAAAGTAGAATAGGTCACCCGACCCAAGGGTTAGAGTGTCCTCCCCCTTTCTTCGGACTTCGCACAACACCAGTATGTGCCAGTTTATGCGACCCAGTTCTACCTCGAGTTCGGTGAGCCGATCGTCCAGCCACAGAGTGCTTCCATTATAAGTAGCCAGGTTCGGACATTTTCACACAACATCATCTAGCCCAAATTAAGACAATATAAGCTTATGCTATGGGATCTAGACAACTGATAATTTGCCACTTTGTGCCAAAAAGATGTACTGTGTTATTTTTATAATATATGGTTCCAGAATAACGTTTACGTCAAAAGCATGTGTAGGTATAGGATCTGGTAATTGTTTTTAGTTAAGTAGCTGTTACCATATAACTGCCGAATGAACAAATTAACTTATAATTTGTACTTAAATAATTATTAATAATGTCTGTAAAGCTACTGCGTCACCTTCGTGGATCGTCGCGTCACCTACGTGGGATCAAATAATTCAAAACCATATTCTTCCAAATCTGACTCAAAATTTAACTTGTTGACTTATATATGTTACTTAACTTACCAAACGCTTTGTGTTTGTTTAAAAAAAATTTTGAAATAATCTGTATTTAAAATTTACCATGAAGGTGACGATGAGAATCGTAAAAAGTAGAAATAGCCTTAATCATTTTTACATAACAACGTTCATAAATTCATAAGTGTGACCTCAATTAAATGAATAGATAAATGATTATTTCGTTTATTGAGTTACACACAGACAAACCACACACACCTTCTATAGACGAGCGACAAACATTAAACTACGAATATTTAAAAACTTCGGAGGGTAATGGGTTTTATTATTTTATAATTTTAGGGTTCCGTACCCAAAGGGTAAAGGTCAATAAACTATATATGATTGGGGCGTTTGAAATTTGTACAATTAGGGATAGTGAAACGGGTTTAATTATATGCTGCTGTTACCGGACTCCTTATGAGGATAATTTTTCTGTATTTATGGACCGGCTTGAGAAGCTGTTGGAACACCTTTTAAACAGGAGATCTTGCATTTGCGGAGACTTTAACGTGGACCATTTGATAGAGTCCAGTAAACTTAGGGATTTTACAAGTTTGTTGAAATCTTATGATTTCAGAGCTCTTGTGTACTCTGTTACATTTATACGAAATGAATCCCAATCATGCATTGATAACATCCTTACTAATATTTCAGGGGAGTGCATAGGATCTTGTGAGGTTGATCATAACGGTTTTTCAGATGGACATGCGGGGTTGTTGTGCAATATGTCAATGACTAGAAATATGAACACTATTAATCTTAACAAAACTATTTATGTAACAAAAAGACATCATACTACAGTCAATAAAAATACATTTCGACATTTATTAATGAAGCAGGACTGGAATTCTTTCGGAATTAACTTATTTATACAACGACTAGGAGACTCGTACAAAAAAGCATTTAGGAAAAGGACAAGACCAATTAAATTGAGTCGTATATCCAACTTGCGATGGGTTACAAAGGGTTTAAAAGTGTCTAGTAAAATGAAACGTTTCCTGATCACAGCAAATAGGAGTAATGTGGATAGTAGTGTTACTAATTACAGAAATCGTTATATTACCATATATAGAAATGTTGTAAAAAAGGCAAAAAAATTAGCCGTACAAAAAGAAATGGCCCGGTCCAAAAATATCTCCAGGGATGTCTGGAAGATAATTAATAGGCATAGAAATAAAAACAAATCAATGAAAGATACAATAAGATTAAAGATGGGCGAAACTATAGTTACAGAACCCCAAAAAGTTGCAAATATTCTAGCAGAGCAGTTCAGTTCGAGTATAACAACCGACTCCACTTACAATATAAATAATGCGGTGGAAGTACTTAGGTATTGCACTGATAGAGTAGATGTCCAGCTCAACTGGGACAAAACCACTCCAGCTGAAGTAAAAAAAATTGTCAGACATATGGGGTCTAAAAACTCTTATGGTATTGATGGACTGCCTTTAAACATAATTAAAGATAATATTGATATCATAGCCGAGCCTTTTAGTATTTTCTACAATAACTGCATGGCAGAAGGTATTTTTCCTGACCAGTTTAAAATGGCGAGAGTTATTCCCATCTACAAGAAGGGATCCAAGCTAGATCCTAAAATGTATAGACCTATTTCACTATTACCCACAGTCTCTAAAATATTTGAAAAACTGATTAAAACTAGATTAATGACGCACCTTAATAGTAGTAGAGTGCTAAACTTGAAGCAATTCGGCTATCAAGCAGGAGTAGGTACCCGTGATGCCATTGACAGTTTAATTAGTGACGTTAGAAATAGGCTTAATATGAAACACAAGGTCGCGGGTCTATTTCTAGACCTGAGTTCTGCGTTTGATACCGTTAACCACGATTTACTTTTAGCCAAGCTTGAGCACTATGGCATACGCGGTCAAGCCAATCAACTTCTTAGCTCATACTTAAAAAATAGAAAGTTTTTCGTGGAGATTGCTGGCACGGTCACCGAAACCCAAGCTAGTTGTAACAAAAATGTCACAAATTATTATGAGCAAGTTTTTAAATCAAAAGTAGTTCAAAGCTCAAAGGGGGTTCCTCAGGGATCAATATTAGGCCCAATATTCTTTGTTTTGTTTGTGAATGACCTCATTTATCATATTGAGAATATTTTTTTAGACGAAGCACAGCTAGTACTGTTCGCAGATGACACAAACGCTATAGTATCAGCGAAAGACATGGAATCTCTCAATGATAAGGTGAACAGGGTACTAAGTGTATTAAAAAATTGGTTTACAATCAATGGGCTGCTAGTTAATTCTGGAAAAACCAATGTCATGCTCTTTAGATCTTCCGCAAACAGTAGTGACCAACTTAATTGCAGCCTTAACGGCACTCGAATTGTCACGGTTGAGACAGTGAAGTTCTTAGGAGTTTACGTGGATAGGGACCTTAACTGGAAGCAGGAACTCGTAGCATTAGAAAATTCGGTCAGTTCAGCTTGCTACGTGCTTAGAAGTTTGCGAAATGAGGTTGGGGTAGAACAATTAATGATGACGTATTATGCACTAGTAGAATCGAGACTTCGGTACAGCATCCTGTTCTGGGGAGGTAGCTACGACTACAATGTTCAAAAGGCTTTCATTTCGCAAAAACGAGCAATTCGCACAATCGTACGCATTAAGCAACAAGTATCCTGCAGGGAATATTTCAAAGAACTTAAAATACTGACTGTTCCTAGTCTATATATCCTAGTACTCTTAACAAATTTGAAGAAATATATTCATGAATATGAGACAGAAGGTGAGAGGTTAGTTAGAGAAAGTACAAGACGCAAAGACCTTCGAACCAAGCTCATCCCGAGACTTAAGGTGGTTAAGCACAGTACTTACCATATGTCAGTAAAGTTATTTAATAGACTGCCCACTGAAATAAAATTGTTGTTGTATAAGGGTGAATTTCTGTCTAAATTGAGAGAATATTTGATAGAAGGGAGCTTTTACTCTGTTGATGATTTTTAATTGACAAAATGACCTTTAAATAGGAACTATCTGACTGACATTGTTAAGACATTATAGATAGTCCAATCCTGCCAATCAAAAGTTTGACAATCGTTGTCGAAGACAGATAAGTAGAAAAATATAGTATGACAAATAATTGAATTTTTTACTATCCTGAGTAGGTATTTTAAATAAAAATAAACTATCATATTGAAGTTATTTGGTGTCGAAATGATTGTAAGAACACTGAATGACTCCTGGATACTGGAATATAATCAGGGTGAATACTCAATTGCAAATGGCTATGGATATATAGGATCAAATGTGTTTGTTTACATTTTTGTGCAAAGCTATTGAAATGTGGTTCTTTTAATTACCTGTACTTGGCTGACATTATAAATTGCATTATAATTATACAATTATTATTTTAAAATGATGTGTTGTTGAATTATATAATTATATTATGTTTTGAATTGAATTTTATTATGTTACTAGCTGAGCCCGCAACTTCGTTTACGTCACATAAGGTGTATGAAAGGAAATGTATTTCTTCATCAGAGTCATCAAGCAGCGTCTGAAACTGCCCTGTTTGCTTAATCATAAAAGAGCTTAATGATTAAGTCTATTTTTAAAACAATTCAGTCCACGCCTTCGGCGCGGACTGAATTGTTTAAAAATAGTCTTAATCATTAAGCTCTTTTATGATTAAGCCAACACGCCAGTTTAGGTTCACTCACATTCAAAGAAACCCCTACAATTAAAAATTTCAAAATATCTGATTCTTAAAAGTGTTATAACTCTTTTATTTCTAAACCGATTTACATAAAACAAACGCTAAATGTTAACTGAAGCAAACCTCAACACAATACAAAAAACCGCATTGCAATCGGTTGAGCGGTTACTGAGATTAGCGTGCACAACCGTACAGACAAACAGATATACAGACATACAGACAAACAGACAAAAATTCTAAAAATCATTGTTTTGGGTTCTATTGCGTTCATAAAGCCCCCCTATAATATTTTTTCTTATGTATCTTCCATGTACAGACAGCGACCTGTTACGATTTTATTATATGTATATTGATTGATTTATTTATATGATGAAATATTTTAAATGTTTTACATTAATGCATTGAACCGATGCTAAATGTTATAATAATATTGACTGATGCCTGTTTTGTTTCGCTCTGCCTTTAGGATTGTGTGTTAGTTTTAAGTGCATGTAAATCCGACACAATGTAATAATTGTTTGTGATAAATAAATAAAATAAACGGTACCCTATTCATAAGACTTCGCTGTCCGTCTGTCTCTCTGTTTGTCCGTCTCGAGGCTGTATCTCAGGAACAATGCTAGATAGAGAGCTGAAATATTCACAGATATTTTACTGTTGCCGCTAAGGCAACAAGTACTAAAATCAGAAATTGGAGGGATCAAGAGGGGCGGCCATACAACAAACGTGATTTTTGGTACGAAACCCTCAGTGCGCGTATCTGACTCGCACTTGGCCAGTTTTTATATTATTTATTCAGTTTAATATCAGTGAGCCGTGATGTTTATCTGTAGCAGCAGATAAATATCGTTTTAATGCTGTACAAATAAATATCTACAATATGATTGTGAGATTATGTATTTATCTTGTAACAAGAGAAAAGCAGTTTTATATGGAATTTATCTACCGCAGTGTAGCATACTGAGGAAGGCAGGTCGCTGTTTTGTACCAAGTTAGTTTGTATCTCAATGACAGTAACGATTACGAAAAATTCTGACCAAGCTAAAGATGAAGTCGTTTTCGACGACCTCCTTACATCAGCAGGCGAGTGGGGCCGATACCAATGGTTTCTATTTTTCTCTTCATGCCCTTACTTCGCTTTCGGAGCATTCGCATACTATTCCCAGATGTTGATGACAGAAGTGTCACCAAATTACTGGTGCAGAATACCAGAATTATCAAATCTAACGGACATTGAGCGCAGAGATTTGGGAATACCCAAAGATGACAGCGCAAGATTTGGATACTCGCAGTGTGAGATGTACTCAGTTAATTGGACTTACGTGTTAGAAATAAATGAACAACCTAATAAAGATTGGGATACGGTGCCTTGTCAATATGGATGGGAATTCAACAGAATTGAAATACCATATCCTACAATAGGAAGTGAATTTGGATGGGTTTGCGAGAAACAAAGTTATCAAGCGATCGCCCAGGCGATATTTTTTGCTGGTAGCATATTGGGAGGAATAATTTTCGGTTGGATTTCTGATCGTTTTGGAAGAATACCGGCTATAACAAGCAGTTGCCTTATTGGCTGTGTTGGTGGCTTCAGTAGTACATTTGCAAGAAACTTCATTGAATTTGCCACTGCAAGATTTGTGATGGGTATGTCATATGACTCTTGTATGGTTATGGCATATATTTTAATTTTAGAATATGTGGCTCCAAAATATATAACTCTCTTGGCAAATGCAATATTTGCTATATTTTTTTCACTATTTGCAACAGCACTTCCTTGGATTGCGTCAGCTTGTGGACACTGGAAGACCTTCTGTGTGGTTACTAGTTTACCTTTAGGGCTTGGAGTTTTTACAAAAATGCTTTTACCTGAAAGTCCGCGGTGGTTAATACCTAAAGGTAGATGGGATGAAGCCGTCAAGAAAGTACTCGATATCGCTAGAATTAATAAAAAAATAGTGCCTGAAGAATTAATATATATATTTAAACAATCAGTGACATGCTCTAAGATAGAAAAAAATCAAACATATTTACAAATATTCAAAAGCCCAATCTTACGAAAGATGTTTATTTTAATGTGTATACAATACTCATGTAGTGCCTGTGTATTTGATGGAGTTGTAAGATGTATTGCATTGCTGAATTACGATTTATTTATATCCTTTTCAGCAATATCATTTTCTATATTTCCTTCTGTTATTCTTGTAGCATTAATAATGGACTATATAGGAAGGCGATGGATGTGCGTAGTCTCTTTTTGTTTTTGCATTATATTTTTTATTTTGATAATATTTGCAACTAATGGACTACAAAGTTTGATATTTTTGTTGATAGCAACAGTTGCGACTAATATGTTGTTTAGTACATTATTGCAGTGGCCTGCTGAGATTCTTCCGAGTCCAGTACGAGGATCGGGAGTGGCTGTGATACATGTTTCTGGATATATAGGAACGTTTTTGTCACCATGTATTGCGTATCTGAAAGTGTATTACTATTGGCTCCCTCTGATGGTTTTTAGTGCTATTTCTGCATTAGGATTGCTTATCACTTTTTTGTTACCCGAAACTGCTACTTTTAAAAATTGTAGGGGCATTTAGGGTGTTTGTAATTTTTTTTATTAGCGGTTTTAAAAAAAAAAATCCCGTTGCGGTATTGTTGTGAACAGACGTGTCGAAAGTTGTCTCTGTGTTTTTAATTCGAAATCAGCTCAAAAATCAACTGTGCAGTGCATATAACTGTTTTTATTGAAAGTTCAGTGCGCGAGTCTAAAAGTTACATAAAAAATATAGTGGAAATAAAAGGAAATACTAATATAAATACGAATAAACATGTGCAACAGCTGTTAAAATTCAAAAAATTGTGTACAAATTGGACTTTGACACTCATTAGTGAATACAAAAGAGACTACGAATTTGAAAAGAAGTACTTATACATCGAAGTTAACTCATAAAACTTGTTTTATACCTAAACTACTAAGCGCTAATTTCGACAAAGTTGTTAATTGTCGTCGTGGTCCAGTGCGCACATGTACCGCCTCTGAGCGAGAATATAGTGAGAAAGTTGAAAGTTGATGTTTCAAACCCAAGTGTGGCCAAAACCGCTTTTTGAAAAAGAAAACAAAAAACTTTTTTCTTATTATTTTTTTAATGGTGCGGATTTGACACGAATTATAATTATCTAATCAATTGACATTTTATTAATTAATTCATATTGAAACTTCAAGTTGTCTACTCATAGTTGAGCTATTATGGCAGAAACTAATAACATAACGTACAGAAAACTTAAAAAGACCATTTCCCTAAATGACATCACCATAGCGACATCCCATAGCGAAACATCATTGTTCGATAACACAATGATGAGCACACCGGCTAGTTTGGATGACAGTAGTGGAGATAAAAATAATCTAAATGAACAAATTAATTCACTAACCATGCAGTTGATGAGCGCTCACCAAGAAATAGATAATTTGAGTACAGAAAACTTGCGCTTAAAGAATGAACTTCAGGACTATATTAAAAAAATTGAAACATATAGAAAAATATGCTCAACGCCTGAAAGGAAACTGTCAGCAACACCGCTATCGTCAGCTCGTATGCGCAAACAAACATCTAACATTCTGCCTGAGTTTGTTAATGGCATGTGCAGTGCCCAGACTAAAATCCAAGAAGACAAACAAACTCACACTAAGCCAGCCTTCAAGCTTCCTAATGAGAATACATCAATTTATTTAGACTCCACTTCATCAACCAAAGATGTACTATGCAACCGAGCGAGTACGCACCTCGCCCCACTTACGTGTAGCACCCCTACCAGTGATACGAACTTTGAAAATACCCAGAAACTAATCTCGAAGAAACCACGAATTATTGTCATGGGCGACCAACAAGTCCGACGATTGGCTGTGCCGCTGATCACAAGTAGACGGAATAAGTGGAATGATTGTTACTCAGTCTCAGTACTTACTAAACCAGGAGCTACAAGTACTCATATATTTTGTAAAGACTCTGAAATTTTAAAAAATATTAGTGAAAATGATATAATAGTATTATCAGTAGGAAGTAATGACAGAAATCCATCAAAACTTTGTAAGGAATCTGGATCTTCCAAAATGTCGTCAGGTATTTCTTCTTGGTGTACAGTTTAGCAAATATTTGAATGAAAATAAACTAAATTGCAATTTACAGTTGTTATCACAAAATTATAAAAATTGTAAGTTTATTGATATTCGCGAATTCCCTCGACACGACACTTACTTTTATTGTGGAAGAAACAATGGAAAGTATATCCGACAGCTTAATAGTAAATTAAATATTGAAATAGACTTTCTACTATATACTTTATGCCAGTTATTCTAGACCTACTAAACATGGGGGATGTTGTATATTAATTAAAAATACTCTAAAAGGACAAAAGTTAAATGTCGAGAAATGGTGTAAAAGAGACATTATGGAATGCTGTGCCGTGGAATTGCCTGTTCACTCTATGATGGTTTTATGCATTTATAGACCAACAAAATATGACAATAACTCCATAGACAGTTTCTTAAGAATATTAGATGCTATGTTAAATGAAATATATTTAATGTCTAACAAAAATATTATAATATGTGGCGATTTTAATATAAATATTCTAAAATAATCCTATGCATCGGAACATTTTATAAATTTGATACAGAACTACGATCTAAAAATAAGCGTGAAAGCTCCAACGCGTCTTAGTAGTGGCAAATGTATAGACAATATTATTCACAATGTAAAAGGCAGTACTTGTGAAATTGTGGAATTAGCATTGTCTGACCATACGGCTCAATTAATAAAGAGCCCCGTAAAGAAAACCTGCATAATGCCATATTGGTACACATTCAGGCGTAACTATTGTTCACAAAACATAGCTGCATTTTTGAACAATTTACAAAACTTTACATTCGATAGTATCTTAGATAGTTCTGATGCAAATTACGCATTTAATGTATTCCACGACACTTTTAAATTCGTATATGACCAGCATTTTCCGATTAAGAAAATTAGAAACTATGCCATTAAAAGACCCAAATGGATAAGCAAAGGTATAAAGACATGTTGTAAACGTAAAAGGGAAATGCTATGGAAGTTTCGTAAAACGCCTACACCTGATCATAAACATATGTTCAAAACATACTCAACACGTCTAAAACGAATAATTCGTTTAACTCAAAAAGCACAAAACCACAATTTTATAAATAATTCAAAGAATAAAATTAAATTAAATAGTTTATTGATACATTAAAAATGGTGACAGGTAACAAAAGGGGTGCTTACATGCTATTGTCATTATTGGTGTTACTATGCTGGCTCCCAAACTAGGCTATTGCCTGTATCTTGGGAGGCAGCGACTTAGTCTAGGCAGTCTAGGGTCTACTGAATTTGGTAATACTTAGAAGTTAGTACTTAATTAATTAATTAAATTATATTATAAATAGATAGTTCTTTGTGCAGGCTGTTCTTTTGACATATTTATCCACAAAGATGTCATCATCAATACAGAAACAAAACTTTTCGAAATCAAATTAAAGCAATTATGTCAGATACAACAATAATAATGTCAATATAAAAATATTCATAAGTTATAGAATAATTTGCAAAATATGAGTAAAATGTCTATAGATACAATAAATTAAATTCATCAAAATGTCATATAAAATGAAGAACTTATTTCTAGAAACGTATTTTATAACATTAAACATGCGTAAGAGGTGTGTTGTGTATTTAGTAAACTTTCATTATTATCCTATGCACAGGGGATAATGTTTCAAAGGGGAAAAAAGGGGGAAAATAAAGAGACAAATTTCATTTTACCATGTTTCTGCATCTTATGAGAGGGTGGATATGAGTGTGTATATTTGTTAGTGAGTATGTGTATAGTGAGTGTGTGTGTGTTGGGTTTATGTGTGGTGCGTGAGTAAGGTTTCGGTTTGGTGGTAGTCTAATTGTTGGAGCCATGCGGTGAGTTTGTGTTTTGTTTCTTGCTTACTAAGTCTTGATATGCTCTGTGATTTGTTTGCTATGTTATAAAGTTTAGAGCTCAAACAATTAAATTGTCTCCTTGCAAAGGAGGTGTTACAGGGTACGCTAGGGTACACTGGCTTTATTTTGCGACGCTTCAGGTCAGGTTGGGGTACTGTTCGGTGTTTTCTTATTACAGCTTTAAGTATGAAGAGCTGACGCACTGTGAGGACTTCAACGTCTGCGTACAATTGGGTTGTAGGGTATAGGTACGGTTTCTTTGTCATTACTTTTAATATGGCTCTTTGTGCCCTTTCTAGACCGATGATATGGGTTTTTGCTGCTCCACCCCATACCGTGATGCAGTATTGGATGATAGATTGGCTTAGTGCTATGTATACTTTTTTTAGCTTTTCTGGAGGTACGCTGTGTCTTAGGGTTTTAAAAATGTGTATTAAGCGCCTTGTCCTGTTTATCATGAGTTTTATATGTGTATCCCACTTTAGTGCACTATCTATCTCAACGCCCAAGTATTTTACGGATTGGCTTTGTGCAAGTTCACTGCAGGTACAATTGTTACGTGTCTGTCCGATACTTGTCTGTCCATTTGACTGGCAGTTGCGAGAGGTGCATGTGTGAACTTTAATACAAAAGTCTTGTGGTGGGTTAGATGTTGTTGTTAGAGCAAAGGGTATGTACGTGGATTTTGTTAGGTTTAATGTAAGCAGGTTTGTGTTTAGCCAATTCACAATTTTGGCAAGGGAGTTTTCGGCCCGCTCCCTTACCAAGTGCCAGTTTGGACCTGATATAAGGATCGCTGTGTCGTCAGCGTAGGTGTAGATTTTGGTGTGCGGTAGTGAAATCGTGCATAGATCGTTTATGTAAACTTGGAATAGAGTAGAACTTAATATACTCCCTTGCGGAACGCCGTACGACGGTGTTCGTTCATGGCTCATATAGTTACCTAACTTCACAGTTTGTTTTCTGGAGTGCAGATAGTCTTTGAAGATGTTGAAGGGTGTCCCTCTCACTCCTATTTTTTCGAGTTTTGCGAGAAGCCTTGGGACAGAGACTGTGTCGAACGCTTTAGAGAGGTCAAGGAATATGCAGAGGCATTTTACTCTGTAGTCAAGGTTTTTTACAATTGCATCTGTTAGGTCATGGACGGCGTCTTCTGTTGAAATACCTCTGCGGAAGCCGTATTGGTTTTCCGCCAATATATTTTCTTTGTTGAGGAAGGCTATTAGAGCGCTATTAAGGATTTTTTCAAGTATTTTCGATAAGACTGGTAATACTGCGATAGGGCGATAGTTACTTGCACAGGCCTTGTCACCACTCTTGTATATGGGATGAACTACTGCTTTTTTGAAGGCGGTGGGGAATACTCCGCTATTAATAGCTCTGTTGCATATATGTGTGATTGGCGGGGTTAATATCTGTCGGGATTGTTTAATTGTTTGAGTGGAAATGCTGTCCCAACCCACTGCACAGTCGGTGCGAAGCTGGAGTATGTAAGTCTCGACTTCGGCTTCTGAAACTTCCAGTAGGGCAAGCGAATTCAGAGGGCCGTAAATGTGAGTTAGGTCTTTTGACGGATTAAATGGGAGCTTGTGAGAAGATTGTATTTCATCTGCTAGATTTTTCCCTATGTTTGCAAAATATTCGCATACATTGTTGGCTGATTTTTGGGGGTCGGTAGATGTGAGCAGAAGCTCATCGCACTGGGCTTTGGATGTTTTGATATCTGTTATGGTTTTAATGGCCTTCCATAGGTTCCTGGGATTGTTTCCTGCGTTTTCAACTAAGGTTTTTTCATAGGCTGCCTTCAATTTTCGAAGTAAGGCATTGCAAAAGTTCCTATATCTTGTATATGTTGTTTTTAGGATTATATTGTTTGGGGAGTTTCTTGTTTGTTTATGCAGTTTGTCTCGATTTTTGATGCAGCGGATCAAACCTGGGGTGATCCATGGTTTTAAAATTCTAGTCTTCTTGGTTGTGTAAGTTATTTTAGTGTGTTTATGAATGATAGAACTTATTGTTGATATGAGATTATCCGCTGCAAGATTTACATCATCAGTTTGTGATATCTTCGAAAAGGTTTCGATATGTTGCCAGGTCTGACTTTATCATTTCTTGGTTTGTGCAATTTTTTTTGATGCGGGAGCCTTGGGTGGTGTGTTTAGTTTTGTCAATAAGTAGCAATATAGGTAAGTGATCTGTTATTGCGGACTCTAGCACCAGTGTAGTAGTCAGGAGGTTTGTATTTGTAAGAATATGGTCTAAACATGTGTGTTTTCTTGTGGGATATGTATGTGTTGGGAAGAGACCTTGAGAGGCGTTGAATGTTAGGTATTCTTCCGGCCAGGTGTTTTTTTTCTTGTTGTCTGGACAGATGTCAATGTTGAAGTCGCCGATCAGTACCGTATTTTGAGAAGACTTTTGAGAGTAAACGTTGTTAAGACTGTTTATAAAATTGTCAAAATTATCTCTTGAGCTTAGCGATGGAGAGCGATATATGGCAACTATGGTTGTTTTGTTTTCAATTTGACACACTAGACAACTGGCGTCTTTAAAATCGGGTTCATAGATTTTGTATGTGAGGTTTTCCTTTATGTAGAGAGCAACACCGTCATTTTGGTTTGATATAACTTTTGATGTGTGTGCGTTATATCCTTCCAAGATCGGTGCGACACAGCTGGTTCCCTCTAGCCAACACTCTGTTAGTACAATAATATCAAATGCCGTTTGTGTTTGGTGGAGTAGTATACGAAGAGCGTCAAAGTTTTTGTTTATGCTACGGATGTTGACATGAAATATTTTGAGAGTTCGGGAGGCTTTATCAAAGTATCTATGGCAGTCCTCTGGGTTGCAAATATACGAGATTGGGTTAATTTCCAATTCGTTGTTAATTTGGTTTATGTCAATCATTTTTTAGGATTTTTTATATACTAAGAGTGGGTCAGTTGAGGTGCCGCCGTTGTCGTGGGCGTGTTGTAGGTGGTGCAACTGCATCGCCCATCGCTTGGGATCGCCAGTTCCGGAGATACGCAGAGATTTTGGCAGGGTTTTGCTCTGTAATGTGTGTAGGATTTGACGGGCTGCGTGTTTGTCTTCTTTGTAGTTTGTGGTGCGGATTTCGTTTGTAGATTTCGATATAACCGCGACGCATAGCTTCTGATGCTATTGTAACAGCTTACATTAATTAAATTGCACTGCTGGACAGCAAGTATGTTGTCTATGTTTCTGGTGTATGGGTTCGATATGGCATTGTTTTTGCGGTTAGGTGGTGTATAATATTGTTGAAGGATCTGGAAGCATATGATATATCCTGGAGGTATGCGATAGTGTGTGGGACTACTTTGGGGCGAGGAGTTGCGCGTTTGATAGTTGTTGAGTAGGATATTGTAGTTTGTCAAGTTGTTTTGTTGGAGTGGTGTTTCTGTGTAATATGTGTTATTAATATTTTTAAGATTTTGGGTAACCAATCTAAAACATAGTATGAGAAGATAGAGATACATGCAAATACAACACAACAAGGAAAGATCATGGCTATTGGTTCTTAATAAGATTTTTAAGAAATTCTGAAGAGGTGACAGATATCGGTTCCATTCCTTCGCACTTACGCAGGAGGATTTTGTTGTTTTGAAACCAGCAAAATCTATAATTGTGGGCGTTTGCAAACTTACGAGTTTCGTAAAATAGCTGTCTCATGCTGGTGGGTAAATGGTCTGCCACATAAATTGGCAGTGGGTCGCCTTTCTTGCCAATATGGCCAGTATTTAATTTCTCGGCACGCGGTCGTGCCTTATTGAATGTTCGGGTAGCATTCAGTATTTGGTTGCGTAATATGACACTTATCGTCTCGGCAACTATTGGTCTGCTTGTGCCTTTTTTTCCAGGCATACGGTAGACGTCCCTAAAGTCCGTCGTTTTCGCTGGAATTTGAAGTGCTTCACATGTTTTTAATACAACGGAGCTTAATTCTTCTGTGGTTTCTTTGTCGGCATAAGGTATGTTTCTTATTTCGAAACTGGAGCAGCGTGAGTTTTGTTGCAGGTCTGCTACTTTTTTCTCCAATTCAATTATGTATGCGCGATTTTCTAGGCGCTCCTTCTCTAATTTTTCGATTGAGCATTTTATTGATTCATAGGCTAGATTCATAAATTGTATAGATTTTTCGATGTCACAGTTAGACTTTTGAATATCTTTATTCTGTTGTTTTATTTCCTTGATATCGGCCGTAATTTTGCTTAAAAGAGCGCTTTGGTCTTTTTTCCAAGTATTTAGTAGGCTCATCAGCCTATCTTCCAGGTCCGTGCTTTGGTCGACAGCCGGTTTATCAGGTGAGGAGTTAGGCCGTATGCGTTTATTTCGTGATGTCTTGTTAGTAGTGGTTTCAGCTTCAATGTCAATTCTTGCAACATCGGGCGAGTGTATCGTCCGCTGGCTAGTTGTAGACATAGTTTTAGGAGGTGAGCGTTGTACTTTTGGCATTTTTTGTTTTTGTTAGTCGATGTACTGTATCTGGATTTTGTTTGCGGTATTGTAGTATTCGGGGCGGTATGTTATTCTGATAATCGACTCTCGCCTTGTCAAACAAAATCAGTTATTTATTTTTGTCAATTTTAGAACGCACTCTTAAGAATTTTTTGTGCGATAACTAAACGTGGTTCTGGTTTTCAGGTGTCATATGTCATTATTGTCAGTCAGCTCGTAGCTGTCATTTCTAGTTTGTTTATTTGCACCATGCCACGAATAAAGCTGTCTGAATTAAATTAATGAAAGTGAGAGTTGTGGGTGAAAGTGATTTTTCAAAAATACTAACGAAGTTTTGGTTGATACGTAATGTTATCCTTAAAGTTTTGCTTAGTCATTCGTTTCGAACTGGTGGTAAAGTTTATGTGCTTCTTTCCGAAGGTTAAGTACTGCAGCTATCACGTGTTTTCAGATGAGGCTTTTCACTATTTCCTTATAAATATTTAATTTTACACAGTACAGATCACTATCGATTGTTTACACCGCTGGGGTTGCCACTGTTTGTGGCAAAAAAGTAAGGCAACGTGGCAAATAATCAACAAATGTAAAAATAACAAATTAAATGAAGGTGTTCAAACAATTGAAATAGATAATAGCACATCAGCATAGCACAAATATTTAACGACTTCTTTATAAATGACATTAAATCAACAATTGACAATAATAATTTAATCAATAATAGTTTAAAATTTGACATACAATGTAATTCATTCTTTTTGACTCCTACTATACCAGATGACATAATTAAAACTATTAATTCTTTAAATAATACTAATAGTTCAGGATATGACGGAATCATAACAAAAGTAGTTAAATCTGTATCGCCCATCATTGCACCTGTACTTAGTCATATTACAAATTTGTGCATGGGAACTGGTACGTTTCCTGACCGGCTCAAAATATCAATTATTAAACCACTTTATAAGAAAGGCCATAAGCAAAATCCTGCTAATTATAGACCTATAGCTCTTCTACCTATATTTGCTAAAATAATAGAGAAAGTTCTTTATGACAAACTATTTTCTTATTTGGACTACAATAATATTTTGACAGAACAACAATATGTGTTTAGAAAAAAGAAAAATATCAATATGGCAATTTTTCATTTATATGAAAAAATTGTTAAAAACATCGATGACACACGTCCTGGCTGGACATGAGCAAGGCGTTTGATAATGTAGACAGAAAAGTACTTCTTGACAAACTGGAAAGATATGGCGTGAGGGGTAATGCTTATGAACTAATAAAATCGTACCTCACAAATAGAAACCAATTCACACAAATCAGCAAAGTCTGTATAAGCTCAAAAACAGAAAATACGTACAATTCTTCACTCAGGTATACTAAGTATGGAGTACCTCAGGGGAGTATACTAGGGCCTTTATTGTTTCTAGTTTATGTAAACGGTCTACCTAAAATAACTCATCACCCCATGGTTCTGTTTGCAGACGATAGCACAGTTGTTTTCCAAGCAAGTAGTAATGTAGAGCTGCATAAAGATATAACAAAATTTCTGAAAGAGGTAATAGATTGGCTAGCTCTAAATAATCTCAAAATTAATTTAGACAAAACTAAAATCATGTCCTTTGAGCAAAAAACACATCATGTGACGCTCCAGGTTCAGTATGGAGGAAAGCATATCCAAGAAACCGCATCAACAAGGTTTTTAGGGTTAGAACTGGATAGGGATATGTCATGGAAAACACATACTAATAGTGTGCGAAAACGTCTGAGCCAGTACTCATACGCACTTCGTAATCTATCGAAGGTAGCTGACCGTAGCACTGTCCTCACAGCATATCATGCTTATGTTACCTCCACACTGCGCTACGGCCTTATATTTTGGGGTAACTCGTCAAACAAAGATACTATATTTAGGGCACAAAAACGATGTATGCGGGCAGTGTGTGGCCTGCAAAACGCTGATAGCTGCAAAACATGGTTTTTGAAATTGCATGTATTGACACTACCATGCCTTTATATATACGAGGTAGCGATATTCGTTAAGTCAAATTTTTATCTATTTGAAACGTTAAGTAGTGCTCGACATAAACATAAAATTCGTTGCAAACCTCATAAAAAAGTATTTTACGGAAAAAGTTTTTTGGGCATGGCCCCAAAACTTTACAACAAACTACCAAAAGCAATTCTAAACTGTAATGACATTAACTTATTTAAGAAAGCGTTGACATCATTTCTAGTATCTAAAGCCTACTACACAGTGTCTGAATACTTGCTAGACAGGAGCATTAGATGATGCGAGAAATTGTATACCTACCTAGATACCTATTGACATGATTAGAATTTTTATGTTCGTATTAGATTTAGAATTGAAATGAATTGTTTATATTAATTTGACTTTTTAATTGTTTATATTAATTTGATTTACTCTGATATTTATAATTAATTATTGATTTTGATAACTTACACTCATACAGTTGATAATGTTTAGAGATTATATATATACGTTATGTCGTGTGTACTGTATAGCATAAGCATTCTATTATAGGGTCTATTGTGGCGCTTAATTAATTTAATACCACTAACATAGTTGTAAGATTTGTACGCCATGATATTGGCAAAGCATAGAGAGACTACACTTGTTAACGAAAAACCTATTTATGTACCTATGTTTACAAAGACAATAAATTGAATTGAATTGAATTGAAAGTAGCACAACGTACACCGCTGATGTAAAAAGGAGGGTAACTGCGGGCAATTGGTACCCAAAAGCATAACGCTCCGTTCACACACGGAGCTTTAGGCTTTTGGGTACCAAAAGCTTAAGCCAAAAGGCCCAGCTCGCAGTACACAGTGCGGTGCTGATACCTACGCTAACGTATGGAAGCGAGAGTTGGATATGGCAGGAAACGCATGAAAGTAGATTAAACGCGGTCGAGATGCGCGCGCTACACAAAATCTGCGGAGTAACGCTCGCAGATTGCGTTCGGAATGAAGATGTAAGAAAGTGAGTTGGTCTGGAAGAGAGTGTCGGTGTTAAAATAAGGAAGGGCATGCTACGATGGTTCGGGCATGTGGAGCGAATGGGAGATGAAAGAATGACAAAACAGATATAGAACGTGAATGTGGATGGATGTAGGAGTCAGGGAAGGCCACGGCACACCTACCACGACCAAATTATCCGTTAAAATATCAGTTAGCAGATGGTGGTGTCAAGAGCCGAAGGAACCGACGTGCATGCATGAAAAGAAAAATGAAAGTTGAGTAACCAAGTGAGCTGTGTATGGACCGTGTAGTAGGTATAAAAGATATATGTATGTCTTATTATAAGTGATATGGGTATAACACAAGCATTTAAAACCTAGCTTACTTTAGGATCGGAAAACGTGTAAAAGTTTTTACGTGAATTATTAAATTTTATAGTGAGCGAAAAAGGAACAAAGTCACCTGTGCCATATGTGTAAAGACTAATGCGGTTGTAAATGTATGTAGGTTATGGTAAACATTTTCAATCCAGACGTACAAAACATCCTTCAGTAATAATTATATCTCGAAGCCTTATTTAAGTGGATTGAAGTCTTTATTCATTATTATCTTTGTAATGCAGTGCAAATATTGGTAAATACTTTAAATCTCACAAGGTTGTTTTATTATCTTTATGTTTCGCAGAAAGTACTCAAATTATATTTAATTTATCTATATTACTGAAAAAACTAGGTTGTTCTTTTTAGAAAGCTGGTTCATATTGAAATGGCTGCAACAGTTAGAAAAAAATCTGACCAAGAAACAAGTGAAGTCAGTTTCGACGATCTTCTTTCGTCAGCAGGAGAATGGGGACGATACCAATGGTTCTTGTTGGTAGCTTCGTGCCCTTTTTTCGCTTTCGGAACATTTTCTGAGTTATCCCAGATGTTAATGACAGAGGTGTCACCAAACTTCTGGTGTCGAATACCAGAATTAGCAAATCTATCGGACATTGAACGCAGAGATTTGGGAGCACCCAAAGATGACAGTGCAAGATTTGGATACTCACAGTGTGAGATGTACTCCGTTAATTGGACTTATGTGTTAGAAATAAATGAAAAGCCTAACAAAACTTGGGCTATAGTGCCTTGTCAACATGGGTGGGAATTCAACAAAAGTGAAATACCATATCCTACTGTAGGGAGTGAATTTGAATGGGTTTGCGAAAA
Source organism: Miltochrista miniata (assembly GCA_933228765.1). Taxonomy (NCBI): domain Eukaryota; kingdom Metazoa; phylum Arthropoda; class Insecta; order Lepidoptera; family Erebidae; genus Miltochrista; species Miltochrista miniata. Next base: position 34,611,440 of record OW121758.1, on the reverse strand, counting down.
ACAAAGTTACCAGGCAACTGCACAGGCGATGTTTTATATCGGTTGCATGTGTGGAGGATTAATTTTCGGTTGGATTTCTGATCGTTTTGGAAGAATACCGGCTATAACAGGCAGTTGCCTGATTGGTTGTGTAGGTGGTGTCAGTAGTAGATTTGCAAGAAATTTAGTGGGATTTACAGCTGCAAGATTTTTTATGGGTATGTCATTTGATTCATGCATGATTGTGGCATACATTTTGATATTAGAATATGTATCTCCAAAATATAGAACTCTAATAGCTAATTCATCATTTGCTATATTTTATGCTCTATTTTCATCGGCACTTCCGTGGATTGCCTTGGCTTGTGGACACTGGAAAACCTTCTGCTTAGTTACTAGTTTACCTTTGGGCCTTGGAATTTTTACAAAATTATTTTTGCCTGAAAGCCCGCGGTGGTTAATACCTAAAGGGAAATTGGATGAAGCAATTGAGAAAGTACTTGTTATCGGCAGAATAAATAAAAAGAAAGTGCCAGAAAAATTGATATCTCAGTTTAAACAATCAGTGACGTACTCTAAGGTAGAAAAGGATCAAAGTTATTTACAAATATTTAAAAGACCAGTCTTAAGACGTATGTTTATTTTAATGTGCTTAGCTTACATGTGTAGTGCTCTTGTGTTTGACGGAGTTGTAAGAGCTGTTGAGTTGTTAAATTTCGATTTTTTTATTTCGTATTCAGCAGTAATGTTTTCTCTATTTCCTTCTGTTATTTTTGTAGCATTAATAATGGACTATACTGGAAGACGATGGATGTGCATAGTGTCTTTTGGTTTAAGCGCCATATTTTTTATTTTGATAATATTTGCAACTACTGGACTACAAAGTCTGATATTTTTGTTGATAACAACAGTTGCTACTAATATGTTGTTTAGTGCATTATTACAGTGGCCTGCAGAGGTTCTTCCGAGCTCAGTTAGAGGATCGGGAGTAGCTGCAATACATATTTGTGGAAATATAGGAACATTTTTATCAACATATGTAGTTTATCTGAAAGTTTATTACTATTGGCTACCTCTTTTGGTGTATGGTGCTACATCTGTCTTAGGTATGCTTATAACCTTTACTTTACCCGAAACAGCAATGTTGAATATGCCTAATACATTTGAAGAGGCAGAAGAGCTATCAAAATATCAGCGGATATGGTCTTTACCATACTTAAATGCCAAGAAAGATAAGCAAGCATCTAGTCAAAGTTTCTAAAGTGTCGATTAGAAATATAAGAAAACTTTGGTATGTAAATATTGTTATGAAACTAACATTTTATATTGCAGTACATTTTTACATGTGTTCTGTTCAGATTAATAAAATTACTAATATTGGGGGACATTTTATTTTTTAATTAATTGTTATTATTAAGGCGCCTTTTCCTGGCAGACTTTGGTTACCTTCACGGCCTGCACCATGTGCGATGGTCTATCACCCTACTTGTTGCTTAAATTTTGAGGCTTTACAAGCAAGGGTCTTATGCCCTGACTGCAGCAGAAGCACCGATTACGGTGATTTCCATTGTGCACTACACCTCCACATGACCCACTGGCCATGTGGAGTACGTGCTTTAGGTGTCTGTGCTAGGGCATGCAGGACTCCTGGAGATGCACCTCGAAGCGCATTTACAAAATGTAGCATTCTAAAAACATCGCTTCCTAAAAAAAAAAAAATAGTTAGTCAAAGTCTGCCCCTATTTCCGTAATATACTTTCTTTTAACAAAACGGCGACAATTTCTCAATTCTAATATAAAAATTAAGAAAGAGTCTCCTTGATTACAGACTCTAGTTGTAGCTTTGCGAATCTGGATCTGGCAGTTAGTGTTAAATCATTTTTACATAACAACGTTCATAAATTCATAAGTGTGACCTCAATTAAATGAATAGATAAATGATTATTTCGTTTATTGAGTTACACACAGACAAACCACACATACCTTCTATAGACGAGCGACAAACATTAAAATACGAATATTCAAAAACTTCGGAGGGTAATGGGTTTTATTATTTTATATTTTTAGGGTTCCGTACCCAAAGGGTAAAAAACGGTACCCTATTCATAAGACTTCGCTGTCCGTCTGTCTCTCTGTTTGTCCGTCTCGAGGCTGTATCTCAGGAACAATGCTAGATAGAGTGCTGAAATATTCACAAATATTTTACTGTTGCCGCTAAGGCAACAAGTACTAAAATCAGAAATTGGAGGGATCAAGAGGGGCGGCCATACAACAAACGTGATTTTTGGTACGAAACCCTCAGTGCGCGTATCTGACTCGCACTTGGCCAGTTTTTATATTATTTATTCAGTTTAATATCAGTGAGCGTGAGAGTAAGGAGGAGGTTCTACATTCGTCTGTATGTTTTTATGTATGTTCACTGATATTTCCGTAAATTATAGACGGATTTAATTCTTTTTTCTTTTCTTCAATAGGGTTTACTTCTGAGGTAGTCCCATTTTTACCAGGTCAGGATCTGATGATGGGATCCAGGAGAAATCGAGGGCAACCACCGAAAATTGTAGGGACAACTAGTGCGTTTGGTAACTTTTTAATGAAGTGCTTTACAGTGGGCGCACACTAGGCGACAGTCGCGGCGACATGTCGCGGCGACTTGTCGCGCAGTGTGCGCCTGCATCGGGCGACTTGACGCCGTGACAGACGTTGTGTAAGGAACACGTTGTCTGCTGGGCGAGCTGTCGCTGGGCGACTGTCGCCGTGTCGCCGCGACAATAGCGCGACAGACGCGAAGACTCCCCTTGCTTGTCTCGGAGTCGCGGCGACATGTCGCCTAGTGTGCGGAGCTTAGAACAAAATGTATGTAATTTGGCGCCCACAGCTTGTCGCCGTGACAAGACGCCTAGTGTGCGCCCACTGTTAATGTACTACAATTTAATGAAGATCAGGAGTCGATCTGATGATGGAACCGAAAGACAGTCGAGGGAATTCCTTAACGATTTACAGCACGTACCTTGTGTTTGGGCTTGATTGATTTGTATTGATAAGAACTTTACACCTAGATAGTTATACTTTTCGGTCCACCCGTCACTTAAAATGATGATCAAAAAATTTTTAGTAAAAAATAGAACTGACTTTAAAAAAATCCTGAAAAATAAAATTTACTTAGCACAAAGTAATAATATGTATTTTGATTTATCAAATTGTATTCAATATGATATTGAAGTTGGTGCCATTAATAATACCTACCTCAACCTATGGGTTTACTTGGCGCCGACTTCAATATGATATTGAATAAAATATGAAAAATCAAAATATATTTATCTTTGTGCCAAGTAAATTTAATTTTTCAGGATTTGTTTGAAGTCGGTTCTATTTTTTACTAATTTTTTTATCATCATTTTAATTGTGAGACGAGCCGAGAAAAGATAATAAGAAAAAAATCCGTCAATAATTTATGAAATCAATTCGAGCAGTCTTCGAAGAGGTAAGCATAGGTATAACATAAGTAGCAAAAAAATAATAGAATGCATCTTGTGAGTAAAATAATGCGTTTATTTATTTCACATTATAATATGAATAAGACAAGTACCATGCACGCCGCATGTCAGCTTAGACCCAATTAACCGAAAAGTACTGGGTCCGCAATCAAAAAGATTATTATGACGCGCCTTTTCTTGTATTTCTCGCAAAAAAAAGTTAATGTCAACAATTCTTCGTCCAGAAACCAACTGTTCATGATTATTCATTATTGTCTCCTCAACTTGAAATTCTAATGAATCATCAGGGTCACTGAAACAAAACATGATATATTTTTATGAGTTGGCAGGTAACGTGGGAAATCAGGGGAAAAGTCAAAGAAATCCAGACACAGGTCCTAGACCTCTTCCAAGGCACTTTGAATTCACGAGGAAGACTACCTGAAAAAGAATGGTCCCATATCCCAATATATTTTCTGACTCCTGACTTAGGGATTTACTGTCGGCGGGAGCTCAGTCTCGAGTCGAATCAAATATTTGTGTTATTTGCAACATTTTTTTTCGGACTTTAGGTGATATATCTTCGCGCGGTTTCGGTTGGATATGTTTGCTATTATTAATGCATACGCGGACCACTGGATGTCAGACGCTCGGCAATTGAAACCGGACGGGTTTCAAAATCACGATTGAAATTTTTATACTTTTTAATTTCAATCGCTTCCCTAACCAGTCTTGGTATTTATTTATTTATTTAATATTCAGTTCACGTAGTGGCGTTCTGTCGACAGCATCTTGGGGTTATGTAACTCAATCCAGTGGTCCGTACCAGACTCCAACAGGTGTTCAGCTGTTGCGGATTTCTGTGGTTCGTTGTTTTTGACTGCCCTAATGTGTTCTTTTATTCGGCACGTAACAGTTCGTTTGGTTTGTCCTATAAACAAACTACTGCAGCTGCAGTAAATTTTGTACACTCCCGTATATGGTTAGGGAAGCGATTGAAATTAAGAAGTATAAAAATTTCGATCGTGAGGACGGGTTTCAATTACCGAGCGTCAGGCATCCAGTGGTTCGCGTATGCATAAATAATAGCAAACATATCCAACCGAAACCGCGCGAAGATACGGTAAGTCGCGACCGAGGCTCAGTGCGAATCCACAGTGAAAGTGAGAGCGAATCCAATAATTGTGGTGTTGCACGACACAAACGAGTGCGAAGGAGGGTAGATCGATATATGTGCTCCTTAGACTTTCACTTTTAACCGCCAGTACTTCAGTTCCACCGTGATCTTGCTTGCTTGCAACAGCGTCAAAATATCGGAAAAACCAATAATACATGGTAAATATCCCGATAACTCTAATAATAGTATTTATCATATTGTAAACTGACCTGGCTAGATGAGGAATGAATGTCATAGTTTCAGAAGCTTTAGGCGCACTTAATTCATTCTGTAGTTGACTTGATTTTCTAAAACAAAAATTCTCATAAATTTAATATTTTTTTTTTTTTTTTTTTTTTTTTTTTTTATACCACTAGAGTGGCAGACAAGCATACGGCCCCACCAGATGTCATAGTTTCAGAAGCTTTAGGCGCACTTAATAACGATTATTACTCTCAAAATTAAAGTATGAAAGCACCTACGAGTACTAGGTACTTACGATTCACATGTATCTTTTTTTGCAAATGAACCACCGTTCAATCTCGGAATCGATGAGCTGAAAAAAAAAGACTTTGAGGGTACACTACAACGAAACGGCTAGACTACAACGAAAAATAAATAAACTACACGTTTATTCTTTTATGTCGGTAGTGGGTAGGTACTACTGTTATAATTTATACAGTGTAGCAATAAAAACGTGAACCTACTATTATACTCTAAGCGTCAAACATTATATTATTTACTACCCGTTCGCGCTAAGGTTGCCGCTGGCGGACAGGATGGTGTACAGGCGTAGTATGGGAGGCGAAAGGCAAACTTAGAGCGAACGGGCAATACGTTGATTGTTCAGGCATAGTAAAAAGAGAATATTTTATACCTAGTAGTTACTGTGGTTTAGGTAAATACTATCCCTCTTCTTATCGTAAGGTCCCAAGCAACTTTGGGGCACCGAGTTCATTTCTCATAGTCATTCATTACCAAAAACAGCCGTGATCTAACTTACTGGGCCTTTGCTAAATGACACCTACCTGTACCTACGTAGAAGAGGACTGGAATGGGAGATCTCTAAGCCTATATGAGTACGTTTAGCTACTGTACTGCCTCTTCATCAGGTAGCAAAATAATGGTAGCTGTTGGCTTCAGTCGCTTCGCTCAGCATCAACCTTATAATTTCATCATGCCCGTCAGTGAATTATTTGGTTGTGTATTTTTATAAATATAATAACGATAAAACAATACTTGTAGGAACTTACCATACTTGCCGTCGTAGTAGCCGCAATTGACATCTAGGCATTTTATTTCTCTTGGCTTTTTTTACCCATATTCACTGAGTACCTAGTCACTAATCACTATATTACACGATATTTATTTATTTATACACAATAACGTACTTATCCTAATATTTACAAATAAAAACAAAATAATATTTACAGATTTCTGCAACTACTTCTAATTAAAACGATCGATTCGCGCGAACGAACGTAGCGGGTCACGCACGGATGACAGAGCGACACAGGTCCTACCCAGAACAGCCCTGTCAGGCGTATGAAGTGATTGAAGTGTACGCTAAATGCCTAATTGTTCTAGATTCTACACTTTTTATCATTGTTTTAAAATCTGAGGTGTTTAAAAAATAAATAATAGCATGAATATTGTTCATAAGATCAATATCTTTAATATAGACATGTGTTTGTATAAAATAAACAAGTATATTTTGAGCAATAACAACATTCATCTTTAAAATTTTTGCACATTTCCAGTTTTTCGAGAACGATTTTTATCATATAAAGTTTTATTAATCGTGTTGTAAAAATTAAAGGAAGCAAGAGCATCTATTAAACTATAATAATACATTTTTATCAGATCAAATCAAAGAATATTTCCTAGTATAAAGATCGCTTCAAAATGGGTCGATTTTGGTCGATTTCGGAAATACTAGCCTTAACCAGATTTGTTAAGAAGAGTTTACTGAAGTTCTTGGCAATCCAAGGTCTTGAAATTAGTTATGCAGGGGTTTTAGCTGGAATTCCCCTAGCTCCTACTTCTACGGCATTGAGTTTAACTACATAGCCGTTTTTGGTTAACTTATTGGTCTAGTCAAAGTTCATCTTTATATTTATTAAATCAGTGGAACCGAACATATCGATACTTAAATTACAAAGAAGAGTTTTTATGTTTGTTATAACGCTCAGATCTCAGAAACTACTGATTGGATTTCAAAGATAAATGAGCGCATTCCTAATGCAGCTTCAGGGTAAGGTGTTAGAAGCGTTGACGATATCAAGAGATACCGTCATCACCACCTCACCCCGCGAAATTGCTTCCTCTTTCAGGATCTTGACGCGCATGATCACATCCACGGTGGAGCGCCCCTGACGGAAACCAAACTGGTTATCGCGAGTGCAGTGCCCGATGAGGCGTTCTGCAAAGGTACGCTCAAAGAGTTTGCACACCTCGTCGAGCAACACGATCGGCCAGAATCCGAATGGTGAGTCTGCCGCCCGCCCCGTTTTTGAGAGAGCCAGTTTCCTCATTTATGAAAAAGCCTTGGCAAACTGGCGTGGAATGCCATCGGGTTCGGGGGCAATGCTCTTGCGGTATATATTCAGTATCTTATAAGCCTGTATATCTACTAAAACGAAAGGATCTGTACTTTGTAATATCAGCGCAGAAATAAACGGTTAAAAATGCAGTGACATGGTTTAGTTTAGGTATAGTAGTTATTTATCAAACGGCCCTATTATGTGTACAAATATTTATTACGATTCAATTATGGAAATTACTCATTTCATTATCTAAACTGGGCAGTATCATCATTGGTCCAGCACTCCAGTATCATCAAAATGTGTGGGAGAAGCACAAGCGTTGTTGTGTTGTTCATAGCTTTTATAACGTGTTTTAATTCATACGAAGTATTTGTATATACCAACGCTCACATATGTACTAAAACAACAGTGTAAATAGTTTTTTTTAAATATATTTTTATGTTGAAAATTATCGTTTTGAAATATTCGAGCTGTAAAAGTTGCAGTTGAACTGTTTCAAGGTCATTTCAGAAAAGCTGCTCATACTGTGATGCGTGAAATCTCAGAAATAGATCAAATAAAACGGAGACCTTTTGCAAACTATTAAGCTTTGAATGTACTAATATTCCGAGTGAAGCTAACCTAACCCATAAATTCATCCTTAGGTCTACAGTATACCGCCAGGAGACGTATAGAGTAACTCGAGCGGTAACCTATCGGAAGCCAGCGTGCTGGATGAACTGCAGGCGCTCTAGACGAATATACGTCGTTAAAACCAGGACTAGACCTGTAAGTTTATTACCTATTTTACAAACATTACCCGCATGCCCGTACTATATCCTAAAATAATAAAAAAATACCGATTAAGTGCTAGTCGGATTTGCGTATAGAGGGTTCCGTACGTTTCTAGTATGAGGGCCCCCTTTATTATTATTTTTCTGCTTTTAGTATTGGGTTAGCTGCAACAGAAATACTTAATCTGTGGTAATTTCAACTTTCGAATGCCTCGTGATGGACAGACAGACAGAGACGGAGAAGTCTCAGTAACAGGGACGGAGAAGACTCAGTAATTTTATTATTGACAATTACTATTATTTTATTTTTATTGTGTAATCTAATAGGTATGACATATTACAGTAACTATAAAGTTAATTAAATTGACATTTATTCACTAATAATTAGTAAGTATGCCAAAATAATTGTCTAACATAGGGCTGAAATGTTTTATATTGAGAGTTCATAAATTCTCTGTTTCTTGTTTGCATGCAATCAATTAATTTGTTTATTTTTAGTGTTTCGTATGCCTCCAGGCAAACCTTAGTAGACCACTAGACTCGCTGTAACACCTGTATTATACCTATGTTTACGAAATAAAGAATCTGAATCTGAATCTCAAAAAAAGGGTCCCGTTTTACCTTTGGGAACGAAACCCTAAAATATATTTTTTCTATGAAAATCATCATTATCAACATTCGGTAGCTGCTTTCTACTACCACAAAGCGTAGAATGTAGATATTTATCGAACTTGGTCCAAGCCGGGCTTTATCTAACTCAATGGTTTGAAACTAACAAAATAATAGAGTTGAATGTTGGTGGATGCTCTCTGAATGAAATTGGAAAAATTGGTTGAGGAAATGATAGCTGCGCAAATATTTAACTTAGCTTTATTACTGTTTAAATTTGCGTCAAAAAGTCGCCTGTCTGATGGAAATCCATGATATCTAGCGATTGAGGGACTCTCTCACAGTCCCCAAGAGAGTAACATCAGAATTTGTAACACTTGCAACACTGTCGGCCTGTCACATTTTCCGGGGAAATACCTAACAGAAAAAATATCCCACTGATAAAGTGACTATTTCCCGCTATCTGATATTTATACCGCTGATAATTATGGTCCCATTCCCTGCCACTTTAAATTCTTTTTAATTTTTTTACACATTTGAGCTCCGATTTGATCGATCCGGCAACTTGATACGGCATCGGCATGTTGTTTCAATTAGGAGAGATGCAACGGAACTTTCGGTTGGCCATAAGTTAAACCCACAGATTTACAATGTTAAACCTTCCATTTTAAATAAATAAAAAATATGATTCATGGCGCAGTAGCTATCTACCTCCTCTGCTATTATAGAAGGGCGTTAAAGAGCTTAGGGGTCGTCCATTGGGCCCCCTTAGTCGGACATAAACACCCTTGGGTCGCCATTATTAAACCTTAATAATATCCTGTTACCCGTTTAGGATAGCGGAAAGGACCCTCTCTGTCAAAGGAACCAGAGTCCCAGGCACTTTCCCAGGTGCCCTCATAGCAGGGATGATGGTGTGCAAATGCATTCACCGCGCTAAAACAACCACTAGTATTGGGTAATTATTAAATTAATATCATTACAGAAATAAACGGTTAAAATATGCAGTGACATAGTTTTGGCACAGAAAATAATAATATATTCGTTTTAGGTAAAGTACAAAGAGTTATTTATTAAACGACAGTAGGTATTATACATATATTTATTGTGATTCAATATTAAGGATATTACTCATTACACTATCTAAGTTTTAAATTTAACGGAGCACTATCGTCATTGGTCCAGTATCATCAAAATGTGTGAGACAAGCGTGGCATTTGTGTTGATCATAGCTTTTGAGACGTGTTTTAATGCCTTTGAAGTATTTTTTTATACCAACGCGTACATCTATACAAAAACGACAGTGTAAATAATTTCTTTAAAAATAAGCTTAAAGTTATCTTATTTTAACCGACTTCAAAAAAGGGAGGATGTTTCTCAATTCGACCGTACCTATATATTTTTTTCATACCAAGTAACATAACTTGTGGACGAGCAATTTCAATGTCACTTCGAAAAAACTTTTTATACGTGCATCCCGCACCAAAATCTAGAAAAACGGTAGCTTTATTAATGGTGTGACGGCAGGCAAAAAAAAAATCATGTCAACGCTTTGTTGTTGTCGGAACAGCAAGGTGACTTTGATTTTGTCGTGAAACTCCCAGCAATGTGACCACACTACCCACTAAACCACTACGAAGTTCCTTCTAGCCCAGTGGTTCCCAAACTTATTTTGTCTACTGCCCACTTTGAGATTAAATATTTTTTTAGCGCCCCCATTTTTTCACCTATTTAAAAACCAGTATAACTTCAAATTAAATTAATTAATTATTGTGACCTATATATGTGATGACGTGTAAAAAATAAAATGTATATTTTGTATATTAACAGAGAATTCTTAACGAAACTTTTACTATAACCCGCAACTTGAAACCTGAGCGCAGTAGGTAACATACAACGGCGCTTAGGTCTCAAGTTAACTCTTACGGGCTCCACCAGCCAATAAGAATGATTATTGAAACGCAACTTTATAGTATTAAAACAGAGTATCTTTTATTAAAAATATAACTAAAATAATCAATCCTTATATAAAAACTAATGTGAATGATGAATCTGAAGCTGCTTAATAAGTTTGTTGATATCAGGTTCCAATTTACTCAAGAACAGTCGCAAGTCGCCACGTTCGGTAACAAGCAAACGATTTCTCTTTTTAGTAAGCAGTGTTGTCACAGCACTAAATCCACGTTCACACAAATATGACGATGGGAATGCTATCAAGAATCGTTGAACGATTGACCACAATTCAGGGTACAATTGAGGGATCGGTTTTTGAAGCCAAAATTCTTTGAAACCATTTTTGAACTTGATTTTTATTTCCTCGTTTGTTGTCAATTTTATAAGTTCTTCTTCCAGCTGAGGTGACATTGCTGTGTTGACATTTGAAAACGGATCCAACACCCAGTCTGGTATTTCCAAGTTCAAAATGTCCTGGTATCGTTCGGTGAAGTCAATGTGGAGGTTTTCCAAATGTTGGCAGTAGGCAAACTATTCGTCGTTACTGCATGATACTGATAAATTTGGAAAATTGTGAAACTCACGTCTGCCCAGATTCTTTTTGTGTAGAAGCAGTTTTTTGCGATTTAACGACGTTTTTTGTTTTAATTAAATTTAGTTTATCGCCTTGCAGTTGGAGATTCATGTCGTTGAACAATTTATACAGGTCTGTCATGTAAGCTATATCATTCTTTGATGTTATGAGCTTGTCGTGCAATTCTGTATCTTTAGTTTCCAAGAGCTCTATAACAGAGTCAAACAGGTTGTAAAATCGAGTCAGACAATTGCCTCTTGATAGCCAACGAACTTCAGTATGAAACAACAAACGGTTGAAATCCTCGTCATTAGTAACACAAAGCTGATGAAATAATCTATCATTCAAAGAGCTTTTGCGGATTTTATTGACTGCTTTGATGACATATTGCAGTGATTGAAATAGTTTTTCACTTAAGTTTCTAGCAACTAAATGTTGTCTATGAATAACGCAATGTACACCAAGGACATCTGGAATTTTATTTTTTAAGTACGCTATGAAGCCTTTATGGCACCCTGTCATAGCCGGAGCGCCATCCGTAGCAACTGAAATAATATTTTTCAAAGGAATCTCTTTCTCATCGCAAAAAATTTCCAATGTATTGAATATGGTTTCACGTTTTGTATCGGTCTCTAAATTTCTAGCAAATAATAGTTCTTCACATATTTTCTCATCTTTAATAAACCTCACGTAAGACAACAACAATGCTTCATTAGTTGGTAAAGTGGACTCATCGAGCTGAATTGAGAATTGACTTGTCCTCAGGTGATCGCACAATGATTCTTCAATGTTTTCAGCCATTTCATCAATTCGTCTTTGCACAGAATTATTACTCAAAGGAATTTTTCGGAAAATATCTGCGGCCGGTTTATGAAGCACAGTAGTTATTACTTCATTTATTGCTGGCAATATTAACTCCTCTCCGATGTTATGTCGTTTGCCTTTTTGAGCAATTAACAAAGAGATATTGTACGAAGCTCGAAGTCCGTCGTCATCTTGCTTAGCAGCCGCCGAAAAAAGTTTTACTACACTTGGCTGAGTATTATGCTTCTTCTCTAGGTCTTGAAAATATGCTACATTCTTGTCTTTCTTATCTGGATGCATTTTATTCAAATGATCTTGCAGCCTTGAAGGCTTCATTGCTTCATTCGAAAATGTTTTTAGACATAGAAGACACAAAGTCGACGATCGGTTTTTGGGATTTTCAAAAAATCAGGCAGAGTATTGCCGTCTCTTCTTTTTTACTTCCGACATTGTTTTGCTTTGAGAAATACGTTCAACTTCGCGAGTAGAGGAGGCGTAAGTATTGCTCATCTAGTGCGCGCGAGACCACAAATGAAAATAAAATAAATATTACATTGTTTATATAGGAATGCTTAAGCAGCACGCACCGACAGGAATAAAACAAACATGCATAAACTCGTTTATCTCATTCGACGCTCAATCGTACTCAACAAGTCCGAACAAGCATTCAATGAACCAGCCGACTGATACAGGAATGCACAATTCGGGTTATTTAACAAAAACTTGTTAAAATATGATAGACTTAAGCAGCACGCACCGACAGGAATAAAACAAACATGCATAAACTCGTTTATCTCATTCGACGCTCAATCGTACTCAACAAGTCCGAACTAGCATTCAATGAACCAGCCGACTGACACAGGAATGCACAATTCGGGTTATTTAACAAAAACTTGTTAAAACATGATAGATATCTACGAGTACTAATAACTATTAACTTTTTCTATATTAAATAAAATAGGACAGATATATGAACTACGCGAAGAGAAATATAGAACTGAGTTTGAGCAATCTTTTAATTTATATTAGTTGATGCTCACAAGTTGTTGTTGAGAGTCGAGAGCTCTTGCAGTTGTTGTTTAAGAGGCCTCTTAGCTAAATAAAGTTACAAATAACCCAATACACAACGCCCCCATTTTCTTCTGGGTCTCTTACCGCCCCCCTTGAGACCTGCAGCGCCCACAAGTGGGCGTTATCGCCCACTTTGGGAAAGACTGTCTAGCCGATAGAAAAAGAGGTCAAGTCGCAGAAACCGCGACGATAACACATATTGTTGAACCTGCCCACTATCCGTTTCAACCCAGAAAAAACTAATTCTTACCTCTTGAATAAAATGAAGGTTAACATTTGAAGTGCTACTAGCCACTTCAAATGTTAAACTTCGTTGAGGAGTAATACCTCCACAGCTTCCTGAATGACTTAATCTGACATCCTTGTGGTGTGCAGTATCAGTTGGGTCTAGTCAGGCAAGATATTCAAGCTGTCAGCTCTTTCCTTACGTAAAATATCGTCGTCATTCTAATGAACCAGCCCAAATTTGTTAGTTTATTCGCTTCATTTTTTCCGCCCTATAGAAAATGTGTGAATTTTTCCGTCCTGTAAAAGTGTGCCATACATCCTGTCTAACATCTTGCTTCCATTGCCTGGGGAGATAACTGAATTTTCTGGGACTAGGTCCCAGTCTCATGGTGTAAGGAGTGAATCCCTAATCCATAAATTCATCCTTATATTTACAGTATACTATTGGGAAACGTACAGAGTTGCTCAAGCGGAAACCTATTGTAACTCATTCTTCTGGGCAAGTTGCAGGCGCCCTAGGCCGGTCTATGGCGGCATTAAATCTAGACGCATGCGCCCGTAAGTTTCCATTTCACAATCAAAATCTATCCAACCATGTGACCACCGGTCGATCTATGTCATTTACCATTGCACCTCTCTAAATTGACCTGAACAATATGCCGTAACAAGTTCTCAAATTGGTTAATCCTGGGAGCCACGTGTAACAAAAAAGTAAACCACCCACGGAATTCAAGAAGTCAAGGGAATGGCGCACATTCAAGTAGGTATAGAAGATTTTTAAACAGACCGGTCGATTTGCTATGTAGTAACAGGATTCAGATTGAGTTGGTTTCTTTAAAAATCCTCGCAATATAGTGTTCCAAACAGAACTCCATTAAGAAAAATATACTGGCCTGTTTCAGAGAACTGTGACCCAACTGACGAAATATTGCTGTCCTGGTTACACTGCGGATGAAAGTTATAGCACGTGAGTATTATTTGTATTCCTTCATCATTGCTCTACAAGCAATTTTCAGGGACAGCTAAAGAGATTACTTGAGATCAATCGTGATAATAAAAAATCGATGCTCCGAAGCCTTTCTTTAAGTTCCACCCAAGCTGCATACACGAATCTCAGCATAAGTTCGAGCTGTGTGCGGAGATTCATGTTGGTACTTGTAGATTAGGAAGTAGATGATCTTTTGATGAAGAGAAGATTATTGGACTACAATCGCAGCTTTTTTGTCCCAGTCAGTAGAGTGAGAGATACAATTGATATGTACAGATCTCATTGACGGGTTTTTCCAAAGCCAATTATGGATTCAAATTAGTCTTCAAACTTATTAATAGTCTTCAAACTTATACCAGTAGCTTTAAAGTATTTATAGGGACTTCCCTTCACGATGTCGGTCAACATGAGTCAGCGTAGTCGATAAGACTAAATATAGAGTTGTATTATGTAAAATAATTTTAATGTTTATATTTTTCTGTGCAGACTCAGCTGTAAGCCGGTATGCAGTAACAACTGCGAAAATGGTTTCTGCCAAAGTCCTGAGCAATGTACCTGTAATGACAAATATCGTCCAGATGTCAAAAATAAGTATAAATGTTCGCCAATTTGTGTAAAAAGTTGTGGAGAAGGCGATTGTATTGCGCCAGATACCTGCAAATGCAATCAAGGATACAGCTTTCAAAACAAAACTTGTATACCAGTCTGCAGTGCACCATGCATAAATAGCACGTGTGTAGCACCAGACACCTGCGAATGTTTGTCTGGATATAAACCCTCAAATCATATTACTAGAGTCAATAACATATGTGAGCCTCAATGTTCTACAGGATGTCCTCACGGTAGCTGTGTAAGGCCAGAAATATGCGTTTGTGATAAAGGATGGGAACTTTCTAACACAAACCATTCGATGAAAGGACTATGCCAACCAATATGTATTGAGCCTTGTATAAATGGCACCTGTGTAGCTCCAAATACATGTGACTGTCTATCGGGATATAAACCCTCAAAAGAAAGTTCGCCGGCTAATATTTGCGAGCCTTACTGTTCCACAGGATGTCCTCACGGGAGTTGTGTAAGGCCAGAAGTTTGTGTTTGTGATAAAGGATGGGCGATGTTTAATACCAGTAGCACAATACGTGAAACATGTCAGCCAATATGTACTAAGCCTTGTATAAATGGAACTTGTGTAGCTCCAGATACCTGTGAATGTCTGTCGGGATATAAGCCATCAAGAGAAAGTTCGCCAGCCAATGACATTTGCAAACCTTACTGTTCCACAGGATGTCCTCACGGGAGTTGTGTAAGGCCAGAAGTTTGTGTTTGTGATAAAGGATGGGCGATGTTGAATACCAGTAGCACAATACATGAAACATGTCAACCAATATGTACTAAGCCTTGTATAAATGGAAATTGTGTAGCTCCAGATACCTGTGAGTGTCTGTCGGGATATAAGCCATCAAAAGAAAGTTCGCCAGCCAATGACATTTGCAAACCTTACTGTTCCACAGGATGTCCTCACGGGAGCTGTATTCGGCCTGAAACTTGTGTTTGTGATAAAGGATGGGCGATGTCCAACACGAGTGACCCAGTACACAAGACATGTCAACCAATATGTACTGAGCCTTGTATAAATGGCACTTGTGTAGCTCCAGATACCTGTGAATGTCTGTCGGGATATAAGCCATCAAAAGAAAGTTCGCCAGCCAATGACATTTGCGAACCTCACTGTTCTACAGGATGTCTTCACGGGAGTTGTGTAAGGCCAGAAGTTTGTGTTTGTGATAAAGGATGGGCGATGTTCAACACGAGTGACCCAGTACACAAGACATGTCAACCAATATGTACTGAGCCTTGTGTAAATGGCACCTGTGTAGCACCAGATACTTGCGAATGTCTATCAGGATATAAACCCTCAAAGGAAAGTTCGCCATCCAATAACATTTGCGAACCTCATTGTCCTACAGGATGTCCTCATGGGAGCTGTATAAGGCCTGAAATTTGTGTTTGTGATAAGGGATGGGCGATGTTTAAAACCAGTAGGACAATGTATAAAACATGTCAACCAATATGTACTAAGCCTTGTATAAATGGAACTTGTGTAGCTCCAGATACCTGTGAATGTCTGTCAGGATATAAGCCATCAAAAGAAAGTTCGCCAGTCAATGACATTTGCAAACCTTACTGTTCCACAGGATGTCCTCACGGGAGCTGTATAAGGCCTGAAGTTTGTGTTTGTGATAAGGGATGGGCGATGTTCAATACCAGTAGCAAAATACATAAAACATGTCAACCAATATGTACTGAGCCTTGTATAAATGGATCCTGTGTGGCTCCAGATACCTGTGAATGTCTGTCGGGATATAAGCCATCAAAAGAAAGTTTGCCAGCCAATGACATTTGCGAACCTCACTGTTCTACAGGATGTCTTCACGGGAGTTGTGTAAGGCCAGAAGTGTGTGTTTGTGATAAAGGATGGGCGATGTTCAACACGAGGGACCCAGTACACAAGACATGTCAACCAACATGTACTGAGCCTTGTGTAAATGGCACCTGTGTAGCACCAGACACTTGTGAATGTCTATTTGGATATAAACCTTCACAGGAAAGTTCGCCAGCCAATAACATTTGCGATCCTCACTGTTCTGCAGGATGTCCTCATGGGAGCTGTATAAGGCCTGAAACTTGTGTTTGTGATAAAGGATGGACGATGTTTAAAACCAGTAGCACAATTCATGAAACATGTCAACCAATATGTAGTCAGCCTTGTATAAATGGGACTTGTGTAGCTCCAGATACCTGTGAATGTCTGTCGGGATATAAGACATTAAAAGAAAGTTTGCCAGCCAATGACATTTGCGAACCTCACTGTTCTACAGGGTGTCTTCACGGGAGTTGTGTACGGCCAGAAGTTTGTGTTTGTGATAAAGGATGGACAATGTCCAATACCAGTCACCCAACACATGAAACATGCCAACCAATATGTACTATGCCTTGCACAAATGGCACATGTGTAGCTCCAAATACCTGTGAATGTATATCTGGATATCAACCCTCAAAGGAAAGTACGCCTGCTAATGACGTTTGTGAGCCTCACTGTTCTACAGGATGTCCTCACGGAAGTTGTGTAAGGCCTGAAACTTGCGTTTGTGATAAAGGATGGGCGATGTCCAAAATACATAATCTAGTGAATGAAACATGTCAGCCAATATGTACTAAGCCTTGTGTAAATGGCACCTGTGTAGCACCAGATACTTGTGAATGCTTGGTAGGTTTCAGAAAACCAATGGAAAATAATTTAGATCAAGTTTGCAAGCCTATATGCACAAAAGGCTGTAATTACGGAACATGTAGTAGTCCAGAAACCTGCACTTGTGACAGTAACTGGACATTGGCTGAAATAAATGGCAAACAAGAATGTTCACCAATTTGTACCGAACCGTGTATCAACGGAAATTGTATAGCTCCAAATCGATGCAAATGTCTGCCAGGCTTTGAAAGTAAAAAAGAGAAACACATTTGTGAGCCTTGCTGCAACGGAGGCTGCTTACACGGAAATTGTATTCGTCCTGAAATATGCGAATGTGAAATTGGTTGGAAAAGCGAAGTAACAGGAAATTTGAGTACGTGCCAACCTATATGTACTAAGCCTTGTATTAACGGAAACTGTATTGGTCCGAACAACTGCGAGTGTAATATTGGCTACAAAAAAATAGGAAATGGTGAATGCATTCCACATTGCTCCAACGGATGTCTTTATGGTAATTGTGTGGCGCCTAATGATTGCGTTTGTGATATAGGATGGTTTAAATCTAACATGACTTGTGTAGCTGTGGAAACGGCAACAACTGTATCAGCATCATTGCAAAGAGTAGTTCATTGGTTAGTATTTTTAAAATTTACCCAATTTTTTTCATTGTTGAGTGTTTCCATGCTTCGGAAGGCACCCTAAACTGTTGGCCCCAGCTTCCAGTAAAATGGCACCTTCTTGTTAAGCAAAGTTGATACTAGCGCCTGTCGTTTTCTACACGGCAATAGCTTTACCGTGGAATAAAATATATCTGTTGAAACATAGACTTAGAGTACCCAGCCTGTCGTGGAAAAAGGTGTGCCTGTTTGTATGTATGTCTGTATTAGTAGATTTAGTAGTATGTAGGTATGCCATTAATATCATAAATGTGTATTGATGTTCGTTACTTTTTCACGCTTTAACAGCTGAACAAATCTGGCTGAAATTTACTACACGGATAGATTACAGTCTGGAAAAATTCCGAGGCAAATTCTGGGATCCTGGAACTTGAACAGAATTCTGCGTGGGTTGCGTGCGGGCGCCTCCTAGTTTATTAAAATTTCACTCTAATGTAGTCAAATTTACACGGAATTTGTATTCGTCCTGAAATATCTATACATAAATATCTATACATATAATAAAATGATAGAAAAGTCAAAACTGTACATTGGAAATATAAAAAAAAATACTCACTTTGTGGCCGAAAATATAGTTGGTTATAAAAAAAATTGTCTGTTTGTCTGTTTGCTTTGCTTTGTCCGGAAGGATCTCGAAAAGTACTCAATAGACTTGATTCAAATTTTGCACAAATATTAACTAGGGGTAGGGTCTTCAAATAGTCTATACATGGTGGAATTTAAAGACGGTAGTTGGAGGTAAAGTACCCTTAATATTGATAACTAGCTGACCCGCGCAACTTCGTTTGCGCCACATAAGAGAGAGTATTACCTGTTCCCATCGCATTTACTCCCGTCACGTTGCGTTTACTCCCGTAGCGTCTCGTCGTTAATATTCAATACTACGTGAGGGAGAGAGAGAGAGAGAAAGGTTTGTCGTCGCGTGTATTCCCGTCGCATTATTTTTAAGAACAATTTCGTTTATGAAAGAGGTATCCCGTGGCATTATTGTAGAAAAAAATAAATGCCATTAAAATGGTTATTGTGCACCAACCCAAAGATAGACACATGCTATCGCGCAATTTTTATAGAACTTTTTTAAGAGAAACTATTTCGTAGTAGGTGCATATTTTTTACATAACTATAAATATTTACGCAGCACACGCAACGAAGCTCTCAAAAGGAATAACTTTTCCAACGTTTTTGAAACATTTACTATTACTGCTCTGCTCCAAAATAAAATAAATAAAAAATAAAATAAAATGAAATAAAATTTATTCCCCATGAACTTTTAAAAAAATATATTTAGGTTTGTCAATTTTTTTGTGAGTCAACTCTCCTATTCGTTGTAGCGTGATGCTATATAGCCTATGACAATCCACAATAACGTAGCTTTCTATTGGTAAAAGAATTTTTAAAATCGGTTCGGTAGATCCTAAGATTACCCCTTACAATTTATTTAACAAATATACAAACACAAACTTTACTTCTTAAAAAATTTACTTGGCACAAAGTTAGTATATTCTGATTTATCAGATATCATTGAATATAATACTGAAATCAGTGCCCATTAAAACTATGTAGGCTTAGGTAGACATTATTAATGTCTCTCATAGTCATATTGGCACTGACTTCAGTATTATATATAATGATATCTGATAAATCAGAATATACTAACTTTGAGCTAAGTAAATTTTACTTTTCAGTTTTAGTTTTGTTTGAAGTCGGTTTCTTTTTTGTTCAATTTTTTTTCACTATTTTTAGTGTCGTGTGGACTGAAAATCTATCTATCTAGGTGTAAAGTTCTCGACAGTACAAATTAATCAAACCCAAACACAAAGTAACTGCTGTATATCGTTAGGGAATTCTCTCTACTGTCTATCGTCTCCATCATCAGATCGACTCCAGGCCTTCATTAAGTTGTACTACTTTAAGGCCCTTAATAAAAAAAATTACAAACGCCTTAGATGCCCCTACAATTTTTAAAAGTTCCTTTCGATTTCTCCAGGATCCCATAATTAGATCCTGGCTTCCTTAAAATTCGAAAATATATACTTCGAAGTCGAAGTAACTATTTTCGAATGAAAAAATATTTTTCAAATCGGTCTATAAACGACGGAGTTCTGCGCGAAAAAACATAAAAAAAAAATTAAAAAAAAAAACGGTTGAATTGAGCCCTCCTTGTTTGAAGTCGGTAAATAATATTAGTCACGCAGCACACGCAACGAAGTTCTCAAAAGGAATAACTTTTCCCCCGTTTTTGAAACATTTACTATTACTGCTCCGCTCCTATTCGTTGTAGCGTGATGTTATATAGCCTATGACACTCCGCAATAACGTAGCTTTCTATTGGTCAAAGAATTTTTAAAATCGGTTCAGTAGACCCCGAGATTACCCCTTACAATTTAACAAATATACAAATACACAAACTTTACCTCTTTATAATATTAGTATAGATGACACTCCGCAATAACGTAGCTTTCTATTGGTGAAAGAATTTTTAAAATCGGTTCAGTAGATCCCGAGATTACCCCTTACAATTTAACAAATATACAAACACACAAACTTTACCTCTTTATAATATTAATTAATATAGAAGTATAGATAAAATGGGACTACCTTGGGAGTATCTATTTTCGAATGAAAAAATATTTTTCAAATAGGTCTATATACGACGGAGTTCTGTGCGAAAAAACATAAAAAAAAATTAAAAAAAAACGGTTGAATTGAGTCCTCCTTGTTTGAAGTCGGTAAATAATATTAGTCACGCAGCACACGCAACGAAGTTCTCAAAAGGAATAACTTTTCCCCCGTTTTTGAAACATTTACTATTACTGCTCCGCTCCTATTCGTTGTAGCGTGATGCTATATAGCCTATGACACTCCGCAATAACGTAGCTTTCTATTGGTGAAAGAATTTTTAAAATCGGTTCAGTAGATCCCGAGATTACCCCTTACAATTTAACAAATATACAAACACACAAACTTTACCTCTTTATAACACAGGCCTGCAAAATGAGGGTCATAACTTCCTCTCTGGAATTTGATAGCTGATTCTAAGGTATTTTGGTGCGCAGATTACGAATATGTACTTAGTTTTTCTGCATCACCTCCAGATTTTTCAAAAAAGGTACAGAAAGAAAATAGAAAAAAAGACCCAAGTTTTCTCATAAAAAATATATATTTAAAAAAGTACATTACTTTTAACTTTAAAAACGACTAAAATATAATAACAACTTGTTACTAGTCTAAATTACATGTAAATTTTATTTGTTGAACCTGGTCTTTTTTTCCTGGAACCTTCGGTTGTGCGATTTTCGGTTAAAATTCCAGTTTGGATCGTCGCGCTTCAATAACCAACAATAGTCCGCCATCATGCTAGTATTCCATGTTCCTTGATACCAGACTTCAAGCTCTTTCAAATTTCGGTAAAATCTTTCGACTTGTTCTTCGCCAACGGCTCCTAGATTTTCTGGGAAGTAATCAATATGCGAATTTAGGAAATGAAGTTTAGTGCTCGTTTATGTCCCTTTTATTATTAAAATTGTATCCAGTTATGTCACAACAACAACAGTAGCAATCTTTATCATAGTTGTTAGCCTCTCTTCGTAGCATAGGCGAAACGATTTTGAAGCTATTTTTCTGTCCTTTTGACCACTGGCGAAGTTCTAATAAACAAGTCGTACAAAGTTTATGAGGTGTCCAAGTTTTGTCTTTGGTTAATTAAAACGTCTCCATTATAACTTTTGTAAATATTTTTGACAAAGTCAGTAATGCTGTTTCGTTGTTTTATCACCATAAAATTCCCGCCAATATTACAAAAACAATTTGGAGAATTTAAACATCTTCGCGATGACATTTTAAAGTTCATGTTGCAAGATGCGCACTTCAACTGTTAATTTTCTAAATAAGTGCGGGTACTTAATAAAAAAAAGCCTTTTGGATTATCTTTATTACACCCTTTTTTAATAATATTTACAACAATTAGGTAATATTACTACTAGGTAATATTTTTTATTATTTTATTACTAAATTAAGTCAAAATTACACGTTTTCAACATGGTTAATGCGGATTACTTTTACTTTTTATGTAGTAATCATCAAATTACTGATTTGCATTATTTTTTTGTCCCCTTACACGAATTAAATGCAATAAAAATTAAGCTGAATTATTTTAATTACATTTTATAAATTTCTAAAGGTAGACGCTCAGACATTTTGGAGCTAAATCTTAAATATTCAATATCTAAAAATCCTGACGTGATGGATTTTTTTTATTATTTTTCTCGTAATCAGCACATCAGAAACTATAGAAAATGTTACTCAGATTTCAAAGAGGAAAACCATTGCAGACCTGTGTAATATTATTATAGTATAGATGGCAAGTTTTGCTGAAAGGAAACATTCCTTTATTTTCAAAAGTAAGTAAACTGCGTTTAAAGATTTTTGAAAAATCACCTGCTTGAGCCGGGAATCGAACCTGGGAGATGTGAAAAAAAAACAGCCTGTATTTTATGATACCAACCGAAGGAGTCTTTAATAAGCAACAATTTCTTTTATACAACATAGTATCTTAAATTAAAGAAACACCAAGTAAAGAATGTTTTTATTGTAAAGCTTACTCACTATCTGAAGAAAAAAAACAGTCAAATTGAGATGCTTCTCTTTTTTTTAAGTTGGTTAAAAAAATGTTCTAGTTTCTGTAAATGGGAATATTCGTTCTGGTCACTTAACCATATCTAACTTCAAAAAAAAGTAGAAAAATCTCAATTAGACTTTTTTTTCTCTTTAGATAGTGTTTTAGTTTACTTACAATAAACACATATTTTACTTGGTCTTCCTTTAATTTAAAATACTATGTTGTTTAAAATAAATTGTTCCTTATTAAAGACTCTTTTGATTGGTATCATAAAATACAGAATGTTTATTCTTCACATCTCTCAGGTTCGATTCCCGGCTTGAGCAGGTGATTTTTAAAAAAAATTTAAATGCAGTTTTACTTACTTTTGAAAATAAAGGAATGTTTCCTTTCAGCAAAACTTGCTATTATCAATATTAAGGGTACTTTCCCTCCAACTACCGTCTTTAAATTCCACCCTGTATATTAGCACGCTACATATCAATCAAATTGGCATTGTAACACAATTTTCACGTGTACGAAGTCACGGGCAGCAGCTAGTTTAATAAATAAAGATAAATACTATCTCCAGAATCATAAAGCATCACCATTTATAAGATCGATTCATTGCATGAATCCACCTAATGAATAGCAAAGGAGCCGATCTTTCATAGATTGCAAAATTTGTAAAGATCAAAAAGAACTAGGTACCTAAATAAGTCGACTATACTACCCTGAATGAATGAACGGTACTGTTAATATTATATTTGTCGTTGATATATTCAATCTAATATATTTTATTTATTTCAGGGTGAAATATAATTGGTTTTATATACTGGCTGTCGGACTATTACTAACAGTTATAGTAATTACTTTATGTATATTTATAGTGCGCCGGAAAAGAAAATTCAATCGTATGAATGGTATGAATCAATTTTATTATTATTTTATGTTTCGGGGCCCAGGATAGGACAACAAGTATGTGCTATCTTAAAATGTGAATTGTTATGTCAAATTCGTAAAAAATCGAGCACGATATTCTTTTTCCCCCACTGAAATTTTCTTCGAAATGTATGGAGGTGTCTTTCCCTTCTTGGGGCGCGGGGCGGGCGTGAAACTTTCACATAAAGGTGGACTTTCGAAGCGAGCATCTATAGCGTCAGTGACGCCGCGACATATACAAATGTATGCAATTCTAGTCTGACAACGAGGTCACAGCTGCGGCACTGTGACGTCACTGACTGCGTTGTTAGACTAGAATTTCATACCTACATTTGTACATGTCGCGGCGTCACTGACGCTATAGACGCTCGCTTCGAAAGCCTACCTTAACGTCAGACATCAAAATAGATATGCAACGTCTCTAAATTTGATTTATTTTCATAATAAAATTTTCATAATTAGAATAACGTTAATTTATTTCAGTGAATGAAACGGAGTTAATGCCAGCCCGGGATATGTTAGAGATGTACTTCAATAAAGTGACAACAGTCATGTAAAATGTGTAGTGTTTGATTCATTAGGTAAGATGTTGGTAAGGACTAATTGAATGTTGAAAGCCTTATAAGCCCTGTTCTATGAAGCCAGATAAATGAGTTAATAAATAATAAGCCCCCATTTAGCCCATTCATGGCTGATAGCCCGTGTTTATAATAATATTTGGAAATGTGTCACTATATATCACAGCTTTCTGGTACCAATTTTGGAAATGTGCTATAATTTTAGGGTTCCGTACCTATAGGGTAAAAACGAGATCCTATTAATGAGACTTCGCCGACCGTCTGTCTGTCTGTCCGTCACGTGGCTGTACCTCAGGAACCGCGTAGTTGAAATTTTCACATATGATTTATTTTAGTAGCCGCTATAACAAATGCTAAAATCAGAAAAAAAACACACAACGAACGTGATTTTTTTGCAGTTTTCTCCTACGAAACTCTCTGTGCGCGAGTTATACTCGCATTTATATAAAATAGGAACCGCTCCAAAACCATGCATGAAAATTACATTTATTACTAACTAGTTAATGCGCGCGGCTTCGCCCGCGAAAAATTTGGTACCCGTTTCTGCTTCCCGTGAGAACATATTCCCAGGATGAAAAGTAGCCTATGTGTTATTCCAGGCTATAAGCTAACTCTGTACCAAATTTCAGCCCGATCCGTTCAGCCGTTACAGCGTGATTGAGTAACAAACATCCAAACATCTAAACATCCAAACATCTTCACAAACTTTCACATTTATAATATTAGTAGGACTAGCAGACCCTCGCATCATCGTTTACGTCACATAAGGTGTATGAAAAGTAGGTAAAAATTCTAAATCTATGGTAAGAAAGGAGAGGTATTTTATATCAGACTCACAAGAACGTATGAAACTGCCCTGTTTGCTTAATTAAAGATTAAGTCCATTCTGAAACAATTTTGTCCACTGAATTATTTTACCATTACCTTAATCATTATGCTCTTTTATACCTCAGTTTAGATTTACCCTTACATTTAATGGAACTTTGCCAAACCTAGAACTCAATTCTAGGTTTGGCAAAGTTGAGATGTATTTAATTTCTAAACTACAAAACCCTCAATATTGAAACGTGTGTGGAACTATCCTTAATATACAGTATCTTAAAATATTCAAATTATTTTCCATGTACATATTCTCGACTCTCTACATCTACAGTATTATAATATGCGTAGAGATAAAATATCTTTTTCTCTAGAAAGAATATTTAATATTGGTTTAGAAGTTTCAAAGTTTATCGACAAATAAATAGTTCCTCTTGGTAATCGTACGCTCCACCACCGTCCCCAGGCCCCGGTCAGGCCGATAGTCTTGGGCGAAGACACGTCTGCGGCCGCCTCCTTCGCGAGCATGACCTGCTCACAGAAAGAGGCAGTGCAGTCCCACTTACTCCCGCTGGAGATCATGGCTTGCATCAAGGTCACTAGAGAGAGAATGTCCACGTCCAGACTTAACACGAAGAGCTGGCGCTGTTGCGCCCATGCTGTGCACTCCTCCAATGTGTGCAGCGCTAATGTAAATAAAAATAATTCTGGAAATGACTGGAATAACACGGAGTCTACTTTTTGTCCCGGCAATAAGTTCTCAACGGAAGCGGGAACGGGAAAAAAATCTTATCCATCTAGTATTATACTTACCATCTAGTCTTAAGCATATTAAGTAGTAAATTTTAGTATAAACATTGTATTTTCTTCACATACCTATATATAATTACTAGCTGACCCGCGCAACTTCGTTTGCGTCACATGAGAGTGAGAAAGAGAGTGGTATAGTATTAATATTTTAGGTAGGTAATATAATCCCGTCGTATTTACTCTCGTCGCGTGTCTTAGGTAGGTATATTTATTACAGAGGTGTGGTAGGTTTTAATATATAAAGTGATATAATGTTTCCCGTTGCATTTATTTTTGTCCGTTTTTTGGTATGGAACTCATCGTGTGCGAGTCCGACTCGCACTTGGCCGGTATTATCTTTCAGTTGACTGGCTACTGCTGCAGAAAACGTTTACTCCCGACGCGTCGAGTTGCGTCGCTCATATTTTAAAAAATATTAAGAGGGTTATTGTAAGTGAACCTTAAAAGATATGTAGTGACCGACCGAAGTTCCGGTTTCGGTTTCGGCCAGTTTCGGCCAAAAAATCAAGTTTCGGCCGCAGTTTCGAAACTTTCGGCCGGGCCGAAACTCACGTGTTCATGAATTTTGAGTGCCTGGCTCTGCTTGTGACGTGGTTGGGGTCAGCCCAACCAGTTAATATATTACTAACCGAAGGTTTAGAGATTTATAAAAGGACTTCCAATCAATAGTTCTAATAAAACAACTGTATTTAAACCACAAGCAATTGCAATCATTGAGAAGTACCTATTAGACAGTTACCCCTGTGTTATGTCTCAGACCTCCTTTTAGGGTCCCGTTTTTACTTTTGGTTACTGAATCCTAAAGATCTAGGACATTACATAACCCTACCCCTTTGTTGTTGGTTCCGTTGACTGTGTTGGTCGTCTGTCTGTCTGTCAGCAGGCTGTATCTCATCCACCGACTCCACCGTGATAGTTAGACAGTATACTTTTACAGATGATGTATTTCTGTTGCTGCTATAGCAACAAATAATAAAAATAGACAAAATAATAGTATTAAAGGGGGCCACCCATACAACATACGTTATTTTTTTGCCGCTTTTCTTGTACTGAACCCTACGTGCGCGAGTCCAGCTTACGCTTGTCCAGTTTTAGTTATACACTTTTAGAATGTAACCTAAAACCGGCCAAGAGCTAGTAGCAGGGCACTGTGTGGTTTTAGTCGGTAGGAGTTCGCAATAGCATCTATGTGTTATTCCACACGTAGAAGAAAGAAACTCATCTTTAGGTGGAGATATTTCTAAAAGTGTCCTCTCAAGTGTTTACGCTTGAGAAGATTTATACCGTTGATTGATGGCACTTGATGGAACTTGCTGCACCTATTGAAAAAATAACCGGCCAAGTGCGAGTCGGACTCTCACACAGAGGGGTTAAAGCGGGACCCTATTAACGAGACGTGAGGCTTAGCTGTCCATCTGTCTATTAGTCACGAGGTTGTATCGCTGGAACCGCGCCAAATAGAGGCCTTAAATTTGTCACTGATGATGTATTTCGGTTGCCGCTATTTTTTTTAACGTGAGGGAAATCCTACAGGGATGCTATGCCGGAGTCTTACCGACTAAAAACTACGCGTTGGGAGCCCCAAGTATGCCCTCGGAATGATGCACGTCTTTGGGGGGTTGTTCACTTGTTATCTCGCTACTTGAGGGGGGCGTGCATGAATCTCTCACTTCACGCTGTCGTCTAGGGCCTGCTTCTTTAAGGACGGTGAGCAGACGTCCTCAGGACCCTGCTCATAGAGGCTGATAGTATAGGGCGCGCCGCCGCAGACTGTGCAACTTGGGTGGGAGAGTTCTCTCCCGCTTCCTCCCCGGCGCTGCCTCTTTCACGAGCATGACTTGTTCACAGGAAGAGGCCTATGGCCCCGCTCCAGCACCTTCTTGCACCATTTAAACAATGACGCAAGGGCCCTCGCTTCCAGGTCCCATAGAGGGGTCCCGGCTAGAAGACATGCCGCCTCAACTGAGATCATGCGGTATCCCCTTATCCTTGCCCTGTCAGCCATCGCGTTCTGCGGGCTAAGCAATCTAGCCGCATTGCTGGCCATCAGGATCTCCGCCCATACGGGGGCCCCATATAGGGCCATGCTCCGCATGATCCCAAGGTACAGTCTCCTGCAGGGAGCGTTGGGTATCCTGATATTGGGCAACAACCGCGAGAGTGCGCCTGATGCTCCCCTCCCTCAGTTTTGGACCAAACTTCGGAAGTGGTATCCGAAGTTACACCGGCTATCGAGTACGAGCCCCTGATACGTCATCAAGAGCTCGATGCCGACGCTGACGCCCCCTATATGTAAGCTGGATCCCGCAGGTGGCCTGTAGGGCTGCGTCTCGGTGCGTTGCTCCTCGCGCTGTAATTAAGGTGTCGTCGTAACACGTTACGTACGTAACATGTTATGCCGACACCTCTGAGCAACGGACCACGCAGCACCCAATCGTAACCGATGTTACACAGAAGCGGTCCTAAGAACGATCCCTGTGAAACACCCAACGACACATCTCGCCGACCCTGTCCTAGCCAGCTCGGGTAAGTTATGGGCCTCTCGGAAAGATAGGCCCCGACAATTCCACGGAGGTATTGAGGCATTCCATGGTAAATAAGCGCTTCCCAAACGCAGCACCAGGGCAAGGTGTTGACAGCGTTGGAAAGACACTGCCACCACCAACCACCTCACCATGTGCTGTTGCCGCTGTAACAAAAAATACCTACTGAAATCAGAAAAAAACATCCATACAACAAACGTAATTTTTGTAACGGAACTCTCTGTGCGGGAATCCGACTCGCACTTGGCTGGTTTTGTTTTTCAATATGAACACGTGAGTTTCGGTTTCGGCCGAAACTGACCCTGGGGCCGAAAGTTCGGTTTCGGTTTCGGCTGGAAAACCAGTTTCGGTCGGACACTAATAATATGCTGTTTAGGACTTTTTGGAACGAAGTTCCTTATCGCGCGTTGTGTAAGGGGGCTAGACGGAAAAAATTCTTACGAAAAGTTGTCACGACACTTTTTGACCGACTTCAAAAAAGGAGGTTACTCAATTCGGCCGTTTATATGTTTTTGCTATAGTATGGAGGGTAGAGATACCTCTACCCTCCTTTAATATGGGGGTAATATGGGGGGAGGGGGGAAAGGGGGGGGGGGTTGTTTTTGTTTTTGTTTCTGTTTCTGTTTCTGTTTCTGATTCCGTTTCTGTTTCTGTTTTTGTTTTTGTTTTTGTTTTTAAGTACAATAAATTTTTAAAATTAAAATAAAATTTTATTACAATTCCTGCACTAATTAATTAAAAGGAACTTCGTTCCATTCGGGTGTCCCTTGACACCTCTCAAGTTTTTTTTGTAACTTTTTAAGTTGAAACATTCTGTAGTACACAATTTTTACGTAACTTTAACCATTCACGCAGCGTACGCAATGAAAGCTCTCAAAAGAAATAATTTTTTCCCTTCCTTAAAACATTATTCATGGCTGCTCCGCTCCTATTTGTCTAAGCGTGATGTTTTATAGCCATTAGCCATCCTCAATAAAGGGACTAAAAACTGTGAAATTATTTTTGTAATGCAACCAGTAGTTTCTGAGATCCTAGCACTAACAAACTCTTCAGTTTGATAATATTGTGAGCTAACCTTAAAATAATAACAAATTAGGTTATTGTGAGCGAACCTTAAAAGATAGACATAAAATATGATGTCGCGGACTTTTTTATAGAAGTTTTTAAGAGATACAATTTTGTAATACACAATTTTTACGTAACTTTAACCATTTAGGCAGCGTACGCCTCGAAAGCTCTCAGGCGGTAAAAATAATTCCCCGTTTTCGAAACATTCTTCATTGCTGCTCCGCTCCTATTCGTCTTAGCGTGATGTTATATAGCCTATAGCCATCCTCAATAAATGGACTATCAAACTGTAAAAAACGTTTTGTAATCGAACCAGTAGTTCCTGAGATCCTAGCGTTCAAACAAACAAACAAACAAAAAAACAAACAAACTCTTCAGCTTTATAATATTAGTATGGATGTAGTACTAGTGAGTCAGACAATTATATTTTCAGCTATTCATCTGACGATCCTGAACTTGGCTGACAACGTCTATTGCGTAACAGGAAAACCGGAGATACCTACTAAAAAGAGGATTTACATAACGTACTGGAATATCCATTGTCTGATTGTGGTTAATTATAACAATTTCTATGTTTTTTTTGTAATAATATACAATACAAAATAACAATACTAAGTACATTTTATTTTCCTCGTGTGATAGGAATCCTTAATTAAATTATTATGTAGGTACCTACATTTTTATGGTTTCGTACGCGAAGGGTAAAACGGGACCCTATTACTGAGACTTCACCTTCTGTCTGTCTGTCCGTCATGAGGCTGTATCTCAGAAACAGTGATATACTCAAACAACTTTTATTTAGAGATGGGTGGAGGGAAAAAACCCAACGGGAAAAAAACCCGGGTTTTTTCCCGTTTGGGAAAAAACCCGGTATTTATGTGGGAAAAAACCCAATGGAGGGTATTTTCATTATTTGACGTAATGATCACGATCCTAAAAACATAAACATTTTTTTATTATCTTTAGGACAAATGTAACGAAAAATAGGTACCGTCAATCGTGGCAACTTTACCATATTTTTTGACTTTCATGCAATTTACTCCAACATGAAGCTGACTATGGAAGTTTTGCTTGATCAATTTGGTAAAAAAGGACAGTCTCTTTTGGTTGAATTATTGAATTCTACAAAAAGCTACATAGAATAGCTGTAATCATGAAAAGTATGAGCGGGGTAAAATTGACACATTTTTGGCAACTTTACCTAGCCTTTATATGCATGGAATGTGTGCCCCAGATTGCACACAACTTAAAGTTACTTATAGCCCTGGCGCTAAAAAAGCGATGTATGTATTTTTAAAGCAGCCAACTTCGTTTAAATAGGTAATACCAATACATAGGGAAAGTTACCACAATAATTTCTCAAATTTTATAAAAATGTATGAAAGTCATCAGGGTTGTCAAAAAAAATTTACCTTTTTTATAAAAAACCTCATTTATTAAAGAACCACGCAACAGGAACAGAAGAATTCTGCAAAATGATAAATAATTAAATGCCTACCTACCTATTTAACATGAAATATAGGCACATAGGTAGGTAGGTAAAGTTGCCTTTGTGCCAAATGAGGTAACTTTACCTAACCTCAAACAACATTACCTTTTCCAATAACTCCAGAAATAAAAGGTTTATAAGATTGAATAATAGTGATACACCATAGTAACAATATTTCCCATAACATTTAATATAATTCAGTGATCTGAACTATATTTTCTGCAAGAAAAACCAATCTTTAGCCGGTGACACAGCAAACTTAATTGACCACATGCAATGAAAAAGTACACTATTTTGACAGTTGACGAAGTTGCCAGCTTGAAAAACTTTTTGGGTTACAACAATTTATTATAAAATCTACCAATAAGCGTAAATTTGTGCTAACTGTCACAGATAAAAAAATATTGAATGTAAACTAGTACAGGGTATGCTTAGGTAAAGATGCTCACGAAAAGTAAAGATGCCACGAGCGACGGTACTTTGTGATGCGCACATAATTTGCGCCTATGCATCTAGGGCACTAGCTGTTGCCTGTTGTTCGAAATGTCATGTCAACTGTTATTATAACAACAAAAAGACGATTTGTTGTTTATATCATAAGATTCTTTCGGCGTATCGTGGCGGAATGTTACTTCATTGCAGATTGAATGTATATTGAAACTTTCAAGAATCTTTGACTAAAAAAACGAACAATTATTTAGTACACTTTACAAAAGTGCCCGCAGAGGTCGATGGCCGTCAGGGTGATGAGGGGATACCGCACGATCTCAGGTGATGCGGCATGTCTCCTAGCCGGAACTCCTAGCCCATGGGACTTGGAAGCGAGAGCCCTTGCATCACTATTTAAATGGCGCAAGGTGGTGCTGGAGCTGGGCCGAAGGCCTGCGTCTCGATAAATCGAAGCTCGACGGTCCCAGCTCTACCAGACAACCGTGGAGACGTGTAAGGTGCGACTTGAGCAACCAAAGGGGGGATTCACCACAATCGCGGCGTTCAGACTGGTCATAGATGAGTGGCTGGAGAGGAGACACGGTGCTCTCTCCTACCGGTTGTCACAGATACTTCCAGTAAGTATTATAAGTATTATTCCCGTATCGCGCGGGAGCTTCGGTAAGTATCTGTGGCAAATACAACGGGAAACCATGGCCGAGTGCCAGCACTGCGGGGATCGCAGCGAGGACACAGCGCTCCACACACTGGTGGAGTACATAGCGTGGGCGCAACGGCGCCAGGTCCACGATCGTGGCAGGTCTGGACTTGGACGCTCTTTCGCTGGAGACCAGAGGGAGTAAGTAGGACTGCGCCGCCTTTTTCAGCGAGCAGGTCTAGATGACAGCGTTAAGTGAGGGGTTCACGCATGCCCCCCCCCCCAGGGTAACTCCCGAAAAAAACCCCAAAGATGCGGGGTAGCATTTCGGATCTTATCCCTCAGAGACATCCCATCGCTGCGCAAAGGGCGTGAACTAGCCCCACTGTGAGTGTCCACGTTTTGACTGCGTAGGTCATAATTGGTAGAACGCACTGGTTGAAGACTTTCGTCTTCATTCAATGCGGTATCGGGGAGTAGAAAATCCGACGCAGTTTGCTGAATGCTGCCCAGCCCAAGCGAATCCTTCTGGCTATTTCCTTATCCAGGTTACTCGTTTTTCAAATGTGAAATCCTGCCCAAGGTAGGTGTATTCATGGACAACCTCAAGCCTCGATCGTTTAAAGTATATTGGTCCCGGCACGACGTGCTCATTGAACATGACCTTGGTTTTGTTTAAGTTCATGCAGAGGCCAACACGTCGAGACTCTTCACTAAGACTATGCAGCATACCGCTCACCTGTTCCAGCGCTATCAAAACGATGTCGTCAGCAAACCCAAGGTGTAGATACATTCACCGGTTATATTCACGCCCCATCGATTAAGTCGCATTGCTTAGACAACTTAGTCGAGTACAATGCCAGAAAATCACAGGCGTTTGCGTATATAGCTAAGAAGTTCTACCCCTACCCTCGCTTCAGAACATTACTACACTAAATGACAACCTGGAGATCTTCGGAATAGACGTCCGGCGTGAGCTCAATCACAAAAACTACATAAAGAGTTGTATTGGGCTGGGGTACACTACATTAATACGAAAAACTTAATTCCGAAAGTCACAATCACGAATTTCATAATTCCGAATTTCATAAGTCCGACTGATTCGAAATCCCGAAAGTCAAAAATCCGATGTTTCATAAATCCTTTTTATTAAAAGTCATAATTTTAAAATTCCGAACGTTTACAATTCCGACTGTCAGAATGCCGAATTTCAAGAAACCGAACCGTTGAATTCCGAATCATTAAAAATCCGCCATATTATAAATACGAACTCCGATTATCAAAAATCCGAAATATCATAAATACGAAGGGTGAACGTCGTTTCCACCCGTTCCTGTTTTAACCCGAAAACTTATCATTAAAGACGATTATTTATGTTCCCAATTCCAACCGTTTTTTTTAATAAAGTATAGTCAAGTCTAACTACCAAAAATATTATTTCCAAGTGAGTGGAAGGCAAACGACAAAACAAAAAAAATAACCACGAAGGCAAAGGCGGGAGCTCCGCTCCGCTTCGCTCCCGCCTTAGTCTTCTAACCTAACCTATCCGAGTCGGGGTACTCTGAGTCGGGGTGTTAACCATTCACTTATAATGCGTGCGGAGCTCCAGCCTTAGCCATCGTGGTTATGTTTTTTTGTTTTGACGTTTGCCTTCCACTCACTTGGAAATAATATCTTCGGTAGTTAGACTTGAACGTACTTTATTAAAAAAACTTAAACAGTGAATTTTCGGATATTTGAAATTCTGAATAATGTTTTTCGGTAAAATCACTGTCCGGTCTTTTGATTATTCATACTAATGAAATTAGGAAAAATAAAAATTCGTACTTATGACTTTCGGACAAATGAATATCGTCCTTTTGAATATTCGGAGCTTTGTTTCTTAGGAATTATAATCTTCGGAATTTTGAACATCGGAAAATTGAAATTCGGAAAAACATATTTCGGAATTTTTGGGTGTTCCCATTGGGCTGGCCTCGCGTAAACTAGAAGTCCTAAAAATGTGAGACGGTACTTCACATCACATCAGAGATGTTAGCAGTACAAGACGCACATTCGCCCCTGCGTCGAATACTGTTCTCACCTTTGGGATGACTCCGCGAGGTACTTAGTTGACGCGCTTGACGCTATGCAGAGAGGCAGACTCGTGCTATCTGAATCATTGGTTGTCTTGAGGTGGTGGAGGTTGGCGTTCGCGCGTTCGTAGTTTCAGGTTACTAAGAGCGGATGAATACACACACAGAGACAGGCTGTTTATTTAATTTCATTTTATTTGATTAGGTAGCACAGTATATTAAAACGTATTTATTGAATTATAATAAAAATAAACAAAGTTAGATTATCTCTAACTAGTTAGTAAGGCTTAAATAGTGCGTACTAAATGATACATACATGTAATTATACATTACCTAGATGTTACATATGCTAAATTTGAAAAAACCCGAATAAATTCCCAATTGAGTTTTTCCCTGGGTTTTTTCCCGGTTTTTTCCCACATTTGGGTTTTTTCCGGGCAAATTCCCATCTCTACTGTCTTTTATTAACATATTCATATGCTTTATAAAGAAAAAAATATTTAAGTGTAACACTTGGTTTTCAGTTCTACTCATTTGTACTTACAAGCTAAAAAATAACTTTTAGGAACTTGCATGACACAGTTTATCACAAATATAATATCGATTTCTTAGAAAAAAAAACATAAAAAACTTATCTAAAGATCTCCGGTTTCGGTTATTAAATAGTAGATTGTACTACAAGTGCATAAAAGAAGCCTCCTCGACTTAATATCCACCCTCGCCTTTGGCTCGGGCGGATAAACGTCTCGTATAAAATGGGTTTTATGATCGAGTTATACACTCTGCTTTTCACTTCGATTGCAAGGATATGAAACAGTGATATTGTAAATAAAAGTCTTTAATTAAAATTAAAATGGCATTTTATTTATTCATATTTTTTTAATCATTCTACATTCAGAAGCATTAGGCATGGGTAACGAGACCTACGAGTATACTGCCTAATCATAAGTTCATTTTATAATATTTTTTCACTCATAATACTATCTGATTTTTAATGTTTCTTAATTTATATAGAACACAGAAAGTACAAATTAAATGTAACAAAAAAAACAAGTTATTTAATAGCGTTTTATTATGTTTGGTTCATAGAGTAACACGATCTTCATGGTACCGTCTCTACGGTCTAGTATGGCCATATTGTTTTAGAAGAAGAAAAAGAACTTTATGCACTAGAGCATAAAATGTTGTTTTAGTCCGCATACACCCAGCATAAACAAGAACTTTACGAGCATAAGAAGTGAAAAAAATATTTTACTTACATTGAAAGAAAGAAAGAAAGAAAAAGAAATTTATTTCACATAGGCATTTACAGATGCTCTTGTAAAACGTCCAGAATATAAATCAAAATCTACCACCAGTTCACAACGCGACCCACCTGAGAAGAACTGGCAAGAAACTCAGCGGGTTATTCTTTTTAGAGCTCTATTTACAAAATGAATCTAAAAACTATGCATTTAACAATTTTTTGAGAATCCAGTAGAGCAGGTCATTTCCAGGCTTCTCCATCCAACAAATAATCACCAATTGTATAGTAGCCCCTGCAGTACAATTTACTTTTTACAACCTTTTTAAATTTATTAAGGGACATACTTTTAATTTTGTCTGGTAGCCTGTTGTAAAAGCGTATACAGTTACCCATGAAAGAATTGCTGATTTTGTGCAATCTGCTATGATAAACAGCAAGGTTACTTTTATTTCTAGTGTTGACATTGTGTCTATCACTTAACTTAGCGAAAATATGTAAATTTCTTTGTACATACATAAGATTCTCAAAAATGTATTGTGATGCTACTGTAACAATTTTAACCTCTTTGAATTTCTCGCGCAGAGAGACCCTTGGACCTAATCTATATATAGCTCTTATGGCCCGCTTTTGTAAAATAAAAATTTTATCTATATCTGCAGCATTGCCCCACAGTAGAATACCGTAAGACATTATGCTATGAAAGTAACTGAAATAGACTATTCTAGCCGTATCTACATCCGTCAAGTGCCTTATCTTTTGTACAGCAAATGCTGCTGAACTTAATCTATTTGCTAGTTTAACAATATGTGGACCCCATTGTAAACCAGCATCGACCGTTAACCCTAGGAACGTCGTTGATTCCACAAGTTCCAACACCCGACCATTAAGTTGAACATTGGTTTCTGACTGTGTTACATTAGGCAAGGTAAATTTTATGCATTTAGTTTTATTATCATTCAGTCTAAGATTGTTAGTGTTAAACCAATGAACCACTTTCAAGATTGCGTTGTTGACATCGTCATAGTTATCTATTTGTCTTTTAACTTTGAAAATCAAAGAAGTATCATCTGCAAACATAACAATCCTGTTGTTGTCCCCCACGTGAAAGGGTAGGTCATTAAAATATATAAGGAATAAAAATGGTCCGAGTGTTAAACCCTGTGGGACGCCCATAGTAACTACAGAGCCCTCTGAGCGTGTACCATTAACATCAACCCTCTGAATTCTATTGTTCAAATATGAAGTCAGAAGATCGAGAGCCTTGCTTCTTATGCCATAATGGTGTAATTTCCTGATTAATGTTTCATGTTGGACGCAATCAAATGCCTTAGACAAATCGCAAAACACACCAATTGCATCTCGTTTATTCTCCCAGGCCTCGTAAATACATTTCAATAACTCTACACCAGCATCGGTAGTCGAGCGTCCTTTAGTAAAGCCAAATTGTTTCTCATGAAACAATTTGTGACTATTAAAATAGATCAGCATCTGCTGTAGTATTAGTTTTTCAAATATCTTGCTCAAGGTCGGCAACACCGAGATAGGTCTGAAATTACCCGGATCTGAAGTACTGCCAGCCTTGAACAGTGGTATAACTTTACTGTGTTTCATCAAATCAGGAAATACACCACTTGAGACGCAATCGTTAAACACAGCTGCCAAGTGGGGGGCAATGACATCTATAATACTTGATACGGATTTTACTGATAGCCCACTAAGGTCAGCGGTTTTTTTAACATTAATAGATTTAAATGCTTTTAAGATGTCGTTGCAGTTGACAACTGTAAATTCGAACGCGCCCTCACAGGCAGCTACAGATTCTGCTAATAAAAGCTCGGCGGAGGTGGAAGACGATCGGAGAGTGTTAGTAATCTCTATAGGTACATTACTGAAAAAATTTTCGAACTCGGTCGCCACTTCCATATCCCCCGAAACGTGGCGATTGTCTATCTTTAAATGAAACTTTCTTTCATTCGCTGTACACCTACCACATTCCGCATTTATAATGTTCCAAGTAGTTTTAATGACATTCGCAGAATCTAAAATTTTATTTCTAATGAAATTAGACTTGGCCAAGGTACAGGCTTGCTTAAATATCTTTGAATATTTTTTAACATATTCCTGAAACTCTGGGTTGAAATTATGCGATTTTTCAGAATACAGTTCATATAGTTTATGGCGACTTTTATAAATTCCAGGTGTTGCCCAGTCACTGAAAGCAGAGCTGCCTCCGATTGATAAAGTTTTCGGGGTAAAGATTTTCCCAAACACATCATGTATCAAATTTAATAAATCAGAGTAGGATTCTTCTACACTAGTGTAATTGGGCAATTCTGTTATTTTCTTGACTAAGTTTCTTCTGAATGTTTCCAAGCGATGTGTGTTAACTGGGACAAAACTAATTATCTTCTTATTTTCCCTACTATTTCTCAGATAAGAAACAAACTGACCGCGATGATCTGATTTTACAGGGTCCACTATACATTTTTTAATGGGATTTATATTAGTATAAATATTATCAATACAAGTAGCACTAGTGGCAGTTATACGAGTAGGTTCCAAAAATATATTATACAAACCAAATGACTTGAACAAATTTAACATTTTCTCTCTCTGTAAAGGTTCCCGTGCAGTTTCTAAAACATCTACATTGAGATCCCCACAAAATAGGACCGTTTTTTTTGTACTTTGGCATTTAAACAATGCTTCTTCAAGTTTTTCTTCGAACTGTACATATGGAGCATCTGGGGGACTGTATATGCTTAGTACAATGAACCGCTCAAACTCTATACTGGCTATCTCAATAACTCGTTCAACAGAGAGGGCTACTATGTCTTTACGTTCTTTACACTTTATTGACTTATTAATAATAATTAAAGAGCCTCCACGTTTATATTTCATTCTACAGAACGAGCTAGCAACCTGGTGATTTTTGAAATTGAACATGAGTTGATAAGGCCTTAACCAATGTTCAGTTACACAAAAAATATCAATGCCATTCAAGTTCATGTACAATTCCAATTCCAACTCTTTCACCCCACCCACCAATCAGGCCTTCAACATTTTGGTGCACCAGGTGTAAAGCATTATTTTTAAGATTAATAGATTCAACGGCCTGTGAGCAATCAGATATAAAATTATGCTGTGGCTGATGTAGAACTAAATGGCTAGATTTAACATTAATTGATTTATACATTGTGTCAAGCTTAGTGCAAGAACGTTGCTCTTTTGTCCTATAATCTAATTTAAATTACTTGGATATAAACAACTATCCAGAGTTCTAATATCAATGTCATTTTTCTGCTCAAAAGGAGCAGGTTTGATAGCCAGATTTTTGGCTAAAGTATCTATAAAATAATGTAGCGAAATTGCTACCTGTCTTTTAAAATAATTCAGAAGCTTATGCTTTCCTTTAGTCATATAGAAATAATAATTTTTCCTAACAATAGTGTTAGTATCAATTATACTATTTTTTTTATTATGAAGTGTTAATGTGTCCAATGATAAATTTAAATAGTACCTAATCCTATTTTCCACAATTGGCATATGCTTACAGTAGGGCAGTGTGTAAATTATAATATTATTTAAATCTAATGAGTTTAATTTATTATAATATTTAATAAGTTTTTGTTTGGTTATATCAGTCCTGTTTCCTATGAAAATAACCAGATTATCTCTCTGATGAAATTTATAGCTACATACGGCCTTCATTAATTGGGTATAGGATGTAGAAGGCATGCAGTGATTTATAAAGGACTGCCCTTGTGAACAAAAGTTTAATTTTGACCCCATGTCTCTCCCAATTTCATCACTGAACATAATCCAACGACTACCTTCACTGTTATCTTTTTTAATTTTAAAACCTTGATTAATTTGTTTTAGTGTGCTATGCATCTGCTCACCAGATAGGGCAAGTGTACTCCCTGGCTCAGTTTGGCTGCAGTCACATTGTGTTTTATCTGCTAAGGAGTTAAAACGGTCAGCATAATTAGATGTTGAATTTAAGAGTTTATCCATGGCCAAAGAATATTCTTTTATAATCAGCTGCGATTTATCATACATTGTCTTAACAGACTCCAGGGAATCTTGAAGCTGTTGTAACTTATAACTGAATTCCTGTGTATCTGCAGCATGCTGTTTTTGACTACTTCCTAACTTTTCAGTGCATAAATTTAGTTCATGTAAAATATACAATCTATTTCGGCAATTCTTAATATTTTTGGTGAAGTTTTTATTATTATTAAGCAAATTTTGATTTTTTCTTATCACCTTATTTATTTTCATATAATGTTTTAACTTTTTGTTGCTACAATGACCTAAACCTACTTTGGCCGACACTGCAGGGTGTTTAGGAGTATCATTTGTAAGGTCTATAATGTCAGTCTGTTTAGGTTTTGCAGCAGTAACTAACCTTGGGGACCTATCCATGAGTTCGTCGAACAATGTTTGGTTTTGTTGAGTACTAACTTGCAGAGACGCTTCCTCTAGCTGAGTTATTTGTTGGTGGGAGTCCCTAAGCTCATGTTCTAGATCAGCTATCCGTTTTAAAGTACGTTCATACTCTGCACTGCACTTTTCAAAATTATTTACTATTTTTAGGAGTTCATCCCGTTCCCCAGTCACTTCATCTAACCGCACGCTTAGCAAGGACAACTGCTGTTTTAATTTGCCGTTGTGTTCTACAACAGAGACAAGATCTGTCTCATTGTCCTCGCGTTCATTATTGAGCTGGACAACCTGCTCCTTGGCAGATTTCAGTTCTTCTAAGACCAGTTGAAGTTTTGACTGTTCCTGACGGGCCAGACCTCTTCGAGTCATCATTTTGTAGTATTAAACAAGAATAGCTACTTTATATTAAAAACAAGGAGCAGCCTCTAAAGCTATGGATAGATAGATTTGTTTATTGCAAAAAAGTACCTATTCGTATGAGTGTGATCCTGTAAGTTTTCAACATAGAATATACTATTAGATATATTACTAGTGAACAACAGGTGGACACACCTACTGTACCTATTAATTTCAAAGCGAGAGGTGGGATTCGATTGAATTACCTATCAGATTTCAGCTTAGACCATATATCACGGGACTAGCCTTTGCGAACTACCGCATACAAAAATATTCTGCCAGTTTTCATACAAGTGAAGGGGGAAACACAAAGACATATAAAATTTCATTGCATTTAAAAATGTATTAATCGACAAACGCGTAATGGCTGTTGTGTGTTAATTGTTATTGTACAGTCAACTACAATGAAATGTACTAGTTTAATCATATAAAATGATGTATTGATGTACAGTGCTTTTATAAAGCCAAAAGACCAAATGGTCATGTGCAATGGCAGAAAACAATGCTTAAGTAAGGCGCATCCTGTGGTTAGATGATCTAAGGATTTCAGCATTGAATATATTATGACATATATACAAGTGAACAACAGGTAAACAAACTCACCGGCACACCTATCCACTGAGTAACT
The DNA here is from genome assembly GCA_933228765.1 of Miltochrista miniata. Classification (NCBI taxonomy): domain Eukaryota; kingdom Metazoa; phylum Arthropoda; class Insecta; order Lepidoptera; family Erebidae; genus Miltochrista; species Miltochrista miniata. The sequence continues at coordinate 34,570,629 of OW121758.1, read as the reverse complement.
TGTAAAACTTTTAACACTCCTTTTGTGAATCTATGTGTTATTCATTAAATTATTCGAAGTGAAATGGTCTGTTACTAGCTACACTAATATTATTATATAGCTAGAGAGTTGAAATTTTCACAGATGATGTATTTCTGTTGCCGCTATTACAACAAATACTAACATCAGAAAAAGGGGGGATTATGGGCGGCTCCTATACAACAACGGCGATTTTCCGCCGTTTTTTTTTTGTAAGCAACCCACTGTACGCGGGTCCGATACGAACTTGGCCTGTTTTTTAACGTGTGGAAATCCCTACGCCTCGTACTTAAGTAAAAAAAAATGTTAATGACGACGACAGCTTATACGAATAGTGTAATTATATTGTATGCGTATAATAATAAGTATTTTTTCCAAAATTTAAGCGAATACGTAGGTTTTATTTACCACATCAGGATGGAATTTTATGTTTTGATTAGATTCAAGACTTAAAATATTTTTAAAAACTTTATTTGGCGTCCATTTTGAAGGGAAATAAACAGGAATCTATAACTGAGATTTCGATGTCCGTTTGTCGGTCTATCTGTGTGTCACGAGACTGTATCTCATGAATCGTGATAGCTAGTAGCTGAAACTTTCACAGCTGATGTATTTCTGTTGCCGCTATACAAATGTACTTATTTTTTTGCAGTTATTTGGTACGAGCCTGAAACGTTAATCCGAAACTCGTTTGTTCGAATAATCTGTTGACAAAATCATTTTTGGCAGACGTATCCTTTCATAGAAAGCACGGTTGGCAGAAATCACTACTCGTAGAAAGCACGGTTTGCCGAAGAATCCTTCCATAGAAAGCACGGTTGGCAGAAATCAATTCGTCGAAAGCACGGACGGAACTCTCTGTACACTCCTTCTAAATCTTGAAAGTGTTAACAATGTTACCGCCATTTCTACCTATCACCAACTTGTTATATCGATCTAAATAATTGAGTGTCAAGTGTCAATCACATTGAATCTCAGATAAACGGAAATTATCACACACAAATGAATTATACTCGTATCAATAAATATACACATTTTGGTATCATAATAATAAGTTTACCTTTAAATAGGAATAATTATTGGCAGATCTGTCAGCAAATAAATTGATTACCGTCCCCAGATTATGACTTGTTTTTGTTTGCTATTTTGTGATCATCAGTAATAGTAATTATCTACATTTTATTTTGTTTAGTTGTGAAAATAATGTTATCAATTTAATGAAAAATTGTTAAAAAAAACGGATCAAAAGTGACTGCGCCTAGAAAACCCATCTTCACTTCGTCTTCATAAAAATTAGTTTAAGATATTAAAGTGGACATGATATGTTCAGAAAGATCCATGATGAATCATTTTAATGGATTTTATTGGACAAAGGGGTAATTCTGACAAAACAACAAACTGGGAACTGATTTTGTAGTTTATCAAGGCCTTGCGAATCTGGCAGTAAATGAAGAATCAAAAATCTTGACATTCATAAGGTGTTACTTTGTGACCTATAATATGATTACAAATATTTTGATTTTTTTACCGACTAGCGGACTTCACGTGGTTTCACCCGCGTAGTACCCGTTTCCTTAGGAATACGGGAATAATATAGTAGCCTATGTTCACCGCGAAGAGTGTAGCTTCAAAACAGCGAAATATTTTTTTAAATCGGTTCAGTAGTTTCGGAGCCTATTCGGTGCAAACAAACAAACAATCAAATCTTTCCTCTTTATAATATCAGTATAGAAGTATAGATTACTCCTTGAATTTCAGGCGTGGTATATTTTGTTATACGCGTAACTTCCAAACGGTTTGACCAACTCGGGAACTAGAGGTATACAGCGGCACAAAGCACAGGACACCAGAGTCTGATTTAGAGTTCAGATCACCCTAGGATTGCTATGAATATGCGCCCCCAACTTCTGTCCTATTTACAAAACCCGAAGCGGCTTTACGTAAGCTAGTCAGCTATATACGTAATCTTTGAATTAAACTGTTAGTAATTAGGTAAACGAAAGACAAAAGGTATTTAATAAGGTGGTAGAGCCACGTTGAAACCCAGGTTAGTGGGACGGCTCGACCGAGTAGCTCCCTGCCAGCGAATATCGACGTAAACCAGAGATTTTCACCCGGTAATGAGTTATTTTATTTAACACTTAATTCACATTCGCGCTGTCACTTGAGTGAAAAACCCTGTTTTACCGAGTACTTACTTCTGGCAGTTGACACTGAAACTGGTCGTATACGCCGGGAGACTTACAAGGTTGTTTCCCAGTGGCGAGGGGCCCAAAGCTCCCGACACAAACTTTGTCCGCCATCGCGACCTTTCCTCCCCTGGACTGCTTCTGTAAGAACGGCGTTCTAAGGCCATCGGTTGTAGAGGCCGATAGTCCTGTGCGTAAAGAAGCTTGCGATGTCCCGTCATCGGCTGTACCTTGTAACTTAGGTGGGTGATTTCTCCACAGCTCCCGCTTCCTCTATGCACGAAAGTGAACTTTTTATTTCGACGACTTGCTCTCAGAAAGCCGCAGCGGCGTTCCGTTTTCCCCACTCGAGACCATGGCTCTCACCATGGTCTCCAGAATGTTCACACCCAAGCCCTCAAAGAGTCCTTGGCGCTGCAGTGCACATACGTATGGAGCGCTGTATCCCAAGATGTTAACTCTCGGTGTGTGCATTGCAGATACCAAACCATCCATCCTTGTCCGGTAAGTATCTGTGACACTCAGTATGTGAGGCTGCCATGGCAGGTTCAAACACTCCTCCATGACGGGCTACACCGCTTTAATAGCGGTTTGTCCCCACATTCCAGCGGGGTGAATTAAACGCGTCGCATGGAGCAATCATAATTACAGTCACGCGGTCCCGCAGCCGGGCGCAGGAATTTTATTTAAATTAGAGTATTTTTTTAATTTCACTAAATTATATTACCAAATCTATATATATAAAAATCAATGCCACTTTTCGTTGTAATTTTATAACTCAAGAACGGGCTCACCTATCCAAACCAAATGTTCAGGCTTTGTTCGGACTATTTAGTAGATGGTTTATGTGAAGTTTGCAGAAAATCGGTCGAGCGGTTCTTCATTTATCACGCAAACGAAGTTGCGCGGGTCAGCTAGTACTATTATGTAAGTAGCTGTAATGGTGCTCTCACACTAGCTGTTACAAAATGTTAACTAACAGTTTTAAAACTTTTGTAATGCGTTGGTAAAGTTCGTTAAGAGAGTGTGGGAGCACAATGGGTCACAGCTCAGCGCTAGGCCGGCGCCCCCCTCTTGTGCCCTAGGTTTCAGCTTAGTTAGCCTACGGGTTTTTTTTGAACGTGAGGGAAAATCCATCATGGATGCTATCTGACTCCTACCGACCAAAGAACCTCACGCAACGCCCAACAGCCTATGGTTGGGAGGCCCGGGTAAGCACTCGGAAGGATGTCCCAGGACTTCCAACAGACCTACGGCCACCACTGCCGCCTCGCACAGAGGGCGGTTTGGGGGCTATCCCGCGTCTTTGGGGGGTTTCGGGTGTGATCCCGCTTCTAAGGAGGGACGTGCGAGAACTCCTTACGTCACGCTGCCGTCATGGGCCTGCTTCTGTAAGGACGGTGAGCAGCCCTCTCGCCGTCCTCAGGCCTCCGGTCATGGAGGCCGATAGTCTTCGGCGAAGACACGTCGGCGGCTTCGAGGCCGCCGACTGCGGAACTTGGGTGGGAGAGTTCTCTCAGCATGACCTGCTCGCAGAAAGAGGCGGCGCAGTCCCACTTACTCCCGCTGGAGATCATGACTCGCACATGGTCACGAGCGAGAGAGTGTCTACGTTCAGACCCACCACGAGGACCTGGCGCTGTTGCGCTCGCGCCGTGCACGCCACTAGCGTGTGGAGCGCGGTGTCACCGCTGCGGTCCTCGCAGTGCTGGCACTCGGCCGTGGTGTTCCGATGTCTTCGCCACAGGCACCTGCCAAAGCTACCGTGCCCGGTAAGTATCTGTGACAACCGGTAGGAGAGAGCACCGTGTCTCCTCTTCAGCCACTCGTCCATGACCGGTCTGACGGCCACGATTGTGGCGAATCCCCCCTTTGGTTGCTCAAGTCGCACCTTCCATATCTTCACGGTTTCCTGGTGGAGCAGGGACCGCTGGGCCTCGATTTTTCGTGACGCAGTCCTTTGGCCCCACTCCAGCGCTTCCTTGTAGTTAGCCTATGGGTAAATCAGGCCCACTCACATCATGTTGTTTACACAACAGTCAATACTTAGCTAGTTTATTTTTAGGGTTCCGTACCCGGTAAAAAAGGGATCCTATTCATGAGGCTTCGCCGTCCATCTGTCTCTCTGGCCTTTTGTGTCTCAGCAACAGCAACCAGCACCATCACAGATGCTGTATTGCTGTTACCGCTATAACAAAAAATACTAAAATAAAATAAAGAAGAGGACCCAACAGAAAACGTGATTTTTTGCCGTTTACTTACTTGGCTGGTTTCTCCTTTGTGATGTTTTTTTTGTGGTTTAAATTTTAACATTATTTTTCGCAGGCAGATAATAATTTCTTGTTTAAATTACAACGACGGCCACTTATTTGGTCATCATTTACTCTTTTGTAAATGACATAAAGATAAATTTTAGGGTTCCGTAGCCAAAGGGCCCGAAGGCGACCTCTGTCTGTCACTAGGCTGTATCTCATTAACCGTGATATCTAGATAGATAAGAATTTCACAAATGATGTATTTTCTGTTGCCACTTTAAAAAAAAAATATAAAATTATTACTCAATATTCAAGTGTGACTCTCATACAACAAACGTGATTCTTTTTTGCTGTTTTTTGGTACAGAACCCTACATGTCGGGTACATGTCCGTTGTCCTTGAGAATACGTCTCGGTTGACGTGTTAACAAGTCCTACTTCAGGGTACTTCCCTAGTCGACTGTGCTTATTGTTTAAAGGCTTTGTCACACTGGCTGTGTTCTGCGGACACTGGTCCGGTCAAATAGTACGCAGACCGCATAATGTATGTACAACATTGTTGGGCAACCGGTCATTACCTTCTACCTCCCATGGTCATTCCTGCATCACGACGTACGGACCGAATCGCGGGAGATCGCCTGTTGCGGTCTGCTTAATGCTATTCTCCGCGAACGCTTTTCTTGATTCCCTACAAATAATTTCCATCCCCGGCTCGATTCTCCCCCAACGGGGCTGGCTTTGTACCATAGTATTCCCCCCTTCTGGGACTGACAAACAATTCACAGTACCGTACGTCCTGCTGAACAATCTTCGTAAACGCACCGAATGGTGTGCCAAGAATGTGCAAACTTACGGAATTCTGTGAATGCTTTTCTGCTGCGCACAGGATCCCGATGAAACACGGGACCCGACTCGTCCTTTTAGAGATTGTAGATGGCATCCAATATAGTCTTCCTGCCATCGTCGTACAAGCAACATTCCCAGAGAGTGTGATCTTGTGCGGGCAGTGCAAACTGTCACATTTGTTCGTCGCCCTCTGCCCGCCTACAGCCCGTATGAATGCAAGAACGCGGTTCTTGCGTTCTGTCTACTTGCACTCACTATCAGCTTGAATACGAGTATCTCTACTAAATATACAGAGACCGTCAATGTTGTTCATACCTAATGCGGTCGGCGGTCACCGATCATTTGACCGCACCGAATGTCTGCAAACTGCCTCATGTGAGTCATGTGTGACAAACACCTTGTTAATTTCTGTTCCGTGTAACACTGTAGTGCTATACAATACATACTACGTTACTTAGTAACAATATTGGCATTTTATTTTGTTTAGTTGTGAAAATAATGTTATCAATTGACCGAAAAATAGTTAAAAAACAGATCAAAAGTGACTGCTCCTAAAAACCCAACTTCAGTTCATCTTCATAATAATTAGTTTAAGGTATAAAAGTGGACATGATATGTCCTCAAAGATCCATGATGGATCTTTTTAATGGATTTTAGTGGACAAAGGGGTAATTCTGACAAATAAACAAACTGGGAACTGATTTTATAGTTTTTCCTAAGGCCTATTGTCTTGCGAATCTGGCAGTAAATGAAAAATCAAAAATCTTGACATTCATAAGGTGTTACTTGGTGACCTAAATGATTACAAATATTTTGATTTCATTTTCGACTAGCGGACGTCACGCGGTTTCACCCGCGTAGTTCCTGTTTCCGTAAGAATACGGGAATGATATATAGCCTATGTTCACCGCGAAGAGTGTAGCTTCCCAACAGTGAAATAATTTTTCAAATAGGTCCAGTAGTTTCGGAGCCTATTGGATGCAAACAAACAATCAAATCTTTACTCTTTGAAAACATTAGTATAGAAGTATAGGTTACTTTTTGAATATCCCCATGCTCTCCTGCCTTCTTGAATTTCAGGCGTTGTATATTTTGTTATACGCGTAGCTTCCAAACGGTTTGACCGACTCGGGAACTAGAGGTACAGCGGCACAAAGCACAGGACGCCAGAGTCTGATTTAGAGTTCAGATCACCCTAGGATTGCTATGAATATGCGCCCCCAACTTCTGTCCTATTTCAAAACCTGAAGAGGCTTTACGTAAGCTATATAATCAGCTAGACTCACTCACTATCAGCTTGAATATCTCTACTAAATATACAGAGACCGTCAATGTTGTTCATACCTAATGCGGTCGGCGGTCACCGATCATTTGACCGCACCGAATGTCTGCAAACTGCCTCATGTGAGTCATGTGTGACAAACACCTTGTTAATTTCTGTTCCGTGTAAAACTGTAGTGCTATACAATACATACTACGTTACTTAGTAACAATATTGGCTTAGCATATTAGTAGGCACATGAATAAGATACGGTACACTATTAACTTATCTTTATATGCTAAGGTTAACTCTAGCGATTAGTTTATGAAATTAACTGCAGAGGTTAATATCATGCTATAAATTTTATGGAACGTCAAGCATTTTTTCATAATTATGTACTAACATTCATTTTTTTTCATATTACGCTCGACAAATCGACGTCGCCAGCCTGATGTTAAGTCATGGCGCATCTAGCGATTGGGGGCCACTCTCACGGTCCTAAAGACTTGTGACAGTGGTCCTCAAGATGGCAGCCCTGTGATGTGCCTCTCCACGCTCTGCTTGAAAGACCCAGGATTGTAACATGAGGGAAATATGTGTGCGGGCAGTTCGTTCCAGGTTTTTATAGTTACGACAATTGAACGACTTTTTTTTAAACGCTCAGTTCTGGCGATGATTCTCTCCACTGTGTATGAGTGGCACCTTTACCCGGCACGCGTTGTTCGGGATCGGAAAGGAGAGGGCTGGATTTGGTTGAAGAGCTCTTCAGAACACTTGCCGTGATATATTCGGTAGAAGGCAGCCAAGGACGCCGTGGTTCTTCGCTGTGCTAACGGTTCGAAACCTCCTGTTACCTCAAGAGAACCAATAATCCGGATCGCACGTCTTTGCAGAGCGTCAAGCGTCTAGTACCTTGCGGAGTCATCCCAAAGGCAAAGGTGAGAACAGTATTCGACGCAGGGGCGAATCTGCGTCTACATCAGTCAGTCCCACCTTTATCCCTGAAGAGATAAGTGAAAATTTGTTTGGTCTGGACTTGTGTGGTCTACTAAGGTCTACACCTATTAAATCACCACCATCTGTCAGGCGTATGACGACCTGACATAGATGCCCATAAATTGTTTAGAAGGTTATTATGGTAGCTTCTTACAATTGCGATAAAAAAATTGCAAGGTCGCAGCGGTTTCCAACAGACCAGTTAATCAAAGCAGCCCCATGCTCCAAGAATGATATGTGCGAATCCCTTTCGGACTATCTTACCACCAAATCTCACCACCGCCGGGGGTGAATTGGGACGAGACAATCTCCATTCTATCATCAGTGGTAAAATGGGATTGCTGAGCAGTGTTGTTTGGCCATCAGTGTTCAGTTGAACAAGCAGTGGGCTGGTTACATTAGCAGAACAACTGATGCGGGCCGATGGAGCAAACGAGTTCTAGAGTCGAGACCGCGACTTGACAAACGTAGGGTGTCCGCCAGATGGACCGACGACCTGAAAAGTTTTAAATTCTGTCACTAACACTAAAAACACGTTATGTTTGCACAGAGCTTGAATGGAGTCTGGAACGTTAATCTGAAACTCGTTTGTTCGAATAATCTGTTGACAGAATCATTTTTGGCAGACGTCTCCTTTCATAGAAAGCACGGTTGGCAGAAATCACTACTCGTAGAAAGCACGTTTCGCCGAAGAATCCTTCCATAGAAAACATTGTTGGCAGAAATCACTATTCGTAGAAAGCACGGTTCGCCGAAGTATTGGTTGATAGAATCATTGTTGCACAGATGTCATGGTTGTTCGAAAGCACTGTAGGCAGAAACATCTGTACATAAATAGCACGGTTCGCCGAATTAATTATTAATAGAATAATTATTGATAGAAGCCTTGGTTAATAGAAAGCGCGGTTGGCAGAAACCTCAGATAAAACTTCATTCCGAAAGCTTTTTTGATAGAGACCACTTTTTCCAGATACATCGAGTCACAGAGAGCTCGTTACAAAGAATAATCTAATAACTTTGGTCGTTTTAAGTTTTCCTCAATCTAAAGTCCCTTTCTTGCCCTCGATACTATCGTTGGGGTAGAACCACAGGTAAAAAAAGTATCCGAGGGACTATCAAGCTATCCAGCAGTACTTTACGAACCCTTTGCTTTCTGTGATCCGATGCATCTGAAAAAAGTGGTTTCTATCAAAAAAGCTTTCGGAATGAAGTTTAATCTATGAAAAAAGGTTTCTGCCAACCGCGCTTTCTATGGACCAAGGCTTCTATGAATAATGATTCTATCAACAATTAATTCGACGAACCATGCTATCTATGTACAGAGGTTTCTGCCTACAGTGCTTTTGAACAACCATGACATCTTTGCAACAGTGATTATATCAACCAATACTTCGGCGAACCCTGCTTTCTACGAATAGTGATTTCTGCCAACCGTGCTTTCTATAGAAGGATTCTTCTGCGAACCGTGCTTTCTACGAATAGTGATTTCTGCCAACCGTGCTTTCTATAGAAGGATTCTTCGGTAAACCGTGCTTTCTACGAGTAGTGATTTCTGCCAACCGTGCTTTCTATGAAAGGAGACGTCTGCCAAAAATGATTCTGTCAACAGATTATTCGAACAAACGAGTTTCGGATTAACGTTCCAGGCTCGCTTGAATGTGTGTGTAGTCACTAAAGTTAAGTAAATGTTCACTTAAAATATCCTTAAACTACATGACAGCTGTGGCGGGGGTGGGGAAGCTTGCTCAGTGAGGGGCAGGGGGTTGCCTATCTGCATGTAATACTCTTATATTATCTCACCTACCTTTATTACGGCTATATTTTACGATATAAGTTTATTCTTTATTTGCCGCTTATCTACTTATGGAAAGCTTAAAAAAATAAATTACGAACTCAGATGTTTGTTTTGAGAATAGGAAAATTTAACAAATGTTTAAACAATTTTAAGAGCGAATATAATTGTTAAGTTTATTAGCTATTGTTTGAGGAAAAGGTGGAATTTATTTGTATTCAAGTCTATAACCTTGATAGTGTCAGTGACTGAAGATTATTCATAAACGTATGACATTATTTATTCATACCTAACATTGCAACATAAAAACTTTTTGTTGCACGCTAGGAAATACATTTGAGTAGCTTAATTTTAACGTATTGCATATCTTATTATACTTACGTTTAAATCAATGTAGTAAATCTATTGATTATTTTCAAATATTGAGAAAAGAAACGACACTTGTATGTTCCACAATATTTATTGACCGGTTTCGCCTTACGGCAGAAAAGTGTTTGCTTACAAAACCTTTGATACTGCTGTAAGTTTAACATATTAAATTTTAATAAATTAATAAAATCAATCTATGGTTGGTGCTCTACTAAACCGAAGGCTTTTTTTACGGTAGGGAAAATCTTCATGGATGCTATGCCGGACTCCTACCGACTAAAAAACTTCACGTTTCCTGCCTAACAGCCTACGGTTGGGAGCTCCGGGTGAGCCCTCGGAAGGATACCCCAGGACTAAAGCGAGGACTACGAACTTAAGGAGGATTAGCGCTTGAATATTTTGTTTTATATCACTAAGGTGGCAGACGAGCATAAGGCTCACCCAGTTTAAAGATACATGTAAACTGTGTCTAAAGTGGCGTTCTAAGCCTATGGACGTTGTAACACCAGGAACCGTTGTAACAAGTATCAGAATAGAATCGTAATCGTTGTCCAATAGGATCAAAAATTTGACAGTTTTTGATCCTATTGGACAACGATTATGATTCTATTCTGATGCTTTATATTGAGCTACGATTACGATTCAGCCCTCTTAGACAAGTAGCACAAGCGTAAATCGCAAACGAAAGGAATAGAAAAGGTCGACCAATCACATCCAAGCTTATCGCCCGCGTACAAATAGCGCGCCGCAGCGGCATCACGAGCTTGGCCACTTGTCTAAGGGGGCTGTTCTGATACAACGCAGACGACCCGCCACACGGCAAAATTCTTCCAATACCTCTTTTGATTTTTCCTCAATTTATAGATAAAAAAAAACAAATCTTTCGTCTTTATTACTTAGGATAAACGATGGACGAAATGGGCTGCAGAACAGTCCGCCCAGCGCGGCGGTGACGGCGTCCCCACAAGAAAATAATAATAAAGAATATGATAGACGATGAATGTTAGATTTTTTTAATGTGTGGAAAATCATACAGGGATGTTATGCCGGACTCCTACCGACATAAACCACACGTATCCTACCAAATGCCTACTCTTGGGAGCCCCGGGAAGCCCTCGGAAAGATGTTCCCACCCCGCCGTCTCTTTAACGAGCATGACCTGCTCACAGAAAGAGGCAGCTGAGTCCTTGATGAATGTTAGATAAAATTGCTAGTATTACCACAAAGGGTAAAGGATGTCTAAATATTTAACGAGGGTGCCGTAACATGATGCCTGAAGCGTTGAAGAGTTAACCACAAAGGTTTGTTTGTAGTATTACGCAAGTAAATGATGTTGAATAGGATATGTCACTGTAAAATTGTAAATTCGTTACATTGTAATCTACCTGAGCGAGATTATAAACAGTCTAGATTTTACAATTTCACAGATTATTTTCCGTTACATTGTAAACTAGTGAAAAGAAAAATAATACTAAAAAGGCGTCTGGTGCTCGGCGGGCACGCGGCGAGGCTTTGAATGCCTCGGTGGATGGCGTAGTGTCGGTATTGTAACCGCCTGAAGTATTGTAACCGCACTTGAGGTCCTGGGTTCGATTCCCGGGTCGGTCCAAATATTTGTGTGATTCACAAATGTTTGTTTCGGAGTTTAAGTGTTTTCTATGTATGTATTTAGAAATATATAAGTATGTCTATCAGTCGTCTTTATCCCATAGCACAAGATTATAGCTTAGTTTGGGCTAGATGACGTTATGTGAGAATGTCCAACAATATTTATATATTTATTCGTGAGACTAATTATAAACTCGCGATATTCGCAATTTGATAGTGACATACAAGTATAATACAACAACGGAAATTTACAATCTGCTTTATATTGACTAGATGCGCTTGGGGCTCCACCCAAGTGGAAATTCATTCCCGTTCTCACTTCCTATGGGAATTTATTCCCGGGATAAAAGGTAACCTATTTAATATTCAGACTAATCTATTTCTGTACCAAATTTCAGCAAGCTCCGTTCCGCCGTTAGAGCGTGATTAGTAACAAACATTCAAACAAATTCACAAACTTTCACATTTATATTATTAGTTGGATAGCAGGAAGTAGTATTTCATTATTTTAAGATTAAAATAAATAGTGGTTTATGAGGCATTCATGTTTATTAGAATCAAGTGTGCCCCTCCAGTTCACTTAGTAACTGAACAACTCTACACAGTCTCTTCCATCAGAATTAGTTAAACACTTCATAAAAAAACATCAAATATAATGTTTAAATTTGTTCTCATTAAACTGCTCTAAATTTGCTTACTATTCGTGTGCAAACAATATGGAAACCTATTGCTATAATTAATTTAAAATAATACGCTCCAGTTTTTAATAACCTTTTTCTTTTTTTACGTGTGGAATCCTACATGGATGCTATGCCGGACTCTTACCGACTAAAATCACGCGATGTCTTACAACTGTCTACGCCCGGGAGTCCCGGGTCAGCCCTCGAAAGGATGTCCCAGGGCTCTCGGCAGTCTTTGGCGAACACTTCAGCCTCGCCTATGGGGTTCGGTGCTATCCAGCGTCTGGGGAGTTCGGCTGTTATCCCACTACTGGGGGAAGGGGGGGGGGTCCCGTCCTCAGGCCCTCGGCCATGGAGGTCGGTAGTCTTGGGCAGTTGGGCGTGTAGCAGCCTGCGACGACACCGCCGCCGACTGCGGAACTCGGGCGGGAGGTTCCTCTCCAGGTCTCTCTCTGCTGCTTCTTTCTGAAGCATAACTTGCTAGCAAAAAGATGCAGTGACATCCCACGTTCTTCCGCTATGGACCATAGTTTTCACAATGGTCTCCAGCGTTAGAACGTCGACGCACCTATTTTGATCAAGTCACACCTTCCATATTTCCATGAGCTCCTGGCGGAGCAGGGATCGCTGGACTTCGATTTCCCGGGGCTCAGACCTGTGGTTCCACTCCAGCGCCTCCTGGCGTCTTTGATCAACTAGATCGAAGCCTCCAGTCTAAATCGTTAATAAAATAAAATAATTATTTACCAATAGAAATGTAATTCGGTTTAGAGCACAAGTCGTAAAAGCTTTCGTAACACATGGAGCACGTTTAAGTTTTATTGGACTTTCCGATGGCTTGATTTCTAAGTTTCCTGGCTTCTAAGTGTGGTAGCGACCATATTCGTTGATTTTTAGTTAGCTCTTCAGCTTCTTCAAATGTATTTGGCATACTCATCATTGCAGTCTCAGGTAAAGTAAAGGTGATTACCATTCCTAATACACAAATTGCACTGAAAACAGTCAGAGGGAGCCAATAGTAATACACTTTTAGGTACGCAATATATGGTGACAAAAACGTTCCTATATATCCACAAATATGTATTACAGCTACTCCCGATCCTCGTACTGGACTCGGAAGAATCTCAGCAGGCCACTGCAGTAATGCACTAAACATCATATTGGTCGCGACTGTTGTTATAACTGCAAATATTAGACTTTGTAGTCCAGAAGTCGCAAATATTATTAATATAAAAAATATACTGCATAATACAAAAGACAAAACGCACATCCATCGTCTTCCTATATAGTCCATTGTTAATGCTACAAGAATAACAGAAGGACATACAGAAAATGATACAGCTGAAAAGGATATAAAAAAATCATAATTCAAAAGTGCGATACATCTTACAATTCCATCAAATACACAGGCACTACACGAGTATTGCAAACACATTAAAATGAATATCTTTCGTAAGACTGGTCTTTTGAATATTTGCAAATAGCTGTGATCTTTTCCTGTCTTATTAGAGCACGTCAATGATTCTTTTTTAAATATCAATTCTTCAGGCACTTTCTTTTTATTAATTTTACCGATAACAAGTACTTTCTCAATTGCTTCATCCAATCTGCCTTTAGATAATAACCACCGCGGACTCTCAAGTAATAATAATTTGGTAAATACGCCGAGACCTAAGGGTAAACTAGTAACTAAACAAAAGGTTTTCCAGTGCCCACAAGCTAAAGCAATCCAAGAAAGTGATGTTGCAAATAGTGAAAAAAATATACCAAATATTGCATTTGCCAAGAGAGTTTTATATTTTGGAGCCACATATTCTAAAATCAAAATATATGCCATAACCATACAAGAGTCATATGACATACCCATCACAAATCTCGCAGCGGTGAATTCAAGAAAATTTCTTGCAAACGTACTACTGAAGCCTCCTATACAGCCGATTAGGCAACTGCTTGTTATAGCCGGTATTCTTCCAAAACGATCAGAAATCCAACCGAAAATTATACCTCCAAATATTCCACCTACAAAGAATATCGCCTGGGCCGTTGCCTGGAAACTTTGTTTTTCGCAAACCCATCCGAAATCACTTCCGATAGTAGGGTATGGTATTTCACTTCTGTTGAATTCCCACCCATATTGACAAGGCACCGTATCCCAATATTTATTAGGTTGTTCATTTATTTCTAACACGTAAGTCCAATTAACGGAGTACATCTCACACTGCGAGTATCCAAATCTTGCACTGTCGTCTTTGGGTATTCCCAAATCTCTGCGTTCAATGTCCGAGAGATTTGCCAATTCTGGTATTCTGCACCAGTAATTAGGTGACACTTCTGTTATCAACATCTGGGAATAGTAGGCGAACACTCCGAAAGCGAAGTAAGGGCATGAAGAGAAAAATAGAAACCATTGGTATCGGCCCCACTCGCCTGCTGATGTAAGGAGGTCGTCAAAAACGACTTCATCTTTAGCTTGGTCAGATTTTGTCGTAGCTGTTACTGTCATTGATATGTTAACTGACTTGGTACAAAACAGAGATCTGACTTCCTCAGTGCGCTAGATTACAGTTAGTGAGAACAAAATTCGAATAAAACTTTTATCTTTTCTTGTGTTAGATCAGTGATGGGCAAAGTTTGGCCTACGGGCCAACTCCGGCCCGCGAAAGCATTTAATCCGGCCCGCCGTCGGTCCTTTTATGTGAATAGTATACTCGTATTTGGCTTGCGATAATTATATTTTGACGGTCCAGAAGTATTGTGTAAGAAGATTTTATTTAGTGAAACAATAGAGGCATAGATGAAGGACTCAGCGAGAGCGTGAAAGAGTAACATACAGCCACACAGTAATATTGGAAAGAAATAAGATCAAAAGTTTCAGCACAAAGTGCATTTTGGATCTCCTCTGAAAATTCTTAAATTTTCTTAAATTAAAAAAGTTTGCCCACCTCTGTGTTAGATAATGATAATTATTATAACACTGCTTAGAATTCAGAATTGTATTTGTATATAATTAAAACGACTTTATTGTTCAGTAATTTGGTCTGAATTAAGGGTTTAGCCGGAAAAAAATTCAGGAGTATTGAAAATCGGCAATATTATAGACTACCTGACCCTCGCAACTTCGTTTACGCCACATGAGGTGTATGAAACGACAGCTATTTTTTCAACAGACTCATAGGAGCGTATGAAACTGCCCTGTTTGCTTAATCATAAAAGAGCTTAAAGATTACCACGCCTTCGGCGCGGACTGAATTATTTTACAATAGCCTCATTAAGCTCTTATAAGATAAAGCCAACACGCCAGTTTAAATTAACCTTGACATTCAAAGGAATCCTTGAATTCTAGATTTTGCGAAAGTTAAGATGGCGCGAATTCCTGATGTTCAAAACCCTCAACATTGAAACTTGTGTGAAACAATCCTTATGATACTTCATTTATAACACTTGAAAAAAATTATGGAATCAGATCACGCATTGAGAAGTTACATCTAAAAAACCATATTGTCTTCCATCCCCTATCTCAAAGGAACCGCGCAAAATATCGGGATCAAAGGTATCCTAGAACCTTCCTCGGATTATAAGCTCTGATTGTACCAAGTTTCATTCAAATCGATTCTGTAGTTTCGGCGTGATACTTATTCGGGATACAGACAGACAGACAGACAGACATGAAAATTTTAAATTACATTTTCGGCTTCAGTATCGATTAAAAAACGCCCTACATTGAAGATATTTAAAATTTTTTTTTAAATATCTTCAATGTACAGACTCGCGACCCTCTACAGTTTTATTATATGTACTAACTGACCCTCGCAACTTCGTTTACGTCACATATTTATGGTGTAAGAAAGGAGGTGTATTTCTTCATCAGACTCATCCAGCAGCATATGAAACTGCCCTGTTTGCTTAATCATAAAACAGCTTAAAGATTAAGTCTATTCTAAAACAATTCAGCCCACGCAACCGGCGTGGACTGAATCATTTTACAATACACTTAATCATTAAGCTCTTTTATGGTTAAGCCAACACGCCAGTTTAGATTTTACCCTCAAATTCGAAGTAACCGTTGAATTCTAGATTTTGCGATAGCTGAGATGTCTATAATTCCTGAACTGCAAAACCCTCAACATTGAAACTTGTGTGAAACAATCTTTAGAGTATTATCTTTATGTCACTGAAAACATTTTTGACATCAGTCCATGCAGTGAGAAGTTACAACTAAAACACTATTTTCTCTTTCATCCCCTCTCCCAAAGGAACCGCACAAAATATCGGGATCAAAAGTATTCTAGAACCTTCCTCGCACCATAAGCTCAGATTGTACCAAGTTTCATTCAAATCGATTCAGTAGTTTCTGCGTGATACTTATTCGGGATACAGACAGACAGACAGACAGACAGACAGACAGACATGAAAATTTTAAATTACATTTTCGGCTTCAGTATCGATTAGAGAACGCCCTACAATTAAAATTTTCAAAATATCTTCCATGTACAGACTCTCGACCCTCAACAGTTTTATTATAAGTATAGATTTAAAAAAATTATGGAATCAGATCACGCATTGAGAAGTTACATCTAAAAAACCATATTGTCTTCCATCCCCTATCTCAAAGGAACCGCGCAAAATATCGGGATCAAAGGTATCCTAGAACCTTCCTCGGATTATAAGCTCTGATTGTACCAAGTTTCATTCAAATCGATTCTGTAGTTTCGGCGTGATACTTATTCGGGATACAGACAGACAGACAGACAGACATGAAAATTTTAAATTACATTTTCGGCTTCAGTATCGATTAAAAAACGCCCTACATTGAAGATATTTAAAAATTTTTTTAAATATCTTCAATGTACAGACTCGCGACCCTCTACGGTTTTATTATATGTACTAACTGACCCTCGCAACTTCGTTTACGTCACATATTTATGGTGTAAGAAAGGAGGTGTATTTCTTCATCAGACTCATCCAGCAGCATATGAAACTGCCCTGTTTGCTTAATCATAAAAGAGCTTAAAGATTAAGTCTATTCTAAAACAATTCAGCCCACGCAACCGGCGTGGACTGAATCATTTTACAATACACTTAATCATTAAGCTCTTTTATGGTTAAGCCAACACGCCAGTTTAGATTTTACCCTCAAATTCGAAGTAACCGTTGAATTCTAGATTTTGCGATAGCTGAGATGTCTATAATTCCTGAACTGCAAAACCCTCAACATTGAAACTTGTGTGAAACAATCTTTAGAGTATTATCTTTATGTCACTGAAAACATTTTTGAAATCAGTCCATGCAGTGAGAAGTTACAACTAAAGCACTATTTTCTCTTTCATCCCCTCTCCCAAAGGAACCGCACAAAATATCGGGATCAAAAGTATTCTAGAACCTTCCTCGGACCATAAGCTCAGATTGTACCAAGTTTCATTCAAATCGATTCAGTAGTTTCTGCGTGATACTTATTCGGGATACAGACAGACAGACAGACAGACAGACAGACAGACAGACAGACAGACAGACAGACATGAAAATTTTAAATTACATTTTCGGCTTCAGTATCGATTAGAGAACGCCCTACAATTAAAATTTTCAAAATATCTTCCATGTACAGACTCTCGACCCTCAACAGTTTTATTATAAGTATAGATTTTGATGTTCTCATTACCAATTTCAACTTTGCCACCCCTCGTATCAATGCCGCTGGCGCGGCCCTATTAAAAAAATCGATCTCCGACAATAACATGTATTACAAGTAGCAAAGTACAATTTTCTACAATTGAATAAAAAAAAACCTTTGCGGGGCTCGTTTGCCGAAACTAATATAAATAAATTTAATGAATATTCACGGACATTTTCAAACAACGCTTTCTGATCCCAAAGTAAGCTATTGCTATATGGGTAGCAGACCACGGATATTAATACTTATATACATTTAAATACGTATTTTATTTTTACAGATGATGTATTTCTGTTGCCGCTATTACAACAAATACTAACATCAGAAAAAGGGGGGGATTATGGGCGGCTCCTATACAACAACGGCGATTTTTCGCCGTTTTTTTGTAAGGAACCCACTGTACGCGAGTCCGATACGAACTTGGCCTGTTTTTTAACGTGTGGAAATCCCTACGCCTCGTACTTAAGAAAAAAATTATGTTAATGATGACGACAGCTTATACGAATAGTGTAATTATATTGTATGTGTATAATAATAAGTACCTATTTTTTTTCCAAAATTTAACAGAATACGTAGGTTTAATTTACCACATCATGATGAAATTATATTTTTTGATTAGATTCAAGACTTAAAGCATTTTTGAAAACTTTATTTGACGTCCATTTTTAAGGGTTTCTATCCAAAGGGTAAAAACAGGAATCTATGAGTGAGATTCCGAAGTCCGTTTGTCGGTCTATCTGTGTGTCACGAGACTGTATCTCATGAATCGTGATAGCTAGTAGCTGAAACTTTCACAGCTGATGTATTTCTGTTGCCGCTATACAAATGTACTTATTTTTTTGCAGTTATTTGGTACGAGCCTGGAATCCTGCTATCAAGCTAGCTATCCTTTCATTGAATTCACGGTTGGCAGAAATCACTACTCGTAGAAATCACGGTTCGCCGAAGAATCCTTCCATAGAAAGCACGGTTGGCAGAAGTCACTACTCGTAGAAATCACGGTTCGCCGAAGAATCCTTTCATAGAAAGCACGGTTGGCAGAAATCACTATTCGTAGAAAGCACGGACGGAACTCTCTGTGGTGCGAATCAGACTAGCACTCCTTCTAAATCTTGAAAGTGTTAACAATGTTACCGCCATTTCTACCTATCACCAACTTGTAATATCGATCTTAATAATTGAGTGTCAATCACATTGAGTCTCAGATAAACGGAAATTATCACACAAATGAATTATACTCGTATTAATAAATAAATATACACATTTTGGTATCATAATAATAAGTTTACCTTTGAATAGGAAATTATTGGTAGATCTGTCAGCAAATAAATTGATTACAGTCCCCAGATTATGACTTGTATTTCTTTGCTATTTTGTGATCATCAGTAATAGTAATTACCTACATTTTATTTTGTTTAGTTGTGAAAATAATGTTATCAATTTAATTATAAAATTGTTAAAAAAAAACGGATTAAAAGTGACTGCGCCTAGAAAATCCATCTTCATTTCATCTTCATAAAAGTTAGTAGGTATAAGGTATTAAAGTGGACATGATATGTCCACAAAGATCCATGATAGGTCTTTTTAATGGATTTTAGTGGACAAAGGGGTAATTCTGACAAATAATCAAACTGGGAACTGATTTTTTAGTTTATTTTGTCTTGCGAATCTGGCAGTAAATGAAGAATCAAAAATTTTGACATTCATAAGGTGTTACTTTGTGACCTAATATGATTACAAATATTTTCATTTTATTTTCGAGTAGCGGACGTCACGCGGTTTCACTCGCGTAGTTCCCGTTCTCGTAGGAATACGGAAATAATAAATAGCCTATGTTCACCACGAAGAGTGTAGCTTTCCAACAGTGAAATAATTTTTCAAATCGGTCCAGTAGTTTCGGAGCCTATTCGTTACGAACAAACAAACAAAAAGAACAAAAAAAAAACAAAAACACAAGAAAACAGATCTTTCCTCTTTATAATATTAAGTGTAGATATAGATATAGACTAGTGGACGTCACGCGGTTTCACCCGCGTAGTTCCCGTTCCCGTAAGAATACGGGAATAATATAATAGCCTATGTTCCCCGCGAAGAGTGTAGCTTCCCAACAGTGAAATAATTTTTCAAATCGGTCCTGTAGTTTCGGAGCTTATTCGATACAAACAAACAAACAATCAAATCTTTCCTCTTTATAATGTATAGATTACTCCATGAATTTCAGGCGTGGTATATTTTGTTATACGCGTAGCTGCCAAACGGTTTGACCGACTCGGGAACTAGAGGTACAGCGGCACAAAGCACAGTACGCCAGAGTCTGATTTAGAGTTCAGGTCGCCCTAGGATTGCTACGAATATGCGCCCCCAACTTCTGTCCTATTTACAAAACCTGAAGAGGCTTTACGTAAGCTAGTCAGCTAGTTCTACGTAAACTTTGAATTAAACTGTTAGTAATTAGGTAGACGAAAGACAAAAGGTATTTAATAAGGTAGTAGAATCGCGTTCGAATTTACGGTTGTCAACTGCAACGACATCTTAAAAGCATTTAGATCTATTAATGTTAAAAAAACCGATGACCTTATTGGGCTATCAGTAAAATCCGTATCAAGTATTATAGATGTCATTGCCCCCCACTTGGCAACTGTGTTTAACGATAGCGTCTCAAGTGGTGTATTTCCTGATTTGATGAAACACAGTAAAGTTATACCACTGTTCAAGGCTGGCAGTGCTTCAGATCCGGGTAATTTCAGACCTATCTCGGTGTTGCCGACCTTGAGCAAGATATTTGAAAAACTAATACTAGAGCAGAATAGATGCTGATCTATTTTAATAGTCACAAATTGTTTCATGAGAATCAATTTGGCTTCACTAAAGGACGCTCGACTACCGATGCTGGTGTAGAGTTATTGAAATGTATTTACGAGGCCTGGGAGAATAAACAAGATGCAATTGGTGTGTTTTGCGATTTGTCTAAGGCATTTGATTGCGTCCAACATGACACATTAATCAGGAAATTACACCTTCTGACTTCATATTTGAACAGTAGAATTCAGAGGGTTGATGTTAATGGTACACGCTCAGAGGGTTCTGTAGTTACTATGGGCGTCCCACAGGGTTTAATACTCGGACCATTTTTATTCCTTATATATTTTAATGACCTACCCTTTTACGTGGGGGATAACAACAGGATTGTTTTGTTTGCAGATGATACTTCTTTGATTTTCAAAGTTAAAAGACAAATAGATAACTATGACGATTTCAACAACGCAATCTTGAAAGTGGTTCATTGGTTTAACGCTAACAATCTTAGACTGAATGATAATAAAACTAAATGCATAAAATTTACCTTGCCTAATGTAACACAGTCAGAAACCAATGTTCAACTTAATGGTCGGGTGTTGGAACTTGTGGAATCAACGACGTTCCTAGGGTTAACGGCCGATGCTGGTTTACAATGGGGTCCACATATTGTCAAACTAGCAAATAGATTAAGTTCAGCAGCATTTGCTGTACAAAAGATAAGGCACTTGACGGGTGTAGATACGGCTAGAATAGTCTATTTCAGTTACTTTCATAGCATAATGTCTTACGGAATTAATAAATTTAAAAAGCTCTGTGTAGTAGGTCAGCCTCCGATAATGTCAATGTACGGCGAGGCGCGCAAAACGCGTCGTTGTGCAGTTTTGAGTCAGCGCAATTTGATGCGCCCGAGTGTCCAGTGGCCGTAGCGTGTGCCTCTAACGTGAGCGCGCGCCCCGCCGCCCCCGCCGCTACCTCTTCCCCCGCGAAGATGCCGACGACTGTCACGTTGCCACCTCCTCAGCCATGTGACTACGCAGCTGCAACGGCCAGCACCCCCACAGCCGCTCAAACAAAGGGGAGGAAGCAGAGCAGCGTCACTCAACGCAGCACTGCGCCCGTCAAGGCGTCGCAAAAGGAGCCCTGTGATGCGGAGGGTTTCATGTTGGTGGTCAAGAAAAAGAAGACGAAACCCTCCTGCAAGAACCAGTGTGGAACTGCTTCAAGATCTATAGAGCAGCGCTTCCGCGCAGAGGTTCCATCTACGATGGTCTACGTGTCCCGTGTACACTTCAGCGTGAAGGTTCTGGACGTGGTAGACTATCTGCAGAAGAAAACCGGATTGGGTTTGAGGGTGGAGAAGCTGGACTCTCATCGTAACATGAGCTTCAACTCGTTTGTGGTGAGGGTGCCTACAGATCGCATCTCCACGTTCATGGATCCGGAGTTCTGGCCAAGAGGGGTGAAGTACCGGCGCTTCAGAGGACGTCTGCCGACACGGAACCCCACGTCACGCGACACGTCGACGTCATTACGTGTCAATTAGGTTAAGATATTTATATGTATTTTAGTTTTAAGGTATTTATCTATGGGCCGTAGAATAAGTTAATACCAACTGTAACTTTCTAATGTTGCCTGAAAATAAAGATTTATTATTATTATTATTAAAAAGGTTGTAAAAAGTAAATTGTACTGCAGGGGATACTATACAATTGATGATTATTTGTTGGATGGAGAAGCCTGGAAATGACCTGCTCTACTGAGTTCACAAAAACTTGTTAAAATGCATAGTTTTTAGATTCATTTTGTAAATAGAGCTCTAAAAAGAATAACCCGCTGAGTTTCTTGCCAGTTCTTCTCAGGTGGGTCGCGTTGTGAACTGGTGGTAGATTTTTATTTATATTCTGGACGTTTTACAAGAGCATCTGTATATGCCTATGTGAAATAAATTTCTTTTTCTTTCTTTCTTCTTCTTTCTTAGAGCCACGTTGAAACCCAGGTTTGTGGGACGGCTCGAATGAGTATAGATATTCGATGATACGGAGCTACCATCGAATATCGACGTAAAACAGAGATTTTCATCCGGTAATGAAATACGATATTTAACACTTAATTCACCTTCGCGCTCTCACTTGAGTGAAAAACCCTGTTTTAACCCTGGAACCCTACATGGGGTGCTGGTGTACCCCAGACCGATTTGTTTTGTGAATTTCTCAGTTACCTTACTAACCACAGATTTGCGCGTTCCAGTATTTTAGTTTGGTGATTAGTGCTTACAATTCATCAGCGCCGCGATGACAGTCGCATCGTGTTGTAGCCTGTAGAAGTGCTGTGGGGTCCATCTGCACCCCAGTGTAGGAAAATAGATAGAACGTGTAGGAAGTATTTTTATTCACTACTTGTTTTGGTTTTCTAGAAGTATTTGTTTAAATGCATGTATATATATTGTATGTATATTTATAGGTGCAATTGCTAGCAATAATTCATTTTTACATTAAAACTAAAGGTGGTTTTGATGTTTTTCATGCTTTGGCAAAAAATGTTCCATCCAAAGAGAAACCAGACATCTGTTGACAGTTGTTGGAATTAACTCTTGGGTTCTCATTAAGTATCTCAACAGCTTTTAACGGCAACTTGTCGTTCTAAGGCCATGGGTTGTATAGGCCGATAGTACGGTGCGTAAAGCAGCTTGCGAAGACACCGCCATCGGCCGTACCTTGTAACTTAGGTAAGATTTCTCCACAGCTCCCGCTCCCTCTATGCACGAACTTTTTATTTCGACAATTTGCTCTCAGAAAGACGCAGCGGCACGGTTCCGATTTCCCCACTCGAGACCATGGCTCTCACCATGGTCTCCAGAATATTCACGCCCAGGCCCTCAAAGAGTCCTTGGCACTGCAGTGCACATGCTGTGCCCACGTATGGAGCGCCGTATGCTCGCGGCAGTCACTCGGATGTTAACTCTCGGTGTATGCACTGCAGATACCAAACCATCCTTGTCCGGTTAGTATCTGTGACACTCAGTATGTGAGGCTGCCATGGCGTGTCCAGACACTCCTCCATGACGGGCTACACCGCTTTAATAGCGGTGTGTCCCCACATTCCAGCGGGGTGCCTTAAATACGTCGCATGGAGCAATCATAATTACGGTCACGCGGTCCAGCAGCCGGGCGCAGAAATTTTATTTTAATTAGAGGAAGTATTTTTTTTATTTCACGAAATTACCAAACTAATATGTTAGTAGCTGTAATGGTGCTCTCACACTAGGTCTTCGCCGTCCGTCTGTCCTTCTGTCTGTATCTCAGCAACAGCAACCAGCACCATCCCAGATGGTGTATTTCTGTTGCCGCTATAACGAAAAATACTAAAATAAAAAAAGGAAAGTATTAAGGGGGCTCCCCAACAACAAACGTGATTTTTTGTCGTTTTTTATGCTCTAGGCTGGTTTTTCCTTTGAATTTTTTTATTGTGGTTTAAAATTCAACATTATTTTTCGCAGGCAGATAATAATTGCTTGTTTAAATTACAACGACGGCCACTAAATTGATCATCATTTACTCTTTTGTAAATGACATACAGTTTAATTTTCATGGTTCCGTAGCCAAAGTTACAAAGACGACCCTGTTACTGACTCCAATGTCCGTCTATCACTAGGCTGTATCTCACGAACCGTGATATCTAAATAGATGAAAGTTTCACAAATGATGTATATTCTGCTGCCTAAATAGATGAAAGTTTCACAATTGATGTATATTCTGCTGCCGCTTTACCAACAAATACCTACTACAAACAGAAAATTATCATTTAATATTCAAGTGTGGCTCTCATAAAACAAACGTGATATTTTTTTGCTGTTTTTTGGTACGGAACCCTACATGTCGGGTATATATCTGTTGTCCTTGAAAATACGTCTCGGTTGACGTGTTAACAAGTCCTACTTCAGGGTACTTCCCTAGTCGACTGTGCTTATTGTTTAAAGGCTTTGTCACACTGGCCGTGTTCTGCGGACAATGGTCCGGTCAAATAGTACGCAGACCGCATAATGTATGTACAACATTGTTGGGCAACCGGTCATTACCTTCTACCTTCCATGGTCATTCCTGCATCACTACGTACGGACCGAATCGCGGGAGACCGTCCGTTGCGGTCTGCTTAATGCTATTTTCCGCGGGCGCTTTTCTTGACTCCCTATAAATCATTTCCATCCCCAGCTCAATTCTCCCTCATCGGGGCTGGCTTTGTACCAATCTTCGTAAACGCGCCGATTGGCGTGCCAAGAATGTGCAAACTTACAGAATTCTGTAAATGCTTCTCTGCGGCGCACAGGATCCCGATGAAACACGGGACCCGACTCGTCCTTTTTGAGATTGTAGATGGCATCCAATATAGTCTTCCTGCCATCGTCGTACAAGCAACATTCCCAGAGAGTGTGATCTTGTGCGGGCAGTGCAAACTGTCACATTTGTTCGTCGCCCTCTGCCCGCCTACAGCCCGTATGAATGCAAGAACGCGGTTCTTGCGTTCCGTCTACTTGCACTCACTATCAGCTTGAATATCTCTAATAAATATACAGAGACCGTCAATCTTGTTCATACGTAATGCGGTCTGCGGTCTCCAGTCATTTGAACGCACCGAATGTCCGCAAACTGCCTCATGTGTGGCAAACACCTTGGTTTTTCCTTTGAATTTTTTTATTGTGGTTTAAAATTCAACATTATTTTTCGCAGGCAGATAATAATTGCTTGTTTAAATTACAACGACGGCCACTAAATTGATCATCATTTACTCTTTTGTAAATGACATACAGTTTAATTTTCATGGTTCCGTAGCCAAAGTTACAAAGACGACCCTGTTACTGACTCCAATGTCCGTCTATCACTAGGCTGTATCTCACGAACCGTGATATCTAAATAGATGAAAGTTTCACAAATGATGTATATTCTGCTGCCTAAATAGATGAAAGTTTCACAATTGATGTATATTCTGCTGCCGCTTTACCAACAAATACCTACTACAAACAGAAAATTATCATTTAATATTCAAGTGTGGCTCTCATAAAACAAACGTGATATTTTTTTGCTGTTTTTTGGTACGGAACCCTACATGTCGGGTATATATCTGTTGTCCTTGAAAATACGTCTCGGTTGACGTGTTAACAAGTCCTACTTCAGGGTACTTCCCTAGTCGACTGTGCTTATTGTTTAAAGGCTTTGTCACACTGGCCGTGTTCTGCGGACAATGGTCCGGTCAAATAGTACGCAGACCGCATAATGTATGTACAACATTGTTGGGCAACCGGTCATTACCTTCTACCTTCCATGGTCATTCCTGCATCACTACGTACGGACCGAATCGCGGGAGACCGTCCGTTGCGGTCTGCTTAATGCTATTTTCCGCGGGCGCTTTTCTTGACTCCCTATAAATCATTTCCATCCCCAGCTCAATTCTCCCTCATCGGGGCTGGCTTTGTACCAATCTTCGTAAACGCGCCGATTGGCGTGCCAAGAATGTGCAAACTTACAGAATTCTGTAAATGCTTCTCTGCGGCGCACAGGATCCCGATGAAACACGGGACCCGACTCGTCCTTTTTGAGATTGTAGATGGCATCCAATATAGTCTTCCTGCCATCGTCGTACAAGCAACATTCCCAGAGAGTGTGATCTTGTGCGGGCAGTGCAAACTGTCACATTTGTTCGTCGCCCTCTGCCCGCCTACAGCCCGTATGAATGCAAGAACGCGGTTCTTGCGTTCCGTCTACTTGCACTCACTATCAGCTTGAATATCTCTAATAAATATACAGAGACCGTCAATCTTGTTCATACGTAATGCGGTCTGCGGTCTCCAGTCATTTGAACGCACCGAATGTCCGCAAACTGCCTCATGTGTGGCAAACACCTTGGTTTCTTGTTGTTCCGTGTAACACTGTAGTGCTATACAATACATACTACGTTCGGCGGGCCGGGTGCGGGAGAGAACTCTCCCACCCGAGTTCCGCAGTCGGCGCCCTGGGCGCCGCCGACGTGTCTTCGCCGAGGACTATCGGCCTCCATGACCGGGGGTCTGAGGACGGTGAGAGGGCCGCTCACCGTCCTTACAGAAGCAGGCCCATGACGGCAGCGTGACGTGAGCACTCACGCACGCCCCCCCTTAGAAGCGGGGTCACACCCGAAACCCCCCATAGACGCGGGATTGCACCCGAACCACCCCCTGGGCGAGGCCGCATTGGCGGCCGTAGGTCTGTTGGGAGTCACGGGACATCCTTCCTGAGGGCTTACCCGGGGCTCTCAACCATAGGCTGTTGGGCGTTACGTGAGGCTTTTTAGTCGGTAAGAGTCCGGCATAGCATCCTACGAGGATTTTCCCTCACGTTAAAAAAAAAAAAAAAAAAAAAAAATACATACTACGTTACTTAGTAATAATATTTGCTTAGCATATTAGTAGGCACATTTATAAGATACGGCACACTATTAACTTATCTTTATATGCTAAGGTTAACTCTAGCGATTAGTTTATGATATTAATTGCAGAGGTTAATATCATGCTATGAATTATATGGAACGTCAAGCATTTTGTCATAATGTACTTACATTCATTTTTTTTTCATATTAAGCTCGACAAATCGACGTCGCCAGCCTGATGTTAAATCATGGCGCATCTAGCGATTGGGGGCCACTCTCACGGTCCTTAAGACTTGTGACAGTGGTCCTCAAGATGGCGGCCCTGTGATGTGCCTCTTCACGCTCTGCTTGAAAGACCCGGGTTTGTAAGATGAGGGAGTAAGTGTGCGGGCAGGTCGTTCCAGGTTTTTATAGTTACAACAATTGAACGACCTTTTGAAACGCTCAGTTCTGGCGAAGATTCTCTCCATTCTCGGCACCTTTGCCCAGCACGCGTTGTTCGGGATCGGAAAGGAGAGGGCTGGATTTGGTTGAAGAGCTCTTCAGAACACTTGCCGTGATATATTCGGTAGAAGGCAGCCAAGGACGCCATGGTTCTTCGCTGCGCTAACGGTTCGAGACCTCCCGTTACCTCAAGAGAACCAATAATTCGGATCGCACGTCTCTGCAGAGCGTCAAGCGTCAAGTACCTTGCGGAGTCATCCCAAAGGCAAAAGTGAGAACAGTATTCGACGCAGGGGCAAATCTACGTCTACATCAGTCAGTTCCGCCTTTTTCCCCGAAGAGAAAAGTGAAAATTTGTTTGGTCTGGTCTTGTGTGGTCTACTAAGGTCTACACCTTTTAAACCACCACCATCTGCCAGGTGTACGACGACCTGACATAGATGCCCATAAATTGTTTAGTAGGTTATTATGGTAGCTTCTTACAATTGCGATAAAAAAAATTGCAAGGTCGCAGCGGTTCCCAACAGTTAATCAAAGCAGCCCCATGCTCCAAGAATGATATGTGCGAATCCCTTTCGGACTATCTTACCACCAAATCTCACCACCGCTGGGGGTGAATTGGGACGAGGCAATCTCCATTCTATCATCAGTGGTAAAATGGAATTGCTGAGCAGTGTTGTTTGGCCATCAGTGTTCAGTTGAACAAGCAGTGGGCTGGCCACATTAGCAGAACAACTGATGCGGGCCGATGGAGCAAACGAGTTCTAGAGTCGAGACCGCGACTTGACAAACGTAGGGTAGGATGTCCGCCAGATTGACCGACGACCTGAAAAAGGTTACAGGATGGAACGGGATGCGGAAGGCGCAGGACCATGTGTTGCGGCGTGAATTGGGAGAGGCCTACGTCCAGGAATGGACTGCTATAGGCTGATTTGATTGATTGATTGATTGGTGAGTTGGGAAATAAATAAATAATGAATATTCACGGACATTTCACACAACGCTATCTGATCCCAAATCGTTTGTTTATAATACATAATTATAAGTTTAATATAATTGATACAGATAATAATTTCCTACTCGAAGGTACAAATTCTGCCTTAAATCGAACCTGTCGTCAACAGAATCAGTCGTAAGCAGAATCTGTCTTAAACAGAATCTGACTTAAACCGAATAAAGGGGAATAACCTGCTTGTGTTATGGGTATCAAACCACGGATATTAATACTTATGTACTTTTTAAATACATACATATTATACATAAAACACCCAGACTCTTGAGACAAACATTTATGGGTCACACAAATATTTGTCTCCGGTGGGAATCAAACCTACGACCTCCAGCGCCGCAGGCGGTATCACTACCGACTGCGCCACAGAGGCAGTCTAAAATCTAAAATAATAGTATCTACTCACCACTGGTGGTGGAAATTTTGTGGTTAGTTGGTCCGAAGGGTTCGAATCAACTGGAACGTAACGCTCACATGAGGAGATGAAGTGAGGAAATGAAGTAGTACCAGGGCGGAAACTCCATACAAATGATTCGTTTATATTCTGTCACTTACACTAAAAACCGGCCAAGTGCGAGTTGGACTCGCCCATGAAGGGTTTCTTAGCAGCAAGTAACATAATATTAAAAGTTTTTGTAGTTCGTTGTAACTTTGATTGATGTTTTAACACGTTCGCAGTGGTGGTGATTTTTCTCGACGAAAATTACAGTTTATGACGTATTAAAAAAAAACTAGGTACCAACTCGATCTCGTTCAAACCAATTTTCGTTGGTAATTTTATGGCAATGTACATTATATTTGTTTTTAGATTTATCATTCTCTTAGTTTAGAAGTTGGAGGGGGGGGGGGGGGGGGGACACATTTTTCCAATTTGGAAGTGTCTCTTACGCAAACTATTCAGTTTCGAAAAAAAATATGTTAGGAACCTCAATAGCATTTTTGAAGACCTATCTATAAATAACACACACGTATGGGTTTGATTAAAAAGAAAATTTGAGTTTCAGTTCTGAGTATGGGTCCCCCAAAATTAACTGCTTTTTTTTCTAGTTTTATATAAAAATCTTAAGGCGGTTCACAGAATACATCTACTTACCAAGTTTCAACAGCATAGGCCTTATAGTTTCGGAGAAAAGTGGCTGTGACATACAGACGGACAGACATGACGAATCTATAAGGGTTCCGTTTTTGCTATTTGGCAACGGAACCCTAAAAACACGTTATGTTTGCACAGAGCTTGAATGTGTGTGTAGTCACTAAGGTTAAGTAAACGTTCCCTCAAAATACCCTTCAACTATATGACAGCTGTGGCGGGGGTGGGGAAGCTTCCTCAGCGAGGGGCGGGGAGTTGCTTATCTGCATGTAATACTCTTATATTATCTCACCTACCTTTATTGCGGCTATATTTTACGATATAAGTTTATTCTTTATTTACCGCTTATCTACTTACATGGAAAGCTTAAAAAAAATAATTACGAACTCATATTATGTTTGTTTTGAGAATAGGGAAATTTAACAAATGTTTAAACAATTTTAAGAGCGAATATAATTGTTAAGTTTATTAGCTATTGTTTGAGGAAAAGGTGGAATTTATTTGTATTCAAGTCTATAACCTTGATAGTGTCAGTGACTGAAGATTATTGTACCCATAGCACAAACTTATGACATTTTATTCATACCTCAAAAACTTTTTAGGCACGCTAGGAAATACATTTGAGGCGCTTAATTTTATCTTTTTGCATACCTAATTATACTTACGTTTAAATCAATGTTGTAAAACTATTGATTATGTTCAAATATTGAAAAATAAAAATTACACTTGATGTTCCACAATATTTATTAATCAGTTTCGACTCACGGCAGAACAGTGTTTGCTTACAAAACCTTTGCTAGTGCCGTGAGTTTAACTTTAAATTTGGTTGGTGCTCTGCTAAAACGAGGGTTTTTTTTTACGCGAGGGTAAATCTTCATGCATGCTATGCTGGACTCCTACCGACTAAAAAAATCTCACGTATCCTGCCTAACAGCCTACGGTTGGGAGCCCCAGGTAAGTCCTCGTAGGGATACCCCGGGAATAAAGCACAGTATAACACTAAAGCGAGCGCTTCGAAGTTAAAAAGGATTAGCGCTTGGATATTTTGTTTTATATCACTAATGTGGCAGACGAGCATACGGCTCCAACTAGTCTAAAGATACATGTAAATTATGTCTAAAGTGGTCTTCTGGATGGCCACTGCAACACCAGGAAGCCAAATCTGTTATATCAATTGTGTCAGAATATAATCGTAATCGTTGCCCAATAGGAACGAAAACTGTCAAATTGTACGTTAGCCTAAGGGTCGGCTTTATATTGAGCTACGATTACGATTCAGTCCCCTTAGACAAGTGGCACAAGCGTAAATTGCAAACGAAAGGAATATAATAGGTCGACCAATCACATCCAAGCTCGTCAACGGCGTACAAATAGCGCGCCGCAGCGGGATCACGAGCTTGGCCACTTGTCTAAGGGGGCTGTTCTGATACAACGCAGACGACCCGCCACACGGCACTGTAGACCCTGCGAAATCCTTCCAATACCTCTTTTGATTTTTCCTTAATTTATAGATTACTAGCTGTTGCCCGCGACTTCGTACGCGTGGAAATTATGTTATAATGCCAATTTGATTGCTCTCTGCTTAGCCCCTAGGATATGTAGCGTGATAATATATAGCATATTTTAAGACCCTACCCCTAGCTAATATTTGTACAAAATTTGAACCAAATCCATTCAGTACTTTTCGAGATCCTTCCGGACAAAGCAAAGCAAACAGACAAACAGACAAACAGACAAACCGACAAACAGACAAACAGACAAACAGACAAAAAAAATTCTAACTATATTTTCGGCTTCGGTATCTTATATGTTGAACACCCAGCGAGTATTTTTTTTTTAAATATTTACAATGTACAGTTTTGACTTTTCTATCATTTTATTATATGTATAGATAAAAAAACAAATCTTTCGTCTTTATTACTTAGGATAAACGATGGAGGAAATGGGCTGCAGAACAGTCCGCCCAGCGCGGCGGTGACGGCATCCCCACAAGAAAATAGACGATGAATGTTAGATTTTTTTTTGAATGTGTCCTACAGGGTAGCATTCCTGTAGCCGGACTCCTAACGACAAAAACCATACGTTTCGATGTCCGCTCCCCGCCGTCTCTTTCACGAGCAGCCTGCTCACAGAAAGAGGCAGCTGAGTCCTTGATGAATGTTAGATAGAATTGCTAGTCTTACCACAAAGGGTAAAGGATGTCTAAATATTTAACGAGGGTGCCGTAACATGATGCTTGAAGCGTTGAAGAGTTAACCACCAAGGTTTGTTTGTAGTATTACGCAAGATGATGTTGAATAGAATATGTCACTGTAAAATTGTAAATTCGTTACATTATAATCTACCTGAGCGAGATTATAAAAAAAAGAAAAATAATACTAAAAAGGCATCTGGCGCTCGGCGGGCACGCGGCGTTGCTTTGAATGCCTCGGTGGATGGCGTAGTGTCACCGCCTGACTCCTGAGGTATTGTAACCGCACTTGAGGTCCTGGGTTCGATTCCCGGGTCGGTCCAAATATTTGTGTAATCCACAAATGTTTGTTTCGGAGTTTAAGTGTTTTCTATGTATGTATTTAGAAATATATAAGTATGTCTATCAGTCGTCTTTATCCCATAGCACAAGATTATAGCTTAGTTTGGGTTAGATGACGTTGTGTGAGAATGTTCAACAATATTTATATGTTTATTCGTGAGACTAATTATAATCTCGCGATATTCGCAATTTGATAGTGACATACAAGTATAATACAACAACGGAAATTTACAATCTGCTTTATATTGACTAGATGCGCTTGGGGCTCCACCCAAGTGGAAATTCATTCCCGTTCTCACTTCCTATGGGAATTTATTCCCGGGATAAAAGGTAACCTATTTAATATTCAGACTAATCTATTTCTGTACCAAATTTCAGCAAGCTCCGTTCCGCCGTTAGAGCGTGATAAGTAACAAACATTCAGACAAATTCACAAACTTTCACATTTATATTATTAGTTGGATAGCAGGAAGTAGTATTTAATTTCATTATTTTAAGATTAAAATAAATAATGGTTTATGAGGCATTCATGTTTATTACAATCAAGTGAACTCCTTCCAGTTCACCCAGTAACTGAACAACTCTACACAGTCTCTTCCATCAGAATTATTTAAACACTTCATAAGAAAACATCAAATATAATGTTTAAATCTGTTCACGTTAAACTGCTCTAAACTATTGGAGTGCAAACAATGTGGAAATCTATTTTCTATTACTATTTATCATTTAATATATTAGGCTCCAGTCTTTGATCCACTTTATTTTTTTTACGTGTGGAATCCTACATGGATGCTATGCCGGACACCTACCGACTACACGATGTCTTACAACTGTCTACGGCCGGGAGTCCCGGGTCAGCCCTTAGAAGGATGTCCCAGGGCTCTCGGTAGACTTTGGCGACCACTTCAGCCTCGCCTATGGAGTTCAGGTGCTATCCCACGTCTAGGGAGTTGGTTCGGGTGTTATTCCACTACTTGGGGAAGAGGGGGTGAGCTATGAGGGGCAAAGAGATATTCGCTATCGTTTTGGGCTACTTCTGTAAAAACGGCGAGCAGCCAGCTCACCGTTCTCAGGCCCTAGGCCATGGAGGTCGGTAGTCTTGAGCGTATAGCAGCCTGCGACGACACCGCCGCCGGCTGAGGAACCGGGAGTGAGGTGTCTCTCCACGTCCCTCCCTGCTGCCTCTTTCTGAAGCATAACTTGCTAGCAAAAAGATGCAGTGGCATCCCACTTTCTTCTGCTAGAGACCATAGTTTTCACAATGGTCTCCAGCGTGAGAACGTCGATGCCCCTATTTTGATTGCTCAAGTCGTACCTTCCATATTCCCATGAGCACCTGGCGGAGCAGGGATCGCTGGACTTCGATTTCCCGGGGCTCAGGCTTGTTTTCCCACTCCAGCGCCTCCTTGCGTCTTTGATCAACTAGATCGAAGCCTCCAGTCTAAATCGTTAATAAAATAAAATAATTATTTACCAATAGAAATGTAATTCGGTTTAGAGTAAAAGTCGTAAAAGCTTTCGAAACACATGGAGCACGTTTAAATTTTATTTGACTTTCCGATGGCTTGATTTCTAAGTTTCCTGGCTTCTAAGTGTGGTAGCGACCATATTCGTTGATTTTTAGTTAGCTCTTCAGCTTCTTCAAATGTATTTGGCATACTCATCATTGCAGTCTCAGGTAATGTAAAAGTGATTACCATTCCTAATACACAAATTGCACTGAAAACAGTCAGAGGGAGCCAATAGTAATACACTTTTAGGTACGTAATATATGGTGACAAAAACGTTCCTATATATCCACAAATATGTATTACAGCTACTCCCGATCCTCGTACTGGACTCGGAAGAATCTCAGCAGGCCACTGCAGTAATGCACTAAACATCATATTGGTCGCGACTGTTGTTATAACTGCAAATACACTCGAGAGCAATGAATCCGGGTCACTTAAAGAATCCTAAAAATCTCGGAAACTAAAAATGCTAGGTTAATGCAATAAATTGTATTTAATAGACAATGTAATACTCCTTAAATGAAGGTATTAAAACTTCTTAGTTATTGTAAAGTTATATCATAAAAAAATCAAATTTGAAAAAGGGCCACTTTCGAAGATGGAACTACGAAATTACAGCATTTGGTGTTGCTTTTGTTTGTAATCTGTCATTTATGTGGGTACATAAACCATGTTGATAGTGCTCTATATTCATTAATCAAGCTGAAATTATGTCGCTTACGCCTGAAGAATGCACCAGAATACTTACAATGCTGGAAACCGGCCGGAGTCAGCGCGATACAGCCAGGACTGTCGGTGTGTCGCTGTCAACAGTACAAAGAGTTCTCCGACGTTACGAAGAAACTGGTTCTAACCTATGCAGACCAGGAATGGGCAGAACCAGGTGTTACACAGCACGAGAAGACCGATACTTGGTGAACACCATGCTTCGAAATCGCTTTCTCACAGGAACTGAACTCACCAATCAGTTTCGACGCCTCGGAGGAAGTAACCCAAGTGCATGGACAGTAAGACGTCGGCTTGCTGAATCTAACTTAAAACCCCTTAGACCTGCAAACGGCCCTAAACTGGAGCGTGGGCATCGTATTTCGAGACTAAGGTATGCCCAGAGCCACGTAAATTGGAGTATTGAAGATTGGTCAAAAGTTATGTTCTCCGACGAATCAAAATTTATGCTCTACAAGCACGATGGAAGACACAGAGTGTATCGAAGACCAGGGGAAAGATTCAAGCAAGCATGCATCGAAGAAAAAGTAGCCTACGGTGGTGGGTCTGTACTTGTGTGGGCCGGAATTTCTTCTGAAAGTCGCACAGAGCTGGTGATCATAGAAAACGGCTCTTTAACTAGCGTAAGATATGTGGAAGAAATCCTCAATGATCACGTTGGTCCATTTATGGTCAATTTAGGTGAGGATGCTATATTTATGCATGACAATGCCCGACCTCATACAGGTAGGATTGTGAATGACTACCTTCAAGAGATGAACATTACTCGTATGGAGTGGCCAGCGCGCAGCCCGGATATCAACCCGATCGAGCATGCTTGGGACGAGCTAGGCAGATGCGTAAAACAACGAAACCCTCCCCCAATCACGCTTCGTGAGCTCAAAATTGCTCTCACAGAGGAATGGGAGAATATTCCCCAAAATCGTATAAGGAACTTGGTGTACAGCATGCCAAACCGCGTAAACGCAGTAATGGAAGCACGAGGAGGCAATACGAAGTATTAAAATTCAAGAAAATCGTAATAAAGTTCAAAAATTTCATGTTTCCTATTTTTGTTTTAAGGAGAGATCAGCAGTTTTTTCTTTATGTAATTTTGTGTTAATAAAATGTATGGTGACTCATATTTTTTTTACTTTCATATAAGGAGTATTACATTGTCTATTAAATACAATTTATTGCATTAACCTATCATTTTTAGTTTCCGAGATTTTTAACATTCTTTAAGTGACCCGGATTCATTGCTCTCGAGTGTATTAGACTTTGTAGTCCAGAAGTCGCAAATATTATTAATATAAAAAATATACTGCATAATACAAAAGACAAAACGCACATCCATCGCCTTCCTATATAGTCCATTGTTAATGCTACAAAAATAACAGAAGGACATACAGAAAATGATACAGCTGAAAAGGATATAAAAAAATCATAATTCAAAAGTGCGATCCATCTTACAATTCCATTAAATACACAAGCACTACACGAGTATTGCAAACACATTAAAATGAATATCTTTCGTAAGACTGGTCTTTTGAATATTTGCAAATAGCTGTGATCTTTTCCTGTCTTATTAGAGCACGTCAATGATTCTT
Organism: Miltochrista miniata; assembly: GCA_933228765.1. Lineage (NCBI taxonomy): Eukaryota > Metazoa > Arthropoda > Insecta > Lepidoptera > Erebidae > Miltochrista > Miltochrista miniata. Next base: position 34,534,851 of record OW121758.1, on the reverse strand, counting down.
TAAATTTAAATATCAATTCTTCAGGCACTTTCTTTTTATTAATTTTACCGATAACAAGTACTTTCTCAATTGCTTCATCCAATCTGCCTTCAGATAATAACCACCGCGGACTCTCAGGTAATAATAATTTGGTAAATACGCCGAGACCTAAGGGTAAACTAGTAACTAAACAAAAGGTTTTCCAGTGCCCACAAGCTAAAGCAATCCAAGAAAGTGATGTTGCAAATAGTGAAAAAAATATACCAAATATTGCATTTGCCAAGAGAGTTCTATATTTTGGAGCCACATATTCTAAAATCAAAATATATGCCATAACCATACAAGAGTCATATGACATACCCATCACAAATCTTGCAGCGGTGAATTCAAGAAAATTTCTTGCAAACGTACTACTGAAGCCACCTAAACAGCCGATTAGGCAACTGCTTATAATAGCCGGTATTCTTCCAAAGCGATCAGAAATCCAACCGAAAATTATACCTCCAAATATTCCACCTACAAAAAAAATCGCCTGGGCCGTTGCCTGGTAACTTTGTTTTTCGCAAACCCATCCGAAATCACTTCCGATAGTAGGGTATGGTATTTCACTTTGGTTGAATTCCCACCCATATTGACAAGGCACCGTATCCCAATATTTATTAGGTTGTTCATTTATTTCTAACACGTAAGTCCAATTAACTGAGTACATCTCACACTGCGAGTATCCAAATCTTGCGCTTTCATCTTTGGGTATTCCCAAATCTCTGCGTTCAATGTCCGAGAGATTTGCCAATTCTGGTATTCTGCACCAGTAATTAGGTGACACTTCTGTTATCAACATCTGAGAATAGTAGGCGAACACTCCGAAAGCGAAGTAAGGGCAAGAAGAGAAAAATAGAAACCATTGGTATCGGCCCCACTCGCCTGCTGATGTAAGGAGGTCGTCAAAAACGACTTCATCTTTAGCTTGGTCAGATTTTTTCGTAATCGTTACTGTCATTGAGATATAAATTAACTTGGTACAAAACAGTGACGTGCCTTCCTCAGTATGCTACACTGCTGTAGATAAATTTCATTATAAAACTTTACTTTTCTCTTGCTACGAGTACAAGATAAATACATAATCTCAAAATCATATTGTAGATATGTATTTGTACAGCATTAAAACGATATTTATCTGCTCCTAAATATATGTTTATCTTCCTCAGTGCGCTAGATTACAGTTAGTATGAAAAAATACGCATAAAACTTTTATCTTTTCTTGTTTTAGATAATGATTTTATAACACTGCTTAGAATTCAGAATTGTATTTGTATATCATCAAAACGACTTAATAGTTCAGTCATTTGGTGTGAATTAAGGGTTTAGCCGGAAAAAACTTCAGGAATATTGAAAATCGACATTATTATAGATTTTGATGTTCTCTTTACAAATTTCAACTTTGCCACCTCGTCTAAATGCCGCTAGCGCGGCCCTATATAAAAATTGCTACTATCTCAGTTTTTTTGGAAATATCTCCTTTCATTCAATGACAATAATAACATGTATTACAAAATTAATCTAATGAAAATTTTCTATTAAAATATTTATGTTTTAGATTCTTTTTAGGGTTCCGTAGCCAAATAGCAAAAACGGAACCCTTTTAGATTCGTCATGTCCGTCTGTCTGTCCGTCCGTATGTCACAGCCACTTTTCTCCGAAACTATAAGACCTATGCTATTGAAACTTGGTAAGCATATGTATTCTGTGAACCGCATTAAGATTTTTATATAAAACTAGAAAAAAAGCAGTTAATTTTGGGGGTCCCCATACTCAGAACTGAAACTCAAAATTTTATTTTTCATCAAACCCATACGTGTGGGATATCTATAGATAGGTCTTTGAAAATGCTAGTGAGGTGTCTTACATCATTTTTTTCTCAAGTGAATAGTTTGGGCAAGAGACACTTCCAAAGTGGAAAAAGGTGTGTCGCCACCCCCTCTAACTTCTAAACTAAGAAAATGATAAATCTAAAAAAAATGTATGATGTCCATTGCCATAAAAACTACCAACGAAAATTGGTTTGAACGAGATAAAGTTAGTAGTTTTTTTAATACGTCATAAACCGCAATTTTCGGCTAGAAAAATCACTACCACTGCGAACGTATTAAAACATCAATCAAAGTTACAACAAACTACAAGAACTTTTATATTATGTTACTTACTGCTACGAAACCCTTCATGGGCGAGTCCAACTCTCACTTGGCCGGTTTTTTGTAAACTTAATAGTTTCAATCAACATACAAGCGCCGCAAAGTGAGTGAAATTCAATACGCGTTTTCACTGAATAGCTGGTCTTCACTCCGCTATGAGTATTTTGTGATTCGACATTAAAAGGAAGGATTAAAATTTAGATGTTTAAAGAAATCTGTCTAACATTTTTTTGAGAATTTTAAAGGGATTTCACAATGGCCGGTCCTTGGATGGGTGACCATCCATTTTGTGACCACTTTGTGTCATTTATTTGAGCGTTTCCGTGCTTCCGAACGCATGTTAAGCCGTTGGTCCCGGTTGCCAGTAAAATGGCAGTCGTTAAGCCAAGTTGAAGGCGTTTATAGGCGGCTTGAAAAAGTTCAACAGCAGGCAGTCACAACCTGCGCCTATCCATCTCAACACGGCAATACGGCTCACCACCACTGGCATGGGAGAAATTCTAAAAAGGTGAAATGTGGGCATATAATTTGCCTCTGCCTATCCCTTCGGGGATAAGGCGTGACCATTTAGGAAAAAGTCATAATGGTTAAATTGCACTTTGTGGAAACTATTGTATAATGAGTAGTAGACCACGGATATTAATAGTTACAAAAAAGTTGCAGAGACATCAGTTGTAGAAAATTTTCATGAGATTAATTTTGTCATACATGTTGATATCGTAGAATGAGTACAAAAGGAGATTTCCATTTCCAAAAAAACTGCTTTATGTCGCCGTTTTTCCAAAATGGCGTCGTTGAAAAAGTAACGGAAAAAAGGATGAAATAATTTAAAAACCCCTGACTTAAAATTAAAAAACCCAAGCATAAAAAACACCTCCAATTTTTTTAAAATATATTGCACTCTAAAAAGTTAAAATAAAAATCAAATTTCACCACTGACTAATAATTAAAAGTAATTGAAAAAAGGATAAAATAATTAAAAAACGCCCCCGCCTTCAAAATTTGAAAACCCCCGACATGAAACAAATCTCCAAAAAGTTATAATAGCGTTGTCATGTCGCAGGACCTGGGATCGTTGCGATAACATGTGGGAGTGCTTTACCAGTTGGAGGTCCCCCGACACAACAACGCGATTATAACTATTTAGAGGAATTTTTCATGTCAGGGGTTTTTAAATTTTGAAGGCGGGGGCGTTTTTAATTATTTTATCCTTTTTTCGACGCGGGGACACGTACTCTCTTTTGCCTACTCTATTGGAGCAGCGCTCTCGACGCAGTCGCCGCCGCTCGCTCCGCTCACCGCTGACATCCAGTTTGAGACCTTACAAAAGCGCGGTACTTCCAACGTACTTTCAAATAAAAAACATTGCTTTAAAGACATTTTATTAATTAATTACATTTTTACATTAGGTGATTATAGTTGGCAAAATGTTCATATTATAAACTAGCTGACCCTTGCAACTTCGTTTACGCCACATAAGATGCATGAAAGGAGAGGTTTTCTTGATCAGACTCATCAAGCAGCGTGTGAAACAGTCCTGTTTGCTTAATCATATAAAAGCTTAATCATTTATTGTATTGTAATATAATTCTGGACTGAATTATTTTACGTTTAAGACGATTAGGCCAACACGCCAAATTAAATTTACCCTCACATTCAAGGGAATCCTTAAATTCTAGGCTTAGCGAAAGTTGAGATGTCTCTAATTTCTGAATTACAGAACCCTCAATATTGATATTAAAATACTCCCTTCCTGACACCAAGAAATATTTGAAATCGGACCATGTGGGGAGAAGTTAAAGCTAAAAAAACATAATATCTTTCACCCCCTCTCCTAAAGGAACAGCGCAATATATCGAGATCAAAAGTATTCTAGAACCTTCCTCGGATCATAATCTGAGTTTGTGACAAGTATCATTCACATTGATTCAGTACTTTCGGCGTGATACTTATTCAGGATACAGACAGACTGACACATTTTTTTTAATTATATGTTCGGCTTCAGTATCGAGTAGACGCCCTACAATTAAAATTTTCTAAATATCTTCCTAGTACCTACAGACTCTCGACCCTCTACTGTTTTATTATATTTTTAACCCCCGACGGAAACTCGGACGGGGTGTTATATATGTATAGATAGATGTGTTCTCAGTAAAAAACAAAATTATACTCATTTCTAAAAAAAGGCACAATCATAAATATTTTTAAAAGTGCTGTATGCCTATGCCAGATTTTAAAACGTTCAAAAATCTACAGCACTTTTTTGTCACCAATCAGATAGGTACGTTGCCCGGGGTGCCAAAAGCGCAGTGTGGATTTGTTTTCTCAAATTCGAATTCAGAATCTTTAAAATCTTTGATTAGATGACTGGACTTGTTTTTGCTTGTCTTTCTTGCCGTTTAGGTATGGTAAAGACCATATTCTCTGGTTTTTTGATAGCTCTTCTGCTTCTTCGAACGTGTTTGGCATACTCAACATTGCAGTTTCGGGTAAAGTAAAGGTTATAAGCATACCTAAGGCACAAGTGGCACCAAACACCACAAAAGGTAACCAATAGTAATAAACTTTCAGATACGCAATATATGGTGACAAAAACGTTCCTATATATCCACAAATATGTATTACAGCTACACCTGATCCTCTTACTGAGTTTGGAAGAATCTCAGCAGGCCACTGCAATAATGCACTAAACAATACATTAGTAGCGACTGTGGCAAATACCAAAAACATAAGACTTTGTAGTCCAGTATTTGCAAATATTATCAAAATAAAGAATATACCGCATAAACAAAAAGCCACTATGCACAACCATCGTCTTCCTACATAGTCCATTATTAATGCTACAAAAATAACAGAAGGAAATTGGGAAAACGTTATTGCAGAAAACGATACAAAAAAATCGAAATTTAACATTCCTAAACACCTTACAACTCCATCAAACAAGCAGGCACTACACATGTATGCTAATGACATTAAAATAAACATACGTCGTAAGATAGGTCTTTTGAATATTTGTAAACAAGTTTGATCTATTTCTGTCTTAGAGCACGCTACTGATTTTTTGAATTTAGATATCAATTCTTCAGGCACTTTCTTTTTGTTAATTCTACCGATAACAAGTACTTTCTCGATTGCTTCATCCAATCTTCCTTTTGGTATTAACCACCGCGGACTTTCAGGTAAAAATAATTTTGTCAAAATTCCGAGACCTAAGGGTAAACTTGTGACTAAGCATATAGTTTTCCAGTGTCCACAAGCTAAGGCGATCCACGGAAGTGCCGTTGAAAATAGAGCAAAGAATATAGCAAATGATGAATTGGCCAATAGTGTTCTATATTTTGGAGCCACATATTCTAAAATCAAAATATATGCCATAACCATACAAGAGTCATATGACATACCCATCATAAATCTTGCAGCGGTGAATTCCAGAAAATTTCTTGCAAATGTACTGCTGAAGCCTCCTATACAGCCAATTAGACAACTGCTTGTTATAGCCGGTATTCTTCCAAAACGATCAGAAATCCAACCGAAAATTATACCTCCTAATATGCAACCGATATAAAATATCGCCTGAGCGGTTGCCTGGTAACTTTGTTTTTCGCAAACCCACCCATAATCACTTCCTATTGTAGGATATGGTATTTCACTTTTGTTGAATTCCCATCCATATTGACAAGGCACTGTTTCCCAAGTTTCTTTAGGGTTTTCATTTATTTCTAACACGTAAGTCCAATTAACTGAGTACATCTCACACTGGGAGTATCCAAATATTGCAGTGTCGTCTTTGGGTATTCCCAAATCTCTGCGTTCAATCTCCGACATATTTGCTAATTCTGGTATTCTGCACCAGTGATTAGGTGACACTTCTGTTATTAATGTCTGGGAAAAGTATGCACATACCCCAAAAGCGAAGTAAGGGCATGAAGAGAAAAATAGAAACCATTGGTATCGGCCCCACTCGCCTGCTGATGTAAGGAGATCGTCAAAAACGACTTCATCTTTATCTCGGTCAGATTTTTCCATAACTGTTACCATCATTGAAATATGTATAAAATAACTTGGTGCAAAACACTGACTTAACCTCTTAAGTTCTCTGTACTAATGTAGATGAATTTCACTTTTAATATATCTTTTATCTTATTTAGTTTCAAGATGACGACAAAATCTCACAACGCCATAGGTTCAAGTGTTTATTTGTATATCATTATAATGATAATTACCGTCTTTACGACTTTAGTCATATACATTGAGACAGGTATGAATAGTTAAGTATTTCAGAAACACACATTCTCACGATAGTACATAGTCACTAACCTCCACGATAAAATATTTAAAACCAACTATTAATTTTTCATTTTATTCGTAAGATCACTACAGAATCTTAGATTATAGAGTAAACTCTTGAGAGTCTTTATCTTAGTACAGAATATTGTAAAATATGAATGACATATTATCACCACGGGAGATAGGGTGATAAATTAAGAGTACACAAGTTGCTATCTCTTTTCCTCTCGAGCTATGTGTACCTACTGGTAAATGAGGTCTCACAAAGTCAGTTTTGTTTTAACTCACATAGAAAATGATTTTTGTGATCCTTGATTCGTTGAATATGTCTCCGTCCCGAATAGCGGAATAAGCGAAAAAATAGGAAAATTATTATGGCGATACGAACTTCACTGGGACCACTACGCGTAAAGTTTTTACAAAAAAAAAAAACTGAAAAAGCGAGATTTGGACTCGCCCACTGTGAGAGAGAAACAGCGAGATAATGCGAAAACGACGCAGAAAAACAAGCCAATGCCAACTATATTAATCTATTCTAATATTATAAAGAGGAATATTTAATACTAGCTGACCCGCGCAACTTCGTTTGCGCCACATAAGAGAGAGTATTACCTGTTCCCATCGCATTTACTCCCGTAGCGTCTCGTCGTTAATATTCAATACTACGTTAAAGAGAGAGAGAGAGAGAAAGGTTTGTCGTCGCGTGTATTCCCGTCGCATTATTTTTAAGAACAATTTCGTTTATGAAAGAGGTATCCCGTGGCATTATTTTAGAAAAAAATAAATGCCATTAAAATGGTTATTGTGCACCAACCCAAAGATAGACACATGCTATCGCGCATTTTTTTTAGAACTTTTTTAAGAGAAACTATTTTGTAGTAGGTGCATATTTTTTACATAACTATAAATATTTACACAGCACACGCAACGAAGCTCTCAAAAGGAATAACTTTTCCAACGTTTTTGAAACATTTACTATTACTGCTCTGCTCCAAAATAAAATAAAATAAAAAATAAAATAAAATTTATTCCCTATGAAATTTAAAAAAAATATATTTAGGATTGTCAAATTTTTTGTGACTCTACTCTCCTATTCGTTGTAGCGTGATGCTATACACATAGCCTATGACAATCCGCAATAACGTAGCTTTCTATTGGTAAAAGAATTTTTAAAATCGGTTCGGTAGATCCTAAGATTACCCCTTACAATTTATTTAACAAATATACAAACACAAACATTAAAAAAAAATAAAAAAAACGGTTGAATTGAGTCCTCCTTGTTTGAAGTCGGTAAATAATATTAGTCACGCAGCACACGCAACGAAGTTCTCAAAAGGAATAACTTTTCCCCCGTTTTTAAAACATTTAATATTACTGCTCCGCTCCTATTCGTTGTAGCGTGATACTATATAGCCTATGACACTCCACAATAACGTAGCTTTCTATTGGTAAAAGAATTTTTAAAATCGGTTCGGTAGATCCTAAGATTACCCCTTACAATTTAACAAATATACAAACACACAAACTTTACCTCTTTATAATATTAGTATAGATAAAATGGGACTACCTTGGGAGTATCTATTTTCGAATGAAAAAATATTTTTCAAATCGGTCTATAAATGACGGAGTTCTGCGCGAAAAACCATAAATTTTTTTAAAAAAAAAAACGGTTGAATTGAGTCCTCCTTGTTTGAAGTCGGTAAATAATATTAGTCACGCAGCACACGCAACGAAGTTCTCAAAAGGAATAACTTTTCCCCCGTTTTTGAAACATTTAATATTACTGCTCCGCTCCTATTCGTTGTAGCGTGATGCTATATAGCCTATGACACTCCGCAATAACGTAGCTTACTATTGGTGAAAGAATTTTTAAAATCCGTTCAGTAGATCCCGAGATTACCCCTTACAATTTAACAAATATACAAACACACAAACTTTACCTCTTTATAATATTAGTATAGATATAATAATATTGTAAAGAGGAAAGATTTGATTGTTTGTTTGCATCAAATAGGCTCCGAAACTACTGGGCCGATATGAAAAATTCTTTCACTTTGGAAAGCTACACTCTTTGCGGTAAACACGTGACACGTGACGTCTTCTAGTACAGTATAAGTTTTGTTACGTCTTTGGTACCTAGATTAAGATAATAAAACAATATTGTACGTAAGGTTTAAAGTTCAAGCACAACAACACGTAGTCTCACAGCAATTAGCTCACCACCTATTGAGCGGGACATAAAAATTTTAAATAAAAAATAGAACCGACTTCATACAAATCCTTAAAAATAAAATTTACCTAGCACATTGTAATATGTATTTTGATTTATCCGATTTTATTCAACATCATATTGAAGTCGGTGCCAAGTAAACCCATAGGTTTAGGTAGGTATTATTTATGGCACCAACTTCAATACTATATTGAATAAAATCGGATAAATCAAAATACATATTACAATGTGCTAGGTAAATTTTATTTTTAAGGATTTGTATGAAGTCGGTTCTATTTTTTATTTAAAATTTTTATTTTTTTATTTTAAGTGACGGGTGGACCGAAAAGTATTTCTATCTAGGTGTAAAGTTCTCATCAACACAAATCAATCAAGCTGAAACACAAGGTAACTGCTGTAAATCGTTAAGGAATTCCCTCGACTGTCTTTCGGTTCCATCATCAGATCGACTCCAGACCTTCATTAAATTTTAGTACATTAAAGCACTTAATCAAAAAGTTAACAAACGCACTAGTTGTCCCTACAATTTTCGGTGGTTGCCCTCGATTTCTCCTGGATCCCATCATCAGATCCTGATACCCTGGATATGGGACCAGCCTCTTTCAAACAAAAAAAGAATTTTCAAAATCCATCCATAATTGGCGCCGCTATCGCGTAACATACATACAAAAAAAAAACATAGCGTACGAATTGAGAACCTCCTCCTTTTTTTGAAGTCGGTTAATAAAAGTACAAGGTGAAGTGTGGGCGTATACTGTGCCTCTGCCTACCTCTTCGGGGAAAAAGGCGTGACTAAATGTATGTTAAATAGTGACCGAGCGAAGTTTCGGTTTCGGTTTCGGTTTCGGCCAGTTTCGGCCAAAAAATCGAGTTTCGGCCGCAGTTTCGGTTTCGGCCAAAATGGGCCGAAACTTTCGGCCGGGCCGAAACTCACGTGTTCATGAATTTTGAGTGCCTGGCTCTGCTTGTGACGTGGTTGGGGTCAGCCCAACCAGTTAATGTGTTACTAACCGAAGATTTACAGATTTACAAAGGACTTCCAATCAATAGTTTTAAGAATTCAATTTTTATAGAATACTAAAAATCCCTTTGTTGTCGGTTTCGTTGACTTCGTTGTCGTCTGTCTGTCAGTCTGTCAGCAAGCTGTAACTCATGCACCGTGATAGTTAGACAGTTATTTTTTTACAAATTATGTATTTCTGTTGCCGCTATAGCAAAAATTAATAAAAATAGACAAATTAATAATATTAAAGGGGGCCTCCCATACAACATACGTGATATTTTGCCGCTTTTCTTGTACGGAACCCTACGTGCGCTAGTCCGACTCACTGTTGTCCAGTTTTAGTTATAAACTTCTAGAATGTAACCAAAACCAGCCAAGACCTAGTAGCAGGGCACCGTGTGGTTTTAGTTGGTAGGAGTTCGCAATAGCATCTATGAGTAATTCCACACGTAAAAGAAAGAAACTCATCTTTAGGTGGAGATATTTCTAAAATGAACACTTGAGAAGATTTATACCGTTGATTGATGGCACTTGGTGGAACTTGTTACCTATTGAAAAAATAACCAGCCAAGTGCGCGTCGTACTCTCGCACGGAGGAGTCAAAGCGGGACCCTATAAACGAAACATAAGGCCTAGCCGTCTGTCTGTCAATTGGTCATTCAATGTACAGTAGTCCTACCGACTAAAAACCACGCGTATCCTACCTAACAGCCTTCGGTTGGGAGCCCCGATTATTCCCTCGGATTGATGCATACTGCGGCCGCGTCTTTGGGGTTGTTCAGTTGCTATCCCACTTCTTGAGGCGGGCGTGCATGAGTCTCTCACGTCACGTTATCGTCTAAGGCCTGCTTTTGTAAGGACGGTAAGCAGCCCCGTCGCCCACCTCAGGCCCCCGGTCATGGAGGCTGATAGTATGGGGCGCCGCCGCCGCCGCACTGTAGAACTCGGATGGGAGAGTTCTCTCCCGCTTCCTCCCCGCCGCCGTCACTTTCACAAGCATGACCTGCTAACAGGAAGAGGCCTATGGCCCCGCTCCAGCGCCTCCTTGTCCATTTAAAAAATGACGCCAGGGCGCTCGCTTCCTCGCTTTCAGGTCCCATAGAGGGGTCCCGGCTAGAAGACATGCCGCCTCAACTAAGATCGTGCGGTATCCCCTTATCACTCTGACAGCCTTCGCCTTCTGCGGGCTGAGCAATCTTGCCGCATTGCTGGCCATCAGGATCTCCGCCCACACGGGGACCCAGTATAAGGCGGAGATCCTGATGGCCAGCAATGCGGCAAGATTGCTCCCAAGATCCCAAGGTACAGTCTCCTGCAGGGAGCGTGTGTCTCCTGATATTGGGCAACAACCGCGAGAGTGAGGCTGATGCCGCCCTCCCTCAGCTATGGGACCAATCTTCGGAAGTGGTATCCGAATTTCCACTGGCTATCGAGTACGAGTCCCAGATACGTCATCGAGAGCTCGATGCCGATGCTGACGACCCCTATATGTATTGCCTGTTCGCTCTAAGTTGGCCGGTCGCCTCCCATACCACGCCTCTACACCATCCTGTACGCCAGTGATCCTAAGATCGATCCCTATGGAACACCGAACGACACATCTCGTCGACCCTGCCCTAGCCAGCTCGGGTAAGTTATAGCCCTCTCGTAAAGATAGGCCCTGACAATTCGACAGAGGTATGGAGGCATTCCATGGTAAATGGAATGACGAATGGTGGTTATGACGAACTTCAAATTCATGTAATTAAGGATCATATAACTATTTTGGCATCACCGCTTGCATCTTTTTTTAATAAATGTTTTGAAGAGTCTATTTTCCCTGAGCAGTTAAAAATAGCGAAGGTGGTACCCATATATAAGAAAGGATCATCGACAGATCCAAAAAACTACCGACCTATATCTTTGTTACCAACCATATCAAAGATATATGAGAAGCTTGTGAAGTCACGGCTTTTATGTCATCTTGTAGACAACAAGGTGATAGAGAAAAGACAATTTGGCTACCAACAAAACGTAGGAACGATAGACGCAATAAACACATTGGTTATTGATGTTCTTGACAAAATTAATGAGAAAAATAAAGTAGCTGGTATATTCCTAGATTTAAGTTCAGCGTTCGATACTGTAGATCATGCAATACTTCTTGAAAAACTAGAGCATTACGTATAAGAGGAACTGTTCTACGTCTTTTTCGATCTTATCTCGTCAACAGACAGATGTTTGTGGAGATAAAGGAATTTGATGACAGAAACCGTCAAATAATACACAGATCCCGAATTTCTAAGGTAGAGACAGGAGTACCTCAAGGGTCCATCTTGGGCCCCATTTTATTCCTAATATTCACAAATGATTTGATTAGTCATATAAATCGATTATGTGCAGACTACAGTGTAATTGTGTTTGCGGACGATACTAATGCAATTGTAAGCGCAAGCAGTATAGATGAACTAAACAAAAAAATAAACACTGCACTAAGGATGTTTCATGACTGGTTCCTTGCGAACAATTTAATAATCAATGCGAAAAAGACAAATGTTATGCTTTTTAAAACTACATCTCGGACCAAAGATAATTTGTCTGTAGAATTAAATGGTGAAAAAATTTCTGCGGTAGGATCTGTAAAGTTCTTGGGCGTCTACATAGATTCTTTTCTCAATTGGACGCCTGAGCTTAAGGCAATTGAAGCATCTGTTTCATCCAGTTGCTATGCGCTGCGAAGTTTAAGAGACGAAGTAGGCATACGACATTTAAAATCGGTCTATCATGCGTTGGTTGAATCCAGGCTGCGTTATAGTGTACAACTTAGGGGTAATGGCTATGCTTACAATTTCAACAAAGCTTTTATTCTGCAAAAAAGAGCTATAAGAACGATTATGCGAATTCCTCAAACGGAGTCATGTCGAGATTACTTTAAACAATTGTCAATTTTGACTTTGCCTAGCCTTTACATTTTGACTGTGTTGAAGCAATTAGCAAAAAATTTTAAAAATATCGAATCAGCTGACGAAAGGACGCTAAGAGAAACTACGAGGACAAAAAGGTTGAAAAATAAACTTATACCCACAATGAACATAGTACGACATAGTTCTCAATATCAAGCTATTAAATTATTTAATGTATTGCCTGAACGCTTAAAAGAAATGATCTATGAACCAAGATTATTCGAAAGAACTCTTAAAGCATATTTAATAGACAAAGCTTTGTATTCTGTTATAGACTTTACCTTCGTTAACAACTAGAAAGAAAAATTAGGAATTAGGAATCTCATTAAGATTGACATTAAAATAAGATTATTTGTAGGGTAAGACTGACATAAAAATGTAATTTGACTGGTTTACTGCTGTGATTATAATGATTTTAGAGAAATGTTAATTTAAATTAATGTAGGTAATAAGTCTGACATTTCTAGTATAATACAATTGAATGATTTTATCGTGTTTCAAAAAACTTGACATTTAATTTAACTTAACATTAGATATATTTTTATGTAATTATTTTCTTATCATTTGTGACTCACTTGACAAACTTAATTAATTTACCTAATCTTATTGTGACTATAGTGATCACATTTTATTATTTTTATAATTTTTATGCAGTTTTCTATAATATTGTGTACTTTCTATTTAATTTCAAACACAATTGTATGATTGTTGGTGAATAAATAAATGAAATGAAATAAGCGCCTCCCAAACGCAGCTCCAGGGCAAGGTGTTGAAAGCGTCGGTGATGTCAAGAGACAATTCCACCATCACCTCACCTTGTTCTATTGCCCCTATCAATCATCAATCAATATACATTTAATAAAATTGTAACAGGTCGCTGTCTGTACATGTAAGATAAATAAGAAAAAATATAATAGGGGGGCTTTATGAACGCAATAGAAACCAAAACAATGATTTTTTGAATTTTTGTCTGTTTGTCTGTATATCTGTTAGTCTGTGCGGTTGTGCACGCTAATCTCAGTAACCGTTAACCGATTGCAATGCGGTTTTCTTTATTGTATTGAGATTGGCTCCACTTAGCATTTAGTGTTTATTTCATGTCAATTGGTTTATAAATAAAAAAGTTATATCACTTTAAAGAATCATACATTGACATATGAATCTAAAAATGAATAAATCTAAACTGGCGTGTTGGCTTAGTCATAAAAGAGCTTAATGATTAAGGACTTAATCTTTAAGCTCTTTTACACCGTTCACTAGAGAAAAGTCCCGAACCAGGTGATATATCCTTAGTCTTGAAGTAGCCTTCCTCGCCTTCGCCACCCATATTAGTTTGTACTACTCGACATAAAAGAGCTTAATGATTAAGGACTTAATCTTTAAGCTCTTTTATGATTAAGCAAACAGGGCAGTTTCACACACTGCTTTATGAGTCTGATGAAGAAATACCTCTCCGTTCACACACCTTATGTGACGTAAACGAAGTTGCGGGGTCAGCTAGTAACGAAATATACCTACTAAAATCAGAAAAAAGCATCCACACTACAAACGTAATTTTTGTACCCAATTTTTGTAACGGAACCCTCTGTGCGGAAATCCGACTCGCACTTGGTTGGTTTTTTGTTTTCAGTATGAACACGTGAGTTTCGGTTTCGGTTTCGGTTTCGGCCGAAACTGACCCTGGGGCCGAAAGTTCGGTTTCGGTTTCGGTTTCGGCTGGAAAACCAGTTTCGGTCGGACACTAATGTTAAAGTAAAAGAAATATTTGCGGTGCATTACTACGATAATTTATGAAATGACGACTTTAATCCGCATTAATACCGAAGACTTTAAGCAAGGTTAGTGGGAAGGATATTTTAATTTCAATGTAATTCTGCAAAGAATGAAAAATTTATTGCAGAATACATGTTTTACATGAACATATACTGAGCTATGTCGAAAATTTTCAAGGATGACATGACATAGGTACCTACCTACTAAACTGAATGCGAAAGCTATGAACTTCGTTAGATTACAAACTAGCTGACCCGCGCAACTTCGTTTGCGTTACGTGAGAGTAAGAAAGAGAGAGGTATTGTAATGTAAATGTTTCCCGTCGCATTTATTTCCCGTCGCACTTACTCCCTTCGCGTCGCGTATATTCATTAGAGCTGACCCGATGTGTAAAGCGATATAATGTTTCCTGTCGCTCTCGTCACTCATCGTGTGCGAATCCGACTCGCACTTGAACGGTTTCTATCGTTCAGTTGACTGGCTACCAATGCAGACCACGTTTATTCCCGTCGCCGTCGCTCATACTTTAAAACTTAATAAGAGTGGAGGGGATTGGTTAAACCGCGAAGCCGAGCAAACTTGAACATTCCTTTGACCCAAGCCTCTTACGCCCTGCAAATCCTAGGAAATCCTGTAGGTAGACCTGTCGTTGACTAGCACTACTGAAGAATTAAGAAATTAAGGGACTTACCGCCACGGAGGTTTCCTTTACCTACTTGGGTGCACCCAACTCTTGAGATTCTTGACCGTAGACCAGAACTCCACAATCTCCGTATGATTTGACCGTTAGAAATACAGAACGAGGGCTAATTGACGATCACCAGCAAGTTTTCGACTTATTTTTCGCACATCAAGAGCGTCGCGAGTTCGTACGTTCAACAGCGGCGGCCATAACAACTTTTTTTTGTTCTACCGCGCTCCACGAGTTTATAAAGCGCGGCGCGGTTAATAGGTTTTTGAGACTTTGAGTGGCGGGAAGATTTAAATTTGGAATAAATGAGAATTATAGTAGTGATGTCGTAACATTTCCCCCCACTTGAAATTCACTAGGATTTCAAACACTAAGAGATAATTCGTGCTCAGAGTAAACTACTTGAGATTAGAGATATAAATTGAAACTTAGAACTAGAGTACTTAGCATCTAAGAAGGTTTGTAACATACACATTTTATACTAAAGGTAGTGGACATATTTTGACCACAGGCCGACGGAATACATGACCGTTCGCTGTTTTAACTGTCACTACCCTGACAACATTATCACTTCCTGGATGCAAATTTTCTATTTTGGCTAGTCGCCATAATAACGGAGGAAGATTAGAGTCAATAATAATTACTACATCTCCAGTTTTGACATTGGGAGATGATTTAAACCATTTATGTTTCTGCTGTAAAGTATGCAGATAATCACGCTGCCAGACGCGCCAAAACGATTGAGTTATTTTTTATAGCATCTGCCAACGAGATCAAGGACAAGAGGATATTTCCTCGACAGGAACATCAGGTAGAGCCACTAGGGGACCTCCAACCAAGAAATGTCCTGGAGTTAAGACATCGATTTCTTTCGGATCAGAAGAAAGTGCACACAAAGGTCTAGAGTTAAGAATCGCTTCTGTCTTTGCTAGTACAGTAAACATTTCTTCTAGAGTGAGAGTCTGAGAGCCTACTGAGCGCTTTAGATGATGTTTCATTTGTTTAATTCCGCTTTCAAATATACCACCCATATGTGGCGCTCCTGGTGGATTAAATTCCCATATGATATGCCTCTCGGTTAGACCATCCGAAATTTGATTGAGATTTTGAGTAAGACAGCTATACATTTCATTAAGAAGCCGATTTGCACCAATGAAGTTGGTTCCACAATCCGAAATAATCTTGTGACATATACCGCGACGAGAAACGAATCGATCGAGAGCGGCTAGAAAAGCCTCTGCGGATAATTCGGTGACAGCTTCGAGATGAATAGCTTTAGTAGTTGTACAAATAAATAGACACACGTAAGCCTTATAAGTTCGTGCGTTACGCCGTCTGCTTTCTTTAATAATGAATGGGCCACCGAAATCGATTCCAATAGTTTTAAAGCACCGTCCGGGTTGCACTCTAAAGTCTGGAAGATTACCCATTAACGGTTGACACGGAATAGGCTTGGCTTTGAAGCATATAACGCATTTAGAGATGTAAGATCGAATCAAAAGTCGCAACCCTAATATCCAGAATTTTCGTTGAATTAACGATTGCAAAGTCCGAGGACCACAATGGAAATACGTTTTATGATCCTTGTCAATAATTAAAACGGATAAAGGCGATTGTTTTGGCAAAAGAACTGGATACTTTGCTGCATCTGAAATAAGAGCATTGCTTATGCGTCCCCCCACTCGCAAGATTCCAGCCTCATCTATGAATGGAGAAAGCTTTTGAATCGATTTATTTGAGCATTGCTTGGTTTTATTGATTTGGTGTAACTCCTGAGCAAAATATATGTTTTGAGTATGTTTTAGAATAATGTTTAACGATTGATCTAGCTCGGTTACAGACAAGGCTGAAGTAATACGATCATTAGAATTCGATTTCAAGTTAAAGATAAAACGTTTACACCAAGCTAATACTCTTTGTAGTTTAGTTAGTGATGAATATTTTAGTATTAATTCACTAATGAGCTTATCCGATGTCATTGCTACTAGACCTTGAGTTGTAGAAGACTTTAATTCGGATAAATTTTGAGATAATGAGGGTTTCTGTTTAGGCCATATTAGAGGCTCGCTCAACCACTGTGGTCCGGACCACCATAGTTTGTGTGTGGCGAGTTCGACACAGGTCGTTCCACGGCTACAACAGTCAGCCGGGTTCTCATTGGTCGGCACATAATACCAATGATCTGAGTTGATCATGTCGGTTGTTTGAACGACACGATTTGCTACAAACATCTTAAGAAGATGTGGAGGAGTTTGAAGCCATGATAACACAGTTGTGCTATCAGAATAAGCAGATACAGAATGAATTTTTATTTTATTCTTAAGAACATCATGTATGTGGCTAAGCACACGGGCTAGGAGCACCGCTGCACATAACTCGAGTCTATTGACTGTCAGCGGTTTCAAAGGTGCTACCTTTGATTTGCCAATCAATAGACTAGTTTTAGTGACATGGGGAGTTACTACACAAAGATAGACACAACAGCCATATCCCTTTGAGGAACCGTCACAGAATCCTACGAGATGTATTTGAGTAGGATCCGGAGGTAGTACTAAACGAGGTAGTTTGATTTGTTCTAAATCTGCTAAATTAGCAGCGATAATGTGCCATTGCTTTGCTAAGACTTTTGGAATTGGCTCGTCCCAGGTGAGATTAGGACGCCACATCTCTTGAAGCAAAAGCTTGGCTGACATGATCACTGGGGAGATCCAGCCGAGCGGATCAAAGACCTTTGCCACAACGGAGAGAATTGACCTTTTAGTGAACTCGACTTTGACATTGTCGGCGATAGAATAAGAAAATTGATCGTTGCATGGATCCCACTTGATTCCTAATATACTCATCTCATGTTCATTGTCAGGATCGAACAACTTGGTTGATTGACAATGTTCAATTGGTATATCCTTTAACAATTCTAGTTGATTGCTGCTCCATTTTCGCAACTCGAATTGACCCTGTTTGAGTAACGCAGTTAATTCATCTTTGAGATGTACTGCATCCTCAAAGGATGAGCAACCAGTAGTGACATCATCCATGAAGGTTTCTTCACAGAGAACTTGTGCCGCGCGAGGATACTCTTTACCATGGTCGTTAGCCAGTTGACGAAGTGTTCGAATGGCTAAATAAGGTGAGCTACTGACACCGTATGTCAAAGTATTTAGAACATATTCTTTTAAAGGAGCATCAGCAGTGTCTCGCCACAAGATATGCTGATACTGGCGATCCTCTGGTAGAATGAGTATTTGCCGATACATCTTACATATATCGGCTGTAAATACAACAGAGTGAAGACGGAACTTAGTTATAAGGTCGACAATTTCTACTTGTAGTTTAGGACCTACGTGTACAATTTGATTTAGCGAGACATTGTTAGTTGTGCGACAACTAGCGTCGAACACAACGCGAAGACGTGTTGTTGAGCTGCTTGGTCTCACAACACAATGGTGGGGTATAATATAGGCATGATCAGTAGACGAAGTAGTACAAGGCTGCATGTGTCCCAGATCTTCGTACTGATGCATGAAATCAACGTATTCTGTCTTCAATTCAGGTTCTCGAGACAAACGTTTTTCTATATTTAGAAACCGATTTAATCCATTTCTATATGAGTCACCTAGAGCTGGCGCATCTTCCTTCAACATGAGTGGGACAACATATCGACCATCAGGTTTCCGGTAAGTAGACCTTTTATACATATCTTCACAGATATCATTTTCAGGTACTAAGATGCGAGCCTTTGGTGGTTCTTCGACTTCCCAGAAGCGTTGAACAATATCATCGAGCGCACAAGTGGACGCGATGAGAGAGGATACCTCGTGAGCTGGAGTTTGAATATGGTCAGGGTTGTAGAACTGACCAGTGATAACCCAACCAAACACACTTGAGAGTGCACAAGGTAAGTTCGGAGAGGGTGAATACCGCGGCCCGTCATATATTTTGTCGAAACATTCAACACCGAGTAGCATATCAATATGACCAGGTCGATCAAAGGTATCGTCAGCTAACTCGAGATGCTGGAAATGTGTACTGACAGTTTCAGGTATATGACAAACTGGCATTTTAGAAGTGATTTTTTGTAAAATAACAAAAGGTAAGTCAAAGCACGGGGCTTCATTGTAACGTGGCTTAATAGTGCAAAATGTTGCACCCTTAATGTTATGAACACTACTTTGTCCTAGACCGGCGACAGCTACTTGGCAGCGGCGCACCGGTAACCCAAGGCGACGGGCATAGGAACTAGTAATAAAACAATCCATCGAACAGCTGTCGATCAGAACGCGAGCGAGATGAGAAGATCCGTGAACATCGAGTACGCGTACTACGGCAGAACCTAAAATTTTAGTTGACCGTTCAGCACTGCTATTTGTAGCGACACTCGTAAGAGTAGTCGAGTCTGAATCGTTAGAACTACCTTTTGAGATCAACTCGTTTGAACATGTCAACAAGTTAGCTGAAGCACCCTTGGACACCAGAGTAGGTGTGGATGTCACAACCGGCGAGTCTACATAAATCAAAGTATTATGCCTTGAACCACAAATAATACAATTAGATTTAGACTGACAATCACTTACACTGTGGTTTGTCCTTAAGCAGTTCGAGCAGAGCTTCAGGTCTTTAATAAGTTTCTGTCTCGCAGACACATTCATGGACTGTAGTTTCATACACTTATAAATGCTATGTGGGGCATTGCAGCACGGGCAAGGGTGTGCTAGATGCATATCCCTTGAATTAGAATTATTAGAAGTGACGAGAGTAGTTTTCGTAAGTGGACTGTAATTAGATTTATTTTTATGAGAAAACTTATTTATATTATTATTAGCTTTAATTGAATGCGATTGAGTAGTAGACGTATTAGTTTTACTCACTTCCAAAACCTTTGTATAATTTTGAAGGTAAGTCAATAAATCGTTGAATGATGGTATCGAGTTACTGTTCTGTATCTCAAAACGTTTACGAGTGTCATCGTAGACAGAGAAAACTATAGACAAATGTTATGCATGTCCACATGAGATAGAACGATTGAAAAGAAAGTGTTGCTACTCATATATTATGTTGTATTTTTACCCTAACTTTTTATAATATTATGTTGTGTTTTAAAATCTAGGGGTATTTACAATTTTATTTCGCGTAAATACGACTAGATTTTAACCTATTTAGCGAGATTGTAAAATGTCGAAAGATTGTGAACCGTAAGGCTGGATTTAGTGTCGCGCTGACCAACGCACGCAAGCGTGATAGCTATACGTAGCTACGCGTTATTCTAAAAGGCTTCCTAATAGCTCATACACTTTACTTTGGCTGTCAGCGCCGACGGTCAGGGCGCCTCCAAATCCAGCCTAACATACCTACTGCTTTCAATGAAACGTATAAATTTTCGGTAGATTAAAATCGACGTGACGATAGTTCTGCCAACAGAACAGGTGGGAATTGCATTACCATTTGTTCTGTCGACAGAACTAATGGGAAAAAATTACCAGTAGTTCTGTTAACAGAACTACTCAACAGAACAGGTGGGAGTGGATGATAATCGATCGAGATATTTCACCCTTCAAATTAAAAGAAACAAAAGACAGACTGGGTAATAAAAACCAGGAACCGGTAACTCGATACCAGGAACAGCGATCAGGAAACCAGGAACGGGAACTCAGAAGTCGGTATACCTATTTTCATATTCATAGCTATGGCAGGACAACGTCTGTCGGGTCAGCTAGTCTATACTAATATTATAAAGAGGAAAGATTTGATTGTTTGTTTGCATCGAATAGGCTCCGAAACTACTGAACCGATTTGAAAAATTCTTTCACTGTTGGGAAGCTACACTCTTTGCGGTGAACATAGGCTATAGTTTATTCCCGTATTCCCACGGGAACCAGAACTACGCGGGTGAAACCGCGTGACGTCCGCTAGTAACTAATATAATTAAAATGATTACTGAATAAAACTACTTAAATTGAAAAAAAAAAAACATTTTCTTTTATTAAAATATATTATAATATGTACACAAAATATATACCTACAAGTAATTATAAATCACTGGGGCAAAGTGCGCTATACTATTTGCATAGTTGACTTTGGTGCAATATAACTCGTGTTTATGTTATGGCACAGTGCAACCGCAAAGCAGGTGAAAACTTTCTTCCACTCCCACTAGATTTCAAAAATTTTGTCAGAAAGTCTTTGTTAAAAGGATCGATGGATTTCAACAATTCTCCATCTTCCTCTGTTACAAAAGACCTTGCTTTTAGTTCTGCAATCACGTTCTCCAAATTTGCAACTTTCTTATTTAGTCGCCGACTTTTTTCTCGAAGAGCCTTTAATTTTTTTAGTCTCTCTGCAGATTGTTCTCGAGTCCGCTTCAATTTCTTTCGCATCGTCCGTGGTGTGTAGTTTGGTGACTTAGCCTAGAAAAGTAACACTTAATTACACCACAAAATACGATTTTTACATTTTTGAATTTAATTTAAGATCTACTTACAGATTTAGGTTCCGTAACACTGTGACTGAGTAAACTGTCTTCCATTAATTGAAAAGGAGGTTGTTCTTCCGGCTGAAATAAAAATTATTATCTATGAAAAACATTGGTAATGTTGTAAGAAATAAAAAGTGCCTGCACTGCTAGCCCTAGCTCTTAATTAAAACAGTGAAGCGATTAATTATGACAAATGGGTGCCTAATGTTTAATACAGCTCGGTAAGTTTTTGACCTGGTGACAACTAGAACTAAAATATTTTCATATGGCGATACTACTTTCTTTTACTGCCTCTGTTGCGTAGTCGGTAGTGATACCGCCTGCGGCGCAGGAGATCCTGGGTTTGATTACTGAGTCAGTTCAAATATTTGTGTGATCCACAAATGTTTGTTTCGGAGTTTGGGTGTTTTCTATGTTTAATATGTATGTATTTAGAAATATATAAGTACGTATATCAGTCGTCTTGATCCCATAGCACAAGCGAATATTAGCTTACTTTGGGCTAGATCATGTTGTGTGTGAATGTCGTGGTTTCGGTTACCATAAATCCGAAATAAGCGCCCGCATTTTTTCCCAGACACTTTTTTGCCAAGCTATAGGAACCTATTATTATCAATCACCATTATAGTTGCTACGCCTCCCCTGATGTAGCCGCAAACAATTAAATTATTTATCGAAGTCCGAGACACCTTCTTAGAAATAAGTCAAATCCTACTAATATTATAAATGTGAAAGTTTGTGAAGATGTTTGGATGTTTGTTACTCAATCACGCTCCAACGGCCGAATGGATGTGGCTGAAATTTGGTGCAGGGATAGAGTATAGTCTGGAATAACACATAGGCTACTTTTTGTCCCGGGAAAATGTTCCCACGGGAAGCGGAAAGGGGAACCAAATTTCTCACGGGCGAAGCCGCGCGCGTCGGCTAGTAGTTTTTATAAATAATGTATTACACTTACAAATTCAATTTGGGCTTCGGAATCATCAATATCCATATTTTCGTGTATATGTGGGTTGATGGAGGACAATGTTGTCGGAGTCGGGGTTTTAGTATGTCCTTCTGTATGTGAGCTAACGGAGAAAGATGTTGATGGAAAACATGTTTCAATCTCCTGAAAAGGTTGATAAAATTATATTAATATAGTATTACATATTACGTATTCGGGGCATTAAAATACAGATAAAATAATCAATTACTTACCAACAATGGCACAGCATTCGGAAGAAGAACAGTTATTTTTTTCTTTTTAATTAACATATTTTGTTCAAAATGCCGGCTACAAATTCTTGATGACTTTTTTGCAATCCAATTCGTTCGTACTGTTGCTTCTATCCACTTTCGACATATTAAGTCATTATCCGGAAAACTGAAACGAAATATACTCTTTAATTCCCCACACGTATCAAGTATATCAAAATAAAATGACATTACCACAATTGTGGGAGAATGAAAATGAAAAACTGGCAACACTCAATATTGAGGTTATGAATTATTTATTTTAATATTTTGCATTTAAATCTATCTATAATTTTATACTTAACGTGATGCTAGAACATTTAGACACTTATTAATTATATTTAAAGCTTAATAATTGGCATTTATGTGGCATACTTACGAATGAAACGACATGTTCGGTATTTTTCTTTCACTATCACTTTTCCACCCCAAAACACTACAACGCATGGTGTGTTTTCTTATAATAACAATTATTAACAATGCACTAATTGTTCACAATAAGAATTATCTTGGAATTGTGCACTTTTCAATTAAAATATGACCAAATTACAGAAATCAAGTGACTCTCAACTGTCAAAAATGCCAAAACTGTTTAGCACAGTACTGTGTTGACCTTGAAAAAACTGGCACGGGTCGCGAAACAAAAAACAGTATCCTTCTGTCTCGTTTTTTTACATGGTATACGCATAACTCCTTCTTTTTCTTGTGTGAATGCGACAAATGCTATCAATTTGTCTATAGTTTTCTCTGTCTACGAGTGTCATCATCCAACGTACGAGAAGCGAGATAGAATAATACAAATTCACCGAGAAAATCTAAATCTAAAGCGCGAAGTGCGTTTACACTTTCGTACAAAATGTTCGTTATTTTATTAAGTCCTTCCAAAGAAGGTTTATTTAAAGGAACGAGGTTACAAATTTTATCCAAATATGCAGTGGCCAGCACGCGCTTGTCGTCGTACTTACTCATCAATGCATTGAAAACGACATTGTAGTTGGCGGCGGTCAACGGAACTCCTTTGGCTATAGTTAAGGCAAAACCAGACAAACATGATATTAAATAATGGAATTTTTCAATATCTGATAAAGATGATTTATTGTGTATTAAAGACAAGTAGCTGTCTTTAAATGTTTGCCAGTTTTCAATGTTCCCGTCAAACGTAGGCACTTGCAACTTAGGTAAACGAACTGAGATTGAGTCCTTGTTCTCAACCTTAGTAGGTGAGTTATTTGTATCTTCTAACGACTCGGCAAATTCTAAAACGCTATAGTACAACTCATCAAACGACGATAATTTTTGAGCATCACTATCAATAGACTGCCCTAACTCTGTCTTTTTTAACACTATTTGAATATTAATTTCGCTAAAATTCGCTCTCAGATCCTCAATCTTTTTGAATCTAACACGAAATGCAGACAGTTTTGAGCTATTTGTGAGCACTTCCCTTGATAAATCAAATAAAATTTGCATAGACTTAAAGTCATGCTCACGTCTACTTGAAAGTACCTTAACCTAGCCTTCCATCTTAGTGATGTCCCTTTCGCTTAGAGTAGCCATAGCTATAATAAATTAAGAACGAAAGTAATAGTTTGCAACTACAAGCTGAATATGTAAAACCAAACAAGTAATTTTCAAACTGAGAAGTATAACTTGGCCTTAAGTAGGACTTCGTCTTTAGAACTTAAACCAAGTACCTACTACTTGGTTTAAGTTCAAATATCAAAAAGAAAAATTCAAAATCAATAAGAGATATGGGAAACTTCGCCTTAACGACGACTTCGCCTTAATGAGTAGGTACTTCGCCTTAACTTCTGAAGTCCAAACGAATAAATGTAGTTTTGAAAAATAATTATATAAATGGAAGACTTCGCCTTAACAAAGGTTTCGCCTTAACAAATACTTCGCCTTAACTTCACAAAGTAAAAACGAATACTTTGATTTTAGGTTAAAAAAAATAATTAGAAAAATGGCTTCGCCTTAATGAATGGCTGAGCCTTAACAAGTACTTCGCCTTACCTTTAAGGTTCAAACGAATACTTTTATTTTAGGTTAAAAAAAATTAAAAAACGGGAAGACTTCGCCTTAATGAATGGCTGAGCCTTAACAAGTTTTACTTTAACAAGCTATTTTACCTATGAAATTTTGGTAGAAGTAATAACTTGTGAAAAATGAACAATAGATAAATAGTATTTGAGTGGAATCTAAAAAGAATGACCACATAAAAGACATTACCTGAACAAGTATTTTTAGATTTAAGTTACAGATAAAAGACAAGACTTAGCGAGTACAAGTTGTATAAATGGACCTACTAAGTACTAAATAAATGTACTAGGAATGTCTCTCATGTAATTTACCAATATAATTATCTAGTAGTCTAGGTAGACATACCTAACTATAATTCTGAGCACAAACTATAGCATAGCATTTAGACAAAATCAATTTAGGTAAAAGGAATGTTCCATTTGAACCATTTATATTTTGTAAATGTAGGTATGTACCTTTCACAATGAAATTGTATGTTTCAAAGTTAGAAAAACTAGATAAAAGTTATTTATTACGGAATATTATTACGTAATTTATGAGATTAAAACGAGAAATATAGATTTTAGTGTGCATAGGCACTGAAAATTGAATAATCCGGCTCGTAACGGATCACTAATGGAGGGGATTGGTTAAACCGCGAAGCCGAGCAAACTTGAACATTCCTTTGACCCAAGCCTCTTACGCCCTGCAAATCCTAGGAAATCCTGTAGGTAGACCTGTCGTTGACTAGCACTACTGAAGAATTAAGAAATTAAGGGACTTACCGCCACGGGGGTTTCCTTTACCTACTTGGGTGCACCCAACTCTTGAGATTCTTGACCGTAGACCAGAACTCCACAATCTCCGTATGATTTGACCGTTAGAAATACAGAACGAGGGCTAATTGACGATCACCAGCAAGTTTTCGACTTATTTTTCGCACATCAAGAGCGTCGCGAGTTCGTACGTTCAACAGCGGCGGCCATAACAACTTTTTTTTTGTTCTACCGCGCTCCACGAGTTTATAAAGCGCGGCGCGGTTAATAGGTTTTTGAGACTTTGAGTGGCGGGAAGATTTAAATTTGGAATAAATGAGAATTATAGTAGTGATGTCGTAACAAAGAGGGTTGTTGTAAGTGAACCTAAAAGATGGACATATGCAGTTGTGGACTCTTTTTTATAACTTTTTAAGAGGAAAAATTGTGTAATACACATTTTTAACGTAACTTAAACCATTTACGCAGCGTACGCAATTGAAGCTCTCAAAAGAAAGAAATTTTCCCTGTTCTCGAAACATTATTCATGGCTGCTCCGCTCCTATTCGTCTTCGCGTGATGTTATAACGTCATTAGCCATCCTCAATAAATGTAATATTAAACTGCGAAAAAGTTTTTGAAATGCAACCAGTAGTTTCTGAGATCCTAGCACAAACAAACTATTCAGTTTTATAAAATTGTGAACAAAACTTAAGAGATAGACAAATTAGGTTATTGTGAGCGAACCTTAACAGATAGACATATGCTGTCGCGGACTTTTTTTTAGAACTTTTTAAGAGAAACCATTTTGTATTGCACTATTTTTACGTAACTTTAACCATTTACGCAGCGTACGCCTCGGAAGCTTTCAGACGGTAGAAAATATTCCCAGTTTTCAAAACATTCTTGATTGCTGTTCCGCTCCTTTTCGTCGTAGCGTGATGTTATATAGCCTATAGCCATCCTCGATAAATGATCTATCAAACTGTAAATGAATTTTCGAAATCCAACCAGTAGTTCCTGAGATCCTAGCGTTCAAACAAACAAACAAACTCTTCAGCTTTATAATATTAGTATGGACAAAAATGTCTGCATAATCAATCAATACATATAATAAAATCGTAACGGGTCGCTGTCTGTACATGGAAGATAAATAAGAAAGAATATTATAGGGGGGCTTTATGAACGCAATAGAACCCAAAACAATGATTTTTAGAATTTTTGTCTGTTTGTCTGTATGTCTGTATATCTGTTTGTCTGTACGGTTGTGCACGCTAATCTCAGTAACCGCTCAGCCGATTGCAATGCGGTTTTTTTTATTGTGTTGAGGTTTTCTCCAGTTAACATTTCGCGTTTGTTTTATGTAAATCGGTTTAGAAATAAAAGAGTTATAACACTTTTAAGAATCAGATATTTTGAGAATTTTAATTGTAGGGGTTTCTTTGAATGTGAGTGAACCTAAACTGGCGTGTTGGCTTAATCATAAAAGAGCCTTAATCGCCTTCGGCGCGGACTGAATTGTTTAAAAATAGTCTTAATCATTAAGCTCTTTTATGATTAAGCAAACAGGGCAGTTTCAGACGCTGCTTGATGACTCTGATGAAGAAATACCTTTCCTTTCAAACACCTTATGTGACGTAAACGAAGTTGCGGGCTCAGCTAGTATAACATAAAAAACATAAATATTGAGAATAAATACATCAAAATAAGTACTTATATATAAACACACATACATATATTTATCTGACCTTTTCTTAAAAGGTTTTCGATTCAATCGAATATGCTCTAAATGTCAATACAAAAATCGCCCCAATTGGTTCTATATACGTAAGCCAAGGTAGGTAGGTAAGAAAAGGGGCAGCGGCAGGATGACAATAATTAAGTCACAACCGCCCCGGCTATCTGGAGCATTGGAAAACGATTTTCTGGAAAATTCGCTCTCGAATATCAGCATGGAAGGGTGTTAAGGGAATGTAGGCTGTAGTATTATAAATTTTTAAACTATCGCGGTTTTTTAACACTCATAGAATTTAGGTTAATTTAAGTAAAAAGTATTTTTCTAACGTCGAAAGGCAGGAATGTTATCACTTTTATTGGACAATAATGATATCAATTGTGAAATAAAAACCGGCCAAGTGCGAGTCGAACACGCGCACTGAGAGTTCTGTACCAAATAAACGGAATAAGTTTGGGAGCCCACCTTAATTTTTACAATTTTTCTGATTTTGGTTTGTATTGTTCGTGTGAGTATAATTTGTTATAGCGGCAACCGATACATTATGAAAATTTCAGCTCTCTAACTATCACGGTCCAAGAGATACAGCCTCGTGACGGACAGACAGACGGCCAGCGAAGTCTCATGAATAGGGTCCCGTTTTTACGCTTTGGATACGGAACCCTAAAAATGAGTCGCTGAAATGTAGCAGGCGCATGAATTCCAAACGACTGCAGTCTTTTTTCTTTGCGTCCCTTACATTTAGGACAAGGTTTGTATAAAAAAAAGAGTGATCGAACATTTTTAATAAGTTTAATAACTTTCAAGAACGGTGCCATGACTACAACGTAAAAATTATCTACGCTTCAGTTTCGAGTGGAAAATTACATACCACGTTCAAAACCTGAATTTTCTTTCAAAGGCACACACATATGTAAGCTAAGTTGAAGAGTTGATCAAAATATGAAATCCTCCACTCGTTTCCTTCAAACAGTATATCATCAGAACTTTCTGGAGATTACATACTTGGTTCAAAATAATGAAACTCCGCTTCCATAAAAACGTATAATACCTACATATCATACTAAGCTTAGCTTAGCTGAATCTTACTTGAAGGCAGGCGGCGCGGCGGGGCGTTGGGTGTAAGATAACCCCCAACCCAATAGGTACTCCAAACAACTTTCTTTTTAATAAATAAATAAAAATCTCTATCGGTTAGGGTACATTATTTTTAGTTGGACACCTTGACTCCGTATTAAACTAGTCTAGATGGATATTCCCAGTTCAATTTCATGCGATTATTCATCGTTTCTCGATGACGTCTCTGTAATTTAAATTTGAACGCTCGTAAATTTATTATCTGACTTGCCAATATCCCATATTTCACAGTCCAGCTGACAGTATGAACGAGTGAAAATGCTCCTATCAACTTTATTGAAGTCGTGTCATTGATTATTTGGTACTTACGAGGAAAATCTACGGAGATTTTAGGGACCTACACCAGTTTCCCCTTCTAGTGGTAAACCAGTTAACTAATGGACGTGATCTTGGCAAAAGAAAGAATTTCGAAACAAAACCTTGTACCTAAAAGTCTGACCAGCTTATACATTACCTTATGCCCAGAGGTTTCATCTACGACAAAATTCGTACCGCTTTCATTCAGCCGCGGCAGGCACCTCCCCGTGTTCCGGGGATGCCTTTCGTTCAAGGCACCCACATGCTCGGCCGCTCTCTACCCCCCCTGCTAACAGAGGGGCATCCAAGAGCTGTGCGATGCGATTAGTATGTAGCAACTCCTTAAGGAGCTGAGGGAGGGGGCTGACCATCAATTCCCCCAGTGGAGAGCCACGCAGTAACGGGGCGACCTTTTGCCGGGCCGCAGTGATACATCCACCGGCTTATCCTGCGATCCGGTTCAGGCGAGGTGGAACACCGCGGGGTTTAGTGGATTGAACGCCTTGCTCCTCCGAAACAAGGCGGCGAAGTGCCTAGCCTGCATGCCTGCATGCCATGGAAAAATGTGTCCTCCCCCCTCTAACTTCTAAACTAAGAGAATGATAAATATAAAAAAAAATATAATGTACAATGTCATAAAATCTATCAACGAAAATTGGTTTCAACGAGATAGAGTTAGTAGTTTTTTTAGTACGTCATAAACCGCAATTTTCGCCTAAAAAAATCACTACCACTGCGAACGTGTTAAAACATCAATCAAAGTTACAACAAACTACAAGAACTTTTATATTAAGTTACTTGCTGCTACGGAACCCTTCATGGGCGATTCCAATTCGCACTGGCCGGTTTTTAGTAAACTTTATAACAGAATGCTGTTTAGTGTTACTCACCAACTAGCGCGAGGTAGCTATGCAGAGAACTCTTTCCCAGGGCGCCTTACTACAGAGATTCCAGTGTGCGTGCAAAGGTAGGCTAGGGCTCTAACGAAAACAGACAATAGGGTGTACACACATATATCTATTAAGAACACAGCACGCTACAGAGACACACAGAGAGCTTATTCGCTGTTAGACACAAATATCACAGATACACAGTAAAATAGTCTGGGCTTAGGTACTAATACTACTAGACTACACATAAGTAGTGGATCTACTGGCCTGCAGTGTGAGCTGAGTGAGAGTGACTGGCTGTTGTTACTGCCAGGTGATGACGGCAGATACCTCTCACATGAGAAGCTCGTGTAGTCCGCACTTCCACGTTGTCGTACCACGTGCAGCCCACTAACTTATAGGTGCGGCACCAAATATCTCAACCGGCAACTAGCCCCGTAGTGAAAAACCCTGTTATGACAAGTAAACGACAAATGAAATAACTGACATCGCGACCGACGAAATTCGAACCGCTTAGCAAACAAGAAATGACGCTTACCGGTATCCCGGGTGTAGGTTGACACAGAAACTTATTCTTTCTGAGGAAAATAAGTAAACTCAGACTAATTCCTTAACAGGTCCTCAGGTTGCAACTTACAACCTCCAAAGAAAAATTGAGGCGTGCCACTCAGAGTAATATCAATTTCCCTCGTCCTTAGCCGATCGTAAAAAGAGACTTGGAACTTTGTATCAGGGCTTTATCCCCTCTCTCACGTGGAATCGTCTCGAATTTCATCCAAAACCTCTTTCATTGAATGCAAAAACGATTCGTCACTGATCCTTATGACATCCTGTCATTCTGACAGCAGAAATGTCACCACTGACAACCGATTAAAAAAAGATAACTCGATTAAGCTGCTTTCACATACTGAATACTGCATCTATAGAAAATAAATGCTACAACTTAATAGTTTCAACATACTAGCGCCGCAAAGTAAGTGAAATTCAATACGCGTTTTCACTGAATAGCTGGTCTTCACTCCGCTATGAGTATTTTGTGATTCGACATTAAAAGGAAGGATTAAAATTTAGATGTTTAAAGAAATCTGTCTAAATTTTTTTTGAAAATTTCCACCATTAAGGGACTACTTTGTGACATTTATTTGAGCGTTTCCGTGCTTCCGAACGCATGTTAAGCCGTTGGTCCCGGTTGCCAGTAAAATGGCAGTCGTTAAGTCAAGTTGAAGGCGTTTATAGGCGGCTTGAACACAACCTGCGCCTGTCCATTTCAACACGGCAATACGGCTCACCACCACTCGCATGGGACAAATTCAAAAAAGGTGAAATGTGGGCATATAATTTGCCTTTGCCTACCCCTTCAGGGATAAAGGCGTGACCATATTGAAAAAAGTCATAATGGTTAATTTGCACTTTGTGGCGCTTGTACGCCGAAACTATTGTATTATGAGTAGTAGTATTATATAACATTAATTTTACAAAAAAGTTGCAGAGACGCCAGTTGTAGAAAATTTTCATTAGATTAATTTTGTCATACATGTTGATATCGTAGAATGAGTACAAAAGGTGATTTCCATTTCAAAACAAACTGCTTTATGTCGCCGTTTTTTTCAATATGGCGTCGTTGTAAAAGTAATGGAAAAAAGGATAAAATAATTTAAAAACCCCTGACTTAAAATTTAAAAAAAACCCAAGCATAAAAAAGACCACCAATTTTTTAAAAATATATTGCAGTCTAAAAAGTTAAAAATAAAAAACGAAATTTCACCACTGACTGTTAAAAGTAATTGAAAAAAGTCCCCCGACACAACAACGCGATTATAACTTTTTGGAGGATTTTTTATGTCAGGGGTTTTTAAATTTTGAAGGCAGGGGCGTTTTTTAATTATTTTATCCTTTTTTCGACGCGTGGACACGAGCTCTCTTTTGCCTACTCTATTGGGCAGCGCTCTCGCCGCAGTCGCCGTCGCTCGCCGCTGACAGCCAGTTTGAGACCTTACAAACCAACATACTTTCAAATAAAAACATTGCTTTAAAGACATTTTATTTATTAATTAGATTTTTACATTAGGTGATTATAGATGGCAAATGTTAATATTATAAACTAGCTGACCCTTGCAACTTCGTTTACGCCACATAAGATGTATGAAAGGAGAGGTTTTCTTGAACAGACTCATCAAACAGCGTGTGAAACAGTCCTGTTTGCTTAATCATATTATGAGCGCTTAATGATTTATTGTATTGTAATATAATTCTGGACTAAATTATTTTACGTTTAAGACGATTAAGCCAACACGCCAGTTTAAATTTACCCCCACATTCAAGGGAATCTTTAAATCCTAGGTTTAGCGAAAGTTGAGATGTCCCTAATTTCTGAATTACAGAACCCTCAATATTGAAACTTGTGTGAAACAATGATTAAAGTACTCCCTTCCTGACACCAAAAAATATTTGAAATCGGACCATGTCGGGAGAAGTAAAAGCTAAAAAACCATAATATCTTTCATCCCCTCTCCTAAAGGAACAGCGCAATATTTCGAGATCAAAAGTATTCTAGAACCTTCCTCGGATTATAAGCTGAGTTTGTGACATTGTATCATTCATATTGATTCAGTAGTTTCGGTGTGATACTTATTCAGGATACAGACACAATTTTTTAAAATTATATTTTCGGATTCAGTATCGAGTAGACGCCCTACAATTAAAAATTTCTTAATATTTTCCTAGTACCTACATACTCTCGACCCTTTACAGTTTTATTATATTTTATACTAGCGGATGTCACGTGGGAATACGGGAATAAAATATAGCCTATGTTACCCGCAAGGAGTGTAGCTTCCCAACAGTGAAAAAAATTTTCAAATCGGTCCTTCCTCTTTATAATATTAGTATAGATGTATAGATAGATGTGTTCTCAGTAAAAAATAAATGCATACTCATTTCTAAAAAAAAGCACAATCATAAATATTTTTAAAAGTGCTGTATGTCTATGCCTGATTTCAAAACGTTCAAAAATCTACAGCACTTTTTAGTCACCAATCAGATAGGTACGTTGCCCGGGGTGCCAATAGCGCAGTGTGGATGTAACTGTGTGGTTTTGGCCAGTTCGTGCCTGTCGTGACATTCCTAGGGTTATCCACACGTTAAAAATTGCACCATTTGTTGTCTCAAATTCAAATTCAGAATCTTTAAAATCTTTGATTAGATGACTCGACTTGTTTTTGCTTGTCTTTCTTGCCGTTTAGGTATGGTAAAGACCAAATTCGCTGGTTTTTTGATAGCTCTTCTGCTTCTTCGAACGTGTTTGGCATACTCAACATTGCAGTTTCGGGTAAAGTAAAGGTTATAAGCATACCTAAGGCACAAGTGGCACCAAACACCACAAAAGGTAACCAATAGTAATAAATTTTCAGATACGCAATATATGGTGACAAAAACGTTCCTATATATCCACAAATATGTATTACAGCTACACCTGATCCTCTTACTGAGTTTGGAAGAATCTCAGCAGGCCACTGCAATAATGCACTAAACAATACATTAGTAGCGACTGTGGCAAATACCAAAAACATAAGACTTTGTAGTCCTGTAGTTGCAAATATTATCAAAATAAAGAATATACCGCATAAACAAAAAGAAACTATGCACAACCATCGTCTTCCTACATAGTCCATTATTAATGCTACAAAAATAACAGAAGGAAATAGGGAAAATGTTATTGCAGAAAACGATACAAAAAAATCAAAATTTAACAATCCTAAACATCTTACAACTCCGTCAAACAAACAGGCACTACACATGTATGCTAAGGACATTAAAATGAACATACGTCGTAAGATAGGTCTCTTGAATATTTGTAAACAAGTTTGATCTATTTCTGTCTTAGAGCCCGCTACTGATTTTTTGAATTTAGATATCAATTCTTCAGGCACTTTCTTTTTGTTAATTCTACCGATAGCAAGTACTTTCTCGATTGCTTCATCCAATCTTCCTTTTGGTATTAACCACCGCGGACTTTCAGGTAAAAATAATTTTGTCAAAATTCCGAGACCTAAGGGTAAACTTGTGACTAAGCATATAGTTTTCCAGTGTCCACAAGCTAAGGCGATCCACGGAAGTGCAGTTGAAAACAGAGCATAAAATATGGCAAATGATGAATTGGCCAAAAGAGTTCTATATTTTGGAGCCACATATTCTAAAATCAAAATATATGCCATAACCATACAAGAGTCATATGACATACCCATCACAAATCTTGCAGCGGTGAATTCAAGAAAATTTCGTGCAAATGTACTGCTGAAGCCTCCTATACAGCCAATTAGACAACTGCATGTTATAGCCGGTATTCTTCCAAAACGATCAGAAATCCAACCGAAAATTATACCTCCTAATACGCAACCGATATAAAATATCGCCTGTGCGGTTGCCTGGTAACTTTGTTTTTCGCAAACCCATCCATAATCACTTCCTATTGTAGGATATGGTATTTCACTTTTGTTGAATTCCCATCCATATTGACAAGGCACTGTATCCCAAGTTTTGTTAGGTTTTTCATTTATTTCTAACACGTAAGTCCAATTAACGGAGTACATCTCACACTGCGAGTACCCAAATATTGCACTGTCGTCTTTGGGTATTCCCAAATCTCTGCGTTCAATGTCCGAGATATTTGCTAATTCTGGTATTCTGCACCAGTAATTAGGTGACACTTCTGTTATTAATGTCTGGGAAAAGTATGCACATACCCCAAAAGCGAAGTAAGGGCATGAAGAGAAAAATAGAAACCATTGGTAACGGCCCCACTCGCCTGCAGATGTAAGGAGATCGTCAAAAACGACTTCATCTTTATCTCGGTCAGATTTTTCCATAACTGTTACTGTCATTGAAATATGTATAAAATAACTTGGTGCAAAACACTCGACTTAACCTCTTAAGTTCTCTGTACCTACTAATGTTTATGAATTTCACTTTTAATAAATCTTTTATCTTATCTTGTTTCAAGATGACGACAAAATCTCACAACGCGATAGGTTTAAGTGTATAATCGTATATCATTATAATGATAATTACCGTCTTTACGACTTAAGTCATATACATTGAGACAGGTATGAATAGTTAAGTATTTCGGAAACACACATTCTCACGATAGTACATAGTCACTAACCTTCCACGATAAAATATAAAACAAAGTCAGTTATGTTTTAACTCACATAACTCGAGAAAACAAATTTTTTGATCCTCGATTCGTTGAATA
This sequence comes from Miltochrista miniata, assembly GCA_933228765.1. Taxonomy (NCBI): domain Eukaryota; kingdom Metazoa; phylum Arthropoda; class Insecta; order Lepidoptera; family Erebidae; genus Miltochrista; species Miltochrista miniata. Next base: position 34,499,962 of record OW121758.1, on the reverse strand, counting down.
TGTCTCCGTCCCGAATAGCAGAATAAGCGAAAAAAATTGGAAAATTATTGTGGCGATACGAAGTTCACTGGGATCACTAGTTTTACAAAAAAAAAACTGGAAAAGCGAGATTCAGACTCGCCCTCTTAGACCGAGATACAGCGAGATAATGCGAAAACGACGCAGAAAAATAAGCCCATTCCAACTGTATTAATCTATTCTAATATTATAAAGAGGAATATTTAATCTATACTAATATCATAAAGAGGAAAGATTTGTTTTTTTGTTTGTTTGTTTGTAACGAATAGGCTCCGGAACTACTGGACTGATTTGAAAAATTCTTTCCCTGTTGGGAACTACACTCTTTGCGGTGAACATAGGCTATATTTTATTCCCGTATTTCCACAGGAACGGGAACTATGCGGGTGAAAACGCGTGCCGCTAGTATATAATGATATTGTAAAGAGGAAAGATTTGATTGTTTGTTTGCATCAAATAGGCTCCGAAACTACTGGGCCGATTTGAAAAATTCTTTCACTTTTGGGAAGCTACAATCTTTGCGGTGAACACGTGACACGTGACTTCTGCTAGTACATTATGAGTTTTGTAACGTCGTCTTTGGTACCTAGATCAAGATAATAAAACAATATTGACTGCCTCTGTGGCGCAGTCGGTAGTGATACCGCCTGCGGCGCTGGAGGTCGTGGGTTCGATTCCCACTGGAGACAAATATTTGTGTGACCCATAAATGTTTGTCTCAAGAGTCTGGGGGTTTCTATGTATAATATGTATGTATTTAAAAGTATATAAGTATTAATATCCGTGGTCTGATACCCCAAAACACAAGCAGGTTATTCCTAGCTTACTTTGGGATCAGATAGCGTTGTTTGAAAAGTCCGTGAATATTTATTTATATTTATTTATTATGTTGTACGTAAGGTTCGCTCACCACCTATTACGCGGGACACAAAAGTATAAGGTGAAATGTGGGCGTCTACTGTGCCTCTGCCTACCCCTTCGGGGAAAAAGGCATGGCTAAATGTATGTATGTATGTTAAAGTAAAAGTAATATTTGCGGTGCATTAATACGATAATTTATGAAATGACGACTTTAATCCGCATTAATACCGAAGACTTTAAGCAAGGTTAGTGGGAAGGATATTTTAATTTCAATGTAATTCTGCAAAGAATGAAAAATTTATTGCAGGATACATGTTGTACATGAACAAATACTGAGCTATGTCGAAAATTTTCTAAGATGACATGACATAGGTACCTACCACTGATCTGTATTAATACCCCGTACCTACCTACTTAACTGAAAGCAAAAGCTATGAACTTCGTTATATTTAGCTAGAAAATTAAGTAATTGTTATAATATTAGTAACTAGCTGACCCTCGCAACTTCGTTTACGCCACATAAAGTGTATCAAAGGAGAGGTATTTTTCATTAGACTCATGAGAACGTATGAAACTGTCCTGTTTGCTTAATCATAAAAGAGCTTAAAGATTAAGCCAACACGCCAGTTTAGATTTACTTTTACATTCAAAGGAATCCTTGAATTCTAGGTTTTGCGAAAGTTGAGATGTGTCTAATTCCTGATCTGCAAAACCCTCAACATTGAAACTTGTGTGAAACAATTCTTAAAATACTCCCTTTATAACCTGGAAAAAAAATTTGGAATCGGACTACGCATTGAGAAGTTACAACTAAAAAACCATTTTCTCTTTCATCCCCTCTCCTAGAGGAACCGCTCAAAATATCGGGATCAAAAGTATCCTAGAACCTTCCTCGGATTATAAGCTCTGATTACACTAAGTTTCATTTAAATCGATTCAGTAGTTTCGGCGTAATACTTATTCGAGATACAGACAGACAGACATGAAAATTTTAAATTACATTTTCGGCTTCAGTATCGATTAGAGAACAATTGAAATTTTCAAAATATCTTCCATGTACAGACTCTCGACCCTCTACAGTTTTATTATAAGTATAGATTACTAGCTGACCCGCGCAACTTCGTTTGCGAGATAAATGAAGAACCACTCGACCGATTTTGTTCAAACTTCACATAAACCATCTACTAAATAGTGCGAACAAAGCCTAAACATTTGGTTTGGATAGGTGATCCCGTTCTCGAGTTATAAAATTACAACGAAAAGTGGCATTGATTTTTATATATATAGATTATTATGTCTCATACTTATAGAATTCGGGACTTCACGCGAAATACTATTTACTTACATTCACCGACGTTTCGAGCACGTTGTAGCGCCCGTGGTCGCGGTTGGGTTGAATTATTATATGCATTATGTAAGGCCTATTAAAAATCCTTAATGAAGACCAGTTACGAAACCCCGGTTTCCTAACCGGCCTAAGCGGTTTTATCGAGTGGTCTGAGGTGGAAATTCCTCATACGTTTCTACACAGGGTGTTCAGGTTATAAACAAAATAGTTCTTTATTGAAACGGCAAGAATCAGTTTTTCTGTGTTAGTATAGGTTAGGCCAGGTTAGGCAAGTCTAGTAGTAAGCTAAGATCCAGTCTGTCGTGCTGCTGGAAAGAGGCGAGGTGGGACACCGAGGCGGTTAAGTAGAAAGAAGAAGAAGAAAAAAGAAAAAGAAATTTATTTCACATAGGCATCAGATGCTCTTGTAAAACGTCCAGAATATAAATCAAAATTTCTACCACCAGTTTACAACGCGACCTACCTGAGAAGAACTGGCAAGAAACTCAGCGGGTTATTCTTTTTAGTGCTCTATTTACAAAATGAATCTAAAAACTATGCAATTTAACAATTTTTTGAGAATCCAGTAGAGCAGGTCATTTCCAGGCTTCTCCATCCAATAAATAATTGTATAGTAGCCCCTGCAGTACAATTTACTTTTTACAACCTTTTTAAATTTATTCAGGGACATACTTTTAATGTGTCTGGCCAGTGGGAAGTCTGGCCTTTCTCCAGGGTTGAGAGTCTACCAAAGACACTCTGCCGCCACGACAAGGCGGTGCTACGAGTATATAAAAAAAACTGGACAAGTGCGAGTCGGACGCGCGAACGGAAAGTTCTGTACTAATAATAATCACGTTTGTTGGGTGGGAGTAACAAACGAGAGAGGTTACTAAAAAATGTAAAATTAAATCACGTTTTTTGTATCGGAGCGCCATTTATTTTCTCTCTCTTTAGTATTTGTTCTTATAGCGGTGACAGATTATATATACAACATACATTATGTATGTATCTAACATATATAAATACTAGCTGACCCGCGCAACTTCGTTTGCGTTACATGAGAGTGAGAAAGAGAGAGGTGTTAACGTGATGTAATGTTTCCCATCGCTTTTACTTCCGCCCATATGTTTTTTGGTATGGAACTCATCGTGTGCGAGTCCGACTCGCACTTGGCCGGTTCGTATCGTTCAGTTGACTGGCTACCACTGCAGACCACGTTTACTCCCGTCGCGTTGCTCATACTTTAAAGAGGGTTATTGTAAGTGAACCTTAAAAGATAGGCATTTGCTGTTGAAGACTTTTTTTATAACTTTTTAGGAGGAACAAATTTGTAGTACACTATTTTTACGTAACTTTAACCATTTACGCTGCGTACGCCTCGGAAGCTTTTAGACGGTAAAAAATATTCCCCGTTTTCAAAGCATTATTGATTGCTGATCCGCTCCTATTCGTCTTAGCATGCTGTTATATAGCCTATAGCCATCCTCGATAAATGGACTATGAAACTGTAAAAGAATTTTCGAAATCCAAACAGTAGTTCCTGAGATCCTAGTGTTCAAACAAACAAACAAACAAACTCTTCAGCTTTATAATATTAGTATGGATACATAACATACATAATACATATGTACCTATGTATGTTATAGATGCACGACAGAAACTCCATGATCTCTGAAAATTTCCGCTATCTAACTATCACGATTCAAGAATTTCACGCTTGTGACAGACAGACGTACAGAGAGACCGAAGTCTCAGTAATAGGGTGTCGTTTTTACCATTTGGGTACGGAACCCTTAAAAATCATAAGGGGCATATTTTAAGATTAAGTATAATGCATTTGAAAAGAGAGCAAAGCAATAGAACGTTAATTCATTTGCATGGGTTTTATTTTTCTTATTTTTTGTGCATCACTGAAGCAGTTATTTTGAAAATGACCTTGCTTTGAAAATGAGTCACAAGGTAGTGGACCTTGTGACTTGTACAAACCGAGTAACTGGTATTTTTAATACGCTTTTATTAGGTCGTCGTGTATGTTACTAACAATGTAATGGAATCTAAGGAAACTAATTTAACAATCTTCTAAGGACCGTAGCGTCATGAAAATTGGCAGCTGTATGTAGTTCTGATTACAATACAATAATATGGTATTGTCTAACTGATATGATGATGGAGCCGGAAGATAGGCACTGAAACTTCGATGGAACAAGTGGAATCTAAGGTAGCTAATTTAACCAGCTTCCAAGGATCGTAGCGTCATGAAAATTGGCAGCTGTATGTAGTTCTGATGACAATACAATAATATGGTACTGTCGAACTGATCTGATAATGGAGCCGGAAGATAATTATGCACTGGAACTTCATGATGGAATATCGTATTATATCTGTTTTTGGATTCGTCATAAAAGTCTTGTAATGAACTTTGACCAGGCTTAGGTTTCAAGGTTATAACAAACCTTTTTTTAATTGATTTGTAAAACTATACAATGGAATCTCAGGAACTAATTTACCCGTCATCCAAGGATCGTAGCATCATGAAAATTGGCAGATGTTTGTAGTTCTGATAACAATACAATAATATGGTGCTGTCAAACTTATGTGATGATAGAGTCGTAAGATATGAACTGTAACTTCATGATATAACATCGTATCATAGCTGTGTTTGGATTTGTCAGAAAAGTCTTGTAATGAACATATTGAAAACGACACTTGTACTATTCCACAATATTTATTATTATAAACCTGACCGGTTTCGCTTTACAGCATTTTCAAAGGTCTAGATGGAAGGACATGGTATTAATGTCTCGAAAACACACCAACATGTTGGTGTGTTTTCGAGACAGTAATACCGTGTCCTTCCATCTTTAACCGGTTTCGCTTTACAGCATTTTCAAAGGTCTAGATGGAAGGACACGGTATTACTGTCTCGAAAACACACCAACATGTTGGTGTGTTTTCGAGACAGTAATACCGTGTCCTTCAGACAGTAAATCCGTGGTCAGGTTTATAATAATAAATATTGTGGAATAGTACAAGTGTCGTTTTCAATATGTGCAGCAAGTTCCACCAAGTGCCGTCAATCAACAGTATAAATAATCTTGTAATGAACTTTGACCACGATTAGGGTTTAAGGTTATACCAAACCTATTATTATATTGAAGTTAATATTGAGTGTAAATATTGATATAGGTAGATACCTGCATAAAATGTATACGTATTAGAATAATTATGAAATATTTTCACATTAGTGGAACTCAGACAAAACATCATGTAATACAGAAATCCCTACTAATATTATAAATGCAAAAGTAACTCTGTCTGTCTGTCTGTTACGTTTTCACGCCTAAACCACTGAACCGATTTTGATGAAATTTGTTATAAAGATAGTTTGTAGTTTAAGGGAAGGACATAGGCTACTTTTAACTGACTGCGCAAAAGGAGGGTAATGATTTTATGCGATAACGACTTCTACGCGGTAGAAGCCGCAGGGAACAGTTAGTAAAGCTATAAATGTTGTGACTAAAAAGTATAAAATAAATAAATGGTTTAAAAAACCCTAGAAAAAACCGCTTTTATAATGCACGTAAAACCAAAAATAAATTATGGATCGTTCAAGTTGCCTCTATTTCTGGGCTGAAGTGTAAATTATGTGCTTTAATTATATATTAAAGCACATAGTTTTTACAATCAAATATTATAATTATATATAATTATAATATTTGATTGTAATGGCGTGGGGCGCTATGCTCTTGTGCGACCTCATGCTTTCGCCAGAATTTTTATTATATCAGGATTAGCATTAATAGGAATTTGCTTACAAAAAAGTCTTTCTTGTTCCAGCGCCCGCGCTTATGCAATCGAATATTATAATTCAAAGCACATAGTATGAAAGGAGAGGTATTTCTTCATCAGGCTCAATAAGCAGCGTGTGAAACTGCCCTGTTTGCCTAATCATAAAAGAGCTTCTATTATGAAAGATTAAGTTTATTTTAAAGCTCTTTTACATTTTATCTCTTTTATTTTATTTAGCTCTTTTATCTTTAAGCTCTTTTACATTCAAAGAAACCCCTACAATTAAAATTTTCAAAATATCTTCGATGTGATAGATTCTTAAAAGTGTTATAACTTTTTTATTTATGTACCGATTGACATGAAATAAACACTAAATGTTAAGTGAAGCAAACCTCAACACAATAAAATCGCCTTGCAATCGGTTTAGCGGTTACTGAGATTAGCGCGCACAAACGTACAGACTAACAGATTTACAGACATACAAAAAAACAGACAAAAATTCTAAAAATCATTATTTTGGGTTCTATTGCGTTCATAAAGCCCTCCTATTAATATTTTTCTTATTTATCTTCCATGTACAGACAGCGACGTGTTACGATTTTATTATATGTATTGATTGATTGATGAAAATTATGCGTACACAAGTTTAAAAAATAAAAGAAAAAACTACATACTATATGTATGTGAATTCGCATTTTTTAAGTATGCGTCGCATAATTCCTTCGCATCATCGCTGACTGACTGGAAACAAATAGAATAATATCCATAATTTACACACAAGGCTACATAAGGTCTCCCATGACGGCAGCGTGACGTGAGGAATTCACGTACGCCCCCCATGTAAGCAGTATCACACCCAAAACCCCCAAAGACGCGGGATAGCACCCGAACCAACCCCTTAGGCGAGGCCGCATTGGCGGCCGTGGGTCTGTTGGGAGTCCTGGGACATCCTTCCGAAGGCTTACCCGGGACTCCCAACCATAGGCTTTGGGCGCAACGCGAGGTTTTTTAGTCGGTAGGAGTCCGGCATAGCATCCATGAGGATTTTCCCTCAGTCAAGGTAGGTAGGTCAGCAAAGGGGCATGATGAAAATTAAGTCACAACCGACCCGGCTATCTGGAGCATTGGAAAACGAGTTTCTGGAAAATTCGCTCTCGAATATAAGCATGGAAGGGTGTGAAAGGAATGTAGGCTTAGTGTTATTAATTTAAGCCCCTCTCTATAAAATAGAGTGCAGAGGGGCTTATGTCGAGACTTTGTCTGTAGCTGTGACTCTGTCGCATTAAACTACGTCACTATGTCAAGTGGATCATCTGTTCAAAGCTTGAAATAAAACAAAATGACAACGTTAATCGGATTGAACTTTTACAATAAACGTGTTAGAGAGGGTCAGTCGGGTGAGAACGATCTCACGGCTTCTTGTTTACACTATCGCGGTTTTTAACACATAGAATTTAGGTGAATGTAAGTGAAAAGTATTTTGTGCGAAGTCTCGAATTCTATAAGTATGTTATGGATAAGGCCGCCAATTGTAAAACCAATTTAGTGTAAGTTAGTAGTTATAAATATAAAATGTATTTTGGTGTTACAATAAAGATATCTATTTATCTTTCTAACGCTGAAATTCAGGAATGTTATCACTTTTATTGGACAATTTTGTTATCAAGTGTGAAATAAAAAACCAAGTGCGAGTCGAACACGCGCACTGAGGGTTCCGTACCAAAAACGGAATAAGTTTGGGAGCCCACCTTAATTTTTATTATTTTTCTGATTTTAGTTTGTATTGTTCGTGTGAGTATTTTTAGGGTTTCGTAGCAGAATGGCAAAAACGGAACCCTTATAGATTCGTCATGTCTGTCTGTCTGTCTGTCTGTCTGTCTGTCTGTCTGTCTGTCTGTCTGTCCGTCCGTGTGTCACAGCCACTTTTCTCCGAAACTATAAAGCCTATGCTATTGAAACTTGGTAACTAGATGTATTCTGTGAACCGCATTGAGATTCTTATATAAAACTAGAAAAAAAGCAGTCAATTTTGGGGGTCCCCATACTCAGAACTAAGACTCAAAATTTTTTTTTACCATACCAATACGTGTGGGGTATCTATAGATAGGTCTTTAAAAATGCTATTGAGGTTCCTAAAATCATTTTATTCTTAAGTGAATAGTTTGCGCGAGAGACACTTCCAAAGTGGAAATATGTGTGTCCCCCCCCCTCTAACTTCTAAACTAAGAGAATGATAAATCTAAAAAATATATATGATGTACATTGCCATAAAAACTACCAACGAAAATTAGTTTGAACGAGATAGAGCTGGTAGTTTTTTTTAAATACGGCTTAAACCGCAATTTTTGGTTAGAAAAACACTACCACATTGCGAACGTGTTAAAACATCAATCAAAGTTACAACGAACTATAAGAACGTTTATATTATGTTACTTGCTGCTACGAAACTCTTCATGGGCGAGTCCAACTCGCACTTGGCCGGTTTTTTTGTTATAGCGGCAACCGAGAGATATAGAGAGCTGAAATTTTTAAAGATGATGTGTCATCAGTGAAAACTTTCAGCTCTCTAGCTATCACGGTCCCAGAGATACAGCCTCGTGCCTACAGACGTTCAGCGAAGTCTCATGAATAGGGTCTCGTTTTTTCCCCTTTGCATACCCTAAAAATTTGTACCCGTAAATAAGTAGTACGCGCATAACTTCCAATCGACTGCACTAAATTGGATAAGTCTTTTTTCTTTGCGTATATTTAGGACAAGGTTTGTATAAAAGAAAGAGTAATCAAACATTTTTAACCGACTTCAAAAAAGGAGGAGGTTCTCAATTCGTACGCTATGTTTTTTTTTGTATGTGTGTTACGCGATAGCGGCGCCAATTATGGATGGATTTTGTTTTTTTTTTGTTTGAAAGAGGCTACCTCTGGTCCCATATCCAGGGTATCAGGATCTGATGCTAGGATCCAGGAGAAATCGAGGGCAACCACCGAAAATTGTAGGGACAACTAGTGCGTTTGTTAACTTTTGATTAAGTGCTTTAATGTACTACAATTTAATGAAGGTCTGGAGTCGATCTGATGATGGAACCGAAAGACAGTCGAGGGAATTCCATAACGATGAACCAATGAGCATATCGTCCATAAGCAGCTTTCCTCTTTCCTTTCCACCAACAATCTTCTTAGCTCATCTCAATCGGGTTTTCGTGCGGGACATAGTACCGTTACAGCCCTCATTAAAGTAACTGATGATATTCGTTTAGCTATGGAGAAGAAAGAACTCACTTTGTTAACTTTGCTGGACTTCAGTAGTGCTTTCAATTCAGTCGATTTCGACATGTTGCTGGGTACACTGAGGTCTATCAACATTTCTCCTTCATCTTTATCTTGGTTTGATTCCTATCTTCGAGGGCGCTCGCAATGCGTTCATTTGGATCACAAGTCGTCGGACTGGTGCCAACTCGTTGCGGGCGTACCTCAGGGTGGTGTCCTCTCTCCTCTTTTGTTCTCTATCTTCATTAACTCTGTCTCGAGTTTAATCTCTACTAACTTCCATCTCTATGCTGACGACTTACAGATTTATCATCATTTTAGAGCGTGTGATGCCCCAGCTGGTGTAGCGTCCATGAACCAGGACTTGGCATTCATGTCCAACTGGGCCAGGTCGGTGGGTTTACGTATTAACCCTAAAAAATCACAAGCCATAATAATAGGCAGTAGACATATGCGAAGTAGGCTTGACGTAGCGGCGCTACCGCCTATACTGTTGGATGGGACTGTTATCTCCTATTCGGAGAAAGTTAAAAATCTGGGAGTAATCATGGATGATAGTTTATCTTGGCGTACTCAGGTCAGTGAGGTCAGTAAAAAGGTACACTTTACCTTTCACTCTTTGAAATGCCTTCAGACTTTCCTCCCATTGAAGATAAAGATCTCTCTTGCCCGGACTCTTATTCAGCCCATTATAGACTACGCTGATGCTTGCTATGTAGATGCCACAGAGGAGCTGTTAGTCAAACTTGAGAGGCTGCAAAATTTATGCATTCGATTTATTTTCAACCTCAGAAAGTATGACCATGTTTCTCATAGTAGCAATATGATGAGAATGGCGGAACGTCGTGAGTTGCATTTTGCCACACTCCTGTTCGGAGTGGTGAAGACAGGTAGACCCCAATACTTGTACGAGAAGTTATCCCGGTCGAGAGATGTAAATAAACACAAAACAAGAGCGTCCACTCACCTTATGCTAATCCCTAAGCACAGGACCACTATGTATATGTACTTTTTTTTCGCAACTGGCAACATTAGTGAATTGTCAAAATTTTTATAGCTCCGAGTAAATTTAATTAAAATTAATATATAAAAACTAATTTAAATGTTAAAACTTATTGAAATTAAAATACTAGTGTTAAAGAAGTGTAAAAAAACAAATTTCCAAAGTTTTGGTTATAAATTTTTGAAAAACAAACTAATGAGTCATCCAACCGTTTTAGTGAAGTGATTTTGACATAAATATTCAAAATTTATTGCCTATTTCCTCGGTGTGGAATTAATTTATGTGCCAAAGTGTTTAATCAACTTTATCTAACGATTTTAGAGTTGTGTTAGTACTTAAAATAAAATTATTGCCGGTAACATAACCTTAGTCTACTTGTACACATAAACCTGCAAAAATTATTAATATTGACGTTTAAAACATTGAAAGTTATAAAGCTAGTAAGTATTTAGTTAGTTCAGCTGGTAACAGACAATTTTACTTCGAATAATTAAATAAATAACATTATAGATTCACAAAAGAAGTGTCAGAAGTTGTTCAGTGGATAGCTTAGGCGTGCCGGTGAGTTTGTTTATCTGTTGTTCACTTGTATATATGTCATAATATATTCAATGCTGATATTAAACAGGTAGATCAATCAAATCCCACCTTCGCTTTGAAAGTACATAATAGGTACAGTAGGTGTGTGCACCTGTTGTTCACTTGTAATATAACTATTATTATATTTTATGTTGAAAACTGACAGGTATCACACTCAATCTCGCATTAATATATTGCTATCCTACTTCTATCCATCCATAGTTTCACAGGCTACTCCTTGTTTTTAACCTCTAGCGGCCCACGCATAATTTAAGAACTTCTCGATTACGGCCCAAGTCCTTTATAAGGGACTAAAAATATTTATCAATTAACGCCCAGAAATAATTTGTTAATTAATGGGGGCTAAGGCACTCTTAATGGTCTAATATTGTCACCAAGGGCTAGAAAAGTTTTATAAAATGATCCTAATCTAGTTAAATTGCCAAATTACATTAGTGTATTTAAAGGGACTTTGGGCCGAAATGTAGTCATAAATCATCAAGTTTTGTAGGAGAGATATGAGTAAATAAGGAGATCAACATACACTCAGTTTACAAAAATAGTATATAATCAACTTTCAAAGATTATAGACTTCAAAACGAGTCTAATAAAACCAAAATGTAAATACATACATTTTCTAATATTATTTTCTTATGAACCATAACTATTCTAAGATGATGTTAATTACTAGAGGCCCTGCTGCGATAGTCGATGAAGAGGAGGTCGATGGATGTTGGAGACGTTTCCGCGACGACTTCTCCAGCCTTAGCCCCTGTCTCTACCTCTACCTCCTGTTAACCGCATTATTGATGAGTCTGGAGGTATCATGGGAAAATTTGGAATTCTTAGTGAGTGGAGACACGACCATAATTGATGAAGGTTTGAACTCCAGGTCTTTATCATCACTGGCCTTCTGAATCATGCTACAACTTATCTACATCTATATATTAGGTGCTGAAAGCTAAACAAATAAAAATTAATAAACTCTGTTAAAGCCCGAGGTCCCTTACAAGGCACTAAAAATATAACACTTCACGCAAACTACGGCCTGAAGGGAATTCAGAGGGACTATTCCTTTTCTACCAATAAATTTTCATAAATACTATTAATTCCACAAATATGATTAATTCCTTCGTTAATGTATTTCAATATCTTTAAAATCATGTATATTTTATAATTTGAAATGTAATATAACTATAATGAAATAGGATTGAATTGTTGCTTACCTTTACGATGTGTTGAAGCCTTAATGAAAATTAGCTTATCACACTTTTGTCTTTATTTTTAAGGCCGGGAACTTAGTTGATTAAGTTCATTATAGATTGACAAGTATGATAAATTAATCAGAAAATAGCTAGGGCGACAGTTTATAAAAAAAAAATCAAATAAATGTTTTTGGTCCCTTAAAAAGGACCTGGGCGTTAAATAAGAAATTCATAATATTTGTTTGGGCTGTAAAGACATAAGTTAATAAGGGTATTAAAAGGGACCTTGGGCCGCTAGAGGTTAATATAAACTAGCTGTCTTGTAAAAAATTACAAAATGATGACTCGAAGAGGTCTGGCCCGTCAGGAACAGACTAAACTCCAACTGGTTTTAGAAGAACTGAAATCTGCCAAGGAGCAGGTTGTGCAGCTCAGTAATGAACGTGAGGACAATGAAACAGAGCTTATCTCGGTTGTAAAACACAATGGCAAACTAAAGCAACAGTTGTCCTTGCTAAGTGTACGGTTAGATGAAGTGACTGGGGAACGGGATGAACTGTTAAGAATAGTTAATAATTTTGATAAGTGCAGTGCAGAGTATGAGCGCGCCTTAAACCGCATAGCTGATCTGGACCGTGAGGTTAGGGACTCCCACCAACAAATAACTCAGCTAGAAGAGGTCTCTTTGCAAGTCAGTACCCAACAAAACCAAACCTTGTTTGATGAACTCATAGATAGGTCCCCACAGTTGGTTACCGCTGCAAAATATAAACAGACTGACATTATAGATCTGACAAATGATACTCCCAATCACACTGTACCATCGACTAAAATAGGTTTAGGTCATTGTAGTAACAAAAAGTTAAAACATTATATAAAAATAAATAAGTTAATAAGAAAAAATCAAAATTTGCTTAATAATAATAAAAACTACACCAAAAATATTAAAAATTGTAGAAATAGATTGGATATATTACGTGAACTAAATGTATGCACTGAAAAGTTAGAAATTAGTCAAAAACAGCATGCTGCAGACACACAGGAATTCAATTATAAATTACAACAGCTTCAAGATTCCCTGGAGTCTGTTAAGACTATGTATGATAAATCTCAGTTGATTATAAAAGAATATTCTTTGGCTATGGATAAACTCTTAAATTCAACATCTCATTATGCTGACCGTTTTAGCTCTTTAGCGGATAAAACTAAATGTGACTGCAGCCAACCCGAGCCAGGGCCGAGTCCGAGCCAGCCACTTACCCTATCTTGTGACCAGATGCATAGGACACAAAAACAGGTCAATATAGGTCTAAAAAAAGATAACAGCGAAAGTAGTCGATGGATCATGTTCAGTGATGAAATTGGGAGAGACATGGGGTCAAAATTAAATTTTTGTACACAGGGGCAGTCCTTTATAAATCACTGCATGCCTTCTTCATCGTATACACAAATAATGAAGTCCGTATGCAGTTATAAATTTCAACAGAAAGACAATCTGGTCATTTTCATAGGAAACAGGACAGGTATAACCAAACATAAACTTGTTAAATATTATAATAAATTAAACTCCTTAGATTTAAATAATATTATTATTTACACACTGCCTTACTGTAAACATATGCCAGTTGCGGAAAATAGGATTAGGTACTATTTAAATTTGTCATTGGACACATTAACACTTCATGATAAAAAGTTTAGTATAATTGACACTAACACTATTGTTAGGAAGAATTATTATTTTTATATGACTAAAGGAAAGCATAAGCTTCTGGATTATTTTAAAAGACGGGTAGCAATTTTGCTACATCATTTTATAGATGTTTTAGCCAAAAATCTGGCTATCAAACCTGCTCCTTTTGAGCAAAATGACATTGATATTAGATCTCTGGATAGCTGTTTATATCCAGGTAATTTAAATTAGAATATAGGACAAAAGAGCAGCGTTCTTGCACTAAACTTGACATAATGTATGAATCAAATTTAGTTCTACATCAGCCACAGCCCAATTCTATATCTGATTGCTCTCAGGCCGTTGAATCTATTAATCCTATTAATCTTAAAAATAAGGCTTTACACCTGGTGCACCAAAATGTTGAAGGCCTGATTGGTGGAAAAGAATTGGAATTGGAATTGTACATGAACTTGAATGGCATTGATATTTTTTGTGTAACAGAACATTGGTTAAAGCCTTATCAGGTCATGTTCAATTTCAAAAATCACCAGGTTGCTAGCTCGTTCTGTAGAATAAAATATAAACGTGGAGGCTCATTAATTATTGTTAATAAGTCAATAAAGTGTAAAGAACGTAAAGACATAGTAGGCCTCTCTGTAGAACGAGTTATTGAGATAGCTAGTATAGAGTTTGAGCAGTTCATTGTACTAAGCGTATACAGCCCCCCGGATGCTCCATATGTCCAGTTCGAAGAGAAGCTTGAAGAAGCGTTGTTTAAATGCCAAAGTACAAAAAAAACAGTCCTTTTTGTGGGGACTTCAATTTAGATGTTTTAGAATCTGCACGGGAACCTTTACAGAGAGAGAAATTGTTAAATTTGTTCAAGTCGTTTGGTTTGTATAATATATTTTTAGAACCTACTCGTATAACTGCCACTACTGCTACTTGCATTGATAATATTTATACTAATATACATCCCATTAAAAAATGTATAGTGGACCCTGTAAAATCAGATCATCGCGGACAGTCCGTTTCTTATTTGAGAAATAGTAGGGAAAGTAAGAAGATAATCAGTTTTGTCCCAGTCAACACACAGCGCTTGGAAACTTTCAAAAGAAATTTAGTGAAGAAATTGCCTGATTACACTAGTTTAGATGAATCCTACACCAATTTATTTAATTTGATACATGATGTGTTTGGGAAAATTTTCACCCCGAAAACATTATCAATTGGAGGCAGTTCTGCTTTCAGTGATTGGGCAACACCCGGAATTTATAAAAGTCGTCATAGCCTATATGAACTGTATTCTGAAAAATCATATAATTTCAACCCTGAATTTCAGGAATATGTTAAAAAATATTCAAAGATATTTAAGCAAGCCTGTTCCTTAGCCAAATCTAATTTCATTAGAAGTAAAATTTTAGACTCTGCGAATGTAATTAAAACTACCTGGAACATAATAAATGCGGAATGTGGTAGGTGTACAGTGAATGAAAAAAAGTTCGATTTAAAGATAAACAATCGCCACGTCTCGGAGGATATGGAAGTAGCGACCGAGTTCGAAAAATTCTTCAGTAATGTACCAATAGATATAACTAACACTCTTCGGTCGTCTTCTACCTCCGCCGAGCTATTATTAGCAGAATCCGTTGCTGCCTGTGAAGGCGCGTTCGAATTCACCGTTGTCAACTGCAACGACATCATAAAAGCGTTTAAATCTATTAATGTTAAAAAAACCGCTGACCTTTGGGGATTATCAGTGAAATCCGTTTCAAGTATTATAGATGTTATTGCCCCCTACTTGGCAACTGTGTTTAACGATTGCGTCTCAAGTGGTGTATTTCCTGATTTGATGAAACACAGTAAAGTATTACCACTGTCCAAGGCTGGCAGCACTTCAGATCCGGGTAATTTCAGACCTATTTCGGTGTTGCCGACCTTGAGCAAGATATTTGAAAAATTAATACTAGAGCAGATGCTGATTTATTTTAACAGTCACAAATTGTTTCATGAGAAACAATTTGGCTTCACTAAGGGACGTTCGACTACCGATGCTGGTGTAGAGTTATTGAAATGTATTTATGAGGCCTGGGAGGATAAACAAGATGCAATTGGTGTATTTTGCGATCTATCTAAGGCTTTTGATTGCGTCCAACATGAAACATTAATCAGGAAATTACACCATTACGGCATAAGGAGCAAGGCTCTCGATCTTCTGACTTCATATTTGAACAATAGAATTCAGAGAGTCGATGTTAATGGTACACGTTCAGAAGGATCAGTAGTTACTATGGGCGTCCCGCAGGGTTCAATACTCGGCCCATTTTTATTCCTTATATATTTTAATGACCTACCCTTTTACATGGGGGACAACAACAGGATTGTTTTGTTTGCTGATGATACTTCTTTGATTTTCAAAGTCAAACGACAATTAGATAACTATGACGATGTAAACAATGCAATCTTGAAAGTGGTTCATTGGTTTAACACTAACAATCTTAGACTGAATGATAATAAAACTAAATGTATTAAGTTTACCTTGCCGAATGTAACACAGTCAGACACCAATGTTCAACTTAATGGTCGAGAGTTGGAACTTGTGGAATCAACGACGTTCCTAGGGTTAACGGTCGATGCTGGTTTACAATGGGGTCCACATATTGTAAAACTAGCTAGTAGATTAAGTTCAGCAGCATTTGCTGTGCAAAAAATAAGGCACTTGACTGATGTAGATACGGCTAGAATAGTTTATTTCAGTTACTTTCACAGTATAATGTCTTACGGTATTCTACTGTGGGGCAATGCCGCAGATATAAATTCTATTTTTATTTTACAAAAGCGAGCCATAAGAGCTATATATAGATTAGGTCCAAGGATCTCTCTGCGCGAAACATTCAAAGAGATTAATATTCTTACAGTAGCATCTCAATACATTTTTGAAAATCTTATGTATGTACAAAGAAATTTACTTAGTTTCCATAAGTTAAGTGATAGACACAATGTCAACACTAGAAATAAAAATAACCTCGCTGTTTATCATAGCAGATTGCATAAAATCAGTAATTCTTTCAGGGGTAACTGTATACGCTTTTACAACAGGTTACCTAACGAAATTAAGAGTATGTCCCTAAATAAATTCAAAAAGTTTGTTAAAGTTAAATTATACAGCAAGGGCTACTATACGGTTGGTGATTACTTGATGGATAAGGAAGCCTGGAAATGACCTGCTCTGCTAGATTCTCAAAAAACTGTTAAAATGCATAGTTTTTAGATTCATTAATAAAGTTGTAAATAGAGTAGTTAAAAGAATAACCCGCTGAGTTTCTTGCCAGTTCTTCTCAGGTGGGTCGCGTTGTGAACTGGTGGTAACTTTTTGGTTTATATAAGTGACGTTTACAAGTGCATTTGTATGCCTAAGTAAATAAATGATATTTGATTTTGATTTTGATTTTGATGTATCGTGGAAGCTATAAATTTCTTGCAAGTCATATTTGGAACGATCTGCCACCGCCGCTATATGCCGTTACTTCAGTCCACACATTTAGGCGAAAATATAAGTTTCTGCTGTTAACTAGGCAAAAATCCAAATGATTGGCACGTTGATTTCACTTTGCGATATTTCTTTAGTTGTTCGTCAACACCATGATATTATCACAGTATAAAGAGCTATTAGATAATATTTATTGCTTGGAGGGGTTATTTTGCAATATAATCTAAATCTATACGCGTTGTATTATATTGAAGCGGATGAATTTCATAGTTTGTTGTGCATGTGCATGTGCACTTGTGCCTGACATGACATGACAGCTCAGTCAGTCAGTGACAGTGACAGATGACAGTTTGGCGATTGAGCCAACTGCAACTGTGCGATTCTGTACAAACGTATCTAAAGAAAAGCTATTGTGTGTCTCGTTCTCTGGTTCTGTTCTCTTTTTGTTATTATTTGATTGTTTGTTTGTTTTTGTAATTTTACTATATTTATTGTTAATTATCTACATTGATATTCAGTAGTCATACTAATCATATTAATCATTATTAATGCAATTATTTAATTTATAATCCAGATAATGTAATGTAAATTATAGAATTAAAATTAAGTAATATATTATTTAAAATAACTGCATATTATGCTTATTGTAATTATATTTTATGGTTTAATATGTCTATAATTTTTTGGTGAGATGTATATTTTATCTATGTGAAATTACCTGTGTAAAATATTATGCATGTAGGTATAATTAAAAATATTGAGTGTACCAATGATATTATTGTAATAAATAATGATTACGTATAATTGTATAATACCTCGTTGGAGTGTAAAAAAAAAGTGTATTTATGTATAATTATTGAGCTATTTTTTTGATTTTTTTTTGTTGGGCTTTTTATGATAGATTAAATTGCTTTATTGATTTTTATTTATGTACCAACTTTATAAATTGTTCGTGATGTCACTTAGCGTTAGGTACGAATAGGGGCCATCTGAAAACCAGCGCTGCATACCTACCAATTTTGGCAATGGCATGTGGCTAATAGCTGAGATGGCTTCCTTTTCGGGTGCATGCATGGAAATGAATGAATAGGTATTGAGATATTTCTACTTGTTATTTATTATTTTGTGCCTGAATAAATGTCTTTCTTTCTTTCTTTCTCATTTTCGCAGAGAACTCAAGTGGCTCCCAATCCGTCTTCACAGGAACACCCGCGTACTCTGTCTCCTCTTCAATATTCTGTACAACCCAAAATCCCCGTCCTACCTGAAGGAGCGGTTCTCATTCGCACGTTCTCCTGATGCTCCTTGTAGGACACACCTTCGTTCCATCCTTAAAATCCCACCCCACAAATCTGACTTCTATACCTATTCCTTCACAGTTCATGCGGTTAGGCTGTGGAACTCTCTGCCACCAAACATCAGAAATATTAAAACGGTTGCGATGTTTAAAAACAAAGTTCGCGATTATTATCTCTCTAACAGTTAACTTCTGAGATCAACTACTATCCATTTTATCTATTTTCATCATACCTTTATAATGGTTGTATCTATATTATCTACATCAACAAACACATGTATTTAGGTACCTATTTATTATATGTATATAATTGTTATTTGTTTTGTATATATGTATGTATATTTACGTATTTGTATAAAAGTATCTGTAAGCATTTTCTGTCTAGTTCTCTCTCACACTTCTGCCTTTCTCTATTGTTTCATGTCATTCTCCTCTCGCCGGCCTGCTGGAAGAGATTTCTAATAGAAATAAGCAGCGCCATTGTACTCTTTTTCTCCTAACTATTATCTCTGTGTATTTTAATGTGTGTACATAAACTATTAAATAAATAAATCAACGATTTACAGCAGTTACCTTGTGTTTCGGCTTGATTGATTTGTGTTGATGAGGACTTTACACCTAGATAGATATACTTTTCGGTCCATCCGTCACTTAAAATAATAAAAAAAAATGAATAAAAAAATAGACCCGACTTCATACAAATCCTTAACAATAAAATTTACTTAGCACAAAGTAATAGGTATGTATTTTGATTTATCAGATTTTATTCAAAATAATATTGAAGTTTGTGCCATTAATAATACCTACCTAAACCTATGGGTTTACTTGGCGCCGACTTCAATATAATATTGAATAAAATCTGGTAAATCAAAATACATTTAACTTTGTGCTGAGTAAAGGCGATTGCCCATCTTTCAATGGACCGCCGTTTCATAACAAATAATTTAGTATGACAGCGAAAATTGGAGAATAAATTGGATGGATATCGTACTTTCATAGGAAATAAAAAAAATTCTATTATTTTGTAGGGTTTTCTATCATTCTTCGTTTTGCTGTTCAAATTAGAGGTTAGTTTTGAAGCAAATGTCCATCAATCCGTCAAATCAATTTGTCCAAAAAGTGTAATCGTTACATTGATGAACATGGATTTAATTCAAAAAAGATAAAAGTAATAGTTCCATCACACTTATAAAAAACCCTGAAAATGTATTTACTTACCACATATCAACTTATTGAGATAATGTAGTAAATAAACAAATTGGATCTCGATTGTTCCTTAGTTACTTACCATTTAAATATCAATCCTGATCATAATAACTTTTTAAACATTTCACACCAATTCATATAAAATAATTTCATGAAAAATCCTTCGGTGATAAACATTTTAAACTGTCATTTTTTCTTGTTGTTGTTGTTGTTGCTTTATTCGTCCAAAAAACAGGCAAAGGTATTTAAAACCATACTGCCAATTCTTGTATTATTTAATATTCAGCTGTTTATGTCATTTTTCTCGGTCCTCGTCCTCTTAGGACACTCAAAGTCAAGTACGGTCCTAAGTCAAGCTTTACTAGAGAAGACAGTCAGTCGGTGAGACTTTACTAGAAGTGTCTCTGGAGTTTGTCGAAAATTAAAGAGGATGAGTGGCATTTTTATCTGATCTACTGCAAAACCGCACATTCGTTACCGAAAAGACGTTTTGTTAAAAACTTTTAAATTTTTAACAGTTCGTATTTCATTCGAATGTCTAATATGCTTGCAACACGGTGAATAATATATCACCAGCCCAGATGTTTACTATAGTTAGAATGCTATTTTATATAAAAAAATACAATAATCTGCTATTAATAGTACCTACTTCCAACTCAACCATAGATTTAGAATTTATCGATACTAAACATATTTGCGATTGGCGGCCATCTTCGTCACGTCGCACTGTGAACCAGAATCCCAATCTAGCTGGACAAAAAGGGTCGTCTCATTTCTATCATTCTTCTAATAAAAACAGTAGGTTATAAACCAGAGGCAACGATTCAGCCATTTTTTTTATCAAGTACCCTCTGATAATTTAATAATTTTAAATCGTCTCCGTACAAACGGGTTATTTACGATGAAATTATTCACTTTCTTGCGTGTAATGAGTCACGTCTCGAGGTAAATACTAGAGATGATTGTGATAATTTTTATTATGCATCGAGAAGTAGAAGGTATGTTTTACATAATTCACAATAAATTTATTCTGAATACCTATTGATTAATTACTATTCATGTCAAATAAAATAAAAATTCTTAATTTTATACGTTTTTCCGCATTTCATAGACCAGAAACTACTTGCCCCCTCATGACCCCGGGCTAATTTTTATATATGAAAGAGCCACATATCTTTACTTTCAAAAATAGTAATTTATAAGCGCCTCACGATAGCACAACTTTGATTTTATTGCAGAAAAGGAAGTAAAGGTATCGCGAAGGAAGTTTTTCTACCAGTTGCTAAACTACCCAAAATACACTCAAACGTTCAGGTCTATGCGATAATATGTTATAATGAGATTTAATTTAGTAAATATAACGGAGTAATCTATGCGAAATATTTAAAAATAATTGCCGACTTTGTACGAACTTAGAAAAAAATGGGTTCTGTGTGGAAAAACTCGAAAAGGTTTTGAAACAAGGTCGATTGGTGTTAATTGGCTTTGAACCACTTGGCCTTAGACTCCAGAAATCAACAATTAGCTAAACTAATAGCTTTTGAACTCCACCGGGTTCCTGAAAAAAAAAAACGAAACATGACTTTTCTAAGATTTTTTACTTTTCTAACGAAATCCAATAACATCTTTTCTTATTGGATTTCGTTAGAAAAGTAAAAAACCTGGACTGTTTAGCAAATGTAAGTTTGCCCAGTTGTGATGACTCCAAATCATAATGACGCTCACTGGGAGGGGAGGCGCCATACTGAGAGTTTCCCTTCTATCAAAGCGGACTCTTAAAAGTGTACGCACACACGCTTTATAAATGTGTAACATGTCTGAAGTTATGACTATGTTTTAATTTTTTGTGTAAGTTCCATAGTGACAGTCGATTGCTTTTGTAGTGGTGTATATGAATATGATTTCCCCCTACAAAATGTGACAGACAGATATGTATGGGGTAAACATGCTATGGCTACTCCCTTTGTACCTACTAGTCGCATTGCTCTGTGCTCCGAATAAGTGTTGGAAAAAATTGTAAGCCAATATACCTAAGTAAAGTGGTTTCATTATATTAATATTGCTATCGTTTTATTTAATTTCCTTTATTTAGAAATAAGCATCTTAGCATAAATCTATTATATTAACACAAAACTACTGCCAAGACTAATTTAAAGCGGTGAAAATCGATCTATATTACAAGGAAACCACAATTAAACTTATCTAAATCATCCAGTTTTACTTGACCTTTATACACATACGAAATATTTAATAACGGGCGTCAGCTTCAGTTGTATTTTTTTTAAATATAATTATATGGGTTTTTGTTATTTTTAAAATCGTAATATACCACAGTCTGTGGATATATAGCGGTTGGAACGTAACACAACTCTTAAATAATATTGTCCAGCTAGATTGGGATTCTGGTTCACTGTGCGTCGGTACCATTCATTTGGTCAGTCCGCGGCGCGTACAAACGATACAGCCACGAATTATAATCAAAGTTAAAACGCCACAAAAGATTTTGATCGATTGAATTAAAAGATTGTTAAAAAAATATTACATGATTTACCAATTTACTTAGATGGCCATACACTTTTTATTAAGGTTTTTCAAAAAGAAACGATCTCTGGGCGTTCTCCTTTAATTTTTAAGGATTTCCATGAAGTCGGTTCTATTTTTTTTTTGTTTGTATAATCTAGAACGGTGCCATGGTCCCCGGCTAGTGCCCGTACTTTGTCCTAAGACGTAAAAATTAGCTACGCTTCGGTTTCGAGTGGAAAATTAGATACCAGGTTTAAAACCTGAAATTTCCTGCAAAATATATATATCTAAGCTTACCTGAAGATTTCCAACTCAAAACATGAAATCCTTCACTCGTTTCCTTCAAAAAGTAGGTATATCATCAAAACTTTCTGGTTGTTTAACTGGAGATTACATACTTGGTTCAAAATATGAAACTGCTCGCTTCCCCGAAAACTTATATTGCCTTAAGCTTAGCTTAGCTTAACTGGCCCTGACTAGACAGCAGCGTTGTATTTAAGATATCCCCCAACTCAATACTCTTCAATAACTAGTCTAGATAGAAATTCCCAGTTCAATATCATGCGATTATTCATCGTTTCTCGATGACGTCTCTATTATTTAAATTCGAACGCTCGTAAATTTATTATCTGACTTTCCGATAGCCCATATTTCACAGTCCAGCTGACAATATGAACGAGTGAAAATGCTCCTATCAACTTTATTGAGATCGTGTTGCACTGCACGGCTTCTGAAAATTGAGAGCTTTTGCGAAAGAACGAAAAAAATGTGTTACACATTTATTCTGATGAATTTAATCATTTATTATTGGGTGCGCTTTCGGGACCCTAACCAGTCTCCTATGCTAGTAGTGAACCTGTTAACTAATGGACGAGATCGTGGCAAAAGAAAGAATTTCGAAACAAAGCCTTGTACCTAAAAGTGTGACCAGCGTATACATTAACTACCTTATGCCCAGAGGTTTCATCTACGACAAAATTCGTACCCCCCTTCATTTACTTACAGCGGCAGGCACCTCTAAGTGTTCCGGGAGTGCCTTCAGTGCCCACACGCTTGGCCGTTCTCTACCCCCTCTGCTTACAGAGGGGCATCCGAGAGCTGTGCGATGCGATTAGTATGTACAACTCCTTAAGAAGTTTAGGGAGGGGACAGATCATCGAGTCCCCCCGTGGTTAGTCCCGGGGCGATCCTTTGCCGGGTCGCAGTGATATATCCACCAGCCTATCCTGCAAACCGGTTTAGGCGAGGTGAAACACCGCGCGGTTTATTTTTTATTTATTTATTTATTTATTATACACTTAATTGCACGCCAGGTAAAAAACTTAAGATAGTAACACTTGTTCAAAAAGCAATACAATGCGCGGCCTTATTGCTAAAAGCGATCTCTACCTATGGATGGAGAAAGTTGGTTGTAGGTAATGAGTGGTAGTTTAGTGTTTAGTGGGTAGGACGGAGGGACATGCCGGACCGTGAGTCCCACACAAAGCGCATTGCTCCCCCGAAACAAGGCGGCGAAGTGTCTAACCTGCAGGTCCGCGTTAAAGAAATAAAAATAAAACAATACCCCTTTTCATTCCTTCAAGATGGAACTTCACTAAAATATTGACCTATTTATAACGGGTGCTCACATCCTAGTAACAGGTTAGTACAATAAAAATCCTATTTAAACCAAAGTCGTTCAGTGGTTTGTACTTATGTGTTTTAATATGTTGTCAAGAGTGGATTCTATCAGAGACCTAGGGGTCGTGTTTGACTCAAAGCTTCTCTTTGATGTCCACATTGATACAATAGTCAATAAAGCTGCTAAGGCATTGGGTTTTATTTTGAGAATGTCGTCCGAATTCACAAACATAAAAACTATAAAAATTTTATACTGTTCCTTGGTTCGCAGTCACCTTGAATATAATTCTCAGGTATGGAACCCTATTTATAACACATGTATACATTGATAGAACAGAGAACATACAGAGGAAGTTTCTTAGGTATGTACAATTTAGATCGCAATGCTATTTATCTAACTACTTTTGTCGGTGTAGGAAGTTTCACCTCCTACTACTACACGAGCGAAGACGAATTGCCGACTTATCATTCCTGTTTAAAATAGTGAATGGTTCGGTCGACACCCCAAAGTTAGTTAGCAGAATTAGTTTGTGGGTTCCAACTGTGTCGCTACGGACATTAGACCTATTGTATACTCCCATAGTAAAGACTATAAGTGGAATTCAACAGATTCAAACAATGTAGTAAACAAACAGACTGGATCTCGACTCTCCATAATTACTTACATTTAAATATCAAGCCTGATCATAATCGTTTCAAGGAGCCATAGTTAGATTTATGCGGCCATTTCGACACTAATTTACCTTTAGAATATGGTGCCTCTATGACTGCCTCTGTGGCGCGGTCGGTAGTGATACCGCCTGCGGCGCTGGAGGTCGTGGGTTCGATTCCCACCGGAGACAAATATTTGTGTGACCCATAATTGTTTGTCTCAAGAGTCTGGGTGTTTCTATGTATAATATGTATGTATTTAATTTAAAAAGTATATAAGTATTAATATCCGTGGTCTGATACCCATAACACAAGCAGGTTATTCCTAGCTTACTTTGGGATCAGATAGCGTTGTGTGAAATGTCCGTGAATATTTATTATTATTATATATATATAATATAGAATAATTTCATGAAAAATACTTCGATGATAAAAATTTAAACCTGTCATTCTTGCTTGTCATTAAATTATTTTTTCTCAATCTTATTTGTCTTTGGCATAGTGTTGTTTAACGGTTGTACTCGCTAATTGATTATGAAAAGAGGTTTAATTAAAATCAGTTTGAAGCAAAAGAAAATCACAAAAGAAATGTAGAGCTTGTTTTTTGCTTATCAGTTGTATGTTTACTTGGCAGTCGGGTTATTTGTATTCTAAATAGGTAATTAAGTTTTTAGGTTTATTCGTTACCAGAAATACAAATCTTCTATCGGATATGAGTATAATTAATAATCGAATACTACACAAAAAGTCTGTAACTATAATGTTAAAATATAGGGCCAAATTGAATGAATTGCTTCATTATTGGATTAAAAAACTGCCTAGGTACTGATGAAGTAAATTAACGAAAAGGTAACTAGGTGTATCCCAATGATAATTCACTTACGTAGCATTAGTATAGTTACAACACTATGATCATAGACAACTTCTGTCAAGACATGACATGTTTACATGATTGCTGAGCTGTCCAGAAAAAGACTATACCTATCGACAGAACTCGTACATAATCAGAGCTTGTCGCATGTACGACGAGACGTGCCGGAGTGTTGATCTCGACATATTTAATAACAGTGTGTATTCGGTTAGAAAGATCCTATGTAATTCATTTTTCGGGGACCTGAATCTTTGACATCTTTTTTAGACGCCTATACTACCTATATATATCTCATTGTTTTGGTTTTGTTTAAATTTTGTTTTTATCTGCTGTTCGTAACTTGTTGTCATAAACTCATATTATATGTGAAAACTTGTAACTGGCCATCACCTACTAATTAACACATGTTAAATTGTTAAGACTAGCTGTAAGTTTTCTGTAAATTTAAAATAAAATAAAATAAATAAAATATTGACCTATTTATAACGGGTGCTCACATCCTAGTAACTAAGTTAGTACAATAAAAAGCCTATTTAAACCAAAGTCGTTCAGTAGTTTGTACTTATGTGTTTTTTGTAAGCGTGATACATGTTAGCCATTCGTAAAAATGTTTCTAATAATTTTCGACCTTAACGATATTGTTTTTCCCATTTATTGATACTATTCGTTTTAATGTCAACGTGTCAAATATATTCGTTGGATTGCTCATTACTTTCCACACCTGAAACCATTTATTTTCGTTAATGTTCGTTCGTTCACTAATGTTCAAGTATTGTGTTCGGTATCGTATAACGGCATTGACCAATTTTATTATCAGTTATAAATATTTTTGGACATACACAATGTCAACTAGCCCAAATTCAGCAAATATAACTTGAGCTTGATTTGATCTAGACACTGATAGACATAATTAGGTACTATATATTTATTATTACATATTATGTACATGTTATACCCTCATGACTTCTTATTTGAGCAATAGAATTTTTATTTATTTATTTTAAACTTTAGCACATAGTACAAGGCGGACTTAATGCCTTAGGCATTTTCGACCAGTCTTCAGTAGACTAACAGTACTAGAATTCAGCGGGTTGAAGTAAACGGTATACGATCTCCAGGAACCCCAGTTGTAATGGGTGTCCCGCAGGGTTCAATCCTTGGCCCATTTCTCTTTTTAATATACATAAATGACTTACCTTATTACGTTAGAGATGAACATGAAATTGTTCTGTTCGCGGATGATATTTCTCTGACATTTGAAAATGACGATGTTAACAGTGCAATCTCAAAAGTGGTTTATTGGTTCAGCGTTAATAATCTTCTTTTAAATGATAAAAAAACTCAAGTACTGCTCGTTCGCTCTAACTTTGCCGTTTGGCTCTGTACTAAAGTCGAATTTTTGATTAGACGAAGTAAATTAACAGCAACTAATGTCACTTCTTCTTGTAGTGTTGCGTATTTTCTATGACGAAGTGACATTAGCTACTGTCAATTTACTTCGTATAATTAACAATTCGGGTATATGCCTCTACGCCAGCGGCAAAGTTAGAGCGAACGGGTAGTAATAGAGTGTTCGACACCTAATGTGGGACAGGTGGCGACCAATGTACAACTGAATGGATCCGGGCTGGACTCTGTGGAGATTGTCAGTATTTTAAGGCATTACAATGGACTCGAAGTTGCACTCGGGCCTGCTTATAGAAAAATTGTCAGGTAAATTAAGTTCACCTGCATATGCAGTAAAAACAATCATACGGCTCTCTGATGGTGCAACCCTGTTTTTTAACCCAGTGGGAGCCAGTTGAAAACCTGAGTAAAATATTACAAAAATACAGTTCAAAAATACAAAGAAAACAAAATACATGACGAGGAGTTTCTAATATATCAGTTCCAAAGTTTTCTACTGCTACAAATCTTTCCTCTTGTAAAATATTAACAGTAGGAATAGATTTAGCCAGACATTGGAGTTAAGGACCGATCTTATAGAGAGATGGTAGAAACCTCTGTACCCGACGTTTGAACCTTTTTATAACGAGGGGTTTGATTGTGACCCGCGATAAAGATACTCAAAGATATGTTTTGTATTTTACTATACCCTTTTCCCATGATAAACAAATATTTCAAAATGACTTTTTGAAAATATTTATCCTTGAAATCCCAATTAGAAACTCGTTGGCCGTCGAATTCGATAGTAATTTCTTAAAATATATTTTCTTCTTTAACCGACTTGAAAAAAGGAGGAGGCTCTCAATTCGTCTGTATTTTATTTTGCATAAAAAGTCGGATCTGGTTCTCGTTCTTTCTAAAATCTCTCTACTAGAATCTAATGTAGGTGCGCTCCATCACTTTGTGCAACACCGAAACAAAAAGCAACATTATAAAAATCTATAAGCAACGTGACCAGTACAACGGCAGTAGTCGTAGCCTGTTATTCGTTGCAAAGGAAAATCATATTTCAGTATTCACATACACCACTACAAAAGCTGTCAGGCTGTCACTATGTTACTTACACAAAACATTAAAACAATACTCTCATAATTTCAGACACATACATATTTAGAGATACAGTTTAATGTGAAAAAATTTTTGGTCTCGAGCAGGATTTGAACCTGCGTCTTCTGGTTTGCCGGACCAGACGCCTTAACCAACTTGACCACCGAGTCACTGCTCTCGACCGTCAAGACGTCAATACGTCAAGACCAGAAGACGCAGGTTCAAATCCTGCTCGAGACCAAAAATTTTTTCACATAAAATTTGTGACATACATATTTATATTGGTCCTACTTTTTGGAGTATGTATTGACAGAGGGGAAAGTCTCCTAATGGCGCCTCCCTTCTCGATCAAAGTTATAGGTCGTGTTGGTCTATGGAAAAATCCCACCACATTTTTTTTTATTTAACTCGCCAAAACGATACCCTGCCTCATCGAAAGCAACGTTATCTAGCGAATGGGGGCCACTGTCACAGTCGGTATTACCGTAGACGATGGTCCTCAAGTCAGCAGCCCTGTGATATCTAGACACGCGGCAGCGTGTCAAGCCAAGTTCAAGCAAAGGAACTGGCTAGCCAGCGTCGAGTGTAATATTACACGAACCATTTGGTGCCACTTTTGACCCTTCTATAACTCAAAATATCTTTAACGTAAACACATAAAACTACGTGTGTTTAATTATATCCATAAGGACCCCAATGCCCAAGATGCCCAATTTTCATGAAGCTAGCTCAACCGGTTACAAAGATATGAAGGTCAAAAAGTCGTAAATTTTAGTACTGACTGACTGACATATAGTACCTAAACCTAACCTACTTCCAGACGACCTAGAAAGATGAAGTTTGGAATCCAGCTCGGTAATTGTGTGCAAACGTAAGAAAATATCTAAAAATAAAAAGGAGTTAAAAAATAGGATTTTTTGGAGGGTCGCCATACTACTTTTTTTATTGTTTCGTTTGCACCGTTACAATGTTACAAACAGATATTTGAAACTTTTCCAATAAATGTATTATTATATATGGATTATTTGCTATATAACAGTATAAAGTTAAGTCAAAAAATAAGTGGTGTCCCATACAAAAAACTTGTAATACGCGCTAAACAACCGGCCAAAGGTGTGTCGTCGGCGGCGCGCGTCACCACATAATTATACACAGAACAGAAATAAATCTACAAGCCTAGTTTTCTTAACAAAAAGTAATGATATCCCACCAAAAACATAAATGTAAAAAAGGAGAGCTAAGTTCAATACAAAAATTATGCTTGGCTGTGGGCTTCGCCGCAAAAAGAATGGAGATCTAAATGAATGCCAAGTTCTATGCAAAATCAAAATATGTATTTATAGGAACAAAATAACAATATGAACATATGAACAAGTATTAAAATCTATATCTTTGCTTTATTGGATACCTATAACAAATTGCTGTTATTTAAATAAAATGTAAGATCTTAAAGTAGGTTAGATTTGACTTGGCCAGTTTTTAACAGAATTGAAATTTACATATTACGTTGAATAACTTTATAAAATGATGAAATCTGACCAAGTCAAATCTAATCGATCTTACATTTTCTTCACGCTCCGCTTGTAGAAACCAGGATTTTTATAGGAGGGAAACTAACTAACTAAGTACTACCCGTTCGCTCTAACTTTGCCGTTGGCGTAGAGGCGTATACCCGAATTGTTAATTAGACGAAGTAAATTGACAGTAGTTAATGTCACTTCGTCATAGAAAATAAGCGACATCGTATGAAGAAGTGACATTAGTTGCTGTCAATTTACTTCTTCTAATTAAAAAATCGACTTTAGTATGGAGCCGAGCGGCAAAGTTAGAGCGAACGAGCAGTACTAACTTATTTAGTACAGTATTTATGTCAACATTGAATATGAAATGCTGTTTGTCCTGCGAAAACTGGAGAATGGCTGGATAAATTTTGCTAATTCAGGGTTTGTTACTAGTGTGAATTTTTAGGAAGGTGAGAGAAATTTTACACAACTTATGATAAACTCCGAAATGAGGTTATTTGGCGAAGAACCTGAATGTTCGAAACAGCTCGCAGAATAAGCACATTAAAATGGCAATGGGCTGGTCACACCTGTAGAAGAACCGACGGCCGATGGAGCAGACGAGTTATAGAGTTGAGACCGTGACTAGGTAAATGTAAGGTAGGACGTCCACCCGCCAAATGGATCGACGACCATCTGGATGCTGAAGGCGAAGGACCGTGTACTGTGACGTGAACTGGGAGAGGCCTACGTCCAGCAGTGGACTGCTATTGGCTGATTTGATTTATTTATGCATTATTCTAAGATGATTATGAAGTTTAGTAAGTAAAATGGTTTCCATATAAAAAATAGCAACTACGGTACTGACTGCATTCCTATTATTTCAGTTGACTGAACGAGTTGGATTTTTTCTCGTCTGTTCAAATGAAAATAACACACGCTTCCCAGTTCAGTTGATTGAACTTGAAAGAATATTTCTCTCGCTCGTTCAGTTGTATAGTGCTGTTTGGACTATCTCGGTGGCGTATTCGGTAGACTGACGCGCTGAGGTCCTGGGTTTGATTCCCGGGTCAGTCCATATATTTGTGTGATCCACAAGGTGTTCGTTTTGTCGTACCTATATGTATGTCGGTAAAACATGTAGGTACATAAAATATATTAAAAAATAAAATAGGTAATGTCTATCAGTATCAAGCACCCGTTAAATTTGCTTAATTTGGGCTAGTTGACATTGTATACATCCAAAAATATTTATTACTAGCTGACCCGCGCAACTTCGTTTGCGTCTCATAAGAGAGACAGAGAGAAAGAGCGCTATTATTTTGATATCATGTTTCCCGTCATTTACCCCCGTTGCGTTTACTCCCGTCGCATCGCTACTATTTATTATTTTAGAAATAAGTAACGTTACTGTGATCGAAAACCTCCCAAAAACGCGAGATAGCACCCAAACCTACTTAGGTGAGGCCATATTGGTAGCCGTAGGTCTGTTGGAAATTCTGGGTTGACTACCGAGGGCTTACCCGGGGCTCCCAACCGTAGACTGTTAAGCAGGATACGTGTGGTTTTTAGTCTTTAAGAGTCCGGCATAGCATATATGCAGGAATTTCCTCACTTTAAAAAATGTAACTGTGAGCGAACCTTAAAAGATAAATAAATTAATAGGCATTGTGTTTCAGAACTTTTTAAGAGCAACAATTTTGTAATAAATTATTATTATGTAACTTCAACCATTTACGCAGAGACGCAACGGATACTCTAACGATTAAATGTTTTGCGTTTTCGAAACATTTCTCATTGCTGCACCGCTCCTATTAATCTTAGCATTATGTTATGTAGCCTTAAGCCATTCTCAATAAATGTACCTACTTACTATCGAACAGTAAAAGAGTTTTTGAAACCCTACCAGTAGTTTCAGTAAGGCTTGCCTTGGTATGATGTGATCATGGTCCCTTTGCAGCGTGTGTCCAATCCAGCTACTCTTCCGACGTTTGATCTGTTGGTGGACAGGGGTCTCACTGTAGCGTTCCAATAGGCTTACGTTGGTGATTTTCTCGGGCCCGTATATACCGAGGATCCGTTGGAGGCAGCGGTTGACGAAGACTTGTAGCTGGTGGCCGGTGCGAAATGTCTTTAGTGACCTTCCATGTCTCGCATCCGTATAGCAATTAGCAGTACAGTTTTAACGTTTACTTTGTTTTGAGTTTCACTCTTCGAGTCTTTCATTTTCGCGACTGCCTACGGGGCGCAGCTGTGTGAAGGTTGTTCTAGCCTTGGCGAGTCTCGAAATGATGTAGGGTACTCTTCTATCCCATCAGTTTCTGACACGACACTCCCGAGGTACGTGAATTAGTGCCTCCACCACATCTTCTGCGTCTGTCGATTTTATTTTCAGTCCAGCCATTCGCTGCCTCATCCTGCACGTTGTCCTGCAGGCCGATGACCTGTGCCTGCTGAGGCACAGGTCATCGGCGTCATTTAAATTCTCCAGGATATTAGGATAGTTCCCATTATATATATATTATAGCGGTATTCAGCATTATTCATCTATTTTCTATTGAAAGTTGTTAACTATCCTGTTATCTTCATAACGATTCTCTAAGTTAGGTACAGTATGTATTTTCAAAAGAATTTGTGAACTCTATGTTTAATTTCTTTTTCAGAATATTAATGACATTTGATTGATGTCATTTTATACGTCTACTACATTGATACATGTAATAAAATTGAAACACGCCGGTGTTTGTATGTGAATTGTTTATACTGAGGAAAATTCTATACTGAGGAATAGCTTTAATCCTTAAGCTCTATTTTGATTAAGCAAACAGTGCCGATTCACATGCTACTTGATGAGTATGATTAGCAAATACCTCTAATTTCATAGACTTTATGTGACGTAAACAAAGTTGTGAGGGTCAGCTAGTTAAAAGATAAAACAATAGGTTTATTCTTACCTACTTAAAAACAATTTTTACAAATTTTATGGCAATAATAGACATTCTTTGAAATGTGCATTTATGGTATTGTTGTGACTTTTTTGACACGTTTAAATTACATAGGTATGGGATAGATGGCGCTCGCGGCTACGTCAGCGTGAAATTTTACTTCCTGCTTCCCATGGGATCGTACTCCCAGGATAAAAAGTAGCCTATGTGTTATTTCAGACTATAATGTATCTCTGTACCAAATTTCAGCCCGATCCGTTCAGCCGTTTGAGCGTGAAAGAGTAACAAACATCCACACTCACAAACATTCGCATTTATAATATTAGTAAGATTATACAGAGCCTCTAATAACTTCGAAATGACGTTTAAGAAACCGTCGGAACTATAAACATCTAAGAGTTACTAAAATGCAAACTTTTCTTTATTTTTTTTATTCAAACTCTTCCAAAGGGTAAAAATATAGCAGAACTTGAGTCACGCCTCCAATTCCACAAGAAATTCATTGTGGGTTCGCAGACTGGTCGAGCGGGGTTGGGTAGTATCCGGAGACAAACAGATAAAGACATTACAAAATATTTTCTGGAGCAGGATGAGAGCGATGTCTATAAGGTGCACGCGATGAACCTGGAGATGAGATAAAGTTGATAGGAGCATTTTCACTCGTTCATACTGTCAGCTGGACTGTGAAATATGGGCTATTGGAAAGTCAGATAATAAATTTACGAGCGTTCGAATTTAAATTACAGAGACGTCATCGAGAAACGATGAATAATCGCATGAAATTGAACTGGGAATATCTATCTAGACTAGTTATTGAAGAGTATTGAGTTGGGGGATATCTTAAATACAACGCTGCTGTCAGTCCAGCTAAGCTAAGCTAAGCTTAAGACAATATAAGTTTTCGGGGAAGCGAGCAGAGTTTCATATTTTGAACCAAGTATGTAATCTCCAGTTAAGCAACCAGAAAGTTTTGATGATTTACCTACTTTTTGAAGGAAAGGAGTGGAGGATTTCATATTTTGAGTTGGGAATCAAATCTTCAAGTAAGCTTAGATATATCCTATTGCAGGAAATTTCAGGTATTGAACCTGGTATCTAATTTTCCATTCGAAACCGAAGCGTAGATAATTTTTACGTCTAAGGACAAAGTACGCGCACTAGCCGGGGACCATGGCACCGTTCTAGGTTATTACAAAATGTTCGATATTTATAATAAACCTTGTCCTCAATATAAGGAACGCAATGAAAAAAGACTTATCCAATTTGGTGCAGTCGATTGGAAGTTATGAGTGCACTACTCACTCACACTCACACACAGTGGACAGAATCTTCGCCAGAACTGAGCGTTTCAAAAGATCGTTCCTCTGTCGAACTATAAAAACATGGCACGACACGTGTTTCCCTCACCTTACAATCCCGGGTTCTTCAAGAGGAGCGTGAAGAAGCACATCACAGGGCCGCCAACTTAAGGACCACTGTCAGAAGTGGCCCCCAATCGCTAGATGCGCCATGGCTTTCCATCAGGCTGGTGGCGACGTCAATTTGGCAAGCTAAATATAAAAAAAAACTACATATCACCGACTTATTTTAAAAACGGGACCCTATTCATGAGACTTCGCTGAACGTCTTTCAGTACGAGGATGTATCTCTGGGACCGTGATAGCTAGAGAGCTGAAATTTTCACTGATGATGTATCGGTTGCAGCAAAAACAAAAATACTCACACAAAAAAAATACTCGCAAAGTAAAGGTGGGCTCCCAAACTTTTTCCGTTTTTTTTTAGGCATGAACCCTCACTGCACTTGTTCGAGTCGCACTTGGCCGGTTTTGATTTCACACTTGATAACAATTCAGTCCAATAAAAGTGATAACATTCCTGTCTTTCGAATTTAGAAAGATAGATATTGTTTAATGTAACACCAAAATACATTTTATATTTATTTCTATTAACTTACACTATTTTTTTTACAATTGGCGTCATTATCCATACCATACTTATAGAATTCGAGACTTCACTCAAAATACTCTTTGCTTACATTCACCTAATTTCTAAAAAAAAGTTTAAAAATTAATAATACTGCAGCCGAAATTCCTTTCACACCCTTCCATGCTGATATTCGAGAGCGAATTTTCCAGAAAATCGTTTTCCAATGCTCCAGATAGCCGGGGCGGTTATGACTTAATTGTCATCCTGCCCCTTTGCTGACCTACCTACCTTGGCTTACCTATACAAAACCAATTCTGGGAATTTTTGTATTGATATTAGAGCATATACGATTGAATCGAAAACCTTTTAAGAAAAGGTCAGATAAATAGTAGCACTTACTGACGCCGATGAGCATGTAAAAGAACGGTCATAAAAGCAGATAAAAAGAAGGTTT
This sequence comes from Miltochrista miniata, assembly GCA_933228765.1. NCBI lineage: Eukaryota > Metazoa > Arthropoda > Insecta > Lepidoptera > Erebidae > Miltochrista > Miltochrista miniata. Next base: position 34,465,263 of record OW121758.1, on the reverse strand, counting down.
TAAGACAGGATCATAGCAAGTGGAGAGTCTACTAATCTCTGTCTACCGCAATGGAAGACAGGCGTGATATTATGTTTGATATAGTAAGGCATTGCTACTAAATCAGAGGTTGTGCTGTCGAGGATACAATCATGTTAATTTGAGGAGCACCTTAGGATTATTCTGTATTGCTATATGTCATCAATAATACTCAGCTATTGCACTGATGCTAGGTGAACTCGGGTAGCAATTAAGTACGCAGGTCATCCGTGAAATTTGCCACTAAACTACTAGTACCTACTCAAACATTGGAAAAATAAACACATTTAGGCACATCACAAACAGTTCTTCATGAAATGGCTGAAATATGTACAATTTTTCCATAAGTAAATTATGGATTCCGAAAATAGCTTCTTTAGGCATACCACCAAAAACTAACTATATTGGACAAAAAACTATAAGGTGCGTGGGCGAATACTTTGCCTCTGTCTACCCGTTGGGGGATAAATACGTGACGGTATGTAGGTGTGTGTGTCAATTATGGATATTATTCTATTGGTTTCCAGTCAGTCAGCGATGATGCAACGGAATTCTACTACGCATACTTAAACAATGCGAATACTTAAACATTATAGAAATGTAAGTACATTTGTATAATGTTTGAGTAGGTGGTACCTACGTACACATAGTATGTAGTTATTCCTTTTATTTTTTAAACTTGTGTATAATTTTCATTATGAATATTACTCTATTCATTATCTAAGCTTTGAAATTGACTAAGTAGTAGCATAATTGGTTCAGTATTATCATAGTGTGTGGGAGAAGTTCAAAATTCGCATTTTTGCTGTTCATTGTTTTTATAACGGTTTACTAATATTTGCCATAATTTAAAATGCCATAATTTCATATGCCATACTAGTATTTGCCATAATTTCATTAGACATAACGCTTCAGTTGCCATAATCGTGAAATGACATAAAATGACTTTCACTAATTCCATTGGTCATAATCGATCAAGTGTCATAATAATTTAAATCCATAAATGTATTTGCCATAATTTTGGTTATCAATAATGCCACTTTCCAAAAATTTTTTTCACCATAATATAAATAAAGAAAATTTATACGACATAGATAAATTTATTCACAATTAAACCTAAAACTAAACCTCATATGGCGTCTACTAACTAAGCTCGACGGAGCCCCGCTTGGCGGGGCTCCTACTTCTGGGTAGTTTAAAAAAAAAAACACGAAGACTTAAGGCGGGAGCTCCGCTTCGCTTCGCTCCCGCCTTAGTCTTCTAACCTAACCTATCCGAGTCGGATTGCACTGAGTCGGGGTGTTAACTTAGACCATATAACACGGGACTAGCCTTTGCGAACCACCGCATACAAAAATATTCTGCCAGTTTTCATACAAATGAAGGGGGAAACACAAAGACGTATAAAATTTCATTGCATTTAAAAATGTATTTATCGACAAACGCGTAATGGCTGTTGTGTGTTAATTGTTATTGTACAGTCAACTACAATGTAATGTACTAGTTTAATCATATAAAATGATGTACTGATGTACAGGCTTTTCATAAACCCAAAAGACCAAATGGTCATGTGCAATGGCAGAAAACAATGCTTAAGTAAGGCGCATCCTGTGGTTAGATGATCTAAGGGTGTTAACGATAATTAATTAAATAGACCTAACAATATTATATATTATTATTATATTATTTATATAATATTATATATTATATATTATTATTATATTATTTATATAATATTATATATTATATATTATTTTTATAATTATATCAAATTTTAATTATGTCAAGAGTCGATTATGAGATGTGTTACTTATGGAAACTAATTATTATGATATATGTTGTTATAGAAAGTCATTTTATGGCAAATAAAAGTTATGATTGTTGAGTTGTTAAGGCAAACGTTATTAGTGTAAATGATAACAGTGAAAATAAATATTATAATCGGGGATGATTATGGCAAACAATATTAGTGCAAATGAATTTATGGGAAACGAGAGAAGACCTTTTATAACGTGTTTTAATGCAATTGGTATAATTTTATATACCAACGCTAAGCAACGAGGTAAATAGTTTCTTTAATATATTTATTTATTTAATTTATATTCTTAAAGACTAATTATGTCTACAAAATACCAGTTACTCGGTCTGTACAAGTCACAAGGTAGTGGTTGCAAGGTCGTTTTCGAAATAACTGCTTCAGTTAGATGGGCAAAAATAAAAACCCATGCAATTTAATTAACCTTCTAATGCTTTGATTTCTCTCTTTTCAAATGCATTAATCTTAAAATAATCTTAATGCATTAATCTTTAAATATGCAGGTTAATATTTTTAAGGGTTCCGTACCCAAAGGGGACCCTATTACTAAGACTTCGCTCTCTCTTTACGTCAAAAGAGTATTTCTTTAATCGTGATAGTTTGATAGTGGAAATTTCCAGAGATCATGTATTTCTGTTGTCGCTATAACACTCTTTTTTTTAATTTATTTTTATATTCAGTTCGAAAATTGACGTCGCCACCAGCCTGATGGAAAGCCGTGACGCATCTAGCGATGGTGGGATTAGGTTGAAGAGCTATTCAAAACATTCGCCGTGATACAATTGGTAGAAGGCAGCCAAGGACGCTATGGTTCTTAGCTGCGCCAACGGTTCGAGGCCTCCTGTCACCTCAGGACAACCAAATATTCGAATAGCACGTCTCTGCATAGCGTCAAGCGCGTCTAGTAAGTACCTCGCGGAGTCATCCCAAAGGTAAGAACAGTACTCGACATCTCTGATGTGGCGTGAAGTACCGTCTCACCTTATTTAGGACTCCGAGTTTCCGCGAGGCCAGGCCTGTGTTTTTCTGGCATTGAACTTGACCAGGTTGTCTGAACCCCATTGGGCAATGTGACCCAGGTCCCGGTCGAGATCCGCCACGAGTTACCGTCTCTTTTCCTCCACGTCACCACGCCCCTCCGCTGGACGGCCAGAATAGCTCCCATGCAGAGTACGATCATCCGCATAACAATGAATGCACCGAAGGGACAGCATGTGATTGATATGCAGAAGAAAGAGAGTTGGGGACAATACACCCTGTGGTACTCCGGCAAAAAGCAGGAAGCCTGACCATCACAGAGAACCCGTATACGTCGCCCGTGCAGGAAGCTGGCCAACCAGCGGCACAACTGAGACGATCAACCATATGCCGGCAGCTTGGAAAGAAGCGACGCATGCCATACCCTATCAAAGGCTTTGGCGATGTTTAGGCCAATAGCCAGAGATTCGCCGAGTCTCTCCATAGCCTCACCCCAGGTGTGCGTTATGAACGCTAGGAGGTAACCCGTTGATCGTTACGGCCTAAAGCCATATTGGCGATCGCTAATTAACGAGTGATCCTCCAGATAGCGCATGAGCTGTTTGTTGATGATTAGCTCGAACACCTTGCAGATGACGGTGGTTACGGCTATGGGGCGATAGTTGGCCGGATCCAACCGATCCCCTTTCCTGGGGATCGGCTGGACGTTCGCCTCCTTCCAAGCCTCCGGCACCTCTCCCGACGAATAGGAAAGACGATACAGGCGTGTTAGCATTGGAGATAATTCAGCTGCACAATTCTTCAGCACCACTGCCGGAATGCCATCAGGACCACTGGCTTTCCGCGTGTCAAGTGACCTGCAGGCGGGCACGCACAACACATTGGTCGGATTGACCCAGTGGGGCGCTAACCGACACACTGTACTGTGCTGGGTAACTCGTCAGCAGTAAGTCTAGCAGGGCGGGTTCATGGTCTGACCTGTCTGGTATGCGTGTAACGCGCACCACTTGGGTCAGACCATGGGAGAGAACGAATGCGTGGGCGGCCCGTTCCGCTGGATCGGTTACGCGGGACCCCAGCCACTCAGTGTGGTGACCGTTGAAGTCCCCCAGAAAAACCAATTCAGCGTTCGGGAACCGTACCTGCGCGTCGTCAGCCGCCTCGCTGAGTTGCTGAAACAGTCTTGTTATCTCAGCTGTCCATGTGTGGGGGCGATAGACACACACGTAGATCTGACTCATGGAGCCGTGATCTACGTGCAGCCAAAGGACGGAGAAGGAAGGGTTCTCAAGGCAGCACAGCCGGCGACAGCAAACATCCGCCCTAACGAACGCGTTCACCCCTGCTTTATCTCGAAATTGTTCCTCGATGATATAGCCAGGGTAACATAAGTACGACTGATCGGCAGGGCGGCGTATTTGCGTCTCCGTTAGGATCACCACAGCTGGCCGTGCCGTCTCTAGATGTTGATGGAAGACGTTGAGGTTGGCATGGAGTCCGCGGATGTTAGCGAACTCCACCTCAAACAGAACGTTTCCGGGACTGGTCGCAGCGGCCGCTGTGATACATCGTCTTCTTTTGTGCGCTGCCATGATATTTGGGAATTGGAGGGGGGAGACGTGAAGACGGAGCGACACTTGCTAAAGCAGTGAGTGACAAGGCGTAGGGGCTAGCTTCATCTATGGGGTATACTACGCCAAATCGAATGCCAAATAATCGAACGTTCAAAATATCGAACGTTCAATATATCGAACGTTCAAAATATCGAACGTTCAGTATATCGAACGTTCAAAATATCGAAGATTACAATATCAATGTTCGATATATTAAACGTTCGATATTTTGAACGTTCGAGTATTTGGATGTTTGATTATTTGACATTCGATTTGGCGTAGTATACCCCATCTATGACCATGTGGTGAGACTGAGGCCGACCCGCCGGACGGAAGGGCCCCCGTACCCCCCCGAGTGTGGTCGCCGGGTCCCGGTCCGGTCACCATCCGGCACGACGAACCACATCGAGATCATGCGCGGCCTGGTGGGGCAGCCTCCCAGGGTGGATAGTCCCAGTTGGGCCCCTGTACTATGCCGCGGGCGACTAGCGGCAAAACCGTTTCTACGGGTCTCCCTGGCCAGCGGGTCGACCCCAGTCAGCCACACTAGAATTCGCTTAGCTCCTACTGGTCCCCCCCTGCTACGTCAAACATCGCCCCGGGCCCGGCTGGGCAGCTGCTGAATTACTGGGGCAGACTCACAAATCACAGTATTGTGAGTCTGCGTGTATATGTGTATGTGTGAGTATGAATGTAAAAGTGAACGTGTCTTAGAAATGGTCCCTTAGTTTGTTTTCTGAGTATTTTGTTTTTGTTTAACGTGAGGGAAAACCCTCATGTTTGTTATGCCGGACTCCTACCGACTAAAAACCCTCACGTCTTGCCCAACAGCCTGTGGTTGGGAGCCCCGGGGAAGCCCTCGGAAGGCTGTCCCAGAACTCCCAACAGACCCACGGCCGCTACTGCGGCCTCGCCTCACCGTCCTCAGGCCCCCGGTCACGCTGGCCGATAGTCCTCGGCGAAGACACGTCGTCGGCACCCAGGCTGCCGACTGCGGAACTCGGGTGTGAGAGTTCTCTCCCGTACCCGTCCCGCCGCCTCCTTCACGAGCATGACCTGCTCGCAGAAGGAGGCGGCGCAGTCCCTCTAACTCCCGCTGGAGAGTATGCTCGCATCATGGTCTCGAGCAAGAGAGTGTCCACGTCCAGACCCACAACGAGGACCTGGCGCTGTTGCGCCCACACTGTGTCTTCTGAGTATTGCTTCAAATTCTCGGTGGCGCGTTGTCTACTTAATAGAGCATTTTTATATTTGTTTTTGAAAAACGCTGCGCTCATAGGTTTAATTTTCAGTTTAATAGCTATTATATATGGTTATACATTAAAATACCAGAAATCAGAATGCCTTTACTTAAAATGTATTAGCGCAAAATACCCGAAATCGAAATAGCTTAATATTCAAAATACCTTAATCCAGTACGCCTTACCGTACAATGTCTAAATTTAAAATACATATAATTACTATATCAGAATTCAAAATTCAAATTTTCAATTAGCCTTAAATTACAAAACCAAAAATAGAATACAATGTGTCTCTGTCCTAACTGCGTAAAATGTAACACATATTTATATTTTGTGGTACATTTTGCACAAAACAGGTGCCCTATGCAAGATAGTTAAAATATAATATCATATTAATATTATTATATAGGGCATAGTATAGGGCACCTGTGGCGCTCAGCGGCCGCGGCACGCTCGCTTCGCTCACTCGCCTTCGTGCGTCTATGGAAACAGTTCCAACCTAACCTAACCATAATATGTGCATGGAGAGCTTGTGGCATTCGCACAACTGTACGTTCGATCTTATGGCTGTCGCACATTTTGTCTTTTCGATTAAATAGCCCATCGGCTAAATGGCGTTTTGTTCATATGACACTTCGATTATCTGGCGTCGCACATGGCTTTCACTCATATATCGGTCGAAATCGGGTCCTAAGCCCTGGTATCCTTCCGAGGGCTTACCCGAGGCTCCCGTAGGATACGTGTGGTTTTTAGTCCACACGGAAAATATCCTTCCCACCAACCTTGCTTAAAGTCTTCAGTATTAATGTGGATTAAAGTCGTTATTTCTTATCGTAGTAATGCAGCGCATATATTTCTTTTACTTTAACATACATACATACATTTAGTCACGCCTTTATCCCCGAAGGGGTAGGCAGAGGCATATTATACGCCCACATTTCACCTTATACTTTTATGTTCGGCGTAATAGGTGGTGAGCCTATTGCTGTATGACTACGTGTTGTTGTGCTTTTACTTTAACCCTTAGCCACCTACCATAACTTTTTGTCACACAACCACCTACCATACGTCTATGAGACCCCTGAGTAAAATGGTTCTTTAAAGTAATATCTTGTTTATTGAAGTATATTTTTTAGTAAAAAATCAACTTAGGAAAGTATTAAACTCTTTAGTAAAGGTACAAGAGAATCATTTTTATAGGCATTTTGTCTTAATTACTATTAATCAACAATATCTGCTTAAAAACTAAGTCATTTGCTAAATGAGATCTATAAAAAATAATCACATGGATATGAACTTCTTTTATAATTTTTTACTGATCCAATAATAAACCATTGCGAAAAAAAGAAAATGGTGAAAATTAAATTAAATAGAAAAAAATTACAAGCCCTAAACTTATAGTTTTTCACGACAATTATTGCACAGCTTATTAGAAAATTCTCGGCAAATTGGTGATTTGCATTCGAAACTGATGTATTGTGGTTTGCACGGCACTGAGGGACACGGGGAAAAGGTACAGGAACGGACGAGTTCGCAAACGACTCGGTCGCCGATATATTTACGTTTTAAATATCTGCTGCGTCTGTGAGACGTATGGTAGGTGGTTAAGGGTTAAACCTTGTACAATATTGTTTTATTATCTTAATCTAGGTACCAAAGACGGCACATAACTTATAATGAGTTATAACTTAATACAGTTGGCATTGGCGTATTTTTCTGCGTCGTTTTCGCATTGTCTCGCTGTATCTCGCTCTAAGTGGGCGAGTCCGAATCTCGCTTTTTCAGTGTTTTTTTTGTAAAACTGGTGGTCCCAGTAAACTTCGTTTCGCCATAATAATTTTCCTATTTTTTCGCTTATTCTGCTATTCGGGACGGAGACATATTCAACGAATCAAGGATCACAAAAATCGTTTTCTCGAGTTATGTGAGTTAAACACACCTAACTGACTTTGTTTTATATATATTTTATCGTTGAGGTTAGTGACTATGTACTATCGTGAGAATGTGTGTTTCTGAAATACTTAACTATTCATACCTGTCTCAATGTATATGACTAAAGTCGTAAAGACGGTAATTATCATTATAATGATATACGAATAAACACTTAAACCGTGTTGTGAGATTTTGTCCTCATCTTGAAACTAGAGAAGATAAAAGATATATTAAAAGTGAAATTCATTAACATTAGTCCAGAGAACTTAAGAGGTTAAGTCAGTGTTTTGCATTAAGTTATTCTATACATATTTCAGTGACAGTAACAGTTATGGAAAAATCTGACCGAGATAAAGATGAAGTCGTTTTTGACGATCTCCTTACATCAGCAGGCGAGTGGGGCCGATACCAATGGTTTCTATTTTTCTCTTCATGCCCTTACTTCGCTTTTGGGGTATGTGCATACTTTTCCCAGACATTAATAACAGAAGTGTCACCTAATTACTGGTGCAGAATACCAGAATTAGCAAATCTCTCGGACATTAAACGCAGAGATTTGGGAATACCCAAAGACGACACTGCAATATTTGGATACTCGCAGTGTGAGATGTACTCAGTTAATTGGACTTATATGTTAGAAATAAATGAAAAACCCAACAAAACTTGGGATACAGTGCAAAATAAACTATTAAACTATTATTAATTTTTCGGTTGGATTTCTGATCGTTTCGGAAGAATACCGGCTATAACAAGCAGTTGTCTAATTGGCTGTATAGGAGGCTTCAGTAGTACATTTGCAACAAATTTTCTTGAATTCACCGCTGCAAGATTTGTGATGGGTATGTCATGTGACTCTTGTATGGTTATGGCATATATTTTGATATTAGAATATGTGGCTCCAAAATATAGAACACTATTGGCCAATTCATCATTTGCTATATTTTTTGCTCTATTTTCAACGGCACTTCCGTGGATCGCCTTAGCTTGTGGACACTGGAAAACCATCTGCTTGGTCACCAGTTTACCCTTAGGTCTCGGAGTTCTTACAAAATTATTTTTACCTGAAAGCCCACGGTGGTTAATACCTAAAGGAAGGTTGGATGAAGCAATAGAGAAAGTACTTGTTATCGGTAGAATTAATAAAAAGAAGGTCCCTGAAGAATTGATATCTAGATTCAAACAATCAGTAGCGTGCTCTAAGACAGAAATAGACCAAACTTATATACAAATATTCAAGAGACCTATCTTACGACGTATGTTTATTTTAATGTCATTAGCATACATGTGTACTGCCTGCTTGTATGACGGAGTTGTAAGGTGTTTAGGATTGTTAAATTTCGATTATTTTGTATCGTTTTCTGCAATAACGTTTTCCGTTTTTCCTTCTGTATTTTTTGTAGCATTAATAATGGACTATGTAGGAAGACGATGGTTGTGCATAGTGTCTTTTTGTTTATGCGGTATATTCTTTATTTTGATAATATTTGCAACTACTGGACTTCAAAGTCTTATGTTTTTGGTATTTGCCACAGTCGCTACTAATGTATTATATAGTGCTTTATTGCAGTGGCCCGCTGAGATTCTTCCAAACTCAGTAAGAGGATCAGGTGTAGCTGTAATACATATTTGTGGATATATAGGAACGTTTTTGTCACCATATATTGCGTATCTGAAAATGTATTACTATTGGTTACCTTTTGTGGTGTATGGTGCCACTTGTGCCTTAGGTATGCTTATAACCTTTACTTTACCCGAAACTGCAATGTTGAGTATGCCAAATACATTCGAAGAAGCAGAAAAGCTATCAAAAAACCAACGAATATGGTCTTTACCGTACCTAAATGCCAAGGAAGATAAGCAAAAACAAGTCGAGCCATCTAATCAAAGATTTTAAAGATTCTGAATTTAAATTTGAGAAAACAAATGGTGAATTTTTTAACGTGTGGACAACCCTAGGAATGTCACGAACGACAGACTCGAACTGGCCAATACCACACAGTTCCACCCACACTGCGCCTTTGGCACCCCGGGCAACCTATCTGATTGGTGACTAAAAAGTGCTGTAGATTTTTGAACATTTTGAAATCAAGCATATGTAGACATAGAGCAACGCAAAAGCGCGCGTTGCTCTGTGTATGTATACTGCACAGCACTTTTAAAAATATTTTTGTTTGTGCATAAACTAAAGAAATTAGTATGATTCTGTTTTTACTGAGAACACATTTACAATATTAAACATTTTGCCATCTACAATCACCTAATGTAAAAATCTAATTAATAAATAACATGTTTAAATAGCAATGTTTTTAATTGAAAGTACGTTAACGTTTGGAAGCGATCGTGGGCTTTTGTAAGGTCTCAAACTGGATGTGTGAGTGGGCGACACGGCGCGGCTCCCAGTCGCCCGTAGCGTTCGCTCGGTACATTTCGCCGTTCACCGCGCCCGCGTGGCTTGCTCACTCAGTACATTTAATTTTCTAATATTTTGTTTGCGTCGCAAGACGCTTCGCCGTTCGCGCCTCGCGAATTTCACTATGGCGACTGTCCCGTGGCTAGGCCGTTACGTGGGACATAAAACTATGAGGTGAAATGTGGGCGTATGGGGCCACCCCTTCGGGCATAAAGGCATGACTTTATGTACTACCCGTTCGCTCTAACTTTGCCGCTGGCGTAGAGGCGTATACCCGAATTGTTAATTAGACGAAGTAAATTGACAGTAGCTAATGTCACTTCGTCATAGAAAATACGCAACATTGTATGAAGAAGTGACATTAGTTGCTGTCAATTTACTTCGTCTAATTAAAAAATCGACTGTAGTATGGAGCCGAGCGGCAAAGTTAGAGCGAACGAGCAGTATGTATTTTGACTCATAATTACAAGGTTTAACAATAAAATAACGAAAAGATACATATTTGTTAGCACTTATCTTACGTCATCTTCTTTTTTAGGGTTCCGCACCCAAAGGGTTACATCGGGACCCTATAACTGAAACTGAAAGAGACTACGTTGTCCGTCTGTCTGTCTGTCACGAGGCTGTATCTCATGCACCGTGATAGTTAGAGAGCTAAAAATGTCACAGGTGATGTATTTCTGTTGACGCTATAACAACAAAACAAATACTAACAGAAAAAATTGAAGGCAAATATTTAAGCACCATACAACAAACGTTGATAATTATTTTCGACTCGCACTTGGCCGGTTTTTTCTCACTTTCTCATACGTTCCGTTTATTCGTCTTTCACAATATTATATATTATTCTGTTTTTCTACTGCACTTATTCCTATTACAAAACAAGCACACACACATAATTATTATTAATATTACTTACCAAGTTTCAACAGCATAGGGTTTTTTTTTTGTTTAACGTGAGGGAAAATCGTCATGGATGTTATGCCGGACTCCTACCGACTAAAAAACCTCACGTCACGCCCAACAGCCTGTGGTTGGGAGCCCCGGGGAAGCCCTCGGAAGGATGTCCCTGAACTCCCAACAGACCCACGGCCGCCACTGCGGCCTCACCCAGGCACAGTGGATCGATTCATACAAATCGGCGGAAATAGGAATCTTGAAAAACTTTTTACTGATTTTACAAAAACTAATGATGCCAATGTGTTTATCTTAATGATTGTAGTCGAAAACAAAAGGCACAATTTTGATTAGACTTCAATTTTAAAAAATATTCGACAAAAACTGATTTCAATGTATGGAAATGCACATTAAAAAAGGCATAGCTTGCGATTTTCTCGTGTTTTCTGATTTTAACGTATATAGTGACTTTTGATGGTTTGTTAGCAAAATATCTGCCAAACATTTTAGGTACCCCTAGGCACCCCTCTGGGAGCTATATGACAAAATATCATTTTTCTCATTTTCTTTAAGAAAATATGTCTAGTTCGTTTTTTTACAGTTATAATTGTTGATAAACTACATTTTAGCTTAGTACTGTCCTGCCCACATCTATATCTATATATCTATATATATAATAAAATGATAGAAAAGTGAAAACTGTACATTAGATATACTTAAAAAAAAATACTCGCTGGGTGTTCTATATAAGATACTGTTTGTCGGTTTGTCTGTTTGTCTGTTTGCTTTGCTTTGTCCGGTAGGATCTCGAAAAGTAGGTACTCAATAGATTTGATTCAAATTTTGCAAAAATATTAACTAGGGGTAGGGTCTTCAAACAGGCTATATGCTATCACGCTAGATATTCTAGGGGCTAAGCAGAGAGCAATCAAATTGGCAAATAACATAATTTTCACGCGTACGAAGTCGCGGGCAACAGCTAGTCATAAATAATATGAATAGCATACGGGATCGACAGTTTTTGAGAGATACTCATAAGCAGGCGACTATAAGTTTATCCTACTTTTTTAGCAACATTAATGTATTGTATAGTGATTTTCCATTATGATTTGAAGAAAATAATGTATTAATCAAATAAAACAATAACGCGTTATATAAAAAAATACAAAAGTCTTATAAAATATAAAGTGGTAAAATATTAGCTTAAAATAAATAAACATATTATGGAACTTAAACGATTCAATTAACATGTATGTACATTAAATAATCAAACAAAATTAGAATTACATAAACTTTAAAAAAATAGTAGCTTAAAATAAACAAAAATATACAACAAAGACAATTGAATTAAAACTATGTACATTAAATGATCAAACAAATTAGAAATATGTAGACAAAAAAAAATATTATCCGAAGCTTCCGTTTCTGAATCTTCTTCTGCTTGCGCAGAGACTAACTATTCATCAGTATCTATGAATTCAATTTCAAAAACTTCAAGAATTAGTACATTAAAGTTTCTTTAACAATGCCTTCTTTTGCTTTTTATCCATCCGAGGCCGTATTTGTGCTAAAATTGGGTTGGATGAAATCAGCAAATTATTTGGAACATCTTCATTGCAAGCAATGCTATTTATTTTACGTGAATGGTGTTCTCTGTATTTTCCGAAATCCTTATTACTTGACTCAGATAACTCTTCCGAAAGAAGTCCTATCGGAATTATAGATAAATGTTGAATAATTTACGGCCCGTGAACTAAACTTATGAATACATGATGGCATGTAGTACCAGAGTACATTACAGTAGGGTGGCAGAGCTTTACATAGAATTGTACCCTTGGTACTACATGCCACAAGTATTCATAAGTTATTTTATTACTTACTAATTCTAGAAGTTTCTGAAATTGAATACCTAGATACTGATGAATAATTAGGCTCTGCGCAAGCAGAAGAAGATTCAGAAACGGAAGCTTCGGATAATGATTTTTTTTGTCTACATATTTCTAATTTTGTTTGATTATGTTATGTACATACATGTTAATTGAATCATTTCTGTTCCATATGTTTATTTATTTTAAGCTAATACTTTACCACTTTTTATTTTATAAGTAAGTTTTTGCATTTTTTTTATAGAACGCGTTATTGTTTTATTTGATTAATACATTATTTTCTTCAAATCATAATGGAAAATAACTATACAATACATTAATGTTGCTAAAAAAGTAGGATAAACTTATATAGTCGCCTGCTTATAAGTATCTCTCAAAAACTCCCGATCCCGTATGCTAGTCATATTATTTATGATGTGGGTAGGACAGTACTAAGCTAAAATGTAGTTTATCAACAATTATAACTGTAAAAAAACGAACTAGACATATTTTCTTAAAGAAAATGAGAAAAATGATATTTTGTCATATAGCTCCCAGAGGGGTGCCTAGGGGTACCTAAAATGTTTGGCAGATATTTTGCTAACAAACCATCAAAAGTCACTATATACGTTAAAATCAGAAAACACGAGAAAATCGCAAGCTATGCCTTTTTTAATGTGCATTTCCATACATTGAAATCAGTTTTTGTCGAATATTTTTTAAAATTGAAGTCTAATCAAAATTGTGCCACTATGTTTTCGACTACAATTATGAAGATAAACACATTGGCATTATTAGTTTTTGTAAAATAAGTAAAAAGTTTTTCAAGATTCCTATATCCGCCAATTTGTATGAATCGATCCACTGTACCAGGGGGTGGTTCGGGTGCTATCCCGCGTCTTTGGGGGGTTTGGGTGTGATCCCGCTTCTTCGGGGGGCGTGCGTGAATTGCTCACGTCACGCTGCCGTCATGGGCCTGCTTCTGTAAGGACGGTGAGCAAAAATAAAATAAAATAAAATAAAATAAAATTTATTCCCTTTGAAATTTAAAAAAAAATATTTAGGTTTGTCAAAATTTTTGTGACTCTACCGGGGGTTCGTAAATGCTACAGACTGAGAAGAACACCCCGAGAAACTCAGTCCGGTCCCTCTTATTCATCTTAGTATCTAATACAGTTTTTTAAATGTAGAAAGGAGCAATTCGCGTCACTGCCAGGCAGTCTTGTCTTCTAGAAAGTCTTTAATGCTATAATAAGCTTTCTGGCACAATTTAAGTTTTACTAGTTTTTTAAATTTATTATCTGACAAACCTGTTATGGCTGTCGGCAATGTATTGTACATTCGAATACAATTGCCCGCAAAAGAGTTGCTTATTTTATTACGCCTAAATCTAGGTACAGCCAATTTATTCTTATTTCTTAAATTTAGGTTATGGATATCACTATTTTTAATAAATTTACTGTTATTTTTATGAGTATATAATAAGTTTTCATATATGTACTGTGAATACACAGTAAGGATGTTGATATCCTTAAACTTTTCTCTTAATGACTCCCGAAACCCCATATCATAGATAGCCCGGACAGCCCTTTTCTGCAACACAAAGATACATTCGATGTCGGCAGCGTTACCCCATAATAGTATGCCATAGGTCATGACACTGGAAATAGCTAAAGTAGACAAGACGCGCTGTTCTAATGTCTGTCAGTTGCCGGATCTTTTTAACGGCATAGGCTGCAGAACTCAGTCTGCCCGAGACTTTCTCGATATGAGGCCCCCACTGCAAGTTGGAGTCTAACTTTATGCCAAGAAAGACAGTTTCATCTACCAATTCTACTTGATCATCCCTAATCTTAATACTGGTGTTAACGAGCCTAACATTTGGCAAGATGAATCTAATACATTTTGTTTTAGTTTCATTTAACAATAAATTATTTGCGTTAAACCAGTGGACTACCCTAGAGAGGGCATTGTTTACTTCGTCAAAATCGCGTTGTCCACGTTCAACTTTAAATATTTGTAGGCTCAGAGTCAGTTGGCACGTTGCTATCCTGTGATTCATCCGCCATGCTGTTTGTTGTAAGTGGGTAGTCGGGCGAGGAGACCACGAGCGTTTATAGAAGAAATACAAATTTTATAAATAAATAAATATTCACGGACATCTCACACAACGCTATCTGATCCCAAAGTAAGCTAGGAATAACCTGCTTGTGTTATGGGTATCAGACCACGGATATTAATACTTTTATAATTTTAAATACATACATATTATACATAGAAACACCCAGACTCTTGAGACAAACATTTATGGGTCACACAAATATTTATCTTCGGTGGGAATCGAACCCACGACCTCCAGTGCCGCAGGCGGCATCACTACCGACTGCGCCACAGAGGCAGTCAAACTTGATTCACTTAGCACTTATTTAATCGTACGTATAATTAATCTTAATCACATGTAACTTCAAAGGATTGATTGGATAAGCACTGATTTAACATTCCACCAGAACACGTGGGCGCGTGCGCACTGATCGGTTGCTGCGCTACTAATGACCGAGAGAGACTAGCTTGCTCTGTCTGATCGTGTGCGGCCGCCCCCCCAGCGCTCGGTGTTATGTCACTTGTCACTTGTCAATGTCATTTACAACTCGTATTTTGAAGTGCGCCGTCACGGCCAACCCTGACTATCGCTCGTCCTCGAGTGATCATTCGTTTTGTGTGGAAAAACCTGTAGAAATGAAAACAATGCATTAGTGACCGCTCGTCTGTTCCTGACAAAGCAATTGTGAATATTGCTCCGTATACGCTGCGGTTTCGACTTTCCCCGTGATCGACTTTCTCTTTTCCGTTTGTAACAAACAGTTTACACAAATACCAGATATACCATCGTAAGCCTACGCGTAATTCAATCATGGGGCATACGTAGCCCTCAGTTACCCTGCGGTATGGCGCGGAGCAATAATCTATACACACCAATCACCTTAGAACTTGAAAACGAGTTCAGGCGTCCGAGGCCTTTTCAACCACCTAGCGCAACACACCGACATGACTCAGGCATACGAGGCCTTCCCAACCAGTCCAACCTTCAACAAAGACGTGGCCCAGGCGTACGTACCTCTTTTAACCAGTCTAAGCAGACGTGGCCTAGGTATACGCAGCCTCTTCAACCAGTCCTACCAACATGACGTGGCCCGGGCGCACGTACCCTTTTCAATCAGTCTAACCTGACGTGATCTAGGCGTACGCGGCCCCTTCAACCAGTCCGACCAACACAGACGTGGCCCGGGCGCACGTACACATTTCAAGCGTACGCGGCCCCTTCAACCAGTCCGACCAACACAGACGTGGCCCGGGCGCACGTACACATTTCAAGCGTACGCGGCCCCTTCAACCAGTCCGACCAACACAGACGTGGCCCGGGCGCACGTACACATTTCAAGCGTACGCGGCCCCTTCAACCAGTCCGACCAACACAGACGTGGCCCAGGCGCACGTAACCTTTTCAACCAGTCCAACCAGACGTGGTCTAGGCCAGGGGTCGGCAAAGCGCGGCTCGCGAGCCACTTGCGGCTCTTTGGGAATGAAGCTGCGGCTCTTTAGTTCCACCCAAAATTATCATATCATTCATTTTTATTATAAACACTACAAACAGCCCTACTAGCAGATAAACAAGCAACCGCGCCTATAGGTGGTAATCTGCGCTCGAAAGCGTTAGCGTAGCGCTAGCACCAGTTTGGGCGGACCAGTTGGAGCACCATTTTCTTTCTAATAAGATTCTGTTGCGCTGTCCGCAGCGGGCCAAGGCCCAGAGAATGGCTCGAGCATATTGCACCAGATCATAAGAAGCAGCGTGCGTGTCTAATTTCTGAAAGTCTGTCTTGGGACCTAGAGGCAGCAGTTCTGGCAGGTATCTACCGGCCGAATGCTTTGGTGCGTCAAAATGGCAACCAACCATCTTCACTCCATTTCTTGAAGAAATCTAGAGCTGGCGTATTAGGGCGCGCGATGATTCCACTTATGGGGGGGGGGGGGAGGTCATAGATTTTGTGGTTTGTGGCTCTTGAGAAATATTGTAATTTAAAATCGGCATTTTTGGCTCTTCCGACTTAAAAGGTTGCCGACCCCTGGTCTAGGCTTACGCGGTCTCTCCAACCAGTCTGACCAACAAAGACGTGGCCCAGGCGCACGTATCCTTTTGAACCAGCCTAAACAGACGTGGCTCAGGCATACGTGGCCTTTTCGACCAGCCTATCCCTCAGATACATACAGCGTGAAGATTGATAGATTTAGATAGACTGTTTGAGTATACTACCTTTAGTTAGCTCGACCCTCGATTTCTGACTCTCCTAGGTGTTGTTCAGTGTCTGTTGCTGAAAGAGTGCCGGAGCTAGCGGTTAACGTGTTTTCACTAGATACTGAAAGAGTATCACTGTCGTCGTCATCGTGGATTAATTGGTTATCGAATTCGTCGTCCGCCGTCACGGTCACCTCATCATCAGAGATATTATTGGCAATATCTACTAGACCCTCAAAACCCTTTGGCACTAAACGCAAGTTTTCATGTGAATATTTAAGGACGCGATTGCCGCCTGTAATGGATTTTAGCTCATATCTATCGTTACTTAGGACTTTAGAGATGATGAAAGGTCCGCGAAATTTTCTCGATAATTTAGTTTGATTTCGCTCACAGCATTTTATGAAAACATAATCACCTTGGGAAAAGGGTTTGATTTGGGCTCGACCGCGGTTAAATCTCTCGGTTTCAGAGATTGCTGCCTTTTGAATACTACTTGATGCCTCATTTCGTATTGTGTCTAGGTCCATTCTTTCGGGTGATTTTGAGTTGGGTGATATTTTAGACAAACCTAACGATTGTGCCCGTATACCGAACATCAATTCTGTTGGAGAGTAACCAGTTACTTTTGATCTGGTACTATTTAATGCTAATTGGACGTTGTCAAGCTCCTCGCGCCATATTTTATTTGGATCGTTTTCTATCACGGTCAAAAGACTTTTTAGGGTACGCATGATGCGTTCCACTTGCCCATTGACTCTAGAAGAACCTGTCGCTATTAAATGGAGGACAATCTTATGCTCCGTACAAAATTCTTTAAAGGTGGAACTAATATAACACCGACCCTGATCGGCGATGACTCTTTTCGGTGCTCCGAATAGGGCCACTGCTTTTTTAAGGCCCTAACTGCGCATGTAGCGTCAAGTGACTGTGTATAATCTAGAAGGACATATTTCGTGAAGCTGTCAATTAATACCGAGACATATTCCTTACGGTCACTTTTACCGCTAAGTTTACCCGTAAGATCAATATGAACAGTATGCCATGGAACCGATATTTTGGGGATAGGGTGTAGTCTCAGTTGCTGAGCTCCTGAAGGGCCCTTAGAGGCCCTGCAGACAATACACGAGTCAATAAATTTCCTAACATTCTTTGCCATTTGTGGGAACCAGTACTGCTCATAAATTTTGTCGATTGTTTTGTCGTATCCTAAATGTTGGAGTTCACTATGTACGTGATTAATAAGAGTCCACATTAGGGATCGCGGTACAACAGGTAGCCAGGAGCTAATTTTGTTACGTTCTATTTTCCTATATAGTATGCCGTTGCGAACGTCATATGTACGGGAAGTACTTTCCGGTAATTCTTTGTTGTGGTGTTTACTAATTAGATCCTGAATTTCAGGATCGCGTTTTTGCTCCACATTAAGCCAGCTGTCATGGAGCTCGACGAAGTTAACGAATTTTTGAGAATTCGACGACTGTTCCACAGACTCCTGTTGCCCGCTGGAAGACAAACTAGTGAATGGAAGTGGGTTTCTTGACAGGTAATCAGCATGCCCCATGCTGCGACCTTCTTTGTAGACTATATCAATGTCATAAGCTTGCAGATAAGCCCACCAGCGATGGACGCGTGGCGAAAGATCGACTTTTGCTTTCGATGCTTTCAAGGAATTACAATCTGTAAAAACCGTGAAGTGCTGACCGTACAAATAGTGGCGAAAATTCTCGACAGCTCGTACCACCGCCAAGGTCTCCAGTTCATACGAATGATACCTAGATTCAGCATTGGCGGTTCGGCAGCTGAAGTAGGCGACTACATGAGGTTGATTGTTGCTCCTCTGTATTAAAATAGCTCCGTAACCATCGGAGCTAGCATCAGTATGTAATTCAATCGGAGTCTCAGGATTAAAGATGGTCAAAACAGGCTCGGAAGTTAGAATTTTAACTATTTTCGCATGTACCTCTCGGTGCTTATCAGTCCACGTAATGCGCCCCTTAAGTTTGGTTAGCGGATATAACGGACCTGCGAGTGTAGCGAAATTAGGAATAAACCTTCGAAAATACGAAGCTAATCCAAGAAACTGTCTGACCTGAGTAGCTGTCTTTGGCGTTGGCGCATCAATCAGGGCTTGTATTTTACGCGGATTAGGTCTAACTTCACCTGCAGTGATTATGTAACCTAGATAATCTACCTCTTTCTTCATAAATTTGCATTTACGAATATTAAAAGAGAAACCTGCATCACAGAGAGCCTTTAGTACCGCATCAAGACGCAGCAGACCTTCTGAAACCTCCGCCGAGAAACAGAGTACGTCATCCATATAAGCCAGTGCAACAGTATAACAAAGGGACTTCAAAGCTTTATTAATACAGCGTTGGTAGACGGACGCAGCATTTCGTAAACCGAATGGCAAGGCAAGATACTCGTATTGCCCATTCGGCGTCACAAAGGCTGTTCTCTCACAATTGAATCAATATTCGGGTTCTAAACTTCTTAAACGATCTACCTGCTCATCGATTCTGGGAAGTGGGTAATGTTCAGGTCGCGTGTTTGCATTGAGTTCCCTATAGTCCACACACATTCTGTCAGAACCATCCCTCTTCTTCACTAAAAGGATGGGACGGGCAAACGGTGAGGAGCTATCACGAATAACACCTGCTTTAAGAAGAGCTTGTACTTTGTCATTCACTATATCTTTTTCAGAAGGCGACAATCTATATGGACGGCGCTGTACTATTTTGGTTGGGTCTACTAACTCAATTTTAAACTGCCCGTTACGACACGACGAGTTGGAATACCATCTATGAAACAGTCGCTGTACTTACGAAGGATATTAAATATCCTTCGTTAGTACAGCGACTGTTTCATAGATGGTATCATATCGTAGGTTCGGAAAAGCTAGCATTAATAAATTTTATTAATGCTAGCTTTTCCGAAATCGATGGTACCGAAATTTAAATCGGTCAAGTCTTGGCACATATTGATTTGTTTACGAACGATAAATTTTAACACGTTGAACGCCATGTCGGACAATGGTGTCCGCCAGGTGAGTTTCCCCTGAGACCAGATCATTTTACCACGAAGTGTCCAAAATCGTCAGTGGTTTTTTTTGTAAATATGCTTAGGAAATAACTCAAAATTGATAGCCAACTTACGGGAATAGCGATATTGTCATTATTTCCTGAGATATTATATAGCAGACACCAGTGTCCGTCATGGCCTGTGAGAGAGTAAAACCGGTTTTCCTATCGCAGAGGCCGCGCGGGTCACATTGTCGGCCCCTTCCACCACGCGTATTTGTAACCTAAAGTATTTTTTTAGTATGTGTTGTAAACAATGCACCAACAGATATCCTGAACTTGATAACATAGTTCAGAAGTTCATTATTATTTTTTAGCTCGTGCGGTTGTTACCTACCTATTTTCTATAAGAAAAACAGTTACTTAATTTTGTTTTTATTAACATGCAGCCTTTTACAACTCCTATAGGATTTTACGATAACATATTTATTTTTTAAACATTTTTCTAATAGTTAAACCGAAACAGATTAAACTGTCTTGATAAAAATGCCTTCTTCCAAAAAAAATGCCCTACTGAACCCATTTCTTATTCAAAATGTACTTGACTATGAGCTATTATAATTCTAACAACTGTCTAATGCTTTATAAAGGCTGAAATTCTGTCTATCTAACTATAATATCACTCAATTGAACAAATCGAAACACTTACTTTACGTACCTAGAATATATTTGACAACAATTTATTGAAAAGCCTATAATTTCTAAGTCCTTTTGGTTTTTCTCGGGCCAAGCGGCAAGGAAGTACTGTGGGGCCATGCGGGTCCATTGACGTAATAAAAACAGTGTAATCGCTGTCCGTCGGCCTCCCAGAGGCTTCGGAAGTGATCAATGTCACGTCGGACACCAGTGTCTGCCGCGGCCAACGTGACCCGGCACATTGGCAGACACCAGTGTCTGCCGCGGCCGACTGGGATATCCACGTTTTTATGCCTGGCGTTCAACGTGTTAAACTATCACTGTTAATTTCAATACTAACGCCCTGTTCAAGTACGTCCCTTCCTATGATTACTGCGTCAGAAATAGCATCATCTTGTACGACGTGAAATAGTATCAATAATGGGAGCTGTTGTATTGTAACAGAACTAAGTATTTGTGAGAGACATTTAACATCTTTCCCTCCAATACCTGACAAATATACTACTTGGTTACGTTTAGTGCCAGGAAGATTTTTAACCAAACTATATTTTACCAAAGAACAAGCAGATCCACTATCAAAAAGAAAAGGAATCATCTCACCAGATGACGTCGACAGTGTACCTTTAGCTGTGCGTCGCTCGCATATTTGGACTTCCTTGCGCGCCACTGTATCGTTGCTAGTCTTCTTTTCTGTACATCTGGTGCTTATGTGTCCGGGCTTTCCACACTGGTAGCAGGTAACACTCTTCTTTTTATCGGATATTGGTTTAGACTTTGCGGTGTCTCGACGTTTGCGACATTCTTCCATTTTGTGTCCCCGATTTCCGCAAAAGTGGCAATTGCCAAAAAAACGAGAATCCATTAGACGTGGACGTTTAGAATCCGTTCCGTTTTCTTGCTCATCATGTCGTCTCTTGAGAGAAATACCGTTGAGTATTCTGCACAACTGAGCTCGTGTTGCAACCGAGTGAGAGTTAAATTCTCTCCGAATTATTGAGTCTCTTTGTGACAAAACAGAAACTGCAAATCCGGTTATCACCTCCTCTCCCATGGCGACATTAGGTATGGGCTCAATGAGGTTCCAAAGCCGTACACCTGCTTCGGCTGCTGTCTCTTTAGGCCCTATTTGAAACTTCAGAATTGCGTCGAAATAATCTTGCATCAACATAGGGCGCCCAAATTTGGCAATTAGAATTTCCTTTATGTGAGGCCAGGTTATTTCAGAGGTGCTTAATTTAGTCAAACACTTGGAAGCTCGACCCTTTAATGCATGAGTAAGGGCGAGCAGTAACTCGGGACCCGTCAATTTTCGGTCGTCCACAATAATTTCAGCAATTTGGCACCAACCTTCAATATCCGAATCCATTTCGTCTGGATCAAACCTCACAAGACGCGGCGGTGCATAATGTTGCGAGGAACTCTGTGTCGCTGCGAGCAAGCGCGTCAAAAACGACTCCATGCTCGCCAAAAAGGTCGCCTTACTACCGCTCGCACCTTTGTTGATCTTCTCCCTGGTCTCCTCAGAAGGGAGCCCTTGGCATCCCACTTCTGATGTAGGCTCAGAGTCAGTTGGCACGTTGCTATCCTGTGATTCATCGGCCATGCTGTTTGTTGTAAGTGGGTAGTCGGGCGAGGAGACCACGAGCGTTTATAGAAGAAATACAACTTGATTCACTTAGCACTTATTTAATCGTACGTATAATTAATCTTAATCACATGTAACTTCAAAGGATTGATTGGATAAGCACTGATTTAACATTCCACCAGAACACGTGGGCGCGTGCGCACTGATCGGTTGCTGCGCTACTAATGACCGAGAGAGACTAGCTTGCTCTGTCTGATCGTGTGCGGCCGCCCCCCCAGCGCTCGGTGTTATGTCACTTGTCACTTGTCAATGTCATTTACAACTCGTATTTTGAAGTGCGCCGTCATATTAAAGATGTGTCATCAGCAAACAAAACTACCTCGTGATCGTCTCTTATAAGATGAGGGAGATCATTTATGTACACTAAAAATAGAAAAGGTCCCAGAATTGAACCCTGAGGCACGCCCATTGTTACAGCAGAACCATTTGACTGTTTACCATTTATAACTACTCTCTGTACTCTATCTCTAACTGTTTACCATTTTTATAAAACATAGCAAAGAACACTCTCCCCTAACCCATCTTTCAAACAAAAGAAACAGAATCAAAATCGGTTCATCCGTTTGGGAGCTACGATGCCACAGACAGACTTACACACACACACACACACACACACACACACACACACACACACACACACACACACACACACACACACACACACACCCACACACCCACACCCACACACACACACACACACACACACACACACACACACACACACACACACACACACACACACACACACACACCCACACACACGTCAAACTTATAACACATTTACTTTAAACCTTACAATATTGTTTTATTATCTTAATCTAGGTACCAAAGACGGCACATAACTTATAATGAGTTTTATCTTAATACAGTTGGCATTGGCTTATTTTTCTGCGTCGTTTTCGCATTATCTCGCTCTAAGCGGGCGAGTCCGAATCTCGTTTTTTCAGTTTTTTTTTTAAACTAGTGGTCCCAGTGAATTTCGTATCGCCATAATAATGGAAACTAAATAAGATAAAAGATTTATTAAAAGTGAAATTCATTAACATTCGTACAGAGAACTTAAGAGGTTAAGTCAGTGTTTTGCATCAAGTTATTTTATACATAGTTCAGTGACAGTAACAGTTATGCAAAAATCTGACCGAGATAAAGATGAAGTCGTTTTTGATGATCTCCTTACATCAGCAGGCGAGTGGGGCCGATACCAATGGTTTCTATTTTTCTCTTCATGCCCTTACTTCGCTTTTGGGGTATGTGCATACTTTTCCCAGACATTAATAACAGAAGTGTCACCTAATTACTGGTGCAGAATACCAGAATTAGCAAATATGTCGGAGATTGAACGCAGAGATTTGGGAATACCCAAAGACGACAGTGCAATATTTGGATACTCGCAGTGTGAGATGTACTCAGTTAATTGGACTTATATGTTAGAAATAAATGAAAAACCTAACAAAACTTGGGATACAGTGCCTTGTCAATATGGATGGGAATTCAACAAAAGTGAGATACCATATCCTACAATAGGAAGTGATTATGGATGGGTTTGCGAAAAACAAAGTTACCAGGCAACGGCACAGGCGATATTTTGTATCGGTTGCATATTAGGAGGTTTAATTTTCGGTTGGATTTCTGATCGTTTCGGAAGAATACCGGCTATAACAACCAGTTGTCTAATTGGCTGTATAGGAGGCTTCAGTAGTACATTTGCAAGAAATTTTCTTGAATTCACCGCTGAAAGATTTGTGATGGGTATGTCATGTAACTCTTGTATGGTTACGGCATATATTTCGATATTAGAATATGTGGCTCCAAAATATAGAACACTATTGGCCAATTCATCATTTGCTATATTTTATGATCTCTTTTCAACGGCACTTCCGTGAATCGCCTTAGCTTGTGGACACTGGAAAACCATCTGCTTTGTCACCAGCTTACCCTTAGGTCTCGGAGTTCTTACAAAATTATTTTTACCTGAAAGCCCGCGGTGGTTATTATCCAAAGGAAGGTTGGATGAAGCAATAGAGAAAGTACTTGTTATCGGTAGAATTAATAAAAAGAAGGTCCCTGAAGAATTGATATCTAAATTCAAACAATCAGTAGCGTGCTCTAAGACAGAAATAGATCAAACTTGTTTACAAATATTCAAGAGACCTATCTTACGACGTATGTTTATTTTTATGTCCTTAGCAAACATGTGTAGTGTCTTCTTGTTTGACGGAGTTGTAAGGTGTTTAGGATTGTTAAATTTCGATTTTTTTGTATCGTTTTCAGCAATAACGTTTTCCATATTTCATTCTGTAATTTTTGTAGCATTAATAATGGACTATGTAGGAAGACGATGGTTGTGCATAGTGTCTTTTTGTTTATGCGGTATATTCTTTATTTTGATAATATTTGCAACTACTGGACTACAAAGTCTTATGTTTTTGGTATTTGCCACAGTCGCTAATGTATTGTTTAATGCTATATTGCAGTGGCCCGCTGAGATTCTACCAAACTCAGTAAGAGGATCAGGTGTAGCTGTAATACATATTTGTGGATATATAGGAACGTTTTTGTCACCATATATTGCGTATCTGAAAATTTATTACTATTGGTTACCTTTTGTGGTGTATGGTGCCACTTGTGCCTTAGGTATGCTTATAACCTTTACTTTACCCGAAACTGCAATGTTGAGTATGCCAAATACATTCGAAGAAGCAGAAAAGCTATCAAAAAACCAACGAATATGGTCTTTACCGTACCTTAACGCCAAGAAAGATAAACAAAAACAAGTCGAGCCATCTAATCAAAGATTTAAAGATTCTGAATTTAAATTTGAGAAAACAAATGGTGAAATTTTTAACGCGTGTACAACCCTAATGCCCGCCTTTCACCAAAGCGGACATGACATGTATCGAAAATCATTGTTACGAGTATAGCGGAGTCCATAATGGGTCCGACTCGCTCGCAGTGGAAAGCGGGCATAAGAATGTGACGACAGACTCGAACTGGCCAAAACCACACAGTTGCACCCACACTGCGCCTTTGGCACCCCGGGCAACCTATCTGATTGGTGACTAAAAAGTGTAGATTTTCGCACGTTTTGAAATAATAATAAATAATAATAATAATAAATGACTATCAACGTTTTGGCGCAACGGCTTTCGGATCAAGTGCGGGTCATTCAACGTAGCCATTTGTTGGATGAAGCCGTGCTTGAGAGGCTTCGCTTAGAAGTACAGTGTAACATTGTCATCCCTACTTCGTCTCTATCTAGTGAAACGGGTGAAGTGACTACTGACGAACTACCACCTATCGTGCCCATTGACGACGTAGTGGATGATATTGTTACAACAGTAAGTACACAATACAATGACGAATTAAGGAGTGTTTTGGAACGAGCGATTCATGAATATAGGTTTTGTGATCCCATGTGTCGTCCACGTATACCACGTTTGCCTACGCATAAAAAGAATTTAGCGCTGGTGGGTGCCCTGGACTGTATTCTACAAAGTTATTTTGCTACTTGTGTAGAAATAAGTGATGCACACTCAATTCTGTATTGTACGGCTGTAGCAGTGCGTCGAGTGGCTGGTGTTAAATTTTCAAAATTTGAGCCAGCTCCTAGACCTAACTCTGTTCCAATCTGGTAATGCAGAATTGAGCGGCGCATTGCTGAGACTAGGCTACTCATTAGTAAGCTATGCTGCTTCAGGGAGGATAATACTCGTCCTAGGGTCATGCGTTTTGTGACGCGTGCATTCGCGGGGACTGATATTAGTCCTCGCGAATATTTAGTACGGGTCACAGAACGTATTGACTACCTGAAGCAGAAAATTTATGCGTGGGCAAACCGTATACGGCGATACAAGAAGAGAGTGGATCGCTATACTCAGAATCGCTCGTTCCAAAAAGATTAGAGGAGGGTATATAGAAGACTAGCTGACCCGCGCAACTTCGTTTGCGTGATAAATGAAGAACCGCTGGATCGATTTTGTGCAAACTTCACATGAACCATCTACTAAATAGTTCGAACAAAGCCTAAACATTTGGTTTGGATAGGTCAGCCCGTTCTTGAGTTATAAAATTACAACGAAAAGTTTTTTTTTTAAATATATAGATGGGAGCAACCCGATTCGAGTATGACTGATATGTGCCTACCGGATGCTGACACCACGAGCACTTTCTGGCGAGGCATTTGGTCGGTACCTGTTAGTCATACAGAGTGCGAGTGGATGCAGGATGTCGAACTTTCATGTGAGTCTATACAGACTATGGAACCAGTCCTAATAGCACCTAGCGACATTGCCAGTGCGGTTCGTTCGTTGCCCAATTGGAAGTCAACTGGGCCGGACGGACTGCACAACTTTTGGCTAAAATGGTTCCATAGCTCACATGCTTGTTTGGCATCCTGCTTTCAATCATCACTTGAGTCGGGGTCGCTTCCATCTTTTATGACTTCTGGAATTACCCACCTTCTCCACAAATCCGGTAGTACTACGGACCCTAAAAATTATAGACCGATTACTTGTTTACCAACGGTCTATAAGCTTCTTACATCTATTTTGAGAGTAAAATTAGGTACTCATCTTGAAAATAATTTCATAATGTCTAACTCTCAAAATGGATGTAGAAGCGGGTCACGTGGTACTAAAGAACTCCTTATTCTTGACATGGCCATTAATCAGCAGGTTCGTCGTAACCGGAAAAACCTGGCGACATGCTGGATTGATTACAAGAAAGCCTATGATTCAGTGCCACATACATGTCTGTTGAAGGTGCTGGAGTTGTACAAAGTTGATGCAACTCTTAGCACCTTCTTGAAGGCATATATGGGGTAATGGACAACGGCTCTTGTTTATTCAGGATATCGTCAGATTTTTGGGAATGGCGAGCCTGTCAAGATGAGGAGGGGTATATTTCAGGGTGACAGTCTGAGTCCCTTATGGTTTTGCCTGGCACTGAATCCTCTCAGTACATTATTGGAGGGTTCAGGGTTAGGTTGTCAGTTTTGGAGAGGCGGTCAAGTTGTTTCCCACCTTCTGTACATGGATGACTTAAAATTGTTTGCATCCACCGATTCTCAATTGATAGAGTTACTAAAAGTCACAGAAGCTTTCAGTAATTCTATCAAAATGGAATTTGGTGTAGATAAATGCGCTGTCATGCATGTAAAGAAGGGACAGATTGTGGAATCTGAAAGAGTACATCTTAAAGATTTCACAAAACTCAAATCCCTCTCTGCGTCTATCACTGAAACCTATAAATATCTAGGTATGTCGCAGGCATTAGGTATTGCAGAGATGGGCATAAAACAAACGTTGACTGACCGTTTCTTTGGCTGCCTGAAAAAAGTACAGAAAAGTCTTTTATCAGGCGGCAACAAGGTGCGGGCTGTCAACGGTTGGGCCATGCCCATCTTAATCTATTCCTTCGGCATACTTAGATGGACTCAGGCTGAATTAGACGCCCTGGATAGAAAAGTCTGTTCGCTATTGACCATAAATCGAATGCATCATCCGGGTTCGTCTGTAATGAGGTTGTATATCCCACGAAAGTGTGGAGGTCGCGGCTTTTTAAATGCCAAGACTTACACAATCGTGAGGTTGTATACCTAGAGATTTTTTCTTCATACTGACGTGGATATGCATCGCGATTTGGTGGCAATAGATAACGGACTGACCCCACTTGCTCTTGCTAAAGAGAACTGGCACGAACCAGTAATACTATCAACTACGGATCGCAAGGAGATATGGCAGAGCAAAGAGCTGCATGGACGGTTTTATCGAGCCTTACACAGGCCTGATGTAGATTTAACAGCATTTGTTTACTGGCTACGTTTCGGTGATTTCGTCGAAACTTAGGGTTTTGTCTGTGCGATTACTGACGAAGTTGTCATGGCGAATAACTATCGGAAGTATATTTTGAGAGATGGTACGGTTGACATATGTCTGGCATGCCACCTACCGGGTGAATCTCTCAGACATATTATTTCTGGTTGTCCTCGTCTTGCCAACGGTGAGTATTTGCACAGACACAATCAAGTGGCCAGGATTGTCCATCAGCAACTTGCACTAAAATATAAACTTGTAGATTTGGAGGTACCGTATTATAGGTATGTGCCCGAACCAGTTCTTGAAAATGGTCGTGTTACATTGTATTGGTCGGTCTATTATCACTGACAGGACTATTGTTGCCAATAAGCCTGATATTGTGGTAATAGATCGATCAGAGCGCCTCGCAATAACGTTGATATTACGGTACCACATGACGAAAACCTCATGAAAGCAGAAAAAGACAAACAATTAAAATATTTGGATTTGGCTCACGAGGTTGTGGACATGTGGGATGTGGATTCAGCGATTATAGTTCCGATAGTCGTATCAGCACACGGTCTAATTGCCAAGAGCCTCGATCAACATCTCAAGAGGCTCACGTTAGGTAGTTGGGTCAAGGGCCAGATGCAAAAGGCGGTACTTCTAGACACGGCACGTATCGTGAGACGGTTCCTGTCTCTGCAGCCCTAACCACCGGTAGCTTGGTCCCTGTACCCGATGCCGGTGGGACGCTATTTTTTTTATTTTTAGAATTTATTTAAAAATTTAAATTATTAAGTTAATAGATGTCAATAAAGGGAATAATAATAATATAGCATATGTAGACATAGAGCAACGCAAAAGCGCGCGTTGCTCTGTGTATGTATACTGCACAGCACTTTTAAAAATATTTTTGTTTGTGCATTTATTTAGAAATTAGTATGATTCTGTTTTTTACTGAGAACACATTTACAATATTAAACATTTTGCCATCTACAATCACCTAATGTAAAAATCTAATTAATAAATAACATGTTTATTTAGCAATGTTTTTATTTGCAAGTACGTTAACGTTTGGAAGCGATCGTGGGCTTTTGTAAGGTCTCAAACTGGATGTGTGAGTGGGCGACACGGCGCGGCTCCCAGTCGCCCGTAGCGTTCGCTGGGTACATTTCGCCGTTCACTGCGCCGCGTGGCTTGCTCACTCGTACATTTAATTTTCTAATAATTTGTTTGAGTCGCAAGACGCTTCGCCGTTCGCGCCGCGCGAATTTCGCTATGGCGACTGTCTCGTGGCCAGGCCGTTACGTGGGACATAAAAGTACAAGGTGAAATGTGGGCGTATACTATGCCTCCTCTGCCTACGCCTTCAGGGATAAAGGCGTGACTATATGTATGTATTTTGACTCATAATTAGAAGGTTTAACAATAAAATAACGAAAAGATACATATTTGTTAGCACTTATCTTACGTCATGTTCTTTTTTAGGGTTCCGCACCCAATGGGTAAAAACGGGACCCTATAACTGAAACTGAAAGAGACTACGTTGTCCGTCTGTCTGTCTGTCACGAGGCTGTATCTCATGCACCGTTATAGTTAGAGAGCTAAAATTGTCACAGGTGATGTATTTCTGTTGCCGCTTTAACAACAAAACAAATACTAACAGAAAAAATTGAAGGCAAATATTTAAGCACCATACAACAAACGTTGATAATTAACTCGCACTTTGACACATCAAAAGACGCACCTCCACGTCTTTTGATTCTCTATCAAATGACATCAAAAAGTCAAAACAGCCTTGTTTTTGGACAACTTAAGCGAATTATGGTACTTTCAAAATAGTTGACCTGATGTGACTTTCGTTACACATAATACCTACCTATTTCTACCCACATTTTAGAATTAAGCCAAACACACACAAGTTTCAAGCTTTTACCAGCATTTCACCTTGGCAGTAACATCACAATCTATTTTACATGAAGGATGACATTAATGTCGGCATAACCTCAGCAGTATTCTCGAGATGAGAGGAGGCATTTGACGTAGAAATATTGCTTTGATAATGGAAATTCTGTCAGGATATTAAAGTTAGGGAGCCTTTGAATTATTTTGATTCGTGATTAATTCTGTGGAACAATTCAGTGTCAAGCTGAAAACAATGGAATTTAGGTATTGAAATGAAATTAAAGTGGAGTCATTTTATTAGGTAAGATTTGACGTCTGTCAGTTTTATCTTCATAATGAGAATGACGAATGAATCGATACGGAATTAAAAGATAAGTGAATTTAAAAAATCATCAGGCGAATCCCTGCCGAATTATTATTTTTTCTGTCGTAAATTTAAGGAGCAAAATAAAACAAGTACATAATTAGATTGTGAAACTATTAAATTGACTCCACTTTATTTTTTATACTTTGGTAAGTACAGATAAGGCCTTCGATCAGATAGTCGAAGGCTTTAGCGTATATTTTGGAATGGCTCCCATTATGACTGATTTTCTTTTACCCTCTTCAAAATTGCTATAGAGTAAAATCATAACCCTATTGTTGGGACTCGCTGTCCGTCCATCTGGTACGAGGCTGTATCTCAGGAACCGTTATAGCTCAAATTTCCACAAAATAAGTACCTATTTTGATGCCGCTATAACAAAAAAGAAAAAAAATATACACAGGGTGTGGCGTAAATAGTGGTCCAAACGTCAGGGTGTGATAGAACAGGTGCCCACTATAACATACTACAATTTCATTCAAATTTACCCAAGGGTTACAGAAAAAAAGGACACATTTTGAAAAATCGTCCGTATTTTGTAAAGTTGGCTGTAGATTATAGGAAAACCGCCATTTCTGATTTCTGTTTTTTATATCTTAATGCTAAATACATAAGCTATCAAAAAATAATATAGTTTATTAAATTCCACCACAAACGTTTCCAATAAATATAAGTTAATCTCAATTTTATCTCTAATTTTAAGGTATCATTAAAATTGTTCTGAGTTTTTTATAAAAAATATGTACTACACTGTTGCTATCCAAACGTTTAAAAATATGCTTAAGTAATACTAATTTCAAAAAGGTATCATAAAAGGATTTTCCATAAAAAAATAGTAATTATTACTGTTAGAGTTCAAAATGGGTTAAGAAAAATGTTTGCGAGTCTGACTCGCACTTGACCCGTTTGTACTGTCAATACCACAGACCTTAAAGAAGTGTGAACAAAGTGAGACATTAACTTGGAACACTGCCACAATTTTATTTGTCTTCCAATAACTCTTCCGCACACATCATTACAAATCGCGTAAAACTACTTGGATATTATTATCTTTTTAATAACACACACACATTACTTCACAACACCATCAAAAAATGAGACTAAAATCACAATTTTCTAGATCCGTGGTCATTGTAAAGCTTTTGTGAAAGAAAATGTTAAATGATAATAGAGAAAAAATATAAATAGGAGCGTTCGTAATCGTACGCACGCGCTTAAATTGTGGAATGATCTCCCTGCCTCAGTTGCCCAAACCCCTAAAGTATGGGGTTTAGTACAAGGAAACTAGTCACCGTAGCCCATAAGGGCTTAGGTTGAGACGACACATTGTTGAAAATGTTCCATCACGATGTCTCTTTGTTTCGTCACATTTTATTTCAAAAGTTACTTTAAATGTCACTATACAAAAGTTGATTCACTGGCAAGACAATTTCCGTCTCGACAGTAAGTTCGCCATTATTTTTAGCTGACAAGTGAACGTTAGACAACAAAGGCTGTTTTTAAAGACTGCAGAATAATAGAATTTCCTAAACAAACGATAATATTCCTTCACAAATCTTCGCGTTGAGTCTCTAAGTCACAAACAATTTGTAAAGAATAAAATAAATACGATTCACTTCTAAAAGCATTTCTTGACAGCATTCACACTTATACACAGACATTTATCATACATACACATTATTGTAATATACACTTCTATAGTGACAATCAATAATAGACTTTATACTGAACGAAATAAATGTTAAAATGGTTACAGTGAGGCTAAATTGGTATACATTTTCAAACCTCGAGACTTTTGTAATGATTTTTAAGACTTGACTCTTGTTAAAACACTTATAATTGTTGTAACAAGCTACGAAAACAATGTTTTAAATGAGTAGAAATATTTTATGTAATCTTAATATTGTCATCAATCATTATCATTACATATAATAAAATCGTAACAGGTCGCTGTCTGTACATGGAAGATAAATAAGAAAAAATATTATAGGGGGGCTTCATGAACGCAATAGAACCCAAAACAATGATTTTTAGAATTTTTGTCTGTTTGTCTGTATGTCTGTATATCTGTTTGTCTGTACGGTTGTGCACGCTAATCTCAGTAACCGCTCAACCGATTGCAATGCGGTTTTTTTATTGTATTGAGGTTTGCTCCAGTTAACATTTAGCGTTTGTTTTATGTAAATCGGTTTAGAAATAAAAAAGTTATAACACTTTTAAGAATCAGATATTTTGAAAATTTTAATTGTAGGGGTATCTTTGAATGTAAGTGAACCTAAACTGGCGTGAGACTATTTTAAAACAATTCAGTCCACGCCTTCGGCGCGGACTGAATTGTTTAAAAATAGTCTTAATCATTAAGCTCTTTTATGATTAAGCAAACAGGGCAGTTTCAGACGCTGCTTGATGACTCTGATGAAGAAATACCTTTCCTTTCATACACCTTATGTGATGTAAACGAAGTTGCGGGCTCAGCTAGTTGAAGTTTAAAAGTCAATATAGGTACATGACTTCAGTTGAATTAGAGAATATTAAGCTATCTAGGTCTTTTAAACTTTCATGGTCACTAACACTATTATTAGAGTTAACGGGATATTTACCATGTCTTTTTGAGTATTTCCGATATTTCGGCGCTGTTGCAAGTGCCATGATCACGGAGGAACTGAAGTATTGGCGGTTGAAAGTAAAAGTCTTAGCACATATATCGATCTACCCTCCTTCGCACTCGTTTGTGTCGTACAACACCACTACTATTGGTTTCACTTTCACTGTACAGTCGCACTGGAACTCGGTCACGACACACAACACTCACAGTATCTACACGCGGTTTCGGTTGGATATATTTACTTTTATTTATGCACACACGGACCACTGGATGCCAGACGCTCGGCAACTGAAACCCGTCTTCACGATTGAAATTTTTATATTTTTTAATTTCAATCGCTTCCCTAACCATTCTTGGTATATAATGGCGTTCTGTCGACAGCATCTTTGGGTTATGTAATTCGATCCAGTGGTCTGTACCAGACTCCAATAGGTGTTCAGCTATTGCAGATTTCTGTGGTTCGTTGTTTTTGACTGCCCTGATGTGTTCTTTAATTCGACACGTAACCGTTCTTTTGGTTTGCCCTATGTACGAACTACCACAACTGCAATCAATTTTGTACACTCCCGGTCTGTCCAGTGGAGAACTATCTTTAGGTGTACGTAGATATTGTGAAAGTCTTTTAAAAGGGGTGAAGATAGTTTTTATGGAAACTTTTTTAAGAATATTGGCGACCTTATCCGTCACTCCCTTGATGTACGGTAAAAATGCTGGTTGTCTTTCTACCCTGTAGTTTACAGTTTTCCTCGAGCATCTTGGTGGTCTAATTCGTCCACTGTACCCATTCTGTATAAGCGGCGTGCTACAAAAGAATGGGTACAGTGGACGAATTAGACCACCAAGATGCTCGAGGAAAACTGTAAACTACAGGGTAGAAAGACAACCAGCATTTTTACCGTACATCAAGGGAGTGACGGATAAGGTCGCCAATATTCTTAAAAAAGTTTCCATAAAAACTATCTTCACCCCTTTTAAAAGACTTTCACAATATCTACGTACACCTAAAGATAGTTCTCTACTGGACAGACCGGGAGTGTACAAAATTGATTGCAGTTGTGGTAGTTCGTACATAGGGCAAACCAAAAGAACGGTTACGTGTCGAATTAAAGAACACATCAGGGCAGTCAAAAACAACGAACCACAGAAATCTGCAATAGCTGAACACCTATTGGAGTCTGGTACAGACCACTGGATCGAATTACATAACCCAAAGATGCTGTCGACAGAACGCCATTATATACCAAGAATGGTTAGGGAAGCGATTGAAATTAAAAAATATAAAAATTTCAATCGTGAAGACGGGTTTCAGTTGCCGAGCGTCTGGCATCCAGTGGTCCGTGTGTGCATAAATAAAAGTAAATATATCCAACCGAAACCGCGTGTAGATACTGTGAGTGTTGTGTGTCGTGACCGAGTTCCAGTGCGACTGTACAGTGAAAGTGAAACCAATAGTAGTGGTGTTGTACGACACAAACGAGTGCGAAGGAGGGTAGATCGATATATGTGCTAAGACTTTTACTTTCAACCGCCAATACTTCAGTTCCTCCGTGATCATGGCACTTGCAACAGCGCCGAAATATCGGAAATACTCAAAAAGACATGGTAAATATCCCGTTAACTCTAATAATAGTATCTAGGTCTTTTTTTTCTGCAATACTTGCTCATGAAAATATAGGTACAACCAGTGTCCTCCTAGTTCCGCAGTCGGCGGGGGCGCCAATTCCGAGTATTAGGGGACTTACTTTTCGCACGGCGTGGGCGCAACAGCGCCAGGTCCTCGTAGTGGGTCTGAACGTGGACACCCTCTCGCTCGAGATCATGGTGCGAGCCATGATCTCCAGCGGGAGTAAGTGGGACTGCGCCGCCTCTTTCTGCGAGTAGGTCATGCTCGTGAAGGAGGTGGCGGCGGCGGGGCGGGTACGGGAGAGAACTCTCCCACCCGAGTTCCGCAGTCGGAGGCCTGGGCGCCGACGACGTGTCTTCGCCGAGGACTATCGGCCTCCATGACCGGGGGCCTGAGGACGGTGAGAGGGCCGCTCACCGTAATTACAGTCACACCGTCCACGAAGCAGGCCCATGACGGCAGCGTGACGTGAGGAACTCACGCACGCCCCCCTTAGAAGCGGGATCACACCCCAAACCCCCCTAAGACGCGGGATAGCACCCTAACCACCCCCTGGGCGAGGCCGCAGCAGCGGCCGTAGGTCTGTTGGGAGTCCTGGGACATTCTTGCGAGGGCTTACCCGGGGCTCCCTACCATAAGCTGTTGGGCGTTACGTGAGGTTTTTTAGTCGGTAGGAGTCCGACTGAAAATCCATTAGGCTTTTCCCTCACGTAAAAAAAAGAAAACGGGGACTTACGTTTACTCTAGGGAAGTAAAATAATAACTTTTACACCAACTCTACTAGAACTTTATAACCATACCTAGCTGTTCCCCGCGGCTTCGCCCACGTAGAAGTCGTGATCGCGTAAAATTATTACTCTCTTTTTGCCTAGTAGGTTAAAAAGTAACATAATGTCCTTCCAAGAGAATCTATCTCTATTATACGAAATTTCATCTAAATCGCTTCAGCGGTTTAGGCTTGAAAGTGTAACAAACAGACAGACTACTTTCGCATTTATAATAGTAGTAGGAATAAACGTGTACCTACCAAACATTTAGATTAGACGGATTAGACTATTCCTCAAAGGGTTATTTCATTAAAAAAAAGACAGATATTAATTCAAAAAATTGTAACTGTTTTAAGTGTTATGTTAAAAAATTTGGAACTAATGTCTGTCCTACAGCTAGCCAAGACAAACGACCAACTTGTCCCAATATTATCTTTGCACTTCAAAGGTACCTTGACACGGCTCTCGAGTACGGTTCCGTACCTGCCTTCATAAAACAGTACTATGACGGGTAGAGAGCGCTTTGATAAATTCATGGGTTGTTCAAGTCTGACACGGTTACTGAGAATTCCCGGCGGTAATTAAGGTTCTTGACCCAATTACACAGATGTGAAGGGATGTATATTGCGGTTTATAAGTAGGTACCCAATACATTGTGAAAAAGAACTCAGTTGTACTACTTATTACGTACCACAAATTTAATATTAATATGAAAATAACCTGACCGGTTTCGACTTACGGCATTATCAAAGATAAACTGATAATACGCTTATAACTAACACAATTAAAAAAGGAAATGTATGAACAGCGTACCTTGGAAAAGGTCGTGGTTTGCGTAAGTGGTACAAAAAGGAATAAAAAAAAATCTAACCCCTCAGCCACACGATCGCACTCGCACTGCACCTCGCGCTGCGCTGCCGCGAATATTGCTCTACCAGCCAAACACAGACGGCATTCATTGCGCTGTTCACTCACTCGTATGGCCGCTCCTGTGACTCGCACTAAAATATCGATATAAAATGAATCGCCCCGGGCAGAACTTGCAGCAATAAAAGCAGCATATTGAGTGAAGCGGCCACAGGATATCCCTTTTTTCGAAAACCAACACGTTCCCTACCTACTGCCCACGGTTGGGAGCCCCGGGTATGCCCTCGGAAGCATATCCCTAGGATTTCCAACAGACTTTGATTACCACTGCAGCCTCATTTAGGGGGTTCGGGTGCTATCCCGCGGCTTTGGGGGTTGTTCAGGTGTTATCCCGCTTCTTGGGGCGTGTGGCGTGCCTGAATCTTTCACATCACGCTATCGTCTTGGGCCTGCTTCTGTAAGGAAGGTGAGCGGTCCCCTTGCCGTCCTTAGGCCCTAGTCATGGAGGCCGATGGTTTTGGACGAAGACAAGCCGCAGTCTGCGAAACTCGGGTGGAAAGTTCTCTCCCGCTCTTTCACGAGCATGACAGAAACAAGCAGTCCAGTGCACTGGAGACCATGGCTCGCACCATGGTCTCCAGCGAGAGATCGTCCACGAACAGGACGTCCCAAAATATTTCGCTAGCTCGTCGTCGAGTGTGTAGCCATAGTATTAAAGCTCCGAAATAGGTACCTACTCTCGTATACAATTTGACTTTGGAACTGCACTCCAGGGAAATTCTTTTACCAGTCGGAGCTCGTAACGTTTCTCTTTTCAATCGCGTTACGTATTTATGGCCACTGGTTCAGAAATTATATTATAATGATGCTTGCTTTGAAATATTAGTTTTTATAAGAATTTTTATGAAATAATCTCTGTAACAATAAAAGTAATCTGAAATTGATAATCGCCAATGAAATGCTGGAAGGACATAAATTTGTTGCATAATGATTTTGACAGGTACAGTATAAAATTTGGATACTATGACTGCGATTATAAATAAAGGATTACCTATCTCATAAAGAAATGTTGGTCCTATAAATTCGGATCATTGCATTGCATTGCAGTAGCGCGGTCTACAATACGATAAACGGTAAAAGACAGCATCAAAATATGATTCGTAAGTATCATACTCTACGGCTAAGTGCCACGGTCCATTAGGTGCGGGTCTAAGCTTGTATGCCACCTTTGTGGATTAAAAAAATACTTCCCTATAAACCTGTTAGTCGCAATGTTTACGTCTTTGATTATTATAATGTTTACGGTCAGTTTTAAACGATGCAAATTATGTTGAAAAGCGCATAAATTTTCAAAAACGTTTCATTAAAATAACATTGTCTATTGGCTTAGTACAGAGTTCAAAGACAAAGTAGTGAAGTCTGGGCAAGTTTACATAGTTAATGCAAATAAAGTAGAGTACAGCTCGCGCCAAATAACTTTGGGTCTATGAAGTTCGTTCGCACCGCAATTATGAATTTAGTAGGTATAGTCCAATCTTGCCCGATCGGGCAATACTGTAAACATGTCATGTTTTGACAATCGTTGTCTAAGACAGATTATAATAATAATAATAATAATAACATATAAATACCTGGGTATGTCGCAGGCGTTAGGCATCTGCGAAGTTGGTATGAAACAATCGTTGAAGGAGCGCTTCTTTGGCCGCTTGAAAAAAGTACTAAAAAGTCTTTTATCAGGTGGTAACAAGGTGCGCGCCTATAACGATTGGGTCATGCCAGTTTTGATGTACTCCTTTGGCATACTCAGGTGGACTCAGACGGAACTTGAAGCCCTGGATAGGAAAGTCCGTACGTTACTCACCACGTACCGAATGCATCATCCGCGTTCATCAGTGATGAGGTTGTACATACCGCGGAAGTGCGGGGGTTGTGGTTTACTTAATGCCAAGACCCTCCATAACCGTGAGGTGTGCAACCTCAGGGAATATTTCCTTCACGCTGACGCGGATGTGCATCGTGAAGTGGTTGCAGTTGACAACGGACTTACCCCGCTTGCTCTGGCTAAAGAGAATTGGCATAAACCTGTGATACAGAGTCTCAATGATCGTAAGGATATATGGATGAGAAAGGAGTTGCATGGTCGGTTTTATCGGGCCCTACATAGGCCAGATATAGATTTAATATCTTCTGTATCCTGGCTACGATTCGGTAACCTCTTCGGAGAAACCGAAGGTTTTGTTTTTGCAATTACTGATGAAGTGGTGATGACTAATAATTACCGAAAGTATATCCTAAAGGATGGTACGGTTGACATATGTCGGGCATGTCACCGTCCCGGAGAATCCCTTAGGCATATTATTTCCGGTTGTTCTAGTCTAGCCAATAGTGAGTATTTGCATAGACACAATCAAGTAGCTAGGATTATCCATCAACAACTTGCTTTAAAGTATTACCTTATAGAATCAGAGGTACCGTATTATAGATATGTGCCTGACCCAGTTCTCGAAAGTGACCATATCACGTTGTACTGGGACCGATCTATTATCACTGACAGGACTATTATTGCAAATAGACCTGACATAGTGATTATAGATCGGCTAGAGCGCCTTGCAATAATAATTGATATCACTATTCCACATGACGACAATCTCGTGAAGGCTGAGATAGATAAACAAGCTAAGTATTTGGACTTGGCCCACGAGATTGTGGACATGTGGAGTATTGACTCAGCTATTATTGTGCCGATAGTGATCTCTGTGCATGGACTAATAGCCAAAAGCCTCGACCAACACCTTAAGAGGCTTGCGGTGGGCAGTTGGGTCAAGGGCTTGATGCAGAAGGCGGTTCTTCTAAACACGGCACGTATTGTGAGGAGGTTCCTGTCTCTGAAGTCCTGACCACCGGTAGCTTGGTCCCTGTACCCGATGCCGGTGGGGTACTATTTTTTATATTTTTAAATGTATATTTTTTATATGTATATTTAAAAATGTAATTTATATGTTGTATATTAAAATAAAGAGAAATAATAATAATAATAAATATTGTTGGACATTCTCACACAACATCATCTAGCCCAAACTAAGCTATAAAGCTTGTGCTATGAGATCTAGATGACTGATAGACATACTTATATATTTCTAAATACATACATATTATACATAGAAAACACCCAAACTCCGAAACAAACATTTGTGGATCACACAAATATTTGGACCGACCCAGGAATCGAACCCAGGACCTCCAGCGCCGCAGGCGGTACCACTACCGACCACACCACAGAGGCAGTCTATTAGTAGAAAAATATAGTATGACAAGTCATTGAATTTTTTACTATCCTGAGTAGGTATTTTAAATGAAATTAAACTAGCATAAAGAAGTTATTTGGTGTCGAAATGACTGTAAGAACACTGTGTGACTCCTGGATACTGGAATATAATCAGGGTTAATACTCAATTGCAAGTAACTATGGATATATAGGATCAAATGTGTTTGTTTCCATTTTTGTGCAAAGTTATTGAAATACAGTTTAATAAGTATCACAGGGGAAACTTCAGCCCAGCTGAGGCGGGAGGGACTCCCCTTCCGCCTCAGCAGTATTTTACTGCATAATATCTAATAAGGCATTGTGGCGTGAACGAACGAACTTCATAGACGTAAAGTTATTTGACGCGAGCTGTACGGCCTTTGAATACTCAAAGGACCTTTGCGTAGTAATATTAGTTATTCTGTGCCTTTGGCCGAGTGCTTTTTACCACCAAATGATATTCTTTTAAAGTTCCGTATGCAAAGGGTAAAAACGGGACCGTTTCATGAGACTTTGCCGTTCGTCTGTTTGTGGTAGGTATATCCCTACTAATATCTGCCTCTGTGGCGCAGTCGGTAGTGATACCGCCTGCGGCGCTGGAGGTCGTGGGTTCGATTCCCACCGTAGACAAATATTTGTGTGACCCATAAATGTTTGTCTCAAGAGTCTGGGTGTTTCTATGTATAATATGTATGTATTTAAAAGTATATAAGTATTAATATCCGTGGTCTGATACCCATAACACAAGCAGGTTATTACTAGCTTACTTTGGGATCAGATAGCGTTGTGTGAGATGTCCGTGAATATTGTAAATGCGAAAGTAACTCTGTCTGTCTGTTACGTTTTCACACCTGAACCGCTGAACCGATTTTGATGAAATTTGGTATAGAGATAGTTTGAGTTCAAGGAAAGAACATAGGCTACTTTTTAGAGATTCAGGCGATAACGACTTCTACGCGGACGAAGCCGCGGGGAGAACAGCTAGTATATAGTATATCGCAAAATAATTATACCGAGCATAATTATTTTGCGAAATCATGCTTTTAATTTAGTAGAAATTATGTAGTTATCTTGAAGCTATGTGGATAACATACAGAATTTAATATTATTAGTTTCTTAAATTTATTAACTGACAAACCTGTTATGGCTGTCGGCAATGTATTGTACATTGAAATGCAACTGCCCTAAAAAGAATTGCTTATTTTCTGAAGCCTAAATCTAGGGATAGCCAATTTATTCTTATTTCTTTCGTTTTGTAGCATGTGTATTAGTACGATTGATACCCCTAACAGCAGCAGTCTCAGACAGTGTATACTAAGTGACAGCTACACAAAAAAATCTTATACACACAAACTTCCAAATGTGCCAAACAGAGCTTTAATACTTCTATATTGGTTCCCGATAATAGGAAAGTTTATCTTTGGGAAGAAAGTTTAAGCACGTGTATGACTTAAGCGATGAGTTTGAGTTACTTATTTTAGTTTGCTAGGTAATTAATAATGACAGTATTACTGACAGGAGTAAAATAACTTTTGGGTTTTATTACATACTAGCTGATGTGCGCAGCTTCGCCCGCGTAAAATTTGTTCCCGATCTTGCTTCCCTTGGAAATTTCTTACTGGAATAAAACGTAGTCTATGTGTTATTCCAGATTATAATCAATTTTTCTACCAAATTCAGCCACTTCCATTTAGTCGTTAGAACGTAAAAAGTCCACCTCTGTTGAGAATCCTGGGGGTCATCCTTCCGAGGTCTTACCCGGGGCTCCCAACCGTAGGCATTAGGTAGAGAACGTGTGGTTTTTAGTCGGTAAGAGTCCGGCATAGCATCCATGTAGGATTGTTCTCACGTTACAAAAAAATAACCTAAGTACAAATACCCAACCTAATAAATAATTAGCCATTTGTGTAGTCAAATTCGAGGAAAAATCTAAATTCTGCTCGCTAGCTTTTATTTCCTGTTATTTTTATACCTGATTAAGGCCTGATAACCCTGGTAACCCTTAATAGGACACCGTGTATGCCATTATATATAACACAGGAGTTTTATATCCTCAGGGCGGGGCTTTATATAAATTTCATCCTGACAGCGGTGTTTGGCGGAAAAACAAAATAATAAATACCAGGTACAAGACGGAGGGCGACTACAAAAATTATGTGATGTGTAGTTTTTTTTATATCTACAGTTTACTTTTGTTTACTCTCTCGTTTCAGAAGATTTTCATGGTGGAATCACGAGCCCAAAAGTGGAATAAATTAATAGGCAATTCAATTATAAGATAGTATCAGTATCTGATGTTGGAACAACCCACCTCGTTCGTTCTAAGATGGATTTCCGCCATGTAACGCCTGATTCCATTAGCTATAGTCCCAGTTGCCTTTAAACAATACCTACCTAAATTCATTTCTGTTTGCCCAAAAAATAGAAAGAGGTATATCATACATGAGATTCGAATTTAGAACCTAGAATCTCACTCAGTATCCGCAAAAAAATCTAAATCTATGGTTGGAACTATGTCACAACATCGGAAGGTGACTACTGCTCATTTAGGTAACCCTAAACTGAGGACAGCAACTGATATAGTTATACTGGTGTATAGCTTAGTAAAATCAGTAGAAAATAACGGAGGTGCCACTGTGCAGTTCATATGGCAACCCGATAGGTAGAACCGCCAATCAGTACTAATCCTGTTGCCAATAAATGTCAATAAAAATCACCATCAAATTGCAGTACTTCATTTATTAACCAACATGTATGACGTTATTAACAATGTAACCAGCATGCAAAAATATTAGTTTCATTTCTAGACTTTTTGCCAATTATACAAAAAAAACATTTTAGAAGATCTCTAATCTCCATAATGAAATGACAAAACCAAAAGGTAGATTGAATAGGAAAGGTACCTCGGTTGTCATCAAATAATTGTATTTTTTTTGTGATAGGTATCGTTATCTTACATGATTCAATTTGAATACATCGTAAATTCCTAATTCCAATGAGGTTTCTTTGAAAGTATTCTCCCTACTTTCCCTTTTGAACAAGATTTCTTTATGTATATTCCTAACGATACTTAGGTACACAGCTTTTTCCTAATAAATTATACAATTCAGAACTTTTTCAATCCAATTATATTATATTCCTGTCATCTATTACAGATTAAATGAGGTGCTTCAATGCTCCAAAAGCTTCAAAGTACGTAGTTCTTTACGCAATAATTATGTAAATAAGTACTGACTGTCTACGTTAGGAAGGTGCTTGAGAAAATAATGAGTACAATTTATTTGGGAAACTGTC
Organism: Miltochrista miniata; assembly: GCA_933228765.1. NCBI lineage: Eukaryota > Metazoa > Arthropoda > Insecta > Lepidoptera > Erebidae > Miltochrista > Miltochrista miniata. The sequence goes on along the minus strand of OW121758.1, from coordinate 34,422,307 downwards.
GTCTCATAAACATTTGTAACATAATATTCATAGCAACAAAATTTACTGGGCCCTGGGGCGGAAAGCCGAAATGGAAACCGGGGCTTTGGGACCTTTCCCGATGAGGAAATACCATTATCGTAGCAATTGAATACAAATTTATTTATTTATTTGTCACATTCTTGTACTATAACATCGTATTACAATTTATATTAAAAGATTTTATTCCAGTTTTCCGTATTTATAACTTTTGTTCCTGTTATGCTACAAACACTAAAAAATGTAAAAATATTCTATAAACCAGGTCTTGCGTCGGGTTATCACATCATGACCACTGTGTGACATTTATTTGGAAGCGTTTCCGTGCTTCGGAAGGCACGATAAGCCGTTGGTCCTGGTTGCCAGTATAATGGCAGTCGGCGAAGTTGAAGGCCTTTATGGCCGGCTTAAAAAAATTCGACAGTAGGCAGTCATAACCTGCGCCTGTCAGTATCAACACGGCAATACCGCTCACCACCTATTACGTGAGACAAAAATCAAATAAACTTAATTATTTATTGTGTGTATGAACACCTTGTATGTCAAATTCCGTCAAGCCGCTGAGACTGTACAGCGTGCAAGAAAAAAAATCAACATTTTCCATAAGTCAGCCACTTTGATTTTTTAGAAATTTTAATGTACCTGGTGTCACTCACACAATCACGACGAATCCAATGACACCTCGCATATCAAAATCCGTCAAGCCGTTCAGGCTGTAGGACGTGACAAAGAATTGGACATACATACATACATACATTGTCTCGAAAAACATTACCCTCCTGACTTCGGCAGTTCGAGTAAAAGGTGAAATGTGGGCATATAATATGCCTTTGCCTGATTGAAAGGCGTGCCTATATGTATGTAACTTTTAATGTCGAGTCTGTGTGATATCCTTATTCCAAGTTATCTAATAAGTTTACCCGTTGTGTGATTAAACAACATGACATCAGTCTACCCATCCAAATTTAAACATTTATCTATACCAATAAAAGGGACGAACGACCGCCCAAAACTTTCCACAACCGATAAAATTATACTTGCTGATGAAATTACCATATTTGTACCACTTTGATAAACGACAATGGCTCGGAATTGTCATGATAACGCACTTTCCCAAAGCGTCGTTGTAAGGGTTCTGTTAAGTGAATTCTATTATCGAATTCAGTTTTGTCATAAGTGAACAAGTAAAAGACCGAAATAAATTAAAAGTCTGATAGGAACATACAGCGATACGATTGATGACTTTCATCAGGAGGGGAGGGTGCTATACGAAGACTTTCTCCTCTGTAATACATACTCCAAATGTTTGTGTGAAACAAATATATTATATACGTGTGTGTGAAATTATGAGTGTATTGTTTTGCGTAAGTTCCATAGTGACAGCCGATTGCTTTGGTAGTGGTGTATACGATTTCCCCCCTGCAACATATGCCAAACAGATAATTATGTTATTGAGCAAACATGATAAGATTTCTCCCCTTGTACTGGTCTCGTTTCTCTATGTATAGGAAGGATCACATGTTTTTTTTTTTTTTTTTAAGTGTAGAAATCCTACATGGATGCTATGCCGGACTCCTACCGACTAAAACCACACGATGCCCTACAACTGTCTACGGCCGGGAGTCCCGGGTAAGCCCTCGGAAGGATGTCCCAGGGCTCTCGGCAGACTTTGGCGAACACTTCAACCTCGCCTATGGGGTTCGGGTGCTATCCCGCGTCTGGGTAGTTGGTTCGGGTGTTAACCCGCTACCAGGGGAAGGGGGGGGGGGGGATTTGGGTACTGTCCCACCACTATCACCATTATGAGGGGCAAAGAGATATTCGCCATCGTCTTGGCCTGTACGAACCTTCTGTAAGAACGGCGAGCAGCCAGCCCACCGTTCTCAGGCCCCCGGTCATGGAGGTCGGTAGTCTTGGGCGTATAGCAGCCTGCGACGACCTCGCCGCCGACTGCGGAACTCGGGAGGGAGATCCCTCTCACGGTCCTTCCCCGCCACCTCTTTTTAAAGCATAACTTGCTCGCAAAAAGATGCAGCGACATCCCACTTGCTTCCGCTAGAGACCATAGCTTTCACCATGGTCTCCAGTGTGAGAACGTCGACGCCCGGGCCCACAACGAGGTCTCGGCGCTGTAGCGCCCATGCTGAGCACTCCACCAGAGTATGCAGCGCCGTGTCCTCGCTGCAGTCACCGCAGTGCTGACACTCGGGTGTTACCTCCCTATGTATGCGCCACAGATACTTACCGAAACACCCGTGTCCGGTAAGTATCTGTGACACTCGATAGGTGAGGCTACCATGGCGTCTCTCCAGCCACTCCTCCATGACCGGCTTTACCGCCTCAATAGTGGTGAGCCCCCATTTTGGTTGTTCAAGTCGTAACTTCCAAGTTTCCATGAGCTCCTGGCGGAGCAGGGATCGCTGGGCCTCTATTTCTCTAGACTCAGGCCTGTGGTCCCGCTCCAGCGCCTCCTTGCGCCACTGATAGGATCACATGATGGAAAAACGTGAACAAAAGAACAGATACTGTTATCCCGGTAACGTATTGAAATTAACCCCATTTTTTTAGATCCCCTTTTTTTATCGTGAGGAAAAACCCCTCATGGATGCTATGCCGGACACCTACCGATTAAAAAACCTCACGTAACGCCTAACAGCCTACGGTCGGGAGCCCCGGGTATGCCTTCGGAAGGATGTCCCAGGACAAATTTACAGTCCCTTGAAACTGTATATAATCTAACTTCTAAGATAACGCAGAAAAATAAGCTATGACTTAAATTTTTACCGCCATATACACTATACAGCCTTAACCTATTTTTGGCGTTAACATAGAAGTATGATTTTTGTACAGCTTCAAGAGACTATAGACATAACATAAAGTGCAAATTTCAACTTGATGCTTCTACACATTCGCGAGACAAATAGTCTTGACAGATGGACGGACGGTCAACAAAGTGGTTCTTTAAGGGTTCTGTTTTTCCTTTTGCGATACGGTACCCTAAAATAGGTAGGTACTACAAGCCTACACTAATGGCTAACAGCGCAGCCACAACATTCTATCTTTAGACATCTAATTTAAAAAGTCTGTTCACTTAATTTAGCCTTTAGGGTGGGTAATTGCAACAAAATGTTATTCATTTTCTTTGGTATTAGATGTTTTAAAAAGAAAGAGCTTCTAAATGGAAAGCATCCATTTGTACTTAATTTCGAGAAACTTTATATTTTCGATTTGGAAGAATATTTCGCCATTGAGAATTTATTAAAAAATATTTGTTTAAAATAAGCTTTCATAATTATATGTCTATTCTAAAAACATCCTTTGTTTTGAATTAGAACTATACCACACAAAATTATTTCCTTCTTCTTCTTCGTATCAATGATTCTATTTACGTCTTTTCTCAAACAGATTTGGCATAAAACTCTGCCATCTCAACCGCTTTTTCGGTATTTCCTTCGTGCTTAAACTTGCGATAGTTTGTAAGTATTGATGAGTTTAGAGAAGAACGCTCTAACAGCTGAACTGATCTAGCTGTAATTCAGTACAGAATAGATTTTAGTCTGAAGCTGGAATATCACTATTTACCACTCGAGCTATTGACAATTCGGAGCCATGGGCGCAGAAATTTAACTTTGGTGATATGATACGATTGATCTCTTGGGTTAGTAGTAGGTTGGTACCCTACAGGAGACTAAACCTCGGGATCGTGCGGAGCATGGTCCAATACGGGTCCCCCGTATAGGCGGATCCCTGACAACCAGCAATGCGGCTAAATTGCTTAGCCCGCAGAGGGCGATGGCCGTCAGGGTGACAAGGGGACGCACGATCTCTGGTGAGGCGGCATGTCTCCTAGCCGGGACTCCTTCATGGGACCTGGAAGCAGAGGCCCTTGCGTCACTATTTAAATGGCGCAAGGAGGTGCTGGAGCGGGGCCACAGGCCTGAGTCTCGAGAAATCGTTGCTCGGCGGCTCGAGACCATGGTGCGACCCATGATCTCCAGCGGGAGTAAGTGCGACTGCGCCGCCTCAGTCTGCGAGCAGCGCCGCCTTTTTCTGCGAGCAGGTTATGCTCTTGAAAGAGGCGGCGGGCGGGACGGGAACGGGAGAGAACCCGAGTTCTGCAGTCGGTTGCTTGAGCGCCGTCGACGTGTCTTCGCCGAAGACTATCGGCCTCCATGACCGGGGACCTGAGGACGGTGAGAGGGTTGCTCACCGTCCTTACAGAAGCAGGCCCATGACGGCAGCGAAGTGAGGGATTCACGCACGTCCCCTCCTTAGAAGCTCGGTTGGATGTCCTGGGACATCCTTCCGAGGGCTTACCCGGGGCAAAAGGAGTCCGGCATAAAAGCCTCATGGATGTAATGCCGGATTCCTCCTACCGACCAAACAACAATATTTATCAAGCCCCAACAATCAAGAGTTTAAAGGATAATTTCTCGTAAATATTTAAACAAGATTCAGTGTCTTTATATAGTGCTATAGTTGTGGGCTCTACAATAACCATGTCATAAATAATTCGACCTTCCTTTGACAAGTTTGTCAGTTAAATGGGCAGTATCCTACAAGATAGACATTATAGTCTTGTCTAACAGGGGTTTAATCTGGCTCAAATGGATTACTGGGCGCATGTGATGAGAGTTTGCGTTCGAAGTATTTTGTTGATGCAAAGGACTTCAAGAATTATTTGTTGGAGTCCCTGTACCCAAGAATGATAGCTTATTTGATTTAAATTTCTTTATTTTGCGAATATGGTACAAAAAGGTGTTATATTATAAAGTACTAATAGATGTTTCCAGCCACGTACCACTCACACCTTACAGTTTTATGTCCCACGTAACAGGTGGTGAGCCCATTGCCGTGTTGAAATGGACAGGCGCAGATCGCCACGACCCGCAGTTGAAATTTTCAAGCCGCCCATCGGTCCTTCAACTTGACTTAACAATTGGCATTTTACTGACAACCGGGTTTCATTTCGAGTTTTCCTTCTCTAAGCAATGGATCTTTTTGCTAAAGTGGTCCCTTAGTCGCCTCTTACAACACCCTCGGGATGCATTGGGGTAGTGACAATTTGTACTCTTATCCGTCGCAACACGGGACACCGTCGCCACACGGGGAGTTACTCAACGTGTGAACTCAAAAATTGCTGCCAGCTATAGGAACCCTTCCAAATAGCCCAGGCATAGCGTTTATAGCTGCCATAATTAAACTTTGCTTAAATGAAACAAAAAAACCAGCCATGTGTTTTTTTGCCGTTTTTTGACACGGAGACGGAGAAAGATACGTTAGTTGTATGGAGGTCGCTTAAATATTTTTACTTTAGATTTTAGTAGATACGTATTTGTTGTTAAAGCGTCAACAGACATACATTATCTGTGAAAATATCAGCTCTCTTGCCATCACGGTGCCTGAGACACAGTCTCGGGACGGACAAACAGACAAACAACAGATGATCAGCGAAGTATCATGAATAGGACCCTTACATTTTTCGTTTATTACAAAATTACAAAATTTTGACTGAAATTAACTTTATAAATTTAATATTTTAAAAATTTCAATCCGCTGTCGCTTGTCCAGTTACCGTAATTTCCGCTCTCTCAGGGTACGAAGCAGTTTCCCTTTGCATTATGTCTTAATTGAAGTCTCACGGCTCTTACAGCTGGTAATATGACCTAAACTACTAGCAGGCTACAAACTATCAATAATGATAAAATCTATACTTATTACCAACTAGCTGTTGGCCGCGACTTCGTACGCGTGAAAATTATTTTATATTGTTCGTTTATGCTACATAAGGTGTATAAGAGGACAGGTTTTTTTTGACAAACTCATGGAAGCGTATGAAACTGTCCTGTTTGTTTAATCATAAAAGAGCTTAAAGATTAAGTCCATTTTAAAACAATTCAGTCACGCCTTCGGCGCGGACTGAATTATTTTACAATAGCCTTAATCATTAAGCTCTTTTATGATTAAGTCAACACACCAGTTTAGATTTACCATCACATTCCTTGAAGAAATCCTTGAATTGAAGGGTAAGATTAATTGAATTGAAAGTTAAGATGTCTCTAATTCCTGAACTAAAAAACCCTCAACATTGGAACCTGTGTAAAACAATTCTTAAAGTACTCCCTCTATAACACTAACAAAATTTTTGAAATCGGACCACGCATTGAGAAGTTACTACTAAAAAACCGTTTTGTCTTTCATCCCCTCTCCCAAAGGAACCACACAAAATATCGGGATCAAAAGTATCCTAGAACCTTCCTCAGAGTATAAGCTCTGATTGTTTGTGAATCGATTCAGTAGTTTCGGCGTTATACTTATTCGGCATACAGACAGACAGACATGAAAAATATAAATTACATTTTCGGCTTCAGTACCGATTAGAGACCTACAATTAAAATTTTCAGAATATCTTCCATGTACAGACTCAAAGTGAAAAGTGAAAGTCTTGTCCAAATGGGTCCAGCCGTTCCAGAGATTAGCCGGAACAAACAGACAGACAGACAGACAAAAATTTTAAAAATGTCTATTTTGGTATCTGTACCGTATATACATTCATATGCATGTAGTAGAAAGCGGTTATTTTAATATTACAGACAGACACTCCAATTTTATTTATTTGTATAGAATGTATAGATGTATAGATGAGCAAAGAATTGTTTGTTTGCATTAAATAGGCTCCAAAAGTACAATCTGATCTGAAAAATTCTTACCCTGACGAGATACTACATTATTTCTGGGTGACATGGGCAATATTTAATCTGTTCCCAAAGTGAGCTAGAATTACCCTACTGTGTTATGTGTATAACGTATGTTATTTTTAAACATACATAATTGATTCATTTCATTTCACGTTTATCATTTCTGAAGGTACGGGCGGTGGAATGATGTCATTATTCCACTGTAGCCTGTCCCTTATACGTTACCATCCACTTTCCCAAAGTAAATATAAAGCAGTTGCCTCAGTCACCGTTGTAAATGGTATGACCTGAGAACTTAAAGCAGACTACACACTATAAGTTATAATGAAATTCATGGCAAGTAATTTCATTATTTGTGATAGTATTGGTGGAGACGATGCTATTTGGTCCGTTTTGCTTTTGGTGGTCTGATTTTTTGAAATTTCTCTCACAGATCCATGGATGGAAATATGATGTGAACTACAAGGAGACTGTAAACGATAACTTATTACGGTGATTATATTTTACTTGTGCAAGTAGGTATACTTAGTCTGGCATTAAATACTGTTACAATTAAAAATACACAAAATATTACGTTAGAATTTGTATTCTGTAATTTTTGTCTGATTGTGTGAGTTTTCTCATTTTGGCACTAATACATCGTACAATATTTTGCGATATTAACACGTTCACGGACAGAAACCATTCCTAAAAAATTGTGATATGACACACAAATTTTCCATACAAAATAGTATCACGCCTGCGGACGGACTGCCACATTATTAGATTTTTCAAGTAAGTGTTGCGGCAGTAACGGCCAAAGACGTAACCGGTAGTAGGTAGATCGCCCGGCCGCAGAAGGAGTGTCACGACATGATGTCCTTCAATATGTGCGTGAGAGACTTAACTTGTGTGCACGCGTCGGAGTACTTGATGTGACACTAGCTGTCTGTATTACAGCCTAAAACGGCACAGAGTCACGCCGTTCCTATGTGTGTAATGAAAAATCTTCGGCTGTGAACGTAATTCCACTTTTGATACATTTAAAATCACCGGCTACAGCCGTAGTGCCATATTATGAGAGTCAGGATGTACGGTTCTCGACGTACTGTCCGTGAACGTGTTAAAATGGTGCCCCGTGCCCCGTGTGGCTACAGGGTCCCGTGTTACGATGTGCAAGAGTACAAAATGTCGCCACCCTAATACACCCCGAGGGTGTCGTAAGAGGCGACTAAGGGAACAATTTCGCAAAAAGATCCATTGCGTCGAGAAGGAAAACTCGAAATGAAACCCGTTTGTCAGTAAAATGACAATTGTGTACCGGGCTATTAATAGGTACAATAACACCTCCTATGTTTGTGACAGAATAAGATCTGGCCGTCCACGTAGTGTTTGAACGAAAAAGATGGTCTCGGGAGATGACTTAGGACTTGCAGCCTATAAGAGATGTTCGGGTCATTTTTTAACTGATATTTAAAAAAGAATAGGGTGGTAAAATCGAAACAACTACTGAAGCGGTTCTCAATGGGATTTCACAGATTTTTTTTTTACAATTGAGCAATATTTTTACAAACAAAATGACCGTTTTTATGCTCAAAGCTCTAAGAAAGCTTCCCAAGGTAATTGGATTGATGATTAACGAAAGACAGGACTGTGATTTCCACAGTAATATTGATATCATTATAACTGACAGTGTGTGTTCCTTTATAAGCTGAACAATGGGGCATCATTTTTACACATCACACACACTTTTCTAAATAATGTTTTGAGGGCAACATAATGGACGCTCTTTCTACCTGGGGGTTAAGTAATTTTTATGGCACGTAATATTGGCAACATACTAACCTTATTACTGTGTATGGTTTCTTCAGTAGGTTGTAATATAAGTACTGTTGCTATGTAATTATAGTTCATTTTGATTGTTATGACTCTTTTAATATTACAGTACAATTTAAGAAAAAAGACTTGATGAAAGTGTACATTGCCTCTAATACTTCTTTCTATCATAGCTCGCCATTAATACGATGTCCATTCTCAAATTTTGTGTCCAGAGCGCTGGTATCGGGTACGGTCTAATATGGACTTTCATCTGCGCACGCTTTGATTGTGGAACGATCTCCCTGCCTAGGTTTTCTTAAACGCCTACAGTATGGGGTTCTACAAAACCAGTCTTTGAAGGTTCTTGCGGGATCGTCAACGCGAGTCTGGCAACTCAGGCTGGCAATTTTCATTTTTTTTTCTCATAATATAGTAAGTGTAGATGGTTTGCTGGTGAAATATATTTTAACTCGATAACTACACATTCCACAACGTTCTTAAGTAGCTATCTTATCTCGAGTTCTAATAAAAATGGTGAATTTATGTATTGCAGTTTAGAAAATAATACAACAGAGTGTCTAGAATACACTTTAATGCTTTACATTAATATAAGTAGGTACTCACGTATTCTCTTAATTTTATATGTCACTCAATGCGCTCTACAAATTTAGAGAATTGGATTATAAGTCTAACTAATGTAATTACTTAAATCCTACTTGAATAATAAGCTCAGAAAAACATTCTTAGTAATAATTAACATCTCTCCTCAGACCTGACACTGCCATACATAACTCTTGACAAAGGGATTTTTTACGAAACTATGTTGTTAACATCATTCTCATTTAGAAGCCTTTTATAACTTTCATTTTTTTCATATTTTACCACAACCTTCTTCAGTTCATAAATACTTAATACTTAAAACATAGTACGAGGAAACACAGTTATATTAAATGTATTGTGCTTAGGCTTAAACAATTTGAGTCCGATTGTATATTCAGTCTCCATCTTTAGGGCAAGGGAAATTTCTGTCTCCTCAAGACTACCATGTGAATTTCTTGCTTCGGTACGGCAACGGTGCTGGTCTCTAAAACAGACAATGGTCAAATATTACTAATTTGATTTTTGTGCTGGTTTTACAAAATGTGTGACGACTCCAATCTCGTCGGTTAGAACAGTGCTGTAATTATTACTAACGGGGTTCACATCAAGTAAAACTAGTTGTCCTCTTAAATGACTGTTGAGAAAACGCAACACTATGTAAATGGACCTCTGTTACTTCCAGTTGACCTATAGCTATCGACTGCACCTCTCCTTATTAACCTGAACAATGTGCCGTATCAAGTTCTCTCAAATCGATATAATGTAACGATAAAACGGAACTACGCACGGAGTACAACAAGGTTGGTAATGCGGACCATCCAAAAATAACTTATGATAAATGTTAAAAAAATATTGAATATCTTACCATTCTTACAATTCCTATTCTTCCTACGGTACAGGACCCATGTTATTATACAGCAACAAATCGCCATGAATAGTAATATTATCAGTACAGAGGCTATGTAAATCCAGTTTCTGGTTATCCTGAAAAAGTAAAGGGATTCATTGAGATATCTTTGATTTTATTACGAATCTCAACTTTTATGAACCTATCAATTCTATCTTACAAAGGCTTACAAGCCGAATTCTCAACAATATTACATTTAAAAAAAAATGAAATTACTATCCCTACATAATACTTTAAACACTTACCAACGTACTAAGAGTTTCATATTGTTTGCATAACTATTGTCACTTATACATGTTGAGTTACTTTCATGCCATCCCAAGTCACAAATACACAGTTCAGGTGCAACGCAGTTGCCATTTGTACAGTGGGAACAGTGAGGTGTACAAACATGTTCATTGAACTTTCGGTAGCCGCCAAGACATTCACATTTGTCTGGTCCAACACAAGTCGCGTTGATACATGACTGAGAACAAATCGGCATACAAGTATCATGTTTTCCAGTCACATTTAATGTCCAACCAACATTGCAAATGCACTGATTTGAACTGGAGCAAATTCCATTGATACATCCTCGTGAACAAGATGGTGTGCAAATATAATTGTCTGAGTTGCTTTGCTTTAAGGTTTCAAATCCTTTCCAACATTCACAAGTATTGGGTGCAACGCAAGTAGCGTTTACACAGTTTTGATTGCAGATTGGCTCACAAGTGCTAATTTTAGGGTCCGTTGCTTCAGTCAGTCTCCATCCTTTGTCACAAATACATTTTTCTGGCTCGACACAGATTCCATGTCTGCAACCATTGGAACAATGCGGGCTACAAGTTATGTTTCCAGTCTTTTTGTACCCTGGAAGGCATTCACAAGTCTCTGGCGCTGTGCAAGTACCATTTATGCAGGGCATGGTGCATGTGGGTTGACAGATTTTATTAGTTTTTGTCAGTGTGAGTTTCCATCCCATATCACAAACGCAAGTTTCTGGATTGATACAATATCCGTTAGTGCAGCCATTGGAACAGAAAGGTTCACAGATATTTGTGTTATTTGTTGACTTTCTGTAGCCTGCCAGACATTCACAAGTATTTGGTGCAACACAAGTGGCATTTACACAGTGTGTGTTGCAGACTGGCTGACAAGTAGTAATTTTGGATCCATTTGCTATAGCTAATTTCCATCCGTCATCGCAAACGCATGTTTCGGGGTTGACACAAGATCCGTGACTACACCCATTGGAACAATGGGGGCTACAGGTAGTGTTCCCAGTTTTTTTATAACCTGGCAAGCATTGGCAAGTCTCTGGTGCTGTGCAAGTACCATTTATGCAGGGCTTGGTACAAATCGGTTGACAGGTTTTATTAGCTTTTGTCACCGTGAGTTTCCATCCTTCATCACAAACGCAAGTTTCTGGACTGATACAATTTCCATGAGTGCAGCCACCGGGACAGTAAGGCTCACAACTGTTTGTTTTGTTTGCTGACTGTTTGTAGCCTGCCAGACATTTACAAGTATCTGGTGCAATGCAAGTGGCATTTACACAGCGTTTGTTGCAGATTGGCTGACAAGTAGTAATTTTAGATCCATTTGCTATAGCTAATTTCCATCCCTCGTGACAAACGCATGATTCTGGCTTGACACAGGATCCATGAAGGCAACCGTTAGAACAATTTGGGCTACAGGTATTGCTTCCAGTCTTTTTATATCCTGGCAAGCATTGACAAGATTCCGGCGCTGTGCAAGTTCCATTTATACAGCGCTTAGTGCATACAGGTTGACAGCTTTTACTGGTCTTAGTCACAATTAGCTTCCATCCATTGTCACAAACGCATGTTTCAGGACCGACACATTTCCCATGAGCGCAGCCGCTAGAGCAGTAAGGTTCACAAATATTGGTAAATTTTTTGTTTGATGACTTTTTGTACCCTGATAAACATTCACAAGTATTTGGTGCTACGCAAGTAGAATTTATACAGTTTTGGTTGCAGACCGGTTGACAAGTGCTAATTTTAGATCCATTTGCAGCAGTCAGTTTCCATCCTTTATCACAGATGCATGTCTCTGGCTTGACACAGGATCCATGAAGGCAACCGTTAGTACAATTCGGGCTACAGGTATTGCTTCCAGTCTTTTTATATCCTGTCAAGCATCGACAAGATTCCGGTGCTGTGCAAGTTGCATTTATACAAGGCTTAGAGCATACAGGTTGACAGCTTTTACTGGTCTTAGTCACAATTAGCTTCCATCCTTTGTCACAAACGCATGTTTCAGGACCTACACATTTCCCATGAGCGCAGCCGCTAGAGCAGTAAGGCTCACAAATATTGGTATTTTTTTTGTTTGATGACTTTCTGTACCCTGATAAACATTCACAAGTATTTGGTGCTACGCAAGTAGAATTTATACACCTTTGGTTGCAGACCGGTTGACAAGTGCTAATTTTAGATCCCTTTGCAGTAGTCAGTTTCCATCCTTTGTCACAAATGCATGTCTCTGGCTTGACACAGGATCCATGAAGGCAACCGTTAGAACAATTCGGGCTACAGGTATTGCTTCCAGTCTTTTTATATCCTGGCAAGCATTGACAAGATTCCGGTGCTGTGCAAGTGGCATTTATACAGGGCTTAGAGCATACAGGTTGACAGCTTTTACTGGTCTTAGTCACAATTAGCTTCCATCCTTTGTTACAAACGCATGTTTCAGGACCGACACATTTCCCATGAGCGCAGCCGCTAGAGCAGTAAGGCTCACAAATATTGGTATTTTTTTTGTTTGATGACTTTTTGTACCCTGATAAACATTCACAAGTATTTGGTGCTACGCAAGTAGAATTTATACAGCTTTGGTTGCAGACCGGTTGACAAGTGCTAATTTTAGATCCCTTTGCAGTAGTCAGCTTCCATCCTTTGTCACAAATGCATGTCTCGGGCTTGACACAGGATCCATGAAGGCAACCGTTAGAACAATTCGGGCTACAGGTATTGCTTCCAGTCTTTTTATATCCTGGCAAGCATTGACAAGATTCCGGTGCTGTGCAAGTGGCATTTATACAGGGCTTAGAGCATACAGGTTGACAGCTTTTACTGGTCTTAGTCACAATTAGCTTCCATCCTTTGTCACAAACGCAGGTTTCAGGACCGACACATTTCCCATGAGCGCAGCCGCTAGAGCAGTAAGGCTCACAAACATTGGTAATTTTTTTGTTTGATGACTTTCTGTACCCTGATAAACATTCACAAGTATTTGGTGCTACGCAAGTAGAATTTATACAGTTTTGGTGGCATACCGGCTGACATGTGCTAATTTTAGATCCCTTTGCAGCAGTCAGTTTCCATCCTTTGTCACAAATGCATGTCTCGGGCTTGACACAGGATCCATGAAGGCAACCGTTAGAACAATTCGGGCTACAGGTATTGCTTCCAGTCTTTTTATATCCTGGCAAGCATTGACAAGATTCCGGTGCTGTGCAAGTTGCATTTATACAGGGCTTAGAGCATACAGGTTGACAGCTTTTACTGGTCTTAGTCACAATTAGCTTCCATCCTTTGTCACAAACGCATGTTTCAGGACCGACACATTTCCCATGAGCGCAGCCGCTAGAGCAGTAAGGCTCACAAATATTGGTACTTTTTTTGTTTGATGACTTTCTGTACCCTGATAAACATTCACAAGTATTTGGTGCTACGCAAGTAGAATTTAAACAGCTTTGGTTGCAGACCGGTTGACAAGTGCTAATTTTAGATCCCTTTGCAGTAGTCAGTTTCCATCCTTTGTCACAAATGCATGTCTCTGGCTTGACACAGGATCCATGAAGGCAACCGTTAGAACAATTCGGGCTACAGGTATTGCTTCCAGTCTTTTTATATCCTGGCAAGCATTGACAAGATTCCGGTGCTGTGCAACTTGCATTTATACAGGGCTTAGAGCATACAGGTTGACAGCTTTTACTGGTCTTAGTCACAATTAGCTTCCATCCTTTGTCACAAACGCATGTTTCAGGACCGACACATTTCCCATGAGCGCAGCCGCTAGAGCAGTAAGGCTCACAAATATTGGTAATTTTTTTGTTTGATGACTTTTTGTACCCTGATAAACATTCACAAGTATTTGGTGCTACGCAAGTAAAATTTATACAGCTTTGGTTGCAGACCGGTTGACAAGTGCTAATTTTAGATCCCTTTGCAGTAGTCAGTTTCCATCCTTTGTCACAAATGCATGTCTCTGGCTTGACACAGGATCCATGAAGGCAACCGTTAGAACAATTCGGACTACAGGTATTGCTTCCAGTCTTTTTATATCCTGGCACGCATTGACAAGATTCCGGTGCTGTGCAAGTTGCATTTATACAGGGCTTAGAGCATACAGGTTGACAGCTTTTACTGGTCTTAGTCACAATAAGCTTCCATCCTTTGTCACAAACGCAGGTTTCAGGACCGACACATTTCCCATGAGCGCAGCCGCTAGAGCAGTAAGGCTCACAAACATTGGTAATTTTTTTGTTTGATGACTTTCTGTACCCTGATAAACATTTACAAGTATTTGGTGCTACGCAAGTAGAATTTATACAGTTTTGGTGGCATACCGGCTGACATGTGCTAATTTTAGATCCCTTTGCAGCAGTCAGTTTCCATCCTTTGTCACAAATGCATGTCTCGGGCTTGACACAGGATCCATGAAGGCAACCGTTAGAACAATTCGGGCTACAGGTATTGCTTCCAGTCTTTTTATATCCTGGCAAGCATTGACAAGATTCCGGTGCTGTGCAAGTGGCATTTATACAGGGCTTAGAGCATACAGGTTGACAGCTTTTACTGGTCTTAGTCACAATTAGCTTCCATCCTTTGTCACAAACGCATGTTTCAGGACCGACACATTTCCCATGAGCGCAGCCGCTAGAGCAATAAGGCTCACATATATTGGTAACTTTTTTGTTTGATGATTTTCTGTATCCTGATAAACATTCACAAGTATTTGGTGCTGCGCAAGTAGAATTTATACATTTTTGGTTGCAGACCGGTTGACAAGTGCTAATTTTCGATCGCTTTGCAGCCATCAACTTCCATCCTTTGTCACAAATGCATGTCTCGGGCTTGACACAGGATCCATGAAGGCAACCGTTAGAACAATTCGGGCTACAGGTATTGCTTCCAGTCTTTTTATATCCTGGCAAGCATTGACAAGATTCCGGTGCTGTGCAAGTGGCATTTATACAGGGCTTAGAGCATACAGGTTGACAGCTTTTACTGGTCTTAGTCACAATTAGCTTCCATCCTTTGTCACAAACGCATGTTTCAGGACCGACACATTTCCCATGAGCGCAGCCGCTAGAGCAATAAGGCTCACATATATTGGTAACTTTTTTGTTTGATGATTTTCTGTATCCTGATAAACATTCACAAGTATTTGGTGCTGCGCAAGTAGAATTTATACATTTTTGGTTGCAGACCGGTTGACAAGTGCTAATTTTCGATCCCTTTGCAGCCATCAACTTCCATCCTTTGTTACAGACGCATGTCTCCGGCTTGATGCAAGTTCCGTGATTGCATCCGTGGGAACAATGAGGGCTGCAAACATTTTCTTTTGCGTTCGTATAACCTGGCAAACATCGGCAACTGTTAGGAGCAACGCAGGTGCTATTTACACATTTGTTATTGCAATTTGGTTCACATACTTTATTCTTGAGACTGTATCCATTATTGCATTTGCAGGTGTCGGGGGCGATACAACTGCCGTTACCACAATTTTTGACACAAATAGGCAAGCACTTGTTTTTGTTCTTCAAATCTAGACGATAACCTTTATTACAGGTGCATTCGTTTGGCTTGCTACAGTATCCATTTGCACAGCCGTTAGTGCATACCGGTTTACAGATGAGTCTGGTAAAAGAAATAAGACAATGTAATAAATCGTTTAAACCAATGTTCTCTGTCAATTTTAGAGACCGATAGTACCAATCTACATACAAACGCAAAAGGATGGAGAACTAAATATTGTTTTGCGTTTTGCTTAATCGACTTCTAGACCGGGAAGGTGTATTTAGATGAGTATCTCGGTTGTGATGCGAGTCTGGATCGAAATTAATGCGTGTAATTTTATAGTGTAGTCTGCTATATTTTTAACACTTTAAATATTTTGCTTCAGTAGTGTGCACGTTATGACGGCATAACGCAATAATTGAAAATTTAACAATCAATAGACAGTAAAACCAAAATTAATTGACTAATTCACTTCATGTCATACAAACAGTAACAACAAAAATTAAAAATACTGGCCAAAGACAAATCAGATTCGCGTACAGAGGGTTCGTAGTTTGTTGTATGGGGGCTTGAGCTAGTGTTCATGAGACATAGCCTGGAACGGACAGACAGCCAGACGGACAATTGCTCCCGCATTAGCAATATGGTCCCGTTATTACGCTTCGAGTTCAAGATCCTAAAAAGTCATAATCATAACCACTCCTAGCAACCAACTAAAGCGAAGTAGAGTTAGTATGTATGCAGGAAGATGCCAAGATGGGGAAGAATAAAACCGGAATAAACTTACTTCTTCATATCCTTTTTGTCTCGAGCATATCCTGGGCAGCAGTCTCTTGTAATTGATACCACAGGTTTCTGAAAAGAGAAACATCTGAAGCTTTACTATTTACAGTAAATTGTCATTCTCTATTTTCTTAGTCAATAAAGTTAAACTCTTTTACGTTGTTTCCTAAAGTGCAGTGTCAACATTTCAACATGTATTCGATTTTAAATTTTGAAGACATCTCTATCTCCAATTCAACCCTACCAAGACACAAGTTTGTGTATTCACCGCAAAGCAAATCCCATTCACTGTAGCGCCGCAATTTCAGGGCACATCTCTTACTATCTTTGAAAGTATAGGGATCCTTGGTGTTGACATCTTCAATGATGTGCAGTTCCGCAGTCACTTGGAGGGCAAGGCCAAGCTGGCGTCCAAGAAGCTCGGAGTGCTCAGCAGGGCGCGGCGGTAATTTACTGCGGCGCAAACACTGCTTCTCTTTAAGTCGCAAGTGCGGCTGCATATAGAGTACTGCTGTCAACTTTGGGCGGGGGGGCACCTGAATACCAGCTTCGTCCATTTGACTCGGTGCAAAGGCGCGCTATGAGAGTTGTCAACGATCCCATACTTGCAGGTGGTGTGGAACCTCTTAGTGACAGGAGAGACTTTGCCTCCCTGTGTGTGTTCTACCGCCTGTAAAACGGTTTTTGCTCTGAGGATTTGCTTGATATGATGCCTACGGCTACATTCTATCATCGCACTGCTCGCCACAGACAGGGTGTTAAATCTCATGAGTCCGGAGCGCTCGAGCACGATAAGATCCGATAGAGGCTTTCTTCCGCGTACACTTAGGTTGTGGAATGATCTCCCAGCCTCGGTTTTCCCAAATACCTACAGTATGGGGTTCTTCAAAAGGGGTCTTAGAAGGTTTTTACAAGGTAGGCAGCACGATTGTGACGCCTCTGGTGTTGCAAACGTCCATAGGCTGCGGTGACCACCGGTACATCTGGTGGGATCGTATGATTGTCTGTCACTTTAGTGGAATAAAAAAATCTCTAGTTGGCCGTTTGATTAGCATTTTCGTCCCAGTTAGGGCTCCCAGGACCAATCTGTTTGTAATATATTTATTTATTTTAATTTAAAAAAATACCAACAGCGTTACAGAAAATAACATGATGATGCTACAACTAAACAAAGTCTAACAAATAATAGGTTTCCCGGAATTACACAATAACAATGAAACATGTGAAGAAATTATGTGAAGTAATAAATTGTATAAGTAATTCAACTATAATGAAACAAGTAAATAAGCAGGGCTCAAAGTTTGATGCTATTCAACGTACTTGTTTTATACTTACAATAATAACAAAGGATAAGTAGGTACAACTTAGTAATATTCTCTTGTAAAGTGTAAAAAGTGTAATAGTAAGCAAGTTAAATAGGTACTACAATAAGGAAACACTGTATGCATTTCCATTTATACATTTATTTTCCAATTCTATTTCCGTTTCTGCATCTCATAGAAATGTATTCAGGGAATAAAAAAAGCCTTTGTGTTATAACAGGATATAATCTATCCCCTATACTAAATTTTAGTCAATGCGCTCAGCTGTTGAAGCGTGAAGGCCATCACAAACGTAGCTATAATATATATTAACGAACACCCATAGTCACCAAATTTCGCATATGGGTACATTATAATACAAGTAGTTGTATGTTTATCAGTTGTTTAGATAGCAAGCACACGGTAATATTAGCTTAAATTGGGTTTAACTAAATTGTAAAAAATTTAAAATATTATAAAAAAATCAAACTTACCGGTAGCATTTTTGTAAACGTGCGTAGAACCTTTCTAGTGGCAGCACATTTTCCATTTAATTTCTTTGTACATTCTAGCTCGTATCTCTGATAGGTTTTTACTCTTGTCCTATAGAAAATAAAACATTTATCATTTTATTTTCGTAAATAATGGATCTTGAATGTATTTTTTTTGTTGTCGAATACATTTAGGCACATATACGAATACTTTACCAAACTATTTCTAAATTTAGAAACAAATTTTTAATGAGATTTTTGGTTCATCTGATAAAACTCAATGAGCAAAATACAATGGTTGTTTAATATTTACCAAAATACTGATTAAAAATACATTATTGATATTGAAAAAATAATTACGTTTTTGCTTTTGTGCATATCTGAGCTTGAGCGAATGAAATGTAAAATGTCATAATTATAATTAACATAGCAAACCACAACACACTTCTTTCGATACACATTTTTACAATACTAATAAATGCGGAGTAGGGATTGAATAGAGATAATAAGGAAAAATTATGGATATTTAAAGGACTAAAGAGCGGAAGGGAGGCGTGGGCTGGTGTGATAAACAGAGCTGTAAATTTATTGGAATCGCATTGAGTACATCATTTATGTGAATTACATACAATGATAAAAGATTTTTCCCGGGAGATCCTTCCGATGAGTAACCCGAAATGCCTAGCGCTAGACTGTTATTTTAGAGGAGGACCGTGTGGACTGCAGTCCAATCATCGGAATCAGTCTAACCGCTTGAAAGAAAATGGTCCTAGTAGTTCGATCATCGGACTATCATCGGGCTGTTTGGAATGAAAGAATTAGTTGGTTTGAGACCGGAATAGTATCCGTGAGGTCCACACGAAAAAAAAAAGTGTGAATCTGTCATATGGAGTAGACCAGGAGGGGGGTGGGGAGGGGGGAGGCGCTCTACCCCACACTCCTTTTCAACACTCCAGCTTGAACCCTGGAGCCTTATCTACCTCCCCAGGTGGGTAAGGTCCTGGAGAGCTTCCAGGGTTTTAGCTGGAGTGTCGAAAATACCATTTCGTAGCTTATACTAGCAGGCTTCGGGTGGTCTGAAAATTTTCTAATAAGCTCAACACTGTACGGCCAGCAATGTGGCTAGATTGCTGAGCCCGCAGAGAGCGATGGCCATCAGAGTGATAAGGGGATACCGCACGACCTCCGGTGAGGTGAAGGAGGCGGCGGGACGGGTACGGGAGAGAACTCTCGCACCCGAGTTCCGCAGTCGGCTTCCTGGGCGCCGCCAAAGTGTCTTCGCCGAGGACTATCGGCCACCATTACCGGGGGCCTGAGGACGGTGAGAGGGCGGCTCACCGTCCTTACAGAAGTGGGCCCATGACGGCAGCAAGACGTGAGCAATTCACGCACGCCCCCCCTTTAGAAGCGGGATCACACCCGAAATCCCCCATAAGACGCGGGATAGCACCCAAACCACCCCCTGGGCGAGGCCGCAGTGGCGGCCGTGGGTCTGTTGGAAGTTCTGGGACATCCTTCCGAGCGCTTCCCCGGGGCTCCCAACCACAGGCTGTTGGGCGTGACGTGAGGTTTTTTTAGAAGCGGGGTCACACCCGAAACCCCCCATAGACGCGGGATTGCACCCGAACCACCCCCTGGGCGAGGCCGCATTGGCGGCCGTAGGTCTGTTGGGAGTCACGGGACATCCTTCCTGAGGGCTTACCCGGGGCTCTCAACCATAGGCTGTTGGGCGTTACGTGAGGTTTTTTAGTCGGTAAGAGTCCGGCATAGCATCCTACGAGGATTTTCCCTCACGTTAAAAAAAAAAAAAAAAAAAAAAAAAAGGGTAGGTATTTCGATACATACGGTCACGCCTTTTATCCCTGAATAACCAGATAATATTCTGTAAGGAGGGTACTAGCTAACAAGTAACGAAATGAAAAGAAATGAAAATGAGATAAAAATATCTTTATTCTCGTCAAGATGACATGTCTGATTCTACATTTAACGCCAGATTTGCAATAGGTAGAGCCTGTAAGAACGAATCTAGCAATAAAACGCACGGCCACTGTTTTCAAAGCCACATCCTTTACATTAATTGCTATATTTAATGCCAAGTAAAAAGGCATTAAGGTTATGAGTGGTCTGAAAAATTTCGACGAACATAACCCATTTCTGTACATTTTAAAGGGTTGGTAATGCAGTGTAACGCCTTTAGGGCTCAGTTACATTTTATTTTGTGGTTCAAGTTTGCTATTTAAATAGTATTAAAACGGAATTGTAATTATGCCTAATAATATCAACCTATTTATTAGTTGCGATTGTTGAAACCAATTTTCCTATTTATAAAATTTGTATAAAAAAGATTAGGTATGTACTTGGTACAAATTATTTATGGTGTTGATTGATTGCACTTGATGAAACTTGCTGCACATATTGAAAAACTCCACTTGTACTGTTCCACAAAATTGGGTTGGATTGTAAAAAAAATTAAACTTACCGGTACCAATTTAGTTAAAGTGCGTTTAGCGGTCGTACACTTCCCATTTATTCTCCTTTTGCAGTCTAGCTCGTATTTCTGATAGGTTATTACTCTTGCCCTGTAGAAAATAACACATTTTTAATTTTATCTTTGAAAATAATGGATCTTGAGTAAAGTATTTTTTGTGGCATATGCCTATGTATTTAGGTAATTTACTATTCTGACTTCAGATTTTTGAAAATCAATAACATGATTTTTGAGGACAATTAATTTTAATCAGATGCAACACAATGGACTAAACACAATGTTTATTATTTAAAAAAATACAAATATGAGTACTGGTTAGAATAAATATTGAAAAAATAATTACGTTTGTGCTTTTGTACATATCTGAGCTTGAGCGAATGAATTATTGTAAAATGTCATAATTATAATTAACATTGCAAGCCACAACACACTTCTTTCGATACACATTTTTACAATACTAATAAATGCAGAGTAGGGATTGAATAGAGATAATAAGGAAAAATTATGGATATATAAAGGACTAAAGAGCGGAAGGGAGGCGTGGGCTGGTATGATAAACAGAGCTGTAAATTTATTGGAATCGCATTGAGTACATCATTTATGTGAATTACATACAATGATAAAAGATTTTTCCCGGGAGATCCTTCCGATGAGTAACCCGAATTGCCTAGCGCCAGACTGTTATCTAGAGTAGGACCGTGTGGACTGCAGTCCAATCATCGGAATCAGTCTAACCGCTTGAAAGAAAATTGTCCTAGTAGTTCGATCATCGGACTATCATCGGGCTGTTTGGAATGAAAGAATTAGTTAGTTTGAGACCGGAATAGTATCCGTGAGGTCCACACGAAAGAAAAAAGGGGGAATGTGTCATATGGAGTAGACCAGGAGGGGGGTGGGGAGAGGGGAGGCGCTCTACCCCACATTCCTTTTCAACACTCCAGCTTGAACCCTGGAGCCTTACCTACCTCCCCAGGTGGGTAAGGTCCTGGAGAGCTTCCAGGGTTTTAGCTGAAGTGTCGAAAAGACCATTTCGTAGCTTATACTAGCAGGCTTCGGGTGGTCTGAAAATTTTCTAATAAGCTCAACACTGTACTGCCAGCAATGTGGCTAGATTGCGGAGCCCGCAGAGAGCGATGGCCATCAGAGCGCCAGGTCCTCGTAGTGGGTCTGGACGTGGACACTCTCTCGCTCGTACCATGGTGCTAGTCTTGCTCTCCAGCGGGAGTAAGTGGGACTGCGCCGCCTCCTTCTGCAAGCAGGTCATGCTTGTGAAGGAGGCGGCGGGACGGGTACGGAAGAGAACTCTCCAACCCGAGTTCCGCAGTCGGCGACCTGGGCGCCGCCGACGTGTCTTCGCCGAGGACTATCGGCCACCATGACCGGCGGCCTGAGGTGGGTGAGAGGGCGGCTCACGGCGGTTTTTAGTCGGTAGGAGTCCGGCATAACATCCATGAGGATTTTCCCTCACGTTAAACAAAAAAAAAATAGCTCAACACTGTCAATAAGTGCACAACTTATGGTGAAAGTCTAGTATTTGCCTTAGTATTCGCCTTTGACTATCTCATCAATGATGAAGGCTATTTCTATTATGTTATGTTATCAGAATGCGACAATTTTTTTTCTGCAAAGGTTATTATGGCATAGCGAGATCGATTTTCTTATAGTTACGACAGTGCTTTTGTTTACTGGGACACACTTCTGAGGTCTTACCCGGGACTCTCGGCCGAAGGTAATTGTAAGGAACTATGTGAATTTAGTCGGTAGAAATACTTCTACCGACGTATTTCTACCGCGGGCGGGCAATAGTGTGAATGGAGCGTTAGGCAATCTTTTGGGTACCAAAAGCTTAAGCCGAAAGGCCCAGCTCGCAGTACACAGTGCTGTGCTGATACCTGCGCTAACGAATGGAAGCGAGAGTTGAGTATAGCAGGGAACGCATGAAAGTAGGATAAACGCAGTCGAGATGCGCGCGCTACGCAAAATCTGCAGAGTAACGCTCGCAGATCGCGTTCGGAATGAAGATGTAAGGAAAAGAGTTGGTTTGGAAGAGAGTGTCGGTGTAAAAGTTAGGAAGGGCAAGCTACGATGGTTCGGGCATGTGGAACGTATGGGAGATGAAAGAATGGCAAAACAGATATACAACGCGAAAGTGGATGGATGTAGGAGTCAGGGATGGCCACGACACACCTACCATGACCAAATGAATCGTGTGTTAGCAGAAGGTGTCGTCAAGAGCCGAAGGAACCGACGTGCATGCATGAAAAGAAAAATGAAAGTTTAAGAAGCAAGTGAGGTGTCAGCACGTAAAAAAGGACGGGCGGCGATTCTCGCTTCGCACGCCATGAATGCGTGGATGAAAATTTACTGGTGATATGTCATCTTTCACACGTAAAAAAGGACGGGCGCCGATTCTCGCTTCACACGCCATGAATGCGTGGATGAAAATTTACTGGTGATATGTCATCTTTCACATTTTTTTGAACAGCGAAACAAGAAATGGACGACGTTTCAACGAGAATCACCGCCTTGTACCTTTGAGACTTATGCGAAATAACCTTGAAAAATTGTTTGAATGTAACCTTGAAAATTTGGTAAAAATTAGATCGTCATCACCATCCAGGCCTTGAGGCTAGATTTGAACAGGGTTGATCCTATTCGAATTTCTACAAGTAACTTATTCCACAACCTTATGATTATCATAAAGAACAGGTCAAGTCAAGGACAATGCTGTGGCAATTTTAATTCTAGTTTTTCTAATGACTTCAAACATCATAAATAGCCTGTCTCAGCTTTCCCAAACGTTTTCATTGTGGTGTTCATTAATAGAGGTCTTAGAAGGTTTTTGCAAGTTCGACAGAGCGAGTATAGCATTTCTGGTGTTTCAAACGTCTATAGGCTCAGGTTTTCAAACACTTTCCATCAAGTGTGTATGTTTGTCTGCCACTTCAGTGTACATACATTTATACTTACAAACTCTCGCATTTCTAGTTATTAGGAGAAGTCAAAATGAAATTTTACTTAATAGTGCTCATTGCTACTAACTACACTTTTCATTTTCATTGTAAAGTGTGACAAATATCTCCTTGAAAATGTAAGAAATAAATAAAATAGTTGATACCCATGACGGGGGAGCCCCATGTCCGCAGAGAGTATCAATCGACCTAGATAATGATGACGTATATTACTCATGATACCACACCTCATATCTTCATGGTGGCTGATCAGAGAAATTTTGTAAAAAGACATAAATCCTACTAATTTTACCGGTGAAAGTTTGTGTAGATGTTTGAAAGTTTGATATTCATTCATAAATATAAAATCAAAGTTGAAAGCTTCGATTGGGCTGATTGAAATATTTGTAGCGCAAGTATCTAGTCACGACATGCGCCTGACCATTTCAACACGGCAATACAATTTGGGCACCTACAATTTGGGCGTGTAGCACACTTTTGCTTACTCCTTCGGGGGCACAGGCGTTTTGTAGGCTTTGATTTGACTTAAGGATTTTTTTGTAATGGAAATCAAATAAGTCCACTTGGAGTAGTAGAAGGTTGGAGTGCTTACTGAAATTTAAATGAATGGACGGTTTTCATAGAAAAGCTGTAGTGTACTTTATACTTACGTCGTCCGATATTTTTCTATGTCGGTTGGCATTCAAGGTCGTAAGCCCTGTCAGCAGGGCTTACGACCTTGACCATACAAACCACGCATCTTTCAAAATAGGAGACGTAACATTTTATAGTTTACTAGCTGACCCGCGCAACTTCGTTTCCGTGATAAATCAAGAACCGCTCGACCGATTTTGTGCAAACTTCACATAAACCATCTACTAAATAGTCCAAACAAAGCCTAAACATTTGGTTTGAATAGGTGAGCCCGTTCTCAAGTTATAAAATTACAACGAAAAGTGGCATTGATTTTTATATATGTAGATAGATTTTAGTTGTAATAAGTTAATACTCATACGTATTCAAAATCGAAAATAACCAAGGTGTATGTTTTCTTCATACATCGACATTTTTTTTCTTTCGCGTCGATTAAAATTGATGTCATAAAACATTTTAATGTACGTTTCACACGTTATGTATAGCGAATATACAAAAAAGTCATATTTTGACAAAAATCTTGTAAATAAAAAATCTACTTTTAGCTATCATTTTTCATCTATCTATGCTGACAAAAAAAGCCCGAGGGCTTACCCGGGGCTACCAACCGTAGGTTGTTAAGTAGGATACGTGTGGTTTTTAGTCGGTAAGAGTCCAGCATAGCATCCACGTAGGAATTTCCTTTCTCTTTACCATACTACCGTCCTATAATTGATGCTTGCTTGGCTCTCAAAGAAGGCAGTCGCACTTACGTAGCCCAATTCACGATTCAAAAACAATCAACAAAATAATCGAGCACGCGTCCGAAAGGAAGTGATAACAACAATAACAGATACCAACCAGTATAGCGCCGCATGTAACTGTAATATTTAACAACGGAATTGATAACAAAATATATTTACAGAGTATCAATATCTCTTGTCGTTTGTCTGTCTGTCTGTCTGTCTGTCTGTGTCGCGATAAGCTTCAAGTGTTATACACAGTTATTATTAATGGCACAGTTTTCTCCAACCACTTACTCGATAAAAATTGGTAAGGAAGTAATGATGCACTGAGCCAGCCTCGGCGATCGAACCGTGTTGAAATGGCCTGTCCATTTCAACACGGTTCGACCTCAGGTCGTGACGACCCGCAGTTGAAATTTTTCTTCAACTTGGCTTAACGATTGTCATTATACAGACAACCGGGTTTCATTTCGAGTTTTTCTTCATTCTTCATTCACGATTATTTACTTACGACACCCTCAGGGTGAATTGGGGGTTTTCATCTTGTAGCTGCTGCTGCGGGGCTGCAGATCATTAAAATTTTATTTCCTACACTGCCACTTGTTAACCCAAAGTGCCAGACAAGATTGCTGTAGACACGAAAATACTATATACTGTTTTATCCACCAGCCTATATTTTCAGAGACCGACAGGGCTAGAAAACAATTATAGGATAGAATAAATATTAACTCCGAGCCGGGATTCGAACATGAGGCCTTAGTGTATACACTAGCACTGCACCACAGAGGCAGTCAAAAAAACCGTTCAGTACATGTTTTCCTTAACAATGTTATCACTTTTATGTTTATATACTTAAAACAATAGAAACTAGATTAATATTCTAAGCACATAAAACATTGTTATTGAATTGAATAGTTATTAACTTGAATAAATTTAATTATTATTGAACAAACCACAAAAAGTAATTATTAGATACGAACCTACCTACTACTTGCTACACCATAGATAGACTAAGAATAGAGTCCTCCTATTGTGACACTGATAAACAACACCAATTTTATTCCGACAAATGAATAGGCAGGATCCAGGATTTGCGAATTTATAGGTGTTGTGTGTGATTATGATTTCAGGAAAGCCTGTGTTTCCCTCATCTTACAATCCCGGCTTCTTCAAGAGGAGCGTGAAGAAGCACATCACGGGGCCGCCAACTTGAGGATCACTGTGAGAAGTGGCCCTCAATCGCTAGATGCGCCACGGCTTTCCATCAGGCTGGTGGCGACGTCAATTTGGCGAGCTAAATATATTAAAAAAATAGGACCAATGAAAAGAAAATCTATATCAAATATTAAAGAGAGAGAGAGAGAGAGAAATATTATAAGATTTGCATTACTATTTATAAATATTATATTTTACCATTTGTTTAGATGTCATAGTCTATGCTTGATTTGGACTAGTTTAATTCAGAGATACAGCCTCATGACAGACAGATAGACAGACATTTAACAAATAAACAAACGAACAGTGAAGTCTCATGAATAGGGTTTATACACTTTGAGTACCGCACCCTGAAAAGGAATAAATTTTAATAAAAGATTAGGTACAACTCACACATTTTTTTTATTTTATGTCTTAGCGTGCTCAACTAATAACAAAATTTGAAACAAAATAATTGTCCTAAGTTGAATAATAGTACTAACTACATAGTAATTATTTGAAACACACTTGTATAAAACTCGTAAACATAGAAACACATTCTTAGTATAAATTCACATCTATTCGCAGCTGACACTATCAAACATAACTCCAAGAGAACATAACACACAAGCGAATAACATTGTTTATCATAGATTTTGTATGAAACTATGTTTGTATACTCATTATTTACACAACCTTCTTTAGTTTATAAATATTTAATACTGAAAACACACGAGGATGCACAGTCAGTGTGCTTAGTCTCAAACAATTAGAGTCCTATAGTGTATTCAAATCCACTTTTACGGAAAGGAAAATTTCTGCCTGCTTAATATTGCCATGTGAAGTTCTTGCTGAGACACGGCAACTGGGCTGGCCACTGAAACAGTTTAAAAATTATCAAATTGTTAATAAGTATATGTTACTTTTTAAACCCCGACGAAAAACGAGGGGCGTTTTAAGTTTGAACTGTGTATCAGTGTGTGTATAAGTGTGTCTGCCTGTGGCATCGTAGAGGTCCGGATGTACCAATGTTGATGTGGTTCTTTTTGTTTGAAACTCAATGTGGCAGGAGTGGTTCTTAGCTAAAAATTTTGGAGATCATCAGCTCAACTCCTGAGGGATGAAGGCATTTTACTAAAATGCACACTTCTTTTTCATCGAAAATTTGGTATACAACTAGACGCCGGATACCCAACTCCTCGGAAAATTATATCATAAATACCATGTTTGGACTTCATATAATATTTTCGGGATCGGGTTCTTTGTAATTCTCAAATTAACACTTGTTGTGCTTGTCTACGGAATCTACCATTTATTAGTTTAATTCCAATGAACTCCAATCACAATCAGTCTGTGCTGTGAACTTCAATAGTTAATTTTGACTTAGTTCAAAAAAAATTAAAAAGTTACAACTCTTTCAGTAGTACAGTCATTTGGTCGAAAAAATAGAGGTTACCTGGAAAGTTTTCCGGGAGTTTTGAAAATTGGCAATTTTATAGGTTTTTAATTATGCTCTTTCCAAATTTCATCTTTGCCATCTCGTATGTTTGCCGCTCGCGCCGCCATATTGTTAAAAATGGCGCCCAAAAGCAGTTTTTTGATAATAACTCCTTTCCGGTGCATTTTACAGCAAAAACATATTTACACAAAATAAAAGTAGAGAAAATTTCCTACGCCTTTCCTTTTGGGCGCCATTTTTTCAATATGGCGGCGCGAGCGGCAAACATACGAGGTGGCAAAGTTGAAATTTGGAAAGAGCATATCAAAATCTATAAAATTACCAATTTTCAAAACTCCCGGAAAACTTTACAAGTAAAAATACTGAATGACTGTACTACAGGTCCATTAAAAATATAGGTAATATTACTTCATAATAACAAGAATGGTATAAATTATCTTTGACTTTGGGGCAACATTTTTTGTGTAACGCCTCTGGTGTCACAAACGTTCATAGGCTACGATGGCCACTTTGCATCAGGAGACCCGTAAGCTTGTCTGCACCTTAGTGGTAAAAAAAAGTATTAAGGAATACCTGGCGTTTATTTTAATTGTAATATTACGTACTAAAACAAAATTACATCTAGACACGGGATACATTAGTAGTCCTTGTAGATCTACAAAGAATAAGTACAGCATTGAAATTATTTTTTACAAGTTTGCTAGCTAATGTGAGTCCAATAAATATAAAATATTATTATTTATTAAAAAATTAAATATCTTACCATTCTCGTAGATGTTAGGTGTCATCTTCCTGCGGCACTTTACCCTCGTTAAAATATAGCAAGTAATCGCCATGCCTATTAATAATATCAGTACTGAGGCTATATAAATCCAATTTGCGGTTACCCTGAAATAAAATAAAAGTATCATAAATTTTCGTATCCTCTAGTTTATTTTAATACAGAAACATTTTTATCTTTTTTCGAATCAAATCAAATCTATCGAGAAACATTATATAGAAATTGTGAAAAATAATACTATCGAATAAATGGTCATAAACATTTTAAATACTCACCAATGCACTGAGCGTTTTATGTTGTTTTCAAAAGTATTTTCACTTATACATGTTGAATTACTTTCACGCCAACCCAAGTCACAAATACATAGTTCAGGTGCAACGCAATGGTTATCATTTGAACAATGGGAACAGTGCGGTGTGCAAATATGTTCATTGAATTTTTGATAGCCTTCAAGACATTTACATTTATTTGGTCCAATACAAGTCGCGTTGATACATGACTGAGAACAAATTGGCGAGCAAGTATCATATTTTTCAGTCACATTTAATTGCCAACCATTGTCACAAATGCACTGATTTGGACTCGAGCAAATTCCATTAATACATCCACGTGAACAAGATGGTGTGCAAATGTAATCGTCTGAGTTGCCTTGTTTTGATGTTTCGAACCCTTTCCAACATTCACAAGTATTCGGTGCAACGCAGGTAGCATTTATACAATTTTGATTGCAGACTGGTTGACAAGTGCTAAATCTAGATTCCATCACAGAAGTTAATTTCCATCCTTTATCACAAACGCATGTTTCGGGCTCAACACAGGATCCGCGAGCGCATCCATTGGAACAAAAGGGGCCACAGGTAGTGTTCCCAGTTTTTATAAAACCTGGTAAACATTGACAAGTATCTGGTGCCGTGCAAGTACCATTTATACAGGGATTAGTGCACACGGGTTGACAGATTTTATTAGTTGTGATAACCTTGTGTTCCCATCCTCTATCACAAATACAATTTTCTGGACCGACACAACTTCCATGAGGGCAGCCGCTGGAACAGTAAGGCTCACAGATATTTGTGTTGTTTGTCGACTTTCTGTAGCCTGCTAGACATTCACAAGTATTTGGTGCTACACATGTGGCATTTATACAGATTTGGTTGCAGACTGGCTGACACGTACTTATTTTTGATTCATTTGTTGAAGTTAATGTCCATCCTGCATCACAAACGCAATTTTCTGGACTGGCACACCTCCCATGAGTGCAACCACCAGAGCAGTAAGGATCACAGATATTTGTGTTGTTCGGTGACTTTCTGTAGTCTGCTAGACATTCACAAGTATTCGGTGCAACGCATGTGGCATTTATACAATTTTTATTGCAGACTGGTTGACAAGTGCTAAATCTAGATTCCATCGCAGAAGTTAATTTCCATCCTTTATAACAAGCGCATGATTCGGGCTCAACACAATATCCGTGACCGCATCCATTGGAACAAAAGGGGCCACAGGTAGTGTGCCCAGTTTTTATATAACCTGGTAAACATTGACAAGTATCTGGTGCTGTGCAAGTACCATTTATACAGGGATTAGTGCACACGGGTTGACAGATTTTATTAGTTGTGGTAACCTTGTGTTCCCATCCTCTATCACAAATACAATTTTCTGGACCGACACAACTTCCATGAGTGCAGCCGCTGGAACAGTAGGGCTCACATATATTTGTGTTTTTTGTAGACTTTCTGTAGCCTGCTAGACATTCACAAGTATTTGGTGCAACACATGTGGCATTTATACAGTTTTGGTTGCAAACTGGCTGACATGTCCTAATTTTGGATTCATTTGCTGGAGTTAATGTCCATCCTGCATCACAAACGCAATTCTCTGGACTGACACACCTCCCATGAGTGCAGCCACCGAAACAGTAAGGATCACAGATATTTGCGTTGTTTGGTGACTTTCTGTAGCCTGCTAGACATTCACAAGTATTGGGTGCAACGCAGGTAGCATTTATACAATTTTGATTGCAGATTGGTTGACAAGTGCTAAATCTAGATTCCATCACAGAAGTTAATTTCCATCCTTTATAACAAGCGCATGTTTCGGGCTCAACACAAAATCCGCGAGCGCATCCATTGGAACAAAAGGGGCCACAGGTAGTGTTCCCAGTTTTTATATAACCTGGTAAACATTGACAAGTATCTGGTGCTGTGCAAGTACCATTAATACATGGCTTATTGCACATGGGTTGACAGGTTTTATTATATTTGGTTACCGTGAGTTCCCATCCTCTATCACAAACGCATATTTCAGGAACGACACATCTCCCATGAGCACAACCGCCAGAGCAGTAAGGCTCACAGATATTTGTTTTGTTTGTCGACTTAATGTAGCCTGCTAGACATTCACAGGTATCTGGTGCTACGCATGTGGCATTTCTACAAATTTGGTTGCAGACTGGCTGACACGTACTAATTTTAGATTCTTTTGCTGAAGTTAATTTCCATCCTTTGTCGCAAACGCAAAATTCGGGCTTGACACAGGATCCGTGATTGCACCCATTGGAACAATGAGGGCTACAAGTAGTACTGTCAGTCTTTTTATAACCTGGTAGGCATTGACAAGTATCTGGTGCTGTGCAAGTACCATTTATACAGGGTTTCGTGCACACGGGTTGACAGGTTTTATTAGTTGTGGTTACCGTGAGTTTCCATCCTGCATCACAAACGCATGTCTCAGGAGCGACACATTTCCCGTGAGCGCAACCGGTAGAGCAGTAAGGCTCACAAATATTGGTATTTTTTTTATTCGATGACTTTCTGTAGCCTGATAAACATTCACAGGTATTTGGTGCAACGCAAGTAGCATTTATACAGCCTTTAATGCACACCGGCTGACAAGTGCTGATTTTAGATCCTTCCACAGAATTCAATTCCCAGCCCTCATTACACACACATGTTTCAGGCTTAATGCAGGTTCCGTGATTGCAGCCATTGGAACAATGTGGACTGCAAATATTTTCCTTGGACTTCGTGTAACCTGGCAAACATCGACAGGTGTTAGGAGCAACGCAGGTGCTATTGATACAGTTGTATCTGCAGTCAGGTTCACATTTTTCATTCCTGAGGCTGTATCCGCTATTGCATTTGCAAGTATCGGGTGCAATACAAGTGCCATTATCACAATTTTTTACACAAATAGGCAAGCACTGAGTTTTGTTCTTCAAGTTTAGGCGATACCCTTTATTGCAGGCACATTCGTTTGGAGCATGGCAGTATCCATTTGCACAGCCATCGGGGCATGCCGGGTTACAGACGATGCTGGAAAAAAAAAATGTACAGTATTATTATTAAATAGTAATACTAAAATTATAAGAAAAACTGTACCAAAGTTAATACGGTGATAGGGATCGATGACTATATAGGTAGGTTAAATTAATGGACGAGTTTACATAGTGCCTATAGCAAAATTTTGCCATTGCCTTCTCTTGTTTTGAGTTACCATAATTAGCAAAGATATCTTATCCACAGCCTAGTCAGAACTCTTAGTACAAGAAAAGAAAACTTGTTTTTATCATGCATTCATATATTAGTCGGGTAGTAGGGAAGACGCTAAAATGGTGGGAAAGGCATAAACCGAAATAGACTCACTTTATCATGTCAGTTTTGTTTCGATCATATCCCGGGCAACAGTCTCTAACAATTGTGACAATAGGTTTCTGAAAACAAAAAAGACCATTTAGGTTCATACTATTAGATAATAGCATTTATATTGAAATTGACGATGTTGAAAGTAATAATTTGAAGCACTCGTAGCACCGCTAGCTCGGTATTATAGAAACGATTACTGATCATCTACGGTCTTTTCGGAGATAGGTGACTTGTGGTAGCACGCTAAGCCGATGGTCCCGATTTCCAATAACTTGATATTCATTGAGCCAAGTTGTGCGCATCATGAGTGGCTTAAAAAATTTAAACAAGACAAAGAGTCGGCAGCACGAGCGTAAAGCCTCTTGTTGAGAACAAGTGACCACTTTCCACCAGCTTGTCTGCTACATCAGAAGTATAAAATACCCATTTAAAATCATAGTTTGGGTTTCATTTTACAGATTATCTGTGGAACGCCAAGTGGAACAAAAAAGCCGCCGTACCGTCTTTTCTCGAACCATTCAATTTTGTACACAAAGCACTTTCCAAGTTTCACATAAAGTTTGAAGTGATCTCAAAAAAGACTAGCTATTACAACCATAAAACTTTGCAAGTTTTATGGTTGATTATAGAATTAGCCTTTCTCACGATCTAGATAAACTGGATTCTGATAAGCAATAATGTGTCAACCCACAAAAAGTCAAATTCAAAGGTTTTGATATATTTTAATAAAGCATCACGTATTTTACAATCTGCAAAAGTGTTTCAGGGTCCATAAAACATACAAGTACGAAAAAAATGGATTTATATCATAAAACAAATCGGAAATCACATATACCACATTCGTCAATAATGCTTTAAGTTCCTTAACATTGTCGAAATTCAAAGTAGTGACATGTATTGTCACGAAAAATATGTTATGAGACTTGACACTGTGTTGCTAAAATGTCATTCAGCGATTCTGCGCTGCGCCAAACACCGAGCTCATAATAAATAATTAAGTTCTTAATTTATATACCCATTATAATTACTAAAATACAATAAACCCATGTATTAGTGAATTGTAAGCAATCCACGTTGGAGTCATCAAGATATGTCTGTAATTTTTGTTATTAAAGATTGTCATGAGTGATTATTTTATAGGTTAAAATATTGCCGGTTTAAATTATATAACGAATTAATTAAATAATTGTGTAGGCACTTTAAGGTCTTTTTCATGCTATATATATTGTAACTTTTGTCACTTAACTGATTATTGCTAAACACAACGCAATACCGTATGTCGTACTATGCAGCATAACACGTTGTTGCTAAACAATGAAAGCTCTCTTAACAATGCATGAAGTACAGTTTATGGTGCTTGACATACTATTACCGAATATTGACAAACTTTTTATGAGAAATAGTTTTATGTTAAGTACCTTGATGTTGTATTGAAAAATCCTTTTTATTCGTAGATCTGATAATATAGTCCCACTAAAAATGTATATCTATGTTGTTGTGGAGAGATGTCACCGCCAAGATAAAGTAGATTTTTTTCCGGAAGTTAAATTCACTAAGCGGGATTTTCAACGGGAGCTTCAACCCCTTGACGTTCATAAGTCGAGTGGCCCAGACGGTATACCCGCGATGGTACTCGAGCAGTGTGGTCCGGAGTTGTGTCCGGTACTTACACGTCTTTTCAAGCTTTCATATTCCATGAAAGTTGTCCCGGCATCGTAGAAGATCGTGCACGTGCATCCTGTGCCCAAGAAGGGTGACAAGACCGATGCGGATAATTACAGGCCTAATAACCATCACCTCCTGTGAGATGTGTATTAATTACATGCTCCCACTTTTATTAAAAGTGATGGAGCATGTAATTAATACACATATCCTGATGTAAGTTTGAAGAACACGACCAGCTAACGATTTAAGTCACGGTCGCTCGACTGGCGATTTTCATGTGTACCCTCACACACAGCTTGGCGACGGCTATCGAGAATAAGGGTGAGGTCCTAGTTGTGAGCCTCGACATCTCTAAGGTCTTCAACCGGGTCTGGCACAGTGGCCTTCTTACGAAATTGTCCTCCAATGAACTGCCCCAGGGGTTTTGCGGGTGGGTGTCCAGTATCTTCGCCGATAGAAGTATGAGGACTGTCGTCGACAGGAGCAACAGAACACTGACTGCATGGCACAAGGCTCGGTGTTGTCAGCCACTCTGTTTTTGCTGCATATCAATGATATTCAGTCTTGTGACAGCATTTATTGCTATGCAAATGATAGTACGGTTAATACTTATTATACGGGTCGTTCCGATATTCCTCGCTGCGCAGTGGTCGTGAACAACTAGTATTTAAAATTCCGGTTACTCTCATAGAAATATAGCCGCAATTTCAGACAAAAACACCTACCAAGACTTAAGTTTGTGTAGTTACTGATAAGAAAACCCCATTTACTGTGCCGCTGTAATTTCCTGGCACATCTCTTTCCACCTCCAATAGTATAAAGATCCTTGGTGTTGACATCTCCGACTCAAGTTTGTGTATTCACTGTTAAGAAAACCCCATTTACTCTGGCGCTGTAATTTCTTGGCACATCTCTTTCCACCTCCAATAGTATAAGGATCCTTGGTGTTGACATTTCCAGTGACATTCAGTTCCGCAGTCATTTGGAGGACAATTTACAAGCTGGCGTCCAAGAAGCCTGGGGTGGTCAGTAGGACGCAGTGGTACCTATTTCAGTATGGCACAAATGCTGTCTTTGGGCTGGGGCACCTGAATATCAGCTTCGTCCATTCGACTCAGTGCAAAGGCGAGACTTGGTAGTTGTCGACGATTCTATACTTATTTATAGGAGAGACAATACCTTCTTGTGCGTATTCTACAGTCTGTACAACGGTTTGTGCTCTGGGGAATTGTTTAATATGATGTACCTTCCATCATCGCACCGCTCACCACGGAGAGAGTGTTCATCCTCACACTGCGTCCGGAGCGTTCGATCACGGTAAGGTCCGATTAGGACTTTGTTCCATGCACGTGGAATGATCTTCCTAAGTCGGTTTTCCGAAACGCCTATAGTATGGAGTTCTTCAAAAGGGGTCTTAGAAGGTTCTTGCAGGGTAGGCAGGGCAAGTGTCGCGCCTCTGATGACCACTTTCCATTAGGTGTGAGCGTAACCTTGTAGGCCACCTAAATATAGTATAAATATTTAAAAAAATACTTTTTATTTCCGTCTATTGATGAAAGAAAACTGCTGTTTTTAAACGACCGATCTGAATACATAATATTTTGAAATATAATAATTATGTTGCAAAAATATGTATGTAATATGATTCTGAGGACAAGAAAAATATATTTCTCGTAAGAAGAAGAAAAATGGATACTAAATTATGTTTATTGTTACACTAGATTGAGGACTTCGTAATAAAGTTTAGGTTTCTTATATTTTTCATCTTATTAAAGTTTAAATTCGAGTTCACTTAAAACTATTTGATAAACTATTTAAGTGATAACATGTGTTTATCAATATTCCTTTATGTTCCTTAACATACATTTATTGTCATTCGATCTTGGTACCGGCATTTAGCAAAACAGTGTTATGTTCCTTAATTTAATGTTTCGATTATTACAGCGTGTTCCATATTTTGCAATATGCAGTAATCCCCTTTTTCGGAAGAATATACTAGCCTGCTGTCTTTTTATGACCGCAATCTTTTTCAAATCCATTTTTCTTTTAAATAAACAGAGAAAAGAATAATAGATACATATTTCTCTTAACAAACTATTTAAGAATTGGTTTAACTTCTTAAGACGCCATTTTCTCAAAACAAGGTTCATGAGGGTTAACACATTATTGTTTATCAGCATTCAACTATCTCTCGATCTAGATCTATTTATCCATCTACCCCAATAATAATTATGTCAATCGATAGTATTCTTACGACATAAAATAAGGATAAACGAATATGCCGTCACATTTTGATGGTTTGATCAACACAACTAAAGAATATTGAGCAAATGTGTTTTCACATGGGAAGAAATGCTTTTCCCGGGTAAAAGTAATATAAATATGGCACTCTTCAAACTTTATCACATCAAACCATTTGATTGATCTCTTGCAAAGTAAAACCATGACAAACAGAGAAACAGACAAACACTCTTCGCCATTTACCATATTGCTATCTAATATGTGGTGAGATAAACCCGTGCATGTTTCCACAAGAAATTTGTTCGTGGAATAAACACTCGTCTATGACAAAATATATTATATCTCTTTACCAAACATCCGAATCGGGTCATATCGGTTCAGGCTTCAAAAGCGTAACAGATTTTCTGAATTATATTTACATAATAACATTTCAGACTTCACGAGTATAAAAATGATGATAACGGTAATTAGAAAATGTTGGCATTTTCTTATTACCGTTGTCATCAGTTTTTAACAACGAAAAAAATATGATATACTTAATTTACGAGTTGTTTAAAATACGATGTACAACATTATAAATTACATTTTTAGAATAAGTATCGGTCAAATTAATATTACATCCATAAATGTCAAAATACCATCCTCGTCAATCCTTAAATAAATTCGTCAATGACACCTCCACCCGCGCCTGGTCCAAAAGTGCCCATCACACTGCTTGCATTACCTCTCTGTATGGCAATGGACAGCCTTTGCACCAACCACGAACCAGCGCGTGAGTCTCCAGACTTCTCTTTCAGTCTACGCCTTATCTCCTCGACAAAACGCATCGCCTCTAAACCCCAACAGTCCATTGTATCCACCGCAAAAGGAACGAAATGGTAGCGATCTCCTAATGCCTCGTATTTGAGGCGCTTTCTTGCAGCCGTAAACTCGGCCGCAAATACGATGTTGTATAATTTATAAACTAACTTGTTTTAAAATTTACACCTCTTTATTTGACAAAATGAATTGCAACTACCTATTGGCAGTTAAAAATGAAAAGGCAGTGAGTTTTATTGCTAGATTCTTTTCTCTCCGGCTCTACCTATAGCGTTGCGAATCTGGCAGTAAATGTAAATGAAGAAGCAGTAATTTTTCGTATAATGAATTTCGAATTTGAAATTTAAAAAAAAAATAACAAAGAAATTTTCATTCAAATATTGGTAAGGATTATGTAAGTGTAGATAAGATAATTATCATGGGTTATAAAAATAGCAAACTTACCGGTAGCATTTGAGTAAAGGTACCGACAACCCTTCTAGTCGCCGTGCATAATCCATTTATTCTCCTTATGCATTCTATCACAGTTTTTGTAACGGTTTTCACTTTTGTCCTATAAGAAGTAATATACTTATAATTTTAATAATATATTTATGTATTTTAAGAAATAAGACAACAGATCTTAGGAAATAACACCACATAGCGGTATGCATTTGGGCACCTAACTAATTCTGGCACATTATATTTAATGATTACAGTACACTAATTATGAAGAGAAAAAAACTGATTGTTTGTTTGATTTAAAACTACTGAACAATATAAAGCTTAACAATATAGAGACATTAACGAGTAACATAGTCTTTAAATTATTTCCGTAAACTCCACTCGAAAAATTTGTAAAGAAATGCACAGTTTATTAAAAAGGAAAAAAGAATAATTACGTTTGGGATTTTGTACATATCTGTGCTTCAGTGACTGAATTGTAAAATGTCATAATTATTATGAACAATATTAGCAACAACACACATCTTCCGGCACACATTTTTACAATACTGGACTAATAAATGCGGAGTAGGGATATAATTGAGATAATAAGGAAAAATTATGAGCATTTAAAGGACTAAAGAGCGGAAGGGAAGCGTGGACTGACATGATAATAACTATGTACCAGTGCTCTAATAGTACATTATGATACAAGTTCGGTAAGTTGATAATTACAGCCGAGGCGTTATTGCTAGCCCGAGCTGCAGGCGAGGGCTACAAGAAAGCAGAGGCTGTAATTATCAAAGCGAACGTGTGTCATACGACGTTTTATAACATATTTGCGAGGAAACAAGGAAATAAATAAAACGGGGACATTCATAAACTAACAAAAAAACGTAGCAAAAAATAGCGATAATAAAGCGCGCGGAATTTTACTTGTTCACAACACTTTCTTTTTTTCTTATTTCTGGCAAAGGCACAAAAACAGCCAGTATTATTAATAAAGTAAATTAATATTGTTTGTATTGGTTTCACATAAATGGTTGTAATTTATTGTCAAAATTAATTAAATTAAACAATTACATGTTTATTTTATTATATTTTATCTCCCAAAGTTAATTTTATTCATAAAATGTTCACCACTTTTCTGACATAAAAACTCTTTGCTAAGATTTAAAAAAAGTACCGTTTGTTTTAGACGCAATCGTCCGTTTTACTTTACATTACCGGACTAGGCCGTAATGAGATACATTACGTTAGTGAAATGGGTCAAATAAGAGACTCTTTACGAGCAAATGTGTTATAAAACAGTTTTAATGACGTCGCTTCGGTAAACTACTTATAAGGTATTTGCTAATTCTACACAATGATTAGTGGGTTTTTACATTGTGGGGTAAAATACCCCACAAAACTCTCCACACGGCTCCTTCTCAAGCTGACTTATCAGCTGTTGTTTCTTGTTAGGGTTAAGTACCTCAAAAGAGAAGAATAAAACCTTTAAATGATCACTTTGCCATTTGTTTGTTCCGTCCGTTCATTCGTTCGTTTTTCTGGCTAGACCCTTTATCTCGTAAAAGCGTGCAGGTCTCTTTAAAGCTGTAAAAACATCTAACTCTCTTAAGCTGACTTCATCAGCTGTTATACCTTTATTAAAAAGTTGGTCTTCAAATTGATGGCGCGGCTTCCTTAAGCGATTCCACGACTTTCAGAGACAACAAGACTATTGGCTTTCAACTTGGCGATATAATGATGAGCCTTTTCAAGCTTCGCTTTAAGAATCCAGGGTTGTAATAGCAGAGAATGATTTATTGATCTATTGTTGAATGAGGCTCTTATGTTGGCGTCTGTAGAGAGATTGAGAGCTCAGAACGCAAAGTGGACATAAAATGTATTAAGCCTTGTAAAATACTACTAAGTATCCATCGGTAGATCTTCGGATGGTGAAGCTCGACCCAAAGATTAGATCCTTCATCAGCAAGTGCAGCTATTCCCGGATCCTTTCGGCAATGGTTCTCTTTGTTTGGTCGATGTAACGATGTGATGATAATAATAGAATAGTGCCAAGCGAAATCCTGTTCTTTACAAAATTATGTGTTCATAGCGTGTTAGTTTAAAACAGATGTATCTGTGTAAGTCAGTCACAATTTCCTTATACGTAAAGTTTAATTGATTTAATGAAAAACCATTTATTTACATAATTAATAACTCTTGCCTGTGTTTGTGTAAAGATATTTTGCATAAGGAAAACCACTATAATTCTATTTAAAAGCGGATTATAGTTTGAAATGGACGTTTAACGATAAAGATTGTGCTGTTTTTATAATGTCTAGAACATATATACACATAGTCACGCCTTTATCCTCGAAGGGGTAGACAGAGGCATAGTATATATCCAGATTTCACTTTCTAATTTTATGTCGCAAGTAAAAGTGATGAGACTATTGCCGTATTGAAATGGACAGGCGCAGGTTGTGACAATTCTCAGTTAAAATTTTAAGCCGACCATAAGGCCTTTAACTTGACTTAACGATTGTCATTTCACTGACAACCGGGTTTCATGTCGAGTTTTCCTTCTCTACGCAATGTATCGTCTTGCGAAAATGTTACCTTAGTCGCCTCTTACGACACCCTCGGGATGTATTGGGGTGGCGACATTATATACTCTTACCCGTCGCAAAAACGGGACCCCGTCGCCACAAGGCAATAGTCTCTTACTAGGGTCAAATATCCATGGTCAAAAATGTAGTCGTATAGTATGACTTTACCATAGAACAACGCGACTATAGAACAACGCTCTATACATAATCTGGCTATCATTGTTGCGGGGGAAAATCGTATTCTTATACACCACTACAAAACCAAATCGTATTTGTACAGTCTAACTGTACAGTTTTCAGCACATCATCATTTTAATACAGTTTTCCATTTCATCAGCATTTTTGTAAACGCTCATTATAATTCATATTCGTTAAAATCATTAGTTCGCGTGTAGCTAGCAAGAACGCCGCGTGTCCTCACTAATCATCAAAATAGCATATCAGTTCATTTAGCAATAATTAATTAATTACAATAAAATTAGTTTTCCATCCAAGCGACTTTACATTCAATTATCAACACAAAGGCGCACAGGTTGCCAAGAACCCGTACAGTATTTATATACACCACTACAAAAGCAATATGTTGTTACTATGGAACTTACACAAAACAATTAAAACAATACACTCATTTCAGACACACATAATTATATTATACTAGCGGTACCCTGCCACGCTTCGCTGTGACTTTTTTATGGTGGTTTTATGTACCTATGAGAAATGAGTAA
Source organism: Miltochrista miniata (assembly GCA_933228765.1). Lineage (NCBI taxonomy): Eukaryota > Metazoa > Arthropoda > Insecta > Lepidoptera > Erebidae > Miltochrista > Miltochrista miniata. The sequence continues at coordinate 34,381,599 of OW121758.1, read as the reverse complement.
CAAACTAAATGATTGGTACATTTAAAAAAAAAATGTGTGCGTGTACTATTGTACACACGTAAGAAGTGAAACTTCTTCATGACCTTATTTTTCGAAAGAAATATCATGAAATATATATAGGAGTTAGTAGTCCAAAAGTTCAAAAGTCCAAAGTCAAAAAGTCAAAAAGTCCAAAAGTCCAATAGTCCAAAAGTACAAAAGTCCAAAAGTCCAAAGTCCAAAGTCCAAAAGTCCAAAACTACAAAGTCTAAAATTAAAAAGTCCAAAATTCCAAAAGTCCAAAGCTCCAAAAGTATAAAAGTCCAAAGTCCAAAGTTCAAAACTCCAAAACTCCAAAACTCCAAAACTCCAAAACTCCAAAACTCCAAAACTCCAAAACTCCAGAACTCCAGAACTCCAAAACTCCAAAACTCCAAAACTCCAAAACTGCAAAATTCCAAAACTCCAAAACTCCAAAACTCCAAAACTCCAAAACTCCAAAACTCCAAAACTCCAAAACTCCAAAACTCCAAAACTCCAAAACTCCAAAACTCCAAAACTCCAAAACTCCAAAACTCCAAAACTCCAAAACTCCAAAACTCCAAAACTCCAAAACTCCAAAACTCCAAAACTCCAAAACTCCAAAACTCCAAAACTCCAAAACTCCAAAACTCCAAAACTCCAAAACTCCAAAACTCCAAAACTCCAAAACTCCAAAACTCCAAAACTCCAAAACTCCAAAACTCCAAAACTCCAAAACTCCGAAACTCCAAACTCTAAACTCCAAAACACCAAAACTCCAAAACTGCAAAACTCCAAAACTCCAAAACTCCAAAAGTTCAAAACTACAAAACTCCAAAACTCCAAAACTCCAAAACTCCAAAACTCCAAACCAAAAGTCCAAAAGTCTAAAAGTCTAAAAGTCCAAAAGTTCAAAAGTCCAAAAGTCCGAATGTCCAAAAGTCCAATAGTCCAAAAGTCCAAAGTCCAAAAGTTCAAAACTCCAAAGTCTAAAAGTCTAAAAGTCTAAAATTCTAAAAGTCCAAAAGTCCAAAACTCCATAGCTCCAAAATTCCAAAACTCCAAAACTCCAAAACTCCAAAACTCCAAAACTCCAAAACTCCAAAACTCCGAAACTCCAAAATTCCAAAAGTCCAAAGTCTAAAGTCCAAAAGTCAAAAATTCCAAAAGTCCAAAATATAAAAGTTCAAAAGTTCAAAGCTCCAAGAGTCCAAAGTCCAAAACTCCAAAACTCTACAACTCCAAAACTCCAAAAGTCCAAAAGGTCAAAAGCCCAAAACTCCAAAAGTCGAAAAGTCCAAAAGTCCAAAAGTCCAAAGTTCAATAGTCCAAAGTCCAAAGTCCAAAAGTCCTAAGTCCAAAACTCCAAAACTCCAAAGTCAAAAAGTCTAAATTTCTAAAAGTCCAAAAGTCCAAAACTCCGAAATTCCAAAAGTCCAAAACTCCAAATTCCGAATGTCCAAAAAGTTCAAAAATAACATGCAAAACATATCTGACCTCTATTATAGGTAAGTACTCTCTTTTATTATTCTGAATGCAAGGTGGCCGCAATTAAACTTCTCTTAAAAAACATCAATCTGGTAGGTACCTTCTAAATAGGTTGTTTATAATATTTTGTTCTGAAGCTGGCAGAATATAATTAAAAAAAACGAACAGCGGCATCTATTGGTAAAATCTCTTTTTAAAGCTATTTTATTCTTATTGCTGTTGTGATAAAAGTGTATAAAGTAGCCTAAAACCATCCCTGAATCCTATTGTATATCGTGTCCAATTTTGAGCTCAGTCGATTCAGTAAATTTTGAGTTTTTAATAGATACTTAAACGCACACAACATTTATATATATATATATATATAGATTTTGCTATACCATTTACATTTTGTCTGAGCGGGAAGTTTTCGTATGGCGCCTCCCCACCCGAGAAAATACATAGGTCATATCGCTCAATGGTTTTTACCTACCCCTTCAGGGATGAAGGCATGAGTTTTTATCGAAAACATAATTCTCTTGTGTGAAATAAGTAGTCAGAAGTAATAAACATTTCGCCTGTATCGTAAACATTCAGGTTTTATAGGCGTGTTAAAACTGGTCAAGTGCGAGTCGGACTCGCGCACGGAGTGTTCCGCTCCAAAAACTACAACTAAATATTACGTATGTTAAATGGGAACCGGCCCTTAATTTTTTTTCTGATTGTTGTTAGAGCGGTAACAGAAATACTGGAAGCTGTGAAAATTTCAGCTCTTTCGCTATCATGGTTCCTGATATACAGTCTCTTAACAGACAGACAGACAGAGAAATCTCAGTAATATGGTCCCGTTTTAGCCCCTCTTCATAAAATAGATTGCAGAGGGGCTTATGGCGAGACTTGTGTCTGTAGTCTGTGACTCTGTAGCATTAAACTACGTCACTAGGTCACGTGAATCATCTGTTCAAAGTTTGAAATAAAACAAAAATGACAACGTCAGTCGGATTGAACTTTCATTTTCACAATAAACGTTTTAGAGAGGGGCAGTCGGGTGTTCAACCTTTGGGTACCCTAAAAACTATATAACCGTGAATCCGGTTACATAAAGTCAGTGATAAAGTATGCCATCCACATGAAAGTATCCACTTATAATATACCCTGACCAATCATTTTGTGGTCAGCCTCATAAATTGACTATAACGAAGGCTAGCTGGCGAATCATAATAATAAATGTATACAGTAAAGGGAAGATATTATTTTAGTTGGTATGTAGTTATTATTATAGGTCTATTATTTCAGTTCATTATTAATATAAGACTCTTCCAGTTATTAAAGGAATTTATTTATGACAGAGTTGTATCTACACTAATATAATATTGAAGAAAAATTTTATTTTTGTGTGTGTATGTTTATAATGAATAAACTCAAAAACTACCGCGCCGATTTCAAAAATTTTTTTACCATTGTAAAGCTACATTCACCCTGAGCAACATAGGCTATATTTTATTCCCATATTCCCACGAGAACGGGAGCTACGCAGGTGAAACCGAGTGACGTTCGCCAGTAAATATAATTTTGATATTTCTAAAAATACAATTGAATATGACCGGATTTACCAAAATAAATTACCTAAATGTAAAGAAACCTTTAATTAAAGCTTGACTTAATGCTATTTAAACTCACGACTCAAACATACATACATTTCACTTTGAAATCGAATACTACACAAAATTATAATTATACCTCATTAGCACGACTGTCGTATAATGACTGTCGTATCAGACATCTGAAGATAATCTGAGACTGCTTTCTTTGAGAGAAATCATAATTGTATGAAGTCAAGCAGTGTACACTGAAGTTTTTTGAATTCATTATTTGTATATCTTAGAGCCAATTGTGGAGAGTAGGCTCTTAATATCATTTTGAGGAGATATAGGTACTCTTCATAATTTTATTAAGTCATAAAAATAACGCCTAACGTTACTATCATTAGGTATTCTCTCAAATTTTTGAGATAGAAGCGAGCCAACTGACAATCAGATCGAAACCGCAAGCGTATTTCAATAAATTCAACCAATTGTTATTCACGGGAAGCGCTCGTGGCCCCGCGGACTCAGTGTTCTGTAAACGATCACTGCAGTAAGCAACTTTCACTATGGCCGGTCCATGGATGGGTGACCATCCATGTCATCACTTTGTGACATTTATTTGAGCGTTTCCGTGCTTCGGAAGGCACGTTAAGCCGTTGGTCCCGGTTGCCAGTAAAACGGCAGTCGTTAAGCTAAGTTGAAGGCTTTATTTCAACAGCAGGCAGTCACAACCTGCGCCTGTCCATTTAAACACGGCAATACGGCTCACCACCTATTACGTGGGACAAATTATACAAAAAGGTGAAAAATTTTTCAAGAATTTGAAAAAGCGCCTTGTGGAGTCAACTGGTGACCCAAGGGCTGGCAGTTTTCTCGCTCAACGAATAGGTATTGCTATTCAAAGGGGGAATGCTGCTAGTCTTTTGGGCACAATGCCACGGGGGCCTTATTTAGGTTTAGTTTAGATAGTAATAGTGTAAATATAGATATGTAATATTTATGTTTCTCTGTAATTTTTAACAATAAATGTATTACTTTTAAAAGGTGAAATGTGGGCATATGATATTCAAAATTTAAAAAAATATATGATAATGTACCTTCCTAAAAAGCTTGCTGAAAAATCGACGCCCAGAAGAAAGAACGTCGAAAGCGGTGATATTTTCAAAATGATCCACAGTGAACATATATTAGAGAACAAAAAATAAAGAACTGGATGCTTACCATTTAAATAAATTGAAAAATACACTTTGATGAAAATATTTCGAGAGAATTTTCCCTCACAGTTCAGACAAAAGCATAATAAAATTTGCATGGGAATAATTTTGGCGGTTTTGAGTGAATTAGGTACTTCATGAGGATCGTATGTGAGAATATTTGATTATCCTTATCTGCGAGACATGGTTTATGCTTTGCAACTAGTACTGAAACTTTCAAACAATATTAGAAAGATTTTGCACAACTTTTGGTTGTGAAGATTCTTATAATGGAATAATAAACTATGAGGCAACAGGGAAGTTCCAGCCACGGATTTTCCATCGCGGTTTTCCACCTCGCGTTAACCGGAGTTCAGGAAAGGCCTAGGAATAAGTAACTAAGAGCCGGCAAAGGAGCGCCCCTGGATGACGGGGCTCTGTTTGGGGGACCCATAGATTGATAGATTTGGGAGGAAATAACGTAAAGAAGTTAAAAAACTGTAAATAATAATATAATAAAACGATGTGTTTGTTTGAGTCGAATAGGCTTCGAAACTGCTGAACCGATTTGAAAAATTCTTTCCCTGTAGGGAAGCTGCATATTTCCCGGTGAACATAGGCTATATTTTATGTACGGGAGCTACGTGGGCGAAACCACGTGATGTCATCTAGTTTTAAATATTTTTATTTATTTTATAGCGTAAGATTGATCAAAATGTCTAATGTATTAATTTGATTACGTACATTATGTTATTGGATTATGATTATTTTCCTGTCACATATACCTAGTCATTGTTATAATATTATAAATGTGGTTAATCACATTATTTATATACCTACACAAGCATAATAAGTAGGCAAATCCCAACAAACATAATATTTATACAAGTTTATTGAAAACCGTGTATCTTTACAATGTAGGAAATTAAATGAGATATTCCAGACTATAAACTGCGTGTGGTTGTTTGCCAACTTAGTGGTATAAAAAAGCTAGCCCTGTATTCCCCCTATACCTACTAAATTTCAGTAGTTAAGAGTGTGATTGTTAATTTAATAACCAATGTTCAAACATCTTTGCAAACTATCACATTTATAATAGACTAGCTGATGCGCGCGGCTTCGCCCGCGTGAAATAAGGTTCCCGTTCCCGCTTCCCGTGGGAACAATTTCCCGGGATAAAAAGTAGCCTATGTGTTATTCGGGACTATACTCTATCCCTGTACCAAATTTCAGCCAGATCCATTCAGCCGTTAGAGCGTGATTGAGTAACAAACATCCAAACATCTAAACATCCAAACATCTTCACAAACTTTCACATTTATAATATTAGTAGGAAGTAGGACTAGATGGTGCTCGCGGCTTCGCCCGCGTGAAATAAGGTTCCCGTTCCCGCTTCCCGTGGGAACAATTTCCCGGGATAAAAAGTAGCCTATGTGTTATTCGGGACTATACTCTATCCCTGTACCAAATTTCAGCCAGATCCATTCAGCCGTTAGAGCGTGATTGAGTAACAAACATCCAAACATCTAAACATCCAAACATCTTCACAAACTTTCACATTTATAATATTAGTAGGATAGTAGGACTAGATGGTGCTCGCGGCTTCGCCCGCGTGAAATTCGGTACCCGTTCCCGCTTTCCGTGGAAACATATTCCCAGGATGAAAAACCTATTTGTTATTCCAGACTATAAGCTATCTTTGTACCAAATTTCAGCCCAATCCGTTCAGCCGTTAGAGCGTGATTGAGTAACAAACATCCACACATCATCTCAAACTTTCACATTTATAATTTTAGTAGGGCACAATAACGATGGAGTTCCTGATATACACGCTGATTTTTGTCAAAGTTATGTGGTTGGTCAAAAAATATAAACATCAAAGGTCAAATGCAAAATACTACGTCAATCGCTTGGAAATCGACCAATCCTCTCACGAATTTTTGAGGAAAATCCTTTGCATTTTGATCCTTTGTCATCTACGGATAATGGACTTGGACAAACTTTTTCAAATGTTTTTCATTGAGTGTTAATATCGTTATCGCTGGAGTCCTGGTTCCGTTATTTTCAAAGACTTTTTGTGACCAAGGGACTCATTACAGCTTTTATTCTTTCTACAACAATATACGCAAATGTTTGACCAATAAAGAAAGGATGAATTTATATAATTAATCTGAACTTGGTATCAATATTAGAATCGATTTAAGTAACATATCTAAAAATAGAATTCGTATTGATTTTTAAAAATTGAGTAGGATACGAACTCACGTCTCCTCACTTGCGGGGAAGTTGCTTCAAAACAGTTAAGCTATCGAGTCATACTCGGAATGGATTAAATGTTATTTTACCTACATAATATTCATCATCGGTTATGTAATATTAACAAGAAAGCCGTGAGATCGTTCTCACCGGACTGCCCCTCTCTAAAACGTTTATTGTGAAAGTTCAATCCGATTGACGTTGTCATTTTTGTTTTATTTAAAACTTTGAACAGATCCACGTGACCTACAGACAAAGTCTCGACATGAGCCCCTCTGCACTCTATTTTATAGAGGGGCTAAAATTAAGGCAGCGACATTGACATAATATGTACAATATGTACGTAGTACATATAGATCGATGGGCAGCGATTTCTTAGTAGAAATTATTATTGTAACGAAGGACCTCCATAATTCATTCAGTTTTGTCTCTTGAGCGAACTTAATGAATCTGTTATCTGATATGCGCTCAAGCTGCCACTAGTGACGGGCAAGATTAAGTGGGGTTTGTTAGGGTGTGTATACGATATTACGTTACAGGATTAAATACTTCTTTAGAGGCTATTTTTTTTAACGTGAGTGAAAATCCATCATGGATGCTATGCCGGACTCCTACACAACAGCCTACGGTCGGGAGCCCCGGGTAGGCCTTTGGAAGGATGTCCCAGGACCTTCTTTAGTAGATATAAGTTGATTTTATATTGGTACTCGTTACTTACGTTATTATATTTAACATCCATAAAATTATTTTTGGCGTGTGTTTCCACAGATATCTGAAAGACATCAATAAATCACATCAGCTTATGGCAGATCACTGCTGGACTTCAGCCTCTCCCAAACTTCACCACAATACAAGGTCTTGCGCCTTCCGCATCCAGTCACTCTTTGCCACCTTCTTCAGTTCGGTTCATCTGGCGGAGTGTCGTTCTACCATGAAAGGATGGATAAGTGTAATCTAAAAATATACTAGGCAGTATACAACGTATATTCGTGGTTCGTTTGTGGTCAGCTATTACAAACATAATGCCCGCCTTACACTGCAGGCGAGTCGGACCCATTACGGACTCCGCTATACTCGTAACGATGATTTTCATACATGTCACGTCCGCTTTGGTGGAAGGACATTGTATGACAATTGTCGTTACAAGTATAGCGGAGTCCGTAATGGGTCCGACTCGCTCGCAGTGGAAGGCGGGCATAATGCTTGAAAACTGACCTCAACACATAAAATAAATGTTGTAGGTAGCCTAGAAATGAAAATAAACTTTTTTCAGTTTTTTTTTCATTCGTGTTCTACTTAATAACGTGTATACTCAGTGCTGCTCGTTCCAATACGAGTCACCGATCCCTGCAATATTGCTGTCAGATTGAATCTGATAAGCAAGAAATGCGAAGTGCGTTTCATACATATCCATAGCAAAAATTCACAGCAAAAAGCCACGAAAACTAAACGATTTCCAAGTATAAAAGTCGATTTCTTATAATACCCAACTTTACTAACTTCCTCCTAGACAGTTTAATATTCCTTGTGATACGACGAGAATAATGCTTGCCATTTTTCTGGGTCACTCAATCAAAGTTGGTAAATGGTTGCCTCTACTTCGATACTTCTCAGAGATTTTGATGAAAGATACACAAATGTACCTATAAATACCAAATGAATATTATTTATCACAGTACTTTTATCACAGTATGAAAGTGTTTGCAGATTTATTTTCTTGTCCCAGGTAGCTAAATAGTCTACGGTCATTTTTCTATAACTTTCATGGAGAGTGGCAAAAAGACGTTTTTAAGAGTTTCGCCAAATTTCACCGATAGTCAATTTTCTAGAAGGTTATGAAAGGAAAAGTTTGCACGACTTACCTACGGCTTATAGGTAGGTACTTCGCTTATACATTTCGAAGTTATATAACTTCGACATCTATCAACATTCAAACTGTCAAACTTTCCCCGGTACCCTAACACTCTGAAGAATTTGACCTCGACCCGAAGGTTTTCAAACAACAGTAAATTTATAATGTTCATCAACAAATGTTATTATCGTGATGAGCGATATTGAATTATTTTAATTCATCTTGAATACTAACATAGATTGCGCGATAACGTAAAGTAGGCATTTTTCTATTTACGTATGAAATCCTTCATGCCAAAATTACACACCATCACAATTCCCAGCCTCTCCCAATTTTTCTCTCAACTTTACTTGGTAGGTACTTTAAAGTACCTACCTACCTCCGTGATACATTTTCTAAAATATTCAATACCAAATTATTTTTAAGAGCTTCGTTTAGTAGCAATATTTTACTTTCCCTAATTTGAGTGAAAAGAATTTGTTCGGTGCTACAAGGTCGTGATAATGATACCAATCAATAGTTGAACGAAAAGAGTAACCAGGATTTTTTGCAGCAATTGTTAGTTGCCCAATTATCGTAACTGCCTTTGTGAGATTTATTGGCCTGAAAAATGTTTTGGTAACAAGGTGTTTCAGTAAATGGTGTAATACTATTTTCTAATCTATCTCAGATTTGAATAGAACTTCATTATAATTCTTTAACACTTATTACGGGGGACAAAAACTATTAGGCGAAATGTGGGCGTATATTATGCCTCTGCCTATCCATTCGAGGATTGAGGCGCTCAGCAGCTCTTTCAAGTTTACTGGAAGAAAAAAGTTTTAGAAATAAATAGTGCAAATTTCTTCTTTAACTGTGTATACTGGGTGTAACAAAATTACCTCTCCAAATTTCATCACGTGACGTGGAATCAGTCAAGAAACATTACAAAAATGAAGAAAAAAAAATCACATGAATACTTTAACCGTAAAGCCGTTTTAAAGGTGCTATAAATTCCCTTTTTAACCCTTTCTATCGCTACTGAGCGGCAGTAGAAAGCGACAATGACAGCCAGACGGGTGCTCTGTGTTTGTTTTGCCACGGCGACCATGTTACCTCGAATTGCCGCGGTAAAAAATGAATTCTTAATGAGCGACAAAAAAAAATTAAAAAAAATGAAAAAATTTACCCCCCTGTTTATTAAATATTTGTATTTGATTTCCGATGCCAAGTCATCTCATTAAATTTGGAGAGGTAATTTTGTTACACCCTATATAATGTAATATATTAATATCAATGATACTGAAAGTGTTCTAATAAAAATTACATTTCAAATTATTCTCTATGCCTAACTATATAATGGCAGACCCAAATAGGGTTCTGAAATCAAATATGAAAGGGTGGCCTTAATAGCTCTGTACAACACTTTAATATATTAAGCGTGTAAGACGGTTCAATTAAATTATTTTACACTAGCAGACCTCACGCGTTTTTACCCACGTAGTTCTAGTTCCCGTGGGAATACGGATATAAAATGTAGCCTATGTCACTCAGGATTTGTGTAGCGTCCTAACAGTGAAAAAAAAATCCAATCGGTTCAGTAGTTTCGGAGCTTATTGAATGCAAACTAACAAACAACCAAATCTTCGTACTTATAGAATTCGGGACTTCATGCGAAATACTATTTACTTACATTCACCGACGTTTCGAGCACGTTGCAGCGTCGCGGTTGGACTGAGGCGAGGATCGACAAAACCACGAAGTTATTTCTTGTCGAACTACCCTCCGTTGTTATTACAACGAAGAAGAACCAAATCTTTCCTCTCTATGATATTACTATCAACTACAAAATCAAGTACCTAAGTAAATATATCAGGGTTTAGGCGTTACTGAATTTAATAAACAAGAATATGTGATGAAATACCTTTCCAATCAGAAACTTGTTAAAAAATAATATTATTTAAAAATAAATAAATATTCACGAACATTTTTCACACAACGCTATCTGATCCCAAAGTAAGCTAGGAATAACCTGCTTGTGTTATGGGTATCCCACCACGACGACGGATATTAATACTTATATACTTTTAAATACATACTTATCATACATTGAAACACCCAGACTCGCGAGACAAACACAATTTATTGTCTTTGGTGTCAATCGAACCCACGTATCGTGATCCGCAATCGCTTTAACCCCTCTACCTTTATTTCAATCTCACACTATACACATTCTTCCGGGGGCTCACCCGAGGCTCCCAACTAGGGTTGCCAACCGTCCCGCTATACGCGGGACGTCCCGTTTCTGAGACCCATAACAAGACGTCCCGCTTACACCCTGAGCGGGACGGGTGATATCCCGCTTTTCTTGATCTAGCAACAAACGTTTACGTTTACAGTATTTCTAGCGATGCATCAAATTACAGAAATGTGAAGTTATTTCCTATGTAGTTGTAAGATTCTATTGTTCAGAGGAGGGTATTCGCACATGTTTGCTTGATTTCTATGAAGACCCCAATAAGAAAGCGATAGATATAATAAATACAATAACATTAAGGCCGTTCATAGGGCTAACGACCTTGACCATACAAAACACGCGTCCTTCAAGCTAGGAACTGTTGTATTTTAGATCTTATTTTTGTTGTAATAAGCTAATACTCTTACTTATTCATAATCGAAGAAAACCGAATTATAGATGCATATTTTCTTTTTAAGTTGGCATATATTTTTCCTGCGCGTCGATAAAAATTGAAGTCATGAAATGCATTCATCTAAAAATTTGTTGCCGGCTTTATGATCGTTTTAGACATTATATATAATTAATATACTATACAACAAAAGCATATTTTGACACACATCTTGTACCAAGATTTAAAAAAAATTTTGCTATAATTTTCCGTCTATTTATCCGACAAAAAATGCTTTTATTTGCACCTCTTTTTCGTCATTTTCTAAACCAGGCCGCTTTTGATTTGCGAAACGCATCTGCGTATTCCGCTAATAATGCTAATGTTAATTTCGGGAGAAATAATTCCGTTTTTACATATTCACGGAACCAAGATGGCGACATGGATGCTCAGCACACATGTCGTATGATGCTGTTGCGCATGCTGGTGCAAAATGTGAATTTGATTCTCCCGCGTGAAATTCAGTACTTTCCTACCCGTTAAAGTTCACGTATTCTGAACAAAATTCGAAAGATCCCGCTTTTTAAATCCTTGTCCCGCATTTGAAATCAACATTTCCCGCAAATTCGCATTTTGAAGTTGGCAAGCCTACTCCCAACCGTAGGCTGTTAGGTAGGATGCGTATGGTTTTTAGTCGGTAGGAGTCCGGCATAGCATCCCTGTAGGATTTACCTCACGTAAAAAAAGACCAACGAGGCAGTCGAATGTAATTGTATTAAAAGTACTTGACCGTAATTCGAAGCTTATATAATGAGATAGGCATATCCGTTACCCGTAGGCTTATCTTACTCATGTTTGATGACGTATTTCCGTCGACTCAGCAGGCACGTGGCGCCACCTGTGAACTTATAAATGCAGATGGCCGCCATCTTGTCCTCATTGGCGTTTTGATTCCCGTAGCAAAAGGTTATAGCAGGAACACCTGCTAGTGCATTTATTTTTTCTAGTTACTAGTTATATACCTAGTAAAGTTATAAAAAGTGACTTGGATGAAGTAAGTGAATTTACAGAAATAATTATTTAACGGCTTTGCCGTTCGTTTGAATATACAGTGAATCTAAAACAAGTGACTTGTGATTGGACATATTTAACGGTTTGACCGTTCGTTTAAATCTCAGGTATGTTTTTACTTCATATTTTTACGATCAGATACGTCATAACGTGAAATAACCTATTATTTTAAAATAGCACGTAAACCTTTCGAGGTTGCAGTTTCTTTTATTTAATATCTTTAGTTACAGCTAATATCAAACTGATTTTATAGATTGTATTCATAAGTACTAATACTTTTTTTTTAGATATTATTTGCTTCGTGTATGTACAGCGTAAGTACCGCCGAATATAGAAAATATTTTCAAAATATTTTTATACCTACCCACATAAAGGCACATTAATTACTAGATGTTCCTATACATGTAAAAATATGGCCTATTATGGGTAAAATCGTAATCATCCCAAGTTTCTGAATACGTACGAGTGTGTCAAAGTAATAACTAAATGTTCAACATGAAAGTTGTACTTAAATTTTAGGTACCTAACATAAAACTATTTCTTTTAGTTTGGTTTCTTGATAGAAATGAATCCTCCATCCTTAGAAAGTGAGCTAATTCCAAGTGGAGTATTTCAGAAGCTCCAGTTACTGTATTAGGTACGTCAAATAGCTACAGTTCCAGCTCATTTAGCTCGAACTTCAAATAAGGGCGATCGCGACGCCACGTGCATTGTCGTAAGTGGAGTAAAAGAAGCCGACTTCCACTAAACCAGATAAGGATGATGGAAATAGGTGAGTTATTTCTCATTTACTTAACACTGGTCCTGACCAAGTGTAAATTTCTTCACAGATCAGAGGTTAATTTACGAGGATGATAGAAACAATCATCCTTGCTTCGTATTTTATATAGAGACAGCATTAAAAGAGATTTCGGTTACCCAAGATCCTAAGACACAGTATAACCTAAGAGGTTGATAGACACGTTTTGGCGACAAATTGCCTAGATGAGATAATATGCTGATACCCACTATTGTAAAATCATAGTCCTGGGTTCGTCAACCTAAACAAAAACGGGGAGATCCGACAATTCGAATCCCTGCTACATTTTGAAAAAGCTGACAAGGCTCTTTCTGCCAAAAGGCTTTTGCTGCCAAAACCTGTTGTATTTTTAAACAAAGAGAATCTTTTGAAAAACTTAAGTTTCTTCGAAAATATTTATGACAAAATTGAAGACCTACTTTAATAATAGGATTTCCATAAATCTTTTATCAATTTATTACAAATGGCCTGCGGCCATAGATCTGATTTCATATATTTTTCTCAGAATTGTCAAAGACCCAATTCTTAATAATGAATTTTGATAAAATATCGCCTTCAAACACATACATTTTCGAGGCTGAAGCCTTTTCAACGGCACCCGGGAAGGCATGCATTTTGGTCTTTTATCTCCATAAAGTATGACCCCGAAAAAAGTTCATCCAAATCATTACGCCAGCCTTCGAGAGGATCAGGCGTCAAGATCAGATCTCCATCGAATGGAGTCCAGATTCCATTGTACCAAGAGCCTTTTTAGGCCTGTATTACAGTTACCACTCTCGAGGGGTGTGTGTACAATATCTATAATAATTGGGCATACGACAGTAAATATCCCTTCAATTAAGAAATTTCTGAGCTTTAGGCTCTCAAAGAGACTGAGAAGTTTAACATCCTCTGCCCATACCAGCAAAGGAAACACTAACCAGTTACCACCCTCGAGGGGTATGTACAACATTGTGTATCTATAATAATTGGGTATACGATAGTAACCAGGCGTACGATAACATACTAAGTAACCATGCAAGGATGTCCCTTCAATTACGAAATTTCTGAGCTCGAGGCTCTCAAAGAGACGAGGAGAGGTCTAACATCCTCTGCCCACACCAGCAAAGGAAACACTAAATGATATGACCCTGTCATTCTTTGTCGGTCAGTTAACTCTGTACAAAATACGTTGGTAAGGAACGAGAGTACCAAAAAGTTTTAAATTTATAAAAGGGTACCGCATTCCCTTTATCCAGAAACTCCAATCCGTCCTGCACGGTATTAGAGAGGACGCAGGTTCGAATCCTGCTCAAAACTGATAACCTTCCCACATTTAAATTTACACCGAACTCTGTTCAAGTCCCGTCCTGACAAAGTTGTAAATTTTCACTTAATGTTAAAATGCTATGGAAAACTTGACTAAGGTGGAATACTAATTGCTTTAAATACTTAAGAATCCATACAACGAACTCTTTTTAAAAAAGTTTCCTTTTTAACTGAAATGACCACATTGTGCAATGGTTCAAAAGATGAATGCTCAAGGCACTCTAAAACTAGTTCCTTTGTCACCAAGTTTGGTTTCTCCACTTTTCCTAACTTCAAATAGCGATGGGTCATCCGCCCAGAATTCAGTTTTAGGACATTGTACGCCTTTGTGAAGCCAGAATAATTCTATCTTTCAGCATGTTCCGTTTACCAGATTTCCTTTTCACGAGATTGGATGTGCAAAATACATCTCAGTCAAGCTTATTTTCATGGTAAAGCTGATGTAGTGTACATTATTCTTTCTCAGAGCACATTCTTGTCTTCCGCTCGGGTAAGCCGCACCCAAAACATTTTCGTTTCTCACCATCTGGGTGCCCCGATTTCTATAGAATAAGAGTATTCAAATACTCGTCTACCTACACAAAATCTAATTTTGCGCATCAAAATCCTGTTACTCTTCACAAACACGTACAAATAGCCTTGAAAACTCTTCAAACCCAGGGATGGTTAGACAATTGGGAGAAAACAATAATAGGTTCCCAAAGAAACCTCTCATATCGTTATGCGATAGACATAGAACTACCTGAAAGTCCAATACTAAAAGAAAAGATATTAGACATAAAAGGAAGATTTATTTAATTCCAAATCAAAGAAACTTAGTTCTTTTAAAGAAAATTCAAACTTGGTGGTTCTTTTGAATTTTTACCACTTTCGCAGTGCCTAGAGGTAGCTTTACCTCAGCGTCACATTCGGTCAATCCCCTAACCGACAACCCACTGAAGAAAATAGTAGTGCACGGAGTGGTACAAGTGGAACTCCAATAGTGGGTCAGCAATTACCGGTTCTCGACAATTTTACAAGCTTTCCATGCGTCAGATTTCGCTTGGGAGCCCAGCTAGAAAACATTTCTCTAACAGGCTCGAGGGCCCAGAATATCAAAGATTGCACTGCATCAAAGAGAGATGTTGATAATCTTACACATGATTCGAAATCATATACCGGTACTGTGTTACAGTCTGTACTCATTCAAAGCAGTTGTAGTCCATCCCCCCAGAGGGACGAGACCAAATCAATTGCCTTGACGAACTTAACTCGACAGCTTGCGTGTAATGGTCCGACATCAAATTGACTTCACCATACACTGCATTCCGAGCCGATACCATATGTATCAGCTCCTCCGGGTATTTTTTGTGAGCATCCTGCTTCAAACACCACTAAGACAAGATTGCCTACAAACAATATTCCTATTATGAAATGGAGAACACTACATGATAGGCCTGTTTGTAATGTGTGGATATTACTACCACCACCATTTTTAATACCCAAGATGCTGTCACACCTTAATCGGTCAACAGGAGTGTTTGTGGTGCCGCGATGGCACAAGGTAATAATAGAGGGCAGATCTCAAAGCGAGAGCTCTGTAAGCCCCATTCGTTCTGCAGAACCTGCAAAAGGACCTAATAAACATTATTTCTTTCCTTCTAATAAACACCTCGACAGGTCTCCCACCACCTCACATAGAGAATCGGTGGAAATGTGGGGGGGGGGGGGGGGGGGCGAAGAGGTATATAACAGATATAAAATCAAAAACTTCTACTATTGAGCTCCTTGAGACCTACCTTTTAAGATACTTATAAATTTTACAGTTTTAACCGACTTGCATTTTATTCATGGTTATTATATAATACGATTCTGTTACATAAATCTGTTGTTGCTGTTCTTAATAATAAAGAAACCGTTAGTCAACTTTACATAGTTCGCATGTTTTGGTTAAACATATCTTGGTCGATCTCTTTAAAAAATGTAAAGAAAGTTAAGTCACATATTCATTGATATTGGTATTGATGACTTAGTTCACACAGAGATGACTTATTCATGACTTAGTTCACACAGAGAACATTTTTCAGGTTTCTCGTCATAGTGATTTTATGCTTAGGTCGCCGCAACCACGATCTAACTGCTCGATTGTATTAACTCACGTCATAGGTACTACTTTTAGGCCCGAATCAAGAGTCCGAAACTGATAATTTTCATTTCAGACAATCTGGTTGGAAAACTATTGTAAACAAAGATAACACCTACGACTAATCAATTGAATCCTTTATTCTAGATAGAAATTAGGATATCAGAATAACCGATATGAGACTACACAGTCAAATAGTTTATTTATGACTGTTAGTGGTTCTCCAACTTTTCTAACCCCGGCACTACCCGGTCAACAGCAGCTTCTAAGAATTGGTGGTGGTAAGATCAAATTAATCCTTAACACGAGGTAATTGACGATGGGTTTCAAAAAATTTTATCGTCGAGTAATAATGTCAGCTACTACCACCAATCAAATATAATAATAATTCGCAATTATTTAATCCTGTCAATAGAAGGAATACTTACTACTCCTTAAATAAGATTCCTTATTTAGTATGTTTAAGATTACATTTGAAGTTGTTCAAGATGGTAAAGATTATAAATCTAGATACCATATATACAACATTCTATAATATTATTTTCCTAAAAATAAATTAGAATCACATTGGCGTTTCCGTCACTCACCAGGCGAAAACAAACATTTCTCATTATATAAGCTTCGAATTACGGTCAAGTACTTTTAATAGCGGCGTTTTCCCTGAAAGAAAACGCATATTAAAATACTTACCTAATTCGAAGCTTACTTTTTAAATCTGCCTGGTGAATAAAAGCCAATGAGGACAAGATGGCGGCCATCTGCATTTATAAGTTCACAGGTGGCGCCACGTGCCTGCTGAGTCGACGGAAATACGTCATCAAACATGAGTAAGATAAGCCTACGGGTAACGGATATGCCTATCTCATTATATAAGCTTCGAATTAGGTAAGTATTTTAATATGCGTTTTCTTTCAGGGAAAACGCCGCTATTAATAATATATATTTCATCCCGGTATTATGAATGAACCTTTAGGCAGCTAACGGTCAGAGGCGGATTATTTAAATTTTTGTTTGCTTATTATTTTATGTATGTTTTTTATAGTAATTTAATATATACAAAACTGGCCAAGTGCGAGTCAGACGCGTGCACGGAGGGTCCTGTAACAAGAAAAACCCTTAAACCCCGTATCTTTCTGATTTTAGTTTGTTATAGCGGCAACAGAAATACATCATCTCTGAAAATTTCAGCTCTCTAGCTGTCTCGGTTCATGAGATACAGTCTCGTGAGGGACAGACTTCTAACCCGCTAAGTTTCTTGCCAGTTTTTCTCAGGTGGGTCGCGTTGTGAACTGGTGGTAGAGTTTTTGTTTTATATTCTGGACGTTTTACAAGCGCATGTATATAATGCCTAAGTGTAATAAATATAATAAAAAAAAAATAAAGACAGACAGACGGATAGCAAAGCCTCACGAAAAAGGTCCCGTTTTAACCCTTTTGGGTACGGACTCTAGAAAAGAACGTTATAACGATTTTGTCTAATTGGCTTTTCATGATGCCGCCCGCCCCGCTTTCACTATGTTCAGCGGTTCAAAATTACACATAATTATACACAACATGATACTCATTAAGGCTTTAGTTACTTACATAAAACGGTGTTCAGTTTTCATTAACATTAATCTTAATGACTTTAATAAAGGATGTTCTCAATTTTGCTTACGTATGTAAGTAATATTACTGCTAAGCTTCTGCTAATATAAACTAATATACCTATTATTTACGTAATTACTTACACCTGAAATGAAATGAGTAAAGCGAAAATGGTTATGTGATTAAACTTCTACGTCAAAGTAGCAGTAAGAGGAATTCCAGCTAAATCTCTATTACATGTAATTAATATAAAGACCTAGGATTACCTACAGCTTCAGCAAGCTTTTTAATAAAACGAATATTCAAAGCGGCTTTGATAGGATCTTACGAAATCTGGTTTATGCATAGAGACATTGTGAACGGTGGAAGGAGAACGCTGACGTGTCTTAAGGTGGCCACCCTAAACCTATATGTCGTGTCGCAAGTAGGTACCAGACACATATTGTTCCCCTCTCTACCACGCTATGGACTCGAGGGCCGCAAAGTCTTGTGCTAAGAATATACAAAACAGGCCAAGGAAGGATCTTTTATTTATTTATGTACTGATCGGTTCTTCTTTCTCTTTCAAATAAGAGGGAAACGGCAAAACAACCTCGACGAGGTCAGCAAAAAAATCCATTTATTACTATTATTTAGTTATTCACGAACACACAAGAAAATAACATGAAGAGTATATTCTCTCAGGGCTCTCAAACCAATAAACATACATTTTGGAGATGAATATTTTAATTATTATCTTATACCAGATATATGACTATATTCCTCAATGTATTATCCAGTAGAGATATAAATGTCATCAAAAAAACCATTTCCGAAGCACCAGGAACTCTCTTTACGACCATTTCTTTCTTCTAGCTGCGATATAACACCTGCCCCTTTTTCTATGACCCAAGAATAAAACGCAAGCGGTTTAAAAATTATTATCGAATGCTACAATAACTCAACTACTCCTAAAAAGATTATTATTATCATTCCTTCCCCATTGGTAAAATTTATATTACAAAACACCGAAAAAAAAGGACATTTTCTGAAAATTATGGAGTTCCTAGTGGTCATAACAAGAACAAAAAAACAATCAAATGCGATACTACACCTCATACCCTCGATTCGACAATTCTAATGTACAACAGTCAAGGATAACCACAAATTATTGTATTGTCTGGCCATCTGCCTGCTGTGCATTCCATGTTGTCGATGATTTTAATCTTGGAGTTATCAGAAGAAAATTTCATAAGTTTAAAAATGTAAACTGATATCGTAAGATTTGTCCGACGTGTATTAATCGCATGTGTACTCATGCTCTTTTTTCCCCGGCTCCCACCTCGCGCATACCTCAGAGAGTGCACAGCAGTTATGGCCAGATTATAAGGGAGGATTGACGAATCGAACAACTCAGGAAAGGCAATTTGGAAATTGGATAGGAAAAGCACCCGCACGCTCCAGACTGTTAAGTATTGAGCATTATTCCGCATTTTAACGTGACTAACTAGGCGTCAAATCGAGGTTGGGTTCCTATCCCTCCCCCTTCTTTATTATCGTTCTGGGATGGATTTCCGCCATGTAACCCCTAATTTCATTAGTTTCTCATTTCTATTATTTTCTCATTATTATATTAGAAGCGCTCGTGGCCCCGCGGACTCAGTGTTCTGTAAACGATCACTGCAGTAAGCAACTTTCACTATGGCTGGTCCATGGATGGGTGACCATCCATGTGATCACTTTGTGACATTTATTTGAGCGTTTCCGTGCTTCGGAAGGCACGTTAAGCTGTTGGTCCCGGTTGCCAGTAAAATGGCAGTCGTTAAGCCAAGTTGAAGGCTTTATTTTCAACAGCAGGCAGTCACAACCTGCGCCTGTCCATTTAAACACGGCAATACGGCTCACAACATATTACGTGGGACAAATTATAAAAAGGTGAAATGTGGGTACATAATATGCCTCTGCCTACCCCTTCGGGGATGAAAGCGTGATGATGAACCGTCTCATTTCTATGGTAAAATGTCATGAAACTATATTATCGTCGATGAACTGTCTAAACTTCAAAAAGATAAGAGGAATCAGCTGTAAGCTTATGCCTTGAACGTTTCCCTGATTCCTAGGTAACTTTGCCCAAGGGATACAACTACCTACGTTGTTTATAGCTGTGACCCAACAAATTTTCTGTTTCAGGTATGAGATATGTATAAAAATGTAATATAATTCCTTGCTACGGCAGGGAGGTTGTTCCAAAAATAATGTAGATCTATATCATATAACTTAGAATGTATCCGATAAAAAAAGGTACAGTGCAATCGCAGTCGCTAGCTATACCGTTACCGCGTGACCTTTCATTATAGCCCAGTCATATAAGGCGATAAAAGGGGCCAACCTCGGAATGAAAGATAATAAGACGTAAATTGGTAAAACCTTTTTTTGTTGTTGTAAATGTTGTCTCAAAAGTCACAAATGCTATCGTGTCCGCGGCTTAAAATATTCAAGGTCAAAGGTCATAAGAATCAGTTTTTCGCGAATATCTCGTTTCCTGTTGCTTAAATGAGATTCGCAACTACATGAAAGTTGTAGAGTATAAAACTCTCTAAGTACAACTTTTGTATTTATACAATCATTCGTTTTTGGGGTGAAGAGTGTGCAGCGTAGGCCTAATGCAAGGTCAAGCGCGAGTTACGGTTATCAGAATTTTTTTTATTTATTTTTACAAAGATACACCAACAGTATACACATTCATCATGATAGTTATGACATGCAAGACATAGTTATGATATCTACACGTACACCAATTAGAGGCATAAACAGTTCACAGTTTCACACCATCATTTTGAAGAACTAAATGTAAAAAGCATTTTTCTAGTTGAGGGCCACTATCCCAGTTCACAAGATTGTCAGCAGAGAATACGAGCTATCAAATTAGCGGCTCAATATAATTGTGCTGCTTCACGCTCTGCTTGAAGAACCCCGGAGTTGTAAGAGGAGCGTACCAAGTTTCTATGATTCGATAGAGAAACGATGTTGTCAAAAGTTCGGTTCCGGCCAAGATTCTTTCCACTGTAGGTAGTAGTGGCATCTCTGAGTTTCAATTTTTATTGGTACCTGTGTGGAAATATTGGGAATACAAAATTACACAAAAATATCCCGTTAACTGTAAAATGAACGTTGCCCAAATAAATTCTTGATTTAAAGTATTCAATAAATAAAATAATAAATTATTTTTTTATTGGAACTAAAACGTAATACGCATGATTCGTTAATAATACTTTCAAGGAAGTTATTTTTTCCCAGCAATTGAAAGATATTTTTTTGTTATAATATTTGTATGACATATGTATAAAGACAACTTGGATCAGACGGGACTTGAACCCGTGACCTTTGCCTAAGCCAGGGCAATACCTACTCTTCCTGGGGTATACTTCCGAGGGCTTACCCGGGGCTCCCAACCGTAGGCTGTTAGGTTAGATACGTGTGGTTTTTAGTCAGTAGGAGTCCGGGATAGCACCGTTGAAGGATTTTCCCCACATAAAATAAAGCCTACTCTTTGAGCTATTGAACGACTATTGCTTAACTTTGTAAATAAAAAATCCTCTTATAATACTTGATTATTGAGGTCGAGTTTCCGTATGACCTCAAACTTATTATCCAATATCCTGCTCTATAAACACGGTTATCCTTTTCACAATTCATCATCTATACTAATATTATAAAGAGGAAAAGTTTGATCGATTGTTTGTTTGTTTGCATCGAATAGGCTCCGAAACTACTGGAATGATTTGAAAAATTCTTTCACCGTTGGGAAGCTACACTCTTTGCGGTGAACATTGGCTATATTTTATTCCCGTATTCCCACGGGAACGGAAACTACGCGGGTGAAACCGCGTGACGTCCGCTAGTAATCAATAAAGGTATTCTACAATTCATACTTATTTACGGCTATCATTCTTCCTGGGACATCTTTCAAAGGCTTATCCGGGGCTTCCGGTCGTAGACAGAGGTAGGGCACAGTGGGGTTTTAGTCAGTAAGAGTCCGGCATAGCATCCATGAGGGATTTCTAGGCAAAAAATAAAACGGCTACCATTCCAGCTAGTAATTTATTCAGAGATGTCATTCATGCTGAAAGGAGTATAATCTTCGTCGGTACGGACTTTACGAGCGACCCAAGTGAATATAAGATGGATAGATACGTTCTTCATAAAATATAATAAAAATGTATGAGACTCCATTATTTCTCATCGTGTCCAAAATTTGGGCACGGGGAGTGAATTGTTCATTGAAACTTACTGGTAAAACGAATTAGGTACCCCGACGGAAACCCGGACGGGGTGTTATAAGTTTGACGTGTGTCTGTGTGCGTGTGCGTGTGTGTGTGTGTGTGTGTGTGTGTGTGTGTGTGTGTGTGTGTGTGTGTGTGTGTGTGTGTGTGTGTGTGTGTGTGTGTGTGTGTGTGTGTGTGTGCGTGTGCGCGTGTGTGTGTGTGTGTGTGTGTGTGTGTGTGTGTGTGTGTGTGTTTGTAAGTCTGTCTGTGGCATCGTAGGTCCCAAACGGATGAACCGATTTGAATTCTGTTTCTTTTGTTTGAAAGATGGGTTAGGGGAGAGTGTTCTTAGCTATGTTTTATAAAAATCGGTTAAGCCATTTCAAAGCTATGAGGGGTGAAAGTGGTGATGAAAAATTGAATGTGTTCAAATATACCCGTATTGCGTATCAAATGAAAGATCATAACTTATACATCACGATACCGCAAGTTTTATGAAAATCGGCTTAGCCATTCGAAACACACTCCGCGCAATTCGCATTAGCTCTGAATAATTGTTAATAGACTATACGTATGTTGATATTAAATAATGAATTAGCTATTATACTTAAGTTACCCCTATAAAAAGCATGAAATAAAAAAAATAAAATAAAAAATTATAAAAACACCCGACTCACAAAAAAAAACAATATAAAGACAAGACTAGACAAACTGTTAGTTAATAAAAATATGAATATGTAAATAACATAGCTACCTATAATAATAATAAAGGTTCAATACTTAGTGTAGATAGGTCTTATTAGAATAGTTAGTTATTTGCGTTTTACAGGTTTTTATATTGTTTTTTTTGTGAGTCGGGGGTTTTTTAAATTTTATATATCCAAGTGATTGTAATTGACAGTCCGAGATTATCGTCATACATACATTTATTCTCTACCCACTGCTCAATACTTCTCAAAATAACTTTTGTTGGTATTTCAGGAGATACACGTTTTTTCTAGTTTCTTTAGTGTTTTCAGAATCTATTATCCTATTGTTAACGCTGATGTAAGTCATTTGTGGCAAGTTCAATCAATCAATCATATCAGCCCGGAGTCCTCAGAGTCTATGCTAGACGTGAGTCTCTTCTAATACCCTTTTAATATGTTTTTTCGTTTTTTCCTGGTCTCTCTTTATGCACTGGATTTATTTTATTTCCAATTAGCTCAAATTTTTGGCAAAAATTTTTAACTTGCTTTTTATCGACAAATAAAAAGCAAGTTAAATATTCGGGTTTACAAGCGTTCAAAGTTTACGGACTGTGTAACAGTCTGTCCCTTAAAATAAAAAGAACCTTTTCAATTGTAGACGCGAACTGCTTGTAGAGATTTTGTTGGGTTTTCAGTACAAAAGGAACGTTTTAAACGCGACATCGCAGTATGAAGTAACGAGCTGGGGGCGTAATATCCTCATTATTCAGGAAAATGCAAATTGCCATGATAATTGAATTTCTTTGAAGTTAAAAAAGTTGCTACACAGCATTTTGATCCCGTAGCAAATGCTTTTGGGTGATAGACAGAATGTAAATTAATGGACTACTTTTTGTTTTTTTTTTACTCGTAGAAATTGTCACGGATGTTATTTTTTATCTCTAAAGCGGATTAGTCTAATAAGGCGCGGCGATTTATATTGTGTCTGTAAAAAAATCTCAAGCAGTCCATTATAATAAATTCAGTTTAGCTGTACTATGTAACTAGCAACTGATACCAGTATCTTTTTAGAAAACATTTAAATTCTGTCCTTTCCTTTTAGATAGGACAGAATTTTGACATAATTTTAACCCACTCAACCCAAGGTTGCCTGGTAGAAATAATTTTGGAAAGCAATTAGTAGAAAATTACTGATTTCAAACAGGATTCGAACCTGCGTCTTCCCGCATACTGTGCATGACGCTTTGACCGCTCAGCTTTCAAGACCCTACTCGGAACATAGAAGAATGGTGCTGGTTGTACTACTGCCTATTGCATAAAAAATAATATTTGTTCTAATTTCTATTCTGCTTGGTCCCGGTTGCCAGTAAAATGGCACTCTTTAGGCCAAGTTGAAGGCCCTTTTAGGTGGCTTGAAAAATTTAAACATCAGGCAGTCACAACCTGCGCCTGTCCATCAACACGGCAATACGGCTCACCACCTATTCGTGGGGCAAATTCTAAAAAAAGTGAAATGTTGGCATAAAATATGCCTCTGCCTACCCCCTTCAGGGATAAAGGCGTGACCATATAAATGTATGTTTATTTAGCACTGTATAGATTACATAGGTCTCGATACCGACTGGACAAAAACGACACGATGAGTCGAGACCCCTATACCACTGTATACCTATACTTATTAATTAGCTTGCGTACAATGAAGTGTCTAATAAATAAATATTTCTAACAGTATCTGCCCAGCTTAATTAGCTCGTTTGGAGTAACAAAATCCTTAACTCCAGTTACAAAGTTGGACTACATTTTAACAAAGTGAGTTTTATACATATTATTCAGTTATGTAATTTGAAAAGGTCGGCAAAACTTTTTTTATTACATACGATTTACGTAGTGCTTACAGACTTTAAATATACTAATTGTTAAGACTCGGAACTCGTAATTGGCTTTTACATTTTTTATTTTTCGTGGGTAGGTATATAATATTATTAACAGAAGACATTCATTTTCCATTATAGATATATCATTGATTTATATGATTTGCTTGGTACTCAAACTACAATAATAATTTTTGAAAACGTTTATAGGTACGCTTTAAAGATTTTGTGCTGACTGTACAGTGTAAGGAGATTTAATATCCGCTGCCTCTTTCTGTGAG
The DNA here is from genome assembly GCA_933228765.1 of Miltochrista miniata. Lineage (NCBI taxonomy): Eukaryota > Metazoa > Arthropoda > Insecta > Lepidoptera > Erebidae > Miltochrista > Miltochrista miniata. The sequence goes on along the minus strand of OW121758.1, from coordinate 34,356,667 downwards.
CAGGTCATGGTCGTGAAAGAGACGGCGGGGAGGGAGTGGGAGAGAACTCTTCAACCTGAGTTCCGCAGTCTGCGGCGAGAGCGCCGCTGACCCAATGAGCTTTTTTCTGAGTCATACTGAGTCTAGCTACGCGGCTGCACTTAAGTAGATATGCCATCTGACCTCCACAAGCAATGGGCCATGTCAAAGTTCTGTAATTAGACTATAGTACTAGGTGCAGGTTATTTTCTACAGAGGCAAGTTCTCTGTAGAAAACAACCTGCGACAAGCTTGGGTGTGATTGATCGATATATTCTATTGTCTCGTTTGCGATTTCAGCTTGTGCCACTTGTGGGGCTGTTAAAGTCATGTCATATCAACAATGCGTTGACGTCAGTCGTTGTTATGTGGTAATACAAATACAGCATACCCTACCGTGTAACATGCGGGCTACTTGCGGAACCCCTCTACGTAGAAGTTCACAATGTTCTCTTGAAAATAATGACCGTACTTTCAGGAATCAGTTTAGGCGCTTTATTACTTAAGTAAGTGGTTACAGCATGGTGGTTTTATGTAGTTTTCAACCTTGGAGCAGACCAAGAATACCAATTAAACCACAACAAAGTTCCGCCTCAACTCTATCGAGCCGCAGAATAGGCCGGAGGTTAAGTCCCGACGACCTTATTCAATAATTTACAAAGATATTTCAATACCTGAAGCGCTCGTGGCCCCGCGGACTCAGTGTTCTGTAAACGATCACTGAAGTAAGCAACTTTCACTGTGGCCGGTCCATGGATGGGTGACCATCCATGTGATCACTTTGTGACAATTATTTGAGCGTTTCCGTGCTTCAGAAGGCACGTTAAGCCGTTGGTCCTGGTTGCCAGTAAAATGGCAGTCGTTAAGCTAAGTTGAAGGCTTTATTTCAACAGCAGGCAGTCACAACCTACGCCTGTCCATTTAAACACGTCAATACGGCTCACCACCTATTACGTAAATTATACAAAGGTGAAATGTGGGTATATAATATGCCTCTGCCTACCCCTTCGGGGATAAAGGCGTGACCATATGTATTTATGTGTATTTCAATACCTTGGTATACGAACGTTAAGTCCTCAATAATATAAAGAATTCAAGACTCCAGTATCTACAGACCTTCAGTAATATACAGACATTCTTCTCGTATAATAATCACATAAAGTAGATGGAGAGACGAATAAAATCCTACATCATTAAGAATTTAACTCCGTATTTCACTCCACTTCAATGTTCTTGAGCAAGAAAGGGGCTTATTCTGTTCTCATGAATTTGTGGTTATCTTTTAGTGAATAAAAAAAATCGGTTCTCTGTAAAGTCGGTTTACTGGCGATAGTTGAACGTGACAACGTCATAAGAAAATACTGATGGAATCGTTTCTCCTCACACGGAACACTGAAATGGAACACCTCAGAGCGAGGTAACGCCCATGAAAAAAAATAAAACTATATAAAAAACATATCAATTGATTAAAGTGCCATTTGTTAAAAACATTACAAAAATAAATGAACCGCCTCAGAGCGAGGCACAGCGAGGTAACGCGAGGGAGGAAACGACGAATTACGTCAACTTTTTTCGTTCGTGCAGCCGGCTCCATCGAATTATAAGACTTTGTCACGTCAAAAATATTGGAACTGCATTAAGCAGTAAGAAGCCTTGTTGGTTGCCTCGCTAGCGAAGGGGTAGTGTACCAGCGGTTTGATCATCGTATAAATTTAGAAGGGGTAGGCAGAGGCATAGTATACGCCCCCATTTCAACTTGTAGTTTTATAAATAATGCAATAATCTCATCACCTATTACGTGGTACATAAAACCATAATGTGAAATGCGAGCGTATACAATGCCTCTGCCTACCCATTCGGGGATAAAAGCGTGACTATATGTATGTATGAATGTATTTCATATACGCCTGAAAACGCAACAAAATATACATTTATTAAAGCTTAAGGGTATAAAAAGACATACCTACATCAGAATAGGCCTACTTGCTTAGTATGCGGTGAGGTTAAGCTTTGAACGTGAGATGAAGTGATATATGGAACATTTTCTGTGTTTCATTGTTCGTCAAACATTCTTGTTGAATGGAATGTGTTTGAGTTAGTCTCAGTTTTCAAGGTTCCGCCAATTTGTCAAATTTTAATGTTTGATTTCACATTTCAATAAGACTGTCTACTCGATAGAGTCATGAGTGCTCATGAGTGACTCCAGGGAGACAGAGATGCAGTCCAAATTTGCTATTTCAACTATATCAGAACAGAATCGTAATCTTAGCTCAATATAAAACCGACGCGTCAGATACGGTTCAATTTGATAATTAGCGTAACTTTTGATCAAAGATTACGAACACAATTTATTGAAATAGCAGATTCCCGCCCCCAGTCATTTTATGCATCACAACCAGTTTTTAATTCAAAACGTGAGGAAATCCTACATGGATGCTATGCCGGACTCCTACCGACTGAAAACCACACGTTTCCTACCTAACGCCTACGGTTGGAAGCCACTTACTAAGCGCAGTAATACTACAAATTAGAGATAGTACAGATGGAAAACTCATGTATGTACTTTTTTTCACACCTACCCTCTGCTACTCACACTCGTGCACAAATCAGTACCTATCGAAAAATCGGTTGAGACCGCCTGACCTCGTGCCTGTGAATGAATTGTCTATGTGTGCGTAGCCTCAGCGATTTTAGTATGTAGGTTTCCATCTGTACTATCTCTAATTTGTGGTAATACTATGAGAGACACAGTAGGAAATATGTTGACAAGCGTGACTAAGGGCTTGTCCCCAACGCTTACGGTGGAAAGTTACATGCCGGCTGTCGCCGTGCACGGCGTCGAACTTTACGAGGAGCTCTTCAATGTCACAGAGTAAATTTGTATACTATGAGTCAGTGTATTAATGTAGGCAGGAACGATTGACTACGTCGCACCGTGGTGTGGACAAGCCTTATGTTTGAACCCTACAAATCTCAGATCTTTTTCAAATTTTATGAAACTTGTATAAAACCCTAGAAATTTATTTAATTTACACAGAAACGCTTTTTAACTTTGTTCATAAATGATTTTCCTTTATGATTTTCTTTGGTTAATTTGGTTTATTTGTCGGAGAGACACGAAATGTTAAGAATGAGGTAAAAGAAGTCTGGCTCATAAATAATCATAGTATCTTGTCTCATATTTTGTATAATACCTACCACAGATTATAGAACTAACAGATGACGCTTACTAAACAAGCAAGTGAGGCCAAGATAGCAAATACTAAATCCAAAAATGTGTACTGTGTAGACTCTTTAAAAGTGACTACGTGAATAAGATAATTGAGCACTACCTCGTTGTATAACGAACGTTGCACTGTAACGAGGCAGTGCAAACACTGTTCACACGTAATGCATATGAAAATATAGACTTATAAAACATCTATTTCATTTTTATGTCTGTATGTCTGTCTATTCTAGCTAATCACTGAAAGAGCTAGATCGATTTTCACGGGTACATTCTCTGGCAATTAGCTGATGTTTTAAGAAGTTACTTAAACTACTTTATTTGTGTTAATGCGCGAAGCCGTGGGTTCACAGTCAAATGAACCCTTAACTTGCGTTTGCATATTCACGTTTCGTCGACTTCTAAAGAACATTGTTTACGAAGTGGTTCCTTGAGCGAAACAATTAAAAGGAGGTAAATAAATTAAAATACTTGCTATGTACCTACGACTACATACTATGTAAATTTATTTTCAGCATTTATAATGTAAATCTACATGATGTACATCAGAATTCTAGATATTATTTTCTGTTCATTGATGACTGAGTTCTATAAACTGTCTTTTAATTACAAAATTACGTTTATTCTCTATATGACATCATGATATCCTCATGATGGATGCTATTGGACTTCTGCCGAGTAAAACCTCACGGCGCTCTTCCATCTGCATAGGGGTCCCAGGTAGGATAACCCCAGGGCTGCCGACACGATAATGATCATTTATTGTAAGAAAGTACTAGTAAACTTATATTCTAATGTGAACTTAATCCCTATTAATATTAAAAAACGAAAGTAACTCCGTCTGTCAGTCTGTCTGTCTGTTACGCTTTCACGCCTAAACGGCTAGAGCGATTGAGATGAAATTTGGTATAAGGATAGTTCGAGGCCATGGAAAGTACATAGGCTACTTTTTAATTGACTGCACAAAAGGAGGATTATGATTTTACGCGATAACGACTTATACGCGGTCGAAGTCACGGGGAACAGCTAGTTTAGTATAAAGGGTTTCTTGGTCTCACTTTCTTTTCGGGAGAGTCCTCTGCCTAGTTCTATAATCTGTGATACCCAAATTCAGAACCTTTATCAAGCTTAGGTTCCCTTTAGGGCAATCCAATGAATACGTAATGATTATGTAGATACGTTATGCATAATATTTATTCGTATTGAATGGTTAAGCTTATTTACGACGCTTACGTTCAATTCGGGGAATAATGTTTGAAATTGTTTTTTTTTTGACATATTTTTTCGAAACTGGATACTTTTCTACTTGACTGAGATTGTTTAAAGCAATATTTGTTTATTTTGTGGAAATTTTCGAGAGAAAAATTCACGATATTATTTTTTACTTAAGGTCACACAGTTTTATTCTCAATGGCAAAGGCATTTATATCTTGTCTGTCCACATTTCACCCTTAGATTTTATCCCACGTAATAAGTGGTGAGCCGTATTATTGCCGTGTTGATATGGACAGGCGCTTGCCTATAAAGGCATTCAACTTGGCTTAACGACTGCCATTTTGCTAGTAACCGGGACCAACAGCTTAACGTGCCTTCCGAAGCACGAAAACAATCGCAAATAAAAGTCACAGTAGTCACGTGGTCGTCACCCATCCAAGGACCGACCATAGCAAATGTCGCTTACTGCAGTAATCGAAAACAGAACACTGAATCAACGGGGCCACGAGCGCTTATGTTTTTTAGAAATATAATATTGTTTTATGTCAAATTTTATATTCTAAATTATAATGTTGACTTTGTTCTAACCATTCAGTATAATTTATTAGTTGAAACAGTACACTTACTGTGGAAGTAAATTTATGTTTTCTCTTTTAAGATCTTGCCGCGGTAGACTTATTGAGATGTTTATTTGGCTTGTTTGTTATTTTCGTATAAGATACTGCAAAGATTAAAATATTTATGAAATATAACAAATTATGTTTATTTATTTATTTATTTATTATACACTTTATTGTACACCATGTAAATATAAACAGAGCACATAGATTCCTTACAAGAGTAGGTACAATGGGCGGCCTTATCACTAAAAGCGATTTCTACCAGGCAACCTTTGGATGGAGAAAGTTGGTTTAAGGTGATGAGTGGTAGTTGTTCGGTGTACTTATTTCTAAAAATAAACAATTCTATCTACTTATAATCCCTAGTCATAAACCTACAGCATATATAAATAAATAGTTACATATAAGTTATATAATTATTATAAATATATACCAATACACTTACATACACATTATAAATTATATACATACATAAACAATACACATACCTACACCTACCCTACACTGCGGCTGCAGGAAAATGCCTCAAATACGAGGCATTAGGGGATCGTTACCACTTCGTTCCTTTTGCGGTGGAGACAATGGGCTGTTGGGGGTTAGAGGCGAAGCGTTTTGTCGCGGAGATAGGGCGTAGACTGAATGAGAAGTCTGGGGACTCACGCGCTGGTTCGTGGTTGGTGCAAAGGCTGGCCATTGCCATACAGAGAGGTAACGCGAGCAGTGTGATGGGCACTTTTGCACCGGGCGCGGGTGGAGGTGGTATTGACGAATTTATTTAAGGATTGATTGACGAGAATTGTATTTTGACATTTAATTATTTACTGACATTTATAAGTTAATTATTGAGATTAAATTATTTTTATTTCATACCTACATACAAATATGCATATTCTACATTGATAAATAGTGTTCCTTAACCATTATCTTAAATCTAGATATAGTCTGCGCTCGTCTAATCTCAACAGGAAGTTTATTCCAAAGTCGTATGGCAGTAACAGTGAAAGACTTGTCGTAAAAGGTAGACGAGTGAGATGGCATCTTTAGTCTCAAGTTAAGTGATGACCTCAGACATTTCGCATGCGTGTCGTGTAGGAACTGGAATCGTTCCTTAAGATAGGAAGGGGTAGAGGGGTTAAACAGTATACTGTATAATTGTGAAAGCATGTGAGCATCCCGACGAAGTCGTATTGGTAACCATTCAAGCTGGGTTCTAAACTGTGAAACGTGGTCATATTTGCGTAAGCCAAAAATGAACCTTATGCAGATATTTTGGAGACGTTCAAGCTTGTCTAGCTGGTTTTCGGCGAGATCAGAATAGCTGACATCTGCATAATCTAATATGGATAACAGTAACGCGTTCGCAAGCGCAATTTTGGTAGGCATGGGTAGAAGGTTTTGTAACCTTCTTAACGATCCTACAGATGCGAACATCTTTCGACTCACCTCCTGAATCTGTGTGTCCCATGATAATGAGGAATCCATATACACACCCAGATTCTTAACCTTCGTACAAATGGGAATAATAGCATTTTCAAAAACTACTGGGGGGATACTAGTCCACTCTATTTTGGATGTGGTTCTGGAGCTGCCCACGATTGTCACCTGCGTTTTCGTCGGATTCACCTTAAGACCATAGGCGCGACTCCAGCTACTTATATGACTTAGGTCCCTGTTTAACGTCTGGATTGCTTCCGATATTTGTTGAAGAGGTGCCTGATAGTAAATTTGTAGGTCATCTGCATATAGGTGGTAGGAAGAAGAAATTTGATTTGAAATGGAGTTTATGAAAATTGAGAAGAGTAAAGGAGAGAGAACGCCGCCTTGGGGTACACCAGCGATAGTATTACACCAATTCGACATTTTATTTTCTATACATACTCGTTGCTGGCGACCGCACAAGTAACTTTGAAGCCAATCAACCACAGTTGGAGATATGTTAAGAGAGCGAGAGAAAACATTGACCAATACATCAAAATCAACAGTGTTGAACGCATTGCTAAAATTCAGCAATGCAATTATTGTTACCTTTCCGACCTCCATGCCATATCTGATGTCATCAGTAATATTTATCAGAGCCGTGGCAGTGCTATGGCCAGGACGAAAGCCGGATTGGAAAGGGTTCAGGACATTATTTTGGCGAAGAAATCTACTAAATTGCGTGTGTACGAGAGGCTCAAGAATTTTGGATAGGAATGGGAGTATGGATATAGGGCGGTAGTCAGAGAAAGTTATCGGTTTGGGTTTTTTGGGTATAGGAATAATTTGACTACTTTTCCATGCACTTGGAAATACACCACTAGAGATAGAGAAATTAAAAATGTAACATAATATGGGGAGGAGTTCATTAAGGATGGGGAGGATCATATGGCGGCTGACAGAGTCCACACCGGTTGCATTCGACGTGATTGATGTAATGGCCCTCCCAACATCACAAGCAGTGAAGAGATCAAAGAAAAATGGTGGATAGTTGGGTTTTGGAAGAGATGAAAGATAATCGATGGTCTGTGCCTTGGTCGTCCTATCAAAGTTGGACGAGGCTGCGAAATGTTGATTAAGTAAATCAATGTTAAGATCTTGAGGAATTGTACTTTGTCGTTTCCTTCCAACCCCCAATGTATTAAGGAACTTCCATACTTTACCTGGGTCTCCATTTTGGATATTACTATGGATGTGCTGGCGTTGTGCATTCCTACACACCTTATTGCAGTGATTTCTGATTGAAATATATCTAGCATAATTATCCTCACTAGGTCTGATTTTATATTTAAATCTCGCTGCAGCTTTTTTGCGCAACAGATTTTTAATGTCCGCGGTGAGCCATGGGGATGGAGGATGTTTTATTTTAACCGGTCGAATAGGCGCATGTTTGTCGTAAAGGGTGATTATATTGGTGTTAAATATATGCACCTGCTCATCTGTGGACCCCGAGGTAGTGAGTGGACCCCAGTCTATATTGGCGGCATCCTGGCTGAGGCGTTCTAAATTCATACCACCAAAATCGCGCTGCATAAGGATTCTGTGCTTAGCTTTAGGGATACGGATTTTATAGGAAAGGAATATGAGATCGTGTAAAGAGAATGCGTCAGCTGGATATTGTCCATGCTTCACGACGTGCTCATTGGAGGATACTAGTATTACGTCAATTAAACTTGGTTTACGATTTGGGACGTGATGCGTTGTACTTGAAGGAAGAAAGGATAGGTTACAGGAGTTGGCAAGGGTCTGAAAGGCAAAGGTACGAGAGTCATTTTTAACTAAGCACGCATTAAAGTCACCCATAATGATAACATGACTGTAAGAAGGCATTAGATCAACCATCAAGGTTTCGAAAGAAGGAAAAAACTTTACACTTGATAAGTTACAGTAGTAGATGCCGAAAAGGACCTTAGTGTGATTGAGTTCAACTTCCAGAAACAAATGCTCACCGGCGTCAGGTGGCGGTGGTTGCGCTGACATACTTAAAATTTTAAAAGGAATGTATGACCGCAAATATATAGCTACACCACCCCCTCGTCTGTCACCACATTCCCAGCGATCGTTTCTGATAAGCTGTAACCCAGGGAGGGAGTAAAGAGTGGAAGAGTGGGTTGATTTAAACCACGTCTCTGAGACTAATACGGCATGGATATTCTTACAGTCAAAGGTTGTCAGCATATCCGGGAAGTGAGCCGGGATGCTTTGGGCATTGATGTGGACCGCATTAAAATTCTTCGATACATCAGTAAACTGTAGATCGAGTAACTCAGCAAGAGACGCAACACTGCTGAAGCTATTTTGGGTGATGCTCGTTGCCGAGTAAAAGCTTTCAGATTCACTATTATCATCATCAATATCGCTCATACCATCTAAATACGCATATAATAAATATAATATAAAATATATACAAAAATATCGACTACTATAATAAATTAATATCAACAAAATATAGGTACCTAAATTAAATTAGGTTACAGAGTAGTTAGGCAAATACTTAAAACTACTACTACCAATTGAAATCTACACTCAAAGCAACCTTTACCACCTGCCAGCAGTACTGGTAAAAATAAAGCGCAGAATGTTATCCACCAAAGCCGAACACTTATCTACAAAAGCCGAAAAAGCTCACAATTGCCAACGTCTACTAATAAAAAGCATTTACAGACCAATTCAAGTTTCAGTGCGAGTAATCTACTTCAACTTTTGAAAAAAACAGAATAGTAGAAGTTTTACAAGGGTAGGTACATGTACAAGAGAGAAAATTATGATACAATTTACAGACAAATTAGCAAAGTAAGTATTAAAATCTACCAGTTTAAGTAATCAATACTGAGAACAATAATATTAAAGCGAACACACGATCAGCATAAAGTAGTAGGATTGTTTGGTATGGTAATTTTATCGTCACGTGCATTAATAAACAGTAAATGCATTTCACGTAAGTGTGTGCCCACCCTAAGAGCATAGATAATTTTAAGTGTCAAGTCAACTGTCTGTCAGTGTCATGTGATCATGTCATTGTCATATAAAGCGAAATTGGATTGTTTTGATGAAAGTGAAGTTTTATTTTGAAATTGAAAGTGATTTTGAAATTGTTTTGCAAGAGAATTATTTAGCATTATATGTATTGATTGGGTTATGATAGGTAGTTGGAATAACCTTATTCACCTATTAGAGGATACGTAATTACATACTTATATATTAGATAAACAAGGTACAAAGTGAAAGCGAATTAGTGAAAGAGGTAGTTAAAAATAGCAGAAGAAAAACAGTGAGGCTAATAGAAAATATAAATAGCTACTCGGACTATGTAATGAAACTAAGGTGGTACTTATTTTCTTTGAGTGCCGGCAGCTCGCTTCGTCTTCACTGCCGGTTTTGCAACTGGACCGGCAGGCTGATTACGTATAAAACAGCGATCAGCGATAATCGCGCAATCATTGCGCAATCATCGCACGATTTATCGCTGGTGGCGGAAAAAATGATATTACGTTAAATTCTATAGCGAATCGTTCGCTAATCGCTACGTCGCACTTATCACTACGAAACTAGCGCCATAAACAATTACGTGGCGATCACTGAAAACTGGGAACTGTCACATCTGTTGGGCATTTCATTAGTGTATGTGTGTGCTGAGAGACCACTTTTATTTTTTCGGATTTTTGCAGTTTAACTAACAATAGTGCATAGTAAAATTTGCGAAAATATTTGTAAAGCTTAGTGATCGGTTAGAAAGCGCGTCCGAACACGTGCTCGCAGTTCTATTGTTAGTTAAACTGCAAAAATCCGCAAAAAATGAAAGTGGCCTCTCAGTACACACATACACTAATAAAATATCGAAATCGCTGCCTCGAGGTTGTCAAAAACGATACGTAATACGAAATTATCGCCAGATCGCTGCCGCAGTATAGCACAAATGCACTTTTTAATTTACTGATTGTCCTACAGAGGCAGCACCGTCGCTAGTTGGCTATGGCAAAACGATCGTTGATACGTAATACGAAACAGTCAACAAACAGCGATTATCGCGCGATTTCCGCGAGATTATCGCTATCGCTTGCCTATTGTAACATACGTAATAAGCCTGCGGGACTTGGCCTTTCCTCACTTTGGGGCATAATCTTTTGCAACTCACTATACGTTGTGATACGGTGCCGCTGTCCATTATGTGAAATGATGTGAATGTGGCCCTCCCTGGTCCAACAACGAGTGATCCTGAACTTTTGTCGTGCGGCCATAAAGGTCTGGTGGCGTTCTTTTGTTAAAAATTCAGTGACTGTTACACCTGGGTTTTTAAGTTTCGTTTTGGCAAACCACAACCGGTCTCGCAGCTCACTACTCGCAAGTTTAATTATAAGAGGCCTCGGCTTATGTACTCCAGTGGGTCGCCCCATACGGTGACAGCGTCGGATGTCAGTAACAGATAAATCTGTAGTAAGGTGCTTCTGCATGACCTTAGCAATGAGCTTAGTGGTTTCCTCATTCGGTTCTTCTGGTACACCGTGCACCAACAGCATCTTTCTACGTGCTCTCATCTCCATGGCATCAACATTTTTCGAGAGCAGATCAATCTGATGCTGAAGATTGGCCATGATGTCCGTAATGAGGGTTTTAAAAGATGAAAACTCTGATGCCAATCCTCCCACGGAAGTTGTTGCCTGCGCCTTTGGTAATTCTGCTTCAAAATCTGCCATTCGTTTGCTAAAGAAATCCTTCAAACTTGTTAATGAGTTTTGCACTGAATCTACCATATTTGCAAACCTTGAAGATGTTTTGTGGAAACGAAGGAAAATATTTCACTGGCAGGTAGTGTACTGTTTTTAGTCAGTTATAATCATTAAAAGCTCTAGAACTTGCACTTATATAATTTTATTCTAATTTTAACTGGGAGCTTATTATTTTATGTGTTTACACCACAACTACCCTCAATTATCCCGTTTATGTTTACATTAGGTATTGTTAAAAATAACAGTGATACATAATTAAATTACGATTTTTTTTTATATTTACAATTGTCATTTATTTAGATACAATAAAATCCGTATAATACGTACATGTCACAATGTAAAAAATTACAAATATATTTACATTATTACTATCTAAAATTTTTAACTAAACCTAAATAAGGTCCCTGTGGCATTGTGCCCAAAAGACAAGCAGCACTCCCCCTTTGAATAGCAATACCTATTCGCTGAGCGAGAAAACTGCCAGCCCTTGGGTCGCCTGTCGAAAATAACTTACTAATACCATCAGCCAACAGCCAATATTATAAATGGAAAGTCCTTTATACTTTTGATTGTTGGCACTTGATGGAACTTGTTATACATTATGAAAACTCACTCACTTGCACTATTCCACAACTTTTATTTTAATTTTAATAATACCTAACCGGTTTCGCTATTATAGCATTCTCGAAGGTGTTTACACTAACTTTTGACATTAGTAATGATACTTTTAACCATTTGTGCATGTGGGTATACAAAAATGAACATGGTTGTCACTATGAAGAATTTTCCCCCAAATATGTGGAAAAAACTTTAGACATTTAAATACAAATCTAAATTAGCACATAAATAAAATTGAATGTTCAATAAAATTTTAATTACAAATAAATGTCAGATTTACTGAATTAAATTCTTAAAAAGTATAAATAATGAAATGTCGTCATGAAGTAAATACTAATGAAATGTCAATTGTATATTAAATCAGAATGAATGCCCTTGAGGCCTTAGAAATAAACAAAGTATTAAAGGGTAACCGTGACACTTTGCTAAATCAACAGTTGGACATAAGTAATTCACCTTTATTAAAATATTTTCCGTAGGTAATATCATCCACATGATCGGGTGAAAATTGTACATTAATATTTCGGCTTAATGTTTTGATTTTCATAATTTAATTGTTTATTAACATTTTCATTTGACATTTTTGGAATTTTATTTTATTTTTATTTATCTGATTTAATATACAATTGACATTTCATTAGTATTTACTTCATGACGACATTTCATTATTTATACTTTTTAAGAATTTAATTCAGTAAATCTGACATTTATTTTTAATTAAAATTTTATTGAACATTCAATTTTATTTATATGCTAATTTAGATTTGTATTTAAATGTCTAAAGTTTTTCCCCATATTTGGGGGAAAATTCTTCATAGTGACAACCATGTTTATTTTTGTATACCCACATGCACAAATGGTTAAAAGTATCATTACTAATGTCAAAAGTTAGTGTAAACACCTTTGAGAATGCTATAATAGCGAAACCGGTTAGGTATTATTAAAATTAAAATAAAAGTTGTGGAATAGTGCAAGTGAGTGAGTTTTCATAATAAATGGAAAGGTTTTTAAGTGTAGATGTGTATTTCACCGAAAACTATCGGCCTCCATGACCAGGGGCCTGAAGACGGTGAGCGGGCTGCTCACCGTCCTTACAGAAGCAGACTCATGACGGCAGCGTGACGTGAGGGATTCACGCATGCCCCCCCCCCCCCTAAAAAGCGGGATCACACCCGAAAACGCCCCAAAGATGCGGGATAGCACCCGAATCAACTCCCAGGCGAGGCCGCAGTGGTAGCCGTAGGTCTGTAGGGAGTCCTGGGGCAGCCGTCTGAGGACTTACCCGGGGCTCTCAACCGTAGGCTGTTGGGCGCTATGTGAGGTTTTTTAGTCGGTAGGAGACCGACATAGCATCCATGAAGGATTTTCCCTCACGAAAAAAAAAGGTGTAGATGTGTATAATGTCTGGATGTTTAGATTTTTAGCCTGGAATAACACACAGGCTGCTATTTATGCCGGGAATAAGTTCCCATGGGAAGCGGGAACGGGAACAAAATTCCACGGGGCGGAGCCACTGGCGCCTTCTACTGCTATATAGAATTGCTAGAAAACAACGCACAATGATGTTAAATTTAGAAATATTATAATAGAGGTAATAGATGTATGGATTTTCGAACTTTGATTTCTTTTTAAAACTGTGAAATTCAACTAAAAGTGGCCAAACAACATTATTTTTATGTGAATGCGCTTTTCCATTTCATAGCGGCAACAGAAATACATCATCTGCGAAAGTTTCAACAGTCTAGCTACTCTAGCCGAAAAGTTTTTAGAATTCTTGAGATACTGGCCAATGATAGATTGACGGGCAGACAGCAACGTCCCGCTTTTACCCTTTGGGTACAGAACCCTAAAAGTATTATATATTTTACTGAATCGTCTAGAAACGCGTGTCTAGCCAACTTGAAATTATTTTCTCGTATCATATGTCAGTGAAAAGAAGAGTGTAACATATGGCAGTTAACCCTCTAATATTTCTCTCCAGTTTGTATCTAATGATCACTGTCGGCAGCCCCGTGATTATCGATTCGACGTAGCGAGAATAAATGGAATAAACGCAAAACAAACTTTGCAAAGTAGACGTGGAGGCTACTCGACGTGTCGGCACATCCACTTGGTAGTGCTTACTGCTTACACTCAGGATGAATCGTAGTAGCGGCGACTCGACGTAGAGGCGACTATGCTTTATTGCACCTGCCCTCGGAACGATTCGACGTAGCGGAAACTCGACGTAGAGGCGACTATGCTTTATTGCACCTGCCCTCGGAACGATTCGACGTAGCGGAAACTCGACGTAGAGGCGACTATGCTTTATTGCACCTGCCCTCGGAACGATTCGACGTAGCGGAAACTCGACGTAGAGGCGACTATGCTTTATTGCACCTGCCCTCGGAACGATTCGACGTAGCGGAAACTCGACGTAAAGGCGACTATACTTTATTGCACCTGCTCTCGGAACGATCCGACGTAGCGGAAACTCGACGTTGAGGCGACTATGCTTTATTGCACGGATTGCACCTGCTGTAGAGGATGCAGGGCGGCTCCAGGAATTTCCAAATAAAACAGCAGATTTGGTATAGTGCTTTCGGAGATGCAATTATGTGTGCGCGTTCGTGTCTACTTGTTTCGGTCGACTAAACGTTCGGCAACTACCGGCCGTATACAAAATGTTAGTACCTACTTATGTACATCGGTGACGGCGAGCACACACACGCACACACATGCTTACTCCCGTAGTGTATTTATTAACACACACTACATACACGTTGCGATAATTATAATAATATTAAGCATAATTTTACTAGTAAGGTTGCGAGCAAGCATATCGCAGGGAAGTGGCCTATGGTCGTTTGTAACAACCGGGGTGACACTGATGCGTCGTCTACATTCTCCGCCCCATTGTCCGTAAAGGACAACCATCATCATTAGCAGTAGCCACGCGAGAAGCGGGTCTGGTAAGTGCACCGGTCTGGGTTTTGACTTCGGCAATGCACACGCGATCGTCAGCTCTGATATGGACCTCGGAGCAATCATCTGATAATTGTTCTTCTTCTCCTTAAATTTTGAGGCATAAAATTGTTTGTTACTATTTGGCATCTCAAGATTATTTTTCCATGGTAAACACACCTTCCAATGTCCGTTACTAACTTGATAGATTTATTGATGCAGTCGATCGCGCGATGTTTGTCCTTATTTGCTCGCAGCTTAGCGTTCATTCCAATAGCCTCAAATGCAAATGAACGTCGTCGCATCAAGTCGTTATCAGTGATATTTATGTGTGCATCATCGTGCCTTTGCTGCGTTGCGTATGACGACGCTGCCCCGGCGCATGAGTGCGTCTCCAGCTGATTGACCACGGAGCTGGAGGCGGAGAGGGATGCGACGGCGGCGGCGCGGGCGGCTGTTGGCGACGGCCGGCCCACCAGTGTCGTAAACGCTTGTTTTGTTGCTGTTATTAACATTAACCTATCACGTTTACGAGATAATGTAACAGCGGTAACGGGAACGATTCCGTGTAAACACCACCCGAGTGGCGGCGTAAGGGTTGCACACGGTTCGTAATCGTAACCTTCACGATATACACTTTTTAATGAAATTAACAATTTATAAATATTCTGAATGATAACTAACTCACTGCTACACAAATAAGACTTAAAGCTACGTAAATGTTCGTACGAGTCTATGTTAATTTTATAACACTGTATCGTTATGTTCGGATCAATAACACTGTCTGTAATTCTACGCGCGCGCACCATTTTTAACAAAACACTTGCGTTCGGCGATGTTACGTTAGTGTTTATGACAATGTTGATAACCGTAATAACGTTTTCACTTTCACTGAAATGGCATAATTTTATTGTTTCTATGAAGGTATTTTTGTATTGCAGCCGGTCTAACGGATTTTCAAAAAATAAACGTAAGTACTTGGGCCTAGGTAATCTTGACGGCGATTTCGACTGTGCGCTAGAAGAGGTGACTGTAGCTGTTTGCTCCAATTCTTGGACCAGGGGCTGGACATCCGACGTGCAGGCCACTGCTGGGTGCGCCGACGGCGGAGGTGCCGCGCGCTGTGGCTGTGACCCACTTTTCTCATGCCATTCTTCCACCTTGTATGAGGCACCAGCCAGAGAATCGGTCACACTTCTAAGCGATTTTCTCGATGACCCACCTTCAAGCGCAGCGAGTTTAGCTTCCAACCTTTTTGCTATAAGTTTCTTTTCAATTTGAGCTATTGCTTCAGCAGCCTCCAGCTCCAGCTGCTTCTTACGTGCTGACAGAGAAGTTCGGGTGGACTTTTTCTTCGAATGGGCTGATGCTGCACCGGTAATTTCCATTTGTAGACTACCCTCTCTTTTTGGTATCTGGCGGGCGATTTCTTTCAGCTCATTTTTCGGAACCACTTCTTTTTCGAAAGCACTTCACTGTTTATATCTTCAGCGGCATGTATCAACGGTCCTCCTACGAGAGTTCCACGCGTTTCACCCATCGTGCGCGGCGGTGTGTTGAACATTCCTTTGTTCAAGTTCTACAACTTGCAGATTTGCGAAATTCTTTCCTATCCGGCTCGAAGGACCACTTTGTAGAGGATGCAGGGCGGCTCCAGGAATTTCCAAATAAAACAGCAGATTTGGAATAGTGCTTTCGGAGATGCAATTATGTGTGCGCGTTCGTGTCTACTTGTTTCGATCGACTAAACGATCGTCAACTACCGGCCGTATACAAAATGTTAGTACCTACTTATGTACATCGGTGAAGGCGAGCACACACACACACACACATGCTTACTCACGTAGCGTATTTATTAACACACACTACATACACGTTGCGATAATTATAATAATATTAAGCATAATTTTACTAGTAAGGTTGCGAGCAAGCATATCGCAGGGAAGTGGCCTATGGTCGATTGTAGCAACCGGGGTGACACTGATGCGTCGTCTACACCTGCCCTCGGAACGATTCGACGTAGCGGAGACTCGACGTAGAGGCGACTATGCTGTATTGCACCTGCCCTCGGAACGATTTGACGTAGCGGAGACTCGACGTAGAGGCGACTATGCTTTATTGCACCGACCCAAGGAGCGACTCGACGTAGCGGAGACTCGACATAGGTCCCCGGGACCCTATGACTATAGGCTGATGGGATGATGAGTAAAACCTCACGGTGCCCTGTGAGGTTTTACTCGGCAGAAGTCCAGCATAGCATCCATCATGAGAATATCCATTAGCAAAAAAAGTTATTTTGTCATTATAGACAGTTAAGGCAGTATGGGGTTCTTCAAAACCTTTTGAAGAACCCCATACTGCCTTAACTGTCTTAAAACCTGTCTAAAAACCTTCTAAGACACCCGTCTTAGAAGGTTTTTACAGGGTCGGCAGCGTGAGTTTATCGCCTCTGTTGTTGCAAACGTACATAAACTGACTACCAGTCCTGCTGGTGGGCCTTATGTTTGTCTATTGTCACCTTAGTGGTACAAAAAAAAAGTTCGTTTATAGAAGTATGCTGTCAATCACAGTAAATATCTATAACTGGTATGCTGATACATGTAGATTTACATTATAAATACTAAAGAATATTACATAATAAATAGAATTTACACAGTATATAGGATTGTAGGTACATAGCAAATATTTTAATGCTAATATTTACCTTCCTTTGAATTGTATCGCTCGAGGACCCGCTTCGTAAACCATGTTCTTTAGAAGTCGACGAAACGTGAATATGCAAACGTAGGTAAGTTATGGGTTCAACTGGCTGTGAACCCACGGCTTTGCGCATGGATATCAACTTTTTTGTCTAATAAATATTTTTGGACATTCTCACACAACATCATCTAGCCCAAATTAAGCTAATAGAAACTTGTGCTACGGGATTTAAACGACTGATAAATATACTTATTACATGGGTACATACTATAGATCAATTACACACAGACAAAGAACAAAGAGATTTGTCCTGGGTGGGAGTCGAACATACGGCCTCCTAATCCATAATCGGGCACAATCGGTAAGCACTGGACGACGAAGCCAGTCATAAAATAAAAGTAATGTAAGTTACTTTTTACAACATCAGCTATCTGCTAGGGAACGTACCCGTAGAACCGGGCCAGCTATTTCAGAGATTAGCTGAAATAGTCAGACAGACACAAAAATGTTTTTAAAAATTAATACTTTCATATGCATTTAATGATAAAACTTTTAATTTGGAATTACAAACAGGCACTTCAAAATATTTTTTTATAGAATAATTAGAAGTGAAATAAAATAATAATTGCTACTAAAATATAATTGCGAAAGTAACTACCTATGTCTGCTATGTTTGCCCCCGAACTGATTCTTATGAAAGAACAATAATTATTTTTTCATACTCGTAAGAATAGGGACTTTGTTCCCTAGAAAAAAAGTGCGGCAAACCTCACTACAGAGCGCCTTTCACTATGACCGGTCCTTGGATGGGTGACCAGCCCGTCACCACTTCGTGACATTTATTTGCGATCATTTCCGCGAGCGAAGCCAAGGGCGCCATCTAGTAGTCTATAAGGACGTAGAAGCGAAATAAGTGAAACTTTTTCAAGTGGAAGTTACGTTTCTTGTACATAGAAAGTCAAATAGATTACCCTTTTGAAGTTGACGTTGAATTTAGCTTAATATGTGAGTCTCGTTCCTTTTTAGACATTATTTAAGCGTGACTTAACTTTAACTAGTATTTTGGGGTTTCGTACCCAATGTATAAAACGGAACCATATTGCTGAGACTTCTCTGTTCGTACGTGTGCCTCTTAACAGGATGTATCTCATAAACCTCTAGACTTTATATAGCTGATGATATAATAATGCATTTCTACATATATACATAATTATGTATTGCATTCATACATAGTTAACGCACAAACTCTGCCAAAACAAACATAATTTTGAGAATCACAGGACCCGGTAATCAAAGTTGGTGCCTCCGCGCGGCAGTCGCTCTAATAACACTCACAGTCTTACGTAGAACTAAAAACTATAAGGTCTTCTTCTTCCCCTAGGTGAGGCCGCAGTGGTAGCCGTAGGTCTGTTGGGAGTCCTGGGGTATTCTTCCGAGTGCTTACCCGGGGCTCCCAATCGCAGGCTGTTGGCAGGACACGTGAGAATTTTTAGTCGATAGGAGTCAGGCAGAACATCCATGACGATTTTCCCTCACGTAACGATCACGGGCTTGGGTGTGGTAGGTCGATATATTCTATCCTTTCGTTTGCGAATTATGCTTGTCTAAGGGGACAGATCTCGCATTCCCTACCTACATAGGTTTTGTCTGGACTGGCCGACCATTGTACGTAAATGCTTGGGAGATTTCCACACTGTCTCTCGGAGGTTGCGCCCAGGAGGTAGCTTTTCCTGAGGAGATAAAAATTCACAGTGTGGCGGGAGTTTCTCCTTCCACAGCATCGCATCTATACCTAAAAGGAAATGTGGGCGTATACTATGCCTCTGCCTACGCTGCGTGGCAGGCAAAGCTGCGGGCATCAGCTAGTAGGTAATAAAACAAAACTTTGCTTCGAGACCATTTTATTAAAGAAACTATTCACAGAGTATTTTTGTACGAGATTAGATTAGGTACTAAACTAGTTAAAAATATCGTTATTCAAAATTAATTCTATGTCTTTAATAAACTATTTACGTAACTTTTTTGTACAAATTTGACTTAGATTTTCTTAATATGTAACATACATGGACTTAGGAACGTAAAGTCTAGTGTTTGAAGTATAAGTAAATTGAAGTTACTTTTGCATTAAGCATTTGAAAATGCCGTAAGGTGAAACCGGTCGGGTGAAAACATAAATAAGTATTCTGGAAGAGTATAAGCGGTATCATTCAATATGTGCAGCAGCCACAGGTCCTACCAAGAGTCATCAATCAACAATATAATTCCAACTGTCAGAAAATTAACAGAAGATTTAGGTAATCGTTATTATATCTGTGTTACATTAAATTCTGTTCAGTTTGAAATCTTCTAATACTAAAATAATGTACTCTCAGTCATAAAATACATTTAAAACAAGTAAAATACAAACAAAACATTTTCTCAGCATCAACAGATCACAATAGACTTGTTAGAGCTAAGTAAACAAGACTTACAAAACAGGACAAGTATGTTCACAGAGTTCTTTTGTACTGCTTTTAGGGTTCTGTACGCAAAGGAGAAAACGGCATCCTATTAAATAAATAAATAAAAAATAAATATTCACGGACATTTCACACAACGCTATCTGATCCCAAAGTAAGCTAGAAATAACCTGCTTGTGTTATGGGTATCAGACCACGGATATTAATACTTATTTACTTTTTAAATACATACATATTATACATAGAAACACCTAGACTCTTGATACAAACATTTATGGGTCACACAAACATTTGTCTCCGATGGGAATCGAACCCAAGACCTCTATCGCCGCAGGCGGTATCACTGCTAGGGAATGCAATACCGGGATACCGGGATCCCGAAATACCGGGATCCCGCAGTATTTTCGCGGGACCAGTCCCGCACGTAAATCGTGCGGGATCCCGCGGGATTAGCGGGACTGTGCAAAGGTAAACACCGTGTGTTGTTCTTTAAGTGGAAGCGCGCAAACTGATTCGGTTTGAGTAAGTTATTTGTAATTGTGACGTAATATATAACCTAATAACGTACTTATTTGTTTTTAGTAATTTAATCAGGGAGATTTCACTTTTCTTGTACTATAAACTGTTAGAAAAGTATTAAATTATCTCGTACATTGCTTGCTGGCTATCTGAAATGTTAAGTTAGGAGTCGTTTGGCAGACAAGAATATTTTAAAATGCTATGTTTTTTGCGCACTTTTAAAGTAATGCCAAAACTACCCATTTTATGGGTAAACTTCTGAAAAGCGTATACCGTCGATCAATCTGAAATTTTGTGTAATGACGTATTTTGACCTCCTAATCACGAATATCATAACGAAAATTGGCGCAAACGCCATTTTGAATAAGAAAACGGAGAAGAATCTCTTTTCGTTCGGTGTGCGCATTCCTAACCGATATAGACTATTTTTTTAGCTAGAGCGGAGCAATTTTTTTGTAGCTTTTTTTTTTTTTATTTTATAATTATACGCTTTTGCAAAATATCCCTTTGTGGGGAAAGCTAAAAAAAATAGTCAAAATTAGTTAGGAATGCGCGATCATGCACACCGAACGAAAAGAGGTTCTTCTCTGTTTTCTTATTCAAAATGGCGTTTAAACGCCAATTATCGTTATATATTATAATATGCCTCTGCCTACCCCTTCGGGAATTAAGGCGTGACTATTTTTCAGTTCTAGATGCATGTATGATATAGAATTTTATTCTTTTCTCAATGACTTTCAGAAATATGCGGGATCCCGCAAATACCGGGATCCCGCGGGACTGAGATCTCTCAGTCCCGCAAATACCGGGATTACAATTGTGTTGCGGGATTGCATTCCCTAATCACTACCCACTGCGCGACAGAGGCAGTCGTTCAGTATTACTAAGATTCCGCCGTCCATTCTGTCTGTCTGTCATGAGGCTGTATCTCATGGACCGTGATAGCTAGATGGTTAAAATTTTCACAGAAGATGTATTTCTGTTGCCCCTATAGCAACAAAATAATATAAGGGCTCCAATACACAAACGTGTCTTTTTGCGACGGCTTTTGAAACGGAACCCTCTATGCGCGAGTCCGGCTTGGCCGTTTTTTTAATTGCAATATAGGTGGAAAACTAAAAGAGCATTTTAAGTAATTGTAAAGAAGGTGAATGCATAAAAGAATTAGGAAATTTTATTTATCATTGTAATTTGATAAACTAGTAGAAAAGATTTAAGCTTTCAACAAGTAAGTATTTATAAGTAGTATTGAGACATTTGCTGACAATAATTTGTGAATTACCTGTACGGATTTCGATGACATTTTGTATATTTAATTATGTGTCAGGATTTGGGATGGTTTGAAGTGAGTATTTAAAATTATGAATTTTAAATACCTACTCACTTCAAACCATCCTTTTAGTTATCAGAAAAATGAAAGAAAAATAGTAATATTATTATAATAATAATGTTTATAACATTATTATAGTCTTTAACCCCTTTTTTTTCTACGTGTGGAAACCCTACATGGATGCTATGCCGGACTCCTACCAACTAAAACCACACGATGCCTTAGAACTGTCTACGGCCGGGAGGGCCTTTAAAGACGACAAAATTGATGAATAAATGATCAATTTATCACGTTATTACAAAAATGTACAGTTCAGTATTAAAAACAATTTCTTTTGCGAGCTCGTTGAATTGAAATTCTACAAAAAAGACACTAAAGAATGAAATTCTACAAAAAAGACACGAGAATGAAATTCTACATAAAATTATGGATTGAAAGACATTAAAACAGTAGACAAGTTGTGTAGAATTAATGAAATTATTGAACGTTTCATCCAAATTTTATACAAATCCACTGATAGCAGACGTTTCAGGTAAACTTCCTCATTTTTATTCCCCGTTTACCCTCAATCAAATAATCACTGAAGACCTGACGACAAAGGAGTTTCTTACAATCAACCAGAATCAGACGATTTCCATTCCTTTGACGTTTCTGGAACCTCGATCAACATATTCGGAGCAAAAATATCATCTAAAAACCGGCAAAGTGCATGTCCGATGGTTCCGTACCAAAAAATGGAAAAATAATCACGTTTTTTGTTTTGCAGCCCCATTAATTATGATTTTTTATTTTATTTTAGGATTTGTTGTAATAGCGGCAACTAAAAAAAGGGGAAATTTTCAGCTATCTAGCTACCACAGTCTCTGTGATACAGCTTCGTGACGGACAGACAGACAGACGAACAGTTAAGTCACATGAAAACGGGACCCTATCGGGACGTTTTTACCTTTTGGGTACGGAACCCTAAACGTTTGAGAAATGGAACAAAACACTAATTTAATGATAGTAAAGTATTTTTACGATAATAAAATTACTAAATATCTACATAACTAAATATCTACAGAATAAATAAAACTAATCTAATAATTAAAGATTAAAATAAACTAAAACTAACATGAAAATAAAAATAAAATAAAGGAAAACTACGAAACTAAAAGGCGTCATAAAATTTCTCCGCATCGCATCATAAATAGCCATATTCTATTTAATAATCTTCTATTTAATGATTGAGTGTGTAGAGTGAGTTACGAAAAGGTTAATAATACAGATTTCTAGATGCCAGAATTTTAGTTTTATGACAGTTTACATGATAATTGATAATATGGAATAGAACAAAATTTATTGCACACCATTTTAAACAATCAAATAAAAAGATCAACACAAAATGTTTTAACACTGTTGTTTTTTTAGAACATGATAATTGATCATGTTCTAAAAATAATATTTCATACTGAATTGAAATTTTGTTATTTTTCTGATTGCTTGGTTTTTCATGGAATATCTACCTTGTAATTTAACAACGTTTCAATTGGTATTTGATGAATTGCAAATACAATATTATATTTGGAATTCACAATCACTCTTAAAAATAATATACAACGTCCGCTAAAGTCTTTATAGAATATATACAGTTCACAGCTCAGGGCTTAGGTTTTATATCATCCAAGCCACTCGGCTATTCTCCCTTTCTACAACCACATCATCGGGTGGGGACACATTACGTTCCGATGAAGCGGGAGCGGCAGCGGGCGCTTCACTTACACGTCGCCGTGTCAGCGAGCGCTGTGGTTCACGTCAGGTATTGCAGTCGATCCGAGCGCAAATAGCTGCGCTAAGTAAAGTTGCCGCTGCCAAAGTGATTTGCACGCAGGCAATGACGACTAAATCACGTGATGCTGGTATCGTGTCATCTTCTATTGGACCGTCACTGTAAAAAAGGTGATAAGTTTTATTTACAAGTTTATTCCAACAGTTTTATACTTTACTAGCACCTCTTATGTTTTTTTCAGTTCAATCAAAACGAAATTTTGGAGTCACAACATGCAACTATTTGCATCATACCACTTTTGAGCGGTAGCTATTACTACTTGCTGAGCATTCTTGACTTCTTTACAAGATGACATACTTACTCGTAATAATCTTATTCTGAATTAAGAATAATAACCATGACTTCTACACCATTGTCAAGAGAAACAATAAGCTTATACTACAATTTACTTACCCATGATCGACTCCAGGTGGGTCCATGATAGTCCGGCAGCATTGCACTACTAGTGCTAACAATAAACACGCAGCAGCTGCCCATAAAACGCTTGCTGCTCCCGCCCCCGCTCCCGCTACTCCTGACACTGCAGTCCAGCCCCGTGAAGTGTGTATTGATACGGCTGGAACAAAGTGTGATTATGTTTACTTTTTCAGATTTACTCTATCTTGAGGACACAGACGGCACATTGGTAACCATCTATACATATAATAAAACTGTTGGGGGTCGGTCTGTACATGGAAGATATTTTGAAAATTTTAATTGTAGGGTGTTCTCTAAACGATACTGAAACCGTTTGTCTGTCTGTATCCCGAATAAGTATCACGCCGAAACTACTAAACCGATTTGAATGAAACTTGGTAGAATCTGAGCTTATGATCCGAGGAGAGTTATAGGATACTTTTGATCCCGATATTTTGCGTGGTTCCTTTGGGAGAGGGGATGAAAGACAAAATGGTTCTTTTCTTGTAACTTCTATTGAGAAGTTACAAAAAAAGAACCAGTTTTTGGAATCGGATCACGCATTGGCGTGATCCGATTCCAAAAAATTTTTCAGTGTCATAAAGGGAGTACTTTAAGGATTGTATCAAACAAGTTTTAATGTTGAGCGTTTTGTAGTTCAGGAATAAGATACGTCACAACTTTCGCAAAACCTGCAATTCAAGGGTTCCTTTGAATGTGTGTAAATGTAAACCGGCGCGGCATGTTAGCTTAATAATAAAAGAGCTTAATGATTAAGGATTTTGACTGAATTGTTTTAGAATAGACTTATTCTTTAAGCTCTTTTTTGATTAAGCAAACAGGGCAGTTTCATACACTGCTTGATGAGTATGATGAAACCTCTCCTTTCATAGACCTTATGTGACGTAAACAAGGTTGCGAAGGTCAGCTAGTATTAGAATAAAAAGATTTTATAGTATTGTTTTTAGAAGAAGCTTTCGTAGCTCTACTGACTTAGTGTTCTGTAAACAATAACTGCTGTAAGCAACATTCGCTGTGAGCGGTTCTTAATTGGGTGACCTTTCGACGTTTTTATTTGCGAGAAATTTCGTGCGTTATTCGGGCATATTCGAGAGTCTTTGGTCCCTAAAAATTACAATTTCATGCACGGCTGAAGAAAATAAGAACCAGAGAGTTTCGTTTTCGTAACGTTTCCTAAACATTCAGTAATTAGTTTCGGAACACATTAATCACTTAATCCCTGTTCGAGGAGCTTAAGTGGATCCATGGGCTAAGTGCGTCACTACCGATACTCATAAAATAGAATATTCATTATCTATACATTAATTATATTACAAAGATGTAGTTTGTTTGTTTGAACGTAATGATCTTAAGAACTACTTTGTTGGACTTCAAAATGTCTTTTAGAGTTCGATAGTCAATTTTAATAATAAGAATTGCATTGATTAAGGCGTCATGAAGTCATGTTCAACTTTAAAAATCACCAGGTTGCTAGCTCGTTCTGTAGGACAAAATATATACGAGGAGGCTCATTAATTCTTATTAACAAGTCTATAAAATTTAAAGAACGTAAAGATATAGTAAGCCTCTCTATTGAACGAGTTATTGAAATAGCTAGTATTGAGTTCGAGCAGTTCATTGTATTAAGCGTATACAGTCCCCCGGATGCTCCATACATACTGTTTGAAGAGAAGCTGGAAGAAGCTTTGTTTAAATGCCAGTGCTCTAAAAAATCAGTAGTAGTTTGTGGAGATTTCAATGTAGATATTTTGGATTCTTCGCTGGAACCAACAAAGAGACGGAAAATGTTAAATTTATTGAAATCCTTTGGTTTATATTACGTATTTCTAGAACCTACTCGTATAACTGCCACTAGTGCTACTTGTATTGATAACATTTTTAGTAATATACACCCTGTTAGGAATTGTATTGTGAACCCTGTAAAATCTGATCATCGAGGACAATCGGCTCTGTACTCTAGAAATATTATCAGAAATAAGAATGTAATCAGTTTTGTACCAGTCAACTCAAAACGCTTAGAAATATTCCGAGAAAATATAGTAAATAAGATAACAGAATTGCCCGATTACACTACTGTGGATAAAGCTTATGCTGATTTGTTTTCAGTGACTGGGCAACACCCGGTATTTATAAAAGTCGTAAGAGACTTTATGAACTTTATTCGGAAAAATCATTTAATTTCAACCCTGACTTTCAGGAATATGTTAAAAAATATTCAAAGACATTTAGACAGGTCTGTTCCTTGGCAAAGTCAAATTTCATTAGAAATAAAATTACAGCTTCGACAAATGTAATTAAAACTACCTGGAACATTATAAATTCTGAATGCGGTAGGTCTAAAACAAGTGAACGAAGCTTTCATTTAAAGATAAACGGTCGCCACGTTACAGGGGATCTGGAAGTAGCGACTGAGTTCGAAAATTTTTTCAGTAATATACCTATTGGTATAACGAATACTCTTCGGTCGTCTTCCACTTCCGCTGAGCAATTATTATCAGAATGTGTAGATAGCTGTCAAGACGCGTTCGAATTCACGGCTGTCAACTGTAATGGCATTTTGAAAGCTTTTAAGGCTATTAATGTTAAAAAAACTGCAGACCTATGGGGGCTATCAGTAAAATCTGTGTCTAGTGTCATTGATGTCATTGCCCCCCACTTGGCAGCTGTGTTTAACGATTGCGTTTCAGGGGGTGTATTTCCTGATTTAATGAAACATGGTAAAGTTATACCCTTGTTCAAGGCTGGCAGTGCTTCTGATCCAGGTAATTTCAGACCTGTCTCGGTATTGCCGACTTTGAGCAAGATATTTGAAAAATTAATACTTGAGCAGATGCTGACCTATTTTAACAATCTCAAATTATTTCATGTTAAACAGTTTGGCTTCACTAAAGGACGATCGACTACTGCGTCGACTGGTGTAGATTTGATGAAGAGTATTTATGAGGCCTGGGAAGATAAATGCTTGGTGTGTTCTGCGATTTGTCAAAGGCTTTTGATTGTGTTCAACATGAAACATTGATCAGGAAACTGCATCACTATGGGATAAGGAACAAGGGTCTCGATCTCCTGACTTCATATTTGAGCAATAGAACTCAGAGGGTCGATGTTGGTGGCACACGTTCAGAGGGATCGGTGGTTACTATGGGCGTTCCGCAGGGTTCGATACTCGGACCATTTTTATTTTTAATTTAGAAACCAATGTTCAACTTAATGGCCGAGAGTTGGAACTTGTGAAATCTACGGCGTTCCTAGGGTTGACGGTCGATGCTGGATTGCAGTGGGGTCCACATATTGAAAAGCTAGCTGGCAGGTTAAGTTCAGCAACATTTGCGGTACAAAAGATTAGGCATTTGACTGATGTAGATACAGCTAGAATAGTTTATTTCAGTTACTTCCACAGTGTTATGTCTTACGGTATTCTACTGTGGGGTAATGCCGCAGATATAAATTCAATTTTTGTTTTACAAAAACGAGCCATAAGAGCCATATATAGATTAGGTCCAAGGGTCTCTCTGCGCGAAAAATTCAAAGAGGTAAATATTCTGATTGTAGCATCACAATATATTTTTGAAAATCTTATGTATGTGCAAAAGAATCTATCTAGTTTCGTTAAGTTAAGCGATATACACAGTGTAAATACCCGACATAAAGATAACCTTGCTTGTCATCAGTGTAGACTGAAAAAAGTCAGTAATTCCTTCCTGGGTAACTGTATACGTTTTTACAACAGGCTTCCAAATGAAATAAAAAGTATGCCCTTAAATAAGTTTAAAAAGTGTATAAAAAGTAAATTGTACCGCAGGGGCTACTATTCAATTGACGATTATTTGCTTGACAAGGAAGCCTGGAAATGATCTGCTTGCTCTACTGCATTCTCAAGCAATAGTTTGTAATTTTTAGTTTAAATTTTGTAAATAGAGAACAAAAAGAAAAGCCCGTCGAGTTTCTTGCCAGTTCTTCTCAAGCGGGCCGCGTTCCGAACTGGTGGTACCATTTGCATTGTATTCATTGACGTGTCGCAAGTGCCTATGTATTACGATTATGCGAAATAAATGTTTTTTTGAGTTTAAGTTTGAGAATAGAAAGGCTATAAACTATATAACATTATGCTACAACAAACAGGAGCGGAGCAGCAAGAAAAATATTTTACAAAGACGGGGAAAGTTTAGTCCTTTTAAGAGCTTCCGTTGCGCTGCGTAAATGGTTAAAGTTTATGTACGACAAAGTTGTTCTTCCTTGAAAAGTTCTAAAAACAAGTCCATCTTTTACAGATTTGCTCGTTACAACTTTTTTAAATGTAAATCTTTGTTCTAAAATAATGCCTTGGGTTCAAAAGTATTCTTTGAAGATTTTGACAGGGTCGACAGCACGAGTGTAGCGCCTCTGGTGTTGCAAACGTCCATATACTGACCACCAGTACATCTGGCAGGGCGTATACTTGTCTGGCACCTTTATCTTTATTAGATACGCAGGTGAAACCGCGAGTATTAGCTAGTTTTAATATATTCCCTTACACAATATTGGCAATAGGCGACGATGAGATGACACTTAGAACACATAATCCTGCCTGAAGATTAGAAGGATGTCCTCAACGTAATAACTGACAAGCAGATTAATTATAGTGACAAACAAAAAGATGTGGAGATGAGTATTTATATAATTATGTATTTATTTGGTATACGGAAAATACAGGCTTTGTTATATTCATCTTATTTGTTATTATACAAGGTCGTAGTCTCACTTTGTTCAGAGTTCTGATAGCGGGTGTGTTACACTGGGCGAGGCCGCAGTGGTAGCGCCGTAGGCACAAATTAGAGATAGTACAGATGGAAACCTACATACTAAATTTGCTGAGGCTACGCACACATAGACAACTCATTGACAGACACTACGCACACATAGACAACTCATTCACAGACACGAGGTCAGGCGCTCTCAACCGAATTTTCGAAACTGATTTGTGCGCGAATGTGTGTAGCAGAGGGTAGGTGTGAAAAAAAAGTACAAACATGAGTTTACCATCTGTACTATCTCTAATTTGTGCCGTGGGTCTGTTGGGACTTGGGAGTCCTGGGATATCCTTTCGAGGGTTTACCCGGGGCTCCCAACCGTATTATGACGTTGGGCAGGATTTTTGGGGTTTTTAGTCGGTAGAAGTCCGACATAGCATTCATGAAGATTTACCCTCACGTTAAAAAAAACGGGTGCGTTAAGCAGCATCAGTATCTTTTGCAAACATGGGTGACTATTCACGTGGGATTTCGTGCTTCAGAAAATGTGGGAAACCCCTCCTGGTTGGTATTAACATTTTAGTAGCTAAGCCCAAATTTAAGTCATAAGTGCTGTTTGAAATATCCGTCCTTTCCTCTCCAATAGCAGGTTGCACCTCGTTTCTACATTGTAATAGGCTCGTCACGTATTGCGTGGGACAAAATATAACTATTTAAAAGTTTGCGTTCAGTGTCTCATCTCACTTAAAAAAAAAAAGGCATGAGTAATAATATGTATGTACTAGTAGTAAAAGTATTAATAATATAAGGGTGGATGTACATTATTGTACACACTATTAGTACTAGTAAATGTATCTATATCTCGTCAAGATGGCTAGGGTAGGCCTACCTACAACATTACACTGCTATAGACAGATTTCACTAATGTAAAAAATGTTTTTTTAGTTTATTGTCAAAAGGACTTCATCGCTGAGCGATTACATCGTCCCCTAAGGACAACTGATAAAATTACGATCAATAACTGAACTTATTACCAACTAAAATAGTACCTA
The DNA here is from genome assembly GCA_933228765.1 of Miltochrista miniata. Classification (NCBI taxonomy): domain Eukaryota; kingdom Metazoa; phylum Arthropoda; class Insecta; order Lepidoptera; family Erebidae; genus Miltochrista; species Miltochrista miniata. Next base: position 34,326,789 of record OW121758.1, on the reverse strand, counting down.
AGTTAAATCGCTTAAGCCTAAATTACATAACTAATTCGATTAATTCTTGAACTTTTTATGAGCTCAAAAAATGGGATCAACAATAAAATAAAATCTCTAATGAAGTTATACCTATTGGGGGCAAAGTGTATTGACCCCGTTGGAAGTTTAGTCAAGGGGATCAAATATTAATGGCTGGAGTATAATTGAGGAAATAAAAGTTCATGTATTGTGTTGGCTTCGGTTAGTTGGCTATTTAGAAAATAGGTCGAACAACGGGAAAAGTTAGGCTATATGGGCTGTTCTAGATTCTATAGTATGTTCTGAATTTTAAGTACCTATGTACTTAACTTTTATTTGGCAAGCCTACATGAAACTAGTTTCATTTATAATTAACATGGTGTGGGGAGTTTGGCGACTAATGTCTTTATTGGAAAATGACTAAGTATAAAAATGGGGAGGTCCTCTACTGATTAATGGGTGAAGGCATGGGAAGTAAAGAAAAACATTGCACCCTTGGCCACATTGCACCACCAATGGCTATATTTCAGAAGTGTAAAGAGATTATACTTCAAATTCCCTGGTTGCGAAAGTAATACCGAGTTTTGGCGGCAACGAAAAGAGACATGAAGGTAGATTTAGATAATTTATTTTTAAATTTTTATGTGCAAAAATGGTGCTTAAACATGGTGGTTGGACAATGTGCAAAACTGTTTGTGAGACCCGCAAATATTGGTTTCGGAGTTGGTATAATTTTTAAGTAAGTACAACAATATAAATAGTCTCACTGTAAATTTATACGGAAAAATAAATGTAAAAAATATCTTGTATAAGTGTATAATGCCCGACGGAAATCATTTCAATGTATCTTTATGCCCACAAAATGTTAATGATGAACACATATTATACATACATCTATACCATACACACTTGCGACCTGCTAGCAGGATACAAATACACACAAATAACCACAAATCCTTACGAATACACACTAAACACAAAAATCATTCTTCACAAAGAAGAACTATGTCATCATACAATGAGTATAATATATATTCTAATGTAATTAAACCTATATCTCAGATTAAAAGAATAACTTTTAGTCTGAGACCTACATGTAAATGTTGGGTAAGGAGCTATCACAAACAATACAAATCATCACATACTATCGCTAAATATAAAACTTTTATTCACGTGCAAAACTACACCCATACTACAAATTCGCCTAACATATATTTATCTTTAATGTCTGAGCTCGGTTTCGGTTACTTGCAATTGCAGGAATATATCTTGGTTGACCACTCAAAATAAACATTCAATGGCTAATTTAACTAATATAATTTCAACAAACTTAGACAATATCTTAGCAGCAAAATGTTATAATTGCGACACTGAAACCTGTAACTTAATTATGAAGAAAAACACTTTACCTTCACTTAAAATTGTCACACAAAACATCCGTAGTGTCTACAAAAACTTAAATAGCTTTTTAGCTCAACTGGAGAGGTTATCGTGTGACATTGACATCATAATCTTAACTGAGTGCTGGATTGACCTTGACAAACCGATTCCTAGTATAGTGAACTATATGACTTTCTCCTCAAAAAAATGTCAGAACCAAAACGATGGAATCGTAATATATACAAAAAAGCATCTGCAATGTACAATTCAGGAACCGGATTCTGTGGGCGCGAATTACCTGCTTTTAAAGATCCTCCCTAGCACCCACATTCTGGCTGTCTATAGGTCACCCTCCATTCTAACTACTGATGGCTTCCTTCACTCGATCGAGAAAATAATACGACCTCTAAAATTCAACAACGTTATTCTTGTCGGAGATGTAAACATCGACATCAAACCAAATAACAAACACAAAGACAGTGCTTCCTATCTAAATTTAACAGCTGAACTGGGTCTTGCACCAGGACATACATATCCAACAAGGTTACATAACTGTCTTGATCATATAATGTTGAACACTTCCTCACGAGCTACAGTCATGGTTTTGAACTCGACAGTCACTGATCATACAGCCATACTACTAACGATAGATGACACCACCTATGCTGACAGAAAAATACGATACTCATCAGTGATTGACTACGAAGCAATTAATGAACACCTTAAGACAATTGACTTCCACTTTATTAACAAGGAGTGTGATGCAAACGAGGCCGCTACACGTTTCGTTGATATCCTGCAGACGGCAATATCACTTCATTCAAAAACAATTAAAGTATCTAGTCGAAAAAGACTTTTAAAGCCCTGGTTCACACCCGGTCTGCTCAGGTGTATACGGCATAGAGACAAACTTCATAAACAGTTTTTAAAAGATCCAAATAACGCAATAGCTGAGACATCTTACAAGAGGTACCGAAATTTCTGCAACTCATTGATCCGAAAATTAAAAATAAACTATGAGCGAACCCTGCTAGACACATCAAAGACGAATAAAGAAACATGGAAAGCAATCAAGACAATTATAGATCAAGCTGAACAAAAACCGCCAGCTGACAAACTGCTGCTACCTGGTGAAAATAAAGAAAAAGCAATTGAAGATATTAACAAATATTTTGCTAACGTAGGCAAAAACCTAGCTGATGACATTAAGCAAGCACGTGGTACACGCCAAAAGGCACCACATAAATATAAAACACCCACTGCGCTTAACTCTATGGTTCTAATACCCCCTGACGAGACTGAAGTTGCATCTATAATAAACAATCTAAATACAAACAGTTCAACGGGGTGGGATTCTATACCCACAAAACTCCTGAAGTTGGGAAGACATGTTTTGACCCCACACATTACAAAATTAATTGAAATTTGTTTTGAGCAAGGTATCTTTCCAAGTCCATTTAAAAAATCACTTATTACGCCTGTTCACAAGGGCGGGAGTGTGGACGATGTTAGAAATTACAGACCAATCTCGGTTCTCCCAGCACTGTCAAAGGTCTTGGAGAAAGCTATAAACAAACGACTTATGAATTATCTTAACCATTACAATATACTGTCGGATGCTCAATTTGGCTTTAGACCGGGATTAAGCACCGAAGATGCAGTTAACCAATTAGTTGATTATGTCACTACTAAAACAGATGCTAAACAAAAATGCCTCGGTGTTTTTCTCGATCTGGCTAAAGCTTTTGACACCGTCTGCATTCCCGCACTTGTGAACAAACTGGAACATATTGGAATTCGAGGGCGGGTTCTTGAGTTATTTAAGAACTTTCTGAGTGACCGTACGCAGAAAGTAAAGATTGGAATGGTAGTCAGTAGTGAGATACCTATTACTTTCGGAGTCCCACAAGGAAGTACTCTTGCTCCGAGTCTGTTCCTGATCTACGTAAATGACCTGTGTCAGCACACTTTTTACAAAGGTAAAATATTCAGCTACGCGGACGATACTGCACTTGTATTTCATGGACGGACTTGGGACGAGGTGCGGCGGACTGCCGAGAGGGGACTGTGTAGGGTTACTCAATGGCTGGAGAGCAACTCACTAACTTTAAACCTCGCTAAGACAACATTTCTCCAGTTCACCTTTGCCAAAACAAAGCAGGTAAAAGTAAAACTGAGAGCACACTCTTGTAGTGGTAGCAAAAATAAATTACACTGCAATTGCTCTAAAATTAAAAAATCCTCCACTGTTAGATACCTGGGAGTACTCGTGGATGAGAAACTCAGCTGGCATCCACATATAAAACTTCTCGTATCACGGGCCCGAAAACTGATCTGGGTGTTTAAGAGGCTTAGACCCGCGGCAGACTTCAAACTTCTGCGGTCTGTATATGTGGCACTGGTGCAATCAGTTCTCAGTTACTGCATTGCTGTGTGGGGGGGCACCCACAAGACAGTAATGCTTCAGCTGGAAAGAGTACAAAGATCGATCCTAAAGGTAATAACCTTCAGGCGCTACAGATATCCGACGAAAAAGCTTTATGACGAATGTGAGGTTTTAACAGTGAGACAATTGTACGTCCTGAGTCTCATTTTGAAACAGCATCGGATTACCCCGGTTAAAAAAAGCAATAAACGCACCATCACCAATGTCTGCATACCTGTAAGCTGCAGAACAAAATCGGCTGCGCGGCAGTGTGGTTACTTATCTGTATATCTTTACAATAGAGTTAACAAGATCCTAAATATAAATTGCCATACAACATATAATACCAAGCAGAAAACTAAAATATGGCTGCATACACTCGACTACACACAAACAGAAAATATTTTAAAACCACTACAATAAATAAAATACACCTTGTGGTTCGTACCATTTAGGTACTAATAATAAACATACACACAAGCAAACACAAACACACACACATCACACACACATAAACACACACACACACACACACACACACTAAACAAAAATGAAACGTTCTGCATGAAATTTTAATGTATTTTTAGAATTGTATTATTTTTAATTATATTTAATTGTAAGTATTATAACTGTAAGCATGGGAGGACACTGACTCTTGTAATACAGGTTTTTTACTTAGCACAGGAGTCAGGGTTTCAAATGTGGATATCGGAATATATAAAATGTTGCCTATTTATAAAAGAATCCACGTTTTTGTAATGAATTTGTTAATGATGCAATAAACGTTATTATTATTATTATTATTCCTAGTTGCTTCAGATTTGGAAGCTGGAGTGAGCTTTTGTTGAGTGATTGGAGCAGTTATGAATTGATTCTATTATTCTCAACATTCGTAACAGTTTTATTGAAGTAATACGCACACATATAAATATACGTAGTCACGCCATAATTATTATACGTATACCACATTTACCTTAAAAATTAGAAATTTGTCGATAGATTTCAGTTTAAAAAAAAAAATCAAATATTTTACTTATAATATGGTACCTAGATATGGAGTATAAACTAATAAACTAGCACAAATGCAATTTTTTTTACGTCTTTTAGCAACTTAATTTGCTATTACACTACGTTGTAATAGAAACTCTATGTTATTCGCATGTAAATGGAGAAGTCATATTGAAATTCTAAGGATTCCGAGGACTTGCCTTTGTGTACGCTTTTGCGGTCCTACGTGTTCAAGACTCAGGCAGTATATACACTAATTTACAATATAAAAACATACCTTTGAAAAGCTTGTGAAGGCTTTATATATTTAGTTACATTTTATGTTCGCGGATTTTGTTCTCCAAAGGAAATTTTTAGAAAGATGAAAAGGACGTAGCAGTCAAAGAAGAGAGATAAGACTAAAACATTCACAATGTTTTAATAGAATTAATACAAGGCATCTTAAGATTTATTGAGTTTTAATAAAAATATTTTATGTAAAAAAAAAAAAAAAAAAAAAAAAAAAAAAAAAAAAAAAAAAAAAAAATATGTATGAATTTAGAAATAGGTACATCAGTATGTTTATCTATTATATAAGAATAAGTCGGGTTTTCCTTCCTGACGCTATAACTCCAGAACGCACGATCCGATTTCCACGGTTTTGCATTCGTTGGAAAGGTCTCGGGCTCCGTGAGGTTTATAGCAAAGACAATTCTGCAAAAATTTCAACAGAAAAGCGGGAAAATCATTTTTCACATACAGCGCCATCGCGGGCGAAGCTGCGGGCATCAGCTAGTGTTATCTAGATTTTACATTTCAAGCTCTAACAAATTCACAGTCTTCAAAACTTTTCTATAATATTTTCGAATCTATAGTGTCAGATACTGCGTTTCAAATTGTTGAATGATCTTCGGAAACTTAAAAATAGGAATTTATTCATTCAATGTTACAAAGTTAAAGGTATTACACAGGTGGCTTGAAAATTGCAACTGCGGGTCGCAGCGACCTGCGCCTGTCCATTTTAACACGGCAATATGCTCATCGCCTATTACGTGGGAAAAAAACTATAAGGTGAAAAGTGGGCATATACTATGCCTCTGCCTACCCTTTCGGGGATAAAGGCGTGTCTATATGTATGTATGTAATGTCACAAACTGACTGTATATGTAGCAGGTATGGCTAATACAATCATCTCGTATTATCGTATATCTATATGAACATAATCTGTATCACACAGATTAATCGAAACAGCCTTTGATAGAAGTGATGCGGTGACCTGAATTTCCACTTTACCGAACTTTACGCTTCAATACCACGTAAAAAGCTTAAAATAATGTCTTCATCAAAATATTATACAAATTTTTTGCTTGTTAAATGAGAGCATAGTAATAAATTATGCATTTTAATAACCAGGGCGCGGCGGAAAAAGAAGAATGTATTGGTATTATTTATCGCAGCGCTATTAAACCCTTTATTCCTGCCATCCATATAAAAAAGCTATTTTAAGCTTGTATTTTTAGGCCTAGATATCATAGACTATACAAAAGAAATATCCAAACTCCAAACTTTAGAAAAAAAAATCAAAAATTTCTTCGAAACGGATAACTTAGCAGTAGCACTCACATTACAAAGTAGATAATTGGCTTTCGTTTTTTTCTTTACTTTACCAAAGGGATACCTCCGGCCTGATGGAAAACCATTGAGAAACCTAGCCAAATGGGGGGCACTTTTACAGTCCACAAGAATATTGTCAGTGACCCTCAGGTTGGCGGCCCAATAATGCGTTTCTTCACGCCCCGCTTGCAGAACCAAGTTTTGAAATACGAAGAAAACACGCGCGGTGGCAGAGCGTTCTAAGTTTTAAATGTTTCGTCAAAAAACGAGATCATGAATAGCTTAGGTCTAGCGAAGATTTTGTCCGCTCTATAAGAATGGCACTGCCCGTTACGCGTTTTTCGTGAGTGAAAATGAGAATGTGGAATTAAGTTTAAGAGCTCCTCATGGCACTGGCTATTATAGATTCGGTAGAATACGCTCAAGAATGCTGTTTTTCTACGCTGTATGATTGGCTTTAGGCTTTAAAAGGTCAAAGACTAGATTTAACGTGTTTTACCTGCTGCCAAAACACTGATGCCTCCAGCAGGAATTCCAAGTCCCATGTTAAACTTCTGCCTCTCTTCTATAAAAGCCACGCTGCCCATCACCATTGCTGATATGCCGCATACTATCTGCGAAAGAAAATATATATAAGTATGGTCGTTTTTACCCATGTAATAAAAATTGCAGTCAGCTGTTACTTCATCGTTTATTTTTACCGCGACGGAACGGGGTTGCGTGTATCACGTAAAATCATTACCCTTAGTAGTGGCCAGTTTAATAGTAGCATACAACCTTCCCAAAGACTGAAACTATCGCTATCCCTACCAAATTTCATCTAAATTGCTTCAGCGGTTTAGGCGTGAAAGCGTAACTTTCGCATTTATAATATTGAGTAAGGAAATAAGGAATACGCGTGAATTACTTTCGTATTGTCAAGATTGGTCGTAGGGTTCCCTATTTGATTTCGAAAGTTGATGATTCGATTTTTATTATATCGAACACGCTGTCGCGATAATTCAGTTGTCCGATGTTTTATTCCATCGATGCTTTATTGGTGCGATGTAACGTTTGTGCGAAAAATCCTGCTGCGAAAAGCCTTACAGCGATTGCTCGTTAGTTCGATATTATATCGGTTCATCTCATAATGTCCTTTTCACGAAATGTTCTTTCTCATAATGTCCTTTTCTCAAAATGTCCATTCTCATAATGTCCCTTTCTCAAAAGATGTACACTACAGGATTAACCCCGCTCAATCCGACTTAGATAGGTTAGGTTAGAAGGCTAAGGCGGGAGCGGAGCGTAGCGGAGCTTCCGCATTAGCCTTCGTGGTTTTTTTTTATAACCACCTAAGTCTCGTTTAGGTGGTTTTAAAAAAATAACATCAAATTTACCAAGTGACTGGTGGTAACTTGGTGGTTATAAAAAAAAAAACAACGAAGGCTAATGCGGAAGCTCCGCTATGCTCCGCTCCCGCCTTAGCCTTCTAACCTAACCTATCCAAGTCGGATTTAGCGGGGTTAATCCTGTAGTGTACATATTTTGAGCAAGTGACATTTTGAGAAAAGAACATTTTGAGAAAAGGACATTTTGAGAAAAGAACATTTCGAGAAAAGGACATTTTGAGAAAAGAACATTTCGAGAAAAGGACATTTTGAGAAAAGAACATTTCGAGAAAAGGACATTTCGAGTGTAACGTTGTGCAACAACGTGTGCATAAATCAATAAAATTAGTTAATTAAAAATGAAATTTTAGTGAAAATAAATGAAAGCGCCATCTGCCGACAACTAGTCACATCAACACCAGCACTGACGTAACCAGAGTGACGTTGAGTGACGTAAGACGTAGGGACGCTACTTGCCGCCAGAGGCGCTGTCCAAAGCTATAAATAGGACTGCGCGCGAAGTTTAAGAAACCATTTTCACAAATTTAAATTATACTCGTCGCGAAGGTGTCTGTAATTTAAAACTTATTATAATTTTTATAGGGAGCGAAATTCTCCCTAAGTGAACAGTTGTTTAGCTGCAAACGTCAAGTACCCCATCATTGGGTGAGTTAAATCATTTATAATGTAATCTAAATTTTAAACAGTGAAAATTAACGGCTGTTGGTCAACCCTGTGATAGGGGGGTAGTTAACAGGGGTGTGAAAAAACATATCTGTAAAATTAGTACTGTAAGCAGACAATGTAAGACTCCCGATTCCTGCAATGGTTAGCAGGGGTCGGCTGTCTTAGGAAGGAGGCGGGAAAAAGGGTTCCAGCTAACCCCTCATCTGGAACATTCCAGGGTCCACCCTTCGGGTTCTACGAGAACCGTCCACCCTTCGGGTTCTACGAGAACCGTCCACCCTTCGGGTTCTACGAGAACCGTCTACCCTACGGATTGGGAAAAATTCACCCTTCGGGTTCCACGAAGGTGAAGACGCACCCTTCGGGTTCTACAAACACATATCCACCCTGCGGGTTGATAACACCGTGCCAGCCGAATTTGTGGACGGCACGGCTACCTCGTGGACTGCATCACCATCCAGGAGCCACAAGATAAGTCGAACCCTGAAGGACTATCGGAAATCGCAAAGCCTTTTGCTGCCCGATCACGAACCACGACCCCGAATTTTTAATCTATAATAAAATATCATTGTAAATTCTAATTCTCATCTTCTCATTTGTCTCTTCTCCTTTCCTGAAAGCCATCAGCTTTTCACGAGAAAAGGACAATCTGCGAAAGGACATTATGAGAATGGACATTTCGAGAAAAGGACATTATGAGAAAGGAAATTTCGAGAAAAGGACATTATGAGATGAGACCGTTCGAAAGCCTATAATGTTCCGTGACATATGATTTTGAACCTTATTTTGCATTATGAACGTTAAGGAAATATATTCCTTTAATTTAAAAAAATGCACAATTCGATTCAAGATACATTTAATTTAAAAAAAATTTGCACCTTTTTGAACATTTGCTACTTTTTGTACAGTAAAATAATAGGTTAAGGTATACCGATTTATTCTATAATTTTGTTTTTAACCGACTTCAAAAAAACGAGGAGGTTCTCAATTCGTACGCTGTTTTTTTTTTTTTTGTATGTATGTTACGCGATAGCGGCGCCAATTATGGATGGATTTTGAAAATTCTTTTTTTGTTTGAAAGAGGCTACTTCTGAGGTGGTCCCATATCCAGGGTATCAGGATCTGATGCTGGGATCCAGGAGAAATCGAGGGCAACCACCGAAAATTGTAGGTACAACTAGTGCGTTTGTTAACTTTTTGATTAAGTTCTTTAATGTACTAAAATTTAATGAAGGTCTGGAGTCGATCTGATGATGGAACCGAAAGACAGTCGAGGGAATTCCTTAACGATTTACAGCAGTTACCTTGTGTTTCGGCTTGATTGATTTGTGTTGATGAGAACTTTACACCTAGATAGAAATACTTTTCGGTCCACCCGTCACTTTAAATAAAAAAATAAAAATTTTAAATAAAAAATAGAACCGACTTCATACAATTCCTTAAAAATAAAATTTACCTAGCACATTGTAATATGTATTTTGATTTATCCGATTTTATTCAATATAATATTGAAGTTGGTGCCATTAATAATACCTACCTAAACCTATGGGCTTACTTGGCACCGACTTCAATATGATGTTGAATAAAATCTGATAAATCAAAATACATATTACAATGTGCTAGGTAAATTTTATTTTTAAGGAATTTTATGAAGTCGGTTCTATTTTTTATTTAAAATTTTTTAGAACTAAAATTTACATTAGATAATATACATAAAACCAGTCTTGTGTATAATATAATTATATTTTAAGTTATTTAAGTATAGGTAGCTCAGGATTATTTTAATATGTTTAAATTTAATTCTTTAAATGTATCTTGAATCGAATTGTGCATTTTTTAAATTAAAAGAATATATTTCTTTAACGTCCATAATGCAAAACAAGGTTAAAAATTATATGTCACAGTACATTATAGGCTTTCGAACCGATATAATATCGAACTAACGAGCAATCGCTGTAAGGAATCTACCTATTGCTTTGCGAATCTGGCAGTAAATGTAAATGTAGAAGCAAAAATTTTGACGTTCATAAGTGTTACTTTGTAACCTAAATGAATAAAGATATTTTCATTTTCATTTTCAAGGCTTTTCGCAGCAGGATTTTTCGCACAAACGTTACATCGCACCAATAAAGCATCGATGGAATAAAACATCGGACAACTGAATTATCGCAACAGCGTGTTCGATATGATAAAAATAGAATCATCAACTTTCGAAATCAAATAGGGAACCCGTCGACTTTTATTTCACGACCATTCAAGTGGTTTCGAGGTATCTTTATAAGGCTAGGCAGGCGAGGCACAAATGCGAAAAGAAATAATCCTCCTTGGCACAAATTGGCTTGTTTTAGGGTATCTTCGAGTAATATTAAACCGCTTTTCTTATTTGACATGTTAGTAAACGATGGTATTAAGACCAAAATGTTGGCACGCATTTGCTGAATTGCTACGTGCTTTGATTTTGTTACGGAAATAAATTTGACGTCGTAAGCTTTTTTACGTCGTTTTTCTGTATTTTATCGTTGATTAGAGGATCTTCAATAACCTGTTCGTAGAGTAAATACAGTTATAGAAAAGGAAAAGTCGCTAAAGCAAGAATTCGACAAATGATTATGTTTGGTTATTTCAAGTTGATTGCATATCGTATCCTGGTTCATATTCACCCATGGTACATTATGTAGGTATATAAACCTAAAAGAGATAAATCTTGATCTTGCATTATAACAATTATAATTGTAAACTTTGCAGTATAAATAAAATTTATAATTAAAGTAGTTTTGTATTGAATGGCTAGTCTGTTATGCAAGTAAATATTATAAGATCTCTTGCATGTGTGTGATTGTAAATTCATGTAGCTCTTTTTCTTACATTCTTGTTCTTTTCATACATCTTCACGTTCTTTCGCTGGTAGATATTTTTATAGAAATACCTACACAGTTTCATTATTTATAATGTCTAACATTGCCTTTTATTGTTTGAATGAGGTGTACATGAATAAATAAATAAAAGTTATTATTAAATACTACGGAGCCAAAGACAATTAATGGCTTCTTTCACAGCCCTAGAAGTACATTGGTTTTTTACAAGATACCTACGCCGTTGACGATAGACCGTAATAGCATCGAGTGCTAAGCACAGTTTTGGGTCGACTTAATCCAATTTTGTATCCTTCAGGAAAGTGGAGGGTATATCTATAAAGTCTTTAGTTGAGTAGGTTCCACATTTCTTTCTTGTTACGAATTGCGATAGAAATGTCGTTTAAATTTCAAGGTCTGTGAGTGAAATCCATTTTTTTTCTTTTATTTTTATGGGTAAATTTTTTTTCCTTAATGAAATCAATGTCAACGTCAGAACAGCATAATCTTGTATTCGTGTACGACGGAACAGTCATAATTTTCTGCCATTGGGAATGGTAATAATTTACATTGCAAGTTTTTCTCAGTGGAGTATTAAGGCTACGTTCACACGGCCACGTCTTTCCCGTGTACCTGACACGAGATTTTCTCGAAGGTCGTAGTGGCAGTAGCAATGATATATGAAACTGTTCACATGTAGTCCATACGGGAAAATCGTGTGTACGAGACACCTTTTTCCCATTTACCGTACAGAGTTGCCACTAGGATTGCCGTGCGTCGCCGTCGGCAAGAACGCCGGTCGCCGGCACGTCTCGAGTACGAATCGTAGTGGCGCTTATGTACGCATTGTGTCGTTCACACGACTCACCCATTCATGCAATTTTATTGTAACGTTAAAATCGCGTTGAATGCGTTGAATGGTCGCCGTGTGAACGATTGCATCGTATACGGGAAAATCGTATACGAGAAAAAACGTGCGCCGTGTGAACGTAGCCTAAAAGCCCATAAATAAAACCCCTTTGTTTTTCATTTACTACTCAGTAATGTTAAAGATAATTAAGAGAAGCAATTTTAAAAATGAGGGCTTAACACGACGGTGAACGACATGCTAGCTTTTGAAGTCAATTATGCGAACTCGAGAGAAGAAGAGAGAAATCAGATTCCAGGTGATAATGGTCATAATTGTTTATAATGATCTTGAAATAGCTATACATACTTATATTCTTCACTTATACATTACATAGTATGAAAAAATAATGATCACTTAACTCAGTATAATCGTTACCTAACTAGAACTTAGAATTCCAAATATTTGTGTGATCCACAAATGTTTGTTTCGGAGTTTGGATGTTTCTGTGTAAAATATGTATATATTTAAAAATATATATGTGTGTATATCAGTCATCTAGATCCCATAGCATAAGCTAATATTAGCTTAATTTGGGCTAGATGATGTTGTGTGTGAATGTCCACAAATATTTATTTATTTATGTATAACTTTATTATCATTTTTATTGCTTATTAAGCAGAAGTATTTGATGAGTAGAGTTTGTTTTAGTATAGGTACTAACCTCGCCCAGTAATCTTGTGGACAATATTATAGGCTTTGTGACTTTTTCACATTTTATGTGTAAGTAATGACCTCTGTAATAAGATTCTTTTAGTGTTCTTGAGATCTACTTATCTTTTGTGTCATAAACTCATCTCGTAATGTTTAGTACTTTGCCTCAAACGTTTTTTCTGACAACCTTTTCAAAAGGTACCTAAGAAGAACTAATTTGCTGAAATTATGTTTGTAACGAATTTTAACCATTTACGTTACAAAATGACTAGACTTTCATTTTTAGATATTTTTAGATGACCAAAATGGCCGCCCGCATTATCTAAAGCTTCAGCGAACTCTGAGATTGAGAGGTCTTTACAAGAAGATTAATAGTATCTAATAGTATTCTTGTTATAGACTTATTATACGTGTATTACATAGCTCACTACTGGCCCATTTGGTCACTAATGGTCACCAATTCTTAGCCATGCGACTTGAAAGCATCACAAAAAATTGGAACTACGAGTACTTATCAGGTTTCCTTCTGAGTTGAAGAAAAACGGCCAAAAATCTCGACTCGATTAGTAATAGTCGGTCAGTGCATGGTGGATTGGGATGAGACTGATTATTATTTACTCTTCTATCGTTGGTAAAGTTTTAGTAAAATAAATACTTTAAAAATATATTATAATTAATAACATACACTTCAACATTCAGACTTCGAAAAATAGGGAAATATTGTCTGTATCATTCAAAAATAATCAGATATTTATGAACCTCCTCCTAAAGCTTCTAAATATTTATTACTTCACCTTCAAATTAACCCTGACCTTTAATAAGAAAAACTCTCAAACAATACTGTTGGCAACAAAAGAAAGCAAACAATAACCGCATATTACTGTAAAGCCCCAAACTTGATGTCAGCGGCGAGCGGGGCGACCGGCGACAGCGATAGGGTTGCAGGGCAGGCGTTGTGCCCGAACATCATCTCAGCAGCCAGGCCGCCGATTCTCGGTTCATACGACGTTAATTCGTGGACGGATGGGACGGACGGGTGAAACGTCATCTGTCTCATATATTATATACAAGGAACGGCAAAACATGAGACAGATGACGGTTTACCCGTAAATATCCATCCACGCGATCACGTCGTGTAGTCGAGGATCGGCGGCAACATCGCTAGTTTAATTGTGGTTACTTTTGTTTATAATTTTAGGAACTATAAAATTCGATTTAGAACCCACCTGCAAATACAATGTATTTTTTTTGAAATCATCGAAATACAAAGATAATACATTACGCCGACTCATCCATCGCTCGGAGACCGCTGCCAGCAAGCTGTTGAATTGTAAATTCTCCAAAAAAGACGATAGATCACGCCACGCTCTCACCGCCTGTCGCTCCGCTCGCCTTTGACATCCAGCTTGAGGTCTAAGTACATCGTTCTAATTAACTTTGCCGTAACTACAGTATACGAAGTAGTAATTACATTGGCGTAGTCGGCGTTGTACAACGGGTATTTACCTTAATTAGTACAGTCTAGAACGGGGAAGGCTGGAAGCTTACTGTCAACTGTTATTTCACAGCTGTAGTGGATTACTAACATACTGTGTTAACAATTCTGTTTAAAGGATATTTTGTTAAACGTTGTGCTATGTGTATACTGAGATACATTTTTTTTGACTAAGGTCACCTGATGGGAATTGGTCAACGCAGCCTATGGACTTTTGCTACGTCACACTCACCTTGAAGTTTTGAAAAGCCACATACTACAGGCGTTTGGGAAAACTGAGCCAGAATATTGAAATTAATTTTTATGCAGTGGCACTGTTTCTGTTTTTTTTCCTCAAGAAAGCCCAATTGCCAGAACCGACAACCCAAGACAGACTGTCTTGGCGCAGAAAAGTGAGGAGACCCGACCCCAAATAATGGGAACAGGGAAGGAAGAAGAAGGCACTGTTTCTGTTTTTATTTTATAACGTGTGTAAATTCTCATGAATATCATGCCGGATTCGAAATGACTATGATCACATGGTTCCTAGGCCCTACCTATCCGTCTAACACCGCCGAGAGTACCGAGTATTTCTTCCGATCTGAAAAAAAAAATCTCGGGTGCCAGAATTTTACAGGAAAGAACTACATTGCCGTACACAGCGATACAGTGGCACCAAACCCAAATTAAAGTAATTAATTCTTTTTTGTGGTATTTAGACAGCTGATAAACATACTTAAGTATTTCTAAATATACTGAAAGAAACTAATAGAATTAGGCTATAAATTACGAAAATACTATACAATAATAATCCTCCCCCCCCCCCCCCCTCTCCTTCATTATCGTTTTACTCTCAAACAAATATTTACGGAATCACATAACTATTTGATCCGACACCGGAGCTAATAGAGTCGCAATATTTGTATAGTCACCTCATCAACATTACTTGACACCAGAAGTAAATAGAAGTGGAAGAAAGGTAAATGAATGGAGTGATGAGGAATACACTCACAGGCAGTTTTGTAGTTTTCTTTTGGAGCTCTAAAACAAGTGAAAGTTTATTTTTAGAAAATTGTGTTATTTTTATTTTGCAAATACACAACAAGGATATGGACTAAATGGATAAATTCCATTTAGACACAAGTTTATCAATACAGCTTAGCCCGTATTAAGCGAAGGCCACAGAGCGTCAGGTCAATTGGCTTTCAAGCTATCGAGCAGTGCGAGCATCGTTTCACGTAAAGTTTACCGGTACCCACATTATATACCTACCTACTGTATTCAAGAAGAACTTTTTTCCGGTGTAAAAAGTAGCCATGTCGAAGATTGTGGCGCCTCTGGTGTTGCAAACGTCCATAGGCTGCGGTGACCACCGGTACATCTGGTGGGGCCGTATGCTTGTCTGCCACTCTAGTGGTATAAAAAAAAAAAGGATTATGCATAATTTTTTTCTCGTTTGTTGTCTGATGGAAAGCCATAACGACATCTAGCGATTGGATTGGGGGCTACTCTCACAGTCAATAAGACTGATAGTGGTCTTCAAGTTGATGTGCCTCTTCACGCTCCGCTTGAAGAACCCGGGATTGTAAATAAAATGGAATCCCAAAATTTGCGTGAAAGAGTAACGTAACGTACGCTACAACGCTGTACAACATACAGCGAATTTTCAGATACCTACAAACAACGTAGTATTGATATCATGAAGATTTTTTGTCAAAACAAGATTAATTTTGGGAAGACACTGTATAGAATGGATAATTAATAAGTCTGTTATAGGGGTAGCATGGTTGTCACGGGACATCCTTCCTGAGGGCTTACCCGGGGCTCTCAACCATAGGCTGTTGGGCGTTACGTGAGGTTTTTTAGTCGGTAAGAGTCCGGCATAGCATCCTACGAGGATTTTCCCTCACGTTAAAAAAAAAAAAAAAAAAAAAAAAAGGGGTAGCATGGTATAAATCCTTAATTTGAATTTCGAAAAAACTAAAACTCTGGTAGGAATAAATATAGCCAGAGCCTGTTAAATGTCTCTATTACAGTAAAACAATTAAATAAACTTAAAACCAGCCAAGTGCGAGCGGGACTTGCGCGGTTTCTGTACCAAATAACGGCAAAAAGTCACGTTTGTTGAATGGGATGCGCCCCCTAATTTCTTTTGCTGATTTTACATTCTCTGTGAAAATTACAGCTCTCTAGCTATCACGGTTCCTGAGGATCAGCCTCGTGACATACAGACAGGCAGACGGACAGCAAAATCCCAGTAATAGGGTCCCGTACAAACCCTTTGGGCGCGAATCCCTAAAAATAATTCGAAATATGTTTTAACGATGGCATTTTTGGGAATAAAATTATTACGAGTAGTACGTTATAATAATATTATTTTGTAACGTCAGAACCGGTCAAAATCGGATACGGAATATGTTGTAAAATTATTTTAAAACATATTCTGTAAAACATCATCAAAATGTAGCCTCGTTATTTTTATCATACGCAGGATGGTACAGAGGCTGGATTAATTTGTAAAACTCTAGGGTATAACGTTAAAATCAGCTTTTATACCGTAACTTTTAATAAAGGATACCTATTTGTTGCCTTTTTTTTAACATGTGGAAAATCGTACAGGGATGCTATGTAGGACTCTTATCGACTAAAAACCACACGTTCTCTACCCAACGCCTACGGTTGGGAGCCCCGGGTAAGCCCTCGGAAGGATGATCCCAGGACTCCCAACAGACGTACGTCTCCCACTGCCGTCTCACCTAGGGGGGGCGGAGTTCGGGTGCTATCAATCGTCTTTGGGGGATTGTCAAGTGCTATCTCGCTTCTTGGGTCCTATTTGTTGGCTTGAATTTCAATTAAATACTAGTCATGTCTCTGGTTAAGTTGCTCCTTGTATGTTTCTGAGTCATACATACATAAATATAGTCACGTCTTTATTTCCAAAAGGCCAGGAAGGCTGTACGGGTGCCTGTCGTTGACCGAAAAGATTTAGCCAAAATTTCACTACCCAAACAAACTTTGGCAACCTTTTATTATATCAATGCAATGTTTGGAATAATTTTAGTACGCACTTTTTCATTTCGTCAAAGTTTTATTTGGCAGAATATTACAACGGATAATTTCACTATGGCATTTGATCTTTAATCAAACGATTTATTACAGCATACAATTTTTAGACTAACTAACAAAAATTAAAAAAATGGGAATTGTAAGAAACTCAATTTTATTTTGATATAATTATTTATTTATGGCTTCAATTTCATTACCAATTTCAATGGTGTAACTCCTAAACGGTTCCAAGTCTGTATACTGTGCGCCCCAACTTGGATAGGTTAGAATTTCCCGTATTAGCCTGCGTAGTTTTTTTTTCCCATCCAACACCAACATAAATTTTACATACTGCTCGTTCGCTCTAACTTTGCCGCTCGGCTCTATACTAAAGTCGAATTTTTAATTAGACGAAGTAAATTGACAGCAACTAATGTCACTTCTTCATACAATGTTGCGTATTTTCTATGACGGAGTGACATTAGCTACTGTCAATTTACTTCGTCTATTAACTATTCGGGTATACGCCTCTACGCCAGCGGCAAAGTTAGAGCGAACGGGTAGTAATAGGTTGTGAACCTATTGCCCTGTGAAATTGGATAGGGGCAGGTTGTAACTACCCGCTATGGAAAGTTTTGAAGCCACCTAATCTATACTAATATTATAAAGAGGAAAGATTTGTTTTTCTGTTTGTTTGTTTGTTTGTAAAAAATAGGCTCCGAAACTACTGGACCGATTTGAAAAAATCTTTCACTGTTGGGAAGCTACACTCTTTGCGGTGAACATAGGCTATATTTTATTCCCGTATTCCCACGGAAACAGGAAATACGCGGGTGAAACCGCGTGACGTCCGCTAGTATACTATAACTTGGCTTAAAAACTACCATGTAGGAATTACGTCTACTGGTAAGAAACTTCATCATCGACGCAAAAAGGATTAACAACAGATACAACTACAAAGAATATATATTTTGTAGCATAACTTTGAAGGTTAATACACCGGTATCCAACTCACGTATCCAATATAATACAAAGATGGAAATAAAAGCTTTCTCTCTCACAGGTACATTTTGTACATAATATTACGAAGTCACAAAATTGCACATTGATGTTATTGTACCATCATCGCAATCACAGTACGATGTAAACCTATTAAATAATCTGTATTTACTATTTATAGTTTTACTTTGTATCATTCAAACCAAAATATTCTGCAAGAAAATTCGAAAACTACCATCTAGGTATATTGTTTTGTTTGTGATGATTGTGTTTTAGATGATAATACGTGTTTATTTTAAGAAAATCTAATGTGATGCTTAGCATAATGACTTCAGTGAATCTATTTTAATACTAACGATTGTAAAATCTCGACATTATTTAAATAGTTTCACAAGGAAGGTAGATTATAATTTAACGGTTTTAACAATTTTAAGGTGATATAAAGATACCTAGAGAAGGAAAACTCGAAATGAAACCCGGTTGTCAGTAAAATCACCATAGTTAAACCTTGAAGGCCTTATTATAGTTGCGGGTCGTCACGACCTGCGCCTGTCTAGTTCAACACGGCAATAGTCTCACCCAGTATCCCCACCTAGTACGCGGGACATAAAACTATAAGGTGAAATGTGGGATTATACTATGCCTCTGTCTACCCTTTAGGGGACAAAGGCGTGACTATATGTATGTCTGTATGTATGTATCAAGATATCTACTTACTTTGCTCCTCACAATTGTAATGCAATTCATAAACCTAATAGTGCCTGTGAGTACATTATTGTACTACCCGTTCGCTCTAACTTTGCCGCTGGCGTAGAGGCGTATAGCCGAATTGTTAATTAGACGAAGTAAATCGACAGTAGCTAATGTCACTTCGTCATAGAAAATACGCAACATTGTATGAAGAAGTAACATTAGTTGCTGTCAATTTACTTCGTCTAATTAAAAATTCGACTTTAGTATGGAGCCGAGCGGCAAAGTTAGAGCGAACGAGCAGTAGTGCGGCGACGGCGCGCGGCGCTCGGCTGGGTGTAATTGATTTAATACCGGTATTGTACTCATAGGTGCTTCTACTCAATCAATTATACCGGAGTATTGTCTAGCGCAGCCAGCCTAGTTGAAAAGGTAGATTAGATCTCTAATTAGTTTTGGTGCTTAAGTCGAGCTAGCAAATCTTAGGATTGTTTGCTTTTAGTTTTTTTTCGGTGTGTTTTTATCTACAAACCCAGTAGCAACCGACAACAACAACCCAATAGCGAACGCAAAATAACATGATTACTGGTATTACCTACTACTAAGCCCCTGAATTACCTATTGACAACACGAATTCTACCTTTTTCTATACAATCTATTTTTATACTACAATACATGTGGTGGCATACAAGTTTACGTCCTACCATAAGGTTATCATGTTAATGACAACTGGGACCAAAACGGTCCGAAGCATGGAAACGCTTACAACAAATTGTCACAAAGTAGTCACGTGGTGATCGGTCACCCATCTAAGGACCGGCCATAGCTAAATTTGCATTGATATTTTACAGAACACTATGTCCGCGGGCCACGAATTTTTAAGCGTTAAGTCATCGTTAAGTAGTTTTGAAACGTTATTGAAAATTCTGTGGAATTTGTAAAGTGATATTTACCCAGGTATCTAGTGAGCCTATTGCCGTATTGAAACGGACCGGCGCGTCTTGTAACTACCCTACCCGCTGTTAATCTTTTTTATCAAACCTGAATTACCTATAATTAGTGGATAGGTACTTAGGCTTGTAATAAAAACACGAACTATCAACTAATTTCAGAAAATAATATAAGTCAAGCATCCATCATTCTTCAATTTCCGCCCACACTGTGACCACAGTAAAACACTACACTTGCGAGAGCCTTTATAGTGTGGCATGAAGATAACTAATGAATTCCAGCCCAACACAGAATAATTAATCATGCTCATCACATAAAGATTTATCTTGGGAAGGAAACAACCTCGTTCGTGTCTGTGTTCAGATTAGAAGGCAGGCTAATATCCGTTCGGCGTACATAAAAACTCAACTTGGATAAAACCGGCTAAATGTGAGTCTGATTCCCGAACGAAGGGTTCTGTATCATTCTTTCTACAACATTGTACAAAACAGGATAAACATACGTTTGTTGTATGGAAGCCTCCCTTATATATTTAGTTATTATAATCTTACTAATTATTATAAACGAGCTGACCCGCGCAACTTCTTTTGTGTCACATGAGAGTGAGAAAGAGAGAGGTGTGGTTCAAATGAACAGGCGCAAGTTGTGACGACGCACAGTTAAAAATTTTCGAAGCCGGCCATAAGGCCTTTAACTTGGCCCAACGATTGTCATTTTTCTGACAATCGGGTTTCATTTCGAAATTTCTTATCTACGCAATGGATCGTTTTGCACAAGTGTTCCCTTAGTCGCCTCTTTTGACACCCTCGGGATGAATTGGGTTTGGCGATCTTTTGTACTCTTTCCCGTCGCCATGTTATGAATTATTTTAACGACTACCATTTAAATGCCATCAGCCCATTCGATGCCTTTAAAACATTATACGAGCTTCCAATTAGAGCGCAATTCAAGTTATCGGTATTCACCCATTATACTAATGGAACTAGTCATAGTCGTAATTATTTCCTGTCCTCTTTCTAATATTAATATCGATCTACACTGTATTTATGAAGAACTAGCTGACCCTCGCCTCTTCCTTTACGTCATATAAGAGAGAGAGAGAGAGAGAAAGGGGTAAGTATTTTTAAATCGAAGAGCGTGCGAAACTAGTGTTTAAATTTAGTCGGTAGGTACATTTTCATGCATTAAATGTCTTCGAAAGAACGGACGATTGAAAAGAGAAGAGAGCGTGTTTAATACCCTCTACAAGTACTCCTACATACTTCTATAACTAAAATCTTAGTCTAAGAAGAGTGTAGTTATGTGTTACTCACTTGTAGAACTCGTAGCCTCAACACCAGAGCGAGAGGGTATCCAAACCCGTGTCGAAATAGCGAGCCATCTCTTTCGCCCGTCAGTGGTGCTGCTGACTCTTTTCGCCGAGATAAGGCTGCCTGTAACAATAGATTGTATGTTTCAATTGAGGATATAAGCCTAGGTATTATAATACTAAACAATATTTTTTCCTAAACTGAGATCGATTTTCATTACATTAAGCGGTTTATACATACACGTATACTTAAGGTCACGCCTTTATACCGAAGGAGTAGACAGAGGCTACGAGGTACTGTACGTCCACATTTCTACAATTATAATTGGTGCCACGTCATAGATTGTGAATTGCCGTGATGAATGGAACAGGACACAGGTTAATGCACACAAGCCTTGTTACCGTTTGAGATTATTTGTCAGTAAAGACTGCGACTCGGCAACGTATTAGCAAAGATAATAGCAACATATTTATACTGTGATAATAGTATTAGTTAGATGCCCCCTGGTACCTACTAAAGGGGAGGGACTGACTGAGAAAGGCAAAGGATTATGTGTTATGACGATAATGGAGAGACGTTGGACTTGACTGATTGATTTATGGTTGCGGACATTTGTATAACAATTTTTTTTTAAATTAACATAGTGCACGAACAAAAATGGGGAAGCAGAAAAAAAGAGCGAGTCGGCAACTCTGTCGTTCATTACGTCGCGACGATATTAACCTGTATGTTAACGACAATCCTCCACCCATTATCTATTATTCGGACCTAACCTAATATAACTTAGGCCTCTACCCCATCACACTTTGCTTTTAACGTACCACCCCGTACCAAGTGTCACGGCGCATGCGTTAACCATCGTTTGCCAACGCAACCGAACTGTTAGTAAACATACCTACATCTTAATTTAGTGGCCCTTTCATTATTGCAACATTGTGAATCATCACGTTTGTTGTGTTTTACTGCGGTTGTAGGTAAGATTTTTTTTCTATCAAAGTAGAAGTGAGAAAAATGACATTATTTTCACCGGAACACACTTAAAAATCCTCGTTATCAATCATAAGTGAACCAAAAGTAAACGTAATCTGAAAGCATAACCGATGGCATCTGTTTACTCTTTCAGATTATAAACGTTTTATTCATTTTTCTGGTAGGTATAATATAAAAAAATATTCATTAAAGTTTCAAAATTACTTGGGTAAAATAACCATGTAAAAAAACGTTTTAGAAAACTTATTGCGAAGTAAACAACGAAAGTTAAAAACTTTGAAGCCAGGAAATATATTTGAAGCAAAGTGCAAAAAGTTATGTTTCATAATTTTCATTTCGTTTCAAGGTAATTGACTGTAATGTTTTAGGTTATTGAATCATTATTTTTTGAAGTGCTCGTGACCCCGCGGCTACAGTATTTTTGTAAATAATTACTGCAGTAAGCAACTTTCCCTGTGGCTGGTCCTTAGATGTGTTACCACTTGTCCTGGTTATCAGTAACATGGCAATCGTTACGCCAGGTTAAAAGAAAATAAAATAAATAAAAAAATCAACAGTGAGGCGTCGCAACCTGCGCCTGTGTTGGAAGTGCGTGTGTAGCGGGTCTGATATTGCAACAACGTCCATAGACTATAATATGTAGCCAAATATCAGGTGCGCAGTAACCTGGTCTGTACATTAGTAGTATGAAAATAATTAACTTTGTTGAGACAGCGACATTCTGAGAGTTGCGACATTCTTAGAAAGTCTGATTTGAGAGTTCAGCACTTATTAGTACATTTAAGCAGAAAACAGACTCCTTAAAAGATACTTAAAATGCAATCGACGAGATGAGATTTGATTGTCATACAAATGAACCAGGAATAATGGACAATACCCTCTCCGAACACAGTTACTCCGAGCACGTTAGGAGAAGGTTAATGATATTGCACTTATAAGGATTTTCGGTTTCAGATAGTTCTTCAATGGAATGAGTAATTCAGATAGCGAAGATGAAAACCGAAATATTGAACCTGAACGCAATAATTCTTCTTCTGAAACTAGTTACGACGATGACGATGACCAAGTTAAACCAGAACCGGTTCAGATGGAAGAGAAGAAGGACGAAACGATGGTTCAGTTAGGTAGGTATATGCAATGTTACAATATTAGTATATGGAATTCTAATGAACCCTTGATGATCTTTGGGACCAGTCAATCTCGTCTGCGTGTAGTACATATGCTGACTGACAGTCTAGGATTTGGCTAAGCACCTGTAAAATGGGCTGGAATGTGTCAGACGCTAGTAACTTTTAAAGTCAAACGTTGGGCTCCAATGTTGAAGTGTTAAAATTAATTGGGACTTCACACTTAGGTGTAGAATTTACTTGAACTCTTTATTGATATACGAACTCTTTACGCGGGACATAGACAGAAATACTTACGTATTATGCCCGAAACTTTTTTGTAGTACAGTCAGCCTCAAATGTAGATGAATATATTCAAATTTCCATAACTGACGAACAATGCAGCAAGTATAAGTCGGTTATCAAGGCTATATACATATATATTTTTTTAGTAATGCGAGAAATTCTTTTAAGCACCATCATTCCTGCTGCTCAATTTTCATTTAATATAAATATGATTAAATTAATTAGAAAATCTTAGATTTTGGATAGCCATTATTCAGTAATGTCATGCATTATCGGTATTGTCTTTATTTATCATCTGACTTTCTAAATATACACTCCAAAAAGTTTATCTACCTATTAAGAAAATGAAGGTATACAGAAAGATATTTTTTGATTTGTAGATTGTATTGGCACAACGAGAAACAGTTCCCATTATCACATTAAAAGTACAAGATTATAAGACCACGCGAAAACATTTGCGTCAACCTGGAAGTGAGAAGATTATTTGTTCTACGAATTTGTCCAGAGTAGAACTCTTATTGACTTGTTAGCGGTAATAATACTAACTTTTAAACTTTCGCGTTCAATGATACTAATAATTATATATAACGGGTATTAACGCGATCATGCATACCTCGACTGCAGAGATATAATGTGGGTAACAACTGTCCTGGCTGCTGGATTATTTGTGGAATGAATTACAGAAGGCTTTGAATGTACCTTATCCCCGTCCTTTTCCTACCTCAACCCTTTCCTATCCACCAATCCTATTCCTACCTCATCTTCTTCCCATCCTTTCTCCGCCAAGCCAACGTTGCCGTGCGTATGTGCTGCGTGACTAGGGGCGAGCCTAGTATTAGCGTGCCAATTGCCCTGGGGCCGGGCGACCCCAGAAGAAGGCTAGCCTTACTTAGACATGCGGGGCTCTGTCTGGGTGGACTTTATTTTCCCTTGCTTTTCGTGGGAACGCAATGGACAAAACCAAAAACAAAATCCAAAATGGCGGCGATGTGGTTCGCAACCCATCACGTCTCGTTTCCCATCGAGGCGAAAAGTGGACTGGGGATAGCCACTTTGCTACGTTGAATGTAAGAGGAGGTATGATAGACAAAATTGAGGAAGTATGCAAGATGATGAAAGAGAGACGACTCGATATTCTGTGCGTGAATGAGACAAAGAGGAAAGGATGTGACACCACCACACATGGACCCTACACTGCCTACTGGTCGGGTGTGCCTAAAACCAGTAAAGCGTGTCAGGGCGTTGGTGTAGTACTGTCTGCGAGAATGAATGAATGTGTCACAGAATATGAATGTGTAAGCCCAAGACTCGTTTGGGTGAGGCTGAAGGTTGGACTTACCCGCATCTTTGTTTTAGGAGTATATGCTCCGCAAGATGCGCGGTGGCGCCGATCTTTACGAGACCAAAGCGAGAGGCAGGCATTTTGGGAGAGCATGAGTGATGTTTTGAGTAAGTGCAAACTAAATGAGAGGATAGTAATGTTAGGCGATTTTAATGGGTGGGTTGGAGTCAAGCGTGATGGGTATGAAAGAGTATTGGGAAAGTTTGGTGATGAGCGAGTGAATGAAAATGGAGAAAGTTTGCTTGAAGTATGTTTGGAGAGGAATCTTGTGGTGACTAACACCATGTTTCACCACAAAGATATCCACTTGGTTACGAGACAAGAAGGAAGTAAGAGGAGCATGATTGACTTTGTGATTGTTGACGCAAGGATGAGAAAGAAAGTACTAGACACTCGAGCCTACCGCGGTGCTGGGATTGACACAGACCACTTCTTGGTTGTCAGCCGAGTAAGAGGTCTGTTTCAGCGGTGGAGGCACCGTGTGCGTGAACCTGTTAGTGTACTAGAACGCATAAAAGTTGAGAATTTGCAAGAGATAGGTATAAAAGAGGAATTTGTGAGCAAACTAAGCAAAAAGTTTGATAATTTAGATGAAGTATGTGAGATTGAAGAATTATGGAAGCCGATTAAGGAAGGACTCGTGGAAGTTGCGATTGAACTGTGTGGTGTGAGCAAGAGAAGCCAAGGATGTAAGTTAAAAAGAATGACCGCGGAAGTTCTGAAAGCGTTGTCTGATAAGAAGAAAGCATGGTTGGACTTGCTGGCTACAAAGGCCAATCAAAGAATGCAGAAGGCAACAGATGAGGATGTACGAATGGCCAACGATGAGTATAAAAGGTATAAGCGTGTGGCAAAAGAGGTGTTAGTAAGAAAAAAGGAGAATGATAGAGATGAATTTGATAAAAGGTTATCTGGTGACTTCCAACAGAATATAAAATTCTTTTGGAAGTCCATAAAAGTGGTGAGGAGTCAACAGACCACATCACCGCTTAATAAGATCAGAAACCAGGATGGAAGTTTTGTGGGAGGAGAAGAGTGTGTGCTAAAAATATGGAAGGAGTATTTTGAAAGTCTATTTGATAAAGAGGATACGCAAGTGCAAACTCATTTTTGTGAAATGAATGAAATTGGTAATGAAAACGACATTAGCATGGAAGAAATAGTGGAAGCATTGAATAGTATGAAACTAGGCAAGGCTGCTGGGATTGATAGGGTTTCCGTTGAGATGCTGAAAGCAGGACGTGGCGTGGTGATTGACCAGCTGTACCGCCTTTTTAATCTGTGCTGGAGGAATGGCAGCGTACCAAAAGAATGGTCCAAAGCGGTCATTGTGCCGCTGTACAAAGGAAAAGGGTCGCAGCAAGAGTGCAAAAATTACCGCGGCATAAGCCTGCTCAGCATCGTCGGTAAACTGTATGCGAAAGTGTTGATAAAAAGAGTGATGAATGAAAGTGAAGGAAAAATGTGGGATGTTCAAGCAGGATTTATGAAAGGAAGGGGATGCACGGATCAGGTCTTCTCCTTACGATGCATAGCAGAAAAAGTTTTGGCGAAAAGCCAAAAGGCATATTGCGTATTCGTAGATCTGGAGAAGGCCTATGACAAAGTGGTGAGGAATGAACTATGGTCAACATTGTCTTTGTACGGGGTGAGCAGCAGCTTGATACGAGCACTGAAATCTCTTTATGAGGGCTCAAGTGCTTGTGTCGGGATCAACGGAGCTTGCACGGACTTCTTTAATATAGAAAGGGGTGTGAGACAGGGTTGTGTAGCGTCACCGTGGCTGTTTAACCTGTACATGGACAGTTGTTTGAAAGAATTGCAAGAGAGTGCGTGTGGTATAAAACTGAACGAGCTGACCATCAAATGCCTCCTATATGCTGACGATCAGGTGATCTTAGCTGCATCGGCGGAGGAGTTGCAGTTGATGGTTAATATTATGCATGAGGCGCTGAAAGGTAGAGGAATGAAAGTGAATGTAAGTAAGACTAAAGTAATGGTTTTTGAAAGAGAGGAATGTATGACGAATTGCCCTATTATTATCGAAGGGCAAAGAGTGGAACAGGTGAAAGAATTTGTATACCTGGGTTCAAAATTTACGAGGGATGGAAAGTGTGACCAGGATATTGAGAGAAGAGTTTTGGCAGGAAATCAAGTGAATGGGGCGATGCATACCTTTATGAGCAGTCAAAACGTGTCTAAGAAGGCGAGAGTGGCTGTGCATAGGGGTGTGCTTATCCCCACACTTATGTATGGTAGTGAAAGTTGGGTGTGGCAGAAGAAGCATGAAAGTAAAATTAATGCAGTGGAAATGAGAAGTCTGTGAAGTATAGCTGGAGTGAAATTGATGGACAAAGAAAGGAATAGCGTGATTAGAAAACATGTAGCATTTATTTTCTATAGATGCAGTATTTAGGATGTGAAAGCAGCCTTATCGAGTTATCTTTTTTTAATCGGTTGTCAGTGGTGACATTTCTGCTGTCAGAATGACAGGATGTCATAAGTTCGGTGACGAAGCGTTTCGCATTTAAAGGAACGGGTTTTGTTAAGATTTTTCGTGAAAGAGCGGACTTTTGACCGAGACCTGCTTTGGGGTAGTTGGAGGTCCTTTGGCTTTTGCTCTGAGACTGTGCCGCGAATCAGTTTTTCGCTCAAGCGCGATTATTTGTTACCTCGCGTGGCCTAACGGGCTGTGATTGGGTTGCTGCATTGCATCTTGCTACATTTTACCCAGAAAACTGGTGAGTCACTTCTTCTTTTGCAAAGCGGGTCGATTGTCGTCTGTCGCGCAGCCAAGATCTTAATTTGTCGTTTCTTTCATGACAGGGTTTTTTACTACGGGGCTAGTTGCCGGATGAGATATTTGGTGCCGCACCTATAAGTTAGTGGGCTGCACGTGGTACGACAACGTGGAAGTGCGGACTACACGAGCTTCTCATGTGAGAGGTATCTGCCGTCATCACCTGGCAGTAACAACAGGCAGTCACTCTCACTCAGCTCACTCTGCAGGCCAGTAAATCCACTACTTATGTGTAGCTTAGTAGCATAAGTACCTAAGCACTGACTATACTTCTGTGTACCTGTGATATTTGTGTCTATCAGTGAATAAGCTCTCTGTGTGTCTCTGTGTATCTCTGTGTTATATAAATATATGTGTGTACACCCTACCTGACTGTTTTCGTCAGAGCCCTGGCCTACCCTTGCACGCACACTGGAATCTCTGTAGTAAGGCGCCCTGGGAAAGAGTTCTCTGCATAGCTACCTCGCGCTAGTTGGTGAGTAACACTGATCATCACTTAGTGTTACAAATTGGCTCCCAACGTAGTGGCAAATCTCTGGGTCTACTCTGCGGTAGTCTCAGTCTGGTGTGTGTGCATAGGTGGTTATCTCTGGCGAAACCATTCTGGAATCGTCCGAGACGCTCCAGGACGTTAATTGGTGGTGCTAGCAGCTAAGCACAAAACCTTCCCTTTCGTCTTCTTCCAGCTTCCTACATCTTTGGCTGGAAAAGACACAAAATTCTAAATTCAAAAATTTAAAATAGCTGTGATTTTGGAAAAACTTTTTGATTTTATTTGGCATACCCACTTTTTTTTCTTATTGTGTTTTATGTTCCTTTTTTTTTATGGTGCACACATGTATTTATCATTAGTGTATTATTGTATATTATTCTATAGCTTTACCTTGTAGGGTAAACTTGGTAAACTTCTCACTGTGTAAACTTTGTGAATTTCTCTGTGTAACTTAAAACTTTTTTATAAGGTGTGTACATACCTTGTAATTTTGAATGTTAACCTGAACAGTGTTATCAGAAAATTTCGAAACTTTTCTCTCTTAGTATACCCTTAATCTTTGTTAAATTCTAAAAGTCAATTTGAAACATAATTACCTAACTTAGTACACTTTGTTGTAACTCAATTAACATTTTTACTTTGTAATTGATCCCTATCTGTGCCATTTTATCTTTATAATTGTTGTAAGTAAATTTTTACATAATGGCACAGAGGAAAAAATATATTAATTATTTAAGAAAGGATGAACTTGCTAACGAGCTGTCCCACATGGGTATTTCAGTGGAACCGGAAACGACAGTGTCTGGCCTTCGGAGTGAGCTAAGAACGGCACACCGACTCGTCCGTCGAGGTAGCATCAAAGCGAGTGCCCCGGTACCCGCTGATGCATCGGCTGAGCTCTCGACCTGTCTTCCGAAGGTCTCCGAGTTGGAGGAGGCTATTCAGTCAGGTGAGTTTTTGGCCAATAATAATAGTCGTCTTAGGGTGTATATCAGGGCCAACTACTTATTGAGTAGGTTAGCTTGTTGTGGTCTGGATTGCCCCGACCTGGTGGATATTCGTGGTAGGCTAGTGAAGATCATCGCTAGGGCTGAACCCAGTAGTGATTCTGAATCCGAAGGTTCGGATGATGATGGTGATGATCCTTCGGGTCGTGACCAGGTGGAATATACTTCACCAGTAGTGAGAGAGGACCGCTCGGTGCGAGCTAGTTCAAGTAGGAATAGTTCTACATGTAACATAGTGTATAAAGAACGTCCCCTTAACTTATGTTCATTTAACTTAAAATATGATGGTTCTACTTGTGTACGTGTGTTTTTAGAGAGATTAGAGGAACTTAGATGTGCTCGGGAGGTTACTAAGCCTAGACTCCTTATGGCTTTCTCCGACCTGTTGGATGGACCGGCTTTGTCTTGGTTCCGTACAAACAAAGCTAACTTCATCTCATATGAGGATCTTATTAGTGAGCTTAGAGATACCTTCGATATTCCTGATTATGATTACCGCCTTAGGAACGAGATAAGACAGCGTACACAAGCCCGCTCTGAGTCCTTGGTTAACTATATATGTACAATGCAAGCCATGTTCTCAAGGTTGTCATGTAAGATGCCCAGTGAGGAACAGCTGGACATTCTCATGCACAACATTAGACCTGACTACATGAAGGAACTGGCCTTGCATGATGTCAACTCTGTAGATGACTTGAGACGTTTGGGTAAGCGCTTGGAGCTTGCGCGTACTAGGGCAGACGCTTTCCATGAGCCTGCTCTTGACAAGTTTGAGATTACATCTGACTTACACCAGCTTAAGAACAAAGGTGTACAAAAGCCCGCTAAGCAGGTGTCTGCAGTGGAGACGCCGGTTACCCCCCACGATCGCAAATGCTTTCGTTGCGGCGGGGGCGGTCACACTGCATACAGCTGCACACAGTCAAGGGAGCTGGTGTGTTTCCGGTGTGGTCTCAAAGGAGTCAAGACCCCAGACTGCTCACACTGTACTAGCAAGTCAAAAAACGCGTAGGCCAGGGCCTTATTAGGAACTCTGTGCATCACTCTGTATCTGAGTCTATTTCTGATAAGGTCCTGTTTCCTAAACGGGATAGTGACATTAGACCGTATCTAGTTGTTAAGGTTTTAAATTTAAATGTCTTAGGCCTTCTAGATTCCGGTGCCTCCTGCTCTATACTAGGTAAGGGAGCGCACCGCATCTTCTTGGAACTGGGTTTTGATCTTGTGAGTATCAATCCTACTTTTCGTATTACAACTGCAGACAGCACTCACTTGCAATGTCTGGGTTGTATCTCTTTGCCAATTGAGTACAATTCGGTTATCCGAGTTGTCAAGTTCTATGTTGTCCCAGGTATAACCACCTCCATGATATTTGGAGTGGATTTCTGGCAACAATTTAAGTTAAGTGATAAGTTAATTTTACAAAATATTAGTCTTGATAGCTTTAGTGATAATAATCCTATAGAGTCTGTGTCCCTTAACGGTGGCCTCGAGGATTATGACAACCTGACAACTAAACAAAGGTGTGTAATCAACGAGGTCATTGAAAAGTTCGACTCGTTGAACACTGATAAGGTGGGTTTAGGTCGGACCTCACTTGTGCACCATGTCATTGACACTGGTGACAGCAAGCCGATCAAGCAGCGTTATTATCCGCTCTCTCCCCTTAAGCAGAAGGCCCTGGAAGCCGAGCTGGACCGAATGCTGGAGATGGGAGTAGTGTCCCCGTCTCAGTCCGCCTGGAACTTTCCAGTGGTCATGGTGGAGAAGGCGAACGGCGACCTCAGATTGTGCTTGGACTCTCGCAAGCTGAACTCTGTGTCTAAGAGTGACGCCTACCCCTTACCCTATATCAATCAAATCTTAGACCATCTTAATAATGCTAAGTATTTAACCTCTGTAGATCTGAGTGCGGCCTACTGGCAGATTCCATTCGACTCACTCCAGTCTGCTGAGAAGACTGCTTTTACGGTTCCCCGGAGAGGATTGTTCCATTACAATTCCATGTGCTTCGGTCTTGTCGGTGCCAGTGCCACGATGCAACGCCTCATGGACCGTCTGTTTGGTCCCGAGTTCGACAACAAGGTATTTGCGTTTCAGGATGACATAGTCTGTGTGTCCAGCACCTTTGAGGAGCATGTAGAGCTCTTACATAGAGTCTATCAGCAACTCAAGGATGCTGGCCTAACTATTAATATGAAAAAATCCCACTTTTGTCGGAGTGAACTCAAAT
This sequence comes from Miltochrista miniata, assembly GCA_933228765.1. Classification (NCBI taxonomy): domain Eukaryota; kingdom Metazoa; phylum Arthropoda; class Insecta; order Lepidoptera; family Erebidae; genus Miltochrista; species Miltochrista miniata. The sequence goes on along the minus strand of OW121758.1, from coordinate 34,295,170 downwards.
ACCTGGGGTATTATGTGGACAAACATGGCTTACGGACAGACCCGGGTAAAGTCGAGGTTATCCTCAACTATCCCACCCCTTCTAACCCTAAGGAGGTTAAGAGATTTCTGGGAATGGCCGGCTGGTATCGTCGCTTTGTTAACAACTTCTCGAAGATTAGTAAACCTCTGTGCAAACTCACTTCTACGAACCTTAAGTTCGAATGGACCCCTGAGGCTGAACAGTCCTTTAACCTGCTAAAGTCAGCCTTGGTTTCTGCCCCTATATTAAAAATGCCTAACTTTGAGATGCCCTTCCGCATTCTTAGTGACGCGTCAGCTTACTCAGTTGCTGCTGTACTGACACAAACTCACGATGGTGTTGAGCACCCTATCGCCTACTGTAGCCGTTCTCTCAACAAGAACGAGGTGAACTACAGCACAACTGAGCGAGAACTTCTGGCCGTGATTTTCGCTTTGGAACAATTTCGACAGTACGTCGAAGGCCAAAAATGTAAGGTCGTCACGGATCATTCATCTCTTCTGTGGTTCCATAAGCTAAAAAATCCCACGGGTCGTCTAGCACGGTGGAGCATGAGGCTCAGTCAATTCGATTTTGACATAGAGCATCGAAAAGGTAAAGACCACGTTGTACCTGATGCTCTGTCTCGTATCAAAATTGATTCCCTCGATGCAGTACCCACTAAAGACCCGTGGTATGACCACACCATGAATAGTGTTCGGAAGAACCCGAGGAAGTCACCAAACTTTGACATTCGTGACAACCTTTTATATAGGTTAACTAAAAATAAATATTCTCTGACTTCAGACTTTGACTGGAAGCTGGTGGTACCTCAGGAGGATCGCTTGCCCCTGCTCTCTAAGTACCACGATGACACACTAAGTGCCCATGGTGGTGTTTGGAAGACACATAAAAGGTTAGCCCTAAATTATTACTGGCCCAAGATGTACGAGGACGTCAAAGAATATGTCGGGAATTGCGAAATCTGTAAGCAGTACAAACCCGTAAACACGTCTCGTCCCGGCCTGATGGGTAGCCCGAAGCGGGTTTCGAAGCCATTCGAAGCTATCTCTGTCGATCTGCTTGGTCCCTTTCCCACTTCGAGCAATAGAAACGTACACCTGATCGTGGTCTCCGACTACTTTAGCAAATACGTCATGTTGTGCCCTGTTCGGGTTGCCACAGGCGCTGTAGTCGCGAGGTTCATAGAGAAGAGTGTGTTTCTCGTGCACGGAGTCTGCAAGACTATTTACATGGATAATGGCCCTCAGTTTGTGAGTAAGCCATTTAAGGATCTGTTGGCTAAATACAATGTACCTAATATATATTATAACCCTAGGTATCATGCCCAAACTAATCAGGCGGAACGAGCTATTCGCAATGTGGTTCAAGCGATCTCATGCTATGTGAAGTCACAACACAAGTCTTGGGATCAGTTCTTGGTTGAGATACAGTGTGCTTTAAACACTGCAGTTAACGAAGCAACTCGTTTCACCCCTTACTTTTTGGTACATGGTAGGGAATTTATTGGGGATGGAGTGCTGTACAGGCAGACAGATATCGCGTGCCATCCTACTTCAGTCTCTGTAGACGATCCATCAGCCTTCGGTGTCAAGCTGAGAGAAATACAACGCATTTACGACCAGGTGAGGAAACATTTGAACGTTGCCCACCAGCGTAATGAAAAGTATTACAACCTCAGAAAAAGGCATGTAGAGCTGAAAGTGGGACAGATAGTTTACAAACGCACGTTCTACCTGTCCAACAAGGCCAAGAATTTTACTGCTAAGCTAGCTCCTAAGTTCCTTAAATGTGTGGTGACTGCTAAACGATCCCCTTTAGTATATAGGCTGTCAGATCTGGACGGTAAGGATCTTGGGGAGTACCATATCAAGGACATCCTGAAGTATCAGGAGGAGCAGTCTCCAATACCTAACGTAACTACATAGCACTGTTTCTCTAGTTTATTAAACCAGTGCTATGTGATCATTATGTAAGACTATTTTAATCTTTTGTTTGTATTTCTAAATGTGTACGTGACTTTAAATTGTCACGTTGTAGTTTCTTCTATGCACCGCACCGAGCGTTTTTCTCTCATTCGCTTCTTAGTACTCTACATTATCCTGAGAGCTTGGGTAGTGTTAGGGTATCGGCAGTGAGTAAAGGGAGCATTCGTTTTCTATGAAGGGCATTAGACTCTAGTTACTTAGCCTAACCGGTACACGAGTCAGTGTCTAGTTAGGTACATAGGAGGATCTTTCTTTGGTATTGTAATGGTCGTAGTCAGCTGGTGTTTGAAGGACCTAGCTGGTTGTCTTTGTTTATTAGTCAGTACTTTTCTGTTTTCTTTATTGTGTATTTCCAGCGTGTCATATCCGCAGGAAATACTATTAAAGGGGGGGTGGTTGTAGCATTTATTTTCTATAGATGCAGTATTTAGGATGTGAAAGCAGCCTTATCGAGTTATCTTTTTTTAATCGGTTGTCAGTGGTGACATTTCTGCTGTCAGAATGACAGGATGTCATAAGTTCGGTGACGAAGCGTTTCGCATTTAAAGGAACGGGTTTTGTTAAGATTTTTCGTGAAAGAGCGGACTTTTGACCGAGACCTGCTTTGGGGTAGTTGGAGGTCCTTTGGCTTTTGCTCTGAGACTGTGCCGCGAATCAGTTTTTCGCTCAAGCGCGATTATTTGTTACCTCGCGTGGCCTAACGGGCTGTGATTGGGTTGCTGCATTGCATCTTGCTACATTTTACCCAGAAAACTGGTGAGTCACTTCTTCTTTTGCAAAGCGGGTCGATTGTCGTCTGTCGCGCAGCCAAGATCTTAATTTGTCGTTTCTTTCATGACAGGGTTTTTTACTACGGGGCTAGTTGCCGGATGAGATATTTGGTGCCGCACCTATAAGTTAGTGGGCTGCACGTGGTACGACAACGTGGAAGTGCGGACTACACGAGCTTCTCATGTGAGAGGTATCTGCCGTCATCACCTGGCAGTAACAACAGGCAGTCACTCTCACTCAGCTCACTCTGCAGGCCAGTAAATCCACTACTTATGTGTAGCTTAGTAGCATAAGTACCTAAGCACTGACTATACTTCTGTGTACCTGTGATATTTGTGTCTATCAGTGAATAAGCTCTCTGTGTGTCTCTGTGTATCTCTGTGTTATATAAATATATGTGTGTACACCCTACCTGACTGTTTTCGTCAGAGCCCTGGCCTACCCTTGCACGCACACTGGAATCTCTGTAGTAAGGCGCCCTGGGAAAGAGTTCTCTGCATAGCTACCTCGCGCTAGTTGGTGAGTAACACTGATCATCACTTAGTGTTACAAACAATGTGGTATAACTGAAGATGTAGTGACAAAGATAGAAAAAGGGATGCTTAGATGGTTTGGACATGTTGAGAGGATGGATGAAAATAGACTGACTAAACAGATCTATAAGGCGATAATGAATGGGCAAGCTGGTAGGGGTCATCCTCGGCGTACGCATGGTAACCAAATTGATGACCTGCTGGAAAAAGGCCAGGTCAAGAGTACCCTCAACCGGCGAGCGTGTATGAAAGCACTTATGATAGTAGAAGAAGCGAAAGTGGTATGCCAGGATCGTAGCAAGTGGAAAGCCATAGTCTCTGCCTACCCCGATGGGAAACAGGCGTGATGATATGTATGTATGTATGTATGCATACCTTAAAATTGCATGATCGCGTTTATACCCGTTGGCGGCTTGACGTTTCGGCTGGGTTGCACCAGCCGTGGTCACAAGCAGACTGAAGAGGCTGTGTCACCCCGATTGCGAGGTAGAATTATACAAATCTACCCTCCATCCTACCATTGTCCATCCTCGCACTAGTACACACTACACTGACAGTGTCCCTATTCTGGAAGCCGTCCGTATTCCGAGCGTTACCCGACTGTGCAAAAGAGCGAGATTGAGTGATGTTGATTACTGGATTCCACGTCGCAGATAATTTGTAACCGTCCTCTCTATTGAAATTAGGATGTTTTTTTAAATTCTTTCGCTTCACGCACTGTTCTTGAAACAAAATGGCGGTCCGTGGAAAGGATTTGTGAACAGTGAACTCCCGCAGCTGCAGTTTATTTTATAAACGTCTGGTGTTTGTAAAAACAGTACACATCCTTCGGTGTCCCAACCATGCTATTTAATTTGGACTCTGGTGTGTATACCGTTCGAATCGAAAAATTTCGCAACACCTCACCGTTCCGATCTTATCAGTTACCCCTTTCACCTAAGGAAAATAGGCTGGTTGTTTGCTTACCTCTGGATGCCTACCGCGTCTTGCCAGCTTCTGTCGTAATCGCTTCTCTTTATATCTCTCTTTATATCTTCACTTATTGCTAGCGGCAAGGCCAAGGCTACATATTATTAAAGTCATAGACCGCACGATCTGTGCACTGCGCACGAGCTTTGTAAAACGCCTCTCGCTATACGTTCAATATAGTTTAGCTTCTTATGATGCTCTTGGCGTTTAGTACTACTATCATGAACATCTAATTTTGGCGTAAGTATTGATAAACGACATGCTACGTTGTTCATCAGTAACGTATTTACATTTGAAGCTGACTGTACATGATAAAAGAATTAAAATTTTTCGCTAGTCCAAATCTATGTAAATGAATGAGTATCTAAACAAATATATTAAACCTCTATGCAATAACTCTGACTTATGAAGTTCAAGACAGCTATGTTTTAAATCAAAACAACTGTCAAATGTCAAAACATTGAGCATAAACTAGTCGCTTTCACTCGTCTTAGTATAAAATAATAAATATTTTCAGTTGAAGTCGAAGACCACAAAATGTCTTCATCTACGGTGACACAGGCACAGCGAAAACCACGACGAAAGAGATTTATACCCAAGTATGATGTAGAAGGTGTAGTGAAAGTAATACTAGGAGAAGAAACACAACTGCAAATTGAAGTCGCTGTTGGGATAAATGTAACCGTACAATATCCTTGGAAAGATGTCCCAAAAGCTAAAATTATGGAAAACATTATTGTGGGTGGCGAATTGTCAGAATTTTTCTTTTTAAGAAAAGAAATAGAGGACTATAGTGAGGAAAACATATTTATAGGCTATATTGTTGACGAGTCAAATGATGCAGATGAATATTACGTTTGTACAACCAAAGAAGCAAGAGATCACTGTAAGCAGCAGTCTGATAGATTTATTAAAAGACAAGAAAAGAAATTAGAAAAAGCTGTACAAAAGAATCCTCGACCATGGATAAGCCTAGGTAGCGAAAGAGAAATAATGGAATTGATACCAAGAACTACTAGAAATTTGTTGGAAGTAGAAATTAAATCAAAATTCCCAACGGAATATGAGCCTAAGGCTTTTCAAGTAAGAAATAGTGATGAAGTAAGAGACGGTTTTATAGAGTTAACACCGTACCGTCAGAAGTTCAATAATGTTTACCGGCGTAGAGTTGACTGTGCTACTCAAGTTGCACCGCCAGTTATAAATAAAACAGCTCAAACTGTGTTAAAATATCCTCAAAATAAATGGACCCAGTCAATTGCAGATGCTATGGGATCTACTCCTGATGCTGAACCTACTGAAGCAGGTGGTGGGGGGGATGATGGTAAAGTGGTTGAAGGAGATGTCCCAGTTTTGGGATCTGATGATGAATCGGAAAAAGAAGCAGAAAAACCAGATGAAGCAGCGGTAGCTAGTTATAGAGCAGCATTTCAACGCTTGCGTCGACCATCTTATATAAAATTAATAAATAATTTTATGTCTTCTAAATCTGAAGAAATGAAATCAATAATAGAACTCAACACTGTAATGGATATGTACTGTAATGATTATCCAAATCTGATGGTACAAAAATGCACAGATTCTTATACTACAATGACTTTTGAAGAATATGTCTGTTTTACAGATGTAAGAGCTAAAGATAAATATGTATCCGCTGCTGTTTTTCATCCTATGTGGTCAGGTATTGTAGCTATCTGTTACTCTGATGGATCGCCAAAAGTTATGAAAACTTTGAGCTCACGTCTTGATCCTATTCAAAGAGCTGTATATGGTCTGAACCCTGTTATGATATGGAGTCACATTGATAGTCTACTACCAAAACTTTATTTACAATCACCTAGAGAAGTAAAAGCTCTTTCATTTTGCCCTTTTGATGAAAATATACTTGTTGGAGGTTGTATAAACGGTCAAATAGTTATATGGGATATTACCAATAAACTTGAAAATGTTGAAAACATAGAAGTTTTGAGTGAAACCAGAGAAAAGTATAAAATTGCTATGAATGCTCATATGGGATGGATGAAACCAGTTCAAGATAATGCTGTTGTAAGTTCTACGGTTCTAAGCAACCAAATGACTAGCCATTATGGGCCAGTAACTGAAATTAGGTGGCTATCACCAAATTTCGCAGTCACACCTACAGGTAAAATGAATCTAATGGAAAAAGGTAAGAGATCAATGCAGTTTATCACAAGTTCACAAGACGGAAATATTTTAATATGGAACCTTTCAACGGAAAATGTAAACACATTTGAGGGAAAGAAAGTAAAAAAATCAAAAAGAGTTCCCAAACGCCCATCTGGATTACTTACCGATGTTTCTCCATATCAAATATTAGATCGTATGTTACAGCCATGTTACAAAATTATTTTGGGAACAGCTGGTCAACCACAGACATTTTGCTTGCAGGGTTTTGCAATGAATTCACCTTCACTTAATTATGCTCATACACCGAAATCAGATGGTAAGGGAAGAAAATATTTTAGTTGCAGTATATTACCACAAGGTACGTCTGATATAAATGCAACTCTTTACTGTGGCTCATTACATGGAGATTTAGTTAAAGTATCTTGGGAAGGTCATGAATTCAATACAGGTGAAGTAGTGAATTCAGAATATTGTGATTTAAAATTTAAATGCTGCATACATGATGGAGTAATTTCAGGTACGGCAAAGAATACGTTGATGAACAGTTTAACTTTAACGGTTGGAGGCAAAATATTTGCTATTTGGTCTGATAAATTGCCCAATCGTCCACTAATCTGGAAAAAGCGACCATATCGTTTGACTGATGGAACTTGGTCGTTATATAAACCGAGTTTGCTTTTTATATCTACAAGTGAAGGTGATATAGAGACGTGGGATTTGTTATTGAGAAGTGATCAACCTATTTCTGTACAGACACTTTCTGGTACCATGCTCACACATATAAGTCTGCACACATTACCCTTAACCAAAAATTTAATCGGAGTTAGTGACGGTAATGGATCATTTAGAATGTATTTAAATCCACCAATATTTCAATTAGAAAGTTCTTCTTACTATAACCGTATGGAAATAATGATGCAACGAGAATTAAAAGTTATGAATAGTTTTATCCAGTGGCAAGATTTATACATGAAAAGTAACCCAGATATTTTACTTGAAATGAAACGAAAAGAAGGAGCTCATCTTGCTGAAAAAGAAGAAGAAAAACGTAGACTTAGAGAAGAACAGGAAAAGAAAGATGAACTAGAAGCCGAAGCAAGAAGGTTAGCGAGTTTGAAAGTAATTGGACCTGAAGAAAGATGGCAAAGAATTATTCAAAAACTAATAGAAAGGACAATTGCTGTAAAGAAAAGAATTAACCGTGCTGAATTGATAGAACATGAAAAGCCATTGAGGGAATTAGAAGCACAGCGCTTAGAGAAAGAAAGAAGAATGTTAGAGATAATGAAAAATCAAAAAGTGATATTTAATGATACTGTTGCCATTTTATTTCCTGAAGCTGTAAAAAAGCCTGAAAAAGTTAAGAAAAGTCTTTTGTCGAGTGATAAAGAAAGTCTTAAGAGGGAATATTTAGAAGACTATGAGTATCTTAAGAAGAATGCATATGATACAGTAAAAGATAATAGATATAAAGTACCATTCAATTGGGAAGAAACTATAGCTGAAGGTAAAGAACGACGACAGGCATTAAATGCTTATGAAAGTTATATAAAGATGCATAAAGAGCGGCTTGAGACCGAGGAAGATAGAGAATATCCTGAGAAGCCTACGTATCGCTCATTGCCACCACAAGCCTTAGAACCTGATCAAGATGAAATTGAAGAAGATAACTTAAATTTGATGGAATAAATAAGTTTGCTTACATATTTTTGCTAGCAATAATTTAGCGTACTTAGTTTTAATGTTTGTTTGTTTGTTTAAATGTACCGACAGTCAAATATAATTACATAGTTGATGGTAAAAACATATGTGTAATATTTATTAACTTCTTTAAATTAATTATCATGCATAGAGTAGAGGCTTTCTTCCGCGTACGCTTAGGTTGTGGAATGATCTCCCTGCTTCGGTTTTATCAGACGCCTACAGTATGGGGTTCTTCAAAAGGGGACTTAGAAGGTTTTTAAAGAGTCGGCAGCGCGCTTGTGGCGCATCTGGTGTTGCAAACGTCCATAGGCTGCGGTGACCACCGGTACATCTGGGGGGGCCGTATGCTTGTCTGCCACTCTAGTGGTATAAAAAAAAAATAGAGTATAAAACTTGAAATAGAAATTGACATTATTTTGAAATTATATTATGTATTGAGTAGGTAAATTTCACTCAAGAACCCAGTTTCCGCTTTACATCTATTTTTAAACCCAGTTGGCTACCCATACCACTGACTCTGGACTCCATGGGTTACTTCTCTGAAGGAAGTTAAGGATATCAGCTCATCATGGGTGTTTTTATTGTAAGTGACTCCTAGACGCCGAAAGATTCGAATGCAACTGGGAATAAGCACAGATTACTAAATAGGAATAAGTAATGCTTCGATAATGAGGAGCCAATTTTCTTCTCAAATAGGTATATTCTTTTTTCACATAACTGCTTGCAAAAAAGTGTGCTAAATAGCCCTAAAAAATCTAGAACAATTTAATGTTTCCCCAATTTGCCGTTGAAATTACCTTCTTGAAAAAAAATTTTCAATAAAAAATAAAACCGACTTCAACCAATTCCTGAAAAATTTAATTTACTTAGCACAAAGTAATATGTATTTTGATTTATCAGATTTTATTCAATATCATATTGAAGTCGGCGCCAAGTAAACCCATAGTTTTATGTAGGTATTATTCATGGCACCAACTTCAATATTATATTGAATAAAGTCTGATTAACCAAAATACATATTACTTTGTGCTAAGTAAATTAAATTTTTCAGGAATTGGTTGAAGTCGGTTTTATTTTTTATTGAAAAATTTTTTTTTCATTATTTTAAGTGACGGGTGAACCGAAAAATATATCTATCTAGGTGAAAGTTCTCATCAATACAAATCAATCAAGCCCAAACACAAGGTAGCTGCTGTAAATCGTTAAGGAATTCCCTCGACTGTCTTTCGGTTCCATCATCAGATCGACTCCAGACATTCATTAAATTGTAGTACCTACATTAAAGCACTGAATTAAAAAGTTAACAAACGCACTAGTTGTCCCTACAATTTTCGGTGGTTGCCCTCGATTTCTATTGAATCCCATCATCAGATCCTGACCTGGTGAAATTGGGACTACCTCAGAAGTGAACTCTATCCAAGAAAAAGCAGATTTGAAATTCGTCTATAATTGACGAAATATCGGTGAACATACATAAAACATTGAGACATCCTTTTTTTTAAGTCGGATCTATCAATCTAGGTGTAAAGTTCTCATCAATACAATTTAATCAAGCCCAAACACAAGGTAACTGCTGGTAATTGTTAAGGAATGCCCTCCACTGTCTTTCGACTCTATCATCAGATCGACTCCAGACCTTCATTAAAATGTAGAACATTAAAGCACTTAATTAAAAAGTTAACAAGCGCACTAGTTGTCCCTAAAATTTTCGGTGGTTGCCCTCGTTTTCTCCTGGATCCCATCATCAGATCCTGACCTGGTGAAAATGGGACCACCTCAGAAGTAAACCCTATTTAACAAAAAAATGAAATTTTGAAATCCGTCTATAATTGACGGAATTATCGCTTAACATACATAAAAAAAAATACATACAGACGAATTGAGAACCTCCTCCTTTTTTTGAAGTCGGTTAAAAAACATTTTTCAATCTTGGAGATTGAATAGTCTAGTAAATTAGGGCAAAACGTTTAATTTCGCAGCTTCCGGAAAATATTAATTACTTAACTTTAACCAAATTACTTTCCAATTAACGACGTGATAGTGTATTTTGATTTTCTAATGTAGTTGTTTAACTTGTTTACTATGTACCTACTCGTACCCCTAGTCGATAGAGAAGTCTTACTAGACTCCACGTGAAACGGAAGCTCCTACTTCCGATGGAAAAAAGTAATTACCCCGTGGTCTTTTTATCTATTTATCAGAATAAGACGATCTACTGCTGCTGAACGAACGCAACTAAATAGAAAATAGAAGGACCTATCTGAAGACTTCTGCGACTCAAATTGTCGCTTGTCGGCATGGCAGTCGCACTGCGGCAGCCATCTACTTCTGCCCGTAGTAAAGGAAAACATGAGAACACAGAGAGAGCGAGAGAGAGAGAGCGAGAGAGAGAGAAAGAGGGCAAGAAAGACACCGCTGCAAGAGCGACAATGAAATGCCGCTAGCTAGGGACATGTCCTCAAATTTGCGCAAAAAATATCCCTAAGAACTATGCTTTTATACACGTTTGAAATCGTTGACGTATGCCTCTCCCAATTATGGCAATAACCATCTTCTATGAAATTTTATAATACCAAACATATTACACTTGTGTTGCTGACCTTATTATACCCATTTGACGTAAGGCATTCAGTTTTATCTCTGCAGGGATAAGGGTGTATGATTTGAATTCAAAGCCTTTGCTTTTAAAACTTGTTCCACAAAGCTAACTTAAATCTAATTTATATGGAGAGGGACTAAAAGTAAACAAGTAATTATAAACTTTACAGACAGTAAATTTATTTAACAGGTAAGTACCCCTATATATAGGAATTGTTAAAAAGTGAACACTATTTGATGCCAGCGACTTCGTACGCGTGATGCTACCTTTTTACGTCACTGTTTTATAGTTTTGCCGTGGAACCCTAATTGTTTGATTTTTAGGGTTCCGTACCCAAAAAGTAATAAAAAACGCGACCCTATTCATGAGACCCTATTCATGCCCTGTCCGTCTGTCCCGAGGCGGTACCTCAGCAACCGTGATAGGTAGGTGAAATTTTCACAGATTATGTACCTATTTCTGTTGTTGCCTGAAATAGGCGGTGGGGGGTTAAGGGGGGCACGCATACAACAAACGTGATATTTGTGCCGAGTTTTGGTACGGAACCCTCTGTGCGCGAATTCGACTCGCATTTGGCCATTTTTTTATAATTTCAGTTAGTTTCTGCAATATCAATGAACATACATACATACATACAATATCAATTAAAGTTCAATTAAAACCGCTTTGTCTGTTTGGAACATTATAGATAGGTTTAAGGGTATTAGTTAACGCCATTGAATGTAGGATAATACAACCACGTTAAGATTCACTATAAATTTAGTAAAATACTGTTTTATGCAGGTACCTTTTTAGGGTTTCGTAGCCAAATGGCAAAAACGGAACCCTTATAGATTCGTCATGTCTGTCTGTCTGTCTGTCCGTCTGTCTGTCCGTCCGTGTGTCACAGCCACTTTTCTCCGAAACTATAAGGCCTATGATATTGAAACTTGGTAACTAGATGTATTCTGTGAACCGCGTTAAGATTCTTATGTAAAACTAGAAAAAAAGCAGTAAATTTTGGGGGTCCCCATACTCAGAACTGAAACTCAATTTTTTATTTTTCATCAAAACCATACGTGTGGGGTATCTATAGATAGGTCTTCAAAAATGCTATTGAGGTATCTAACATCATATTTTTCTAAACTGAATAGTTTGCGCAAGAGACACTTCCAAAGTGGAAAAATGTGTGTCCCCCCCCCCTCTATCTTCTAAACTAAGAGAATGATAAATCTAAAAAGAAGATATGATGTACATTGCCATAAAAACTACCAACGAAAATTAGTTTGAACGAGATAGAGCTGGTAGTTTTTTTTTAATACGTCATAAACCGCAATTTTCGTTTAGAAAAATCACTACCACTGCGAACGTGTTAAAACATCAATCAAAGTTACAACGAACTATAAGAACTTTTATATTATGTTACTTGCTGCTACGAAACCCTTCATGGGCGAGTCCAACTCGCACTTGGCCGGTTTTTGTATATTACAAGCCATGGGGCAACACGAACACTTATCAAAGTTAAGGTCATGTTGCTCTATGTTACAAACAGACAATACAATTTTATTAATTGGTATATTAGAAAATTGTTGTTCAGTGTTACCTATCCTAAGGGTAGTAAATATAATTTACATTACATTGTCTGACCATTCGAATTGAGTTACCAATGATATCGGTATTCTATTCATGTATAGTCCGTAGTTTAGTTTGTCAGGGCAAGTTTAGACGTGTTCATTTATAATGTAGGTACGTGTGGAAACTCCTACAGGTATCACTCTCATCGGTACTACTTTAGTACATTGTATCATAGTACTTTACAGGGTAAGAGAATGAAAACTTTGTATTCGAAAGTTTTCGTGCTCTGGAAAGTACGTTAAGATGTTGGTCCCAGTTGTCAGTAGCATTACAGTTGTTAAACTAATTCTAGGCCTTATAAAGCGCTCGTGGCCCCGCGGACTCAGTTTTCTGTAAACGATAGACCATAGTAAGTGTAGTAAGCAACATTTACTAAGGCCAGTCTTTGGATGTGACAACTACGTGACCACTTTGTGTCATTTATTTGTGAGCGTTTTCTTGATTCGAAAGACACGTTGAGCCGTTGGTCCCGGTTGTCAGTAGCATGACAGTCGTTAAGTCCAGTCAAAGGTCTTATGGGCGGCTTGAAAATTTTCAACAATAAGTGTTCACAATCTGTTCCTCTGATGTTGGAAACGTTCATAGGCATAACCACTGTCCATCAAGTGGGCTGTAAACGTGTCTGGTACCTTAGTAGTGTAAAAGACTTACCACATTAAGTTCTTCCATATCGTCACAGTAAAACGATGTTTGGCATAGTTTCCGCTTCATATGTACGGGTTTGTTCAACAGCTTGCAGATAAATTTCACTCAGCGCAGATTTGCGACCCAAGTTGCATCTGAAAAAGAACAAAATTATCCTTTGTAGATGTCTTATGAGATGGACGATGACCTTGAAAACATTTCTAACACCGGCATTACCTTCAAAAGAAGAGTGTTATCTGTCAGCATTTGCAATAAAGAGCTGGTCTACTTGTTCCAAGCGGCACGGCATGACGAATCAAGCAAATGAGAGTTGGACTCGTGCACAGAGGATGCCATACTAAAAAGACGGCTTAAATCATGGTTGTTAAATGGGAGCCCATAGAATTATAACGCATAGAAACCCAATACGCGCGAGCGACGTGAAGCCATTTCATGGCAGCTGATACCGGCTGCCTACATCAATCGGCGCTTTAGTACCGGGCATCTAGCGTCAGTGCAAAGAGCTCGCGTAATTTTCGTCTAAAAATGACGTATTGTGCAGTGAAAGGATGCCACAATTCATCTGAAAATTGTTCCAAACACCTAAAGATCACATTGCATAGGTTAGTACTGCAAAATATGTAACATTTTTGTTTAAAACTCCTCATTTAAAGAAACAAAAATCGTACATTTTAGTGACGTCATTTTCATAGACGGTGTTGCAAGCAATGAGAATAAAATTTTCTCCACCACGAATGACCACCATGAATGCTTCTGGAAAAACGTCGAGTAGCCAACTCGTCCTTCTCAGACCCTCGTTCAGGGAGGCCGGTGGTAATAATATATTACTTACTACCACAGTTTGAAATACAAAATATTACTGATATCAGAATTTGTTGGTATAGTGACAGCAGAAATACATCATCTCGGAAAATTTCAGCTATGGAGCTGAAATTTTCTTCTTCTTTTCTTCTTTTCTTTTCTTTGAAATTTTCAGAAACCGTAATAGCCATAGGGCTATTACGGTTTCTGAGATAGAACCTCGAGATAGACAGACAGATAGCGAGACGGACGGCTTAACCTTATAAATAGGGTTCCCTATTTACACTTTGGCTACGGAACTCTTAAAGTATATATATGTCTACTAGTAAAAACTTAAACTGTTTATTATAAAGAAAGAAAGAAAGAAAGTGTTTATTCATACATTCATAATCGTTTATTAAACCTATTATAGTTAAAACACACTTTAAGTCTATTGCTGTCTCTAACCAGTGACAGAGTATGGTTAGAGACAGCAATAGACTTAAAATGTGTTTTAACTAAAATAGGTTTAATAAACGATTATGAATATGGGGGTAAGTGTTTAATTGAGCATTTTTTTAAACTACATATTAATAAAATATGGGAGACTATCTGCCTACCCCGCGAAGAGTATAGCATATAGATAAATAGAGTTAAATGTTAAATTAAATGTATCCAAACAATTTAATTTTTTTCCCATTTATAGGGTAAATTTTATTTCCTAGCAACATTTTCTGTAGCTTGTGTGAGTGTCGCCGAGTATAAAGACGAGTAGTTTACACCTACATTAATATTGGTTCGGCTTCGCGGGCTCGTACGTATAATTGAGCGACTCTCAGTCTATGTGTTATAAGTCTAAAACAAAAAAAAAAAAACCACGAAGGCTAAGACGAGAGCTTCGCTCCGCTTCGCTCCCGCCTTAGCCTTCTAACCTAACCTATCCGAGTCGGGGTACTCTGAGTCGGGGTGTTAACCATTCACTTATAATGGTTAACACCTCGACTCGGATAGGTTAGGTTAGAAGGCTAAGGCGGGAGCGAAGCGGAGCGAAGCTCTCGTCTTAGCCTTCGTGGTTATTTTTTTTGTTTTGTAGTTTGCCTTCCACTCACTTGCAAATAATATTTCCTTTTGAAATAATATAATACAATAAAATGTAGCCTGATGATTATTTCATCTGACTATTATACCTTTTGATTTTATATATTTTGAACTTATACAATGTAAACTTATAGATTTTAAACTTATGCATTATGATACGTACCCCTGAGTACTGAGACTAGTAATCGTACAATAAACTCGTAGGCGAATTGATTATTACGTATTTCATACATAGTTCAATCAATCTTAGCACAGTTAATTGTAGTTGAATAAATCGTAGGTGAATCGTCCATTATTTGTTTCGACCAGTAGTTATAACAAAAATAGGTAAAACGATGTTTAGGTGTTTTAATCAGTAGTTATTTTGACCGTAGTTGTTTTGAAAATAGTAGAAACAACTTTAGTTATTATGATAGGTAACCCTTAACTATGCCCAAAGTCTACATGTAAAAGGTTTGAACAAGCTAAGTATTGTTGAAACTTTTACTTGAGGTTGTTTTAAAATTGAGCGAACTTTGATCGTCGTACTGGGAGCTGTTTCAAACCGTATCTCGAAAAAAACTGAGTAACCAAACTGTGAGGTTTGTGGTACTGTGGAAGATGTTCTACACTTGCTGGTGGAGTGTGCTAGATAGCGGTCTGACAGAGAGGAGCTATTTAAGGAACTAAACTTAAACTTGTGTGATGTAGGAATCCTACAACAAATTTTGTGTACACCAAACTCTGAAGCTGCATGTAGTATATATAAATTCACTATGTTGAGATTCTAGGATTGCCATGTATAAATATGTGTAACATTATCTAAATAAGGTACGATGGGACTGGCATATACGGTTGTTTATAAGTCCCAAAAAAAAAATAAAGAGGAAAAAAAAAATCGCATTTGGATAAACGTCACATTGGAATGGCAGCTATCGTAAATTTTGTTCTTCCTAAGTGCGAGGCCGCATTTGCGTTTTTCCGCGGCGGTTTCTAACCTCAAAATGTCATCAAACTGTCAAAATCAATGAAATCAAGTCAATGTTTTGACATTTTGAGGTTAGAAACCGCCGCGATAACCGCAAGTGCGGCCTCGCCCTAAAACAATCATTGTGACATAAAGTCAGCTGTTTTTCAGCTTGGATAATAGACTCCCGTCTATTATCCCAGCTGAAAAACAGCTGACTTCCGCCCATGATGATAAGTTCGATGACTTAAATATAGTGATAACCTAAACCCTCGTAGTTACTCAAGCGTAGTGAAAACCAAAACCCCAGACGTTTTACAATCAAGACCTCCCAAACCTAACCCAATTAGATAAGAAGAAAATAAGTTCTCTCGCCTCAAGCGAGTCACCACTTTCAGCGGTAGAGAAAACGAAAAAAAAATTCGTCTCTAATAGGACTCGAACCTGCTTCTTCTGGACAAGTGCGAGCGCGTCAGATTAATGATACAATTGTATCATATTTTAATCTGACACGCTGAAGTAACTACAGAAATTCGTTCTAGGACTCCCCAACCATGGTTCACTATAGAATCTACAAAGTCTATAGTCTAGTTGCCTGTATATAATTGACGTAACTAAAACCGGAATCTAATCTGTCATAACGGTCTCTTATTATTAGTAGTCAGATAGGCTGTCCCTGTTATCTCCCTAATCAGATTAGGCTATTTCCGATAGAGCCGCCCATGCTATTATTACTCTGACCAATAGGCGATGGTATTAATTACAAGGCAATTTGATTATTTGAATCACTTTGTATTTAGACAGATAACATATTTGTTGCGAATTATGTCTTAACTTCAGTAACGGAATTTTAATAACTGACCAGTTATTAATACATTGTCCGCTCCTATTGGGCAGTCTTCATAATGCCAAATTTATCACTTTGGTCCATAACATGCATAATGCAGGTAAAGCCGCCGACGTCCACTAGTGTTGTATAGAAAGATGTTGATTTAAATTTAATATTATTTTTAAACTATCGCAGTTTTTAACACTCATACTTATAGAATTCGGGACTTCACGCGAAATACTATTTACTTACATTCTACCGACGTTTCGAGCACGTTGCAACGCCCGTGGTCGCGGTTGGACTGAGGCGAGGATCGACAAAAACCACGAAGTTCCACGCTCATCAAGCGAGCCAATGACCTCTGCGACCCTGAGCATTTACAGCAGGAGTTAGACTATGTTCAGGAGATACTGAAGATGAATGGGTATGCAGCGAGTAGTAGAAAGGCACGACGTGCACCGAGGAGAGTGAGACCGGAGGTGGAACGTCAACCAGCTTATCTGCCATATATAAAGGGAATAACGGACAAGATCGGGTCGTGTTTACGGCGGTTCTCCATTCGGGCGATATTTAAACCATTAACCAAAGTGGCTAGGTACGTGCGAACACCAAAGGACATCATTCCTCTGCAAACACCAGGTGTCTACAAAGTAGATTGCAGCTGCCATTTCTATATTGCATTCCTACATAGGCCAAACCAAGCGGACCATCGCGGAAAGGGTCAAAGAACATATTGCAGCTGTAAAAAATCGTCAGTTGAACAAATCGGCAATAGCAGAACACCTTGATTCGGGCATTAATCACTGGATCGAACTTCACCAACCGAAAGTCCTCTCCACTGATCGCCATTATTATCCACGTATGGTGCGTGAAGCCATTGAAATCAGAAAACACAAAAATTTCAATAGGGATGATGGATACAAGCTCTCCGGGATGTGGAATTCAGTGATTAATAAACTTGAACGTAAAACTGTGCCAATTAAAACTGACGTAGTGAGTGTAGTGTGTCGCCGGCCTTATCCTTCGTTGTAATAACAACGCGCAGCGGAGGGTAGTTCGACAAGAAATAACTTCGTGGTTTTTGTCGATCCTCGCCTCAGTCCAACCGCGACCACGGGCGCTGCAACGTGCTCGAAACGTCGGTAGAATGTAAGTAAATAGTATTTCGCGTGAAGTCCCGAATTCTATAAGTATGAGTGTTAAATTTAATATAATTTTATTAACCGTTACGTTGCTTATCCTAAATTAAATATTTTATCACCCGTCATAAATCTTATAATCCTGAATGAAGAAAATTATCTTTAATGAAACGAAGCATTTTGAAGATAGACAGAAGATCTAATAGCTTAAGAAGACCTGTCATCCATAATCTTTAATATTCATCAAACGAAGTAACTTTACTTATCTTAGGCTGAGCGCACACTGGCGACAAGATTGTCGCAAGACAGACTACCGCTTTACTAAGAAGTATAGTGTTTAGTTAACAAGAGGGTTAGTTGATCTATGATTTGACGGGCCTTTTAGAAAACGGCCGTTAATCGATGAAACTGCGAGGAGACGTCTTATAAAAGAGAACTATTTTACGATGCCCGTCCACGTCTGATAATTACGTCACACGCCGAAAATCGAGCTGATTTCGAAGTAAAGTAAGAGTTAGTCTTAAGAGGGTGTGGGTGCACATACGGGTTTTTTTAAAACAATCTGAGTCTGGAAAGAAAGAACTTTTAGTGTCAAAATAGTTATGTTTATATAAGTTAGGGTAAATCAAATTCATCTCAAAAATGATTTCAAAAGCAATAAATTTAAATGGAATTATAAACACCAAATCGTTTAGTGAGTAAATTTATTCATTGGTGGGGGAATCTCGGCGCTCACTTTTAATCGAAAGGCACAATGCTATTTATCAAGGCGAGAACTTTGTTAAATTGTGGACAATGGCGTAGATCAAGCAAACGATAATAAATAGGTATTCGTGTCTGCTTCATTGGATAAATTGTTTGAAACAGACATTTTTATTTAAATAAAGTGTACTTATCTTTAATACCGATGAAATTAGATTAGTTATCTTCGTAAAGCATGGGTATAATTTTGACACATGTCTTTTTTTTTCATTGAAATGTTACCATAAGTCCAATCGGCTATAATCCAGGCTATAATCTATACCTTAACCTAATTTCATGCAGATCCCTTCAGCCAATAGAGCGTGATAGAGTGAAAACATCCAGACATCAAAACACAAAAACTTTCGCATTTATAATATTAGTAAGATAATGCTGAAGAGCATTATTTTCTATATTCCAATAAATGGAAACAAGTCCAAGACTATGTGGTTTTAATTGTGGTTTGTCGCACTTCCATTACGATCGTTTCAAGCTGCGGAAGGTAGGTTAAGCCTTTGATCGTGGTTTCGAGTTAAGTAGATTGTAATAGTATAGCCAAGTTCAGTGTCTTCATTATATGTAGCAAACACTTCTAGGTGAAATTTGTCATAACATTTTGGACAACAAGCTTAAAAGCTAACTAATGGAATCAGGTGTTACATGGCGTAAATCAATCTTAGAACGATATAAAGGAAGGAAAGGAGAGGAACTCACACCAACGATTCGATGTTGGATAGCAAAAATTACCTATACCTTCCAGATTGTTAATAATGACCACTACTCCGCTGAAAAACGTCAACATCTTTAGGACTGCAGGGCAGCAAAATCTTTGCTGCCATTCAGTCCTCAAGGTGCCTCGTGTGTAGGCGAAACTCGTGTCGACTTATTGGTCACGTTAGTGGAGTAGTGCTCATTATCCGTTGAATGCCGCATGAAACCCGAGTTGCCAATCTCCCGAACAGTCGATTGCTTTGGCAACCAAGGCGGCCAACTTTTTTCGTTTGGTTCTCCTCGCACATTTTTCGATATCTATGGCTGTATGGTCGCGGGTCTAAGTCTTTCTGTATAAATTAATGTGTAGAATTGGTTATGGTACTGAATGAGATAGCTTGCCGAGTGAATGTAATGAAAAAAAAAGTCGAAATCACGATTTGATCGCTGTCATTATTTATTGTTTGTTTGGCGCCGTTCATAGAAAGTATTAATACGATTAATTTTTTAATATTTTCGTTTATTCTGTTTCAAATATTGTTGTTTTGCATTTAAAAGTATCCTGTCATGTTGTTTAACAGCTGTGATAAATATTTTCAGTGTAATTCGAAGTTAAATTTGTAAAATTTGATAAAATAACACGCGAAGGTCACCATTATTTTTTGTTGTTGTTTTTGTTGTGCAGTGCTCGTATTTAACCGATATTTGTTGAGATTTTCTCAATAGAAACTATAATCTTTTGTCAAAATACCATTTAACATTTAACATATGAATAATTTATGTGAAAATCAATAATAAAAATGGAGGGGTTTTTTTTTTAATAATTTAAGATTACATAGCCTCGATATCCCCAAAATAAACAAAAAAATAAACAAATAAATAGGCAGTAATATTTTATTTTATTTTCGGAGATTTTATATCTACAGATTATTATTTTTTTGGTGAAAGTGAATTGTTGATGTGTATATTTTGTAAATAAAATAATTTATGTCAGAAAACTGCTTTTTATTTTGAATTACATGGTAAAATCTGAGAGTACTCCTTCATTTTCCCCATCCTAATTTTCGGCCAAATATCATAAATCCATTACACATGGGGTGTTCTCGGATTTAGTGTAGTTATTTTCGTCAGTTATCCAGCATGATGAAACAGTAAGTATTTATGTAGTACGACTCCTGTAAAAGAAATAAGGATATATTGTGTGACGTCCGGCGTGCAGCCGCCGTTCCCGCCGAAGGCGTGGGCACCGCCTATGGATACGCCGGCGTGACCACGCCACCGGCGGGATTGAGCGGTTATTAACAATCTGCCTGCAATTAATCGATTTTGAAACCCAAAAGTGATTAACTTTAAATACAAGATTATTTGCGAATTCATTAAATGCCTAACTTGGCCTGCGCACTTCCGTGTGCTTAGATAAATAGCAGAGCAGTATGAAAAGGCGTAGCAAGATGCAGCTATAATCATAAAAGGTTTTCTGTTTGGAAACCTAAGTTAAATCTATGTTGCAAAATTGTTTTGAATCAAAAAGTAATACCTACGTAATTTCATTAAAAAGTCTATTTATCAAAAGTGAGGTCCGTAAAGGAATTTATGAAGGGCTTTCTGGTATCCCTTGCATTAAGAATATTTTATTTTAATTATATTCCGAAAATTATGAGCGTCGTATCCATTACGGGAGAATTTTTAATCATAGTAGGTAAGTAATTCTCTAAGATAATTTCACCGTAGCGTAGGTAAGTACTTAAGTAAATGAGCTGATACAATATTACTTTTTGGAGATGAGTTTTTTTCCAAAAACTATGGTTAGGTATAACGTTCTTTGAGAAGGTACGTACGTACTCATAGATCGTAGTGTCCAGTTGTGCGAAATTATTTACCAAATTCAGCCATTCCTTTCAAATCATTACCTGTGCTCACTGCAATCCGGAGACAAATATTTGTGTGACCCATAAATATTTGTCTCAAGAGTCTGGGTGTTTCTATGTAGGTATAATATGTATGTATTTAAAAAGCACATAGGTATTAATATCCGTGGTCTGATACCCATAACACAAGCAGGTTATTCCTAGCTTACTTGGGGATGGCATACTTGGAATCAGATAGCGTTGTGTGAAATGTCCGTGAATATTTATATTTATTTTATTATTATTAATCCGCTGGCTTACCCTTTTCTAGAATGAAATTTGAGAGATAAGCATTTGAAATTTTGTATGCGGAAGATATTTAGGGACATGCAAGGGGCGGGTACAACAGAAGTTAAAAGTGTGGCATGGCCGGGCGATGCCAGAAGGGTTTACCGTCACAATACCAGAAATTATAATGCCTTTACTCAAAATATAGTAGCCCAAAATACCCGAAATCGAAATATCAATATTCAAAAGGCAAATATTTATAATATAAATAATTTAAAATACCTTACGGTCGAATAACCGAAACCCAAAAAATAAATTTACAAAATACTTAATCCTAAAATGTTCAAACACAAAATACTTTTTTTTTAACATGAGGTAAATCCTACTTGGATGCTATATATCTGTGAATGGTTAACACCCCGGCTCAGAGTATCCCGACTGGGATAGGTAAGGTTAGAAGACTAAGGCGGGAGCGAAGCGAAGCGGAGCTCCCGCCTTAGTCCAACAGACCTACGGCTACAACTGCGGCTTCACTTTGGGTGTAAATATGTTAAAGCCAAATAAAGAAACGTGTGAGTGGCAATCAATCTTGATTTCTTAAATCATTCATTTATTAACTATGCGCAATATAATAGTGACACATTGTATTCTATTTTCGGTTTTGTAATTTAAGGATATTTGAAAATTTGTATTTTGAATTCTGATATAATGATTATATGTATTTTAAATTTAGACATTTTACGGTTAGGTGTACTGAAATAATGTATTTTGAATGTTAAGTTATTTCGAATTCGGGTATTTTGGTCTATTGCATTTTAAGTAAAGGCTTTTTGATTTCTGGTATTTTAATATATAACCACCTGAAGGCACAGCCTACCGATTTATAAAGCAATCTACACAATTTCCTTACAAATATTTCCCGAGCGTAATCATAAAATCGTCTATCTTAAAGTCGAAAGGTAACGTCATTTACAGAACCAATCTTAAAAGTTCTTATTGGGCCGTGATTGATGCTGTTCATCTATTATCAGAGCCCTTAGATTGCCTCTCGATCTTAGGGCATGATTAAATTAATCGTCTTCTATATAAGATGGCTGAAATTATCTCCAAAAAAGGTTTCAAATCTCTGATCTGTTTGCCATTCTGTATGTTCAAGATTAACTGGAAAAGTGTTGAAGGGAAACTAAGTATTACGCAAAAAGGATTTGCGTAAAACTTAGTATGATAATAGTTTGAGTGTCTTTGCGGGTAAAAGGAAAGATACTTTAATCCTAGGATAAATGTTATCATTATACTCGTGATGCAAGTAGAATAATGTGTACTAATTTCGAAAATCAACTAAACGGGAGTGTGATATAGACTGTCTCATAAGTTGAATGTGGGTTTCGAACCCCATGCATATAAACCATTACACTACATCTCTGATACCAAAACATAACTAAGATTCGATTATTCCGAACCTGACCCGAAAACCAGACCCGGTCGCGGGTTAGGTTAGGAACTTGAATAAAAATGTAATATTTGTTCCGAACGTAACCCTCTTCCTAACCTGACCCGACGTCTCGTTCCTATCATAACCCGAATTGCGCAGATTGGTCATTCTCTGTAATCGAAAAATGTAAAAATCGTAAATGTAAATAAATCGAAATAATGTAAAATAAGAACTCGTCGATAAAACAAAAAAATAACCACGAAGGCTAAGGCGGGAGCTCCGCCCCGCTTCGCTCCCGCCTTAGCCTTCTAACCTAATCCATCCGAGTCGGGGTGTTAACCATTCACTTATTATGGTTGAATTAATCGTTCTGTTAATTATCACAAAATAGTAAATATTATATACCTACTGATTTGACACATATATGTACTTTTTATTTTGAGAAAGATTACAGAGAATGACCAATCTGCGCAATTCGGGTTATCATAGGAACGAGACGTCGGGTCAGGTTAGGAAGAAGAGGGTTACGTTCGGAACAAATATTACATTTTTTTTTCAAGTTCCTAACCTAACCCGCAACCGGGTTAGATTTTCGGGTCAGGTTCGGAACATAGGTTAATATTCGAACTGTTTACACAAACAAGCAATTTGAATCTACACCATTAATGAAAACAATCATGAACGTCAAATGTTTGTGCATCGGCTGGAGTAACAAAAGTGAAGGTTTATTGGTAGGTACAAAATGATAATAGTGCGTTCTCGCTTATTCATATGTCTATTGTATCTCCTTGCTCTTTCTAATCCGTATCTATAGGGATAATGTAATCGCAAAACTTTTCAAAAGTTCGCCGCACACTCATTCGGTCATGTTATTTACATGGAAATATCGTGTGCAACGACGCGCATTACGAACTTCAGAGCGGGCCAAAAGTTTGGCAAAAGTAATTGGGAACAAAGGCGGTGTTGTCATGTTTGGAGTGCATGTTATGCTGGCGGTGCGCCGTATGTACGATTTTTTTTTAACTTGAGGGTCCATCATGGATGCTATGTGAGACTCCTACCGACTAAAAAACCTCACGTAACGCCCAACAGTCTAGGGTTGGAAGCCCCGAGCAAGCCCTCGGAAGGATGTCCCAGGTCTCCCAACAGAACTACGGCCACCACTACGGCCTCGCCTAGGGGGCGGTTCGCGTGCTATCCCGCTTCTGAGGGGGGACGTAAATCCCTCACGTCACGCTGCTGTCATGGGCCTGCTTCTGTAAGGACGGTGAGCAGCTCACTCTCTCACCGTCCGCAGGCCCCCAGTCTTGGAGGCCAATAGTCTTCGGCGAAGACAGGTCGGCGGTCGCCGTATGTACAGTGGACAAAGAAGATAAGGATTGCCTTTTTTATTTCAGAACATCTTGTATATATTTTGACGAGGTTCTGTATGGTAACACTATTACACTAACACGCATCATATAAAACCATAACAGATTTCTAAAAAAAATTAAAAGCATTTCTGACATTTTTTTTTGGAAATGAGAAAACGTCGTATTTTTAGAACCAGCGTTTTCATCTCTTTAACCCACTGTACCCATATTTGTTGCAGTAAAGTCCATCCAGCTATTATTGTTGGATAGTGAATACATATTTTAAAATGTAATACACACCTTTTTATGTTCTTTTCTGTTCTTTTGTTCACGAGAAGTTGAATATGTTAATTTTAATGAAATTAGCAATTTTCAGAGTTACTTCAGAAACAACAATCCCTCGTCAAAAACTTTGAAGCGCAGTTATGAGTTTACGTAAGAATATTATTACCTATATTTTATTACGAGAATTTTGTGGGGAGTTTTTAGATTACAAAATGTATTTCGAATATGTTTTAACTATAATGAAAACATTGCAAAAGATTTCGTAAAAATCCTTCATTATTTCCAGTGTGTTTGGATTCTCGCATTATTATGCTGAAAAATACGAGGCCGTATTTGTAAAGCCGCTGAAGTAGGGAAATATGAAAAATGCGGGTGATTAAAAAGCTTCAAATAAATTAAGGAGAGGGTTCTGAGGACCTCTCCTTAATTTATTTGGAACATTTCATACTTTTAAGAAATTGATTTTTAAGTACCTAGTCACTTTTTAGAAAGGTTTTAGTTTTTGAACTTTTCTTTTGCTAATTTTCAAAGTAGAAGTACATAATATGTACCAGCTTTCAAAGAAGAAGTACATAATATGTACTTCTACTTTGAAAATTGGCAAAAGAAAAGTTCAGAAAACTAACACCCTTCTAAAGTGACTAGGTAGGTACCTACTTAAAAATCAATTTCTTAAAAGTATGAAAATAAACATGGTAACGAGATATACCTACAGTTACAAAATAATAATATGTGTTTTAGAATATTTAGTAACAAAAAGTATTTTTTCAAGATCTTTATTTTACCACTTTGTATTTTACTACTAAAGGTGAGTTACACTGTAGACAAGCGAAGGTCAAAGATACATACGGAGACGGTCAGACATGAGAAACTATAAATTTATGAATGCAGAAGTACAATAATCGCTGCTTTCATAAATTCACAGTTATTTATTATTCACTAGCTGATGCGCGCGGCTTCGTCTGGGTGAAATTTGGTTCCCGTCCCCGCTTCCCGTGGGAACATTTTCCCGGGATAAAAAGCTAAATTAAGGAGAGGGTTCTGAGGACCTCTCCTTAATTTATTTGGAACATTTCATACTTTTAAGAAATTGATTTTTAAGTACCTAGTCACTTTTTAGAAAGGTTTTAGTTTTTGAACTTTTCTTTTGCTAATTTTCAAAGTAGAAGTACATAATATGTACCAGCTTTCAAAGAAGAAGTACATAATATGTACTTCTACTTTGAAAATTGGCAAAAGAAAAGTTCAGAAAACTAACACCCTTCTAAAGTGACTAGGTAGGTACCTACTTAAAAATCAATTTCTTAAAAGTATGAAAATAAACATGGTAACGAGATATACCTACAGTTACAAAATAATAATATGTGTTTTAGAATATTTAGTAACAAAAAGTATTTTTTCAAGATCTTTATTTTACCACTTTGTATTTTACTACTAAAGGTGAGTTACACTGTAGACAAGCGAAGGTCAAAGATACATACGGAGACGGTCAGACATGAGAAACTATAAATTTATGAATGCAGAAGTACAATAATCGCTGCTTTCATAAATTCACAGTTATTTATTATTCACTAGCTGATGCGCGCGGCTTCGTCTGGGTGAAATTTGGTTCCCGTCCCCGCTTCCCGTGGGAACATTTTCCCGGGATAAAAAGTAGCCTATGTGTTGTTCCAGACTATACTCTATCCCTGTACCAAATTTCAGCCAGATTCATTCAGCCGTTAGAGCGTGATTGAGTAACAAACATCCAAACATCTTCAAAACTTTCACATTTATAATATTAGTAGGAAGTAGGATTAGTAGGATTATATGAAACTATGTAATAATAAATGTGTAAGTTGTAGAGATTGTGACCAGTGTAGCGACCCAAAAGAACTGTACTTTTCTGGTGGAATTAGAATAAAACATGAGTGCTAGCATTTTTATGGAACGCAAAAAACTTATATTGGATATGAGCATAGTGCGTACGATGACCAGCTGCGCACTCATTTTATATGAAAATATATTCATATCTGTAAAGGGAATCACGGACGTGGGATGAATGCGCAATCTTTCAGAACTATCTCTATTATAAAATATGCTATGCAGCATTTTTTTAAGTCATCTATTTTCAAAATTGTCAGCAATTCCATGAAACTATAATTCGTCTTTGTCATTTTGGTATATTTGCTTGATACCGTCGCGTGAAATTGGTTGCAGAATGCTGACGTAGCATAATATTTTATAATATTATTCAGATCGTCTCGTTGGTTCTCTAAAGCGTGCTATTTGCCTTATGATCGAGCATTTCGGTGATTACACAAAGGTTAAATTAATATCGGGGTTCGAGGCGCTATCACGTGCAAGAGGGACGTACTGTCACATGTATGTGACAATATTTACATGAGAACTATTTAGTTAGATATCTTCTCCCATCAGTTCAGCTGATAATTAGGTATAATGAGTAAGGCACGAAGCAATAGAATGGCAATATAATTTATGTTTCTTAACATTTTATAGTTGTTTAAATTTTATTACTATCTTTTACCTTCATTTCTCCTCGTGAGCGTCTTCATTTTAATCTCTGTAGAGATAGAGAGAGAGAGAGTATAAAGATCAGATTGTAAATAAACTTAAGTCACAGATGAAAAACTAAATGTAGTTTGGATCACGTGGGCAGTAATGTCATGAAAAATACCTGCCAACTGTTATATTCTAATATAGACTTTAGGCAGTTGTCTCTTAAAGTTCAATTTTGAAAGTGAAAGTCTTAAATTTTTATTAGGCACATTATTATCTCGCCCAAGGCCTGAGGACGGTGAGGGGGCTGCTCACCATCCTCATATAAGCAAGTCCTAGACGACAGAGTGACGTGAAGGATTCACCCGCGTTCCCCCCAAGAAGCGGGATAACACCTGAAAATTCCCCCAAAGACGCGGAATAGCACCCGAACCCCTCTCTAGGAAAGGCTGCAGTGGTTGCCAAGGTCTGTTGGAAATCCTGGGGACTTCCTTCCGAGGGCTTACCCGGGTCTCCCAGCCGTAGGGCATCTATAACGTATTTTTCTTTTACATGGTCGGGTTTTAAAGATTTTGTAAGTTTATTATCCCTCTTTGTATCATAATTATCCCGATTGAATTTTGTTTCACTATAATATCAATGCATAATATTAATTTGTTAAAGATTAACTTTAAAATTTCTGGATAACGATCCGAACCTTACACCTTACGCAATTCTCATATTTTACTTCCCAATATTAAGTTGAAAATGTATTTATATGGCTTACCTGTGTAGTCGTAAATGTTCATAAATTTCATCAGCAAATTTGAGAATTCCAATAATTTAAGAAATCTTCCAATTCAAGGAAATTTATATATATTGAGAGACTTTGAGTGGCTTCCAGACAATTTTATTATTATACATATCCTTACTTAAATCTCATGTAGACTGACTAAAGGTTACTGTCGATGGTGACTAAAGTTCATAAATGCGTATTCGTCATTCTATGTAATCTGTGCGTGTAGAAAACCTCATTGACACGGAGCGAGTTAACAAGCTGCTACTTTGTGAGTTTAAAAGCTAGCGAGTGAGTGACAATGGGACAGTCTGTTAAAAGCAGAATGTAAAAAGCTCGAGCGAGTTTACAAGGTGTTTGTAAACTCGCTTACTTGAAGCTTATAAATTAGCTACATTGGAAAGTATGAAAATTTGTGTCGAAGGAATGCGTCAGCCTAGCATTTGCGTCGTAGTGTATGTACTTTTGACGTATACGTTCTTGTACGCCTCAGCTTATTTGATTCTACATCCGAGCTTATAGCGAGCCAGCAAAATGTTCGAAAACTAACTTATAGAACGCTACGTGGACGCATTTGCGTCGCTGTGTATGTAGGCTTAATATTATTTATCATATACTTACTCGTTATTCGCCTGGGCGTTTTTAAATCTATATTTGTACATAGCAAGCCAGAAAAACGTTTGAAAACTAACTTGCAGTACCACGTAGACAAAGTTCAAAATAAATTATACAAACTGCCAGAAGAATTTTCAAGCAGCTCTTATATAGACACATTAACGTTACACCGCAGTGTATTAAAGCTTAATTTAATCGTTTCGATCGAAGCACTTACTTAGGACATTTTTATTTCTGACGACTTTCTATTACTTAGAACTATGAGAGGTGAATTTACTAACTGTGAACGTAAAACTGTCCAGTCAAGTCAAAATCGAAGCTTTATTCTATCTTATTCGTCAATGAAATGCTAGCTGTGAAGTTCGCTTTCTGTAAATGATACGCTTGGAGGAGATTATTGTCTCCCGACTTTGAATGGAATACTCGTATTATACCTGTTTTGTAACTTGTAAATAAGTATGGTGTGACTTGTTTAAAATTTCAGGTGATTCATACTATACAATTTAGTCGGTACTTCTTTTCTATACTACTAAGGTGGCAGACAAGCTCTATCATAGCCTGTGGACGTTTGCAACACCAGAGGCGCTACACACGCACCGACACACGCTTAGTACCTACGACATATTACTTACTTGCACTGACGCTTCGGACGAGTTTCCGCGAACTTCATGGTTCAATAGTAACTTTTTAGTATTAAAATGAAAAGACAGATTAAACATTTATTGTTGCAATCATTATATTGTTTTACTTCTCGTTGTGTAATCGTATGTGTGATGTATATGTAACTAATTTGCACCAAATAAATATTTCTTTCTTTCTTTCTTTCTTCTTTCTTGTCATTTCCCACCCATTTCCACCCGACTCACAGCAATTACTCGTTCAAAAATATATACCTAAAGTACCTACCAAAATATTTTTATTACCTACGTTATTGGGGTGTAAAAAAACTAAAGAAAATTACTAATAGATGAGGCCAATTATTAAAGTTGTAAAAACTAATTAAAACTATAATGAAATTCAAACTTGAATTCAGCTTTGAGCGTTGTCTATTCAAGGTGAACTAAGTATTAATTAAGAAAATTATGACTGAGACTTCACTGTCCGTCTGTCACCGGACTGTATTTCATTGCTCTCGATAGATGGCGTTGTACTAAAATCTGAACCGCGGTATGGTTTCGTTACAGACTATCTAACGAATATTGTATGTACTCACATTGAATCACGTCAAAAGACAACTACAGATAAAAAATAAAAATTTTTGAGGGGCACATCTTAGTGTGTAACCTACCTACCTAATTAGCGAACAGGGGGGGCTTATCGATGCCTTACTTACACAACCTCACAACCTGGTTTGGCTAGGTTAATAAGCTTTAGGTACTTCAAAAAAATAATATAATTTTCAATCAAAAGTACCATGCTTTTATAACATTTTACGTTCACTTGACAGCTACTCTCATTTACGGAGAGCACTTACAAGAAAAAATACTTTTTGTATACTTTGTGTAATTCTAAAGTACAATAATAATGTTCAGAAGTGTACTTTTGTGGTTTTTGCACTGCTAGAAAGTGTCTGTTGAGTTAATTTGTAAAATATGAACATTCAGCTGCAGAGAAATGTAAACAGGGCCGCCCTTTAAGGATAGAATTTTCTCGGAAAATCTTAAATATATTTTAATAAGATTTCGTATAGTTATAGAATTACAAAAATGTTCTAACCATAGCAAATTTCGAAAAATATATGAAAGAGTTTTTGAAGAAAGTCATTGCTAACAGGGAGGCCCTGTATCCTTTTCTCTGCAGCACATCTTTTGTTTTGTCAATTAAAAAAAACTGGACAAGAGCTATTCGGACTCGCCCACCGAGGTTACTGAACGTATATCCGTCCACCCGTCTGTCCCTCCGTCTGTCTGTCAAGTCAAGACGCTTTATCTCGTGAATGCGTGGCGTGGCGCTATTAACTTGAAAGTATCACGAAAATTAGTGCTCTAAAAATTATAACCAATTACTGTTTTGTTGAAACAGACATATTAAATGCGTCTGCCTTTACCTACTCGAGATCTTGGATATGAAGCCTGACAAAAATTTGTGCGATCTGCAAAAGTTTGATTATATTCCTGAAAGCAGTGCTCGTAGTGTTGCTACCTTAGTATTCAAGAAACGATTAATTTTATTTATTAACTAGCTGTTGCCCGCGACTTCGTACGCGTGAAAATTATGTTATTTGCCAATTTGATTGCTCTCTGCTTAGACCGTAGGATATGCAGCGTGATAATATATAGCCTATTTGAAGACTCTACCCCTAGTTAATATTTGTGCAAAATTTGAATCAAATCTATTAAGTACTTTTCGAGATCCTTCCGGACAAAGCAAAGCAAACAGACAAACAGACATAAAATTTTCTAACTACATTTTCAGCTTTGGTATCTTATATAGAACACCCAGCGAGTATTTTTTTTTAATATATCAAATGTACAGTTTTCACTTTTCTATCATTTTATTATATGTATAGATTTCGAAGCACGACAAATAGAAACATAGGTGTACAATGTTAATTAATGTGTTAACGTCCAATAAGTGTCCACTTTGTAGCTTTTTCATTTACGAGTGATTTCGTGCTTCGTAAAACACGTAAAAGCATTGGTCTAGCCGATAAGCCAAGTTAAATTCCTTAAAGGCAACTTAAAACTTTTAACAGCGAGTACCTAACCACACCCTGCTTAAAATTAAATTAACTTAATTTGAAATACATGACTCTGAGCAAAAGAGAAGACCAGCGTTTTGGTTTATCTCATAAATGTAAATTTCACGAATTGCTTTGTATTCATTTATTCATATTCATTCAGTCGTTTAAAACATGCCACCGCTTTCATGATATTAATACTTTACAATAGATTTTCTCATGTGTGGTTTATTCATGCTGTTAGGGTAAATGTGTAGGTGGAAATGAAATTATATCATTAAAAAAGGATGACACTACAGGTTTTAATCTTTAGTTTTCGCTCGTTAAAATAACATCGCCTGCTGGTGTAAGAGAAAAGCAGCACTGTTTTACAGAAACAAACGTGAAAGAATTTTGAAAATCTGTTCCATTTGGGTTTGTAAACTCATACGACTTGTAATTTTTATCATAGATTTCCGATCTTTGTATGTTTGCTAACAGCCTTGTTACTAGAAGTTATGATGACTTTAAAAAAAGACCCAAAATAAAAAATTTTCATTATAGATTTCGGGTCTTTTTCGCGTGTAAATATTAAACTTTGCTCAACTCTCGACAGCCGCGGTCATAAGTAGACTCATGTGACGTCATCGTGTTGCCATTGTCACGTGATAGGTGGGTCAGCCACCCTATTCGGTCCAAATGTAGTGAGGATTACCAAGGAGATAATCGAGAACAATATTTTAATTGATACAATACAGCAGTTTATCCTGCGTTTATTATAATAGATGAGTACAAACAATAGATGTACAAGTTCAGTTAGTTAGTGAGCAAGTAGGGGAGGGTTCCTGAGGATTCCTTAGACCACCAGATCCAGCCGAGGTGATGATGGAGACGAGTACATCACCTGAAGGGCAGGCGTAGTAGAGAGAGAGGGCAGCGACCGCTTGCAGGTCTATATAAAGCGCGTGGAGGAGGCAGCGAGAGGCGAAGAGTGCAGAGGCGCGCATTGCGCGCGCGCCGCATCGTGGATGGAGGCCACGGCGAGGTACTCGTATAGCTAGCTATCAACACGCGCCGCATGCCGCCTACGGCCTACCTATGTTACCTGCAATTTATAAATAAAATTTCTTTTCTTATCATCTTACTTATGAGATAGTGAGTTGGTAACGAAGCTATGTCCTATATCTTAACTTACATTTCTATAAACTTTCTACCCCTACTATTAAGCACCTTTGCACCCCTTATGTACGTCTACTTTTTAATTGTTCCAGGGCTGCAGCAGGGTGCCGGGAGCCTTCGGGGGAGCTGACCTGGAAGTGCAGGAGGAGCAGAATTTTCCCAAGAAAAATTCTCACCCAAAAAGGGGGATGTGTGACGTCATCGTGGTCTCCCACCTCAATACGGCGCGCGCGCAATGCGCGCCTCTCCACTCTTTGCCCCTCGCCGCCTCCTCCACGCACTTTATATAGACCTGCAAGCGGTCGCTGCCCTCTCTCACTACTACGGCTGATCCGCAGGTGATGTACTTCTCTCCATCATCACCTCGGCTGGATCTGGTGGTCTAAGGGATACCGCAGAACCCTCTCCTACTTTGTAACTAGCTGTACTTGTACATCTGTTTTGATTTGCTTATTTTAATAAACGCAGGATCAACTGCTGTATTGTATCAACCAAAATATCGTTCTCAATTATCTCCTTGGTTATCCTCACTACATTTGGACTCGATAGGGTGGCTGACCCACCTATCACGTGACACTCAGTCTACTCGTGACCACGGCTATTGCAATAAACTTAGCGGAAACATCTTTGTAAACGCTAAAAAGAACCGAAACCTATATTAAATCTGTTCAGTAGTTTTAGATTTTTATACTACAAACGTACAACTCTTTCCCTTTTGACATTCAATGGTCGCTTATTTTATCATCTCCTAAAGCGATGTAACAAAAAGGTCTTCTTTAGAAATTCCTATTGAACATTGTTCGCCTTATAAATGACAATCCCTTCGCTGTAAATCGTAGGTATACCCTTTTCTGCAAATGGTAAGGTATGCCAATAAAAGGGAAATCAAGGTTTCGAAACCCATTTGATGTCCAACTGAAATATTTATTTCTTACTGGCTGATGCTCGCAGTTTCACCCGCGTGGAGTTCCGTTTTCGTTCCGCATCCCACGGGAATATATTTCAGGGATAAAAACTTGCCCATGTGTTATTCCAGACCACATAATCCATCCCTGTACCTACCGTTAGAGATTACTATTACTAATATACCGTTAGAGAGAAAGAGAGGCGGGGGGGGGGGGGAGAGGGAGAGAGAGAGAGAGAGAGAGAGAGAGAGAGAGGGAGAGAAATGAACAAATCGTTTTCATTTCAGGTGTTCTTGTACTTACCACTTAAACAAGTAGCATTATTTCATCCGGTTCCAGGTTCCAACCTGGGACCTGGGACGGCAGTGGGCATACGCTTTTACTACACCATCGATGAACGTGGCAGTTAACCATGGCCACGAACTTAAAAAGATGACTTTAATCTTTTACAATTTTTCATTTGCTGGAAAATGATTATTTTTCAGTTTATCTAATTCTCTACTTACTAAAAACTTTCAGTACTGACACTGTTAAAATCTTTAGTTGCATGCCCACATATAAATGAAAACCCATTTTAAAGTTTCATCCATTTGTATTCCTTTTTCATAATTATGAAGTTTCGTTTAAAAAATAAACTCCTTCGATTTCGAGAACATTCCGCTTGACTGTACCACAATACAATTCACTCAAATCCTCAGCAAATATTTATTAAAAAGGCACCATAATCGATTTCTGTTCAGTCCATTGAGAGAAGGTGACCTTTTTTTTGTACAAACAAATCTTATTGTGAACTACAGGAAACGACTTTTGCTTTTTGCTTTGACGTTGTGCGAAAGCTTCGTCAATTAATTGAACGTTGGCATTTCCAACTCTGCTCTGTGTATTTCAGTCGTAGTTCGTTTCGCTGGTCAGAGTTTAGATAAACGGCACCCAATTATGGACTCAATTCATGGTTTTGTTTCAAGCTTTACTAACCATGGCCTCTTTTGTTAGTCAGTAGATGCACCATTGTGAGGCTCGCTTGGACCGTGAAAATCTTAAGACTCCATTTTTATTCGGAGAAACTAAAAACTTAAAGTTTTTGTGTAACTTACATAATTTTCGTATGGGACGTTCACCATACGTACTACTCAAATATCTTTCCTGTAGTTCTCAAATTTAAATTCAAAAATAAGTACTGCTTTCATCACCAATATCACCATAATAATTTAGGTTAGGTTTACTACTTTAGGTTTACTACTTTCTTTTTTCCTACATGATCGGTTTACGCATTCATATTCTCGTGTTATATAAGATGACATGTTTGCTAACAGCCTTGTTACTAGAAGTTATGAAGACTTTGCAAGTGAAGGGTACAAAATGTAGACAAGATTGCGCCAGTTCAATAAGCGAGAGCTTTGGATGTAAATGCAATTAATTATAATAAAGCTCGGAAGATAAACGAGATGATTTTGCTCATTCCTCTAGATAAGTTAAGAAAAGAAAGAAACATGGAAAGAAAAATAAGAAAATATATTTTGCAGTCTTTACATAAATACTTATATTAAAAAAAATAAGAATGATAATCCACCAAAGAAGTCGTCTGCCACTTTACTGTTGAAGTTCATTTCAACCTCATGAAACAACAACGTTGATTTCCCCTTGCAATAATATTACGACAATGAAAATTACTCTCTTTATCGTATTATTTTCGTCCTGCCATGATTGTATCAAGTTTGAATTAGGTATCCATTAAGTAAACAAAAACTCCACTCAGTAGAAAATCTCGAATAAATTTTTGTATAATCTACTTTTTAGGGTTCCGTACCCATAGGGTAAAGAACGGGATCCTATTCATGAGACTTCGCTGTCCGTCTGTCTGTCTGTCTATCTGTCTGTCTGTCTGTCTGTCTGTCTGTCCGTCTGTCTGTCCGTCACGAGGTTGTATCTCGTGAACGGTGATAGCTAGAGAGTTGAAATTTTCACAGATTATGTGTTTTTGTTGCACAAAAACAACAAATACTAAAAATAAAAACATAATTATATATAATGGGGCTTCCGTACAACAGACGTGTTTTTTCGCGATTTTGTCTTTTATATTTGGTAATAAGGTATCCTTCTCAATTTAAATACGTTAGTTGGTTTGCATCTTACTTACTTATATTATATTTATATATATATATATACTTATATTATACTTTACACCATGCAAATTAAATGAATACTTTAGGAGGTATAGCACAATCAAATGTTGGTCAATTAAATTAATTTCGTGGCGCCATGATTGAACATTATACGGGTCACATACTAACTTATTTTTCGACTTTCATCGTAAATAGTTTTTCTTTAAAAAGTGAACAACGCTTTCGGCAGATTATTTTAGGTAGGTGTAATATTTCAAAGATAGCAACTTCATAGGAAATAGTTAACAGAGAGCCCTTATTTTAGACTTTTCTCCAGTATAAACAATTTAGGTACAAACTACAAACACACAATTCAATTACGTGTACCGATGTTGTAGACGTGTCGTTTATATTGTCATCATTCAAATGTCATCAATATTCTGAAAAATAAATACTGTACCTACCGTAGAGGATCTACACAAGAATAGTTAACATTATAGAGCAACGCGAACTGTCTAAGGTGCGCGTTGCTCTGTGGTTAACAACCATCACAGAGCAATACTTGTTTAAGAATATGTAGTGTTAATAGGTAATAAGGACAACCAGTAGACGCTTCAAATACTCACTGAATATCGAGCAGTGTATTTTCATAAAATAATAATAATTAAAACAAAATGGACCTTTACTGGGACATCCTTTCGAGGGCTTACCCGGGGCTCCCAACCGTAGGCTGTTGGGCGTTACTTGGGGTTTTTTAGTCGGTAGGAGTCCCATATCATCCTTTAAAGATTTCCACTCTCGTTAAAATAAAGAAAAAAGGGAGGCTCCCATGCAACAAATAAGACTTTTTGTTGTTTTTTGGTACGGAACCCTCCGTGCGGGAGTCCGACTCGCACTTGGCCGGTTATTTTCTTTACCACTCCCTGGACCGATTGTCAATTTACAGATATTAGCATATAACTAATTCAAAATAATATATGAAAATTCAGCCCAATAAAATGCTACTTTAAACGTTAAAATGAGATAAATGTGACATTTTGTACCAGCCGGTGCTAGAGAGATAGGCAGTCACAGTGTTTTGAACACGCCCTTAGTCGGTTTGGGTCCAAGCCGTTGGGAATAAACCCTTGTAGCTTAGAAAAGTCCATAATAATATTCTGTGTTCATAAATAAATCTAAGCATTACCGTAATAAAAGAAAGCGGCAATATTGCCGTAAATTTACGTTCTTCTATTTTTTTTGCAGAATTCCAAATTACCTATTGCTGTAGCGGAAAATGTGTATGTGTGTATTTTATCAGGTGTTTTAACCTTGCCTTATAGCTTCGGTTTTTTTCGTCTTACAACTAGCATTACAGAAATATATTACCTACTTCTTGTAATAAACGTCTTTTAATAATACTACCGTTTTGTCCTTTTTTGTACACTTTTATGAAATTGCAAAAAGAAGAGTTCTTCATCAAAGATATTCATTGTGATTACCTCTGTGGCGCAGTCGGTAGTGAAAACACCTGCGGCGCTGGAGGTCGTGGGTTTAATTCCCACCGGAGACAAATATTTGTGTGACCCATAAATCTTTGTCTCAAGAGTCTGGGTGTTTCTATCATCAATCAATACATATAATAAAATCGTAACAGGTCGCTGTCTGTACATGGAAGATAAATAAGAAAAAAAATTATAGGGGGGCTTTATGAACGCAATAGAGCCCAAAACAATGATTTTTAGAATTTTTGTCTGTTTGTCTGTATGTCTGTATGTCTGTATGTCTGTATATCTGTTTCGTCTGTACGGTTGTGCACGCTAATCTCAGTAACCGCTCAACCGATTGCAATGCGGTTTTTTTTATTGTGTTGAGGTTTGCTCCAGTTAACATTTAGCGTTTGTTTTATGTAAATCGGTTTAGAAATAAAAGAATTATAACACTTTTAAGAATCAGATATTTTGAAAATTTTAATGTTAGGGGTTTCTTTGAATGTGAGTGTTGGCTTAATCATAAAAGAGTCTATTTTAAAACAATTCAGTCCACGTCTTCGGCGCGGACTGAATTGTTTAAAAATAGTCTTAATCATTAAGCTCTTTTATGATTAAGCAAACAGGGCAGTTTCAGACGCTGCTTGATGACTCTGATGAAGAAATACCTTTCCTTTCATACACCTTATGTGACGTAAACGAAGTTGCGGGCTCAGCTAGTGTATAATATGTATATATAATATGTGTAAAAAAGTATAATTATAAGTATTAATATCCGTGGTCTGATACCCATAACACAAGCAGGTTATTATAGCTTACTTTGGGATCAGATAGCGTTGTGTAAAATGTCCGAGAATATTTATATTATATATTTATATTTATGTTATTCAAAAGAAACACATGGTACATTAAGATTAACGATTTACCGAAAACTTAAGTTGAAAGTTCATCAAATCTTTGTGATTGCTATCCTTTGATGATGACAGTGAACAAAAATATCGCATGCAGCGGTCACGTTCACTCCCGTAGTAACCAGTGGCGGCTGTACCTTAACTGCGCTCGTGCGGTGAACCACCAGTTCAAAAGATAGAAAAATTACAAAATTTTACGACATCTTTATTATTTAATTACCTACTATTGGGTATGTAAGTAACACCTATTCTTACAAATACTTAAAACAAATAACATATCTTGTTGTGACGAAACAATTTAAGCTCTTTGCTACACTACTAAAGCCTAAATTCCCTGTAAAAAAACATCGGCGTGCGTTTTCCCGAGCGCACGAGAACGGCCCATACAACTTGTACTATATCCGAGCTAAAACGCCTGGCGCGTGAGACAAAACATCGTTCATAGAAAATGTACCGGGCGATGAGTCTGATTTCGTGCGCCGCACGCGCTCGGGAAAACCGAACTTCACCCGAGAGCACCCGATGTTTTGTTTGACGAAATTCAAATTCTCCCGGTATTGTTTCGCTGTATGTATGTAGGTATCTGTGACGTGTTAAATATTTATTGATTGTTTGATTTTTAAATTGTTAGTTTTTCATTTATTTTGATCTTAGTTCTATTCTATATTTCTTTTCTTTAATAAACAAATATTTATTTATTTATTAAAGAAAAGAAAATACTGCTTGTAAAGTGTCTGGGGTGTGATTACAAAACTTTTCAAAATAAACATGCTGCATACATATTCATGCCTTTATCCCTGAAGGGGTAGGCAAAGACATAGTATACGCCCATGTTTCTCGTTATAGTTTTATCTCAGATGAAAATAATAACATTTTATGTCCCATGTAATAGGTAGGTGGTGAGCCTAATGCCGGGTTTCAAAATAAAGTTGATATAAAATTGGCTGGACCACCAAGCCTCTTATTAAATTTAAAACTAGAGAGCAAGTAAAGTGCACCACCAGTTTGAGGACCCACCAGCCGCCACTGGTAGTAACATAACATTATTAATGATTTATGTGCACACGATTCTAGACCTTACGCTGGTGATCAATTTTTGAATCTAGACTACATAAAAACAGAGAGAGAACAGTACTCATCAATCAAATCAGCCTATGGCAGTCTACTGCTGGACGTAGACCTCTCTCAATTTACGCCACAATACACGTTCTTGCGCCTTCCGCATCCTGTCCCAGTCAGCCTGCGACCTTTTCCAGGTCGTCGGTCCATCTGGCGGGTGGACGTCCTACCCCAAGTTTGCCGAGTCACGGTCTTCACTCTAGAACCCGTTTACTTCATCGGCGGTCGGTTTTTTTGCAGATGTGGCCGGCCAGCTGTCACTTTAATGTGCTTATTCTGCGAGCATTGTCGACCACTTTAGTTCTCTGTCGGATAATCTCATTTCAGAGATTATCCCTCAGAGATAGCCCAAGCATAGCCCGTTCCATAGCTCGCTGCGCAACTATGAGGGCATGGACTAACCCACTGTAAGAGCCCAGTTCACATCGGAAATAATATTTTGTTTCCACGATAAGACATTTCCGCCATGACAGGTTTAGGGCGGGCGGAGCTGCAGTCGTCCTGAAGTACATTATTTCAGGTGAAAAACTTCATCTTGAAGTTGCTTTAAATCTCAGTAAGCGACTTAGTCTTCTAAAATTCTAAAGTGTAAATAAGCTTAACAACAAGTCAGAAACAGACCACCGCAAACTTTATAAAAAGCTCAGCTGCGCAGCGGTAAGGGAAATTCTAAAACAAGTTTAATTTGCCCTGCCAAGTGACTCACAATTTCCTGGATAACTTGTTGAGGTCGTGGCTCTAAAAACTTTTGCTTTATTAGCAGATATAGTTGGAAATAGCCTAAAGAAGAGTAGGTACTTACTTCGAATTTTCCAACTGTAAGTTTCAAAGAGAATAAAGTTCTATTGCGCATCCGTACGCTTAAACTAAAAAGTAAATAGTTTAGTTACACGTGTCAACTATTTTATTTAAGTAAGTTATAGAAGCTCTAAGAGCTTCTCGGAACAAGACTTATGTCTCACTCAGAAGCCAGCTAATACAGTGAAAAGCTGAAGGCTTTCAGGAAGAAGAGAAAAATAAGAAGAGTTGTTGGTTAAAATATAAAAATGACAATTTATTAAAAAAGAAGCTAGAACTCGGGGTCGTTGGTGTTTTCAGGCAGCAAGAGGTTTTGCGATTCCCGATGGTCTTTGCAGGGTTCCCGACTTATCTTGGGGTTTGGCCTTCTTGATGAGTGATGCAGTCAGCGACGTCTCCGTGCCGTCCACTCGTCGAACTGCACGGTATTCCTGAACCCGGAGGGTGAACGTGTGCTAACCCGGAGGGTGAAATATTGCAACCCGGAGGGTGATCTTCTCTCAACCCGGAGGGTAAATAATTCTTCGTAGAACCCGGAGGGTGAACTATTGCTGTAGAACCCGGAGGGTGAACCCTGGAATGTTCCATACTAGGCGTTAGTTTGAAACCTTTTTCCCCGCATATTCCCAAAGACCAGCCGGCCACCGCTCTGCTATGAACAGCTGCGGGAATCGCGAGGTCTAACAATATTTGCTTACCGAACTAGGTTTTACAAAATGTTTTTTCACACCCCTTTAACTACCCCCTTATAACAGGGTGGACCAACAGCCGTTAATTTTCACAGTTTAAAACTAGATCACGTTACATTCAATTAACTTACCCAAATATGGGGTCTTCTGTCTAGAGCTATTTGCTCCTTATACTTGACAAATATACTTTAATAACGACGACTTTTATGCTTTTACTTTTCTCACTATTTCAATCGACACTTATACGTCCGTGAGCTAATTTAAATATTGATCTGGCGGTCCTCTTGCATTGATGCAACGCTTTATATACTAATGAATAGCGCCTCTGGTGGCATAACTCGATACTACTCAACGTCAAGACCGCAACTATGACTATGAACCAAACCTTTCGTCGTTGCGACACCTACTCGGTAGATGGCGCTTTCATTTATCATGACTTAAATTTCAATTCTAATTATCTAATTTTAATTAATTTATTCACACGTTGTTGCACAACGTTACAACAGTTACACAAGTAGGAAGGTACTCACAATTAAAATAAATTATCATTAATTAGATAAGATGTTTTGATTTAGAATATAAATCCCAATTGTATGTTATAAAACTACCCTCGCCATAATATTAATTAGAATTGTTTCAATATCCAGACATTTTTAACTCAAAACCTTCTTATTCAAAATGCACAATGTTTTGTTCATACAAAAAGTAGTACTACTGAGGCGGTACACTGGTGCTCCCAACCCTGCATACCCCTTATGAACCCATTTAGATGCACAGCATAACTGAGGCAGGGAGTATTCCAAAATCAAAGGGTGGTTGAACTTAAACGTTATACTAGAAATCTGGACACACAATGTTAAAATGAACATCCTGTCTATGGCGAGACGCCATTACACAATGCATAATTATTTTATCTTGATGCGTTTGTGCTCTGTGATATAGGCCACGTAACCCATTTAAGCTAATTGCATGCATACATTATTCATTGTTCACCATTTTCATGCTCCACCCTTGTTAAGCTGAGGTTATAATATGTGCTTTATAAGGGTTCCGTATCAAATAGTAAAATTAGATACCCTATTACCACGACTTATTATTACTAAGACTTCGTCTGCCCTTCTGGTCGTCTGTACTGGAACTGCTTGATCGCGTTAACCGTGACAGCTAGATAGTTGAAATTTTAACAGAAGATGCTGTAGGTATATTTGTTGCCTATAAATAAAACTTTTGGGAGCTCCCATACACCAAACGTAATTAAATACAGTTTCTTGCTTCATGCACAAGTCCATCTCGCGTTTGGTCTTCTTTTATTGATATAGACCATAATGCCCGCTTTCCACTGCGAGCGAGTCGGACCCATTACGGACTCTGCTATACTCGTAACGATGATTTTTATACATGTCCTTCCACCAAAGCGGACATGACATGTATCGAAAATCATCGTTACGAGTATTGCGGAGTCCGTAATGGGTCCGACTCGCTCGCAGTGGAAAGCGGGCATAAGGTACGGTTGCGGCCTTGTTTCTACATTCACTCTAGCGGTAAGTACTTTCGACATTGTGGGTTACCACGTCATAAGTACATATTCGATGCACTTAACAGCTAAAACAAAATTAGTCGCTAATGGAACCAAATGGAGCTATATTTTACTGTTCCACGAATTCGCGAGGTGTTGACACTTGCGTTGAGGCTTTTACGTGGAAATGGAACTTGTCACATACTCGGTTGGGCGGTTAAGTTATTCAGTGATATGTTTTGAAAATTGCTTTCAGCATTTCGCAATTTGAACAGTATTATGTTTATTTGTTGGTAGTCGATGTTACTAAGATTATAAATGCGAAAGTTTGTGAGTATGGATGTGTGGATGTTTGTTACCCTTTCACGCTCGAATGGCTAGACGGATCTGGCTGAAATTTGGTAAAGGGATACATTATAGTCTGAAATAACACATAAGCTACTTTTTATCCCGGGAATAAGTTCCGATCGGAAGCGGGAACTTGAACAAACTATTACGCGGGTGAAGCTGTGAGCATCAGCTAGTGTTAGTATAAAGCATAGATAAGTAAAGTGTGATTGTTTTAAATTTGTCACTGAGAATACGCCAAATTATCTAATTATGTTTTCATAAAACAGCATTGACTTGAAGAAAGCTATTGTGTTTATGCCATTAAACTAAGTGTCTATAATTAAAAACTTACCCGTTTCTCTATGGTTTATATACCTGTCTCGCTCTCGCCAGCGTGTGCCGTCTCCTTCAAACGGCACTCTTGTTTTGACAGTGTCAGGTTGACAGCTCAAATGTCATAGCGTTGTGATTTTTGCCGCGCAAAGAATCAAAAATTTTCCCTAAGTGTAGAAAATTGGAAAAACCATTGAAATATAGTTTTTCTAGTGTGAAAATATCAAACAGCGTAAATAAAGTGCGTTTCAGTAGTTAAAAAGCGTTTTGGACGTGTTTTGTACTAAGTCCGAAATAAACGACGCAGGCCGGGTACGTTCCGGAGGTGATCAGTGAGAATTTCAAATAAGTTCATCATCCTCGGAGGATGAATATGACTTTGCATCACCTCCTCCAAACAGTAGAAGTAATTAAGCTTAACCCAAGTAAGTACAATCCAGTTATTACAAGTTCATACGACCGTGAATGTTTTTCATGTTTTGTTAGATCAAGTGATACCTAAGTACTGAATTTTTCCCAATTGTTATCGCGTTAACCTAACCTGCAGACTGGTACTCATACTTCTGCACATCTTGAAACCAATTCATCGACATCTTGTTGAGACATCCGTCCACATCTTCTCGTAATTTATCTTTGGGCTAGCACAAAGTTTGATCAAAGACTTTGATATAAATTACAAGAGTTATTACAGTTAGATGAAACTGATTCAGCCTGTTGAAAAGTTATTTTATACAAGAAGGCCTTTCCGACAGGCCTTGCGAGACCAGAGGTTCTAGGCCTCAAACAAAATAAAGAAGTTTGCAATGATAACAAGATTATACAGATAATACAGAGAATCATATTTAAAAATGGTGTGGTATTACAAAGTTTTAGTAATTGGTTAGACATCTAAGAACAAGACTATCTAAATATTGACTCATTGTTATGACTGAACTTTTAGTTCAGACTTACAGTTTCAGAAAAATCCTGAAACTGCAGTAACTATTTCACTTGAATGAATTCTTACACTTACCAAATAACTATTTGTGAAAACAAGGTTGAGTGTAGTAAAGTGTGACTTTTAATAGCCCACAATTAAAAACAACACGGTTTTTGAAACAAATTTACAACTCGCTTAACTTCACTATCAAAGCATAAATTTTTGAGGTTGTCTCATGTCTCAAAAAATTGTGCTCACCTACACGCCAAGGTGCTAGCTATTACACATTGAAGTTAAATATTGGAGCTACATACAGCAAATTTACCATAAAAATATATTAATGGAAACACCTCGGAGGTGTTATGATTATAATACATCTATTGTGAACAACTTAAAGTAATCAAATATTCTTTGTCAAATGTTTTTAGTAAAGAAGTCATATGAGAGACTAGGTACAATCTAGGACGGGCAGTAAAGCCTTTTCTAGTTGATATTTCAGACTAATTGCAACTAAAGAATTGATTGGCTTGTGGAAATAGATGCTCATTATGCTTGTATTCACTTTACAATTATTGCACAGGAGTTTCACAATTATGTGGTATCACAACCTCCCTTTGACCAACGGTCAACTCTAGAAGATGTTTTTTAAATTCAAATTGGTCAAATTGGATCGCGGAGATCCTAAGTACCCAAGGATTTTTGAATTGTTTATCATAATATAACATGATGAGCCTTTCAGAAAGCGGAGACAATAAAATTGTGAGTAGGGCACATAAATTATCAGAAATCTGTGTTAGAAATTTCTTAGGAAATAGAACATCTCAGTACAAAATTGAGTCAGACTTAAAAAGAAAAGATAGTTATTGAGAATTGAGTATGTAATTGAGTTGCATTTGTTTATAATGAAAAAAAAAAAAAAAAAAAAATAAAAAAAAAATAAAAAAAAAATGCCAAGCGGACGGTGCGACCGCCTTTTCTGTCTGATTTCCCCAGAGAGTTTGTTTAGTTCACTGAACTTGGCAAACTGCTTGTCTTTATTGCCCTCAATTGCAATTATTTCTTGAAAAAGTTCAAACAGAACAAGCCGCACTTGAAGAGAAGGCTATCTCTCTTACAAAGGTCATTGTGGTTGGTAACTAGACATTGTATGGTACTGTTCTGTACATTTAACAGCAGACGCAGCGGATGCAGGCTGAGGTGCCCACTTAAATGACACATCTGTCAAAATAATGGGCTTAATAGTGTATGCAACCATAAACCGTCAGCGGATGACAGTGTCACACATTTTCTTTTAACAGCAGATGCAGCGGATGCAGTATGAGGTGCCCTGTTAAATGACACATCTGTCAGATAATGTGCTTACCAGTCCAGTGTAGACAACCATAAACAGTCAGCGGATGACAGCGTCACACATTTTCTTTAACATCAGATGCAGCAGATGCAGGCTGAGGTGCCCAGTTAAAGACACATCTGTCAAGGTAATGGGCTTAATAGTGTATGAAACCATAAACAGTCAGCGGATGACAGTGTCACACACTTTCTTTTAACATAAGATGCAGCAGATGCAGGCTGAGGTGCCCAGTTAAATGACACATCTGTCAAAGTAATGGGCTTAACAGTGTAGATAAACAGCGAATGACTTCAAAGGATGCACACATACTCCATACAGATAGACAATAAAACCCTTGTTAAACGAGGGAGAAAGTCCCTTGCAC
The DNA here is from genome assembly GCA_933228765.1 of Miltochrista miniata. NCBI lineage: Eukaryota > Metazoa > Arthropoda > Insecta > Lepidoptera > Erebidae > Miltochrista > Miltochrista miniata. The sequence continues at coordinate 34,250,197 of OW121758.1, read as the reverse complement.
TGCTGAAACCCAGCTTCCGAAGCTCATAGGGCAACTGCAAATAGCTTTGTCACTTATCTCCCGGAGAGGCTAAACGGAAATAGTGGAGTTTAAAGAGGTTGCAGAATACTACAGTGGCAATTTCTTCCCCAGGCCGCGGAGGCTATGTATGATACCTGGGGCGTCCCAGATACGATTTGTTCGCATCAAATGAGTTGGCTGTTGTACAAGAATATGCAACTCTATCCTTTTTTTATTTTTTGACATTTTCAGTTGTCATTCGGATTTTCAGTTGGGCTGGGCAGTCTTCTTGGGCTCCCATTTTCCGCACTTAGGTCCGCCAGTGGACCCATTGTACGTGAGTTGGGCTGGGCATTCCACCCACCCAATGTTGTACAAGAGTTTGTAATTCTAGACTACTTTTTCATCCATCATTGGGATTTAGTTGGGTGTTAACTCTCCTAAATCATGCGAAAGGAACATATGTTAGTTCCTAATAGCATCAGAGTGGAACTTTTATTTGGGCTGGGAAATCCATCTACCCAAATTAATAATAAGAGTGTTAGCTCTCCTATATCATGTAAAAGGGACATAGTTCCTAAAAACATCAGAGTCAGAATAGAGCTCTTTACTGCCGGATTTGCAGACCAGAGTCCGAGCAGAACTGATCCCAATGAATGATCTGCGGAAGGTCTTAATAGATCAGGATACAGGCACATACCCTCCCTAATTAGACAAGGAAGGGAGGGGGGGGGGGTTGACAATAAATACACAAATTGGTCTGTTTTAGAACAAGTTTGCTAGTAGGCAGTTGGTGACAGTCAACTTTTGCAACTTTCAACTTTTGCAAGTTCTCCAATAGAAAATTACCTAGGGTGGTGTCAGACCAATCAGGTTATCCTGAAGTTGCCTGTTTGTCAACAAATGGCTCTTTCCTTTGCAATATTATTTATAGAAGGTAAATTGACATGATATATCTTACCAACTTGTGTAAAGTTGGCTATCTCAACATATTGTGCTAAAACGGATTTAGACATTTCAAAGAAAATTATCATTAAGAGCAATCACTCTGGCTAGACCTGAAACAACAGAACTCCCAGTAGGGGAATGTAGCTGTCAGTTAACTGGCTAAGAATTTCATCTTATTCTTTGAAATTGTCGGGAGGATAACATCAATTACTATGTTAGTCTCAGATCGCAGATTTCAGGTCAAGGATATAATGAATACATATTGCAGCCTAAGTTCGGGTCAAAGACTGATTCAAGTTACCATTGGCAATCTGGCTAGTTGCTTTATCAACAATCTGACCATAATATTTGTCCAGTTAGACAAATTAAGACTATAATGAAAAAGTTAGTGAATCATTTTCTATTTACTGAATTCTGTATTAATCATGGTACTTGCCATGAATGAAAAGGCCACAATTTTCATTTATTTCCTAAGCAGGTAGACTTCAAACAGTCTCAAGAAAAATAGTTGCTGGTTGTATTTTCAGAGAGGCTAACATTAAAGCCCCAACAGTTACAATGTCAATGCTAATTGATTGCAAGCAATATTTGGTTATTTGATTTAGTGTGTACATATAGAGACGTAGTCCCGCCTTTGACCCTGGAGAGGTAGGCAGAGATACACAAATGGTAAATTGTAACCTACATTTAATTAATTAATGCAGTTTCCTTCTCTTTTAACAACACAGATAGTGTTGTTTTGAGTCAAATATCTTCACAACTTTATTATTGACACACATAAGTTTTTTACATAGGTACTTTATGTTTTTATTTTTAATAATTTAAACTTGAAAGTTAATTTGAAGAATTAAGTTTAACTAAATTTAGTTTATTATTGGGTTATTTTCAATAATAATTATGATTTTAAATAGACAATCTTTAAAATACTATTTTAAATTGACATACTTACCTACTAATCATCATAGCGTTTGAGCTCTCTACCAGCAGATACCAAACAGGTCTTCAAGTCAATGCTGTTTTATGAAAACATAATATAACTGTTTTGCATTTAAACAAAACAGGTATTATGTATGAAATAAAACAGCATTGAAGCAATGCTCTTGCTGGTAATCTTTGAAGACACTATGACATTTGAGCTGTCAACCTGACACTGTCAAAACAAGAGTGCCGTTTGAAGGAGACGGCACACGCTGGCGAGAGCGAGACAGGTATATAAACCATAGAGAAACGGGTAAGTTTTTAATTATAGACACTTAGTTTAATGGCATAAACACAATAGCTTTCTTCAAGTCAATGCTGTTTTATTTCATACATAATACCTGTTTTGTTTAAATGCAAAACAGTTATATTATAAATTTGGTCACGATGAAATATACCCGACTACAGCAAAGTTAACAGAAAATTAAATTTACTTATTGTTTTTTTACAGGATATTACTTTGATTATTATACAGAAAATTATACTTTTCGTTCTATCAAAAGTTTAAAAGACTACCACTTTGAATCATTTTTGAATAGATTTATGAAAAGTTTCAATAAAAAATTCTAAAAGTTAAATATTATTCTGTTACAAGAGTTCTTGTTGCTGTTTGTTTTTAGGGTTTCGTAGCCAAATGGCAAAAACGGATCCCTTATAGATTCGTCATGTCTGTCTGTCAGTAGTAAATTTTGGGGGTCCCCATACTCAGAACTGAAACTCAAAATTTTTTTTTCATCAAACCCATAGGTGTGGGATATCTATAGATAGGTCTTCAAAAATGCTATTGAGGTTTCTAAAATCATTTTTTTCTAAAGTGAATAGTTTGCGCAAGAGACACTTCCAAAGTGGAAAAAAGTGTGTTCCCCCCCCCCCCCCCCCCTCTAACTTCTAAACTAAGAGAATGATAAATCTAAAAAGAATATGTGATGTACATTGCTATAAAAACTACCAACGAAGATTAGTTTGAACGAGATAGAGCTGGTAGTTTTTTTTTAATACGTCATAAACCGCATATTTCGGTTAGAAAAATCACTACCACTGCGAACGTGTTAAAACATCATTCAAAGTTACAACGAACTTTAAGAACTTTTATATTATGTTACTTGCTGCTACGAAACCCTTCATGGGCGAGTCCAACTCGCACTTGGCCGGTTTTTATACATTTTGTTTTGTTGCTCTAAAGAGCGTAATATTTTAGTAGCTACTTAGTTTGTCGAGTTTTTGTTGATAAACTTTTATTTCGTGTATTTTTTAAATAAAGTGAAAACATTCTAGCTCATTTTGTAACTCAAATTTGTTCTGTGTTACTCACCAACTAGCGCGAGGTAGCTATGCAGAGAACTCTTTCCCAGGGCGCCTTACTACAGAGATTCCAGTGTGCGTGCAAGGGTAGGCCAGGGCTCTGACGAAAACAGTCAGGTAGGGTGTACACACATATATTTATATAACACAGAGATACACAGAAACACACAGAGAGCTTATTCACTGATAGACACAAATATCACAGGTACACAGAAATAAAGTCAAATTCCACTTAATAGACCACTACCGCGTGAGCAGGTAGAACGGGTAAGCAGCTAACTACACTGTAATAGGGTGACATTTACTGGCCTTGAGTAAGCTGAGAGCAGCACAGCCCGAGAATGCCACGTGGAGGCGGCTGGTCCCTCTCAAAACACCTCGCTCATGTAGTCCACGTGTCATTGGGTGTGACTCTGCCAACCGTGGACGGGCCGCTTTTCCCCGTAGTAAAAAAACCCAGTTTTCTGGGTAAAATGTAGTAAGATGCAATGCAGCAACCCAATCACAGCCCGCTAGACCATGCGAGGCAACAAATAATCGCGCTTGAGCGAAAAACTGATTCGCGGCACAGTCTCAGAGCATAAGCCAAAGGACCTCCAACTACCCCAAAGCAGGTCTCGGTCAAAGTCGCGTCTTTCACGAAAAATCTTAACAAAACCTGTTCCTTTAAATGCGAAATCGATTCGTCCTCGAACTTATGACATCCTGTCATTCTGACAGCAGAAATGTCACCACTGACAACCGATTAAAAAAGATAACTCGATTAAGCTGCTTTCACATCCTGAATACTGCATCTATAGAAAATAAATGCTACAATTTTGTGAAAGCTATACAAAAGTCATATTTAAAGATTGGTGATATACATAGCTTCTAACTTAATTTAAAAACTGTATCTAGTTTTATATAAACCATCTTGAGATTTGTCTATGCTACGAATCACCAAAAACGGAACGATAGGTACCTACGAAGTTTTCATGAATTTTTGTAAGAATCCTTAAAGAATACACAACATACTTGATTTTTCGTGTTTTGGTAGACACGTTAAGCTATTGTCTCCGATTACCAGTAACAAGTCTTTAAGCCAAGTTGAAGGTTATATAGCGGCTTGGAAAAAAAGTGGACAGCAGGTAGTCAAAACTTGTGCCTGTCTAATTTAATGCGGCAATTGGCTTACCAACAATTTGTGGGGAAAAAGAAGATGGTATTTACCTACCTTCTTTTTCCCCACAACGTAAGCGGATCTATAGTAGGTATGTCTCCATCTAAATTAACTTAAAAGTCTAGGGAAATTATCTTAACACTTACAGACAGCGGCGAGACGTGAAGAAATTATATTTACTTTATTTAGTGAAATGAAACAAGTTGCACATCAAATAATTATAAAGAGGAAAGATTTGATTGTTTGTTTGTTTGATTGCATCGAATAGGGTCTGGAACTACTGGGCTGATTTGAAACATTCTTTCACTGTTGGGAAGCTACACTCTTTGCGGTGAACATAGGCTATATCATTAATCCCGTATTTCTACGGGAACGGGAACTACGCGGGTAACATCGCGTGACGTCCGCTAGTTACAAATCAATGTCTTCAATCAATCAAATCAACCTATGGCAGTCCACTGTTGGACGTAGACCTATCTCAAATTTCGCCACAATACCTACACACACGTCACACACATTAAAATGTCTTATACGTATTAAAATACGTTGATGACTATGCTATGCTATGATATGCTATACTATACTATTCGCTATAACAAATAAATATCCTTATAGTAACAATAAATTGATCAATGTTAGCAAAATTATCGGGTGTCAATCAACACCCTTGGATCTAGCAGGAAAGAGGCCAGCCACCTTAACAATTTAAGCACGTACTAAACCAAGATTTTTCAATAAGTAGGCAATTCTTATTAATTTACAAATGTCAAGAGCGAAGCCAGTGGCCATAGCTAGCATTAGATGCTTTATACCTTGGTCATATTTAAACGTCTCAACTCTGAAATATTCTGAAGCATCTGCAGAGAATTTGAACTGTCACTACTATGAGACGAGGGTATCCAACCTAAGATTGTCAGTGAGCGAAGATTATTATTGGTACAAATAGATTGAACCGTTTTCCTATTAGTTATTCCGTGGTTGAACATTTAATAGCTTTAGACACTTCTCTTGGTATAAAGGAATTAACTAATCTTAGTAAAATTTATTAAATTAGACGTGGAAAATGAACTTAACAGGCAAGGATGCATCTGATAATTAGAAGTAAACGTGTTAAAGGTTAAAACCGTATTTTGTGTTCATGTGGAAATCCTCATAGATGACATGCCATGACTTCTACTGATTTAATCCACACGGTGCTTTGCCATCAGTCTCTGGCTGAGAGTCTCAGGTAGGCTCTCGAAAGAATAACCGGTTACAGTAACTAGCCTTTTATTCTACTATACTAAAACATCGTTCTTTATGGGTCTTCTCTTGTTTTCCATAAATTCATTTGCACTAATATTGTTTGCCATCATCATGCCCGATCATAATATTTACTTGCACTATTATCATTTATACTAATAACGTTTGCCTTAACAACTCAACAGTGATAACTTTTATTTGCCATAAAATGACTTTCTATAACAACACATATCATAATAATTAGTTTTCATAAGTAACAAATCTCATAATCGACTCTTGACATAATCAAAACTGATATAATTATGAAAATAATACATAATATTGTTAGGTCGAAATTATTTATCGTTAACACCCCGACTCAGTGCAATCCGACTCGGCTAGGTTAGGTTAGAAGATTAGCGATAGAGGGGAAGCGGAGCTCACGCCTTAGTCTTCGTGGTTTTTTTTAAACCACCCAGAAGGAGGCTCCGTCGAGCTTAGTTAGTAGACGCCATATGAGTTTTAGTTTTAGGTTTAATTGTAAATAAAAAATCTGTCTCGTATAATTTATCTTTATTTATTTATGGAGAATAAAAGTTATGGAAAATGGCATTATTGAAAACGAAAATTATGGCAAATACATTCATGGATTTAAATTATTATGACACTTGATCGATTATGACCAATGGAATAAGTGAAAGTAATTTTATGTCATTTCACGATTATGGCAACTGAAGCGTTATTTCTAATGAAATTATGGCAAATACCAGTATGGTATACTAAATTATGGCATTTTAAATTATGGCGAACATTAGTAAACCTTCTTTATGATCGAAAGTGATGGACGTAGCCTCTTCGATCAGCCTTATCGACGGTTGCTAAACGAGAGTGTTTCATTCAAGCTATCTACCCTATTGCTGTGTTGAAATTGGTAGGGACAGGCTTTGGCTATCGGCTATTTCACAAGCCACCCTTATGACCATCAACTTCTTCCACCATACTGATACCCGGAGCTAGTGGCGTAATGCACAGCAAGGTTAGTATTTTAAATGAATTTGCCTCCCATCCTCGGAGTTACCTTCACTGAAAGTCGCTTAATGATTGAATCTGTACCGAAGAAACCCGAAACAGGACTCGGGTCACCAATAGTCCAAAGAATTGCTCGGCTTAAGTGACAGTCATCATCATCATAATCTCAGCCAATTTGGCCCCTGCTGGACATAGGCCTCTCCCAAGGATCGCTAAATCGTTCGATCTTGTGCTGCCTGCATTCAGCAGACTCCCGCGACCGACAGTAAGTTGGTGGTAACTGAGGCCCGCGGGTCTTAAGTCTCGAGTGGCAACCGCATATTGAAAAGCTCAAAGCGCGTAGGCGTACCGAAAAGTAGACAGATCACCTTTCAGCTGAGATGATGATGAAGAATTTAAATCAGTTGTACTATTTGAAGTGTATGTGAAATATTATTATCACAATGCATATTTCTTATCTAATTAAAACGTCGGTTAGCGTATGTAATCCTATAAATTATGAAATTACCAAGCACAAAGCTTTGGTGTAACAAAATAACATTCACATTGAGTTTTTGTTTTCTGAAAGTCACTTTACGAAATTTTAATGAATGTACTCTTGAATTAAACCCTGACCTTTGAAAGTATTAACGTATTAGGTTTCCGTTTGTCTGAAGCTAAATTAAAACATCTACCTACTGTACATAGTACTTGTAAATGAGAATTTTCCAGTCCGAAACCCAGTGACTATATTTAGCAGGTTTTTTAGTTAAAAATCGTTCAAAAGAAGTAACTATGAAAGGTATAAATAATATAGAGCCTAAGGAACCGAGTGCCTCATGTTCCTCATACCTACACGCAAGGGTTTGGTTTTGTCTATGTCTGAGAGTGGTGCACTTTGTGAATGTTCACACCTGTAAAGGATTGACAGCCCCTGTGGGGGCTGTCGGTAGTGTAACCACCTACGGCGCTGGAGGTCCTGGATTCGACTTCTGGGTCGGTCCAAATATTTGTGTGATCCACAAATGTTTGTTTCAGAGTTTGGGTGTTCTCTATGTATAATATATATGTATTTACAAATATATAAGTATGTCTATCAGTCGTCTAGATTCCATAGCAAAAGCTTACATTAGCTTAATTTGAGCTAGTGTGAGATTGTCCACAAATGTTTCTTTATTTTTTTTTATTGAAGTGTGAGATGGCAATTCGTTTCCAACAATGCGAAAAATATTTCGCCATAGCCCTTCCCAATTCACGAAGACTAGACTTCGAAGTCGTCATGTTGGAATCACAACCCTATTCAGTCACAGACACAGATGATTGACTTTTATTAAAATATTTAATAATTGATGACTCTCTTCTATGTTTTCGATATATGACCTTAGAACTTAGAAGATATACGTATTTAGAAGAAGACATTGCACACAAGAAGTGTGCTATGTCTTCTTAAGTTCTAAAGACTTATGTCTAATATAGGTTCATCCTATATGGCATAAATTAATATCTATCAGAGCATTACTCTGCTGCTTTTATCAAGCTCTTGAGATCCATATTTATTGCTTTTACAGCTGTTATGCATAAAATATTTGGTCTCCTAGACATAATTAACCTTACGATTACCTATCACAAGTCACAAGATCTGCGTTGAATTATAAGTAGAAAAGTATACGATCAAACATCACTTTATTTTCTGGGCATCACAAATTTTGGCATACCTATATTTCCTTCATATCGTACAAAACACAACCTTGAACGCTTCTATAGATATAACAATATGTATCGAGACAAAACCGTGAATACATAAAAAGATTCACCAAATGTGTGTCATATAATTTTCTGCTCACAAAATTCTCAACAACCGAAATATATATTTGATTTTATTTGTCGCCATATTCTCAGCGCTCCCCTTTTTATCTTTATAGGTCTATTTCCATAATGATTGTTCTAAATTTTATTTGCTGATAACGGTATACGATTTTATTATTTGTACGGCAACATTATCGCGTTATTTGTAACGTAAAACGTGATATTACGCGTTATGAGAACAAAGGGAAATGGCCGAATGGTATTGTTTTACCTTAGGCAGTTATTTTAATAATACGAGAATATTCAAATTTGGTGGACTTAAATAATCTACATTACTTTTTATTGGTATGATATTCAAGACTAGCTGTGTTCATAGTCAGGTAACACCCAAACAATCCCCCAAAGACGCGGGATAGCAGTGGTAGCCAAGGTCTGTTGGGAATCCTGTGGTCATCCTGCCGAGGACTTACCCGGGACTCCCAACCGTAGGTATTAGATAGGAAACGTGTGGTTTTTAGACGGTAGGCGTCCGGCATAGCATCCATGTAGGATTTTCCTCACGTCAATAAAAGTTGTGTCTATTAACACCACTTTTTTTTTAAGAGCAACAAGGACTAAGACTTTGATCGTAGAGGTCATGTTGCTTCTATGACTGTGCCTTACGAATCCTGTAGCACAAATTAATTTCATGCATGTTCATCCACCGAGTCTTTTCACAACCGAGTTGGGGTTGATATCCAGTCGACAGTGAACCTATTTTCATAGTGAAATGATCAGGCGCAGGTTGTCATGAAGTAAATAGAGTATCCCAACATCAGGGGACCCAACGCTCCCTACAGGAGACTGTACCTTGGGATCGTGCGAAGCATGGCCCTGTACGGGGCTCCCGTATGGGCGGAGACCCTGACGGCCAGCAATGTGGCTAGACTGATGAGCCCGCAGAGAGTGATGGCCGTCAGGGTGATAAGAGGATACCGCACGATCTCCGGTGAGGCGGCATGTCTCCTAGCCGGGACCCCTCCATGGGACCTGGAAGCGAGAGCCCTTGCGTCACTGTTCAGATGGCGCAAGGAGGCGCTGGAGCGGGGCCAAAGGCCTGCGTCTCAAGAAATCGAGGCCCAGTTGACGCAGATGCTTGCCGGGCACGGTAGCTTCGGTAGGTATCTGTGGCGAAAACACCGGGAAACCACGGCCGAGTGTCAGCACTGCGAGGACCGCAGCGATGACACGGCGCTCCACACGCTGGTGGAGTGCACGGCGTGGGCACAACAGCGACAGGTCCTCGTAGTGGGTCTGGGCGTGGACACTCTCTCGCTTGAGGCCATGGTGCGAGCCATGCTCTCCAGCGGGAGTAAGTGGGACTGCGCCGCCTCTTTCTGCGAGCAGGTCATGCTCGCGAAGGAGGCGGCGGGCCGGGTGCGGGAGAGAACTCTTCCACCCGAGTTCCGCAGTCGGCGCCCTGGGCGCCGCCGACGTGTCTTCGCCGAGGACTATCGGCCTCCATGACCGGGGGTCTGAGGTCGGTGAGAGGGCCGCTCACCGTCCTTACAGAAGCAGGCCCATGACGGCAGCGTGACGTGAGCACTCACGCACGCCCCCCCTTAGAAGCGGGGTCACACCCGAAATCCCCCATAGACGCGGGATTGCACCCGAACCACCCCCTGGGCGAGGCCGCATTGGCGGCCGTAGGTCTGTTGGGAGTCACGGGACATCCTTCCTGAGGGCTTACCCGGGGCTCTCAACCATAGGCTGTTGGGCGTTACGTGAGGTTTTTTAGTCGGTAAGAGTCCGGCATAGCATCCTACGAGGATTTTCCCTCACGTTAAAAAAAAAAAAAAAAAAAAAAGTAAATAGAGTAAAATAAAAATACAATGTTTATGAAATTTGCAAAACGAGATGCAACATCGTTTTGTGTGACAAACCTTCACATACGTATACGAAATTTCCTAACTCCATAGTCTAAATAGATATACTACGAACTACCATTATCATGTTCTTAGCTAATGTGTTTATCTATCCCAGACAAGTCAAGTGCCGCACTAATTTTAACGAGCCCTTTGAGGAAAATAGATGAATTGGGTGATAATGCCATTAACTTGAGCTATTTTTTTCTTTATTATTATTATTTCGAGTTACCCTTCTACATGGTATCGTATATTTTCTTCATTATTTTGTTTACGAACATTTTCTGAGGTACCTTCCTATATTTAAGTTTTCTACGTTTTTGATTAAAAATACGCAAAGGATCCAAGTTATATGGTCATCTTCTTTTATACTCCCAACTATAACTATTACCATCGTGCGCCATTACTTCCCCGGGCTACGTGATTACACGTCACCATAAATTATTGACTTATTAAATGTATTGTATGACTTATGTAATGATATTGACTGTTGAAGACTTTGTGATTTATTGTATTAATTTGATAATTTGTATTGCATTATTATGGGTATCTTGACCTGAATTAAATCGATTTTTTATTTTTTTTTATTTTTATTTATTACAGATTTTGTCATGCGCATGGCATGACACAACGTAACATATCGTTCAAAATCCAAATATAATTATAGGCAGCTTGATAATTGTCTATATACTTTGAACTAAAATTCCAATTAATAACAATCTAGTGTCACAACACATCAAACAACTGTCAAAAAGATGTTTTTTTTTAAAGTGAGGAAAAGCCCACAGGGATGCTTTGCCGGACCCCTACCGACTAAAAACCACACGTATCCCACCTAACAGGCTACGGTTAGGACCCCCGGGTAAGTCCTCGGAAGGATACTCCAGTAAAAGATGGTGTTGTGTACCCTACACACATTCACACAACTTGTATAGACGTCCCCAGTCCTATCGGTTTTCAGCCATTCAGTCAGCTTGTGTCACATAAGAAGTAACCGCACGTTTCAATGACGCAGGAGTAACTAATAGTGATATTCGTGACGAAAAAGACACCGTATGTACGTACGTAATGTGTACTTCCTACTAAATGTTCTGCAACGTTCAGAAGAACTATCAGTAAGAAAATGTAACCTGATTACACTGTATCTGAATAATTCTGTATTTAATACACTCTGGTGCTATCGTAGTTTTTGCTACTTAATTAAGGAGTTTCCCGATGACCAGGTATTAACCCTAATTTTATTACAGATCCCCTGGGTATAAGGCGATGGATATTTTGAATAAAGAAATGATTTTAAGCTTGACCACGTATACTGAGTGTTACAGAATCCCTGTCCAGCAAACCAGCACAAGTACCTACTAGCAAATGAAAATAGATTTGAAATTAAAATATATTCGTGCAAAGAGAATTTCGTACCAAAAACGCCAAAAAATACGTTTGTTATGAGAGAGTCCTTCCCAATTTTGTTTGCTATTTTGGTACGAGTACCTATTTGTTGTTATACCTACCGGCCACCGAAGTCCCTTTTTTAACGTTAGGAAAATCCTTCATGGTTGCTATGCCGGACTCTTACCGACTATATACCACACCTTCCCTACCTACGATTGGGAGCCCCGGGTAAGCCCTCAGAATGATATCCCCAGGAACAGAAGTCCCTAATGTATCGTGGTTCATGAGATACAGCGTGGTGACAGACAGACAGAGTCTCAGTATAGGGTCCCGTATTTTTCCTTTGGACATGGAACCCTTATAACTACCCAGACATTATAAGCCCATATTTTTCAGCTGTTGTATTTGATGCTAATAACGGTAAATATAATTTATGAGAATACGCAAGTCTACGTGTCTTTTTAAAAGTGAGAGTCAGTCTCGTGTACAGAGGGTCTCGTACCAAAAAACGGATAAAAATCTCGTTTGTTGTATGGGAGCCCCATTGATTTTCTGATTTTCGTATTTGTTGTAATAGCGACAACAAAAATACAGCGTCTGTGAAAATTTCAGCTCTCTAGCTACCACGGTTCCTGAGATACAGCTTCGTGACGGACAGACAGGCAGACAAAATCTCAGTTTTTAAGAATAAAGTCCCGTTCTTACTCTTTGGGTACGGAACCCTAGATAGTTCATAAATAAGCCACAGGTGATAAGTTATATAAGCGAACAAAAGCTCTAATGAATAGATGATAGGCACGAACGAGGTGCGAGAGAAAACAAAAGTTTGATTAGGTACCTACCGTTAATACAACTTTGTTGATTGGATGGTGTTGTTGGTTTTAGCTTGGACACTACACCTACTGAGAGTCTATTTTACGTCGTATGAAAATTTTAACAGAAGTGTAAATACATCATTATTCACGCTAATTATCCCCGAAGGGGTAAGCAGAGGAATAGTATACGCCCACATTTCACCTTTTAGTTTTATGTCCCACGTAATAGTGATGAGCCTATTGCCGTGTTGAAATGGACAGGCGGAGGTCGTAACGACCCGCAGTTGAAATTTTTCAAGCCGCTCATCTTGGCGTAAGGCCTTCAACTTGGCTTAACGATAGTCATTTTACTGACAACCGGGTTTCATTTAAAGTTTTCCTTCTCTATACCACCTCTTACGACACCCTCGGGATGAATTTGGGTGGCGACAAAGTCTACTATTTCCCGTTGCCTCGCAAGGCCCCGTACCCGTATGGGGCACTGTAAAAAAAGTGTAAATTGAATGATAATATTAAGGGAAGGAGGGAGAGGAATCGCCCACGCACTCTCTATCAGCTGTTAATGATAAACTCAACTATTTTTTGTATACCACTAAAGTGGTGTACAGTGGTAGAAGAAAGGTTGCCTGGTAGAAATTGCTCTATAGCGATAAGGCCGCCCATTGTACAGCTACTTGCACGGATTGTATGTACTATGTTTTTATATACTTGGCGTACAATAAAGTGTAAAATAAATAAATAAATACAGTGGCAGACAAGCATACGGTCCCACCAGATGTACCGGTGGTCACCGCAGCCTATGGACGTTTGCAACACCAGAGGCGCCACAATCGCGCTGCCGACCCTGTAGAAACCTTCTAAGCCCCCTTTTGAAGAACCCCATACTGTAGGCGTTTGGGAAAACCGAGGCAGGGAGATCATTCCACAACCTAAGCGAATGCGGAAGAAATCCTCTATCGGATCTCACCATTCTCGAGCGCTCAACTGTAACAGAGGAATGACGAATCGAAGTCTTCTAGGAAAGACCGGATAAGGTTATCTGTTGTACATCCCTTTCCTAGAGGAGTTCAACCCTTTATCATTGCTAATGGAACAATGGGCTGGTACTAGATATAATGGAAAATGTTTATGAACAAAATAATATTGTAGGTACATTTATGAAGATGGTTAAGTAATCGGTCTTGTGTTTATCGATTACAAACAAAGAAATTCTTCCTTTTTAGGTTTCCGTACCCAAACGGTGAAAAACGGAACTCTTATAAGACTTCGTAGTCTGTCTGTCCGTCACGAGGCTGTATCTTATTAACCAGGATAGCTAGAGTGCTGAAATTTACACAGATGATGTATTTTTGGTGCCGCTATAGCAACAAATACTAAAACTAGAATAAAAGGGGAATTAATGGCCTCCCATACAACTAACGCATCCACTTGACCGGTTTATAACAATTAGTATAGAATTTAACTACCAAATTTTATCGGCTATTCGCTTGGCTACTTTTATTAATGAAAGTACAATAATTAATTTGTGTGTATGTGCGTATAATATATACCTATCCAAAGGAGAAAATATTCAATACGCCCTTTACATATTGGATTGTATGTAGGTACATAATTGAATTGTACATATTAATACGTTCACAAGGGTTCACAAAGGCACAATGTAGATTGAACTGTTCCAATATCCCATTTGGTAATCAAATATGCTTTATACACTGTTTTATTAATTCGCAGATTTCATATCCCTTCATCGAAGGTGAAAATACCTAAATATGATTTTATCTTTAATTCGCGGACGTCACGCGCTTCCATCCGCGTATCTCCCGTTCCCGTCGGAATATGGGAATAAAATATTGCAGATGTTACTCAGGGTGATTGTAGCTTACCAATATGGTGAAAGATTTTTTGAAATCGGCACAATAGTTTTTGAGTTTATTTATTACAAACGAACACACACACAAAATACAACTTTTTCCTCTTTATAATCTTAGTCTATTATAATATAATAGACTAAGACTTTTATATTATAAAAATAAGTCGGGTTTTCCTTCCTGACGCTATAACTCCAGAACGCACGAACCGATTTCCAAGTCTCGGGCTCCGTGAGGTTTATAGCAAAGAAAATTCAGGAAACGGCAACTCAGATAACAAGAATCAGTCCATTAACTAATACAGTAACTAGTTACCTATCAGATTATGGTAGGGTAGTCTATGGTGTTCCGCAGGGGAGTGTATTGGGCCCGCTTTTATTTATAATTTACATTAATGATCTACCAAAAGTGACACACCATAAGTCGGTTCTCTTCGCCGATGACAGTACCATAATATTTACGGGCAATGACAGTTTAGAAATGCAGCACGACATAAATACTACTTTTTCAAATATAATAAAATGGCTAAAATTAAATAATTTAAAAATCAACTTTGACAAAACTAATTACATGACATTTAGAAATAGACTCAACAAGTTGACTGACATCGAAATCAAATACTTGAACCATGACATTGAACAAACAGAATTGACAAAATTTTTAGGTATACATATTGACTCTTGTTTGCACTGGACATCACATATAGAATCGTTATGTTCTAAAATAAACCAATTTTCATATGCGCTTTACATATTATCGAAAACAGCATCTATATCTACCTTATTAACTGCATATCATGGAAAAGTTTCCCCCTTGCTGAGATATGGTATTATATTCTGGGGTAACTCAACCGATAGAGAAGCACCGTTTATATCACAAAAGAAATGCATAAGAGCCATGTGTAAATTAAAACCGACTGATAGCTGTAGACCATTTTTTGCAAAATTAAAACTGCTCACTCTCCCATCTATATATATATTAGAAGCTGTTTTATTTGTTCGAAAGAATATTTACATGTTTGATATGTTAAATAGCCGTAGACATAATTTTAAAATTAGGATGCCTAAAAATAGAACCGCATTTCTTAATAAAAGTGTATTTTGTATGTTACCGCGCCTATATAACAAATTACCTATACCTATATTGCAGACAACATCTCTTATTAGTTTTAAATCCCAAGTAAGAGAATTCTTAAATCACAAGGTATATTACTCAATTAGCGAATATCTGACAAATAAGTGATAAGTTGACATTATGTAAGCGCGACATCTCATTTGATTTTGTTTTGTTATAGGTATTTGATTGTAAAATTTTGACATTTATTTAATTCTTCGTGGACAATTTATATTTTGACATAATTATTTCATTGTATAATCTGAGTTTATTTGTAATTAATTTGAGTAAGAACATTAATTTGGTTTGTAAATCTAAAAATTTTGCATGCTGTAAAGCTAAGTATGGCGTGAACCACTTTTTATTGTAAACAACTTATGTATCTACCCATATTTCGCAAATAATAAATGAATTTGAATTTGAATTTGAATTTGAAAAATTTCAACAGACAAGCGGGAAAATCATTTTTCACATACAGCGCCATCGCGGGCGAAGCTGCGGGCATCAGCTAGTCTTTAATATTTTTTTTTATTTAACTCACAAAAATTGCCGGTAAGATGCTATAGCTTGTTCTTTGTTTTTTTTTTTTTAAGCTATTGCATAGCTTCTATCGCGGGCCTTGCGTGGAGACCGAATCCAGAAATTGTGTCACGAAAACGAGTCACACTCTCAGTACCTTCGGCCACGTTCGTGTATCTAGTCTAGCAATTCATAATTTTTTTGTTTACGTCAATTATGAACTCTGCAGTCGTTATATATTATTATTATTATTATGTCAAATAATCCAAAAATTGATGCTTGAACCCAGAATCGATCTTGCGCCTTCTGCGTACCGATCCGCGTCTTAACCACTCGACCAAAGTTGAATTAAGAGTGTTGGTCGAATTTAGAGTTCTTAATGTGAAATGACAATTTCGATGCTGTCAATTACATTAGTTGCTGTCAATTTACTTCGTCTAAATAAAAATTCGACTATACGTGTATAGGTATTCATCATCTATGTACAACAGTGAACTGTACTCGTATAATTTGTGTAAAAAGTGTTTTAAATATAAATAAACAAAGTGCATTTATTAATGTAGAAAGTCACGAAAAATAGTGAAAGAAAATGAGTGAGTACTCTATATACATACATTTTATTATTATTATCACCAATGCAGTATCATTTTTTGTTTTGTTAATTTATATATAATACTGCTATAAAGATAACCAAACCCGGGAGTACGTTCCCATGGGAAGCGGGAAGAAAATTTCACGCTGACGTAGCCGCGAGCGCCATCTATCCCATACCTATGTACTTTAAACGTGTCATAAAAGTCACAACAATACCATACATGCATATTTCAAAGAATGTCTATTATTACCATAAAATTTGTAAAAATAGTTTTTAAGTAGAAAGAAGAAACCTATTGTTTTATCTTTTAACTAGCTGACCCTCGCAACTTTGTTTACGTCACACAAGGTCTATGAAATTAGAGGTATTTATTAATCATACTCATCAAGTAGCGTGTAAATCTGCCCTGTATGCTATATCAAAATAGAGCTTAATGGTTAAAACTATTCCTCAGTATAGAATTTTCCTCAGTATAAACAATTTACATACAAACACCGGCGTGTTAGAATTTTATTACATGTATCAATGTAGTAGACGTAACGTGTATAAAATGACATCAATCAAATGTCATCAATATTCTGAAAAAGAAATTAAAAATAGAGTTCACAAACTCTTTTGAAAATACATACTGTACCTACCTTAGAGGATCGTTATGAAGATAACAGGATAGTTAACAACCATCCATAGAAAATAGATGGTATAATGCTGAATACCGCAAAGAACAATCGGCGCGGCATAGAATGGGGCCTATACTGATATCCTGGAGGATATTAATGATGCCGATGTCCTGTGCCTGCTGAGGCACACACACGCCGTCATGCATGTCTGCAGGACAACGAGCAGGATGAGGCAGCGAATGGCTGGACTGAAATTAAAATCGACAGACGCAAGAGATGTGGTGGAGGCACTAATTCACGTACCTCGGGAGTGTCGTGTCAGAAACTGATGGAATAGAAGAGTACCCTACATCATTTCGAGTCTCGCCAATGCCAGAATAACCTTTACACAGCTGCGCCCCGTAGGCAGTTGCGAAAATAGACACGAAGAGTGAAACTCATAACAAAGTAAACGTTAAAACTGTACTGCTAACTGCTATACGGATGCGAGACATGGAAGGTCACTAAAGTAAAGACATTTCGCACCAGCTACCAGCTATAAGTCTTCGTCAAACGCTGCCTCCAATGGATCCTCGGTACATATGGGCCCGAGAACATCACGAACGTAAGACTATTGGAACGCTGCAGTGAGACCCCAACAGATCAAACGTCGGAAGTGTAGCTGCTGCGCTGGATTGGACACACGCTGCAAAGGGACCATGAATCACATCATACCAAGGCAAGCCTTACTGAAACTACTGGTAGGCTTTCAAAAACTGTTCGATAGTAAGTAGGTACATTTATTGATAGTGGCTATAGGCTACATAACATAATGCGAAGATTAATAGGAGTGGTGCAGCAATGAGGAATGTTTCGAAAACGGAAAACATTTAATCGTAATAAGAGTATCCGTTGCGCCTCTGCGTAAATGGTTGAAGTTACATAAAAATAATTTATTACAAAATAATTGTTCTTCTTAAAAAGTTCTAAAACAAAATTCCAAAAGCCCAAATGTCCACAGTCAAGTAGGCACTTGCCCTTTTGATCGAGTTACCTTAAACGCGAGATGCCAATGAAGGTGTTCTGCCTAAAAATAAGATTTGCCTAAAAAGCTGTTTGCCTTAAATGAGAAATGCCGATGAAGCTGCATGTCTGAAATGTGAAGTCGACTAAGAAGCACATTGCCTAAATTTAATTTAACTATAAGGCAGTTTGCCAGAAATACAAGATGACCGAGATGTCTGTTTGCTCTAAACGAGAAATGACAATGAAGCAGCATGCCTGAAAAGTAAAATGACTAGGAAGCCGATTACCTGAAATAATATAATAAATTTAATGTCTGCATAGCCTTAGCAAAATTGGCAGCGAAGAAAAGAATTACCTTCTTATGTCGATCAAAAGGGGGTAATTCTTCTTTAAAAGTAAGATGCCAATGAACGGCTACTGGGACCATATTTGCTAATCTCTATGGAAAACTAGGCAGGTGTCGGGGTCGAACCCTCTGTGCTTTGTTGGACGGATCGGACAACGCGGATATTTTCCTACCATTTTTCCTGTTGGTTGGATTGATGATGAAAAAATAGTCACAATTTGTTACTTACAAGTGGCCAGTACTTACCTACACTATTGTTGACGGAAAAGTTTTCAAGTGACCAATGCTACAATTATGATATTTACAGACATAGATATATATACATATTTACATTACATTACATAAGGCATTTAACCGCTTAGGTATTTTAGTTTGAAAACATTTTACTACTTAGGCACTTTGCTGCGTAGGTATTTAACCACTTAAATATTTTGCTTCATAGGCAACGACTTTAGGCAATGTGCTTCTTAGTCGACTTCACATTTCAGACATGCAGCTTCATCGGCATTTCTCATTTAAGGCAAACAGCTTTTTAGGCAAATCTTATTTTTAGGCAGAACACCTTCATTGGCATCTCGCGTTTAAGGTAACTCGATCAAAAGGGGGCACTTGGTACTTTACTTTGTTGAACATAGGCCTAAATCTTACTTCTTACTAATATTATAAATGCGAAAGTTTGTGAGTGTGGATGTTTGTTACTCTTTCACGCTCAAACCGCTGAACGGATCGGGCTGAAATTTGGTACGGAGATACATTATAGTCTGGAATAACACATAGGCTACCTTTTATCCCTGGAATAACTTCCCGCGGTAACAAATTTTACGCAGGCGAAGCTGCGGGCATCAGCTAGTATTCTTATATAGAAATAATTATACTAGCATAGTTGGTAAAAAATGCTATGTAATAGCTTTACCGCGGCAGTCCCCGAGTGCCACACGTCTTTTTTTTTAATAGTTATGGCTTGGTTACAAGACCTTTAAGCCATGTCTTTATTTATTATTATTTAAAGTTATATCTTCATTTTGCTTAAATAAGTCACAGTCCTCGTCCTTTAAGTCCAGTCAAAGTCAAGTACAGCCCTAAGTCAAAGTCAGTCTTCCTTCAGAAAAGCGGTGGATAAATTTCTGAAAGTTTCTTTGGATTTTTTTGTCAGAAACTGCAAAGTTGCGATTCACTGCGTTTTATCACTTCCCAACACTAGTGCACGTTGTCGAACGTTTATGTTTAAGAATCCACCATTAATACACACAAAGCACTCGAAAAAACACTAATTTTGCAAATTTATAAAACGATGCGATACGATTCCTTCCAAATCCCGCCAAAAAAGCCTTGTTCTTTGTTTACTAGATGCATTTGCTGCAATGATATAAAAACTATAGATACGTTATAGACACTTGAATATGGCAACACGTAAAGTAGGTAATTACCTGAAAATCTGTGACGCGGCTGTAGGGTTAGCGAAAGTTCTATTGGCACTGTTTTAAATTCTGTTAGTAAAGAAAACTCGAAAAAAACATGCCTTCATGTGTCTTCAGATGATACACAAGCTACACGGCAACTGTTCAATATAACAACGTGTCATTTCATGCGTAAGTACAATAGAAAAAATAATATTATTTCATTTTCTCGGATCGATAAAATGGCGGCAAGCATAAATTAATGCACAAGGAAAATGTACTCTATAGTCTGTGGTTTGGCGCCCGCGACCCGTAAGGGGATGTCGGGGAGATTTTGTACTAATGTTTTATTTTGCTATTTGAATTTTTTTTATTTAGGTAATTATATTTCTTTAAAAAAATAATGAAACATAATAATAATATATTAAGATTATTAAAATGATTTATATTACAAATATTTGGATTACTTACTAGGTACTAAATTATTACTTATTAAATACATAAATGTTTCTGTATGATATTGTTATATTTTTATTTTATGACTTAAATTACGTTTATATTGCTTATATTACTAATCCGATAAACTACATTAACATTTTATAAATTTAAATATTACGTACATTAATCATATTTTGTCTGAGTAAGTGAAATTCAAGTTTCCCTTTTTCCCCACATTCCTCTGATATTGACTTCATGCATGCTACCACAGATAATTTATAGAATTCTTTTTTCAAATTTATAAAAGTTTAGCTGTTTTTGAAAGCCGCAATGTTCGTGTATAACGTGTCTATATATGATACGTCTTTGATTTGCTGTAGTTTTTTTATGTGAGCATAAGTGGCAGATAAGCGTACAGATCCCCTCTGGTACTGAAGTACAACTATGTAGTTCAACTAGTTGTACAAACGATACACTGCTGCAGCGTTTGTACAACCAGTTGTACTCGTCATCAGGCATCCTCACCACTCCAAATACCATAGCTTATGGACATCTTATTCTTGATCTTAGATCAAGAATAAGATGTCCATAAGCTCTGGTAGCCTTTACAGAAATACAAACTTACATAGAAAAATTAATTCACAACACTATCAGTTGGCAGTTGGGAAAAAGGCATAAAATAGAATAGTCCTTATACTCGTAATAGCTCTCTGAGAGTAACGAGACAGCGATCAGCCGCTGGCGTAATATGCTAGCATATTATACATGATATACACGTTACTCATTTCTGATACAAAATAATTTGTATTTTTTCAGTACTCTTCATGTTTTATAAATAGTACATGGCAAGTTCCAAGGTAAACATCAACTGGATTTTAATGATACATTTTGTTTTCATATTATAATTTGACTTCTTTCTCAGACAGGGACTGGCTCATGAGAGAAATACGAGTATATATACATGAAATGTCATATAAAGTATAGAAAAAGCCAACGTGTCTCTTCGCCCCTCATAGAACAATAAACAAACAAAAATATATTTATTTCACTTAGGCATTTAGATAAGGAGCAAGGGTAACACATATCCCAAAGAAAGCCTTGACCTAATTGTCGAAAAAAAGAGACAGAGAAAGAAATGGCACTACACAAGATCACCTACCGATAAAAATATATTACTACTATCCAAAGTTACAAAGATGATTCAGTTGCCAAATCATTAGAGAGGTTGTCCGGTGACCGCACCAGCAATTACTCCCTCTGGAAGGCAATGAAGAAATACAGAGCTCCAATTGCGCCCATTCCTCCAATTAGGGAATTAAATGGTAAATGGGCAGTAAGTAATGAACAAAAGGCAAAAAGGTTTGCGCTTTTTTTTTAAGCTATTGCATAGCTTCTATCGCGGGCCTTGCGTGGAGACCGAATCCAGAAATTGTGTCACGAAAACGAGTCACACTCTCAGCTACCTTCGGCCACGTTCGTGTATCTAGTCTAGCAATTCATAATTTTTTTGTTTACGTCAATTATGAACTCTGCAGTCGTTATATATTATTATTATTATGTCAAATAATCCAAAAATTGATGCTTGTACCCAGAATCGATCTTGCGCCTTCTGCGTACCGATCCGCGTCTTAACCACTCGACCAAAGTTGAATTAAGAGTGTTGGTCGAATTTAGAGTTCTTAATGTGAAATGACAATTTCGATGCTGTCAATTACATTAGTTGCTGTCAATTTACTTCGTCTAAATAAAAATTCGACTATAGGTGTATAGGTATTCATCATCTACGTACAACAGTGAACTGTACTCGTATAATTTGTGTAAAAAGTGTTTTAAATATAAATAAACAAAGTGCATTTATTAATGTAGAAAGTCACGAAAAATAGTGAAAGAAAATGAGTGAGTACTCTATATACATACATTTTATTATTATTATCACCAATGCAGTATCATTTTTTGTTTTGTTAATTTATATATAATACTGCTATAAAGATAACCAAACCCGGGAGTACGTTCCCATGGGAAGCGGGAAGAAAATTTCACGCTGACGTAGCCGCGAGCGCCATCTATCCCATACCTATGTACTTTAAACGTGTCATAAAAGTCACAACAATACCATACATGCATATTTCAAAGAATGTCTATTATTACCATAAAATTTGTAAAAATAGTTTTTAAGTAGAAAGAAGAAACCTATTGTTTTATCTTTTAACTAGCTGACCCTCGCAACTTTGTTTACGTCACACAAGGTCTATGAAATTAGAGGTATTTATTAATCATACTCATCAAGTAGCGTGTAAATCTGCCCTGTATGCTATATCAAAATAGAGCTTAATGGTTAAAACTGTTCCTCAGTATAGAATTTTCCTCAGTATAAACAATTTACATACAAACACCGGCGTGTTAGAATTTTATTACATGTATCAATGTAGTAGACGTAACGTGTATAAAATGACATCAATCAAATGTCATCAATATTCTGAAAAAGAAATTAAAAATAGAGTTCACAAACTCTTTTGAAAATATATACTGTACCTACCTTAGAGGATCGTTATGAAGATAACAGGATAGTTAACAACCATCCATAGAAAATAGATGGTATAATGCTGAATACCGCAAAGAACAATCGGCGCGGCATAGAATGGGGCCTATACTGATATCCTGGAGGATATTAATGATGCCGATGTCCTGTGCCTGCTGAGGCACACACACGCCGTCATGCATGTCTGCAGGACAACGTGCAGGACAACGAGCAGGATGAGGCAGCGAATGGCTGGACTGAAATTAAAATCGACAGACGCAAGAGATGTGGTGGAGGCACTAATTCACGTACCTCGGGAGTGTCGTGTCAGAAACTGATGGAATAGAAGAGTACCCTACATCATTTCGAGTCTCGCCAAGGCCAGAATAACCTTTACACAGCTGCGCCCCGTAGGCAGTTGCGAAAATAGACACGAAGAGTGAAACTCAAAACAAAGTAAACGTTAAAACTGTACTGCTAACTGCTATACGGATGCGAGACATGAAAGGTCACTAAAGTAAAGACATTTCGCACCAGCTACCAGCTATAAGTCTTCGTCAAACGCTGCCTCCAATGGATCCTCGGTACATATGGGCTCGAGAACATCACGAACGTAAGACTATTGGAACGCTGCAGTGAGACCCCAACAGATCAAACGTCGGAAGTGTAGCTGCTGCGCTGGATTGGACACACGCTGCAAAGGGACCATGAATCACATCATACCAAGGCAAGCCTTACTGAAACTACTGGTAGGCTTTCAAAAACTGTTCGATAGTAAGTAGGTACATTTATTGATAGTGGCTATAGGCTACATAACATAATGCGAAGATTAATAGGAGTGGTGCAGCAATGAGGAATGTTTCGAAAACGGAAAACATTTAATCGTTATAAGAGTATCCGTTGCGCCTCTGCGTAAACGGTTGAAATAACATAAAAATAATTTATTACAAAATAATTGTTCTTCTTAAAAAGTTCTAAAACAAAATTCCAAAAGCCCAAATGTCCACAGTCAAGTAGGCACTTGGTACTTTACTTTGTTGAACATAGGCCTTAAAATCTTACTTCTTACTAATATTATAAATGCGAAAGTTTGTGAGTGTGGATGTTTGTTACTCTTTCACGCTCAAACCGCTGAACGGATCGGGCTGAAATTTGGTACGGAGATACATTATAGTCTGGAATAACACATAGGCTACCTTTTATCCCGGGAATAACTTCCCGCGGTAACAAATTTTACGCAGGCGAAGCTGCGGGCATCAGCTAGTATTCTTATATAGAAATAATTATACTAGCATAGTTGGTAAAAAATGCTATGTAATAGCTTTACCGCGGCAGTCCCCGAGTGCCACACGTCTTTTTTTTTTTTTTTTTTTTTTTTTAACGTGAGGGAAAATCCTCGTAGGATGCTATGCCGGACTCTTACCGACTAAAAAACCTCACGTAACGCCCAACAGCCTATGGTTGAGAGCCCCGGGTAAGCCCTCAGGAAGGATGTCCCGTGACTCCCAACAGACCTACGGCCGCCAATGCGGCCTCGCCCAGGGGGTGGTTCGGGTGCAATCCCGCGTCTATGGGGGGTTTCGGGTGTGACCCCGCTTCTAAGGGGGGGGCGTGCGTGAGTGCTCACGTCACGCTGCCGTCATGGGCCTGCTTCTGTAAGGACGGTGAGCGGCCCTCCCACCGTCCTCAGACCCCCAAAAGGTTTGCGCTACATTTAGAAACAATATTTCGACCAAATGAAGGGCTGTCAGAAGAGTTGCCATACCAAGAACACCAACAAGATTTGACTGAAATAAAATTAGTAACACCAAAAGAAGTAGCATTCGAAATAAGAAAAAATATGAACATCAAAAATGCGCCAGGTAACGACCTTATTACAGGCCAAGTACTACAACATCTGCCACGGAAAGCGCTGGTGAAATTAACGTATCTGTTTAATGCATGTATTAGATTAAAATATGTTCCAGCTGTTTGGAAAGTAGCTGAAGTCATCATGATAGCAAAGCCAGGGAAACCACCTCATGAACCGACATCATATAGGCCAATCTCCTTGTTACCTGTAATTTCTAAACTATTCGAAAAGCTTTTGCTAAAAAGAATGAAACCTATACTTGATCAAAGAGCTCTTATCCCTAATCACCAGTTTGGCTTTAGGGAGAAACACTCAACAATAGATCAAGTACATAGGATTACAAAAATAATTGAAAATGCATTAGAAGAGAATAAAGTTTGCTCCTCTGTGTTCCTAGATGTTGCGCAGGCATTTGACAGAGTCTGGCATAAAGTTCTAATACATAAATTAAGCTCCATGCTGCCTGCACAGTTTGTAGCAATCTTAGAATCTTATATATCCGCGAGAAAGTTTAGGGTAAGGCATGAAAATGGTTATTCTGAACTCAAGGAAATAAAAGCTGGAATCCCGCAGGGAAGTGTGATAGGGCCGGTCCTGTACCTACTATACACATGCGACATTCCAGTACCAGAAAACAGCACCATTGCAACCTTCGCCGATGACACTGCCATAATGTCTACCGGAAGTACCCATAAGGAAGCCGTGATTAACGCACAAATAGCTGTGACAAAAGTTTTTGAATGGACTAAAAAATGGCGCATCAACTTAAATGATTCAAAATCAACTCACATAGATTTTACAAACAAAGCACCCCAGTAATACCCAATACTCATCAACAACAAGCTTGTTCCATATGGTAATACAGCGAAATATCTTGGCATGACGCTTGATGTGAAGCTACGTTGGAAAGCGCACATTAAGAAAAAACGGCAAGAACTAGATATACGTTACAGCGAAATGAATTGGCTGCTTGGAAAAAAATCAAGCCTGTCAATACCAAACAAACTTTTACTGTATAAGCAAGTCCTGATGCCCGTATGGACATATGGTGTACAGCTGTGGGGCTGCACTAAACAGAGCAACAAAAACATTATCCAGCGTTTTCAAAATAAAGTGCTAAGAAGTATAGTTAATGCACCTTGGTATATCCGAAATGACGATCTCCATCGGGACCTTCAAGTGGAGTCCATCGACAAAATTATTCAACGTCTCGCAGAAGCTCACGAAAAGAGACTTCACTATCATGACAATCCTGAGGCAATCCAACTCCTCGATTGGACAGACTTAAAAAGAAAACTCAAAAGAACTAAACCTTTTGAGTTAGTGTAGTGCTATGTGAACGCGATAAGTGACTTTATTCGTTTAGTGTAGAACACAAGAACAATGTGTACGTAAACTTAACAGACTCTAAGAAAAATCAATGGATTATCTTCTTAGAATAAGTATTTTCAATTCAGAAGTTTAAGTCAAAGTAAAATTACTTATTAGCCCTAAGCTAGATTGTAATATTTAAAAGTGAATTTTAATACACTTATAATAATTAAAAAAAAACTTAGGCATTTACAGATGCACTTGTAAAACGTCCCGAATATAAACCAAAGAATTACCACCAGTTCACAACGCGACCCACCTGAGAAGAACTGGCAAGAAATTCGAAGTAGGAAAGTAGGTACCCCCCGCTCTCCTCCCAAAAGAAGAGGGATAACAAACAAAACCGCCCTCCCCCAAGAATGGGATAAAACCCAAACCCATAGGAAGAGTCCGCGATGGTGGACAAAGCTTTTATGGTGGGACTCCTGGCCTAAGACAGATGGCAAGGCACCGAGTGGTTTTAGTCCATACATGAACATTTCCACACGAATATTATATGGTATTCAGGAAAGCATCAGCTAGTACAGACCATTATTAAAGACTGGGCGTAACGTAAGGTTTTTTAGTCGGTAGGAGTCCGCCATAGCATCCATGAGGATTTTCTCTCACGTTAATAAAAAGAACACTGAAAATAAACACTAATACCTATTTCTTTTGTTAGGAACAGAGGCTTTCATAACAATACAAGGATCACTCAGGACTTAAACTGTAGCGAAATAATATGAAAATAAATGAAGTTCAGTTCAACGCTCTTAGAAACCGTTCACTTTAATAAATTGAATCTACATTGTGGATCGAAGCCTGCAGTGTATTAAGCTGTCAAGTTTAATAAGTTTCATTTTCAGATGTCAGACTGGAAATCCTGTTGAAGCTTGTATAAAGTTGGTAATAAAGTTTGACATTTTCAAATTCTTTTTAGCCTTTTTTTGAAGTCATACTTCTTTAGGCGCGACTAGGGAGTAACTCAGATTTTTTTTCTGACGGAAGTAACGCTTACTATTAGATTAGAATTTTGAATAGCGGAAATAATGAATGATATTAATATCCCATTTGATGCCGTCAATGGCAAAGAAGTTTAACTTCAATCGCGCGTAATGGTTACACGCACACCCTTTTTTTAACGTGAGGAAAATCCAACATGAATGCTATGCCGCACTCCTACCGACTAAAACCACACGTTTCCTACCTAATAATGCCTATGGTAGGGAGCCTCGGGTAAGCCCTCGGAAATTCTTTTCAGCCTACCAATGGCTAAAAGTGTTGAAATAGATAAGTTTAATCAACGGAAACGAATATTTGCGGGGTCGCACAATTTTTATTTCGCTTGCTTCGAATCCGAGACCTCAGTACAACGTAGATTCAACAGTCGCATACAATTACTACTGTGTCTCTGAAGAGCTTTTCATTAATAATACATTGCGAAGCAAGCACGACCTCCATCAACACGTTCAAGGTACAAAAACATTGTATCTCAACTCAATTTCACAAAATAATATGGTTCAAACTAACATTTCGATAAGTAATTTTCGATAGCTTAAGCCGCCTTGTAAATTTTCATATTCAATATTTTTATCAGCCCCAAAGCTTTAAAATAAAGTATTTTCATCGGCTCAAGTAAGATTCTCGTATTTAAGAGACAATATCTCATTGAGATCGCTCAAGTGAAATTAATGTTTATAATGTAATCTAGTAGATTAGCACGAAGGAAGAAAACTTTTCTTCTTCTTTGTCCACGTAAAATTTCCAAAGGTCCAAGCCTGCCTCACCTGCGAGTGGTGCACCTGCTGCAGCCTGCTGACTAACGAACGAGGTCATGGCGTAGAGAAGGAAGACTTGAAATGAAACGCTGTACCAACCCGTCTGGCCAGCGTGGTAGAGTGAGGCCAAAATCCTCCCAAAAAATGATGGCACAAAATAAGCGCAGGACCGTGTGTTGTAGCGAAATCTGGGAGAGTTCTATATTCAGCAGTAGACTGCTATAGGCTGAATTGATCGATTGGCGTGAAATTTCGTTCCCGTTTCTGTTTTCAATTGGAACATATATAAGATTCCAGGTATGAAAAGCTTTCTCTGTGGTATTTCAGACTTTAGTCTATCGCGGCACCAAATTTCAGCCTGATCCATTAAGCCATTAGAGTGTGATAGAGTAACAAACAAATAATCAAACATACAAAAATCTGAACAAAGTTTCACATCCCTGCTTAATATTATAAATGCGAAAGTAACTATGTCTGTCTGTTACGCTTTCATGACTAAACGGCAGGAGCAATTGAGATGAAATTTGGTATAGGGATAGTTCGAGGCCCTAGGAAGGACATAGGCTACTTTTTAACCAACTGCGCAACAGGAGGGTTATGATTTTACGCGACTACGACTTCTACGCGGTCAAAGTATCAGGGAACATCTAGTTATTTATAATTAGTAGAATAATGTCTCACATTCCTATTTATTTAAGTAACTAAAAGATGTCTGTGATCTGAAAATTTGATTATCCGGTAAACGTGTTTCTATTCTCTAGGTATTTTATACAACACTAGCTGATCCCCGCGGTTTCGACCGCGTATAAGTCGTTATCGCGTAAGAGTCGTTATTTCGTAAAATTATAACCCTCCTTTTGCACAGTCAGTTAAAAGTAGCCTATGTCCTTCCCAGGGCCTCGAACTATCCCTATAGCAAATTTGATCTCAACCATTCCAGCCGTATAGGCGTAAAGGGTAACAGACAGAGTTACTTTTGCATTTATAATATTAGAAGGGATGTAGAAATTTGTTTTCAGATGAATTAAACTCTAACAAATTCGTGAGCTAACCCTGAAACGAATTACTGAAAGAAATTTGAACGAATACAACAGTGACAGGACAAAAGAAAGCCTGAGTTGATCAATGAAGCTACTTTTTATAGGATTTTTTAATTAACCAAGCTCGTTAGGCTGAGCCACAAAATGAAAACGTTTTCTTTAATCCAAACTTCAATACTGTCCATAATAAAGAGGATACTTTCCTATTATTTACTTGTTTGTCCTTTATTCCTGCTATATTAATCTATCTTTTTACTGTATAATTCTTTTGTCAAATTGTAATTATATTGATTCTATTGATTCCTCAATGTGCAGACATGCTTTTTTAAATGGAGATAGTTGTAGGTCAGGGCAGTGCCATGCAGAGACATAATATAGGTACCTACATAGATGCGAGAGTGCCCTAACTTCATGCCAAAAAGATGACAAAATTTCTTCTTTCAATGCCATGTCATGTCTGTGTCTTTTAATACCATGGCTACTTTTACCTACCAAATAGTAATTCCCCCATCTCACAATTTTTGTGCAAATTTGACTACAGCAAAGCTGAGGAATTCGTAAAATATTTTTATGAAGTTCAAATACCAACGCACTGTTTCCAATTTAAACAAACTTTAGAGCCAGAACTATTTCCCGAATACTAAAGCCATCTCAAACTCAACTAGTTTGACATTAAATAGACAACTGCAATGTCAGTTGGGAAATTCGAAACTTAAACAAACCTTATCATATGTCATGAATCCAATTAGTGTCACGTATTAAATGTGAAGGAAGTCCTGTAGACAACAGGTAATATGTCATGGGAGAAAATTATTATACGTAACATAAATTGTTTTACCTTGGTGAAATATGTAATGTGTCATGTTTGACAAATTCTTCATGGGTTAGCTATGGAGATTGGTGATTAGATTTTGACTGCCTCGTTGGTTTAGAGATCGTAAAGTGCTACTGCGGGTCACGAGGTCGTCACGGGTTCGATTCCCATCGGGGAAAAAATGGTTTTCTTTGGGAACTGATAGCTTACTTTGGGAACATATCCTAGCTTACTTTGGAAACAAATAGAGTCTTTTTGAATGTTTGCGTATATTTTATTTATTTTCTAGATGATTCCTCGCGCCTTTGCCCGCCTGAAAATCGGTACCCGTTTCCGTATCACGTATGAACATATTCCCGAGATAAACATATATTGATTGGGATTGGTCCTCGGTCCGCCCTGTAACTCGATATCTATACAATTATTTGTAATACCTTAGGTCACTTAAGCCATACTGAAAAGCTGTGTGCTTTCAGGAAGAGGAGAAGAGAGAAATAATACTATAGAATTTAGAACATGAAAATCAATAATTTATTTAAATTAAGCACTTGGGGGTCGTGGGTGTGGTAACTTCAGGCAGCAAGGATTTTAGCGATTCCCGATTGATTTCGCAGGGTTCCGACTTATCTTAGTATTGGTCTTCCTGTAGACCGCTGCCGTTCGCCAGGTAGCCGTGCCGTCCACAAACTCGGCTGGCACGGTGTTTTCAAACCGCAGGGTGGACGAAAGCTTGTCGCCCGTAGGGAGAATGATGGTTGGTAGCCCGTAGGGTAAACGTTCCTTCTTGGAACCCGAAGGATGGATCTCGACAACCCGTAGGGTGGACGAACACTTGTCGCCCGTAGGGTGGACCCCAATGATGGGGTTATTGACGCTCGCAGCTAAATCGCTGATCACTTTGGGAGTACTTGGCTCCCTATAATATTTTTTCACTTTGAAATTATACTCTGATGCACCTACGCACAGTGTCTTATATTTAGATTATTTGAGTAATGGGGCTTTGAAATTTGCGCGCGGTTGTTTTTATATTTTTGTACAGCGCCTCTAGCGGCACCACTCGAAACTACTCAATCGTCAAGACCGCTTTTTAAATACGAATAAGGCTTCCGCCGTTGCGACACTTACTCGGTAGATGGCGCTTTCATATGTTGATCTAATTTTCGATTCTAAACCCCTAATGTTGAACCCCTATTTGCACCCGTTGTTTCACAACGTTACATACTCCCCCTCCCCGGTGAGCGTTTGACGTACCCTAACACGTCAAATGCTGCGTTCGTCCTCGAACGCCCCTAACATAATACCTACTACTCGTCTATGTGTGTGTGTATGTTAGTGTGTTGTGTGAATGAGGTGATGCTGGGTGTAGCGAAGAGTCGGCCTTAACCTTAATGAAACCAACTCGCAGGATGTATTTAGGTGATTCTGAAGGATCTTATAGGACAGAAAGAGAAAAGACGTATTTGAGGCTTTGGGCTGAAGGTTCAGGTAATACGCACCGCCTGAAAGTGGGGTGTGTATAATAAGGCTTTTTACTGAAGGCTGGGATTTATACAACCGTCCCAGAGAAGAACATCCTACTAGGGCTCGTGTAACACTTCCGACTCATAGGATGGACTATCCCCCAGGGCAAGCCTCTAGCTTCCGAGTGGTAGGAGTAGCCATATGACGAAATTAAAGATAACGGTGATCTACACCTACGACTGTTAGGGCAAGACAAATGCAGCCAAA
This sequence comes from Miltochrista miniata, assembly GCA_933228765.1. NCBI lineage: Eukaryota > Metazoa > Arthropoda > Insecta > Lepidoptera > Erebidae > Miltochrista > Miltochrista miniata. The sequence continues at coordinate 34,218,689 of OW121758.1, read as the reverse complement.
TAACAGTCCACCATAATTCTGTTCGGGTAAGCCTCATGCTTCCTCGAAACAGTAATAAACCTACACCATAAATCTGTTCGGGTAAGACTCATGCTTCCTCGAAACAGTAATAAACCTACACCATTATTCTGTTAGGGCAAGACCATGCTGCCAACTAACAGTAACCGACGAACTCTGTTAGGGATAGACTCATGCTTCCAACTAACAGAAAACTCCCAACTAAACCAAGAAACAGAAAAGTGATAGAAATAATTTACTCGCAGAATCCTCCGTGATGCTAATTAACCCCTATGTCCCCATGACGAACACGGCATGTGTTTGTCACGTTGTTATGTGTACTTATTTGAAAGTCGTGTGTAGTGTGTAGTGTGCCTAACTAATTACTAGGCTATTTTAGCCCTTTAACAAAATAAAATAAAAAAACGAGTGCTTATTCGCAATCTTAGTAGCAATAACAAAGCTAAGTGCTTGTTCGCAACTTTAGTAGAAGAATGTTGACTATGACTATTATGTCAATCCTAATAAATAACGAAGATAAACGCTCTCTGGCCATTATGCCAAATCTCCAAAAAAATATGGTACCCTTGTATGCCACCATGGCAGTGTAAAATGTATATGCGTGCTTAAATAAATAATATGTATGTATGTACGTATGAAATCTCCCCTGTGCAAGTTTTGTTTTGTTTGCGCGTAAGCTGCTGACGTAATCGTGTTGATGTAAACGTGTTATTTATCGTTGCATCTAAGGCCAGTGTCACACTACCTTCCATGCTATATAATAACCCGTCAGCTTTAGTCGGGAACCAAAACCTTTGAGTCACTTTCTTTAATCTACGAAAGTGACTCGCCTGTAACCAGTTTGACTCCTACTTCCGCCTTTGGGAGTCACACAACATGAAGTTCAAGTGTCACTATGTAAACAAACAAACAAAAAAAACTGCTTATGAAGTGTTTGGAATTGTGTGTGAAGATAATTGTGATGAATATGTGATGACCATCTACTACCTAATTATTATGTAAGTGTAATTGTGAAACTTCCGTATGATAACATGTATGCGTGTAACATGACACGAAATGTGGTACCTATATGTGCCACCTAAGTACTAACATTATATGACGGTGTGCTAACACCCTTATATTTTCCAAAAATGATTATCAAAAACACTATTGTGTAACTGTACTGATGTACTAGATACGTTATTCGCAAACGCATCTTAGCGCAGTGTGTTACGGCCTTTACCGCTATTTGCATTCGTCTTTGTATGTTAAGGAATGTGAATATTTTTCGACCCACCCGCAGAATAACGAAAATGAATTTCTACTTTTTAGGGTTCGTTGAACTAAATTTTAAATTGAACCTTTATAAAACTTAGTATTTGCTTTAGGAAATCTTAAGTTTGGAAATATTACCTTTTAGTGTTCCTTCACTCAAATAACAATTTGGACCCTACTAGATATTCTTGTCTGTCTGTCTGTCTGTGTTTGAATGTAATCTAATCCGAAGCAGTAAGTAGTGAAAGTGAGGTGTATGATGATGGGTTGATGAAGTTAGCTAAATGTTTGACCGTAATCGATTAATATAATTTTTGACGTTAATAATATTTTTATTAAAATGTAACTATTCCCACGAACGTACTAAGAGTTAATTGTATTGTAACTCGTACCACTAATTTTTTCTTTAATCGTTCCTTACTACTACGGAACCCTTAATTATTATGAACTGTGTCAAAGACGATACGCACTTGGACGGTTCTTGAAATAAACTATATAGTAGTAACCAACCTTTTATGTAAATTGTTCCTCACCACTACGGAACCCTTGAATATTTCGAATTGTTAGAAAAACCGATTCGTACTTGGACGCTTCTGGAAATATTTTGTATGAGACTGTTGGTGTCCGGAGTGTATTTTATTCACTTCCACCCACAGTTTATATGGAAAAAAAAATTTCTTCTACTATCGAGCCAGTAATTCAACTTACTCGTAAACGTTATGAAAGCAACATCTGCCGTTGTTTATTCAGAACCCGAATCAAAGTTATAAGTTTACAATTGTTATGGCAAGAATGTTTTCACTGCGTGATCCACGTTTGGAATGTTTTTTCTTACAGTTTTATTTCAGTGTATCAGAATTCTACGTAATTCGAAAAGTGAAACAATTATGAATCTTTTATAATTTACGTGAAGTGAAATTCGTAAAATCTTTCGTTTTACTAAAGTGAAATTTCAATAGGGATTGTTACCCAGAAGTGTGATTATCGGCTGTTGGTCTCGCTGTAAATTCACATATAGGAAATACAACAAAATAATACACAAATTGAGGCGGTTTGACGCCGTAAAAAAATAAAATTTGTGGTGGTGATTTACTGTGACTACTTTTTACGATGAATATAGGCAATACAATTCACTTACGAAAATTAATGTAAGCGTTTCAAATTAGAAGTGTTACTTCAGACTTTAACAAAGTACTATTTAAAATTGAAAAAAAAACAAAGAAAAAAAGAAAAACTTTTACTTTAAATTTCATTAAAAATTTTCCACCATAAAATAAATACTTGAGGGTGTGAAAAATAAATTGGGGACCGTTAAAATTTGGAAAAATTACAATTTACGTTGAGAAAAATTCAAATTTTGCCTTGTTCTTGCGTTTGCCGAAATCTGTCTAAAATAACTAAAAACACACAAAATAAGCCGGAACGAACAAGTTGGCAGCAGAGGTCAGGAGAGCCAAATTCCTGGGTAGTTATGATAATTTGGAGGGAAACTACCCCGCTAACGGGCACTCTTAAGACTATTTTACACAGATTAAAATATCTTATAATTATGACCTCCCGACTCCCGTCGGAAATCGCTTTCTCGCTACCCGAAACCACGATATGGGCGCCACTGAAAAGCTGTGTGCTTTCAGGAAGAGGAGAAGAGAGAAATAATACTATAGAATTTAGAACATGAAAATCAATAATTTATTTAAATTAAGCACTTGGGGGTCGTGGGTGTGGTAACTTCAGGCAGCAAGGATTTTAGCGATTCCCGATTGATTTCGCAGGGTTCCGACTTATCTTAGTATTGGTCTTCCTGTAGACCGCTGCCGTTCGCCAGGTAGCCGTGCCGTCCACAAACTCGGCTGGCACGGTGTTTTCAAACCGCAGGGTGGACGAAAGCTTGTCGCCCGTAGGGAGAATGATGGTTGGTAGCCCGTAGGGTAAACGTTCCTTCTTGGAACCCGAAGGATGGATCTCGACAACCCGTAGGGTGGACGAACACTTGTCGCCCGTAGGGTGGACCCCAATGATGGGGTTATTGACGCTCGCAGCTAAATCGCTGATCACTTTGGGAGTACTTGGCTCCCTATAATATTTTTTCACTTTGAAATTATACTCTGATGCACCTACCCACAGTGTCTTATATTTAGATTATTTGAGTAATGGGGCTTTGAAATTTGCGCGCGGTTGTTTTTATATTTTTGTACAGCGCCTCTAGCGGCACCACTCGAAACTACTCAATCGTCAAGACCGCTTTTTAAATACGAATAAGGCTTCCGCCGTTGCGACACTTACTCGGTAGATGGCGCTTTCATATGTTGATCTAATTTTCGATTCTAAACCCCTAATGTTGAACCCCTATTTGCACCCGTTGTTTCACAACGTTACAATACGTGTAATGTTTTATTTTGCTCAATAAAGATATATATATATATATATATTATTATTATATATTATATATATATATTATTATTATAAGCCTATTGATTATTCCAGACTATAATCTATCCCTGTTACAATTTTAGCTTAATCCGTTCAGCTGTTAGAGCGTGAACAAACATTCAAATATACAAACACCTTCACATATACATTCAAATATACCAACATCTTCACAAACTTTCACGTTTATAATATTAGTAGGATTAAGCAGGATATGATTATTGACTGCCTCTGTGGCGCGGTCGGTAGTGATACCGCCTGCGGCGCTGGAGGTCGTGGGGACGATTCCCACCGGAGACAAATATTTGTGTGACCCGTAAATTATTGTCTCAAGAGTCTGGGTGTTTCTATGTATAATATGTATGTATTTAAAAGTATAAAAGTAATAATCTTCGTGGTCTGATACCCATAACACAAGCAGGTTATTCCTAGCTTACTTTGGGATCAGATAGCGTTGTGTGAAATGTCTGTGTATGTTTATTTATTTATTGACTCTTTCTCAATATGTTTGCTGGACTCTTAATTTTGTTGTGAAATGTTTCACATTTTGAAATCGAAGTACCTAGTAGTTGTATGAATGTAAACAAAATCAATTAAATGTATGTATTCAAATTTCATTTAAATACTAGAAACATAACTGAGAAAATATTTAAAAAATGCTTCATGTTTTGCTAAAGAATCTGTCTTTGAAAGATAACATCTGTGAATTAAGTCTGCCAAGACTGTCTTCATTTTAGAAAAAGTGATTATACTAATTCCTCTGAGAACAAAACAAACTTAATCCAATTTTTACTAATCTATCCTTATTATCTCTCTAAAACTCAGAATATTAAATTATAATTATTTTAACTTTTGTTACCGCTAGTCAAGGAGATGTGAATGGCAGATTTTAAATTATTATTATTATTTCCTTTTTCTATTAATTAATTTTGACTTTGATTCCTTTGATTGACTGCCGCCTTGGTCTAGAAGTCGAAATGTGCAACTGCGAATCGATCGGGTTCGATTTCCACCGTTTGTCTTGAGAGTCTGGGTGTTTCTATGAATCATAATGTATGTATTACATATTTTAAAAGCATAAGTATTAGATAATATCCGTGGTGCGATACCTATAACAAACAGGTTATTCCTAACTTACTTTGGGATGAGATAACTTTTTGTTAAAAATGTCTGTGAATATTTATTACTAGAGGACGTCACGCGGCTTCACCCGCTTGTAGCCCCCGTTCCCGTGGGAATGCGGTAATAAAATAAAAGCTTCTGTTCCCCGGGGAGATCGAGATTCCCAATAGTGAAAGAATTTTTGAAATCGGTTTATTAGTTTCGGAGCCTATTCGATGCAAAACAAACAATCAAAATCTTTCTTCTTTATAATATTATTAGTACAGATTTATTTATTTTAATAAGTAGTTATCATAAAATGAATAATTAGACTCTTAAAAGTAAACAAGATCATGTTTTATATAGTTTAACTGTCTTTTTAGTTTTGTAGAACGAAAGGACGAGCGAACAAAAAGTTAATAGAGATTTGGAAGCTCCTAAAGTATTTGAAAATTTAAAACCTATTTCAGGAGTCAGGCAAGTTAAGACTCGTGAAATTGGCTACTACGTCAATTTTTACCGGTTTATTGTGGCGCCCTCTAGAGTAACCTAGATAAAGTTTTGTATAAACTTTTATATCAGAAAACCATAAGTTAGTATCGTTTTGGTTTGATTTCAAAAAAATACGAGCTAATGTTGTTATCCCAGTTTACTTACTGATTTTCAAAGATTTTTTTTGCCGGGATAAAAAGTAGTCTATGTCTCTTACGAGGCTAGAGGGGTCAGATCGCAGTCGCTTACAAGACCAAAAATATTTTTTTTATTCCCGTCAATTTACGCCACAACACATGGTCCTGCGCTTTTTATTGTTTAATGGTATCATTTTTTAGGGTTCCGTACCCAAACGGCAAAAACCGAGACCCTATTCCGAGTCCGTCACGAGGCTGTATCTCATTATGGCGATAGCTAGAACGCTGAAATTTTCACAAATTATGTCTTTTTGTTGCCGCTATAACAAAAAAAAATTCAAGGGGGCGCTCATACAACTATTTATTTTGCAATATTATTTTATATATTAAATCAGACCGCTAACATACTATAAAAATAAGACTAGACTCACAGAATATCGAGTTGTATTTTCCATTAAATATAAATAATGAAATAAAAATATAATAAACATTTAAAGAAGGCTCCCATACAACAAACCTGATTTTTTGTCATTTTTTGGTACGGAACCCTACGTGCGCGGGTCCATTTCGCACTTGGCCGGTTTTATTGAATAACTGCCCGATAAGTGTTAATAGAGTTGTTCCTATAAACTGCTAGTCTAGCTAAACTAAAAACAACAAAATTTACTGAAATATTAGGATTAAAAAAATGCCATTTCAATTATTTTGTTTGTAACACAAATTCCTAAAAAAGAAACTACTAATCGATCGTTTTCAAAATGTCTACAGTTATTAAATTAATAATGAACCATATCAATGGTTTGTGCTTTAAAATATTAATATTATTCGACTGTCCATGTATTTGATGATAATCTTCTATTTAAAAGTAAGATTATTTTTATTTTTGTAAAAATGAAATAAAAGAGGGCAAAATCCCAATACTCTCCACATAAGATGTCAATTTTTTATGGAAACCAACAGAATATAAAAATAATATATCAGACGTTATTATAATTTGCTGCATATAGTAGATATCTACCTACTTACAGAAATAACAAAATTTTATCTTTCATGAACAAACATACAAAATACAATTCCAAAAATAAATAACACTCACCTCTTTCAAAGTTCAATTCACGGTAAACACAAATATAATTATTGAAATCCAAAAAACAGTCACTCACACATAACAAAACTCAAATAATAAGCACAACGTACTCGCGAATCGTAAGCTTGAAAGCTTATTTGAACCGCGAAGCTTGCGACGTCAGATGTTCCCGAAGGTTCAGGAGATACTGAATCCGAATGTAAGGGAAAAACAGTACGTTAGAACATCGAACCTGTTAATTCTGTAGAAACCTTCCCTCGATTCCTATATTCGTGATATTTACTCTCGAAATTATCATAAAATGTACTCGTAAAAGAAAATCGCTAAATAAATCTTTCCTTGTTAGTCGGGCGAACGTAATAAGTCTCTATTTCCAGATGGTAGCATTTTTTTTATTTAGTCTTCGTTGTACGTCGTAATTCTCTAGAGATTTTCGTGAAAGTTGGCAAAATGTTAAATTAGGAGAAAACGAATAGGGGGAAGTTTATTGTAGTGTCATTTGTCAGCCGAATTAAAATTTGGACGAAACGTTCAAAAATAACAAAATAATGAATTCTTTATACGACGTATTATTGTTTTTGTAAAAAAAAATATTACTATCATTCACGAATATTTGTACACAACGCTATCTGATCCTAAAGTGAGCTAAGATTAAACTTGCTTGTGGTATAGATATCAGACCACGGATATTAATACCTTTTTTTTTTTTTTTGTAAATACATACTAATACCATAGAAATACCCAGACTCTCGAGACAAGTAGTACCTAATGGATCACACAATGTTGTTCTTATAAATAATGTAGTACTTACTTAAATAATTAATTATTGTTCTAAAGGCTGAGCGTCGCGTGTCTTTTAAAATGAAACGAGTATTTCAGCATCTTGTTGTATTTTAAACTAGCGAACGTTATGCGGTTTCACCAGCGTAGCTCCCGTTACCGTGGGAAGACGGGAATAAAATATAGTCTATGTTCACCGAGGATAGTGTAATTTCCTAACAGTGAATGAATTTGTCAAATCGGTCTAGTAGTTTCGGAGCCTATTCGTGCAAACAAACAAACAAACAATCAAAATTTTCCGCTTTGTAATATTAGTACTATTATTACAGCTATGTAGTTTAGTTATTATTTATACACAAGCAGAATAATTAATACAAACATGTTTGGAGTAAAACAATCTGACAAAGCCACCTTAGGGACTGTAAAGATCTTTGGTACGTGTATTCAGTTACCAAAGTGAAAACATTTCAGTTAACTTGAAGTATCCAAAATGTATAGTTTTGTGGGCTTTGAAATCTTCCGCTCCTTTAACAATATGAAATTTCTTGCGTAAATAAATTTTGAATATTATAAAGATAACGTGGGGTGGGATACCAACCCGCCAGATGGACCGACGATCTGGAAAAGGTGGCTGCAGGACTCGGGAAGCACAAGGTGTGACAACCTGTGTTAAGATGTCGCGTAAATTGGCTGAGGCCTCTCTTCAGTAGTGGACAACTACTGCAATGGGCTGGTTTGATGGATCCAAGATTTTGCTGATTCCATTATTTACCGTTCGGGCATCCCAGGTAAGAAGGATACCCCAGGTGAGATTATCGATCAATCAAATCAGCCTATAGCAGTCCACCATACTAAGGCATCGTATCGGAAGGAGTCCGGCATAGCATACGTCGGATTTCCACACGCAAAAAAAATACACTATTGCACAGATTCAAGGATAACCTCAACCGAAGAAGAAATGATGACTTGAACTCATCTAGGACCAGGATGTACGACTGGTGATAGGTTTGTACCTTCATCCTCCAGATTGTTAGTAATGGGTCAAAATTCGACTTTACAAATGTGACAAATAAGTATCGACATGTGATTTTGGCTAGGCATCGCCAAGACTGCATAGCGGTAAATGGGAGTAGCACACTTCTGTTATCTATTACTATAATTATACATACTGTGTAACATTTATAAGATACCTGACAGAAAGACGTATAAACAGATAGTATACATATTACAAAATCAAAATTTCTCAAGACTTGGAAAGCGTTATTTGATTTACAATATTGTACCAATCATATCATAAATTTCCTAAAGAAAAAGCCGTGAAGTTTCGTAAATAGGTATACGGAGCGCTAGTTACATGGAACTACTGGGATACGAGGATTTTTATTTAACACTACAGAGAGGGACAGATACCAGATAGAATTTAACCTAGTGCCACAAAAACAAGCAATAACACGTCTCTAATACATTAGTATTACAGTAGTAAAACATAATTGCGAACCATAATTTTCAAGCAACCAGGCATACTATTCAAACTGGAAAACGAAAGTACCTAAATGTTTTAAACAACTATTATATTTCCATTACCAGAGCAAACACCAAATACTGAGAGCTATATAAAAAGCAAACACAATTATTTTCAAAGTATATTGAAGTCAAATAATGTTAGTTTCGGTGTACGATTTGGTAGCTTTCTCTACTAAAATACTTGTTGATAGAATCCTCTGTTAGGATTTAAATATTCTGAGTGCTTTGTAAATACATCATTAATTACTTGTATAAATATAGTTACGCTTTGTTTCTCAAAGGAGTAGGCAGAGGTTAACAAACGCCTACATTTCACCAATGTATATTTTTGTGCCACACAGTTTGAACAATTGCTATGTTGAAATGGACAGGGACGGATTGCAGCTGTTGAAATGTTTTGTTTGCAAATTGTTTTGGAGCTGCTTAGATTTCCCTTAACATGGAGTATTCAAAATAACCTCAGGGTACCCCTACGGATGCCTCAGCCTGTTATATCAATTCTGTTACAAAATAAACTTAATCGTAACTCAATAGCTACGGACAGCGGCATATTTCGACAACTTCTTACCATTACAATATAAAAATATAAATAGAAATATTTCTGGACATTTTGTCACAACGTCGCGTCGTCTAGCCCAATATAAGCTTGTGCTATGGGCTCTAGATGACTAATAAATATACTTATATATTTCTAAATGCATACATAATATTAAAGATAAATTACACCCAGACGCGGAACAAATCAATGTGCTCACCACACAAAGAGAGAGAATCGAAACCTGAGTGAGAACCGAACCCACGACCTCCGAATCTGTACCTAGTCAGGCACACTAACCACTGGACAACGGGGCCAGTCTGCAATTATTCTGTTCTAATACAACTAAAACTTAATTAATTTTATCTATGTTCAAGCCGCATTTTTTGTCATAGGAATAAACAGTTTTTTTTTTCGTTCTAAAACAGCAAACTTGGCCCGGTAGGTCAGACAACAATCACTCTTACCCTCTCCCAACAACGCTAGAAATAAAAACTCAAGTTATAGCTCCTCCTAGTAGCCAATAAACGCGGAAACGTTGAGATGAAAACGTTCCACCCGCATAAAACACAGTTAACACAAAAATGTATTTTTCAGTGAGAATAAAGATGTTTGCCCGACAATAAAAGTAGGTAGCTTTTTGTAAGATCTCATTCATTACAAGTTCAAAGAACGACAAACAAACATACTTCTTCCTTTATAATATTAGAACAGATACGGAATTATTACTTCTATGCATAAGTAAGATATGATAAACTACTAAATTGAGAAACATTTCAGGGTTATCTTTTACAAAGTGTTTTCTTTAGGTACCGGCTACCCGTTAGACTAGTGACATTTTAAGTTCGGCAAATCCATCATAGACGCTATGCCGGACTCTTACCGACTAAAAAGTTAAAAACCAACACGTTCCTTACTTACTGCCCACGGTTGGAAGCCCCGGGTAAGCCCTCGGAAGAGTGTCCCCAGGATTCCCAACACCACCATTGGCTACCACTGCGGCGTGTGATGATTGTTGTATAGTGATTGTATAGTATAACTGCTGATAAAAAAAGATGCAACATTATTTAGTGTGATCCATTATATTTGTTTCGACAGTCTTTTTTTTAATGTGAGGGAAAATCCTCATGGATGCTATGCCGGACTCCTACCAACAAAAAAACACACTAAAAAATGTTTCGCCAGTCTATGTTTTATAAGTACTTACATTGACAAAAAAGTATGGAATCAATAATATTCTCTGTCCCGTACTCATAACACAAGTACTTGGGATCAGATGGCGTAGTGTAAAAACCTGCCAAGTGCGAGTCGGTCTTGCGCACGGAGAGTTTCGTACGTAAAAGCGGCAGAAACTCATGTTTGTTGCATGGGAAACCCCTTAATCTCCCCAAATTGTTTTGATTTTAGTATTTGTTGTTATAGCGGCAACAGAAATATATCATACTAGCTGACCCGCGGAACTTCGTTTGCGCCACATAAGAGGGAGTATTACTGTAGTGCAGTACTCCCGTAGCGTCTCGTCGTTAATATTCAATACTACGTGTGAGAGAGAGAGAGAAAGGTTTCTCGTCGCGTGTATTCCCTTCGCATTATATTTAAAAACAATTTCGTTTATGAAAGAGGTATCCCGTGGCATTATTGTGGAAAAAAATTGATTGCCATTAAAATGGTTATTGCGCAGCAACCCACAGATAGACATATGCTATCGCGCAATTTTTTTAGAACTTTTTTTAAGAGAGTAAATTTTGTAGTACATATTTTTTACATAACTATAATTATTTACGCAGCACACGCAACGAAGCTTTCAAAAGGAATAACTTTTCCGCCGTTTTTGAAACATTTACTATTACTGCTCCGCTCCTATTCGTTGTAGCGTGATGCTATATAGCCTATGGCACTCCACAATAACGTAGCTTTCAATTGGAAAAAGAATTTTTAAAATCGGTTCAGTAGATCCCGAGATTACCCCTTACAATTTAACAAATATACAAACACACAAACTTTATTTCTTTATAATATTAGTATAGATATAGATATAATAATGACATGCTGTCTATTGACGGCATTCATTGTTATGCGGACGACAGTACGGGCAACACTTATTACACGGGCCGCCCCGGTATCTCTCGGGATGCAGTGGAAGAAAGTCGTGAACAACTTGTGTCTGAAGTCGAGGCTACTCTCACCAGAGTGTCCGATTGGGGTCGACAAAATCTTGTCCAATTCAACCCTACCAAGACACAAGTTTGTGTTTTTACTGCAAAAAAAGACCCCATTCACTGTGGCGCCACAATTTCAGGGCACATCTCTCACCATCTCTGAAAGTATAGGGATCCTTGGTGTTGACATCTCCAGTGATGTGCAGTTCCGCAGTCACTTGGAGGGCAAGGCCAAGCTGGCGTCCAGGAAGCTCGGAGTGCTCAGAACGGCGCGGCGGTACTTTAATGCGGCGCAAGCACTGCTTCTCTATAAGTCGCAAGTGCGTCCGCATATGGAGTACTGCTGTCACCTCTGGGCGGGGGCACCCGAATACCAGCTTCGTCCATTTGACTCGGTGCAAAGGCGAGCTATGAGAGTTGTCAACGATCCCATACTTGCAGGTGGTGTGGAACCTCTTAGTGACAGGAGAGACTTTGCTTCTCTGTGTGTGTTCTACCGCCTATACAACGGTTTGTGCTCTGAAGAATTGTTTGATATGATGCCTACGGCTACATTCTATCATCGCACCGCTCGCCATAGACAGGGTGTTCATCCTCATACGTTGCGTCCTGAGCGCTTGAGCACGGTGAGATCTAATAGAGGCTTTCTTCCGCGTACGCTTAGGTTGTGGAATGATCTCCCTGCTTCGGTTTTCCCAGACACCTACAGTATGGGGTTCTTCAAAAGGGGACTTAGAAAGTTTTTAAAGGGTCGGCAGCGCGATTGTGGCGCCTCTGGTGTTGCATACGTCCATAGGCTGCGGTGACTACCGGTACATCTGGTGGGGCCGTATGCTTGTCTGCCACTCTAGTGGTATAAAAAAAAAATAGACGTGAAAATTACAGTTCTCTAGCTATCACGGTTCCTAAAATACTGACTCATGACGGACAGACAGACAGACAGACAGACAGACAGAAAGGCGAACGGCGAAGTCTCATGAATATGGTCCTGATTTTACCCTAGTGCCTTTTCACACGTACCGGTTGCCGGGTAGCCGGTGACGGGTAACCGGTAAGCCGGGTTTGGTATATTGGCTTTCACACGACCCGATTTCGTACCCGGTAGCGTCTACCGTCGACGCGAGTACAGTCGCGAACCAACTACGCCTATGTACTTGATTTAATTTTTACTCTTACTCAAAATGGACCGTCAACAAGTAATTGCTATGTCGATTTTGTACCGAAGATACCGCGCCGCCAGAAAAGGAAGTCAAGAAAATATTGGATTCATCCGATAAACATGAAAAGAGAACAGTGTGGTGCATTCTACACTTTATATCCAGACCTACTAAAAGATGAAGAGAGATTTTTCACATACTTTCGGATGTCAACATCCTCTTTTAACGAATTACATTACAGTTTGAAACACTATTTACAACGTGAGAATTCAAAGATGAGAAATTGTATTCAGCCTATTGAAATGTTAGTCATAGCAATTCGGTAAGTAAACGTCATTTGAATTAGTAATATTTATTGAGCAAAAAAATTACACTTTAAAACAAATTTGTGTCAGCGAAATCAAATGATTCGTCCATGGACGAATTTGTAGACAATGGCGAAGAAGTAGCTGCCAACTCTTCAGCGTAAATGCGATATATCTGGCTCGCAGAAGTGGCAATTGCAGATGGCAGTGATTGTATAGATGACGCTGTTGATGACAGTTGTGTAGTTAAAATCTGCTGACTGGCGTTATCTTCACAAGTGACATTTTGGTACGGTACATGTACATGCGATTGAGGTTGTAATGTTTGGTATATTGGTTGTGATTGAGGACGTATATTTTGGTATATTGGTTGCGACTGGGGATGTAAACTTTGGTACACTGGCGGCTGTTGGTTTATTCTCTAATGATGATGAACTGAATATTTTTTTATTTTTGTTATAATTTGCATGACTTCCAACTGAAATTGCACAACTTCATCATCGGTAAAATTGTTTAACGTTGGAATAATTCCTTTGAAAAAAGATCTGTTTGGTGGCTCTTCCAGTACTTTCAACATTTTTAATTCTATTGGATCCGCTTGTTTACGTTTCCGAGATCCTATTTGTCTATTAGGTGTTTTAAATGTTTCATAATCCTCTTTTTCCTTTTCGTGTGCTAACTGTTCTCCTGTCGATTCTGAGTTTTCTATTTCTTGTGTCAGACTATCAATAGTTGCTCTTTCTTCAAACACTTTATGCAAAAATTGTAACTGATCATTAAATATATATTTTTTAATATTTGATGCTCCAGCACCAGATTTAGTAGCATCTTTCACTTTTCTACACGATTTTTTAAATGCATCTCTAACGTTTCCCCATCGCTTAATCACTTCTTTACCTACAAAAAAGAAATAACATATTTTTATTATTTCAGATACCTAGCAAGTGGTCATACTTTTACAGATTTAAGCTTTGAATACAGACTTGGTATATCAACAGTTAGCACAATAGTTAAACAAGTGTGCCAAGTTATCTGGTCTATCATGAAATCTAAATGTATACCTAGACCTGAAAAGAAATGTGGGAATCCATTGCTTTAAAATTTGAACAAAGGGCAAACTTTCCGCACTGCTTAGGGGCAGTTGACGGTAAACATATTCGAATTGTAAATCCTCTTGGGTCGATGTACCATAATTATAAAGGCTACGCTTCTGTGGTATTAATGGCTATAGCAGATTCGAATTACCGCTTTATATACGTTGATATTGGAAGCTATGGGAAAGACTGCGACTCTCAAATTTTTAAGAAGTGTTCATTGTGGTCATCAATTTTAAACAACCAACTCGAATTACCGAACGAAAATTGTCTTAAAGGAACAGCGAGTCCGAATATGCCATATTTTTTTGTCGGTGATGAAGCCTTCGCCATACACAAACATCTACTTCGACCGTTCGGGGGATCAAATTTAATTTTGAAACAAAGAATTTTCAACTATCGTTTATGCAGAGCTCGAAGGTACGTGGAGTGCACGTTTGGCATTCTAAGTAACAAATGGAGGATATTACATCGCACCATTAATTTGAAACCAGACTATGCTGTTGATATCGTCAAGGCATGTGTAGTCTTACACAATTTTGTTCGTGACAGAGATGGGTATCAACCAGAGGATACAATGACCATAATGGGGTTCAATGATTTAGCTAGAGAGCAAGTACGACGTGGAGGGCTTTTTTTTTTTTTTTTTTTTTTTAACGTGAGGGAAAATCCTCGTAGGATGCTATGCCGGACTCTTACCGACTAAAAAACCTCACGTAACGCCCAACAGCCTATGGTTGAGAGCCCCGGGTAAGCCCTCAGGAAGGATGTCCCGTGACTCCCAACAGACCTACGGCCGCCAATGCGGCCTCGCCCAGGGGGTGGTTCGGGTGCAATCCCGCGTCTATGGGGGGTTTCGGGTGTGACCCCGCTTCTAAGGGGGGGCGTGCGTGAGTGCTCACGTCACGCTGCCGTCATGGGCCTGCTTCTGTAAGGACGGTGAGCGGCCCTCTCACCGTCCTCAGACCCCCGGTCATGGAGGCCGATAGTCCTCAGCGAAGACACGTCGCCGGCGCCCAGGGCGCCGACTGCGGAACTCGGGTGGGAGAGTTCTCTCCCGCACCCGGCCCGCCGCCTCCTTCGCGAGCATGACCTGCTCGCAGAAAGAGGCGGCGCAGTCCCACTTACTCCCGCTGGAGAGCATGGCTCGCACCATGGCCTCAAGCGAGAGAGTGTCCACGCCCAGACCCACTACGAGGACCTGTCGCTGTTGTGCCCACGCCGTGCACTCCACCAGCGTGTGGAGCGCCGTGTCATCGCTGCGGTCCTCGCAGTGCTGACATTCGGCCGTGGTTTCCCGGTGTTTTCGCCACAGATACCTACCGAAGCTACCGTGCCCGGCAAGCATCTGTGTCAACCGGTAGGAGAGAGCACCGTGTCTTCTCTCCAGCCACTCGTCCATGACCGGTCTGACGGCCGCGATTGTGGCGAATCCCCCCTTTGGTTGCTCAAGTCGCATCTTCCATGTCTCCAGGGTTTCCTGGTGGAGCAGGGTCCGCTGGGCCTCGATTTCTCGAGACGACGTGGAGGGCTAGCAGCAAATAATGTTCGAAATATTTTAGCGGACTATTTTTTGACCGAAGCCGGAGCAGTCGATTGGCAGTTGGCTAAAACATGTTCATCAGTTGTGTAAACTAGAAAATAAAATAAAATACTGACTTACCCTATGAACTACTTACGTTATAATTTAAGTCAACTTACCAAATGCGTTTTTTTCATTGTCGTCTATTTCCTCAAACTCATTTTTTAATATTACACAAACCTCCCTCCAAGCCTTTTTTGTTACATTTTTATCTTTATATTCTGAACAGGTTTTATCCCATAAGGCCGGTCTAGCTTCCACTAAAGTAATTAGTAATTCAATGTCTATCTCCATTTTGCAATTGCTTTTTCATCAGTATAGCATTCTCACCGCAATTATAAAACATCTTTAAAAAATTAACAAATTGGCGCAATTCGGCCTTTTTTTTAAATTATATTCTACCAGCTACAGAACAAAATACCTACCTACAGTCTACTTAGCATCAGTTTTGTAAACAACGTATTTTTTTTAAAAATAGAAGGGCCTCCTTGCAATCAGATCAACGAGTTCTTATGTTAGAGGTTAGGTTATGTTTTGCAAGTTATTTTTCTTATTAGACTTTTGGTGCGTAAGGAAATTCAGAGTGAATGTATTTGTTCAAAAAATTTTTAATAAAAAATAGAATCGACTTCATACAAATCCTTAAAAATAAAATTTACTAAAAGTTATTATGTATTTTGATTTACCAGATTTTATTCAATATCATATTGAAGTCGGCGCCGAGTAAACCCATAGGTTGAGGTAGGTATTATTAATGGCACCAACTCCAATATTATATTGAATAAAATCTAATAAATCAAAATACATATATTACTTTGTGCTAAGTAGGAAGTTAAATTTTTAGGTTTCCGTAGCCAAATGGCAAAAACGGAACCCTCATAGATTCGTCATGTCTGTCTGTCTGTCCGTCCGTGTGTCACAGCCACTTTTCTCCGAAACTATAAGGCCTATGCTGTTAAAACTTGGTAAGTAGATGTATTCTGTGAACCGCATCAAGATTTTTATATAAAACTAGAAAAAAACAGTAAATTTTGGGGGTTCTCATACACAGAAATGAAATTCAACATTCTTTTTTTCATCTAACCCATACGTGTGGGGTATCTATAGATAGGTCTTCAAAAATGCTATTGAGGTTTCTAGCATTGTTTTTTTTCTAAAGAGAATAGTTTAGGCAAGAGATACTTCCAAAGTGGAAAAATGTGTCCCCCCCCATCTAACTTCTAAACTAAGAGAATGATAAATCTAAAAAAAAAAATATGATGTACATTGCCAAAAAAACTAACAACTTGGTTTGAACGAGATAGAGCTGGTAGTTTTTTTTTATTACGTCATAAACTGCAATTTTCGGTTAGAAAAATCACTACCACTGCGAACGTTTTAAAACATCAATTAAAGTTACAACGAACTATAAGAACTTTTATATTATGTTACTGGCTGCTACGGAACCCTTCACGGGCGAGTCCAACTCGCACTTGGCCGGTTTTCTTTTTAAGGATTTATATGAAGTCGGTTCTATTTTT
Source organism: Miltochrista miniata (assembly GCA_933228765.1). NCBI lineage: Eukaryota > Metazoa > Arthropoda > Insecta > Lepidoptera > Erebidae > Miltochrista > Miltochrista miniata. Next base: position 34,201,517 of record OW121758.1, on the reverse strand, counting down.
ATTTCAATTTTTTTATATCCTTACTAATATTATAAATGCGAAAGTAACTCTGTCTGTCTGTCTGTCTGTCTGTCTGTCTGTCTGTCTGTTACGCTTTCACGCCTAAACGGCTGGAGCGATTGAGATGAAATTTGGTATGGGGATAGTTCGAGGCCCTGAGAAGGACATAGGCTACTTTTTAACCGACTGCGCAAAAGGAGTGTTATGATTTTACACGATAACGACTTTCCCGCGATAACGACTTTCACGCCTAAACGGCTGCAGCGATTGAGATGAAATTTGGTATAGGGATAGTTCGAGGCCCTGAGAAGGACATAGGCTACTTTTAAACCAACTGCGCAAAAGGAGTGTTATGATTTTATGCGATAACGACTTTCACGCGATAACGACTTCTACTCGGCTGAAGTCGCGTGAACAGCTATTTAATGTAAATAAGCTTAAAGATAGTCTATTGTAAATATTCAATCACGCTACTTAGCCTAGAGGCTTGGCAGAGAAGGATTAAAATCTATAGGTATACTATATTATGGGCAAAAGACATGCTTACGAAATAGGTTTAGTTAAATTTTTACATGCGGATAGTTTTATATAAGCTTCATAATTCTGCCCTACTTAAGCTAAAATAGGGTTAACCCCAACAAGTTGATTTTGAGATATCATCAAAAAACATGCGAATTGATGTCTCTCAAAAACTATGGCAGTTTATGTAAGATTTCTTGGATATATCTGTAGGTTATATCGAAGGCTTCTAAATGATGTTATTTATATGTAAAATTATTGTAATTTTTATAACTAAAAAGCTAATTTTGTCTTTTAGCTAAGCAGCTTAGTGTCAAAGTTGGACAAGTTACGCTACTAAAACAGAGTTAACCATACCCTAACCTACTTTTAGCGCAGTAATTTCGTGTAGCTGTTATTATTTATAAATTGCTTTAAAGTTTTTTAGCAATACTTGGCTTTAAACGCGCTAAGCTGCTTTACTGCTGTATAACGAAGTATTCCATGTAAAAAAGTGGTTTACAGTTATAAGTAAGATTCTGGCTAAGGAATTTTAACGTTTATTTATCTAAGCATTATGACTTTTTTGGAAATATAGAATGAATTTAATAGAATTTTACTTAGCTAAAAATAAGTTACCAAATTCTCAATCACTGATAACTTTGTTATAGCTAAGCAAAGGTGAATGATTAATTGAGAATAAAATGTGTATAAAAAGAGAGTAAAATAAACATAATAATTGAACAAAATAACAATGTCTACTTAATCAAAATCTCGTCTTTAAATTATTAAAGTATAACTGATGTCAATATTAAAATTATTTCCTTTCAAACAGGACAAGACGGGAGCTCCGCTTCGCTTCGCTCCCGCCTTAGTCTTCTAACCTAACCTATCCGAGTCGGATTGCACTGAGTCGGGGTGTTAACGATAATTAATTTCGACCTAACAATATTTTGTATTATTTTCATAATTATATCAAATTTTAATTATGTCAAGAGTCGATTATGAGATGTGTTACTTATGGAAACTAATTATTATGATATACGTTGTTATAGAAAGTCATTTTATGGCAAATAAAAGTTATGACTGTTGAGTTGTTAAGGCAAACGTTATTAGTATAAATGATAATAGTGCAAATAAATATTATGATCGGGGATGATTATGGCAAACAATATTAGTGCAAATGAATTTATGGGAAACGAGAGAAGACCTCAATGGAGCTTGCGCAAACTCTTTTCCGATCGAAAAAGGTGACGGTACCTCGGTGACGCTACACAGTCTTGTCTCACACCGTGGTTGTTTAACCTATACACATGGACAGTTGCTTGCAGGAACTGTAGTAGGAGTGCGCGTATGGATTAAAAAGATTGAGCTAACTGTCAAATTTCTCCTATACGCTGATGATAGGGTAATACTAGCATCATCAGGGAAGGAGTTGCAGTTGGTGGGTAATATTACTTATTAATATGAATGTAAATGCAAACAAGAGGCAAGTAAAGGTTTTTGAAAGAGAGAAATGTATGATAAATTGCGCGATATTTATGGAAAGAAAAGGCGTGGAACACGTGAAAGAGGTTTTATACATGGATTCAAAACTTGTAAGAGAAGGAAAGTGTGACTATGATATTAAATGAAGTGTTTTGGCAGGAAATCAAGTGAATGATTCACACTTTTATGAGCCATTTACTCCTTTAGGAGCAGGAGAAAGGGTTAGAGGCTGTCAAAACGTGTCTAAAAAGTGAAGGATGACTTTACAAGAGGAGTGTTTGTCCCTAAGCTAATGAATTGTACTGTAAGTTGAGTGTGGCAGAAGATAAATTTATTGCAGTGAATGAGAAGCTAGCGAAGTATAGCTGGAGTGATATAGATAGATACAGAAAGAAGTAGTGTAATCTGGGAACATTAACAGAAGATGTTGTGACTAAGATAGAGAAGGTAAAGTAAGGTGATGCTGAATCAGTTCGGACGTGTGGAGAGAATGGATGGAAAATCGACAGACTGCCGAAACAGATTTTATGAGGCGATAGTAAATGGACAAACTATTAGGGGTTGATATATTGATCAAATCGATAATATTTTGAGCAAAGGTCTGGTTAGAGTACCCAACCGAGATGATGTATAAAGATACTTATGAAGGCAGAAGAAGCGAAAGTGGTTTCCCACGATCGCAGCGTAGATCGTAGAAAGTAAAGTGTCCTCCGACGGGGTAGATTCCCTGTCTAAGCCTGTCTACCCCATCGGGGGACACTTGTGATGTTTTGTATGTATATTTTTATACGTCAGAATTACCGAACATTTTTTTATCCAGCAAGCAGCTTCTGATACCGAAGTGAGCTATTGGTGTGAAACTTTTTACCGTAGTTATTTTAGTAAAGAGCTCATAACAAACAATGTCAAATTTTTTTAAAGTCGTGGGTAACTAAAACCCAAATAAGTTTATTTGTATAAAAACCAGTCTACGAAAAAGTTACTGAAATAACATCGGGCAAGTGCGAGTCAAGGTGGACTAGCCTAACGAGGGTTTAGTACGTACATCCGTCCGTCATCCATCCGTCCGCCCGTCCGTCTGTGTCGAGACCCTTTATCTCGTGAATGCGAAGAGGTCTATGAGTTCCTTGAAGCTGTAAAAACGTCAAACTTTGAAGGTAATTCGGAAAAGTCTAGGTTGTTTACGTCGCAAAGAAACGTATATTTCAACAGTAAGTATTATGAGAATCAAAATTATTAATGTAGGTACCTACTTCTCGTTGACCTAGAACTACAGAATTTCGTGACTAATGTCTTCTTATACTTACTATATTTCGATTGCTGAACTTCTTGTGAGGCATAATTGCAAAATTCGATTTTCCTGAACTTCTTGTTAGTACAGGAATCAAGTCTAAATACACTAGCAAAGATGCCTGGTGATGAAATGTGAACACCAGATAACTTCATTCTAGTCTAGTAATGAGGTTTAACCCCGAGTTGCTGATTTTTATTATGTTTAAAATTATTTGTATTATTTGACTTAAAAAGGGGTTAAAGGATCATTACTATTTTTTAATAAAGTTTTTGCTGATAACCCTGTTATAATTTAGCTTCGTTGTGAGATTAGCTGAAACTTTGCTAGTCTTTAGCTGAGTTATAGGATGTTAACTGGACATAAGACTAGCATTAATGAATAACTTTATTTTAGCCAAGAAAATCAAACATAAAATATTTAGATTTCGTGAAGTTATGATACTTTAACCTTGTTGTAATCTAGTCTTGTGGGTTAGCTAATTTTTAACTAAGCAAACTATAAAAAATGTGTCACTTAACGGTTAGCTGACACTCTGTATCTCCGTAATAAATAATGATACAGGTATGGTTCTTAGAAGGAAATGTAGAGAATTTTGCGCTGTGTCACTTTGTATCATTAACTCAAAAATGACAATTTGTGGGTTAACCCTTTTTTAGCTTAAGTAGGGCAGAATTATAATTATCACGCTACTACTAAGTCTAGGGGTTTGGCAGAGAACAATTGAATTCTGTATGTAGGTATGTGGGAGTAAAAACTGAAAAGCGTCTAGATCTTATTTAGTAGCATACATAATATTATAGTCACGCCGTTATCCCCAAAGGGGTAGGCAGAGGCATAGTATACGCCCACATTTGACCTTATAGTTTTACGTCTCACGTAATAGGTGGTGGTGAGCCTAATGCCGTGTTGAAATTAATATGTTTTTTCAAGCCGCCCATGAGGCCAACTTGACTTTTAACGATTGTCATTTTACTGACAACCGGGTTTCATTTCGCGATTCTGCTGCCATTATATTCAGTTACTGTTTGAAAATCAAATAATTGTCTTACTGTTTCCTGGTGGCAAGGCAACCCTCTCTTCTGCTAGCTTTTTTTTTCTTGCACGAATGCTATGCCGGATCCTACCGACTCAAAAATCTCACGTATCCTGCCTAACAGCCTACGGTTGGGAGCCCTAAGTAAGCTATCGGAAGGCTACCCCAGAACTCCCATCAGACTTACGACTACCCACTTATCGGGCGTGAACCCCTCTCGTCACGCTGTCGTCTAGGGCCTGCTTCTGTAAGGACGGTGAGCGACCTCCTCATCGACCTCAGGCCCCCGATCATGTAGGCCGATAGTCTTAGGCGAAGACATGTCGCCGGCGTTCCCGCCGCCGATTGCGGAAATCAGGTGGGAGAGTTCTCTCCCGCGGGCCCAGGTACCACTCGCATGCAGTGAAAAGATAGCAATGCAAAAATCGTTTATCTTTCGAATTATAGCAATTTGGAACCCTCTGTCAGCGTGTATCTTCTCTTAAATCGCCAGGTTTTTAAGCAAAGCATGAAAATATCACAACACCTAATGTTGTATTGCGCCTACAACATTATGTATGACTTTCCTCACGTTAAAAAAAATCCATCTAGCGCATAGCTCCCCGGGTAAGTTGGAGGATGTCCAAAAATTGTCCCAACATTTTGGTTACGACTTATCCTTAGAGGCTCGATAGAATACAGTAAAAACTTTGCTTATAACATAATTTCCACGCGAACGAAGTCGCGGGTAACAGCTAGTTATTTATAAAGTGACGGGTGGACCGAAAAGTATATCTATATAGGTGTAAAGTTCTCATTAACACAAATTAATCAAGCCGCTACACAAGGTAACTGCTGAAAATCGTTAAGGAACTCCTTCGACTGTTTTTCGGTTCCATCATCAGATCGACTCCAGACCTTCATTAAATTATAGTACATTAAAGCACTTAATCAAAAAGTTAACAAACGCACTAGTTGTCCCTACAATTTTCGGTGGTTGCCCTCGATTTCTCCTGGATCCCAGCATCAGAACCCTGGATATGGGACCACCTCAGAAGTAGCCTTTTTCAAACCAACAAAAATTCAAAATCTATTCATAATTGGCGCAAAAAAATAGCGTACGAATTGAGAACCTCCTCCTTTTTTGAAGTCGGTTAAAAACGCGCTCATGATGTTTTAAAAACTGAAAATTTTTCTCTGATTAGATTTTTTTAGCAACTTTCACTATGGCCACTCCTTGGATGGGTGACCATTCATGTGAACACTTTGTGACATTTGCTTGAGCGTTTGCGTTATCCAAACGGCACGTTAAGCCGTTGGTCCGGGTTGCCAGTAAAATGGCAGTCGTTTAGCCAAGTTGAAGGTCATTTAAGGCGGCTTGAAAAATTTTTCTGATGATAATGTTAGCAACACCATGTTCCTTATTTAATTACTAGCTGATGCCCGCAGCTTCGCCTGCGTGAAATTTTGTTCTCTTTCCCGCTTCTCATGGGAACTTCTGTCCGAGGTAAAAAAATGTATTTTCCGGACTATAATCTTTCTCTGTAGGACCAAACTTCAGCCAGATCCCTTCAACCGTAACAGAGTGAAAGCAGTAACAAACATTCGCACTCACAAACTTTTCCGATTGCAATATTAAAAGCTATATTTCTGATTAACAAATTTATAATTTATATTACTTTGAGCTAAGTAAATTTATTAATTAAGTACACCCTGTCTTAGTTCATTTGCTAAAGAGTCGCTACTACTCCACAAAACTTCTGCTAAGCCATTGTACATCGTAAATTTTCTCATTCTTCAGGTAGTTCCAGTTATATTTCCAGCAAACCGCTGGCTAGGACATCCTTCCGAGGGCTTACCCGGGGCTCGCAACCATAGGCCGTTGGACGTAGGTAACTTAAGTTTTTTTTGTCGGTAGGAGTCCGGCATAACATCCATAAGGATTTACCCTCACGTTAAAAAGAATGACTATGGCAAACCGTACTGCTGTAGGCTTTGTCCTCCAAATGCTACTACAGATCGTCTTACCTTACTGTGACTAGAACGTTACCAACTCTCTAGAAAATCAGCCCCAAATTATCTTACATTCCCTTTTTAGCTCGTTATAGTATAAATTTCAATAAAATACAAAACACGTCTTTAATATATTATGTTTATAATGCTTGCCAAATTTGAAGTACATAGCTCAGACCAAGGAATCACGTTGTCCCATACAAACTTTACCCTTCTTTTTTATAATTTTGGAGGTGGAATTTGCAAAAATGGTAAAATTACTTCTTTCAAATTGTAACAAACAACGCTCGTGCTGAGTTTCATAACCGTACCATTAACAGAACTGTTTTGGGCAATAATTGATAATCTTACTTCTTAGTAATATAATAAAATGCGAAAGTTTGTGAGTGTGGATGTATGCATGTTTGTTACTCTTTCACGCTCGAACGGCTAAACTGATTTTGTTGAAATTTGGTACAGGGATACATTATAGACTGGAATAACACAAATGCTACTTTTTATGCCGGGAATAAATACCTACGGGAAGTGGGAACGGGAACAAACTTTACGCGGGCGAAGCTGCGGGCATCAGCTAGTAACTTTATACGACTATAGTTCTTTCATCTGCGATCCGATTTTGATGATAATAGCCTATAGCCTCCCCCAAGTTGAGTTTAATCTATTTGTGAAAACAGCAAATGAATCCGTTCAGTATCTTCGGAAATTAGCACGTACATACAGACTGACAGACAGACAGACAGAAAAGAATTTTAAAAGCATCATTTTTGTGCTCTATTGGTGTTTTTATACCGCCCCCACTACTTTTTAAATTTTATCAATTGTATAGACAGACGATTTCTACTCTCATAATATAGTATAGATTACTTAAGCCTACTTTAACAATCATAAAAAAAAAGTTACGAGGGTGCTTGAACAACAACAATAATTTCGCTGTGGTTGTACTTGGACGACTGACCGGTCTCCGGTGCGTATGAAAGCGCGTGCATCTTCCATACAATACTATGCGCCCGGCCGCCGGCTAACCGGTCGGCGTCGACCGGACCCACAGTGGTGGACCCGGTGCGCACCCGGCAACCGTTTGCCGGGCAAATCACGCCGGTATGTGTGAAAGCTATACTACATGGCCATATACTTCGGCCGCCGGAACCCAGCACCGGCTACCCGGCAACCGGTACGTGTGAAAAGGGGCTTAGGATACGGAAGCCTAAAATGTTCATGAATATTTTTGCAAAAAGCAGGTGCCGACATAAAATAAAAGAAGTTACGAAGACAGAAAAGTATACAGTGAAAAAGGTGTTCGACAATTTTACGCTCAAGTATTCACGATTCAAATTTGGTTATAATATTGAGAAGAGAATTAATTTTCTTTTTTTCGCGTCTGGTTTTTTACTGACTTTGCCATGTTAATTAAAATTTATAAGTCAAGAAATGTATACCCATTTGACTTACAAATAAATGAGATCTGTAATATTAATTGTTAATTAAAAATTTGTCAATTCCATTCACGAAATATACCTTAAGTATTTTTTTTTCGATGATTTTATTCCATGCCCAATCCAAGTCAATTCGCCAATGACGTACTATATGAACACTATAGCATCCAACTTAGTTATAAATATGTATTCCCGTGATTTAGATCTCATAGTAGTTATCTACGTAACCTTATTGTCAATACCTAAAGTAAAATACTTTTCAAAGCAGACTACGATAGTATTAGATCAGAACTGAATAAATTGGATTGGGAGAGTAAATTTGATCAGTGCGAAGGGACTGGTGATATGGTAGCTTTGCTGTATGCGGTATTAAATGGCTTGATAGAAGAATATGTACCAAAAACTTATGTATCTTCAAAGAAGTATCCACCATGGTTTACTAAAAAACTAATTAGGTTAATCAAAGAGAAAAACAAGTTACTTCATAAATTTCGAGTCTTTAAAAATCCATTAGATGAAATATCGTTAAAAATTAATAATAAAAGATGTAAGAAATTAGCTTTAAGCTGTTATAATAATTATATAATTAAAGTCGAGGATAATATTAAAGCGAATCCAAAATATTTTCATACTTACTTAAAAAATAAACGTAATAATTCAGTTCAAATACCTAAAACGATGACTATAAATAATACAAATGTTTCGGATGGTACAGGAATATGTAATTTGTTTGCATACTATTTCACTTCCAATTTTGCTTCCTCTTCTAACCAAACTGCTTTCGATTTTGGTACTAATTTTTTCATCGGTGGTATTGGTGGAGTACATATTGCACATGACAGTGTTGTTGAACATTTGAAAGGTCTCGATGTACATAAAGGTGCAGGACCAGATGGAATTACGCCCTATTTCATCTCAAGATGTGCCTCAGCATTAAGTGTTCCACTGTGTTTAATTTTTAATAAGTCATTGCAGACGGGCATATTTCCTACTGTATGGAAAACTGCAAAAATAGTTCCAATTCATAAGAATGACGATAAAGAAATTATTTCAAACTACAGGCCCATTTCAGTCCTATCGGTTTTTGCTAAGTCATTTGAAGCATTAATTTACCCATATCTAAAAAGGCATACTAGCCAGATAATAAGTTACCTGCAGCATGACTTTATGAAATCAGGCTCCACTTGTACAAATCTTGTTGAATTTCATAACAAACTCGTTGAAGCAGTTGATGCGGGTACCCAGGTTGATGCTGTTTATATGGACTTTTCAAAAGCCATCGATAGGGTCTGTCACACAGTATTAATCAAAAAGTTGGATACATATGGTATTGGAGGTTCACTGCTGGATTGGTTCCGATCGTATTTGTCAGGAAGGTCGCAATGTGTCGTAGTTAGGGGTTTTCCTACACGTAGCATACACGGCTAGATCTGGAGTTCCCCAGGGCTCCCATTTGGGACCTTGGTTATTTAACCTATTTGTCAACGATATGGTATCTAGCCTTCAAAATAGCAATGCTTATCTATTCGCGGATGACTTTAAGTTATGTAGAACTGTAACAGAGCCTTCGGACTGCGATTTGCTTCAGAGTGACCTCGATGCCGTTTCTGATTGGTGTGTTGCCAATAAATTGACGTTAAACTCTGATAAATGTTACTCCGTCACCTTCACTCGTAACCAGAATATTATAAATGCACAATATTTCATTAACGGGGCAATGCTGCGCGAGAAGAGGGAATTAACGGATTTGGGAGTTCTCATTGATGCTAAATTAACCTTTTTGCCACACATTGTACGCCACACACGTGTATTGCCACACGTCGTAAACAAATGTCATCTAAAATGTTGGGTTTCATCATTAGGAATGGCAGGCGGTTCCGTAGTCCGGCAACAAAAATCACATTATTTAATACCTATGTGCGAAGTCGGCTTGAATATTGCTGTGTGGTATGGTCACCTCAATACAACGTTCATCAACTAAGAATAGAACGTATTCAGAAAAGATTTCTCACACACCTTGCATATTCATGTAGGCTACATAGACAACTTTCTACATATGATGAAAGGTGGAGGCATTTTAAAATTGATAGTCTACTGACTCGCCGGCAAATACATGACATGACTTTTTTATACAAGGTATTTAGGAGTGGAATTGACAGCCCGCCGCTATTGGGATTATTTAGTTTGCGAGTTCCGCGTCGAGTGCCTAGATCTGCTCTGGTTAATGCGGGGCTATTGCATCGGTCGTTGGCTAGAACAAATTTGATGCAATTTGCAACCGTTTATCGTTTGTCTTAGACTTATAATGATGTGTGTGGCGTAGTGGATTTGTTTGCTGATAGCTTACCCACTTTTAGGAGACATGTAAGAAGGGCCCTCACTGTTGAGTATTTTTATTAGTTGTATGGTCATAAGTTTTGTTTCTGTTTTCTTTCTTCAATAGTTTATAGTGAGTTGAAGTGTAGTAATGCATGCTGTGACACCTTAAAATGTTGTGCATTAAATTTAATATTACTACTGTATAATCTAGATGTAAGTTCATAATGTAACAACTACTGGTTGTCCTAATAAATAAATAAATAAATAAATATCTAAAACTGTTATGTGTTGAAATGCACATCAATTCAAAATTACAGTCTTTTATCCTTTTTACCAACAATCAACTTTAGTACCTGAGCGATAAAGGTTTTGACTTATATTTTATTTGAAGCTTGAGACACTTACAAAAAATAATACTTAGATCATCTCAAATAGCCGTTCTAACCAACGCATTATCTCGTTTCAGAAATTGTACTATTTGTATTCTACGAAGGGAATACTACGGACGGTCGCTTCCCGTAGAACTTTAATGCTACGAGATCTCTATACTGTTTTGTAAGTAATCCGATCAGTCGTCTACTATCAATATCAATAAATATCCGAATCCAATAAAACCTTCGTTTTTGGGGATACTTTCAAACATATCTCTATATGTAGTAATCGGGAGATAGATTTAACGAAATAGGATCATTTCGTTGCCTGTTACGTTGTGTACGTGCATCGGATATACGTTCTCGTGCATTTTTTTTGTATCACTGAATTTGCGGAAGATCGTAATCGTCATAGGCTTCGCTTGTTCAGAACATGATAGACAGACGGCGAAGTCTCATGAAAAGGGTCCCTTTAAATATAAATATTGTTGGACATTCCCACACAACATCATCTAGCCCAAACTAAGCTATAAGCTTGTGCTATGGAATCTAGACAACTGATAGACATACTTATATATTTCTAAATACATACATATTATACATAGAAAAAACACCCAAACTCCGAAACAAACATTTGTGTTTTAAATATTTGGACCGACCCGGGAATCGAACCCAGGACCTCCAGCGCCCCGCAGGCGGTATCACTACCGACGGCGCCACAGAGGCCCTTGGAAACGGAACCCTAAAAATATTGCTACCTGTGGAAAATTAGAACAAGAAGCAGGTTGAATCCTAGGGAACAGGTCTGTACAAAATTTTAGGTAGTTTTTGAAATAACCTTGATTAGGCGATAAACTTGACACAGTGGTCTAAATGTTTACTACACCGGATCATGCCGTATTTTATTTATTACTTACGAATATAAAGTACAATATTATAATAATTATCAGTTGGAATATTCATAATTGTCATGTAACAAATTAAATAACGCATTAAATAACTAGACCGTCAGTCGTATTCGCCCCTGACCGGGCCCGGTGCAAAAGTGCTGTCACGTGTTAGTCACGTTTTGTTGAACGGAAGAGCCAATTTTTTGTATATTTTATCAATTTTAGTTCATCAATGAAACGCCATGATTACATTTAAATGATAACGACGAAATTTAACCCGGCGTCATGGGGGTGGAAAAATATTACACGAACGTTGGTGTGGGTCTCACAGACCCGTTCATTAATGGCAAAATTATTCCAATATTTTATAAAAAATTAAGTTATTATTTATTCTTAATTAGTTTTTAGGTATTTATGTATAGAAATCAAACACAAATGTCATACTATATTATGTTTTAATTATATTTAACAGAACTCTAAAAAAGGAACGACAAATGTCAACAAAAAAAATCTCTTCTACTTAAATGTACTTTTATTATTAATTAACAATCCGCCTTAATGTTTTACTGGCATTTTTCGTAGGAAACAAAATTAACTCAAGAAAAATAAAAGAATTAATCGCTCCGAATCATTAATTTTGGTACAGTCAGCACAGAAAGTTACTATATGTTCTACACAAATATATTTGTGACAACTCTCGTAGGTGCAATTTGTCTGGACACACTTGGCACCTTATGCGAATATTAGTCTTTATTGACGGAGATTCCCCTGAAAATTCACCAACGACAAATTTCCCAATTTTCCCACATGGAAGCACTGATACATTTTGGTGAAGTTTTAGGCGTTTCATGACAAGACTGAGAACTAGCTTTTTTATAAATTGTCTTCGTTTTTTTTGAACTATTATTAGATTTATTTTATATTATTAGATTACATTTATTCTGTTTATTATATGGGCATGGAACAACTATGTTCAACGAGTCATAATCGAACAGACAATGGAATATCATCATCATCAGACTCTGAGATATCTTGCTCTGTGTCACTAGACATAGAGCAAGATGTCTCACAGTTTGATGTGACTTGATTAATCTGTCTGTACGGTTTTGTGGGACAAAATTTGTATTTATTCCTAGTGGATTACTATGCTCACTCAAGTGATCTTCTTCGACACTCACACTCTGGCAACTCAAAATCAAAGTCTGACTTTACTAAAATTGCAAGAATATGTGGTCATTCTGCCTCATTTTGATCCGTTTTTTACTAATCTCCTACAAAAAATACAAATAAAATACATTAAACTATTATATCAGCAACTAAAATGGTAAACATCAACAAAACTCTAATATAAAATTATAAAAACACAGATAATAATTAAAACAATATCTATACGAAACGGTGCAAAATTGTTACGCTGACTGCGGGGATGGGTCTCTCATACCCTATTCAATTTTGTGCACCTGTAACTCTTGCTGCGGCTGTTTCACGACTAATGTGTCACTTGCGATGCATAGAAGCACTCAACAGCTCCAGCTATTGATAAGATGGGCAACGTCGCTCGAATATTAACCGAACTAGAAGCGAAATAAAATGTGACGGGTCTCACAGACCCAACCCCCATGACGCCGGGTTAAGTCATAAACACTAATTGATAGAAGCTCTCCTTATCTCTCCCTATTGAGAGAAGGTCATAAGATAGGCATTTGGATGCTCTGAAAAACCTGCTGGCCTAAAAAGGCAACATTTCGTAATATTATGAAGGATACAATTCATATAATTTTAAATACAATACATGCAAATCATTTTAGGTTTCTTATTATAAAACATTACTCTGGAACGCAGGTTCATCGGAGTGACCTTTCCAATTGTTTTTTTGTCTGCCATGAATAAATTTGTAAGATATTTTAAACTAGCTGGTGCTCGCGTTGGGAGTCCTGGGACATCCTTCCGAGGGCTTACCCGGGGCTCCCAACCATAGGCTGTTGGGCGTTACGTGAGGTTTTTTAGTCGGTAGGAACCCGGCATAACATCCATTAGGATTTTCCCCCACGTTAAACAAAAAAAAAAGCTGATGCTCGCGGCTTCACCCGCGTAAAATTTGGTTACCGTTCCCGCTTCATGGGGACATATTCCCGGAATAAAAAAAAGCCTGTATTATTCCAGACTATAAGCAATCTCTGTACCAAATTTTAACCCGATTCGTTCATTCGTAAGAGCGTGATTGCTTCGACCAAGTAATAGTATAGACCAGCCCATTAATACATTAGTTTTGAAGACATTAAAGTGAGCGCATGCGCTCATTTGGTCGTATCCAGACATCTTCATAAACTTTCACATTTATAATATTAGTAGGGTTTTGTTAGTTACATCCGACAATCCTGCTTGAAGCCTCGTGATCCGCTATCAACGATCTTCAGCGTCACATGAGAGCATGTCGTTTTCTACGATATCTTTCATACGTAGAAACGTAGACTTTCCTATCATATTAGTAAGTCGAAAAGTGGCGGACTCGTATAATAAGTAACGCCATTTTTGTACTATTTTCGCTAATAAAAATAATTATATTGATTGACATTATACATCTCGGAAAAAGTTACACCAAAGAGTTACCGAAAATGGCTTTTAATTTCGGGCATTAGTTACAACCGAGAGTATTGCTTTTTTTCCTTCCTAAATAATAAATATACTCCTCGTGTCTCTGAGATACGAACCATAACATCTGTTACCACTTTCGTAATTAACTCCTAATTTCGAGACATTATACCTAATTTAGGGACATGTTCCTTATGTAACGAAGTATCGTGCTTACTCATTAATTTATGAAAGAAAGTTTATTGGTTTACCAGCCTAGATTAACTTCGTTTGGGAATACTTTTTGACACATAAAGTTTGTTAGGTTTGATTTTGTTCCAACAATAAAGACTTTGGTCCATTGGCTGCCTGCTGTCAAACGAAACTTATAAAAAATAAAATTATAATTATAAAAATTACACGCAAACTGTATGTATGAACAATATTAAGTAGTTCGAATATCTATAACTAGCGGACGTCACGCGGTTTCACCCGCGTAGTTCCAGTTCCCATTGGAATACGGGAATAAAATATATGCCTGCCTGTGTTCACCGCAGAGAGTGTAGCTTTCCAACAGTGAAAATTTTTTTAAATCGGTCTAGTAGTTTCGGAGCCTATTCGTTACAAACAAACAAACAAAAAAACAAATCTTTGCTCTTTATAATATTAGTAGAGATTAAATTCTATTAACTTTAACATTTAAATAACTTATAGTACTTATACAATGAATAATACTAAAATAGTATGAAATTAAGTAGTTTATACTTATTTATAGTATAACTTTCTTCCCAATATCTTACTAATATTATAAATGCGAAAGTTTGTGAGTGTGGATGTGTGGATGTTTGTTACTCTTTCACGCTCAAATGGCTGGACAGATGTGGTTGAAATACAGGGATACATTATAGTCTGGAATAACACACAGGCTACTTTTTATGCCCGGGAATAAGTTCCCATCGGAAGCGGGAACGGGAACAAACTATTACGCGGGCGAAGCTGCGGATGGACTAAACGAATCATATAAATCAGTAATCGAACTCGTAATGGAAAGCTAATGAGAATCCAAAATTAAACCATTAAATCCACGAAATACGTGTTCACGTGTGCTATTATTGAACGACTAACTTTAGCCAATTAGCACAAGCTGTGCTTCAGACAATAATGCTTTAAGCTAACATGATACCAACGTACTATTTTGGTTGGTTAGACATCGTCTTATGTAACTCCTAGATTCAAATCACGATTTATAAACTGTGAAATCGATTTTTTAAAATCAGTTTGTAATTAGTGGACGTGCTGTGGAAAAACGGGAATAAAATATAGCCTAAATAAAATAAAATAAATAAAATAAAATAAATAAAATAAAATAAATAAAATAAAATTTATTCCCTTTGAAATTTTTAAAAAATTATTTAGGTTTATCAAAATTTTTGTGACTCTACCGGGGGTTCGGAAATGCTACAGACTGAGAAGAACACCCCAAGAAACTCAGTCCGGTCCCTCTTATTCATCTTAGTATCTAATACAGTTTTTTTTTTAAATGTAGAAAGGAGCAATTCGTGTCACTGCCAGGCAGTCTTGTCTTCTACAGTCTTTAATGCTATAATAAGCTTTCTGGCACAATTTAAGTTTAACTAGTTTTTTAAATTTATTAACTGACAAACCTGTTATGGCTGTCGGCAATGTATTGTACATTCGAATACAATTGCCCGCAAAAGAATTGCTTATTTTATTAAGCCTAAATCTAGGTACAGCCAATTTATTCTTATTTCTTAAGCTTAGGTTATGGATATCACTATTTTTAATAAATTTACTGTTATTTTTATGAGTATATAATAAGTTTTCATATATGTACTGTGAATACACAGTAAGGATGTTGATATCCTTAAACTTTTCTCTTAATGACTCCCGAAACCCCATACCATAGATAGCCCGGACAGCCCTTTTCTACAACACAAAGATACATTCGATGTCGGCAGCGTTACCCCATAATAGTATGCCATAGGTCATGACACTGTGGAAGTAGCTAAAGTAGACAAGACGCGCCGTACTAATGTCTGTCAGTTGTCGGATCTTTTTAACGGCATAGGCTGCAGAGCTCAGTCTGCCCGAGACTTTCTCGATATGAGGCCCCCACTGCAAGTTGGAGTCTAACTTTATGCCCAGAAAGACAGTTTCATCGACCAATTCTACTTGATCATCCCTAATCTTAATACTGGTGTTAACGAGCCTAACATTTGGCAAGGTGAATCTAATACATTTTGTTTTAGTTTCGTTTAACAATAAATTATTAGCGTTAAACCAGTGGACTACCCTAGAGAGGGCATTGTTTACTTCGTCAAGATCGCGTTGACCACGTTCAACTTTAAATAATAAAGATGTGTCATCAGCAAACAAAACTATCTCGTGATCGTCTCTTATAAGGTGAGGGAGATCATTTATGTACACTAAAAATAGAAAAGGTCCCAGAATTGAACCCTGAGGCACCGCCATTGTTACAGCAGAACCATTTGACTGTTTACCATTTATAACTACTCTCTGTACTCTATCTGTAAGGTAAGAACTAATTAAATCCAAGGCCAGGAATTAAAGTCTGATGCTGGACGCAATCGAAGGCCTTAGATAAGTCGCAGAATACACCATAAGCATCATACGACTCCTCCCAGGCCTCATATATACACTCTAACAATTTGATTCCAGCATCCGTGGTAGACCGACCGCGCGTGAAACCGAATTGTTTAGTATGGAATAGTTTATTTGTATTAAAATGATTTTGCATTTGATTAAGCATTACCTTTTCAAAGATTTTACTAAACGTGGGTAGTACAGAAATAGGACGAAAATTGAACGGATCTGAGGTGCTACCCGATTTAAACAGAGGAGTTATTTTACTAAACTTCATTAAGTCAGGAAACACACCACTATCAACACAATTATTAAATGTTATTGATAATTCAGGGGCAACCATTTCAATTAACGAATTAACTAAATGTACAGAAATTCCCCAGAGGTCAGCAGTTTTCTTAATATTTAAAGATTTAAAAGTTTTTATGACAGTGTGTATACTAATTTTACTGAATTTGAATATTTCATTACAGCAAGGAACATTTGCTTTTAACAAGGCTTCTGCTATTGGGGTAGAAGAACCTAGGGCTCTGGTCAAATCTACTGGAATTCGAGAAAAAAATTGTTCAAATTCGTTAGCGACTTCGGCATCTGTTGTAATTATGTTACCATTTACTTTAAGTTTAAAATTATTATCATTCGATTTTGCTTGGCCTCTTTCTGCGTTAATTATTTTCCAAGTAGATTTAACTTTGTCTACACTATTGAGAATTTTATTACTTATATACTTTCTTTTGGCTGCTAAGCAGTCTGCTTTAAACTTTTTAGGGTTTCGTAGCCAAATGGCAAAAACGGAACCCTTATAGATTCGTCATGTCTGTCTGTCTGTCCGTCTGTCTGTCCGTCCGTGTGTCACAGCCACTTTTCTCCGAAACTATAAGGTCTATGCTTTTGAAACTTGGTAACTAGATGTATTCAGTGAACCGCATTAAGATTCTTATATAAAACTAGAAAAAAAGCAGTAAATTTTGGGGGTCCCGATACTCAGGACTGAAACTCAAAATTTTTTTTTTCATCAAGCGCATACGTGTGTAGTATCTATAGATAGGTCTTTAAAAATGCTATTGAGGTTCCTAAAATACTTTTTTTCTAAAGTGAATAGTTTGACCAAGAGACACTTCCAAAGTGGAAAAATGTGTGTCCCCCCCCCCTCTAACTTCTAAACTAAGATAATGATAAATCTAAAAAATATATATGATGTACATTGCTATAAAAACTACCAACGAAAATTGGTTCGACCGAGATAGAGCTGGTAGTTTTTTTTTAATACGTCATAAACCGCAATTTTCGGTTACAAAAATCACTACCTCTGCGAACGTGTTTTTTCAATCAAAGTTACAACGAACTATAAGAACTTTTCTATTATGTTACTTGCTGCAACGAAACCCTTCATGGGCGAGTCCAACTCGCACTTGGCCGGTTTTTTTGAATAAGTTTTAACATAATTTAGAAATTCATCTGTTCTATTAAGCTGTCTTTCTGAGTATAGTTCATACAGTTTTTGTCTACTTTTATGTATATCCTCAGTGGCCCATTCACTGAAGGCTGGCCTATCACCGATTGTGACTTCCTTAGACTTGAATACGGAGTTGAACTCATTGTAAAAGGAATCAAAAAATAACTTATACATTACATTTGGATCTAAGCCAGTGTCTAAAAATGGAAGTTTATTGCAAAGTCCAACTCGCATACGTTCCAAGCGGTCACTAGGCTGGCACGGTGTTCTCAACCCGTAGGGTGGATGTTCCTTCGTGGAACCCGAAGGGTGGATTTCCACAATCCGTAGGGTGGATTTCCGCAACCCGCAGGGTGGATGGTTCTTGCAGAACCCGAAGAGTGAACCCCAAGGATGGGGTACTTGACGTTTGCAGCTAGACAATTGTTCACTTAGGGAGAATTTCGCTCCCTATAACTTATATTTTATTTCAATTTAATTTAAGTATTTCCTGATGCACTGGCACCTTCGCGACAGTATACTTTAAATTTGTGATGTGGTTCCCGAAACTGCGCGCGCACTCCTATTTATAGCATTGAACAGCGCCTCTGGCGGCTAGTAGCGTCCCTACGTACTACGTCATTTAGCTACTTGGCGAGTTAACCCGCGCTGGTGTTGATGTGACTATTTGTCGGCAGATGGCGCTTTCATTTATTATGACTAAAATTTCATTTTTAATTAACTAATTTTAATTGATTTATTCATACGTTGTTGCACAACGTTACACACTTTATCCATTACTTCCTCAAACTCACAAAAGGGTGAGACTCCAGGTTTATATACGCATACTACTATGAATTGCTCCAATTCTACGCACGATATTTCAACTGTACACTCTACAGAGAGGGACACAACATCTTTCCGTTCCTTATATTTTAATTTCTTATTTAATAAAATCAACGAACCCCCCCGTGTTGTGTTGACCCTGCAGAACGCACTACCAACCTCCTCCTTACGCATATGTTCTGTAAGACAAACAATTTCAATATTTTCTGAGCTCATGAACAGCTCCAATTCAAACTCTTTGACCTGTGTTAATGTTGCAATATTATAATGCACCAGGCTGATGTAATTTACATTTTTTAATTTAGTTTTGTTCGGAGGACAGTTTCCGATAAAATTACGGTTTGCAATTAAATTTAACTCTATTAATTTACAATTTTGGCTAGAGGGTAATTCCTCTGTTGTCCCAGCAGTTAATTTAAATTACTTGGAACAGATTCCAAAGTCCTAAATCTACTCTGCTCAAATAAAGCAGTTTTGTCAGCCAAGTTTTTGGCTACAGAATAAAAATAATTAAATAGCAAACTTGCTATTTGTCTTTTATAATATTTGGGTAGACAATACCTACCCTTGTGATTATTATAGACTATAAACTTGCTATGTGACAAATTTGTGTTAAATACACAATTAAAGTCAATTATATTAAATTTATTATTATACTGACTTATTAAATTTAAACGTAAATTCATCGTATATCTAAATGAATTTTCCGAATCTGGCACACCTTTTATAAATGGAAGTGTGAACATTACAACTTGTATGACATTTAAGTTTAAGATGTAATTCATGTATAGGGACAAATCATCATTGCTAATTTTCCCCCTGTTTGCACAGAAAATTATTATTTTACTGTTAGCTTCAAATTTATATTCTAATATTTTTTGCATAATACCACTTAATGAAGCACCCGGATCGCAATTATTAATAACTGAGTAATAACTTGAATTTGAGTTTTGTTTTAAAAATGAACTTAGATTGTTACCAATATCATCACTAAATACAATTAATTTAGTACAACTATTACTATTATTTACACTGTCACACAATATATCCACTGATGTACTGGGCGAGCATGGGGTAATGGGAGCTAGGGGCTCAGCGGTAACCGGTTCGCCCTGGGCCTCCACCGGCTCAATTGCTTTAGGGCAGTTAATATTGCATAAGTGGTCATTTAGGAAACAATTAAGGCGCTCAGTGTTATCATTTGATGTTTTGAGTACCTTGTCTATTGTTCCATTAATATTTTTTAGAAAGGAAGGGACCATTCATATTTTTTAGTCATATATTGTAGCTCAAATTGCAAACTTTGTATTTTTGACTCTAATTTTTGTGTGTCAGTGCAATATTTTAAATGGCTTTGTTCTAGTTCTAACATTGACAATTTAGCTTGTTCTCTAAATTTTAAACAAGAACCTATATTTTTACACTTCTTGATTAACATTTTATGGAATTTTAATTGCTTTTTTGATTTTTGTATGAACTTTTTAATTTTTAGATATTTTTTTAGTTTATTTCTGCTGCAAAACAAAACCGACTTGTCCTGTTGATATGGACTGTCACCCGTAAGATCTATAGTAGTCAAGTCTAGGTTTTGAGAATTTGCAGAAGGAATAAACTGCGGGATACCACTCATTAACTCACTAAAAAGATAATCGGTTTGTTGGGCAGTAACTTTCTCAGCAGCTTCTTCCAGGTGTGAGATCTGTCCCTGGGCATCCCTTAGCTCCTGTTCCAGAAAGGTAGTCCTCCTCAAGGTTTTCTCATACTCGTCACTGCACTCTTGGAACCTATCTACAATTGACTGAAGGTGGTCCCGCTCCGCAACAATGTCATCATAACTAACATGAAGTCTTGATAATTCGCATTTTAATTTTTTTGTATCATTCAGAGCGTTTATCAATAGATTTTCATTTTCCTCTCTTTCATTTTCCAACTGTACACAGAGCTCCGTTTTAGATTTAAGCTCCAGCAACACCAACTGAAGTTTGGGCTCTTCCTGCTGGCGGCCGAGAGCTCTGCGACTACGAGTATTCATATTATTAATAAGTAAGTGCAATTAAACGCGAATTATATGATGGAGCTCCTTGTACAGTTTATGGTAAGAAGTAACCAAGTTATGTACCGGCAATAAATTATACTTAATATTTTTATGTACTTACGCAAATACACCAACCGTCGTCAACGTCGAGTAAACGCTTATACAAGTATAATAATTCTACTCACGAGAAACAGTCGATTTAGTATGTATTTACGTGAAAAAGAAAACATTTAACATTCGAAAAAAACGGGTACCTGACTCGTCACTTCTTACACCAAAATACACGGACAGAACACTTTTATTATATTAATCTGACTATTTTAGGACACTATTAATGCGATGATAATGGTTTTAATTGGTTTAAAATTGTTTAAATACTAAATAACTAATTAATTTTAAAAATATTTTCAGAGAGCTAAAATTTTTGACAGTTCGATAGTGTTGCCAGACTCGGAAAAGCCTACTAGTTGTTCCCCTGGGTGAGGCCGCAGTGGCGGCCGTAGGTCTGTTGCGAGTCCCGGGACATCCTTCCGAGGGCTTACCCGGGACTCCCAACCACAGGCTGTTAGGCGTTATGTGAGGTTTCTTAGTCGGTAAGAGTCCGGCATAACATCCTATGAGGATTTTCCCTCACGTAAAAAAAAAGCCTACTAGTTGTGTTCACTGCGGCTTCGTCTGCGTAAAAGTCGTTATCGCGTTAAAATAATTAACTTTCTTTTGCGCAGTTGATTAAAAAGTAGCCTATGTCCTTCACAAGGCCCCGAACTATCTATATACAAAATTTTATCTCAATCGCTTCAGCAGTTTAGGCGTGAAAGCGTAACTAACAGACAGAGTTACTTTCGCAAATATAATATTAGTAAGGATGTCACCCGCGGATTATGTAGCTTACCAATAGTGAAAGATTTTTTTAAATGGTTCAGCTGTTACAGAACCCTGCAAAAAAGCACACAAACAAACGTAATCAAATCTTTCCTCTTTATAATATTAGTATAGATAATACGATGCTGATGCTACATCTAACGATTGGGGGCCACACAGTTCACAAGATTAATGACATTGGTCCTCAATTTGGTGCTCCAAGAATGTGCTTTTTCACGTTCAGCTTGAAGATCCCAGGGTTCTTGTTGAAGGGACACACGGGAGCTGGCAGAGCGTTCCAAGTTTTTACGGTTTTTTTTTACGTGAGGGAAATCCTGCGTCAATGCTATGCTGGACTCCTACCGACTAAAAACCCTCACGTAACCTGCCTAACAGCCTACGGTTGGGAACACCGGGTAAGCCCTCGGAAGTATACCCCAGGGATCCCAAGGATACCCCAGGACTAGTTTCTACGGTTCGACAAACATCGCCTAATTGTTTTATGACTTTATCATATAAATTTGTATTTTTAGAAGACAATTTAGTTTAAGGGGAATTCGAGCCATGGACTTCGCAATACAACGATGGATAAAAAAACAATTTTTTTTCTAAACAATACTAGTAACTTCATTTTTTCAAATTCCCGTTAACATGATTGTGAACCTATGTTCTCAAGTGCCTACGGTATGGGGTTCTTCAAAAGGGGTCTTAGAAGGTTTTTACAGGATTGGCAGCGCGAGTGTGGCGCCTCTGGTGTTGCAAATGTTCATAGACTGCGGTGATCACAGGCACAGATTAGTAAATAATTAGGTACTACGTAACAGGTCTGCCACAGGTCTGCTGCCACAGGTCCCTCTGGTGGGCCGTACCTATCCTTGTCTGTTACCTTAGTGATAAAAAAAACTTAGCAACTAATCTAAACTGTTTGTTTTAGGGATTGGTTCACATGTAAAGTGTAATGACCAAGAATCGAACTCAGACCGCGAAGTTCAGACACCCCTAAGAAATCAAATCCGATACCACTTATATTATAAACTAGCTGTGGCCTGCGACGTCGTCGTCCACGTTCAATTCTAATCCCGTTACCGATGTTTGAATGTATTATTATTATTACTCAATCGCGCTAAAACAACCGAACAGATTCTACCTTTTTTTTAATTTGGTACAGGGATGGATTATAGTCTGAATAACATTACTTATCTTTAGATAGTGAGTAAACTTTACAATTAAAAAATATTTTACTTGTTCTTTCTTAATTTTTTTTTATACCGCTAAGATTTATATATATATATATATATATATATATATATATATATATATATATATATATATATAAGAATTTAAGATTCTAAGAGAAATGTTTCATTATGAGGGACTCCATCGATTTCTATCATAAAATACAGGATTTATTTTTCACATCTCACCCCGTTCGACACCCGGTTCAAGCAGGTGATTTTTCAAAAATTTCTAAAAGCTGTTTTACTTACCTTTGAAAATAAAGGAATGTTTCCTTTCGGCAAAACTTGTCATCATCAATATTAAGCGTACTTTTCCTCCAACCACGGTCTTTAATTTCCACCCTGTATAAGTAGGTATGTCTATCAGTCGCCTAGATCCCATAGCACAAGCTTATACACTCGAGAGCAATGAATCCGGGTCACTTAAAGAATCCTAAAAATCTCGGAAACTAAAAATGCTAGGTTAATGCAATAAATTGTATTTAATAGACAATGTAATACTCCTTAAATGAAGGTATTAAAACTTCTTAGTTATTGTAAAGTTATATCATAAAAAAATCAAATTTGAAAAAGGGCCACTTTCGAAGATGGAACTACGAAATTACAGCATTTGGTGTTGCTTTTGTTTGTAATCTGTCATTTATGTGGGTACATAAACCATGTTGATAGTGCTCTATATTCATTAATCAAGCTGAAATTATGTCGCTTACGCCTGAAGAATGCACCAGAATACTTACAATGCTGGAAACCGGCCGGAGTCAGCGCGATACAGCCAGGACTGTCGGTGTGTCGCTGTCAACAGTACAAAGAGTTCTCCGACGTTACGAAGAAACTGGTTCTAACCTACGCAGACCAGGAACGGGCAGAACCAGGTGTACCACAGCACGAGAAGACCGATACTTGGTGAACACCATGCTTCGAAATCGCTTTCTCACAGGAACTGAACTCACCAATCAGTTTCGACGCCTCGGAGGAAGTAACCCAAGTGCATGGACAGTAAGACGTCGGCTTGCTGAATCTAACTTAAAACCCCTTAGACCTGCAAACGGCCCTAAACTGGAGCGTGGGCATCGTATTTCGAGACTAAGGTATGCCCAGAGCCACGTAAATTGGAGTATTGAAGATTGGTCAAAAGTTATGTTCTCCGACGAATCAAAATTTATGCTCTACAAGCACGATGGAAGACACAGAGTGTATCGAAGACCAGGGGAAAGATTCAAGCAAGCATGCATCGAAGAAAAAGTAGCCTACGGTGGTGGGTCTGTACTTGTGTGGGCCGGAATTTCTTCTGAAAGTCGCACAGAGCTGGTGATCATAGAAAACGGCTCTTTAACTAGCGTAAGATATGTGGAAGAAATCCTCAATGATCACGTTGGTCCATTTATGGTCAATTTAGGTGAGGATGCTATATTTATGCATGACAATGCCCGACCTCATACAGGTAGGATTGTGAATGACTACCTTCAAGAGATGAACATTACTCGTATGGAGTGGCCAGCGCGCAGCCCGGATATCAACCCGATCGAGCATGCTTGGGACGAGCTAGGCAGATGCGTAAAACAACGAAACCCTCCCCCAATCACGCTTCGTGAGCTCAAAATTGCTCTCACAGAGGAATGGGAGAATATTCCCCAAAATCGTATAAGGAACTTGGTGTACAGCATGCCAAACCGCGTAAACGCAGTAATGGAAGCACGAGGAGGCAATACGAAGTATTAAAATTCAAGAAAATCGTAATAAAGTTCAAAAATTTCATGTTTCCTATTTTTGTTTTAAGGAGAGATCAGCAGTTTTTTCTTTATGTAATTTTGTGTTAATAAAATGTATGGTGACTCATATTTTTTTTACTTTCATTTAAGGAGTATTACATTGTCTATTAAATACAATTTATTGCATTAACCTATCATTTTTAGTTTCCGAGATTTTTAACATTCTTTAAGTGACCCGGATTCATTGCTCTCGAGTGTATTTGCTTGTTTTGGGCTAGATGATGTTGTGTGAGAATATCCACGAATATTTATTTATATTTAACTTTATCCCTGGAATATGTTTCCAGGGGATGCGGGAACGGGAACAGAAACGGTGGACATCAACTAGTGTTTTTTTTATGAAGGTAATCTTACTAATATTATAAATGCGAAAGTTTGTGAGTGTGGATGTTTGTTACTCTTTCACGCTCTAACGGCTAAACAGAACTGGCTGAAATTTGGTACAGGGATAGTCTGGAATAACACTTAGGGTAGGTACTTTTTATTGCGGGAATAAGTTCCCATGGAAAGTGGGAAACGGAAACAAAAAATCACGCAGGCGAAGCTGCGGGCATCAAGCTAGTTCTTCATATTTTTTAAATTAAGGGTAGGTACTCGTGGCGGATCTCGACCGGGACCTGAGTCGTATTGCCCAATGGGGTTCGCACAACCTGGTCGAGTTCAATGCCAGAAAAACACAGGCGTGTGCGTTTACAGCTAAGAAGTCCCCATTCCTACTCCTACCCACTCTTCAGAGCATTACGGTTCCACTTAAGGACAACCTGGAGATCCTCGGTATAGACGTCCAGCGTGAGCTCAATCACAAAAACTACATAGAGAGCTTTATTGGGCTGGCCTCGCGGGAACTAGGAATCCAAAATAAGGTGAGACGGTATTTTAAGAAAAAGATGAAAATATTTTTACTTATTTATTTTATTTGATAAACAGTAACAAATAAATTATTATCAAAGGCAGTCTGGAACGTATCCATTAACTCCTAAAATAATTAAACTAATTATGTATAAATTCGTTTTACGCTCTAAGTTAACAAGTTACAATACCTATTTATTGAAATAGTTTCATAATCTATTTATTTGGTGTTCTTCTTAAATAACATCGTACTATAGTATTAACTACAGTATCTACACTCGAGAGCAATGAATCCGGGTCACTTAAAGAATGTTAAAAATCTCGGAAACTAAAAATGATTGGTTAATGCAATAAATTGTATTTAATAGACAATGTAATACTCCTTAAATGAAAGTAAAAAAAATATGAGTCACCATACATTTTATTAACACAAAATTACATAAAGAAAAAACTGCTGATCTCTCCTTAAAACAAAAATAGGAAACATGAAATTTTTGAACTTTATTACGATTTTCTTGAATTTTAATACTTCGTATTGCCTCCTCGTGCTTCCATTACTGCGTTTACGCGGTTTGGCATGCTGTACACCAAGTTCCTTATACGATTTTGGGGAATATTCTCCCATTCCTCTGTGAGAGCAATTTTGAGCTCACGAAGCGTGATTGGGGGAGGGTTTCGTTGTTTTACGCATCTGCCTAGCTCGTCCCAAGCATGCTCGATCGGGTTGATATCCGGGCTGCGCGCTGGCCACTCCATACGAGTAATGTTCATCTCTTGAAGGTAGTCATTCACAATCCTACCTGTATGAGGTCGGGCATTGTCATGCATAAATATAGCATCCTCACCTAAATTGACCATAAATGGACCAACGTGATCATTGAGGATTTCTTCCACATATCTTACGCTAGTTAAAGAGCCGTTTTCTATGATCACCAGCTCTGTGCGACTTTCAGAAGAAATTCCGGCCCACACAAGTACAGACCCACCACCGTAGGCTACTTTTTCTTCGATGCATGCTTGCTTGAATCTTTCCCCTGGTCTTCGATACACTCTGTGTCTTCCATCGTGCTTGTAGAGCATAAATTTTGATTCGTCGGAGAACATAACTTTTGACCAATCTTCAATACTCCAATTTACGTGGCTCTGGGCATACCTTAGTCTCGAAATACGATGCCCACGCTCCAGTTTAGGGCCGTTTGCAGGTCTAAGGGGTTTTAAGTTAGATTCAGCAAGCCGACGTCTTACTGTCCATGCACTTGGGTTACTTCCTCCGAGGCGTCGAAACTGATTGGTGAGTTCAGTTCCTGTGAGAAAGCGATTTCGAAGCATGGTGTTCACCAAGTATCGGTCTTCTCGTGCTGTGGTACACCTGGTTCTGCCCGTTCCTGGTCTGCGTAGGTTAGAACCAGTTTCTTCGTAACGTCGGAGAACTCTTTGTACTGTTGACAGCGACACACCGACAGTCCTGGCTGTATCGCGCTGACTCCGGCCGGTTTCCAGCATTGTAAGTATTCTGGTGCATTCTTCAGGCGTAAGCGACATTATTTCAGCTTGATTAATGAATATAGAGCACTATCAACATGGTTTATGTACCCACATAAATGACAGATTACAAACAAAAGCAACACCAAATGCTGTAATTTCGTAGTTCCATCTTCGAAAGTGGCCCTTTTTCAAATTTGTTTTTTTTATGATATAACTTTACAATAACTAAGAAGTTTTAATACCTTCATTTAAGGAGTATTACATTGTCTATTAAATACAATTTATTGCATTAACCTAGCATTTTTAGTTTCCGAGATTTTTAGGATTCTTTAAGTGACCCGGATTCATTGCTCTCGAGTGTATATTATCAACTTAATTGACTATACACGAAATTGTTCTAAATATGGCAAATCTAAAAAAAAAACCTTAAAAATAAGTATACCTCTCTTAGAGGAAATAGGGATAATTTTATAAATTTCTTAAATACTATGAGATATTTTACTATCATTCCTCAATGACAATTTCAATTATACAATCTCCATCAAATACCAAGCTATCACAGTCTATCCAGGCACTTTCAAATACGCAATCAATCCAGGCAAAATGATGACCTGATTATTATTGTACCTGGACTTACAAATCTATCTTTTTCCATCTCTTAGTGTAAAAAAGTTTGAAGAAAGATTATTTAAGTATTTACAGAGACAGAAAACAAGGCAAATATAGTTTCTCTACATTCGTTTGCTTCTAATTTTCTTTATTAAAAAGTATAAGATAGTAGGACTACAACCTTATCTAATAAGATATGTTCATTTATCTGCAAAATCCGACAAATATAAGAAAACTCTATCCTGATAATTATCAAGATACATTTTCCGGCTTAATACTTAAATCAAAAGCAGTCAAAATTATAAAAAACTAATTAATCCACCTTCTTTGTTTTCTTAATTTCCAAGAACTTAAGAATATTTAGACACCAGAACATTGCTGAAGCTACGTAGAAGATTTGAAGTACGGTGGTGAGACCTGGATTCGTGACGGTCACGACTCTTGTAAGGAAGGCTAAAGCTGAACATCTGACTACTTCTAGAATAGGAGCTATGTCAGAGTTGTCGAAGAGCATTCCGATGGTGGTCAAGGAGGCGATGATGTAGATCACGAAGATGAGAACTGATATAGGAGTCATACCCTGAAACAAGCAAACATTAGAGTTAATAAACAGTAAAAATCCTTTGAGGCAGGAACACTCGCTTTATGATAGATTGTCTCGTTGTTCAAGAGGTCGTAATGAACCACTGCGGATCACGAGGTCGCTAGTTCGAATCCAACCGGAGACTAACATTTGTTTGATCCATATATGTTTGTCTCGAGAGTACGAGTGTTTCTATGTATGAAAAGTATGTATTTAAAAGTATATAAGTATTAATATCGGTGGTCCGATACCCATAACACAAGCAGGCTATTCCTAGCTCACTTTAGGATCAGATAGCGTTTTGTGAAAATGTCCGTGAATATTCATTTACTTATATTTATACTCTGAATATTGACTAAGTGTACAAAACAACCGTACATAACGTAAATAAACTTCCACAAAATAATCAAACACTGAAATAATATTTCCATTTCAAGTACCAAACAACTTTCTTAACTTCTGAATTATAACCAGACCATCTGACCACCAAGGCCTATAAAGTTATGTTATTTATTTAATCTACTCAAATTTTAAGACAACTCGGCTAAAAGTTATGTTTTACTTCATCTGTATCTATTATCAGTATCATCGTGGATAATTTTTATCAAGTTTTTTTTACTATTAGAAATAGGTTTAGATTTAACTAATGGAATCAGGAGTAACATGGCGAAAATCCATTCCATCATAATAAGGAAGGGAGCATTATATATTTTGCAGCCATATAGTCTTCTGAGGATGCTTCGTGTGTAGGCAAGAAACGTGTCGACTTATTAGTCACACGAGTAGTGCTCATTATTAAGAATCTGGAGGGTACAGGATAGTCGAATCGAGTTTATAAGGTGGGTTAATCTCCCTACCCTCCTTTATAGGTTTAGATTGTCTAATGATATGATATATCTTAAAGTTATATCGAAAGCCTACAAAAAGTATAAAGGCCAAATTGGATAAAATTTCACGAAGAAAGTAGTACCTACGAGTATCGCTTACCGATGGATGAATAAAAGATTTCGTGACGGAGAGTACTTAACAGATTTCTTACTTTCAAAGTTTTTATCGTCATTTAGAAGACTTTTAGAGTAAAATTCTTGTGGTTTAGAATTGGTAAGTGAGAGAATACGCTCATTATTTTTAGAAAGTATTCCTACTTATGTATTTTTGGCCTCTAAAGCACTTTGTCTTTTATGTTACAAGTTTAGGTATAGGTAAAAAGCTTGATGCTGAGTTTATAGGCACAGCTTAATGCTGAATTCAACACGTATTTGCAATAATAAGTTTTCTTGCTTTCAAAGTACTCGTAGTATTAACATACCTAGTTATAATCTTATTTCTCTTGAGAGTCCTGGGGTATCCTTCCGAGGCTTACCCGGGGCTCCCAATCGTAGGCTGTTTGGTAGGATACGTGTGGTTTTTAGTCGGTAGGAGTTCGACATAGCATCCATTTAGGATTTTCCTCACCATCAAAAAAAAGTTATAATTTCTCCTTTTTTTTCTAAATTATGTTTTTTACGTGTGGAAATCCTTCATGGATGTATGCCAGACTCTTATCGACTTAAACTACACGGTTCCCTACCTCTGCCTACCACCAGCCCCGGATAAACCTTCGAAAGGTTGTCGCACGATTCCTAAAATATTCAAAATAGAACTTACCATGTACTTAGAAGCTAGTTCAAAGAAACCATACATGACCACAGCGTGATGCGCCACGAGATAAATGTTGCACCACACGGGGAGTTGAATGTCAAATTTGTCTTCTCCTCCTCTATTTGCCACCTGTTAACAAAAGTAAACCATGTCAGTAGGTACTTCTATGAATAACGCACTTCTTTCTTATTATGCTATCGTTAATACTAAAACACGTACCTACTGGAAAAGAATTACCTACTGAAATATTTTTCATCGCTCGCCTGAAGCTCTAGTCTCCCCGCGGCCTCAGTGTTCTTATTGCGATGACCATAATATATTACATGATCACTGCAATAAGCAACATTTGCTATGGTCGATCCTCGAATGGGTGACCACCACTTAATGAAATTTATTTGCGAGTGTTTCCATGCTTTTGAAGGCATATTACGCCGTTGGTCTTTAGTTTTAAATTAAAGGCTTTAAATGCGGGTAGAAAAATTTGAAATGCCGGCGGTCACAGCCCTTGGTAGCCCGTGTCTGTTCATTTCAACGCGGCAATACGGCTCATCACTTATTACGAGTGTCAAAATATAAAACTGAAATGTGAGCTTATGATTTGCCTCTGTTTACGCCTTCGGGGATAAAAGGC
Source organism: Miltochrista miniata (assembly GCA_933228765.1). Lineage (NCBI taxonomy): Eukaryota > Metazoa > Arthropoda > Insecta > Lepidoptera > Erebidae > Miltochrista > Miltochrista miniata. The sequence goes on along the minus strand of OW121758.1, from coordinate 34,171,021 downwards.
GTGACCATAACTATGTACGTAAAATATTCCACAGGCTAACTTAAAAATACTTAGGAAAGTTTAATTGTAATTAAACACAGCATTTAAAAATCTAAAAGATTTAATAAGAAATTGCCGGCGACTGATATACATACATACATACATACATATAGTCACGCCTTTATCCCCGAAGGGGTAGGCAGAGGTAGGCAGAGTATACGCCCACATTTCACCTTACAGTTTTATGTCCCACGTAATAGCGTCTACAATTTTCGCTAAGTTTTGCTAAGCACTTTTAACTAAGTATATGTAAAACATATCATAATGTGCCAGAGTTTGTTTTAACTCTAGATAAGTTCTGTTAATTTTGAGTAATAATGAAGTTGAGAACTTTCAACATAAAATAATATGAAAATTGTTTTGTAAACTTCATCAATATTTAAACGTCGAGATCAAAATTTAAATATGTACATGAAAAAAACATAGCTCCGTCTCCCCTATTTCATAAACAAGTAAATTCATTGAATTTAAATGAATCCATTAAAATTTCAACAGTTTATAGACAAATTTAAATTTTAAATTTGTATCAAAATCTTCACAGTGTTAATGATATTATAATGCCTCTTGTACACGAAAAGTGAATTTATTCATCAGATAAGATATTGAGATCTTGTGATTTTTAATACTCACTTATCATTGAAGATTTACTACAAAGCTTGTGTTTCTGACACCGAGAATTGGTCATGAATAGTGTAGAAATAATAGTCATAGAAGTGACTAATTGTAGCTCTAAGTTGATGCGTTCATTGTAAGTTGGCATAATTATTTAATTATTAATGCCATCACTTGGTAATAGGGATTTATAAAATATAATTATTTAAAATTTGGCCGTAAAGTGTACTCCATTTTTCAAAGTTACGTCCTCCATCCACTAGTCCTTAAGAAAATTAATGACAGTATCAAAATAAGGTTGTTAAAAACTACTTACATCTTCTTTTTCCTCTTCGTTACCCAAACGAGGTGAACCTGGCTCCCAGCTGGGACCGTACAAGACAGCGCCTATCTTGTGACCCCATGTCGTCATGGTCTGGACTTTGTCAATTACGTACTTGGTGTAAAAGGTCTGAAAAGAAAAGTCACAATTAGGGTCAAACAACTATTTTATGCTTGCGTTTATTTTTTTGAGAAATTAAAAATTTGTTCATAATTTTCTTTCTTATAAACTTTTGTATAATAAAATCCAGCTGACACCGAGTCAAAAGATTTTCACTTCAAAATTAGTTTAATTATAAATACCTGTAAGTACAATGGATTGAAAGATGGTTGATTGTAAATAAGTCCGTAGACGATCTCAATCTTGTCTGTTTCTGGTTTGAAAGTGCCGAAGAGACGATCCCAGATGATCAGAACTCCACCGTAGTTTACGTCCAAGCAATAGATGTTGCTGCCTGTTGACAAGAAAACACAAGAATTTTAAATACACTTACGTTGACATAATAAGAGAAAAAAAAAACATAACGATCAATCGAACTAAGTACTTAATGTGACTGTTTGCATTTTTTCGATTGACAATATTGCGATATTGCGTACTTTGCAGATCAATCTAAAAGAAATTTCAACGCTTACTCTATTAAAATACCTATCTTATGTAGATTTTACCGGCATCTTCTTATGTCTTTTTAATATTTTTTGTAGCGTTATCCAATATACAGTGTCCAAGGTCTCTCTCGTAACCTCAAGTTATCAGGTGGTATATTACCCATACTCTTCGTTTCCGCTACGTTAAAAAACCTATTTTAGTTTTTTGAGCTATAATTTACTTTTAACTATACCTGAATTTATAAAACTGAAATACAATTTTATATCTAGAAAACTTACCATGATGAACTCTATGATGACTTGGTGTATTGAGAATGTATTCTAGAGGTCCCAAAGTCTTGACTGCTTCAGTGTGAATCCAGAACATGTAAAGGTAGCTGAACTGATGGTGCATTACGAATTGAGCTGGTGGTATCGCCAATGCCAGTGGCAAATAGAAAACCTGAGGACAAAAGGATCCGATTAATATCAGTAGCTAGAATAATAGACTAGAGGCTTTCATGATCGAGGGCCTGAGAATCGCCGTCTTATAGAAGCATGCTTAATAATGAGAGTTCCACCTATACCTCACGCAGAACAAATCTAGAACCCTTAGGCGTGACTGGGTGGAGCCAAAATCAGGGGATGAGGATTTTCAAATGGATAAAAAGTAGACCCTTAAGAAATTTCCACTACACGTACTTATAGTATTTATTAATTGAAAGAAATAAGTCCAGGAAGTGTTGCTCTAATGATACGCTCAAGGACTAAAATCAATCATTATTATTTCATTAAATTAAAAATAAATTATCATTATTATTTCATTAATTATCATCATTAAATAAAAATTAATAGTCCTTCAAGAAACAAAAAATGTACTAATTGGGTAAGAAAACAATTAAAATAAGGTAAAGTTCAAAAAGGTAAAAAAAAGGCTACTTACGAGTATAAGTTTCAAAAATAATGGTTAAAATATTTTCATCAAATAATATAAGTATTCATCGAAGTGAATCAAAAAGAAGGGTAAAGTAGCCAATTTACTACTACATACAGAACAACATGGGTAAAATTTCAGAAGCACAACGAGGCCACAGTGAAACCAATATTTTTAACAAGCCATAACATATTCAACATCACGCCTCGGGTATCAAAAGTTTGAGTTACCTCGAACTCGTATTATAAAACATTATATTTTGTATGTTTATGAGAAATGTTCTCAGAATACAGAGCAACATAAAATGTTTTGCCTCTAGATATTTAATAGGACATGGTACTACTGTGTCTCCAGCTATCAAGGGCAGGATTACATAATTTTTTGCATATTTTTTATAATGATTTTTAACAAGCACTGTGCAACTGGTTGGTAGTCAGTAGATAGATCCAAGAAGCTTTTACTTTAGTCTTTGTATAGACCGCGGTTTGTTTAAAATTATAATTAACTTCAATTCATTTCATTCCAAAAAAATACTTACAAATCCACACCATCCCTGCAACATTGACTGTCGGATACCAACGCCCATGTTGAAGTCTTCAGAAGTGTGGTGCACTTGATGCTGAGCCCACAGTATATGGACCTCTGTCAAAATAAATGTATTGGTAGGATTGGTTTGGTTTTCAGATTGTAATTAAGGCCTTTGCTCACTGAAGCGTGCGACCACGGCAGGAATTCGTGCGTGTCTCTACCACTTAGCATTTATACTATTTTCAAATGCGCAAGGCGGGCGTCTCCCGCGTACTCACGCTTCACTTAGCGAAAGCCCTAAGCATGTATATTGACGTGACAAGTATTAACACTAAAATGCCAAAATGCGCTGAATTATGTGATTTTTGTTTTGTTGGACTATTCTATACCCCGAATAAATAGTTCAGAAAAATTTTACAACAAGACAAGAATTATGAAAATGAAAACATTTCTTATACAACTTTTCTATGAGACCAGAATCTTCGGCAGTACAAACTGCGTTGGGACGGCTACTCTTCAATAAAAGTTTCGTTTAAATTTGATAATATCAATGGCGGTCAATAATTCGAATGGGCAATTTTGTATAATGCTTACCATGACACGCTCTGTGCATCCAATAATAACAGAAGTCGACACCCAGTGCTGCTGCATACCACGTTATTGTGTGGTTCCAAGGTAGATCTATGAGTCTGAAGTTCACGTATATCCATGTGTATAAGTATGATTCCGCTCCTCGCCATACAAGTCTAGAACAAATGTATTTAGTTGAACAATTGCTGTAAATTCTTAAAAGGAGTTAATTAAGAACTATAAATTCCACATTAAAATGTTATCATAAATTTTTAATTTTCTGATGAAATCTAGAAACAGTTTCTTCTTTCCGTTGTTTATGAAATTAACTCTTTGGTTCCCTTTCCTTAAATACCTATAGTAAAAGGTAATCATAGCCTTAAATCAGGTACTTCATAATGATTTTTCCTCCCACGGAAATAAATGAAAAGGGGAATTTTTGACAACCCTCTAAAAAATCTAACATCTCCTGCAAAATATCATAATAGAACTGATTCAGTGTGCTCTAGATACTCTAATATTCAGTACAAATACAATATAACTGTTATATAAAGAAAATCGATGTTCAATTCAAGATACGTATGTAATTAAAAGCAATTCTCAGACATAAGGGCCATTTCATAATAAGAAGTTCCTAAGACAAATGAGTTTGGGGCGCTCCCTGGAGAGATATTAGTATTGAGAATTTCTTACAAAATGTTAGTCCTTTGGTTACGGATATGCATTTGGCTGATTTTTACATGACTAAGGCTCACTACTTAGTAATTGGGTCAAAATATAACTAGTGAATTGACCGCGTATATTACCATCTACCCTCTATTTATGTATATAATTTAACGTGCCTCCATCCCGTGTGTCACGATTAAGTCATAAAACTAACAACTTTTGTCCCAAATGGATAGAGTTAAATAGGCAAATTTAATTTTGTATATATGCGGGGTTGAAGCTACGAACTCGCTTGTATAATTTTCATGAAACCTATTTATTTTGACATTATTTTAATTAAATCACAATCGTTTTATAAATTATGCTTGCATTTTGGAAAACTTTTTGCACAAATTGTCCCAACGTGAATTCTGTAATAAACTTTCCTCTTTATATGCGCGCCCTTACAATGTACTATTTAATTAAAATATTCTATTGAGTTCGTCGCTTAACACGTTCCTTTTATAGCAGAGATCTATACGAATTATGTTACATAGAAATGAAAATGGAAAAGTAATCTCAAAGGCAGGATTTTGTTACTTTATCTTTCACGAAATCCCGTTCATCATTATCTGATTTATTACTGAAGAGATTCTTCTTACGTTTTATATGTCTACAAATGTAGATAAGATAGCTGCAAATGTATGCGTTTAACAACACTAGTTGACCCTCGCGGCTACGGCCGATGTAATATTTTTTTGCTGCTTTTAATTTCGCTAATAATGGATTACGTTATTACATTATTGTTTTAGAACAAATTAGATTTCTAAATAGGAACAAAATAGAATATTATATGGTGAAGCCTAAGAGAATACTCTATTGTATTTTTCGGACTATTTTGCTACTGTTTACTACGAATAATTACTTCACCAGTGGAAAACAGTGCGGTTTACCCTAGCAGCACTTCGTCGACCTACTACCCTGCCTAGTACCTGTAGATATTTTATCATACTACGTGGTCTTAGACATGTTATAAAATACGATAATATTGTAGCGTAAAATTTAATAATACTGGTGGTGTTAATAACCAATCAAAATATTAAACAATCATTGACTTCGTTTGGTGGCCCAGTGGGAACTGGAAAGTTGATGCCACTACCGAGATTATGTATTTAATAAACTTCTGTAGTTTTGGGAAATAAACACTTCAATTCAATCAAGCCTTTGTCTACTGCTGCACGTAGGCCTGACTTAAATTACGCCACCAATACACGGTTCTGTGCCTTTTGCATTCAGTCACTCCCTGCTATAATTTTTCAGATAGTGCCTTGGTTTACAAAGTCACTGTCTCCACACCTGAACTCGTTTGTTCCATCGACCATCGTTTCTTTTACACACACACACACACATATATGATCACGACTTTATACCCAAAGGGGTAGGCAGAGGCACATTATATGCCCACATTTCATCTTTTTAGATTTTGTCCCACGTAATAGGTGGTGAGACGTATTGCCGTGTTAATATGGACAGGCGCAGGTTGTGTGTGACTGCCTGCAGTTGAAAATTTTTAATCTGCCCAAAAAGGCCTTCAATTTGGCTTAACAACTGCCATTTTACTGACAACCAGAACCAACGACTTAACATGCCTTCTGAAGTGCGGAAACGCTCGCAAATACGTTTTTTTACAGATGATATAATTATGATATGTGATACAAAGACCTGGCTTTATTTTTCTTTTTATTTAGATGATCTTTATAGCTTACCTTCCACATTCTTGTAGAATTCCGGTTGATATACTTGTGATACCGTCGTTAAGTCTAATGCCAGGTTTACCTTTTAGCCTTAGGACTATGTGTTCCATTATCATAAACAGGATAAAATACGGCCATGACTGGAAAAAAGAAAATTCAATTTCTATTAAGTATATGAAAATACACCAAATTATACGTAAAGTGATGACTCATGGCTCACAGATTAATAAAGAATATGTGGATATTACAAAAACTGTTAGAATTTCGGAAATTCTTGAAACTCGTGTTTACTCGTATATAACTATGTAATTATTATTGTTAGAGATATCCTAGGATCCCTTTAAGAACGACCTTCACCGAGCTGGTTATTGGATGAAAAGTGTTTTATATTAAACTAAATATGTCACTAATTTATTTGCAATAGGGTTGCCTAAAAATTTTCAGTCCAGAATATGATAAATTAAGAATTTAAATTTTTTTTTTTACTATTTACTTGTTTGCTTCATAGATACATTCCATACCAATTGAAAGTATAACGCCCATAGAATATGGAAATGTTAGGTTGTCGATTTTTTTCTCGTCACAACTTTTGTTACGTAGGTAAATCGATACTAGTAATTGCTTAAATAATCTTTTATTTTATTTTATATTTTAATTAACTTAAATTCATTAACCAGGCCGCTGCAAGTTACTAGTATCGATTTACCTGTTTATGCCTGCGTACTCAAGAGTTGTGACGAGAAAAAAATCGAAAACCTAACATTTGCATATTCTATGGGCGTTAAACTTCCAATTGGTATAGAATGTATCTATTAAACAAACCAGTAAATAGTAAAAAAAAAAATTTTTTAATTCTTAATTTATCATATTCTGGACTGAATTTTTTCAGGCAACCCTACTGCATTTTAATTTTTGACATATTTAGTTGAACATAAAATACTTTTCATCCAATAACCAGCTCGGTTAAGGTCGTTCTTAAAGGGATCTTAGACCAAGAGTAATAGCATTTTATTTAACGTGAGGAAAATCCTACAGGGATGCTATGACGGAGTCCTACCGACTAAAACCACACGTATCCTACCTAACAGCCTACAGTTGCGAGCCCTAGGTAAGCCCTTGGAAGGATACCCCAGGACGAGAGTAATAGCATGATACTTAGCACCTGTAATTAATTTCGAAAAATCCCCTCATAAAAGAAAGCCATGAGCGATAGGTGTTGATGAGTCAGTCAACTGGCTTTCAATTATATTATACAGGATGGAGCAGCACGGAATAACTGAACAACAAAGCATCATATGCGTTTAAAAAAAGGGCAAGCAAGTTTACACTACATATTTTACCCTATTTGACCAGTTTTCTTTTTACGTGAGGGAAAATTCTCATCGATCCGATGCCTTCTATAGACTTTTAGGGACCAAAAAACCTGAAAATCCTGCCTAACAGCCTACCAGGTTGGAAGCCCCAGGTAAGCCAGCGGAAGGATACCCCATGACCACTTTTTGACCAGTACGTTAACTACGCTAACTGACCATAATTCGTAGATACCCATAGATGACCGCACGACAGTCTGACATCCAACCTACTTAAATCCTTGTAATAAGGCCTAATCTTATCCATGTTTTATAAATAGCTTGATCCAAGTGAATTCTCGATACGATAATCTCTTTGATCTATTACTAAATCAGATTTGTTAGGCTTCAGTGGAAATAGATATTTTGTGTACAGCAAGCTTAGTAATAGACTATCTATTTCTGATCTCATATTCCCGTATATTCGGGGCATAGAGCAACGCGACCAGTTTAAGAGGAGTAGACAATCGACCTCCATGACCGGGGACCTGAGGACGGTGAGAGGGCTGCTCACTGTCCTTACAGAAGCGGGCCCATGACGGCAGCGTGACGAGAGGTATTCACCCCCCCCCCCTTGGAAGCGGGATCACACCCGAAACCCCCCAAAGACGCGGCATAGCACCCGAACCACCCCCTAGGCGAGGCCGCAGTGGCGGCCGTGGCTCTGTTGGGAGTCCTGGGATATCCTTCCGAGGGCTACAGCCTATGGCAACAGTTGTTGGGCGTAACGTGAGTTTTTTTAGTCGGTAGGAGTCCGGCATAGCATATATGAGAATTTTCCCTCACGTTAAAACAAAAAGGGCAGTAGACATAATTATCATGTTTGCTCTATACATATCATTCTGTCTGTCATAATTATGTTGCGGGTGGAAATCGTATTCATATACATCATAACAAAAGCAATCGGCTCCATGGAACTTACACAAAGCAAAAAACAGTACAATCATAATTTCAGACACACACTATATTTTCATATAGGTACCATTTAGCGTGCGCTTTGACAGAGGAGAAAGTCTCAATTTGGTGCCTCCCTTCCTCCCTTGCCAATACAAGACATAGATCGTGTTGCTCTGTGATTTAAAGAAACAAACATATATGGCATATGTATTGTATAGTTCACCGAGCTATGCAACCACATGACACAATCTGTAATCCAATACTGGTTGGTTGTCCACACCTGCGTGGTATGTTGTACACAAGACGTTTGACGTGAATGTGTATCGATCAGGTTTCGATGTCATAGCTATATTGTAGTACAGGTTGCTGTGAAGTAATATCTAGTCCTCTATATATACTAAGTTAGGTTTATATAAACTCTACTATATTGTAAAGGTGACTAGTAATTTGTTTGTTGCAAGGATCTCAGAAATTACCAACTGAATTTCAAAAATCCTATTACATTTTGATAGTCCATTTAATAAGGAACGCTATAAGCTACATAACATCATGCTAAGATGAATAGGAGCGGAGTAGCAATGATAAATATTTCAAAAACAGAAAATTTAGGTTTTTCTTTTACAACAAAAACATCTTAGAAAATTTTGTAACAAATACACAAGCGCAAGATATCATTTTTCATCAAGAAATAAATAGGAAAACAGTCGAAATTAACCAATTTTATTGTATTCTCATTAATTACATACTGTTAAAATTTATGGTTCCCACTTCCAACTTTAAAATCTAATTTCAACTCGGGGAAGTATTTATTAAAAGACGTAGTAACTTTAATGTGAAATGGTTCAAGCATTTGTGGTATCGACTTTTTGACTGCCCTAGGCCGGATTCGACCAAAATCTGAGTAAGCCTATACTAGAGAATAACTTGTATTTATTCTAAAAGAAAGGTGATTTTCCATTATACCAACAACTTACAAAACAACGTAACTATGGTAACCATACTGAAGTAGACTACTTTAGTATGGTTATAATGGGCGCCGCCGACGTGTCTTCGCCGAGGACTATCGGCCTCCATGACCGGGGGTCTGAGCACGGTGAGAGGGCGCTCACCGTCCTTACAAAAGCAGGCCCATGACGGCAGCGTGACGTGAGGAACTCACGCACCCCCCCCCCCCCCCCTTAGAAGCGGGATCACACCCGAAACCCCCCCAAAGACGCGGATTAGCACCCGAACCACCCCTTGGGCGAGGCTGCAGAGGCGGCTGTAGGTCTGTTGGGAGTCCTGGGACATCCTTCCGAGGGCTTACCCGGGGCTCACAACCATAGGCTGTTGGGCGTTGCGTCAGGCTTTTTAGTCCGGCATAACATCCATGAGGATTTTCCCTCACGTAAAATAAAAAAAATGGTTATAATAGTTACGTTGTGCTTATTAGTTGTTGGAAAAATCACTTAATTTTAGATTATATACAAGTTATTCTCTGGTTTAGCCCTACTCCCGGTTTTGGTCGAATCCGACCTCGGAGGTACAATGGTAAGCGAACCTTCCTCCTTCTTCCTCTTTCGTGCTGAGGCCCCCGTTCTATTCTCGCCAAGTTTGGGTGTTTTCTATTCACGTATTTAGAAAATATAATATGTTTAATTATAAGTTGTCTCTTTCTTTAGCAAAACCTTACAGTAGCTTAATTATTTGTCCTAAATTTGTTTATAAACTCATTCCGATTTTTTTTATGTACTCATACTTATTCAATATCCCTCAACATCTAAAAGAATTAAAGATAAGTAGTCATATTATATTTTTCTATATCTACCTAAAAATATGGCACAATTAAGTTCTGTTGTTTTATACAAAATGAAACCAAAAGAAATAATACACACATAATAAGCAAAGCTCACAAATTACTACCCCAAACAGCGGGAAAAGTAACTTTATTTCCCACGCGTAAACGTAATTATTCTTCTTCAAGGAGAGCGCCTGAAGCTGAAAATCGTACGAACTACCTGACTTGTATTTTAGACTTATACATTAAATTAATTCATTTACCTACTCGCTTAAAAATCTTAAGGAGCCCGTACGTAAAAATGCACTTAGGATTTTGAAAATATTCAAGACCTCACTTCATTAAATGACACTATAATGGATCCTTAAACTCTTAATAGATGAGACTACATTAACACCGTGTGCTATTAACAAAATAATTACTATACAGCAGTAGAAAAAGCACCTCTCAAAATAATTAATAACCGGCCAAGTGCGAGTCGGACTCCCGCACGGAGGGTTCCGTACCAAAAAGCAACAAAAAGTCGTACCTATTTGTTGCATGGGAGCCCTCCTTTTTTCTTTTTATTTAACGAGTATAATATGAATGTAAGTTTTGACCTAAGTACAAATATACTTCTACTCGTTGATGTTCCGGAGCCCCACAGTTCATGTTGCTCTTTAGTGTTATACAACGCGCGTCTTTAGACAGTTCGCGTTGCTCTATGGTGTTATACAACGCGCGTCTTTAGACAGTTCGCGTAGCTCTATAGTGTTATACAACGCGCGTCTTTAGACAGGTCGCGTTGCTCTATAGTGTTAACTATCCTTGTATAGATCCTCTACGGTAGGTACAGTATATATTTCAAAAAGAGTTTGTGAACTCTATGTTTAATTTCTTTTTCAGAATATTGATGACATTTGAATGATGACATTATAAATACGATATCTATGTCTACAACATAAATTGTGTGTTTGTACGTAAACTGTTTATACTGGAGAAAAATCTAAAATATGGACTATTTGTTTACTATTCCTATGAAATAGCTATCTTTGAAATATTACACCTACCTAAAGTAATCTGCTGAAAGCGTTGTTCACTTTTTAAAGAACAAATATTTACGATGAAAGTCGAAAAATAAGTTAGTATGTGACCTGTATAATGTTCAATCATGGCGACACGAAATTAATTTCATTGAGCAATATTTGATTGTGCTATACCTCCTAAAGTATTCATTTAATTTGCACGGCGTAAATGGAATGAATGATCTTGATGAAATTTTCAAATTAACTAACGTATTTAAATTGAGAAGGATACCTTATTACCGAATATAAAAGACAAAATCGCTAAAAAACACGTTTGTTGTATGGAAGCCCCCCTTAAATATTATTATGTTTTTGTTTTCAGTATTTGTTGTTATAGCGGCAACAAAAACACATAATCTGTGAAAATTTCAACTCTCTAGCTATCACCGTTCATGAGATACAGCCTCCTGACGGACAGACAGACAGACGGACAGCGAAGTCTCATGAATAGGGTCCCGTTCTTTACCCTTTGGGTACGGAACCCTAAAAATCATCGAAATAGCAGAAATAATCAAGGTAAATTTCGATGATTTTCAGAAGTTTTTTCGCAAATATTATGTAACTAGCACACGGTGTTATTGTAGTATCATCTATTAAGAATTTAAGATTCCATTTTAGTGTCATTTAATGAAGTGAGTTCTTGAATATTTCCAAAATCGTAAGTGTCTTTTTGTGCATTTTACGGATGTGCCCCTTATATAAATCAAGTTGTATTTTCATAATGATCTCAAAGAAATCACTTTACAAATACATAACAATTTGGTTTAAAATTGAAGCACTGACATAATTTCTTATTCAAAATGGCCATAAACTTGAAATTTTATACCTATCTATGTCAATATGTCCAGTGCACTCACTGTTAAAGGCTGGAGCAGACCAAATGCGTATGCGTAGACGTAAGCGTAAACGTGCGCGTACCACTGAGTTGAATGTATGGAACTGGGGCTACGCATCACGTCCACGTGCACGTCTACGTTACGCAAGCGGTGTGTCCTGTCTTATACAGTTCCATACATTACAACTCAGTGGTACGCGCACGTTTACGCTTACGTCTACGCATACGCATTTGGTCTGCTCCAGCCTTTAAAGTACTTACTACTAAAATGTGCATTGTTACAGTTACTTTTGTGTAAAATATACTTACATCGATATTGACAAATAAATCCTTGATTTATGTTGCAAAATGAATTGAACTAATGGAAATTTTGTAACGCGTTGTGAATGTAATGTAATGAGATATTATAATTAAATGCATACAGGCATTCATTTTAAATTACTTTTTACTTTATTTGAAATTAGTAGTCGCTGCCCGGATATCAATCCGATCGAACATGCATGGGGCGAGCTAGGGAGATTCGTAAAACAATGAAACCCTCCCCCAATCAGGTTTTGTGAGCACAAAATTGCTCTCACAGAGGGATGGGAGAATATTCACCAAAATCGTATAAGAAACTTGGTGTACATTATGCCAAACCGCGTAAACGCAATAATGGAAGTACGAGGAGTCAACACAAAGTATTAAATATTCAAGAAAGTCATATGTAGTACAAAAATGTCATGTTTTTGCTTTAAAGCGAGATCAGTTTTTTTTTTGTTAATGTAATTTTTAATAAATAAAATGTAGTCACTTATAAATTTTATTACTTTCATGTAAGTGTATTTAATTGTCTAATGAACACCGTTTATTTCATTACAGGACGGTGAGAGGGTTGCTCACCGTCCTTACAGAAGCAGACCCATGCCCCCCCCCCCCTTAGAAGCGGGATCGCACCCAGAACCCCCCAAAGACGCGGGATAGCACCCGAACCGCCCCTAGGCGTGGTCGCAGTGGCGGCCGTGGGTCTGTTGGAAGTCCTGGGACATCCTTCCGAGGGCTCCCAACGAAGGTTGGGAGCCCCGGGCCTATGCCAATGGCTGCCTATGCCTATGGGTAGCCTATGGGCTGTTTGGGCGTTACGTGAGGTTTTGTAGTCGGTAGGAGTCTGGCAAAGCATCCATGAGGATATTCCCTCACGTTAAAAAAAGCTAGTATTTTTAGGTACCAAGATTTATTGGTTTCTTTAAGAGACCAGAATTCATTGCTCTCGAGTGTAGTAAACTACAGGATGAAAATTTGTATTCAACAAACAGGAAGGTTATCATTGTAGTACGCATCATAATAGAAGAATGTTGTTGTTTGAAATCAATTGGCGACATGTAGTATAATGTAATGTAGTTGTAATTTCAACTACATTACACTATACTACATGTAAAGATAATATCAACTTCCACACGGCGCTATGTGTACATTTAAGTTTGTGTGACAGTGACACAGTGAGTCCGTGAGTCGTTTCATCGTCACAACCACACCAATCAAAGCCTGGTGTATTATATGTAACTATTAGGTATAATATATTGTCTTCGACATAATTACAAGTCACGCACGTGTGTGAGTGACGGCGCTATGTAGCGCCATCCGTATAAATATTATACAATGATATCTATACTTCTAAACCTACTAATATTATTTCGAAGAAAAATTTGATTGTTTGTTTGTTCATATGAATAGCCTCCCAAACTACTGAACCGATGTAAAAATCTTTTACTATTGGGAATCTACACTATTAACATAGGGTATTATTTTATTCCCGTATTCCCACGGGTGAAACCGCGTTGTGTCTGCTAGTATAGATATGGTATACAATGAATGATGACATACGAGTGCGATGGGATTATACTGAGAGCTTTACGGAAAAAGACAGCCCTACTCGCAAGTGCACCACCTGCTGACGAAAACAGACGAGGGTATAGCTGTAAAGAGGTCAACTTGAAACAAAACCTTGTTCCAACCCATCTGGCTAGGCAGCCACGTGGTAAAGTAGAGCCAATCACTCTCTAAAATAATTGGCAGTTCAACGTCCAGCAATGGATTACGATAGGTTGCAAGTGAACATAGTATATGGCGCCTTTTTTATATATCTTTCAGAAGTGCCCATGGGTCCAAATAGACATATGGTACACATAAGGTAAAATAATACATACCTGTCTAAAAAAATTTGGCACATCTTCTTTGTTTTCAAACATTGTGTCTTTTGGAGAATGAAGGTAAAACATTCTTCCAATCCCCTTTATGTGATTGCTGACGAAATCGGAGAACCCGTTCTCCGTCCCATTGATGAATATTGACTCCTCCATCTTGCGATACTGATCTGAAATAGAATGTTCAATTGTATAATCTGATATTTAATTATAATAATTTTAAATTGTATTTACTACCCGTTCGCTCTAACTTTGCCGCTGGCGTAGAGGCGTATACCCGAATTGTTAATTAGACGAAGTAAATTGACAGTAGCTAATGTCACTTCGTCATAGAAAATACGTAACATTGTATGAAGAAGTGACATTAGTTGCTGTCAATTTACTTCGTCTAGTATGGAGCCGAGCGGCTAAGTTAGAGCGAACGAGCAGAAATTTGGAAGTTTCACATGACTGGTGGCTACTGTACAGACAAAAGTAGCATACTACACCAGGCACTTGCCGTTCCTCCACGGCACCAAGGTTAGTTCATCCGGCTTTTTGCCATCAGTTCAGCAGAGACCTGGCTGCTTAAAAACGCAAGAGACACCCGCCGAGACAAAAGCCCTCCGTACAGGTTTGGTGATAAAATTTATATTGAACCAACTCCAGAGAGATTATATCCTTTACATTTTTAGGAAATAATCGCATTCTGTCACTTGACAAAACATTTTTATGCGTCCAGTTTTCCGTTTTCTACTCTTTGTAAAATGTACAGGAAATCTTATTATTCTATTTTTTTCTTTCAGCCTTTACCAACCCCCTATTTATTTTCTCTCTCTTCCTTTCCATTTTCTTCTCTCTCCGTTTGTCCTTCATATCTCGTTAAATAAAAACTATTTTTTTTAAGCATTTCAATCTATATATAGACTGGAATGCTCCAACTACCTATTTGCGTGGTTTTATCTCCTATACCTCACTGAAAACTCCACTTGCACTGTTCCATTATTTATTATTATATAATACCTGACCGGTTTCTGACGGCATTCTCAAAGGCTATTATCTCGGTTTGTTTTGGTTTTATATCTCGTTACATAAACGATTATAGTCAATACTAATCAACGTAGGTATCATACGTTTGGCAGTTAGTATTATAGTATATAAAGTTTATCTACCGGTTGTCTGATAACCTGTGATCTATTATCAAATTATTTATCAAACTAGGTACCGAATCAGAAAACCAAAAACTATTGTAAGTTGCGGATCGATGACCAGGACATAGAAATATTTACATTAGTACCTATCGAGCTAACAGATGATGATCCACTTTGGATAGTGTTCACAGTGGATGACCATTGGCTATTAATTGTTGAGAGTCAATTTAACCTCCTAACCCCTGGCGTACTATACATAGTACATCAAAAGTAAAAAAATCTGACGAGATAGCTAATTAAAAAATTGCGTTTTTTTTCTGCTATAGCATGGTATGTGATCGTCTCTTTTAAAAAAAAATACTACCGCCTTCACCAAATTGACAATTTTTTTTCTAAGAAATACTTTCAACGCAGGTGTACGCCTCTTAGTTCGAAACATAGTAAGTAATTCATAAAGATTCATTCTTAAGGATAATATTTTTAGATTGCAATGTGTTTTCTGTTGGATTATGAAGTATATGATAATATTTACGATGTATTTTGGTTTTGGTTTCAATAGTTTTTTCACTACAAGGTCAAATATTTTGATGTCTTACATATAGTACAACAGGGGTCAAGTTACTGTTTTTTAACTGTTTTGATGTACTATGCATAATACATCAGGTGCCAATGGTGTGATCGATGTTTATATTTTTGAGCTTAAGGCCGCGTGGGTCAGATTTTGAGTTTTTTGAAACAATCCTAGTCAAAAAGTAAAGGGTTTTTAAATCTGAAAAATATATAGATAATAGTTAAGGATATAAGCTAAACATATTCCGAGCCCGTTACACGATCCAATAAATTTCATTAGATAGAAAAAAATCCCAAAGTTGACTCTCTCAGAAAAGTTTTTTCAAAACTGTGGCTAAACTATTAACATTTTATATATATTTTTTGCACTCAATTAAAGGTATTAAGTTTTTATACACATTTTCCGAGCGTTTTTCTATAAACAACTATTTACATAGTTATCATGTACGAATATCTACCAAACGCAATAGAATTGCGCCGCTGACGGCCGATCAGTCTCGCCCTGGCGCTTGTCGAGGCAGGACCTGTGTCAGTTTTTTTCGCAACTATTTCGTAATTATTATGCCAAATTACGTTGAAATCGCGCTACAGTATAAAAATATCAGTAATGGGCAAAATGTAATTAGATTAACCGTTACAAATACATACGCGACTCATGGTAAAAATGTGGTGATCTTTTACTTTTTAAGTGTTTTTACGACATGGTAACCAGCTACCTAATGCATTAAAATGTCTACGAATTACATGATAATTTCGCAATCCAACATGGCGGCCACGCCGTAATCACAAAATTTCATGATGGGTATCGTTTAAGGGGTTTTTTGGTATGCTGAGTACGAATCACGTACTAATTTTGCAATACAAGATGGCCGCCGCGCCGTTATCACAAAATTTCATGATGGGTATCGTTTAAGGGGTTTTTTGATATGCTGAGTACGAATTACGTGTTAATTTTGCAATCCAATATGACCGCCGCGCCGTAATCTCAAAAAATCATGATGGGTATCGTTTAAGCGGTTTTTTGGTATGCTGAGTACGAATCACGCGATAATTTTGCAATCCAATATGGCCACCGCGCCGTAATCACAAAATTTCATGATGGGTATCGTTTAAGGGGTTTTTTGGTATGCTGAGTACGAATTACGTGTTAATTTTGCATTCCAATATGACCGCCGCGCCGTAATCTCAAAAAATCATGATGGGTATCGTTTAAGCGGTTTTTTGGTATGCTGAGTACAAATCACGTACTAATTTTGCAATACAAGATGGCCGCCGCGCCGTAATCACAAAATTTCATGATGGGTATCGTTTAAGGGGTTTTTTGGTATGCTGAGTACGAATTACGTGTTAATTTTGCAATCCAATATGACCGCCGCGCCGTAATCTCAAAAAATCATGATGGGTATCGTTTAAGCGGTTTTTTGGTATGCTGAGTAGGAATCACGTGATAATTTTGCAATCCAATATGGCTGCTGCGCCATAATCATAAAATTTCATGTTGGGTATCGATTAAGGGGTTTTTTGTTATGCTGAGTACGAATCACGTGATAATTTTGCAATCCAATATGGCTGCTGCGCCATAATCATAAAATATCATGTTGGGTATCGATTAAGGGGTTTTTTGGCATGCTGAGTACGAATCACGTGATAATTTTGCAATCCAATATGCCCGCCGCGCCGTAATCACAAAATTTCATGATGGGTATCGTTTAAGGGGTTTTTTTGGAATGCTGAGTACGAATCACGTGATAGTTTTCCAATCCAATATGGCCGCCGCGGCGTAATCACAAAATTTCATGATGGGTACCGATTAAGGGATTCTTTCGTATGCTAGGTACCAATTTAATGTCATTGGCCTTAATTTTACAAAAATCCTGTTGTCATAGTATTTTCGCATTGCTAGGCCTAAACTTAATAAGCAAATCTTTTTAATGTACTACTGTAAATAGCTTAGTCGGCCAAATTGAATTACAAAATTATCATGTTATTTGTACTCAGCATTCGAAAAAACCCATTAAAAGATATCCATCACGAAATTATATGATTACGACGCGGTGGCCATTTTGGATTGCAAAATTATCCCGTGATTCGTACTCAGCATACCAAAAAACCACTTAAACGATACCCATCATGGAGTGTTGCGATTACGGCGCGGCGGCCATATTGGATTGCAAAATTATCCCGTGATTCGTACTCAGCATACCGAAAAATCACTTAAACGATACCCATCATGGAATTTTGCGATTTAGGCGCGGCGACCATATTAAATTGTAAAATTATCACGTGATTCGTACTCAGCATACCAAACACCCCTTAAACGATACCCATCATAAAATTTTGTGATTACGGCGAGGCGATCATATTGGATTGCAAAATTATCACGTAATTCGTACTCAGCATACCAAAAACCCCTTTAAACGATACCCATCATGAAATTTTGTGATTACACCGCAGTGGCCATTTTGGATTGCGAAATTATCACGTGATTTGTACTCAGCACACCAAGAAACCCCTTAAACGATACATATGGTCACGCCTTTATCCCCGAAGGGGTAGGCAGAGGCATATTATATGCCCACATTTTACCTTTGTATAATTTGTCCCACGTAATAGGTGGTGAGCCGTATTGCCGTGTTTAAATGGACAGGCGCAGGTTGTGACTGCCTGCTGTTGAAATAAAGCCTTTAATTAAGCTTAACGACTGCCATTTTACTGGCAACCGGGACCAACGACTTAACGCGCCTTCCGAAGCACGGAAACGCTCAAATAAATATCACGAAGTGATCACATGGATGGTCACCCATCCATGGACTGACCATAGTGAAAGTTGCTTACTGCAGTGATCGTTTACAGAACACTGAGTCCGCGGGGCCACGAGCGCCGAGCTTAAACGATACCCATCATGAAATTTTGTGATTATGGCGCGGCGCCCATATTGAATTGCAAAATGATCACGTGATTCATACTTAGCATACCAACTTTAGAAAACTTTAGAAATTTTTATGACCAGCTATTATGTAATTTTCATTTTTTACGCAACTGTAACCATCTAGCAAACGTACGCAACGGAAACTCTAAAAAAAAAAAGAAATATCCTAGTTTTCGAAAAATGTTTCGTTGCTGCTCAGCTCTCATTCGCCTTAGCGTGATGTTATATATTTTGATATTTTTGAAAAATAGACATTCTGTTAAGGAACTTTTGAAATTTAACTAGCAGTCTCTTAGACTCTATAGTTCAAACAACTAAACAAACAAACAAACTCTTTAGCTTAAAAATAATAGTATAATATATATAATTAACTCATTTATTTACGAAACTCTAATAAATCACTACACATATTAAAGTTAGATGCATTTACTACGTCAAACAAAGTTAGCATGCTGTTTCTTTCTACTCTACTGTATACTGTGGCATGAGAGTTCACTGCCGCTGCCGGCGCGCGGTGTGTCTCGCGTCCGGGGCGAGGGGAGCGCCAAATGCCTACTTGTGCGCTATAACCGACCCTTAATTTTGACAATATTAGACGAATCCGAGCATGATTTTTCAGAAGATTCTGACTATGACCCTCTACATATCAAGAGAATAATTTTCTAGTTTATTATCATTATCAGATGTCGAAGAAAATATTGAATCAGCTCCTCCGTTACCAGTACCAGTCCCTTCGCCTTCATGGTCGCCTTCATGGCTCCTAAGCTCTTTTACAGAAACGTAAACCTAGCCATTTTTATGTTATGGTAGATATTTCTCCACTAGAAAACTGCTAGATTAATAACATATTAAATTAAATTGCGTGACGTGAGGAATTCACGCTCGCCAAAAATTATCATGAAAAATTAAATAGTGTTATTGTGCTAACATTACTTTGAAGATTCTGATTACTAAGAAATTATTTCCGTAAATTTTTGTTTTTAGTTTCATTCTTTTTTGTATTTTTTTAACTTTTTAACTTATTTTATAGCAGTATACAAGCATTTTTTGAAATAAAGACTAAAATTTTCTTTCTTTTTTTACACTATTTCACAACTAAAGTACTACAGATAGAACATCAAATTAAATATTTAAGCTCAACAGACACCGAATGTACTATGTATAGTACATCAAGAAAACCCACTTTTCCAAGCTTACGATTTTTTTCAATATTTTTTCCATGGTTTTCATACCATACCTAACATCTACACTAAGTTTCATAAAAATCGGAAATATTTTATACCTTCAGAAGTTAGGAGGTTAATTAGGTAAAAATTGGTTTATTATATTTTTTTACAAACATCTCCCAGGCTATGACAGTATAAAGGTTAGCGAAAAAACTGTCAGATTTGGAAACTCTAAATGCGAAAATTTCATCTAAAAAGCCTTATGTTACCCAAATTTCATTGCATTGGTGATTGTTGGCAAAATACAGTATGAAAGAAATAAGATTAGATTAGAAATGAGTACCTATTGAACCAGTTTCAATATAATTTATGGATACATAAGAGTAAGTTAAGATTCTACTGTGTAACATTCCATTAGGTATGGGTTAACTGAATTATTCAGTCCCTCCATTACCAACTTCAAAACCGTACAACAAAAAGGGATTAAGTAAGACTTCATTTATATTATTACAGTTTAAAATGTTGTGATATTATTATACCTATTCTTTTTTATACGTATACTTAATATATTTCTGATCAAAATTTTTAATTTGTCAATAACATCATTATCCTACTATCCTATCCTACTTCCTACTAATATTATAAATGTGAAAGTTTGTGAAGATGTTTGGATGTTTAGATGTTTGGATGTTTGTTACTCAATCACGCTCTAACGGCTGAACGGATTGTACTGAAATTTGGAACATAGATAGCTTATAGTCTGGAATAACACATTGGCTACTTTTCATCCCGGGAGTATGTTCCCACGGAAATCGGGAACGGGTACCAAATTCCACGCGGGCGAAGCTGCGGGCATCATCTAGTACAATATAAACGTCAAAATTATAACTAAATAACCCGCCCCGGATTATATCCGGATTATATCCGCCCCGAACACTCGCCGCATTTCCACGCTGAATGGCAGAAGCCAACCTTTGCACCTGACCGCGAGTCACGTGTTTTTTCCCCTATTTTTCTACCTATATCGGCCACTAATCTTTTAGCTTCCTTAGGTAAAATATCCACGCATAATTGAGTTTTATACGACACAATGAAGCATAGAATTGCTTTTACGTGATCTTTACATTTGTTTACTTACTTATTATTTGCAATAATTCATGGAATTTTTGAACTTTCAATCTCTTCTTAAATTGTGTCCTTGTCCTTGTCTCTCAAATTGTGTCTTTGTCTTTAATAATAATGACCTTCGTTCACAGAAATAACATTTTTCTAGAAATGCCATTTAGGGATTTAAGGCCAATAACCTCATATTGTAAAAGGTATGGTCTATCCCAACCACTTAAGGAAGTCCAGCGGTGACTCCATGCAGGCGATTACCTGATTTGGTTGATAAAATTGAAGATATCTACTATAAGGCCGATGTGAAGTGTCACTTTAGTACTTTAAATAATAAACATGACACATTGTAATCGCAACTGGACACGTCCTTATAAATCTTGGTTTTCAACCACCTTAGTGCCTTTTCACATATCGGGTAGCCGGTGCCTATAGTGTATGGCCATGTACTATAAGCTTTCACACGTACCGGCGTAAATTGCCCGGCAACCGCTTGGATTTGCCGCCGGGTACCCGGCACCGGCTACCCGGCAACCGGTACATGTGAAAAGGCACTAACAGCACTTTTTGATATTTGGTTAAATGCCCAGGGGTGTTTATTTATAGCGCGCTGAGGTCCTGGGTTTGATTCCCAGTTCGAAACATTCAAATGTTTGTTTCGGACTTTGAGTGTTTCTTGTCTCTACTAATTTGATTGATTAAAAGATTTGATTGTTTATTTGCATCGAATAGGCTCCGAAACTATTGAACCGATTTGAAAAATTCTTTCACTATTGGGAAGCTAGACTCTTCCCAGTGAACATAGGCTATATTTCATTCCCGTATTCTTACGGGAACGGGAGACCGCGTTACGTCCTCTAGTTGTATATATGTATGTATTTACAAATAAATAGCTACCTATATCTATCACTTCTTTCGATCCAATAGCAGAAGCCCCTATTAGCCTGATTTGGGCTAGATGACGTTGTATGAGAATGTACCACAATTTATTTATTATTATTATCATCTCTCTCTTTATATTTCTCTCGCTTGGGTTAAATGTGTAGGTACTACCCGTTCGCTCTAACTTTGCCGTTGGCGTAGAGGCGTATACCCAAATTGTTAATTACACGAAGTAAATTGACAGTAGCTAATGTCACTTGGTCATAGAAAATAAGCAACATTGTATGAAGTAGTGAC
The DNA here is from genome assembly GCA_933228765.1 of Miltochrista miniata. NCBI lineage: Eukaryota > Metazoa > Arthropoda > Insecta > Lepidoptera > Erebidae > Miltochrista > Miltochrista miniata. The sequence goes on along the minus strand of OW121758.1, from coordinate 34,148,838 downwards.
ATTAGTTGCTGTCAATTTACTTCGTCTAATTAAAAATTCGACTTTAGTATGGAGCCGAGCGGCAAAGTTAGAGCGAACGGGCAGTAGTATCAGTGTAGCTATATTTTTATACTAATTGGTCATTTAATCAGCTTTGTAATTACATTATGTTTTCTTTATTTTATCCATGACGATACGTGCTTGGCACCCTGTAACGTAATACTGATAGCAAAAGATAATTATATTAATATATAAACCACTAGGAACATTGACCTTGTCTGTTCACAATTCATTATTATACAAAGTGTTACAACTTAAACACTCTTTTATACTTTTATATCTTGTAACAGACATGTCATAGTTTTGCATCTATACAACGATAATTTAAAAAAAAGACTTGATACCCACATAAGTATATCTGAGATCTGTCCCTAAATATCTGGTTTTAACAAAATATTTTTGCTTTTCTATCCAAATATTATGTAGTTAGCAGTGTTTCATTTTAAAAAGGCGACTATTTTTAGATACTTAAAGATTGTAAAATTTAAACATTTTGAACTGAACTGAATATTATCGCTTACAAAGACTTCATTTGTTTATTTTTTTTAAACCGGTTTTCATTGAGATTGAATTCTCCTAGTAAAAAGAAAAATAAACTGTGCTAGTTTGTTTTGCGTGATTTGGCGCGGCCACTGCTGTGCTCCAGATCTGTAGTCTAAGGTCAAATGTTTTGGCAGTAGCTAATTATATTTCTAATCGTACGAGCAGAAATAACCATTATTTAATACTATTTATTTCCTTACATCTGTATTGTTTTGTAAAATAAGATAAATTTATTCAGTACTAGCTGACCCGGCGAACTTTGTTCCACAATATCAAGCTGATCCGGCGAACTTTGTTCCGCTATTACAAGCCGACACGATATAAGATATAACATAAAACGGTTAACGGTTTTTTTTGTGGGTAGTTGAAGTGTAAACACACAAAAATTTTTACTCTTGCTTTTAATTAAAATTTAAATATTAATAACACTCAATTTTGCTTTGTGAATATAAAAGAAACATTATATGTAAGGTGCAGCTGCTGGTATAGTGTTATCTCCTTGCTCACACTCCTTTAATACACAACAAATTTGAGACATGGATGTTGCTATGCTGAAATCTTCAATGGCCGAGCTGGTGTCTTCATTCCACTCAAGAATGACCTATTTTGAGGGCAAGCTGCCAGAAACCGCTGGTAGTCACTCTGCTCCAACACTTGCTGCCGAATTCGCATCTTTTAAGATCTTCATTGGTGAGGCCCTAAAAACATTGCAGAAGCAAATCGAGCTTCTTGCCAGCCAGGTGGATGTCATGGAAACACATGGCAGAAGGAAGATGCTACTTTTACATGGAGTTGCTGAGTGTAATGATGAAGTGACTGGAGATGTGATATGTGATGTCATAACCAAGCGTCTTAAAATTGATTTTGCATCTTCACATATTAAGCGGTGTCATCGCATGGGACGCTCTGCAGGTGGTAGTAAGCCAAGGCCAATAGTAATCAAATTCAACAGTGTTGCTATTCGGGATGAAGTTTGGTTCGCTAAGGTGAATCTTAAGGGCTCTGGTATCACCCTATCAGAGTTCCTGACAAGACAGCGTCATCAGACCTTCATGGCGGCCAGGGAGCGGTTTGGTGTAGCCCGATGCTGGACGAGAGAAGGGTATATATACGTTCTTGACCAAAACAACAAAAGGCATCGGTTTGTCTCCCTAGGTGAAATGCAGTTGCTACAAATAGAGAACATCAAGCCCGCTGCGCCCACCAAGCCCGCGACGCCTGCTAAGCCAGCTGCAAAGACGAAGCGCACCCTGAAGAAGTATTGAGGTATTGATTTGTAGCTAAAACTCAGGCCATTGCCAACACTTTGCTCAGCTTCAAGCGTTTGTTTATCAAACCTTCTCATTGTAACATCGTCAATTTTCTTTTTGTGTTACGGACATATATTATGTATAAACGATACAGTGAGTAGCTTTGTTTATTTTCGTAAAATGTTCTTAATTTCGTCTAAATTGTATTGTTTCAACCATAATTTAATAAATTTATATTCTCAGTCACCTTCAGATTCAGTAATAAAAGTTTCTTTTCTTTGTTATGACAACGTCATTGTCAAAACTGTCAAAAGGGTTGCCAATACAATTCAATTCTTAACCAGTCTTTTGGCCCTTTCATGTTTTGATGAAATTAAACTTTTCATTTGTATTTAATTTTATAAATTATAACAAACAGATTAAACAGGTTTGTATTATTTGTATAATTTATTTGTATTTGTTTGTTTGTATTAAGGAAACAATATCACATGACTTTTTGAGCAATTAAAGTTGGCCTGCCTGTCATTATTGTTGTTAAATTATTATAAAACACGACTGGCAGTTGTAATGTTAAGTAAATTAACTGTTAGGTACATTTTATTTTGTAGTGTTGTATATTTTAAATTTATTTGTTTTTTAGATTTAATATTTGTAGTATTGTGTACAAGTAAGCGTTAAATTATTACAGCGGATGACTGATCTGAACGTCAGTAGTTGTAGTAGTGATATTGAAAGTTACCACTCCGTTAGCAGCGGTGATAATGGCAGTTTTGTTAGTATACCCTCCTTATCTGATTCACTGGTGACTCAGTTCTCTGATGTTCCTAGGAACTTTAATGTGGTGCATATCAATGCCCAAAGTATTCCGGCTCACTTCTCGGATATGCTGGCAAATTTCGATAATAGAAACATACATGCTGTTCTTGTATCAGAATCCTGGTTTAGACCGTATCACTCTTCCATGTCGTTTTCGCTTCCTGGATTTCAAATAATTAGAAATGACCGCAGTGATCGCAAGGGTGGTGGTGTTGCCGTTTATTTACGCTCCTATATACCGTATACTGTACTCAACATGTCAGCACAGCCACCTCCGAGCGACGCCGGTGAGCATATCTTCTTAGAAGTCGAACTCCATCATACCAAAGTACTGCTTGGCTTATACTATTCCGCTTCCTTAAAGATAAACTACTTCTCTTCTTTTGAAAAACTACTTGAAAATTTAATTCCGTCATATAGCCATAGCATAATTTTAGGTGACTTTAACACGTGCCTTGTGAAGAATGATAACCGCTCTTCTTCACTTCGGGCTATCGTGGAATCCTTTAACCTCTCTATTCTCCCTCTCTCTACAACCCATCATTTTCCAGATTGTGCTCCCAGTCTTCTTGATCTCATTCTAGTCTCTTCCAAAGATCACGTAGCTAAACACGGACAATACCCGGCTGACGTGTTCTCCTATCACGACCTAATTTTCCTTTCCTACAAAATTCGGCCCCCGAAGAACAAACCCAAGATTTTAATGCAACGTAATTTTGTTGGCATTGACAAGGACTCTCTCCGTAAAGATGCTGCGGATATCGACTGGACTCCGCTCTTTGCGTACGGTACGATCGACGAACAGATAGGATTCTTCACTGATAACTTATTACAGCTTTACAATAAACATGCTCCTATGCGACCTGTCAAGCTCAAACATGCCCCATCTCCTTGGCTGACAGATGATATTCGTAAGCTTATGTCTAGAAAAGCGGCGGCGAAATTTAAATACAAGACCAGACCAACTGCCACAAACCGGGAGAACTATACTCGTGCACGTAATCACTGCAATAAGGTGTGTAGGGACGCACAACGCCAGCACATTCACAACTCTATTCAAAATAGTGATCCAGCTAAAGTCTGGAAATTTCTTCGAACAATGGGGGTAGGGAAAGCGCGGCACGATGCACTGCCTAAAGATTTAAATATTGATTTGTTAAATCAACACTTCACCGCCTCGTCTAATATTGATAAGACAACCAAAACCTGCACAATGAATCATCTTTCATCCCTGCCAAGCCCCCAATACTCATCATTCGCCTTTAATCAGATCACTGCCTGTGATGTCAGGAGGAGCGTTATGTCAATCTCGTCCAATGCAGTTGGAAGTGATGGTGTAAGCCGTAATATGATCCTACCCATCCTTGACGAGATCCTACCTGTAATCTGTCATATCCTTAATTCTTCCCTATCCTCTGGTGTTTTCCCCTCTTTTTGGAAATCAGCCGAAATTATTCCTCTGCCTAAAAATAAAAATCCTTCTAGTTTTTCCGATTACCGACCTATTTCTATATTACCTTTCCTCTCCAAAGTTATAGAACGCCTTGTAAATGAACAACTGAGTATGTTTATAAGGAAAAACAATTTATTGAATCCTTTTCAATCAGGTTTTCGACCTGGTCATAGTACCGTTTCCGCCTTGGTAAATATTACGGATGACATCAGATATGGCATGGAGTGTGGGAAGGTTACTGTCCTGGCACTGCTAGATTTTTCCAACGCTTTCAACACAGTTGATTTCGACGTATTGATTGACATATTGCGATCGCTTGGCATATCTCCAATAGTGACTGATTGGTTTCGCAGTTACCTGTGTGGACGCCGACAATGTATACGAATCGAAGACACGCTCTCTTCATGGTGCAATACATCTGTTGGAGTGCCACAGGGTGGCGTTCTATCTCCTTTACTCTTCGCGATATTTATTAATTCAATCTCTGATCAACTACGTTCTTCCTATCACCTTTATGCAGATGATTTGCAGATATACAGCCAGGCATCATTGGCATCTATTGCTGATGCTGTGGCGGCCATAAATGCTGACCTGGCTAGTATAAGCGCATGGAGCAAATCGTATGGTCTCAAGGTCAACCCATTGAAGACTCAAGTCACAATTGTCGGTAGCCCTTGGATGGTTCCAAGGATTGACTGGTCATTACTCCCACCCGTTATCTTCAATGGAACTACCATATCATATAGCGACCGGGTTAAAAACTTGGGAATATTTATTGATTCAAAGTTGTCTTGGGAATCTCAAATGCAGGAGACCAGCCGTAAATTATTTGCAGCAGCAGGATCCTTGAAACATTTGCGAAGTTTGTTGCCAACTGCTACCAAAATTGCTCTTGCAAACACCCTTCTACTTCCTATCCTAGACTATGCAGACGTCAGCTATCCAGATCTCACCGAATGCCAATTAGATAAGCTCGAGCGACTCCAGAATTTATGTATCAGATTTATATTTGGACTACGCAAATATGATCATGTCTCTGTTTTTCGAAAAAAGCTCGAATGGCTACCTATTCGTCTTCGCCGGAATGCCCATATCCTTTTCTTGTTATACAGTATACTGTTCAACCCTTCTACCCCTGCCTATCTCAAAGGAAGATTTGAATTCCTTCATGATACTCATTCAAAGTGCTTAAGATCATCAGCGAACTTGAGATTAAAAATGCCGCCACATTCCACAGTATTCTTGGATAAATCCTTTACCGTTTTGGCAGTACGACTGTGGAATACGCTGCCATTAGATATACGACGAGCGAAGTCACTAGCCATATTTAAAAATATGGTTAAGAACCACTTCCTGTTCCTCTAAGTTTTTTAAGTGGGTATAATTTTTATTATCTCGTAATATTCACTTACTGTGTACTACATAGCTACCTATTATGTGTTATTTTATTATCTGTTTTGTATATTTTATTATGTAATGTGCGCCATCAGCTACCATTTTCTTTCCTGTTCTTCTCTTTCTATACCGAGGTTGTCTGGAAGAGATCGCTATTAGCGATAAGACCGCCCGTTGTACTATCATTTTAGTTTTTAAGTCTTTTTTCAAAGAATACTGTATGTAATGGTGCAATAAAGAGTTATCTATCTATCTATCTATAAAACTAACACAAAAAAAAGAAGGTCCCGCCGTTCTGAAATTATGCGCGAACAAACATTCTGCAGATTCATTATTATATTTATTCAGTAATAAGGAAGATTAGAAGATAGATCTCGATGTCTCAATATGCTTACATGCATTACCTATACAATGTAGGTACTGCATGTAAGCATATTGAGTTTTGTAATAAGTTTTGTAATAATATGCTAAGATATCGTATCGTATTATATAATAAATCTTATCAGATATACCTATAAAAATAAAGGTAAACCATTTAATTATACAAATACTTCGTCTTATCCAAATATTGGATATACTACAAAAAATAATTAACGTTCGATATTTAAAACGAAAATCATGCTTGACATTGATCCTAATTTATTCTGTGTTTGACAAACACGCCTATTTGTATTTGTCTTATGCGACAAAGTGGACATCTGTATTCAGCTACGGTTTTATTATACCTATGGAATAATAATTTTGTATCTATGAATTGTTATTCCAAACGGAAAACATCCCATGGATCTGCAATTCGCAACTTGAGCAAATACATTGATCGCATGCCAAAACATGTTTTGGAGTTTTATTTTTAGTCCTTCAGTATTCGTATTGAATATTTAAACATGTTTATTCGAAACGTACGAGCTGAACACTCGTATTTCAACATATTTCGTTGAAGTGCTCTTCAATGAAATATGTTATTAAATAAATATTCGACTTGATTCGCTAGCAATATCATTGTTGGCAAATTACCTAATGGTGTGGAATTCGTTGAAATATTTGTTTTTAATTTATATTACTAACCAATTCAGTTTGCTATTCATAACGATTTAAATTTGTGTAAAAGTGGTGGCTGTGGAAAGGTAATACGGTAAGTATAAACTACTATTTATATCGCAGAAGAATTCATGCTCTCAATGTTTAATTTATGTACCTATATTGAGTTTTGTATTCTGACACATGACATTTTGATTTATATTCTTTGACATAATTAATTAATTTTATTTAAGATGCATGTATGTATCTATTGTATATTTAATTTTAACATTTGCATGTCAGAAAGAAACTGACGAAGTGTGTGAACAAATAGATTATAACAATTTACAGCTTATGTACCATACTTCAGCAAATAAATGAATTTCAATTTCAATATATTTTATCAAGCTTCACCCGGTCCTTGGAAGTTTTATTATTGCATTGGATAAAATCTTTAAATCTAGAAAACATAAACTTTTGTTAACTCCAAATTTGTTAATTTGTGACAACGTCAATTGGATTGAACTTTCACTTTCACAATAAACGTTAGAGGGGCAGTCAGGTGAGACCATTTCACGGCTTCTTGTTAGTTTTGTGTTAATTTCTCTGCCTACTTTTGTTTTATGCTGAAAAGAGTATCTATTCTATCTATAATTATTACCTATGCCTCTGTCTACGTCGTACGATAAAAGGCTTGATTATAAAGTTTGTTTGTATCCGTACTATTGCGTAATATTACCTTAGTGCTATCATTTAGTTTGTTAAACAGGTTTATTATTTACATTTGTTTCTATGACTTAGATAATATTATGCGTAAATTAATAAAACAATCAGGTATTTTATAATGGCTGTTGATGACTATCTTAACGAGGTTAATGGCTATGCACTTGTTTATCGCTTATCAGTATCCTAATATATTATATTGTTGATTTATTACAAAAAAAGAACTATGGCTTTTTAAAAACTATTGGTACATTTATGCGTTGTTCTGGGGTATCCTTCCAAGGGCTAATACCCTGGGCTCCCAACCATAGATTGTTGGGCAGGATACGTGAAGTTTTTTATTCAGTAGGAGTCCGGCTTCGTAGCATTCATGTAGGATTTTCCGACAAATAAACAACAGATAATAATATACCTGTTGTTTATTGTTTTAAAACTTATAAAAACTATTACTGTGTGTACCTCTCCTACTATATTCCAACTGGCTGGTGAGTAGCGGGGCTAAATCAACCCCTAAATTTTTAAAAATATTTTTTTTTTTTTTATTTTTTTTTTTTGATTTAGCCCCGCTACTCACCAGGCAGGTCTGCAATTCCGAGTTGGGATATAGTAGGAGAGGTATCTGACAAGTTTTCAGCTTGCCTCAAATACCTACCCAAAAATTCGTGCCAGCTCTCGGAATACAGGTTACGGTTCGACAGAGACCTATTTAGTTATAATATTACATTTTTTTTATCATTTCCTATCCCATCTTAAACTGCCACTCGCCATACTATGATTAATACGAGTAATAATAATAATAAATATTCATAGACATTTCACACAACGCTATCTGATCCCAAAGTAAGCTAGGAATAACCTGCTTGTGTTATGGGTATCAGACCACGGATATTAATACTTATATACTTTTAAATACATGCATATTATACACTAGCTGACCCGCGCAACTTCGTTTGCGTCACATAAGAGTGAGAAGGAGAGAGGCTTGGTATTAATATGTAAAGTGATATGATGTTTCCCGTCGCATCTACTTCCGCCCGTCCTTTTATGGCACGGATCCGACTCGATCTTGACCGGTTTTTATCGTTCACTTGACTGGCTACCACTGCAGACCACGATTACTGCCGTCGTCGCCTCGCTCATATTTTAAAACTTACTAAGAGGGTTCTTGTAAGTGAACCGTAAAAGATTGTTTGACATGATGCCCACGGCTACGTTCTATCATCGCACCGCTCGCCATAGACTGGGATTTCATCCTCACACCCTACGTCCGGAGCGTTCGAGCACGGTTAGATCCGATAGGGGATTTCTTCCGCGCACGCTTAGGTTGTGGAATGATCTTCCTGCCTCGGTTTTCCCAAACGCCTACAGTATGGGGTTCTTCAAAAGGGGTCTAAGAAGGTTTTTACAGGGTCGGCAGCGCGAGTGTGGCGCCTCTGGTGTTGCAAACGTTCATAGGCTGCGGTGACCACCAGTCCTCCTGGTGGGCCGTATGCTTGTCTGCCACCTTAGTGGTATAAAAAAAAAAAAAAAAAAAAAAAAAAAAAAAGATAGGCATATGCGATCAAGGACTTTTTTTTTACTTTTAAGAGGAACAATTTTATAATACACTATTTTTACGTAACTTTAATCATTTCCACAGTGTACGCAATGGAAGCTCTGAAAAGAAATAAATTTTCCCCGTTCTCAAAACATTATTCATGGCTGCTCCGTCCCTATTCGTCTTAGCGTGATGTAATACTGTCATTAATCATCCTCAATAAATTGACTATGAAACTGTAAAATAACTTTTGAACTGCAACCAGTAGTTTCTGAGATCGTAGCACAAACAAACTCTTCGGTTTTAAAATATTATGAGCGGACCTTAAGAGATAGACAAATTAAGTTATTGTAGGCGAACCTTAAAAGATAGACATATGCTGTCGCGGACTTTTTTTTAGAACTTTTTAAAAGAAACAATTTTGTAATACACAATTTTTACGTAACTTTAACCATTTACGCAGCGTACACTTCGGAAGCTCTCAGACGGTAAAAAATATTCCCCGTTTTCGAAACATTCTTGATAGCTGCTCCGCTCTTATTTGCCTTAGCGTGATGTTATATAGCCTATAGCCATCCTCAATAGATGGACTATCAAACGGTAAGAGAATTTCCGAAATCTAACCAGTAGTTCCTGAGATCCTAGCGTTCAAACAAACAAACAAACAAACAAACTCTTCAACTTTATAATATTAGTATGGATAGAAACACCCAGACTCTTGAGACAAACATTTATGGGGTCACACAAATATTTGTCTCCGGTGGGAATCGAACCCACGACCTCCAACCCGCAGGCGGTATCACTACCAACTGCGCCACAGAGGCAGCCAGCAACAACATACAACAACAGCAAATGGAACTAACGGTTCACTTAACATGCAATAAATGAGAAACACGGAAACACTCGACTGAATGGAAATGTCATCAGCGGTAACCTATCTGAGTATTTATATAACGATGTTTGTGTAAATCCTCAGTGATTGATTTCCGCTCATTATGCACTCGAGGTTTCTTGAGTTATTGTTTATTTTATAGGTATTACCCGTTCGCTCTAACTTTGCCGCTGGCGTAGAGGCGTATACCCGAATTGTTAATTATACAAAGTAAATTGACTGCAACTAATGTCACTTCGTCATAGAAAATACGCAACATTGTATGAAGAAGTGACATTAATTGCTGTCAATTTACTTCGTCTAATTAAACATTCGACTTTAGTATGGAGCCGAGCGGCAAAGTTAGAGCGAACGAGCAGTATTAATATTCGCTCTGTGACATCATTTCACATAGAGTGTGTCCCTGTGATCTATTTTAGATGAATAATTTACCTTTTACAAAGAGTTTGCTGTTTCGGCAGTTGACCCACTGTCGTCGGCGAGAAAACCCTCTACCCATCAACGGAAAATACGACGTAGTACGAATGAAAATGTCACCTCAAGAGATGCTAAAATTAATATTTGATGTCTGAGTTTACACAAACCGGCATGAACATTCTTAACTATTTGAAATATCTTCATACTTTATTTAGAAGAATAACTAGATACTAGATATAGAGGTCATATCAATAGATACGATATCAGGCAAGGAAACAGGATAGCCCACTTCACTTAACAGTCACTCTTTTATTTTACTTGTGAAAAACTTGTCATGGATGCTGTGCCGGACTCTTATCGCCTACGGTTGGGAACCCCTGATAAGCCCTCAGAACGATATTTCCAGAAGTCCCAACAAAAATTTCATTATAGTCCAAATCTAATTTCATATTTCATTCTATACATAATAACCTGACAAAGCCTTATATTTTATGGTACTAGAAAATAATACCTGAAATAATATTACCTTGTTGGCAACATTTGATGAGATGCTATAATAAGGAATCTTTTTTATGTCTGATGAGACAATAGGTTTTATCATGTTTGAGGAAACAGATAATTCTATCATTGTCAACATAGCTATTAAAATAAAGTTATATAGATAACGTTTGACACTGATTTCAGCACGTTCCTAGCCTTCGCAACTGAGGCTAAAACGTTTAAAAGGACCTAAGTCGCGGTATTCCTTTTAAAATTTCAGATGAATGATGATAACGGAATGAATGAATGAAGCGATAAAAACGTCCAGATGAAATAAGTAAATAAATAATAAATATTGGAGAGACAAGGAAATGGCGCGGTCACGCACACTTTCAGTGATATTTTATAGTTACGAAAAGTACGAGGATGAGACATAATATCTGCGCCCGTCCTTTCTGAATGTTCTAGGCCGCTAGGCCTTACAGTTGCATAAATCCTGGCCCCTGTCTATTTGGACTAACTATAGTCTGACCATAACTGCTGTGCACTCTTCATCAGCTGTCTAGGTATTTTAATAAAATATCGAGATCTGTAGATTACATTTTTATGAACTAATAAGATAGTACAAATAATATATATTTATAATTAATCGTATGTGTACTCATGCTCTTTTTCCCCGGCTCCCACCTCGCTGCGCATACCTCAGAGAGTGCACAGTAGTTATGGCCAGACTGTACGAGATGTTTTTCGATAACCTTCAGTCCTGTTTTTTTAATAGTTTCATCGATAACTCCATTGTATTTTACAAGTCGGGAAGTAAATATTCTTATAACTACTCCTGTTTATGTACTGATTATTTTAAAGCGGGCTCTGAGGCATTCAATTTTTTTTTTAAATTTTTAGTTTGAATTAAATTTTTTTTTTTTCTACTCTTGATTAATCCAATTATACTGGACATAGTGGAAGTTATGGGATAAATAAGTTTAGGCTGGAATCCCCTAAACTAGGAAGTCAATAAATCGTAAAATATAAATGGACAAAGGCCATATCACATAATCTTAACAATTCTAAATATTTTTCACCTATTATTGAATACATATAACAATTGATCCCTTATTGTTCAGCAAACCAAATAAACGTATAACTCTTTGTGATTCAAACTTTCTTTATATAATCTTTCATGCTCTGCCTCTTTTTTGCTGACCGTTTTCATAACAATTTACCAAGTTTTATTACGGACCATAAAATTTCTAAATTGGGTAGATTTATTTGATTCCTTTTTTAGCTTCATTTTAATATAGGTACTTACTTACTATATTTTTGAATTATGATTTCGATTAAGTCTGTAGTTAAAAAACTTCTCATAGAGCATGTTTAGATAACTAATACACTCTTGACCAACGAGGCAACCGTGACCTATTTTATCTTTAGTATTTTTATATCACTCAGTTCCGTTTAAATACACAGACAGTATTTTCGGCCTCTTTCTCGCTTAGAGAATAAGCATTGCTATCAAACGTAGCAATGCAGCCAGCCTTATAGAAACTATTCCTTCCTCCCCCCCTCCCCTTTTGATAAATGTGTCGTTATTTTTATAGGTATTCTGATTTTAGATGATGAAATAGCTAGGCTGGTATTCCAACTCTTCCTTTTAATTCAGAAATGCTCGCATCTAGGCCCACAATAAATGTTTTAAGTATCAATATTTACTGAAACATTATTATTCTGCAAGTGTCTCATAACACTTTGCAGATTAAGAAGTACAGTCTGACAGATGTATTCATAAATTGTTAAACCCTCTTACATTTGCTCCATGGTAAAACCTCATGGGCATGCATTTGTCACAATTTACTTTTCATTTATTATACCTATAATGTCGTATACCGTCATAATACCAGAAATCATAATGCCTTTACTTAAAATGCCTTAGCCCAAAATACCCGAAATCGAAATATCAATATTCAAAAGGCAAATATTTATAATATAAATAATTTAAAATGCCTTACGGTCGAATTACCGAAACCCAAAAAATAAATTTATCAAATACCTTATCCTAAAATGTTCAAACACAAAATACCTTTTTTTTAACATGATTTAAATCCTACATGGATGCTATATATCTGTGAATGGTTAACACCCCGACTCAGAGTATCCCGACTCGGATAGGTTAGGTTAGAAGACTAAGGCGGGAGCGAAGCGAAGCGGAGCTCCCGCCTTAGCCTTCGTGGTTATTTTTTTTTATTTTTCGTTAGCCCACTGTAGTACTTTTGTAACTCTGAATCAAAGTATTTTAACATGAGGTAAATCCTACATGGATACTATGGATACTATGCCGGGCTCCTACCGACTAAAAACCACACGTATCCTACATAACAGCCTACAGTTGGGAGCCCCGGGTAAGCCCTCAGAAGGATACCCAAGCTACGGCTACAACTGCGGCTTCACTTAGGTGGGGGGGGGGGTGTAAATAAGTTAAAGTCAAATAACAAAACGTGTGAGTGGCAATAAATCTTTATTTCTTAAATCATTCATTTATTAACTATGCGCTATATAATGAACTGGTATAGCATAATATATACCTAATAATACCCAGTAGGTTATAGCGATAAACTGGGTAGGTTATGGTTTTTTTTATATTCACATTGTATTCTATTTTCGGTATTTTAAATTAAGGATATTTGAAAATTTGTATTTTGAATTCTGATATAATAATTATTTGTATTTTAAGTTTAGACATTTTAAGGTAAGGTGAACTGAAATAAGGTATTTTGAATGTTAAGGTATTTTGAATTCGGGTATTTTGGTCTAAGGCATTTTAAGTAAAGGCATTTTGATTTCTGGTATTTTACCGAACATTATAGGTATATTGATCGAGAAGTAAATTGTGACAATGTTTCATATCGATTTTAATCAAGAAGATAAATTGTAGCTATTATCATATTTTCCTAGACAGTATAAATGTTAACTATCCACTATGATAATAAAATTAGCGCAATCGATCAAGTGTGCGTGATTACAGAGCCTCAAGTGTCAAAATATCGGAAATAATTATATCGATCGGACATTTCCTTCTTCACGTTATCTATTTTAATCGTATCTTGCTCAAGCAAAATCAACGCATTGATCTTCTATTAATCTTTTTCAACGACTTGTACTTAAATTCTCAAGAATCATCGATAGTTTTTTGGCTTGATAGCAAACAAGGACGGAGATCCTAGACGACAGCGTGGCGTGGGGGATTCACACACGCCCCCCAAGAAGCGGGACGGCACCAGAAAAACCCCACAAAGATGCGGAATAGCACCCGACTCCTCCCCCCCCCCCCTAGACGAGGCCGCATTGGTAGCCGTAGGTCTGTTGGAAGTCCTGGGATATCCTTCCGAGGGCTAACCACGGGCTCCCAACCGTAAGCTGTTAGGCAGGACATGGTGAGGTTTTTTAGTCGGTAGAACTCGGGCATAGCATTCATGAGGATTTTCCCTCGCGTTAAAAAAAAAGGACGGATGTGAAAGAATTTCCAAACGTTTCATTTTGAAAAAGTGGAGAAAATTTTATTGATCACGGACATGCGGACTATAGCTAGTATTTATAATAACTAGACTGAGATTTTTTTTGAGTTCTTGTATCTTCCATCTGAAGGAGTAGGCAGAGGCATATTATATGCCTACATATCATATTAATTTTTGTCCCACGTAATAGGTGGTGAGGTGTGTCTTTTGCTGTATTAAATTATTATTTCTCTTTATTTAAATACATAACTTATAAATTACATTTTTAAATATACATATAAAAAGAGGTACATTTAAAAATATAGAAAATAGTGTCCCACCGGTATCGGGTACAGGGACCAAGCTACCGGTGGTCAGGACTTCAGAGACAGGAACTTCCTCACAATACGTGCCGTGCTCAGAAGAACTGCCTTTTGCATCAAGCCCTTGACCCAACTGCCCACCGCAAGCCTCTTAAGGTGTTGGTCGAGGCTTTTGGCTATTAGTCCATGCACAGAGATTACTATCGGTACAATAATAGCTGAATCAATACTCCACATGTCCACCATCTCGTGGGCTAAGTCCAAATACTTAGCTTGTTTATCTATCTCAGCCTTCACGAGATTGTCGTCATGTGGAACAGTGATATCAACTATTATTGCAAGGCGTTCTAGCCGATCTATTATCACTATGTCAGGTCTATTTGCAATAATAGTCCTATCAGTGATAATAGATCGGTCCCAGTACAACGTGATATGGTCACTTTCGAGAACTGGGTCAGGCACATATCTATAATACGGTACCTCTGATTCAATAAGGTTATACTTTAAAGCAAGTTGTTGATGGATAATCCTAGCTACTTGGTTGTGTCTATGCAAATACTCACTATTGGCAAGACTAGAACAACCTGAAATAATATGCCTAAGGGATTCTCCGGGACGGCGACACGCCCGACATATGTCAACCGTACCATCCTTTAGGATATACTTTCGGTAATTATTAGTCATCACCACTTCATCAGTAATTGCAAAAACAAAACCTTCAGTTTCTCCAAAGAGGTCACCGAATCGTAGCCAGGACACAGAAGATGTTAAATCTATATCTGGCCCATGCAGGGCCCGATAAAAACGACCATGCAACTCTTTACTCATCCATATATCCTTACGATCATTGAGACTCTGTATCACAGGTTTATGCCAATTCTCTTTAGCCAGAGCAAGCGGGGTAAGTCCGTTGTCAACCATAACCACATCACGATGCACATCCGCGTCAGCGTTAAGGAAATATTCCCTGAGGTTGCACACCTCACGGTTATGGAGGGTCTTGGCATTAAGTAAACCACGACCCCCACACTTCCGCGGTATGTACAACCTCATCACTGATGAACGCGGATGATGCATGCGGTATGTGGTGAGTAACGTACGGACTTTCCTATCCAGGGCTTCAAGTTCTGTCTGAGTCCACCTGAGTATGCCAAAGGAGTACATCAAAACTGGCATGACCCAATCGTTATAGGCGCGCACCTTGTTACCACCTGATAAAAGACTTTTTAGTACTTTTTTCAAGCGGCCAAAGAAACGCTCCCTTAACGATTGTTTCATGCCAACTTCACAGATGCCTAACGCCTGCGACATACCCAGGTATTTATATGATTCGGTTGCGGAAAGACATCCAAGTCTTGTAGAATCTGAAAGTTCTATTCCTTCAGATTCTATTATCTCGCCTCTGTTTACATGCATGACCGCACATTTGTCAACACCAAACTCCATCCTGATAGAATTACTAAAAACTTCTGTTATCTTTAGTAATTCCGTCAGTTGCAGTTTGTTGGATGCAAATAGCTTCAAGTCATCCATGTAAAGGAGGTGGGATATAACTTGGCCATCCCTTCGCAACCGATAGCCTAGCCCTGAATTCTCCAAGATAGTACTTAAAGGATTCAATGCTAGGCAAAACCATAATGGACTGAGACTGTCACCCTGGAATATACCCCGCTCAATCCTTATAGGCACGCTATTCCCACAAATCTGTCGACATCCTGGATAGCACAAGACTGTCTTCCATTGCCCCATACATGCCTTAATGAAGGCACATAGAGTTGCATCAATTTTATACAACTCCAGTACCCTCAAAAGCCATGTATGCGGCACGGAGTCAAAAGCTTTCTTGTAGTCTATCCAGCATGTCGCCAGATTCTTGCGGTTACGGCGTGTCTGTTGGCTAATGGCCATATCAATTATTAGGAGCTCTTTAGTGCCACGTGACCCACTTCTGCATCCATTCTGAGAGGTGGACAGGATAGAATTGTCAATCAAATGCGACGATATTTTCTCTCTCAGAATAGATGTTAGAAGTTTGTAGATGGTAGGAAGACATGTAATTGGTCTATAATTCTTAGGGTCTGTGGCACTACCAGACTTATACAAAAGATGGGTCACACCAGTAGTGACGAAATTAGGCAATGACCCCGACTCCAGGCATGATTCGAATTGAGATGCCAAACGTTCATGTGAGCTCTTAAACCATTTGAGCCAAAAGTTGTGCAATCCGTCTGGCCCCGCCGACTTCCAATTCGGCAGCGGGCGGACTGCACTGGCGACATCATTTGGTGATACATTAATTGGCTCCATGGTCTTAATTGGCTCACATAAACGTTCAACATCTCGCATCCAATCACCCTCAGTGTGACCAACGGGCATCGACCAGATGTTGCGCCAGAATGAAGTAGTGACATCATCATCCGGTCGACGCACTTCGGCCCCATTAGAGTCACGATGCTCCCAATCTCTGTAGACCCATCTTTTGTCCCTCCGGAATGTGCGATTTTGAGAATATCGATCTACTCTTTTTTTATATCTACGTACACGATTTGCCCACGCATAAATTTTTTGCTTCAGGTAGTCTATGCGTTCTGTGACTCGGGCTAAAAAATCTCGAGGTCTAATGTTAGTCCCCGAGAAAGCCCGGGTCACAAATCGCATGACTCTGGGGCGAGTATTTCCCAACCTGAAGCAAATCAGCCTGCCAATGAGTGCCCTAGTCTCGGAAATACGACGCTCAATTCTACCCTGCCAGGCCGGCACTGCTGGTTTTGGTCGTATAACAATGCTTTCATTCGCAAATGTAACATTTGCTATACGACAAGCAGCAACGGCTCCGCAATACAGAACTGAGTGTGTATCACCGAGATCTTCGCTATTATCGAAATAATCCGATAATAGCGAATCCAGGGCACACACTAAAGCTATATTTTTTCTATGTGTGGGCAAACGTGGTAGTCGTGGCCTAATTTGTGCTGGCATAGATCGATATTCTCGCATGGCACACTCCAAAGCACTCCGTAATAATTGTTCATTGTAATGGGTACTTACATTTGTAGCACTGGTATTCATCACATCATCGCTACCGTTATTTAATTGTACAATAGGAGTTGAAATTTGTGTCTCAGGTAGCGATGACGTTGATGACGGACCGAGACTGCTACACACGTCCGAACGTAGCCTCTCAAGTACGGTAGAATCCAACAGATGACATCGTTGAATTGCCCGCACTTGATCCGATAGACGCTGTGCTGACACGTTGACTGATGGCTCAAGTTCCTGAAACAGAGGCAGCATTCTCACACGATACGCGGTGAGGTTAATTCCCCCCTCTGTAGCCATGAAATATGCCCGCATGACGTTCTCATTCAATGAATTGGACCATCGCATGCGGTGCACATCACCACCGGAGGCGGGGGCCCTATTCGAAGCCGGTGGGCCTCGGGGTCCCAAGCGAGACGGTGGCCGGCCTCTCCACGGCCGACGTACGGGTGTTGGCGACGTCGGCGGAGAGAAATACTCATCACTCGATGTTGAGCTCGACGCCTCTACGATTCCCGTTGGCGCTGGAACACATTCAAGGGGAAGAGAGGCGGAGCTGAGTGATGAGTCCGGAGGTGTTAGGCGTGCTGCTCGTGTCTTGGATCTTGTCAACATTGTTGTATAATTTATATTAGCATTTTATATCCATTTTACATCATAATTTGTATGCCTTGACAACTGCTGTCACAGGCTTCACATCCTTCTCTATTAATAAATTTCATGATTTTTATTTTCTTCCAAAATTTGCACATCATTTTATAAAATATGCACTTAATATCAGTTTTCTATAATATTTTATGAAAAAGTAGTTGTAATTATGTATATTTATACCGAAAATGAATTAAAACCATGGAGCTAAATGTTGACAGAGATGCCAATTTTTTTTTTTTTTTTAAAATTATTATTATTATTATTATATTATTAAGTATGTTCTAGATTTAGATCGAACTAAGATGAAGGTGAAATTGTAGTATGAGTCATTCCGTTAATATATTCATTGTAGTGCAACACATTTTATTTAAATGGCGATCATTGATGTAAAATAAATAATAACAATTTATTAATAGATCTCGTATTCTTTAAAACAGGTTTATAAACAGCTATGGATGTTGTTTAAGTTTAGTAATATTTCCGTAACATGAATATTAATACCGTTTTAATTTGTACTTTAAAATTGTCGCGACAGGAACTCGTTTTTCATGGTCACCCTTTTTAAATTATCAAATTTGTTTTTGTAGTTATGAAATATCTACTTTTTCATGTTTTCGTATCGGTTGCAGGCAATATTAGCATAAATAAAATAGAAATTCGGATGAAAGCTGGGTTTACTCGTGATTTTGCTTCAGAAAAAATCAAAGAAAAAGTATTAGTATGTTGCCACTACTTTTTCTGAGGTAACTATACACAATAGTGAAAAGAGAACTAAAAGAGTATTCTAGTTTAATCCATACATACATACATGTAGTCACGCCTTTGTCACCATAGCGGTAGGCAGAGGCATAGCATACGCCCACATTTCACCTTATAGTTTTATGTCCCACGTAATAGGTGGCGAGCCTATTGCCGTATTGAAATGGACAGGCGTAGGTCGCCGCGACCCACAGTTGAAATTTTTCAAGCCGCTCATAAGGCCTTCAACTTGGCTTAACGATTGTCAATTTACCGACAACCGGGGTTTCATTTCGACTTTTCCTTTTCTACGCTTACTAGTTTAATATGTTCTAGTAGAATTTCTGTTCGGAAGATGTCTCTAGTTTTTTGATTCCTTACATTTTCATGCTAAAATAACACGCAACATTATTTATTGGGAAACCTTGGTCTATGATAAGTTACTGAAACATGATTTATGAGTAATAAAATCTCTTGGAATGAAATATAGGCATGAAAATAAATTCATAAAGACCTAGATATTTCATACACACATGTAGGAGTAAATAGTAATCTTCGACCACTGTGAGTTCTTTTGATTAAGTTAGAGGTGTGCTTGTCTGCCACCTGCGATCGAATACTATGATCGAAAGTTATAAAAGAAGAGCTTATATCTGGGATGAAAAATAGCTTATGTTTTATCACAAGCTATTTCTATGCATTTATAAAATTTCAGCCAGATACACCCCATGCCCTGCAATATAACATCTTACAAACTTTCGCGATTATAATATTATTAAGGACTAGCTGACCCGCGCAACTTTGTTTGCGTCACATGAGAGTGAGGTATGGTATTAATATTTCGAGTAGGTTTCCCGTTGCATTTACCCCCGTCGCGCTTATTATAGTCGCGTCGCGTCGCTTGTATTCATTATGGCGCATCACATGAGAGTGAGAAGGATGTGACTTTAGCACCTCTCGTTAAAGTGATATAATGTTTCCCGTCGCTATTAATTCCACCCATCCGTTTTCCGGTATGGAACTCATCGCGTGCGAGTCCGACTCGCACTTGGCCGGTTTTGATCGTTCAGTTGACTGGCTGCCACTGCAGACCAAATTTACTCCCGTCACGTCGCTCATACTTTAAAACTTAATAAGAGGGTTATTGTAAGTGAACCTTAAAAGATAGGCATATGCTGTCAAGGTCTTTTTTTTATAACTTTTTAAGAGAAACAATTTTGTAGTATACAATTTTTACGTAACTTTAACTATTTATGCAGCGTCAGCAATGGAAGCTCTCAAAAGAAAGAAATAATCCCCGTTCTCGAAACATTATTCATGGCTGCTCCGCTCCTATTCGTCTTAGCGTGATGTTATATTGCCATTAGCCAGCCTAAATAAATGGACTATTAAACTGTAAAATAATTTTTGAAATACAACCAGTAGTTTCTGAGATCTTCAGTTTCATTACATCGTGAGCAAATAACCTAATTTCTCTATCTCTGAAGAGATAGAGAAATTAGGTTATTGTGAGCGAACCTTAAAAGATAGACATATGCTGTCGCAGACTTTTTTTTAGAACTTTTTAAGAGAAACAATTTAGTAATACACAATTTTTACCTAACTGTAACCATTTACGCAGCGTACGCCTCGGAAGCTCTCAGACGGTAAAAAATATTCCCCGTTTTCAAAACATTATTGATTGCTGCTCCGCTCCTATTCGTTTTAGCGTGATGAAAAGTATACTATAACCTGCCCAGGAGTATGAAGAATAATTGTATCAATTTTCGTTAAAATCCATCGAGTAGTTTTTGTTTCTATAAGGAACATACAGACAGACAAAAATTTTACTGATTGCATTTTTGGCATTAGTATCGATCACTAATCACCCCCTGATAGTTATTTTGAAAATATATTTCATGTACAGAATTGACCTCTCTACAGATTTATTATAAGTATAGATAGCTGTGCCCCGAGACCATCAGCGTGTAACTCCTTGTATGTTATTATGTTAATGTGTTGGTAATATTGTTTAGATCACTTTCACATTAGGCTTAAGTACATATATAATGAAAATACTTCAGCGCAAAGCTTCCTGACGTTGAAAGTTGACCCGTCCGGCACGTGAACATAAAGATTTCTAGAACTGCTATCCCGGGAAAGAGAGACATATAACTGACCATGTGAAAAACAACTGACACCGAGATCTACTCCAGCAACACGAAACGTCTGCCCTTGAGCCTTATTTATTGTCATTGCATAACACCGATACTGGGTATTGCGTTCTTTTAAATTGGAATGGAAAATTATTTTTTTTTTCTTTATACCACTAAGGTGGCAGACAAGCACACGGCCCACCAGAAGGACCGGTGGTCACCGCAGCCTATGAACGTTTGCAACACCAGAGGCGCCACACTCAAAATTATTTGCCAATTATTTGGTATTATGGGATTTCTGGGAATAAAGATGGTTTCTCCTGCACCGCAACCTGTTAAAATTTGAGCATCGATTAGATTTTGTTGCAACTGGGTTACTTTAAGCCGAGTTCCATTGCAAAGTTGTGGTGATCTTAAATTTCGGAGCAGAATAATCGGAATGTCAATAACAACATCGTCTACTTTTCTCAAATCTACAAAATGATGTTGGTCCTCGCACTGTATGTAATAAGATGTAATAATAATCTCAAAAATAATCCTTATAGCATGATTCAGTATTCACGTGCGACGGTGCGATCGATGGCTTATATAAGTTTGGTGTTTCTATACCGATTTCTATGATTCTTTTTTTATTGAATAGGTAATAATGTTATTTTTTTTTTAAATTAGGGATGAGTGAGAGTATTATAAACGTAAGCGTAAACAAATATAATCAGAATGCTCCGAACTGCTAAGCTATCAGGAGTTACACGTTATATTGTGAGTCAACCATAAAAGATAGACATAGGATATTTTTTAGATAATTTTATGTAGAATACGAATATGTATTTCCGTCATACATGATTTCTATGTAACTTTAACCATTAAGGCTGCACACGCGACGGAAGCTTAAAAAATGGAGTAATTTCTCCCGTTTTCCCAAAATTTACCTTCACTACTCTGCTCCTATTGATTTAGCGTGATGAAAAGTACACTATAACCTGCCCAGGAGTATAAAGAATAATTTGTATCAATTTTCGTTAAAATCTGTCGAGTAGTTTTTGTTTCTATAAGGAACATACAGACAGACAGACAGACAAAAATTTTACTGATTGCATTTTTGGCTACGGTATCTTCTGTGGAACATCCAGCAAGCTTCTGTTTTAAATATTTAATGTACAGTTTTGTATTTTCTATCATTTTATTAATATTTAAAGATAGATGGATAGATAAGACATAGTAATTGATGATTTTTTATAGTTTATTATACATCCAAGCAATCGTATAAATTATTATTATTTTTTGTGCATCTGCTTGTGTAAATAAATACATAATTAATCATGAATATAAAAAAATAATTTTAAGATTTCAGTACAAAAAATGATCAAGAGATGGCACTTATCGCTTAAAATTCGAGCTAGCGTTTGCCTACCTGAAGAATTATATATGAATGTCATCTAGCCTTCACTTTACCGTTTTAATATAGGTATAGATTAAATCCCTACTAATACATCATACCGGCCTTGGACCCACTAAAACCATGAGGTCTCTACCTATCCATCTAGCGCAATCCTGGGGTATCCTTTAAAGGGCTTACCCGGGGTTCCCAACCGTAGGCTGTTAGGTAGAATACGTGTGGTTTTTAATCAGTAGGAGTCATAGTACATTCATGTAGCATTTTCCTCGCGTTAAAAAAATCTAACCATCTAGTTCATAGCTCCCCGGGTAAGTTGGAGGATGTCCTAAATTTGTCCCTACATTTTGGTTACGACTTATCCTAGGAACTCGATAGAATACAGTTCAAATTTTGCTTATAACATAATTTCAACGCGAATGAAGTCGCGGGTAACAGCTAGTAATAATATAAAAAATAAAAGCAACTGCTATCGGTGTATTACGGTCATGAACAGTTTCCATGTAAACCCTGAAATAATTAGTACAATTTTGCATATTGCGCAAATAACAATTGAGCCAATTCCAAGACCTTAACACTTACTTAGTAAGTATTGCACCACACCCTGACGGCCAGCAATGTGGCTAGACTGCTGAGCCCGCAGAGGGCGATGGCCGTCAGGGTGATAAGGGGATACCGCACGATCTCCGGTGAGGCGGCATGTCTCCTAGCCGGGACCCCTCTCTCCATAGGACCTGGAAGCGAGAGCCCTTGCGTCACTGTTTAGATGGCGCAAGGATGCGCTGGAGCGGGGCCAAAGGCCTGCGTCTCGGGAAATCGAGGCCCAGCGGGCCCTGCTCCACCAGGAAATTGTGGAGACATGGAGGGTGCGACTTGAGCAACCAAAGCGGGGATTCGCCACAATCACGGCCGTCAGACCGGTCATGGACGAGTGGCTGGAGAGAAGACACGGTGCTCTCTCCTACCGGTTGTCACAGATACTTACCGGGCACGGTAGCTTTGGTAGGTATCTGAGGCGATGACACCGCGAAATCACGACCGAGTGTCAGCACTGCAAGGACCGCAGCGATGACACAGCGCTCCACATGCTGATGGAGTGCACGGCGTGGGCGCAACAGTGCCAGGTCTTCGTGGTGCGTCTGAACGTGGACACTCTGTCGCTCGAGACCATGGTGCGAGCCATGATCTCCAGCGGGAGTAAGTGGGACTGCGCCGTCTCTTTCTGCGAGCAGGTCATGCTCGTGAAAGAGGCGGCGCGGGCGGGAACGGGAAAGAACTCTCCCAGCCGAGTTGATCGGACCGGAGGCCTGAGGACGGTGAGAGGGTTGCTCCTCACTCTCCTTACGGAAGCAGGCCCATGATGGCAGCGTAACGTGACGAATTCACGCACGCCCACCTTAGAAGCTGGATCACACCCGAAACCCCCCAAAGACGCGGGATAGCACCCGAAACACCCCCTAGGCGAGGCCACAGTGGCAGCCGTGGGTCTGCTGGGAGGATGGCAACCAGCGCAACGAGTAGAACACGGAACCATGTCGAAAAAAAATGGAAAATTACAGATTTCAAGTATAGCGTTAGCAAAAAGGTTCGAATATCAGTCATTTTCTATGTCAAGGTAATAAACAAACCCCTTAAAAATCTCAAACGACGGGGACACCTATTAACCAGTGCGAACTGTTCTTGTAGTTCGGCACAGACGGCAAAATATCCGTGACGCAAAGCCACAGGCTTCAAAGGCAAAATCAGGATGGCCAATAAGCGCCAGGCGGTCTCTTTGTGCCGTAAACTCGATCGCAATAAAGCCTGACATCTGCGCCTCACCTTACTGTAGCTTCGTATCAAATTATCTAGTAGTAGACAAACAGTTGTTTGTCTACTATAGCTGTCTAGTTCAAACAGGTTGCTTGTGTTTTGCAAATGACCCTGTATTACTGATAAGTAGACGACACAGCTAGTTATTTATTAGACTTACATTATCTTAAATACTACGTTGTCACAAAGTATTCATGTTTATTGTAACAAGTTCATCAGTTTTAAGTACCTACTTCACAGATCCGTGAGGATTATGATCGTGTTTTATATTTTATTAATTGAGAAGCATCTGCGGCGAGGGCGCCATAGGGTTGTTTTCACCTGAGATTATCGACTTACAGAACCGGGATCAGATGCGGAGAATGAACTGCTCTCGCTTTCCTTACAGAAGCAGGTCCAAGACAGAAGCGTGACTTGAGAATTCAGACAGCCTCAAGAAGCGGAATAACACTAGAACCAATTCCTAAAGGGGCCGGATAACACCTGAGCTCTTAGGTGGAGCCGGGTTCCAGGTAGACTGTCGCTACTAAGCCAAACTCTGCAGCGAGTACTGGGATATGCGGTCCTAGACGAATTAGTAGAGGCTGACTAGTTCTATTTGCTTCAAGTCTACAATCATGATATCTGTAAAAATATCTGTAGAATATTATAACGTAAAATGGGTATTAACAACCAACAACTGTAAAAGTCTGATCCTGGGTATTCAACACAGAAGCCATTTCTTTACTAAGGTGGTAGACAAGTATATGACCGACTAGATCAAAACTGTTTATCGCAGCAGAATATTACAAAACCAGAAGTATCTATCACATTCGCGCTAAGAATGTTCAAGGGTATGTATGTAATTACTGTGCTCCATGTAATAATTATAAGATCTCTCATTTCATCTCAGTACTGAGTTGAGACTTGGTTTTAACACCTCTCTATAAAATAGAGTGCAGAGGGGCTCATGTACAGATGTTGTCTGTAGTCTGTGTGCCTGTTTCATTAAACTACGTCACTAGGTCACGTGGATCAACTGTTCAAAGTTTGAAATGACAACGTCAATCGGATTGAACTTTCACAAAAAAACGTGTTAAAGAGGGGCAGTCTGGTGAGATCGATCTCATGGCTTCTTGTTTACTATTTACAATCTTAAACAATGAGTAGTATAGACATCAGTATTTCCTTCATTTCCATTTTGTTTCGATATTATAATTCATATAATTATGACCTCGTTAACAATAATAATATCATTTTTGAATGTATGTCTTGTATGAGCGGTTATCGATGCTATCTATAACAATACTACTCGCTCACACGATATTGATAACAATATTGCTGTTTGCAATGTTTTACAATAAAATTATTAAGTAGACTATCTTATTTATTTACATTTTTATATATAAAAAACTCAATCCACAAATCTAAAAATAAAACACACAAATCCTACTAATATTATAAATGTGAAAGATTTGTGAAGATATTGGGTGTTTAGATGTTTGGATGTTTAGAAGTTTGGATGTTTGTTACTCAATCACGCTCTAACGGCTGAACGGATTGGGCTGAAATTTGGTCACAGATTACTAAATAGTTACTACGTAACAGATACATCACTCCCATACAAAAGCGACAATACCTACGCTATATTAGCCTACAAAATTGTAATAATAATACCTGCTGCTCAGAACGAGAAGAATTGTACCTTAAACACGCGCTCATAGCGTCGAGACTAGAGACTGTATTGCCAGTGACGTCATCGTAAGAATGCGCTAGGGTTGAACCTATAATGATTGTTGTAATAAAACAAATGTTACGAATCAATCATGTTTTAATACGCTTTTAGTAGGTCGACGTGTATGTAACTAACAATGTAATGGAATGTAAGGAAAAAAATTATGATTGGTTCAAAAAAACCCTAGAAAAACACGCTTTTATAAATGCACGTAAAAACCAAAAATAAATTATGAATCACAGTAGGTAGGTATACCTATATATTTATATTGTTTATCTTATGCCTACCCATAACTAAAATATCAAAGAAATCTAAATTTAACTGACATTACCTTTAGTGTAAGTACCGGCTATTCACCTATCTCACCCGGCCATCCTACCTTACTATGTTACACACACATACACGCGTCATGCCCACATTTCATTTTTTTATAGTTTGTACCAAGTACAGGTTGTGACCCTCTGCTGTTTAAATTTTTCAAACCGCCTAAAAAGGCCTTCATCTTGGCTGACTGCTATTTTATTGGCAACCGGGACCAACGGCCTAACGTGCCTTCCGAAGCACGGAAACGCTCAAATAAAGGTCACAAAGTGGTCACATGAATGGTCACCCATCCAAGAACTGACCATAGTGAAAGTTTCTTACTACAGTGATCGATTACAGAACACTGAGTCCCCGGGGCCACGAGCGCTTCGACTACCTATAAAACTTATTTACCTATAAAACATTGAATTACCTATAAAAAACAACAATTTTATAATACCTGACTCAAATAACTCCTTAATTTAAGATTTACATACTTATCACCTACCTACTTATGTTCAAACAAATAAATGGAAAAACATTCAAATTGATAAGATTTAAAATATTACTCGGCTTTCTTCGTCTCTCGGCAATTTAAAAAACGACAAATTTTCTTTTTACTATTACACCCATCCACTGCACAATAATTACGTGGTTTCGGTATTTCGAAGCGTAAGCGCGGGAAACGTGCGGTGCGGTGCGATGCGTGCGCTCCATGGTGTTATCACTTAGAACTGAGCATTGAATTATAATGTGACCAACTTACGTAGGTTCTCAACGTAGCAGTTACATTGAGACTTGTCGTTGTGTGTGTAATTTCGTTTCATTATAACGTAAGAGTTTCCAGAAACACGTGGTAGTTGGCGCTGTATGCAATAATAAAAAATCAAATATTTTAGTTAAAAAATCACAACTAGATGGCGCTGTGCCTTTTTTTAAATCGCGGTATGGTTTCGTTACATAGGGTCATATAAGTAAGACTACTTTTCTGCCCAACGTAGTTAATTATTATTTTTTATGATCTTAAAACTAATTTTTCTAAAAGATTCAAGTTCACTTAAATATATTTGTAACACTCGATTTTTATTTCATGCCCACGCAGTCAGAAAGTTTCTTGTAATAGCTGCTTGGCACCGCTGGTGTCGTCACTTAGTCGAGTGACGTCTCTATCTCATAATATACAAATGTACTCTGTGGTGCGCTCAGTCGGGCGTTCGGCAGCCCTCTGCCAGTTGTATCCCCAGGGAGATGCCGAGCGGTAGGTACATAGCGCGCGATTTTGAGCGAGTGACGGAGGCCTGATTTGGTACAGAGATAGCTTATAGTCGGGAATAACACATAGGCTACTTTTCATTTCGGGAAAATATTCCTACGGGAAGCGGGAACGGAGCATCATCTAATACAAATATAAAATAGAGCCCAAATTTCACCAACTGTATGCTACTGCCGTGTTTAAACAGATAGAGGCTGCTTATGACCTCCAATGTTTGTCAATTTTTTCGAGCTGTTTTTAAGTTAAGTAGATCTTTTCGTCTCTAACTTGGACTTGATGGTTACAATGTTACTTGTAGCATATGTGTAATTGTAGTAGGACCTAACTGCCTAACCGTGCCTTAGGCAATCTCGTAAATAAAATAAAAATGGACCTTTTTTTTACGTGAGGGCAAATCATCATGGATGTTATGCCGGACTCCTACCGACTAAAAAACCTCACGTAACGCCCAACAGCCTATGGTTGGGAGTCCCAGGTAAGCTCTCCGAAGGATGTCCCAGGACAAAAATGGGCCTTAAGACCGAAGTAATCTTTGTAATTGTTGATCAATTTGTGCGGTCAGATAGCTATCTCGCTTCCAGAGAATACTTTCCTTTTAGCCCCTTTCTATAAAATAGAGTGCGGAGGGGCTTATGTCGAGACTTGTGTCTGTAGTTTGTGACTCTGTTGCAGTAAACTAAGTCACTAGGTCACGTGGATCATCTATTCAAAGTTTGAAATAAAACAAAAATGACAACGTCAGTCGGATTGAACTTTCACAATAAACGTGTTAGAGAGGGGCAGTCTGGCGATAACGATCTCACGGCTTTCTTGTTTAATGATATCAAACCGTGTTGAAAAGACACTAAGATGAAGTAGAACGGAGTATATTTGACGAATTGTGAATAATATTTGCAAAGAAATACTGAAGTGTCTTTTTGTTGACTTTAGGATAGTTCTCTTCAAATATTATTCGTTCGCAGTATGACTTAGTTATTATGATATATATTATCTAAGTCTCTAAACATTCGTGATAGCTATGGAACTTAACAAGGCACGAAAACACAATAATCTTATTTTATTAATACGCTTTTATTAGGTTGTCGTGTATGTAACTAACAATGTAATGGAATCTAAGGTCTCTATGGTATCTAAATCTTTAACCATCTTCCAAGGATCGTAGCGTCATGAAAATTAGCAGCTGTATGTAGTTCTGATGACAATACAATAATATGGTACTGTCGAACTGATCTGATGATGGAGCCGGAAGATGGGTACTGAAACTTCGATGGAAAAAATGGAATCTAAGGTAGCTAATTTAACCAGCTTCCAAGGATCGTAGCGTCATGAAAATTGGCAGCTGTATGTAGTTCTGATGACAATACAATAATATGGTACTGTCAAACTGATATGATAATGGAGCCGGAAGATGGGCACTGAAACTTTGATGGAAAAAATGGAATCTAAGGTAGCTAATTTAACCAGCTTCCAAGGATCGTAGCGTCATGAAAATTGGCAGCTGTATGTAGTTCTGATGACAATACAATAATATGGTACTGTCGAACTGATTTGATGATGGAGCCGGAAGATATGTACTGGAACTTCATGATGAAATATCGTATTATATCTGTTTTTGGATTCGTCAGAAAAGTCTTGTAATGAACTTTGACCCCGCTTAGGTTTCAAGGTTATAACAAACCTTTTTTTAATTGACTTGTAAAACTATGCAATGGAATCTCAGGTAACTAATTTAACCATCTTCCAAGGATCGTAGCGTCATGAAAATTGGCAAATGTGTGTAGTTCTGATAACAATGGGTACAATAATATGGTCAAACTGATCTGATGATGGAGTCGTAAGAAATGAACTGTAACTTCATGATTAAACATCGTGTCATAGCTGTGTTTGGATTTGTTAGAAAAGTCTTGTAATGAACTTTGACCACGATTAGGGTTTAAGGTTATAACAAACCTATTATATATTGAAGTTAATATTGAGTGTAAATATTGACATAGGTACCTGTATAAAATGTAAATGTATTAGAATAATAATGAAATATTTTCACATTAGTCGCACTCAGACAAAACACCATGTAATACAGAAATTCTTACTAATATTATAAATACGAAAGTAACTCTGTCTGTCTGTCTGTTACGTGTTACACCTAAATCACTGAACCGATTTTGATGAAATTTGGTATAAAGATAGTTTGAGTTCAAGGGAAGGACATAGGCTACTCTTTAACTAACTGCGCCAAAGGAGGGTAATGATTTTACGCGATAACGACTTCTACGCGGATGAAGCTGCAGGGAACAGCTTGTAAAGGTGTAAATGTTGTGACTAAAAAGTATAAAATAAATAAATGGTTTAAAAAACCCTAGAAAAACACGGTTTTATAAATGCACGTAAAAACCAAAAATAAATTATGGATCGTTCAAGTTGACTCTATTTCGGGGCTGAAGTGTAAAAACTATGTGCTTTTAATTATAATATTTGATTGTAAAAGCGTGGGGCGCTGGACCTAGAAGTACTTTTTTTGTAAGCAAATTCCTATTAATACTAATCCTGATACAATAAAAATCCTGACAAAAGCTGCATGAGCCTCTTCTTTCAGGCAATTAAGCAGATACATGAGGGGAATACGTTAACAGTAGCAAAATGTAGAGCTCTTGTTCGAGAACGAGATATCTTTGGTTACCTTTGATAACCCGCTTGGGGATATATGCGTTTGTATTCTTATTACATGATTACTACATATTGTACTAAATATCTCGGAATGCCGAAACTTTAAGGACCTACCTATTAATTTTCTAATTGAGATCCGTAACGGTAATAGGTTTGCTCCTTTTACGCTGGCGTCGCGAAATACTGGCAAAAGTGGGTGTCGCTTTTATAAATGTGACCTTATCCTTAATCTGAAATCATGCAGCTTCCGCCAGGAAAGTCTTTCCTGTTCCAGCGCCCCACGCATTTACAATCAAATATTATAATTAAAAGCACATAGTTTACACTTCAGCCTCGAAATAGAGGCTTGACTTGAACGATCCATAATTTATTTTTGGTTTTTACGTGCATTTATAAAAGCGTGTTTTTAAACCATTTATTTATTTTGATATGCTAATGACCCTTTGTTGCCCGTGGCACTACCGCTTGGCACTACCAGTAGTGTCACGGGAAATTTTACTTTCCCGTGGCACTACTGGCAGTGCTACGGGTAATTGTACATTTACGTTGACACTACCATTTATTTTCCTATTACTAAAACAAATGAAGATCGCCAAAACAAATGAAGATCGCCAAGACAAATGAAGAACGCTTAAACAAATAAATGGATTACTAAAACAAATGAAGATCGCCAAAACAAATGACGATCGCCAAGACAAATGAAAATCGCTTAAACAAATAAACATCATAAAAACAAATGAACATCGCTTAAACAAATGAATATCGGTTAAAACAAATGAAGGTCGCTAAAACAAATGAACATCGTAAAAACTAATGAATATTGGTAAAAACAAATGAAGGTCGCTAAAACAAATGAACATCGTAAAAACAAATGAATATTGGTAAAAACAAATGAAGGTCGCTTATACAAATGAAGATCAGTTCTAGGTGAGGCCCCAGTGGTAGCCAATAAGGTCTGTTGGGAGTCCTGGGACATCCTTCCGAGGACTCACCCGGGGTTCCCAACCGTAGGCTGTTGGGCGTTACGTGAGGGTTTTAAGACTTTTTTGTCGGTAGGTGTCGGCATAGCATCCATGAAGTATTTTCCCTCACGAAAAAAAAGAAGCAAAAATTCAAAAAATCTTTGAATTTAGAAAATATGGCTGAACAAAGTTCGCCGGGTCAGCTAGTTATAATATAATATTCACGGACATTGCCGATCTTCATTTGTTTCACTGATCTTCATTTGTTTTATCAATCTTCATTTGTTTTATCGACCTTCATTTGTTTTGCCGATCTTCATTTGTTTCACTGATCTTCATTTGTTCTATCGATCTTCATTTGTTATATCGACCTTCATTTGTTTTGCCGATCTTCATTTGTTTCACTGATCTTCATTTGTTTTGCCGATCTTCATTTGTTTTACCGATTGTCATCATGGGACCATGTGAGAACATGTTCGCTCTTGATTTGATATGTTTGGTATTTAGTAGTGCCATTGGTAATTGGTAGTGCCATGGGAAATTATACTATATATGGATTTAATCAGCCAATAGGAACGGTAGTGCCACGGGAAAGTAAAATTTCCCGTGACACTACTGGTAGTGCCAAGCGGTAGTGCCACGGGCAACAAAGGCTAATGACCTAATAACTATATTAAATATTATACTGGATGTAACAAAATTGACTCTCCAAATTTCATGAGATGACTTGACATCGGAAATCAAATACAAATATTTAATAAAAAGGAGGGTTAATTTTTTAATAAAAAAAAAATTGTCGCACATTAAGAATTCGTTTTTTCCGCGGCAATTCGAGGTAACATGGTCGCCGTGGCAAAACAAACACGGAGAACCCGTCTGGCTGTCGTTGTTGCTTTCTACTGCCGCTGAGTAGCGATAGAAAGGGTGATAATGAAAATTTATAGGACCTTTAAAACGGTTAAAGTATTCATGTGATTTTTTTTCTTCATTTTTGTAATGTTTCTTGACTGATGCCACGTCACGTGACGAAATTTGGAAAGTCAATTTTGTTACACCCAAAAAAGCATTTGTACCTATTTTCCTATTAATTGACCCTTGGTGAGTCTGAACTGTAGCAAGCGAAATCTGCCTGAATAAATGACCTACATAACTACACAATCTATTATGTTTTTCATTTGAAATATCTGATTGTTGAAATAAATACCTATCTATATTAATACAAATGTCTGCTTCTGATAGCCGGCGTCAAAACATAGAGGCGATTATCCTCTTCAAAATAATAATAATTTAGTACAGCACGCGCCACATCACTTTACGTCTATGAAGTTTGTTTTTTCGCGCCTCAATTATGCATTGATATGTATCACAGGGGAAACTACTGCGCAGCTGAGGTGGGCACCCCTCACATGTCAGCAGTAGTTTATTGCATAATACCTATTATTGCATAATTGAGGCGCGAATGCACGAACTTCATAGACGCAAAGTTATGTGGCGTAACCTGTAGGTAGTGTGAGAAACTTTTTATTATACAAATATATGAGTGAATGACACTTTGTGCCCTTTTCATTTACAGGCATTTTCGTGCTTTAGAATGCACCTCAAGCGGTTTTGGTCTCGGTTACTTGTGAAGTGACAGTCGCTGGGCAAGGCGACTGGTAAAGCTAACAGCTGGTAGCCACAAACTGCGCCTGTGTATTTCCACACGGCAATAAGCTCACCACCATAAACATCACGTAGTATATAGTACAACTAACGAAATGTGTGTAGCGTCTGCCTACCCATTCAGAGAGATAGAGGCGTGACTGTATGAATACAATGTATAATTATGCGATTTACAAGTCAAAGGCCACATGTTGCCGTATCTCTGACGCTGTTGTCATGTTGATAAAAAAGAAAAAAAAGTATAGTTTTTAAAATAAATCATTGTAGGTATCTTTAGAGCAAAATTGTTCCTGAGAGGATGTTATATAAGTTTGAGTTCAACATGCTCATCTAACCGCAGCTTCAGTGGATATTTCTCCTTGTAAAAAAGAGCCATTTTCCACCTACCATCAAATTAAATTATCTCTGGATCTAAAATGGTTATCTGATAATATTTTTTAAATTTGAATTAATTTTATTTAATGTTTCAACATTAACACGTTGCCTACGTGTTAATGTTTAAACGTTAAATATTTTTTTGAAATTTAATTATTTAATTAATTTATTATTTAAATAAATTTACCCCGCAAAATTCAAGGACTCTCTGACCTTTATAGGTTTGATTTCAGATCGGGGGAGCCGTCCCTAGCTCCTCCGGAGTAGAGTCCTAACTTACGGGGCGCCCCTTGCTGGTTATAGGGCGAGGAGGAACACCGCGGGTTTTAGTGGTTAAGACGTTTCCTTTCTTGGGCTGGGAGTCCCACACACCTTCCCAGCTGCCCCCGAGCGTGGGATGACTGGACATTCCCCGCATCAACACTATGATTAATAAACTCTCCCACCTGAGTTCCGGAGTCTATCGCGAGTGCGCCTTAAATTAATTTTACTCTCCCAAGACGATCGGGCTCCATGGCCCAAGGACGGTGGATACCCGAACAACCCCCCCAAAGACATGGGATCCTTAGGTGAGCCCGCGGAGAAAGCCAAAATCTGTCGGGAATCCTGAGACATCCTTCCGAAGGTTTACCCGGATCTCCCGGCGGTAAACAGTAGTAGGGCCTCGAGTGGTTTTAGTCGTTAAGAGTCCGTCATAGCATCCATGAGGTCTTTCCTCCCGTAAAATATTTTAACACTTTGTAATAAATTAATTTCACTCCTTTAGCGAAAGGAAATTGAAAACAGGAAATGTGTTAATGACATTATTGAGTTAATCTAGCAGTCGCATATTCAAATTATTAAGCCAATTTAAATGTAGATTGTGAGTTATATGACCTCGGTGTCATGATATAAACAGCTTTTTTCTTTGTTTTTCATCTGGTGTTTGTTTATCAACGTTTTCAAAATACGCGGATATAAAAAAAAATATAAGACTGACTTTTGACAGATATCTTTTATGCTTGTAAAAGGAAGATACATAACGTATGACAGTGCTCGGGATTCGGCGGGAAACTTTCAGACAAGCATTACATTGTGTTTTAATAATTTTTCAAAACTAGTGTAATTTCGAGTGTTTATGTGTAATTTATGGTGGATTATTAAACATAAAGGTTCGACAACGTGCAAAAGTGTTGGAAAGTGATAAAGCGCAGTGAAACGCGAGTTTTTAGGTTTGTCGACGAATTCCACAGCAAGCCCTAGTAAGGTACCACCGCCTTACTAGAGTAGAACTTAGTCCAAATTTGGACATACATGAATACGCTGCTCATATGAAGAATCATAATATGAAAATGATTTATATTTTCACAATGAAAATTACTTGACTTTGGCATACTCTCAAACCGAGAAAGTCCAAGAACAAGAAAAAAAAAAAAAAAAAAAAATGACAGTGCTCTTATTATTAATGTAGGGCATCTGACATTGACCTGAGAACTATATAATTATTGTTGTTTATACTACTGGCATTACGAGGGTTACTGATTGAAG
The DNA here is from genome assembly GCA_933228765.1 of Miltochrista miniata. Classification (NCBI taxonomy): domain Eukaryota; kingdom Metazoa; phylum Arthropoda; class Insecta; order Lepidoptera; family Erebidae; genus Miltochrista; species Miltochrista miniata. The sequence continues at coordinate 34,114,217 of OW121758.1, read as the reverse complement.
ATCGCGCAATGAAGAATTGTTTAAAAGCTTGTTCACTCTGGATGCAACACGAATTAACCCGCAAAATGCAACAATGTTTATTTATCAAATAACTTGAATCATACACATCGACCGTCGAAATTCCATCATTGATTGGAAAAATAACTGCTAAGTATATGCTTCGATCATAATATCAGAACGAGGAATAATTATGATCGAAGGTTTTATGCTTTTTCTTCTAAATACTAACTTTTTCTGTATCAAATTTCATTCGTTCAGTCAATTTTCTTAAAAAAAACCGCCTAGTTGGTTTCACGTTTAGGCGGAAAAAAGATTTTCCTAATTTGATTAAGTATATTTGTTTCATAAGTACGTTAATTTTTTTTCTCCTGCTCTATTTTCGATAAGTAGAGCATTTTGTTTTGAGGAGTTGGTTCGATATAGGTATTAGGTATATAATAACATAATTTATACCTATTCTTAAGAATAATATTGTAATCATATCCTTATTATTACGAGGTGTACGTACGATAAGCGAATTTGTATTGTATATTTAATTATTACATTATTAAAATTATTTAAAATCCGATGGAAATGTCACCAAAGTAAAAATAAAAGATTATTAAATAAAAAGGCTTACCAAATAAAACTATTTAATGCCCTTTCTAAAGACGGAGTCACTCTAACAGTCACTGTGTTCACACTGATGTACAACAATAAACACTATTTATAAATACAAATGTCCAATAATAGCAATTGAAGTACTCTGTAAAGTACGAATCACACGACTAAAGCGATCTATATCGATCGAGCGTGCACTCTCAGTCAGAATGTAGTGCAAACAGTCGCGGCGAAGAGGTCGCAATTGTATAAATAGGCGTACACATACGTCACGACTCCAACATTGAATTAGTTTTTTAGGTCGGCGAACTTTAAATATTATTCATAATGTGCAACATTCTGTCGGCATCAACAAATAATTAATATAAATTAATATTTAAAAATGTTAATGAGTTTTAAATGAAGTTAGTACTTAATTTTGTGTGAACTATCTCACGGATAATCGTTACGCTTCATTGGCTGGGATTAAAATGCTGGCTAAGTGCGAGTTGGTTCGCGCACCGAGAAAACGGCAAATAAAATTATGTTCGTTGTATAGGAGCCTCCCTTTAACATCATATTTCTAGAATTTGTTGTTATAGAGGCAACAGAAATACATCATTTGTGAAAAATTAAACTGTCTAGCTATCATGGTTTATGAGATACATCCTGGTGACATACGGACAGATAAACAGCAAAGTCTCAGTAATATGGCCCTGATTTTACCCTTTCAGTACGGAACCCCAAAAACTTGGTCAATTAAGAGTAGAATTCGCAATGAAAGGGCTTTGGGTTCATGCTATTTAATAGATCTGAATGGAAAACGCTGAATTAACATGTTTATTACCTCTCTGTGAATAATGAACTTCATTTGTTTTTGTAACGGTACGGTTGAACAGAGGAATATAAAGTACCTAAGTATCTTTTTTTACTCCCGCCGCAAAAAGAAGGGTGGTAGTCTGAACAAGGCAATAGGCTCACCATCTATTAAGAGGGACGAAATGAAAATGGTATAGTGTGGTTGTATAACAGGCATTTGTGGCCGTATCCCTTACTATAACGTAAAGGGTATTATGGGTCCTGGGACATCCTCCCGAGGGCTTACTCGGGGCTCCCAACCATAGGCTATTGGGCGTTACGTGAGATTTTTTAGTCGGTAGGAGTCCGGCATAGCACCATGATAGATTTTCCCTCACGTTAAAAAAAAATAAAAAAAGAGGGTGTTATGGGTAATTATAAAAAGATTACATTACAATAGATTATTTGTGAGGTTTTGGTGGTGAATTACCTATAAAGATAATAGTTTTTTAGTGTGGAAACCGTCATGGATGCTATGCCGGACTTCTACAGACTAAAACCACACCGTGACCGTTCATCTGAAAACCTTTCATAAGAAAAACAGCGCTAGGCAGAAGCCGTGCATGTGCTGAACCAGGTAGGGCATGGTTCGGCATGCTTATGTTAATATACCATTTTATTTTTCTTTTATTTATAATCAATATAAAGGCTAAAGAATAAACATTATTTCTTTCTTTCTTTCTTTCTATCTGCCTACGGCCGGGAGTGCCGGGTACACCCTTAAAAGAATAACCTTCTCCTCACACCTTTCATCCGGAGCGTTCAAGCACGGTAAGGTACAATATGGATTTTCTTTCGTGAACGAGACTCGGTATTTTTTTAAAAGCCTACATACAGTATGGGGTTCTTCAAGGTTGGGGTTCTTCTTAGAAGGTTCTTGCAGGGTCGGCAGCGCGATTGTAGAGCCTCTGGTGTTGCAAACGTTCATAGACTACGGTTATTCCGCCATGTGCCTTATTCCATTAGTTATAGGCTACGGTGGCCACCAGTCCGCCTGATGGACCGTATGCTTGTCTGCAACCCCAGTAGTATAAAAATTAAAAAAACACCCCGACACTATACTGGGTGTAACAAAATTTCCTCTCCAAATTTCATGCGATGACTTGGCATCGGAAATCAAATACAAATATTTAATAAAAAAGGGGGGTAATTTTTTTTTTTTTTTGTTTTTTTGTCGCACATTAAGAATTCATTTTTTACCGCGGCAATTCGAGGTAACATGGTCGCCGTGGCAAAACAAACACAGAGCACCCGTCTGGCTGTCGTTGTCGCTTTCTAATGCCGCTCAGTAGCGATAGAAAGGGTGAAAATAGGATAAAATAGGACCTTTAAAACGGCTTTACGATTAAAGTATTCATGTGATTTTTTTTTCTTCATTTTTGTAATGTTTCTTAACTGATGCCACGTCACGTGACGAAATTTGGATAGGTAATTTTGTTACACCCAATATAGATTTTAAAAGGTTACAGAGATGATCCGGGTTTTAACAACATTCTAGCAATAATTACACTCAAGATTGTTCTTCTCAGAATCAAGAACTGATAGATTCTTCAAAAGATACTTATCTTTTACACTTCTTGTCATGTACTGTACCTAGTATTTATAATAATATTGTTAAGCAGAATTGATATTTCATTACAAACCTCTTTCGTGATAATCTTTCTAATCAGAGCGATTCTAACCTTCAGATCAATCGAGATAAAATCTATATACCTACACGTTTGTTTGTGGTTTTATCACATATTTATCCTTACGAATAAATGTGTAAAGTGAATCTGTTTGTGCGTTTTTGTGCTACAGCTGTACAATTTTAAAATAGCTGTAAATAAGATAATAAAATAGAACTGAATAGAATATTTTATATTACACAACAATTGAAATGCAACCGTCAGATAAAAAACGAATTAGTGCTTATTGCGATCTCTACGAATTAGTGCTATTCTCTATTAGATTAGAAGGCACTTTGAATACTTCTATAGTCGATTCGAAGGCACTTTAACAAAACAATGTTTCAACTGTGAAAAAAAATCATGTTAACCCAGCAATTTCAGCCTTATCCCTGTTTTATTTCACCATATTGCATAACTCGTAGCTAAGAAACAGCTCAAAGGCTCGTATTTTTTTAAGGGAAACATTTTAAGTGGTCACTAAAATGGATAAATGGTCACCAAAATGGATTAATAATTAATTGTCACCAAAAACTCCTACCTATGGGTATTATTTATACTTAGTAGGTAATTTCGATAGATTTATACTTAATCTACCAACTACTTACCGAATAATAATCCGACAGTTTAAACAGTTGACAACGGTCGACAGCAAATTTTTTTTGCTTAATTTTTTAGGAAACGGAATTTGGTGACCATATCCATTATGATAAACGTTTCGATTTTAATTGGTAGTAAAATAGGTACATTTTTGGGCGGCTTTTAAACACATGCTTTTTCTAACTTTAAAGCAAGTATTTTGAATCCTATTTCCACTTTCAGTGTTTCCGTGGAGATAGGGTTAAAATGCAACTGCGACTTCTTTCATGGATAACTGTATACGCTTTTACAACAGGCTACCAGACGAAATTAAAAGTATGTCCCTTAACAAGTTTAAAAGATCTGTTAAGAGGGTTAACACCCATGATTTCACGCGTTTGAAACGTTTGTTTCTGAAGAAACTACCAATGTTTATTGTTTGATGTACACAGAAATTAAAGCTGCTATAAGTATCTTCGTATTGTCTTCTTTAAATCCGCCTAAGAAAATTATACCGAAATATATTTCTTATCACCAAAACATGACAAATAAAGTTTCCAAAAAACGTCGTACTTTGATGAACTTCATTACGATTTTTGGTACACTTCTAGTTTACAAAATGGTGATCTTTTTACATTTACAGACTGATCATGATATCACCAATTGAATACATCAGTAATATTCTAGAAACCTCTTTAAACATATCTATAATAACGTAATAAAAAGAGTCCTCAAACTCGATGCACGGGCCGCGAGAAATTAGTACCGGCCGAGGCCTTCCAGGGGGAGGAGGTATCACTTTATTTCCCGCGTTCCCAGTCAGGTATTATCGTAATCTTCGAATACTTTGAGTGTGCTCAACGCCACTTGATACTTTTTCGATTTTGTCCGCGCTGGGTGATAAACCCTCTTAAAGGTAAATTGTACTGCAGGGGCTATATACAATCAATGATTATTTGTTGGATAAGGAAGCCTGGAAATGACCCGCTCTGCTGGATTCCTAGAAAAATTGGTAAAATGCATAGCTTAAGATTCTTTAAAATTGTAAATAGAGCAAAAAAAGAACAACCCGCTGAGTTTCTAGCCAGTTCTTCTCAGGTGGGTCGCGTTGTGAACTGGTGGTAGAGTTTTGTTTAAATTCTGGACGTTTTACAAGCGTATCTGTATAATGCCTATGTAAAATAAATATAATTTTAATTTGATTTGACTCAAAATACTATGCATCTTTTACTTCTTATTTATCTTAACCGATCGCATCACGAGCAAAGCCATGTACAAAAACTAGTTTTAAACTTTCAATATAAATTATTGTTAAGTCATTTTTATCAGTAACTTAATTGAGTTTTAGGTACTTATTGTTTCGAGAGAGGAAAATGTTGAATCTAAATCTAAGCGCACGGCAGTGCGCAGGCCAAGTTCCAGCAACAGGCCGAGCGCATGCCGTACTCTATTTACACGAACCGCTTCGACCCACTTTTGACCCCCCTGTAGCTCAGTGCCTATTGCAAGTACAGAAATAAAATTGTACGTACGTATTCATATACTAGAACTAAGGCAGTGTACCAAATTTCATAGATGTAGCTTCAGTAGATCAAAATCAAAATCAAAATCAAAAATATATTTATTTCACATAGGCATTATACAGATGCGCTTGCAAAACGTCCAGAATACAAAACAAAAACTCTACCACCAGTTCACAACGCGACCCACCTGAGAAGAACTGGCAAGAAACTCAGCGGGTTGTTCTTTTTTTTGCTCTATTTACAATTTTAAAGAATCTAAAAACTAGGCATTTTAACCATTTTTTTGAGAATCCAGCAGAGCAGGTCATTTCCAGGCTTCCTTATCCAACAAATAATCATTGATTGTATAGTAGCCCCTGCAGTTCAATTTACTTTTAACAGATCTTTTAAACTTATTAAGGGACATACTTTTAATTTCGTCTGGAAGCCTGTTGTAAAAGCGTATACAGTTACCCATGAAAGAATTGCTGGTTTTGTGCAATCTGCTATGAAAAACAGCAAGGTTATTTTTATTTCTAGTGTTGACATTGTGTCTATCACTTAACTTAGCGAAACTATGTAGATTTCTTTGTACATACATAAGGTTTTCAAAAATATAGTGTGATGCTACAGTAAGAATATTAACCTCTTTGAATTTTTCGCGCAGAGAGACCCTTGGACCTAGTCTATATATAGCTCTTATGGCCCGCTTTTGTAAAATAAAAATTTTATTTATATCTGCAGCATTGCCCCACAGTAGAATACCATAAGACATTATACTGTGAAAGTAACTGAAATAAACTATTCTAGCCGTATCTACATCAGTCAAGTGCCTTATTTTTTGTACAGCAAATGCTGCTGAACTTAATCTACTAGCTAGTTTTACAATATGTGGACCCCATTGTAAACCAGCATCAACCGTTAACCCTAGGAATGTGGTTTGTTCCACAAGTTCCAACTCTCGACCATTAAGTTGAACATTGGTTTCTGACTGTGCAACATTAGGCAAGGTAAATTTAATACATTTAGTTTTATTATCATTTAGTTTAAGATTGTTAGTGTTAAACCAATGAACCACTTTCAAGATTGCGTTGTTGACATCGTCATAGTTATCTATTTGTCTTTTAACTTTGAAAATCAAAGAAGTGTCATCTGCAAACAAAACAATCCTGTTGTTGTCCCCCACGTAAAAGGGTAGGTCATTAAAATATATAAGGAATAAAAATGGTCCGAGTATTGAACCCTGCGGGACGCCCATAGTAACTAAAGCTCCCTCTGAGCGTGTACCATTAACATCGACCCGCTGAATTCTATTGTTCAAATATGAAGTCAGAAGGTCGAGAGCCTTGCTTCTTATGCCATAATGTAATCCTGAAATATAACCCTGTGAATATAGCTAATTTTGGCACTGACTGACTCACTCAGAGATCAGCAAGCATTCTAAAGGATGACTCATGCTAGACCGTGCCGGGTCCGACTTCCGAGCCGAGTGTCGGTCGTACTACGGTTACCGAGCCGGTTGCGTTCACGACTGCTCGGGCGAAGCTCGGCGGCACTGTATCACTGTCACTGATCTGTATTATTACCACAATGGTAATAATACAGATCAGTGATCACTGTATACTGTATTCATGCAAGGGGCCGCCCGGCCGTGGCCGAGCCGAGGCGGGACCGAGTTGTTTCTGAGCGTTTTCAGTAGTTCGGCTGTCACTCAGTTGCCGCTCGGTTTAACGCATAGATTTAGCGCGAAAAATTCTAAATCGTGAGTTTGTTCATACAAAATATATATAATACTAGATGACGTGCGAGGCTTTGCCCGCGTGAAATTCGGTACCCGTTCCCGCTTCCCGTGGAAACATATTTCCGGGATGAAAAGTAGCCTATGTGTTATTCCAGACTATAAGCTATCTCTGAACCAAATTTTAGCCCAATCCGTTTAGCCGTTAGAGCGTGATTGAGTAACAAACATCCAAACATCTTCACAAACTTTCACATTAATAATATTAGTAGGAAGTAGGATTAGTTGATCTTGCTGTGGCCGGCACTCGGCTTGGACCCGGCACGGTGTAGCGTGAGTCATCCTTTTTAGGGTTCCGTACCCAAAGGGTAAAGAACGGGACCCTATTTATGAGACTTCGCTGTCCGTCTGTCTGTCTGTCTGTCTGTCCGTCAGGAGTCTGTATCTCATGAACGGTGATAGCTAGAGAGTTGAAATTTGTACAGATTATGTGTTTTTGTCGCCGCTGTAACAACAAATACTTAAAACAAAAACATAATAATATTTTAGGGGGGCTTCCATGCAACAAACGTGTTTTTTAGCGATTTTGTCTTATATATTCGGTAATAAGGTATCCTTCTCAATTTAAATACGTTAGCTAATTTGAACATTTCATCAAGATCATTCATTCCCTTTACACCATGCAAATCAAAAGAATACTTTAGGAGGTATAGCACAATCAAATGTTGCTCAATGAAATTAATTTCGTGTCGCCATGATTGAACATTATACGGGTCACATACTAACTTATTTTACGACTTTCATCGTAAATACTTTTTCTTTAAAAAGTGAACAACGCTTTCAGCAGATTACTTTAGGTAGGTGTAGTATTTCAAAGATAGAATAGAAAGATAAAGATAGCTATTTCATAGGAAATAGTAAACAAATAGTCCATATTTTAGATTTTTCTCCAGTATAAACAATTTACGTACAAACACACAATTTATGTTGTAGACGTAGATATCGTGTTTATAATGTCATCATTCAAATGTCATCAATATTCTGAAAAAGAAATTAAACATAGAGTTCACAAACTCTTTTTGAAATATATACTGTACCTACCGTAGAGGATCTATACAAGGATAGTTAACACTATAGAGCAACGCAAACTGCCTAAAGACGCGCGTTGTATAACACTATAGAGCAACGCGAACTGTCTGAAGACGCGCGTTGTATAACACTATAGGGCAACGCGACCTGTCTAAGGCGCGCGTTGCTCTGTGTTAATAGGTAATGAGGGCAACCAGTAGACGCTTGAAATACTCACAGAATATCGAGCAGTGTATTTTCATTAAAAAATATTAATTAAAACAAAATGGACCTTTACTGGGACATCCTTTCGAGAGCTTACCCGGGGCTCCCAACCGTAGGCTGTTGGCCGTTACGTGGGGTTTTTTAGTCGGTAGGAGTCCGGCATATCATCCATTAAGGATTTTCCATCTCGTTAAATAAAAAGAAAAAAGGGGGGCTCCCATGCAACAAATAGGTACGACTTTTTGTTGTTTTTTGGTACAGAACCCTCCGTGCGGGAGTCCGACTCGCACTTGGCCGGTTATATTCTTAACATAAGCTAAATAATAATGTAATGACATAAATATAAATTTATATATAATCACACTAAATAACCTTGGGGGTAAGCAGAAGGCGAATAAACTATGTATATTGGGGATTAACCTATTGGATTGATTAAACTAAAAATTTTGCACGAATATTATTAAGAAGTATGTAAGCTTAAGCTTTAAACGTGGACTTCATATTATAACGCTTGTGTTGGCTTAATCGAAAATCGAATTTCTTATAAAAATATTTATGAAGCAGTGATACAATGAGAATACGATGAGGAGGGGGGAGGAGAGGAGGAGGGGGTATAAAATAATATCATGGATACATAATGCACACTTTAAAGCATATTAGAAGAATTAAAAGAAAAAATAGGTACGGTTTCTTGAAAAAAAGTATTGAAATCCCACCAAAAACATCCCTGTTGAAATGGAGGCCAAGTTCCTATGGGCTAATTGTTCGCCTACAAAAGGGTGGAAATCCAATCCAATGCCAAGTTTAGATGCACTTTAAAATCGATCATAATCATCTTCTAATCCACTGGTAAACATTTGCCATTCCCAAGACTCGCCACCACACTCAGACCTCCGCCTTCCGAATCCGGCCACTACCCACCACCGCATCCACGTCAACGGTCCATCTGGCCGAAATTCACTTTGCCATACACCCAACTTAAACTATGGTGTACTTGTGAAAATACGTAGGTACTTACTTGGTTAAAAATATCTAAAATAATGATACTTCTAAATTTTAACTTGGCAGGTTTATTTAATTATATATCTATATAATAAATTTAATTATACAATTAATCAAGTGTTACGTTCTGCACGAAAACCTGCCAAGTTCTAATTTAGAAGTATCATTACTTTAGATATTTTTAAACAAGTGCCTACGTATTTTCACAACTACACCATATTTTAAGTTGGGTGTATGGCAAAGTGAATTTCGGCCAGATGGACCGTTGACGTGGATGCGGTGGTGGGTAGTGGCCGGATTCGGAAGGCGGAGGTCTGAGTGTGGTGGCGAGTCTTGGGAATGGCAAATGTTTACCAGTGGATTAGGCTGTTGATGAAGATGATTATGATCGATTTTAAAGTGCATCTAAACTTGGCATTGGATTGGATTTCCACCCTTTTTTAGGCGAACAATTAGCCCATAGGAACTTGGCCTCCATTTCAACAGGGATGTTTTTGGTGGGATATATATAACGCAAATGACTGACTGACTGACTGACATAGTGATCTATCAACGCACAGCCCAAACCACTGGATGGATCGGGCTGAAATTTGGCATGCAGGTAGATGTTATGACGTACCTAGGCATCCGCTAAGAAAGGATTTTGATAAATTCTACCTCCAAGGGCTGTTGTCGACGGCAGCTGTTCTGACTGCATGGCCATTAACGCTGGAGTACCGCAAGGGTCAGTGTTGTCCCCTACTCTGTTTCTGCTGCATATCAATGACATGTTGTCTATTGACGGCATTCATTGTTATGCAGACGACAGTACGGGGGACACTTGTTACACAGGCCGCCCCGGTATCTCTCGGGACGCAGTGGAAGAAAGTCGTGAACAGCTTGTGTCTGAAATCGAGGCTACTCTTACTAGAGTCACCGATTGGGGAAGACAAAACCTTGCCCAGTTCAACCCTTCGAAGACACAGGCGTGTTTCTTTACCGCTAAGAAAGCCCCAATTACTGTAGCGCCACAATTCCAGGGCATATCTCTTTCCATCTCTAAAAGTATAGGGATCCTTGTTGTTGACCTCTCCAGTGACGTTCAGTTCCGCAGTCATTTGGAGGACAAGGCCAAGCTGGCGTCCAAGAAGCTCGGTGTGCTCAACAGAACGCGGCGGTACTTTACTGCGGCGCAAACACTGCTTCTCTATAAGTCGCAAGTGCGGCCACACATGGAGTACTGCTGTCACCTCTGGGCGGGGGCACCTGAATATCAGCTTCGTCCATTTGACTCGGTGCAGAGGCGAGCTGTGAGAGTTGTCAACAATCCTATACTGACAGGTGGTGTTGAACCTCTTCGCGACAGGAGAGACTTTGCCTCCTTATGCGTGTTCTACCGCCTGTACAATGTTATGTGCTCTAAGGAATTATTTGACATGATGCCCACGCTACGTTCTATCATCGCACCGCTCGCCATAGACAGGGATTTCATCCTCACACCCTATGTCCAGAGCGTTCGAGCACGGTTAGATCTGATAGGGGTTTTCTTCCACGAACGCTTAGGCTGCGGAATGATCTTCCTGCCTCGGTTTTCCCAAACGCCTACAGTATGGGGTTCTTCAAAAGGGGTCTAAGAAGGTTTTTACACGGTCGGCAGCGCGCGAGTGTGGCGCCTCTGGTGTTGCCAACGTTCAGAGGCTGCAGTACCCACCAGTCCTTCTGGCGGGCCGTATGCTTGTCTGCTGCCTTAGTGGTATAAAAAAAGGGGATAAAATACGGGAAGCGGGAACGGGAATAAATTTTACGCGGGCGAAGCTGCGGGCAACAGCTAGTTTATTTATAAAGTCTTTTACTATGCAAGATAAAAATTGCTAAATTCTATACATATAGCGGCGTAATAATCACAGACATGTGTTGTGTGGGAGTACTAGTTTTTTTTTGCGTATTGTATTAGTTGCAATAGCGGCCACAAAAACACATCATCTTAAGGGTTGTATGTTCGAAAGAGACTCATTTTGGGGTCAACTTTATACTGATAAAACTATATTATTGTAATTTATTAGATACTCTTGCTTTTTTAACGTATCAAAACACGATTAGGAATACTTTGTTCGATCGAAATCGCTCTCGAAAATGAGAAATATTGCAAAAATCTTAACAAGTAATGTACTTTGTTTATCTAAATAAATGAGTTTAATTGTCATAAAAACTTGTCATAAAATAGATATAGGTCTTCAGAACAACATTTTACGTATCTAATCTAAGCGCACGGCAGTGCGCAGGCCAAGTTCCAGCAACAGGCCGAGCGCATGCCGTACTCTATTTACACAAACCGCTTCGACCCACTTTTGACCCCCCTGTAGCTCAGTGCCTATTGCAAGTACAGAAATAAAATTGTACGTACGTAATCATATACTAGTACTAAGGCAGTGTATCAAATTTCATAGATGTATCTTTAGTAGATCCTGAAATATGACCCTGTAAATATAGCTAATTTTGGCACTGACTGACTCACTCACTGACCGGTCATCAAAACCTCTAGGCCACTTCCAATTATCCTAACGTTATGAAATTTGGCACACAGGTCGGGTGTTATATGTAGATTAACGAAAAATTGAGAAATTTAAGAAATCGGTCAAGCGTGAGTTGGAAAAGGGTTACAAAGTTTGTATGGGACCACAGGATTCCTTGGTCGAATCTTCTTCAAATTTTGCATAAATCATCTCTAACATAATTGATGGAAGATGTGTTTCGTATTTTATTGAAATTCATTCCAGAACATGGCTAAAAAGGGGTAACAATTGTTTTCTTCTGGGGGTTTTGATTCGAATTTGTATCAATACTTCTTAGTGATGAGAGGACTCTTTTGATTTAATTTATTTTTTATTTTCACACATGTCATGTTTAAAAGCTCAATCAGATTTGACAAAGATGTTGTCAATGTTTTGATTAATGTCAATCAAATACTCTATACATACAAATTATGGGAAAGTCAATACTGCACATTGAATATTGTTATTCATATTTGTGAAATATTTGGATCAAATCCGTCCAGTAGTTTAGAGATCAGCAAGCATTCTAAAGGATGACTCACGCTAGACCGTGCCGGGTCAGGGTCGAGTGTCGGCTGTAGCGGTCACCGAGCCGTTTGTTCACGACTGCTCGGGCGAAGCTCGGCGGCACTGTACCTATTCATGCAACGGGCCGTGGCCGAGCCGAGGCGAGACCGACTTGTTTCCGAGCGCTTTCCGTAGTTCGGCTGTCACTCAGTTGCAGCTCGGTTTAACGCTTAGAGTTAGTGCGAAAAATTCTAAACCTATGGTTTAACCATAGATTTAGGATTTTTCGCTTTAACGTGAGTTTTTTCACAAAAAATATATATAATATTAATTGACCTTGCTGAGGCCGGCACTCGGCTCGGACCCGGTACGGCGTATCGTGAGTCATCCTTTCCAGGGTTCCATACCCAAAGGGTAAAGAACGGGACCATATATTCGGTAATAAGGTATCCTTCACGATTTAAATACGTTAGTTAATTTGAACATTTCATCAAAATCATTCATTCCCTTTACACCATGCAAATTAAATGAATACTTTAGGAGGTATAGCACAATCAAATGTTGCTCAATGAAATTAATTTCGTGTCGCCATGATTCATTATACGGGTCACATACTAACTTATTTTTCGACTTTCATCGTAAATATTTGTTCTTTAAAAAGTGAACAACGCTTTCAGCAGATTACTTTAGGTAGGTGTAATATTTCAAAGATAGCTATTTCATAGGAAATAGTAAACAAATATTTTAGATTTTTCTCCAGTATAAACAATTTACGTACAAACACACAATTTATGTTGTAGACGTAGATATCGTGTCTATAATGTCATCACTCTAATGTCATCAATATTCTGAAAAAGAAATTAAACATAGAGTTCACAAACTCTTTTTGAAATATATAGTGTACCTACCGTGAGGATCTATACAAGGATAGTTAACACTATAGAGCAACGCGACCTGTCTAAAGACGCGCGTTGTATAACACTATAGAGCAACGCGAACTATCTAAAGACGCGCGTTGTATAACACTATAGAGCAACGCGAACTGTCTAGAGATGCGCGTTGTATAACACTATAGAGCAACGCGAACTGTCTAAGGCGCGCGTTGCTCTGTGTTAATAGGTAATGAGGGCAACCAGTAGACGCTTGAAATACTCACAGAATATCGAGCATTGTATTGTCATAAAAAATAATAATTGAAACAAAATGGACCTTTACTGGGACATCCTTTCGAGAGCTTGTCTTATATCATCCATGAAGGATTTTCCATCTCGTTAAATAAAAAAAAGGGGGGGGGGCTCCCATGCAACAAATAGGTACGACTATTTGTTGTTTTTTGGTACGGAACCCTCCGTGCGGGAGTCCGACTCGCACTCGCACGGTTATATTCTAAACATAAGCTATATTTTAAGGTAATGACATTAATAAACATTTATATATAATCACACTAAATAACCTTGGGGGTAAGCAGAAGGCTAATAAACTATGTAAATTGGGGATTAACCTATTAGATTGATTAAACTGAAAATTTTGCACGAATATTATTAAGAAGTATGTAAGCTTTAAACGTGGACTTCATATTATAACGCTTGAGTTCGCTTAATCGAAATTCGATTTTTTTATAAAAATATTTATGAATCAGTGATAAAATGAGAATACAATGAGGAGGGGGGGAGGAGGAGAGGGGGAGGGGGTACAAAATAATTTCATGTAGGTATACATAATGCACACTTTAATGCTTATTAAAGAAAAAATAGGTACGGTTTCTTGAAAAAAAGTATTAAAATCCCACCAAAAACATCCCTGTTGAAAAGGAGGCCAAGTTCCTATGGGCTAATTGTTCGCCTAAAAAAGGGTTGAAATCCAATCCAATGCCAAGTTTAGATGTACTTTAAAATCGATCATAATCATGTTCATCAACAGCCTAATCCACTGGTAAACATTTGCCATTGCCAAGACTCGCCACCACACTCAGACCTCTACCTTTCGAATCCAGCCATTACCCACCACCGCATTCACGTCAACGATCCATCTGGCCGAAATTCACTTTACCATACACCCAACTTAAAATATGGTGTAGTTGTGAAAATACGTAGGTACCTACCTACTTGGTTAAAAATATCTAAAATAATGTTACTTCTAAACTAGAACTTGGCAGGGTTTCGTGCTGTACGTAACACTTGATTAATTGTATAATTAAATTTATTATGTATATGTATAATTAAATTAACCTGCCAAGTTCAAATTTAGAAGTACACACTAAACTTGGCATTGGATTGGATTTCAACCCTTTTTTAGGCGAACAATTAGCCCATAGGAACTTGGCCTCCTTTTCAACAGGGATGTTTTTGGTGGGATAGATTTTTCTTAAAACCCCTCAGATTTTATAACAGTAATATAATGTAATAGAATCGAATGAAATCCGGCAAAAGCGTACGCTGCAATCGTTCGAATTGCCTTAGGATTTATCAAGGTCGAACATTGCAGCCTTAAAAAGTTTCAACTATTTTAGTAATCACGGTTCCGGAGATACAGCCTGATGAAAGATATGCCAGATGGATGGTCCCGTTTTCACCCTTTGGGTACGGAACCCTAAAAGGTATATTATTATATTATTTAATAGTACCATAAAAGTAAAATGTTACTTGCTTGTTGTTTAAATATGACTTATGAAAAAAAATGAAAAGAATAAAAAATAATAAAATAAGTGGCAGTCGTTAAGCCAAGTTGAAGGCTTTTTAGAGGCCTTGAAAAATTTCAACAGCAGGCAGTCACAACCTGCGCTTGTCTATATCAATACGGCAATATGGCTCACCACCTATTACGTAGGACATATTCTAAAAAAGTGAAATGTGGGCATGTAATATGCCACTGCCTACCCCTTCGGGGATAAAGGCGTGACCATATGTATGTATGTTTGTTTTGATTTAATGTCTTAAAAATGTCCCCTATACTCTATGCGATAAATTACGATGACAGTTCGTTGTATGTAAGGATAGATACTAGCCAATTCATTTGCGATCGTCTTCGTGATACAAAAGGCACGCTAACACATTAATCCCGGTCATCAGTAATATAACAGTCGTTACACCAAGTTGAAGTCCTTTTGGGCGGTATGGCTCATTACAACCTGCGCCTTTCCATTTTAACACGACTATTAGAGTCACTATGTACCTATTATATAGAATGTATTATTAATCTGTGCTATTAAGTAGGACAAAACACTACTTCCACATTTCACCTAAAACCACGAACTGGATGTATACGATGCCTCTGCCTACCCCTTCGGGTATGTTAGGTTTGAAACCAGAAACAATTTTCAAAAACAAACTACGTGTTATTTTTTTATTGAAATTATTCATCAATTAAAATTATTTATAGAACTATATGACATTCTAATAAATGCATTATTATTGTTGACAACTGCAAGGCTGTTGACCAAATTTATCACTAGATGCGATGGATTTTATCACAATCTGATAACATGCCAGTGACTGCAAAAATATTCATTCTAAAGGTTGGATTTCACCGCGGGCTTAGCGAGCCCATTAATGATTCCGCTTGACTCGGAAGAAATAGTAATCTGTGGTGCGGTGGCCAGAAAATAGTACTTATACAGTTTTTTGATGGCAGTTAAGCGGATTCGTTAATGGGCACGCTGGAGTTTGCTGCGGAAACTGGCATTGAGACTTGGGCACAGATTACTAAATAGTTACTACGTAGGTTACCTTGGGCCTAACATCTCCACTTCTAGTAAAGTATACTCTGGATACAAAAGTTTGACTAAAATCGCGAACACTACTGCCTAAATTAACTGCCTGAGTCATAGAGCTCCACTTTTACCCATTGGGGTAAAAATGGGACCATGACTGAGACTTCGCTGTTCATCTGTCTGTCTTCAGAATGTATCTCGGAAACCGTGATAGATTGACAGCTGAAATTTTCACAGATAACTTATTTCTGGTACCGCTATATCAAGAAATATTAATATCAGATAAGAGTTGTCATTTATGGAGGGTTTTTTTATTTATTTATGTACCTACATAAGAAATATAAATTTAAAAAAATAAAAAAAAACAATATACAGAGATATAGGTACAATAGTAGGTACTGCTTATTTCTATAAGAAATATCTACCAGCAGACCGGCGAAAGAAGAACAAGAAGAAGGTTATTATGTGATTTTCACTCGAAAAAGAGGGCTCTCATACAGAAAACGTGATTTCCTTCCGATTATTGGGACGGAACCCTCCGGGCGTGAGTCCGACTCGCATTTGGATTGCTTTTCAGGCTTCTGAGTTTATCTGTCAAGACATTTTAACACCATTTTTTTTCATATCTTTCATGTTTTCAATTTCTTTTTCTTATTCTTTTCCTTTTAAACTTTAATCCATTTAATTTTTTATAATTTCAATTTTCCCTAAAACACCAAAAATAGTCTGAACTTCATGATTAATTTTTATATTTTTACTGTCTGTGGATTCCGTCATGTCAGTATTCAGTATCTTTCAGTATTTTCTTTTGCTACTAGCTGACCCGGTGAACTTTGTTTTTAGATTTTTTTTTTAATTTTCTTTGGAGACAAACTGTGCCCTGGCTATAAGTAATACAAAAAACAAAGAATTAGCGAAATCGGTCCAGCCGTTCTGAAGTTATGTGCATACATTTTGCAGGTTCATTTTCATTTAAATAGATTCCACAGTGCTTTACATACCGTGGTCCGTCCATCCTTTTTTAAATCCTAGGTGAGAGCCGTATAAAACTCTTTTACTTATTTATATTATTGTTATTTCTATTTATATGTTCTTTCGGTTTAAATAAATAATTTGGCATGAATATCAGATAATATAACCTATTTAGACGTAAACATTTCATGCAAATTATCAGTTACACACGCGCTTGGTTTTTTTTAAATTGAGATATAATCAAGGTGTTATATTATTATGTCTATGTAATCAAATAGCAATTTATTACTAATCTTGTTTTGTTCCATACATTGTTACATATTATTACATAAGTATGTCACAACTTCTAAACACGCTAAAGTGGTCAATTATTATCTCAATAGTTTATAATTACCTCTTGGTATAAGCATTTGTCTTTATCTTGTTACCGTCAAGGCATCCAATCGTAGAATAATTTACACAGGAAATAACGTGTGAGCTTGGATATTCAGCTCCATATGGAGCTACCAGAGGTCGTCCATTCCGCCACCCCAAGACGAGCCCTGAAATCCCGGGGCGCCCCATTGCTGGGTCGTAGAATAATCCTCTGAATTATTCTACGACCCGGCAACAATGGGGCGCTCACTGGCCAACGGATATGGGGCTACTAGCTTTAGGTTGAGGCGAAACATCGCGGTAGTTTAGTGGGTAGAACGGAACGGGCTGGGAGTCCCACAAAACAACTGCCCTGCAGCAGAGATGATTGCGTAAATATTTTACCCGCGTTACCAAAAAAAAGGCCATTTTGATGGTATCTTTCAAAGTAGACCTGCGCATGGGTTTACCCGATTGTAACGCAATCTTCCGGATTCGATATGAATTAAATCTGAAATTTCAAAAGCTTTAGGGTGAAGCGAAACATCGCGGTGATTGGCGGTGATTTAGTGAGTAGAACGGAATGGGCTGGGAGTCCCACAAAACAACTGCCCTGCAGAGATGATGATCCGTAAATATTTTAGCCGCGTTACCAAAAATATCGGAGTCAGACCATTTTGATGGTATTTATTCATAGTAGAACTGTGCAGAGGTGTAGCCAACTGTAACGCAGTCTTCAAGATTACATGGGTTCTTTACATTTAAAAAAAAACCGGCCAAGTGCAAGTTGAACTCGCCCATGAAGGGTTCCGTAGCAGCAAGTATCACAATATAAAAGTTCTTGTAGTTCGTTGTAACTTTCATTGATGTTTTAACACGTTCGCATTGGTAGTGATTTTTCTCGGCGAAAATTGCGGTTTATGACGTATTAAAAAAAACTACAAACTCGATCTCATTCAAACCAATTTAGACCAGTGCAGATAGCTCTGAAAATGATGAAAAATGTAAAAAATAATAGTAGAATGAAACCTATTGCAAAAGGAAGAGAATGTGACAAAAAAAACAGGAAAAATAATTTACGGGCGGTCTGAGATCGGGAAGTAAAAGAAATGGGGGTTTTAAGGGGGGAAAAGGGGTTTTCTCGATTTCCGACAAAACTACAAGTCCTATTGAAAAAAGTTTAATGGCAAAGTTGTAGGAAATAAAAAAATCTACAACTTTTGAATTTACACTTTTGTGACGTAGCCTCAAAAAGTATGTCAAAAACTCAAAAAACCCAGATTTTGAGTTTTTAATTTTTTTGTATTACAAAAATGTTTGTTTTTTCATGAAATTCGGCAGAAACCTTTTTTTTTATGTTCCTAATGCACTGTAATTTTTTTGATCCAAAATGTTTATTTTTTCTCCTTTAATTGACTTAATATCGCAAAAGCATTGAAATTTTCAATCGAAAAAATCACCTGTCAAAATGTCAGATATTTTTTTAGAAAACCCCTTTTTCTCCCTTAAAACCCCCATTTTTTTCACTTTCCTAGCTTTATATAAAAATCTTGATGCGGTTTACAGAATACACCACTTACCAAGTTTTAACTGTATAGGCCTTATAGTTTCGGAGAAAAGTGGCTGTGACATACGGACGGACAGGCAGACAGACATGACGAATCTATAAGGGTTCCGTTTTTGCCATTTGGCTACGGAACCCTAAAAATCATGAGGATATTATAGTGTAAACTATTTTGAGAGTTTGATGAAAATAAGAATAAAGAGTCGATCCACTGAGAGGATTTACTGAGTATGATACTCATATCCCCACTTCCTCAGTGTCGTCAACAATCACAGCGTTAAATTTTAAAAAAATAGCCTTAATTTTGAACTAAGTTTACATTTATAATTGTGTGCCTCCCTCGTACTTACGAAAATTTTCAAAAAGAAGCGTGAGTAAGCGTTTCGAAGATCGACTCGTTGCCTCATTGCGTCACTTTTACCGTCTCGTAATATAACTTGCTTTCATTGCGTGCTATTTCTCAAACCCGTAGCATTCCACCTTGAATATACAGCCATGAACTTGAACTTGGAAAGTATAGTGTTTGCGTGATATACTGTTGAGCAGTTTTAAAACAAAAACAAACTTTTAATCCAGACCTTTTTCTTTTTTTTTTACGTTTGGAAATTCTCATGACGCTTATCGGCTGAAATCACAAGATGCGTTACTACTACTACAGCCAGGAGCCCCGGAGTAACTCTCGGTAGGATTTATAAATGGCCCCAGGATTCTAGACGATCCAAAATTTCTATTAAATGGGTTTGTAGCCCCGCTTGCGTTCAGTAAACTACCATTCTCTTGGTGTTTCTATGTATGTACTATCACCGTGTTTCATGCAATAAATAATTTATTATTTATTTATTATTATTATGATGTTTTTATGTGTGTATTTAAAAGTATATAATAAGTAGATATTAATATCCGTGGTTTGATACCCATAACACAAGCAGGTTATTCCTAGCTTACTTTGAGATCAGATAGCGTTGTGTGAAAATGTCCGTGAAAATTTATCGTTTATTATTTATTATTATTATTACGTTAAAGTTTTATGTTTAATCGTGAGAAGGGGGACAGTCTTACTCTGCGGCATTTACATTTAATGATTTAAGACCGTTTCCGTGCTTCTAAAGGCGCCTTAAGCCGTTGGTAACACGGTCGTAAAGCCAAGTTGAAGGTCTTGAATGGCGTCTTGAAAGATTTCATCATCTTACAACTTGTTCATTTCAACATTGCAATAGCCGCATCTCTCATCACCTATTACTAGGGACAAAATACAACTCGTAAAATAATACATCCTTATTAGGCACGTCTTTATCTCCGAAGGGGTAGGCAGAGACATACCTATAGGTATAAGATGTAAAATGTGAACTTATCTCTTATGCTTTTTGGGCGAAAATAAAAATTATGAATATTGATTGAATTTATCTCGACTGTGATGTGAAGAACAAAAAAATGACTTCTTATAGTTCTATTTGGCTAAAAGTTCATTTGAAATGTTCATTTGTTGGTTTTAAACCTCAAATAAATATTTTTTAACGATGTAAACATTTTTTGTTGTAAAATAAAGAATATTTCTATTCTATTTTATTCTCAAATTATATTTATTGATTGAATTGAATTGACCCATAAATATAAATAAAAAGATGGAATTCAGTTATAAACTTAATGTTATTAAAATGTAAAACATTTCATCAGAGAAATCTCGTCACAAACCTTGAAAGCGAATCTATTTTACAACCTATACTAAGTGTAAGTATATTAATAATCGAATAAATTATTATATTGTTAGTTCTTAGACTATAACTGAACAGCATAAGCACTAGGTTTTATCGGTATTAATAAAAATACACCGTCACGATGTTTGTACGCAATGAACTACGAAACTACTCAACCAAGTGTAATAAATCTTTTTCATTTTGCTGCATTTTTTATTTAGGACATGGCTTATTATATCCATGAGATTTATTTTATTTAATGATCAATAATACATAGCTTTTCAAGACTGCCTCTGTGGCGCAGTCGGTAGTGTAATCGCCTGCCGCTCCTGCCGGTCCTGGGTTTGAATCCTGGGTCGGTCCAAATATTTGTGTAATCCACAAATGTTTGTTTCGGAGTTTGGGCGTTTTCTTTATATCATATGTATGTATTTACAAATATATAAGTATGACTATCAGTCGTCTAGATCCCATAACACAAGCGCATATTAGCTTACTTTGGGCTAGATGATGTTATGTGAAACCACAGATTACTCAATAGGTGAAACTCAAATATTTATTAGATATTTATTTATATCGAGTTCTTCAAGCGGAGCATGAAGAGGCACATCATGCGGTCACTAACTTGAGGACCACTGTCAATATTCCTGTAGACTGTGATCGCTAGATGTTGTCATGGCTTTTCATCAGGCGGGAGGCATCATATCGGCGAGCTAAATAAAAAAAAGAAACATGTCAACTGTTAATGTAAATATAACCAGCGTAGCTCCCGTTCCCGTGGGAACACGGTAATAAAATATAGCCAATGTTCACCAGCGATAGTGTAGCTTCCTAATCAATGATGTTATAGTAAAAAAGAGGTAGATATCGCATTAGCGCTCAAAAACTGTTGCGGACAAAGTCACACAATCTTTTTTTTTTTTTTTTTTTTTTTTTTAACTTGAGGGAAAATCCTCGTAGGATGCTATGCCGGACTCTTACCGACTAAAAAACCTCACGTAACGCCCAACAGCCTATGGTTGAGAGCCCCGGGTAAGCCCTCAGGAAGGATGTCCCGTGATGCAATAGCTGCGAGCGAAACAAGTCGTGTTGTGGTCTGCTACTGTGTGCAAAACGACACAGATAGCTATCCCTCTCTGTTTTAAACGTTTTGTATTCTCTATCGCATTCATAGATGAAATCTATTAAGTACCGATAGGTAAGCACGTGAAATTATAACTCAACAAAAACTGAACGCTGTTTTGTATGAAGGTAGCATATCTTTACTTAAATATCATTGTTCCTAATAGTGAAAGAATGTTTCAAATCGGTCCCGTAGTTTTGGAGCCTATTTGATGCAAACAAACATGAAATCTTTCCTTTTCCTGAAGCCAATGAAAAAACAAAGCTATTTATAAACTGGTAGGGTCATTTCAATTGCCTCTTTCTGCGAGCAGGTCATGCTCGTGAAAGTGGGTAGGGAGCGGGAGAGAACTCTCCCACCCGATTTCCGCAGTCGACGTGTCTTCGCCCAAGACTATCGGCCGCCATGACCGGGGACCTGAGGACGGTGAGGGTGCTGCTCACCGTCCTTACAGAAGCATGCCCTCTCAAAAACCCTCCAAAGACCCCCCAAAGACGCGGAATAGCAACCGACTGTGACATCTAACGCTACGTTTGATTCTGAAATAATAATAATGTAATAATTGGAGGTCGTCATATTGCCATTTTCCAGTGTCTCCGTGTTTCGGCGGGGACATACATACCCCATAATTAGGTAAAATTGTACAAATTTACCTAAATATGAGGTATATTGCAGGAAAATTAAAATTTCTTAGGATTGTGTAATAGTAATAATTTAGTAATTAAATCTTGAACGCAGATTAGTTTAATAATTTGAAATTAATTACTCTATTTCTAGAATAACTAAAGTGAATTGGATTAATCTAATATCGTTATTATAATTATTATAACATTATTTGCGCATGTTTAATAAGTAACATTAGAAACGCGAAAGTTTATAAACATGGATTTATGCGGATTAATGTTAGGTACTCCATCGTAAAGAAACGCTCGTGGTTACTTGAAGCGCTCGTGGCCCCGCGGACTCAGTGTTCTGTAAACAATCACTGCAGTAAGCAACTTTCACTATGGCCGGTCGTTGGATGGGTGACCATCCATGTGACCACTTTGTGACATTTATATGAGCGCTTATCAAACTAAACAAGTTGAAATTTAAAGAACATGAAATACAATGCATTCTGTTTATGACCTACACAATCGATATTCAATTAGAAATAATATCAGTTTTATTTTTCAAAACGACCGGGTTCGATTCCCGGAGAGTGCAAGAGATATTTATTAATCTAAGTATGCAGTTCTTATTTTTCCTAAAAATCAATGACATGGTTCTTAAGAACAGCGGGCCTAAAAAGGCAACATTGTATGTTTCATAATATGAAACATAAAATTCATATAACTTGAAATACAGAACATACAAAGCATTTCAATCATTTTACGTTTCATAATATGAAACATACAATGTTGCCTTTTGAGGCCCTCTGATCTTTGTATCTCAAAGGCTACGTCCGCACAGGCAGGCGGCTTGCTTGGCGCCTAGAGCCTAGTGGCTTGCATCCTGGCTACTTGCTAGGATACACGGTGGCCGCACAGAAAGGTGGTTTGCGTGGTGGGTCGCTAGGTGCCTTGGTCATTTGCTTGTCGGCACGTTGACGAGACTTGTCACTTTCAAAAATAGCTTAACGACTTAACGACTGCCATTTTACTGGCAACCGAGACCAACGGCTTAACGTGCCTTCCGAAACACGGAAAAGCTCGCAAATAAATGTCACAAAGTGCTCACGAGACGGTCACCCATCCATGACCGGCCACAGTAACTGTGCTTACTACAGTGATCGTTTACAGAACACTGTAGTAGTAAAATCTGCGGGGTCACGAGCGCTTCATATTGGGTTCATGACATAAATAAGTCACGGTCAAGTCATGGGGAGTTTACTGGTTTGTATACGCAATTGCGTTATTTAAAAAATCATACTTATCAGCCGAAGAACGACTAGTCGTTACATTGAGGTAATTAAGTGAAACTCTAGATACATATTATTTCGATTTATGATACGATTAATATTTCGTCCATTCTTTTCTTCAAAAAAAAAATTTATAAAAAATTAAACCGACTTCGAACAAATCCAAAGACCAAAGACTCCAGACCTTCATTGAATTGTAGTACATTAAGGCACTTATTTAAAAAGTTAACAAATGCACTAGTTGTCCCTACAATTTTCGGAGGATGCCCTCGATTTCTGGTGGATCCCATCATCAGATCCTGACCTGGTGAAAATGGGACCACCTCAGAAGTAATCCCTATTCACAAAAAGAAAATAAAAATCTGTCTATAATTGACGGAAATATACATAAAAAAACATACAGACGAATTATTATTATTTTTTTTTTTTAATTGAGAACCTCTTCCTTTTTTGAAGTCGGTTAAAAATGCCTCGCGCCTGGCGACAAAAAACCAACATGTTTGTTTACTTGGATACACGCTAAGCTACTCACTAGGCGCCAAGCGCGCAGTGCGGCCGGTCGCGAACATTCAAGTATGTTCGTTTTACTAAGCGACTCGCTAGGTGACTCGCTAGCCTCTAGGCGCCAAGCAAGCCGCCTGCCTGTGCGGACGTAACCTTATATTTACAGACTTGCCCATATACCCGGTATATTGTTGAAAGATTATTTTGTCAATTGCTTCGTAGTGATAGTGTATGCGGCTGTCATGCTTAGAACTCGTGATTTATTCCTAGATCGGAACAAAATTTTTGTGTTTATTGCAAAGTTTAGTTTGGATAAATAATTTAACATTTATGCATTTCACTCAAATCAGCCTTTGTCAGTCACAGCTGGACGAGGCTTCCGGACAGCTCAATACACGGGCCTGCGCCTTTCGCATCCACAGTCATTCCCTGCAACCGTTTTCAGATCTTCAACCTATTTGGCGGGTGCCTCCTACTACAACGTTGTTTACCAAGTCGCGGTCTTCACTCCAGAACTCGTTTGCTTCATCGGTCATCGGTTCTTCTATTGATGTGGCCAGCCCATAGCCACTGCAAAACTCATACACTGCGAAATATGTCGACCACTCTGGTTCTCTGCCGGATAGCTTCGTTTCAGATTTTATCCCCAGAGACACGAGACAACCCAAGCATTAGCTCGTGCCGTCGCTCATTGAGCACTAGGCCCACTGTGAGTGTCCGCGTTTCGGCTCCGTAAGCACAAATTAGCGATAGTACAATGGAAATCTCATGTATGCATTTTTTTCACACCGCTCTGCTCCGCACACTCGCGCACAAATCAGTATCTAAAACTCGCCTCAACCTCACCGGACCTCGTGTCTGTGAATACAGTGAGCGTAGTCTTAGCGAATTTAGTATGTAGGTTTCCATCTGTAATAATTTATCTCTTATTTGTGCCGTAAGTCTATACTATAAAGAAGATCTATATTATAGAGCTTCTTCTTCTTCTCTTCTTTTCTTATTCTATCTTCTTCTTTTTCTTCTTCTATATTATAAAGAGGAAAGATTTGATCGTTTATTTATTTGTTTGCATCGAATAGGCTCCGAAACTACTGGACCGAATTGAAAAATTCTTTCACTGATGGGAAGCTACACTCTTTGCGTTGAACATATTTTATTCCCGTATTCCCACGGGAACGAGAATTACGCGAGTGAAACCGAGTGACGTCCGCTAGTCATTGATAAATATATTATTATTTTTTCAGGTATCTAGATCACTGCAAAGGTTCTAAAACGGGTGTCACGGATAGTGTCTTATTAGTTTGAAATATCAACCTACCGCAATTTAAATAACATTAGCATTAGAAGAGTAGCTTGTATTCCTTGGATATTATTTGACTTGTTAATTAAGTGCTTTACTTTTCATAAGCAATGTGTATCTCAGCATCGACCTTCGGAGAGTATGATGCAATTTCTTCATGAGTTCCATAACGTACTAGTTATGAAAATTTAGCTGTAATTATGATGATTTATAGTAAAGGAAATATTTATGATCTATTCTTGAATGAATAAAATATTATTATTTATTCTAGAATAAGTCTCGTTTTAATTTAGCACATATCTAATAATAACTGGGAATTGTGACCATGAGTTGACCTATTCAAAGTTAGTCACTATGGTAAATATATGAATTGCTCAGGGCTTTATAATTCATACCTCAAAAGGAAAAACGAAAGTTTTATTATAATCTCTGAGTTGTTCTTTCGTCCGTATCTTTATTAAAAGACTATTAAACTCGCGAATGCAAAAGGTATCCATTTGCCGTAGAAATTAAACCATACTCAAGTTTACAGCCCCTTAAAGCCAAGCAGTAAAAAATCGAACTTCAAAGTTACTACAAAAAAGTTACCTAACATGATGCAAAAACATATGTCCCAGTACTCTAAAATCCACTGTTGTATTCTGCCGACATCTGGGAACAGACTTGCTGGCAAACTCATAGAGAAAGCATACTAGCTATTAAATCAGCGTCAGTGGCCAGCATCTTCTTAGGTACTTCGCTAAGCGAAGTGTGCGGCTTGAGTGGTTTTTTTTTGTTTTACGTGAAGGAAAAATTCTCATGAATGTCAAAAAATCACACTACTACCGACTAAAAAAAACCTCATGTGTCCTGCTAACAGCATACAGTTGAGAGCCCCGGGTAAGCCCTCGAAAGGATACCCCAGGACTCCCAAAAGACCTACGGCTACCACTGCGACCCCACCTAGGTGGAGGGGTTTCGGGTGCTAGCGCGCGTCTTTGGGGGGATTTTCAGGTGCTATCCCGCTTCTTAACCTAGAGAAGGAGGGGGCGAGGGGATGCGTGCGTGAATCCCTCACTTCACACTCGCTTAGGGTAGCAGACTAGCTATAAATCAGCGTCAGTGGTCAGCAATCTTCTTAGGGCCTTTGATAAGCGAAGTGTGCGGCTCGCTTGAGTGCTTGTACTATGAATTGTGAAAATAGTATGGATGTGCCGACGCGTGCAAACGGGCATGGTACTCGCTCAGCCGCGCACGGATCACCGCCGTGGGTGCGCGCTTCTCTTAGCGAAAGGCCTTACTATCACCAATAGTGGTAATACGGCAATACGGCCATGTTACGGTCACTCGATAAACAGAAGGTCGCTTTGTCCCTACTCTAAAATGTGTAGTACTTTTGCTGCATCGCTTTTTGGCATTCCAATTTACAAGCATTTCCATACTCTGGAAGTCTGTTGGTCCCAATTTCCTACCAACTCCTCCGTTTTAGGATTCCGTATCTTATAAGGAAACAAGAAACCCATAAAGGATCACTTTGTTTTTAATTTTCTTCTTGCTCGGATGCGCAATTTGAAATATGTTCTTAATTTTACATCATTTTTATTTTGGCAAGGTCTCGTGAATCTGAAAAAATCAGTTGTTGTTTTGAAAAGATATTCCTTCCGTATTTTGCACGGGCGTTAATTCCAAGAAACGTCCATATTATGTCTGGTGCACAATAATAATTTTATATTAAGACTAGATTATAATTTTATTAAATAATTTATAACTACGTATTACTAAACGTTTTTTGAAAAGCGTTGGTGGTTCTGTATGTTAATGTGATGTGACAGCCTCAGTGGCGCCATGATAGTGTTTGCGACCTGCCATAATGAGGGGGATCGAACCAAATTTTTGTGTAATTAACAAAATGTCTGTTTTTTAGATGTTATGTACGTTTAATAGGTGAGTACCTATTTGGAAATAAATTATTTATATATATTAAGTACATCTACTTTGTCCCAAGTATATTATTGTTAGGTGAGGCCGCAGTAGTAGCTGTAGGTCTGATAGGAGTCCTGGGGTATCCCTCCGAGATCTTATTCGGGGTTCCCAATCGTAGGCTGTTAAGTGTTAGGTAGGATACGTGTGGTTTTTAGTCGGTAGGAGTCCGGCATAGCATCCATGTAGGATTTCCTCACGTTAAAAAAAATACACTATCGTAGTATATGAAATGTAGCCGATTTTGTTATGATAATTTCACGATACAAAATTTACAACTAAAAATTTTAGGAAGTAAAGAAAATTCTAAGTTTAATAGACCAATTGCAGTACGACGCCGACGAAAGGGCTTTTGTTCATCTTAGATAATGTAATGTTTAATCAAAACACAATCTCGATCTAAATTGATTCTAATAAACGAACAATATTATCTGTTTATCAAGAGGATGACATTGGAGGTAGAAAGCTAAGCAACTAGCAAGTAAATTGGAAGTTTTAGGATTAGATATGGAAGATTATTTTCGGCCATCTTGATTTTATATAACTACCCTCTTTGCATTATTATATTAAAAAACAGGAATGCTTTGCAAAATAAAAAAAACTCTTAAAACCTAAAAAAGAAACATTACAATCTGTAGACTTTCTCAGATTTTCTTTGAAAATGTCAAATCAATGTTTGATCTCTACTACCCTTGTTAGCTATCACAACTTAGAATTATTGAAAAAAAAATGTTGATCGTCTCATCAAACTGAAGCGACTCATGAGAACTTTTCTTGATAGTAGTAATCACTTCAATTATTGGACCAGGGCAGGGCCCAGATCTGTTCTGCGTGCCTAAAATGGCAACATTGTATGTTTCATAATTAATCAGATCATAAAATGTTTCATTTCACTGCGATTATTAATGTTTCTTTTCATTTCGACGCGTCCCGGGCCTAAATGTCGGACATTCATAATATGAATCATACAATTCGTACAATTTGAAAAACAAAACGAACAAAAGTTTTGTTCGTTTTGCAGCAAAGCATTTTATGTTTCATAATATGAAACATTTAATGTTCTATTATTAGGCCCTTTGAGATAATTGAAATAGCAGACGATAGTAAATCAACTCGATTTTACAAATAGTTGACATCTCAATTGAGCCATTGATTTAATTTTAGCACCGTTTAGACAACTGATTATGTCTAATTATAGTTCAATAAGGCAAACTATTTTCCGGTCTCTTGGTTAAGTGAGAGTTGTCTTCGTTTTTATCGGTTGCGCTTCACTGTTTTTTATTTTCTTGTTAGGGGCTTTTTCTAACTTGCTCATTTCGTAGAGCCCCGGGTAAGCACTCGGAAGGAGGTCCCAGGACTCCCACCAGACCTAGGGCTATCACTGCGGCCTCGATTAGGGGAGAGTTCGGGTGCTATCCTGCGTATTTGGGGGGTTAACGGGAGTGATCACGCTTCTTGGGGGGGAGGGAGCGTGAATCCCTCTCGTCACGCTGCCGTCTAGGGCCTGCTTATGTTATAACGATGAGCAGTTCCATCACCATTCTCAGGCCCCGGTCATGGAGGCCGATAGTCTTCGGCGAAGACACGTCGTCGGTGCCCCAGCCACCGACTGCGGAACTCAGATGAGAGAGTTCTCTCCCACTCCCTTCCCGCCGCTTCGCTCACGAGCATGACATGTTATTCTGCTATTTGCAGTGGAGGTAAATTAATAACCAACCTAAAGAAAGATCCGACAAAAAAAGTGTGGTTAAAGCAAACCCGACTCAATATTTTTAGATTTACGTTCTCATACGGAACCCTAAAAACCAATGCAAAATAATACAAACAGTTATTGTTTGTTTAATTTATGATTTGTTTACAAGTAGGAGATAGAGCAACGAACTGTGAGGTTGCATCATCTTATTAACTGAGCACTTTGCTGAATAAATTACCCTTTTTTCCATTTTTTTTTCTGAAATAATTAAAACGGTACGAGTTTGTCGGTTTATTAAGACATTTAGCTTATTTGTCTGAAACTGGAAGTGATCTTTTCTATCTTAATGGATCTATGCAGCATAATGATATTCAAATTTAAAGAGCGATTTTTTGGAATTTATAGATTATCTATAATATACATATATAAAAATCAATGCCACTTTTCGTTGTAATTTTATAACTCGATATCGGGCTCACCCATCCAAACCAAATGTTTAGGCTTTGTTCGGACTATTTAGTAGATGGTTTATGTGAAGTTTGCACAAAATCGGTCGAGCGGTTCTTGATTTATCACGCAAATGAAGTTGCGCGGGTCAGCTAGTTATCTATAAATCTCTTGTGAACATCAGCTATAGAGCCCAGTTTTCACCACGAGTTAAGCGGGCCCATTAATGAATCCACGGCTGAACATACATACATAGGTATAGTCACACCTTTATCCCCGAAGGGGTAGGCAGAGGTATAGTCTACGCCCACATTTCACATTTCAGTTTTATGTCCCACATAAATAGGTGGTGCTCCGTCGCCAAACGGGCTCACAATGGCTTAACGGATCGAACTGAAATTTGTCACACCCAGAATACCTAACACATAAAATATCCTAGGAATACGTTCCCAATGGGAAGCAGATACGGGAACCAAATTCAACCCCGGTAAAGCCTCATACATCAGCTAATAATAGTAAAATTTAAGTTGTTTTTACTTAAATTTTTAATGTGATTTGAAACCGTCTCATTCAACCCTATAATAAATTATTTGATAAAGTGAAAAGGGATGGTAAGTAAGCTTTGAGTTCCATATCAACTTTATTCGCAAATGAAAACAACAACAGCCGAGGGGCTGCCCTAGGTTGTTGTTTGTCTAGTTGTTCCTATACAAGGTTAATGATAATAATAATGTTAAAGGATAATAATAAGGACTATGTATCATTGGACAAAATTTTAAAATTTTATGACTGTAGTGCAAGCTGATCCCACTGTCACGACACAATATCGTCACTGCAACATCATAGACGAAAATCGATTGTGTCGTCCTTAATGTGAACGACACAAATTAGTTCACCGACTCGATAGAAAAAAAAACGCTGTTAGGGATCTTCAAAAAGGTTGTTTACGCGATAAATATAATATATAGCCAAGCTTTGACCCAAATAATCTGCCCGAACCGATGTCTGTGGCAGTAACATCACAGATTAGTCACTCCTTAGAAGCGTTCGTAGCCCACTTGTCTGTAAATGATCACTGCATTAATCATGTATACGCTTTAGTCCACCCTGCGATGAGTGATCGTCGGAAACGTTTCAAGGCGCCGATTCGCGACTATACGACTCGAATGCGTTTATGTAATGTCGGTTTATTGATGTGGTATCATTTGTCTCACATTTAATCCGCCACGAACTGAGCGAGCCCGTAATCCGCCTAGTAAACTGAATATTTGTTTTCCCGCCACCGCACTATGCAATTGAAACCAACCTAATTACAAACGGCTAAACATTTTTTTTAAACATAAGACATTTTCACAAAATATCTCACTTATATCTATTGAAGTATTATATAATAGGTTATTTGCGTTAAATCCGGTAAAAAGAAATCCCCACTTTCCCAAGGAAATATAAAATGAGAAGGTAACTCTGTCTGTCTGACAGGCTTGCACGCTCTATAGACCATTGTTTGTCTGGTGTTGCAAACGTCCATAGGCTACGGTGACCACCGGTACATCTTGTTGGCCGTAAGCTTGTCTGCCACCTTAGTGGTATAAAAAGAAATGTACTTGGGCTAGAGCTTGGAAAAGGACATAGGCTAAAAAATTTCATGGAGTGGAAATACGAGATGAGATATGAAAGTTGGTATCGGGGAAACTTTACGACGCTGGCAGAGGGCAAACACTAGTTAGGTATACACTTAGAACTCTACGGTGAATTGCTGAATAAGTATAAAAACTTGTTTAGCTTGTTATCTCGCTAAACATAAACACAAAATAAGCAGAAAACAAAACAAAACTAACTTAACAAAATATATCACGGCACGGAACTACAAAACTTAGTAAATCATTGCTTATAACGACACGAATCTAATGATTAATGAAAGAACTTTCCTTGTTTTGATTTAGAAGGGAATAAGAAAAGATAATTTTAGTATAGAATGGCAACAATAACTACAATGAAATAAGTAAATATTCATTAAAATTGAAGTACTTACGAGTATGCATAACTCGAATAAATCAATTTAGAAGATTTTAGAATAGAAATTTATTTTATAGGATAGAAATTCTCATGAATGCCTTATCGAACTCCTCCCTACTAAAAAAGCAATGATCTTTCGTTTGGGTGTTTTCTTTGAACTCTATTTTGAAATATTTTGTACGTTTTTTTTCATTTCGTTCGTTCGTTCGGAAGCGCTCGTGTCCCCGCGGACTCAGTGTTCTGTAAACGATCACTGCAGTAAGCTACTTTCACTATGGACGGTCCGTGGATGGGTGACCATCCATGTGATCACTTTGTGACATTTATTTGAGCGTTTCCGTGCTTCGGAAGGCACGTTAAGCCGTTGGTCCCGGTTGCCAGTAAAATGGCAGTCGTTAAGCTAAGTTGAAGGCTTTATTTCAACAGCAGGCTGTCACAACCTGCGCCTTTCCATTTAAACACGGCAATACGGCTCACCACCTATTACGTGGGACAAATTATACAAAGGTGAAATGTGGGCATATAATATGCCTCTGCCTACCCCTTCGGGGATAAAGGCGTGACCATATGTATGTATGTATGTATGTTTTTTTCATAAATAGTCTGGATATGAATAAGCTAGTTTTATTAAAACTAGACCATGCTATGTAAAAATGCCAGTTACAGTCAGATGATATTACGGAATTGTGGGAAATAAATTTTAATGAAAGCCTTGAAAAACTTAACTGCGTCTAAGTTACATTATGTATTTATAATTAGTTACATTATGTTTGTTTTTATAATTAAATGGAACTGGTTCAAAAAATTTAATCAGACAACTCATTAAATAACAATATTTTAACTTGTAAACTCATTATAGGAACTTATTACCTACGTATTAGTTTTAATTAGTGACCGACCGAAGTTTCGGTTTCGGTTTCGGTTTCGGCCAGTTTCGGCCAAAAAATCGAGTTTCGGCCGCAGTTTCGGTTTCGGCCAAAATGGGCCGAAACTTTCGGCCGGGCCGAAACTCACGTGTTCATGAATTTTAAGTGCCTGGCTCTGCTTGTGACGTGGTTGGCGTCAGCCCAACCAGTTAATATGTTACTAACCGAAGATTTACAGATTTACAAAGGACTTCCAATCAATAGTGTTTTATCAATTTTTACGGAATCCTAAAAATGTGATTTAGGACATTACATAACCCTAGATCTTTGTTGTCGTTTTCGTTGACTTTGTTGGTCGTCTGTCTGTCTGTCGGCAGGCTGTAACTCATGCACCGTGAACCGTGATTGTTAGACAGTTAAAAATTTTGCAGATTTCTGTTGCTGCTATAACAACAAATTAATAATATTAAAGGGGAACTCCTACACAACATACGTGATTTTTTGCCGCTTTTCTTGTATGCCCATACGCCCTACGTGCGTTAGTCCGACTCACTGTTGTCCAGTTTTAGTCATATACTTCTAGAATGTATCCAAAACCAGCCAAGAGCTAGTACCTAGCAGGGCATTGTGTGGCTTTAGTCGGTAGGAGTTCGCAATAGCATCTATGAGTAATTCCACACGTAGAAGAAAGAAACTCATCTTTAGGTGGAGATATATCTAAAATGAACACTTGAGAAGATTTATACCGTTGATTGATGGCACTTGGTGAAACTTGCTGCACCTATTGAAAAAATAACCGGCCAAGTGCAAGCAAGAGGGCAAGGAAGAGGGGTGGAAGAGGTGCGGGGTGTATGCATTTCTATATGTTAGAGTTTGCGCGTGACACGACGCGGCCCGCTTTACGCGCCGTCTCACTATGAGGCCTAGCTGTCCGGAACCGGGTCAGATAGGGGCCTAAAATTTTAACTGTACAGTAGTCCTACCGACTAAAAACCACACGTATCCTACCTAACAGCCTACGGTTGGGAGCCCCGAGTATGCCTTCGGAATGATGCATACTGCGGCCGCGTCTTTGGGGGGTTATTCAGTTATTATCCCGCTTCTTGATGATGTGCATGAATCTCTCACGTCCCGCTATCATCTAAGGCCCGCTTCTGTAAGGACGGTTAGCAGCCCTGTCACCGTGTATGTGGCGCCACCGCAGACTGTGGAATTCGGGTGGGAGAGTTCTCTCCCGCTTCCTCCCAGCCGTCTCTTTCACGAGCACGACCTGCTCACAGGAAGAGGCCTATGGCCCCGCTCCAGCGCCTCCATGCGCCATTTAAACAATGACGCAAGGGCCCTCGCTTCCAGGTCCCATAGAAGGGTCCCGGCTAGAAGACATGCAGCCTCAACTAAGATCGTGCGGTATCCCCTTATCACCCTGACAGCCGTCGCCTTCTGCGGGGTAAGCACTCTAGCCGCATTGCTGGCCATCAGGATCTTCGACCATACGGGGGCCCCATTAGGCCCCGTATAGGGCCATGCTCGGTACGATCCCAATGTACAGTCTCCTGCAGGGAGCGTTGGGTCTCCTGATATTGGGCTCTCTCAGCTATAGGACCAAACTTCGGAAGTGGTATCCGAAGTTCCACCGGATATCGAGTACGAGCCCCAGATATGTCATCGAGAGCTCGATGCCGATGCTGACGCCCCCTTTATATAAGCTGGATCCCGCAGGTGGCCTTTAGGGCTGCGTCTCGGTGCGTTGCTCCTCGCGCTGTAATGATGGTGTCGTCGTAACTCGTTACTAGACTCTAGAGCAACAGACCAAGCAGCACCCAATCGTAACCGATGTTCCATAGAAGCGGTCCTAAGACCGATCCCTATGGAACGCCGAACGACACATCTCGACGACCCTGCCCTAGCCAGCTCTGGTAGGATAAGGCCCTCTCGGAAAGATAGGCCCCGACAATTCGGCATGCCATGGTAAATAAGCGCCTCCCAAACGCATCTCCAGGGCAAGGTGTTGAAAGCGTTGGCGATGTCAAGAGACCGAGAGATGCAACCACCACCTCACCCTGTTATATTGCCTCTATAACAAAAAATGCCTACTAAAATCAGAAAAAAGCATCCACACAACAAACGGAAATTTTTGTAACGGAACCCTCTCTGCGGGCATCCGACTCGCACTTGGCTGTTTTTTTTTTTTTTTTTTTTTTTTTTTTTTTCAATAAGAACACGTGAGTTTCGGTTTCGGTTTCGGCCGAAACTGACCCTGGGGCTGAAAGTTCGGTTTCGGTTTCGGTTTCGGCCGGAAAACCAGTTTCGGTCGGACACTAGTTTTAATTAGAATTAACGTAAGTAATGGCCTAAATACTGTTCATACTCTGACTTTAGGCAGGTAGGAAGAGGCATCGGAAACAATTGAAAATTCGCATTTCCCGTTCACATTTAACGATGTTATACATTAGAGGTGCAGATAATCATAGGTTACCAGCCTCCATGACCAAGGGCCTGAGAACGGTGGGGTGACTGCTGCCGTTCTTACAGATGCAGGCCAGCCGGTCTAAAAAGGCAACATTGTTAGTGACCGACCGAAGTTTCGGTTTCGGTTTCGGCCAGTTTCGGCCAAAAAATCGAGTTTCGGCCGCAGTTTCGGTTTCGGCCAAAATGGGCCGAAACTTTCGGCTGGGCCGAAACTCACATGTTCGTGGATTTTGAGAGCCTGGCTCTACTTGTGACGTGGTTGGGATCAGCCCAACCAGTTAATATGTTACTAACCTAAGATTTAGATATTTACAAACGACTTCCAATCAATAGTTACAATATAACAATTTTATTCAAACTCCAAGCAATTACAATCATTGAGAAGTTTTGGACAGTTACCCCGTGTTATGCTACCATCTTTTTTGGGTCCCGTTTTTTATCTTTGGTTACAGAATCCTAAAAGGTGATCTAGGACATTACATGAACCTACCCCTTTTGTAGTCGGTTCCGTACAAAAAGGGTAAAAATAGGGCCCTATTACTAAGACTTCGTTGGTTGTCTGTCAGCAGACTGTAACTCATGCACTGTGATAGTTAGACAGTTAAAAAATTTACAGATGATGTATTTCTGTTGCTACTAAAACAACAAATAATAAAAACAGACAAAATAACAGTACTAGAGGTGGCCTACCATTCAATCATTGCGAGACGGCAGTGGTAGTCAAAGTCTGTCGGGAATCCTGAAACACCCTTCTACTAAGGATCTGTGACAACCGGTAAGAGAGAGCGCTATGGCTCCTCTCCAAGTGAGTACTTGGAGAGGGACGAGCGTCCGTGTCCATGATCGGTCTGACTGCCTCGATTGTGTCGAATCCCCCTCTTGGTTGCTCAAGTGGCACCTTCCAGGTCTTCTTGGTTTCCTCCTCGATTTCTCGAGACGCAGGCCTATGGCCCTACTCCAGCGCGACCTTACGCCATTTCAATAATGACGCAAGGGCTCTCGCTTCCAGGTATCATGGAGGGGTCCGGCTAGGAGACATGCCGACTAAACTGATATCGTGCTGTATCTCCTATCACGCTGACGGCCATCGCATTCTGCGGACTAAGCAATCTAGCCGCATTGCATGGCCGGCAGGGTCTCCGCCCATACGGGGGCCCCTTATAAGGCCATGCTCCGCAAGATCCCAAGGTACAGTCCCTTGATGCGTCCCCAACAGCGAAAATGCGGCCCCCCTTAGTTTTGGGATCAAGCTTCGGAATTGTTATCAGAAGATTCACCGGCTATTGAGTACGAGCCCCAGATACGTCATCGACGGCTCGATGCTGATGCTGATGCTCCCTACCTATAAATTGGATCCCGCAGGTTCCAAGATCCGTGAAAGCACAGGTCCTCAGATTTGTGAAGGGCAACCTCAAGACCCAGCCGCCGTTTTCGACCAACGACTTGAGCAACCCCTGCCGTAGCCTTTAGGGCTGCGAATCGGTGCGTTGCTCCTAGCGCTGTAACGAGGTTGTGTCATCGGGCTTAATACGTTACGCTGACACCTCTGAGTAAAGGACCACACAGCACTCATTAGTGACCAATGCTTCACAGAAGCGGTCCTAAGACCGATCCCTGGGAAATACCGAACGACACAACTCGCCGACTCTGCCCTAGCCAGCTCGGGTAAGTTATAGTCCTCTCGGCAAGATAGGCCCGGACGAACAGTTCGACGGAGGCAGGGATGCATTCCATGGTAAAAAAGCGCCTCCCTAACGCAGCTCCAGGGCAAGGTATTGAAGGTATTGGTGATGTCAAGAGACACTGCCACCACCACCTCACCCTGTTCTGTTGCCGCCATAACAAAAAATACCTACTAACATCGGAAGCGCTCATGGCCCCGCGGACGATCACTGCAGTAAACAGCTTTCTGGCCAGTCCTTGGATGAGTGACCATCCATTTGACCACTTTGTGACATTTATTTGAGCGTTTCACGCAACTATTACGTGGGACAAATTCTAAAAAAGGTGAAACGTGGGCATATAATATGCCTCTGCCTACCCCTTTGGGATAAGGGTGTGACCATATGTATGTAAGTATGTATGTTTGTCAAATCTTAAAAAAAAAATCCACACACAATAAACGTATACCTATATTCTGTCACGGAACGTTTTTTTTTTTTTTCAATATGAACACGTGAGTTTCGGTTTCGGCCGAAACTGACCCTGGGGCCGAAAGTTCGGTTTCGGTTTCGGTTTCGGCTGAAAAACCAGTTTCGGTCGGATACTAAACATTGTATGTCTCATGTTCTGATCATAAAATATTTCATTTCACTGCGTTTGTTACAGTTTCATTTCATTTCTATGCGTCCCCTTATTTTTTTTCGGAGTAGCAACATCAATATCATTGTATGTTAAGGTTGTTTGGGTTGTGAATGAATTGATGATTCTTGATTGATTAGATAGGTACTTACATAAAGTACGGCGGTGTTTTATGTTAAATTGATAGTGAAATATATTTGGAAAGTTTAATAGGATTCCTTATTTAATGTAAGACACAAGAATAATAAAATTGTTATGATTATCCTGAAAGTGACTACCATAAACAAATAAACTTAATGTAAAAACTTTTGATTACATCCAGCTAACAAACAATCATAATGAATATAGTAGATTATACTCTTAGTCCAAACAAAAACAACTACGTGTACGCAACGGAGAGGAAATATTACTAAAATTAAAGGACAGGGAGGCAACACGAAAATCATCATTTTTGCAGTCAAGGGGATCTGTACTACATCACCTGTAAATAAGAGTACATACATACATTAAAGTTGAATCTTTCCCTGAAGGAAAAGCAAACCCTGAGACGTCCGTACGACAGCTTATACAGGTCCATCGGCCAGTCGGTAGGAGTCCGGCATAGCATCCATATAGGATTTCCACACGTAAAAAAAAAACCATTATTATATTAAACATCCACGTTTCACAATTTTTTATGGCGTTGTAGGTGGTGGTTAACTTATTGCCGTATTCAAAGACAGACGTAGGTTGTCGCTGTTTAATTTTTTTTCAAGACGCGCATATGGCCTTCGACTTGGCTTAACGACAGATATGTTACTAACAACCGGGTTCAAAGTTTAAAGTGCCCTCAGAAGCACGGAAACTCTTGCAAATAAATATCACAAAGTGGTCATGTGGTGGTCTCCTATCCAAGGACCGGCTGTAGTGAATGTTGCTACTGCAGTGATCGTTACAGAAAAATGTAGCATTGTTGAAAATCAGTGCTGCTCGTCACGTTGAACGTGTAACGTGAGGCAGCAATAAACTGAGAGGGGCTATATTCTACACTAAGATGAACTAGATGATAGGTAAATATTGTAGTAGATAGCTTTTGTAGACAAAAAAAAATGTTTGTTTGTTTGAAAGTAGCGCCTCTGGGGTTGCAAACGTTTATAGGCTACGGTGACCACAAGTTTGCCTGGTGGGCCGTACGCTTGTCTGCCATCTTAGTGGTATTTTTTTTTATTCAACGTGAGGGAAAATCTTTCATGGATGCGACGCCGAACTCCTATCGACTAAAAAACCTCACGCAACGGCCAACAGCCCTCGGAAGGATGTCCCAGAATACCTTAGCGGTATAAAAAAGTGTGTGCGTGTAACCTTTACGCGCGATTGAAGTAATACTTCTTTGCCATTGACGGCATCAAATGTTATATTAATATCATTCATTCGAATGTTGGATAGCGAAAACTACGTTTCCGCTATTCAAAATTCTAATAGCGTTACTTTCGTCAGAAAAAACATCTGAGTTACTGCCTAGTCGCGCCTAAAGAAGTTTTACTTAAAAAATTCTAGAACAGAAGACAAGAAGTAATGAACACTCATTTTCACTCAATTCCAAGTCGGCACGGAAAGTAATTAGAGTAAAAGTTTGCCCATTTAATGGTGTAGTACATTGCGACCATATCGTTAATTGCTTTGCTGATACAAAGTTGTGCCATTAAGTACAAGAAGCGAAGTCTTCATTGGAGTTTGTTGTTTCTATGAACGCATTTATTGTAGTTGCTAGTACCTAATTAATTTTGCTATGTAAATACTGACAAATTAATCAAATTATTGTTAGCTTATTACCTACTATATTTTTTTGCATGTCTTAGAGAGACGATAGAACAGCACACTTCCCAATATAAGATACCAACATTGTACCACACTTACCTGTTTTATGCAAAATAAATACTGATTACTGATACTTCTTGCTATGGGAAGGACCTTGATGAATACAACATTATCTGCTTCGGTAAGATTCATCTTTCTTATACATTAGGTACAAAAACATTTTACTCAGTATTTTGGTGTAAAAAAAAATACAGATATAGGTAGGTAAGTAATCTTTTATTCTCTTAATTATTATTGTTGGTACTTGATGGAACTTGTTACTTTTAATTTTCATAATATCTGACCGATTTCACCTTATCAAAGGTAACTGTTCATAGGTGGGATGCGGGGTCCTACTAACATCTTAAGGACCCCAATGGGTCGGATCCTCCTCGTGGTGCATCCTGGGCAACGGAGTAGCGACCACTCCCCTTCCTCTGTGGGGGAGTTGTGCTACTCTCCCATGTGTTTACATCTTCGAGGTGGTGGTGTTTGCCAAAAAACATATTACCATATTCAAACACTTAAATAGTAGTAGACATAGATTAAAGATAAGGCTGCCACCAAATAAAACGGCGTTCTTAAACAAAAGCATATTTTGTATGTTGCCACGTATTTACAATCATTTACCCACGTCAATTTTAACTATTTCTAATATTGTTAAGTTTAAATCATCCGTTAGAAAGCTTCTACTGTTAAAGGCATACTATGCTGTGAATGATTATTTGACAGACAATTTATCCGATTATGTAATTATTAATTGATTTGGTTGAAGACTAATGTGTAATGTTGGTTTATGTAGAATATATAATTTTGACATTATTTAATTAATATCATTGACAATTGTTAAATCTAATTATTTCTATGTATTTGCATGTAATTTCATCTGCATGCAATTAATTAATGTTTTTACCTACTTAATAATATTATTATATCGTATGCCTCATGGCAAAACATAGTAGATCTACATACTCTCATAAGACCTGTAAAATTATTTACCTGTGTACCTATGTTTACGAAAAATACATGAATATGAATATGAATATGAATACTCTGGCTAATTCCGGCCGAGGCGGGAGTAACCCACCTGTGGGTTGCTCGGTGGTGTGTGTTGCTGCCGGCCGTGCCGTTATTCACAGCCGGCAGCAGCAATGCTGGGTCGCCGTCGCTTCGCCACCTTTGCTGGCGAGACGATGGCGGCAAAGTGGGAGAGGCACTGCGCGGGGGGCGGGAGTTTGGGTAAATGCTCCCGCCCTGCCATGCAGTTCGGGCTGCCGGCCGTGAATAACGGCGCGACCGGCGGCAACAGTGCTGGGCCGCTGTCACCTCGCCGATTGGCGAGGTGATGACGGCAAAGCGGGAGGTGCACTGTGCGGGGGAGCGGGAGTAACGGATAATGCTCCCGCTCTGCCGTGCAGTTCGGGGGCGCCGCGGTGAGGAGTCACTGCGCGCCCCCGATTGTTTCTTGACCGTGGGCGTAAGGTCGGGGGACCCCGCCCACCAACGGTCACATGGCGGTGGGCACCTTCCCCGGTGTTCCGGGGGTGCCCATTAGCGCACGCCTGCGCCAGCCGCTCTCTGTCTCCTCTATTACAGAGGGGCGCTCGAGAGCGGTGCAGGCGTGGTATTCAGCTCCTTAGGGAGCTTTGGGGAGCCGCCCATCGGGCTCCCCCGAGGAGAGCCTCGAACAAACGGGGCGCCCCTAGCCGGGTCGACGTGAATAATCTTTTGATATCCCTCGGCCCGGCTAAAGGGTGAGGAGGAACACCGCGGGGTTTAGTGGGTAGGACGGTCCATTCCAGACCGGGCCGGGAGTCCCACACACCATCCCAGCTGCCCCCGCAGCTGGGATGATGGCGCGTAAATGCGTTCCCCGCGTCAACAAAAAAAAAAAAAAAAAAAAAACTGTTCATAGGTACTCGTACACCTATTTCTGACATAAAGAAGAAAATAAAAGTCGTGGAATAGTACAAGTGATTGTTTTTTTTTCATAGGTAATCTTTTCTAAATTCACCTCTAAATATAAGTTGGGATTTATCATATTTTTTTTTCTTCCATATGGCCCAATCTGCATATCCCATTGCACTGCTAAGAGGTTCATTGGCCTTACCACGTTGATCAGACGAGTTGGTACCTATAAGGATTTGTCTCGAATTTTCGTCCTCTTTGCCATGACCTTATACGTAATTTAGCAGGGGCACCACTTGTAGGAGTTGTAGGTGAGACTGGCTCAGGCCCAAAAGATCTAGATAATTCCCAATTATACTGTTGGAGAAATATAATACACAAAGTACAACCTAATAATGAAACTTATAATGCAAACAGTTATCAACTTCGACTATATCCTTGAGAATAAAAGTTGCCTGAGATCAAAACAAACTAGGAAAAGAGAAATTGCTTTCAGATAGTTTTATAGCAAAGTTCAGTTTATAAACGTAGCTAGAGACAAGCCGGAGAGATTGCATTATCTTATCTTATCTTACTATTTATGTTTTTATAATATATGTACATTATTGTACATAGTATCAGTTCGCTTTAAGTTTGCCGGTCGCTTACCATAATACGCCCATACACCAGCCTCTACGCCAG
Organism: Miltochrista miniata; assembly: GCA_933228765.1. Classification (NCBI taxonomy): domain Eukaryota; kingdom Metazoa; phylum Arthropoda; class Insecta; order Lepidoptera; family Erebidae; genus Miltochrista; species Miltochrista miniata. The sequence continues at coordinate 34,072,665 of OW121758.1, read as the reverse complement.
TTGCAAACTTAGAGCGAACAGGATTTTTTTTTTGTTTAACGTGAGGGAAAATCCATCGTGGATGCTATGCCGGACTCCTACCGACTGTAAAACCTCACGTAACTCCCAACAGCCTATGGTTGGGAGCACCGGGTAAGCCTTCGGAAGGATGTCCCAGGACTCGGAGAGCGAACAAGATATTACCTACTTTTTCTTGAGCGACATTAATCAACCAAATCATCTGTCACACTCCACTGCTGGATGCAGGTCTCTTAAAATCATTTATTATTGAGTGGCTAAGTACATATAATTTTACTAGATGGAGCCAGCGGCTCTACTCACTTAGAACTTCCTGTTCCCGCGTCCGAAAGGAACTTATTTCCGGGATAAGAATAGTTCCAGACTATAAACTATCCCTGTACCAAATCTTAACAAGATCCGTTTCGACCTATGCAAAGAATAAAGTATATGTGCAAAATCACGACTTTCCAGGAGAGCGATTTGAAGTTTGTCGTGGACAAAATTCAGTTTAACTTTTTTATCTATTAACTTAGAGTACTGAATCTTTTAAGATATACGTGGGACTACATAAGGTAATATTTTCTATATAAATAGATAATTTTAAACTAATATTTCTGAACTTAGCAGTATATAAGCGTACATGTGACGTTTTACTGTGGAGGTCTCAAGGTTATACATGCATTTATTCCTTTATTTTAGGGAAAAGTGCAAGTGTCATGTGTAAATATAACTTTATTTTTTTTAAATTTAGTTTTTTCTGCAGTTACATGTGTAGTAAAGGTTTGCAACTCATTAATAAAACTATCTATTTATGGTCGATTAATTATTTAATATCACCCCTTGAGTCTAATTATTATTTCTAACACAGTATATAACAGTATATAACACAGTACCATAGTTGTTATAATTATTGTCTAAAAAAGTCAACATTGGTACTTAACAGTGGTATCTTTAGCATAGATAAATAATATATCATTATTAAACAGGAAACTGTACCTGGGGATCGTGTGAAGTATGGCCCTATACGGGGCCCCCCTATGGGCGGAGACCCTGACGGTCACCAATGTGACTAGATTGCTGAGCACGCAGAGGGCGATGGCCATCAGGGTGATAAGGGGATACCGCACGATCTCAGTTGAGGCGGCATGTCTCCTAGCCGGGACCCCTCCGTGGGACCTGGAAGCAAGAGCCCTTGCGTCTCTATTTCAATGGCGCAAGGAGGCGCTGGAGCGGGGTCAAAAGCCTGCGTCTCGAGAAATTGAGGCCTAGCGGTCCCAGCTCCACCAGGAAACCGTGGAGATATGGAGGTACGACTTGAGCAACCAAAGGGGGGATTCGCCACAATCGCGGCCGTCAGACCGGTCATGGACGAGTGGCTGGAGGGGAGACACGGTGCTCTCTCCTACCGGTTGTCACAGATAATTACCGGACACGGTAGCTTCCACGGCAGAAACCACGGCCGAGTGTCAGCATTGCGAGGACCGCAGCAATGACACAGCGCTCCACACGCTGGTGGAGTGCACGGCGCGGGCGAGGGCGCAACAGCGCCAGGTCTAATTCCGTCCTCCAACAGGGACAAACACCTAAAGCATGAAGCGGGAGTACGGTGACTCTGTTTTTCAAGAAAGGTAATAAGACTAAAGACCCATCTCACTCCTGAGCCATGTTTACAAGTCGTTCGCGAGAGTAGTCACAAACCGCCTCGCCGGAAAGCTCAACGATTTTCAGCCAAAGGAGCAAGCCGGGTTTCCGGGTTTACCGTTGACCACATACATACTGTTCGGCAGATTGTTCAGAAGACAAATGAGTACAATCAGCCGCTGTGTATGGCTTTTGTGGACTACGAGAAGGCTGTCGACTCAGTCGAAACCTGGGCAGTCCCTGAACTCTGCAGCGATGTCGTGTCGACTGGCGATATATCGAGGTACTTAGATGTGTGTACGACACCGCAACAATGACCATCCAGCTGAAAACTTTAAAACCAACTCCATAGAACTGCGTCGAGGTGTAAGACAAGGTGATGTTATATCGCCTAAGCTCTTCACCAACGCGATTGAGGACATATTCAAGACGCTGCCGCTGGATTGGGATGGGTTGGGTGTCAACATCAACGGCGGGCGCATCTCGCAACTTCGGTTTGCTGACGACATCGTTATAGTAGTGGAGACACTGGAACAATTAGGCGGAATTCTGCACAAGCATTCAGTAAACTGCGTCGAGTTTTCGTTTCGCCTATACCGCAATGCCTGAAGACGATAGTCTACAACCAGTGCGTTCTACCGGTTATGACTTACGGTGCCGAGACGTGGACACTTACGGTGGGGTTGGTACATGCCCTTAAGGTCGCGCAGCGAGCTATGGAACGACCTATGCTTGGAGTGTCTCTGAGGGATAATCTTCGGAATGAGGTTATTCGACAGAGAACTAGAGTGGTCGACATAGCTCGCAGAATAAGCACTTTAAAGTGGCAGTGGGCAGGCCACATCAGCAGAACTACCGACGAGTTCTGAAGTGGAGACCGCGACTTGGCAAACGTTGGGTAGAACGTCCACCCGCCAGATGGACCGACGATCTGGAAATGGTCGCAGGCTGGGACTGGATTCGTAAGGCACAGGACCGTGTGTTGTGGCGTAGATTGGGAGAGGCCTACGTCCAGGAGTGGACTGCCATAAGCTGATATTTTGATTGATTGATTGATGTAGTACTAAAAACAAATAGCTTCCCGTACGTCGGGCATCTCTTGAAAAATGTTTTCAGCTCCTTGTGGTAACGGTGACTCTATTAACGCATTTTGGTTTTTAACGATATTCTCTGAAAATAGAAATCAGAAGAAAAATGCATTACTAGCTAACCGGGCAAATATTTCGAAGAACTTTGGCTACAAACACTGGCATGAAAATTTTATTAAGTACCTAGGTACATTAAACTTTAAACAAAAAATAATGGTGTCAATGGATAATAATAGCTGTTTATAAGTAGCTAATATTGAAATTAAATAATTTTGTCTCATTTTTCATACTAAATTTTAGTTGCAAGAAGGTTATATCTTAATATTGATCCAAGAATAAAGTAGCATCTACATATAGAACTCATATTTTAGATGTGAATTCCGCCGAATTAAGTTACTTGTGCATATATTACCGGATATTTTTACGTAATCTACAAAGAATAAAGTAGTATAGGATGATATGAATGAATTTTCAGGAGTTATATAATATTTGATTTAATGGTTTATACGATAAAAAACAGATATTGCACTCATTACTTGACATATTTTCAATGAAGCTGATCTTCCATAGAATATGGGTGTATATAGGTGTTCTAAACCTATATACACCTGTATTCTATGGAAGAGGTGCGTTTATTCAAGTTATTTGCATTTAAAATATTATTTCATGATAAAATTGCCAATTAAAGTTAACAAAATTATTTAATTTGTCATACATGGCAAAATAAACATAAAACATTTACTCGTCTGAAGTAATATTCATTGATTCTTCATTATTTATCACGATATAATTTTTTGCTGTTGTATGATTTAGCACTTTCTGCTTAGTAAAAAGATTTAACATATGTTTAGACCGAGTGTTTTTCATAATGGCCACCTAAATTACTAATAAATTTATAAACTAGACTTATTTATAATTACTACGGCGTTGTACGCTCGAGCGAACGACCTTACGAAGAATATTAGCACATGTGTTGATGTGACCTGGTGAGAGGGTGGCGGACGCGGAGCTCCCGACGGTAAACAATGGTACCTGTGCGTATAAGTCCTTACACGTTGGAACAATAAATTACATGTAACCTTATTCAATTGATATCTTCGTAACTAGTCAAGTTTTTAAACTTTTGATTTTACTAGTGCATAAAATAGGATAATCTAACACTATTTACACAAAAAAACACTTTTGCTGTTTTTGTCACATGTAACTTTATTCTTTGCATAGGTCGGTTTAGTCATTAGAATGTAAAAGAGTAACAAACATCCAGAGTATGTCTGGATCTGATCTGATCTGTCTCGGTGTAAGTAAGCAACCAAATAACCATAGTTTGGTTCCTTAGTAACAAAAGAAAAGCATCAGTAACTTAAAATGATAATAAAAGGAGGGGAGGGGGGAAGAGGAACCAGCCTCACACCCTCGATTCGTCAATCCTAACTTACAACCGTTAAGGATAACCCCAACTAATAGTATGGGAGGAATGACGAACGGAACTCCTCAGGAAAGGAATTTTGGATGTGGGATAGGAAAAATTACCTATACCCTCCAGGTTGTTGGTAATTAGCACTACTCCGCTTAATAATGTGACTAATTTGTCAACACGTGTTTCACGTGTTAGCGGAGTAGTGCTAATTACCAACAATCTGGAGGGTACAGGTAATTTTTCCTATCCCACATCCAAAAATCCTTTCCTGAGGAGTTCGGTTCGTCATTCCTCCCATACTATTAGTTGGGGTTATCCTTAACGGTTGTAAGTTAGGATTGACGAATCGAGGGTGTGAGGCGGGTTCCTCTTCCCCCCTCCCCTCCTTTTATTATCATTTTAGGATGGATTTCCGCCATGTAACGCCTGATTTCATTAGTTATAAGTAACTTATACTCGTTCCAAACATATCAGCAATGCATTGTCGAACCCGATTGCATATCTCTTTGGACTACGGGTTCAATGTGCACGGATCTTTTTTTTTTTTATTCGCTCTTCTCTACCATGGGCAGAGCCTAGTGAGTACAGTTCCCATACTAGCTATATTCTGTTTCGAAAACAAACCTCGCAGGACTAAGTGAACTATGTACTTCAAGAGATGGCGGGGGGCGTGGACACCTAAGCCCCTGTCTTTGGTACTAATATTGTAGCCTCGGCCAACTGCAGTGTCAGCATTCCTGGACGCCGCATGGATGCATGGATCTTTGCAGCCTAATACCTAATAGATGACGAGCCAAGAGCTTATTGCCTTAATTAGATGGACAACCTAATTGCGTGTTTGCATGTACTTGCTTTTCAGTAGCCTAGGGGTATGAATATCTCACTCAAACAAATCAGCCTAATCGCGGTTCATTTTTGGATAAGGGGACTTTTCAGAAACTGATCTAGACCTTACTGTACCATGCTGACCAGGCAAGTTGGTACTCGTACCATGTGGTAGTTGTAATGCCTTGTCAAACCCTGTAACTTAGACTATCGGCCTCCATGACCGGGGGCCTGAGGACGGGAAGAGGGCTGCTCACCGTCCTTACAGAAGCAGGCCCACGACGGCAGCGTGACGTGAGGGATTCACGCACGCCCCCCTTAGAAGCGGGATCACACCCGAAACCCCCAACGCGACGCGGGGTAGCACCCGAACCACCCCCTTGGCGAGGTCACAGTGGCGGCCGTGGGTCTGTTGGGAGCTCTGGGACATCCTTCCGAGGGCTTACCCGGGGCTCCCAACCATAGGCTGTTGGGCGTTACGTGAGGGTTTTGAGTTGGTAGGAGTCCGGCATAACATCCATGAGGATATACACGTTAAAAAAACCCTGTAACTTCGACAAGTTTCCCGGTTCAAATCCCGGTGGAAATCCCTCGTGGATGCTATGCCGGTCTTTCGCGGACTAAAACCACACGTGCCCTACCACTGCCTGAGGTCGGGAGCTCTGAGAAGCCTTCGGAATTATGTCTTAGGATCTAAAAGTCACCTTGTATGGTAATATAAACAGTTGATACAATTATTATTTTCATTACATCGCAAATCCTTTTAGATTAGTTTACGAACACAAAACAACAAGAAAATAATCTCTTGAGTTTTCACAATCTTATCAGATTATAAGTCAACCCAGATTCGAGAGTAAAGTAAATATTTTTGGGTTTCAGCCGACAGCTACAATATCAGTGATAAAGATTGAAAAAACACTTACACAGACTGTTCTTAGGGGTCCGTACATATAGTGCTGTCTCGCATTTGGCTAGTTATAGGGTTCCATACAAAGGATGATTTGAGGGATGTAATTGGTTTTAAGATATTCTTTTATTTAAGCAAGGAGACACTGTAAACTGTCTGTTTTCCGAATAAAAAAAAGAAAGGGTAAAAACGGGAAACAATTACTGAGAATCTTCGTACCTTATACCTATTTCTGTTGCCACTAAGTAGCACAATAATTATATACGAATAATAAAAACATAAAAAAATTAAGACTGCCTGACGAAACCCTACGAGTATGTACCTACGCGAATCCAACTTGCACTTGGGGCGGCAGCGCGAGTGTGGCGCCTCTGGTGTTGCAAACGTTCATAGGCTGCCGTGACCACCAGTCCTTCTGATGGGCCGTATGCTTGTCTGCCACCTTAGCGGTATAAAAATAACTTGGCTTGTTTTTATTATTTGTCAACAAATTGGCGTTACGGAATTACACCCCTTCAATGTTTATTTTTACCCCTCGCATGTTTTACGTACTTCCTATTAACTGAGAGAATGAAATGATTGAGGTACCCATACGAAGTACGAAGTTGGTTATATAGATAATCGAAAACTTACGCTTCCAGGTCCCATGAATGGGTCCCGGCTAGGAGACATGCCGCCTCACCGGAGATCGTGCGGTATCACCTTATCACAGCGAGTTTTATGAGCTAATATTTACTTGAATAAAATTACTAACGCGAGGCACTCGTGCAAGAAATATAGCTTCATAGCATGCGGTATAAAGTATGTTGGTAAAAACCAAAACTCGTATCTTGACATCTTAAAAGTAGTCTCAAATTATGTGGTAGGTTGTCTGTGACTAATAAAATCGGAGATCAAAAAGTCACAGGATTTGATTTCTATCACTACCCTGAGCATAAAAAGAGACTGTTCAAGTTTTGGTTAAAGTTTAACTTTCTGTCGTATTTTGGTACGGAACCCTCCGTGTGCGAGTCCGACTTGCACTTGACCGGTTTTTATTTACTTAAACAACTAAATATTGACTAAATTTTTGATAAACGAAAAGGAAAATCCTAAATATTTTATAATGAGTAAAAACGTTAGTTAGTCCTTGTTAACAATATGTGGTTGTGGGGATAATTACTCATAGCTACAAAATTAGTTAAATTAGTCACTCTCGATTTACTACAAACTAATATTATAAAGAGGAATGATTTGTTTGTTTGTTTGTTTGAATCGAGTAGGCTCCGAAACAACGAGACCGATTTAAAAAAATCTAATTTCAAATTCGCTGTTGGGAAGCTACACTATCCCGGGTGACATAGGATAGTTAAATTCCCGTATTCCCATCGGAAGGAGAACTTCGCAGGCGAAACTGCGTGACAACAGCTAGTAAAAGATATATCTTTTTTAGTGGTTGTAACCAAAACATTCAATTGCTTGTTGTTTATAAATGCTTCTTACTCACAGGTGCAGTTTAGTGAGCGGTATTGCCAGTCGAATATAAAGGATGACTCACGCTACACCGTGCCGGGCCCGAGCCGAGTGTCGGCCGTAGCTCGGACCCGGCACGGTCAACTAATACTACATTTATATTTTGTATGAACACACTCACGCTGTACCGAGTGGCAACCGAGTGACGGCCGAGCAACGGACAACGGCAAAGCTCGAAAACCACTCGACCCCGCCTCGGCTCGGACCCGGCACGGTCTAGCGTGAGTCATCCTTAATACTCTCTATACAATACGGCTCGGCAAAAACTTCTATATAAACAGAGGTTTATAACTTGACTACGTAATTTTTCAATAGTAATAATAATAATATAAGTTACATTATTACAAAGAAAATAGTAAAGTAACAAAATATAATAATATATAATAAAATATATTAACTAACTAACTATCTTCACGCCAAATCCCTTGCGGGGTAGGCAGAAAGAACCGAGCGCCACACGGCACGGTCCATACACACCTCACTTGCTTCTTCAACTTTCATTTTTCTTTTCATGCATGCACGTCGGTTCCTACGGCTCTTGACATCACCTTCAACTAACACACGATTAATTTGGTCGTGGTAGGTGTGTCGTGGCCTTCCCCGACTCCTACGTCCATCCACTTTCGCGTTGTATATCTGTTTTGTCATTCTTTCATCTCCCATTCGTTCCACATGCCCGAACCATCGTAGCATGCCCTTCCTTACTTTAACACCGACACTCTCTTTCAGACCAACTCTCTTTCTTACATCTTCATTCCGAACGCGATCTGCGAGCGTTACTCCGCAGATTTTGCGTAGCGCGCGCATCTCGACCGCGTTTATTCTACTTTCATGCGTTTCCTGCCATACCCAACTCTCGCTTCCATACGTTAGCGTAGGTATCAGCACCGCATTGTGTACTGCGAGCTGGGCCTTTTGACTTAAGCCCTTGGTACCTAAAAGTTTGCCTAACGCTCCATTCACACTATTGCCCGCAGTTACCCTCTTTTCTACATCAGCGGTGTACCGTCCATCCCTGCTAAATGCACATCCAAGATATACAAACTCATCCACCTGTTCCAGCACTACATCATTTACAGTTATCCTGGCATTCGTTCTGTCCTCTTCTCTTTCGAATACCATCACTTTCGTTTTAGTCGCGTTCAATTGTAAGCCTCTCATTAGACAATCATCTTTCATCGTTGTGACTAGTGACTGTAGTTCTGATGGCGATTCGGCTATGAGCACGGCATCATCTGCATACAGCAAACAGTTCACAAGTAAGTCACCCATTCGCAATCCAACATTCATCGATCTTACTCTCTTAAGACAATCGTCCAGGTACAGGACAAACAGCAGAGCCGACAGCACGCAGCCCTGTCTGACGCCAATGTTGACGTCAAACCAGGGAGACAGGCTGCCGCCCACCCGCACACATGCCGTACATCCCACATATGTAGACTGCACAGCACGAAGCAGCGCACCATCAATCCCGTATCCTGGCAATATATCCCAGAGATCCTTCCGTACAACTCTGTCAAATGCTTTCTCCATGTCCACAAAACCGCAGAAAACCTTCCGGCCTACAGCCAGCTGCTTCTCTACGATGTTGCGGAGAGAGAAAACTTGGTCCATACATCCCCTTCCATTTCGGAAACCACCCTGCGCCTCCCACAGTAATCCGTCAGATTCCACCCTCATTCTCCTTTCAATAATTTTGCCATACACTTTAGCTGCTATACTGATCAAACTGATGGCCCTATAGTTGGCGCACTCCATACGTGAGCCCTTGCCTTTATACAAGGGCACGATGATAGCACGCCTCCAGTCCATTGGGACCCTTCCAGTCTTCCAGCATAGATTGCTCAATGACCAGAAGGCGTCTCGGACGCAAGGACCACCTAATTTGATCATTTCAGCAGATATCCTATCAATTCCCGCAGACTTTCCATTTTTCAAGCTTCGTATCGACCATTCAATCTCTTCCAAAGTAATATCTCCGCTTGATGCTTGCACCGCAAGATCAGTCATCGACTCCCTCGCAGTGCCCGCATCCGGGAGATATTCATACATTTCTCCAAAGTACTCATTCCACCGCTCTAACACCTCTAATGGGTCCGCAAGAATGTCCCCAGCTTTACTCTTTATCTTATCCATTCTGGAAACTGACGAACAGCTCCGAGACTTCTTGACCTCCCTCCAAAAGAGTTTGGTATTTGCCTCGAAGTTCCTCGTCAGCTTCTCTTCCGCAATCAAATTTATTCTTTCACGCTTCTCTTTCACTAAAGCTTTGGCTTCATTCTTGCAGAGGCGGTAAATTTCTTTCTTCGTGTCTTTCATACTGTCATTCAGTTGCAAAGATGAGACATAATCCAACCACGCTTTCTTCTTTCTTGCTACGCAGGATTGTACCTCTGCATCCCACCAGGCATCACCTTTCGAATGTTCATGTCTCTTTGCACTCCCACATGCTTCTTTTGCACTATCCACTATACTTTCTTTCATAATATTCCAGCATTCATCCACATCTAAGTCGGAAAGGCTCGCGTTTGCAAGCCTTTCACTGACTAAGCCTACATACATACTCCTTACGCTTTCATCTTCCAGTTTTTCACTCTTTATCCTTTCATAGTCTCCGAAGGGGACACGCACTCGCCAGTGCCTCCACTTCTTGAAAAGACCAACAAACCGGCTTACCACCAGGTAGTGGTCAGTTTCAAGAGTGGGGCCTCTGTAGGCCCTTGTATCCCTTATAGCCTCTCGGAGACGACTGTCTATCAAAATCAAATCAATTACACTTTTTTCTTCCTTCCGTCTCCAAGTATACGTGTGGATATCTTTGTGACGGAATAAACTGTTCGCCACAAGGAGGTCTCGTTCCAAGCATACGTCTAAGATTGACTTACCAGCATCATTCACTCTCTTATCTCCATACGGACCAAGGACAGCATCGAAGCCATCTCGCTTGGTCCCCACCCATCCATTCAAATCACCACACATGATCAACTTTTCATTCCCCTCAGCCAAATCGAGGACGTCCCTAACGGAATCCCAGAACTCCGCGAGCACTTGGGGATTAGCCGAGCTGACGGGAGCATAGGCTGCGACCAAAAAAACTCTCGTGATCCCCAGTTTTATACGTACCCACAGGAGTCTTGGGCCTGCCAATCCATAATCTTTCACTCCAGAAGCGAAACGGGAGGAGAGCAAGACACCCACTCCCTTACTGGCATGATCCTCTTGGTCCACTCCGGACCACAAAGCAATTATGCCGCCAGGAAGATCGTCAATGCCGCTCCCCTTCCGCTTCGTCTCTGTGACACACAATACATCCAGGCATCGCTCTTTCATTACATCTATCAATTCATTCATCTTACCTTCCATACCACCACGCACATTCCACGTGCCTATCCGGCACTCGGCTCCTCGCATCCCGCCAGAGTTGGCGCTGCGTGAAGGGTGGCGGCCCCCTTCGCCGCGTGCGCATGCAGTCATACCGACGGGGGCACACCGGTATGCGTCGCCTCGGGGGGACGCCCTAGCCCTGTCGGGACTCATTTCTCGGTAGTGATTGGTTTCGCGTTTTCGCTTTCGCCGCTACTTACGGGGAGGGCCCGAGCACAGGTAACGCTCTTCGTGAAGGCACACTACATCCTCCCCAAAATATATTATGAAAAAGTTAACAAAATATATTGACAACAAATGGGTAGGTACATACGACCTTCATAATTACAAAAAGTCCTGCGTTGATAGGCATTGCTCAGTACATCGGTTAGTGTGTAAGAGACTTCATAGTTTATTCAATGAAGGTTGAATGAATAGGTGTAGTATTTATATAGTAAGTATTTTTATTACCAATCAATATGCGGTTTAGGGACAATACAATACCTATATTATTCTTTTTTTAATATGAGCAACACTATTGTATGAAACAGATACACGAAATAAAAAATCTAAATATAGGTACCTAAACACGCAAAGCTTGTTATTTCCCTAATTTACTGTATGCAATGTGTCAGTGTTGGTATTTTTGGTGACCAATAGCGTAATGTGCAATATTATACAGGACACACACCAATAGCGTAATGTGCAATATTATACACGACGTACGTTATGCGATTGGCCTGACGCTGTACACTACTGGAAGTAGATCTATACCAATCTTTGTCATTTCAGCGTAACTTGACCTATTGTCAGAAGGTGAAGTTGGATTGTGTTACGAAGATGTTTTGAAAATGTAGGTAGGTACAGATCTGTTAGATATTCTTGATCGAAATCGTTGAAGTTTTACCTAACCAAAAAATTCTAAACGAAATAAAAAAACAAACCCAATCTTTGAAAATAAACAGACATTGCATAAAATGTTCATTCATTCATAAACAAATATTTCAACATAAATACCTACCCGTCCAATCAGCTGGAAACCCATTCATTTGAATGTGGCTAGTCTACGCTTTCAACGAATTTACAAGCTTCAGACCAGACCTGCTACGAATGGGATGACTATAATAAAGATGTTTTTAACAATTACTATGACCAGTCCTTGGATGATGACCAGCAAGGGACTTTGTGACATTTATTTAAGCGTTTTCGTGCTTCAGAAGTGCACGTTAAACCGTTGGAACCGGTTGGGAGTAAAATGGCAGTCGTTAAGCCAAGTTGAAGGAAAACTTAAAATTTTAAGTCACAGACAGTCACAATCTGCGACGCAGATTGTGACTGTCTGTCCAACATGAAATTTTACAACGGTGGCGTGGCGGCCATATTGAGTTGCAAATTTAACCCGAAATTCGTACTCACCATACCCAAAAACCCCTTATACGATATCCAACATTAAATTTTACAACGGCGGCGCGGCAGCCATATTGGATTGCAAAATTAACCGGAAATTTGTACTTAGCATACCAAAAAACCCCTTATACGATATCCAACTTTAAATTTTATAACAGTGGTGCGGCGGCCATATTGCATTGCAAAATTAACCCGAAATTCGTACTCAGCATACCCAAAAACCCCTTATACGATTATCTTACATGAAATTTTACAACGGTGGCGTGGCGGCCATATTGGATTGCAAAATTAACCCGAAATTCGTACTCAGCATACCCAAAAACCCCTTATACGATATCCAACTTTAAATTTTACTACAGTGGCGCGGCGGCCATATTGGATTGCAAAATTAACCCGAAATTCGTACTCAGCATACCAAAAAACCCATTATACCATATCCAACATGAAAAGAACGGTCGCTGCACCGTTGTTTTCATGTGGCGCGTAAAATAAACTGACACTGCACACAATATGGCATGAAACCGGAACACGCGACTCAGTTAAACATAAACAAACAGTGGTGCATCCTAAAATTCGTAAAATAGGGTAAACCACCCAATCGTTGGCACTCCTCCAATTATTGGCACTTTAGGTAATTTTGCCCATTTCTAACAGAAAAAGAATGCTATTTTACTTTTTAATGCATACCTACAACTACATAATGGGCAACACCGAACTGAAATAAACTAGGTTTCCCTTATTTTTCGAAATATACTCTTAACTAAAGTGCCAATAATTCATTCTAAAAGTGCCAATAATTGGGTGGTTTACCCTACATTTGATTCTTTCTATTTGTAGGTACCTATGTATGCGTGAAAGTAATCGCTTTGGCGAGCGAAGAACAAAGGAGACGCCGACCGGTATCTACCTACCTACGAGTAGAGTGCAACAAGCAAAATAACCTTTATCAATTCGGTTACGGTTACTGTATACAAAACGGTAACATGTTGTTTCTGTTAACCTATTCATTCTGTTACATTATTATTCTGGTTACGGTTTACACATATTTGATTGGGTTAATAACAGATATATTTCTGTTATTAACCCAACCCGAAAGAACTCTGATCTGCGTCCGTCCAATTTCAACACGGCAAACACCACCTATTATGTGGGACAAAATCTAGAGGTGAAATGTGGGCATAAATGCCTCTGCCTGCTGCTTTGGGGATAAAAGGCGTGACCATATTATTATGTATGCACAATAATAGCACAATTACTGTACCACGCTAGTCAGATGGATTTGTTTCGCATTTTCTCCCTCTTCAGCGTAACTTGACCTATTGTCAGCAGGTGAAGTTGGATTGTGTTACGAAGATGTTTTGAAAATGTAGGTAGGTACAGATCTGTTAGATATTCTTGATCGAAATCGTTGAAGAGTTTTATCTATCCAAAAAATTCTAAACAAAATAAAAATACAAACCCAATCTTTGAAAATAAACAGACATTGCATAAAAAGTTCATTCATTCATAAACAAATATTTCAACATAAATACCTACCCGTCCAATCAGCTGGAAACCCATTCATTTGAATGTGGCTAGTCTACGCTTTCAACGAAATTACAAGCTTCAGACCAGACCTGCTACGAATGGGATGATTATAATAAAGATGTTTTAATATCATATAGGTACGTACCTACTTACTTTTAAACAATTTTGGTGTAAATTATTTGGAAAAAAATATAATTTATGAGAGTGTGTTAAGTCATGTGGAAGTTATTTATGGGCGGCTTAAAAAATTCAGTTACCCATCGTAGCCTTAACCTCCAGCTGTACCTACCTATTTGAGGAAATATGTGTTTGTGTGTATGTGTTGTCGAACACTATCAAAACGTAATAAAAATTAAGTAGTTCAAACGTTCTTAGCTAAGACCGGTCAAGTGCGACTTCAACTCGCACTTGACCGTTTTCTGGATTAAGGGGGACTCCCATAAAACAAACGTGATTATTTGCCTTTTTTTGGTACCTACGGAACCCTAATAAGATGGTGCGGGAAAATATTTGTGGATTAGGGAACGAAGGAACACAGCGGTCATAAAATTTCGCAGATATTTGTTTTGCTTGTTTCTCAACCGAGCTGTTTATATATTTTAGGCCGATTTTGTTTCAATTGCGTATACTCGTTTTGTTTCACAAAAATATACTTACCTAATGTATTAAGAATGGCTTTTAGAAAATAGTGGCCGTGAGTTGTTATTGTCAGATTCTATTCTTACTAGTTCTACTTATGGTCTAAGATCCCTTATAGAACGATCTTCACCGAGTTGGTTAATGGATGAAAATTATTTTATATTCAATGAAACATGTCAATAAATGTATGTGTATGTATATTTACGTATTTGTATAAAAGTATGTGTAAGCATTTTCTGTCTAGTTCTCTCTCACACTTCTGCCTTTCTCTTTTGTTTCATGTCATTCTCCTCTCGCCAGCCTGCTGGAAGAGATTTCTAATAGAAATAAGCAGCGCCATTGTACTCTGTTTCTCCTAACTATTATCTCTGTGTATTTTAATGTGTGTACATAAACTATTAAATAATAAATAAATAAATAATAAATAAATTGCAGATGGCTTGCCTAAAAAAATTCAGTCCAGAATATAATTAACCAAGAATTTAAAAACTCACTGGTGATTAATGAAATAATCAATGGTGGATTCAATGAAATTAATCTTTATATTTTAATTAACTTAAATTCATTAACCAGACCACTGTAAGTTACTAGTATCGATTGGGTGCTAATTAAACGACCTTCTTTTTAATAGCATTTTTAGCCTCCGGAAAAATACTTTGCCCCCTAAATTAATAAGTCAGCCACAATTAATGAGCGTCAGAATTTATAGATTATAGCCACCAGTTAACTTCTCTATTAGCCACTGTTAATATAATTCAGCATCGTGATTATTTTTAAGCATCTAATTTTATAACATGTATTCAAACAGTAAGCCTCTAAAATACTAAAAAATGGCATCAAAATGGACATTATTTATTAATATCATAGCTTCTAATTTCCTAATTCAGCATGTTTAAAATGTAACTCGTCCAACATTTATGGATCATCAAAGTTATGTAAAATTGCCACCTAAAAGCAAATTATGGCCACTAATATTACCTAAATAGCTAGGACCACTTGTAGCCACTAACTCAGTCTTTTGTAAATGATCACTGCAGTAAGCAACTACCGCTATTGATGGGGCTCGGATGGTTGACCACTTTGTAACATTTGATTTGCGAGAGTTTCCTTGCTTTGCAAGGCACGTCGTTCAGCCAACTGTGTAGGGTGTCACAATCTGGTGGAAACGGACAAGTGAGTCCTGAAACGGACTCGCTTGTCCGTTTCACACGGGAACATGGGACAGATTTTCGGGCATAAATGATTTTATTTATTATTATGTGTTACCTGCACTCTTAAAATCAGATATTCTATAGTTATACAATACCTGCATTCTGCTTTGGTGTGTAGACAACTTCAAATTCGGCCTCATTTGAAGCTGTCTACACACCAAAGCCGCCAGACAGCTTTAGGAATACTTGCCCCAGACTCCAGATGCCCCTTCGAAGCAATTTAAGAAATGTTTTGAATAAGTATATGATTGTTCATACTTTGTCTAGTACTAAGGGATTGCATAGAATCTCTGCATAGGGTCTTGGGTCACCATAAAATTATTAGTAGCGCAAAATTATAAACTATCGAGGAATTATAAATTGTAACATATTGTAAAATATTAAATTTATCTGTAATACATCTGGCGCTCGGCGACCGCTGCAGCGGCATGCTCGCTTCGCTCGCTCGCCTTCACGCGATAGTGGTAACTGTTCCAACCTAACCTAACCTTCGCAAACAGCGAACAACCCTTCCATACTCTCGTTATTTCATACATTACCTTGCCTGCAAGTATCAGGTATTCTCTATAACGCCTAGATATCATACAGATTTCGGTCGGTGACATTATGTATGCATGTAATACAGATTATAGAACTAAAGACAGATACCAAACAAAAAAGTGAGACCAAGAATGCAAATACTTAACCTAAATGTGAGTAACGAGTAATTTCTCATTAATCGTAAATTTATGACGACATTCACTTCTAGAGAGTCTATAATGTACTCAATTTTGAGTTTAGTACTTGCTTTCTTAACCTCACTTTTTTGTTCGGTAAGCGTAATCTGTCTTTAGTTACAAAGTGATATCAAATAGCGGTCTCTGATTGATGCTAATGGCCGGTCGCTGTCGTCCTGTGCACTCGCGTCTAGCCTTACAGTTGCTATTTTCACGAAAAAAGAATATGATATATCTATTTTACACGCTAAGTTATAAAAACTGATGTTGTCTTTGGAGGCTTAAATTGTAATTTTTTGAGGCTCTTGTTTTGAAGCTATAAAATATAAAATGGTGATTACATGTAAAATATGTGACTGAAATAGTAATTTAGGTGTTAATATATTATTACGGAGGACAACTTAAAATAATTGTTGATCTTTATTTGATGCTTATAATGGATTGTTTAGGTGATGTTTTAAAGAGGACGAATTAGTATATTAGAGGCTATTTCATTTTCGCGTGGCTTAGTTATTAAATGAGAGGCTAAATGCCGTGGCCGATAAAAACTTTTGAGGCTCGGTTTATTATATCCCTATATTCCCGTATCGATTTACTTGTTTATACCTGCTTACCCAAGAGTTGTGACGGGAAAAATATCGACAACCTAACATTTGCATATCCTATGGGCGTTGTACTTTCAATTGGTACTTATGGACTGTATCTAGATATTATTATAGAATATATTATACTAGCTGACCCGCGCAACTTCGTTTGCGTGATAAATGAAGAACCGCATGACCGATTTTGTGCAAACTTCACATAAACCATCTACTAAATAGTCCGAACAAAGCCTATACATTTGGTTTGGATAGGTGAGCCCGTTCTTGAGTTATAAAATTACAACGAAAAGTGGCATTGATTTTTATATATATTTATTTATTTATTTATTTATTTATTTATTTATTTATTTATTTATTTATTTACATAAATGGTTCTTCACAGCTGACAATAAATTTTACACACTATTAATCCAAACAATACGCCAATAATGAAGTACACTTTAACTAACATAAGTAATTACAAGAGTAAACACTTATCAATAACAGTTACAAACTAAACAGTAATTTACAGGTATCTATGAATATATGAATGTTATGCGTGTGTGTGTGTGTGTGTGTGTGCGTGCGTGTGTGTGTGTGTGAGTGTGTGTGTGTGAGAGTGTATGTGTGTGTGTGTGTGTATGTGTGTGTGTGTGTGTAACCCCTATGCATGCACACAGAATGCAGACCTCTAGAACTTACATGGACAACTCCTGTGATAAAATTTGCTTAATTTTATTTTTATACGAGTTGCGCGGTGTATTAAATGGATCTAGACCTGAAAATTTGTTATTATATGTGTCTGGTATGCGGAAAAAAGGCGACGTCTTTATGTAGTTAGTTGTAGCAGGTGGGGATGTCAACAGCGACGTGTGTCTAGTGCGACGAAGTGGAACATTAAAATGTATTTTCTCCAACAAAGTATCACAGTCAAATTTGTAATTCAAAATATCATACAAAAGCATCATGTCAACGAGTTTGCGCCTGTTTTCCAGTGTATGTATTTTGTGATATTGGCACGAGTCTTCATAGGATTTATTTTTTATTTGTGCCTTGTAATTCAAATGTTTTATGAATTTCTGTTGGATTTTCTCAATTTTCTCGATATGCGTTGCGTGTGGTGGTCTCCAAATGACAGAAGCAAAATCGAGTATACTTCTAACATAGCTAAAATAGAGAACCCTGAGACACTGCAGATCTTTGAATGGTTTGCTGTTACGAATCACAAACCCTAGGGACTTATATGCCTTGCTGACTATATAATCTATGTGCGAATTAAAGGTGAATTTACTATCCAGAATGACCCCCAAATCTTTTACCTGCGATGTTTTAGGTATAGTTTCCGAGCTTATGCTATAGTTAAAGTCAATTAGTTGCTTTTTTCGGGTAAAACTTATAATTTGGCATTTCTTAATATTGACCTTTATTTTATTACGTTCATAATAATTTGATAGACGATCTAAATCTGATTGTAGGAGGAAGCAGTCATCAATGTTGTTTATTTTTTGAAAAATCTTCTTATCGTCAGCGTATAAAAGAAGCTTAGAGTAATGAAGGCAATCTGGTATATCAAAGATATATATATTGTATAAAAGGGGAGATAACAGGGAACCCTGTGGCACCCCTGAAGTGACATCAACAAAGTTAGATCTATAACTGCCTATCACTACCGCCTGTCGTCTATTTCTTAAGTACGATTCCAACCATCGCAACAGGTTCCCCTTTATACCCACGGCATTTAATTTGGATATAAGGATATTATAATCTACGCGATCGAATGCCTTTTCAAAGTCAGTATAAACAACATCAATTTGCGAACCCTTTATATTGGATGTTATGTAATTGCTTAACTCTAATAGGTTGGTATTTACGTTACGGGATTTAAAAAAGCCATGTTGAGAAGATGGTATGCATTGCTGCGCGGCGGTGAGTATATCTTTATAAACTAATTTTTCAAAAATTTTGCCAAAATTATTTAACAGGGAGATAGGTCTATAGTTCTGTATCACCCCCTTGCAGCCTTTCTTATGGATTGGAACTATTTGTGCGTCTTTCCATTGTACAGGAAATACCCCATCATTCAAAGACTTCCGGAATATTATCTCGAGCGGTCTCAATAAGCCAACCTCACACCTTTTTATGAAAACAACCGGAAGTCCGTCCAAACCAGCGCCCTTTTTTTGGTCTAATTTACGAAAAACCCCTTTCAACGCCTCGGTCGTAATACTCACTGAGTGAACAATTGTGGCACTGGCATGCGGAGCCTCTGAGTCAGACAATGTCCCCCCAGGGATAGACGGTTGAAAAACGCTATGAAAAAATGTATTAAAAGCATTACAAATGTCTTCTATATAATATAGATAATCTGTGATATTATCCAAATCAGTGAAATGTTAACTCCTTTCTTTTTTTAAAATTTTTGATAAATCATATATTCTGGACTGAATTTTTTTAGGTAACCCATTGGCAATTTATTTATTGACATGTTTCATTGAATATAAAATAATTTTCATCTATTAACCAGCTCGGTGAAGATCGATCTTTAAGGGATCTTGTTGCTAATCTGACAGCGTATAAGCCAACAATCATGACATTTTTTAAGTGTTACTTTGTGACCTAATGAATAAAGATATTTTCTTTTCATTAAGTACATTCAAAGAAACATTCTAATGTTACAAACATGTTCCCAATCAATCTATATTGTGTTCAATTTGCGTTGCGACTTCATAAAATCAAAGTCACTGTTTGGTCGAAAAAAAAAACTAACTTGTACCCCATTTCTAAGTTGCTGATTACAGAGTAACTGGTTTTCAAAAATAAACGTTCACGTACAAACCCCTTTGGAAAGAAACGATTTGGCTGAAGTAGAGAATTACGGTCCTTCATTGCCTATTAGCCGTTCTTTACTTTTGTTGCTTTATTTCGTTAAAAGCTATATTTTTGGGACTTCCAGTGAAATTGGATTTTCTGGCAGAAGGGATTTTGTGAGAAAATACTCGAAGTTTACTTAAGGTTAGGTAGTTATTGACGTATTGCAACTTTAATTTACTCGTAGTTACTTTACGTTCCAAGAAACGTAAAGTAACTACAATAGCAAGAAAATAATTTTGCTCTATTACGAATTGATTATGTAGGTATTTGTTTCTTTTCCTATATTTCCGTTTACCTATATAAAGGTATTCTTACTGCAAAAATTTCAGCTCACGGTTCCTGCTGAAATAATCTCTCGTGACAAACAGATAGACAAGGGAAGTCTCATGACGGCTCCACATCAGTGCCGTAAAGTTCTGTGAACAGGCGTGAACGTGAATGTAGATGGTTTTCGCGGTCGGCACTAATGTGGAGCCGGCATCAAATGGATAAAGGCAAGGGCCGTGTGGTTTTAGTAGGTTCGACTACGACCCCCAAGGTTTAAATGTCACCGTGGTATCACTGTATCCCACAGTGATATCACTGTGGGGATTTTAGCGGTGGGATATCACCGAGGGAATATCAGCGTTGAGATATCACTGTGAGGATTTCACACGTAAAGAAAATGGCATGTCATAGGTGTGTCATTTAATGTGCAAAAAATGTATCGCTCGACCGAGGTTTAAGCCTGTAACTTTTTCGGAGATATATCTACTTAGATATGACAGTTCCATAATCTTCTTTCCGAGAGTATCCAGCCCAGAAACGTCCTAGGACATCCTTCCGAGGGCCGGTGCGGCTGTTGCGCGTTACGTGAGGTTTTTTAGTCGTTAGGTGTTCGGCATAGCATCCGTGAGGATATTCCCTCACGTTAAAAAAAAGTCCAGCCCAGAAAGAAACAACTGTCGTTCTTCAAGGGTAGCAGGTTCATAAAATAAACTATTAGCCAACATCTATACAAGCGGATGTCGGAAATTTTATACTTGTGAAATATTATGTAAATAAAACTATTAAAAAGCCATAAAGTGTAAATAAATAAAGTATAATGTTTCAATTAATCTATTCGATATCATTAAGAATCACTTAATTTTTAATCGACTTCAAAAAAAGGAGGAGGTTCTCAATTCGTCTGTATGTTTTTTTATGTATGTTAAGCGATATTTCCGTCAATTATAGACGGATTAAAATTATTTTTTTGTTGAATAGGGTTTTCTTCTGAGGTGGTCCCATTTTCACCAGGTCAGGATCTGATGATGGGATCCAGGAGAAAACGATGGCAACCACCGAAAATTGTAGGGACAACTAGTGCGCTTGTTAACTTTTTAATTAAGTCCTTTAATGTTTTACACTTTAATGAAGGTCGGGAGTCGATCTGATGATAGAGTCGAAAGACAGTCGAGGGCATTCCTTAACAATTTACAACAGTTACCTTGTGTTTGGGCTTGAGTGATTTGTATTGATGAGAACTTTACACCTAGATTGATAGATCCGTCTTCAAAACAAAGGAAGTTCTCAATTTTTTATGTATGATTACCGATATTTCCGTCAATTATAGACGAATTTCTAGATTTTTTTCTTTTGTTGAATATGGTTTACTTCTGAGGTGGTCCCATTTTCACCAGTTCAGTATCTGATAATAGAATCCAGGAAAAATCGAGGGCAACCACCTAAAATTGTATGGACAATTCCTAGTACGTTTGTTAACTTTTTAATTAAGTGCTTTGATGTACTACAATTTTAATGAAGGTCTGGAGTCGATCTGATGATGGAACCGAAAGGCAGTCAAGGGAATTCCTCAACGATTTACAGCAGTTACCTTGTGTTTGGGCTTGATTGATTTGTATTGATGAGAACTTTACACCTAGATAGATATATTTTTGGTCCACCCGTCACTTAAAATAATGAAAAATAAATTGTAAGTAATAAAAAATAATTTACTTAGCACAAAGTAATATTACGTATTTCGATTTATCAGATTTTATTCAATATAATATTGAAGTTGGTGCCATTAATAATACCTACCTTAACCTATGGGTTTACTTGGCGCCGACACATAATATATTACTTTGTGCTAAGTAAATTTTATTTTTCAGGATTTGTTTGAAGTCGGTTTTATTTTTTATTAATTGTTTTTTAAGCTATAAATTTATTTTTTTGTTTGCAGTCATTTTTCTTTCAGTTGTGCAAATTTTCATGGATTTTATGCCAGTCGTTTACTAATTAACCGCACGATGCCCTGACACTGCCTACGATGGAGATTCTCGGGTAAGACCTGGGAAGGATATCCCAGGATCGATAAAGCAAGTAAGTAGGTATGTAATGACCTGTTCTATACTGCTGGGACGTTTGCAACAATTTTGTCCGTATGGCGACGGGAAAGAGTACAAAATGTCGCTACCCCATCCTGAGGGTGTCGTAAGATAAGAGACGACTAAGTAAGGTAACACTTTCGCAAAACGATCCATTGCGTAGAGGAGGAAAATTCGAAATGAAACCCGGTTGTCAGTAAAATGACAATCGTTAAGCCAAGTTGAAGGCCTTATGGCTAAAGCGAAGGCATCGGTGAGCCTGGGAGCGCTAGGAATTGGTCCAGCGAAATTCCGGACGGGGATTACGGGAGCTCGCATTATTGAGCTCCCGAAGGAGACTACGGCCACCCAGGCTGACACATTGGCTGCCAGGATCGGGGAGGCCCTCGGTGACGGCGCCAAGGTCACCAGACCCACCAAGACGGCGCAAATACGTGTCTCGGGTCTGGATGACGCCGTTTCCGAACAGGAAATACGCCAAGCTTTGGCAGAGAAGTCCGGGTGTCCACCCGAAAAATTCAAGGTTGGCAACATATCTCTGGGCTACACAGGCGTTGGCTCGGTCATTGTCTCTTGCCCTGTTGGAGCAGTCGCAGCGCTAGCGAGCGGCCAACGAGTGACCATAGGCTGGAGCCATGCCTCCATCCGCATCTTGGAGCAGCGCCCAATGCGGTGCTTCAGATGCATGGGGGTGGGCCATCCACAGGTGCTGTGCCCCTCCAAGAAGGACCGCAGCACACTCTGCCATCGGTGTGGACAGGAGGGGCATACGCTCTCCACCTGCTCGGCTGAGCCGCGTTGCGCGATTTGCGCCGACCGCGGATTACCATCTGCGCATCGCATGGCCGGGGTTAATTGCAACCCTCCCCCGGTCAAAGGTCGCCGTCTCCCAATACTGGGGGTGGCCTCTCGCAACACGGCCAGTCAGGCCACTCCTGAAGTCACTCCCATGGATACCATCAATGCCAGCTAAATCCATGGGACGTGTGCTACAGGCAAATGTGAACCGCTCACCCGGCGCCCAGAACCTTTTGTTTCAGGCGACGGCTGAGTGGGATATAGATTTGGTGGTATTGTCGGAGCCGTCCGTGGCTTCCCTGCCGTCCGGGTGTGCCGTAGCCACTGATAATCTCGCGGCAGTCATGGTAGCCGGTGTGGCGCCTCCCGCTCTCGTTGTGGCAGAAAGAGGGGAAGGGTACGTTGCGGCGAGATGGGGGGGCGTCATGGTGGTCGCCACGTATTTTTCCCCCAACCGAAGCAGAGCAGAATTTGAGCGCTTCCTGACTGTGCTGGAAGGCGTGGTCAGGCGAGCAGCTCCTGGCCCGGTGTTGGTGGCAGGCGACTTAAACGCCAAATCACCGGCATGGGGGTCATCAATTCTGGATCCAAGGGGTGTGGATCTGGAGTCCTGGGTTCTGTCCCTAGGGCTCCAGACCATCAATACTGGAAGCACCCCAACATGCGTCCGGTGGAATGGCACGTCCGTCATAGATGTGACCGTTGCCACCTCATCACTAGCGACCTGCATCAGGGACTGGAGGGTGGTCGAAGAAGCGGAGACCCTATCCGACCATCGATATATTCGGTTCGAGATCTCAGCACGAGGTCTCCCTCTTCGGCTGCATACTGCAGTAAGCGGTTCAGCATTCCCGAAATGGGCACTTGCCCGGATGCGGCCTGACGTTGCGGAGGAGGCAGCGATGGTTCGAGCGTGGGCCGAGGTGCCAGACTTGATCGCTAATGATCCCGAAAGTATGGCGGAGTTATTTGCCGACGACATGCGGGTCGTGTGTGACTCCGCCATG
Source organism: Miltochrista miniata (assembly GCA_933228765.1). Classification (NCBI taxonomy): domain Eukaryota; kingdom Metazoa; phylum Arthropoda; class Insecta; order Lepidoptera; family Erebidae; genus Miltochrista; species Miltochrista miniata. The sequence goes on along the minus strand of OW121758.1, from coordinate 34,048,807 downwards.
CCAAGGCAGCGGATGGGCCCTCGGAACCCGGGGCAGGTATACTGGTGGACGCAGGAACTTTCCGATCTGCGTGCCACCAGTGTAAGAGCCAGACGGGCGTATCAACGCTGCCGCAGGCGCGCCCGGAGAGAGACCGGGGAAGAGGAAAGGTTCCATCAGGAACTCAAGGAAGCCCACTGGAACTTAAGAGCTGCCATTTGTAGGGCGAAGGTTGACGCATGGGACCGCTATGTGGCAATTCTTGACGGTGACCCTTGGGGGCGACCGTACCGAACGGTTAGGCGGAAGTTCGCAGGCCCAGCTCCATCTACATCGTGTATGGAGCCGGCGCTTTTAAGCAGAGTCCTCCAGACATTGTTTCCGGACACAGGAGGTTTTGTGCCCCCGCGAATGCCGACCTCCGATTCTGCCTCGGAGGTGTGGGCTGACGGGCCACCAGTCACGGACGCGGAGTTTGGCACCGTAAGGGAACGGCTTCGTAAGAAGAGCAAGGCGCCCGGGCCAGACGGAGTACCTGCCAAAATCATGGCTGTCGCCCTGGGCCCTCTGGAGGAGCGTTTCCGAGCGGTGTTGAATCTCTGTATCCTGAAAGCCCATTTTCCCAGCAGGTGGAAAGTGGGTCGTCTCTGCTTGCTGCGGAAGGAAGGTCGCCCAGAAGACTCGCCGACGGGGTACCGACCGGTTGTGCTGCTCGATGAGGCGGGAAAGGCTTTCGAGAAAATTCTCGCCTCCCGCATCATCGAGCACCTCGAGAGGGTGGGCCCAGAGTTGGCTGACTGCCAATATGGTTTTCGAGCTGGACGGTCCACAGTCGACGCAATCGACCGCCTCAAAGAGTGGACACAGCGAGCAATGGTGCGTGGGGAGGTGGTGTTGGCGGTGTCATTGGACATAGCAAATGCATTCAACACCATCCCCCATGAATGCATAGAGGAGGCACTCCGGTTTCATGGAGTCCCACAGTACCTTCGTGCTCTGGTGAGGGACTATCTGCGACACAGGTGTGTCTTGTATGAGGACTCGGAGGGCCAAGTACAGTCTTGGAGAGTGTCGGCGGGGGTGCCCCAGGGATCCGTGCTGGGCCCGCTGCTATGGAACCTGGGGTACAATTGGGTGCTCCGTGGTTCGCTGCTGCCAAGAATGCTCGTCGTTTGTTTTGCGGATGATACCCTGGTTGCGGCAGCAGCAGAAGAATGGGACGAGGCAGCTCATCTTGCATCCGTCGGCACCTCCATGGTCGTCCGACGCATTCGTCTTCTGGGGTTGGAAGTGGCCCTTAATAAAACTAGGGCCATGAGTTTTAATGCCTCGCGTCGGAGAGCCCCTGCAAACCTCAGGGTCAACGTGGACGGCAGTCGCATTCAGGTCGAGGCACACATGAGGTACCTCGGCCTTATACTCGATTCGCGATGGAGCTTCGAAAAACACTTTGAGCTCCTCGCTCCCAGGTTGCGCGCCACGGCGCTCTCGCTCGGTCGTCTTCTCCCCAATATCGGAGGACCAGGCTCGTCGTGCCGTCGACTATATCATGGGGTGATTCGGTCGATGGCAATGTACGGAGCCCCAGTGTGGGCAAACTGTCTCACTCGTCGGACGCGAACTCTTCTGCGCCAACCGCAGAGGGCGATTGCAACCCGGGCGGTACGCGCATACCGTACGGTAAGCCACGGTGCGGCCTGCGTTTTGGCGGGTACAATCCCGTGGGCAATTGAGGCACCAGTGCTGGCAGAGGTGCACCGACTTAGGGTCGAAGCCAGAATGCGAGGTGAGCGGCCTGACCTCGAAGAAGTCGAGCGGGTCCGCTCATTGGCGCGAAGAGAGGCGTTAAGGCGTTGGGAGGAGGAGATAACTGCTCCTAGCGCTGGCCACCGGACAATTGAGGCAATTCGTCCGGTGCTGGAAGAGTGGGTGAGTCGCCCAGGTGGGGATCTTACCTACCGCCTGGTACAGGTATTGACCGGACATGGCTGTTTCGGTCACTACCTGTATCGAGTGGCACGCCGAGAGGAGTCGCCGACCTGTCATCACTGCGGCGCTCCAGATGACACTGCTGAGCACACCCTTTGGGAGTGCTCAGCATGGCAAACCCAACGCTATCAACTAAGTGTCGCCATCGACGGACGCGGTCTCACGCTGTCGGGCATGGTGAACGCTATGATCAACAGCGCGGAGGCCTGGCAAGAAATCGCCAACTTCGCCGAAGTTGTAATGTCGGCGAAGGAGGCTGCGGAGAGGGAGCGGGAAGAGGATGCTCTGGCCGCTCCCATCCGGCGTAGACGGAGGGGAAGGAGAAGGCGAGTGGCTCCGGCCGCAGACCGTCTCTAACCCTTGGGTTGGCCAGCACACGAGAGTGGCACTCTCGTGTGCATTGCACTGGCCACCACGTCTGGGGATTACCTGGCGCACACCGAGGTAATCCTCCTTCCGGCGCAGCAGCTCAGCCAGGCTGAGTAGCCCTGAGGTGTTTTGGTAGAGTTTAACAGGGCCCAGAACACCTCTGCTAGGGCACAACGGTGCCAAGGAGTTTTAGTCAGTATTCCCAGTGCTAACAAGATCAAGTGCCGGGCGACCCTGACACTGTTCCACGCCTCGCCAGCGTGGTTCGTCTGTAAGCGGATCACTCCTTGTAAAAAAAAAAAAAAAAAAAAAAAAAAAAAAAAAGTTGAAGGCCTTATGGCCTTATGGGCAGCTTGAAAACTTTCAACTGTGGGCTGTCACAACCTGCACAATATGTCCATTTCAACAAGGCAATAGTCTCACCTCCTATTACGTGAGGCATGAAACTACAAGGTAAATTGTGGGCATATACTATGCCTCTGCCTACCCCTTCGGGGATAAAGGCGTGACTATTATGTATGAATGTGTGTTTGTAACAGCAGAGATGTCCCAAACGTCCCCTATGTGCCGTACTACCACAGCCGTATTGAAACGAACAAGGGCAGGCTAGAATATTTGTAACGCGTGAAATGGATACTCTACAAACGTCATCCATTTCAAATCCGACCATTATGTATGAGTGCAGAGCGGAGCTACGAACGTTTTAAATTATTCCATAGCTCATTAGATTTGTACTGTCCGTTCGCTCTAAGTTTGCCGCTCGCCTCCTTTATGTACCTACCTACTACGCCTCAACACCAGCGTCTACGCCAGCGGCAAACTTAGAGCGAACGGGTAGTACGGTACGACTCAGTGTTATGTAAAAGGTTACAGCAGTAAGCAAGTTTTACTATGGTCGATCCTTGGATGGGTGACGACCCCGTGACCACCATATGACATTTATTTACGAGCGTCTCCGTGCTTTGGAAGGCACGATAGGTATGCCGTTGGTTCCGGCTTTCAGTGATATGACAGTCGTAAAGCCAAGCTGAAGGCATTAGAGGCGGCTTAAAAAAATCAACAGTGGTTCGTCACAACCTGCGCCTGTTCATTTCAACACGGCAATAGCTTAGTACGTGGGACAAAAAACGATAAGGTGAAATGTGGGCGTATACTATGCCTCTGCCTACCCCTTTAGGGATAAGGCGTGACTATTTGTATGTATATACTAAAAGAATACAAGCGGGATAATAATGTAGCGTAATGATGATCCAGCCATAGAATTATAACGAATTTACAACCAGGTGTTATATTGGTCTAAGATCCCTTTAAGAACGACCTTCACCGAGCTGGTTATTGGATGAAAAGTGTTTTATATTCAACTAAATCAAAAATTAAAATGCAATAGGGTTGCCTAAAAAAATTCAGTCCATGATAAATTAATTTAAAATTTTTTTTTTTTTTTACTATTTACTGGTTTGCTTATTACATAATATTCCATACCAATTGGAAGTTTAACGCCCATAGAATATGCAAATTTTACTTAATTCATTACCCAGGGCGTTGCATTACTAGTATCGATTTACCTGTTTATACCTGCGTAACAAAAGTCGTGACGAGAAAAAAATCGACAACCTAACATTTGCATATTCTATGGGCGTTATACTTTCAATTGGTATGGAATGTATCTATTAAGCAAACCAGAAAATAGTAATTTTTTTTTAAAATTCTTAATTTATCATATTCTGGACTGAAAATTTTTAGGCAACCCTATTGCAAATTAATTAGTGACATATTATTATTTAGTTGAATATAAAACACTTTTAATCCAATAACCAGCTCGGTGAAGGTCGTTCTTAAAGGGATCCTAGGATATATGTCTATGTATCCAGCAATTGCAAATGCAAAACGAGTTTATTTAAATTTAGAATAGCGCCATCTAGGTTATTATAGCAAATTTACTTCGTAGTAATGAAAACTGTCTCGAGTTAAAGCTCTGTAACGGTTGTAGTTTTACTATATAACGACAGATGTCACTATTCTGTACTATGTAAGTCGTTCTAATTTGATTTTGCAGTAGTCCATTTAATCCAATTTAATAAGGTAAAGATTAGTCCATGAATGTGGTAGTTCTAAATTTCCAAATCCTTATATAGTGTTTATCCATCCAAGGTTGATAATCCTGGACTTATACCAACTTAAACCACCCGGTGCCGGCGGTGCTTGTCAAGTGCTTACAGCTGGGAGTCCTGGGCAAGCCCTGGAAAGGGTGGAGCAGTGTAGTCACACAGACACAAAGTCCTAGGGACTCAGTGAAGTACCTATCTAAGCCACAGGTATATTGAAAGTCCTTAAGCCCTAAGCCCACACGAATGGGATATGCAGTGCCAGTGTATCTTAATTTATTCAACTTTTGGACAGTGCTCGCGAGGCTCCGCTTTTGAAAATTTGCTTACTTTTGTGTTATTCCAGACTATAATTTTCTATCCATCAAATGTCCCTGGATCTGCAGCCGTTAGCCTGAAATAGTAACTTTTTATAGGCAAGTACCTTGTTTTATTATTAACTTGAGGGAAAATCCTTCGTGGATGCTATGCCGGACTTCTACAAAAAACTCACGTAACGCCCAACAGCCTACGGTTGGGAGCCCCGAGTAAGCCCTCGGAAAGGATGTCCCAGAATGAAATGAAAGGGAATGGGAATAATATACCTACCACATGGACGAAATCGGAACACTTTCGCAAAACGATCCATTGCGTAGAGTAGGAATGAAAAGAAACTCGAAATGAAACCCGGTTGTAAGTAAAATGACAATCGTTAAGCCAAGTTTAAGGTCATTTAGGGCCGGCTTGAAAGTTTCAACTGCGGGTCCTCACGAACTGCGCCTGTCCATTTTAACACGGCAATGGGCTCATCACGTATTACGTTGGACATAAAACTATAAGGTGATATGTGGACGTATATATAGATACTTTGCCTCTGCCTACGCCTTCGAGGATAAAGGCGTGACTTATGTGTGTATGTATAAATCTATATATCAATAAAAATCAATGTCACTTTTCGTTGTAATTTTATAACTCACTAGCGGACGTCACGCGGTTTCACCCGCGTAATTCCCGTTCCCGTGGGAATACGGGAATAAAATATAGCCTATGATCACCGCAAGGAGTGTAGCTTCCCAAGAGTGAAAGAATTTTTCAAATCGGTCCAGTAGTTCCGGAGCCTATTCGTTACCAACAAACAAACAAAAAAAAAAACAAAAAAACAAATCTTTCCTCTTTATAATATTAGTCTAGCTAGTATAGAAAAACGGGCTGACCTATCCAAACCAAACCAAATGAAGGCTTTGTTCGGACTATTTTGTAGATGGTTTATGTGAAGTTTGCACAAAATCGGTCGAGCGGTTCTTCATTTATCACGTAAACGAAGTTGCGCGGGTCAGCTAGTATGTATATAATATAATAATTCCCCTCATTAGCAATGTATAAAAATAGGCGTGTTATTGTGTATTAGAGCGGGAATCGAATACACGAGGCGAGCGACCCGGCCGACTGTGATTAATTAGCACGAAACCTTTGTGGCTTGCTACCTAGGCGATAGTTTCACACTATTTATCCGACTGCTGTAAAACCAGCAGGAAGGGTTATGAAACTGAAAGGAAAACGTGCTACTGAAATAACTCTAGCCACCTAAACATCGTTTCTTTTAGGTAGGTACAAGTAAGGTGTCATGGACGAGTGGCTGGAGAGGAGCCACGGTGCTTACTCCTACCGGTTGACACAGATACTTACCGGGCACGGGAGCTTCGGTAAGTATCCGTGGCAAATACACCGGGAAACCACGGCCGAGTGCCTGCACTGCTAGAGTGCAGCGAGGACACAGCGCTCCATCTCCAGCGGGAGTAAGTGGGACTCCGCTGCCTTTATCAGGTCATTCTCGTGAAATTGACGGTGGGGAGGGAGCGGGAGAGAACTTTTCCACCCGAGTTCCGCAATCTGTGGAGGGGGCGCCGCAGACTTGTCTTCGCCCAAGACTATCGGCCTCCATGATCGAGGGCCTGAGGACGGTGAGGGACCTGCTCACAGTCCTCAGGTCCTTGAAACAGCGTGACGTAAGGGATTCACGCACGCCCTCCTCCCAAGAAACGGTACAACACCCAAACAACCCCCCAAAGAAGCGGGATGGCACCCCCCTTAGGTGAGGCCGCAGTGGTAGACGTAGGTCTGTTGGGAGTCCTGGGGTATCCTTCCGAGGGCTTTCCCGAGCTCCCAACCGTAGGTTGTCCCAAATAGGATACGTGTGGTTTTTAGTCGGTAAGAGTCTGGCATGGCAACCTGCAGAATTTTCACCACGTTAAAAAAAACTAAGGAGGCAGACAAGCTTGCGGCCGACCTGATGGTTGATTACCGTAGCCAATAAAGGCGCTAGACACGCACTTACGACCCAGGCGCAGGTTGACGACCCGCTGTTGAAACTTTTCAGCCCACCCGTATAGCCTTCAACTTGGCCTAATGCCTGTCCTGTTACTAACAACCGGGACCAACAGCTTAACGTACACTTCCTAACTAGGAAACTCGTTTACAGAACACTGAGCCAAAATGGCTACTCTATACAATTCTGTAAAACTTCCCGTAAACTTTTTCTGAAATAAAACTTGTAACACAAAAAATTGCGCACTTTTCCTTGTAAAACTCGATACATATTTATGCAGTATTCAACCATTCCGACGGCCTGAGCACATTAACAATGGAGCAGCCACTAGCGGCCTGCTCGATACGTTTCCCACAGGAAAATTCTAGAGTGCAATCTGAATTATTAAGCGGAGTCGAAAATGCAACCTATTCGAAGGGAATTGTTTACTTTATTGTACCAAGATTTTATTTTTTGTTTTTTTTCAGTCTTGAACTAGTTTTTGCTTTTAGTAGAGACCAGATGAAAAACCTACTTGGTGTTTTTGTTCAGGCTCCAAGAGGTATTTAAATAGAGATAAAGAAATCTTTCAGAGTAAAAAAAATGTTGCAATCAGACATTACGGTGAAAAGATGAAGAGCACAATATTTCACTCTTATTAAAATCAAAAGTACCTACACTCCGCATCAACAACACAAATGATTTTCTTTTATTTCTTATTCTTAGCATTTCATCGAAACAATGCGAGAGGGTCGAGTTGGGAAATTTCTAATATACTACCAGCACAGAATATTAAGGTACCTATATTAATTTTAGAAGACGCTGAAATGGCGTATACTCAGAATACGTAATATAAGAGAACTACCGTACCTGAAAATATTTTGTCTTCAGCATCAATAGTTTATTTTCAAGAATGGGACCTGAATTTATTCTTTAGGACAAATTTTATTATGGATTTATTCATTTTAGGCCTTGCCCTAGAGAGCAAATAGATTCAAATGAAAATCGGCTAAGTGTGTTGACACACACTTCAGCATCAATTGCCTATTCTAAAAAGTGGGACCCGAAATTTACTTTTTGGGAGAGAGTTTATGATGGATTTAGTTATTTTAGGCCTTGCACTGTGTAACAAAACCGGATAACTCGCCCTCCCCGGCGAATAGTATGGTATTGTGGTATAACGACAGTTTAGGTTTTATTGCATTTTCGGTTTTTAGAGCATCGAATACACATTGTAAATTTTTTTTGGAATTTTTCAGTGGATATTTTTGAAAATACAATAATTCCCATAGGTCCATAATGAACATATCATATACAATACAATATCTCTCCCTCGGGGTTTAGGGGACATGCGTTACTTCTCATGGAGCTAACGTTACACTCTGAGGGTACAGTAGTGGCTTCTTCAACAGATCCCTAAGATTCAATATCTTAGGGATTAACGAAAAAGCCCACATTAGGAGGAAGGGCATAACGGTACTCCGTTCGTTGAGCAGCCCGCCTGGGGCAGTACCTCCGCCCTGCAGAAGACCGCGGTAATAGTAACCTGACTCCGGTTGGGTTATGTTCTCCGTCGGTTAGCAGGTATCCAGAGCTCATTGGGGCGACTTTGTGCCGTTGACGGTGAGACCAGAGGCTTATCTGGCTCCATTGGCGGATAGAGGCGCGGAGTATTGGTACGGCGGTCAGGGAGACCCGGTGAAACGGTTGACCGCTGACCGCCCGCAGGCTGTACGGGACCCGAACCTGGGGATCACTTAATCTCCGCCCCAGGAGGCTGAACCAGCAGCCTGTGTAAAGTCCCTGGTGCTGTGGTCGTGCCGGAGGAGGATACCGGAGTGGACGCGGCCACTGCATTGGGGGGGGACCGGGGGCCCTTCCGTACGCCGTGCCAATCTTCCGCATTACCTTTGTCTGCCTTTGGTGATTTGGAGCCTCGCTTAGTCTCCTGCGCCAGCGGCACACAGGCGCCCCCTCAACCTTCTTAATTCCCCTTTTTTAAAAAACAACCATGGCTGCAAAAAAGAAAAATAAAAAGGTATCCACAGCGGCATCGGCGTCCACACTTCAAGTGGACTTTTGCAACATCAGAGGCATGCGCGCGAACATCAACGTAGTCCACCACCATCTTGAAACTGCGAAGCCGACCCTTTTTTTCTTGACGGAGACGCAGATCTCATGCCCGAAAGATACATCTGACTTGATGTACCCTGGCTACAAGCTGGAGTACAACTTTAGGCGGAAAGCCGGGGTGTGTATGTACGTCCGGGATGATGTCTGCTGTCGCCGTCTTACAAGCCTCGAAGACAGGGACCTGTCTACGTTATGGGCGCGCGTGGATCACGGGGGCCACACCCGGATCTACGCGTGCGTGTATAGGTCTCACAGCGGTAATACGGACACAGTTCGCCTTTATGACCACCTGCAGCAATCGACTGACAGGGTGATTGAGCAGTGTCCCTCCGCTGAGATAGTGGTTTTGGGAGATTTCAACGGTCATCATGTTGACTGGTTGGGCTCCCGGACCACCGACTTTGCGGGAAAAGCTGCTCACGAATTTGCCTTGACCTATGGGTTCTCCCAGCTGGTTAAATCCCATACAAGGATACCAGACAAGGAGAACGAGCATAGTGCATTGCTGGACCTTCTGCTGACAACGCGTCCGGACGGATACAACGTTTCGGTGGATGCTCCGCTAGGATCGTCGGACCACTGTGTCGTTCGGACGCATGTGCCTCTCGCAAGGCCTGAACCACCTCGGCCCAAGGAGTGGCGACATGTGTGGCACTACAAGTCAGCAGACAGGGATGGACTGCGAGAGTTCTATGCGTCGTACCCGTGGCGGCGGCTTTGTTTTGCCTCAGAGGATCTGGATTCTTGTGCTGTAGCAGTCGCTGAGGGGATCTTGGAGGGTATGGAATGCTACATTCCCAACCGATGAATCCCTGTAGGTGCAAAAAAGCGACCGTGGTTCAATCGGCTCTGCAGAGAAGCTCTAATACAGAAGGAATCTGCCTACAGAGCTTGGACCACGGCTCGTGCAAATTCAGATCCAAACATCTCTGAGGTGAAACGCAAATTAAATGCCGCCTCGAGGTCCAGTAAAAGAGCAATTGTCAAGGCCAAGTTCGATTTCGTCGGCAGAATTGGCGAACGGCTAGCAGGCTACCCTTCAGGAAGTCGTGAATTTTGGTCGCTTGCCAAAGCTGCCGAGGGAAACTTCTGTCGGTCAGGATTACCACCCTTGCTTAAACCCGACGGTAGTTTGGCCCAGAGTGCCAAGGAGAAAGCCGACCTTTTGGGTAATCTCTTTGCCTCTAACTCGACCATGAGCGACGGAGGTGCTTTACCGCCGGGCATTCCGAGTTGTGGCACTTCCATGCCGGAAGTTAAATTTACACAGCGGAATGTCCGGCGGGAGCTTCAATCTCTGGACGTTCATAAGTCGAGTGGGCCAGACGGCATTCCCGCGGTGGTACTTAAGCATTGTGGTCCAGAGTTGTGTCCGGTACTTACACGTCTTTTCACACTTTCCTATTCTATGCAACAAGTCCCGGCGTCGTGGAAGATTGCGTATGTACATCCTGTACCCAAGAAGGGTGACAGAACCGACCCGGCCAATTACAGGCCTATAGCCGTCACCTCCCTTTTATCCAAGGTGATGGAGCGTGTAATTAATACACAGCTCCTGGGGTACCTTGAGGAACACGACCTGCTCAGCGACCGGCAGTACGGTTTCCGTCACGGTCGCTCGACGGGCGATCTTCTTGTGTACCTAACACACCGATGGGCGGCGGCTATCGAGAGTAAGGGTGAGGCTCTAGCTGTGAGCCTCGACATCTCTAAAGCCTTTGACCGGGTCTGGCACCGTGGTCTTCTTACGAAACTGCCCTCATATGGACTACCCGAGAGATTATGCGGATGGGTGTCCAGCTTCTTGGCCGGTAGAAGCATTAGAGCCGTCGTTGACGGCAGCTGTTCAGACTTCATGGCTATAAACGCTGGAGTACCGCAAAGCTCAGTGTTGTCCCCTACTCTGTTTCTGCTGCATATCAATGACATGTTGTCTATTGACGGCATTCATTGTTATGCGGACGACAGTACGGGGGACACTTGTTACACGGGCCGCCCCGGTATCTCTCGGGACACAGTGGAGAAAAATCGTGAACAGCTTGTGTCTGAAATCGAGGCTACTCTTACTAGAGTGTCCGATTGGGGTGGACAAAATCTTGTCCAGTTCAACCCTTCCAAGACACAAGCGTGTTTTTTCACCGCTAAGCAAACCCCAATTACTGTAGCGCCGCAATTTCAGGGCACATCTCTTTCCATCTCCAAAAGTATAGGGATCCTTGGCGTTGACATCTCCAGTGACGTTCAGTTCCGTAGTCATTTGGAGGACAAGGCTAAGCTGGCGTCCAAGAAGCTAGGTGTGCTCAACAGGGCGCCGCGGTACTTCACTGCGGCGCAAACACTGCTTCTCTATAAGTCGCAAGTGCGGCCGCATATGGAGTACTGCTGTCACCTCTGGGCGGGAGCACCTGAATATCAGCTTCGTCCATTTGACTCGGTGCAAAGGCGAGCTGTAAGAATTGTCAACGATCCTGTACTTACAGCTGGTGTGGAACCTCTTCGCGACAGGAGAGACTTTGCCTCCTTATGCGTGTTCTACCGCCTGTACAATGGTATGTGCTCTGAGGAATTGTTTGATATGATGCCTACGGCTACGTTCTATCATCGCACCGCTCGCCACAGACAGGGAGTTCATCCTCACACTCTGCGTCCGGTGCGTTCTAGCACGGTTAGATCCGATAGGTGTTTTTTTCCGCGCACGCTTAGGTTGTGGAATGACCTCCCTGCCTCGGTTTTCCCAAACGCCTAAAGTATGGGGTTCTTCAAAAGGGGTCTTAGAAGGTTTTTACAGGGTCGGCAGCGCGAGTGTGGCACCTCTGGTGTTGCAAACGTTCATAGGCTGCGGTGACCACCGGTCCTTCTGGTGGGCCGTATGCTTGTCTGCCACCTTAGTGGTATAAAAAAAAAAAAAAAAAAAACATAACAATTTTATTCAGTTAAATTAGTAATACAATTTGCACATGAATAATACCGAGTTGTGAAAATCAGTAACATTTTAATTTGCTCTTCATTTAAATTTTAAAAATTAATATTTACCTGTACATATATTGCAGTATATGTGCATTAACCATCTCTAGTGTGGTTCACCTGCCAGTGTGAGTGTTCTCCTACAAGTTTAACACATCAATCAGCACTATGGAGCGTAATGTAAATGAGTCCTTGTCCAGTCCCAAATCATCATTTATTGAGGGCCTTGCAAGGTTTGAATCAAGACTGCAGAATGTCGCCGCTGCTACGCCTTCTGCTGCTACTTCCAGTGTTGCGTCTGACTTTATGATATTTAAGACTTGTATGCTGGAGGCTTTGAACTTGCTTCAGCATCAGGTGGACAGGCTTGCCAGTCAAGTGGATAGCCTTGAGATGCATGGGCGGCGTAAAATACTGCTGTTTCATGGCATAGCAGAGGATAAGTCGGAGGATGTGATGGCCGTGATTGTCAGCGTTGTGAAACAGCGACTTGGTTTGAGCACATTTGTTGCCGCAGATATCAGGAGGTGTCATCGAATGGGCCGACCATCTAGTGCCCATAAACCCAGGCCTATTCTTGTTAAGTTTGCAGATGTTATTACGAGGGACAAGATCTGGTTTTCCAAAACGGCACTGAAGGGATCTGGAGTAACACTCTCTGAATTCCTCACTAAGGCACGCCATGAGGTTTTCCTTGCTGCTCGTGAGAAGTTCGGGATCAATAAAACTTGGACAAGAGAGGGTCACATCCATCTGATCGACTCGAAGGGTACGCGCCATCGTATAACTTCGCTTAAGGATTTATCAAGTATTCCCGATTGCGATGATAAACCACCTGAAGTCCCGAAGACTGTGAGTACCAAGTCTAGACGTGCTGTGGCTTCCAAAAAGTAGGCAATTGGTGTGTTGATATATCTTCTTTTGGTACTGCATTGATTATTAACATAAAATCACACTAATGTATCACTTTCGTATATTTCCTTTGTTTTTTATAACCTTGTTATTATCACTTTTTGCTACTTATATGTAACCACTTACGGTCAATTACTGTTACTTTAATCACTATACTATTCCTTGATTTATTTTATTTATGTATCTAATCTAAATTGTTGGTACAGTTTTTTTTTTTTTTTTTTTTACTCAATGCAAATTGTAAAAGTAAACAACAAACATGTGTCAGTGAGTCAGTGAATGTCAAGCTGTGCCATAGATTATGTATTTTTCTCTGTAGATACGTTCCGATATTTGCAAAATGATTATTTGACATGCATTGCAATAGTAAAAATGTGTACTAATACAGTGGTTTCTTACTAATATAAAAATATAGGTTGTATTTTTCTTTATAAAATTAGGGCTTAGTAATATTCTAATTGTTATTCGTGCAGTACCTAAATTGTTACAACTCGGACACTCGACAGGCGCTGGCGGGTGGACTTCCGGACTGATATTGTTCGTATACATACTTAATTATTTTATTATTTTTATTTATATATTTTTTATATATTATTTGGTGAGTTGACACCTACTTATGACGGGTTCTGAAGATGACAGTGATGACGACAGTTTTCACACGGCATCTAGTCTGAATAGTAGTTTCGTTAGCGTTCCAACACTTGCTGATAAACTAAAATATCATTTTTCCGATGTACCTGAAAGTTTTAATGTAGTCCATTTGAATGCACAGAGTATTCCTGCCCATTTTCCCGAGATGCTGGCTACTTTTGACTGTAAGAACATTCATGCGATTCTTGTTTCAGAGTCCTGGTTTAGGACAGTCCACTCATCTACCTCTTTTACACTCCCAGGTTTCCAGTTGATAAGAAATGATCGTGGGTGCGCTGAGGCTGGTGGCGGTGTTGCCATATATCTACGTGCACAAATTCCTTTTAATATCATTGATGTGTCAGCACAGCCACCGCCCTCAAATGCTGGCGAGCATCTCTTTTTAGAAGTGGAACTAAATCATTTCAAAGTCTTACTGAGTGTCTATTACTGTCCGTCATCTGGTATTAACTTTTTCTCGTCTTTTGAACGTCTTTTAGAAAATTTAACCCCCTCTTACAGTCACACAATCATACTGGGAGATTTTAATACCTGCCTTGAAAAAAATGATCCTCGCTCTCTCGCACGCGCCTCTTCGTTTCGCCGTTTGGTTCAATCATGTAACCTTTCCATTCTTCCTCTTAATACTACCCATCACTTTCCTAACAAACAACCATCTCTTTTAGACCTTATCCTTGTATCATCCAAACAGCACGTCAATAAACATGGCCAATGTAATGCTGATGCCTTTTCTTTTCATGACTTACTTTTCCTTTCCTACAAACTCCGTCCTCCTAAAGCAAGATGCAAGATTCTATGGCAGCGCAATTTTAGAGGTATGAACCTTGACAGTCTGCGCGAAGACGCTATTATGATTGACTGGGAACCTTTACTTTTGTCCGATTGTATTGACGACAAGATTAATATGTTTAATACACAAATCATTAATTTATATAACATACATGCTCCTGCCCGAGCGGTTAAAATTAAACATCTACCTGCTCCCTGGTTGACTGATGCTATTAAGGAGGTAATAGCCAAGAAAGCTGCAGCTAAATATAAATACAAGTGTAGACCCAATGCAGGCAATTATGAAAGGTATGTGGCAATACGTAATCACTGCAATAAGGTGTGTAGGAATGCACAACGCCAATATATCCATGCATCTATCGATAACGGTGATCCATCTAAAGTGTGGAAATTTCTGAGAACCATAGGAGTCGGGAAGCCTAAAGAAAACACTATTCCTAAAAATATTGACCTCGATGCACTCAACTTGCATTTTTCTTCTTCGTCCAATTTCGGTGGGACCGTCAAGATTAATACGCTTAATTATCTTTCGTCGCTTCCGACTCCTAATTATCCGCGTTTCTTCTTTGATTCATTGACTGTTAGTGATGTTAAGAAGAGCATAATGTCAATTACATCAAATGCAGTTGGGAATGACTGTGTAAGCCGTAACATGATCATACCTATCCTTGACCAAATTCTTCCTATCATAACTCACATCCTAAATTTTTCTATTGTAAGGAGTCTCTTTCCATCTGCATGGAAAGAGGCACAAATTATTCCTTTACCAAAAAAGAGCAATCCATCTTCTTTTTCCCATTTCCGCCCTATATCTATACTACCTTTCCTCTCTAAAGTTCTCGAGCGCCTTGTTTATAATCAACTCAATACGTTCCTTTGTTCTAACGCTTTACTAAACCCTTTTCAGTCCGGTTTCCGTCCAGGACATAGTACTGTGACAGCCCTGGTCAATGTTACGGACGATATAAGAACAGGCATGGAGGAAGGCAAGCTCACAGTGTTATCTTTACTTGATTTTAGCAACGCCTTCAACACTGTAGATTTTGAGATCCTGCTTGGCATACTTGGCTCTATTAACATATCTCCTACGGCGATTGACTGGTTTCAAAGTTACCTGTCTGGCCGCCGGCAACGTATACGTATAGAAGACTCTTTGTCCTCATGGTGTAATATTACAGCCGGTGTTCCGCAGGGTGGCGTTCTATCTCCCTTACTCTTCACTATATTCGTAAATTCAATCTCTCATAAATTAGTTTCATCCTACCACCTTTACGCAGATGACTTACAGATATACACACAAGCACCATTAAGTCAGTTGCCAGATGCAATTTCAACAATGAATATTGATTTGGAATGTGTATGTGAATGGAGCAATAACTATGGACTTCAGGTTAACCCTTCCAAGACCCAAGTCATTATCGTCGGTAGCCCTTGGACGATACCACGTATCGATTACACACAGCTGCCCCAAGTAATTTTTAATGGTACTCCTATCTTATTAAGTGACACCGTAAGAAACTTGGGAATACACATTGATAAGACTTTGTCCTGGGATTGTCAGCTGCAAGAAGTCGGGCGGAAAATATTTGCAGCTTCAGGATCGTTGCGCAGATTACGTAATTTCCTTCCTACAGCCACTAAAGTTGCGCTGGCACAATCTCTCTTACTCCCAATCCTTGATTATGCTGATGTCAGCTATCTTGATCTCACTGAGGAGCAACTTGACAGGCATGAGCGTCTTCAAAATGTTTGCATTAGATTTGTATTTGGCCTCCGCAAATATGATCATGTGTCTGATTTCAGAAAAACGCTTGAGTGGCTCCCAATTCGACTTCGAAGGAATACTCACATATTATGTTTATTATACAGTATATTGTTCAATCCTAGTACTCCCCAATATCTCAAAGAACGTTTCAAGTTCCTTCATGACACACATGCAAGATTTTTAAGGTCATCGGAGAATTTGAGACTGAGAATGCCACAGCACTCCACAAATTTCATGGACAAGTCATTTACGATACAAGCGGTTCGCCTGTGGAATTCTTTGCCGTTTTCGATAAGACGAGCGCAATCGCTGGTATCTTTTAAGAGGATGCTAAAACAACACTTTTTATCTATCTCTGGTTAGTATCGCATATCTCCTGTTAGTGTATGTATTATATAGTGTGGATATGTCTATTATTTACATTTATCATTTTATGTTAACTTATATATCGTATCTATGATGTATCATTTATATTTATATGTATGTGTTTATGCTTGTATGTATGTGTCTATGTATGGTTATGGGCCTATTGATGGTTTATATATATATATGCCATTTATGTGTATATGTGTGTGTGTGTGTGTGAATTTAACATATTTGATTGTACACTGCCTTATCAGATCCTTGTTACTCAGTCCATCCAAAGGTTGCCTGGAAGAGATCGCTCTTAGCGATAAGGCCGCCTTTTGTACATGTATTGTTAACACTTATTTTTTTTTATAATTGTATTCTTTTGATGGTGTACAATAAAGAATATTTATTATTATTATTATTATACCGTAAACGATAATGCAAAGTTATTTTGTCCCGTTAGTATCCGTAATGCCCTTTTACAATAAATTACAGATCTTAATAAAAAGGTAATGTTTCTTACCGTATCATATAGATAAAATTCTAAAAGTAAGGGGTTTTACATTGAAATATTGCAATTATGTTGGAAGGCAATGCAATAACACACTACTATTTTCGGTAGTATTAGCGGAGCAAAAGTGCTCGCGTATTTTGTTCGCTTATTTATAGTGACCAACCGAAGTTTCGGTTTCGGTTTCGGCCAAAATAGGCCGAAACACAGGTTTGTGAATTTTGAGACGATCGCTCTGCTTAATTAGCCTGTGACGGTTGTGTTTGTCTGTCAGCAAGCTGTACCCATCACAAACACCGTGATAGTTGAACAGTTAAAAGTTAATTACGTCAGCGTATCTCGGCGATTCAGCATTATCAGTATAGCAACGCAATTGATGCACATGGCAACGCTTCGTGGGAGCCAACTCACTCGCCGTGTCAGCACAACGTGCACCTGGCGTTGCAACGTGATCCGCCGCGCAATACGGAGAACGCGCCGCATCGCACTGACTTCTGTTCTAACATCGACTTAAGGCACTAGGTTAATTAGTACTTAGAAAATTATTGTAATTTTGATTTTTAATTAAAGTTTTAATTTTTGATTTCGGTTTTTTTTAAGTCCTTCGGCTGGAGCCTACGTATTTGGCGCAGCCGGTAGGATTGTTCGCGGGCCGGTTCGCTTGAGCTTAGATTCTTCAAAAATCGAAAAATCGCGATCGCGAGTCGCCCGGGCGCTATCTAGCAGCCACAAAGAGCATCCGAATCTACGAGTGCTTCAGCCACGTGGAAGGAGAGTATCCAGGCATCGATACGCAGAAAACTGAAATGGAATTGTGAGTTGCACAGATTCTTTCTTGTGTTGCTATTTCCTTAGTACGTAATCCCTTTTTACTCCAACATTTTTCATCCAAGTACTCCGCGCACCAGCGAGTCTGCACAGAGACAGACTCGCCGGCAAAGAGATTTAGATAGCAGTAGAGACATAGGTATAAGTAATTCTAATTTAGATTTAAATACTTTATTCGAAATCGGCGAAATGGCAACCCCTACGCCAGAAACTATCTTTAAGGCCATACGCCACGTCCCAGAATTCGACGGCAACCCAAACGTGCTTACACGATTTATTAAATTATGCGACCAAATAGTATGCACGTACCTAGGAGCTCAACCCGGTAGTGAGCTATCAAATCTCTGCTTAATTAATGGCATATTAAATAAAATCACCGGACCCGCCTCTAGTATAATTAATGCTAATGGTATTCCTGATAATTGGCTAGACATAAGAAATACTTTGATCAATAATTTTGCCGACCAGAGGGACGAAACCGCCCTTTACAATGACCTCTCTTTGGCCACACAGGGACGACAATCGCCGCAAGATTTTTATAATCATTGCCAAACCCTTTTTAGCACTATCATGACATACGTGACTCTCCACGAGAACATACCCACCACCATCGAGGCTAAACGTACGTTATATAGAAAACTCGCACAGCAAGCGTTCGTTCGAGGCTTACAGGAACCACTAGGTTCACGTATCAGGTGCATGAGACCTGATACTTTAGAGAAAGCGTTGGAATATGTCCTGGAGGAAATGAATATAATATATCTCCAAAATCGTAACGATTCTGCTAAACCACACCAGACCCCTAAGGTCACTCATTTGGCTCCTGCACATGTCTCAAAGTTTCCCAATACCCCAAATATAGCGCCTTGGCATGCACCGTTCATGCAGAGGCCACAGCCGCCTCACATGCAACCAACGCCGCAACCTTTTAGGTTTGCGCCGCAGCCCCAGCACAACGGCTTCAGACCCGGCCAGAACCAATCCCAGGTACGTATGCCCACACACACACAGAATATGTTTAGTGCTAGACC
The DNA here is from genome assembly GCA_933228765.1 of Miltochrista miniata. NCBI lineage: Eukaryota > Metazoa > Arthropoda > Insecta > Lepidoptera > Erebidae > Miltochrista > Miltochrista miniata. The sequence goes on along the minus strand of OW121758.1, from coordinate 34,030,146 downwards.
CAATAATTATAACCCCCAAAGCAATACGTTCAGATTGCAACCTAGGCCTCAGTTACCTGTCCCCAAACCAATGAGTGGTGTACAACACTTCCACTCTAAGCCGCTGCCGCCCACTGGTGGTTTCCGAAATCACGACTGGCGTACCCAAGGCAACCCACCGCCTAACAATTACTTTAAATCAAGGGAAATGAACGTAAACGAATGCTACGATAACAGTTACTACTACGACTATGACTATAACTACGACTATTCCGATTACGGACAGCACTCTCAAGACGAAACTTACCCTCACGACTATAGGAATTACGACGACTATGACACGTCTCAGAGACTTAACTATGACCATCATTCGTTAGGTGACCTTGCTGTCAACCCCGCCTCTGAAAACGTAAATTTTCAGAAGGAGCAGCAACCCAAAGAGCTAGGATAGATATTAACTTACAGACCCAGAGACAATTACCATATATAGAGACTTCCTGCCCACCATTAAAATTTCTAATAGACACCGGTGCGAACCAATCTTTCACTAGCCCCGAGGCCATACAACATTTCTTTCCCGACCATAGACGTACGACCCGTTTGAAGTAACAAACATACATGGCGTTACGAAAAGTGACCACTCTATAACGTTACCATGTTTTAGGGAATTTAATGAAGACGATAGTATTAAACTCTTCATATATCGTTTTCATGATTACTTTGACGGCCTAATTGGTTTAGATATTTTATCCAAATGGGAAGCAAACATAGATTTAAAAGATTTTAAACTAATTACCCGAAACGCAACGAATTCTATTAAATTATATAACTCCCGCAACATCAATTTGTACGAAGACATGATTCCGGCTAAAAGCTTTAAAATTATTAAAATACCCATTAACGCTCCGGATGGCGAAGTGTCTATAGAACAACAGATTTTCTGTGGTTGCATTCTACACGAATGTCTCACTACCGTAGTCAATGGCCAAGGTTATGTAGAAATCGAGAACCCTACATCCAATGACATCATATTTTATTTAAATAAGCCCGCTTGTGCAGACGTTTTCAACATTAAATGCACGCCAATCGAAACTTCAAATCGTACAGATGATGTGATATCGCGACTACGTACAGACCACCTGAACGAGGAAGAAAAAGCTAATTTAGTACGATTATGCTCAAAATACTCTGACGTCTTTTACATAGAAAACGAACCCCTTACCTTCACCAACAAAATAAAACATCGAATTAATACAACCGACGAAGTCCCTATTTATACCAAAAGCTATAGGTACCCTTTCATTCACCGCCAAGAAGTTCAGGACCAGATTGAGAACATGCTCGCCCAAGGCATTATCAGACCATCTGAATCCGCTTGGAGCTCACCGATCTGGGTAGTGCCTAAAAAGAATGACGCTTCTGGCAAACAGAAATGGCGTATCGTGATAGACTATCGTAAATTAAACGAAAAAACAATTGACGATAAATACCCTATTCCCAACATCTCAGATGTCTTAGACAAACTAGGAAAATGTCAATATTTTACCACCTTAGATCTAGCTAGCGGTTTCCACCAAGTGGAAATGGACCCTAGGGACATTCAGAAGACTGCATTTACCGTAGAGCAAGGTCATTTCGAATTCCTAAGAATGGGAATGGGCCTCAAAAATTGTCCGGCTACGTTCCAGCGCGTCATGGATAACGTGCTGAAAGGGCTACAGAACGAAATATTTCTGGTATACCTAGACGATATTATCATCTTTAGTACTAGCCTCCAGGAACACATGATAAATCTCGAAAAAGTATTCCATAGACTTCGAGAATCTAATTTTAAAATACAAATGAACAAATCCGAGTTCCTGAAAACAGAAACAGCATATCTAGGACATGTAATAACGAGGGAAGGTGTAAAACCCAACCCCGATAAGATATCGGCCATACAAAAATATCCGACGCCAAAAACGGCAAAGGAAATTAAACAATTTTTAGGACTAATAGGCTATTACAGAAAATTTATCCCAGACTTCGCGAAAATAACGAAACCCATGACCCAATGCCTCAAGAAGAATAGGAAAATAACTTTTGACAAGGACTATACCGACTGTTTCGAAAAGTGTAAGAACCTACTGATTAATGACCCGATACTCCAATACCCCGACTTTACCAAGGAATTCATCCTGACCACAGACGCTTCTAACTTTGCAATAGGAGCAGTTCTATCACAAGGGCACATAGGATCAGACAAACCCATTTCGTACGCATCTCGTACTCTCAACGAGAGTGAGATTAATTACAGCACTATTGAAAAGGAATTGCTAGCAATAGTATGGGCTACAAAGTACTTCAGACACTATCTTTTCGGACGCAAATTTAAAGTTCTGACTGATCATAAACCACTCCAGTGGATGATGAGTCTTAAAGAACCAAACTCTCGTCTGACTAGGTGGAGATTGAAACTCAGTGAATACGACTTCACAGTCGTGTACAAAAAGGGCAAAAGTAACACCAATGCTGACGCGCTATCTAGAATAGAAATTCACAACGAGGAAATCAGTTCTATAGTCGCCAATGCCTCTGAAAGACAACTAAGCTTAGACAACTCAGCTACCAGTACAGCTCACACGAGTCAAGAACATCCAATCCTAGAAGTACCTATCACTGACGAACCCCTCAACAAGTTTCATCGACAGATAATTATGACCATAGTTAACGACATTAAAAGACGACCTATTGTTACTAAGACCTTCGAGACGCACACGAGAGTGACTATCCAAATCACAGAAAGTAACCTCGAGAACGACGTAATAGAAGCTGTAAAAGAATACGTAAACCCTAAAGTTAAGACCGGTTTACTAATAGTTCCCACTTTAGCCATGTATAAAATTATACCGATCATTCAAGACAAATTTAGGAGCTCTTCAATGAACCTTGTTTTAGCTAAAGTAGAATTAGAAAACGTAAAAGAATATCTAAGACAACAGGACATAATAAGACATTACCACGACGGAAAGACAAACCATAGAGGAATTAACGAATGTTACTTAGCTTTATCTACGAAATATTACTGGCCTAAAATGCGAGAGCATATAACTAAGTTCATAAATGAGTGTAGCATTTGTGGTCAAAGTAAGTACGACAGGAACCCTATTAGGCAGCAGTTTAACATCGTACCACCAGCCACTAGGCCCCTAGAAATTGTTCATGCTGACTTATTTACAGTGGAGTCAGAAATATACATTACCTTTATAGATGTCTTTTCGAAATACGCCCAGGCATACCACTTGAGAGATGGCACCGCAGTAAGCATAGTACAAGCCCTCCTTCTGTTTAGTTCCCATCATGGACTGCCCCTGACAATCGTGACAGATAACGGCACCGAATTCACGAACCAGTTAGTTACTGAATTCTTAAGATTACACAAAGTAACCCATCATAAAACCTTACCTCATTCTCCTAATGACAATGGTAATATAGAGCGTTTCCACTCTACACTACTAGAGCACCTCCGCATACTGAAACTAAAGAATAGGGGTGAACCCATAGTTAACCTCATACCTTATGCTCTAATCGCCTACAATAGTTCTATACACAGCTTTACAAAATGCCGACCTTACGACATATTAAAAGGACATTTTGACCCCAGAGACCCCACTGACATTGACTTGAACGAAAAACTACTCCAACAATACATTTTGACCCACAGAGAACAAATGAAGACCGTTTACGATCTGATAAATGAGACCGCATTAGCTGATAGAACCACCCTCATAGAATCTCGGAACAAAACTAGAGAACCTGAAATTGAATACCAACCTCAACAACAGGTTTTCATTAAGAACCCATTAGCTGATAGACAAAAGGTAGCACCCCGATATACCCAAGATAAAGTCTTAGCTGACCTTCCGATTCATATTTATACATCTAAGAAACGCGGCCCAGTAGCAAAATCTCGTCTCAAACGTCCTCCAAAAGATGTACAATTGTTGCAGGATACGAGTATTGATCCTGGCGCTGACCCCACTCCTGGTACTTCTGCAAGAGATAAAACTTGACAATTTGGACGACGGACCTGGACTTCTGCCGTTTAGACTAGGACAAACTCGACTAACTACACATTACCATACGTTTCTACAATACATTGAGCTTGACAGAATAGAACAAAGAATACTTACATTCAAAGACGAATTACAGGACTACAGGAACAGACTTGATAATGATACTTACACATTGTACGAACTACAACTAGAATACTTAAATAATAAGATAGACACTATCGTTGACCATTTAAGAACCTTAGAACCTAGTAGGACAAAAAGAGGTCTGATTGACGGTTTAGGTACCATAATTAAAAGCATTACCGGCAACTTAGACTATCAGGATGCCATTAGGTACAACGAAGCGTTAGTGAATCTTAAAGAGAATCAGGATAAGATATCATTAGAGATTAATAGTCGTTCTAGTTTAAACAACGAATGGATTAAGGAACATGATAAAATAGTTAGTCAACTAGTCGATAACCAGAATAGAATTAACTACACATTAAACTTAATTTTAAACGAAAATGCTTCCAGATCTCACGGCCTGGTTAAATACGGTCAGTTTGCTCAACTATTAGCGATTATTACAGAGAATATTGAAGATTTATTTGACGAGTTAAAAAGAGTAGAAAATATAATAGCTTTTACTAGAACTATGACAACCCATCATTCCATGCTTAGCATTAATGTACTTAAAACTATGTTAGATAAGTTAGAAACGATTTATGGGAAAAATCAGTTAATAAGTTTAGATTTTAGGGAATACTATAATATAATAAGATCAGGATCGTACTTTAGTAAGAAACAAATAGTTATAATTTTTAAATTCCCAATAGTCTCCACGAACGTCTACGATCTCTATAAGCTCTCCCTAGCACCAAATAAATTTCACCAAGTCCTTATTCCTCCCCATCCTTACATAGCAACTAATAGAAATGAATTCGTGTACATGGAGGCTGAATTCCCGAAGTTTGGAAACCAGTTTCTCTGCAACGAAAACTCTCACAAGAAACTTCGCACCCAACACGACTGTATCCAGCAAGTCATTTCAAATCAAGTTATCGAATCAACGTGCAGCTTCTCAACCATACACCTTCTGACGGAAGCTGTGGAAGAATTGGACGACCAAAGCTACGTGATTAGTTTTCCACGACCAACGGCCACCCGCCTTAGTTGCGGTACTGAAACTCACAACATACTGAACGGGACATTCTTGGCTACTATACCAAGCCATTGCTCACTAAGCTCGCCGGAACTTACCCTTACTAACACCAACGATATCGTGCAAGGCCGACCACTGAAAATTATGAAAATCACTTACCCCGATGAACCGAAGAAAGCAGACCTGCCACACCTTTACTTAACCTCTATAAACCTGAAATCCCTACATGTAATCCGGGACAAGATTTTATCCCAGCCTCCGCTGCAAATTCAGAAAAACTTCGAGATGGTATACCACACCACTATACCATTCTACATAGTAATAGCATGTGTAACCGCACTTACCTTGGTTATACTGGCTCGTCGTTACCACCAACGGAGAGGAGAACACCCTGAAACCATTGAAGAAAATTCCAGCTCCCAAAAGGAAAGAATCGCTGAAAACTCTGAAAACCACATATATACGAAACCAACGACACCAGCAATTTTTTCCCTAAAAGTAGGAAAATAATTGCTTCTCTAAGGGTGGAGGAATTACGTCAGCGTATCTCGGCGATTCAGCATTATCAGTATAGCAACGCAATTGATGCACATGGCAACGCTTCGTGGGAGCCAACTCACTCGCCGTGTCAGCGCAACGTGCACCTGGCGTTGCAACGTGATCCGCCGCGCAATACGGAGAACGCGCCGCATCGCACTCACTTCTGTTCTAACATCGACTTAAGGCACTAGGTTAATTAGTACTTAGAAAATTATTGTAATTTTGATTTTTAATTAAAGTTTTAATTTTTGATTTCGGTTTTTTTTAAGTCCTTCGGCTGGAGCCTACGTATTTAGTTTCACACAACAAATAATATAAACAGACAAAATAACAATATTAAAGGGGCCTCCCATACAAAAATCGTGACGTTCTTGTTCGAAACTCCACGTGCGCGAGTCAAAACCTTATTTGTCCATTCAAAGGTTGCTGCTGAAAACATTGCTTTGAGCGATAAGGCCGCCATTTGTACATTTTCATTTTATTTTATATTTATTTGTCAAATCTTACTGGTGTGTCTACAATGAAGTTTTACTTACTTAAAACCGGCCAAGTGCGTTTTGACGTTTTTTTAAATATTTCTAAGCCCATCTTCGATTCGCCTGATGCAGTAATAAGAGGGTATAGTATTGTCTCCGTTGAGCAGCATATCTCCTTTTAGGGATCACTCAATGGAAAATACATAGCCTAATGAAATTTAAAAAATGGAAGCGAGAGCCCTTGCGACGTTATTTAAAAGGCGTTGGAGTAAGGCCATAGGTCAGCGCCCAGCGAAATCGAGACTTACCGGTCCCCGGTCTACCAGGAAGTCATGGACACTTGGAACGGATGCGATTTCAGCAACCAAGGCGGGGAAATGCTACAATCGAGGCATACAATCTCATACGACAGATAATATCGGGCACGAATAATTCGCTAAATATCTGTGGCAATACACCCGCAGACCACAGCGGAGTACCAGTAAGGTGAAGAAGCAGCTAGGACACAGAATTCCACTCATTGGTAGAGTGCTCAGCGTGGGATCAGCGACCTGGCAAGTCCTGAGGCGGACATTCTCTCACTAAAGATCATAAAATAAAAGAAAATAAAATAAAATTTATTACCTTTGAAATTTTTTAAAAAAATATTTAGGTTTGTCAATTTTTTTGTGACTCTACTGGGGGTTCGGAAATGCTACAGACTGAGAAGAACACCCCAAGAAACTCAGTCCGGTCCCTCACACAATTCATCTTATTATCTAATATAGTTTATTTTAATATGTAGAAAGGAGCAATTCGTGTCACTGCCAGGCAGCCTTGTATTCTAAAAAGTCGTTTAATGCTATAATAAGCTTTCTGGCACAATTTAAATTTTACAATTTTTTTAAATTTATTAACTGACAAACCTGTTAAGGCTGTCGGCAATGTATTGTACATTCGAATACAATTGCCCGCAAAAGAATTGCTTATTTTATTAAGCCTAAATCTAGGTACAGCCAATTTATTCTTATTTCTTAAGTTTAGGTTATGGATATCATAGGTTATGGATATCATATATTAGCAGGTTATTCCTAGCTTACTTTGGGATCAGATAGCGTTGTGTGAAATGTCCGTGAATATTTATTTATTTATTATTTATTTATTTATTATTTATTTATATCACTATTTTTAATAAATATACTGTTATTTTTATGAGTATATTATAAGTTTTCATATATGTACTGTGAATAGACAGTAAGGATGTTGATATCCCTAAACTTTTCTCTTAATGACTCCCGAAACCCCATACCATAGATAGCTCGGACAGCCCTTTTCTGCAACACAAAGATACATTCGATGTCGGCAGCGTTACCCCATAATAGTATGCCATAGGTCATGACACTGTGGAAATAACTAAAGTCGACAAGACGCGCTGTTCTAATTTCTGTCAGTTGTCGGATCTTTTTAACGGCATAAGCTGCAGAGCTCAGTCTGCCCGAGACTTTCCCTATGTGAGGCCCCCACTGCAAGTTGGAGTCTAATTTTATGCCCAGAAAGACAGTTTCATCGACCAATTCTACTTGATCATCCCTAATCTTAATACTGGTATTAACCAGCCTAACATTTGGCAAGGTGAATCTAATACATTTTGTTTTAGTTTCATTTAACAATAAATTATACAAAGTGCGAACCATAAGCTCCAGCAGAAGTAAATAGTACGCCGACTCTTGTTTCTACGAGCAGGTCATGCTCGTGAGTGAGCACACTCACTAGCATGACCTGTCACCTGGCAGGGTGGGAGCGGAAGAGAAATACCGAGTTCCATAGTCTAGAGCGGCAGGCGCTGCATGATTGTCTTCTATCAGGACTATAGGTCTCCATGACCGGGGCCAGAGGACGGTGGAATAGTCGCTCGCCATCCTTACAGAAGCCGGCTCAAGACGGTGGCATGACGTAAGAGTTTCATGCACGCCTCACGCCCCAAATAGCGGGATAACACCGAAATCAACGCTTAAGACGCGGGATAGAAACCTTATTCGAAACGGCAGTGCTAGCCAAGGTCTGTCGGGATGCGATGCGATATGAACACGCCTTCATCTCCGAAGGGGTAGGTAGAGGCATATTGTAGGCCCACATTTCACCTTTTTTTAAAATTTATCCCACGTACTAGGTGGTGAGCCGTATTGCCGTGTTGAAATGGACAAGCAAAGGTTGTGCCTGCCTGCTGTTGAAATTTTTAAAGCCGCCTAAAAAGCCTTTGACTTGGCTCAACGACTGCCATTTTACTGGCAACCGGGACCAACGAATTAAAGTGTCTTCCGAAGCAGGGAAACGCTCAAATAAATGTCACAAAGTGGTCACATAGATAGCCACCTATCCAGGGACTAGCCACAGTGAAAGTAGCTTACTGTAGTGATCGTTTACAAAACACTGAGTTAGCGGGGTCACGATCGCTTCAAGTGCGGTTGGAAATCATGAGATATCCTTCCGAGGACTTACCAGGGACACCCTTCGTAGGCAGTAGCAGGGCAAAGTGTGGTTTTAATAAGTAAGAGCTTGCAATAGCATCCTTGAGTAATTAAACACGTAATAGAGAGAAAAAATAGAAATATCTCCACCTAAAGAAGTTAGGTGGAGATATTTCTATCAAATCTATGACAGATAGAGATCTAAATTTTTCACAAGTGATGTATGTCTGTGTTTGTATGTATGTACCAACTAAAAGCAGAAAAAAGAATCCCCACACAATAAACTGGGACCACTGGGGCCGAAAGTTCAGTTTCGGTTTCGGCTTAAAAACCAGTTTCGTTCGGACTCTATTGTTAACAAAGAAATCTGCAGTTTTATTTATTTATTTTATTTGAACAGAAAGAAACAGTCACTTATAACTATATTAATACAGAAACCCTTATTGAATAATAGACCTACAGTTTCCTAAATTTCTAACATCATGAATAGGTACAGTATTCAAATTGTATGCATTGTATTATTATTATTTAAATAAAACATGTAGTACGAATATCAACTGCCTCTAATATTGCATATTTGATGAAATATTATATTTGCAATATAGCATTACTAATAATCTGTTGACACTATATATTGATGAATAGTTTGCAAAGTAATATTACCGTTGACACTATTACATGCATTTCCCCGAATAATATGGAAAAGTTCACGTGCCGTAAACGTTTTTAGCTCCATATTTACATGAACAATACTGTAATGCATTATTACTGACCACGACAGCAATGGGAATAACACGCGAATAATATGGTAATGATACATTGCGTACTATACTTTTTATCTACAATTTCAGTAAAATGTTTTTCTTAAATTACTTTATTCCAATATCCTTTTAAAATAAAATTAACAAAGAAACTAGTCTGTACAAAAATTAGCTTTCTTTTGACATATAAATTATTGCCATACAATCTACCTGCACTGTGATATAAGCACAAAACAGTTATTTCCTTCTCCTGTAAAATTTAGAATTTGCGATTACCATATTATTCGCCGGGGAGGGCGAACTGTGTATCAGGCAGTGGTGATTAGATTATCTCCTTGTTTTGTGGCGGCAATAGTACATACCGCATTCTGTTACTTGGGTCTATTAAAATTACAAGCAAAAATATATGGATGTCAATTATATTATTTTCAGTGCCATTTTGCCAGTATTGGACTATGCGCACTGGTGATAAAAAATCTATTGAAAATAAAAATATTCGATCGTGGAAAATAATGCGCGAGAATAAATTTCGCGCCTGGAAAAATCAAGGTACCAGCAGTTCTAGAAATAGCCTAATAAGTTAGTAGCAGCCTCTTGTTGAGTTGAAATCCAAACCTGTTGACAAGTATTTCTTGTTTGTTTATTAGTTTGATATATAATTTGGAACAAAAACAACTCCATCGAAGGTACAGGACCTTTGTATGGGTTGTTTTTGCTCCAAATTTAGAAAACCGTAATGTCTGTACCGAAGTTAGATTGAGGGAAAGAAAACAAAGCTTTGACTTTGTTTGTTTTTAATCACGAGTAAAAAAGAAAAACAATATTGACAAAAATATTTTTCATTGGTCTTTATGATCATCAAAAATCTATTTATTTCAGTTCTGCTGTGTACGGTAGGTATTCTTTTTATTGTGTGTAAAGTGAATAGAGGGCGTATAGCATGCCTCTTGACTATTCGTGAGGAAAACTTCATAATGTTATGCCGATTAAACCGTAATGTCTGTAACGAAGTTATATTGAGGGAAAGAAAACAAAGCTTTGACTTTGTTTGTTTTTAATCACGAGTAAAAATGAAAAACAATATTGACAAAAATATTTTTCATTGGCTTTTATGATCATCAAAAATCTATTTATTTCAGTTCTGCTGTGTACGGTAGGTATTCTTTTTATTGTGTGTAAAGTGAATAGAGGGCGTATAGCATGCCTCTTGACTATTCGTGAGGAAAACTTCATAATGTTATGCCGATTAAATCCATGTGGTGCCCTTCTATCTCTGTCTACGGCCGGGACTCCCCGGTATGCCCCAGAACTGTCCAGATGGATAACTTTGATGATGTATTAAATGTGACTATTATAATATGTACGTTTATGTATTTATATACAGCTCGCGCCCCGGATCTTTGCGTCAATGAAGTTCGCTCGTTCGCGTCGCAATTATGCATTATTAAATATATAGTTAAGGTGATGCGCTCACTTGGTCGTAGTCGGTGTCATTGTTCTAAAGGTGAAACGTGTTTAGATAAGACATACGCAAGATGTCGTCCTGTGCGTTCCTTTGTAAAAACACTACCTACCCTAAATTCTAAAAAAGAATGTGTGTGTGCGTGTGCATGTCGTTTTGTAGCTACAATATATCTTTGTGTGTGAACTAGTCTCACTTTTTGAGTTCGTGTGTATGACGTGGGCCCGTCTATACTATTACTTAGACGAAGGTATACAATATCTATACATATAATAAAACTGTTGAGGGTCGAGAGTCTGTACATGGAAGATATTTTGAAAATTTTAATTGTAGGGCGTTCTCTAATCGATACTGAAGCCGAAAATGTAATTGAAATTTTTCACGTCTGTCTGTCTGTATCCCGAATAAGTATCACGCAAAAACTACTGAATCGATTTGAATGAAACTTGGAACAATCCGAGCTTATGATCCGAGGAAGGTTCTAAGATACTTTTGATCCCGATATTTTGCGCAGTTCCATTGGGAGAGGGGATGATAAGATAAATGGTTTTTTCGTCGTAAGTTCCAAATGCGTGGTCCGATTCCAAAAAAAAATTTCAGTGTCGTAAAGGGAGTACTTTAAGGATTGTTTCACACGAGTTTCAATGTTGAGGGTTTTGTAGTTCAGGAATTAGAGAAACCTCAACTATCGCAAAACCTAGAATTCAACGGTTCCTTCGAATTTGTGGGTAAGTCTAAACTGGTGTGTTGGCTTAATCGTGCTAAAGCGTGGGCTGAATTGTTTTAGAATAGACTTAATCTTTAAGCTCTTTTATGATTAGCAGACAGGGCAGTTTCATACGCTGCTTGATAAGTCTGATGAAAAAATACACCTCCTTTCATACACCATGTGTGACGTAAACGAAGTTGCGAGGGTCAGCTAGTATTTAAATAAGTATAAAAGTCAGGCGGTGTAGCCGACAGAAAGAGGGTGCGAATGAAAAGCAGACTTCACTTAATGTCACCACGTACAGCACTTGCGTCTAGTTCAAGAATCGTCGAGCGAGTAGTGGTGGTATCCGCGGCCACCGCTATGTACGAACCCCCTCCGCGCGGCAATCCTCGCCCCGCGGTCGCCCATCCGCAAGCACTGTACGTTGTGGACCGTTTATTAAGAATTTAACACAAACATACATACAGATAGGTGAGTAAGAAAGTACAATACATACAGACATGTTCCTAAATACGTAATTGGTTCTATTTCAACTACTTACTATGATATAAATACTTAATTTACTAAGCTACCATAGGTTTACCCTACCGATACACAAGCAGCGTTTTCGGGACTAATCATAACTATTATTTAATTGAAATTGCGGGACACTTGCAATTAGGTATCTACTTGGGTTACATTGCGTCGCCAACATACCCCACCCTAGTGCTAGATAGCACTCATTACCTACCCATACCCTATGCTAATCTTAATCCTAACACAATAAATAAATAAAATATATAAATAAATAATAGCCCTACTTCTATTCTACCACGATGCGTGCAACGCGTGTGGCAGAGCGGGTTATGACACCCGTTCGCGTTCCGACGTCGACAACTCTCACTCTCCCGTCCCTCCCCGGATAAACCGAGACAATACGACCGCGCACCCAGACGTTCCTTGGAGCCTTGGGATCCACAACCACTACGAGATCACCCACCCGTAAAGGGTTTTGTTCCTCGGTCCACTTTGTTCTAGGTATCAGCTGAGGTAGCATCTCCCTCACCCATCTCGTCCAATACATATCGGCTAGACGTTGAGCTATACGCCACTGCTTACGTAGGTACAGGTCAGAATCATTGTACTCCCCCAGTACAGGCATATTAGACGAAGAGCCTAATAGAAAATGATTCGGGGTAAGTGCCTCTTCGGTTCCCGGCTCAACGCTAACATGGGTCAATGGACGACCGTTAACAATTTGTTCCACTTCAGCCAACAGCGTGAGAAGTACCTCCTCCCGTGGGGCGCGCTCCTTCAGGACAACCTTGAGCGAAGCTTTAACCGTCCGTATTAAACGTTCCCAGGCTCCGGCCCAGTGAGGACTCGCCGCCGGGATAAACGACCAGGTGGTACCGTAATTAATTGCTTCCGCCTTCAGCTGATTTAGGTTCAATCCTTTTATAGATTCTCGCAACTCTTTATCAGCACCTCTTAGATTAGTTCCATTATCTGAGTACAAATGTAATGGCCATCCCCGTCTGGCAGCCATTCTGCGAAGGGCCATAATGAGAGAGTCCGAGGTCAGACTAGCTACGAGTTCGAGGTGTACTGCTCTTACGGTGAGGCACGTGAAGAGAACAGCATATCTTTTCTCTCGCCGTTTCCCTATAGTGACCTCCATAGGTCCGAAAAGGTCAAGCCCGCAGAAGGTGAACGCACGTTGATGATGGGCCAATCTAGCCTCCGGTAAGTCTCCCATTCTGACTGGCTTAGGTTGAGTCTTTCTTATTCTGCAGAACATACATTCAAAGACAACCTTCCGTACCGTTGGTCGAATGTGCAATATCCAATATTTTTGTTTCAATTCATTTACGACTGTCTCATGATTGCTATGACACGCTCGAATATGGAAGTATGAAACTATCAACCGCGATACATGATGTCGTCCATCCAGAATGACAGGGTGCTTCATGGTCACCGGAACATCACGAGCAGCTTCTATGCGGCCACCGACACGAAGCACTCCGTGCTCGTCTAGAAACGGAGACAGGGTAAGTAATTTACTTTTTTTTGGTAACGCATTTCCTCGTCTCAGAATCTCTAGGTCTTCGGGAAAGCTCTGCATCTGAGCGTATCTGATCAGCAACCCTTCGGCCCTCAACATCAAGTCACCATCGATGGTACCGGCTTCTTTCTTAATTTTCTCAATGAATGATAAAATAACGCATGTAGATTTCAGAAGGCGTAACCAGGAGGAGAATTTTAGTGGATCGGGAACGGCAGGTAAGTCCTCCTGTATTGGTCGCAATAGAAGAATACATTCCAAATCCGCCTTGTTTACTTGCGGTGTCTCAAAACTGTTCGGCCACGATGACTCATCGCTTCGCAGAAACGCAGGCCCATGAAACCATTCATTTTCAAAGACGGTAAAGTCGCAGACTTCCCTTGTAGCAACGTCCGCGATGTTCATCCTTGTTGGCACGTATCTCCATTCATTAATCCGCGTTAATTCATCGATTTCTCCCAGTCGATGAGCGATAAAAGATTTATAAGTCCGAGCATCATTTCTAATCCAGTGGAGCACAGTACTAGAATCACACCAATAAAATATTTTTTCAGGCTTCATATTATGTTCCTTTTTAATGGAGTCGGCCAGCCGAGCTGCTAGAAGTGCAGCCTGTAATTCCAATCGCGGCACTGACATATGTTTCAAAGGAGCGACTCGGCATTTACTTGTGATAAAGGCCGTACATATTATACTATTATCATTCCAGCGCCAATACGCTACGGCGCACATAGCCTGAGTCGACGCATCACAAAATATATGTAGCTGTAGGCTAGTATATGAACCATTTGAAATCGAGCACTCGTTGTCGTTATCTGCGTTCAAGGACGACGCGCACTCACACACACGCAGCGTCGACGCGCCTGCGCCGCCCGCCGCTCGCCTGTTCGGCCGGTGGAGGCAGCGCGTGTGCGTGCGCCGCCGGCTCAGCGGTGCATTTACCGCTGTCGCAGGTTCGAGCGCTCAAAAGAGGCGGCGACGACAGACTCGTATATCCGTTTTCATGTCGTAACACATTTCGATAGTAACGCGGCAAACGTACTGTTCCAATCTTCTTTAAAATGTGTAACCATGCGACCCATTTGGTGAATATATTGTCCGGTATGACGTCATCCCATTGTACGTCACGTCGCCAAGTATCCTGGAGCATTATTTTCGCCTTTATGGTGAAAGGTGACAAAAATCCATAAACGTCAAATATGCTCATAACTACGCGTAGCATATCCCTTTTAGTGGGCCTCGTAGACCCGTCCATTAATCTTGAAGGTATCCTTTTGAAAGAAACGTCAAATCCCAGGGTATCTTCCACGGGAAACCATATTAGGCCAAGAGTGCGTTCGCCTTCATCTTCTTCTCCTGTTTTGAACTTCACGGCAGAGGTTCCGAGCGCTTCTTTTGGTAGACAGGACAGCACAGAGGGACAATTGCTTGTCCAGTTTCGTATCTCAAACCCTCCTAAGCTGTGGATCTCAACGATATCACGCACAAGTTGCGCGGCGGTGATTTCGCTGTCTATACTATCTATATAGTCGTCGGCGTAATGTTGTTTACAAATCGCGTGGACGGCGGCCGGCTTACTAGCTTGAAATCGTAGCGCATTTTTATTCTTAATGAATTGAGCGATGAATGGAGAACAGTTAGCGCCAAAGATTAGTGACGTCATCACGTATGTCTTGTACGCACAATCAGGACTGTCGCGCCATATAAATCTCAAGGCATCTTGATCTTCGCGAATAATTTTGATCCTCAGAAACTGATCTTTAATGTCCGCTGAAATAGCTATTTTGTTTTCTCTAAACCGTAGCATAATTCCGTATAAGGACATTAATAGGTCTGGACCCTTTAACAAATAATCATTCAAACATGCGCCACCACTTCTGGCGGCGGCATCAAACACGAGACGCATTTTTTTTTTGTTCGGATTATCAACGCCGAAGTGGGGAAGGTACCATGTCCGTGGGGACTGTTCCGACGTGGTTAATTCCTGGGCGAAATCATTTTCCAGAAGATGACGAATCCTTTCGGTATACCTAGCTGCAAATTCGTTATTTAGCTTCATCTTTTTTTCCACGTTGAAGAGACGTTTTCTAGCATTTGGTAACGAGTCTGGCATCTTCTGATTATCGCACTTCCAAGGAAGCCCAACGTGCCATCTTCCCGCTGTAAGGGAAGAAGTCTTCTCCAAGTGTGCTACAGCCCTTAAATCATCCGAGTTTTGACGTGGTTTGGAACTTTGGATGCGATTCCCATTGACTCCAAGGTAAAGGAACGACGAACTTCTTCCTGTATTTCCATCAGCAAACGCTCACTATCTGAAATAGAGTTAGTTTCCCCAAAGACGAGCAGTGACGAGTGTGACGACATATACCCATGAATACACCACCCTAGCGGCGTTAGGGTTCCATAAGGTTCGTTACATTTTCCCTTAATAACTTTTAATGGTAACAATAAATTATAGTTATCCTGTCCAATCAAAATTTCTGGCTTACATTGCCCAGTAAGTATATGATCTTTAATTTCATTTAAATGTACATATTTACAAATATCTAGAGATGGAATGTTCTGCACAGGTAAGTTTAACTCATGAACACTTTGTGCTTTTAAACTAAACATTGTTCCGTCCGCACCAGACACACTCAAACATACCATCTCGCTATCGCACACAAGCTGTGAATTACTCCACGCGCCGCACACACGCATAGTTTGTTTACTACCGGATATCCCCAGCTGTTTAGCTAGACTCGCATTTATCAATGAAACACTGGACCCATCATCTAACAATGCAATAGATTTTACTACACCCTTAGCACAATGAATATATATAGGAACAGTTTTTAACAAAACTTTGGACATACAATTAACATTCGTAACAGTTTCTAAGTCAGGTTCAGAGCTTAGTACCGGCGCAACCGTAGCATTGTTTGAGGATTGACTTGTAATTTTATAATGTAATAATTTATGATGGGACTTATCGCAGTTGTCAATGCTACAGTTAGGCGCCGTGCAACCAAAGATTTCTATATAAAATGAGGTAGATACGCTCTACTATAAGAAACGAAAGCATAAAAGCAATCCTCATACACACACATTGCTAAAACTACACTCACTAATAAACTATATTTACGTAATTGTAACTGCAATAGCAATATACGAATAGAACAAGAGTAAAAGAGAAGGCGTATGGACTCCAATTACAAGCCGAGTACCACCGAATACTCTCGAAGTTTTACGATTCTGTATCACACGTACTGACTGCAGAAAATTTTAAGTAGGTATAAAGGAATAAAATGCAAAATTTACCAATGATGTATATATTTAAATGTAAACTTAAAAAACTGATTACATACCTATTTAATGATATTTAATCGATATCTGAATTTTTCGAACCCTTTTCCGAACAAAATATTTCAAAGTTAAACTAAAAATACTGACTTGAACACTAATTATGCACACCAAATAAATCAAATTAAATGTACTATTTAATGGTATTTGCACAACTGTTTTACTAAACGAATAACTATTTTCAAAATAGTTTATCTAACAATTCCATAGTTCAACAAACATAATATCTAAGCGTTTTGAAGGAAAACCGACGATTAATATTACCGAAAACGATTATTATTATTGAATAAAAAAATTCAAACATAACCTAACCTATTCAGTTATAAGATTGTACCACTTAGAGTCTGGTATGCATTCAGTTAGTGGAAATACCTGGTGTGCTGAAAATTACACAGATGTGTATATAAAAATATCCCATTAATTAATTACAAATTTTTATTAAAAAACTAGCTGAGCCCGCAACTTCGTTTACGTCACATAAGGTGTATGAAAGGAGAGGTACTTCTTCATCAGACTCATCAAGCAGCGTGTGAAACTGCCCTGTTGTCTTAATCATAAAAGAGCTTAAAGATTAAGTCTATTTTATAACAATTCAGTCCGCGCCGAAGGCGTTTTAAAATATCCTTAATCATTAAGCTCTTTTATGATTAAGCCAACACGCCAGTTTAGATTTACCCACTTTTAGATTCATAAGTCTATGTATGATTCTTTAAAGTGATATAACTTTTTTATTTATAAACCGGTTGACATGAAATAAACACTAAATGTTAAGCGGAGCAAACCTTAACACAATAAAGAAAACCGCATTGCAATCGGTTGAGCGGTTGCTGAGATTAGCGTGCACAAACGTACAGACAAACAGACATACAGACACACAGACATACAGAAAAACAGACAAAAATTCTAAAAATCATTGTTTTGGGTTCTATTACGTTCATAAAGCCCCCCTATAATATTTTTTCTCATTTATCTGTCATGTACAGACAGCGACCTGTTACGATTTTATTATATGTATTGATTACCTGTGAAAGGTAACTCCACAAGATTTGTTGCATTTTGATGTGTAATTTTTACAAAATCTTAGTACACAAGATGGCATTATAATGACTGACTCGGTCACAATCGTTGTAAGTACCTTAAAAGTAAAACATATAAATTAAATTTTCTTGCAAACCGTACTTGCGAAGAACTATAACTATTCGGGGAATCCCCGTGCCTTGACTCTCACTTGGCATATTCAGCAAGTATTATGCTGTCAAAATACGAAGTACAACAAAAGCATTGGGCGCGTCCGATTAGTTAGGCCTATACAATTTGGTGGGTTAATAAGATTAAGAATAATCATAAAATAATTAATTACGCATAAATTGTGCGTACTTGTTGCATAGGCTTATAGCTATAAGTATGTAGGCGCGGGCTGCGACCCCGCCCCTTTGAAATGCACATTAAAACAGACAGTGTTAACCGACCGGCTGTTTCATTGACACGTATCTAACAGTGGCGACGAACGAACTCGGCGAAATATTGCAACAATGGCGGCAACATATTTCGGTATACTTAGCAGTTTCGACCATCAAGCACAAGATTGGGAGTCATTTAAAAATCGACTTAAGCAATGGTACATTGCTAACGATTTGGTGGAGACAGACAAGTCGGGCGTGAAACGCAAAGCTATTTTGCTCACGGCACTCAGTGAAACCACGTACAAGCTTGCAGCTGATCTTTTGCTGCCCCAAAAATTGGAAGAAGAAGAGTTTGAGACCATAATAGTAACATTGGACAAGCACTTCACGCCAAAGCGGCACGGGTTTGCCGAGCGAGCAAAGTTTTACGCAGCGGTGCAGAGGACGGATGAAGGTCACACGCAATGGGCGGCCCGATTGCGAGGCTTAGCGGCGCACTGTAGCTTTGGGAATCTAGAAGAATCCTTGCTGGATAGATTTGTCATGGGAATGAGGTGCGGAGCTGAACGTGACAAACTTTTTACCAAGGATATCAAAGAGTTGACCTTGGCGAAGGCAGTGGAGCTGGCAGAGAGCGTGCGCTGTGCACGGGCAGCAGCAGCGGCAGTTCCATCAGCTGCACCCACCGGAACCCCTACGGCAGTCTTCAAGTTACAGGAGAAAAAAGGAAAAGATCAAGGGTTAAAATGTACAGTTTGTGGATTCAAAAACCATGGTTCGGACGACTGCAGGTTTAAAAATTTGAGCTGTAGAAAGTGTGGTCAAAAAGGGCATTTACGCCGCATGTGCTGCAGCAAGGAAAAAACCGTGAAGTACGTTGAGGAGGATTCCGATAGAGAAGGTACTGTAATTATTAATCATATTTGTTGTGAGTCTGATTCGAGTCCGATGTGCGTCCAGGTGCTTATGAATGGGGTTTCGTTAAAGTTCGAAGTTGATACCGGGGCAGCGGTCACTGCCATTTCGGATAGAACATTTTATAAATATTTCTCTAACGTAATTTTATCGCATTCGACAAAAACTTTAAAAGGTTACGCGAATAGTAAAATTGTAGTATTAGGGGTCATGCGTGTGCCGGTAGTCTATCTAGGACAAACAAATACGCTCACGGTGTACGTAGTACGTGACGGTGGACCTCCGTTGTTAGGTAGGGATTTTATAAAATATTTTAACTTGCAAATCTCACAAATTAAATATTGTAGTAAAGAAAATAATAATAATTTGGATAGGTTAATTCAGGATTTCCCACGGGTATTTTCTGATAGAATAGGATGTTTCACAAAATATAAAGTGAGATTAGCATTAAAACCCGATGCGAAACCTGTGTTTCGTAAAGCTCGGCCGGTCGCATACGCACTTCGGAACAAGCTCGACAGCGAAATAGATCGTTTATTATCATTAGGTATCATAAAACCTGTACAGTTTTCGGAATACGCATCTCCGATAGTACCCGTTTTAAAAAAGAACGGTGAAATAAGGATCTGTGCAGATTACTCAACAACAATTAACAAACAACTCATAGTTGAAAAATATCCATTACCAACAGTTGAAGATTTATTTACGAAGTTGCATGGGGGTAAATTGTTTACAAAATTAGATTTGTCAAGCGCTTATAATCAGTTGCAATTAGCGGACGATGATGATACACAATCATTAACATGTATTAATACGCACAGAGGAATTTTTATGTATACCAGATTGATTTTTGGTTTAGCCAGCTCTCCTGCAATATTTTCCAAGGCCATGGAAGGTATTGTTTCTGGGTTGGAGGGGGTCCTTTGTCTAATGGACGACATTTTAGTTACTGGTTCAAGTAGGTCAGAACATTTAGAAAGGCTAAGAGCTGTTTTAAAAAGATTAGAGGATGCCGGGTTGACCTTGAGGAAAGAGAAGTGTGTCTTTTTCCAAGAGGAAGTTAACTATTTAGGCCATATTATAGACAGGAATGGAGTGAGAAAATCGCCAGATAAAGTTAAGGCCATTCGTGACGCGCCGGTTCCTTCTAATGTGAAAGAGTTGCAATCCTTTCTAGGCCTAACTAATTATTATAGGAATTTCGTACCGGGAGCCTCAACAATTTTAAGTCCTTTACACCAGTTGTTAAATAAAAATTCTAAGTGGCACTGGTCCGACGTGCATCAGCAAGCGTTTAACACAATAAAAAAATACCTAACAGCTGATAAGGTATTAGCGCACTTCAACGTCAACGCAACCGTCATCCTAACAGTAGACGCGTCACCGCACGGTCTCGGGGCGGTGCTATCACAGATAGACAGAGACGGACGCGAGAGGCCGGTGTCGTACGCTTCGCGATCGTTATCGTCAGCCGAAAAAAAATATTCTCAAATCCAAAAAGAGGCTTCGGCGATTGTATTCGGAGTAAAACGGTTTCACCAGTATTTATATGGTAGGGAGAACCCGTTTGTTTTACGAACTGACCACAAGCCTCTATTGTCAATTTTTGGTTCTAAAAAAGGGATACCGGAGATAACGGCCAATAGATTACAGAGGTATGCAATTTTTTTAGCCGCATATAATTATACAATATCATACGTTAGAAGCGCTGATAACGTAGCAGATTTTTTGTCACGATCGATTGCGCTCTCGGACAGTTTAAGCCCGTCTCAGCCCGAGGTGTGTACGGAGGACGACGATCGCGCCGCTTACGTTAACTTTATTGTAGAAGGCGACTTACCGGTTACCTTTGCTCGGTTACGGGAGGCAATCGACCGGGATGTAATACTGCAAAAAGTTAAAGAATATGTTCAAAGCGGCTGGCCACCGAAATGTAGGGATTTAAAATTGAAACCTTATCATCTGTGTAGGACACAATTGTCTCTGGAGAATGGTATAATTATGCGAGGGCATAAAATTATAATTCCAGGGGAGCTACAAGGGAAAATTATAGATGAGTTGCATAGTTCACATTTGGGTATAGTCAAAATGAAAAGTGAGGCGCGCTCACGGCTGTGGTTCCCGGGAATCGACGCCGCGCTCGAGAACGCAGCGCGCACTTGCGGCGTGTGCGCACAGCTCCGGCCGGCGCCGCCGCGCGCACCCCTCAACCCGTGGCCTCACCCGCCGCACGCCTTCTATAGGATTCATATTGATTTCCTAGGACCGTTGTATGAGCGCATGTATTTGGTGATCGTTGACGCGTATTCAAAATGGGTCGAGTGTTTTTCTATGAGGTCTAGCATCTCATCGGAGGCGGTGATAGAACGATTATACGAATTAATGGCTAGGGTGGGGGTACCGGCGGTAATAGTCAGTGATAACGGCACGTCATTTACGTCTCAAAGATTTGCGGAATTCTGTAAGTTAAATGGCATCAAACAAGCGTTTTCACCCGTTTATTCACCCAGTTGTAATGGACAAGCTGAGGTATGTGTACGAGTAATTAAACTCGCCATCCGCAGTTTAATATTGTCTTGCCCCGATAAAAAAAATTTAGACTGTAAAATTAGTAAATTCTTATTCGATTACCGAAACTCCCGTCATAGCACAACTGGACGCTCACCGGCTCAGCTTTTGTTCGGCCGACAACTAAGAAGTAGACTGGACTTGTTAGCACCCACTCCAGTTTCTTCTCTATCGGAACACTCGCGTGCAGCCATTGAACGTAGTCAATTATTACAGACTAAATATTACGGAGGTACGAAGAGAAAAGACTTCGTGTGCAAGGAAGACGTGTGGATTAAAAAATATAAAAACGCAAAATATTACGATTGGGTTAAGGGCACAATTGTTAGAAAAATCGGCAATGTTTTATATGAAGTTTTTGTGCCGGAACTGAACTGTCACGTCACTCGACATAAAAATCAAATTAAAAAATATTACAACGATTACGCGCACTCATGGGACACGGACAACATATCTGAGCCTGGCTCCGGTCCAGAGCCTTCGCAGGACCCCCACGACCGACTATCACCAGAGGATGAAAACGCTGTCGTCTGTGAAGAGGCCGACAGCTGTGAACAGGAACAGGCTGTCGAGGGACAGGGGGAAACAGGGAGTGACCTGGTTTCCACACCATTGACAGAGGCGATCATTGAGCCTGATAGTGCGGTGGACGGCGGCTCTGGGCAGAGTGCAGAGATTACACAACCAACCCAAAGAAGTAGACGTGATAGGCCCATTGTTAATTATAAACAGTATTATTAGTTAATAAGCAGTGTTTTAGAGAATAAGCAGTGTTTTAGTTAATAATTAATATAAGTACATAAAGTTTAGTACATCATTCATGAGACATGGTGATTTGTGTGGGGAGGGATGTTGCATAGTCTTATAGCTATAAGTATGTAGGCGCGGGCTGCGACCCCGCCCCTTTGAAATGCACATTAAAACAGACAGTGTTAACCGACCGGCTGTTTCATTGACACGTATCTAACACTTACCAAATAAATTAGTACTCCTTTGTAAACTACCTAATCTTAAGCACTTTTAAGACGTTAATTATGTACTTTTCCACGTTAAAAGTACACATTTGTTGTTAAATCGTAGGAGATAAGACAGTGACATAGTGTCGCCGCGAACTGCGTGCAACCGCGCTAACTAGCTCAGTTTATACGCTTCAAAAATTGGTGCATAGGGCAGGTCTACCTCTTTATATAGAAGTCATTGCGTGCAACTATCTCGACGGTGACGCGACACTAAACATTTGTAACACAATCCCTTACGCTTAACATAATTCCATCGTTCCTGCCTCTTAGCCTTTTTGAACTTTTTACATTCAGACAATAAATGTGTACTTACGTGACAATATGTGCATTTCTCTGTAGCGCTGCTACCACTGCTTTGAACCAACACAGTTTGAGCGTTATCATTGTACTTGTTTTTATGTTTAAAGTCACTACGAACTACACTGAGTGTCACAGAAGTTTTACATATTTTCACGGCTTCTTCACTAAGAAAGTCAGAAAGTATTTCGAGTCTAGATTTTTTTCCCTCTTCAATGCGTGCTAATCCGTAATCCGTCCATTTGGAGATAAGCACAGGAGGTAGTTTAGACAGGACAACCGAGGTGATGCTCATGCCTCTGAGATATTCCTCCTGTCCCAACGCCAGAACAGCTGCCACGTAGTTTTTTATTTTCACCGAGAACGACACAATATCTTTGTGGTATTCAGAGGCCACTGGATGGAGCTTGGTAATTTCACGTATGATCTTGGGCAGTATAGTGTCAGGTTGCCCATACTGGAGTTCTAATGTGGCCATCACAGCTTCCGGGGTAGCAGCACTTACGAGGAGGGCTGTAACAGTTTCTCGTGCCGCCCCTCTCAGGCATTTCCGTAAACGCCACATATTTTCCTTTGCAGTAAAGTGGCAAACCTCCGTGGATTCTTCGTAGGCGTGCTTGAAGCTGAGCCACTCCATAGGGTCACCGCTAAAGGTTGGCAAATCTTTCGGTGTACATAATCGGCTCAACATCTTCGCGTTGGGTGCGTTGGAAGCCGCCACCACCGCAATATCCTTTATAGCTTGAGCTAACTGCTGAAAATCGGAAGGCGGCGATTTTTCATTCGTAGATGTGGGTAAGTCGAAAATTTTCTCTAAATTTTTTGGAACTGGTGATGATGCTCTGGCCTGGAGTGCTTCTTTTTGTTCCCGTTCGCTGTGCTCCAGCCACTGTTCCACCTTCTGTGACGCACTCAGCGACGATCCACTGCAAGCATCGCGAGACCTGCGGCTGCATTCCTCGTCGAGGGCAGCAATCTCGGCGGCCAGTTTTTTTTCAATTAACTCCTTGTCCAATTTTACCATGGCTGCAGCTGCTTCCAGCTCCAGTTGCTTTTTCCGAACTTCAAATGATTTCTTTGTCGAAGCCATGGACCCTTTTTTCAACGGAGTAGATTTGTCGCCGACGGATTTCCAGGTAGAACTGCCGCCCGCTGTGCTACGCTGCCTACCTTCGGGTGCACCAGTTGGTCCCAACGGTTCTTCCTTGGTGGATTGTTCTTCTCCATATACCCTTCTTTTTGCGCCACGAGTTTGTACCATTTTGTGTGGCGGAGGAGTGTTGAACATTCCGAAAAGCTGTCGATTCAGGTGGTTCAGACGATCCGGCACGAAGACCAGCTTATGTAGCCGACAGAAAGAGGGTGCGAATGAAAAGCAGACTTCACTTAATGTCACCACGTACAGCACTTGCGTCTAGTTCAAGAATCGTCGAGCGAGTAGTGGTGGTATCCGCGGCCACCGCTATGTACGAACCCCCTCCGCGCGGCAATCCTCGCCCCGCGGTCGCCCATCCGCAAGCACTGTACGTTGTGGACCGTTTATTAAGAATTTAACACAAACATACATACAGATAGGTGAGTAAGAAAGTACAATACATACAGACATGTTCCTAAATACGTAATTGGTTCTATTTCAACTACTTACTATGATATAAATACTTAATTTACTAAGCTACCATAGGTTTACCCTACCGATACACAAGCAGCGTTTTCGGGACTAATCATAACTATTATTTAATTGAAATTGCGGGACACTTGCAATTAGGTATCTACTTGGGTTACATTGCGTCGCCAACAGGCGGGTACGTGGTTCGTGGCTTTCAAGGGTAAAATTACTTTGGACACAAAATTAATTATCAATTTCACAACGTTTTAATTTTCTGCCGATAATGTACCCTGTACCGCTTCATTACATATTCAACAAGCGGTACACCGCGGCTGCGTCCACTTGAAATTTAGCTGACCCACAGGAACCTGGTAAGTAACGAACCATTTTACAATGATCTCTTAAATGTACAGGGCATCTATTAAATCAAAGTTCAAACTCTATCAAATTTCCGTTCAAACAGTTTTAATTAAATATGCAGCGGCTTTTAAACGGAGAAAATATGATAGAACGAGTACATAATCAAAAAAAATATTTATTAAGGTTTACCTTCCGGCTTACAGAAGAGAGAATGCGAACCGGGATATTTGAAACAAAACCCACACCAACATGTCAGCATAAATTTAAGGATACGAAAATCGAAAAAAAAATTCATCAAAAACTACCGAAAAAAAAGTTTTTGATGAAAATGTGCTTAATTATTTTTAAGAAAGATAGAAAACATTCTTTTTATTCAGTAGCCTTCGAGATACATAATACCTTATGGAGAGAAAATTATTAGGTAAAATAACATCTGGGACCTCCTTCCGAGGGCTTACCCTGGACTCCCAACCATAGGCTGTTGGGCGTTACGTGAGGTTTTTTAGGCGGTAGGAGGGTCTTCTCTCGTTTTCCACAAATTCATTTGCACTAATATTGTTTGCCATAATCATCCCCGATCATAATATTTACTTGCACTATTATCATTTATACTAATAACGTTTGCCTTAACAACTCAACAGTGATAACTTTTATCCCAGGACTCCCAACAGAATCTAGGCATATAGTATGTCTCCGTCTAATTCTGTGGGAGGAAATGCAGAGACTAATTATTTTAGAAATGGAACACTTTCTCGTTTTGTCGTTCATAAGCCCTTTAAATTGACCTAACGACTGCCATGTTACGGACAGATGGTACCACCGGTTTGACGTGCTTTCTGAAGCACGAATATGCCACCAAATGTTCACCCATCTTAGAAATAGCAAGCAAAACTCAGTGACCTGCAAATGATCACACACGTCACTGAGTTCAGCTTGCTCATTTTACTTACCAGCGGACATCACACGGTTTCATCCGCGTAGCTTTCGTTCCCGTGGGAATATGGGAATAAAATATAGCCTATGTTCACCGGGGATAGTGTAGCTTCCAAACAGTGATAGAATTTTTCAAATCGGTTTAGTAGTTTCGGATCCTATTCGATGCAAACAAACAAACAATCAAATCTCTCCTCTTTATAATATTAGTATTGACATAAAAGTTCTATAAATAACGAACACAGGTAGGTTCAAAGTATTTTAAAGAGTAATGCCACAGTATATATATGTTGTTTAACCAGTATTGTAGCTCCCTACAAACGGACGAAGCGCAAGCTATACCTACGATTCTCGTTTTCGGCAGGCCTTTTTCGCACGCAAGCAGCGTCCGCAGTCGAGATTGTGCCGAGTAGACGAATGGACGGTGTGTCGTTTTTTAAATAGTAACCGCGTGTGTTTTATTTACTAAAAATATTTAATACTAGCTGATGCCCGCAGCTCCGCCTGCGTGAAATTTTGTTCCTAGACAATAATATATCTATGTTGGCACCAAATTTCAGCCAGATCCGTTCAGCCGTTACAGCGTGAAAGAGTAACAAACATCCACACTCGCAAACATTCCCATTTATAATAATACCTAGTTAGATAGATTTCTGATTAACAAATTCATAATGCATAATAATAATATGAGCTAAGTAAATTTATTAACATTTCCTAATTCAATGGCTAAACTACTACTTGAAAGAAAGAAAGAAAGAAAGAAAGAAAAATTATTTATTCGGAAACATAATGGGGCACACAAACAATATAGGAAGAAAACTTAATCCTAGGCTTAACTAATACATGCATTCAATTAATGTGTACCTCACACGTCATCCGAAAAGGACCAGGTTCAGCATGTGCCTGACTCAATGTCAAGCGCTGGTTTTCAACCTGACCTATTAAAAAGCAAGTGAGTAACAGATGCCAGTCGGCCTCACTTAAAATCTAAACAATACTAAACCAAATACGAGTAGGTAAGTAATATGCTGTACAGGTAACCACCATAGTTTCGCAGAACCCTGACAAGGAATGTAATAAATATATACATACACATACATACATACATACATAACTTACTTGACACAACTTCTCTTCTAAGCAATTGACATCGTAACTTAGTTCCTTCTTCAGGTAGTCCCAGCCTACGACGTTTGGACAAACCGAACTACTGTAGGCTTTGTCCTCCTAATACAGATGATCCAACCAAGACCTGGTAACGTAATACAGTGGATTTCCAAATACTGCTCGGTATGTTGCGCTCGATTAACATATCTCCAACAGTTATTGATTGGTTTCACAGTTACCTGTTTGGACGGCGGCAGCGTGTACGCATTGAAGAATCATTTTCTTCTTGGTGCGACACGACTGCGGGCGTACCACAGGGTGGCGTTCTATCTCCATTACTATTCTCCATCTTTATAAATTCCATCTCTAAATCTTTATTATCATCCTACCACCTTTATGCAGATGATCTACAGATTTATATGCAGGCTCCAGTCGATGAAATTACCGAAGCAATATCTATAATTAACTCGGATTTAAGGCGGATATGTAAGTGGAGCAGGCAATACGGACTAAGCGTGAACCCCTCCAAAACCCAAGTAGCCGTTATCGGCAGTCCAATTATGGTGTCACGTATAGACCGTACTCAATTGCCTGACATCATGTTCAACGGTGTTGCAATACCTATTAGTGCAACTGTTAAAAATCTGGGAATCTTGGTTGATGATAAGTTGTCCTGGTCTCCCCAACTACAGGAAGTCAGCCGGAAACTGTTTGCATCCGCGGGATCCTTGCGTAGACTACGTAATTTCTTACCAACCACCACTAAAATTGCGCTTGCTCAATCTCTCCTTCTTCCTATTCTAGATTACGCCGATGTCAGTTATCTCGATATCACAGAGGAGCAACTTGATAAACTCGAGCGCCTTCAAAACTTCTGTATAAGATTTATATTTAGATTACGCAAATATGATCATGTAACCGAATATCGCAAACAGCTTGAGTGGCTCCCAATTCGCCTTCGACGGAATGCTCATATCCTCTCTATGCTTTACAGTATTCTGTTCAATCCACGTTCCCCAACTTATCTCAAAGAACGATTCATGTTCCTTAATGACACACATTCAAGATCCTTGAGATCGTCGGAAAATTTGACACTGGCTATGCCTATTCACTCTACTGGATTTTACGATAAATCATTCGCCATACAGGCTGTGCGGGTGTGGAATGCGCTGCCTGAAACGATTAGAAAGGCCCAGTCTTTGGCTATCTTTAAGCGTTTGGTGAAGGAACACTATTTGACCCGGTAGGACGTTCCTTAGCATAATAATTGTTTTCATGTATATGTATGTATATATATATATATGTGTGTGTATATGTATGTATATAAATATATATTTATTATGTATGTACGTATATTGGTATGTACCTGTATATGTATTGTATTTATGCCTAGATGTATATATGTAATACGTACGTCTATATTCATTTACATGCCAACTGGTATGTATGTATTGTTTTGTAGCTTCATATTTCTACACCTAACTACCCATTTGTCTTCAATATCTTTTTCTGTCCATCCCAAGGTTGCCTGTAAGAAATTGCTTTTTACCGATAAGGCCGCCCTTTGTACAATATCTTACGATTATTTGTTTTTTCTGTAAACTATAACTTGGTGTACAAATAAAGTTATATTCTATTCTATTCTATTCTAACGTAATAACAATGTAAATTTCATCAGCTGAGCGTTCATGTTCATTGCAATGGCTCTATTCAGTCCTGTCGAATGTAGTCTACGTAAAGGCCATTCCCGTATTTTACAAAGACTTAGTGAGTCTGTTTCCTGGCAGAATGTAGTCGGCACTATATGTAGAATAAAGTTCATGCCTTCCATGGCCAGTCGCTTAGGGCTGCTGACAATAAAAAATAGAAAAATAAAAAAGGTACATATTTACTCGAAATGAAAGCCGGTTGTCAGTAAAACGACAATCCTTAATACAAATTGAAGGCCTTGTGGGCGGATTGAAAAAAATCAACTGCATTAGGCTCACTATCTATTACGCGTACGTATAACTATAAGGTAAAATGTGGGCGTATACAGGTATACTATGCCTCTGCCTACACCTTTAGGGATAAAGGCGTGACTATATGAATGTATGTATGTACATATTTACAATCGCAATACTAAATAGAAAGTCAAATTACGCACAAATTATTAAGATGCTGTAGGTGGGCAGCACTATCGCATGCTTCCGTACCGCGCGGCTGTAAAATCCGGCCGAGTCAAACTACAGTATACAGTGGTAATGCCAACGTTTCTTGATGACTCATTTACATGAATAGGTACCTACTGATTCTATTTCTATGAATAGCACATACGGGTCTGCTTAATACAGACGTTTTATCATTTCACTATTATTGCGCCCGTGGCTCAGCCCATGTGGAATTTTGCTACCGTTCCTGTTTCCTATAAGAACGGATCTGAATGAAATTTAGTACCAGGATAAATTTTATCCTTGCACCAAATTTCAGCCAGATCCGTTCAGCTGTTACAGCGTGAATGATTAACAAACAAACAATACATAACAATTCAAGTAAATCTTGCATTTTTATGTATTCTATGTTGCTTGAGTAAATGAAATTTATTTTCAGGCGTTTTCATTTAAATCTTACACGAGTAGGTCAAGTTTACCACATACAAAAGATGTGTAAAATAGCTTTACCATAAAATAAACCAAATTCAACTCTTACGAAAGGTGTTAAAGTTTACTTTACGATGTTCTGGATGATAACTTGATCACCTGCCAAATGCAGACAATCAATAAGTTTATTTTGGCTGCAAAGGCACTTTAGGAAACCAAACATTAGCCTAGGCTTGCTTACTCTCTTGAATTTTTTCGGATATAAAATTACAACTCAGAATTACATTTCATTTCTTTTTATTTAAAGGACTTGTGTTGATTCTTCGCTGATTTCACACTGTTTGTAAACACCGTGAAATAGCATGAAGGTTATTTTTATGTGTGGAAATCTTCACGGATGCTATGCCAGACTCCTACCGACTAAAAACCACACGTATCCTACCAACGCGGTTGGGAGCTCTGGAAGCATACTACTGCTGGCTAAAACCATATACGATGCCCAGCAAGTCGGAATTCCCGGCATACCGAGGCCTCGCCTAAGTTTTCTCTTACATCGTAGTCTGGTTCTGTACGGACGTCAAGAAACCCTCTGCAGTCTTTAGGCTCCCAATAGTAGGCCGACAATGTTCGCCAAAAACCAGCTATCGGCGCCGTCGCTGCAAATTGTGAAACTCGGGTGGGATGGGAGAGTTATCTCTCGCTCTTTCCCCGCCCCCTCTTTCACCAGCATAACTTGTTTGAATAGCGTAAATTATTTATTAACTAAAAGATTAAACGTGTAAACTTTCGCATCAAAATGCGTATTAGATGTTTATCGTAAAATGAAATGAAGTGGTTGGTATGCAAATTACAAAATAACTTCTATCTCATAATCTGATCTTTATTTTTTACAACCGTACTGGTTAGGAAAGTATAGATCTTAATTCATACACAATACCTAGTTGTGGCTTTTTTTTTCAGCAAAGCGGTATGTAAAAAAATTCCACCAACCCAAACTTCATCTGGTTGTGATGAGTAGAAATGTATTTTTTTCTTTCATGTAGGACACACATTAACACGTATGAACGTCATGATCATTGTTCCAAACATAGATTTACTGCCAAATTCACTAAGTAATAGGTAAAACCTATGAGAAAGAATCTGGCATCATTGTCGTATTGAAACGAAGAATACTTTAATAATCTTTAGAACGCATCTTCAAATTGGTTATAACGGGTCTCGGGACTTAACATTACTTCCGAATTAATAAAACGACCCCACAAATGGTTACCCGTTTTAGGACTGATCAAAACTTAAGAAGCTTAACGTAGCGATCATAAATACAGGTAGTTATAGAAAAATGAGCAAGCGGGGCTTCTTTTATTTAATTTTTTAACGTGAGTAACGGACTCCTACAGTCTAAAAAACCTCACGTAACTCCCTATAGCCTACGGTTGGGGGGCCCGGGTAAGCCCTCGGAAGGATGTCTCAGGACTTCCAACCGACCTATGGCTACCACTGCGGGGTGGCCTAGAGGAAGCGGAGCTATATAAAGCTAGGTTTCTAGGTTTTAACGGGCTGGTTTCTGCAACTTGACGTCATTTATTGCGCCTATTTTGCGTGGGGCTATTTAAAGCTATTTGACGAGGAAAGTACATTAGCTGTAATTTTTACTTCTACCACTTGTAAAACCATTAAAAACTAAAGCGTTTACCCTGACTTTAGCAGTACTCTAGGCAAATTAGGCTTACTTTGCGTGACTAAATTAAACTTTTTAATATCCTAACATGAAACTTCATGCTAAGTCTTGGAAACCAAGCAAAGAAATAATTAGAGAATAAATTTCAGGCACACTGTTTGTTCACAAATTTAAATTTTACAGTTCGATTATAGCTTTTTTTTTCCTTTTGGCGATATTGCTCGTAGTTTCCGCCAAAGATTTAGTGTGGATTTGGGGTCCACACATAAATGAGATCAAAGTTTTGTCATCATAGTTATCTGAATAGGTATGAAGTCAGCAGAATTTTGGTACCTACATAACTTGTGTACATACAGCCAGCGTCAAAGATATCTATTTTTTTTTAACGTGATGGAATTTTCGTCGAGTAGGCTATGCCGGACTCCTACCGACTAAAAACCTCACGTAACGCCCAACAGCCTATGGTTGGGAGCCCCGGGTAAGCCCTCGGAAGGATGTTCCAGGACTCTCAACAGACCTACGGCCGCCACTGTGGCCTCGCCCAGGAGGCGGTTCGGGTGCTATCCCGCGTCTTTGGGGGGTTTCGGGTGTGTTATCGCTTCGTGCGTGTGTGAATCCCTCACGTCATGCTGGAGATCATGGCTCGCTACGAGGAACTGGCGCTGTTGCGCCCACGCCGTGCACTCGACCAGCGTGTGGAGCGCCGTGTCATCACTGCGGTCCTCGCAGTGCTGACACTCGGCCATGGTTTCCTGGTGTCTTCGCCACAGATACCTACCGAAGCCACCGTGCCCGGTAAGTATCTGTGACAACCGGTAGGAGAGAGCACGGTGTTTTATCTCCAGCCACTTGTCCATGACTGGTCTGACGACCGCGATTGTGGCGAATGCCCCCTTTGGTTGCTCAAGTCGCACCTTCCATGTTTCCACGGTTTTCTGGTGGAGCAGGGATCGCTGGGCTTCGATTTCTCAAGAAGCAGGTCTTTGGCCCCGCTTCAGCGCCTCATTGCGCTATCTAAACAGTAACGCAAGGGCACTTGCTTCCAGGTCCCATAGAGGGGTCTCGGTTAGGAGACATGCCGCCTCACCTGAGATCGTGCGGTATCCCCTTATCACCCTGACGGCCATCGCCCTCGGCAATCTAGCCACATTGCTGGCCCTCAGTCTCCGCCCATACGGGGGCCCTGTATAGGGTCATACTTCGCACGATCCCCAGGTATCAAAGATATCTATTAGAAAAGACTATTCACTTTACAATGATTCGTACAAATTATGAAATTAAAATCTAAATCACAATCACTTGCCTTGCCTTTCGTTCCGGTCGCCAATAGCAAGTCATATAATCAAGTTAGGCCTTGGGTTTGAAAAATTTCAACCACAACCAGCGCCTGTCTATTCCAACACGGCAATCGGCTTACCAACATATAAAGTGAGATACAATATAAAGTAGTGAAATGTGTGCCTTCAATAAACATAAGTTTACACCTTCAAAGACAATGGGGTAACTTTAAATATTCGTATTACTTAATTTGTATAATATTTAACATTATAAATTTCTAAGCAAGGGAACACTTTCGCAAAACATCTGTAGGTAAAATGACAATCGGTAGGCCAAGTTGAAGGACTTATTGGCGGCTTGAAAATTTGCAACTGCAGGTCGTCATGACTTGCGCTTGTCTATTTCAACAATAGGCTTACCATTTTTATTACGAGGGACATAAAACTATAAGTTGCCCTCTGCCCACCCCTTTGGGGATAAAGGCGTAACTATATGTATTAAATACAACAGGCCAGGTCTAGATCTCCATAATATCGACGCTGACTGTACTTATTATATCTGCCTCACAAAGAAAAC
Source organism: Miltochrista miniata (assembly GCA_933228765.1). Taxonomy (NCBI): domain Eukaryota; kingdom Metazoa; phylum Arthropoda; class Insecta; order Lepidoptera; family Erebidae; genus Miltochrista; species Miltochrista miniata. Next base: position 33,996,865 of record OW121758.1, on the reverse strand, counting down.
AAGAATGTTTTGAGAAGAATTCACCCCTGAGAAGCCCTTGGGAATAGCCAGGAAACAGAATAAAACCGATTATCGTTGTTTCGTTATGTTAGTAATAGGCCATAAATAACATAAATTGGATATGTTGAGGAGTACCTACGCCATGCGCCAGCAGTTTGTAATGTACTTATTTTTTTTATTTTTTTTTACGTGAGGGAAAATCCTCATGGATGTTATGCCGGACTCCTACCGACTAAAAAACCTCACATAACGCCCAACAGCCTATGGTTGTGAGCCCCGGGTAAGCCCTCGGAAAGATGTCCCAGGTCCCAACAGACCTACGGCCGCCACCGCGGCCTCGCCCAGGGGGAGGTTCGGGTGCTACCCGCGTCTTTGGGGGGGTTTCGGGTGTGATCCCGCTTCTAAGGGGGGGCGTGGGTGAGTTCCTCACGTCACGCTGCCGTCATGGGCCTGCTTCTGTAAGAACGGTGAGCGACCCTCTCACCGTCCTCAGACCCCCGGTCATGGAGGCCGATAGTCCTCGGCGAAGACACGTCGTCGGCGGCGCCCAGGCCGCCGACTGCGGAACTCGGGTGGGAGAGTTTCTCTCCCGTACCCGCCCCGCCGCACAGTGGATCGATTCATACAAATCGGCGGACATAGGAATCTTGAAACACTTTTAACTGATTTTAAAAAAACTAATGATGCCAATGTGTTTATCTTGATGATTGTAGTAGATAACAATACTATACTATTTCGATTAGACTTCAATTTAAAAAAATATTCGACAAAAACTGATTTCAATGTATGGAAAAGCACATTAAAGAAGGGATAGCTTGCGATTTTCTCGTGTTTTCTTATTTTAACGCTGATAGTGACTTTTAGTGGGTTGTTAGCGAAATATCTGCCAAACATTTTAGGTACCCCTAGGCACCGCTCTCCGAGCTATATGACAAATTATTATTTTTCTTATTTTCTTTCAGAAAATATGTCTAGTCCGTTTTTTTCACAGTTATAATTGTTAATAAACTACATTTTAGCTTAGTACTGTCCTACGCACATCAAAAATAATATATCTGAATACGGGATCGTGACTTTTTGGGAAAGTCTTATAAGGAGACTACAACTTTGTCCTAATTCTTTAGCAACATTTTTCTAAAGTGGTGACTTGTGTTTACATGTTTGTAGGTACATGTTAAAATTTGTACAATCTTGTTTATGCATTATTAAAAAAATCTGTTGCCCTTCTTTTGTTATTATTTTAATTTACTCATAATAACGAACTCATTTGTTTAATCATTATTTCGTTTAAAAATTACTTACTTAATACAATTTACTCATAACTACGAACTCATTAGTTAATATTTAAAAATGAGATAATTTATTTCATGTTATTTTTAAATTTACAAATATATAATCTATTAAATAATTAATGCCCGCTGTCGATTCTGTCGACGAATCGATGCCAACTGTACGCGCCACGAGATTAAAGGAAACAATCTTGGAGAGTACTTAATATATTTAATCCAATGGCTGAATTATATATTATATATACTACATAAAAACATTCAATATCGCGATTCAGACAATATTGTAATGCTATTAACAATTTGTGCTGTAACTAAACAATATCGCGATTCAGACAATATTGTAATGTGATTTACAATATTGTCATGTAAATAACAATATCGCGATTCAGACCATACTGTCGGGTAAATAAACGATATCGCGATTTAGAGCTCAAATGTTTTAACTAAGAATGGGCTAGTTAATTAGTATTTTGGTTAAATTTGTTTATTGCAAATGTGCCATTAGATGGTTATAATTACACTAGTTAATTAGTGTACCTACTCTTTTCACATTTATTTTATTGTAATGTGATTAACAATATTGTGCTGTAAATGAACAATATCGCGATTCAGACAATATTGCATTGTGATTAACAATATTGCCGTGTAGACAAACAATATCGCGATTCAGACAATATTGTAATGTGATTAACCCTTACAGTTATGAGGGTAATTAGTAAGAACTTATGAAAGAACAATACGTAATGTTAAAAATCAGTTCTACTTTGGACACCCCCGCGAACGATAACATAATGTCTTTCCGTGGCTTTGACACTTACTTGGATCTTTATGTGGTTTTACGCAACCATGAAGATATTCACGATCATCTTTATTTATACGATGTTTTAAAATCAAGCTCTAGCTTGAACTTGTGTGAAAGTGACTTAAAGGAGTTACAGAATTGGTGTCGCCAATTTTGCTATCGATTAAATTCTAAATGGAAAGTTTCTAAAAATTGTCAAGAGAAATTCATGAAAAAGAATTCTTCATGGCTTGAATCTAATATACAGTGGCCGCAATTTAATAAAGAAAATATTCCAGTTCCCAGTACCAGTACCGAACAATCAGTTTTTATGGAATCCACTGAATCAGCAGAATTTGAAGAACAGTTAGCGTCTACGTCTACAATGGATGCCTCAACTTGTACTGAAAAGATAGTTCGGAAAGTATTCGAGGATCTTAGTGACCGTCAAAAACGTCGACGAACGGAAGAAGGAGCGCGTAAACGTACAAAAAGTGAAGTCACAGAGCTAGTGTTCTCTACTGTTGCAGCTCTTAAAGCAAATGGAAACCAAGATGTTGCTGAAATATTAAAACACTTGATAGAAAATCCAGAATCAGTTTCCAGTTTAAAGGATCTAGTTGAAAGTGAATCACAAACCTCGTTGACTGAAATATCAGCAGTGCAAGCATTAGCATTATACGTAACACTGAAATTGTCTAAGTGGCGATACATGGCTTTAAGAGAATTTAGCCTAAAACAGGGTAAAACTAAGTATCCGAGCTACTACAAGATACAAAATGAAAAGAAGAAGTGTTATCCCGACAAAAATGATGTAATTGTTACAGAAACATCCGCTAGAATCCGTTTACAACTTTTGGATCTTACGTCGAAAAGACTTGTTGAATCACTACCCAATTCTTCAGCTATCGACAACCAACACCTCGTATTAGTGAGCAAATGGGGTTTTGATGGTGCTTCTGATCAAAGTATTTATAAGCAAAAGAAAAGTAATCAAGAGAGTATGAATAGCGTGTTTATGGCCAGCTTAGTGCCAATGAAACTAAGTAAAAAAGATGGAGAAATTATTTGGCAAAATGAGCGCCCTTCTTCCACTTTTTTGTGCCCGCCAATCATGTTTAAGTTCATGAAAGAGACTGAGTGTAGCGTGCTAAATGAAATGAACGTTTTTGAAAATGATATTTCAGAATTGGTCCCTACAAACTTTGGAAATAGCAGTATAAAACATCAGTTGCTGTTAACAATGATCGACGGTAAGATAACGTCATACATTTCGGGTACAGCAGCATCTGTTTGTGATATATGCCAAGCTCGACCTTCCGAAATGAATAACTTGGCTAGATTAAAAGAAAAACCAGTTCGTGAAGATATTTTTAAATATGGCATAAGTTCTCTGCATGCCTGGATTCGGTGTATGGAGTGCCTTCTTCATATTTCATATAGGTTGGATTTTAAAACATGGTCAGCAAGAGGCGATGAAAACAAGAAAATGATGGAGGCAAAAAAACGCCAAATTCAAGAAAAATTCAGTAACGAAACTGGACTACTTCTTGATGTGGTAAAACAAGGGTCTGGTACAACAAACGACGGAAATAGCGCTCGTCGATTCTTCGGTGATCCAGAAAAAACGGCTTTATTGACTGGATTAGACGTTAATCTGGTCCGAAGATTCGCCGTAATTCTTCAGTGCATATCGTCAGGCGAAAAGATAAACATACAGGAGCTTCAAGTATATTGTACACAGACAGCAGAGCTTTACATAGAATTGTACCCTTGGTACTACATGCCATCAAGTATCCATAAGTTATTAATTCACGGGCCGCAAATTATTCAACATTTATGTATAGTTCCGATAGGACTTCTTTCGGAAGAGGTATCGGAGTCAAGAAATAAAGATTTTAGAAAATACAGAGAACATCATTCACGTAAAATAAATAGCATTGCTTGCAATGAAGATGTGCTAAATAATTTGCTGATTTCATCCGATCCAATTTTAGCACAAATACGGCCACGGATGGATAAAAAGCAAAAGAAGGCATTGTTTAAAGAAACTTTAAATCTACTGATTCTAGAAGTTTCTGAAATTGAATTAGGAGATACTGATGAAATGTTAGGCTCTGCGCAAGAAGAAGATTCAGAAACGGAAGCTTCGGATAGTGAATAATTTTTTTTGCCTACATATATCTAATTTTGTTCGATTATTTTATGTGCATAGTTTTAATTTCATCGTCTTTGACATATATTTTTGTTTATTTTAAGCTACTAATTTTTAATTTATATGTCGCCACACCGAGAATTACTAATTAAAATCTATTTGATTATAAATAGATTAAAACCATTACAATGAGCAACTTTACTGATACCTTACTATTTTGTGATATAAGGTTCGAATAGAAATAGTTGTAGAATTTATTAACACTGATTTGTATAACTTGATGTAGTGTTGAACTAATTAGGTTACCTAAGTGTTATGTGACTATGTAGGTTCGTAAGAACCTACAATAAAGACTATTGTTAAATTCTTATTGACAATTAATACGAATATTGTCGACATTTGAAAATGTTTTTAATCAAAACAGGATTTTTGTTATTCCTATAGTTCCGGCAATGTTCATTTTACTGAGAATGAATTAATCTTTGTATTTTAACGATTTCATTCAATTTAACAGTTTGTTTGACTAATTAAATTCCTTAATAACTTTATTTCTCAAAAATAAATTGAACCACATTTCTTTGATTTAAAAAGAAAACATTAAATATCAAGCCACGTGTTTTGTGAGAACAATTTGAGTGGCGGGGATTGATAAATAGACAGTGGTTGTGGCCGAGGGCTCACTTTTGCTGCTGGAATTTGGAGAGAAAACATTGTGAGTAGATTCTATGTTGGTTTTAATTTGGAATAAAAATTATGTTGTAATAACCTACTGTAAGTTAAAAGAGTGGCCGGAGTTTTATTGCCAGGTTCTTTTTTCTCCAGCTCTACCTATTGCGTTGCGAATCTGGCAGTAAATGTAGATTGTGACTTACATGAATAAAGATTTTTCATTTAATTTCATTTTATTTCATTGGTGTTCCATTTGCTTGTTTTTATTACCGTGTTTCTGAAATAAATACCGCCTAAGTATTTATTTCACTGTTATTTAACTAGATATCCATCTATAAGTGTAATAAAGCATAAAGCAGACCCGATGACCTACTCCAGGTCAGCGGGCCTGCGCTTTTAAAAACAGCTGCCGCATGTCTACTCCGACATCAGAAGTGGGATCACTACCTACAAAATACTGTGCGAGACTATTTATTTTTCAGGATCTTTACTACGAAGATTGTGTACCAGTTTACCAACGCGCCGCACGCGGTTACGTGCGCGCCGGCGTGTTCCGCGGCTGTGCGAGATCCTGGTGCTAGTAAGTCTTCCACCAGCACCGTCACACAGCTACAACAGCAAAGGGGTAATGTACCACCTGAATTTTATTTTAATATGATCACAGTGAAGTAATGTATGAGTGATCGCCTGTCGAAACAACAAAAGAAAGTTATGATTAAGTACCGATGTGTTTCTACCCTCATATGACCTAGGCGGTAACGTCGCGTTGGCGACTGCAATTGATGTAATCATGTTGTTTTTTTTTTTGTTTGTTTCAAACGAACTATGTTATCAAGTGACTACGATATACGTATGAAAATAACTAGACTGCTGAAGGGCCGCGCTAACATAGGTTGACAACTGGCTAGTTACCGCGTCCTCGGTGGGGCCACCATAAGCTAGTCTGCCAGCTTAGTGGTTACAAAATTGCGATGCAGTAGCAGCGATGATAGGTTATGTTACCTCTTCTATATTATGTAAGCGTTCAAACGCGAATTGATCACAACCACCACCGAAACTGTTAAAATATTGATAGTGGAAACGCTTCTTACTGTAATTTTTGTAGTAAGTCCGGTCATACCTCTCGTGAGTGACGTTTTAAAGCTACTACAACAGATTCGGATAAACGTACGGTTGAAAGAAACTTGTGTTCCCATGCAACAATAACCCGGCCAACACAACGGTTATACGAACAAACTTATAGTAGGTACTTGAATTTTATTCATTTTGATCAAAAGCCGTTTACACATTTGGTACCTGCTATCGCCGCGAAAAGCACATAACCTATAATATGAACTCTGTTCTTAACTAGTCCAGCTTGAACACAATGCGTGTGAGGATAGGTAAGGTTATTAATAATACCATCTTTGATAGCGGGGTTAAGTGCTTGTTAATTCGTGAGTCAATCTCATACAATTTGCCGGAAAACCGAAAACGTGTGGTCAACAAAATTACTTGGTGGCATAGGTTTCCTGTTGTTTCTACGAGCATCTTAAGTCTGTCTAGATTCTAGATAATAGAATTAACGTAGAAATTGAATGTCACATTTCACAAGATTATTACTTCAGACGTGTTGGTAGGTTCAAATCTATTTTTATTAGATAGCATAAGGTAACCTTGATATCGAAGATGACTTAAAAACACCCAGAAAAATAAAATTACCTCTTTAGTTCAGACAATGACCACAAAGGTAGTATAGCATAGGTTTGTATAGATGACGTTATCAGTACATATTTTTCTGATATCTGTGGTAAATACCATAGGTTTTCTCTCCAAGCTCTGTCATTAAAGCAGTAACTATTTACTAATCTGAGCTTAGTCTTAATATCATTCCGTAAACCAGGATTTCCAATCCTCATAGAATAATGTGTGAGATGTCCGTGAATATTTATTTATTATTTATTTATAATAATGCCTTTTCTGTTAACGGTCAATTGAGTATGCAAAAAATTTAGTACAGAACGGTCAAGTGCGTCCTAGCCCTAAAAAGGTTAAGCCTAAAAACTCTGGTACCGACAAATGCTAAACAAATTCGTCTATTCAGTTGTCGCGCTGAATACTCCCGCTCGTTCATACCAAATATCTCTCCTGCTGTGGCTTCTCTTAATGAAGTGACTATCTAAGGCGCTAAGTGGCAATGGACCCATGTTCATGAGGAAGCATGGCATAGAATATTTCTAGGAAAAGAACCTAGCGAATTGTTTCCTTGGCTGGGCCTTGACTTCGGGTCAATCCTTATTCAAATCAATAGGGGTCGGCAGCACATAGTGGCTTTTTTTTTTAGTATGCACACGACCGATGCGATGTAGAAACTAGATAAGTATCACTCGAGCGAACTCGAGATTTTGGTGGTAGTACGAGCGGTCAAACGTTTTAACTATTACTTGTATGGACGCCATTTCAAGATGATTATACGGTATCCCGACTGCGACGCGCTTTAAGCCTCGAAGCACAAGGAAGACTTGCTGTCTCACATCCATAATGGTATATTCGCAAAAATTTGAATTTGAAATAAATACAGGAAGGGCGAGCGGATGCAGCATGCCGATATTGTTAAACTGAAATACCTTTAACAGGCAAAGTCTTGAATAACAGTTTGATTAATGATTATTCATCTGAATAAACAGTAAACAACGTCGAGATGTAGAGACGTACAACGTGCTATCATAGACGGTTTCCATTGAGATGAGACCGTCCAGGGATGTTATCTGCAAGAAAATGTCAAGATAGGTATCGGAAAAGCGAGACCCAATCTTGGGTAGGTACACAACGGTTGACTGTTGTACCTAAATCTTTCCAAAGAAGCTTTAGTAATTAATACCTTAAGACTCTTCATAAAATTATGGAAGTTACTATTTTGAAAAAAAATTAGCACCGTTAGTAAACATTTTTTCACCGTTAAAATTAGGACAATTGCATCGTTTTCAGGACCTCGAATCTTTAGATCAACGCAAGTTCACTTGCGCTCTATTAGCAAACCGACAGTGCCATTCGAAGCTATACCTACACGTCGACTTACCGCGTAAGCCAGGCACTTCAGATGAACAGGAACGTGTAACCTTCACAGTAGACTCCTATGTATATTCCCCCACCGCTAGGTGAGGCAGCAGTGGTAACTGTAGGTCTGTCGGGAGTCCTGGGGTCATCCTTCCGAGAGCTTACCCGGGGCTCCCAACCGTAGGCACATTAGGTAGGAAACGTGTGGTTTTTAGTCGGTAAGAGTCCGGCATGGCATTCATGTAGGATTCCCTCTTTATAAATACTCCTATGCAAAGTAAGTTCTGTTACGCTATACAAACTACAAAGGCAAGCATTGAACCTTGGTGGCCCAAACAAGTATTTCATCTCTTCCTAGCCCCAAAACAAGTGATTATAAACGATGTCCCTGTATAGTAGCCACAGGTATCAGTAGGGCTAATAGTCTTATCATGATAAGGGATTACGAGACTTCAGGCATCAGATAGTCCAAACTGCAGGCGTAGCTCCTCTTATTTCAGTGCCAAAACTGTTTACCAGCGGAATTGCCTAATTTGGTCAACCACTGAAGTACCTAGTTTGAAACTTCTTAAACGGCACGTACAACAACGACACAGACATCTACTAAAGATAAGGCGAGATTTGACAGGAATCGTGCAAAAAAAAAAAAAAAAAAGATAGTTTTTACAGAGGCATCTTTGTTTAAGTTTACAGCGTTTTCGACAACGGCCGCTGTCTTCTAAAGGAAGCATTAGGACATCATAGACGGGCGCTAAAGGTCCCCACAATCAACAGCGGGGCGCCCAAAACCTCGTGGTGAGCTACAGCTTAGGTTAGGTCATCTGGCGCATTGGCGCTGACGCGGACGGCACCGCACCCAGCGAGTACTTGATTCTCAGAAACCACAAATTGAAAAATCTGGTGAGGTATTTTCATTTTAGTTTCTTCAGTCTAATCGGTATTAAAATGCTAGCTGAATTATTAGACAAATGATGCTATTGGGACGTGGAGTCACCAAATTAGCTAATAAAATATTTAAATGAAAAGATGCTATTGGTTCGTGGAGTCGCCAATAAGCCACTAATATCCCTATCCTGAATCATATTATTTATTTATTATTTGTATTAAGCCACAAAAAGTGGATATCCCAATCCTGAAAGAATAGTGGTCCCCTGTGTAACACGGCGTACAAGACCGCTTAGGGCACAGCATCGACCTTACCAACATCCCCTAGGGCCCCTGTCTTTGACAGCATCGACCTCTCCCCTACATATCCTTACCCGTACATATAAAAAAAAAAAAAAAAAAAAAAAAAAAAATACTGTTGTCATGTGGAATGAGCAGTAAGAACCACTACGAGTGGATATCCCAATCCTGAAAGAATAATGGTCCCCTGTGTAACAAGGCGTACAAGACCGCTGAGGGCACAGCATCGACCCTACCAACATCCCCTAGGGCCCCTGTCTTTGACAGCATCGACCTCTCCCCTACATCATCCTTACCCGTGTATAAAAAAAAAAAAAAAAAAAACTGTTGTCATGTGGAATGAGCAGTAAGAACCACTAAGAGTGGATATCCCAATCCTGAAAGAATAATGGTCCCCTGTGTAACAAGGCGTACAAGACCGCTGAGGGCACAGCATCGACCCTACCAACATCCCCTAGGGCCCCTGTCTTTGACAGCATCGACCTCTCCCCTACAAATCCTTCCCTGTGTATAAAAAAAAAAAAAAATCTGTTGCCATGTATTTACATGTGCGCAGTACCGTGTGTTGTGGCGTCATTTGGGAGAGGCCTACGTCCAGCAGTGGACTGATATAGGCTGATTTGATTCATTGATTGATGTGGATCGCAGTAGTAGCACTCAGTGAGCGCATCATAACCAGCTCACCGTCTTCATTAACTATGAGCGGTGGCACTCTACATGCTACCACGATGTAAGGTTATGACCAATGGAATTATATTTGCTTAACCAAGTTTTTCTGGTTTGCGTGTACTGTAGAACTACCAAGCCTCAGCTTTTAATATTTATTTTGCAGATCTAGACCTTACCACACGATGCAGAGCACGCATCGCCGATCAGTATGGCCGTGTCGCCACACCGAGAATTACTAATTAAAATCTATTTGATTATAAATAGATTAAAACCATTACAATGAGCAACTTTACTGATACCTTACTATTTTGTGATATAAGGTTCGAATAGAAATAGTTGTAGAATTTATTAACACTGATTTGTATAACTTGATGTAGTGTTGAACTAATTAGGTTACCTAAGTGTTATGTGACTATGTAGGTTCGTAAGAACCTACAATAAAGACTATTGTTAAATTCTTATTGACAATTAATACGAATATTGTCGACATTTGAAAATGTTTTTAATCAAAACAGGATTTTTGTTATTCCTATAGTTCCGGCAATGTTCATTTTACTGAGAATGAATTAATCTTTGTATTTTAACGATTTCATTCAATTTAACAGTTTGTTTGACTAATTAAATTCCTTAATAACTTTATTTCTCAAAAATAAATTGAACCACATTTCTTTGATTTAAAAAGAAAACATTAAATATCAAGCCACGTGTTTTGTGAGAACAATTTGAGTGGCGGGGATTGATAAATAGACAGTGGTTGTGGCCGAGGGCTCACTTTTGCTGCTGGAATTTGGAGAGAAAACATTGTGAGTAGATTCTATGTTGGTTTTAATTTGGAATAAAAATTATGTTGTAATAACCTACTGTAAGTTAAAAGAGTGGCCGGAGTTTTATTGCCAGGTTCTTTTTTCTCCAGCTCTACCTATTGCGTTGCGAATCTGGCAGTAAATGTAGATTGTGACTTACATGAATAAAGATTTTTCATTTAATTTCATTTTATTTCATTGGTGTTCCATTTGCTTGTTTTTATTACCGTGTTTCTGAAATAAATACCGCCTAAGTATTTATTTCACTGTTATTTAACTAGATATCCATCTATAAGTGTAATAAAGCATAAAGCAGACCCGATGACCTACTCCAGGTCAGCGGGCCTGCGCTTTTAAAAACAGCTGCCGCATGTCTACTCCGACATATATAATTCTAATTTTGTTTGATTATTTAATGCATATATTTTTAATTGAATCGTCTCTGTTAAATGTTTTTGTAAATTTTAATCTATAATTCTTACCATTTTTGTTTTTTTAAGTAAGTTAATGTATTTTTATAAGTATAATATATGTTTTATAAAACGCGTTATTATTTTATTTGAATAAATACATTATTTTCTTCAAATCTTAATGAAAAATCGCTATTCTATACAAAAATGTAGCTAAAGAAGTAGGACAAAATTATTACAGTCTCCTCTTAAAATTATCTCAAACTCACGATCCTGTATGTTAGTCATATTATTTTTGATGTGGGTAGGACAGTACTAAGCTAAAATGTAGTTAATTAACAATTATTACTGTAAAAAAACGGACTAGACATATTTTCTGAAAGAAAATAAGAAAAATGATATTTTGTCATATAGCTCGGAGAGCGGTGCCTAGGGGTACCTAAAATGTTTGGCAGATATTTTGCTAACAACCCACTAAAAGTCACTATAAGCGTTAAAATAAGAAAACACGAGAAAATCGCAAGTTATCCCTTTTTTAATGTGCTTTTCCAAACATTGAAATCAGTTTTTGTCGAATATTTTTTTAAATTGAAGTCTAATCGAAATAGTGTAGTATTGTTATCTACTACAATCATCAAGATAAACACATTGGCATCATTAGTTTTTTTTTAAAATCAGTTAAAAGTGTTTCAAGATTCCTATGTCCGCCGATTTGTATGAATCGATCCACTGTGCGCCGCCTCCTTCACCGGCATGAAATGTAATGTACTTATTTAAATATAATTGCTATGTAAAAACAATGTTTTTCTGCACAAAGTATCTTGTGGTACCTACTTAATATCTGAAACTTACTTCAGTTACCTAAACTTTATTTAATTAACTGGTGAATAAACATTGAAATTTTCAAAACTATGTTTTAGTGAATGAAATGAGACCGTTAATAATAGGTATTATTTAAATTTTGAACAACTTTTATAGCCAGATTACACGAAACCGCAGAATATTTCGTCAGAAAGTTCAGTATCGATATTCCTAGTCATGTTTTGAAATTATAGAAGAAAAAATAAAATAAAACAGTTACAAAATTAAAGAAAAAGTATGTACCCCAATAGAAGAAGTTCAAAACTTAAAGGTAAAAGTTTCGAGAAAAACGTAGTTTCATAAGACACTAGCACAGTTGATAGGAATGTATTATTTACCACAAAGACAGGCTGTCTACGGGGACTGCGCATGTGTAAAGCATTAGTAGGGACGGGACACGTTTACCGGTAGTGCAATATCGGTAATGTGGTATTTTACTGTCGATAGATTTAAAGTAACACTTTACTTTAAATTTTTATTTTACTTCAGTTTATGAAGGAAATAGAATCAAGTATATAATAATAGAAATATGATGTTTGTTAAAATAGTTATAATATAAAACACAGGGCTGAAAGAAAAGGAGCAACTTGAACAATCAATTTTATTGTAGAACTGACACACCATAACAAATTATTATAATACGAGTTCAGCCAATCATATATTGAAGAAATGTCTGAAAAAGTAGTTTCTATTTCGCAATTACTTACCTCGAACATTTACTTTTATCGTATTCCTGCATCTATTGCGGTGAAATTAGCATTTAACATCCCACACAAGGACACGTATACAATAATTCAAAAATCGGATAGGAGTCGCCAGAATTTGGTGACCAAGCTGGACCCTAGAAATTTTCTAGGTAGGTTGGGGTATGCTAAAGGTATACAAAGTTCACTGAATGCAACCGGCACGTAAAGAGTTAAAGGTTTAAATTCTGAATAGCTACGACGGAATAAAGTCCTTAAGGGACCAGCACAAGAAAACAGTCACCTATCTTATGCAATCCTGAGTGACTGATTAATCAACGCACAGTTCAAATCTGCTGCGTTGATTCACTTCAAAGTTATTTATCGATATATTACCATCAAGGTATGTAACGCTCATCACTGTTGCACTGACACAGGGTAGTTCGCGGCCGTACGGTGGCGGCCGCACCCGCTTCCATATCCGCCCTAAATATTCCGCATTACTGCAATATTACTGCTTTCCCATCAATATTGAACCTTAAATGCAATTACGCGAAACTTGCAAGTGACTTCTTGTTAAGTGTTACAACAAAGTGTTCGGGCGATTTTGACACATGTGGCAGAGAGGCATAAGATTCAATACTGCTTGGCATAAGCCTGGATAGCTCTGTGTATACCAGCTCTTTGTACGTTGAAATGACACGGTAAGTTCTATTACGTTCAAATGTTAATGTTTTTTAAATAATATGTACCTATGTTAATATGGCTTGGTGGCTCTAATTATCTTTCAGTTTTGGTTAATCCAAGTATTGTGGAAAGTTTTATTCACACTTTAGAGGTCTTTGACAGAAAGTTTGCAGCAAAGTATACAGTGTATATAAAATTTATAGAGAAATAAGGCAACTTAATTCTGGACGGGATTTGCTACCTGATAGTCTGCATTAAATTGATATTGCACTTTTTACCATTAACTATGTGGAGTACATTATTTTAAAATACATTTTATATTTACAGCAACATGAAGTCACCTTTCTATGTTTAGTAAAGCTTTTATTCGAAAGAAAGTGTGAAAGTGGCCTTTTATAGTTATAAGGCCTGAAGCATTAGATGCTATATTTTTGGAGAACTTAATTTGTACCTAGATTTCTCTAGTACAAACGTTTCTACGCAACATCGTCCATTCTAACACATTTCAACAAATAGAATCATCGATTCAAAAACCTTTTCTGTGTCGGGCCATTAAAGGTCGGAAGTTCCAGTACATGGGTTTCTTCTTCTTCTTATTCCAGGTGCTTTAAGTGGAGCATCAAAAGGCATAATCACAAAACCATCAACTTGAGGCAACATTGTATTTCCAAATGTGACAATGGCCCTCACACTGTGGTAATCGCCTTAATTTTCTTTGGCGTTACTTTGAATTGCACATCTAAAAGAAATATTTTAATAGATACTTACTTCCAGATTCGTAGCGCAGCGCAGTTATTATAGAAAATAGACAGAACTTTTAGTTTATGAACCACTGGGGAATCGACTAATGATTTTGGGGTTATTTCCAGGACTAAACTCACTGATATAAGGTTTGCTCGTTAAATTGTCATCGATGCTAAAACAGTGCATAATATTTTTATCATTCCTCATGTTTACCAAGTTTTTCAAGTTATTGCGGATATTACGGCCCAAACATTCAGACAATTTACTGTTAAAACTATTCTCGTTATTCTCTTAATAAGTGTACAATGTCCTGATTTCGTGACACTAAGCTGGCAAAGTGCCAACGAAAAACGCATAACGCTACATTCGGAATACAAAGCCTTGTATCTGCGGCTTGTACTTGCTTTATGTCGCAGTCAATGAAAAATATATTTGCAAAACCTACATTTTCTTATTTCCACACTGTTATTTGTGAGGTAAAATAATATCTAAATCTAGTTTATTTGCGAGCAAATGATGGTCATCTATATATATAAAAATCAATGCCACTTTTCGTTGTAATTTTATAACTCAAGAACGGGCTGACCTATCCAAACCAAATCTTTAGGCTTTGTTCGGACTATTTAGTAGATGGTTTATGTGAAGTTTGCACAAAATCGGTCGAGCGGTTCTTCATTTATTACATTTTTGGAACAAATGAATTCAAAATGCAACGGGAACGGGTGACATACTCTCTGTTATGTGACGCAAACGAAGTTGCACGGGTCAGCTAGTTAAATATATTATTCACAGACATAGTTCTGTGGCGAAACTAGTTAGGCTTTTTTGGATTACACAAACAATAGTCATGTCTTTGTCGAGAAGTGTAAGTCTGCCTGCCACTGCCTTACTATATGCCCGCATTTCACCATTTGTAAATTTTCCCACGCTAGGCGGTGATCAAACTGCGGCGTTGACACATTCAGTCGCCTTAGCTGAACCACGGAAATACTAGTAATAGTAATTCCCACTTTGTTTTTGTTGTGTGGGGAATACCCTACTGGTTTTTCCCCTAACCAGCAGTGAAGGAGCAATAAGTCCTCTCTATTAAATCTAAGTCTGTAGGGAATCCTTTCACATCTTTCCGAGGTTTTAGCCAGTAGGGGTCCGGCTATGAGGATTTCCACACGTAAGAAAAAAGAAAATGCCCAGGAGATAAATCTTGATTACAAAAAGCTTAGGGTGCTTTACGTTTTCTTTGGGTAAATGTGTTTGTAAGGTGTTATATTTGTTGGCCCATTGTGCTGCCTAAAGGAAGCATTAAAATTCCAGGCACACAATAATATATTTTTCTAAGTAAATTATTATTTGTGCTTTATTTTGCACTTCATAATGATGCCATGCCGTACTCTTACCGACTAAATCAGCACGTAGCACCACCACTGCCTGCAGATCGGAGCCCCGGGTAAGCCTTCGGTATGGATGTCCCAGGATTTCCGACAAAAGGTATTAAAAGAGACAATTCATTTACTGTGTTGGCGATTCGATTGTGGAATGTGCTGCCATTAGATATTAGACGTGCAAAGTCGCTAGCCATATTCAAAGACAAGGTTAAAAACCACTTTCTGTCCCTATAAGTGTAACTTATATCTGTTTTCCCTTATTTTAATTACTGTAAGTATATGTATTGTGTACAATATAGTTATTAATTGTGTCATTGTATTAACTATATATATTGTTATTTATTAAGTAATGTGCGCCATTCAACTATCTTTTCTGTCTTCATCTTCTTTTCCATACCAAGGTTGTCTGGAAGAGATCGCACTTAGCGATAAGACCGCCCTTTGTACTCTCATTGTTAGCTAATATGTTTTAATTAAGAATACTGTATGTAATGGTGTACAATAAAGAATTATCTATCTATCTATCTAAAAGAGTAAAAATAAATTCTCCAGTAGGTATCATAGTACTAGCGGATGCGAGTTCAGCAGGCTGAAATGTTGAACTATGTACGACACACAAGCCCTAGGTATTCATTGGTGGTACGCTCGTCGTTTTCAATCAGACATTTTGTTTATATTTTTTTATTTATTTAACTTTTGTACACATAAACACAAAGAACATGAAAAAGCAATAACAGTGGGAGAATAAAGTACATGGGCACTACTTATTTCCATAGAAATCTCTTAAAGTAGGCATGATAGGAGATGAAACCGATAAAAATAAACATGTGTGCAGGTTTGTAATGGATGAATGAAAAAAAACCGGTAAAATCGACAACATAACGGAAACTTTTGGTATGAAATATAGTGCTCAGATAGTAGCCTATGAATTCTTTTTATATCATGGCAATAAATTTTATGTTGGATTCAATTTTCGGGATTTCAAAATGTTTTTTTTTGACACGGTTTGATACAAATTAATGCATTGAATGGTAACTTGCATACATTGTTAAGTATTAATATGTTGATGAAGGTGTAGCTTGACAGAGACAGGACAAGGATGGCTTTTCTTCTTTCATAAATACATACGAAAATGTCTATAAACATTAGTCTGTATTAAAACCTCAAACGGCGAAAATATGGGAATCTAATTGGGTGATTATATGTTTGAGCTTTGGGGTTGAGACTTTGGGGCCATGGGGTCCAAGTGCACGCTTTTTTTAAAAAACTTGTCCAAACGGTTAGTCGACGCTTCACGGGACCAGAGGGCTGGCTATTTCCTTGCACAAAGGATTAGCATTGCAATGCTGCCAGTCTTCTGGGAACGTTTCTAGTCAGCGATGACGCGGAGGAAATCTACGACGCATACTTTTATTTTGAATTTATGGTTAGCTAGTTTAATTTTATTTTATTTTTGATATTACTATTTTTAAGAACATATCTTTGTGTGTATTATATTTAGGAAATTCAAGATTTAAGTGTATAAGTAGGTATGCTTATTTGTATGTACAAATCACTGATGGCCTAAAATGTAACATGTTTTTGCAATAAATGAATTGAAATTGAAATCGAACTGAACTCCTCCATTACAATGTGTTTATTATTCAGTCTCTCAATAAGTCAGTGAGATGGAAGTGGGGTGCCGCTTCGTCCCTCGGTCGCGATTGTGGGGAGAACCCTCCCTCCCGGGTTTCACATACTACGGAGAAAGCGCTGCTGACTTGTCAACACCCAAATTTCAAATCAAATTAAAACCTCATCATTCTGTTCAAAATTTATTGGTATAGTCCAATCCTGCCCGATCTGGCAATAATGTAAACATGTCATGTTTTGACAATCGTTGTTTATGACAGATGAGTAGAAAAATATAGTATGACAAATCATTGAATTTTTTACTATCCTGAGTAGGTATTTTAAAATTAAAATAAACTATCACAAAGAAGTAATTTGGTGTCGAAATGATTGTAAGAACACTGTATGACTCCTGCGCCTTTGTCCCCGGAGCGGTAGGCAGAGGCATATTATATGCCCACATTACACCTTTTTAGAATTTGTCTCACGTAATACTTGGTGAGCCGTATTGCCGTGTTGAAATGGAGAGGCGCAGGTTGTGACTGCCTGCTGTTAAAACTTTTCAAGCCACCTATAAAGGCCTTCAACTTCCCCTAGTATCAGTAGTCCGATTAAATAGTCCGATGATCGAACTACTGAGACTTTTCCGGCTCAGTAGTCCGATGAAACTTGGCTTAACGACTGCCATTTTACTGGCAACCTAAAACTAGTACGTATTATATAAGCTTTAATAAAAATTCAAGGAGCCTGGGGACGATGAGTGCTGTTCGTACTCTTTTCAAGAGCAGGCCAAGATGGCGAAGTGACGTAACTTTTTCACCAACAAGTTCTTATGAAGCGGGATAATACATGAGTCTCCAAGAAGCGAGATCGAATTCGAACTTTGAGGAACGGCTCTGTGGTGGTTGCAAAAGTTTGCTGGGAACATCAGAAAACTTTGCTATTGTTGGTATGCCCCTCGCTCCAAGCAGGGGACAGCTGAAAAGGCCTCCGCATGACGTTTCGATTGTCACACGTTATAAAATTAACTTACATACATACTTACATATAGTCACGCCTCCATCACCGAAAGGGTAGGCAGAGGCATAGTATACGCCCACATTTCACCGTATAGTTTTATGTCCCACGTAACAGGTGATGAGCCTATTGCCGTGTTGAAATGGACAGGTGCAGGTCGCCGCGACCCACAGTTGAAATTTTTTAAGCCTCCCATAATTTAAATTAGCCCATAACTTAAGTTATTCCTAATAATAATATTTATATATCATTTTCATGAGCCAATAGGTTAGCTCGCTTAAGTTACATTAGTTAGGTACCTTAGATTCCTTTCTGAATTCATTGCAATCACGTTTAAATTATCATGTGTGCTGATTTTATTATCACTGTCATAGTGACAAGCTTCAAAAATAACAACTTCCTCCACACCAAACATTCAAGGTAACTGAATACAGAAATCTTTTTGAGTACACACATAACATGTAGGCTGTATCGCGCGGTAGGTAAATATGGTAGGTAAATATTTGCCGACCAAATGGTTTCCAGGGGCGCGCAGTCGTTTTTTATAAAGGTATCTGCATGCGACAGTTCATTTATAAATCATAGCTTCTGATCCAGAATGAGAGTTTCTTTTGCCTATTTGTGACCTTTATCTTTAAAATTCATCGGCTTTGATATATTGATGATGGTTATTTTTTATACTCTCTCGCAGTAGTGATTGTAATAGCCTTTTGCTTTTTTTATCAGAGAAGTCTACAGGTTTCATTAATATTACAATAGTATGGGTTGAATATTTTCATCTTTGTTAGTAATTTCTTTTCGATATTTACTGAACTGATTGCTAATGAATGAATAATAATACATCATATTTTCTGCAGAGAATTGAAAGGACCGGGGGGGGGGGGGGGGCTGAATAGGTACTCTACCTCTTTTCCCAAAGAACTCCTGATTATATGGGAGTAATACATCGGAATGGTTAGTTCTTTTCGATATTTACCTGATTGCTGATAATGAATAATAATACATCATATTTTTCTGCAGAGAATTGAAAGGACCGGGGGGGGGGGGCGGAATAGGTACTCTACCTCTTTTCCCAAAGAACTCCTGATTATATGGGAGTGATACATCGGAATGGTTAGTTCTTTTCGATATTTACCTGATTGCTGATGAAAGAATAATAATATAATCTGAATGTGAAAAGTATTTGAATACTTAAATTAATTACGATTTCTCACCGCACTATAAATATCTCACAGCTCACATTCGTCGAAATCCAGAGGCTTAAGAGTTGGTCACGCAATCACGCAGCTTAAACTTTACAACATTTCTAATTACAACTTTTTATAGAAGCAGTCGCAGGTTCGGGGCAACAATTTATACAACATTATTTCAACAAAAGGCAAGTAGTCACCTAAATAACATTCCAAACGGAATAGCTACCTTATTTTGGCGTGCTTTCCATTTCTTGCAGTAAGAGTGAGCAAACAAATAGAGGAACTAGGGCCTTTTTTTTTTTTTTTTTAACTTGAGGGAAAATCCTCGTAGGATGCTATGCTGGACTCTTACCGACTAAAAAACCTCACGTAACGCCCAACAGCCTATGGTTGAGAGCCCCGGGTAAGCCCTCAGGAAGGATGTCCCGTGACTCCCAACAGACCTACGGCCGCCGCTGCGGCCTCGCCCAGGGGGTGGTTCGGGTGCAATCCCGCGTCTATGGGGGGTTTCGGGTGTGACCCCGCTTCTAAGGGGGGGCGTGCGTGAGTTGCTCACGTCACACTGCCGTCATGGGCCTGCTTCTGTAAGGACGGTGAGCGGCCCTCTCCCCGTCCTCAGACCCCCGGTCATGGAGGCCGATAGTCCTCGGCGAAGACACGTCGGCGGCGCCCAGGGCGCCGACTGCGGAACTCGGGTGGGAGAGTTCTCTCCCGCACCCGGCCCGCCGCCTCCTTCGCGAGCATGACCTGCTCGCAGAAAGAGGCGGCGCAGTCCCACTTACTCCCGCTGGAGAGCATGGCTCGCACCATGGCCCCAAGCGAGAGAGTGTCCGCGCCCAGACCCACTACGAGGACCTGGCGCTGTTGTGCCCACGCCGTGCACTCCACCAGCGTGTGGAGCGCCGTGTCATCGCTGCGGTCCTCGCAGTGCTGACACTCGGTGGAACTAAAGCCTTCGAATTGAGATACGTTTAGTAATTTTCATTGCTCTATTTATAATCAGCTGCCATATTAAATCTCGATGTAGGTAATCTAGAATAAGTAACGACGATAAAACGAGTAGAGGAACTAGGGCCTTCGAATTGAGATAACTTTAGTAATTTTCATTGCTATATCTATAACCTGCTGCCATAGTAAATCTCGATGTAATCTAGAATAAGTAACGACGATAAAACGAGAAGAGGAACTAGGGCCTTCGAATTGAGATACCCTTAGTAATTTTCATTGCTCTATCTGTAACCAGCTGCCATAACAAATGTCGACGTAATCTAAAAAAGTAATGACGATACCCGTCGGCAAGTGCTCTGTTTACTGGATCCTGGGTCGTTGTTATATCCTTTTCTTCTCAAGCGGGCTGCGTTCCAAACTGGTGGCACTACCACAGATTATAGAACATATGGTACTACCTTTGATCTGTATTCACGACGTTTCGTAAGTGTCTATGTATTAAGATTACATATGCGAAATAATTGTTTTTTTTTTATTTGATTTACTAATGCCCCGTGTGGCGACGGGGTCCCGTGTTGCGACGGGTAAGAGTACAAAATGTCGCCACCCCAACACATCCCGAAGGTGTCGTGAGAGGCGACTAAGGGAACACTTTGGCAAAAGATCCATTGCGTAGAGAAAGAAAACTCAAAATGAAGCGCGGTAGTCAGTAAAATGACAATCGTTATGCCAAGTTGAAGGCCTTATGGGCGGCTTGAAAAATTCCAACTGCGGGTCGCGGCGACCTGCGCCTGTTGTACATTTTAACACGGCAATAGGCTCACCACCGCTTACGAGGGACACAAAACTATAAGATGAAATGTGGGCGTATACTATGCCTATGCCCACTCCTTCGGGGTTAAAGACGTGACTAATATGTACGTATGAATGTATGATTCACTAAAACAACCCTATTTTTCTTTTATGTACGCCGTAGGCATCCTTCAAGAACATAATGTGCCACTACTGTTGCCTTTGTCCAGTCCCAAAGTGCTACACTTAGGAGAATTGTGTTAGAAAATACTACCAATATTTAGCAGCTGTTGGGAGAAAATGGATAAAAGGCGGGTAAACATATTGTGAGCTTTCTTTATTATATTGACCGCATAAGAGTAGGGTGTATTGCTGCTGAAATATAGTCACACACACACACACAAAAGTTAAAATGGAGTTTGCAGAGTTTTATTTTAAAGAGTAGGTACCTATTCAATACTTGACGAAAAATATTTATATAAGACGGTATTGTATTCCGAAATTCTGAAGCTGGTTCTGTGTATGTTTGCTATATTTTGTGACATTATTTGACAGCGTGATATTGTCATCTGGTCTAGCATTATGGTCACGCATTTTATTCCCGAAGGGGTAGGCAGAGGCATATATATTGCTAAATAATGGTGATTAAGAAAAATGGGATGAGTTAAGATTTTGCCAAAATGCGATTAAAATGTGAAAAACGAGTCGACTGCATTTATTTCCTTATTGGGGAACAACTTCAAAAAAACCGGCCAAGTGCGAGTTGGACTCGCCCATGAAGGGTTTCGTAGCAGCAAGTAACATAATATAAAAGTTTTTATAGTTCGTTGTAAATTTGATTGATGTTTTAACACGTTCGCAGTGGTAGTGATTTTTCTAACCGAAATTTGTGGTTTATGACGTATTAAAAAAAACTACCAGCTCTATCTCGATCAAACAAATTTTTGTTGGTAGTTTTTATGGCAATGTACATCATATATTTTTTTTAGATTTATCATTCTCTTTGTTTAGAAGTTAGAGGGGGGGGGGGGGGGTGGGCATATTTTTCCACTTTAGAAGTGTCTCTTGCGCAAACTATTCACTTAAGGAAAAAATGATTTTAGGAACCTCAATAGCATTTTTGAAGACCTATCTATAGATACCCCACACGTATGGGTTTGATGAAAAAAAAAATGAGTTTCAGTTCTGAGTATGGGGACCCCCAAAATTTACGGCTTTTTTTTAGTTTTATATAAGAATCTCAATGCGGTTTACAGAATACATCTAGTTACCAATTTTCAATAGCATAGGCCTCATAGTTTCGGAGAAAAGTGGCTGTGACACTCGGACGGACAGACAGACATGACGAATCTATAAGGGTACCATTTTTGCCATTTGGCTACGAAACCCTAAAACCTGTACTTTAGCTTTTGCAAACTGCTCTCATATTGCGTTTAATGGCTGTAGTAGTACTGGTTCTGAATTCGCAAAAATGTTTATTTATGTAATGTCACCAATTCACCGCACCTTGGAGGTACATTTTAGATAAATCCTTTCACAGTAGGTACCTAAGTATATAATAAGGCTAACTTTACAAATTTCAAGATTTTCGATGTCAGTGTTTCGGCTGGGTATTATTATCTAAATCAGGACAAAGCTTTTTCTATTGAGAATATTGATGACAATAGGCGGTCGTATCAGGCTATTATTGTCACTTTATTTATCTTTATTCTATTCAATTTTCTTTCAATGACGCATGTTTCTTTCAACTGTCAATTTTCTTTCACCTTATTTGAGAGACAGTTTCCGTAGTTTTCTTTGCATTTTCCTTTATTTTTAAACCTTCTAGTTTTATTGTAGTATTTTTAAATATAGTTTAGAGTTGCGTTTTACAATAATAAAAACACTAAAACATTTCGTATTATCACTTGGTGGTCATGTGGTCTAACAGTCCTGTAGAATTTATTAATATGAGCTGTCAACATTTTTTAACTAATTTTATAACTGAAGTAACAGATTCTCAATTTAGATGTCTCTTTTTAGACACCATTTTAATATATTGTTCATTTGTAGATAGTGATAGCATTGAAGGCGGTAGTTCCTTATTGTTGTGGTTTATACCTATTCAATCTGTATTGTAATTTGTAAGTATTGAAGAAAATCTCAACATTTTCAATTCAAACAAAAACGAGAACGTTACCTCAAACAAACCGAGGTAGATAGGAAAAGTACTGAAATATTTCAATACTTGCAAATTTAACAATCCCGAGGGCAACAAATGCTTCACCGTTTATGTATTTTGATCTCTCTGGGGAAAAATATACGCTGCAAAATGCTTCGAGCCTATGCATGAAAATACTCTATTGTGAACCAGTCGTGTAAACTCAGGTCACGTTTCCAACTGAACTCACGAAGCCATATTGAAAAAGCTTAGAAGTTTCTTCAATAATGACGTCACGATCCTTTTTTCACTTTATATTCGAAGCACGTATGTTTTGGCCTGGTTTTTGATTCGTTAAATTTACATGTTGATGCTCTAAAGTCGGGGTAGGCAATATTTTTAGGCCTAAGTGTTATTTCTCATTAAATACGAGCTTTGCCTCTGTTTTTTTACGTACGTCCGGAACTTCCACAGGTTCTACACCTCTTGACATAGCGGTGAGAATCGCATTAATCAAATGAGCTATATTAGTCCATGCCATAATACACGGTCCTGCGCCTTCCGCATCCTGCCACTTTTTTCAGTTAGATTATCGTTTGGATTTTATCCCTCAGAAGTAAAGCTCGTTTCATCGCTCGTTGCGCAACTTTAAGATCATGGACTAACCCCAGACTATTAGGGTCTGCGTCTTGGCACCGTAGGTCGTATTTGGTAAAACGAGAGACGCTTATCGGATTCAAACCGTTACGTCAGCACGGAAGACATGTTTTTAAGGAAATGCCACAGCGCATTACGAAGCGTTCG
Organism: Miltochrista miniata; assembly: GCA_933228765.1. Lineage (NCBI taxonomy): Eukaryota > Metazoa > Arthropoda > Insecta > Lepidoptera > Erebidae > Miltochrista > Miltochrista miniata. The sequence continues at coordinate 33,973,006 of OW121758.1, read as the reverse complement.
TAGTCCTGCTGAGTCAGTGTTCTGTAAACGATCACTGCAGTAAGCTAATTTTGCAACCACGTCACTTTGTGACATTTATTTGTGAGTTTTTCCGTACTTCGTAAGGCACTTTAAGGTCCGGGTTCTAAGTAATGACAATAATCATTAACCCAAGTTGAAAGCCGATAAGGCGGTTTAAAATAAATTAACAATGGCTCGTCACAACCTGGCCTGGGTTAGCACCGCGTTTGTAGCGTCTCTGGTATTGTCGACTTTCATAGGCTACTATTATCACCTTACATCAGGTAGCGTAAGCGTAAGCTTCTCTGCCACCTTAGTGATACCGAGTTAGCGGGGCTACAAACAAACTAGTTGACTTACCAAAACTCTATTAGTGTAAGGTGTTCTTACAAGTTTGTTAATCAGGGACCTTTGAGAAAACTATTTGAATATTTACGTGAATTGCGTAGGAACATGAAACTTAAAATCCACTTTATATCTAGTCAAAATTCATTAAAATTGGTTAACTTTGTTATTACCACCTAGGGTTAGTACTTATTTGTTATTTCTCTAGGGACGCAGATTAGGTTAAGGAAGGTAGAAGTAATGTTTGGGGAGGTCTTCTTAAATATTTTGTCTTCTAAAATAATCATTGAAATTTAACAAGTAGGCATTACCTGTGCACTTTGTACAAGTTATAAAAAAATGGAACATAAATTTAAAAAAAGGACGGTACCAAATAGTACTTTAGCATCAAAAACTCTTCCACATCGCTGTCTACAACAACCGTGCCTAGAATGCTGGCGGCATTGCCACGTTGTATGGCAACACTGAGCTTGAGCCTCTGGCCTATGTAAACATCAGCTATCTGGTCAGGTCATGAGAACCGTCGGCTAAAACCTTACATATAGCTCTGTAATGAGCTTTGCACTAGGACCCCACGGTTCAAGAGTATGACCTTTATTTTTCCGACCAACTTGTTTTATTAAAAAGTGACTGTAATAAGTAATAAAGAATTGTACTCGTAGGATCCTTACCCCTATGTGTCGGATTTAATTGACTAGACTAGAGACGTAAATTAAAAACTCAATACAAATATTATACCAGATGATGTGCGCGGAATTCGTTTCCCGTTACCGCTGGGAACATATTCCCATCCCATATTCCTGCACTAAATTTCAGTCAGATCCTTTCAGCTATTAGATTAAGTATCAAACATCCAAACATCTTAACAAACTTTCGCATTTTTATTATTAGGTGAATTTCAGTTCAGAAATGACTCATACAATAATTTATTGACCTATATAATAAAGTTGGCTACAATATTAGTATGTATTTTATGTCATAACGTTGTACCAAGAGGTGCCTTGCACTGACACAGGGTTTAAAGCTGTTCTAATGAATGTTTTGATTTAATTATTTCAGTCGTATTGTGTTTTGAAACAAAGTTGTTGAACAATAAATCTTTGTGATATTTTGGTGTAATAGTGTATTAGAATGATGCAAGTTGCTTTACAACATGTTGCTGACTGATTGTACATCTGGTAGGTATAGAAACTATTGTTGTACTTATAAATCATAATAATCTATAGGCTATATTAGTGTAAAAGTGTACAGGGTCGCAAATCGGAACATCGAAAATATTATTTTTTGTAGAAGTTTTCTTTAATCTAAAGCTGAATAATGTAATTTATTTTATCTGTATGTCTGTATCAAGAAAGAGTATCACGCTGAAACTGGTAACTCAATATCTGAATAATTGTATCTTAGAGTATAAATACCTTCTTATATATACTCTAAGAATTGTATACTCTAAGTAAAGCTTTATCGTACTTTTGATCCCGACAATTTTCCTCAACGCGTATATTCCGATTCCAAGTTGCGAGGGTCAGCTAGTTATGGTTATTTTAACCCAATAAACATTTGTCAAATCTTTATTACTCCTAACGGCCAATCACAGCGGAACACGAAGCTTGTCATCATGTTCTATATAATGACCGGCCGTCTGATTATGATTGAGATACATGGTGACGTCTCTAAATAGTGTATTCCGTGTTATATAATTATCTTACACAGTTTCTTGTTACTAGTGAATTTGATACTACAATCAAAATAATGTGGACGTAAAAAGTGAAGTCTTTTTGCATTTCTGTTGAGAAGATACCTAGACTTTTTTTTGCAAAAGCATATTGCTGCCAATTTTTACTGTAATCTCCTAATTGTTTAAATACTTTAAAGATAAAGCATGTATTTTACAGCTTCTATTATCAAAAGTGTCTCATGTAAAACAAGAAAGCTGTGAAATCGTTCTCACCAGACTGCCCCTCTCTAAAACGTTTATTGTGAAAGTTTGATCTGATTGACGTTGTCATTTTTGTTTTATTTAAACCTTTGAACAGATTATTCACGTGACCTAGTGACGTAGTTTAATGCGACAGAATCACAGCTACAGACAAAGTCTCGCCATAAGCCTCTCTGCACTCTATTTTATAGAGAAGGGCTAAAATCCACTTCATGCAATACTAATCCTATATCAACGACCAAGTTAGAGATGATAATCTTTATATTTTTGGAGTCGACTTAATAACTTTTTGGAGTACTCAAATTCCTAAATACCAGTCAGTTACCAGTACAACATAATCGAAAAATTGTATGAGTTAAATAAATAAATAAGTATTTGTAGACATTCACACACAACATCATCTAGCCCAAATTAAGCTAATATAAGCTTTGCATGAGTTGATCAGGTACATACACTAAAGGGATATTTCCCTGAGGATAACGTCGGCGTAGATACGAATAATATACGCTTTTAGTTCAGGGTTCATTTCTTAAAAATATCTTTGCATACAAAAGCCCACATTTTCATCAGTCACATTTTGTCCGACGTTAGGATTGTGAGCCTATAGCCATTTATTACCATTACGAGTATGTTTCTATTTTTTATACCTTATATTTTTCTCCTAATATTTTTTTGAAGTTTATGTGGGTGAAACTTACGACTTTCAGATATTAGATAGATCTGACAGGAAATTACCTACTTAAATCTGACATGAATTTACATTTCAATTCCATTCTGTTGTAAAACAAAACAGTTTTACTCATCTCATACCACGGTCAATCTTTAGTTGGTTGATCTTTTATAGCATTTGGAAATTACTTTCTTAAGCTCAAGAATACACGCTAAGCCTCTGGCAATAGTTTTGAACTTCGACCAAGTAATAGTATAGACGGCCCCACGTAATACATTACGAACTCAAAAAGTGAGACTAGTTCACACACAAAGATATTATAGCTACGACACGACATGCACACATACATTCTTTTTTCGAATTTATGGTAGTGTTTTTACACTTCAGGAACGCACAGGAAGGCATCTTGCGTAAAATGTCTTATCTTGACACGTATTTCACCTTTGGAAGAATAAGACTGATGTCGGAAAAAGAAAGAGAAAAGAAAAAATGATTGATTGGATGGTTTCTTTACTGATTTCATATTAATTCCGATAAATTCGTAAAATGCTGTGCTGTTTACGTCCAGGGATGTTCTTGCTTGCTTTATTTGTAACAAATAAAATAAACGTTATTCTCAACGAGAATTGCCGATACCTTTTCACATGTTATATCATAATGCACATGAATGCATACTCAGGTCACTATAGCCCATGTATTGGGTACATTGACTCCTTATACCGAAGGACATCAAATGTATCAGCGTTGCATACACCTCACCGCGAGCCGGTACCAGGCTTATGGGTCGCGGATTATTGGCTGCGATATAACATATAATAAATCCATTCCCATTCCATAAACATTTCCCACTGAAGATTGCATTCACGTCCCCCTGTGGACGGCATGATGACGCACAGGCCCGGTGAATCGCAGATTGACCTCATGACTACTAAATGTGCTGTACGGAGCACCAACAAACAAGTTATAACATGTAAAAAGATACCAGCCTTCGTAGATGTGCTATCAGATTTCGCACACGCGGTACAGGATAAACTTGACCGTACACATAAACCTTGCGTCTTGATGTTAATAGACCAACTAAATGACGTGCAAAGAAAATTATCCATTTGACATTAGAAACGGCATATTCAAATTTAGATGAAAAACAAATAGACCGACGCGATAATTACCATGGAGTAGGTATGTACCTACCTCCAGTAGCAATCTCCATGGAGTATAACTTCAGAACTTCGCAAGATTATCAGATCTTCGCGACATTCCCCACAAAGGAAAAAGAGAATGAAATGCTAGAATTTAGTACTCGCAAGATTGGCAAATCGTCGCGACAACTGACTACGACCAAGTGAGCGATTGTGCTCACTTTAACGTCTTCAAAACTAATGTATGGGTGGGCTGGTCTATACTAGGTATAACTTGGTTGAAGGTTGTGAAAACCTTTTGAGCGCATAAGCTGCACATGGCTCATTTCTGTCTGTATTAAAATTACGGCAATATTTACTTTTATTTAAGACTTGTAACCCTACTATATAAATTATAATATTCATTAGCAGGGGCTTTACAAATCGGAAGCAGTGGATATGTGGCGGATATTACGTTATCTCGAACCGGATATAGTTGTCGGCTGCCGACTCGATTAGTCGGTTGTTATCGATCGAAATAATATCGTGCTGAGGTTTACAAATATAAACATCAAATAATATTGTTATTATTTAATGAAAAAGCTTTACGGTTTTAGTAGTTCTATTGAAGGCTGTATACATTTTAGAGACCTGGGTTAAGATTAATCTGATTACTGTAAGGCTTTTAATTTAGTGTATTCGATCGAGTGCAAAGCTCATTAATAAAATTAAATGTTTTACAAGTATTTAATATTCAATGGCTTTTTTTTTAACGTGAGGGAAAATCCTCGTAGGATGCTATGCCGGACTCTTACCGACTAAAAAACCTCACGTAAAGCCCAACAGGCTATGGTTGAGAGCCCCGGGTAAGCCCTCAGGAAGGATGTCCCGTGACTCCCAACAGACCCACGGCCACCAATGCGGCCTCGCCCAGGGGGTGGTTCGGGTGCAATCCCGCGTCTATGGGGGGTTTCGGGTGTGACCCCGCTTCTAAGGGGGGGGGGGCGTGCGTTAGTTGCTCACGTCACGCTGCCGTCATGGGCCTGCTTCTGTAAGGACGGTGAGCGGCCCTCTCACCGTCCTCAGACCCCCGGTCATGGAGGCCGATAGTCCTCGGCGAAGACACGTCGGCGGCGCCCAGGGCGCCGACTGCGGAACTCGGGTGGGAGAGTTCTCTCCCACACCCGGCCCGCCGCCTCCTTCGCGAGCATGACCTGCTCGCAGAAAGAGGCGGCGCAGTCCCACTTACTCCCGCTGGAGAGCATGGCTCGCACCATGGCCTCGAGCGAGAGAGTGTCCACGCCCAGACCCACTACGAGGACCTGGCGCTGTTGTGCCCACGCCGTCACTCCACCCGCGTGTGGAGCGCCGTGTCATCGCTGCGGTCCTCGCAGTGCAGACACTCGGCCGTGGTTTCCCGGTGTTTTCGCCACAGATACCTACCGAAGCTACCGTGCCCGGCAAGCATCTGTGTCAACCGGTAGGAGAGAGCACTGTGTCTTCTCTCCAGCCACTCGTCCATGACCGGTCTGACGGCCGCGATTGTGGCGACTCCCCCCTTTGGTTGCTCAAGTCGCATCTTCCATGTCTCCACGGTTTCCTGGTGGAGCAGGGTCCGCTGGGCCTCGATTTCTCGAGACGCAGACCTTTGGCCCCGCTCCAGCGCCTCCTTGCGCCATCTGAACAGTGACGCAAGGGCTCTCGCTTCCAGGTCCCATGGAGGGGTCCCGGCTAGGAGACATGCCGCCTCACCGGGGATCGTGCGGTATCCTCTTATCACCCTGACGGCCATCACTCTCTGCGGGCTCTGCAGTCTAGCCTCATTGCTGGCCGTCAGGGTCTCCGCCCATACGGGAGCCCCGTACAGGGCCATGCTTCGCACGATCCCCAGGTACAGCCTCCTGTAGGGATATTCAATGGCTTGTTTGAATTCATTTAAAATGTCCAGTACCAAATTAAATACGTATTCTATAAAACAACTGAAGCCGAATGAATTTTCAACGTTCAAAAAGATTTAAAAAATAAAACATGGGTACAAATAGGTACTACATTATTTCCTTAAGTACTTTTTAAGAACTCTCAAGTTCTAAAAAAGTTCCTTAAGATCCCTTCAGCGATTCTATTTCTATTTTATCTACCGCCAAATTAATTGAATAAGCAAAGTCAGTCTTGTAGAACAACTTGAGGCTGTTCAGAATTTAGATCAGTGGTCCGAAATACACAGCGTTGATTAATGACCGCTCGGGATTATCTCAATGATCTGTTATTATCGGTTTTTGTTGTAATCGTGATTGTTTTCCTTGTTTTATTAGTATAGGAATAAAACAATCATTAATGAATTGTTTAAGTCAAAGTGTCTATGACTAGTTTTACAATATAGAAAGGCGTGAAATGTGGGTATAAGCCTTTTTGCTGATCGACCGCTGTAGAGTAAGATACTACACAATTTGGTGTTCGGTGTTATAATTATGTTGCAGTGATTGTAAGAATACTCTTGATTACCTATTTACTAATTAGCTACTGATGTAATGATTATGTTCAGGGTGTAGTAACTTTGTTAAATAAAATGATAGAAATCTACTTTGTAAATCACCGTGTATATTTTTTTACAATCATTCCTGGTAATTCCTTAAATAACAAGGAGCTAGAAAGACGTAGTAAAAACAGGAGAGTGTTGGTCTAGTAGTTTGAACCTTTTTGATACTGTCTTGATCAGCTTCGACCAAGTAATAGTATAGACGGGTCCACGTCATACATTGCGAACTGAAAAAGTGAACTAGTTCACACACAAAGATATTGCAGCAACGACACGACACGCACATTGATACATTTTTCCGTTTAAGTAGAGAGGAAATACAAACATCGTGTGAAAGATATAACTTCGATAGAGATAGCTTGTACTTTGCAGCTGACGGCGTGAGCTGCCACCATCTTAATAATTATCTGTTCATGTTTCGTCTCGTTTTCTTGCTATTAGCTTTAAAATATAAAAATAAAATACATTAATTGATGCAAAATTAGTACGTACGAGTAAAAAGTAATACCCGATTCTTTTTTCGAATTTAGGGTAGTGTTTTTACACTTCGGGAACGCACAGGAAGGTTTCACCTTCCGAACAATACCACTGACTACGATCGAGTGTGTGCATGCGCTCACTTTAAGGTCCCGTCATCAAAACTAATGTATGGATGTACCCGTCTACACTATTACTTGGTCGAAGTTGATCAGTACAAAATTAGACGAAAAATTCTTGCCTATTACGTATTTTCAATTCACTCTTTATTGACTTTTAGATAGTTTGGGCATAAAACTCCGCCATCATAATCGCACTGCCAGTAGCTTCGTTAGGGTCGTGCTTAGTGCAGGTGGTTGAAGACAGGGGACATGGAAGCTAGTGCAACATGGACTGAACTGGGGCTCTGCAGTCACATGCGGTTAAGCTCGGGTCTCACATTCCCCACCTGAATAAATTTTGTCTCGACCGGCCTACTGAGTGCGTGGCGATTGAGAGACCTCCATACCGGCCATCGGAGATCATGGTCTGGAGGTAGTTTTTCCTGAGGCTGTAGGAAATTAATAGCCCTTTGTGATAAGCATGTTGTGTGGACAAGCTTAAGTAAAATAGTCTAACGACTTTCTTAATATACAATTTATTAGTCATTATAGTTGGTTGTTTCCTAAGTTATTAGCTCGAGTAAAAGTGTGAAAAGAATCTTTTATTTTTCGTACAATTAAAATCTGATATGTTGAAAATCGCCCAGTGCCTAAAATAGAGCTGCCACTCGAATATCCAAAAGCAAGTCATGCCACAACTGCGTAACCAAGACAATAACATTTTAAAAATCATTAGCACCAATCGCCATACTGCGATTTACGAATATACTGTGTGGGGTCACAGTATAAAGAGGAATAAGTACTACATCATAAATCAAAGTCAGTTTAGGTGCTCATATGAAGCCTATTATCATTGTCAAAACAATGACGTACATAATTTGGCTTTTAGGGTTCCGTATACAAGGTAAAAACGGGACCTTTATACTGCGACTCCACTGTCCGTCTGCCTACATAACTAGGCAGTTGAAATTTTCAAAAAACATGTTACCACTATAACAACAAAGAGTGAAAAAAAAGCGGGCTCTCAACAAACTTGGATTTTGCTGTCGTCGTTATACGGAACCTAATTTTTTATGTCAGTTGAGGATTGTACCTAATATAACTAAAATGTCCGTGAATATTTATTTATTATTATTATTTATATTTTCATTTTTTTAAACTGGATATTCCAAATTTGAAATGATTTATAATTTTTCATAGAATACGTGTTCAAATTTTTATCCGCACTAAAGTGATTTATGAATCGAGATTTCTAGAGCGTTGTAAAGTTTTCTGGAATATATTTTGAAAGAAAATTCCCTATTTTGAGAGCAGTCTGATCTTAATATGTTTTGGCAAACCGCCAGTTTGAGGTCGTGAACTAAGTATATTTTTGATCTTCTCTTCTCTATAATCTCGTCTTAAATAGAGTTTTAATATATAATTTTTACGTGAGGTGCGTTTATGTGATTCTTTGAAATTCACGTAGGCAAAATATAAATGACAAAATGCGTGTTGGGCGGACTTTGCTGTAACTAGGGTTCGGTATTTCAATAATTTTACATTTAGTAGCACATATTATTTTCTCAGTCGGTTTATTATTACTCGTTTTATTGCTAGCTCATCCTCACACTTTGCGTCTGGAGCGCTCCAGCACTGTAAGGTCCGATAGGGGGCTTTCTTCCGCGAACGCTTAGATTGTGGAATGAGCTCCCAGCCTACGCCTACAGTATGGGGTTCATCAAAGGGGGTCTTAGAAGGTTCTTGCAGCGTCGGCAGCCAGTGTGTAGTGCCGCTGGTGTTGTAAAGTCCGCCTGGTGGATCGTATGCTTGTGGTATAAGAAATGAATTGCTAGTTACTATCAGTAACGACAGTAACTGTCTTTAGAATACAATGTTTTTTTATATATCCAAAAAGATCGTTTAAATGGAAGAGAGAGAGAGAGAGAGGGGGTATTTAACTGATAAAAGTTATTAACAATGTTAAAGATCCTAAAATTGATCAAACTTACAAACACCTTCACAAACTTTCACATTTAAAATTTTATAATACTAGGTGAAGCTCGCGGTTTCGCCTACGTGGAATTCGGTACCCGTTCCCGCTTCCCCTGGGAACATGTCCCCGGGATGACAAGTAGCCTATGTGTTATTCCAGACTGTAAGCTATCTCTGTACCAAAGTTCAGCACAATCTGTTTAAACACATTTCTTAAACATTCAATATTGTAATACTAATGCGGGGCCAGTAGTATGTTATAGGCAAAACTTTGTTCACAACTAGTATCAAACATAGTAGCTAGTATCAACTTTAACCATAAAAGTATCAAATACGATCAGTATTCCGACACAGCTTCCGAAGTCGAGATTATAAGCTTATCACAACGTTTTGGCACCTCGTATAAGTTTATCTAAGGCATTATTCTGTTCATAAGCTTTGTATGTAGCTGACAAGCATGTGTAATAATATGGTAAATGTAAAATCCAGATTAGTATGTGCATTGCTTAACTGGTTTTGAACAATCCCTACTAATCTATACATGTAATAAAACTATTGAGGGTCGAGAATCTTTACATAGAAGATATTTAGATAAAATTTTTGGGCATTCACTAATAGATAGGTACAGCAGCCGAAAATGTAATTTAAAAAAAAATTGTCTGTCTTTCTGTCTATATCCCAAAAAGTATTACGTTGAAACTACTGAGTAAATTTGTATGATACTTGCTGCAATTCGAGCTTATGATTTAAGGAAGGTCTAGTCTAGGATACTTTTGATACCGATATTTTGCACGGGTCCTTTGGGAGAGGGAATGAAAGACAAAATGGTATTCCAGTTGTAATTTCGCAACGCGTGGTCCGATTTCGTATTAGAACAGGAGTACTTTAAGGATTATTCCACATAAGTTTCAATATTGAGGGTTTTGTAGTTCAAAAATTAGTGACATTTCAACTTTCGCAAAACCAAGAATTTAAGGGATCGTTCGAACGTAAGGGTTATTGTAAGCAAACAGGGCAGTTTAAGACGCACATATGACTCTCATGTAGAAATACCTGTCCTGTCATACACCTATGTGACGTAAACGAAGTTGTTTTTATGGTCAGCTAGTAGTATTATAAATATAAAAGTTTGTTACGTTTTTCAAAGAAATCAATCCCCTTTCATTATAAACGTAACATCACTGTTAGTAGCGTAGTAATTATAGTGTAAGTACATGAAATTAATACATAGTTTCTAAAAATGTACGAGGCAGGTATACTTAGTGTATTGAATTTCTGATTCAAAGAATTACCATTAGCTTGCCCTAATTGGATAACTGTTAGTCACCAAAAGGGTAAAAATCCCGCTTCATGATATGGGTAAATTTAAAATGAATGTAATAATACATACTCCCAACTCCAATTGTAAGGACTTGGTTGCGAGTCACCCAATTTAATTAAGGTAGCAGGATTTTAATAACGTGCTTCGGGGCTAAATTAATAACCTCTAACAAATTCATTCTCTGCTTTGCTTTGAAATCTTTTTATATTGTTTCAGGTATTTTTTTTGATATCTACTAGAAAACATTATGAAGAACTTACTAAAACTACCTACTACTAAAAAAGAATGAATGTACTTCACTAACGTTTTCAAAATATGTGATTAATATAATTATATTGAAAATATCTATAGGTTTATCGATTTAAAATAATGCCAAGCCCATTTATTATTGTTACACTAACTTTCATTGTGAAAAACTGAAAGGACTCATCGTTCGTCACTGCTAAATTTTTATACTTTTATAAATATTATTTTATATATAGTAAATAATTTTATGTCGATAAAGATACGGTAGATAATGAAGGAGTTTTAGTATACAAGTGACCTTTTTTTTAACGTTAGGGAAATCCTTCATGAATGCTATGCCGGACTCCTACTTACATAGTAAATATTTAGTAATATATATTTAGTAAAGAGCACAGGCTCCTACCGACTAAAAAACCTCGCGTAACGCCCAACAGCGGGCGGGAGCCCAGGGTAAGCCCTCGGAAGGATGTCCCAGGACTTCCAACAGACCTACAAATACCACTGGGGGGAGGGAGGAGGCGGTTCAGCTGCTATACCGCGTCTTTGGCGGGTTTTCGGATGTGATCCCGCTTCTTAGGGGGGGCGTGCATGAATCCCTTACGTCGCGCTGCCGTCTAGGGCCTGCTTCTGTAAGGATGGTGAGCAGCCCCCTTATCGTCCTCAGGTCATGGACCCCGATAGCCTTCGGCGGGAGAGTTCTCTCCCGCTCCCTCCCCGCCGCGGCTTTCAGGAGCATGACCTGCTCACATACAAGTGACCTGTAAACAATTTGTTTTAATGTAAGGTTTAATTTAGTTCATTCTATTAACTCCATTTTCGTCTGACCGCTTACTGAGTATTTTATCTGTTTTATACTTATCTGTAATTTAGATTTATGTTCGGGACTATTTGGAATCGATTATCGTTCAACTTTCGAGCCTGTCTACGGGCGCCTCTGCCTATCCATTTAATTACTTCGGGTCAGGGTCGGCAGCGCGAGTGTGGCGCCTCTGGTGTTGCAAACGTTCATAGCCTGCGGTGACCACCAGTCCTTCTGGTGGGCCGTATGCTTGTCTGCCACCTTGGCGGTATAAAAAAAAACTTGCACTATTTACAGTCGAGCCACGGAGGTTTTTGTTAAGCCCTCAAAACCTAGCTTCAATGTCAGTCCAGTTCATCTGCCTTATCGCTATAAAAACATTATCCTTACCATAATTATTAATTGAATGGTTGTTCTTAAGTGTTTACACTTAGATTCTCCAACTAGTTTCTGACCTAAAGTCCTTTTTAGTGGCGAGAACTTGACATTAGGATCTGCATCTTTATTCAATTGTGTGTTTGTCAGTACCCCGTCAATCAAAGACCCTTCTTACCCACCACACTATCAAGCCACACTACCGGTTGACCGGTTTTCAACGTATAAGCGCCTAGTACAAATTTTGTACCTCGTTGTGCGCCACAAATAAGTTGATTGCTATGCAGCACTATCAATATGACTACAGGTTACTAACAGTTATTTTTCTCTGTAGTTATTACATCAAAATACTCGTATGTGATGATCCTAAGGCAAAATGACTATTAATATTCTGCACTGGATCCCATTTATTAAAGTTATATGGAGGAACTTATAGTTTAATTTTTATCCAACGAAGTAAAGTTGACAGTCAGCTACGGGTGAAGCCAGGAAGACACGTGCAGTGATATGTATTACAAAATGTTCGAACCAGAACTTGAACTCATTGTGTGTATTTTTCGTACAATAATTAAAATCTGATTACCTGAAAATCGCCCAGTGCCCAAAATATATCTGCCACTCGAATATCCAAAAGCAAGTCATGCCACAAATGCGTAACCAAGACAATAACATTTTAAAAATCATTAGCACCAAACGCCATACTGCGATTTAGGAATATACTGTGTGGGGTCACAGTATAAAGAGGAATAAGTACTACATCATCAATCAAAGTCAGTTTAGGTGCTCATATGAAGCCTATTATCATTGTCAAAACAATGACGTACATAATTTGCCTTTTAGGGTTCCGTACACAAAAGGTATTTAAACTTATAAAGGTAATTACTGAGTCTCCACTGCCCATCTGTCTGCCTAACTAGGCAGTTGAAAATTTCAAAGATTACTGTTACCGCTATAACAACAAAAACTGTAAAAACAAAAAAATGGGAGCTCTTTCCGAGGGCTAACAACCACAGGCTGTTGGGTTATATACGTGTGGTTTTTAATTCCTTCAAGATTTTCCTCACGTTAGAAAACAATGGGGGCTCCAATATAACTAACGTGAGTTTTCTGTCGTTCTTTGATACGGAACCCAGTTTGTTTATGGCATTGAAGGATAACCCAAATATCATGGGTATTCCAAATTTAAAGCGATTTATAATTTTCATAGAATACGTGTTCAAATTTTTATCCGCACTACAGTGATTTATGAATCGAGATTTCTAGAGCGTTGTAAAGTTTTCTGGAATATATTTTGAAAGAAAATTCTCTATTTTGAGAGCAGTCTGATCTTAATATGTTTTGGCATACCGCCAGTCTGAGTTCGTGAACTAAGTAATTTTTTGATATAGAGTCTTAATATAGAGTTTTAAAATTGGCGAAATATAAACGACAAAATGCGTGTTGGGCGGACTACGCTCTAACTAGGGTTCGGTATTTCAATAATTTTACATTTAGTAGCACATATTATTTTCTCAGTTGGTTTATTATTAGGTACTCGTATTTTTGCTAGCTCATCCTCACACTTTGCGTCCGGAGCGCTCGAGCACTGTAAGGTCTGACAGGGGGCTTTCTTCCGCGAACGCTTAGATTGTGGAATGAGCTCCCAGCCTACGCCTACAGTATGGGGTTCATCAAAGGGGGTCTTAGAAGGTTCTTGCAGCGTCGGCAGTCAGTGTGTAGTACCGCTGGTGTTGTAAAGTCCGCCTGGTGGATCGTATGCTTGTGGTATAAGAAATGAATTGCTAGTTACTATCAGTAACGACAGTAACTGTCTTTTGAATACAATGTTTTTTTATATATTCAAAAAGATCGTTTAAATGGAAGAGAGAGAGAGAGAGGGGGTATTTAACTGATAAAAGTTATAAACAATGTTAAAGATCCTAAAATTGAGCAAACTTACAAACACCTTCACAAAGTTTCACATTTAAAATTTTATAATACTAGGTGAAGCTCGCGGCTTCGCCTACGTGAAATTTGGTACCCGTTCCCGCTTTCCCTGGGAACATTTCCCCGGGATGAAAAGTAGCCTATGTGTTATTCCAGACTGTAAGCTATCTCTGTACCAAAGTTCAGCACAATCTGTTTAAACACATTTCATAAACATTCAATATTGTAATACTGATGCGGGGCCAGTAGTATGTCATAGGCAAAACTTTGTTCACAACTAGTATCAAACATAGTAGCTAGTATCAACTTTAATCATAAAAGTATCAAACACGATCAGTATTCAGACACAGCTTCCGAAGTCGAGATTATAAGCTTATCACAACGTTTTGGCACCTCGTATAAGTTTATCTAAGTCATTATTCTGTTCATAAGCTTTGTATGTAGCTGACAAGCTTGTGTAATAATATGGTAAATGTAAAATACAGATTAGTATGTGTATTGCTTAACTGATTTTGAACAATCCCTACTAATCTATACATGTAATAAAACTATTGAGGGTCGAGAATCTTTACATAGAAGATATTTAGATAAAATTTTTGGGCATTCACTAATAGATAGGTACAGCAGCCGAAAATGTAATTAAAAAAAAATTGTCTGTATCCCAAAAAGTATTACGCTGAAACTAGTGAATGTATGATACTTGCTGCAATTCGAGCTTATGATTTAAGGAAGGTTCTAGTCTAGGATACTTTTGATCCCGATATTTTGCACGGGTGCTTTGGGAGAGGGAATGAAAGACAAAATGGTTTTCCAGTTGTAATTTCGCAACGCGTGGTCCGATTTCGTATTAGAACAGGAGTACTTTAAGGATTGTTCCACAAAAGTTTCAATATTGAGGGTCTTGTAGTTCAAAAATTAGTGACATTTCAACTTTCGCAAAACCAAGAATTCAAGGATTCTTTTCAACGTAACGGTCATTGAAAGCAAACAGGGCAGTTTCACACGCACATATGACTCTTATGTAGAAATGCCTGTCCTTTCTTACACCTATGTGACGTAAACGAAGTTGTTTTTATGGTCAGCTAGTAGTATTATAAATATGAAAGTTTGTGACGTTTTTCAAAGAAATCAATCCCCTTTCATTATAAACGTAACATTACTGTTAGTAGCGTAGTAATTATAGTGTAAGTACATGAAATTAATACATAGTTTCTAAAAATGTACGAGGCAGGTATAGTGTATTAAATTTCTGATTCAAAGAATTACCATTAGCTTGCTTTAATTGGATAACTGTTAGTCACCAAAAGGGTAAAAATCCCGCTTCATTATATGGGTAAATTTCAAATGAATGTAATAATTAGGTACATACTCCCAGCTCCAATTGTAAGGACTCAGTTGCGAGTCACCCAATTTAATTAAGGTAGCAAGATTTTAATAACGTGCTACGAGTACGGGGCTAAATTAATAACCTCTTACAAATCCGTTCTCAAAAAACACATTGGGGAACGTTTACTCTACGATTTGCTCTTTTTTTCAAATAGGCATGAATACTTTATTTCAAACAAAGTTGATGATGAAACGATGATGATATTTACTATACATTTTAATGATGCCAGATGCCACATTGAGTTGCAAATATGACAGTAAATTTAAATGTATTAATAGTTTTGTATTTCTTAAGTGTTACTTTGTGACCTATATGAATAGAGTTTTATCATTCTCTTCTAGGGTTCAGTAGCCAAAGCTTACGGGACCCTATTCATGGGATGTGTATCACAGTAACCGTGATAGCAGGAGAGCTGAAATTTTCAGAGATGATGTATTTCTGTTGCCGCTTTAACGACAAATACTAAAATCAGAAAAAAGTTTTTTTTCCCGATTTTGGTACGGAACCGTGCGCGACTCCATCCCGGACTTGGTCGGTTTTTTCCTTTTCTTCACAAACTGTCATTTTTATAACATTAAATGAGCTTGAAAGAACTACCTTTATAATATTGATTTATAACGCTGCCGAACCCAATAATTATTGTAACTTAATCTTCTTTTTTTGTGAAAGACGGAGCCTTGATCGTTAGTTCACCATACTAAAGTTAAAAAGTAGTTTACTTTGAAAATAATACGATATCTTGTTAATTTAGGTGGTTTCATTAAGTATTTCAGTGATTTACGATGAATGTATTTTAATTTTTATTCATATTTTAGTTTATTTTCTCAACTCAATCGCCTTCTAAGTGATGTAACTCTAGTTGTCGCCATTATTTGGAAGCAACAATCGACTAAGTTCGTATCATCTTATAGGCACCTGTGCCCATTCATTTTTCATCAACAGCAATATTTAACAGTTGAGGTCAGCTGTAGCACTGAATTGCAGTTTCAGTTTAGCTGCCATGACCATAAAAACATTAACCTTTCCTTACTTAATTACGTACTAATTGGTTGAGTTTATTCCGGGATATTAGGACTGTTTTCGGATCTAACTGAGATCCTATAGAAAAGAGCATTAAGTTACGTTGAGACCTGCCTTTACATCGAGGTCCCGTAACCTCGTGTTTTGAAGAGGTAGCGTGAGGGAAAATACTTTATGGATGCTATGCCGGACTCCTACCGACTAAAAAATCTCACGTAACGCCCAGCAGCCTACAGTTGGGAGCCTCGGGTAGCCCTTTGGAAGGATTTCTTAGGACACCCAACGGACTACGGCTACCACTGCGGACTCGCCTAGGGGTGGTTCGGGTGCTATCCCGTGTCTTCGGGGGCTTTTCGGGTGTTATCCCGCTTCTTTGGGGGGCCGCGCGTGAGTCCCTCACGTCACGCTACCATCTAGGACCTGCTTCGGTAAGGACGGTGAGCGACCCTCTCAGCGTCCTCAGACCTCCGGTCATGGAGACCGATAGTCCTGGGCGAAGACACGTCGGCGGCGCTCAGCCGCTGACTATGGAACTCGGGTGGGAGAGTTCTCTCCCGCTCCCGCCCCGTCGTCTCTTTCACGAGCATGACCTGCTTGCAGAAAGAGGCGGCTGTATAAGCACAAGCACCTACTACTTATCTTGTACCTCACTGTGCGCTGCAAATAAATTGATTGCTATGCAATACTATCATCATGACGCAACACTGCCTGTTACTGAAACGGTTTATTTCATCAAAATATGTGATGATTATAAGGCAAAATTTCTATGAAGTATATCTTATGTATTTATGTTCGGAGTAACTTAGAATTGAATCTATGAAAAGCAGAGTTGATAGTTAGCGACGGATAAAGCCAGGAAGACACGGCTAGTCTTATATAAAGCTGGTACGGTGCAGTGGTACGTATTACAAATGTTCGAACCTAAACTTGAACTCCTTGTGACCTTGTCAGAATACAACGGTAGAACGGTTCTAATATAAGTATCGATTATCCCAACGTCTGTTACTGTATTAAAGTATTGTCAATCGATGTATTAGATACTAGCTGTTGCCCGCGACTTCATACGCGTGAAAATTATCTTATAATGCCAATTTGATTGCTTTCTGCTTAGCCCCTGGGATAGGTAGCGTGATAATATATAGCCCATTTGAAGACCCTACCCCTAGGTAATATTTGTGCAAAATTTGAATCAAATATTTTTAGTAGGGGAGACCGGGGCTGGTTGACTAAGGGGTAGGTAGACTAACTATCAATAACTCGGCCAAAGCAATGGCTATGAGCCAACCGATGACACCAGAGAGTCCGTTACCTCTCCCCGCTCATTCACCGGGAGTGCGGCGTCGCTCACGCACGCCGTTCGAGTGAAGGAAATTAAAGTTGAAAAATAACATACGTAAGTAATTATTTTCATCGTAATGTTTTTTGTAATAATGCCTATACTTTCATGGTTACTGATTGTCAAAGAATTTAAAATAGATGTTGGATTCATGTTCTTTCTTTTTTGTATGGTTCTATTTGATTTCTTAGCAGTTTTGAGGTTATATCATGTGATTGAAAATAAAAATGTGGTTCGGGGCTAGTAGACTAATGTGTAACGGGGCTGGATGACCAATAATCATACATAAAAGATAGAACATGAATCAAACATCCATTATAAATTCTTTGACAACCAGCAACCATGAACATATAGGCATTATTACAAAAACATGACGATGAAAATAATTACTTACATACGTTATTTTACAACTTTAAATTTCTTCACTTAAACGATGTGCGCGCGCGACGTCAAGCTCTCGGTGATTTATTGTATGTGTGTTTTATTTTCTTATATATATATTTTTTTCTTATATTTATTCTTATATAATAATAATTGTTTATGTATGTTGCCTTTTATCCTATTTCCTCGTAGATTTTGACTTTACAAGTCCATAGGTCAACTTACCCCAGGCGAATAGTCAACCTACCCCAAGCCAGGGGCAGGTTGACCAGTTTTTCTTATTGTATAAGATCTAGCCTGTACTCTATATTATAATGAATTATGTGCTTTTTACTATATTTTTCCAAAGCTTAATAGTTAACCTATGAAATAAACCTGTTTTTGAATTAATATTCTATAAAGAAATAAAAATATAAGCATTTAAGCTGAAACCTAGTCAACCAGCCCCGGTCTCCCCTACTTTTCGATATCCTTCCGGACAAAACAAATCAAACAGACAAACAGACAAAAAAATTCTAACTATATTTTTGGCTTCGGTATCTTATGTTGAACACCCAGCGAATGTTTTTTAAGTATTTCCAATGTACAGTTTTGACTTTTCTATCATTTTATTATATGTATAGATTTACTAGCGGTATCTTTAGCTAATAGATAGCTAGAAATACCTTTTATTTCGTGGCCGTGGACAGACATGAGAAAGAAGTTCCATATTAGCTAATTTACAGTAATATTATAGTCAGTTTTGTCGAAGCGCTCATGGTCCCACGGACTCAGTGTTCTGTAAACTATCACTGTAGTAAGCAACAATAAAATTACTTTCTTTTATTTTACAAGGAGAGTTCCGCTTACGGACTACCCATGCTGGCGGGGCAAAGGCTCTTGTGAGGGTCTTCCAGCACCTGATCACGATAGCACTGGGAATACTCACTAAAACTCCTTGACACCGATCTGCCCCTGTGGGTTTTGGGACCTGCCTAATTCACCAGAACACCGCCGGGCGACTCAGGGTAGCTGAGCTACTGCGTCGAAAGCAACAATTACTGTGGCCGGTTATGAATGGGTGAGCATCAAGTGACCACTTTGTGACATTTATTTGCGAGCGTTTTAGGAAGGCATGTTAAGCCGTTGGCCCCGGTTGCCAGTAAAATGGCAGTCATTGAGCCAAGTTAAAGGCTTTTAAAATTTTCAACAGCAGGCAGTAACAACCTGCGCCTGTCCAAATTAACACTGCATTACGGCTCACCACCTGTTACGTGGGTCAAAAATCTAAAAAAAGTTAAATGTGGCCTACGAATAATGTATTCTATAGAAATGTAACACCTATAAAGTTACCGCTGAAATCTTGGAGTAACTTACGCATACTAAAAAACAGCAATAAAACATAACACTCACACATCCATCGTTGAATACTTGCATGCGATTGGTCGCGCCAAGGTCATGCCGGCTCGTCGCCCCACCCAAAGCGGCGAACGTGATAAGCGTGGATGGTTTTATGCAATAATAAGAATAAGTTCAATCAAAGTTAAATCAACAGAAAAATAATAACTGGATTGTTATTATTTTGCTATTGATTGAACTACTTTGTATGCGTATATAGAAATTAAAATACGTTGTGGTTTTTTTTTCACAATTATTAACCACTAAAAATAATTAGTTTATTTAATTTATGGCGGTTGGAATTTAATAAGGACTCGTTTTTAGCAATATAATGCAAACGATTTGTAATAGAATGCAAATTATTAGAAATTGTTCGATTATAGCCTTCAACAACATAACATCGTGATTGCTTTCTATAGGATGACTGTCTTTCAGGGGTTTCGTGACGTCATTTCTTTCTATTATTTTGGCAAAACACTTATTTACCATTATTTTCAAATTGTGTGCCCTAGATAGACAACCCTTTTTCTTCTATGTTGACAAGCTGCCTGAGTAATGTTTCAGACCAAAGACATATTATGAAAACAATGAATGAGGGATAAACTAATCCTCCAAAATCTTTCAAACAAATTAGTTTGTGATAATAAAGTTTTTCCGTTGCCAGTAATAAATTGATGCAGGACAAACATTCTATTTTGGTTTGTAACTTTTTTGCTACGAACCCTGCAATATAGCCCACAATTTGCTCAACTGTCTCTGGAAGTTGACGTTCCACATACAGTATATTTGACAACGCCATGCAAACTCCGAAACAAACAAAAATTATAATTTAATTTCTATGCATAATATCATCCTACTAATATAATATCTTACTAACAATATTACCTCAGCGCTTAACATACTATGAACACTGCATAAAAATAATTTCATTTTGGAATTGCGTTCATGTTTATTTATTTATTTATTTATTTATTTATTTACTCTTGAAGGAAGCTTACGGACTAATAACAAATTAGGTAATATTTTATACATCATCACTTTGCCAACAACAAGCCCCCACTGATAAAAGCAATTTAAGAAAAATGACTGTGACAAGCATGGTATACACAGTAATGTATCTTATTATGAGTATGTACTCAACAAGATCAGGTCTATAGATCACTTCAGCACGCCACAGTTTGAGCGCCGCAGTTACCACAACTTAATTATGTATCAAAGAACTGTTTGGCAAGTACTTGCCTTACAGTTCCTGCTCTAGAACAAAACAGATCAACATTTAGAGAGTGCGGAAGTTCATTAAAACTACGCGCGCTTCGTATCAAAAATGAGTTACTTCTGTAGTTGGTAGACGCAAAAGGTATATCCAAGATAGGCCGACACCGAAGATATTTTTGATTTGCTCGTAAATTTATCCTTTGCAACAATTCTGCACTGTCGACTGTACCATTTGCGATGTTACTTAAATAGCAAATGTCACTTATATAACGCCTATATTCGAGAGGTAGAAAGTGATACCGCCTACAACGATCACTGTAATCCACCGAATGCTGCTGAGTTTTTAAATCTAAATATCTGAGGAATTTCCTCTGAATACCTTCGATACGTGATTTATATATTTCGTATTGAGGGTTCCACACTGGTGAGCAATATTCTAAGTGGCTGCGTACAAAAGAACAATATAAAACTTTAACTGGCTTAATTGATGTAAAGGAAGCCGTAGTTCGTATTATAAAGCCTAGGGCTTTGGTCGCCTTTGTAACAATGTGGTCTACGTGTTCATCGTACATTAGTTTACTGTCTTGTATGATACCGAGGTCCCTGACGCTACTTACTATGTTAATAATTTCGTTGCATAATGTGTATCCTAAACCAATCACAGATTTTTGGCGTGTAAACGTTAGCTGAAAACATTTCGACAAATTAAGTTGTAGCTTGTTGATCTCACAGTATGCTTGAAATCTGTCAAGGTCAGCCTGTAGCTCCTGAGTATCAGATATGCTTTTGACCACTTTGTGTATTTTCATATCATCTGCGTATAATAGAATTTGAGAGTGTTTAAAACAGCTCTTGATATCAGCAATGAACAATACAAACAAAAGTGGTCCTAATATTGAGCCCTGTGGAACTCCTGATGGAATAGAACTCCAACCGGATGTGTAGCCCTGAAGAACTACAGCCTGAGTCCTGTTTTCAACATAAGAGGAAAGCCACCTGTATAGATCACCATGAATTCCAGCAGCCATTAGTTTCCGCAGTAGCAATCCATGATGAATTCTGTCGAAACATTTCTTATAGTCGGTGTAGATAACGTCCACTTGTGCCCCACGCTCCATATTATCTGACACAAAGTCATGTGAAAGGATCAGATTTGATGTGGTGGAGCGATTTCTAAGAAAACCGTGTTGTTCGTCTCCAAAACCGCATTCAACGGCTGCATACACGGCCGTGTATACTACTCTTTCAAGAACTTTTGAAAACAAACATATTTTTGAAATTGGGCGATAGTTGATGATATCGGCTTTATTGCCATTTTTTTAATAAATTCATAACACTTTTCAACTTCCCCAAGTAAGTGTTTTAAAATGAATATTTACTAACTTATGGAAGGTGATTCCAGAGTTTTTCATATCCGTATGGCTTCTGCACCACTTCACAACACACGAAGGCATTTTTGGGATATATTTAACGCGAAAACACAATTAATATCACTGACTGATTGGTTCCAGCGACACAACCGTACATTACGCGTGACAGCGCGGACTAACTGTGTCGCGCGGTCCCCTTTTTAAGCCCCACCTTCCGCGGTCCCCATTTGGTGGAGCCATTTTTTGAGCCGAATTACACTTCTATAGAATACATTATTCGTAGAATGTGGCCATATAATTTGCCTTTGCCTACCCCTTCGGGGGTTAAAGGCGTGATCATATGTATGAATTCTCTCAACCTGTTTGCATAATATTATCAGATCAGAAGTAGGCAAAGAGATTACCCATCTCAGAATTAACATTTAGCACACACAGTATAAATAAACAACGCCATTTAAATACACAAACCAGGATGATACAAACCAGGATGCGACAATTTATATAATTAGACAACACGTTAATTTGTTGTCCCGACATAATGGGAACGCGCTCCAACACTGAATCGTCCAGACGCACCGACGCAAGGTTTATCAACACAAATATATAATACAAGAGTTCGTGAGACGGTCTCACACGACTGCCCCTCTAACGTTTATTGTGAAA
This sequence comes from Miltochrista miniata, assembly GCA_933228765.1. Taxonomy (NCBI): domain Eukaryota; kingdom Metazoa; phylum Arthropoda; class Insecta; order Lepidoptera; family Erebidae; genus Miltochrista; species Miltochrista miniata. The sequence goes on along the minus strand of OW121758.1, from coordinate 33,950,433 downwards.
GTGAAAGTTCAATCCGATTGACGTTGTCATTTTTGTTTTATTTCAAACTTTGAACAGATGATCCACGTGACCTAGTGACGTAGTTTAATGCGACAGAGACACAGCTACAGACAAAGTCTCGCCATAACCCCGTCTACACTCTATTTTATAGAGAGGGGCTAAAATGATAGAAAAGTCAAAACTGTACATTGGAAATATTAAAAAAAAGCTTGCTGGGTGTTCAACATAAGATACCGAAGCCAAAAATATAGTTAGATTTTTTTTTGTCTGTTTGCTTTGTCCAGAGGGATCTCAAAAAGTACTCAATAGATTTGATTCAAAATTTGCACAAATATTAACTAGAGGCAGGGTCTTCAAATAGGCTAAATATTATCACGCTACATATCCTGGGGGCTAAGCAGCGAGCAAACAAATTGGCATTATAACATAATTTTCACGCGTACGAAGTTGCGGGTAACAGCTAGTACCAAATTAAACCCAAGTAGGCACATACATAGCACAATATTATCATACAAACAAATCGGCGATGGTAAACAATAAAGAGCTTCAGAAACTTCAAGTTACGATGAAGTTTTGACAGCTCAAACGTGCACCAGCGCTTAGAACAGAGTTTCATGTAGCTTATAGAACGCAAACTTTATCAGAATATTAATTAATTTACACTCGCGACTTCGGTATAAACGACAGGTGCTCGGTGAGTTTGAACATTTTGCAACAAAACCTTGTACTCACTCTAATAAGGCCCAGCACACACCGCTGGAAGCGCGGCGGAGCGCATTTCCTTGAAACGCGCGGGCGGATTCCACGGGCCCCGAGCGGCGCCAAGAGTCCTCGAGCGGAGAGACGAGCCGCGGCGCGGAACTACTCCAAGCGCGCCTATGTCATTTAGTGTTGATCGATACATTGTACAGAAACGGTCACACTGATGTGACCGCCAGCCAGCCGGGCGTGGGGTACCGTACCGTAGTAGACCGTATGTTCATATTAAATTGTTGTCTTCAATTGCTCTCCGCCGCACCTCCAGCGGTATGTGCTGGGCCTAAGATCGTTTTCACATTTTCCAATCCGATATTGAATATCGGAAAACGATAGCAGACTCAATGATCTGCTGTCTTGTTTGCAAACCCTTTGATAATTTATATTTATACATCCATACATAAACGTCTTTTTCCCCGAAGGTCTAGTTTTATTTTATGTCCCACTTAATAGGTGGTGAGCCTATTGCCGTGTTGAAATGGACAGGCGCAGGTCGCGACGACCTTTCAAGCCGCCCATAAGGCCTTCAACCCGGCTCAACGATTGTCATTTTGCGGCTGACACCCGGTTTTCATTTCCAGTTTTCCTTCTCTGCGCAATGAACCGTTTTGCAAAAGAGTGCCCTAGTCGCTTCTTACGACACCCTCGGGATGAATTAGGGTAATTTATATACACGTAGGTAATAGTATTATGGTACTCATACAAACCTTATCATCTGACAGCTCACGAGCGTGCTAACATTATATCGAAAATCGGCTCCAATATTCGATATCGTATCGGAATATCAGTCTCATTTACCAAAGCAAATCGCTCAAAAGGTATAAGATACTGTAAGTCATTATGTGCTATGGACATTGTGATGGCTAAAATGATATCATTACCAAAGGGAAAGGACCAAATTATAGTAATATTGGAATATCAGTCGAGTCGACTTATTACATTTGATATTCCATCATCATCATTTAAAATAGGGCTGGAAGTTTCATGATTCATAATATCAATTTAATTACATTCACCAGAATCTGCGTATTCTTGTAATAGCCACATAAATCACGGAGGTAGTACTGACGCAGTGCACCACCGGTATAATATATGTCACGTGCTTGCACTGACTTATGCTAGACTAGAAGCAATTTGTGAGGTAATGATGTAGGGGATTCAAGTTTGAACGAAGTTCATACATAACATTGCTTTAGTTAGCAAAAAATTCTAAATCTATGGCTTTAGTACACTCCATGAAAGCATTATCATGGTGCAATAAGAAACATAACAGTTGTTATATACAATACAATATTAAGGTTATAAAAGAAATTTAAGAAAAAATACATTTTTAATCAGAAACATAAAAATATCAAAATAATATTGCTTTTTAAGCCACCCCGTAGCTATAAAAGTTTTATTATATTTTCTTTATTGCCTAAATAAAAACAGAGCTTTGTAAAGAAGATTAGCAATAATGAGAAACGTTTAAATCCAACATCTTTCTCGTTTTTGAAATTATCAAAACAACATCCGTAAATGGAGTTCTGAAAGGGCCGTTTAAGAAATCTCACAAGAACAGCCCGGCCTACACTTCCCTAGGTAGACTATAAAATTCACGTTATACAGCCTTTTTCATTTCCTTTGTTTTCTTTTGGGAATACTCGAGAATGATGGCCTGATGGGCCTTGACCGGGGGCTTGAGGACGGTGAGAGGGCTGCTCACCGTCCTTACAGAAGCAGGCCCTAGACGACAGCACGACGTGAGGAATTCACGCACGCCCCCAAAGTTGGTAGTCCTGGGGTATCCTTCCGAGGGCATACCCGGGGCTCCCAACTGTAGTCTGTTAGGATACGTGTGGGTCATAGTTGGTAGGAGTCAGGCATAGCATCCATGTAGGATTTTCCTTACGTTAAAAAGAATAGAGTATTACGATTGATTCGGTTCTAAAACCCCGATATGACGTTGCCAGTTTACAAGTTACAAGCCAGCGAGTTCGCGGGCAGCTGTAAACTCGCCCCTTATCGTAGAGCTTTTAGGGTTCTGTACCCAAAGTGTAAAAACGGGACCCTATTCATGACACTTCGCCGTCTGTCTGTCAGCCACGAGGCTGTATCTCAGGAACCGTGATAGCTTGGCTAGACAGCTGAAATTTTCACAAATGATGTATTTCTGTTTCCGGTATACCAAAATACTGACATCAGAAAAGGGGGGATTAAAGGGGACTCCCATACAACAATAGTAGATTGTACTACAAGTGCATAAAAGAAGCCATTTTATACGAGACGTTTATCCGCCCGAGCCAAAGGCGAGGGTGGATATTAAGTCGAGGATAAAATGGGTTTTATGATCGAGTTATACACTCTGCTTTTCACTTCGATTGCATGGAAATGAAACAGTGAAATTGTAAATAAAAGTCTTTAATTAAAATTAATCATTCTACATGAAGCATTAGGCATGGGTAACGAGACCTATACTGCCTAATCATAAGTTCATTTTATAATATTTTTTCACTCACAATACTATCTGATTTTTAATGTTTCTTAATTTATATAGAACACAGAAAGTACAAATTAAATGTAACAAAAAAAACAAGTTATTTAATAGCGTTTTATTATGTTTGGTTCATAGAGTAACACGATCTTCATGGTACCGTCTCTACGGTCTAGTATGGCCATATTGTTTTAGAAGAAGAAAAAAAACTTTATGCACTAGAGCATAAAATGTTGTTTTAGTCCGCATACACCCAGCATAAACAAGAACATTACGAGCATAAGAAGTGAAAACATGATATTTTGCCGTGTTTTGGTAAGAAACCCCTTTGTGCGCGAGTGTTTTTTTATAATCTGTTGTGACTATCTCATTGTTAATCACTTGCTAGCTTTTAAACTCGCCAACTAGCAGCTTAAAGGTTGCTCTGTGTAATTAAGGCTTTACGGATGTCATTTCTCCTTGTTAAACGATAATAAAGGACGTGAGAGAGATTCTACAAAGAATTTCCGCCAGTTACGGGCTACAAAATTCTTACTAAAGTAAAATTTTGCAGGAAACTTGACGTAATTAATTTTTTGAACAACTTAGAAGAGTGAGGCACTGTTTACTCAAATGAGCGCTGCTAAGTTCGTTAGCAGACTTCGACAGACTGTTAGCTCTATCGTTCTTTTCTATAACCTATTTATTTAGTTATCAAAAGAAAATTATTGATATTTTAAATTTAAACAAATAAAATAATGCTATTCTAGTATAGTTTTTTGCGCTCTGTTTCTTAAATAAAAGAAATGGAATCCATTTAGGACAATTATGAAGGATCAATCACAATTAGTTGGCATAACTTCCATCGAGAACGGTCGTATCGATAGCGCGCGCGCATGATTAGTGTTTTGTTGACACAGCACAACGCCGTCGTCGCGGTGCGCGTCATACGCTTACCGGGTCATCGACATGACCTAGTTACAGTGTTTTATAATGTTTACTTTGTTTGGTGCAATTTAATTACCGAACATGTCTAAAAAGCAAATAACTATAAAAACCGAGCTTGAAAGACAACTGTATGATTATTACATACAGGAAAAGCAAGAAAATGAAGGCCTACAACAGGTAATTCTAGACCTTAAGGAACAGGTCCAAAGCCTCCAAGGACAACTTCAGGTTCTACAGGGAGAACTGCAATGTTTCAAGGAGCGTGAAAAAAATGTGCCTACCGAGGTAAGTTCGAAAATAAGTTTTTCGCAGCCAAAATCCAACGAGCCCGTTGAGTATTGCACGGATGAGGAGGAGCTAGCGAAAGAAACTGAGTGGATTAGGGTGAAGAGTAGGAAGAAACGGAAGTTAAATGCTTCCCTCTCGCCACTACACGCCAGCACAAGTCCCCAGCAAGAACAGGGGTCCACTCAAAATGCAACCATTGCAAAAAAAGTCCCACTTCCACCGCCAATTATTGTGGACAACATTTTGAACTATCAATTATTTTATGATAGTTTAATTCAAACCCAATCAATACAATCCTTCACTGCAAAAATGCTTAGTGGGGATTGTGTCAAAATTAATTGCAAAAATGAAGACTCTTATAGGTCAGTCACTACATTACTAAGTGAGAAGAACTACCGCTGGCACTCTTATGAAGATAAGCAGTCCAGGCCGATAAGAGTAATCGTTAAGAGATTACACTCTTCGTGTCAACCCGACCGAATCAAAAATGATTTGGAGTCACAGGGATTCCAAGTAGAAAATGTTATAAACAAGTTAAGCTGGCGAAATAAAGAGCCTTTAAACATGTTTATATTATCATTTAAAAATTCGGAAAATATTAACAATATATATGCCATTAACTATATATTAGGTTGCAAGGTTGAGATACACCCAATTAAAAACTCACAGCTTATCCCTCAGTGCAAGAGGTGCCAAGCTTACGGGCACACACAAAAATATTGCTCAAAAGAGCCAAGGTGTGTTAAATGCACAGGCAAGCATCTCACAGCTGACTGTACGAAACCCGCCGAAGAAAAACCTAAATGTATTCATTGTGGCTCCCCTCACCCAGCCAATTACAGAGGGTGCGTCGTAGCTAAGGAAATGCAAAAGTTAAAGAATAAAACCCTAAATAAAAAGGCGATCACACAACAGCCTACCCCTAAGAACAACTCTAATGTTCAGGCAACTAGGAAAAGTGCCAATCCAATGCCCCCCGCAACCACTAGTATACTGACTACAAACAAGGCTTCCTATGCGCATGTAAGCAAGAAATCATTACAGCCATCGAGCATAGAAGACAAGCTTAGTCAAATTTTAAAATATATATCCTCATTCGATCGAAGACTAGATAAACTAGAATCCAGCGTTAAAATAGCTGCCCCACAAAACAACCATGAATAACAGTCTCAAAATTATGGCATGGAACTCTAATGGATTACTACAACACCAAAATGAGTTGCAGTTAGTCTTAGATACAGAAAACATTGACGTGTGCTTGATATCTGAAACGCACTTCACTAAACAGTCTCACATTAAATTTAGAGGATACAAAATATATAACTCACTCCACCCGGACAACACTGCTAGAGGAGGTAGTGCGGTTATTATCAAGAAAAATTTTATCCACTATGAATATAATACATATGAAGCACCTCACATGCAATCCATGGCGGTATCTATCGAAACTAAATTCGGCCCTGTGGTCGTCGCTTCTATTTACTGTCCCCCAAGGCACAAAATAGTAACAGAACAATATAAGCATCTCTTTGACCTCCTCGGATCCAGGTTCATACTGGGAGGTGATTTTAATGCTAAGAATAAGTACTGGGGGTCCAGGTTAACTACGACAAAAGGAAGACAACTACTAAGTGCGATTAAAGAGATGCGGTGTGAAACAATAAGTACAGGAAAACCAACGTACTGGCCAACTGATAGGAATAAAGTACCTGACCTTATAGACTTCTTCGTATTTAAAAATATATCAAGTAATTTTTTATGTATTGAGGAAAACAGTCACATGAACTCGGATCATTCTCCGATAGTATTAAGATTAAGTAATAAAATTTTACTCAGAAATTCCCATTTGACACTATCAAATAAGCATACAGACTGGGAAAGCTTTAGATTAGAATTAGAAAAAACTATAGATTTAAATGTGCCCTTAAAATTACACAATCTCGACTTAGAAACTAATAAGTTGACCGTGAATATTCAGCAATGTGCATGGAATAATTCGCCATCACTAAGAGCCAAGTACAAGGGTAACACTTATCCCAAGGAAATAATTACATTACTAACAGAAAAAAGGAAGCAGAGAAAAAGATGGCAACAGACCAGATATCCCAAAGACAAAACTTTACTTAATAATATTAGCAAAATCTTAAAGAAAAAAATTCAACAGTTTAACGATGAATGCTTAAGGAATAATTTACAGCAGCTAACTGGTGACCACACAACAGATTACTCCCTATGGAAAGTGACCAAGAAACTCAAAAGGCCAGTGACACAAATTCCTCCTATTAGGGACGACAATGGAAAATGGGCAATAAGCAACGAGCAAAAAGCACACAGATTTGCACAGCATCTTGCAAAAAATTTTCAACCATACAGACACCAGACAGAAAACCTCACGTGTCTCAACGTATTAGAGGATCAAAGAATTAAACTCGTCACGCCAAAGGAAGTGATGAAAGAAATTAAAAATAACATTAGCTCTAAAAAATCGCCAGGATATGATCTGATCACAGGGGAAATTTTAAAACAATTGCCACAGAAAGCCATCATTAAAATCACAAAGATTATTAATGCCATCTTTGTGTTAAAATATGTACCCGAGACATGGAAGGTCGCTGAAGTCATCATGATCGCTAAACCTGGCAAGCCACCTCATGAAGCAACTTCATACCGGCCTATTTCCTTGCTGCCTATGATCTCTAAGCTTTTTGAAAAGCTCTTATTAAAGCGGTTGAAACCAATTATTAGCAAGAATAATTTAATACCAAACCACCAATTTGGATTTCGAGAAAACCACTCTACTATAGACCAGGTTCATAGGATAACGAATAACATTGAGAAAGCTTTAGAAGGTAAAAAAGTTTGTAGTACAGTATTCTTAGATGTAGCACAAGCTTTCGACAAAGTCTGGCACGAAGGACTAATATATAAACTAAAAAAAACGCTGCCAAAAGCTTTTTCAGACATATTAACATCTTACGTCACCAACAGAGCATTCAGAATACGACAAGAAGATGCGTATTCTGAGCTTAACACAATTGAAGCAGGGGTACCACAAGGGAGTGTATTAGGTCCAATTCTCTACCTGCTATACACCTACGATATACCAGAAACACAACAAAATACAATCGCTACTTTTGCTGACGACACTGCCATTATGGCTACAGGGTCGAGCCACAAAGAAGCCGTTAGGAAAGTTCAAGCGGCTGTTACGAAAATTTATGACTGGGCACATAAATGGCAAATAAAGTTAAATGAATCAAAGTCCTTACACATTGACTTCTCAAATAAAAAACATGAGTACCATCCCATATTTATAAATGGCCTACAAGTGCCACACGCAAACACAGCAAAATATCTGGGCATGACGCTTGATGCCAAACTTCGGTGGAAAGCTCACGTTAAAAAGAAAAGGCAAGAGCTGGACTTTCGATACAAAAGTATGCATTGGTTACTAGGCAGAAACTCTAGTCTGTCAATTCATAATAAGCTACTAATATATAAGCTTACATTGATGCCTATCTGGAAGTACGGTATACAACTCTGGGGCTGTACTAAACCAACCAACGTAGACATAATACAGCGATACCAAAACAAAATACTAAGGGCAATCGTCAATGCGCCTTGGTACGTACGAAATGACGACCTCCACCGTGATCTCAACGTGGATACTGTCTACCAAACCATACAGAAGTCTGCTGCAGCCCACGAACGCAGACTCCTACACCATGTGAATATCGAAGCGATCCAATTGCTTGATACCACGGACATAGTGAGACGATTAAAACGAACTAAGCCTTTTGAATTAGTGTAGTGAACAAATATTAGTGATAGTGCTATAATATAGAACACGTGAACAAAGTGTTTTCATACTTAACAGACTCTAAGAAAGTGCAATGAACATGAATCTTAGTTTAAAAACAGTATACCTAGTAAATTAAGTTAGATGTAAATTACTTATTAGCCATAAACTTATATAACGGCTAGATTGTAATTAATTATTAAGAACATTGTTCTTAATAAAAAAGAAAAAAAAAAAAAAAAAACAATTAGTTGTCGTTAAGTTAGCTCATTACGACAGAAGGTTCCGTAGGGACTGAATAAAATAACCGACTTGGTATTACCTAAATCTCACTACTTTTTACGGCTGAGTAGTAGGAGAACTGAGTTTTAGACTTGGATGTTTTACAAGTTTTGTTTTTGATGGCGTAAGTGCTTACTCAAGCCTAAAGTCGCATGAGCCTAAAAAAATAAACTCATAATAATTATTGCAGGCACCATCATGAAATACAGTAAATTATAACCATAGAAATTACGAGTAAACGGTATACCAACTTTTAGGTCAATCAGCCCTGAAAATTGTAATGAGATTCTTTTACAACAGTCTACTTCTTACTATCAGCTATGGACAGTGTGTTGTTGGCATATCATTACCGAAGGGAAAGGGCCAAATGATAGCAATATATCAACCGACACCGATGACTGAATACATTTGATATTTCATCATCATCATCATTTAAAAGATGGCTGGAAATTTCGTGATACATAATATCAATTTAATTACATTTACCATAATCAGCGTTTTCTTGTAATAGCCACATAAATCACGGAGGCAGTACTGACGCAGTGCACCACCGGTATAATGTCTGTCACGTGCTTGCACTGACTTAAGCTAGACTGGAAGCAATTTGTGAGGTAATGATGTAGGGCATTCAAGTTTGAACAAAGTTCCTACATAATATTGGTTTAGCAAACTCCTTGAAAGCATTATCATGCTTCAATAAGAAACATAACAGTTGTTATATACAATACAATTAAGGTTATAATAGAAATTTAAGAAAAATACATTTTTAATTAAAAACATAATAATAATATCAAAATAATATTGCTTTTTAAGCCACCCCGTAGCTGTAAAGGTTCTATAATTATTTTAGTTTTTACTACCCGAATAAAAATGGAGCCTTGCAAAGAAGATTAGGAATAATAAGAAACGTTTAAATCCAACATCTTTCTCGTTTTTGAAATTATCAAAACAACATCCGCAAATGGAGTTCTGAAAGCGCCGCTTTAGAAATCTCACAAAAACAGCCCGCCCTACACTTCCCTAGGCAGGCTATAAAATTCACGTTATACAGCCTTTTTCATTTCCTTTGTTTTCTTTTGGGAATACTCGAGAAGATGCCGTGAGGAACCGTTTTGTGTGAAGTAAAAGTATTTTTTTCTGAAAAAATATTTACTTACCTTAGAGGTAATGGAATAAAGATTTCAGTTAGTCTTGAACTTACGTGCCTATTGCAGAGTATTCCGATGGCGGGGCGCCGCAGGCGTGTCTTCGCCCAAGACTATGGGCCTTGACCGGGGGCCTGAGGACGGTGAGGGGGCTGCTCACCGTCCTTACAGAAGCAGGCCCTAGACGACAGCATGACGTTAGGAATTCACGCACGCCTCTCCAATCAGCAGAATAACACCCGAACAACCCCCCCAAAGACGCGGGATAGCACCCGAACCCTCCAGGCCGCAGTGGTAGCCGTAGGTCTGTTGGGAGTCCTGGGGTATTTTTCCGAGGGCTTACCCGGGGCTCCCAACTGTAGGCTGTTAGGATACGTGTGGTTTATAGTTGGTAGCAGTCAGGCATAGCATCCATATAGGATTTTCTTTACGTTAAAAAAGAAAAAGAGTATTGATTCTGTTCGAAAACCCCGATATGACGGAGCCAGTTTACAAGCTACTAGGCGGCGAGTTCACGAGCAGCTTGTAAACTGGCTCCTTGTCGTAGAGCTTTTTAGGGTTCCGTACCCAAAGAGTAAAAACGGGACCATCCATTTATGAGACTTCGCCGTCTGTCTGTCTGTCTGTCCGTCACGAGGCTGCATCTCAGGAACTGTGATAGCTAGGAGTTGAAATTTTCACAGATGATGTATTTCTGTTGCTGATATAACAATAAATACAGACAACGAACATAGGAGGGGGGGGGGGGGGGTTATAATTTTATATAAGTAATTTTTTCACGTGTTTTGGTACGGGACCTTTTGTGCGCGAATCCGGCTCATACTTGACCGGTTTTTTATAATCTGTTGAGACTATCCCATTGTATATCACTCGCTAGCTTAGAAACTTGCCAACTAGGAACTTGTAAGCTCGCTCCGTGTAATTGAGGCTTTACGGAACTCATTTCTCCTTGTTTAACGGTAATAAAAGAGGTGAGAGAGATTCTACAAAGAATTTCCGCCAGTTACGGCCCACAAAATTCTTACTAAAGTAAAATTTTGCAGGAAGCTTGACGTAATTCACTCTTTGAACACTAATAAAGTAAGAAGGACACATTTAGTGAAGTCAAAAATGATTGTACATTTTTTCACGAAATAGTTTAAGAAGTGAGAAGATAACCTTAATGTAGATCCAGACGTGAGTGTAAACTGCTTGGTTGGTGAGGTTCAAATTAATGTTATTTTAGTAGTAAGGATACAGTTTGAAAAAACTAAAAATTGATAAACAAAATTAACTTACCACAAAGTAATGGGTAGTAAATTTAGATTTATCAGATATTATAAGGTATATACATTTATTGTTAAAAATTACAGAGAAACATAATTATTACATATCTATATTTACATTATTACTATCTAAACTAAACCTAAATAAGGCCCCCGTGGCATTGTGCCCAAAAGACTAGCAGCATTCCCCCTTTGAATAGCAATGCCTATTCGTTGAGCGAGAAAACTGCCAGCCCTTGGGTCACCAGTTGACTCCACAAGGCGCTTTTTCAAATTCTTGAAAAATTTTGCGCATTGGGACCCCATGGACCTAGGGTCTCGACACCGACTAGACAGAACGATACGATGAGTCGAGACCCTTATAATTATTAATTTTAATATTTTCAGCCGCTTCCGCTGCTGCACTAGCTTTTAATTTTGTTTTAGGAAGATGGAGATATTGGTGGGTAGTTGCTACAATAACAACATTTTTTTAGAGCTCTTGCTAATTTACTTTATTTAATATTAATTGTTTTATTTGGAATAATAGTTTCAAGTAAAACTTGATGCCAATATAGTACACTCACCTGCTGTGTGTTATCTCCTATCAATATCACCAACTTATCAAGATATTCACAGTTTTATTTTCTAACACTGAAATGGAGGCAATGAAGGATTCGTTTGCTGCAACTATGAGTGGGATTGAAGATCGGCTGACAGAATTTGAGTCGGAACTTCAGCGTACCAATAGAATCCCAAACTCACCTAATCTGGTAAGTCTGACTTCGGACTTTGCCAAGTTTAAGAACTTTGTGCTGAGTACAATATCGGCGTTTCGTACTCAAATGGAGTTTCTGGCCCGTGAGATGGACAACATTGAGATGCGGAGTCGTCGAAAAATTTTGTTGATACACGGCGTTCCTGAAGAGCAGTCTGAACAGACGTCACAGGCAGTGATTAAAGTTTTTACCAGCAACTTAAAACTGGCCGATGTAGCTGTTACTGACTTAAAACGTTGCCAAAGGATGGGGCGCTCTTCAAGTACAAACAAGCCTAGACCTATCTTAATAAAATTCAAGGAGTTAGCAGTCCGTGATAAGGTGTGGTTCAGTAAAACCAAGTTAAAAGGCACTGGGATAACACTTTCGGAGTTCTTGACTCGCACCAGACATGCAGCTTTCATGGCTGCACGAGAACGGGTTGGCGTGTCCAAGTGCTGGACTCGAGGAGGCCATGTTTTCGTACTGAGCCCTGATGGTTCACGGCATCGTGTGGCTTCCTTAAGCGAGCTCAATCGGATTGAGTGGGACGTTCAAAGGACAGCACCCACTGCTAAGGTTGCGACGAAGTCCAGGAGAGCTCCCAATAAGAAATGATCCCGGTCTGCAGTAAAACTCATTTTAAGTATTTAATCTTGTAGTATTACTCTTTGCATCTCTAGCTGTCTTGCACTCAAAGCATTTTCTAGTTAAATGTTTGCATATTGTGCACATAACTGACCATTTCGATAAAAGTGTTGTTTCATGTCAATTTAATGTAATTAGCAGAATAACTGGTAATAACTGGTTCAGATAAAACTTTCACTTTTCTTTATAATTGTAAACAATAAACTCAACATTGGTGACTGATGACACATGACTTAACTGACAGTTAAGTAGTAGTAGTTTTATTTATCCATTTTCGGATAGGCAAAGGCAATTTGAGCCATACAGCCTAGTCTTACATTTATTATATCTTCATTTTTCAAGTCACAGTCCTCGTCCTCTAAGTCTGGTCAAAGTCAAGTGCAGCCCTAAGTCAAAGTCAGTCTTCTCTAGTAAAGCGGTGGTACTTTACTAAAAGTGTCTCTGGAGTTTGTCGAGAAATGGAAGAGTCACGTTTCACTGCGTTTTATCACTTTCCAACACTTGTGCACTTTGTCGAACTTTTATGCTTAAAAATCCACCACTTTTACTCATAAAACACTCGAAACACACTAATTTTGGAAAATTTTCAACGGAGTAGTCCGCATGTCTCCGATTTCGCGCGCAAACTCACTGACAGTTAATTCCTTACATAATTTTTTTTCTTTCTTCTACCGGTAGACAATGGTCTTTAATCCATGCAGCCTAATAAAAAAGTGCAGCGAGTGCAAACAGGTTTCATCGAATTTTATTGTGATAAAAAATTTAACTGTTTTGTGAATATTTTTTATGTTTTTAGTTTCAACACAATTAGCGGGTGGACAGAGAACGTACAGGGTTAAAATATTCTCATTCTTTTTTGGTAATTTTCATTATAATATTATCTTTTGTAGGTATATATTTATTATTTTTATTTTGGTATTTATATTTATTATACAAAAAATACATTTATTATGTTAGATGCATATGATTTCAGCGATGATGACGTAAGTAACACTGCAGCAAACCGCTCAGATGATAGCTTTGGGAGCCCACCATCTTTGCCTCAATTTATTAAGTCTCAGTTTTCCGATGTACCCAAGAATTTTAATGTAGTCCATATCAATGCACAGAGTATTCACGCCCATTTCCCAGAGATGCTGACTACTTTTGAGTGTAGGAACATCCACGCTATTCTGGTTTCGGAAACGTGGCTAAACCCCTGTCTACCTTCTTCTTCTTACACTTTACCTCACTTTAACCTTATACAAAATGACCGCTACACTGCCACTACAGGTGGTGGTGTTGCAATTTATTTGCGAGACAATATTACGTTTAATATCTTGCAAATGTCTCCTCAACCGCCGCCTTCAGATGCTGGGGAATTAATATTCATCGAGTTGGAGCTTTGTCATACCAAGGTTCTGCTTGGTGTGTATTATTCCTCTTCATCTGCAATTAATTTCTTTTCTTCCTTTGAAGACATAATGGAACATCTATCACCATCATACAGCCATACAATTGTTTTGGGCGATTTTAACACTTGTCTTCGAAAACAAGATTCTCGCTCGCGTGCTCGCGCCTCTACTTTCACTAGCATTGTAAACTCTTGTAACTTGTCTATCCTGCCTTTAAATGTTACTAATCACTTTCCTAATTGTGCTCCATCCCTAATTGATCTCATCCTTGTTTCTTCCACTGAATTAGTTGTAAAGCATGGACAATGCACAGCTGACGAATTCTCGTACCACGACCTGATCTATCTCTCCTATAACCTTCGACCTCCTAAATCCAAACCCAAAATCCTTATGCAGCGCAATTTTGGTGGTATGGATCTTAATGGGCTACGTGAGGATGCATCAAATTTAGACTGGGGTTCTTTGTTAGCTTCGGACTGTACTGACGAGAAAGTCAGCATATTTACACATAAATCAATAGCCCTCTATGATGTACATGCTCCAGTCCGGGCCGTTAGAGTGCGATACTTGCCAGCACCTTGGCTTACAGCAGAAATTAAATCCCTCATTGCAAAAAAAGCTGCAGCCAAGTGCAAGTTTAAGCGTAGGGCTACATGTGAGAACCGTGAGAAATATATAGCTTTGAGGAACCTCTGCGGCAAGGTGTGTAGGAAAGCGCAACGCCGGCATATCCATAATTCGGTCCAGAACGGGGACCCTGCGAAGATCTGGAAATTTCTTAAAACAATAGGGGTTGGAAAGCCAAAACAACAAGACCTTCCAAAAGTACTTGATATTAATTCATTAAATCAGCATTTCTGTTCGGCTTCATATTATGATCCATCTAATAAAGCAAGTACTCTACAGTATCTTTCATCGCTTCCAACTCCTGCCTTTCCACCGTTTTTTTTTGAACAATTATCTGCTTGTGATGTTAAGAGGTGCATAATATCGCTTAGTTCCAACGCAGTGGGTACAGACTGCATAAGTCGTAACAAGATCGTGCCTATTCTGGATGAAATTCTTCCCATCTTGTGTCATCTTTTCAATCACTCCTTAACCTACAGTGTATTTCCGACAACGTGGAAAGAGGCACAAATTGTCCCCATTCCCAAAAAACCTAACCCTACATCCTTTGCCGAGTATCGTCCCATTTCCATTTTACCTTTCCTTTCAAAAGTCTTAGAACGGCTTGTTCATATGTAACTAAATGCCTTCCTTAACAGAAACCTTCTCCTTAACCCTTAC
Organism: Miltochrista miniata; assembly: GCA_933228765.1. NCBI lineage: Eukaryota > Metazoa > Arthropoda > Insecta > Lepidoptera > Erebidae > Miltochrista > Miltochrista miniata. Next base: position 33,935,432 of record OW121758.1, on the reverse strand, counting down.
CAATCGGGATTTCGTCCGGGATATAGCACGACTAGTGCGTTGGTCAGTATCACTGACGATATTAGGCTGGGCATGGAGAACGGAAATCTTACGGTTATATCCTTACTTGATTTTAGCAACGCTTTTAATACAGTGGATTTCCATATCCTGCTCGGTATACTGCGCTCGATTAACATATCTCCAACAGTTATTGATTGGTTTCACAGTTACCTGTTCGGGCGGCGGCAGCGTGTACGCATGGAGGAATCTTTTTCTTCTTGGTGCGACACGACTGCGGGAGTACCACAGGGTGGCGTTCTATCTCCTTTATTATTCTCAATTTTTATAAATTCCATCTCTAAATCTTTACTATCATCCTACCACCTTTATGCAGATGATCTTCAGATCTATATGCAAGCTCCAGTCGATGAAATTACTGAAGCTATATCCATAATTAACTCAGATTTACGACGAATATGTAAGTGGAGCAAGGAATACGGACTTAGTGTAAATTCCTCCAAAACCCAAGTGGCCGTGATCGGCAGTCCTATCATGGTGTCACGATTAGACGGGGCTCAGCTACCTGACATCGTATTTAACGGTGTTGCAATACCCATAAGCGCAACTGTTAAAAATTTGGGAAGTCTGGTTGATGCCACGCTATCCTGGCGTCCCCAACTTCAAGAAGTCAGCCGGAAACTGTTCGCATCGGCAGGGTCTTTGCGTCGACTTCGCAATTTTCTACCAATGACCACTAAAATTGCGCTTGCTCAATCTCTTCTTCTTCCTATTCTAGATTATGCCGATGTCAGTTATCTCGATATCACAGAGGAGCAACTTGATAAACTTGAGCGCCTTCAAAACTTCTGCATAAGATTTATATTTGATTACGCAAATATGATCATATATCCGAATACCGTAAACAGCTCGAGTGGCTTCCAATTCGCTTTCGTCGGAATGCTCATATCCTCTCTATGCTTTACAGTATACTATTCAATCCACGATCCCCAACTTATCTCAAAGAACGATTTATGTTCCTTAATGACACACATACAAGATCCTTGAGGTCATCGGAATCTTTGGTATTGGCAATGCCAACTCACTCTACTGGGTTTTATGATAAATCTTTCACCATACAGGCTGTGCGATTGTGGAATGCTCTGCCTACAACGATTAGAAGGGCTCCGTCTTTGGTTGTCTTTAAGCGTTTGGTGAGACAACATTATTTAACCCGGTAGTATGTTCCTTAGCTTGATATTTTAATATGTTTTTTTCTTTCCACCTTGAAATGTATGCTTTTAAGTATGTTTATTGGTATGTACGTATAGGGGAGGATGTAGTGTGCCTTCACGAAGAGCGTTACCTGTGCTCGGGCCCTCCCCGTAAGTAGCGGCGAAAGCGAAAACGCGAAACCAATCACTACCGAGAAATGAGTCCCGACAGGGCTAGGGCGTCCCCCCGAGGCGACGCATACCGGTGTGCCCCCGTCGGTATGACTGCATGCGCACGCGGCGAAGGGGGCCGCCACCCTTCACGCAGCGCCAACTCTGGCGGGATGCGAGGAGCCGAGTGCCGGATAGGCACGTGGAATGTGCGTGGTGGTATGGAAGGTAAGATGAATGAATTGATAGATGTAATGAAAGAGCGATGCCTGGATGTATTGTGTGTCACAGAGACGAAGCGGAAGGGGAGCGGCATTGACGATCTTCCTGGCGGCATAATTGCTTTGTGGTCCGGAGTGGACCAAGAGGATCATGCCAGTAAGGGAGTGGGTGTCTTGCTCTCCTCCCGTTTCGCTTCTGGAGTGAAAGATTATGGATTGGCAGGCCCAAGACTCCTGTGGGTACGTATAAAACTGGGGATCACGAGAGTTTTTTTGGTCGCAGCCTATGCTCCCGTCAGCTCGGCTAATCCCCAAGTGCTCGCGGAGTTCTGGGATTCCGTTAGGGACGTCCTCGATTTGGCTGAGGGGAATGAAAAGTTGATCATGTGTGGTGATTTGAATGGATGGGTGGGGACCAAGCGAGATGGCTTCGATGCTGTCCTTGGTCCGTATGGAGATAAGAGAGCGAATGATGCTGGTAAGTCAATCTTAGACGTATGCTTGGAACGAGACCTCCTTGTGGCGAACAGTTTATTCCGTCACAAAGATATCCACACGTATACTTGGAGACGGAAGGAAGAAAAAAGTGTAATTGATTTGATTTTGATAGACAGTCGTCTCCGAGAGGCTATAAGGGATACAAGGGCCTACAGAGGCCCTACTCTTGAAACTGACCACTACCTGGTGGTAAGCCGGTTTGTTGGTCTTTTCAAGAAGTGGAGGCACTGGCGAGTGCGTGTCCCCTTCGGAGACTATGAAAGGATAAAGAGTGAAAAACTGGAAGATGAAAGCGTAAGGAGTATGTATGTAGGCTTAGTCAGTGAAAGGCTTGCAAACGCGAGCCTTTCCGACTTAGATGTGGATGAATGCTGGAATATTATGAAAGAAAGTATAGTGGATAGTGCAAAAGAAGCATGTGGGAGTGCAAAGAGACATGAACATTCGAAAGGTGATGCCTGGTGGGATGCAGAGGTACAATCCTGCGTAGCAAGAAAGAAGAAAGCGTGGTTGGATTATGTCTCATCTTTGCAACTGAATGACAGTATGAAAGACACGAAGAAAGAAATTTACCGCCTCTGCAAGAATGAAGCCAAAGCTTTAGTGAAAGAGAAGCGTGAAAGAATAAATTTGATTGCGGAAGAGAAGCTGACGAGGAACTTCGAGACAAATACCAAACTCTTTTGGAGGGAGGTCAAGAAGTCTCGGAGCTGTTCGTCAGTTTCCAGAATGGATAAGATAAAGAGTAAAGCTGGGGACATTCTTGCGGACCCATTAGAGGTGTTAGAGCGGTGGAATGAGTACTTTGGAGAAATGTATGAATATCTCCCGGATGCGGGCACTGCGAGGGAGTCGATGACTGATCTTGCGGTGCAAGCATCAAGCGGAGATATTACTTTGGAAGAGATTGAATGGTCGATACGAAGCTTGAAAAATGGAAAGTCTGCGGGAATTGATAGGATATCTGCTGAAATGATCAAATTAGGTGGTCCTTGCGTCCGAGACGCCTTCTGGTCATTGAGCAATCTATGCTGGAAGACTGGAAGGGTCCCAATGGACTGGAGGCGTGCTATCATCGTGCCCTTGTATAAAGGCAAGGGCTCACGTATGGAGTGCGCCAACTATAGGGCCATCAGTTTGATCAGTATAGCAGCTAAAGTGTATGGCAAAATTATTGAAAGGAGAATGAGGGTGGAATCTGACGGATTACTGTGGGAGGCGCAGGGTGGTTTCCGAAATGGAAGGGGATGTATGGACCAAGTTTTCTCTCTCCGCAACATCGTAGAGAAGCAGCTGGCTGTAGGCCGGAAGGTTTTCTGCGGTTTTGTGGACATGGAGAAAGCATTTGACAGAGTTGTACGGAAGGATCTCTGGGATATATTGCCAGGATACGGGATTGATGGTGCGCTGCTTCGTGCTGTGCAGTCTACATATGTGGGATGTACGGCATGTGTGCGGGTGGGCGGCAGCCTGTCTCCCTGGTTTGACGTCAACATTGGCGTCAGACAGGGCTGCGTGCTGTCGGCTCTGCTGTTTGTCCTGTACCTGGACGATTGTCTTAAGAGAGTAAGATCGATGAATGTTGGATTGCGAATGGGTGACTTACTTGTGAACTGTTTGCTGTATGCAGATGATGCCGTGCTCATAGCCGAATCGCCATCAGAACTACAGTCACTAGTCACAACGATGAAAGATGATTGTCTAATGAGAGGCTTACAATTGAACGCGACTAAAACGAAAGTGATGGTATTCGAAAGAGAAGAGGACAGAACGAATGCCAGGATAACTGTAAATGATGTAGTGCTGGAACAGGTGGATGAGTTTGTATATCTTGGATGTGCATTTAGCAGGGATGGACGGTACACCGCTGATGTAGAAAAGAGGGTAACTGCGGGCAATAGTGTGAATGGAGCGTTAGGCAAACTTTTAGGTACCAAGGGCTTAAGTCAAAAGGCCCAGCTCGCAGTACACAATGCGGTGCTGATACCTACGCTAACGTATGGAAGCGAGAGTTGGGTATGGCAGGAAACGCATGAAAGTAGAATAAACGCGGTCGAGATGCGCGCGCTACGCAAAATCTGCGGAGTAACGCTCGCAGATCGCGTTCGGAATGAAGATGTAAGAAAGAGAGTTGGTCTGAAAGAGAGTGTCGGTGTTAAAGTAAGGAAGGGCATGCTACGATGGTTCGGGCATGTGGAACGAATGGGAGATGAAAGAATGACAAAACAGATATATAACGCGAAAGTGGATGGACGTAGGAGTCGGGGAAGGCCACGACACACCTACCACGACCAAATTAATCGTGTGTTAGTTGAAGGTGATGTCAAGAGCCGTAGGAACCGACGTGCATGCATGAAAAGAAAAATGAAAGTTGAAGAAGCAAGTGAGGTGTGTATGGACCGTGCCGTGTGGCGCTCGGTTCTTTCTGCCTACCCCGCAAGGGATTTGGCGTGAAGATAGTTAGTTAGTTAGTAAATTTATTTGTATGTATATATTTTGTATTTAGGTATATTTGTATGTGTACTTACTTAGTTTTTTGTTATTTATACCTTCTGGTATGTGTGTATTGTTTTGTATCATTTTATTTCTACACCTAAACTACCCATTTGTCTTATAATCTATATCTTTTTCTGTCCATCCCAAGGTTGCCTGGCAGAAATTGCTTTTTAGCGATAAGGCCGCCCTTTGTACAATATCTGAAATTATTTATTTATGTAAAATTTAACATGGTGTGCAAATAAAGTTTTATTCTATTCTATTCTATGGGACGGGGCTAGAGTGTCAACACAAGTTGCATCCCACACCAGGACCCGACCCATCTCCCACGGTATCAAAGTTATACCATCCGGTCTCTTGCCATCGTCCCTGAAAACGCCGTTTGGCTCTAAGAGCGCAGGCACATTGGCGGTGGCAAGAGCACGGCCGATGATGTCATTCAGCGCAGCGTGGCGTGAGAAGCGGCCTGCGCTCTTTAAACATGAAAGACCATGATGCCCCAAAGTGTCAACGTTAAAACCGCAAGAGCATCGATGTGGAGCGCAAAGCGTGACGCCAAGTCTCAAACCAACTGAAATTCTTAGGATGTCCGGTTCCAAAAAAGTTCCGATGTTGGCTGTAGGGAAAGCTTTCAACCAATCACCGGATTCCTTTCTACTGAGCGCTAATAATCTGGCCCGATCCGGGCCTAAGCTAGCATTTAAAAGGGAGTCAAAGGTTAATTTTGACATAGCGTCGTCCCAGCTCCGTTGTAAATTTGGATGGGTGGGTAAATTTTGTCCCGGACAAGCCATAAGCCAAGCATTCTTGGCATCTGTAAGGCCAGTCGTCTCATAGTCTGTAAGACAATTCGTCAGAATTTTACCTACGAGACTCGACGTGGCATGTACAGATGACAAAAAGGCTGGCAAAGCCACACTAGAAATTTTGCGGATCCCTAGCCCACTATATTTAATGGGAAGAGATGCCTGGGACCAAGATTGTTCGCTCAGTTGTATATTGAGAATTGATTCCAAAGAAGATTTGATTAGCGAATCAATAGAAAATAAATGACTTTGATGTTTCCAAAAAGGACAACAGCGAAGCAAATAAATAGATTTGGGAACAAACATACAAAATTTCAGAATTGTGATTGCGTAATGTGAACTAATAGAATGTAGCCGATCTACATTGGATTTAAATTTTGAATCTTCAAATATAGGGGACCCTAGGAGGTAAAGATTCTCTCTGCTAACAATTTTAATATTCGGACATAGGGAATTGAATTTTTCAACGAGTTCCGAATTGATATGATTATTATGAATATATAATTCACACTTATTAAAATTTAATTCCAAACCAATTAAATGAAATTAATTTTTAATTTCTATAAGATCTGACAGAACAGAAACTGCATCACCTCCAAGAGTCCCGTCATCTAAATATCAGACGTTAAATATATATTATTGAATGTAATACTGAAATCGGCGCCAAGTAAAACTATAGGTTTAGGTAGGTATTATTAATCTCTCATACAAATATTGGCACCGACTTCAGTATTACAGTCAATAATATCTGATAAATCTAAATTTACTACCCATTACTTTGTGGTAAGTTAATTATATTTTTCAATTTTTAGTTTTTGTTTGAAGGCGGTTTTTTTCTGTTAAATTTTTTTTTTCATTATTTTTAGTGACAGGTAGACTGAAATTATATCAGTCTAGGGGTAATGTCCTCCCGAATACAAATTAATCAAGCCTAAACACAATGTAACTGCTGTAAATCGTTAAGGAATTCCCTCGATTCGAGGGATTTCTTCAATTTCTCCAGGATCCCAGCATCAGATTCTGACTTCCTGTATATGCGACCACATGGGAAGCACTAGCTTTCGAATAAAAAAAGAATCATCAAAATCGGTTAACTCTTTCAATCGATTTGCCGGTAACAAACATAAAAAAATACAGACGAATTGAGAACCTCCTCCTTTTTTGGAAGTCGGTTAACAACTTCGAAGTGAGGTTCTGTTTACTCAAATCGAGTGCTGCAAACATCATTAGCAGACTTCAAGAGACTGTTAGCTCTATCGTTCTTTTCTATTACCTATTTATTTAGTAATCAAAAGAAAATAATTTATATTTTAAACAAATAAAATAATGCTAGTACAATAGCTTTTTGCGCTCAATAGTTTTTTTCATAAACGGAGCGCAAAAACAAAGAAGAAACGAAATCCATTTAGGACAATTATGGAGTATCAATCACAATTAGATGTCGTTAAGTTAGCTCATTACGTAAAACTTAAAACAGATGGTTCCGTGGGGACTGAATAAAATAACCGACGTGGTATTACATAAAGCTCACTACTTTACTACGGTAGAAGATCTGAGTTGCGAGACTTGGATGTTTTACAAATTTAGTTTTTGATGTCATAAGTACTTACTCAAGCCTAAAGTCGCGTGAAGCTGAAATAATTAAACTTTTTATTTATTGCAGGCACCATCATAGTAGATAATAATACGGAACCAGTTTAGACTCGTTTCTTTTTTACCTGGATAGTACTTAAATGCCATGTTCATCCCACATTATGTAAAAAATCTCATTTTGGAAAAATCTTGACTCATGTCCTTTTTCCTAATCACCACAGAATTATAGTCATAGAAATTACGAGTTGTACCATTAAAGTAACGGTACCTACACAAACTTTCAGGTCAATCATGCCTTAAAGTTTTAATGAGATCCTTTAACAACCAAGAAAGTGGGCTTCAAAAGATCTTCATAATTTAAAGCTACGAATCGCCTCGATCTCAATGAGTTTCGTACAAAATATTATATTGCTTTTCATTGCTTTCCATTTGGGCCACCCCCTTTAGAATACTACAGGCTACAGGAGAGAAACAGGCATTAAAAATATCGAACGTTACTTTAAATAAATTTTTGCAACAGCTTACTTTGTAGCTATAAAAGTCAATGTTCAAGAACAGCTAAACTGCAGTTTACCGAGTCCAATGACACTTCAACACGTGAAACTTCGTGACAAACACTGGCCTAAATAGTTTATAATACCCGTTTCCGATTGACCATAGATTTTGTACAAATATATGTGCAAACATTGGTGAACTATTTTTTTTGTTGATAATGGGGAGTTCACACGCTAAGACGGGTCTTTCAGGCGCCGCGCACTGCGGTATTGGAACCACGCATGCGTTAAATTCAATAAACGAAACCAACCTTATAATTGTTTTGCTAAAGTGCATTTTCATTTATCCTTTTAATAATTTTACTATGGGAATTCCAAACAAGTGTTGTTGATTGGGAAACGTGTCATTTTCATACCGTGTTAAGGAAATTTGTAAATGATGTTTTGTTTGAAAGCGTATTCTGAGGTAAGTATTTTATTTCCGTAGCCTTACATATAAAGGAAATGATAGGACGGGCAATTTGTCAACTAAACGACTTCAACGAAAATACCATTTCGACATAAATTTACTGGCGAAATGCTTTTTATCTTAGTGTGGACAAGAGTTTTCAGTCAGCAGGACCGTTTCTTTTTTGCCGTACTTTGGTGATCAATAGGTTAGTCTTATTACCCGAACTGCCGAAGAAAGGAGGGTAATGTTTTATTCTATTAGGGCGGATTCAACCAAAATCGGAGTACTCATACTCACTCACGGACATCTCACACAACGCTATCTGATCCCAAAGTAAGCTAGGAATAACCTGCTTGTGTTATGGGTATCAGACCACGGATATTAATACTTATATACTTTTTAAATACATACATATTATACATAGAAACACCCAGACTCTTGAGACAAACATTTATGGGTCACACAAATATTTGTCTCCGGTGGGAATCGAACCCACGACCTCCAGCGCCGCAGGCGGTATCACTACCGACTGCGCCACAGAGGCAGTCTAGTCTAGTGAGACTATACTAGAGAATAACTTGAATTTATTCTAAAAGTAAATAGTGATTTTCCGTTTTACCAACAACTAATAAGCATAACGTAACTATGGTAACCATACTAAAGTAGACTACTTTGGTACAAATTTTTCTCCAGTATAGTTTTATTCCGATTTTGTACGAATTCGGCCTAATTCGCCAAAGTTTATCCGAGTGACCTGAAGTTACGTCGTAACTATTTATTAATCTGTGACTGAAAGCATTTTTCTTATCGTAAATGGTGTTTTTGCCTACCGCGGAATTACCCGCGTGCAGTGCAGTAACTCTTCCGAAGGTTATTTCTTGATTACCAGCGGACCTCACATGAATGGATTAAATAAAATAAAATTTGCAGAGTTTTACTTCCCATTTCACATTGAATCGTATAAGCTAATAAAATAAAGGACAATCATAATCCCTATATTATTTCCATAATGGAAAACTAAGTGATATGATCCCTTATAAATAAATATTTAAGTATTCAGAAGTATCGCATGTTTTATTAATTTCAATTAAATCAGCATTTCAAACATTTTTTTTAAATATTGATTTTGGACATTGACTTTACTCTGACTGTACTCGATCAATTCCTTCATTATACATTTCAATGTGTCCTTACGGTACAAATTTGTTATCTTACAAATAAATTAGCAACATTGCGCTGAAACCTTTATTGATGTGCTTTGTGAAGTTGTCTACAGTGTAATTTATTACGGACAATGCTGTTTTACGCGTGAACACAATCTGTTTTAGCCATTATTTTCCAGCTTTCTACTCTCTGAGAATAGAGTTAGAAGCATTGTTAGGTTTATTTATTTTTTCATACCACTAAAGTAACAGACAAGCATATGGCCCACCTGATGTACCAGTGTTAACCGTAGTCTTTGGACGTTTGCAACACCAGAGGTGACGTCTCGCGCTGCCGACCCTGTAAAAATCTTCTCCTTCTTCTCCAAGTGATTTTCAGCGTTTTGTTGAAAACTCTAGTTAACTTTTTCAGACACTTTCAACAAATATCATTAAAATATATACATCATTCAATTTATTTACTTAGATCCTCCTTATTATAGTTATTATTATATGTAATGGTAAAACATAAATTATAATTCGTTCAGCAGTTTTTAAGAGTATCTCGAACAGATAGACAGACACAGCGAACAACTTTGCCGAATGTGAAATCGTCATATCTGTCTAAATAAACTTCTGAATTTCTAAAAGCTAGTTTAATTAGAAAGGTAAACCCTGATTAAACCAAAATTAATGCTGTTTGAATATGGATACAAAAAATTAAAGCATGAACTGACGTGGGTTGAAAATTGAATATGATTAAATATTTTGTAGATAAGGTATTCAAAATCATAACTTATTTAGATGACACTAGGGTTTAATTTAATTTTCTTGAACTGATATGAAATAGAAATGTATATAGAAATCATTGTGACACGGTGCGTGAGGCACGCATATTGTTTGTGACCACGAAAGGAACTTCATACAGTGTTCTGCAATCCTTGTTGTTAACGCTGTTTATGTTCATAGCGTTTGACTACTGAGATTATTATGTACAAGGAATTTTCATTCCAATGCAAATTCCGAATCTGAAAAACGATTCATGAAAAGTAGACCAAAGGAAAGACATTTTTGAGTAATGTTACGAGTACTACTTTACGAAGTAATGAATAGTAGATACATGCAGTTTGATTTGTCTTTTTCATGTATCGCAGGCCACTGCTGGACCCACAGATATCAGAATCTGATTTCTGTGACCGGACCACTTTAGGCCTGTCCCAATTAATAATCAAATATCCAAGCCCAAACTAAGCTATAAGCTTGTGCTATGAGATCTAGACGACTGTCGACGATGTAATCAGCCTATGACAGTCCACTGCTGGACGTCGGCCTCTCCCAAATTTCGCCACAACACACGGTCCGGCGCCTTCCGCATCCAGTCAGTCCCTGCGACCTTTTTCAGATCGTTGGTCCATCTGGCAGGGGGTCGTCTTACCCCACGTGTACCAAGTCGCGGTCTTCACTCCAGAACCCGTTTGCTCCACCGACCATCGGTTCTTCTACAGATGTGGCCAGCCCACTGCCACTTCAAAACGCGTCCTCTACGAGCTATGTCGAGCACTCTGGTTTTCTGACGGATAACATCGTTCCGCATCTTATCCCTCAGAGACACTCCGAGCATATATATAATTGCTCGCTCTGCAACTTTAAGTGCATTTTTTATACCTTTAGGGTGCCAGACAAGCATACGGCCCACCAGAAGGACTGGTGGTCACCGCAGCCTTTTGCAACACCAGACGTTGGCAACACCAGAGGCGCCACACTCGCGCTTCCGACCCTGTAAAAACCTTCTTAGACCCCTTTTGAAGAACCCCTTAGGCGTTTGGGAAAACCGAGGCAGGAAGATCATTCCACAACCTAAGCGTGCGCGGAAGAAACCCCCTATCGGATCTAACCGTGCTTGAACGCTCCGGACGTAAAGTGTGAGGATAAACTCCCTGTCTTTGGCGAGCGGTGCGATGATAGAACGTAGCCGTGGGCATCATGTCGAACAATTCCTCAGAGCACATACCATTGTACAGGCGGTAGAACACGCATAAGGAGGCAAAGTCTCGCCTATCGCGAAGAGGTTCAACACCACCTGTCAGAATAGGATCGTTGACAACTCTCACGGCTCGCCTTTGCACTGAGTCAAATGGACGAAGCTGGTATTCAGGTGCCCCCGCCCAGAGGTGTCTGCAGTACTCCATATGCGGCCGCACTTGCGACTTATAGATAAGCAGTGCTTGCGCCGCCAGTAAAGTACCGCCGCGTCCTGTTGAGCACACCTAGCTTCTTGGACGCCGGCTTGGCCTTGCCCTCCAAATGACTGCGGTACTGAACGTCACTGGAGATGTTAACACTTGTGTCTTGGAGGGGTTGAACTGGACGAGGTTTTGTTCACCCCAAACGGACACTCTAGTGAGAGTAGTCTCGATTTCAGACACAAGCTGTTCACGACTTTTTTTCACTGCGTCCCGAGAGATACCGGGGCGGCCCGTGTAACAAGTGTCCCCCGTACTGTCGTCTGCATAACAATGAATGCCGTCAACAGACAACATGTCATTGATATGCAACAGAAACAGAGTAGGGGACAACACTGAGCCTTGCGGTACTCCAGCGTTTATGGCCAGCGTGCATGGACGAGCTTTACTGTGTCTACGTCTTGGCACCGTAGCTCACAACTGGTAGAACGCACAAACATTTGTAGATCACACAAATATTTGGACCGACCTGGACATTGAACCCGGAACCTCAGCGTGGCAGGCGGTTACACTACCGAATCCACCACTAAGGCAGTCTATATATTTATCACTATAGTCAGGTTGTCTTGAGTTTTCACACTCAGTCTCAATGTGAACTGTTTCAGAAGTTTGGTCTTCATGACTTAAATAGCTTTTTTGATCACTTTGGGTTTGTACAGAGATAATTATTTCGGTTTATAGTGTATCTTTCAAAGATACGTGAAGATATAGGATACCTACTCAATAGCTCGTTGAGTAAATTTGAGGGTATTTGTAGTTCACAAAATCGACCCAGACTAACTGATTGCGCTGTCTTGTTTTGCTGGTATCCATTTCGGTGCTCGGTTTTACTCCGTTGAGTGGAACTCGTCTATTTGTGTATAGTTAAGTGGATTATTGGTGGTGCCGAGATGTGGACACTACTTGCGCAGTGAGTGATTGAACGAGCTATGCTCGGGGGTCTTTCTGAGAGATAATATTCAAAACGATGTTAATCTACCAGAGAATCAGAGTGAACGACATAGGTCGCAGAGTATGCGTTTTGAAGTGGCAGTGAGCTGGACTCATCTGTAGAAGAATTGGTCAACTAAGTAAACGCAAGGCTTATTTTATTGATTGATTCGACTCAAGTAGCTTACCCAACGAACTTCATACCGACTCAGAATAATTTCACAACTTTTAAGCCACTGCTTGACATTCACAAATGTCTTAAAATTAGCCAAATTGGTTCAGCTGCTCTACAAATTAGTTTTGTGTATAAGATTTCTATTATCAATTTTCAATATCAATAAATAAAACGACAAACACGCCCTAGTCGTAACTGTTAGGCAATTAAAAGGTATGTGACCCTTTGATTGCCTAACTAACAGTTATGAGTAGGGCGAACTCCCCACGGTTAGGCCCTGACCAGGCTAGTTACTGTAATCAATAGTAATCGGAAAACTTTTTATCAGATCATATTAATTACACCAGCAAGCTATACTTACGGTTTTTTTAACGTGAGTAAAATCCTACATGGATGCTATGCAGGACTCCCACCGATTAAAAATCACACGTAAGCTACCTAACAGCCTACGGTTGAAGTACTACCTACGGTTCACTTCTGACAGAGGGGTAGGCAGAGGCATATTATAAGCCCACATTTCATTTTTTTAGAATTCGTCCCACGTAACAGGTGGTGAGCTGAATCTAAATGCACAGGTACAGGTTGTGACTACCTGCTGTTGAAATTTTTCAAGCAGCCCATAACTTGACATGACTTGACTTAACAACTGTTATTTGATATCAACCGTGTTTCATTTCGAGTTCTCATTCTCTGAGCAATGGATCGTTTTGCGAAAGTGTTCCCTTACTCGTCTTTTCCGACACCCTCGGGATGATTTGGGGTGGCGACATTTTGTACTCTTTCCCGTCACAACACGGGGCTACAATTCATAGTAATCAGAGAACTTTTTATCAGTTCATTTTAGTTAAACCAACAAGGTCTACTTTTGGTTCACATAAGGCAGGACTTACAGCTTAATAGGTACAGAGACATTAAAACTCACTTACGCTAACGATATTCCGCTCGAGGAGCTCAGACAGCTTTACTTGTTACGGGATAAAACTTCACGCGCAATTTAATGGCAATTCGATATTGGGAAGAGTTTCCACTGCCTTTTTAATCTCTTAACCCAGAAATTAACGTTTATGACTCCTATTTGAGGGTAATAGGGTTTGTTTTGATGTCATATTATACGAATATTATTATGTTAGTTCAGTTTATATGAGCTGTTACTTTATTAACAAGCGTCATAATTTTGTCGATTGTATGTAAGGTTTTAATAAGGTTACAGTATTCCTGTCGTCGGAACAAGTCTATGATTTGTAGCCTGGATTTCGTTTTCGTAATACCTGTTATATAGTCCGTTCAGAGACATATAACCTTTAGCACTTAGGTTGCCTATCTTGATTGCTGTGTTACCCCAATTAGTTTTTGTTTCTCCCATGTAATCTTACTTTCAGTCGAAACTTACTTTCTTCTTTTGCTGGCGTTTTTTTTTCGGGTGTGACCATTATTTGAGATGTGGAACGTTGTGGAAGCAGCAACTTCGCCTTCGTTAGTGGTCGTAGTGATTTATTTTTTTCAGAAATTCATAAAAAATAAATAAATCTTAAATGCAATCGCAAAGTAACAGGAGCACTGTCTTAGTGAAGTTAAGTATACTGTGACATGAAAAACAAAAATTCTCGTGCTAAAGGTTGGATGTTATAACTGGTTATAATCTCCACTTAATTCGGTAAAATGTCTTATGATGGCACTCATAGGGCGATTTTACTGCAATGCCAACACACAGAAAACGATCGATGAGCTGTCAGTCAGAGGTAATATAACTGTGAACGAACTATATTATGCTCTATTTTCATATATTATATTACTAACTAGCTGATGCCCGCAGCTTCACCCGCGTAAAATTTGTTTCCGTTCCCGCTTCCTGTGGGAACTTATTCCTGGGATAAAAGTAGCCTTAGTTACTCCTTATTACATAAGCTATCTGCCAGTGAAAGTTCCGTCCAAATCGGTCTAGCCGTTCCGACGATTAGCCGGAACAAACAGACAGATAGACAGACAAAACATTTTAAAAATAGTAGAAAGCGGTTATTTTAATATTACAAACAGACACTCCAGTTTTATTTATTTGTATATCCTGGGATAAAAGTAGCTTAAGTTACTTCTTATGCCAGTTAAAGTCCCGTCCAAATCGGTCCAGCCCTTCCAAAGATTAGCTGGAACAAACAGGCAGACAAAAATTTAAAAAATATATATTTTGGTATGTGTACCGTATACATATACATTCATATGCATGTAGTAGAAAGCGGTTATTTTAATATTACAAACAGACACTCCAATTTTATTTATTTGTATGTATAGATGACGGTTTTCGACCAAAATCGGAGTAAGACTATACTAGAGAATAACTTGTACTTATTCTAAAAGTAAAGTGATTTTCCATTTTACCAACAACTAATAAGCATAACGTAACTATGGTAACCATACTAAAGTAGATTACTTGAGTATGGTTACCATAGTTACGTTATTCTTATTCATTGCTAATAAAATGGAAGATTATTTTACTTTGAGAATAGGTACAAGTTACTCTCTAGAATAAGTACAAGTTAGTTCTGCTCCGATTTAGGTCGAATCAGCTTTAATTATATTAACCAGTTTCTTTTGCCGCAATTTACATAGTTAACAACAACTGTGAGGAGAAAACAGACAGGCCCTAGTCAAAAAACAGTATCGTCCATAGATTTAGAATGTACAAGATAAACAGTGTCAGATAGAAAACGAAACCAAAAAAGAAATATGTATGTGTGAAAATGAATATATGAATATCTATATTGGGTGTAACAAAATTACCTATCCAAATTTGTCACGTGACTTGGCATCAGACAAGAAACATTACAAAAATGAAAAAAAAATCACATGAATACTTTAACCGTAAAGCCGTTTTAAAGGTCCTATTTTATCCTATTTTCACCCTTTCTATCGCTACTGAGCGGCAGTAGAAAGCGACAACGACAGCCAGACTGGTGCTCTGCGTTTGTTTTGCCACGGCGACCATGTTACCTCGAATAGCCGCGGTAAAAAATGAATTCTTAATGTGCGACAAAAAAATTAAAACATGAAAAAATAAAAAAAATTACCTCCCTTTTTTATTAAATATTTGTATTTGATTTCCGATGCCAAGTCATCTCATGAAATTTGGAGAGCATCGGCCCCGGCAGAAAGCCATAACCAAAAATAGAATAGAAATTTGGAGAGGTTATTTTGTTACACCCAGTATATGAATATCTATATAATATGTTATTTAATATTAAATTCACACACTGAACTCGACACCATCGTAGAAAATATTAAATTTTCCATTTTATTAGTAAGATCACTACAGAATATTGTAAAATATGAATGACATACTATCACCACGGGTGCTAGGATGATAAATTAAGAGTACACAAGTTGCTATCTCTTTTACTCTCGAGCTATGTGTACTGGTAAATGAGGTCTCGCTTGCACGCTATGTGTATCTATTGAGAGTAGCGAAAAATTCTAAATCTATGATATCGTCACCAATAACTCTGGTTATATTTTGCTATTAATATCCATTCCATGAGATATTTACGGGTTTGTTTTGCTTCGACTGTTTGTTACATGTTGTAGTAGTTGTTAACATTTTTCATTCTTATATTTGCTGTTATTATACCGATAATTTAAATACGGGTAAGTATAAATAAATATCAAAAGTTTATAAATAAAAATATATAAATAAATATTTGTTGACAATCTCACACAACATCATCTAGCCCAAATTAAGCTAATTTAATAAGCTTGTGCAATGGGATCTAGACGACTGATAGACATAGTTATATATTTGTAAATACATAGAAAATACCCAAACTCCGAAACAAACATTTTTGGATAACACAAATATTTGGACTAACCCAGGAATCGAACCCAGGACCTACAGCACGGTGGACGGTTTCACTACCGACTGCCCCCCAAAGGCAATTATAACAGAATTAAATTTAAGTTTTTAATAAAAATAATCGGAATACTTTAACACTAAATTATAATAAACATTTTACTTATCTTATTTAAACACGTGAACATTTCATAGAAGTGTATAAAATGTATTTTAATCCATACATTTTAATGTGAAAACTTCGCGTGTTATTTCTTATCATTACTTTAAGCTAAAATAGTTCTAAGTATTAAGTACTTAATAATTACCATTGTACGTGTCGAGACCATGTTTGCAACAGTTTTTTATTCGCTCGTTAATTGAATAAGTAACTGACGTAACTGTATGAAACTTTTTTGTGAAATTTGCAGACTATTTAATGAAAAAAGTTCAATCCAAATAGTTTATAACTGTTCTCTGCTAGAATAAGGCATGTTGCAATTTACAGGAATGGCCTCCAAAACAATTGTCATTTTCGGGTTAATTCAACAAGGTTCCACCCCATTCTCGTAGCGCGTGATTATACCTACCGGATCACCCATATCCTGATCTTTTCAAAAGCAACTACATAGGTTCTTACCTTTTTCATATTATTTTTTTGCCTCTGTTAGAAATTTTGGTCATGGGTTAAAATCCCGACTGAATCAAGTTGACTATTTAATTTTAAAATGAAATTTATATTATTTAAACAAGAAAAGCATACCTCCTAACTTCAGAGAGACAGAGAAAAAGAGAGAAAGAGAGAGAGAGGGAGAGAGAGAGAGCGAGCCTTTGAATGTAACTTTTGAATAATAATAAGCTCGGGTCGGGTGAAGCCGTTGTCTCTCCTGCATTTCTATGGATGTTAAGCAATTTACATCCATTTCCTCAGACATTTCCCAGCAATAATACAGATCCTTTAAACCGCTTGATAGTTATGGTGGTGTGCAGGGAATGGACGCACGCAGGTACACACAACACAAATTGTGGAATGCTAGAAATTGCGTAGAAATGCAATAACGATTATATGAGAATTGCTCGTGAAATAAAAGTAGGTCCTACCAGGTAGTTTCTGGGTAGACCTTGAAACGATACACGGCGAGTGGGTTCCATTTGCGAGGGGGCTGCTCGTCCTCCTTACCGAAGTAGTACCAAGACGAAGGCGTGACGTACGAGTTTCATGCACGCCACACGCCCCAAAAAACGGGATAACACCCGAACCAACGCCCAAAGAAAAGTAGTACCTACGCAAACCCCTAGATGAGGACGCGGTGTTAGCCAATGTCTGTCAGTAATCCTGGGACATCCATTTCCTGACCGTAGTCAGTGATAGCACAACGTGTGGCTTTAGTCGTTAGGAGACCGGCATAGCATGCATGAGGGATTTTCATAGGAAACAAGAAATTAATTATTAAGAAAAAACCCGACTGCAATGTAGAAATACAACTGAAAAGGTAAAAACGTTTTGTCGCCAAAAATCCGCCATATTAATTTTCTAGAAATTTTATTATACCTAGTGTCACTCACACAATCACTACGAATCAAATGACACCTCGCATGTTATAATCCGTCAAGCCGTTCAGGCTGTAGGGCGTGACAAAGAATTGGACATACATGCATACATACATACATAGTCTCGAAAAACATTACCCTCCTTTTTTCGGCAGTCAGGTAAAAACACCTTGATACTAGTTATGTATAGATTTGTTTTCTATATCAAAGTTGTACATGGCACGGTGCCAAAACAACGCGACGGGTTCGAATTTGTTGTTTTACGGATACACAGTAAGTGTTGCGCATTTCGTTATTGTCTTTGTAATGGCGCAGTTCCAGGTTATTCCGTATTATAGTGTATTTTGCAAAATTGCGCGATGTATAATGTTCTAAATTTAACGTTCAAGAATAGCCTTTTACTTTTTATTTTCACATTGAAGCAGTGTTTGAATAAAATTTGATATTTGAAGAAAATAACGGAAGTCGAACTACTCGTAGTAGAGTTAAGTCTAACTTTAAATTATGTTGTAATAGTCATTATTGTCAATTTGTAGGTACTTAAAAGTTAAAAATACCTACCAGTTGACAATAATGCCTATTAATACATATTTCGGTCTTAAAATAATGAGTTCAATTATAATTATGCTGTAAAACCGAAACTTTCTAATGGTGATGATGTTTCTCATTAGAGAATCTTATTAATTTGTATCGATATAACATCGATGGACTTAAGGCCATCACATACGTAGCTATAATATATATTAATATATCGAGATATATATATTATATTATAGCAAGCTATCACACACGGGAGCTATACTATAATATATATTTTGCCCTCACTCGTGCTCACTCTGTCTGCGACCGTCCTTGCAAGCGCACGGTTTTAATGCATATTTTATGTACAGGATGTTCAAGTTTCAGCGTAACTATCCTAAAAACCGGTCAAATGCGAGTCAGATTCGCGCACGATGGGTTGCGTTCCAAAAAATCCCGTTTAATTACATACTAATGCTTTAAACGAGAAATAGGCCAACCCTATAGGTCATGAAATGTGGGCATATAATATACTTCTACCTACCCCTTCGGGGAAAAAGGCGTGACTATATGTATGCATGTGCCACCACGTGCAGCGTGACACTGCTTCTGTGCTCAGAATCAACGCGGCAGGCAGCATTGCCGCGCAGCACCTCAGCGGCAGCACTGGAGTGACAGCAGGGCTGCTTGCTGCCGAGTTCAAGCTGATTCCTTTAATATTTTCAATTCAAGATTCCAGGTAGATTATAAGCATGATTTATTTTATTATGATTAATTTAACATTTACTTGCTTTAGGCATACAATGGTTGATGATGATACTCTCCCCGAATGTTCGGTAAACAAACGGAAAATCCTTAAATATACAAAATATATTTTAATATGCTAAAATATGCCAAGCTTTATCTGTCGACATATTTTGATGACGTCATAGAAATATATTACAGCTGCGTGTGTGGTCCTTCGAAAATTTATATTAAAAACTAGCTGAGCCCGCAACTTCGTTTACGTCACATAAGGTGTATGAAAGGAAAGGTATTTCTTCATCAGAGTCATCAAGCAGCGTCTGAAACTGCCCTGTTTGCTTAATCATAAAAGAGCTTAATGATTAAGTCTATTTTAAAACAATTCAGTCCACGCCTTCGGCGCGGACTGAATTGTTTTAATAAAATAGACTTAATCATTAAGCTCTTTTATGATTAAGCCAACACGCCAGTTTAGGTTCACTCACATTCAGAGAAACCCCTACAATTAAAATTTTCAAAATATCTGATTCTTAAAAGTGTTATAACTCTTTTATTTCTAAACCGATTTACATAAAACAAACACTAAATGTTAACTGGAGCAAACCTCAACACAATAAAAAAAACCGCATTGCAATCGGTTGAGCGGTTACTGAGATTAGCGTGCACAACCGTACAGACAAACAGATATACAGACATACAGACATACAGACATACAGACAAACAGACAAAAATCCTAAAAATCATTGTTTTGGGTTCTATTGCGTTCATAAAGCCCCCTATAATATTTTTTCTTATTTATCTTCCATGTACAGACAGCGACCTGTTACGATTTTATTATATGTATTGATTGATGATTGATTGATGTGTCGTAATATGCTTTGCTACATTTCATATTAATATTTATTATAGCTACCTTTGTGGTGGCCTTAACTCACTGGCGCCGTGGTAGTATAATAATTGTTTTAATGAACAAAAGAAATGTATTATATGTCATTGGTTTTGTGGTCTCAGTTTCTAAACATAATAATCGTGCAGGGAAATCTAGATACACTGGTTGGTTTCGAAGGCATCGAGACGGCTTTGCCTTCCGAAGCATGGAAACTCGCAAACAAAATGTAGTGAAGTAGACACCTATCCAAGGACCAGTCATAGCAGCAGTTGCTTACTACAGTGATCGTTTACAGAACATACTAGAGTCAGTGAGGAGCGCTTCGAAGAAAAAGGCGAACTGTGTAAAAGAGCACACGTTTTGTTTGGTAAATTTTCTTCACAAGTTCTTCACGAGGAGAGGTTATCTTTTTGAGTACGTATCCGGTACTCCAGTCCTGGCCGAAGCAGATTTAAGGATTTAGATGTAACCGTGTGGTTTTAGTCGGTTGAAGTCGAGTATAGCATACATTTGAATTTCCGAATGTGATAGCTAGAAAGCTGAAATTTTCACATGTCATATATTCTTCCGCCGCTATAACAACAACTAAAATCAGTATAATATTAATATTAAAGGGGGCTTCCTTACAACAAACGTGATTATTTTACCATTTTTTGGCACGGAACCCTCTGTTCGCGAGTCCGACTCGAACTTGGCCGGTTTTTGAAATTTAAACGTTTATCTGAAATGGAGATTTTTGTGTCATAGTTTGGTTATCAACTGAGCACATCATAGCATAATAATCACCACTTAGTAAATCGATCCATTAGTATTAGAGGTAACGATATATTTGCCATTCATTATTATGTATTTCCGATATTTTGGCACTGTTGCAAGTGCCATGAGCAGTGAGAAACTCATTATTTTGTCGATGTAATGGCGATTGCAACAGTGTCAAAATATTGGAAGCACATAATATTCATGGTAAATATCTCGTTAACTCTAATAGTAATGTCAGTGATCATTAAAATATTTATATTCATGTTTTAAATAACTCTTTAATAATATCAGACATTCTTGCCATTAATTATCATAATTATAATAGGTATTGTATTAGCATTATTCATTTGAAATAACTTCTTTATATAACACTAGCGGAACGTAGTTCCCGTTCCTGTCGAAATGCGGGAATAAAATATAGCTTATCATATGTCACTTTTTAATAGCTACACATAGCTTCCCAACAGTGAAAGTATTTTTCAAATCGGTTCAGTAGTTTCGGAGCCGATTGAATGACAAGAAACAAACCTACAATGAAAAAAATAAACAATCAATCAAATCAACCTGCGCCCGGGTCGGTAGCGCATCTGGTGTTGCTGCAAACGTCCATAAGCTACAGTTACCAACCTTCCTTTTGAAAAAGTGTGTGCGTGTAACCTTTACGCGCGATTGAAGTAAAATTTCTTTGCCATTGACGGCATATATCACTGAAATGATTTATACTAATATCATTCATTCAAAAATCGAAAAAATTGAGTTACACCCTAGTCGCGCCTAAAAAAGTTTTACTTCAAAAAAATCATTCATCCTACTTCCTACTAATATTATAAATGTGAAAGTTTGTGAAGATGTTTGGATGTTTAGATGTTTGGATGTTTGTTACTCAATCACGCTCTAACGGCTGAATGGATCTGGCTGAAATTTAGTACCGGGGTAGAATAAAGTGCGGAATAACACATAGGCTACTTTTTATCCCGGGAAAATGTTCCCATGGGAAGCGGGAACGGGATCCAAATTTCACGCGGGCGAAGCCGCGCGCATCAGCTAGTATTTATATAATTTTTGTATAAACTAAACAACAAACTGCGTAAATAAGTTTTAAACAGAAGAATGGACATTATTATGACTCGTTTGTCTGGCTTCAAAGTGCAACAGACGGGATAACGAGAATGTTGCACTTTGTACGAGTATGTTAGATAAGTCGATAGAGAAAGCTTTCATGACTTGCATTTAGAGCTTATCCTCGTACGGGTATTTACTTTCAAAAAAGGTGTATAGAACTGAGATAAAATGTTTTTGGATGGTCATCTCTACTTTCCTACTAATATTATAAATGCGAAAGTAACTCTGTCTGTCTGTCTGTTACGTTTTGAGGCCTAAGCCGTTGAACCGATTTTGATGAAATTTTCTAAAGAGATAGTTTGAGTCCAAGTGAAGGACAAAGGCTTCTTTTTAACTGACTGCGCAAAAGGAGGGTAATGATTTTACGCGATAACGACTTCTACTCGGATAAAACCGCAGGGCTTAGCTGGTGATATATATTTGATAAGAAAAAAAGAAACAACATAAGCTCGGGTCAGAAAGCGACATGAAGCCGTTTACACTCCTGCATTTCTGCCTTTAGCCATTTACCACTTCCAGTTGACCTTGGTCACCTAGAAGTGGCTAAGAAGTTTTCTCGGATATATCCCAACAATAATATAATATTATCATCATCGCTAAGATACTCCAAGCCGTTTGAGAGTTACAGAGGAGTGACTAAATAGTGCGGGCCCACGAAAGGACGTAGAAATTACTTACCTTAGACATTATTGGGCCGTACCGTAAAGTTGCGACTTGAGCAAACAAGACGGGGAATCGCCACAAACGTGGCGTTCAGACCGGTCATGGACGAGTGGCTGGAGAAGAGTTACGGCGATCTCTCCTACTGGTAATCACAGATACTTACCGGGCACGGAACCTTCGGTAAGTATCTATGGCGAATATACCGGGAAACCAAGGCTGAGTGCCAACACTGTGAGGAGCTCAGCAAGGACACAGCGCTCCACACATTGGTAGAGTGCACAGCGTGGGCGCCACAGCGCCAGGTCCTCCTGGCAGGTCTGGACGTGCAAATTCTCTCTCTGGAGACCATGGTCTCCAGCGGGAGTAAGTGGGACTCCACCGCCTATTTCTGAGAGCAGGTCATGCTCGTAAAAAAGGCGGCGGGGAGGGAGCGGGAAAGAAAGACATTTATTTAGGAGCGTTTTCATGCTTCGGAAGGCACGCTAAGCCGTTGGTAATATGACTGTCGTTAGGCCAAGTTAAAGGCGATATGGGCGCCTTTTTTTTTTTTTTTGTTTAACGTGAGGGAAAATCCTCATGGATGTTATCACGACTCATACCCACTAAAAAACCTCACGTCACGCCCAACAGCCTGTGGTTGGGAGCCCCGGGGAAGCCCTCGGAAGGATGTCCCAGATATGGGCGATACGGGCGGGTTGAAAATTTTCATATGTGGGTCGTCACAACCTACCCCCAGGTAGGCAGCGCGTGTGTAGCGCTTCTGGTGTTGCAAACGTCCATAGGCTACGGTAATCAACCATTAGGTGGGCCGTAAGCTTGTCTGCCACCACAATAGTATAAAAAAAGTGGAAAACCGTTTAATACGACACGTAGTATAATTACTTTAACAACTCAATAGAACTACCCCGCAGTTAAGTTCAGTAGTGCAATATATAAAGTTTATTGCACGTCGCCACTGATTTAAGGGTCGTTTGCCTTCGGACTGAGGGCAATTACCTCCGCCCTGTGTTTCTGTTAAATAAAGTTGATAGATTTTATTGGTTTTGTTTAGTTTTAGGTGAGTTTCATTGAATTTTAGCTTACCGAGTATACGCCCACATTTGGTGGTGAGCCTATTGACGTGTTGAAACGGACAGGCGCATTTCGCCGCGACTCGCAGTTAAAATTTTTCAAGCCCTTCAACTTGGCTTGACACTAACTTGACAATCGAGTTTCATTTCGAGTTTTCCTTCTCTACGCAATGGATCTTTTTGAAAAAGTGTCCCCTTAGTCACCTCTTACGACACCCTCGAGATGTATTGGGGTGGCGACATTTTGTACACTTACCCGTCGCAACACGGGACCCCGTCGCCACACATATAATAAATTATAATAGATATTTAAAATATCTATTATAAAATTTGTTAATATTTTCTTTGTTGTTATGCTAGAAACTTCTGGTTGGAATACAAACATTCTTTAAGAGATTGATAGACCATTTCTTAAGGATGGCTATAACCTATGATAATAATATCACGCCACGACGAGTAGGAGCGGAGCGAAAATGAAGATTTATTCCTTTTGATATATTGATTGTTCAACCACCATTCTGGCGAAAATGTCTCAAATACAAGCTAAAAGTAAAACCAAGTAAGAAGGAAGCCGATACATCATTTTTCTTTATCGATAATAATCTGAGAGACTGATACTGGGAAGAAAAACTTGTTTATGACCCTCATAAATCATCAACAAAACAGCGTCACATTTTCTACTCGATGTAGACGTTACCTAGGTACTTACTAATATTTTGAAAAATTAAATTCTTCCAAAGCACCTTGATAAGAATTGTTTGTTAGCTTTTTAGTACGGAACCAACCACGTGAGAGTACGACTCGTCTTTGGCCGGTTTTTTACACTACTTTCTTGGCAGATACCCTTGTCTTTCAAACGCATTTCAGGAAACCTCCTATGCAAGATCACCTTCGCAATAACTTGAAATGAAACATACACGTAATAAAGTTGAATACTGGCATCCGTTTCAAAGGGATTAGATAAAATATTACCAACATTTAAAGATATTACAGAGATCATACAAATATTATATAATATACAGATAAATATAAACTACTAGCAAAGATAAATGAGTCCCATTGTATTCACTCGCCTTGTTATACTAAAGTATTCAATTTGTTGGATACCTGGCTTTTACATATTGTATGAGATTACAGAAAGGTACAAAGTGAGGATCTGATATTAGTTATTTGAGCTGAAACAAAATGTTCATATTACTTGGGAAAGGTCTACTGAGAATAGGATTTATTTATTTTTAAAGAAGAATGCATTTCAGAGAAAACCTCCTATGCAAGATCACCTTCGCAATAACTTAAAATGAATGATACACTTAATAAAGTTGAATACTAGCATCGCTTTCAAAGGAATTCGATAAAATACTACCAACATTTAAAGATATTACAGAGATCATACAAATACATATTAAATAATGATAAATATAAGCCACTAGCAAAGATAAATGAGCCTTATTGTATTCAATCGCCTCATCATACTAAAGTATTCAATTTGTTGGATACCTCCCTTTACATATTGTATGAGATTACAGAAAGGTACAAAGTGAGGATCGGAAATTAGTTATTTGAGCTGAAACAAAATGTTCATATTACTTGGGAACGGTCTACCATAGCATCGCTTTCAAAGGGATTAGATGAAATATTACCAACATTTAAAGGTATTTCAGAGATCATCAAAATATACATACAATGATAAAATATAAGCCACTAGCAAAGATAAATGAGACTCATTGTATTCACTCGCCTCGTTATACTAAAGTATTCAATTTGTTGAATATCTGGCTTTTACATATTGTATGAGATTACAGAAAGGTACAAAGTGAGGATCGGATATTAGTTATTTGAGCTGAAACAAAATGTTTATATTACTTGGAAAAGGTCTACTGAGAATAGAATTTATTTATTTTTAAGGTAGACAGTATCAGGATGTAGACGAAATTTATATTAAGCCTCCGACCTTTTAGAAACCTTTTAAATTGTACATTACTTGACACAAGTGATTTTTTCTCCGAAAATTTATTGTGAAGATGAAAGAAAATAATTTAAGATGACTGGCATTCATATTAAATAACGTTTGAAGAGATTTTATTATTCAGAGAAATGAGACAACTTGGCTCAGACGGGACTTGTACCCATGACCTTTCTGCTATGTCATTTAAATGTATAAATAGTAGAAGTATAGAAAGTGCCGTTAACTATTTATAGTGAATTATTTGTTTCGTTGGGATTCTGTAGCTCTGTGGTTGAGCGCTGTTCTGGTTACGCAAAGACAGGCACACTGGTTCAAGTTCCGGCTAAACCAAGTTGTCTTTAATTACTTTACAATAAAAATATTTATATACATGAAGGTTACTTAATTACAAAAAAAAAAACATATTTTTAGAGGGTCCATGAACAATTATTTTATAGATTTTATGATCTGTTGCGGCTGTTGAGCCCCTCTTCGTATCATCAGATTAAGTTTAGCATCTCTGGAGTTGCGAGCCTCCGTAGGCCTTAACATGTTTGTCAGTGAATACCTAAATTTAAAAAACTTGTAAAATGCAAAAAGCGCCAGAAATCATTAAATATTTTTTAGAGGACAAGGCTGCCTGACAGTGGCAGTGACTCGAATTCATCCTTTCTACATAAATAAAAAACTGTATTAGATAAATTTTGAAAAAAGCCAGACTGAGTTTCTCAGGGTGTGCTTCTCAGTCTGTAGCAGTTCCGAAACCCCAGTAAAGTTACAAAAATTTTGACAAATCAATTTTTTTTTATATTTCAAAGCGAATACTTTTTTTGGCTACTTGAAATTAGAACATTTTAAATCCTTGTTACAACCCAGAGGGTTTTAATCATCTTTTTATGCCTTATAACCTATTTATCTGTTTGCCCAGGTACTTCAGTGGCATGTGACGCTCGTGTTGTGAGCGGCATGCGAGGCGAGCGCTCTCTGCGGGCGGCGGCCTCGCTCGCCGCGCTCGCGACGCTCCTAGCGCTTAACTCACCACGGCTCGGCTCTGCTGAGTTCACATCCATCGGTGAGTTTATATTCTTCTAGAGGTGCTACACGAACGTTGAAAATGGATTAATACTTTATTAAAAAATAAGTAGGACTAACCTACTTATTTTTGAACGTGAGGAAATCCTCGTGAATGGCTGCCTGAACAACAAAACCCACACGGTACCTTCCCATCTGCCTGTAGCCGGGAGCCTTGGTGGCGATTTCGGATGGGCTCCAGTACATTTTAGAAACGCACATGTCTGCGAGGCCCACATTTTAACGCCAAATTATTGTAAAACTATATAGCCGATATTTTATCGAGTAGCCTGATGTACTAACTCCCTCATTACCGATAATTAATTTATTAAAGTAGAACTAGTTCTAAGATCCTGAAACTCATTACAAAGAATAGACTTATAACAAAAAAAAATACGTGAAATTATTAGCGTTTCTGTGCCTACATCTTTATTTCCTCATGAATTAAAATCCAGTAAAATTGTCCATTCAGAGTCCAACAGCCGGCAGTAAAATCAAAGTTAAATGATTCGGGTAATTATATAACCTTATTACCTTATTTCACTCATTAATGCAGTTCAATATTGTGCAGAGCTACGACTGTTAAAATTTATGCTCTGAATTTTAATATCAACGAAGAGCCAGACTGGAAAAGATCAAATTTTGATATCGATAATTGCGTATCATCGGCTCTTAATGCATTTCACTGCACTTCGATTGCAATATAGCCTTTTTAGGGTTTCGTAGCCAAATGGCAAAAACGGAAACCTTATAGATTCGTCATGTCTGTCTGTCTGTCTGTCCGTCCGTGTGTCACAGCCATTTTGCTCCGAAACTATAAGGCCTATGCTATTGAAACTTGGTAACTAGATGACGTATTCTGTGAACCGCATTAAGATTCTTATACAACACTAGAAAAAAGTAGTAAATTTTGGGGGTCCCCATACTCAGAACTGAAACTCAAATTTTTTTTTTCATCTAACCCATACGTGTGTTGTATCTATAGATAGATCTTCAAAAATGTTATTGAGGTTCCTAACATCTTTTTTTTTTAAATGAATAGCTTGCGCAAGAGACACTTTCAAAGTGGAAAAATGTGTGTCCCCCCCCCCCCCCTCTAACTTCTAAACTAAGAGAATGATAAATCTAAAAAAGTTATATGATGTACATTGCCATAAAAACTACCAACGAAAATTAGTTTGAACGAGATAGAGCTGGTAGTTTTTTTTTTAATACGTCATGAACCGCAATTTACTGTTAGAAAAATCACTACCACTGCGAACGTGTTAAAACATCAATCATAGTTACAACGAACTTTTATATTATGTTACTTGCTGCTTCGAAACCCTTCATGCGCGAGTCCAACTCGCACTTGGCCGGTTTTATTTATTTCTATTGTAATAATAAGTATGAAATTATGAAATGCACTGTAGCCAAAAAATACTCCATAATTTTTAACAGAGAGTTATCAAATTGAGTTCTTAACAACAAAAAATTGCAGTTTATGACGTATTAAAAAAAATACCAACTCGATTTCGTTCAAACTAATTTTCGTTGTTAGATTTTATGGCACACATTATATGTTATTTTTTTTTTTAGATTTATCATTCTCTTAGTTTAGAAGTTAGAGGGGGGGGGGGGGCACACATTGTTCCGCTTTGGAAGTGTCTTGCGCAAACTATTCACTTTAGAAAAAAATGATGTTAGAAACCTCAATAGCATTTTTGAAGACCTATCTATGGATACCCCACACGTATGGGTTTGATGAAAAAAAAATTTTTGAGTTTCAGTTCTGAGTATGGGGACCCCCAAAATTAACTGCTTTTTTCTAGTTTTATGTAAAAAATATTGATGCGGTTCACAAAATACATCTACTTACCAAGTTTCAACAGCATACGCCTTATAGTTTCAAAGAAAAGTGGCTGTGACACACGGACGGACAGACAGACATGACGAATCTATAAGGGTTCCGTTTTTGCCATTCGGCTACGGAACCCTAAAAAAGGAAATAAGACAAGCAGCAGGTTGATGTTGGTACTTTATAATGTTGTGAACAGAACAAGTGGTGTTATTCAATATTGGTACTTTATACTTTTTAATATTTTATTAACCACAATGACGCCACCTTCCTAATGGAAGCGATGGTAATCACTCTCACAGTCTTCTGCCTGCTGTTCTCAAAGCCTCTTCTTAGTAGACTACTAAGAGGTGCACGGGTAAGTACCCGGGCTTGTTAAATTCAAAAGAAAGTTCCCAAACTACTTTGTTTAATAGATTAACCTTAGATTATAGGCTTAAGATTAGACCTTAGATTAGAGATTCAATAATCTAAGAGATTAACGATCATTTGATCAATGCTGTGACTTGGCAAAGATTCTCTTCACTTGAATAAAAATATCACGTGGCATCTTTGCTCGGCACGCGTTGTATGAGACTGAAAAAAAGGGAAGATACCTGGTCTATATTCCACGGAATAATGGCATGAAAATTTTGACAACGTAATCTAAGAGGGTAATGTATAATCTTTTATAATAGTAATCAACTGTCGTTGCTCTAAAAAAATCTGGATTTGAAAATTAAATGAATTAACTGCATGCGCAACAATGTACGAGTGTAAATATATTTCATCTAGCGTAACTATGTTACGACACACGTATTCGATGACTATTACGCATTTTGATTTGGGGCCCTTTTGAATATAATACAATACGATACAATGACATCTTATGCCCCTGGGCTATCAAACTGCGGAAATTTACTACGTTCTTACCGCGATAAGCTTGCCATTTAGTACCATATATTGTATTTTTTATTTCCAGCTTGTTTTGTTTATTGTCAGAGAAAACTCATTGTGCTAAGTGCATTACTGGAGAACCTTAAAAAAGTGAATAAAATACTTTCATATTGTCCTTCAGCATTTGAAAAACTCTCTCTCAGTTACTCGCAGGTAATATTCCTATCTTCCGCGCACGCTTAGGTTGTGGAATGACCTCCCTGCCTCGGTTTTTCCAAACATCTACAGGGTTCTTCAAACGGGGTCTTAGAACTAGGGTGTTTACAGGGTCGGCAGTGCAAGTGTTGCGCCTCTGGTGTTGCAAACGTTCATAGGCTGCGGTGACCACCAGTCCTTCTGATGGGCCGTATGCTTATCTGCCACCTTAGTTGTATAAAAACAAAGGCATGGCTATTTTGACAATTAACTGTGGGAGGAGGTATGCGTGGTGTTGGATCCTGTATATCACTGCCGGAGAGGTGCCGCAGACTGGGCGAAGCACACACTCGCGGCGTTGAGCGCACCACTTATCACATTCACAGGCTGAGAAGGTGTGGACATCTCACTACCGGACGTGGAGCTTAGTCAATAGGACGGTCGCTCTCCCAGGGACTTAAGTTCCGCACGAAGCCAGCTTGTTCTACCTAAGCAGGGCGATGAAATGAATAATCATTTCAATTTTCAATTTCAATTTTTTTCAATTTTTTTTTTTTTTCAATTTCAATTCTTTATTATTGCGAAATATAGGTAAGTATTACAATGGTGTTCGAAGTAAAATTTGAGTATCACTATATCTCCACCAAACAGGCATGCAAAAAATGGTTAACAGGCACTATTATTAGTTACAATAAATTAGAAGTAGATCAAATAAACCTATAATATTATGTACAATTGGTATTTTTGTTAACCTATTAATTTACAATGTCCATAACTATTATTATCATTATGGTAAATTAAATATCAATGAATATTCAATCAATGGTTATCAGGATATTTTCTCAGGATTAAACTAACATGTCAAAATAGAAAATAATAAAATATTCCTTGGTAATCTTTTAACCCATTAATTCAAAATGTTAATAAATATTATTTATAAAGAAAATGTCAACAATTATTATAAATTAGCAAAGATGTCAAGAACTATTATTGATGAGCTAAAATGTCAATGAACATTTTATTTTTTGGTAGTTGTCAATATAATTTTAATAAAATTTACAATAAAATATGTCAATATAATAAAATAAATAAAAGTAAGAATTTAGGTAAACATGTCAAGGCACTTATCATTTTCCATTTAAATTTTCATCAACTGAGTAATAACATTTTTTTAACAATAGGTGCTTTACTCTATCCTTAAATTGTTCTAATCCAACAATTTCCAACAACTCCTTTGGAAGCTTATTGTAAAGGCGAGGGGCCATACATAAAAAACTCTTATTCATGAAGGCTGTCTTGTTTGCCGGCATGCTTAAAATTAAGTTACGTCTTTTGCTGTGTAGATTTGTATATAAATGTTTATTTTTCCTGACAAACAATACTACTTCCAAAATGTACATGCATGGTAGTGTTAAAACATTTAATTGAGAGAAATGGGGTCTGCAACTATCCATGGGCTTCAAATGGCATATAGACCGAATGCATCTTTTCTGTGACACAAACGCAGTCTCTTTATCTATGGAATTGCCCCAAAATATGACACCATACCTTAAAAAAGGTGCGACATATCCATGATACGCCGTGAGCACTGCTGTTTGACTCGTAGTTTTCCTCAACATATACAGGGCATATGAGAATGCATTAACCTTATTGCATAGTAGTTCTATATGCCTTTTCCAGTTTAAGTTGTTATCTACATTAAGACCCAAAAACCTAGTTACATCCGTCTCTGTGACGTTTTTACCAGAGCAATTTATATTCATGTTTGAAATTTTGTTCACCCTATTTCTAAATGTCATGAGATATGTTTTGTCTATATTAACAATCAAATTATTACATGTCAACCAGTTAATTGTATTATTTAATGTCAAATTTACCTCACATTCCAAATGCTCCCTGTTGTCTCCAGTAAACACAATTGTACTGTCGTCTGCAAATAGAACCGTCTTATATTGGGTTACTTTAGGCAGGTCATTCAGATATATTATAAAGAGTAATGGACCAAGGACACTGCCCTGTGGTACACCAATTGAGACATTTCTACTATTCGATGTATACTCAATGACTTTTTTAGTTTGTAAACATAGCCTTTTTATTTTCGTGACCTGTGTCCTATTACTTAAAAATGATTTAATTAATGAGTATACATTTCCCCTGACTCCATACTCCAATTTATTTAACAAAATTTTATGGTCAACATAGTCAAAAGCCCTTGTTAAGTCCATATACAGCGCACACACTTGCTTTCCCTTGTCTACATTGGTCAGTACTGTGGCTAAAAAGTTATAAACTGCCATATCTATTGATTTATTCTTTCTAAATCCCACCTGTTCCGTACACAGTAGATTATGACCCTCAAAATAGTTATATATACAGTTATGTATTACTCTTTCAATGATTTTAGACATGATCGGAACAAGTGCTATGGGGCGATAATTTTGCATGTCACTTTTGTCAAGTTTTTTGTGCATCGGTTTGATGACAGTCAATTTCAACAAGTCAGGAAAAACACCATCTTCAATACATAAGTTTATTATATGAGACAATACATTTGATATCTCAACACAAACAAGTTTTATTATTTTTGTAGAGATATCATCATACCCTGTGCTATTAGTATCTTTTAAACTAAGAATGATTTTCTGTATGTCGCTAGG
Source organism: Miltochrista miniata (assembly GCA_933228765.1). Lineage (NCBI taxonomy): Eukaryota > Metazoa > Arthropoda > Insecta > Lepidoptera > Erebidae > Miltochrista > Miltochrista miniata. The sequence goes on along the minus strand of OW121758.1, from coordinate 33,903,307 downwards.
TAGAGTGGGAGTCATATACACAGAGTTAAGTTCATATGGTACTGATCTTGTCAATGAACTTTGTGGAGTCTGTATTATTTTGTCTATAAAAAAGTTATTAAAGCGGTTGACAATTTCTAAAGGTTCACGAATAATGCTCCCATTTACCTTTATTTGGTTTATTTGGTCGTCAGGTGGCCTCATTTGCTTACCCCGTATTACAGCCCAGGTTGCTTTTGATTTATTAGAGGCAGTTTGTATAAAATAATCGTTTTGCGATTTCTGTGTCAGCTTGATGATATGGTTCAGCCTTGTTGTCAAAGCTGAGAAGTGTTTTTTTGAGCTCAGTGTACGGTTCTTGCGATATTCCCATAACAGCTGACGCTTACGCTTACTACATATACGGATACCTTTCGTAAGCCATTTCGGACGTACAGTTATGGAACATCTTTTTTGCTTTATAGGAAAGCATAAGTCATAAAACAATTTAAATTCTTCATAGAAATTTATAAATGCAAAGTTAGGATCCCGAGAAGCAAGCACGTTGCTAAAACTAAGTGAATTCATACAATATTTGAATTTAAGCTGGTTCTCTCTGCAATAATCCCTTTTGTTAACGTACCATGATTTCAAATGGATATATGATTTTACCGGGCATGACAGCAACTGTGCCGTATGGTCAGATAGTGCCAAGTCTAAAACTTTTGCCTTGCATCCCCTTATGTTGAATATTATATTGTCTATGCATCTACCGCTTGATAATCTTGTAGGTTCATGTACACCTATTTTCATGTTATATTTGTGAAGAATTTGTTTAAATTGTTTAGTCGCATTACTATTTTCCAGTACATTAATATTAAAGTCACCACATACCACAACTTTCTTTTTACTATAGCAAAATTGATCTAGAATTAAATTAAGATTACAAAAGAATTTATCTATGTCCTCTACTCGAGACCTAGGAGGTCTGTAAATACACAATATACATAGATTGTAGTCTGTCAATATAACTCCCGAACATTCTATAATAAGCTCTAATGAATACTTATCCATATCACATAACGGTCTACAAGCAACTGTGTTTCTTACCATTATACAAGATCCACCACGTCGATTTTTTCTACAGTACAGTGACCCAAGATTATAGTTTATTAATTTTAGTGCACTTTTGTCACATTCTATCAGGTTATGCTCGGTGAGACACAAAACATCCACGATACCACTATATTTGGTTTCTAGAGAATCAAGGTCTACGATTAAACGGTCTGATTTAGACACCAAACCATCAATGTTTTGGTGAAATATCAGAATACGATTTTGCACGAAAAAAATCCCTTGATTCTCCCGAAGGTGACACAACACTCAATTGCTCAAGGTCTGTATCAGTTTGTGTACACTGATCTTTTAAAGGTAATGAGGCCTGTCCTCGATTCTCTTCCTTTTTTCCACAAAATAGTTTGTATTTTAACTTATAGTCTATGTGAAGAATTTCCTTCAAAAGAAATCGGCTTTTGTGGAATGCAAAAGAATCGTGTCTAGGCAAGAATTCACGATAATTCATGTCAACGTACTTACAATTTGGAAATCTAGTCATTAAAAAATTCAATTCATAATTTAATTTTTGTTCATTTAAATTCTTATTGTATGGTATTTCTGAAATCAAAACATTAGTGTTGTCAATATCTGTCAAAAATGATGTCAGATGAAATAATAAGTCATTTGGCCGCCTGTCATTAGTGCCAGCCATGATAATAACAAAGTCGCTTTTTTCTAATGTCATTATTTCGTGTTTAGCAGATAGAACGTGTTTCATTTCGCTACCTGACTTCCAATAAACTTTTATTAAAAATTTATCGCCAATTAGCTTCTGTAGAATGCCTCGAATTTTATATCCCTGTTGATCTGCTAAAATTATTACTTTTCTTTTCTTGATTTTTCTCAAGTCATCGTGCTTGTTTTGTTCGTGCATCTTATGGATACGGTCATAATCCACACCCTTCACAGGACACCGCAAATCCGAAGAAGTTGCTTCTTTTTGTGATGCAGTTTCAGGTCGATTTTCGATGTTATTCACTTTGGATGGCTCGGTTTTCTTCTTGAGTCGCAGTTTTGGTGTTAAGTTTTTCTGTTAGGAGTGGTACAGATTTTTTTATAAGTGTCGGTTAGTCGTGTTGCATTGTATAGGTCTTCTTTTAGCCGATAATTTTCGGAGTTTAAATTTTCAATTTCAGTATGGGCACTCTGTAATTCACTATTCAATAGTTGGATTTGGTCTTGAAGTTTTTTAATATAATCAGAGTCAATGTGAGAACCTTCGTTTGGAATACTCCTGATTGTTGCATCAAACAATCCCGATTTGTCATTGCTATCGCTAGTCATGTCCAGTATATTATCGAACGAACTTACTCTGTTTGGTTGCCGAAATGTTATATTATTCACATGCTCCATTATTTCCTTACGGTTGGTTTGGTCTTAAAAGCCTTGGTTCCAAACAGTATTCAAGCTCGAGATCTATGGTATAGAAATATTGCAATCTGGAACACGCTCAATATTATTTTTATGTTGGTACAGCTGCTTTTGTTTTGACCATAATTCAAAAGTGTGAAAATTAACGAAATAAATAATTAATTTATCGTTCGGAGAAATAGTACAGCAAATGTGTTGTGTGTACAGATCTGTTTTTACCACATATTCTCCTCACAATGCGTATAAACATGCTTCTTGTTTTGACTGCCTCTGTGGCGCGGTCGGTAGAGTTACCGCTTGCGGCGCTGGAGGTCGTGGGTTCGATTCCCACCGGAGACAAATATTTGTGTGACCCATAAATGTTTGTCTCAAGAGTCTGGGTGTTTCTATGTATAATATGTATGTATTTAAAAACTATATAAGTATTAACATCCGTGGTCTGATACCCATAACACAAGCAGGTTATTCCTAGCTTACTTTGGGATCAGATAGCGTTGTGTGAAATGTCCGTGAATATTTATTTATTCTTGTTGATATAATCCTTAAAAAGTTTACTTTTGATATTTAGCACCAGACACTATTTCCGTAACGTTAACACACTTTAGTGGTTGAAACTTTTGTCAAACATTTATACGATAAATGTAAGGCCTGTAAACACTTTATCACTGTTTTTTTCCACTTAAATTATTTTAAATCAATTTAATTTATCGGAGCAACTGATTATTGCAGTTGACTGAGGCAGTGTTGCCAACCGAATCCGAGCTTCATTCATAGGTCCCGCGTCAGAAAAAACCTACAAAAGTATCACTGACTTAACCTCTCATCTATCCTGCAGCTCGGTAGTGGAAGGGTGGAATGACGTAGTGGTTTGTTGGGTAGACTGTCTGGTGTTAAAACCCACCCAGCATATGAAAAATATAATCCGTTTCACTGTCTTTCGTCATTTTCCCAACTGGCCTCCTCAGAAAATCAGTGCTGTAACACGTTGATCGTGAGACAGCAACATGCTGAGAGGGGGCCATATTCCGCATTATGGTGACATGTCAACATGAATTTAAATGTAATGTACATACTTAGGTAATTATTTAGGCAATTAGTTTATAGATAATGATCAATGTCACCATTTTTGTGAAATAAAACACTTTTTTGTTTGTTGTTTTTTGTTCTTTTCATTGGGTTCGACGAACTACTGTACATAACATTTCCCTAGTATGACAACTGGAGCGCAATAAGCTCCCTTAACGTGGTTACGTATAATCAATAACACGAGTACATTGCACCCGCAATGCAGTCGCTGAACGCATCAGCTACCCTCAATAACACTTAAAATAAAACTTATGCTAATTTGTGAAGCTGACGTAGAAATTGAAAAGTTTTCAGTGCACTTCATACTGCAAAAGTATAATTATTATGATAACAACACTGTGTACTGCTAATTTATTTATTTATTTATTTAACAGTTTATGTACACACATTAAAAATACATACAGTAATATAGTTAGGAGAAAAGGAGTACAATGGCGCTGCTTATTTCTATTAGAAATCTCTTCCAGCAGGCCGGCGAGAGGAGAATGACATGAAACAATAGAGAAAGGCAGAAGTGTGAGAGAGAACTAGACAGAAAATGCTTACCTACACATACTTTTTAAAAATACCTACATAAATATACTTGCTCATAACATACATACATATATATAAAACCAATTAAAAAATAACAAATACATATATACAAATAAATACCTAAATACTTGTAGATGTATTGGAGTGGCTAAAATAGATACAACCATTTATATGACACTGAATACAATAGAGAATAGATGACCTCAGAAGTTAATTGTTGGAATTAAGATAGTGTTCGCGGACTTTCTTTTTAAACATCGCAGCCGTTTTAATGTTTCTGATGTGTGGGGGCAGTGAGTTCCACAGCCTAACCGCATGTACAGTGAAGGAATAGGAATAGAAGTCAGATCTAATTATAATTTTCTAAGTAAATTTGTTGCTAAGCGTAATACCTACTTGCAATTGATTGGACTGATTTGTTGCTTTCAATATTCCATTTTTACCTGGCAAGGATTATATGAAGCGATTTTTTTAAATGATTTGTTGGTACTATGCAAAATATTTAAAGTGGCAGACAAACTTACGGCCGACCCAGTGGAAAGTGGTACCATCCCTATACTGAAGGTGTTTGGGATAACCGTGGCAATTAGATCCTTTTAAACTCTAAACGAGCGCGAAAGAAAGTTGATACTTTAGTAAAATAAATTTTATAACTATATCACGGGATTTAGTTATTGGGTTGCAAAGAGGTTGGTAGATATTAAAACATAAAATTTTCTGTTATTGTATAACTTTGGCTATTATTCCAACATTTTTCTCATCTATTAGAAACAGAAACAGCGATAATACGCAAATCATTGTGTTCCCACCGTGCCGTGTCATTCATTTCGTTCGTCAGATTTATCCATATAACACAAACAGCTTTAACTGAAGATTAATGATATGCCGAGTCCATTATTGGGATTAGTGGTTTTAAGACAATGAAAGAATGATTGATATTTCTGCTGTGACTAGACAAACGAAAACAGAGTTCTCGATTGGTGACCGCGTACTAGAAAACGAAGCGTGTGGGTTTGACCGAAAAGGGGGACAGACGACTTGATAAAGGTAACGGGAGTCTGCTGGATGTAGTAAATTTGTTCATCTTTGATACTGCTCGTTCGCTCTAACTTTGCCGCTCGCTCGGCTCCATACTAAAGTCGAATTTTCAATTAGACGAAGTAAATTGACAGCAACTAAATATGTCACTTCTTCATACAATGTTGCGTATTTTCTATGACGAAGTGACATTAGCTACTGTCAATTTATTTCGTCTAATTAACAATTCGGGTATACGCCTCTACGCCAGCGGCAAAGTTAGAGCGAACGGGTAGTGTATTATATGTGATAGAACCCGACTGTCAGTCATACATGACAAGTATGTGCTTAGACTAGGAACCATCTCTGTGTTGCACGACATGGCAACCTGAAACCACCACTGCCTCAAATTTTAATGGTCTATGGTATACACAAGTCCTCACAAAATTTCAGCATAATTAAGTATTAGTTTTATCTCAAAAGAACCGTCTCAGTGTCTGGGCTTTTTAAATCTCTAATCATTTGTTTTCAGATCCATTAAAACGGGGCCTCTACGGCGACACATGCTCTACCGTCGAGGACTGCTACTTTGCGGACGCGGTGTGCGACTTTACAGCAAAAACATGCCAGTGCCACGTCGATGTACCAATCAGCAACTACAAAGACAAGTGTGGAAAACGTGAGTAGATTTCTTCCACTTTTTTATATCACTAGGGTGGTAGATAAGCATACAGCCCAGTAGAGGGATTGGTAGTCACCGTAGCCAATGGACGTTTGCAACACCAGAGACTCGCGCTGACGACCCTGATACTCGTAAAATCTTCTAATTACTTTTTTAATTAATAAGTAGTTTAGAAATTGTGGCCCCTACAGTGTTTATTCATTTTTTTTTTCAATTGTAATATATTAAAATAGACGCGCCATTTTCTTTAAACATACATACATACATATACTCACGCCTTTGTCCCCGAAGGGGTAGGCAGAGGCCTATACCGGCCCACATTTCACCGTGTACAATTCGGCCCCACGTAACAGGTGGTGAGCCCATCGCCGTGTTGAAATGGACCGCCGTCGTCAGAGCCTCGTCCGTTGTTCAGCAGGTGCACGAGCTTGCACGTGAGGTTGACTTGGGCCCGAAGGTGTTGGTAGGGCCCCACTACACCCATTTTCTTTAAAGTGGCAGACAATTTGCGGTAGTCCTACATGATAAGATTATGAGTCTATTGGTCTACTAATAATGGACAATGACAAGATATTAGATAAGTACGTGGCTACCTTATAACTTGCAAGCATTAAATTACACGATATAACCTAAAAAGATATCCTAACTTTATTGCTACGTGTGCTTATTTACCCTTCTAACCTACATTTAATATTAACTCAAACCCAAACGGCTATAATAACATTATAGCTGAAATTTATTTCAAACATACTCGTACTTTAGGACCTCCTAATAACGATACAGCTGTTGCGTAAAGGATGATTTTATCTATACTAATATTATAAAGAGGAAAGATTTGATTGCTTGTTTGTTTGCAACGAATAGGCACCGAAACTGCTGGACCGATTTGAAATATTCTTTCACTGTTGAGAAGCTACACACTTTGCGGTAAACATAGGCTATATTTTATTCCCGTATTCCCACGGGAACGAGAATAACGCGGGTGAAACCGCGTGACGTCCGCTAGTGTTTAATATTTGGCGATGGATCCAAAGAGCATGAGTCCAGTCTTATTGAAACTGGTTATATGTAACGCGTTTAACACCTTGGAGAGGGAAGTTCTGTCGAGTGAGGTCAAAGAATCCCATCTCTTTAACCTTTTCTTCGTCTAGTATAAAGACTTCCTTTTCTAGAATGGAATCTTCTCTATGGAACCTTCGCTAGAAACTACCTCATCTATTTGAAAGTGGGAGTGCAACGGGGAAATCCACTCGGTCTGCTTGTATGTCGTCTGGCTATTTATTCGTCGATCCGTAATCTTGAATCTGCTTTCAAAGTCAAAAATTAAAAGACTTGCAGGGTTTAGAACCCTTAGTTTCCAAGCCTTGAGACTTGTCCGGAGGTGAATCCTTCGAAGAGCGAATTCTTCCCGTGCCTGAGTGCAGCTTGATCTTATTTTTCTTATCACAGCTCTATTCTCCCTAGAAATTTATTTTCGAAAATCGGGAGAGTATTGGACAGTGGATTGATAGGTACTTTTTTAGAAATTTCTGTCGATGAACCTATTATTATATTAACACTCACTTGTATCAACGATTCTGATGCCTTGCAACCCTCGTTAATTTATATCACGGTTCGCCTTATCTATTTGTGTGAAACTTCTAGTTTATAGTGTTTTGTGTGAGTTGAAACGACTCAAGTTCTGTTTATGACCAAGTTGAGTGGAATCTACAAAAAACATCTCAGCGAGTCAGAAAAACATTTTATTTATCCAACTAGCCATGTTCGAACTCCGAAGCATCCATTTTTCCTGTCCTCCTTAAGTTTATTCCGACATTTAATATAACTGCTTCGGTCCCTTGGGTAATAGCAAAATTATACAATACGTGTGCCTGTGTTATTGTGAAATATTTTTTAAAATTTCGTTGACGTTTTTCAGATTTTATCGAGTTTTTTTATAAAATGTGAAATAAAATAAATTATTAATTAACGTTAAATTCATAATTATTACGATTTGGAACTGGGCTTCTTTAAAGGCGTTAAGTGTCCCTCGATATTACTTTGCTACACTCCATCTCCATTCACTTCGAAAATGCTTTTACAATTTGAGATCCGGGAATTCCATTATAAAACCATTAGTATTTTATACATTTCTGTTTAAATATTCCTATCAATGTAGGGGTTCCAAATGTTTCACTGTGCCTTGATTGTAATCATCATTAAATTACTCTGCTATATCAAGTCTACGTGAGATTTACGATTTACTCTGATCAAAATGTCATATTTACTATATAGAATCTTATAATAACTTTATGCAATGTTTTAACCGAATTTGATTACTTTAAAAAACCACATACCTATTCACATAATGATAAAGTCTCATCCAACGAACTTTTTCACCATGCACGCAACTATATATTATTTCGAAATCGAGGTCCACTTCTTGTTGGTTTCAAATTATTCCCTCTGGTTACTTTTCATAGTTTTTAGCATCGTCAGAATTCAAGAATAGAATTCAAGATTCTTATTTGGCATTAGCATGTGTGTTAAAGTTATGATGTTACATTAGTATTATATTATAATCTCTGCATACTTTACCCAAATAACACCCATGTCATTTTCAACGACGGACGTCAAGCTAACCCTTGGGATTAATATTATACTCATTTATATGGAACAATAATATAATTGAGTTGAGGGACTTCATGTAGAGAAATCAATACATAATTTACATGCCTTCGAGCGGTACCTCGTAGTAATGATCTTCATTAGATATTATCGTTTCACATTATTGAGTCGTTAATTATTTTATCTACATTATGTTGATCGAATGTTAAGTTGTCACCTTTATGGTATCGAAAAATAGCAATATAAACACTTAAGTGGTCTACGTAAGTGTTCCACTGTTAACCTCTGTCTTAATATTTCTTTATTGCAAATGGTTTTACAAGGTTAAATTTATACCCCCGGTCCATCTAGGTGTTCACAGTATATTTTTGTCGCGTTATCCCTCCGGAACGTGAATTTAACGAATGGTATAAGTCCGTAGGATTCCGTGTCGATTAATGTTGGCATTTCATGATGTCTCCCGGGATCGTGCTTGACACTATTCACTGGGATATTTCTCATAATATTTCGACGTCGTGGTTCGAATGCAAATGTTCAAGTACATTCGTTTGAAGTAATTTATTCATATTATTCTGATGTTGATATTCATCTGCGTGATGATGATCTAAGTATCGGTTAGATTTGATTACTTTGAATAAATCGTTCGTTAGTAATATTGCTTTAAGCGAAACTTATATTTTTTGATGCCTAAGTTAGAGTAAATAATAAGTTTGCCTATTGACTAAAGCGGAGAGTGGGACAAAATGGATTGTGATAAGTGACGTGGGTCCATGAAAAGTAATAATAGTACAAATACAAAATGCGCACTTCACGTTTGTGACTATCAAACGTGTTAGTAAGGCATACTCTAACTCTAAATAGAATTTGGCTCGAATTTGGTATTACGTAATACTTTGTATCATCACCATAATCATTTGTTTTATCCCGGAACTAGGATTTAGGCACTGGCTTATGGGAATTGGCTACCTAGGGAAAACTTAACAATGTTTTGGGAACACCACTTGCATTAGCTAGACAGTTGTATCATATACCGTTAATTGATTTAATTTTACTATAATGTGAACCTTTGTGAAAGAGAAATAAATAAATATTGACGGACATTTCACACAACGCTATCTGATCCCAAAGTAAGCTAGGAATAACCTGCTTGTGTTATGGGTATCAGACCACGGATATTAATACTTATATACTTTTTAAATACATACATATTATACATAGAAACACCCAGACTCTTGAGACAAACATTTATGGGTCACACAAATATTTGTCTCCGGTGGGAATCGAACCCACGACCTCCAGCGCCGCAAAATATACATTATTATTTTTTATGTAGTCGTATTAACGTAAGTCCCCAAATAACAACGCTTAATTGCGCACAATAAATAGTAATTTAGGGTCATTACCACTGAAGCGGACACGAGAAATATGTTTAGATAGGACAATAATATATCCATGCTCTTATTCAATCAAGTAACAAAAAGCTGTCGTGTCGTGAAAAAAACGCTAAATGAGTGACACCATGTGTAATGTGTGGCACAAACAGTGCCAAGGAAATGCTTTACCATGTTTAGCAGGCGATTGAATCAGATCCGTCTGAAAGAATCGGTTATACTACTTGTTAGGTACAAGTAGCACGACCGATTCGTCCAGGCGGACGTATCCTGAGCTAAAGCTCAAGGTACGCCTGCATGAAGATCTGAAGTCTCAGGGCGAAATTACAGTACACATAGCGGTGGAGAATCTGATTTATTTTGGGAGTTCATGACGTGTAATTTGAGTTAATCTATTCCTATTTTCCTCACCAATTCATCTCTCCACTACGATACTCACTTTGTCTTTTGGCTCTGGTTTAAAATTGAAATTAGTCTGCACAATGATGTCCAACTGTCGTGGAGTCTCTTGAATGTTTTAAACACAGAACGGTATCTCGTTTCCCTCTTTGCTACATAAACAGACAGCCTTTCTTGCGAAAATATTTGCCTCCATGGCAATGTGCCAATTGATAAATTAGCGATCTTGAATGTACATTAAGGTATTTAAGTAATATCAGTTTCTCTGTGATCACGGCGCTTGAAACAGAGCCAAAAATCGGAAACAATCAATAACTCATGGTTAATTATCTCGTTAGCAAGAATTGGAAGTACATAATTATATAAATAATTATTCTCAATCGATTTTGTTTTAATTTATTATTTTTTGTGAGAACCTTTGGCATACCACTACGCTAGAATAAACGTAATAATTTAAAGACCTAAATTTGCCAAGAGCTTCAGTTAGCTCTTTTATTACTAAAAACGAATATCCAAAGCGGCATTGATAGGATTTTACCAAATATACGTGTAGTTAGGGCTTAACTATATTTGGTAAGATCCTATCAATATCAGTTAAGATCCTATCAGTATCAGTTAGGCAATCCATGGAATGCTGAGGAAACGGTCTCATTTTTTTTTTGTTAGGAAATCGTAATGGTAATGGTAGTCTAAGGATGTTTGTAGCATCCGAGAATACGGTCGTGATTGTGACTTTATAGAACCATGCAAGAATTTAACTTAATGATAAAATAATTTTAAAAAAAATATCATCTGCTCAAAGGTGTGGAAGAAAACTCATTACTGAGGAACTACCAATCTCTTTCAGTTACCACTAAACCTTTGTGATGATATTTGATACAGAGATAGAATAGAGCTTGGGAAAGGACATAGAATACTTTTATCACATAAAGCCAACATAGGAAATCATCACTAAAGAAATAAGTAAGAAAAAGTGACTAAGTACAAGCAAACCGTGAGAAATCGTTAAAGCTCAATGTTAATAGCGTAATTTGAGTTTAATACTGACTAATGTAGTTTGCAAAGTCTCTTAAACTAGTTCCATGAATAAATTTGCTGTAAGTTCATTCTTACAGTATACTTAGTCAACCTCGCATACGGTATTTATTGTGTTATGTATTTAAATATCATTGGCTATTACTCCTGAAAAGACTGAAAGCCATTGCCGGGCTTACTATCATAAGTACCTGTTCAGAAGAGTTTATATGTTCAGACTGCAGATATTGTTTTATTTTTATGATTAATTGGATTACAGAATGGTTACAGCTTTTTTTCCTATTATGCAGACCCCATTTGTATTTACGAGTGGAAGTCCCTGTGAATTGTCTGGTGCTCCTCGGATAACTCCTCGAGAGGATGTCCCAGGGTTATTAGGTTTTCCCCCTATTACCTAGGATCAGCAAAACTACTGGGGAAGTGTGAGAGTGTGTGATTTATCTGTTCTCACCTCCTTGGAGGTTTAAATGAGTCTTTAATAAACAAAATTTAAGTAGGTAATATTTAATAGTAGACAAAATCTTCTTACGTAGGTACTGAATATACTTATTCTCTAAATATTACTAGGAGTAATTCTACCTACGTACTTATAGAAACTGTAGTAACTAATGCTCTACCTACGCAGTATCACCGCTTTCCAACTAAGTTTCTCTAAATGTTTCCGTGTGTAAAACACGTTGTCATTTTAATTAAGGGAGCTGTTTATTATACCCTGTGCATGCCACTGTTTATTACATTAATATACACAAGGTTGTGGAAGAACTTAGTAATATTTTCAGCCAACTTAAAAAAAAGGTACAATTTTCGCATAGTCGATAGACATTGAGAGCGGTTTAAAGTTATTTGTGAAAAGAAAATCACGTTTTAGCAGTTGCAGTTGCAGAGCAGTTTTTTTTTATAAATATTTAGCTCGCGAAAAAGATGCCGCCGTCCGATGGAAAGTCACAGCGACATTTAGCGATTGAGGGCCACCGTCCCAGTCTGTAAGACTATAGACAGTGGTCAGCAAGTTGGTGGCCCTATGATGTGCCTCACGCTCCGCTTGAAGAACTTAGGATTGTAAGAGGAGGTAAACACGTGCAGTTTCCCAATGGTTGTAGATTCAAGGGTGATCAAAGAAAATAACCAGTACCTAGCTAATTGGACTCATCCAAGGAAGAGAAGTTCCGTACAAGTTTATGAGGAAATGTTATAAAGAAGACTGTCTATTTTTTTAACCGACTTCCAAAAAGAAGGAGGTTCTCAATTCGTCTGTATTTTTTTTATGTTTGTTACCGGCAAATCGCTTGAAGTTAACCGATTTTAATTATTCTTTTTTTATTTGAAAGCCGGTGCTTCCCATGTGGTCCGATATACAGGAAGTCAGAATCGGATGGTGGGATCCTGGAGAAATCGAAGAAATCTCTCGAATCGAGGGAATTCCTTAACGATTTACAGCAGTTACCTTGTGTTTGGGCTTGATTAACTTGTATCGGGGAGAACAATACCCTTAGACCAATATATTTTCAGTCCACCCGTCACTAATTTGTAATGATTATTACAAAAGTCTAGCATTTAGTTATTTCCCTTTACCTATTGTACAATGGTATTGCGCGGCAAAATGCATTGTAAAACTATCGGTCAACGGAAATTACCCTATTAATTTTGATTCCCTTGAGAGTGTCTAACTGAATATACGTTTTTTGCAACATTAAGGAAAGTATTTTTTTTTGCGTTAACTTAGAAGTTTGAATGTTTTTAAAAAAAATTACAGAGCCTGGCAGACCTGAGTTTCACATGGTTTTGACTTCATCACCGCGTTCGCGCGATGTAGGGCTTTGACAAGCATACGGACGGACGGAAAATAAAGTGATCCCATAAATATTTCTTTATTTCTTTTAAGGTGAGGTGCCCAGAAAATTGCCTAGTTCAAATAGCAATGGAATTTGTAACATTCAAAATTTTCAAAGTGATTGAATTTTTAAACCCACTTAATCAAAAAAAGTTTGAACAGTTGTTAATAATAATGTGCTTTTTAATTAGCCATGATGGGAATATTACAAGGGTCTACCTTTTATATACAAGGCGCTACAACTTTTAAAACATTTTCGCCTTCCATTATTTTCAAGCCCATGGAGTAATTTTTCTCTAATGTTAAACGCAGTCAGACATATTTTGACTTGCCCCTAGATTTACTAACTTTCGACTTATACACTGAGGACCTACTGATTCATACGGATAGCTAAGGATCGTGGAGTTTCAGACAAGTCTGATCCCGTCGTAATACATACATATAATCACTCCTTTATCCGCGAAGGGGTAGACAGAGGCATAGTATACGCCTGTCATAATATCCGTGGAAATTTCCACTCGTAACAAAGCCGTTTCATAATTATGTCATAGTACAAAACTTTAAAAGAAAAAAGGAAAAGGAATAACCCGGATCGATGTCTGCATTGCATGTCGCGTGTTCCCAACGCTATAAAATGGTGGATATGTATCTGATATATTAATTACAAAGGATCTACATAGTCCTTGACAACGCTGGTTCTATTTGTAAATTTTTATCATGCAACGATAATGTTATAAACTATTTCATTGCATGAAAAATTTAGGAAGTAGTGTTAACGCGATATTATCTAATCATCTATAACGAGCGCTTATTTACATTGAAGTTGACGTTTTCAGAGACATATTACATACATACACATAGTATGCAATACATTTATCACACTTTTAATTACCGCTGGTTCAGTGCTACTAGGATATTGTTGTAGTTTCATCCCGTCACTTAGCGATTGGGGTTTGCAGACTAGGCGTCCTATTACGGCAGTTTTATCAAACTTTTACAGTATCTCTAGGGCTCTCCGAAAGGAAATTAGAACTTTAACAGATTGGCATTACACACAGAAACAGTTAAGTAGTGGTATTATTGTTATAAGTATTACCACCAAGAAACGGGGTAGCTGTTTGTCCAAACAATAATAACACCTATGATGTTGCAAACGTTCAAAAACGTTTGATTTAAGTGGGCAATGCTTGTTTGCATTAGTTGGGATAAAACATTAGACTATTAGTAGATAATTTCAGTCACACAGCTTCGGTTTTTCAATTTTTGTGAAGTATTCTTCTCTCATTATTCTCCGTTACATTTTATTCAGCATTACAAAGAACACGTCTAGTTACTTTGTAGAAATAAGTTTGACTGCCGGTGACTAATAAAGTTAATAGAAAAGTCTTGTTCGTTCCACTATCGTGTACCAGTCGAACCGCTTATCAGATTCATAATGCAATCGCTACTGGAAAAGTCACGAATGTTACGATTAAGGTTATTGTTTTTACGTCACAGAGTTATTTTGAAACCTCTGTATTCAATTTTATTCATATACAATATAATATAATACAATGTAAAGGTAAGAATGAAGTTGAAAATACTTAGTTTTTATTCATATAAAAACTAAGTATTTTCAACTTCATTCTTACCTTTACATTGAAAGTCCTCTGGCAAAACGTCAACACTTCGATAACTTACAGCAGAGCTTCAATTGAAATGAAGGTCTTAAACATCTTTGTGTTGAGGCGTTCCTGGTTCCAATAAGAACCACACTTAATTTTTACCTTTGCCGAACAGCAAAAGAGTGACTGTGTGGCACAAATCAATTTATTACAAATTGTACGATAGGCTTGAGTACAATCGCGTCTTAATTAATTTATTAGAGCCCATGAATCAGCGCCATTGTTAAAACAGGTTGTGAATAGCAGGCACAACGCTGAAACAACTGTGAGTAGCATGCAAAGTTGACGGGCGGTCCATCTCTTAGCCTATCGTGCTAAGTCATATTTTTGTAACATTTTTACAGAACATTTCTCCATTACCATAGCAGACTCGAGTGTCAGTAATGTTCGACACGATGACATGCTGGTATGTTACAAATGTGGAAGTAGAATGCGGCGCGGTAGAGACGAGATGGAACACCAATATGAATCGTGATTTAGTTGGTAGTCTGACTCCGCTCCAGGACGAAAGTTTTAAATGAAGCTGGCCTTCTGCTTTGTAGCAGGGTAGCAAAAGTTCAGTTTGGTCTTTATGGGTGTGATGCCAGTGAAAGTCAGTCCACTACGCCGACTTTTGTTAAAGTTTGTAAAATAAATTATGGAAGACTCTTTTGCTATTCAATACAAAATCTGTAATACGCAATAAAATTATAATATTATTATGATAGCCAGCACAATAGTCTAGCCATTGTAAACGAATACACTAGTAGGTTACTTATCAACGTAGTACATACTATGAACTAAAATATAAAGGAGAAATTTATAGCTCTATAATAATGCTCATCGATCAGACATCGAAATTCCATTATGCGTTCCTGAGTCACTAGCGGTGAAGTGAGACGAGTCACGCTCTTGAAACTTGTGTAGATTACTATAGCTACTGAACTATATATATGTTGTATTTTGTTAGTATGAAAATAAAAAGAAATATCAGTAACTATAGAGTTGTTCTTTTTCATTCAAATAATTTGAAAGGAGACCTGAGAGAGGAAGCCAGACTGATAGGACACTAGCGATTAAGTGAGACGAGTCATGCCCTTGAAACTTGTGTAGATCGCAAGTGTACTAAGACCTACCAGTACACAGAAATGGTATAAATATACAAAGAATTATTAATAGAGTTGATATTTAACATTCAAATAAAGGAGACCTTGGAACTGAAGAAAGACTGATGGATATTTCACTAGTAGTAAAGTAAAACGAGACTGCTTTTGAAATTTCTGTTGATTATTATGGCTAAAGCCAGAAATAGTATGAATAGAAATATGCAAGAAATATTAATAGAGTTGATCTTTCTCATTCCAATAATTTTAATGGAGATTTTAAGATAAAAGCCAGGCTGAAATATTTAATATTCTATTTTGAATTCATTCCGGCCGATTCAGAGAAGCGATAGAAGATTTCTTATTCATTATGAAACATTAATATACAATTGAAAACTCAAAGTTATAATTCCTCTTTGTTCTAATCGAATATTCAATCAGTGAGCAATAAAACTGATATCAATAAATACTGAGTAATATTGGAGCGGTGCTTTATGACACAATTTATTGACCAATATAATTTGGTAGCTTAGGCTGCCATATTTATGAACAAAAACAAAGTAGGTAGGTACTTTTAGTTCGTAGTGGTACGAATTTCATAAAAATATTTTTTTTTTTGGCATGGTGGAACGCATTAAGGGAAGATATTACTTTATTGCTGGTGCAGCAGGAAGACGTTTGTGTGAAACTTATAGCTCTGGAGGGGAGCCAGATTGCCATTAAAAAGTAACAGTGACAGTATTCTGCATCGCCTCACTTGAGTCGCACGCAAAATAGGCCACATTTGGCAGAGGAACACGCGGGAATAGGGCTGCCTGCTTCATAATGACTGAAATTCAAAATTAATCAGAATTCTCAAACCCCAATAGAAACAGCGTGGAGGAGAGGGAATTCCTTGGTCTGAAAACTGACAACTGCAAAAAAGAGAAAAATTTACACTACCGCAAGCAAAGTTGCAAAAGTTAACGTCACAGTAAAACCAGTTTTGCCAGCAACTTGTATTCACAGAGTGCATATACCTGAATCAAAAACATTCAGGTAGCTTTGCGACAAAGCCTTTTGTACCTTGAATGATCCAAAGTTAGTCGACAGTTTGTCCCTCATAAATATTCATTCGCCGTTTTCAAGTACCTGAAAGCAATGGATACAGCGCTGTAAATTCAGAGGGTTACCCTTGTAAGCTTTTGATGTTAGTTGTAACAAGAATTCTGCACATTGTGCTAGTAAAACGTCCTCGTTATTACATATTTCTGAAGGGTTTCTATGTGGTATTTCGTGAAAGATGCCTTTGGATTTATGTTCTAAGAGAACATGACAAACCAATCTTGTTAATTTTGAGATTCAATGAAGACTGTATGACTGATTTACTTTAACATACAAAAAAATTTGTTCACTGGCCAGTCAGTCAAGCATCCCCAATAAAATAATTTTATCTGCAAATAATTTATTTGTGCTGATGAAAAAACTTTTTTGAACACCAATGTATAAGTTTTAAGCCTGTACGTAACTTATTACAAAAGAAATACACGACTTCTTATATGAAGGAAAAATAAAGAAAATAAAACAAAACTTTTCCACAGACGAGAAAGTTTATAAAAGTTTGAAGGCTCTATTTCATTTAATATTAACATTCAGTTTTTACTTCGTGACATTGACTGATCTCGTATTTATTAAGATGAATTGGAAACCCACTTACAATGTAGCCTGCGTTCCATTTTTAGGATTCCGTATCCAAATGGTAAACTTGGGTCTGCCTGTCACCAGACTGTACCGTGATAGCTAGATAGCTAAAATTTTCAGATTGTTGTACTCGTATTTATGTTGCCGCTATAACAATTAATACTAAACATTCTGTTGGGCGTTACGTGAGGTTTTAAGTCGGTAGGAGTCCGGCATAGCGTCCATGATGGATTTTCCCTCACGTTAAAAAAAAAAGAGGTCTCCATTGAACAAATGCGTTTTGTTTTGCCATTTTTTGATACGGAGCCCTCGTTGCGCGAGTTTGACTGGCACTTGGCCGCCTTTTTTTATTATTTTAGTAATATCGTACATCAGGGGATGGGACTGACTGGAAAGAACTATTGGACTTTCTCAATATTTTGACAAAGGGATACTTGTTATTGTTAAATGTTTAGGGTATTTTTACTCTGAGTGTTGGTGAGGTGGGTGTTTGTTACTTATTCATGTCCAAAATGGAATTGAATCTCGTTACAGCAGGTATGAATTGAGTTGAGATAAAAATACGTTTGTTTTGTATGTATTTTTGTACATAAATAAAGGTACCACAATAATAATGACGTCCTATTTCACTGAAAATGGCGTGTATGTGAGAATGTGAGCATTATAATTATTTTCTTTAATTTACATCATGAAAAATTTGTACGGAATTTAACGTTTACAATAATTTGTTGTTACAGCTGCAAGTATAAACGAGACATGCATGTTCAACGAACAATGTGAGGACGTGGATTTCAAGACGGAATGTAAGAACGAACGGTGCGCTTGCAAGTTCGAGATGGTGGCGGAGGTGACGGTCGACGGTAACACCATTTGCACTTGTAAGTATCTTTATTATTTATGTCCTATACAGTTTCAATTCTAACGCACTGGACTCTAGTTGTTTAATCTCTATAAACAGGATTTTTGATCATTAGACTTTTAATCACCAGACTTTTGATCACTAGACTTTTGATTAATAGACTTTTGGTCACTAAACTTTTAATTACTAGACTTTTAATTACTAAACTTTTAATTACTAGACTTTTGATTACAAGACTTTATCACTAGACTTTTGATTTCTAGACTTTTGATTTCTAGACCTTTGATTACCAGACTTTTGATTTCTAGACTTTTGATTACTAGACTTTGATCATTAGACTTTTGATCACTATACTTTTTGTCATTAGACTATTGATCACTAGACTTTTGATTACTAGACTTTTGTATATTCGACAAAAAGTTCCCTCGATGCAGTTATAGAACTGACTAGTCCTACGTTTTCATGGTCAGCTATTGGAACCACTCGGTTTTGTAGTGAAGTAACGAAGTAGCTATTGTACCTAACTGCGAAATCGGAAGTTGTAGGTTCGATTCCCACTTTGGATAAAACCTCGTTGAATGATGAGTGGGTTCAATTTTTGATTCAATAATATTAAGTATTATTTACCTGCTATTCAAAAATAAATAAGTATGTCTAAGTTAAATATATGCATGCCTAAATTTAAAAAAAAAATGACAGACGTTGTAAAATAGTGAATTTAAGCTAGATATCTCATTATTTGATTATAATTTTCCAATTTGGAGCCCAGAATATCTTTTTATTGACTGTAAGCTCCTCTGTAGGCGTTGCCGGTTTCCTTTTGACTTTCAAGCTTATTATTTTCCCAGAAGTTACTGTAATGTTCTGTCGGTCAACCTTGAAGTTTATTAAAGCCAAAAGAGTTTGTAAATAAATAAAACAAAATGCTAGTAGAACGCTCTCATTTATATTTTGTTTCTAGCTGACTGTCGCACTGCGTGCCGCCTCAGAATCATGTGTGTTAAGTAATTTAGTCACGTTTCTTACCTTCCCTGAACGTTTGTAAACTTATCAAAGTCGAAATTTGCTGAATTGTTTACGCCATTATCGAGTTTTAGTCAGTCAAACGAACAGCAATTAATTTTTATAATAAGCTTTAAACGAAACAATTTTGAAAATCCTGATATTAGTCTAAACTGTTTTGGTTTATTTTCATTTCAGCGGTGAAGCCGGTGGAGGAATCGACAAAGACCCTCGATCCCGCGATGATCGGTGTCCTCGTCGGTATGGCCGTCATGTTCATCATCATCTGTGTCGTACTGCAGCTCTTCAGCAGGTAATTAATTCATTCCACCAGCTTATAGCTGTCCACTACTGGACATAATGCCTCTCCCAGATTACGCCACAATGTGCTCCTGCGACTTTCGATCACCTCCTGTAATCTGTACAGGTCGTCGGTCCATCTAGTGGGAGGTCGTCTTACCCCACGATTACCAAGTCGTGGTCTCCACTCCAGAACTTATTTGTGATTCATGATTACAAAACTTTAAAACATAAGTACCAAATAAAAATGTTTGGATAAAGATTTTTAGCCGATTCTAATTCGAGTAACATCTAGTAGAGATTATTTCATGATAATAAGAGAAAACCTCTACAGTTTTTAATCAATCAGTAATCTTAGAATACTCGTAAGTAGTACTAATATTATCTTGTCTACAGTTTGCTATAACTTCTACGGTCTCTTTAATAAGAAACCTACTTTATCGCGAAGTATTTTCTACTCAGTCCTTAATGCTGCTACCTAGCTACGGGGTGATTTTGAAGGAGCGATTTCTAGGCGAGAAATTAAATCTGCAACGAAGGAATTTGAAAATAAACTCGGGTCTCCAATATAAGCAAAATAATCGTCCATTGCCTATTGCCAAAGTGCCTGAAGGTAAATTGTTCGTCAAATGACGTCTAATGAAACCGAAAGGTATGTCAAGTGCGACCTTGAATATAAATCTGTGCCTGAACTGATAGTGAGGGTAGGTATCCGCTAGATGGACTGACCATCTAAAATGGCGAGAATGAGGTGAATGCGGGCGGTATGATGAATAATGGCGTTAGTAAAATTTGATATAGATTTGCAAACGAGAAAAATATTTATGTTCGAACCTGGCCCCAAAACTACAGTTATGTACGAATGTGGATGGAAACTTTTCGGACTACTTAAACTTACTCACTTGATAACTTTGTACTGATTGTAGTTTGAATCTAATTGCCCATAATCAGCATACTGATTCAGGCACAATCATTGTGGTTTATTTAATTTTAAATTCCAATGTGGTAATTTTCAGGGCACGATGGCGCGAAAATCGAACAATCTTCAATACACCCAACCCTCGGCTAATGAACGTGTCGCTACTGAAAGATTCAAAACTGTTGCACTCGCAGGTAATGTTGTCTTTACTAATATTAAAAAGAGTTTGTTTGTTTGCATCGAATGGGCACCGAAACTACTGAAACGATTTGAAAAATTCTTTCGCCGTTGCGATACTATGAGTACACTATCTCCGGGTGATATAGGCTATATTTTATTCCCGTATTCGCACGGGAACGGGAGCTATGCAGGTGAAACCGCTAGACGCTCGACTCTAGTAAAATATGAAAATGAAGAATACAAAAATTTCAAGAAACGGTGGCAAGAACGACATGAATTTCGCTGGAATACGAAATTACTAAATTGAAAAGGGCAAATTCTTTGTCTCAGTTATATTATGATATCCCAAATCTAAAGTTACAACATTATACACGCAGGTATATTGTATGTCATACTAATAACATATTATTCCAGTTCATTTGCCTTTATAATTAGCTAATGTCTGTTATAAATAACTTTCCAGGACCGCCGAGGTTCTCGCGTGAGTATGCGACCTCCATCACGGCAGGCGAGCCAACAGGAACTCCGACCACACTCGCCTAGTCCAGGTACATCGACCTAAATAGGTATCAACACCACTTACATACCTACGTATTTTAGTTTGTTGTGGTTTTTGTTTCGTTGTAGAAAATACCGGTGTTGTAGTGCACAGAAAAAAATAATGTTTTATCTGAAGATAGAAATATAATGCTTCCTCCACACTACTTGCGAAGTTAAACGAAGTTCCTCGGCGAAGTGGCCCGAGGCGAGGTAAAGTTTAGACGAAGTAAGACGAAGTGCCTCTTTACACTATCGTATTCGTCCAACTTCGTGAGTAGTGTAGAGGAAGAATAAGAATAATCATAATAACATTAATTTAATAGGAAATAAAATTATCGATCTCCCTTACCATTGCTCAACCTTTAGGGCGTCTGGCCCGGTTAACAAGAAGACGTAGGTTGTAGCACTGCTCGAGACTGATATTTTTTTTTACATGTAAATTCTAATTTAGTTAGAATACTTATATGCTTTTTAAAATTTTCATAATATGATAACATTTGAACTAAAAGTAATAATAAAATGAATACCTACTTATCCTGAATGCTAGTCATTCCAATTTTCTATAATTTATAGAAAAAAAATGAAAATTTTTAGATACGCACTAAAATTTATGAACAAGATTTATCAACAAATGACTGTCCCAGCGGCGAACTTAGTACATTTCAGACTTCTGACACATCCGGACCTCTTACAATATTCCTTTTCTATTCATAAGAACCTTTTCTTGGAGCAAATAGTCATGTCACCGTTTGCAGGATGCGGTGTGTCCAAGATAAATAAGGTGTTATTTTATATATATTGAAGTAATATCGGCCAAGAACGTGGTCTACCAGTTTTAATAAAAGTTTTTGTGAGATCTACTGCCAAGCTAAGCCGACTCGCCTCTCTTAAACATTTATTTATAAAAAAACGTGTGTTGGTATTAGCTGTGATAATTCGATTTTGATACAAAACATGATAAAAATAGATAAAGAATAGATTAATTTACCAGAAGAAGGCCAAAAAAGCTTTAGATTAATTTATTCTTTTATTCCTATTTCATAATAATTGAAAACCATTATTGTAGGTATTATATTGTAACATACACTGACTCAACACCTATCCCCTTTTTTTTTTTGTTTAACGTGAGGGAAAATCCTCATAGGATGTTATGCCGGACTCTTACCGACTAAAAAACCTCACACTACGCCCAACAGCCTATGGTTGAGAGCCCCGGGTAAGCCCTCAGGAAGGATGTCCCGTGACTCCCAACAGACCTACGGCCGCCAAAGCGGCCTCGCCCAGGGGTGGTTCGGGTGTAATCCCGCGTCTTTGGGGGGTTTCGGGTGTGACCCCGCTTCTAAGGGGGGGGGGGGGGGGGCGTGAGTAGCTCACGTCACGCTGCCGTCATGGGCCTGCTTCTGTAAGGACGGTGAGCGGCCCTCTCACCGTCCTCAGACCCCCGGTCATGGAGGCCGATAGTCCTCGGCGAAGACACGTCGGCGGCGCTCAGGGCGCCGACTGCGGAACTCGGGGGGGAGAGTTCTCTCCCGTACCCGTCCCGCCGCCTCCTTCACGAGCATGACCTGCTCGCAGAAGGAGGCGGCGCAGTCCCACTTACTCCCGCTGGAGAGCATGGCTCGCACCATGGCCTCGAGCGAGAGAGTGTCCACGCCCAGACCCACTACGAGGACCTGGCGCTGTTGTGCCCACGCCGTGCACTCCACCAGCGTGTGGAGCGCCGTGTCATCGCTGCGGTCCTCGCAGTGCTGACACTCGGCCGTGGTTTCCCGGTGTTTTCGCCACAGATACCTACCGAAGCTACCGTGCCCGGCAAGCATCTGTGTCAACCGGTAGGAGAGAGCACCGTGTCTTCTCTCCAGCCACTCGTCACACCTATCCCCTAGACTCAGAAATATAATATTTTTCCAAGAACCTTATTTATTTTTGTACACCAATTCTTTGTTCTTGCATTTTCCATTCTTCACTGACAATGCTAATCATAATATTTCATGTATCGACAGCACGCCACCATCAAAGTCATCAACTACACCGAAAAACCTCAGGTTACATTAAGATATCATTTTTGCTTGTTATTTTTGCTAATTTATTTTTAGTCTACAAGAATTTATTTAGATCTTGAACTTACATTACGTACTGAAACATTTTGTAAATTACAATTGATGTATAAACGAACTACCCTTTAGAGATATTCTACTGTTCTACTATAATTTTAGGAGATGCCGCATTCGCAGAATTAAATCTCTTTTCCATTGTACTAGACATCTATACTTTTAATTGTAAAGAGTATCGTTTTCAAGGTTTGTTTCCATTAAAAAGGCTCCGAAATTATTGAACCGATTTGAAAAATTCTTTGACTGTTGGGTAGATACACTATCTCCGGGTGACACAAGCTATATTCGATTTCTTAGTCTTTGTTTGAATTCTTGATTAAATTTATAATGGACTTTGTGTCCAAGTTATTACAAACATTTAGATATACGAAGTAACATAAAATTAATTTTAGAGGGGAGAGTAACATGAATAAATGCTAGTTACGTTGGAAATTCGATATTAATATTTTATGTTGTTATTTAAAGATCCATGAAATCTTGATATTGTTAAATTGGATACATCTTTTAAGGCATATCTATTTATTTCACTTCTAAGTTACCTTAATTTTAAAAATGTTAGAAATGTAGTTTTAATTAATTTTTGCTAAGAACAGGATTCTAATGCTTCCTCCACACTGCTAGTAAGTTGAACGAAGTTCCTCAGCGAAGTCGCCCGAGTCGAGGTTAAGTTTTGACGAAGTAAGCCGAAGTTTAAAAAAAAAACTTACACTATTATATTCGTCCAATTCATTCTACTTCACGAGTAGGTAGTGTGGAGGAAGCTTAAGTATTTCCTTAAATTAATACTGTACTTACTTAGTTACGCTCATTTAGACAACTGTCTCGGTATTAGGCGTAGCATTTGTCTCTGCAAATTAAAGATGACTTGCCTTATTAGTCACTCATTTTCTCTTCAATTTATAGATAGTCTAATATACAAACCAAAGTACCTATGTAAAGTAAAAGTATTCAAAAATACCAATCAATTGTACCATCAATTTTAAATGCAAAATGCATGAGAATCATCCAAAAATCGCTTTAAAAACTATTAAACTAGACAAAATTAATTTATCTTAGAAAACTAGATCAGCTACGATTGACTGCAAGCTATTGATTTTAGGATCTCATATTGTAAATATAATAAGCATGCTAGGTATTTCGTTTTATGCCAAAAGCATGCTACACATTGTAGTATCATTTTATACATTTTAAATTGTTTGGTTTCAGGATCTCGCCGTGGATCTAGAGCTAGTAGTGGACATTCTGCAACATCTCTAAGATCTGCTACACTCAAATCACCAACAGCCCCTGGACCAACATCTGTCACAGTGGAAATTCGAGCACCAGATGTGTGAACTGAATAAAACCACTATGAAAGGAATAAAGATAGAGAGATTGAGTACGTACGAAAAAGGTTAAAACCCGATATTGAACAAACTGAATGCAATTTCGTCAATATGTCTTTGAGAAAGTGTAGCAAAAAATACTTAAGTAGGTACTGTAAAAATCAGTCCATGGTTTAACTAATTTGTGATATAAAATACTGACGGTTCAACAATTTATTAGGCTTATATTCATGAAATTTATAGAAATATGCACTATATCCATTGTTCAGCCACTTAAAAAGTGCCTCAAATTTCATAAACTTTCAACACACATGACTATTATTAATTTTTCGATCTAAGGTAAATTATAAAACACATTAATTAATGACATTAATGATTACAATAATATAGTTATTTATCATATTCATGACTCAATTAATATCAAATTAATAGAGATATAGCACATTCAACGATTCATAGTTTAACAAATAAGTTTATTAAAGCTTTTTTAGCAAATAATAGTAATGCTTTTTGGCAAATAATTGTAGTTTCATAGTTTTAAATGTCGATTACTGTTAGATTGGTCAAGTATTTTCTTCTTTTCATTATCCCAAGTAAGTACTATGCTAGATTCTATTCCCTGCCTTAGTGATAAAACTTAGCTTACGAATAAGCATAGTAAATCTTATATAACCTAGTTACGGGGACCATCCTCTTAAATGGAGTGATCAGAAATTTGAACGGTGGATATTTTATATAAACGGAGTGTAGCTTCGAAACAGCTTTCTATACTATAAGAAGACTTTTAAATTATAGCTTTAAGAGTGACTATAGCATTTCTTTATCTTCTACGAGAGAGAGTTGTGAATCGAAGTTAGAATTTCTTTCTTGATTCTCTAGTCTATTAGTTTAGTTTCAATGTGTAAATCGGGGAAGTTTACACATAGGTAGAATATAACAATAACTATTTCGTAAGTTACTTCATAACTTCATCGCACCTCTGATGCTTTGACCAAGTTCTTGCAATACGCACAAAATGTGAGTACATTTAGAAATTCTGCGATATAATATGTAAAAAATGTACAACATGAAAAAGATATATTTAAATTAATCTATCATCTTCATTAAATTGTATAGGTAATACTTCAATCACGGGGAACAATTGACGTATCGCCGGTACATATTCATTCACAGCAATAATAATACTAATTTAAGCTATCGTACTTAAATATAACAAAAAATATGCTCACACTGTGAAACTGTATTTCTTACACTGTGCTAGTACGTACCTACTGAACAATTTGTGCTATGATTTAATTATATAAACTTTTATTATAATATAACTTATACTTCCCATAATCTGTGTTTTGATTTTTACCCTTTACTAGTAGTTATAGCGCATTTTCTCAAGATCTAGAAGCTAAATATTATTTGGTGCGAGGAGTAAGTTTTTTAAAACTGTCACAAAGATTGCAACGAAGACAGTAGACTATTCAATCAAATTAGACTGACAAATGCTTCTGGTATGGAGTGCGGCATAGAGCAAAACGATCTATGACGTTTACTGGTTGCATTGCTCTGTGGAAGTGCGGTAACCATTCAAACCCGCAAAGAAATTGTGATTCGTCGTCACTATTTTGTGAATATTATCATAATATTGACAGTGACAGCAACAGTAAGCTTCTACACTAGCACAACATAGTCCGTTCACAGTTATTTTACCTCTAGCGGTGAAGTTGCCTACTTTGATTGCTGTGTTACCATGGTAAATTTTTGTTTCTCCTATGTACTCTAACCTTTATTTGAAACTCACTTTCTTCTTCTGCTACCTTTTATTTCAATCGTGGCCATTATTAAAATTTGAGAACTGGAATTTTGTGGAATCGGCAACTTCGCCATCGTTAGTAATGGTAAGTAGTGAATGTTTATTCTTTTTACGAAACTATAGTTTCGTAGGAAGTAAAAGTCTTCTTCTTACGAAACTGGTTTCGTACTAAGAGGAATTATTGTCCGTACGAAACTGGTTACGTAGCAATGGTTTCGTAGGCGGCCGAAGGGGTTTTTTTTGATATGCATAAAAAAAAAATTCAAATACTATCGTATAGTAACAGAAGCACTGTTTTAGTAAAGATGACATGAAAAACAGTACTTTTGCACTAACAGTTGAATGTTAAAATTTCCACTACTATTCGGTAAAATATTTTACGCTGGTACTCATAGAGCCACTTTACTGCAATGCCAACACACAGAAAACGATACCATGACAAGCTATCTGAGTTAAAGTAACTGTGAACGGATTAAAGTATCTTTGGTTTTATTTTATCGAACAATTTAAAAAGAGAAACAAAAAGGCAACATTATTTGTGATGACATCTAGCGCCATCTATATTTTTATGTAAGTTCAAGTAGGTAAAGTTATACCATCTGCAAAGTTATGAAAGGACATCGAAGGCAATGCCATCTATCAAATATTAGTAGAATTCCAACGACTGCTCACAGCCTACAAAATAGGACTTACGTGAAAGGTACAATAGACATTACTTCTATTTTATGTCGTGCGATGTCGTATCTAGAAACTGTTCACAATTCCATCTGTACCCAGCTAAGTGGGATTTAAATCCTAAGGATAATTTTATACTCTCAATTGTAGGCACTTGGTGAAACTTATAATAAAAATAATGGCAACATAACTTACACTAATATACCTACTAAAGGAGAAAGCCACAGAACTGTTTACATCATAACCAGTTATGGACAGCGGTGATTGGGTGGAGCATATCATGTTAAAGAATGAGGTAAGTAACAGGATGAGTACCGTCGCATATAAGAAAGTGAACTGAGGAATGAAACTCTCAAAGTATCTCCAATTTCTATGAGAGTGGGGTGTAGGAGTGATGGCATATTTGCGCCTTCCCTAATTTAGCCTATGGACGAACTTTGAAATCACTACCTGTAGACAAAGGATTGTTAATGTCTGGGCATTATACTAATACTCAGAATAAGCACTTTGTTCGTAACATACACGTACATTAAACCACGCATTTATCTCCTAAAGGGTAGACAGAGGCATAGAATACGCCAACATTTCATAAATGGTTTTTGTCCCACGTTATACGAGTAAGTCTATTGCCATAAGAAATGGACAGGCGCAGGTTGTGACTACGAGCGAGAATACTTTCCAAATCCCCCATAAGACTTTCAACTTGCCTTGATTCAGTTACATAATATAACTACCAACTGGAATCTTCTAAAAGAATGAAGATGTGAAGGTGTTACAAAGTGGTCACCGACCCTAGGACCAGCCGTACCGTAAGATGCTTACTGCAGTGATCGTTTACAGTACACTGAGGCCGCGGGGCCACAAGCATTGCATATAAATTAGACATAATAACAGTAAGTAAGTAAGTAAGTAATCTTTATTGACTTAAACATTTTAACACTTATATCCAATATGACATTCCACATTTAGCCGCAAAGCCGTTCGGATTAACCCCTGCCATTCCCATGCTAGTTGACACTGTGTTACAGGTAGGATAAGGATAACCACAAACAGCGCTGTTGCAGCCATCGCAACCAATGTCAATTTGTACTGGATTTGTTTTTTCTGCGTCCTCAAACTAGGTAGATACCTATTTAAAAGAGGACCAGACGAGGGAAAAAAAATAAAAATATAAAAAAGAGAATATAAAAAATAATAGATAAGAGTGGAAGTGTGAGTGTTGAGTGCTTGTTATGTGGTATAGAAGTGTTCGTGTGTGATTGTGATTACAGCAAGTGTTTAGTTAGTTTTATGTATTCTATGTATTCGTGACCCATGTTTTATGTATCATGCATCCATAACGGATTTATGTAATTCGTGGAGACTAGCAGACAAGTTTTTTATCATTTAATGAGCTGAAATCTAGCGTCATCTAACTACTAATTATGATTTTTATCAATTGAATTAATTATACACGGGGACTAAGGCTGAAACAACATTCTTATTATCAGGTAGTTATTACGATATTGGTTGCAGTAGTTCCTCTGTAGTCTCATAAGTTAATTTTTGAAGCCATATGTTTAATTTTAATTTGCACTGATAGTAATTTAGCGGATAAATGTGTATAATTTTATTGATTTTATTATATAGGTAGCAACTAATGACTGAGTAGTGTCGTTTTGCAAATTTAGTTTTGTGTCTAATTATGGGACACACCCTATCTGAGCGACGTTTAGTAGTGTATATGCTTGGGTCATAAGATAACTTAGTATGTTTTTTAAGAATCACTTGCTGGACGAATAATTGACGGACTGTAAGGACTGTTAAATCTTTGTAAATTTGATTTGTGGGGTACCGAAAAGACTTTCTGGACATCACTTTCAATACGGCTCTTTGAGCTCTCTCTAAAGGCAATAAGTTTGTTTTGGCTGCACCGCCCCATGATGTTATACAGTATGATAAGATTGACTGAACCAGAGCGTAGTAAGTTAATTTGAGAGTGTTAATATCTGCAGAATTTCGGAGGAGTCTAAAAATGTAGATGAGTTTCCTAACTCTTTTTTCTATCACATTAATATGGTACTTCCATTTTAGAGATTCATCGATATAAACACCGAGATATTTAGCCTGTGTTACTCTGGTGATCAGTTTACAGTTGCAGCCAGAGAATGGCTCATTACAAGAATGAGCTTTTAGCGTGTAATTTTCTAGGGACGGGGCCATACTTGTGTCGTGGGCGAAGGTCATGTAGCATGTTTTGTCCAGATTTAAGGTTAGTAAATTTTGCCGCAACCAAGACGTAGCCTTAGAAAGAGCGGCTTCCGCATAAATCTGTAACTCATCCCAGTTCGATCCATCAATGAGAAGAGCGGTATCGTCCGCATAGGCTAGAACCCTGCAGTGAGGTGAAGATAAC
Source organism: Miltochrista miniata (assembly GCA_933228765.1). Taxonomy (NCBI): domain Eukaryota; kingdom Metazoa; phylum Arthropoda; class Insecta; order Lepidoptera; family Erebidae; genus Miltochrista; species Miltochrista miniata. The sequence goes on along the minus strand of OW121758.1, from coordinate 33,873,741 downwards.
TTACAAAGGTCATTAATATAAATCGTGAACAAGGTTGGGCCTAGGATACTACCCTGCGGGACTCCGTAGCTTAAACGCTCCTCCTGACTAATGCAGTTTTCAATTTTAACTGACTGGGTTCTGTTGCCGAGGTAGTCAGTCAGCAGTTGTAGGACTGTCCCTCGTATGCCTACCTTTTCCAATTTCGCTACCAGAATGGGTATTGAAACCGTATCAAAGGCCTTGGAGAGATCCATAAAAATGCCCAAACACTTCTGACTCTTGTCCATAAAATCGGCCACTCCGGTCACAAAAGACAAGACGGCATCTTCTGCGGAAATATTCCGCCTGAATCCAAACTGATTTGCAGAGATGATGCTTTTAGAATTTAAGTAGTTGATTAAGCGATTATTAATGACTCTCTCCAATACCTTTGACACAGCGGGCAAAACTGATATAGGCCTATAGTTACTGATAATATTAGCATCCCCACTCTTGAAAATCGGGTGTACAATGGCCTTTTTTAATATGTTGGGGAACACTCCTGTAGCAAATGACAAATTACAAATGTGCGTGATGAGCGGCACAAGAGTCTCGCACGAGTCTTGTAGAATAGATGACGAAACGCCGTCCACTCCAACAGCACAATCCCTACGAAGCTTTTTTATAATGGATTCGATTTCCGAATAATCTGCGTCCAGAAGAACCATAGAATCCCTTAGTTTAGTGTCATCAAGTAAGTTATTACTTGATACAGGTGTTTGTGGATTGATAGGTGTTTCCTGAATTGATTTAGCTAGTTGTTTACCTATATTGGTAAAATACCTATTAACTGCATTTGCCGAACGCAGAGGTTCGTCGTCTATTTTCAACAGTTGTGAGGCAGAAGAAACCTTTTTTTTAGAATGCGTAATTGTCCTAATGGCGTCCCAAGTGGCACGTATATTATTTTTGGAATTTATGAGCAGAGTTCGTTCGTAGTTATGTTTAAGTTTTTTTAATAAATTATTTAGAAAATTACGGTACCTAATATAGGTAATTTTAAGAGTAATATTTGTGGGATCGGCCCTGTGTTTCTTGTGCATTTTATCCCGATTTCTAATACATCGTATTAAACCTTGTGTTATCCATGGCTTAATGTTAACTTTTCTACGCGGTATTTTATAAAAGGTGGTATGCTTCTTTACTATTTTAGATAAATGTGTTATCAAATATTCTGTAGCAGAGTTTACGTCAGAAGAATAAAGTACAGGAAAAAAATCCTCACTCTCTATTTCTTCGCGTATAGCAGTGAAATTAATTTTATGGCGATAAATTGCGGATGATTTAATGGGATTTCTAAGTGACAGGGACAAAACCGTTGGGCGGTGATCAGTTATGTAACTTTCTAATACAAAAGTCACAGACGCAAGATGAGTTTTAAGTATAACATGGTCCAGACATTTCTTTTCCCGAGTGATGTAGAAATGTGTTGGGACCATGCCGTGCGACATCAAAAAGTTTTGGTATTCAAGTGATCTTTTATCAGCGTTATTCGGCTTTATATCTATATTAATGTCACCCACAATACAAATAGTTTTAGAAGAGGCCAATGATGAGATAATACTATCTAGTCCGTTCAAGAAATTGTCTATATATTTAAAGGAGGGAGATCTATATAAACTCACTATAGCAATGTCGTTGCCTATTTTGCATATTAAACAGCTAAACTCTTTAATATTATGAGGTTCGATAGTAATCAAGTGACCCAATTCTCTCTTCACATAAATAACTACACCGTCATTCTGATTTATAAGATTTCTTGTACTGTAAGAATAATAGCCATCAAGATCGGGTATATAAAGTGCGGTAGATAGCCAGCACTCTGATAAAACTATGATATCGCATTCAAATGACTTGTTGAGCATTGCATGCAATTCGTCGAAGTTTTTATTTATACTTCTAATATTTAAGTGAAAGATCGTAAACCGATTATTTATTGTTGACAAATAGTCCATACATTTTTCCGTTGAGCAAAGGATAGACGGAGGAGCCTTGAATGTCTCAAGCTCTTCTGCCACTGTATTTATGTCATCAATCATTGAAGTATGATTTGTACTTTAACTGTATAATAAACAAAAGGACGAAAGACACCCGCCCCCCAGTACTATCACCGCTCAAAGGTACATCATAATCACATATGTAGAATAGGTCACTTTCGTTGTATGTGTGGCAAATGTTTTTATTTGTATGTATGCGTGCATGTTTGTATGTCTGTAAGTATGCCTCAATGTATTTATTATAATATGAATGAAAGATTTTAGAATAGTTTGTACAGTGTATGTGTGAATTTACGTGTTTGTGTATTAGTGCGTGAGTCATGTGTAATACGAAAATGAGATGTAACATCTTCTTAACTACAAAATAAAGTTTACAAGCAAACAGAAATGAGTACGAGTGCAGTATGATATAAAAATAAAATAATGGGATTCTTAAGTGTGTCTGAAGGTGAAAATCCTTATCCTTTACATACGAGCAAATCATGCGGTGCTGTATATCAGAGTGAAATACCAATAGAACGAAAGACACAGTTTTTGGACAAATTGTTTCTAGTCAATCTTGTTTGTTTAAATTGATGAGATCTTCTTCAGACTTTATTGCGATCCGCTCCAAGGTAGATTCATCTTTGCGTAAGAAAATTTTTTGATTTGTAGTCCAACAGTATTTATAGGAATAGTTCTTAGCAAATTCACGTGCCTGATAGAAGAGCCTTCTAGTAGAACCAGGTAAATACTCCGACAGGTATATCGCCGACGGTTGGCCAAGTATACCAATATGGTTTGTGTTAAGTTTCTGGCCTGGCACTCTGGTCTTGTTATATTCCCGAGCCGAAGTGAGTAGTTTCTGCTTCAATATTACACTGTTTAGTTCTACAATAATTACTCTATTTCGACCCGGTTTGCCTGGGAGGCGATAGGCATCGCGGATATCACATTCGACACCTGTCAGGTTAAGTTCCTTGCTGACATTTTTTATATAATTGCAGATATCCACAGTGGTATCGTTTTCCTTGGAAGGAACATTACGCAGTTCGATGCACGACGACCGGGAGCCAAGTTGTAAATCCTGTAACTTTTTTTCCAGTCTGAAGATATGATTGTAACACTCTGAGCGCTCTTTCTCAAGTTTTTCCAGCTTTGATTTCATTTCAGAATAATTCATTTTAATGGACTCAATCGATTTCTCAATTTCTAAGTTACTCCTATGTATAGTTTCGTTTTGAGTTTTTATCTGGTTTACGTCTTCAGCCAATTTATTAAACATAATCAATTGATTAGATTTTAGAGCTTCAAACATTTCTCTCATTTCACATTGGAACTTTGTAAATTCATTCATTGGAGATAATCCCTCAGTTCTCGGTCTCTTGTAACGCGTCGTAATGTTATGAATACTCTCATCTGTGGCGCTCGGAATGTCCGTATCCGACTGTGACATATGAGTCATAATATTCGGAGGTGTGCGAGGGGTCGACATAGTTCTTATTCAAACTCAAAGTGTAACCAAGGCTACAAACCAACACGCACACACGCAGCAGATCCGTAGTATTCCCGCGTCTTGTACTCACAGGTTACCACTCGCGTAGCAGCGGAGGCGGTCGTCTGTCTACGGTCTATGACGTAGATAGCCGTAGCGCAAGCCGTAGCACAGCGTGTTCGTAGTGTATGTAAATTTTAGTTCGCTGCGTCACTGTCTTTGTGGTCCGTTGGGATAATGGGGCGGCTACAGCTTACCGAGTTTACGATGCATCGGGTTCAAATCCGGGTCGGGTGGCGCGCCAATTAAATGCGTCGATCACGAAACACTTGACACAGCAACACTATTAATGTTATTTGGCTCTTTCTAGTAACGCCCAGTGGGTGGAGTACTTGCGTTTATGAGCTTCAAGTTAAAACGAGAATTTAAAAACCATCTTTAGGCCAATCAGTGATAATTAGGTGGAACGTAGATACAGAAAAATGACACACGTCCGAACGGGTCGGCAACTTAGATCACAATCTGGTCACAAACTTAGATCACAAACAAACGGTGGCTTCGATTGTACTCGTATCAAGAACTAGCGGACGTCGCGCGGTTTCACCCGCATAGCTCCTGTTCCCGTGGGAATATGCAAATAAAATATAGCCTTTATTACTCAGGGTGAATTTGTTTTCCAATGGTGAAAGAATTTTCGAAGTCGGCACAGTAGTATTTGAGTTTTGAAACACACTCACACACACACACACTCACACATACTAAAATGATAAAAAATCCTCTTTATAATATTAGTGTAGATACAAGTATAATACTAGTTAGGTTTTGAACAGTTCTGGAAAAGTTGAAGAAAAGAACCACAGACAAAATAAATATTCTAAACTCATACTCGAAACTGGGACAGTAGGGAACCAACTTTATTTCAGTATCAAGTGAATTTTACCAAGTCTGACAGCCAAGGCTTCTCTTTGAGATATTTGTGTTATTTATTCTAAAGTTAGAATGCAAATTTAATTTCATCGCTGTCTCGAAACTTTTTAGAAACTGTTGTTTTTCTATTGAGATATCAGTTTTGGGATCTTTTAAAACTATCTTTTGGTGATATGAATATCTAAGTTTAGATCACGAACAAGACATTGTTTGTTTGATCACTTTAAGATCTGTAGCAGCATTCGATAAATCGGTGACTGCCTTGGTAGCTCAGTAGTAGTGCTGCGCTGAGGACCTGGGTTCGATTCCCGTGTTAGATGTAATACTTGTGTAAACCATAAAACTTTATTTGTTTGTTTCGGAGTTTGGTAAACTTGATTAGAACGATTTGTTAATAGGATCGAAATTGTTGCGAGTTATAGATCAGTGATTTTTCAAATACATGTTGTGGTTTTACCTTGCTGTTTTAGGGAACCGTACCCAAAGGTTAAAAACGGGACCCTATTACTAAGACTCCGCTGTCCGTCTGTCTGTGTACAGGCTGAAACTCATGGACGGTTATAATTTATTATTATTTTTGAAGCGCTCGTGGCCCCGCGGACTCAGTGTTCTGTAAACGATCACTGCAGTAAGCAACATTTACTATGGCCGGACATGGATGGGTGACCACCACGTGGACCACTTTGTGACATTTATTTACGAGCGTTTCCGTGCTTCGGAAGGCACGATAAGCCGTTGGTCCCGGTTGTCAGTAAAATGACAGTCGTTAAGCCAAGTTGAAGGCCTTACGGGCGGCTTGAAAAATTTCAACTGTGGGTCGTCACAACCTGCGCCCGGGTCGGCAGCGCGTGTGTAGCACCCCTGGTGTTGCAAACGTCTATAGGCTACGGTTACCAACCTTCCGGTGGGCCGTAAGCTTGTCCGCCACCTAAGTAGTATAAAAAAAAAAATAGAGAACACTCTTTTACGCTTTAATGACTGAACGGATCTAGTTAATTTTTTTTACACGGACTGTTACACTAGAAGGGCAATGAAACACCTCAGAATTCAGCTAATTACTTTATTCTCCGACACACACAGTTATTTGGACAGAGCTTCAGCTGGTCTCAATGCACTGTACGGAATGACCCGACAAACATGCTCGCACTCTCTTATATAGACGTACACTCGGAAATTACGTAACTTCTTATGTTAACTGTCATAGCGATTTGAGGCGTGGCGTTACAACAGTCTAGAATAAACGTGAGTTTTTCTTGGAATAAATTTCCATAGGATGGGACAAAGGGAACAGAATTCCCTGAGGTCGGAGCTGATCGCCCCTAGTAACTGATACAATCCAGCTAGTTTATTTAGATTTTGATATGTGAAATGTAGCTATTATATTTGCTAGAATCATTAATCACCTCAATCAATTTTGATTCACTGCTGGACAATAGGTCTCTCCCAATTTTGTAAGTGATTGGCCAAACGGGTTAGCACAGTGTTGTCTGGATATTTTCTTATAAGTATAATGCAATTTAAATAATTTTTTTTTAATGTGTGGAAAATCATACAGGATTGCTGTGCCGGACTCCTACCGACGAAAAACGACACGTATTCTACCTAACAGGCTATGGTTAATTTAAATTATCTAGTACTATCTGTTTTCTGCGGCTTCGTCCACGTCAAAGGCGTTATCGCGTCAAATCATTACCCTCCTTTTGCGCAGTCTGTTAAAAAGGGTGGTATAGAGATGGTTTGAGTCCCAAGGTATCCAATAGTCAAACTAAACTACCTCTAGGTATCCAATAGTCCCCTAAGAAGCGGGATTACACCCGAAACCCCTCCAAAGACGCGGGTTAGCACCCGAACCACCCCCTGGGCGAGGCTGCAGAGGCGGCTGTAGGTCTGTTGGGAGTCCTGGGACATCCTTCCGAGGGCTTACCCGGGGCTCACAACCATAGGCTGCTGGGCGGTACGTGAGGTTTTTTAGTCGGTAGGAGTCCGGCATAACATCCATAATGATTACCCCTCGCGTAAAAAAAAAGGGTATCCCATAGTAATTTTAATGTCTTCAATCTCCACTCTATATTGATTTCTTCTGTGAAATAGCTACGAGTACACAAGCCTATTTTCAAACTAGAACTAATAAAAGATCACATTGAGTTTGACATGGGTACCTAATATTTTACAAAGGTATGTCTGTGATTGGTATCCGGTTAACATAAATTTGGACCCTACTATTACACTGCGGTGGTCCCAAATAAGATTTGTGAGTCGATTTTGGGATTATTTAATGTATTAGATTTTTACATTCTAAACGAAATGGTGATTAAAAATACTTAAGCTCCATTCTATTGTATGTAAATAGGTGATGAATAGATGCAGGATTACTTATATCATAATGTATGAATATTATTATTTCATGTCATCACACTGTATTGTACCTATAAGTGTATAAACCTATAGTATTTGAGCACTATGTAGCAGAATATGTTGCACTTACAAGTTTTACTTACTCTGTAATCATATTGGACGCAAATAAACGATTTATTGATCGAATCACAGTAGAACATATCAAAATAAGATTAGAAGGTATACCAACATTCAAGAATAAGCAAAAAAATATACTTTTATAAACTGAAACCAGCACAAGACAGCAAAATTGTGTATGCGAATAAAAAATGTTCAACGTCGATTTGCAAGCGTTCTATCGGAAATTATGTCCATGTATGTGTGGAGCTTGGCAAGCGTTGGTGTCGTTCGAGGCTTGTACAGATTTGGAAACTATTACCATAGGGCGGTAACTCCATACAAATGATTCGTTTTCAATGCTGTCACCTACACTAAAAACTCGATAAGTTTGTACAGAGCTTGAATGTATGTGACCACTAAATAAGGTTAAGCAAACTTCCGTCAAAAACTCTCCAAGTATAATGACAGCTGTGGCGCGGGTGGGGAAGCTTGCTCAGTGGGAGGCAGGGAGTTGCTTATCTGTTTGTATTATACTATGTAGGTATCACAGAATGCCAAACAATGTATATTTCACGATCTAAATCTCTCTATACAAGAACCCGACATTATTAACGACTAAATTATTAGAAAGTAGATGGTTCCGCATACTATAGAATTTTATTCGTGGTATAAAAAGTAGCTTAGCCAAATTTAAGCTAGATCCATTTCGAACATGAAAGAATAAAAAACTAACATAATATTATAAAAATGCAGTATCAGGCATAAGGTCGAAATTGCTGTGAGTTTATTATAAGTACATAATAACATACACCGTAATGAATTGTACTAAAGAATATTGAAGGCTAATTTTACACTCCATTACTCCTCATTAAGTTTATTATGACTTTTCTACGGACTTTAGTATTTCCGAACTCTGTTGATGCAAGTTGGATTTAAATCGACTCAACAAGACTTCACCAGAATTACCTACTCGCGACTTAGTATATTATCTTCGAAAAGAAATTTTGGACCCGTAGGTTGTTTATGACTCTAGAGCTCCTCGCGGCGACCGGTCGCCGCGCATAATAATCAAGTTTTTCCGTAAAGTCCCGCGCGGCGACCGGTCGCCGCACCTACCCAGACGACTTTAAACTTAAATTTAGCCTTCTTACGTCCTACTTTTCTATGAACAGGTTTATTGCATGTGTAGTTTATAACATTTTCTTGTTTTTGGAATCTTATAAAATGACGTCAATGGGCCAGAATTATTTACAAAATCGAACAGTTGAAGTTGAGAGTGGATTGCGCATGGATGGCGTGCGTTTGTGTAGTACGTGTGTGTTTCGTGTTTTTATTATAAATAATGTGTTTGCATTATTATTTATTATTATACACAGTAAAATAAACAATATATCAATAATCCGGTTGGTGTTTACAGGATCGTAAAATATGGTGTGGTGGTAGAGTAATCAATGTTTTTTTTGTTGAGTGCGTGTGTACCAAGTGCAAGTGTGCGTGTGTGTTTTGTTTTTTTATTATAAATAATGTGTTTTCATTATTGTTTATTATTATACACAGTAAAATAAACAATTTATCAATAATCCGGTTGCTGTTTGCAGAATTGAAAAATTTGGTCTGGAAAGTGAGATAAAATTTTTTTTTTAGGAAATGGGAAATCTTTTTTCATTTTTAGGGTGGTGGAGCTAGGTCCGCGTGATTACCGATTTTCAATATATTTTTTTAGTGTGTTGAAGGGTTAACCACTGAATATTAGCATCACCTTTGATACTGGTGGGTATCGATTCCTCCAAATTAATAATTATATACCTATCTATTGTAGCTCACTCGCTGTTCCATCCATCAAAGTATAAATTCACTAAAAAAAACGCATTGCTATCAAACTCTGACTTGAAACTATATTTATTATGGTGAGTATCTAATCTGTTCAACTTTTACTCAGTCTGTGAGCTCTAAAGTCCCCTGATAGGTACTCACACTGGTACAAAATGATAGGGCCAATGGCGCATCGACATTATTACGAGCAATTTGCTCTACGCCTACAATAAGTTCGCGTCTTGTTCGTTGAAAATTCGCGCATATTGAAATGTATTTTCTGGTTGGATACGGGATATTTATTAGGTTGCATATGAGACTTCCAGTAATGTTTGATAGTTTATTCGTTAAGTGCTTAAAAAGAGGTCTTATTAATATTCCCGGTTGAATTACGTTCCTATTAATGTCTAGGTGAAATCTTTATACCTAGCAACTTGAAATTTTCGCACCGTGTGGCGACGGGGTCCCGTTTTGCGACGGGTAAGAGTACAAAATGTCGCCACCCCAATACATCCCGAGGGTGTCGTAAGAGGCGACTAAGGGAACACTTTCGCAAAAAGATTCATTGCGTAGAAAAGGAAAACTCGAAAGCAAACCCGATTGTCAGTAAAATGACAATCGTTAAGCCAGGTTGAAGGCCTGTGGGTCGCGGTGACCTGCGCCTATTACGTGGGACATAAAACTATAGGGTGAATTGTGGGCGTATACTATGCCTGTGCCTACCCCTTCGGGGATAAAGGCGTGACTATATGTATGTATGTACGTATGTAACTTGAAATGAAAATGTCTATTGTAAACATAGAAGATGAACACATTTTGCTGTGGGCACCCCATGACCAAAATATTTATGGGCGATGGTCATCCCTCTTTTGAAAGAAGCTCTACTTGTAATTTTTTTGGGACTTCGGGACTTCGTTAGGAGTTAAATTTTTAAAAGTTATCTTATTTCATCAAATGGTACAGCTCAATTACACGCAAGTGAAGCCCATTTAATACCTAAATGCTGAATAGGTACTAAATAAATATTTATTTTGGAACTAAACGAAAAAGTTCAAAATTTAAATAAGTATTTTAGAATAAGAATTTTTGAATAGTTCAAAGCGATCAAATAGGGTTCGATTCGTGTTAACAGATATTTTAAAACTAGTATTTTGACAGTAACCACCAATAACTCAGCGCACCCCTCAATACCTTGCTAAGATTATTTATCCACAATTTATGTTCTCGGTAGGGTTATCTATGGTATTCGTGGCTGAATTTATTCGTCCGTGTGCCTGTACTATGCAGGAGTAAAGTTAGGCATTTTTAGGGTTCTGTAACCAAAGGATAAAAAACGGGACCCTATTCATGAGACTTCGCTGTCCGTCTGTCTATCTGCCTGTCCATCACGAGGCTGTATCTCAAGAACAGTGACAGCTAAAGAGCTGCAATTTTCACAGATTATGTGTTTCTGTTGCCGCTATAACAACAAATACTAAAAAAAAGACGTGTGGCACTCGGGGACTGCCGCGGTAAAGCTATTACATAGCATTTTTTATCAACTATGCTAGTATAATTATTTCTATATAAGAATACTAGCTGATGCCCGCAGCTTCGCCCGCGTAAAATTTGTTCCCGCGGGAAGTTATTCCCGGGATAAAAGGTAGCCTATGTGTTATTCCAGACTATAATGTATCTCTGTACCAAATTTCAGCCTGATCCGTTCAGCGGTTTGAGCGTGAAAGAGTAACAAACATCCACACTCACAAACTTTCGCATTTATAATATTAGTAAGAAGTAAGATATTTATAAGTAAGATTTTAAGGCCTTAATGTTCAACAAAGTAAAGTACCAAAGTACCTACTTGACTGTCGACATTTGGGCTTTTGGACTGTTGGACTGTTGGACTGTTGGACTGTTGGACTTTTGGACTTTTGGACTATTGGACTTTTGGACTTTTGGACTTTTGGACTTTTGGACTTTTGGACTTTTGGACTTTTGGACTTTTGGACTTTTGGACTTTTGGACTTTTGGACTTTTGGACTTTTGGACTTTTGGACTTTTGGACTTTTGGACTTTTGGACTTTTGGACTTTTGGACTTTTGGACTTTGGACTTTGGACTTTTGGACTTTTGGACTTTTGGACTTTTGGACTTTTGGACTTTTGGACTTTTGGACTTTTGGACTTTTGGACTTTTGGACTTTTGTACTTTTGGACTTTTGGACTTTTGGACTTTTGGACTTTTAGACTTTTGGACTTTTGGACTTTTGGACTTTCGGACTTTTGTACTTTGTACTTTGGACTTTTGTACTTATGTACTTTTGGACTTTTGGACTTTAGAACTTTAGAACTTTTGAACCTTTGGACTTTTGGACTTTTGGACTTTTGAACTTTTGGACTTTTGAACTTTTGGACTTTTGGACTTTTGGACTTTTGTACTTTGGAGTTTTGTGCTTTTGTACTTTTGTACTTTTGGACTTTTGGACTTTTGTACTTTGGACTTTTGTACTTTGGACTTTTGTACTTTTTTACTTTGGACTTTTGGACTTTGGTTTTTTGGACTTTTGGACTTTGGACTTTTTAAATACAAATACAAATACATACATAGTCCCAAAAGTTCCAAAAGTCCCAAGTCCCAAAAGTCCCAAAAGTCCCAAAAGACCCAAAAGTCCCAAAACTCCCAAAAGTCCCAAAATCTCCCAAAAGTCCCAAAAGACCCAAAAGTCTTTGCTTAAATTCTGCAACACTTTTCAGGACTGCGCCATCGAGACGTATCGCAGGTACACGGCAAGGCTTGTTTTTTTTTGATGAATATACCTAAAAACTTTAAAATAATTATAAAATATCCTGGTGTTATTGGCTTTCTTCAGAGGTACCCATCCTCGATTCTTCAATCCTAACGTACAACAGTTACGGATAACCAGGATAGGATTGACGAATCGAACTCCTCATCGGAGGAAATTTGGATGTAGGAGAAGAACAATATCTGTACCCTCCAGATTCTTATTTGTCTGCCTCGGTGGCATTCGGTAATATAACTGACTGTCGCGCTGGGGTCCTGGGTTCGATTCCCGGGCAGGCCAAAAAATCGTGGGATCTACCAATGTTTGTTTCGAAGATTTGATGTTTTCTAAGTATAATATGTATAAATAAATAGATAAATTCTTTATTGCCATTAATTGTATATCTTCATGAAATTGGAATTCCCTGATACCTGCGCTAGTACAAACTGTGTTGCCGATATCAGTGTTCTCCCCCAAAATATGCTCGTCGTACAATTTTATTCCAGTCGGTGTCGAGACCTTAGGTCCATGGGGTCCCAACGCACATAAATTTTTTAAAATTTTGAAGAAGCGTCTTGTAGAGTCAACTGGTGACCTAAGGGCTGGCAGTTATTTCTCCCAACGAATAGGCATCGCCGTTAAAAGGGGGAATGCTGCCAGTCTTTTGGGCACAATGCCACGGGGGCCCTATTTAGATTTAGTTTAGTTTTATTTATTCATATTGTAAATAGTTATTAATTTATTTTAAAATTTGTCTAATATTTTATTGAATTTTAATATATTTATTACACTATTAAACTAATTGTTGTCAAACTGATTATGATTAAACCTCTTTTCATAATCAATAAGCGAGTACAACCGTTAAACAACACTATGCCAAAGACAAACAAGACAAAAAAAATAATTTAATGACAAGCAAGAATGACAGGTTTAAATTTTTATCATCGAAGTATTTTTCCTGAAATTATTCTATATTCTAAAGGTAAATTAGTGTCGAAATGGCCGCATAAATCTAACTATGGTTCCTTAAAACGAATATGATCAGGATTGATATTTAAATGTAAGTAATTATGGAGAGTCGAGATCCAATCTGTTTGTTTACTACATTGTTTGAAAGATACACGAACCTGGCCGAAGGTAGCCGAAAGTGTGATTCGTTTTCGTGACAGAATTTCTGGATTCGGTCTCCACGCAAGGCCCGCGATAGAAGCTATGCAATAGCTTAAAAATAGTTATATTAAAGGGGCTCCCATACAATAAACGTGAATTTTTCGGCATTTTATTTTTATATAACAAGTAGATGCTTGAAATACTCATAAAATATTGAGGTGTATATTTTTATGAAATATAAAAAAAAATAACGTTAACAGCATAGACATTTAAGGGGGCTAATTCCCATACAACAAACGTGATCTTTCGTAATTTTTTTGGTACGGAACCCTCCGGGCGCAAGTCCGACTCGCAGTTGACAGGTTTTCGTTCATAAACTCGTTTAAAAAACTCACTGATTTTTTTCAACCAGGTCATTCATCTAGTAGGTACAGAATAAAATTCTGAGAGACGAACATTGTTCTACTTTAGGTTTTATTTTGTAAATTTTAAATACCTACTGTATTTTTAAGTTGTTTAATTTTATTTTCAAAATGGTTTTATTATTATTAATGCAGAATAAATACTTTTTATTTCTTTCTTTCTTTGCTTTCAATGAGTGGCCCTTAACCACTTTGTGGTATTTGCTCTCTATTGTACAAAAGCATGAAGATTCAAGATACACATAGCGTTATAAACATAATTCTGTTTTTACTAGTATAGTGATGGGGTGCAGTGCAAAAACTTCGTTCGTTTCTGCACGAAGATGCGCGGATGAATTTGTAGTGGCAACATTTTGTATTCATTCCCGTTGCCACTTGGGGCCTTTTTTTGAAGTTAAACTTCTTTAGGCGCAACCTAGGGAGTAACTCAGTTTTTTTTTCTGACGGAAGTAACGCTATTTGGAGTAACGAATGAATGATAATAATATAACATTTGATGCCGTCATTGGCAAAAAAGTTTTAACGTGAGGGAAAATCCATCATGGATGCTATAAAACTTCACGTTACGCCCAACAGCCTATGGTCGGGAGCCCCGGGTAAGCCCTCAGAAGAATGTCCCTTGACTCCCATGCCACACGGGGCTTAAAATTAGATCTTAACCTAAACTTCAAACACGCACACCCTAAAATATTAAATATGCGACCTAAAAATTTACAGTATAACCTGTATTATCCTAATTATTCACGTAATTTCAAACTGTATGCCTATTGTCACCAGATTTCATGGTGTTGTGATTTATAATGTTGGTTATTGGACTCAACAATAGACGGGGCGTGACTTCATGATGGATTTATTCAAGTTTCGTGATGCCATTTATTATAATGACTTTATTGCGTCTATAGTTCACAACATAGTAGTTTATGAAACGGTGATTTGAACTGTTAGGTACTGAAACAAATTGGTTGCTTTGATTAGCGTTGTATTAGATTATTACACCGCTAATCAAGTCGCCAACTACCTACAATTCTCGACTATGGACACTACGATTTGCAAATGTATTACTTACGCACGTATATTAGTCGTACTAATATCTGATTTAGATTAAAGAAGAAAGCCGTGAGATCGTTTTCACCAGACTGCTCCTCTCTTACACGTTTATTGTGAAAGTCAAAGTTCAATCCGATTGACGTTGTCATTTTTGTTTAAATTTAAACTTTGAACAGATGATCCACGTGACCTAGTAACGTAGTTTAATGTGACAGAGTCACAGCTACAGACAAAGTCTCGCCATAAGCCCCTCTGCACTCTATTATATAGAGAGGGGCTAAAAGCGAAAGTTTGTAAGTGTAGATGTCTGGATGTCAGGGTGTCAGGATATCTGGATGTTTGTACACTTTTACTCAATAACTGCTAAATGAATCTGACTGTGACTATGACTATAGGAACAAAAACGAACGCAGGCGGAGCCGCGGGCGTTATCTAGTTCTAATATAATGTAAGTACCTGTGTACAGTAAATTAATAAGGGTCCCACTCAAAGCATACAAATAACTCCAAAGTACATTACGTTTTAAAATCCAACCCACAGTTATTCGTTTGATATTTGATATCTAATTAAAATTTAAACCTCTATTAGGTTTGACTCAACCCTCTCTCGGTATCTGAGGAGTTTATATTTTTTTATGAAAAATCCGTTGGAATGATAAACGAGTATACCTACCTAATTACTTATTTACTTTTTAACAAAATTCCACGTGGGCGTCATCTTTCAAATATTTTTTTTTTTGGATATTTACACATAACGCTATGTGTAACCGAATGATGCACTCAGCTAATATGCCTTTTATATTATAGGAATTAGACAACTGGTAAAATTTGTGTCCTGGGACATCCTTCCGAGGGCTTACCCGGGGCTCCCAACCATAGGCTGTTGGGCGTTACGTGAGGTTTTTTAGTCGGTAGGAGTCCGGCATAACATCCATGAGGATTTTCTCTCACGTTAAAAAAAAATAAGACAGCTGATTAACAATTTTATAAAGGAGAAAGCCCACAGATCGTTTCTTTTTGAAAAACCTTAATAGAAAGTGTATGGCTATCTAAGTAGATTGACAAATCATTTAATATTATTTTAACAATCTTTTAATTCATTTGATTAATATATTTTGTGGCGTTTAAACTTTGATATAATTCGTAGTGTTATCGTTTTTACGCGTCGCAGACTGACCAAATGAATGGTACTGACGTGACGAAGATGGCCGCCAATTGCAAATATCAATGTGTGGGGTACTCAAATGCACTTATCAGTTTCAAATGGATTAGTTCATGCATTAATGTTGTTGAGATCATAGATTTAGTATCAAAAAAATCTAAATCTATCTAAACTAAAGGATTTTTAAATCTAAAAGGTCGACAACGTGCACAAGTGTTGGAAAGTGATATAATGCAGTGAAACGTTACTCTTTAATTTTTCGACAAACTCCAGATAACTCGATATTATTATTTTATGTTCTAAAGGTAAATTGGTGTGAAATGTTTGTATAAAATAATTGTATGGTTCCTTATGAAGTGATTATGATCTGGATTGATAATTTAATTGGTAAGTAATTATGGAACTATCGAGATCCAATTTGTTTATTTACTACGTTATCTGAATAAGTTTCAATGTGGTAAGTAGGTATATACATTTTCAGGGTTATTATAAGTGTTTTGAAACAAATACTTCTATCTTTTTTGAATTAAATGTAACGATTAGCATTTTTGGACCAATTGATTTGTTCGGATTGCTGAACATTTGCTTCAAAACTAACCTCTAATTTGAGCAGCAAAACGAAGAATGAGAGAAAACCCTACAAAATAAGAGAATATTTTTTATTTCCTTTGAAAGTAGGATATCCATCCAATTTAATATCCAATTTTCGCTGTCATACTACATTATTTGTTATGAAACGGCGGTCCATTGAAATGTGGTCAATCCCCTTTCTCATAATATTTACATAGGTAAGTAGGTACTTACTTATGTAGGTACCTACTACTTATAGATAGACTACAACCAGACAAATAAATAAATAACAATAAACTCATCATATCACATAAAGGAATGGGATTCGATCCTACCCCAAACAAAATCTGCAAACGATCTCCGAATCCATAATCAGGCTAGAGTGCCATTTAAACAACACCATTAAACCAAGAAGTCTGCCAAATGAATGTCATTGAATACTTAGAATGCATGTTTCTAATTCATGTATGACAATCGATCAACCAATCTTCAAGCAAATTATTACAGATTTTTTATTCAAAGATGACCTGGCCTCGGTTGTTTTAAATTGCAATACCGTACACCTTAAGTACGTGCGTAAATAAAATTATCATTCTTACATCCAATAAAAAACGGCATCCCGAACAGATTCTCAATAAATTTCCACGAAAAAAGGAAAACTTTAAAAGACAACTACAAACTAAAAAGAACTGAGCACACATACTACGTAAAGCAAGTCTTACAAGCTCTGAAACTATTACAAAGCATTAATGTTGTTAAACTCGCGAACTCAAAACATATAAATACACGAGAAGAACGCCTCAGGACAAGTTTATCTCTGAAAAAAAAAACTAGAAAGTTCGGCACAAAAGCCGATTTAATTACTGTTCTCAAATATCAAAGTGGACCGAGCGAGACAGTGTAAGTAACTTTATACCGACGTACAAAAGGCAGACACATTGAAAAGAACTACTAAGGAACTTTGCTTGTTAGGGTTGTGAGTTTATTCGTTGATTGTGTATTTTCAAACATGAATGCTACAAATTTTAATAAGCGTATAGATTTTCGTGGGCGCATCAGCGCCAGGTCCTCGTAGTGGGTCTGGACATGGACACTCTCTCGCTCGAGACCATGGTGCGAGCCATGCTCTCCAGCGGGAGTAAGTGGGACTGCGCCGCCTCTTTCTGCGAGCAGGTAATGCTCGTGAAAGAGACGGCGGGGCGGGAACGGGAGAGAGCTCTCCCACCCGAGTTCCGCAGTCGGCGGCTTGGGCTCCGCCGACGTGTCTTCGCCGAGGACTATCGGCCTACATGACCAGGGGCCTGAGGACGGTGAGAGGGCGGCTCACCGTCCTTACAGAAGCAGGCCCATGACGGAAGCATGACGTGAGGAACTCACGCACGCCCCTCCCCCTAGAAGCGGGATCACACCCGAAATTCCTCAAAGACACGAGATAGCACCCGAACCACCCCCTGGGCGAGGCCGCAGTGGCGGCCGTGGGTCTGTTGGGAGTCCTGGGACATCCTTCCGATGGCTTACCCGGGGCTCCCAACCATAGGCTGTTGGGCGTTACGTGAGGTTTTTTAGTCGGTAGGAGTCCGGCATAACATCCATGAGGATTTTCCCTCACGTTAAACAAAAAAAAGCGTATAGATTTTTTTCTTCTTCTGTCTTAGCAAAGGGAAGGAAATCTTGAAAATAAACCCAATCCATCTAGCCATCGAGATACAGTATTTTGTTAATATTTTAATACCCTTTCCAAGTGTTATTGGCACCACTATGCTGATTCGATATTGTACTTCTGCTACTTCACTAAACAACTTTCATTTATGTTAAACTCCTGAAAAAAAATTGATGATGAATGAATGATGGAAAGCCATGGCGATGTCTAGCGAATATGGGGACACTCTCAGAGTCCGTTGGACTTGGTGGCCCATGATGTGCCGCTTCACGCTCCGCTTGAAGTACCCTTGAACGTTCGAGAAAATTTTTGATTAACCGACCGAATACGATCATTAGAAAAGTAAACGATTACGAACAACCAGTTGAGTAGCATTAACAAAGGAATTATCTGTAAATAAGTATTTCCAGTCATTTTCGACTAACCTTTCAAACAATAATGAGGATGTCATTAACTACAGGTTACACGAGCTGTTGGTCTTTTACTTCGACTCTTGTTCGTTACGGATGTCGAATGGTATAATAATATACAGAAAAGGTCGTTTTTGTACTTTATTACTGGGATATAACGTTCACTCTTTGTACAATACGTAGCTTTTACTGTAAGAAATTACTGGCAGAAAAACGACAAAAGCCTGAGCCAGTGGTCTTTATAAAGAAGTTTGTCTATGTTTTTATTTCATTAACTTAAATATTAAAAGGTAGGTAGTAAGTCTTCTTATTTCAATATGAATTGTTATGCTTATATTTTTTGGTTTCGGAAATGGACAATGACAGGATGTTACGACCAACTGTTTAAAAATTTCAAGCCTTCACCTTGGCCAGAACCAACAGCTTAATTTACCTGCCGAAGCACGGAAAGGCTCGAAAATAATGTCACAAAGTGGTCACGCAATGGTCACCCATGCAAGGACCAGCGATAGAAAAATTGCTTACTGCATGATCATTTACAGAACACTGTGGCAGCGGGGCTACGAGCGATGAGTCACTGCCTGTATGCTGTGTCTCATCGCTCGTAGCCCCGCTGCCACAGTGTTCTGTCATTAGTTTATTTTAACATACATAAAGAAAATAAGAGAAATGAAAATTTATGTAGTACTAGCTGAACCCGCAACTTCGTTTACGTCACATAAGGTGTATGAAAGGAGAGGTATTTCTTCAGCAGACTCATCAACCAGCGTGTGAAACTGCCCTGTTTGCTTAATCATAAAAGAGCTTAGTCCGCGCCGAAGGCGCTCTTTTATGATTAAGCCAACACGCCAGTTTCGATTTACCCATTTTAGGATTCATATGTCTGTACGATTCTTTAAAGTGACATAACTTTTTTATTTATTAACCGATGGACATGAAATAAACACTAAGTAACTAACTGTATAACTGTTAAGTGGAGTAAACCTCGACACAATAAAGAAAACCGCATTGCAATCGATTAAGCGGTTACTGAGATTAGCGTGCACAACCGTACAGACAAACAGACATACAGACAGACAGACAAAAATTCTAAAAATCATTGTTTTGGGTTCTATTGCGGTCCTAAAGCCCCCGTATAATATTTTTTCTTACTCATCTTCCATGCACAGACAGCGACTTGTTACGATTTTATTATAATTATGTATTGATTAAGCCAACATGCCAGTTTAGATTTACACTCTCATTCAAAGAAACCGCTACCGTTAAAATTATAAACATATCTGATTCTTAAAAGTGTTATAACTTTATTATTTATAAATCGATTGACATGAAATGAACGCTAAATGTTAAGTGTAGCAAACCTCAACACAATAAAAAAAACCGAATTGCAATCGGTTAAGCGGTTACTGAGATTAGCGTGCACAACCGTACAGACAAACAGACATACATACATACACAGACAAACAGACAAAAATTCTAAAAATCATTGTTTTGGGTTCTATTGCGTTCATAAAGCCCGCTATAATATTTTTTCTTATTTATCTTCCATGTACAGCCAGCGACCTGTTACGATTTTATTATATATGTATTGATATTGATATTGATGTATTGATTAAACCAACACGCCAGTTTAGATTTACACTCTCATTCAAAGAAACCGCTACAGTTAAAATTTTAAACATATCTGATTCTTAAAAGTGTTATAACTTTTTTATTTATAAACTGATTGACATGAAATAAACGCTAAATGTTAAGTGTAGCAAACCTCAACACAATAAAAAAAAACCGAATTGCAATCGGTTAAGCGGTTACTGAGATTAGCGTGCACAACCGTACAGACAAACAGACATACAGACAAACAGACAAAAATTCTAAAAATCATTGTTTTGGGTTCTATTGCGTCCATAAAGCCCGCTATAACATTTTTTCTTATTTATCTTCCATGTACAGCCAGCGACCTGTTACGATTTTATTATATGTATTGATTGATAATGAATTGATTCCTGTAGGTACAATATGACAGTTCCACAACTTGATCGCCTAGGGTATAGACAGTTAACGAGTAATAGTAGAAATCTGTAACGACGGTATAAGATTATGTTTCCCGCTAAACAGAACAATGCAATCACACAACAGAAATCTCAGCGTACTGAGTACCTACACAAGTAAATGGAGCGAGATAATGGTATAAAATGAATAATTATATTGAAGGTGTAAATATCATACAACTCAAACATTTCACACGATACGGTGTTCTACAATGTTACTGTGATCTACAGCTTGTATTGTATAGCATTCCAATTAATGTCACCGTGATTACATACATTCACAATATTGTATTATTTAAATGGTATTATTAGACATGTAGACGATAGCGTTTTAGAGCCTTAGCATTGCTTATGTTATGTCATTGGTTTTGACGACCAGTAAAATGGCACTTGGTTGGGCTCAACCATTTCAAGTCATTTCTCATCAGAACTTGAACGTGGCTACGTTTAAGTTCTGATGAGAAATGACTTGAAAACCGCCACATTTTGTCTCTGAACTGTGGAACCACATACAACTAGCAAAATGTGAGCGTTTAGCGACCCTCTGCCTATCCCTTCAAAAAAAAGCATAGAGGTCCATTATATTACCCTATTATCAGTGTTCAGTAAATCTGACCTAGAAACATGAAAAGACCAACTTTCCGAGATGATATGACAGTCATGGTTAAAAATAACCTTCAACATTACAAGAGTTTAAAGCTAAAATGACATTTAAAATACTAATACTATATACTAATACTATCTATCAAATACAAAATTTCCTTTCGACAAAGTTCACAAAAAATCTCAGAAGAATTCAGTATTAAAAGCCTAAAATAAAGCATCTAATGCAGCAACAATACTGTAAGTCTTGTAGCTCTTAAAGCGGCACCGGAGTACTAAAGGCAAGGGTCCATTAGTGAAGGACCCCTGACACCGTGAAAGGAACTGAAGTACGTAACGGCCTACAAGGGCTGCGACAAAAAGTGAGTGAGCAGAGATGTATATTTGTCGTCTTTTAGCTTGTGGTGAGAGAAATTTTTGAATATGACGCTCGTTGGCTTTCTTTTGTTGTCGATCGACTTGTTTATATTTATTAAATTTGTATCCTTTATACTTTTGATTGTTGGCACTTGATGAAACTTGTTATACATTATGAAAACTCACTCCCTTGTACTATTCCACAACTTTTTTTCACAACTTTATTCACCAAAAAAGTTGTGGAATAGTTAAACAAGTGAGTGAGTTTTCATAATTATTGAATTTGATTGAAAATTCATGATCGTAACGTCCACTTTAGACAGAAGACGTTGACTTTTCGTGAGAAAAAAAAAATTCTAACAATTTAGCACCTCTGGGCGCCGATTCTCGACCACACGACGTGAATGCGTGGACGCAAATTTACGGGTGAAACGTCGCCCGTCTCATGTTTCGCCGTTCCTAAATATGAGACAGGCGACGCGTCACCCGCCGATTTCCGTCCACGCATTCATGTCGTGTGAAGCGAGAATTGGTGCCCTGGTGTTACAAATGTCTAAGGGTAATGAGATCACTTCTGTCTAAAGTAGTCTCAGTCTTGTGACGGACAGATAGACGGCGACTCAGTCTCATGAATAAGGTCCTGTTTTTACCCTTTGGACACGTTACCCTTAAAATATGGTTTGTTTCTATAAAATAATCTAAATTTACTAGTATCTTACTTCAGAATACTATGAGCAATACTCATTATTACGACGAGTTGCTATAATGAACAACATGATCTTTCGCTCATGACAAGGAAGACTTAGGAAGTTAACCTCACAAAATCTCTAAATAATGTTATAAAATACGGCAAAATCTACTATTATTTAACTAAAATACAAATGTATTCCGTACAAGGGCGAGCTGAACTCACATTGAGTTATCTTCTAGAAAACCTTTGAGTCGTTTTATACGAAAGAATTCTATTACAGTGGAGCAGTGCAAACAATTTAATACTGTATTATTCAACGAAAATGGATCCTAGTTTTTTAATTTGGTATTATTATTATTTTCTTAATTTACTTTCGTGTAGTAATTTTATTCTTTTAAGAAAATGGTTATACTCAGTTGTGTATTTTAACTCCAAATATGAGCAATTTTCTCGTTGATATCCAAATTTAGTTATTCCTATGTTCTATTTTTGCATGTTCCGGATGACGACCTTTTTGCGTGATCTTGTATAATGTACATTGTATAAATATTATAAAGAGGAAAGATTTGATTGTTTGTTTGCATTGAATAGGCTCCGAAACAACTGGACCGATTTGAAAAATTATTTCACAGGCTATATTTTATTCCAGTATTCCCACGGGAACGGGAACTACGCGGGAGAAAAAGTGGGACGTCCGCTAGTCTTGTATAAAAAAAGTCAGGATAAAACCCCGACTTAACATAGGTGAAGCGTGAAAATGACGGTAAATTGATGTGTGTATATGCTGTGAAAGAAAAAAGGCTGCAAATCCTTGAAAGTTTCATGCGATGGATTTTGTTAGCTGTGCACGTGCAGTTCTTGAATTTTAAGAGGAATGATACTCGTACTATGAGACAATTAGGTCGAAATTCACATCACAATAGAATGGATGCACGCCCCCCTTAAAAAACGTCATAAAAGGACTGTCAAACGGAAAAGTTTCCAAGTCAGTTATAATATAATATAAATATAATATAAATGTTTATTTCTCTTCCACAAAGGTACAATTAGTCTAAAGTTATACAAAATAATGTACAATAACAATCCTTTGTGGGAGACTGGTATCCGCACTAGGAAACCCTGTCACACGGATTACCAGGCCCACCACTATCAGATATATCTTATAAAATAATATGCAGTACAAAAAGAGCTAGTTCAACAACAGACTGTGGTTTCTTTACGATTTA
Source organism: Miltochrista miniata (assembly GCA_933228765.1). Taxonomy (NCBI): domain Eukaryota; kingdom Metazoa; phylum Arthropoda; class Insecta; order Lepidoptera; family Erebidae; genus Miltochrista; species Miltochrista miniata. The sequence continues at coordinate 33,850,988 of OW121758.1, read as the reverse complement.
ATTAACAATAAATGTACGTTAATGTTTGTATCTCTCTGTGTGTGTGTGTGTGTGTGTGTGTGTGTGTGTGTGTGTGTGTGTGTGTGTGTGTGTGTGTGTGTGTGTGTGTGTGTGTGTGTGTGTGTGTGTGAGAGTGTGTGTTTAAGAGAGTGTGTGTGATTATTATTAAAGTTAACGGGATATTTACCATGTCTTTTTGAGTATTTCCGATATTTCGGCGCTGTTGCAAGTGCCATGATCACGGAGGAACTGAAGTATTGGCGGTTGACGAATTAAAATCCGAAATGACGAAAAAAAAAAAAAAAAAAAAAGACGAATTAAATCATATAAGCGGCGTGCTACAAAAGAATGGTACAGTGGACGAATTAGACCACCAAGATGCTCGAGGAAGACTGTAAACTACAGGGTAGAAAGACAACCAGCATTTTTACCGTACATCAAGGGAGTGGCGGATAAGGTCGCCAATATTCTTAAAAAAGTTTCCATAAAAACTATCTTCACCCCTTTTAAAAGACTTTCACAATATCTACGTACACCTAAAGATAGTTCTCCACTGGACAGACCGGGAGTGTACAAAATTGATTGCAGTTGTGGTAGTTCGTACATAGGGCAAACCAAAAGAACGGTCACGTGTCGAATTAAAGAACACATCAGGGCAGTCAAAAACAGCGAACCACAGAAATCTGCAATAGCTGAACACCTATTGGAGTCTGGTACAGACCACTGGATCGAATTACATAACCCAAAGATGCTGTCGACAGAACGCCATTATATACCAAGAATGGTTAGGGAAGCGATTGAAATTAAAAAATATAAAAATTTCAATCGTGAAGACGGGTTTCAGTTGCCGAGCGTCTGGCATCCAGTGGTCCGTGTGTGCATAAATAAAAGTAAATATATCCAACCGAAACCGCGTGTAGATACTGTGAGTGTTGTGTGTCGCGACCGAGTTCCAGTGCGACTGTACAGTGAAAGTGAAACCAATAGTAGTGGTGTGTACGACACAAACGAGTGCGAAGGAGGGTAGATCGATATATGTGCTAAGACTTTTACTTTCAACCGCCAATACTTCAGTTCCTCCGTGATCATGGCACTTGCAACAGCGCCGAAATATCGGAAATACTCAAAAAGACATGGTAAATATCCCGTATAATAGTGTTAGTGACCATGAAAGTTTAAATACCTATATTGTGTGTGATTATTTCGGGACTACTAGTAAGTTTTCCGTCAATTCATAGTTCAGGCCTAATAGGTACGTTGTAAGTACTTTTTTTGCATTGTCTACCTGTCAGGGGGTATATATTAATTAAGGAGTTTATCTTATTATATAAGTAACTACATAGAAAACAGTAACTGTGATGTGAAAGGCAAGTTCTACTGCATCATTGTACTAATATTATAAATACGACAGTTTACGAGTCCAGCATCCTGATGTATAATTGATGTATGGGTGTTAGTTACTATCTAATCGAATCTGGCTAAAATTTGGCATAAGGGTAGGTTATAAAACTGTATTAGCACGATAATAAATTCCTATGGGAAGCAGAAGTGAGAACGAAATTCCACGATCAAGCCGCGAGCGTTATCTAGTAGGTATTCTATATTCGAGATTTAGTCAAAGCTCAGCAATATACTTACAACTAAATTCCGAACTTTATCCACATCTGTTCCTAACATCATAATATGCAACATTGTTAGTCGATACTGAACTAGGTCAATTATTTCCTGCAAGTTTTCCTTTGCTCTCTCCTCGAATTTGTATGCAGTTTGAAATGAAATATTAATATATAATATATAATAATAAATATATAATATATATATATAATATATATAATAATATACAGTTGAAGTTTCATCTCAAAGGATTTTAGTATTGAATTAGTTTATTTGTTTTCTATGTCTGTAGCCCGAATCCCTGATCTCAGACTCCGGTGCTATTCTATGTGTACAGCAGGTTCAACCAATGGCCATGAAACAACATTTTTATTTATTTATACTTTTTGTAAAGAGGAAAGATTTGATTGTTTGTTTCGTTCTTTGCACTGAGTGGGCTCTGAAACTGTTAAACAAATTTGAAAAACTCTTTGACTGTTGGGAAGCTACCCTATCTCTAAGTAACAGAGGCCATTTTTATTCCCATATTCCCAAGGAAACGGGAATTACTTAGGTGAAGCTGCGTGACGTCCGTTAGTCATGTATAACATTTTAAAAAAATGTGCAACGATTTGAACTGTCACGTTTTCTTTTTGAAAATATAAAAGACGAAAATATGTAATCGTATAAAAACTGTTCTTGGTGAATGAATATTCACTCGCAGCCAAAGAGAATAATCAAAAAAGTTTGTCTAGCCAACGATTCAGCTGGTGCGCTTGTAAGTTACAAATCGATGTTCAACTTGGACTGTCTAATTTCAAGATAAAAGAGAAAAAGGCAGTCTTTGTATGAAATATGTTAATATTCTCTAGTAATCGTAGCAGCTCATGTGACATTCAACTTTTCTATTGAACGAGTTTGCGATTATTGTGTGCGAGAGACTAGTTTATTTATAAAAGTGACGTATGTTTTACCAAAAAAAATACCAATAAAATACAGTTTGTGAATGACATAATAATTATATTATTGCCACAAAACTCATGATCTTATTTAACAAAAAACGTATTTTTGTTATTAATCTCCAATGTTTGTTAATCAAACATTGGTGATATTTTACAAAAAAAAATATTTTTTTTATATTGAACTGCTTTACGATAACTTTTCACGGCATTTTTATGACACATATTATAACTGTTATTAAGGACCTAATACATACAATGCATGCCTAAAATAGCTTACATCCCTAATAATGTATTATAATCTTCATAATTGAATTATTATTATCAATCATCTAAGAAATGTAAGCAAAAAAAAAAGATTTCCTAAATCCACGACGAAAACGACGATTGTTATGAAGTTTAAGCTGTGTATCTGCTCTGAATTTTAGTATACTTGCTGTTACTTTCATGACATACTTGATGCAGAAGTAACTGCATCTGCGGGAGACCTATTGAATATACCAATGTTGTAAGTGCTACTAAAGCTTCTAAATTGTAGAAAACCTCAAAATAATAAGCTTTTTTTAACCTGAGAAAAATCCTACATGGGTGCTATGCTGTACTCCTAGACTAGAAACCACACGTATGCCACCTAACAGCATACGGTTGGGAGCCCCGAGTAAGCTCTCGGAAGGATACCCCAGGACAAAATATGAGCTTATGGTTGCCAATTTTAATATCGTCCAAGAAGAAAACTCCTAAAGGTTTCTCTGGTCCTCCTAAAAGTTGTATCTCACTTATTAGATCTACTTATAGAATATGCATGTACTAGGAATATCTATATATAAATCAATAGCATTGTGAATCTCTTGGACCAATCTCTATCTGAATCTGAATATCCGTTGACATTAATTTGCAGTCGAAGGCATCGAATAATTGAAAGCTTATCTCGAGTATAAGGCAGTGCTACATTGCGTGTATTTGCATCGTAGTATAGGAAACAATAGATCATGTCAAGCCCTCTATACATACATAATTACAGCCTTTATCTCCAAAGGGATAGGTAGAGGCATATTCGATGTAGTCCGAACACGAAATCCAAATTTTACACGTCATTTTAAATTTTAGATGTAGGTATCTACTAGGTAACTTTCTCAAATATACACATAACATTTAATGAGAATTTTCAACTCCAAATTGATATTTCTATTCGTTTCGTGACGAATACTAATAACAAATATGAAAAGGTAAAATTAATTATTCGGTTCATGTTTAACAGTTAATTTAGAACACACAGTAAAAGTCTAATATCACGCGAAACTCTAACTCAAGTATAAATAGAAAACCAGTCAAGTGCGAGTCGGACTCACACACGTAGGGTTCCGTACAAAAAATCACGTTTGTTGTACGGGAGTCCCCTTAATCTCCTCTGTTTTTTTTTTTCAAATTTATTATTCGTTTTTATAGCGGCAACGGAAATACATCATCTGTGAACATTTCAGCTCTCTAGCTATCACGGTTTGTGATAAGCCTGGTGACGAATAGACGCAGACAAACGGCGAACGTCCCGTTTTTACCTCGTGGGTACGAAACCCTAAAAAAAGCAACTAATGTCAATGTCTACTCTGAATAAAACACTATTAAAATCTCTTTTATTTCAAAGAGTTTCTTTTTGTATCTGCCTCTACATTCCAAAAACTTTACATAGTGAAATATAAGTGATAATTTAATCAACGAATCAATCAAATCAGCCTATGGGAGTCCATTGCTGGACGTAGGCCTCTTCCAATTATTTACGCCACAATACACGGTCCTGCGCTTTGAGCATCCAGTCAATTCCTGCAACCTTCTTCAGGTCGTTGGTCCATCTGCCAGGGGGCGTCCTACCCCAAGTTTACCAAGTCGCGGTCTCCACTCCAGAACTCGTTTGCTCCATCGACCATCAGTTCTTCTACAATATGGTAACTCAATGGCAAAATAAAAATTTATAAAATAAAAATACTATAAGTCTGCTGACATGAATTTTATAAAAATGTTTTAAAGTTGGATATTCCTATTTGCTTGGATCATTCCGAATGATAGCCTCGCCTTATATAATATCGTTACATTATCCTTTGATAGTAATAAGAATAACGAAGCCCGAGTAGTAGATATAAAACTATACGGAAGTAATAAAAACATTCTGTGGAATGAAGGCAAGTACATAGGCTAGTTTATAATAATTATCTCGAACAAGTCCGTAAAGCAATAACATTTTGTGTTCGGCGCAGATGTGGATAATACCCTTAGATACTAACGGAATTTAATCAGGAGAAAGCATGTGAAGAAATGTTACCGATAGTTATGGAATAGGTAGGTAATCTCTATCTTTCTTTTTTCGGTTTCCAATTATCGTACCTAATCCGAAATAGAATTTGAAGTCTAGATCTTCAGTAGTCAAGACAAGATGGTATCTATGTCATTCGCTATAAAGTCAAGTGATGAGTTTGGAGATCTTTCATAAATTAAGATTTTTTATATAACGTGAGTAAAATCCTATATGGATGCTATAACATAACATAATTTATTTAACTTAGACATAGGTCCATAATATGTGTTAGTAACAGTGATCTTACAACTATGTTATGTTAGTTTCTATATTAGTTTCATACTATATGTGTTAGTAACAGTGATCTAACAACTATGTTAGTTTCATACTTTTGTGTTAGTTACAGTGATCTTACAAATATGTTAGTTTCATACTATATGTGTTAGTAACAAATATCTTAAAAACTATATTACAAACAAAACAAAAATCACTGAATAAATCTCGAACTATGCCGGGCTCCTTTTTTTTAATGTGAGGAAAATCCTACAGGGTTGCTATGCCGGACTCCTACCGACTAAAAACCACACGTATCCTACCTAACAGCTTACGGTTGGGAGTCCCAGTTAAACCCTCGGAAGGATGCCCCAAGACTCCCAACAAACCTTGGCTACCAAGTTTCAATCAAGCACGCTTCACGTACCTAGAAGCAGTTGGAAGACACTATGTGGTTGTAGCCGGTAGTAGTTCACCGTAGCATTCATACACTCGTAAAAAATATATATATATATATATATAGGTCACGCCTTTATCCCCGAAGGGGTAGGCAGAGGCATATTATATGCCCACATTTCACCTTTGTATAATTAGTCCCACGTAATAGGTGGTGAGCCGTATTGCCGTGTTTAAATGGACAGGCGCAGGTTGTGACTGCCTGCTGTTGAAAATAAAGCCTTCAACTTAGCTTAACGACTGCCATTTTACTGGCAACCGGGACCAACGGCTTAACGTGCCTTCCGAAGCACGGAAACGCTCAAATAAATGTCACAAAGTGATCACATGGATGGTCACCCATCCATGGACCGGCCATAGTGAAAGTTGCTTACTGCAGTGATCGTTTACAGAACACTGAGTCCGCGGGGCCACGAGCGCTTCCGTAAAAAATGGGTATAGTATAAGTATGTACTCTATATATATATATCTTCAAAGCTCGTGAGTAAAAAATAAAGTCGACAAGTAATAAAACAAAAACGCCGTTACAGCTAATCATTATGTATTGCTCAGATACAATCAATCATGTTGACGAATTGATGCTTGTTATTTAAAGTATATTGAATGTAAACAAAAATGTTCACTCGATACAAGTTGTACTTCAAGGAAAATTAGAGGGAAGAAAGTTTCACAAAATGAGGTAGGTACTTTGTTATTTAATTGATCAAACGAGGCGTTTACTGCGCTTTGTTGTCGAAGTTGCCCTTTGACTCGTTCACGACTACCTGGTAAAGTCAGTCTTGGCGAGTATCATACCTTTTGCCGTATTTCGGCTAGATTTTAGCATCCAATTTAGTGCCATCATTTTTCGTTTCTTATGAAAACAAAAAATGATTTCATTTGCACCTCATTTTCGTCATTTTTTAAACCAGGCCGCAAACTTCATGACGTAGCAGGCGGAACCTTGGGCTTGTATGTCATATTTATAACTTTTCAATTGCCTGCAACATTATTTTAGAAAAAAGATTTCGTTTAGTTCTTGTTCTGAACAAACCTATGCCAAAAGTATCAAACAAAACAAAAGGAACGTGACTGAAAGCGCGCGTCATTGACGAATGAAGTGCGAAGATTGATTGGTGTACTGACAAATGACCGAGGAGATGTTTGCTTAATGCGTGTGCGTAATGTTTAGTTGAAATTGCTTCCTAATTTGCAGTACATCATTGTTCTAACATACATAAATTTATGGTCACGCCTTTATCATCGAAGGGGTAGGCTAGGGTAGGCAGAGGCATGTTCTACTCTCACATTTATTTAAGTACTTAGATTTTTTTGTTCCATGTAATATGTAGTGATAGTATTGCCGTGTTGAAATACACAGGCCCAGGTTGTGACTGCCCAATGTTGCATTTTTTTAAGCTGCCTTTAAAGCTCCCTACTTGGCTTAACGAATGCCATGCAATTTTACAACGGCTTAACGTGCCTTCCGAAGCACAGAAACATTAGCAAATAGTAACCAGCACACACAGTGACAATCGCTTACTACCAGTTAGTAGTTTACAGAACACAGAATCCATGGAAACATGAGTGTATCATAATTGATCTATATGACGGATCAGATCCAAAATATGTTCAAATTTCAATTCTTACCAAAAGATACCTACATAGTTTATCAGTTGTCTGCATTCCATGCTTAAATCAGTTTATTCATTTCAGCTAGGTGGCTATGTGAAAAAACATTTTATGAGACAAAATCTTGACCTTGTCTCGCTATTTGGTTTGTATCGCTAAATAAATGCATATATTTTTATAGAATAGCAATTTAAAATACTCCTGTCAGTGTCATAGTGATTTCTACATCTAAATATGTCAATGTTTGACATAATATTATGCCCTAAATATTTTTCATAGAGTCATAATCAATAAAGATCTTTTTAGCCTTTCCAAGACTCAGAGAGTGATGGCCGTCAGGGTGATAAGAGGATACCGCACGATCTCCGGTGAGGCGGCATGTCTCCTAGCCGGGACCCCTCCATGGGACCTGGAAGCGAGAGCCCTTGCGTCACTGTTCAGATGGCGCAAGGAGGCGCTGGAGCGGGGCCAAAGGCCTGCGTCTCGAGAAATCGAGGCCCAGCGGACCCTGCTCCACCAGGAAACCCTGGAGACATGGAAGATGCGACTTGAGCAACCAAAGGGGGGATTCGCCACAATCGCGGCCGTCAGACCGGTCATGGACGAGTGGCTGGAGAGAAGACACGGTGCTCTCTCCTACCGGTTGACACAGATGCTTGCCGGGCACGGTAGCTTCGGTAGGTATCTGTGGCGAAAACACCGGGAAACCACGGCCGAATGTCAGCACTGCGAGAACCGCAGCGATGACACGGCGCTCCACACGCTGGTGGAGTGCACGGCGTGGGCACAACAGCGACAGGTCCTCGTAGTGGGTCTGGGCGTGGACACCCTCTCGCTTGAGGCCATGGTACGAGCCATGCTCTCCAGCGGGAGTAAGTGGGACTGCGCCGCCTCGTTCTGCGAGCAGGTCATGCTCGCGAAGGAGGCGGCGGGCCGGGTGCGGGAGAGAACTCTCCCACCCGAGTTCCGCAGTCGGCGCCCCGGGCGCCGCCGACGTGTCTTCGCCGAGGACTATCGGCCTCCATGACCGGGGGTCTGAGGACGGTGGGAGGGCCGCTCACCGTCCTTACAGAAGCAGGCCCATGACGGCAGCGTGACGTGAGCACTTACGCACGCCCCCCCTTAGAAGCGGGGTCATACCCGAAACCCCCCATAGACGCGGGATTGCACCCGAACCACCCCCTGGGCGAGGCCGCATTGGCGGCCGTAGGTCTGTTGGGAGTCACGGGACATCCTTCCTGAGGGCTTACCCGGGGCTCTCAACCATAGGCTGTTGGGCGTTACGTGAGGTTTTTTAGTCGGTAAGAGTCCGGCATAGCATCCTACGAGGATTTTCCCTCACGTTAAAAAAAAAAAAAAAAAAAAAAAGCCTTTCCAAGACTAAGTGTTCATTGCTCTCAAGCTGCCCTCATAAACACCACAATTTTTTTTCTTGGTCAAGAAAACGAAACCGTTAGCACGCAAAGTGCGACAGTCCTTGAAAATTGTTTAGGTTTTATGTGAGAGCTCTTTGACACGATAATATCAAAAACGCAAATGGCAAGGAAAGTGCTTTTTACTTGAGTGTCAGTATACAGGGTTATTTGTAATTAACTAGCATCCTTCCAGGGGTAGGTAGCAGACATCATAAGTAACACCGTTGGATCACCGACTATTAATAAAACTGAATACATTACTTAATAATAAGTTTTCAAGTTTTTATTGTTATAACGCGGCACTATTAAGTCTATGTTTCATTCATAAACTGAAGGTCGACGCACGCACGTTCGCGCGCGCTTTCGCTACCGAATAATACCTACAAAGAGGTACATATTATGTACTTTCTTCGCCAGTTTATTAATTGCTCGCGTGGTTTGTTGCGTGTAGAAAGTAACTAGGTATTTACACTAAGTCCACAATCCCTTCATACTTAACCAGGCTTAGGACATCGGATGTTCGGCTGCATTAAAAAAACAAAAAGATGCTAAAGACGAAAGGTATCTACCTACACTTATCATCGAAGTAACTATTTTTATAACAATCATGTTTTAATGTCTAAACAAAGATTGGTAGGCAGATTTGTAAAACGGGGCCCAGTAATGTGGTATTTACACTAAGTCCACAATCCCTTCATACTTAACCAGGCTTAGGACATCGGATGTTCGGCTGCATTAAAAAACAAAAAGATGCTAAAGACGAAAGGTATCTAGCTACACTTATCATCGAAGTAACTATTTTTATAACAATCATGTTTTAAATCCTTCACTGTACAAGCGATTCGCCTGTGGAATGTTTTGCCAGTATCTATAAGGCGAGCACAATCACTAGTATCTTTCAAGAGTATGCTAATGAATCACTTTTTGTCTATTTCCGACTAGTACCTACTTCGTGTTTTCTTCTTAGTATGTATATGTCTCTAAATACGAGTATATGATAAAGTATATCGTGTCTGTATGTATGTTTATGTATTGTATATATTATATAATATGTATGTGTATTTATGTATGTTTATTTATATGTATATAATTATAGTTATGTTGTTGGTATATGTTTGCTTCTAAAATTTGTACACTGCCCCTATCAGCTTCATGTTTTCTATCCATCCAAAGGTTGCCTGGCAGAGATTGCTTTTAGCGATAAGGCCGCCTATTGTACATACGTAGATTAAGATCTTCTTCTTTGAATATGTTCCTTTATGGTGTACAATAAAGAATATTTTATTTATTATTATTATTTTAATGTCTAAACAAAGATTGGTAGGTAGATTTGTAAAACGGGGCCCAGTAATGTGGTATTTATTATTCCCGCCCAAACATTTACACTGAAACGGTGTTGAAAATTATGTGGTCTGGGTTCGTGAGGATTTTCAAAACACCACAAATGTTCGTTGTGGGTATTGAATAATCCCACTCTACCAAAGGTGGCTTCATCAGTCCACAGAACTTTAGGACGTTCAGCCAGCAACCAACTGCAAAAATCCACACGCGCAGGTTTGTCTGGGTCGGTGAGTTCCTGGACACGATGAAGATGGAATGGATATTTGCCTTCGTTGTTAATGACACTCCACGCGAAGGCCTGCGATACATTAAACTTTAGCGCGGCGTCATTGGTACTTGCGACGGGATTATCCTCAAAGAACTCCAGTATTCTTTCTTGTTCCCGTACTGAGCGCCTCGGTGGACGTCCACTATCACTGAACCCGGGCCGGAACTGTCCGTAATCGCGTAATCGCTGTGTGGCGGATAACATCGTTGCCCGGCTCGGTGTAGGTAGATTCGGAAACCTTACTGCATATTGGCGGCAGGCTGCCGCCACATTATCATCGCACCTAGCAAGCATCCTTACCATTTCCGTCTATTCCACATTGGAATATTGATAAGGCATGGTGATAATAAGATCGACGCAACACGGTAATACGAAAAATCGTGGCACATAAGGACAAGTGACGCACACCTGTGACGCGTGCACATCTAGCGACCGACTGGCGACTTGCAAAAAGAAATGGGTCGACGACGAAGGCGCTAGCGCTGCGTCGCGTCGCCCCGCGCCCCCGCCTCCTATCCGTGCATTGACTACATTGCATGAATTGATGATACGAGTTTGTTTACTTAATTTTACGATGCGCGTAAACTACGGCATAGAGTTAATAACAATTAGACGCAAAACTAAATTATTATAATTTTTTGTATGAAAGCAATGTTTAAGGAATTATTAAAAGTCGTAAAACAAACTTTGTTACTTATGATATCAGATATCTGCCCCTGCGAGGATGCTAGTTAATTACAAATAACCCTGTATATCAGAATTTGCTTGCCTATCTGACAGTATAGTACGAAATTATTTTCTATGCGACCTACTCCTCTATTCATAACAACATTTACAGACAAAATCTTCGTAGAGGCCATTCCCGTATTTTACAAAGACTTAGTGAGTCTGTGTCCTGCACCGAATGCAGCCAGAACTTTAGAATAAAGTTCATACCTTCCATGACCAGTCGCTTAGGGCTGCTGACATCTTTCATTCTAATGCACAGTGGACACTACCTGAAGCGTGGTCTTTCATTATTCCTGGCTAGCCATCTTCAAATTTTCTTCTTCTTTCACATACCTATTTATATAAAAAAAAATAACAACAATATTTACGATTGTACTTTAAAGCAAAATCATGAATATGACATTGTCATTCGGATTGAACATCCACAAATGTGTCAAAATAAAAAGTAATTTAAATAAAAAATAAGAGTATTTAAGGAGTATTGGTATCAACTCCGGAGAAACTCAGCTCCAAAAGAATTTACATCCCTTTTTAGGTCGATAAAGTATAAATTTCAATAAAATAAGGAACACGTCTTCCATCAGTTATGCTAATAATGCTATATGCCAAATTTAAAGCAGATCGGACCAAGGAATCGCGTTGTCCCATACAAACTTGACCCTCCTTTTTTATACCTTTGGAGGTGGAATTTGCAAAAATGGTAAAATTACTTATTTCAAATTGTAACAAACAACGCTCATGCTGAATTTCATCATCGTACCATTTACCGTTTAAGCATTAATTGATAATAACTTTATACAACTTAAGTTCGTTTTTTATTTTATAATAAGTATACTTTCCCGGGATAAAAAGTACCCAGTGTGGTGCCCAGGATATTAAAGAATAATTATACCAAGTTTCATCGTAATCGAACCAGTAGTTTTTGCGTGATGCCTGAACAAACAGACAAACAGACAGACAGACAAAAATTTTTTAAATCACATTTTTGGGTTCGGTGTCGGTCTAGTAACACCCCCCGCTATTTTTTTTTTATATTTTCAATGTACAGAATTTTCACTTCTACAGATTTATTATAAGTATAGATAATATTTTTTATAACTTGAGGGAAAATCCATCATGGTTGCTATGCCAGACTCCTACTGACTATAAAACCTCACGTAACGCCCAACAGCCTATGGTTGGGAGCCCCGGGTAAGCCCTCCGAAGGATGTCCTAGAAAATTTCATTATACCTAATTATACTGGTAGTTATTTCAAAAGACACGCACAGCACACAAACTATTTTGAACACTTAAAAGTTATAACATCTACTTTTAGATGAAAATTCATTCTACACGAATCAGGTCATAGATTACAGCTAGCAAACTAAGTTGCAAACAGTGCGTTTGCAACTAATCGAGAACACAAGTACTATAGTGATATCTAGTCCTTCATAACGCATGAATGCAATTTCCATCTAATTTAGCGTATAATGGCTGTCGCCGGATTACTCTACATGTCATCTAATGCAATTCCAGTTGCAAGTTTGTCAAAGCATATATTGTATTAATGTTCTTGATTTCAATATTAATTAGTTATGACTGTACAGATTTGATCTGGGATGTCACGGGATTAATTTACTAAAGCTAAGTAAATGAGCAATGTATGAAATACTAGCTGTGGCGCACGGCACCGCCTGTGATCTATATATACTAATATTATACAGAGGAATGATCTGATTGTTTGTTTGTATGTGTGTTTACATTGAATAGGCATTGACACTACCGAACCGATTTTTTAAAAATCTTTAACAGTCGGGAAGCTACACTATATATTATTATTGAATCCTGCTCTCTTGATGGAAAATCATTGTGATTTCTAGCGAGTTGAAGTCACTTTCATAATTCACAAGACTGTGAACAGGTTGATGGCCAAATGGTGTGCCTCCTCACACTATGCTTGAAGAACTCGGGGTTGTATGAGGAGGGAAAAACGTGCACTGGCAGACGTTTTATGTTTTTATGGTTCAGTTCTAGTGAAGATTCTCTCCAATAAAATTGAGAGTCATTATCTGAAATTAAAATTATTCTAAAGCTGTTTTAAATACTTTCTAAGTAACATAAAGTACACCGATATTATCATTGTACGGTTTATTATGAAAACTTACATTCTTATTACTTTAAAGGACAAAGGAACACGTTAACTAGATCGAGTGGCCGTGTGTTGTTGGTCGTTGGCTCTTGTTTGATCGCACTGTGTTCTCACGTTTAAATTGCTTCCACCACTGCAGTCGAGTTACAGGCGTAAAGTTTGAATAGCCAAATACGGGGCATAATACTGTAAGTTTAAATTTTTTTAGTTTTGAGGTATTTGTCTACCTAACCAACACTAATTCAGACTATGTAGATGGATTGGTATAGTGTTTTATTTTGAGATTTCATTTTCATTCTTCTTTACGATATGGTTACTTTTGTGGAAATTTGCCTAAGCTGCGCTCTTCGAGACCCACGGGTTGAACAGGGCAGTGATATTTGTACTTTGTCCCGCCTCAACACGGACATGATATACCTAGTTTACTCTTTTACTTAAAAAAATATATTTGGGCTACAGAATCAATTTACAGAAATTTTGCTGTTGAAATTTTTTTTCTTTTCTTCCACGTGTGGAAATCCTTTATGGATGCTGACGCGACAAAACGTTGCCCGTCTACACAGCTCAACAGAACAGTGTTTATAGCTCGCTCCAAGATAAATAGCGTACAAGATCGATGTTTATTTAAGACACTTGGAGCACGACTTGTCAATTGTTAGAACACATGCCCTATTGACATACCCTTATGAAGTTAAGCTGGGCAAATATTAAATTTGCGGTTTTGTTTGTGCTGTGTATTCATAAGGTTGTTTGCAAATAAACTACATTCACACACTGCCCAGTTTTTGTTGTTTTACTGTTTTAAGACCAGAATTTAAAGAGAGGGTAGTTTTGTTTAATTCTTTAGTTGGTTTAATATTTTCAAAATGTCTTCCATGTACATATCTCGACCCTCTACAATTTTATTATATATGTGGATAGATTTTTTCATTTCGAAGGCTGCAAATATATTTGTACAACAGTGTTTCATAATATACATACATGAAAGTTAGCTAAATTTGTACAACTTGTGTATTTCTAGTAAGTAGGTGGTAATGTTTACAGCCTCTTTAGATAATGTTGGAATTTCATTAAATATTTATTATTGTAGGTGTTTAATTAAGGCTGTTTTTGCCAACGTTAAACTTGTCGGTTTATTGGAGCATAGCAAAGGGTTCTCAGGTATTATGGTAATTATGGACAGAAAATTCGAGACGGTATCCCGTGTAATTTTAGTAAATAAGACCTTGTTTTTAAGTAAAGATTCAATTTGTTTTGCAATTTGACCCTCAAATTTTAGGTATTTGATTCTACTTTGATATAAATGTTGTCGAGTAATCCTATTTCATTTTAAATATAAGAAAGTTTGTGAAGATATTTGGATGTTCAGTAGCCAATCACGATCTAACAGCTGAACGAAGCGCACTGAAATTTGGTACTAGAATAAAAACTGTAATCTGGATTAACACGTAGGCTAGGTACTTTTTATTCCACGAAATGTACCCATGGGATGCGTAGTATTCAAATAAAATCTAATAACTTTACTTTTAGTAAATAATGACTTACATTCTTAGGTAACGAAGAAACTCGTCTTTGTACCATCTATAATTTGAACTACCATTTCGTGAACGACAAATACAAAATGTCTCCATCCAATCGTACCAAAGGAGTTGCTGTATTCACTGCGATGCACATCAAAGACTACCATTTCTATAGAACTCATTGCGTCTACAAATCATCTGAAAATTAATAGTGCGCTTTAGTGCAGAACTAATATATTATTACCTTCTGCCAGTCCAAGTGTATATTTCGCGTCTAGTTTATACTTGATTAAACAGAGTCCCTGCACTAGCTTCCAATATTAATAGCAGTGCGTGCTCGTGATTTGAATAGTTCCGTATTGAAGATGTCCTTTGCAGCTACGATAGAATAGGAAGGACATGAATTAATGAATGAAGTTCGCTTTAAAATTATTTATCAGCTCATATTTTGTTCTCGGAGAGAACTTTAAAGTTAGTTATTTACTGGGTAGACATCAAACGAGAAACTGCAAAATAGGTATGTAAAATACGTACATTTTTTTTCATTTAGAGTTAATGAAGGCAAAATAATGTACTTACATAAGATTGGCAGCTCAATGTATTATTTTGCCTCAATTATACAGAATAAGAAATGTGTGACAGAAATTAAAGAAAGTTAAGGAATACCTTCAACAATTTGCAGGAACTCCTGATAATAAGCAAGCATGTGATTTCAGGAATTATTGGATATCATTATGTATTTTTCAAATTCGTTGCAAGGTTTTCGATACAACTATCAGTTACTACCAGTCGAAAAATTTTTTATCATAATTCTGTTCTCAATTTGAAATTTGAACACTTCAATAATTTCATCTGAAATTTTGCGAACTCCGAATGAAAATTAATGAGTCCCTAATGGAATCCACATATTTCCAATACTAATGGTGTCGTCTAATATATTGCCTCAGTTCATTGTCTGTTATCTGTGTTTATGTTCGAAGCACGTGTGTAGAGCTGTATTTTGAAATATCACTTTAACAAACACAATGTATTGAGAATGGCCGCTTGTAATTACTTAAAGCTTTATTTTTAAAAGAAAACGTGTTCTAAATTGAATGTTTTGGACTAAAATTTTTCAGCACCAACTAAAGCTCTTCTGCGAGTAATGCACCTGCAGATCATTGTAACATGAAAATTTCAGGAGACAGCCACCCCCAAAATGGTGAAATGTGGAAATTAAAAATCTAAATTTTAGTTTTATCTAATATTGTATCATGCTAGTAAATAATAGCACTTTTCAGGCTCTGAATCTAGGTGGGGTTAGAGAGTAAGTGGGAAAACTTTAAAAAGATGTTAAGGAACGTTATAGTACACTACAGAATGTTCAGGGACAGGTTGGAATTTTGCTCAAATAAACATTAAAGTTTTTCTGCGAACAGCTAAAATTGAACAGTTAAAATTTCAAAAGTTCCGTATTTTTTTTTGAATCCATAAGTCTACTTATACTTGTGTGAACAAGACAATAATAAATTAATTATAAGGAGTACAAAAGTGGCCAGTCACAGACTAAGGAAGTTATACCGCAAAACGATTCCCTCCACTTAATTTCTTTTGTACTTTGAGGAGGCTTTGAATGTTTTCTTGTACGAGTTATTGTAACTAGAAGTGGTATTTAATCACACAATAATGTTATAATTGCAACATTATAGTAGAAAATTCATAACATTAATGTAAATGTTGCAATCTCCACGCGTGTTCCCCGGAATCAGTGTTCTGTACATGATCACTGTAGTAAGCAACATTTACTATGGCCAGTTGTGGATGGGTGACCACTTTGTGACAATTATTTGCGAGCGTTTCCGTGGTTCAGAAGGCACGTTAAGCCGTTGGTCCCGGTTAACAGTAAAATAGCATTCGATAACCTAGTTTGAAGGCCTTATGGGCGGCTTGGAAATTTCAACAGTGGGCAGTTGCAACCTGACCCTCACGGCAAAACGACTCACCACGTGGGACAAAATCTAAAAGAGTGAAATGATGGCATGTAATATGCTTCTGCCTAACTCTTCGGGGATACAAGTCGTGATCATATGTATTCTATAATTATGTATGTATTGTAAGTGTAACGAGCACTCTGTTAATCTTCATGCTGATGTTGAGTTTCAGATTGGTAACCTCGGCATTTTGTTCAAGCGATTTAATGCTCGGAAGACAAGTCACGCCGTTGGTCTCGTTAATCAGTAACAAGGTAGGCGTTATAGGCGGCCCTATAGGCGCGTGGTTTGAAATTTTTATCAGGAGGTATCATCTCCCAGCAATAGGATTCACCTTCTATTACGTGGGAAAAGTACGACACGGTGTAATTTCGGATTTTATATTTTCTCCTTCCGAGAATAAGGCGTGACTATAATAGTCTGCATCAGTAACACTAACACATCCAGTTATAGCATCAGTAACACTAACACATCCAGTTATAATACTTAGTTTATAGCAAAACTTATTGAACACTCGAGTAAAGCGCTTGCAAAGTAAGATCACGTCACGCAAGGGAAGCACGCAACTCACGAACTCGTTGATCACTTGATCACTTCGGTAAGGCTGTGTCTTTGACCAGAGCGGTGCGATCACTATAGGCAATAATTGCTTTTCTGCGGAATGTTGTAAATTTGTTTGGCGTTTGCACTATTTGGTTGTGCCACTTTAACTCCCAAACGGCTTGGAGGATCCTATACATTATTGTTGAGATATGAATCTGAAGGAGGTTTATAGCCACTTCAAGTTGACCTAGGTCGACAGGAAGTGTGTGTAACTTCTGAAATATACGCTAAGCAGACATTTAGAAGTGTGAATTGCTTCATACCGTTCTAAAAACAATAATCCGCTGAGTTTCTTGTCAGTTTTTCACAGGTGGGTCGTGTTGTGATCTGGTGGTATTTCTTTGGTTTATATTCGAGACGTTTTACAAGTGAATATTCTGTATTATGTCTAAGTGAAATAAATTTATTTTTGTTATCGTTTGTTTTCACCAAACCGAGCTCATTTGCGACAAAGACGACTTATGTTGCGTGATCACAATATTATTTTTAGCAGGAGAAATCCTCACGGATGTCAGAACTATAATTCGATACACATCTTGTAAATTAATAGTAGTTTATGACACTGTTGCATAATGAGGGTTCTTATTTATAACACGAGTGTGTTTTAAAAAAACGAGCCGTAGGCGAGTTTTTTTATAGTATCACACGAGTGTTATAAGACCAAGTTATGTACAGTGTCATACACTACTTTATCTACTCTCATACTATAATACCTGATTTCATTTTGTGATATATAGTTGCTCCTTAATTTCGCCTGTAACAGGTTCACTGTGTGTTTGACGCAGTTGCCAGAATGTCTGGTGGTGTACAATTACCACCATCCTCGCTTTAAGACATGTTTTGACACAAAAAAATAATTTATTTTACAAACAAAACCAAACTTTGTTTATGTAATTTAAATGTAAAATGTTGGCGCCAAGAGCAAACATCGATTGCGCATGCGTGTTTCTTTTATTTTTCAGGCTACGGTACAATTTTTTTTTAAAGTAGAGGTTCAAACTTCTTTTTCCAGTTGGAGGTTGTTTATGGTGTATCGTAATGATTAAAAAGTTATATTATGATATAGACACTGATCTGTATTATTATAGGTGTCCATACAAGACCTGTATCGTAATAAAACTTTTTTTTGGCCTGTGCGTAATGTTTGTCATAAGAGTATTGATTTCAATTTTATAATCTTTGTATTATAGTATCAGAGTAGATAAAAATCTATTTTTGAATCCAATTTTTTATACTTATGCTGACAAAAAATGATTGAACTTCTTTTTCGTCACTTTGTGACACCCCTGCAGACAGGTCCCTGGCCCAAAAACCTCGGTGCACTCCCTTTCAAACCAGGGACGATCTTTGCGGGTGTTGGTAACATTCGTCAGATAGTTTTTAATGAAATCATTTCCATTAATTTTATTATTGGTACGAAATGCAATCTTGCGAAATGTTTAGTCATTTGGTAGTCTAATATTTTGCAGTCGTTTCGAACCCAAACCACGAGCTTATTATTAACCTAATTTTGGCAATGAATCCCATTGACCAAATTAGGTTAATAATAAATGGTATTATGTACCAATATACAAAACTATTTTTTTTTATATTCTTAGGCATTAGATAACAAAAGTGTGTAAGATATGAGACTTCAATTTAGCTAGCAGCCATCTTACTATCACAATAACCTACATATCAACCTCGTTCCACGCAGCTTGAAAGTAATTTCCTGCCACAAGCCGTTCAGCGACGAATAAAGTTGTAAGAGTGATGTGCCTTATCCTTCGTAATTTGTAAGCATCGAGTATATAATGATAGCATCGTTTATACTTTGCAATACATTGTGTACTGATATATTGAAAGCTTTGAATAATCTCAGTAAGAATCTTAACGTTTTTTACGTTCCAATTAATGATTTGTCATAAGATTTTATGCGAACTGTATTTAGGTCGTGAAATTACGATGGGCCAATTTTTTAGTAGAATCTTTTTATTCCTACGGGACACATAGTTGTGGGAGTTAGTTTCACGCATTCTCTAGTAATAAAGTCAATAATAAATATTTTACAACATTATATTATACAGCGCTATAAGCCTTGCAAGTACGAGGAAGTCGATAAACAAAGTTTCAGTCATTAAAACTCTGACTTGTTCTGTGTTACTCAGTTGAGATGATGCTGAATACCGTGGTCGTTTAGAAAGTATTGTCTTCAGAATCTTTTTCAGGGCTTGGTCACCGCGGAGAAGGCCGAAAACGTGGCTAAATGCTTTGCGTCACACCTGAAAAAAACATGGAGACAACCAAACTTAATATTAAATTACACGTGGAACTAAATTTTGAATAAAACTTAATCTGAAAAATCAAAGCATACAGGTATTATGTTTTTTTTATTATTTTAGGATATAGTACGGGCATACAGGTATTGTTTTTGAAATAGGTACCTAATAAACTTACAGGTCTGGTCCTGGTTTTAACGACGTATATTCAGGTATTATGTCGTTCTTAATGGCTGATTTTTGATTTAATAATGGAGACATTCCTATCAATATGTCTTTTAAAGAGACATACTTGTACGAGTTTACCCAAAAGTTAATCGAGAGTCATTTGATTCGTTCCAACAATCATTCACAAAAAAAACGTCTACCTTTATGTAAGTTCAAAAGCAATATGGAATATTTACTAAATCATGATGATTGTATTGATTTAGGTGAGATTCGTTGAACGTTATTGAATTCGAATACTAGCAAACCAAACTATGACGTCCAAACTATTATGAATTCAGAATCCGCAATATTGCGACTGACCATTGGCTTCGAACCAAGGCAAATAGTTTTTGAATATTATTATTACCTACGTTAGAAACGTAGAATAGAAGTAAGCGACTGTTTTTTGATGTGTCGGATTCGAACCCTGAGTCGGAATAAATACACTCGAGAGCAATGAATCCGGGTCACTTAAAGAATGTTAAAAATCTCGGAAACTAAAAATGATAGGTTAATGCAATAAATTGTATTTAATAGACAATGTAATACTCCTTAAATGAAAGTAAAAAAAATATGAGTCACCATACATTTTATTAACACAAAATTACATAAAGAAAAAACTGCCGATCTCTCCTTAAAACAAAAATAGGAAACATGAAATTTTTGAACTTTATTACGATTTTCTTGAATTTTAATACTTCGTATTGCCTCCTCGTGCTTCCATTACTGCGTTTACGCGGTTTGGCATGCTGTACACCAAGTTCCTTATACGATTTTGGGGAATATTCTCCCATTCCTCTGTGAGAGCAATTTTGAGCTCACGAAGCGTGATTGGGGGAGGGTTTCGTTGTTTTACGCATCTGCCTAGCTCGTCCCAAGCATGCTCGATCGGGTTGATATCCGGGCTGCGCGCTGGCCACTCCATACGAGTAATGTTCATCTCTTGAAGGTAGTCATTCACAATCCTACCTGTATGAGGTCGGTCGGGCATTGTCATGCATAAATATAGCATCCTCACCTAAATTGACCATAAATGGACCAACGTGATCATTGAGGATTTCTTCCACATATCTTACGCTAGTTAAAGAGCCGTTTTCTATGATCACCAGCTCTGTGCGACTTTTAGAAGAAATTCCGGCCCACACAAGTACAGACCCACCACCGTAGGCTACTTTTTCTTCGATGCATGCTTGCTTGAATCTTTCCCCTGGTCTTCGATACACTCTGTGTCTTCCATCGTGCTTGTAGAGCATAAATTTTGATTCGTCGGAGAACATAACTTTTGACCAATCTTCAATACTCCAATTTACGTGGCTCTGGGCATACCTTAGTCTCGAAATACGATGCCCACGCTCCAGTTTAGGGCCGTTTGCAGGTCTAAGGGGTTTTAAGTTAGATTCAGCAAGCCGACGTCTTACTGTCCATGCACTTGGGTTACTTCCTCCGAGGCGTCGAAACTGATTGGTGAGTTCAGTTCCTGTGAGAAAGCGATTTCGAAGCATGGTGTTCACCAAGTATCGGTCTTCTCGTGCTGTGGTACACCTGGTTCTGCCCGTTCCTGGTCTGCGTAGGTTAGAACCAGTTTCTTCGTAACGTCGGAGAACTCTTTGTACTGTTGACAGCGACACACCGACAGTCCTGGCTGTATCGCGCTGACTCCGGCCGGTTTCCAGCATTGTAAGTATTCTGGTTCATTCTTCAGGCGTAAGCGACATAATTTCAGCTTGATTAATGAATATAGAGCACTATCAACATGGTTTATGTACCCACATAAATGACAGATTACAAACAAAAGCAACACCAAATGCTGTAATTTCGTAGTTCCATCTTCGAAAGTGGCCCTTTTTCAAATTTGATTTTTTTATGATATAACTTTACAATAACTAAGAAGTTTTAATACCTTCATTTAAGGAGTATTACATTGTCTATTAAATACAATTTATTGCATTAACCTAGCATTTTTAGTTTCCGAGATTTTTAGGATTCTTTAAGTGACCCGGATTCATTGCTCTCGAGTGTATTTATGTGATCCGCAAAACTATTTCATTTCAGAATTATAATGTAAATAGAGAGACTTTAAATAATATATTGGGTGTAACAAAATTGACTCTCCAAATTTCGTCACGTGACGTGGCATCAGTCAAGAAACATTAGAAAAATAGAGAAAAAAAATCACATGAATACTTTAACCGTAAAGCCGTTTTAAAGGTCCTATAAATTTTCATTTTCACCCTTTCTATCGCTACTGAGCGGCAGAAGAAAGCGACAACGACAGCCAGACGGGTGCTCTGTGTTTGTTTTGCCACGGCGACCATGTTACCTCGAATTGCCGCGGTAAAAAATGAATTCTTAATGTGCGACAAAAAAAAAATTAAAAAAAATTAAAAGAATTACCCCCCTTTTTATTAAATATTTGTATTTGATTTCCGATGCCAAGTCATCTCATGAAATTTGGAGAGGTAATTTTGCTACACCCAGTATATAGTGAGCCAGAGATGCACGTAACATAAACAAAATTTTATGCTGGAGGTAGCCTCTAAAGTACCAGTACTAATAACAAAATGAGAGAAGTTCAATTTATTATTATAAATGTAATTTTTTTCAAATCGTCAAAAATAAAAAAAACTAGGCGTGCCATTCCGTCTAAAATTTGAATAGTCAACTAGCTTCTGATTCCCTTTCCGTTCCCTATTACTACTCTCTATACCACTTTCTCTGTGTAGGTACTTTGGTTAGATCCTCTTTACGGCCACTAAGAATCCAGGCACCTTCCGCCACGTTGAAATCTTATTCAAGGTTTCAAGATACGTTAAACCAAGTAACCGAATTGCCTTCGACCTTAACATAACTTCCACACAATTATTTTCTCCAAATCACTTGCAAAAAGATAAATTCGAAAACTTACTTGCCAATGTAATCTTAAAGCGTTTACAAGTTCAGGTAATTTATGCGATACCGTTATATAAAACAGAAATGGTTTTAAGGCTTAAGCAACATTACAGTAACAGTTATTGCCTCATAAATTTATGCCTTTCTTTGCACTGTGGACGCGTCGCACCGTGAAGGCAAGATTATGTGCCAAGATCGCGAGGTTTACATTGATTTACTTCTAATACAGTAAGGTGTGTAGAATCTTAAGTGACTATGAACAAACATTCAAACTTTTTGTACCACCAGACGGACAGATCTACCATACCTACCTATGGTGACAATATTCCATCAGGTGGGTATATTGTCAGTCACCTTATTCGTATAAAATATGATCAAAAGTAATGCCGTAACCTAAGCCACGTTTGTGATCCCAGAGGTGCTACATACACGCTGCCGATGCAGCAAAAACCTTTTAAAGAATCTATTCTGTCGATGTTTGGGAAACACAGAGTTCATGTCACAATCTAAGCTTTGGGGGTAGAAAGCTCCTATCGGATCTTATCGATGAGTTCTTCGGACGTAGTGTGAGGATGGACACATTGGACACCCTGTCTATTGCGAACGGTTATATGATCGCTATTGCGCCACATAACATGCCTATACAACCGCAAATGATTCTCCCTCAGCTTGTTCTCGATATGAGCTACTTTAGAAACAGTATGAAATCATCTTAGTAAATGAAATGATTATATACTTTACTAGCTGACGCCCGCGGCTCCGCCCGCGTGCAATGTTTTTCCCGGTCACAGGGGTATGAAAAATAGATGTTGGCCGATTCTCAGACCTACTCAATATGCTCACAAAATTTCATGAGAATCGGTCAAGCCGTTACGGAGGAGTATGGCAACGAAAACTGTGGCACGAGAATTTTATATATTAGATAAGTCCTACTTACTTCGTGACTACATGTGTTCATCTATTTACAATCACATTGGAACTAGGGTAATCCTAATATCCTCTTCTCCAAGCACATTTCATACATATAAATTTGTGAATTCGGTTTTCAAATATAGTTCAGGTCGTCAGGTTGTCAGCACCGTTCCGGCGCCAAAACGCTCCTCGAACGGATATTGGCTGGTTCACGGCTGTGACGACTTCCGATGGCTGTCGATGCTCGCGTTAGGCATGTAGGTACAGGAGGCCGATTCTCGATTCACACGCCTATGTCTATCGCCAGACCTCAAGTCTGTGGATTGAATGCTGTTAAAAATTGTCTGGTGATCACTAAATTGTGTATTCTGGGCGGTAGTAGACTTCAAATTCCCCGCTTTCGTTATTGTCTATGAATGTCACACAGTGATGTTAACAAATAACGTTCCGTTTTCTCCTGGGTATTACCGGTTTTCTCACATATTAGCACCAATAAAATCGATTAGCAATTTTCTACGTATTTTACCTTATTAATAATATCAAAATAATACTAACGTATTGAGAATACATTTAATTTTTATAATAAGTTGTTATTGGGGGCGCAAACTATCATATTAAATATTAAATAAATTAATAAATTAATAAATTAATAAATTAATAAATTATAAATTAATAAATTAATTAATTAATTAATTAATAATTAATAATTAATATATTATTATTATATATTATATTATATATATATATATATATATATATATATATATATATATATTATAAATGTGAAAGTTTGTGAAGATGTTTGGATGTTTAGATGTTTGGATGTTTGTTACTCAATCACGCTCTAACGGCTGAATGGATCTGGCTGAAATTTGGTACAGGGATAGAGTATAGTCCGGAATAACACATAGGCTACTTTTTATCCCGGGAAAATGTTCCCACGGGAAGCGGGAACGGGAACCAAATTTCACGCGGGCGAAGCCGCGCGCATCAGCTAGTATTAAATAAAAATAATAATTTTTAAATGAAGGAAATAACTAAGCAGTATGCGTGTAGACGGAATATTTACTTAGCATTAAAAAAAACAAGTATGTAAACAAGACAAATGTCGGGAACTTTATTTATCATATATATTTCAAATAATTCAAACAAAATAATGGAATTAGAACCAGCTAACGGAAAATAACAATTCAAAGAAAAGGAAAGAGCAGCGTATGCTTCCGATGTGCAAATACATCGTTTGCTAGACTATATTAATAAGCTGAACTTGGAGTAGCGTATTCTTCCGATGTGCAAATACACCGTTTGCTAGAATGCTGAACTTGGTGTCGTCCTAAAGGTCCCAAAACTCGGAGCGAGAAGAGAAAAGTAAGTAATACTTGTCATGCAATGTCTTGAATTATTCAAATTTCGTTACTAGTCTCAACTAATCCGTTTTTCTTTTTAGATTTATCAAGACAAGAGAATAACGTAAAGATCGTCAGCGATGAATTGATCAGGGAGCCATGCGTGGAGGTTTCCCCGAACTAGTTATAAAGGAAGATGAGAAACTCAAGAGCCAAAAGTAATTTTTAGAGGTCAGTATATTAGAATACCTACCTGTCTCCTAAGTGATGTTCTAAAAGTAGGTACTTACCTACTATGCACAGTCATAGTAGTATTAACAAAAACAAAAAACCACGAGTGCCTGTACTTTGTGTGCCAAAAGATACAAGATTTCTTCGTTCAAACTTCAATGTGGTGTCAATTAGTCCAAATACTTGACATCACACACAGTGTCAGGAGAGTGGCAGGCTAGGTTTTATAGAAACAAAGGCACATGCATGTCTGTGGTACTATGACTATATTAATACTTACCTTTTATTATTTATAATGCAAAATTGTTGTCACTCTCTGTGAATGCTACTGTGGTGGGTCTCTTCAAGATAGTCAGTGGTTAATCTATAACTGCTACTAGTCTAGCCTAGAACAACAGCAATTTATCATGTACCTAATGCATTGCAACATGTTAATATGATATCTTTTATGTCATACATATCGCAACAGTTGGTCGGAACGGAGAGACAGATGTTGTGTTACTTATTGTAATGTTTTATAATTTCTTAATACAATCTGTTGCATCTATTTCAGGTTTGAACAATACCATAGGCTGTAAAAAGGAGTGTACTTATACACCAGGATCACAAAAATAAAGCTAACTTAAACATCATCCTAACATGTAGTTCCTGTATCCCAACTTTAAAGCGGCAACAGAAATAGAATTCATCTGTCAACTGTCAACCTGTAATGGTTCTTTAGTGACTGTGCTATTTCTTAGTTGTTAGTAGTTCTAAAATAGGATTATTAATCTCAGTTAGTAAAATGAAAAGTGCAACTGTCACTGATACAAAAAGGGTGATCCGCTACCATAGTGATGTTCGGCTATCAATAGACTTCGACATTTTATACACTTTACATTAACTGAATGCTTTAACTGCTGTATGCTGTCATTAAATGCACTAATTAAATGTCATTTTACTGACTGAAATTGATAATCATACATAGTATAGTTGTAATTCTCAAATTAAAAGGGTTAATAAAACTTATTATATTAATGAAATTAACTTTCATTTATTCCTTGAATAAAACACTTAACACATTCTTGTTAATATGCTACTGCATGTAATGTGGCTCTGTGACCTGCAAGTGGTGGACCTGTTGACGGAGGAATGTGATTCTAGCTAAGATGGTCAGACTGATAATTAGTGGCTATTAATAAATTTGTTCTGTGACCAGCAACACTTGTCTTTAACATAACAAGGTGTCATCATTCAGATTTGTTGGTGGGTCCTTCCTCATAGTCTTGTTGAAGTGTAAGACACCATAGCCTTAGGGCATATCCATTATCTCCTGAAATAAATAATCACCATTTATTTGTTATTAAGTAAGATGGAAATTTTGTGTTGTTAAAAGAGGTAAGGAGTTAAATTTGAAGCAGACTCAACTATCAATCACTGCAGTAAGTATCCTAGACCTAAGCTATATCTACCACCACTTGACCACGTTGTGAGATTCATTTGTGAGCATTGGCATGTATAGACTTTGATCCCGGTTGCCTTTAAAATGGCAGTTGTTAAGCCACAGTGAAGACCATATGCTTCAAAAATGTCAACAACGGACAGTGACAACCCACACCTGCATACATTACCACATAGCTCACCACCTATTACGTGGGACAAATACTATAAGGTGAAGTTAGTATGCCCTTGCTGGCCCTTTTGGAGATAAAAGAAGTGATAAAATATAACTAACCGATTATGTGGTATTGCCTGTGGCCTCTTATTGCTTCATTAGGGTCAATGCATTGGAGCTATTCAAAATGTGGTAAGGTAAACATTGCAGCTTCCGGCAAACCGTGCATAAACATTCAGGATTTTTTATTTTGAGCCATAGATCTGAAAGCAAATGACAAGTGAATAAGGCAAGTTCTGTATATGAAACAGTTCATTTAGTTGTAGGTATTTATTCATCAATGCCTTACACATACTAATACTGTATTAGTATGTATCATATTTATATTGACCCAGTACTAAGAAGACCTATAAAAGAGTAGAAGACTGTCAAGATAGTAGAATAAAAGACATATCGATTTAATGTTATCAACAGTATGTTCTAGTGTCTGTATTGAATAGACTGGGCTTTGAATAGAGTAGAAGACTGCCAAGACAGAGGAATATACCTACCTAAGTCAGACGAATCGAAATTATGTTAACATGTTCTACGATGTTTATACCGGGCTTTAGATTGTAATAGTAGACTGTCAAGACAGTGGACTAAAAACATATTGATACATGTAATGGTGATGGTTATATATTAAAATACCAGAAATCAAAATGCCTTTACTTAAAATGCATTAGACCAAAATACCCGAATTCGAAATACCTTAACATTCAAAATACCTTATTTCAGTACACCTTACCGTAAAATGTCTAAATTTAAAATACAAATAATTATTATATCAGAATTCAAAATACAAATTTTCAAATGTCCTTAATTTAAAATACCGAAAATAGAATACAATGTGTCACTGTCACTCACACGTTTTGTTATTTATTACTATTATTATTATATATTTACCCCCCCCCCACCTAATGAAGTCGCAGTTGTAGCCCTAGGTCTGTTGGTCCTTGGGTATCCTTCTGAGGGCTTACCCGGGGCTCCCAACTGTAGGCTGTTATGTAGGATACGTGTGGTTTTTAGTCGGTAGGAGTCCGCCTTAGTCTTCTAACCTAACCTATCCGAGTCGGGATACTCTGAGTCGAGTCGGGGTGTTAACCATTCACAGATATATAGCATCCATGTAGGATTTAAATCATGTTAAAAAAAAGGTATTTTGTGTTTGAACATTTTAGGATAAGGTATTTGATAAATTTATATTTTGGGTTTCGGTTATTCGGCCGTAAGGCATTTTAAATTATTTATATTATAAATATTTGCCTTTTGAATATTGATATTTCGATTTCGGGTATTTTGGGCTACGATATTTTGAGTTAAGGCATTATAATTTCTGGTATTATGACGGTATACCAATGGTGATATGTTATCAACAGTACCTATGTTCTACTGTCTGTATAGATAGACCAAACCCCGATTATACTAGACTGTGGCGTAAATACTTGCCTTGAACTTAACAAAGTTGTATAGCATATTCGTAAATTAACATCGAGTAAATCAAACTCCTCTACTCTCCACGTAATGCACCTCCAGCTCCGTGGCGTTTCATTTTCAGTGATTGTATATTGTTAGTGTATTTCACTGTCGTTTGAAAATTAACTTTTAACTAGGTAAACTATAAACTTTAAAACTAGTGACAACAGAAGTGTGGGATTACAGATAAAATACCATACGACTTAGGAAATACGTGTGATCTGTACTATGCGACGTAATCCGGGTGAAAATAGCCAGACAATTGTCGCCCACGACTCTCCGAGAATAGGCAAAACGGCATATCAAGAGAAAGATGACATTTATTGCGGAAATTGTCGGCCACGGATTCAATCCGAGTGGCGGAGAATTGGGGTCCAGGTCGGACAAAATGCGTTTGGTGTGGAATGGTGCAAGATGTTTGAAAGCTAGAGCTTGCTAGTAGTATTTCGTTTTATCTAGTCTTGTTTTATTACTATATCGAAGAAAATGCAAAAAGTAAACCAGCCAATTACGAGTCGTACATACACACGTAGTACACGGAAAAATTCCGTACGTAAAAAAAAGGGAAAAAAAGGGGGTGTAGTGGGGCCCTACCAACACCTCCGGGCCCAAGTCAACCTCACGTGCAAGCTCGTGCACCTGCTGAACAACGGACGAGGCTCTGACGTCGGCGGTCCATTTCAACACGGCGATGGGCTCACCACCTGTTACGTGGGACCGAATTGTACACGGTGAAATGTGGGCCGTTATAGGCCTCTGCCTACCCCTTCGGGGATAAAGGCGTGAGTATATGTATGTATGTATGTAAAAAAAAGGTTAAGAAAATCACGTAAATACGTTGAATATGAACTTCTTTGATTTTTTTAAGTTTTTTGATCGGTTTTGTTATCGTCGGACAAGAATACATATTACCATCTGTGAAAATTTTAACTGTCTAGTCGTTGTGGTTCATGAGAGCCTTGTGATAGAGAGGCGAAGAGACTGTGAAGTCTCAGTAATAGTCAGTCTTGTTTCTCCACTTTGGGTACGAAACCCTAAAATTTCTACAAATACGAAGTACCAGATAGAACTAATTTTCATGCTATAAAACAATCAATACTAGCAATAAAACCGCTTCTTTGTGTTCTGAAGATATGACCGCTATGTTGAGCATTTTACGTTTTTTTTAATGAATGTGAGGGGAAATCCTACATGTATGCTATGCCGCACTCCTACCGACTTAAAACCACACGTATCCTACCTAACAGCCTACGGTTGGGAGGCCTAGGTAAACCCTCGGAAGGATACCCCAAAACAAGCATCTTACGCTAGGGCTGATCCGACCCTCACATGTTTAAACGCTTTGTAGAATATCATTCTGCTTACAAAGGTTTTAGTGCCACGTTAATTTTATTTTATTTTTTTATTTATTTATTTTATGCACACACTAGTATATAATAATATAGGTATAGCAGGAAACTTAGGTACAATGGTACTGCTTATTTCTAAAAGAAATATCTCCCAGCAGACCGGCGAGAGGAGAACATGAAATAGGAAAAGAACAATTAAAAGTGTGTAATTAAAAAGAACAGGATAGAAATGGTATAACACACATACAAAAAATGGAGGCAGGTTTAGCTACATAAATATTATAATAAATATTTTAAGATAAAATAAATAGGGTACAAACAATAGGTAATGTATAAATAATGTTTAAATATACTTTTATAATTAATAAATACATAAATTGGTATATATAAATACATAAATAAATATATACATAAGTTACAAAGTTGATAAATAGTATTCACGGACTTTCTTTTTAAAAGTAAAAACAGTTTTGCTGTCTCTGATGACAGGTGGGAGTGAGTTCCACAGTCTGACCGCGTGCACCGTAAAGGAATTAGAGTAGAAATCAGTTTTATGCTTGGGAAATCTAAGATTAGAGCGTAGGTGTGATCTGCAGGGAGCATCAAGAGAGCGAAAAAATGAGAACCGCTCACTCAGATAGGAAGGAGAAGAAGGATTGTGGAGGATATTGAAAAGAAGGCAGAGGATACGAGTGTTTCGGCGAAGGCGGATTGGGAGCCACTTGAGTTCTTTGCGAAGGTGGGAAACATGATCAAACTTTCTAAGATTAAATATGAAGCGTATACATAAATTTTGCAACCTCTCAAGTTTATCTAGAAGCTCCTCTGTAGCGTCCAAATAGCAAGAATCAGCGTAGTCAATAATGGGTTGAATAATAGTTTGGGCAAGACTAATTTTCGTCCTCAGGGGCAAGAGATTTTGGAGGCACCTTAAAGAGTGAAAGGAAAAATGCACCTTCTTGCTGACATTATTAATGTGGGCGCTCCAAGATAAAGTAGTATCCATTATCACACCCAGGTTCTTCACGGAGTCTGCGTAAGGTATTTGAATACCGGCTAGAAGTACAGGAGAAGGTTGAGACTCCGAAAGAATGTCACAATGGTATTTACTACCGATGACAATGGCTTGCGACTTCGCGGGGTTAATACGCAATCCGACCGAATTAGCCCAGTCACTCAGTCTATTCAAATCCTGGTTTATGGATGATATCGCGGGGAGGGGATCGGTAGCCGAAAAATGACGGTACAGCTGCAAGTCATCAGCATAGAGATGGAAGTTATTGGAAATAAGGCTGGTAGCAAAGTTAATGAAGACAGAAAATAAAAGAGGAGATAGCACGCCACCCTGAGGAACACCCGCAGATAGCTCGCACCAATCCGACGATGTCTGACCGATTCGAACACACTGAGAGCGCCCTCGAAGGTATGAATCAAACCAAGAGATAGCAGAAGAAGAGACATTTATAGACCTTAATGTACCTAGCAGTACATCAAAATCCACGGAGTTAAAAGCGCTGCTAAAGTCAAGCAGAACTAGTAGGGTTAACTGTTTACGCTCCATAGCCCAGCGAATGTCATCCGTCACTTTAACAAACTCTCCGTAACTTTAATGAATAATTGAAGATGTGAGTGATGACAGGTAGTATTATAGGGAGAATAGGGAGGATCATCCTTGAGCAAATGCCATCGTTTCCCGAAGCTGTTGAAGAAATAGACAGTAGGGATCTCTTAACGTCGGACTCGGAGACCGAGTGAAACTGAAAAGGAGAGGTCTGAGGCACAGGCTCACCCAGTAGTCGCTGTAAAGTGGCACCTTTCACATTTACATCCAAGGAGACAGGTGGCCGTGAAAAATGTTTATTTAGCGCATTGATGTCAATGTCCCTTGTGTCAGAGACTGGAGATTTACCTATGCCAACAGACCTCAGGAACCTCCAGGTATCAGCAGAATTCCGACTGTTAAGAGAATCATAGAAATGGCGTCTCCTTGCATCTCTACACATCCGACTGCAGCGGTTCCTTAATGACCTAAACGCTACCAAGTTTTGTTCCGAGGGACTATTTTTAAGTCGCCTTTTCGCTTTGTCTCTAAGAGCCATTAGATTTTTAATAGTTTGGTTCAACCAGGGAGCCGGGTAATGCTTGATACGTACTCGTTTGACGGGGGCATGTCGGTCGAACAACGCCATAACAGTGGAATTGAAAAAGCCAACCATGTCATTAACATCAGCCGAATTGAAGACCAACGACCAATCAGCAGAAGCCGCATCAATTTGTAGTGCCTCCAAATCCATACCCCTGAAGTTGCGAAGAAAGCAGATTTGTGGTTTACGTTTCGGGGGACGAACACGTAAAGAAAGGTAAAGTAAGTCGTGACAGGAGAAAGGAGCGGTCAACTGACCGTGATTGCACACATCATTGGGGGAGGAAACTATGACCAGGTCAAGTAATGAGGGATTGCGATTAGGGACATGATGAGTTGAAGAAAGAGGCAGAACATGTAGGTTATAGTCAGACAGTAAAGACAATAATTTGGAAGAGCGGGAATCATTTTTTAACAAACAAGTATTGAAGTCACCCATTATGACTACGTGGCTGTAGGATGGAGTGAGGTCATGTAGAAGGTCATCAAAAGAGCTGAAATAGTCTATAGTCAAGTCAGGGCTGTAATAAACTCCGAGTAGAAGTTTAGTATTCAGTAGAGAAATTTCCAGGAAAAGATGTTCGGCAGATTCCGTGTAGGTGGAAGGAGATGCACTGATAACCTTATGCGGGATGTCAGCACGCAGGTAAATTCCTACACCACCACAACGTATACCCGTTCTGTCATTACGTATTAATACGTAGCCTGGCAGTGAGTACTGAGTTGAAGGAAGAGAAGGCTTTAAAAAGGTTTCAGAGATGAGGATAGCGTCACGAGAGGAGTTGCTAAAGGACGCCAGAAGATCGGAATAATGGCCCTTAACACTCTGTGCATTAATATGTGCTAGATTGAGATTTTTAGGATAGCTCGAAGTAAAAGAAGAAAGATAGTTGTGCAGGGTCAGAGCAGCAGATGATGATGCAGGTATTAAAGATGTTTGACTGTGTGACCTGTGACCATCATTAGCATTTTGGAAACTGTCAGAGACAGAAGAGTTTGAGAAAAGACTACTATTTAAATTACCAAGATCATCCGTGTTTTGCATGAAGGGATGTAAATAAATATAATATTATAAATATAAAAAAAAAAACGTTATTATCACTAAGATTTTCAAGAACAAAATGTCTTGAATCTCACCAACTCGCTGATATAGTGGCAGAAATTTTGAAGACATTGTCATTGAAAGAAAGAAGTAAATACAAAAAAAAAAAAAAAAAAAACCCGAGAACGATTTGACAGAGAGTAATCACAAGAGACAGAACAGAAAAAAAAAAAAAAAAAAAACTACATACTATTTTTATAACCCTTAAGTATTCTGGTTACAAGAGAAAAAAAATCTAATCGTGGCTGCTTCTGTTGCGCCCGAGCAAGTAAATATTTAAAAAAACATAGGTAATTATAATCCAAGTGAACATTTCATGAGTGGTGGTAAAATTATGTATCCGCGAGTGTGTAGACGGCATTAGCTTGAAATGTCAATGTCATCGGCGCGTGTCAATTGTCAAACTCAGTCACACTCACAACTCCGATTGTTTACATTTTGTTAAGTTTACCAAATCTACCTTTACTTAGTTTTTATTATAATAAAGTACTTACTTCCTTAAATTCAATAGTGAGTGAGTAAACAATAGATCTAAGACTCGGGTACACACTAGAGCTTAATGACACAAACAATGCAGCAGCGTAGGGCTAACTGTGACTATGCCATGAAAGCCGTGGCTAAATTTTATACTCGTCGACGGCTGGACTTGCCTGCTTTTAGTGGCTTCAGTGCATCAGCAGTTATCAGCAGTTAATGTGGATCTCGCAAATATTTGTACTAACCCGGGAATCGACCCCGTAACCGCAGCGCGGCAGGCGGTATCACTACCGAATGCGCCACCAAAGCAGGCATATTGTTATGTGCAACATTATGTGTTTCTATGGAATGAAGGGACGGAAACAAAATTCCACGCAAGTGGACACGCGAGTACTAGGATGGTTCTACAATGCCTATTCGTTGTGTACGGACGTGTTTATAGTTATTATAATTAAATAATTAGCTGAATCGTGACCTCGTTCTTACCAATAGCGAAAAGTGGAACAAATGAGTACATGTTACTTATTTATAGTCAATTTAAAATAATGTGCAAGTAATTGAGCAGAAAAAGACACCAAAACGATGGATGGAAGTCCATTCGGAAGAAGCAGCAGGACCTGTCGTACTCCACCTCCGGCGTCAAAGTCTACGCCGCGTCCAAACGAGCCCAGACGAGAGGACGACAGGATGGAGGGGGTCTCAACGCACAAATTGCAGAACTGGATGTCCGCGATTGAACAAGCCCTAAAGGAGGTATGTAGTATAGCTACAGAAGGAAAGCTTAATACTGACCAGAAGCTAAGAATTAATGGACTCTGCCGTAATATTAGCCATGGAACTTCTCAACTTGTTGTACAATACCAGTCCTTGAAGTGTAAAGCTATTCAGGCCAGTACTGCTCGCCAGACCTTACAAGATCAAGTAGACCTAACTAGCACTATCTCAGACCTTAAGCACACAATTGAGGAGACTTCTAAATATGCAGCTACAATTTCTTTTGCCGATACTGTCAAGGGGACTAACAGTTACCTACCCAAGACTAGCGTAAGCTCTTTGGCTATATATCCCAATGAAAAGGGAAAATCTAGTGAGGAGACCAAGACTTTAGTCCAAAAAATTATCAACCCTGAGGAAATGAAGCTGCATGTAAGGGGCGCACGAAAAACAAAGAACGGTGGCGTTATCATCAGCACAGATAGTCAAGGTGACATTGAGAAGTTGAAACAGTCAACTAAACTTAGCAACTCGGGCCTCATCGTAGATGATCAGCACAAAAGGAAACCACGAGTGATAGTTATTGGAGTACTCAGTTCCATGCAGGAAAAAGAGGTATATACGTGTATATACAACCAAAACCTGGTGGATAGAATACAGGACAGCCTTGACACTTTCCTGACCTCAATAAAATTAAGCCATAAGTCAGGAAAGAAGGACGCTGAGACCTGCAATTACATAATCGAAGTGCCTGCACCTATACGAAAAGCTCTAATAACTAAAGATCGGGTATTTATTAACTGGTCTTCTTGCCCTATCAGAGACTTTACAGTAGTAACACGATGCTTTAAATGCCAGCAGTATGGGCATTCAGCTAAAACGTGCCGGGAGATATCACATACGTGCGGACATTGTGGAGAACAGGGACACTCTATAACCGAATGCACAAAGAAGGCGGAAGCGCCAAAATGCGCAACTTGCTTGCGTTTCAAAAAGCCCTACAACCATGGAACAGGAGCGCCGGACTGTCCAGCAAAAATAGTGGCAGAGAAACGGTACATTAATTCCGTTGATTATGGGGCGCTTG
Organism: Miltochrista miniata; assembly: GCA_933228765.1. Lineage (NCBI taxonomy): Eukaryota > Metazoa > Arthropoda > Insecta > Lepidoptera > Erebidae > Miltochrista > Miltochrista miniata. The sequence continues at coordinate 33,816,010 of OW121758.1, read as the reverse complement.
AGAGCTGTCCTCTTCTCTTTTCCCCTTTTTATTTTTTTACTTTGCTTACTATGTACCTAGTTTTAATGCTTATCTCAAGTAAATTACAATGACTCATAACGTGACAACTTTAGACTTGGCCATCGGCATAGCGATAACATACGCGTGCGACACTGTCCTCATTTTTTCCGCTGAATCTGCGTTAGAAGCGTATCACTGATTGCACAATATTGCACTTGCCGTAAAAATACTATAAACTGACTCTGATATGCGTGTTATTAAAATTTATTTTCCTATATTTGTATTAAAAATGCTTTGCGTTAATTTCCCTAATTAAGAGTATTAATTAACTTTACTTATTAAGAAATTAAAAGTAGATAATTATATACCTAGTAGTATCATAACATTCGATGTAACTTACGAAATAAATAGTTAATTGTAATAATTAAAACAAATAAGATTATTCTAGACTAAGTATAATTGCCTAAAAGCCTGAAACACAGGAATACCTAGTTCAGGAGCCAACTGTATTTTTATAGGTCCAATATGTGAATACCATTATGTAAATTTGAACTAGTATCGTCTGATGTGTAATTAGAGATTTTATAATTTTATAAGTATCCGTTGTCTTCCTAGCTTACTTTAGGATCAGATAATGCGGTGTCCTATAAATACAGATAAATTGTAAGTATCTAGTTTAGGCACCAATCTCAAAATTATTATGTTTACTGTGAATTCAATGCATAAATACCTTGTTTAAGACACATTATGAATTAAGATTGTTGTATATTTTTTGAGAAAATAAATTACCCTTACACTATTTTGATAAAGAGGAAAGATTTGCTTATTGGTTTTTTTGTGATTTGAACAATTCTTTCACTGTTGGGAAGCTACGCTATCCACGGTGTACAGAGGCTGTATTTTATTGCGGTTTTCTGCGGATATGGGAGCTACGCAGGCAAAACTGCGTGACGTCGGCTAGTGTATAATTATACGCCTTCACCGTAACAACCCATTTGTAAAATTATTCTCCTCAGTTGAATAATTTCCTTAATTAACAAACTGTCAAGCTTTTCCACAGCGTCCATTATATGTGATGAAGCAACTTTTACCCAAAGCCAACCCATATCTAACATTAAAAGTAGAAAAGTTTCAATTTACAACCATTTCTCGTTTGTAAACGTAAATGAATAAGTTCTAATCAAGCAAACAGGGGTTTAGGAGATATAAATCATCAGGGGTTTATATTTCCTTTTAATAATGTCGATTGACTGTACTATGTTACACACAGACGGTGTAATAGTATTAACAGCAAGTTGGAGGTTTTGTTGGTTTCATTTATTGTGCTATTTGTATCATCAATGATTGGTACTAAGATCGATATTTATTACAGTAGCACATCTTCATTTCAATGACTATCTTTGATTCGTGAGTATTATTAATATCGTGTTACTGTAATTTTTACTTGCTGTACTGTATTATGTTTTGTAACATTAGTAGGTATAGTATACTAGCATTATTAAAGTTCTGAGAAAGCCTCATTTTCATTTACTGAAATTATCGTCCTTAATAAGTACGTAACTAATTTGCGAGTGAAAAGCCACAACCGGTTGCCCATCTGAGGACCAGCCATAGCAAAAGATACTCATTATAATGATCGTTTACGTAATAGCTTTTTTTAACGTTTACGGAGCACTGCCTCTACGGATACTTACGTACGTAGCTTGAAGCTGAGCAAAATAACATACTATTTATTATGTTATTTTGCTAAGCTTCATTACCTACTACTAAGGATATACTAGAAAACGATCTCTAATAAAATGCCAATTAATAAAAAAAAAGTTTGAATGAAATTTGTCATTCTTCAAAGCCGTATTTCAACTAAAGAAATGCGTCAGTTGATTGCTCCTGCTCATTTGTGCGGTCTATGAATACGATATCACTTCCATGGCGCTGATCCAACTGAAAACATTAAGTAATTACTTGGGTGTTTTACTGTTACAAAATAGGAGAGTGTGAAACGGGTTTTTGAAATAAATAAAACTGAAAATTTTCGTTTCATGCTGTTGGATTGTATGAACGGTATGGAGCAATTTACGCAAGTGGCTTAACATTAACGTAGAGTTCCGTGTTGTTCCTGTAGCCTTTGTTTTGAAGTTCTTATGACAGTTAATAACGTTTTTATTGAAATGCGTTTTTTATTACAGACTAGCGGACTTCACGCGGTTGCCGTGTGAATGCGGGAATAAAATAAAGCCTATGTTTACCGCAAAGAATGTAGCTTTACGACAGTGAAAGAATTTTTCAAATCGGTTTAGTAGTTACGGAGCCTATTCGTTACAAACAAACAAACAAAAAGAAACAAATCTTTCCTCTTTATAATTAAGTATAGATTACAATCTGTCCAACCGTTTATATTACTTTTGCAAGCTGCTTGTTCAATTATTCGTAAAAGGGAACTATAAAATACACGATAAAAGAAATATATAAACCGCCTAATCATATTTATCTTTGTTAATTATAACACATTAAAGAAACAAAAGTAAAATAAAATAATAAAATCAAAAGTAAAATAAACGGTTGGACAGACAATTATAAATTACAAAATTTTTGGTGATTGAACTCGAAAGAAAAATAGCTACGCTACGCCGTAGCACCAGCTACGAAATCATCTTTTGGCGTGACTGACGTTGTAGTATGCAATCACAAAGCAACGCACGACCTTAAATAGTTCGCGTTGCTCTATGTATGTAATACTATTATAATTGTCTTTGATTGTAGTTAAAGTTTATTATTAACATTTATTTACGCACTACAAACCCACCAACAAATCAAAATTTCAATCCAAGTCGAACTTATAATAAGAGAAATAAGTTAGAACACTTATAAAACTTTCTGAAGAATGCATACACTAGGGGTCCATGATTAGTAGACTTTGCAAACATTTTGATTGCTTATACCTAAGTCTTGAAGTTCATTTCAAAGTATGACAATAGCCACTTTCTGTAGTGTGAATAGGCGTAAAGTAGTTTGATAGGCTAATGTTCCCAAAGTAGGAAGTCAACTCCACTTTTTGTTTAATAAATAATCGCCAGTTTTTGATATCACACATTGTTATGCACTAAATTGTACGTGGAAATGATGTTTCAAGATGGCTAACTGTGAAAGACTCAACATTATCCAAACCTTAGCCATTGTTAAACCTTCACCCATCATTCTGGAAAATTTACTTTCCTATTGATTTTCCTCTACTTTACATGAGCCTCAGCATCACTTGTAGTGAGGATAACAGCGCCCATATTTAATAATATTTTTGGAAATTATCACATACCGTACGTAACGTATCTAGCCCAAATCAAACGAGTACAAGCTTATGCAATGAAATCTATACAACTGATAAACATATTTTCTAAAAAATACATTTTGAATTCTTTTTTTTTTAATACACCCAAACTCTCGAACAATAATATATGAAATACTATTACAGTATTATGAGGAAGTTTTCCTCTCTAATAATAATTAATCTTTTTATTTTCATGCAAACTTATTCCCTTTATCCCTTCTGATATTAAACAATGCGTAACTTTCATAAAAAGCACATAAAATACACTTTTAACATCGTGAAAAGGGTAGGGCCTAAAATCATAACCCTTTAGAGCTCGTATCGAGATGTAAAAAGACTTATGCTTTCAATATAAATTGTTAACAGCTTCTTGTTATTTGGTTTTGCTGAAGAAATAGATAGATATAGGAATTTTAACACATTTTGTTAGCCTATCAATAATTATATTAAATAGCTTTAATTTCTACTTTTGTGCACTTCTCAGCGCCTACTTATGTACATTACTATGCGGTGCCCTACCACTGCTTAGGGCTCTGAGCGTGGGAACTCCAGTAGGATGTTCCAAGATTTTTGGTAGGATATCGGTAATTTGGAATTGTTTTATTTTCTAAATGAACTCTTATACTTATTATGACAACGGCAGTACTCTAATTCAGACACACCGCAATATAAATACATCATAAAAACTCAACGGTCAAGTTCCATACAATTTACGAGTTGAATCGCAAATTGCGCGTATTTTACTTTTACACAGCAATAACATTATTACGACTTTTACGTCAATTTTGCGTATTGACACCACTTTGCGAATTGCGTTCCGTAATACAGTTAATGATTGTAGGGTCATATTTAAACAAATAAAATAATTTTACAGGCAATGTCACTTTTTGTTAGGGTGTAAAACGGTTAAGTGGTTTTTATTGTGATTAAAGTGTGTTCGATTATATGTTGTGTATAATCTCTGTAAGTGTATAGTTTGTGCAATAATGGAAGGCCCGTGTGGCGATGGGGTCCCATATGGCAACGGGAAAGAGCACAAAATGTCGCCAAACTAATTCATCCCGAGGGTGTCGTAAGAGGCGACTAAGTGAACATTTTCGCAAAACGATCCAATGCGTAGAGTAGAAAAACTCGAAATTAAATTGAGTACAATCGTTAAGTCAAGTTGAAGGCCTATGCCTATAAAAGTTACCGAAATACCGTATGTGAACAAGTTAGTCAAAGAAATTAATTACTTGCGTTTTGTATTTTCTAATAATATACTTAAATAAGTATTCATTTCATTCAAATAATTCCCTACCCACCCTTCAAACAGCTCACCTACATTCTTATCCATAACATTCCACCCTCCAAACGAGTCGTTTTGAAGGAACGCAAACGGAAAGACAACAAATTGTAATTTGTATGATAATGAAGTAGAAACATGGTGTCGTGATGGGGAGCGCTTAGCGATACCGCTGTCATTATGAAACGGCTTCATTTTTTAAACTTCAAAGTGTATGATAAGTCAACATTTCGCGTAATTTAGCTTTCAGCGTGGAAGCCGCTGTATTTTTTTTTACTCCGCTTCGTTATACAAAGTTTAAGAAGTACATACGAAAATGTTTAGTTATGTTTTATTAGATCTAAAACATATTAGGTATTTCAATTAAGTTGAAAATATTTTTAAGCTATTGCATAGCTTCTATCGCGGGCCTTGAGCGAGGAGACCGAATCCAGAAATTCCGTCACGAAAGAAACCTAACACTCGGCTATTCTCGGCCACGCTCGTACATCTCGCACTTCATATTTTTTTTTATTTACGTCAATTATGCACTCTGCAGTCGTTATATATTAAGTCAATCTAAAAAGTGACGCTTGTACCCAGAATCGATCCTGCACCTTCTGCGTACCGATCCGCGTCTTAACCACTCGACCAAAGTTGAATTAAGAGTACTGGTCGAATTTAGAGATCTTAATGTGAAAACAATTTCGATGCTCCGATTGAAATGCGTCATAGATAAGAATATTGACAGCACTTTGCAAATCACCCGCTAACTTTTAATTCACAATTTTTCACAACGGACACGGTAATGTTTATGTAAAATAACGACAGGAATTTAAAAGGGTTCCGTTTTTTGCCATTCGGCTACGGAACCCTAAAAATGCTATGCAATAGTTTTATCGCGGCAGTCCCCGAGTGCCACACGTCTTTTTTTTTACCTGTATAATTATATGGTATACACTTCACAAACTTGCAGTTTGCCTACAAAAGGAGAAAAAGATTGTCATATTATAGCAATCAAAAATATGTTACGTACGCACTTTACACTCAAACTTTTTGGTAAAACCAATCTATACCTCCTTTTACAAGCAAGCGTTTCAAATAAAGTCATAACTCTTTTAATGCATTAAACAAAAATCAAACCCAATTTCGAATTTGGAATCAAGAAAAAATTAGAATTTATTTTCATATTTTCCAGTGCTGATGTTCCGTTTTCATTTCATTATTCTCTCGATGAATCAGCTTCAAAATAAGCTCCCAAGCACGCCCTTTCTGCTAACAGAATTTCCAATACATTCAATAAGGGCAGCGCAAAAATAAAACAACACAAAATCACAACGGATCTACATGTGAATTTTGCGAGTAATACGTATTCTTGTGTCACTAAACTTGATAATGAGTTTATTTTCGGGCATCCATACTAATATTATAAAGCTGAAGAGTTTGTTTGTTTGTTTGTTTGTTTGTTTGTTTGTTTGAACGCTAGGATCTCAGGAACTACTGGTTGGATTTCAAAAATTCTTTTTTAGTTTGATAGTCCGTTTATTGAGGATGGCTATAGGCTATATAACATCACGCTAAGACGAATAGGAGCGGAGCAGCAATGAAGAATGTTTCGAAAACGGGGAATATTTTTTACCGTCCGAGAGCTTCCGAGGCTTACGCTGCGTAAATGGTTAAAGTTACGTAAAAATTGTGTACTACAAAATTGTTTGACTAAAAAAGTTCTAAAATAAAGTCCGCGACGGTATATGTCTATCGTTTAAGGTTCGTTCACAATAACCTAATTTGTCTATCTCTTAAGGTTCGCTCACGTTATTATAAAACTGAAGAGTTTGTTTGTTCTAGGATCTCAGAAACGACTGGTTGTATTTCAAAAATTATTTAACAGTTTAAAAGTCCATTAATTGAGTAATTAATTGGCTAATGGCGACATAACATCGCGCTAAGACGAATAGGAGCAGAGCAGGCATAAATAATATTTCGAGAACGGGGAAAATTTATTTCTTTGAGAGCTACCATTGCGTACGCTGCGTAAATGCTTAAAGTTACGTGAAAATTGTAGGTATGTTTCAAAATTGTTCCTCTTTAAACGTTATAGAAAAAGTCCTCAACAGCTGCCTATCTTTTAAGGTTCACTTACAATAACCCTCATATTAAGTTTTAAAATATGAGCGACGCGATGGGAGTAAACGTTGATCTGCAGTGGCAGCCAGTCAACTGAACCATAAAAACCGGCCAAGTGCGAGTCGGACTCGCACGCCATGAGTTCCGTACCAAAAAAAGTATGGGTGGAAGTAAATGCGACGGGAAACATTACATCACTTTGAAGTTGTGCGGGTCAGCTCTAATGAATATAAGCGACGCGACGGGAAACATTCTATATATACCATATATATACCATACTTCTCACTTTTGCACACTCGCGTGACGCAAACGAAGTTGCGCGGGTCAGCTAGTGACAAGATAAAAGGGTTTGGACCGGTATTGAAAGGTTGAAATTAAGTCAGACGAAATTCACTCGCGTATTTTTTTTATCAAAGATACCTACTTACGTGAAGTATTTGTTTACACACAGTTATTAAAAGAAAAATTAATGCATTGTTAAAAGTAGGTATAAGGCGCTCAAAGTTATTATTCTTAATCAAATTATTATTATTATTTTGTATTGTGGGAAGTTGCTGAGGAAAAATCTATGAAACCCACGATTGGATGTTATGTTGCATGGGGAGATTTCACTTTTATATTGGCAACACTATTTTGAATGACGATCATATCAGCGGGAAAAAAAATCTTGTCTTACCCACATAAGGTGCACTTTGGTTGGTTTATAGCTTAGTCCAGTAGACTGATTTACTTTGTTTTGATTGTTTATTCAGTTTCTTTTAGATATTTCCTTCAGTAATTAGGCATGATTGTATTTGTATCATTGAAGATCATGGATTGCTGGTTTTATTGTGCGTGAATTCAGTGTTTTAAAAGTAATTTGTGATTAGATGAAAGAATAAAAATAATAAAGACCTGCTTCATTTGAGCAATGCGACTGAGACAGGTGAGGTTTATTTCTATCATATTATGAATACCGATTAGTTACCAAATACTAAATTGCTATTAGCGGTTATTATTCTTAAAAATATGATGTCTTTATTAGTATAAAAAACCGGCCAAGTGCGAGTTGGACTCGCCCATGAAGGGTTTCGTAGCAGCAAGTAACATAATATAAAAGTTCTTATAGTTCGTTGTAACTTTGGTTTATGTTAATTTTTCTAACCGAAAATTGCGGTTTAAGACGTATTAAAAAAAAACTACCAGCTCTATCTCGTTCAAACTAATTTTCGTTGGTAGTTTCTATGGCAATGTACATCATATATTCTTTTTAGATTTATCATCATCTTAGTTTAGAAGTTAGAGGGGGGGACTCTCATTCTCTCATTTTTCCACTTTGGAAGTGTCTCTTGCGCAAACTATTCACTTTAGAAAAAAATGATGTTAGAAACCTCAATAACACTTTTGAAGACCTATCTATAGATACCCCACACGTATGGGTTAGATGAAAAAAAAAAATTGAGTTTCAGTTCTGAGTATGGGGACCCCCAAAATATACTGCTTTTTTTCTAGTTTTATATAAGAATCTTAATGCGGTTCACAGAATACATCTAGTTACCAAGTTTCAATACACAGACAGACAGACAGACAGACATGACGAATCTATAAGGGTTCCGTTTTTGCCATTTGGCTACGAAACCCTAAAAATTGTAAAAAGTTGTGTGCCCGTAATAACGTGAGAAACTGAATTTACTTACGTGTAAACATAATGTACGTGTAAACATATTTGTACTTTTCATTGTGATTAAGTATCTTAGAGTAAGTACCTACCTACCTATAATTACCTTTCAGAATATATGTACCTACTTGTGTAAGTGCCACCAATGTATAATTGTGTTTTTGGTGATACAATAAAGATTTAATAAAGATAAAAAAAAAAGTATTTCAGTTTAAATTTATGCTTGACTTGGAAAAGATAGCATGATTTGAATATGCGTGACACATTGGAAGTTTATTGGTTTGTCTAGTTTTGTTATAAAACTTTTATTCACTTACCCTCATATTCATAATCGTTTATTAAACCTATTTTAGTTAAAACACACTTTAAGTCTATTGCTGTCTCTAACCAATGACAGAGTATGGTTAGAGACAGCAATAGACTTAAAATGTGTTTTAACTAAAATAGGTTTAATAAACGATTATGAATATGGGGGTTAGAAGTTAACTACGAAGAAAATCGTTTGTAACTTCCACGAAGTAGCTTTACATAAATAAATAAAATAATAGTAAATTGATTTATTGTCATTCAATATTAGTGACAAGATTGTTTAATGTAAAATCAAGTTAGCCATTTTTGATAAACAGACTTTGAGCAATTAATTATGTTTTTTAATGACAAAGATTTCTATTTAAATTAAAAAAATACCTACACTTTTTAGGGTTCCGTAGCCAAATGGCAAAAACGGAACCCTTATAGATTCGTCATGTCTGTCTGTCCGTCCGTCCGTATGTCACAGCCACTTTTCTCCGAAACTATAAGACCTGTGCTATTGAAACTTGGTAAGTAGATGTATTCTGTGAACCACATTAAGATTTTTATATAAAACTAGAAAAAAAGCAGTAAATTTTGGGGGTCCATATACTCAGAACTGAAACTCAAAATTTTTTTTTTAATTAAACCCATACGTGTGGATCTGTAGATAGGTCATTAAAAACGCTCTAGAAAAATGTGTGTGTCCTCCCTCCCCTCTAATTTCTAAACTAAGAGAATGATAAATCTATAAAAATATATGATGTACATTGCCATAAAATCTACCAAAGATAATTGGTTTGAACGAGATAGAGTCGGTAGTTATTTTTTAATACGTCATAAATCGCAATTTTCGGTTGGAAAAATCACTACCACTGCGAACATTAATCAAAGTTACAACCAACTGTATGAAGTTTTATATTATGTTACTTGCTGCTACGGAACACTTCATGGGCGAATCCAACTCGCACTTGGCCGGTTTTTTATACTGTTGATGACACTTTTTGTTTACTTGTACTATTGTTTTACCTTCTAATACGACCCCATCTTTTCATTACCATTTCACTCATGTTTTGGACAAGCTTTAACACTCTCGACCATGGTTATACTGTTGTTATCTATATAAATTAATATTATATAGAAGTAAGATTTAAAGATGAAAAGTCACGATTATAAGTTCAAATTAATTTGAAGTTACAGGCTTTCTCGTCTCAAATGAAAGAAAAATAACCAAAAAGTGCTATATCTGCAACACATAGATCTGTTAAATGTCAATGTATACTATTTCAGGAGCTACGGGGTAGTATGTCATAAGCGAAACCGTAGGCCACAGCTATGCAGCCTATAATAAGCTGGCAAAACGGTTAAAGCTAAAATAAATAGACAAATTCAACTGCGAAACTGATTACACCAGCGTTCGTGTATTAAACCCGACACGTTCACTGCATGTGCTTTCGCGCGGTTAAATGCAGCTCGTTATTTTGAGTACCATGATAACTTCATACGGTTATGTTTTGTTTATTTTATTTTGGTCTTCATTACTCTTTTACTCGGCAATTTGCACGTAAGGCTTCTCATTTAAAAGTACCTATCTAACTTGTTCAATCTTGTTAATTTTAGTTGCTTGTTCAGAATAATTGGGGTAATTTTTGTACTTTAATTTCGAACTGACAACAACAAGCCGAATTGAAGGTCTTATGAGCGGCTTGAAAAATTTCAACTGTGAATCGTCACAGCATCGCCCATCCATTTCAACACGGCAATAGGCTCACCACCTATTACGAGGGACATACAACTATAAGATGAAATGTGGGCATATACTATGCCTCTGCCTACACCTTCGATGATAAAGGCGAGACTATATGCAAGTATGCTATTTCTAACTGTTGTAATATTTTTAACTAGTATTCTAATAGAAAATTTTATAATAAATGAAAATAAATACATTGACAAAATAAAAATTTGTTAACAATATTCTAAATTACGGAGATATTTAAGTGAAAAAGGTGCTGGTTAAAGTCACGATGCAAGTACTGAGACGAACATTTTTTATCCGCCTATAACGGGTCCGTTCCTTCCCCGTGACACCACCAAGTTTTACCCCCAGTGGTGTCATGGGGAATCAACTCTTCCCCGTTGCACCACCGTGGTGTCACGGGGAATCTTATTTATCCCCGTGACACCACCAGTGGTACAAATGGGAATTAAGGTCTTCCCTGTGGCACTACCGACTAATAGTCATGGGAGTCTTGCGTGTTTCAACTCATTAAACTAATACTATAACTGATCTGGTAGAATTTGATCTTTAATTGATAGTATTAACGCTAATAAAATATAGTAAAGTTGTCATGTCTGTACATTGGTAAAATTTAAAAAAAAATACCTAGGCTTTTTATAGATATCAACTATACTGAACCAAAAATCTTTACTAAAATAGAAAAAGCATGCTGGAGACCATGGTGCGAGCGGGAGTAAGTGGAACTTTGCTGCCTCTTTCTGCGAGCAGGTCATGCTCGTGAAAGAGGCGGCGCGGCAGGGCGGGAGCTAAGAGAGCTCTCCCACCCGAGTTCCGCAGTCGGCGGCCTGGGCGCCGCCGACGTGTCTTCGCCGAAGACTATCGGCATTTAGACCGGGGGCCTGAGGACGGTGAGTGGGTTGCTCGCGTGATCACACCCTAAAACCCCCTAAAGACGCGGGATAGCACACAAACCACCACAGGGCAAGGCCGCAGTGGTAGTCGTAGGCGTCTCATCTCAAAATGTCCTTTTCTCGAAATGTCCTTTCTCATAATGTCCTTTTCTCGAAATGTCCCTTTCTCAAAATATGTGCACTACAGGATTAACTCCGCTTAATCCGACTTGGATAGGTTAGGTTAGAAGGCTAAAGCGGGAGTGGAGCGCAGCGGAGCTTCCGCATTAGCCTTCGTGGTAATTTTTTTATAACCACCAAGTTACCACCATTCACTTGGTAAGCTTGATGTTATTTTTTATAACCACCTAAACAAAACTTAGGTGGTTATACCTAACCTATCCAAGTCGAATTGAGCTTGGTTAATCCTGTAGTGCACATATTTTGAGAAAGGACATTTCTCGAAAAGTACATTTTGAGAAAAGAACATTTACTCCTGCTGGAGACCATAACTCGCACCATGGTCTCGAACGAGAGAGTGTTCACGTCCAGACCCACCTCGAGGAACTGGCGCTGTTGCGTCGCCTGATGTTGTTGTGATGCCCCTCAGTTTTGGGACCAAACTTCGGAAATGGTGTTCAAAGTTCCACCGGCTATCGAGTACAAGCCCCAGATACTTCATTGAGGGCTCGATGCCGAAACTGACGCCCCCTACCTGTAGGCTGGATCCTGCAGGTGGCCCCTTCCGAGGTCCGTGAAAGCACAGAGCATCGGATTTGTGAAGGGCGACCTCGAAACCCAGCTGCCGTATCCGACCCACGACTTGAGAAACCCCTGCCGTGGCCTTTAGTGCTGCGTCTCGGTGCGTTGATCCTCGCGCCGTAACGATGATGTCGTCGGCGTAACACGTTACGCCGACTCCTCTGAGCAACGGACCTCGCAGCACCCAATCGTAACCGATGTTCCACAGGAGCGGCCCTAATACCGATTCCTGTGGAAGACCGCACGACACATCTCGCCGACCCAGCCCCAGCCGCTCGAGTAAGTTATGGCCCTCTCGGAAAGATAGACCCGACAATTCGACGGAGGCAGGGAGGCACTTCATTGTAAATAAGCGCCTCCCTAACGCAGCTCCAGGGCAAGGTGTTGGCGATGTCGAGAGAAACCGCCTCCACAACCTCACCCTGTGAAACCGCTTCCTTGGGTCTGAGATGCCTTACTATTCTAATTTTACTATGCTTTAGGTCACCGAGTGCGAATGTGGCGCCTCTGGTGTTGCAAACGTTCATAGGCTGCGGTGATCACCGGTCCTTCTGGTGGGCCTTATGCTTGTGTGCCACCTTAGTGGTATAATATATAAAAGCCTAACAAAAATAACTTAATTTATTGTAGTCTACTTCAAAGTCTTCCTAAATCCTTTATACTTTTAATTGTTGGTACTTGATGGACCTTGTTGTAATATGTACGTTATGATAAAGGAGACCTATAACAAAAAATGTGAAAATAATAATAAAAGTTGTGGAATAGTACAAGTAGGTACTTGCTTTTACATAATCTTCGTAAAACATCTTCAATATTTTTTCTATTGTCTCTGGATGAGGATTCCAATATTTTATTTTATAGATCAGAAATGTGGGGCATCACTACAGTGGTGCCAGAGGGAAGACCTTAATTCCCATTGGTACCACTGGTGGTGTCACGGGGATAAATACGATTCCCGGTGACACCACGGTGGTGCAACGGGGAAGAGTTGATTCCCCATGACACCACTGGGGGTACAACTTGGTGGTGTCACGGGGAAGGAACGATAGTTCGTTCGTTTCAACCAAAAAATTCTAAATTTATGGTTTCAACGCGCTGGAACGTTCAACGCGAAAAAACTAAAATTCAGTTTAGGAGTCAAAAGTGCGGGGGTAGTCGAAAATCACGCCATGTTTTGCTAAGTGCTATATACTAAAATATACATGATAAAAAATTATTGCCAGGTCAATTATGAAGCAGTGGCAACCAAGGCCTGTTGGAAATCCTGGTGACATCCTTCCGAGGGTTTAACCAGGGCTTCTAACCGTAGGCAGCAGGTAGGGAACTTGTGTTTTTTAGTCGGTAAGAGTCCGGCATAGCATCCATAACGGATTTTTCACAAGTTAAATAAAGGCATATTATGAAAAATAAAGAAAGTATTCTCTGAACAGTCAGCTTGAAGTACAATACAGAGTTGAACAAATTTTATTACACTCAACCGCATTCATATTCCCCTCGCTCCACAATAATTCGTTCTCAAATGAACGTTGCGTTGTCTCCTGTCATTTCCCTGGACATTGTCCCAGTTTAGTTATATAGGGGTTAGTGCTAGGTGATTATAGTTGGGATATAGTCAGTCAAGGGACATTACCGTGCTCAACGGTGTTTTCAACTGACAACGCAAAATTTTGAAAATGAAGACCGTTTTATAAGGAAAACTAATAATAATAATTTAATAATAATAATTTATTTATTTCGTACAGAATTACATAGTTGGCACATTTAACATTCACTCCTGAATTCATGCTCTAAGACTAAGCACAAGTACAGTAATACAATAGCATTCCAAAAATAATTGTGAGGCATATTATTACAGTAAATGTTTTTTAAATTCTCTGCCAGCCGAACTAGGCCAGAGCCTGTGTTTCGGCGTGCAGCACCCAATTCACAGTGGACGTGTTTATGCTGCTAACCAAAAGTCATGTCCTCACCTTAAGTATTATAATATTCATTTGGCGAAACATTCATTTAACAAAAACTTGGAAGAATCATTCATGCTTTAGTGTAAAACAAATTAAACAATTGTTGTATGTTATGTGTCATGTGTGTGTGTGTGTGTGTGTGTGTGTGTGTGTGTGTGTGTGTGTGTGTGCGTGCGCGCGTTCTCGCGCATACGTATATATATATAATTATATAGATTATAAGGTCGAGCAAGATTAATTAAAGAGCAAGGTTTTCCCAAACGCCTACAGTATGGGGTTCTTCAAAAGGGGTCTTAGAAGGTTTTTACAGGGTCGGCAGCGCGAGTGTGGCACCTCTGGTGTTGCAAACGTTCATAGGCTGCGGTGACCACCGGTCCTTCTGGTGGGCCGTATGCTTGTCTGCCACCTTAGTGGTATAAAAAAAAAAAAAAAAAAAACTGACTATTTCTATAAATTTTTCCGTTTCCTCCGGACATTGATTTTGTAATAGTTCAAGAACCTTCTTTTTGCATTTATATGTATTCATTGGATATATTTCAATTATTTTATTAATTTTATTATAAATATGTGGACCCAGAAAGACAAAAAACTTTTTGACGAATGATGTCCTAGGCTGGATATAACGTTTCGACACCTCATGCTTTCTTCTCTTCCTCGTCACGCCCGCATCGTACACAAGAGCAGAGTGCTGCTTGAGAGTTATGTGTAGCAGAAACAATTGTCTGACCGTTAAAACTGCACATGATTTATATAACTCCCTGGTGGAGAATCGTTTGGTGCGGAAAGTGCACACCTTCAACACAGCGCGCTGAGCAACCTCCAGACACCGAAGAATATTTTTGGCCGATCCTCCCCATGCAGAGATACAATAGGTAATTATTGATTGGCAGAGAGAGAAATAGACTTGTTTCAAGATGTTTGCAGCCGCAACGTCTCTAAGATTTCTAAAAATGTATATTAGTCTTCGTACCCTCGCTGACAGAATTTCAATATGATTTTTAAAGGAAAGGTTATGGTCAATCATAACTCCGAGATATCGTACACTATTCACCTGTTCTAGTGGTACACAATCACATGTTTCGTCGCTCCCACAGTTATGTGGTATTATTTTCGGTTCATGTGCAACTGATCGACGTATACTGAAAACAACATATTTTGTTTTGTTGACATTAAGTTTAAGATGGTTATTTTGAAGCCATTTCTGTACCTTGTTCAGACCCTTTTGTGCAGCTTCGTAAACCTCATCCCAAGTGTCGGCAGTAAAAATGAGAGCAGTGTCATCTGCGTATGAGATTGTTATGCCATTTGGTAGATCAAGGTCGGTGAGATCGTTTATATATACGAGAAACAGAGTTGGACCCATTATACTGCCCTGAGGGACGCCACACCTGACCGGAAGGTATGAACTGGTATTGTCTCCTATTCTTACACATTGGAAACGGTCAGTCAGATAACTTTCCATTAATTTCAGTTGCGTGCCTCTAACTCCAAGTGCCTCCAGTTTCTCTAAAAGTCTAAGAGTCGGCACCGTGTCAAATGCCTTTGCAAGATCCAAGAAGACCGACACACACCTCTTCCCCTCGTCGAGACTGGATGCTAGTATGTTTACCAATTTATGTACCGCACCATCA
Source organism: Miltochrista miniata (assembly GCA_933228765.1). Classification (NCBI taxonomy): domain Eukaryota; kingdom Metazoa; phylum Arthropoda; class Insecta; order Lepidoptera; family Erebidae; genus Miltochrista; species Miltochrista miniata. The sequence goes on along the minus strand of OW121758.1, from coordinate 33,800,367 downwards.
GCACTTCTACCTCTGCGAAAACCAAATTGATTCTCCGATAACAGTTTCTTTGCCTCTAGAAAATCAATCAGCCTGCCATTTATTATTTTCTCTAGAATTTTAGATAGTGATGGTAGAATTGATATCGGTCTATAGTTATTTACATTTGTGCTGTCTCCTCCTTTGTGTATAGGACAAACTTCCGATTTTTTAAAATGATTTGGGAAAATACCTTGGTCCAGACATAAATTAAAAATATGGGTAAGGGGCGGCACTAAAACTTGCGCATGCGATTTTATGAAGCTATTAGATATCTTATCGTACCCTACAGTGGAGGAATTATTTAGACTCGCAATATGACCCCAGACCTCTTTCTGCGTTACTACATCCATTACACATGATTGAAGCCTAGAGGACACCATTGGAGCAAAAAAACTAGGCGATTGCTGCTGGTTGCGAGAGTTAGACATGTCTCCTTCCATCAAAGTTTCCCCAACACTTATAAAATGTTGATTGACCTTTTCAAGTGATGACTTGGTGGTGTCAGCCATTCCCATTAACGCATCAGGACAGTTATTTGCTTTATGAGTACTAGTTATCGATTTAATTGTTTTCCATAAATTTCTAGGATTATTCTTGTTAACCTCAATTTGGTTTTTTTCGTATGTTCTCTTTATATTTTTTAGAATTTTTGTACAGAAATTTCGGTAACGTGAGTAGGTGGTTTTTAATATTTCATTTTCAGGTGCCATTCTGGATCTTTTATGAAGCATATCCCTGTTTTTCATACACCTGAGAAGCCCTGGAGTAATCCACGGCTTTCTGATTCTTTTTCGATTTGGTATTGTTTTTACCTCGGTACTTTCTTTCAACGCTGCTTTGACACTTGTTACTAGATAGTCAATGGCAGAATTGGGATCCTTTGTTTCATAAATGGTGGTCAGATTAATCTGAGACAATTTTTGAGTCAGTTTTTCTGTGTCAGTTTTTTTAACAACTTTCGTGATCGGGAACTGCGATTGTATCCACTTCGAGTTAAGATTTATTTGGGCTAGGACCGGCAGATGGTCAGTTATGGTGGTGTGAGGAATGATCGTTATAGCAGAGCCCCTAGTCTTAAGCATTAGATGGTCTATGCATGTTGAGCTACTCTCTCGAGTTATTTCTGAGTGCGCGGGCAAGAGTCCATGGGAAGCTGCAATCGTCAGATAGCGCTCGCCCGAAAGTTGGAGTTTTGGAGTGTTTATTGCTATATTCATGTCACCGATTAACAAGATATTTTTGAAATTCGACAGTCTTGTTAAAACACTGTCGAGAGACGTCAAGAAATTGTCGATATCGTTTATAGATGGTGATCTATATATAGAAACAATAGCAATACTGTTGCCATAAGTTGCAATAAGACAATTTGCATCTTGAAACTGGGGCTCCTCCACACTGAAACTTAAATGGTCCTTTATGTATAAAACTACTCCATCATTTTGTATTGGGTTCTTTTTCGTGGGGTAGCCACGGTAACCTTCCAATTGTGGTATGATAGGAGAGTTTCCTAGCCGACACTCTGTGAGAACCAGAAAGTCGGTTTTTATATTTAGCCTACTTAACATTGTTTCGAGGCCCGAGAAGTTACATCGAATACTGCGTATATTCTGCGTCAAAATTATCAAGCCATTTGAGTCTGAAGGGATAATGTACCGCTGACAATCCTCCAAATCGCAGTTAACAGCTCTTGATATTGACACATCATCCAAATTCCTTATCACTTCCTTAACCGCGTCGAATTTTATTTATGGATATGAAATGTACAGAAAGAATTTACACCTTTAAAACACAATATTCCTTTATTACCCTTAATGTAGCTTTCGCAGTGTGCGTTAGACACTGTCAACAGATGTATATTAAAAAGATGCTCCAGCTTTATTCCCTTATGAACCTGCCGCGACCCATAAGTAAGCACAAACAGCTCCACAGACACGGTACCGCATACGCATGTAAGTAGCGTTTGTTTATGCATATACACTATATACAGCAGTGATCGGGCACTGCGGTTAAGTTTGTGTTGTGTGTGAATAACCCTTGCCACACGATTACATTCATCCAGTATGTCCTGGTACAGTGTACACTGAGCTCCAGGGTACTGCAGACTGTTTCGTGCAATAGTACAAGCATGAAAAGGTCCGCTGATATAGATAAAATGTTTAATAAGGCTTTTTAGAAAGCATTGCGAATTGTTCAGCATCAGCATGTCTACATCATAATTTATTTGTGTGTTATTAGATGTGTGTGTTGTGTAGTCGAGTTCTGAGCTTGTGTTGTTATTTCTTTGGTATCTTGTAGTATGAGACAACATTGAGTGTATGAGTGTATTTAAGCATGAGTCATATAACATAAGACAGTACACAGGCAGTTACAAGATAAGTAGCTGTATGCCTGCACGGCTTTTTTTTTTTTTTTAACGTGAGGGAAAATCCTCGTAGGATGCTATGCCGGACTCTTACCGACTAAAAAACCTCACGTAACGCCCAACAGCCTATTGTTGAGAGCCCCGGGTAAGCCCTCAGGAAGGATGTCCCGTGACTCCCAACAGACCTACGGCCGCCAATGCGGCCTCGCCCAGGGGGTGGTTCGGGTGTAATCCCGCGTCTATGGGGGGTTTCGGGTGTGACCCCGCTTCTAAGGGGGGGGGGGGGGCGTGCGTGAGTGCTCACGTCACGCTGCCGTCATGGGCCTGCTTCTGTAAGGACGGTGAGCGGCCCTCTCACCGTCCTCAGACCCCCGGTCATGGAGGCCGATAGTCCTCGGTGCCTGCACGGCTAGATATGTAAGATATGAAAGTAAAATTACTAACAATTTATTGTAATAGTAGTGGTTTTTAGATGTATGTGTTGTGTGCTCAAATTCTGAGCTTGTGTTGTTATTTATTCGGTATCCTGCAGTATGAGACAACATTGAGTGTATGAGTGTACTCAAGCATGAGTGATATAACATAAAACAGTAACATAGAACAGTATACAGGCAGTTACAAAATAAATTGCTGTATGCACGCACGTCCAGATATGTAAAATATGAAAGTAAAATCACTAACAATTTATTGTAATAGTAGTGGTTTTTAGATGTGTGTGTTGTGTGTTCGAATTCTGAGCTTGTGTAGTTATTTATTTGGTATCTTGTAGTATGAGAAAACAATGAGTGTATGAGTGTACCTAAGCATGAGTCACAGAACACAAAACAGCAACATAGAACAGCATACAGGCAGTTACAAAACAAATCGCCGCATGCATGCACGGCTAGATATGTAAAATATGAAAGTAAAATTACTAACAATTTATTGTAATAGTAGTATTTTTTAGATGTGTGTGTTGTGTGTTCGAATTCTGAGCTTGTGTTGTTATTCACTTGGTATCCTATAGTATAAAACAACAATGAGTGTATGAGTGTACTCAAGCCTGAGTCATACAACATAAAATAGTACCATAGGACATTGTACAGGCAGTTACAAAATAAATCGCTGTATGCATGCACGTCTAGATATGTAAAATATGAAAGTAAAATCACCAACAATACATTGCAGGAGTAGTGGTTTTTAGATGTGTGTGTTGTGTGTTCAAACTCTGAGCTTGTGTTGTTATTTATTTGGTATCTTGTAGTATGAGACATCAATGAGTGTATGAGTGTACCTAAGCATGAGTCAAACAACATAAGACAGTAACATAAAACAGTATACAGGCAGTTACAAAATAAATCGCTGTGTGCATGCAAGCCTAGATATGTAGAATATGAAAGTAGAATTACTAACAATTTATTGTAATAGTAGTGGTTTTCTTCAAGTCACGTTGAATTACTCAGTTTTATGAGATCATCCTCTGAAAAAATACGAATTTGGGGATCCCCAACCTTTTTCCGAATATATACTATTCCATTTGTGGTCCAACAGAAAGCGAAACCGTGGCTTTTCTGCATCAATCTTGACTGATAATACAATTTTTGTGTTCTCTGTGTAAGACACTCCGATATATACATAGGGCGAGTGGGTAGATTCAATTTTAATTGTGATGTGTTCAATTTTTTCTCTTTGCCCTTATTTGAATTGTACTGCTTAACAGCCTTAAGGACCCTTTCCTTTTGGAGTACTGTGACAAAATCGACAATTATTGGTTTTATCTCACTTTTTGAATTCGCTCTGTGGACATCTTTTATGGAGGAAACATCACATTCCACATTTATAGTCTTACCTATATTCATGATCATTTCGCATAGGTCTTGCTTCGTTTCACCCATCATTTTGGGCACATTTCTGATCTCAACACTCGCTGCACAGAATTTTCTCTCAAGATTTTCAATATTATGTTCAAGTTGCTTAATAAGTTTTTTGTCCTCTTTTCTCTCCTCTTCCAATTGAGAAATTCGGTCGAGAAACTCATCATATTTACTGGACATCATTTTAACGCTATCTGTCAGTTCTCGATTTTGCTCTAAGATATCTCTAACCTTGGACAGGAGATTCTCAAAACGCTGTTCCTGGTCTTTGGAGAATTTGGTGAAGGCACTCAATGTAACAGTGGCCATGCGTTCCTCAGTTCCATCCAGTTTTCTCTTTTTTCTCTCACTGGTAGAATTAGCAGAGAGAATGGGTACAGAGGCGCCTTGATGCAAGGTGTGCTCCATATTTGCCGAAAAGGTTTTCTGTTTATTTGTTTGAGTTTCTGAGTCTTCATTAGATATTGTTAGTGGTGAAGTGGGGGGCGTGCGTTTTAAGGGCATTTCTGTTGCTTGGATAGTATGGTCAGGACAGATCAGGATATAAAGCCTGTCGCTATTTACCCCAAAACAAAATATCTCTTGTATATGAAGTGTTTCAGATACAGTCAGAGCGATGAATCAATTATGCATATAATATAATTCGTGCGGCATAAGTCTTGAGAAAATAATCTTCGATTTATTACAATTGGGTTTCAACTTGGTAGCAATTAATCACCAAAAACCAAAATTAATCTGTTTTTAACAACGATATGTCAAACATTAGCCGAGTCTCAAATTAGTTCGAATATTTGCCGCTTGTATGGTTCCCGTGTCACTAGTTGTAGGGTTCAAAGTTCAGAATTTAAGTTTTTCTTTACACCTTCTTTTAAATTTTGTAATGTTTAGAACTATTAAATTGCAATTCACGTACACAACAGGTTAATTTCTCTGCACTTTTATAGCAGTTAGTCTGATATGTTTAAATCCTGTCGCTAACAACTTCTTAAATATGTTTTACATCAATGCCCTTGACTTTGTTCACTTGCAAAACACAAATAGTCATAACTTTGAAATAGCCAGTCTATTATTCTCACAAACATTAACACATCCACTATATAGTATTTTCACTTGATAACTGCACTTATTACTTCAAAATTAATAGCATTAAAGATAATTTCGCAAATAAAAATACGGAGGAGAAGTAACCAATGCCAGTGTTGCCAGCCCAGACTGTTTATTGTCTAACTTACAAAATTAATTCAAATATTTTTTCAAGCATATATTCATATAAGTACATATATATGATGCAGCAGCAGCAGCAGGATACCCATTGATGATACCAATTGCTGAAATGTTGTAAGTATTACTAAGGCTTCTAAACTGTTCAAGGGCTCAAAATATTGAGCTCAAAGTATATCTCAACCATTTTAATATCGTCCAAGAAGACAATTCCTATCGGGATATTTGAATCTCAGTTCTCTAGATCTACTTATAGAATATACATGTACCAGGAATATTATCTATACATAAATCAATAGCATTGTCAATCTCTTGGTCCAATCTCTATCTGCATCTGAATATCCGTTGACATTAATTTGCAGTCGAGGGCATCGAATAATTGAAAGCTTATCTCGAGTATAAGGCAGTGCTACATTGCATCTATTTGCATGACAGTATAGGAATCAATAGATCATGTAAAGCACACATACATAAATAGCCTTTATCTCCAAAGGGGTAGGTATATTCTATGTAGTCCGAACACGAAATCCAAATTTTACACGTCATTGTTAAATTCTCGTTGTAGGTGCCTGCTAAGTAACTTTTACACATAACATTTAATGAGAATTTCCAACTCCAAATTGATTGAAACGTTTCGTGACGAATACTTATAACAAATATGTAAAGCTAAAATTAATTATTCGGTTCATGTTTAACAGTTAATTTAGGACACACAGTAAAAGTCTAATATCACGCGAAACTCTAACTTAAGTATAAATAGAAAAGGTTAGGTAGGTAGTTGTATGACCCAGGTAAAAAAGTCAACTATTACCTGGGACCAAATATAACTGGAGAATAACGGCAAAAAGAAGCGTTTGTTGTATGAAAACCCACCTTAAATATTGATCATCGTGGTCTCATGATGGATAGACAGATAGACAGACAGACGAAAATCACTTCAGTACATATTCTTAATGTTTAACTCTGCATTTCTCTAAAAGATTTTTTTTGCCTTTACATTCCAAAAACTTTACATGGTAAAAGAAGGGGTAACTTATTAATCAATCAATCAATTCAGCCTATGGCAGTCCACTGCTGGACATAGGCCCCTTTCAATTTACGCCATAATACACAGTCTTGAGCTTTGAGCATGCAGTCAATCCCTGCAACATTCTTCAGGTCGTCGTTTCATCTGCCGGGGTTTGTCCTACCCTACGTTTAAAACGTTGCGGTCTCCACTTCAGAACTCGTAGTAAATGCTCCATTTCTACGGTGCGGGAGTGTCATAATGTAGATGAACTGATATTCTTCTACATTATCGATACCTCTGGGCTCAAAGGTCGTAAAGGACATTTGGGCGAAAATGACTTTTTGATACAGTTTTACTCAATTTTTAATTCCCTATCGATCTGTATATTCCGTTTCACGAAATTCGCAAAAAAAATGTCTTTACGACCCACATAATCTGAGACTTTAAGCCAAGTTTACCGTGAAAATATGGAAGTAAATAACACTTACCTACTGGAGTGAAATTATTTTGGTAGTAAAGGAAAATATAAAGAAAATTTTGGGTGTAAAACACATGAAAAATTTAAATGGTCCTATACTCCCTATAAGTCACCTCAAAAATATGGATGTAAAGGACATCAGGACTTGTCCTGATGTCCTTTACATCCATACTGCTACTTGTAGCAGTGTGTTAAAGTGGGTAACTTTAAAAGTGAGCTAGATACAATCGGCTTTGGAGACCCACAGGGTAGCGTGCTCGGCCCAACGCTTTTTATAATGTATATGGATAATATAATATGATACGATGACACTGTTGTTATATTTGATGGTGCAAGTTGGGCTGAAAATTTTACGAAAGCCGAGTTGGGCCTGGGGCAAGTGACAACATGGTTGCGTGATAATTTAGTAACACTGAATGCCAGTAAAACTAAATATGTATGTTTTCATAAAACAGCTAGATCGGCCCATTACACATCTCTTGGTATCAAATTACACTACTGCAAAGAAATGAAAGGTTGCAAATGTGAATTCATCCTAAGGACAGACAGCATTAAATACCTTGGCGTAATTATTGACGAAAACTTGTTAAAAAACACATCATCGTTTTGTCAAACGGAGTGCGAAAAACCGCAAATATAATGAAATTTCTTCGTTCTTCAGCGCCAACGGACGACCTGAAATTCGTTTATTTTGCCCTGAGTGCTCCTGAGTCAGTCGGCCGTCCCGTGGAGTCAGCTCTGCTTTGCAGGGAGGGCTTCATCATTGAGATTCTATTCCATACATTGATGTCGCCAGCATCCGCAAAGCCCGCCCCTTGTTCGGGCGTGAGTGCGCCATAGCTGCTGTTCAACAAAAACAGGCGGCTTACCGCGCCTGGATCAGGGCTCGGTCTGTGCGCGACCAGAAAGTGGCCCGCCTCAAAGCAGCGTACAACAGAGCCACTAGGTCCAGTACGAGAGCCTTCAAGAGAGTGGACGCCCAGCGCATCACGCGGCTTGGTCAGGAGCTCACGTAACATCCGACGGGCAGACGTGAATACTGGCAACTGACCAAAGCCGTGCAGGCCAACTTTTGCAAGCTCTTGCTGCCGCCGCGCCGCTGCGCTATCTTGACGGATGACTGGCTCACAAGGCCCAAGAGAAATCAGAAATGCTGGCCAATCTCTTTGCGGCTAATTCCCGGGTCGATGACTGTGGCAAGCAACCTCCCACTATCGCCGACTGTGGAACCACGATGCCGGATATTGTAATCCGGCAGTGCGGCATTGGTGCTGAAGAAGTGTGCAGCTGAATTATGTCCAACGCTAACACGCCTGTATCGTCTTTCCTATTCGTCGGGAGAAGAGTCGAAAGCTTGGTAGGAGGCGAACGTTCAGCCGATCCCCAAGAAAGGGGATCGGTCGGATCCGGCCAACTATCGCACCATAGCCGTAACCACCGTAATCTGCAAAGTGTTCGAGCTAATTATCAACAAACAGCTCATGCATATCTGGAGGATCACTCGTTAATTAGCGATTGTCAATATGGCTTTAGGCCGAAACGATCAACGGGTGACCACTTAGCGTACATTACACACACCTGGGGTGAGGCTATGGAGAAGCACGGTGAATCTCTGGCTATTGGCCTAGACATGGCTAAAGCTTTTGATAGGGTATGACATGCGTCGCATCTTTCCAAGCTGCCGGCGTATGGTCTATCGCCTCAGTTGTGCCGATGGTTGGCCAGCTTCCTGCACGGGCGACGTACATGGGTCCTCTGGGATGGTCAGGCTTCCTGCTTTTTGCAGGTATATGCCGGAGTACCACAGGGATCGGTATTTTACCCAACTCTCTTTCTTCTGCATATCAATGACATCCTGTCCCTTGGGTGCATTCATTGTTATGCGGATGATAGTACTCTGCATGGGAGCTATTCTGGCCGTCCAGCGGAGGGGCGAGGCGACGTGGAAGGAAAGAGACGACAACTCGTGGCGGATCTTCACCGGGCCCTGGGTCGCATTGCCCAATGGGGTTCGGACAACCTGGTCGAGTTCAATGCCAGAAAAACACACAGTTTACAGCTAAGAAGTCCCCATTCCTATCCCTACCCTGTCTTCGGAACATTACGGTTCCACTAAAAGAAAGCTCAATCACAAAACCTACGTAGAGAGATGTATTGGGCTGGCCTCATGGAAACTAGAATTCCTGAATAAGCTGAGACTATTTCACGTCACATCAGAGATGTTTACTGTACAAGACGAAGATTCGCCCCTGCGTCGAATTCTGTTCTCACATTTGGGATGACTCCGCAAGACACCTACTAGCGTCAACGCTATGCAGCGACGTGCTATCCGAATAATTGGTTGTCCTGAGGTGACGGGAGGCCTCGAACCGTTAGCGCAACGAAAAACCTTAGTGTCCTTGGCTGCCTTCTACCGAATGTATTACGGTGAATGTTCTGAAGAGCTCGATTCAACCTAATCCTACCATCTCCTTTCCAAACCCGAACAACGCGTGCCGGGGTAGAGATGCCACTCATACACAGTGGAGAGAATTTTCGCCTGAACCAAGCATTTCAAAAGATCGTACATCTGTCGAACTATAAGAACATGGAACGACCTGCCCGCATACGTTTTTCCCTCATCTTACAATCCCGGGTTCTTCAAGAGGAGCGTGAAGAGGCACATCACAGGGCCAATCTTGAGGAACACCTGTCGAAAGTCTTACAGACTGTGAGACTGGCCCCCAATCGTTAGATGCACCACGGCTTACCATCAGGGTGGTGGTGAAGTCAATTTGACGAGCTTAATATTAAAAAATATAAGTTTATTTAATAATGTAGCCCTTAAAAATGAGTTAACAAGTGATCCTTATGACCTAAAAATTATTACACTAGTCGATTATTACCTTATTTTCTTCAGAATTGCGCAGTGAAGTAGATTTACACCCTTCGGTGAAATCTTAGGATGAAAATTTGACGGGTGTAAAGGACTTTTATTTTCAAATTTATGGTCGTAAAGGAAATCTATCTCGGTAAATACAGCACTAGGGTATTTTTTTAAATCTGCCTTAGAAAATACTATAAATTCTAAGCACTTTCTTCCTTGGTTTTATTAAAATAGCTCAAGAAACAAAAAAGTTAGAGTACAAAATATTTTTTTTCTTTTGTTTTTTGCTTCTCCTGAAAAGTCCCATTTTGTCCTTTACGACCTTTGAGCCCAGAGGTATCGTTATGGTAACTCAATAGAAAAATGAAAATTTTTGTAATGACTAAGTATAAGTCAGCTGACATTTTGAAATGATTTTACATTTATCTCATAATGTTGACATAAATATAAAATCATAACGACACCATAATTCCAAATGATGGCATCGTCTAATATAATATCATTAGAATATCCTTTAATAGTAATAAGAATAACGAAGCCCGAGTAGTAGATATAAAACTATACGGAAGTAATAAAAACATTCTGCGGAATGAAGACAAGGACATAGGCTAGTTTATAATAATTATCTCGAACAAGTCCGTAAAGCAATAACATTTTGTGTTTGGCGCAGATGTGGATAATATACCCTTAGATACTAACGGAATTTAATCAGGAGAAAGCATGTGAAGAAATGTTACTGATAGTTGTAGAAAAGGTAGGTAATTTCTTTCTGTCTTTTTCCAGTTTCCAACTATCGTAATCCTAAAAAGAATTTTAACCCGCAGCTGCTTCTTCAAATGCTGCTGTCGTCTCCTTTCTTGAAGTCTAGATCTTCAGTAGTCAAGAGAAGGTGGTATCTGTGTCATTCTGTATAAAGTTAAGTTATGACTTTGGATTTATTTCATACATTGAGATTTTCTTATAACGGTATAATCCTATATGGATGCTCCTCACATTTAAAAAGGGGGACTCTTTTTTTTTAATATGAGGAATCCTACAGGGATGCTATGCCCTACTCCTACCGACTAAAAACCACACGTATCCTACCTAACAACTACGGTTAGGAGCCCCAGGTAAGCCCTCGGAAGAATACCCCAGGATATCCAACACAGGACTCCCAACATGCCGGACTCCTACCGACTAAAAACTACACGTATCCTACCCAACAGCCTGCAGTTGGTAGCCCCAAGTAAGCCCTCGGAATGATACTCCAGGATTCCCAACAGACTTCGGCTACCAAGTTTCAATCAAGCACGCTTCACGTACCTAGAAGCAAAAGCAGTTGTAAGGCACTATGTGGTTGCAGCCGGTAGAAGTTCAGCGTAGCATTCATACACTCGTAAAAAATGGGTGTAGTCTATGTATGTACTCTATATTATTATCTTCAATGCTCGTTAGTAAAAAAGAAAGTCGACATGTAATAAAACAAAAACGCCGTAACAGCTAATCATTATGTACTGCTCAGATACAATCAATCATGTTTACGAATTGGTGCTTGTTTTTTTTTTTTTTTTTTTTTTTTTTATATTCAGCTCGCCAAATTGACGTCGCCACCAGCCTGATGGTAAGAAAGCAGTGGCGCATCTAGCGATTGGGGGCCACTGCTTACAGTGGTCCTCAAGTTGGCGGCCCTGTGATGTGCCTCTTCACGCTCCTCTTGAAGAACCCGGGATTGTAAGATGAGGGAAAGACGTGTGCGGGCAGGTCGTTCCATGTTTTCATAGTTCGACAGAGGAACGATCTTTTGAAACGCTCGGTTCTGGCGAAGATTCTCTCCACTGTGTATGAGTGGCATCTCTGCCCGGCACGCGTTGTTCGGGATCGGAAAGGAGATGGTGGGATCAGGTTGAAGAGCTCTTCAGAACATTCGCCGTGATACATTCGATAGAAGGCAGCCAAGGACGCTATGGTTCTTCGCTGCGACAAAGGTTCGAGGCCTCCCGTCACCTCAGGACAACCAATTATTCGGATAGCACGTCTCTGCATAGCGTCAAGCGCGTCTAACAAGTACCTCGCGGAGTCATCCCAAAGGTGAGAACAGTACTCGAAGCAGGGACGAATCTGCGTCTTGTACAGTAAACATCTCTGATGTGGCGTGAAATACCGTCTCACCTTATTCAGGATTCCCAGTTTCCGCGAGGCCAGACCAATACAGCTCTCTATGTAGTTTCTGTGATTGAGCTCACGCCGGACGTCTATACCGAGGATCTCCAGGTTGTCCTTTAGTGGAATTGTAATGCTCTGAAGAGAGGGCAGGGGTAGGAATGGGGACTTCTTAGCTGTAAACGCACACGCCTGTGTTTTTCTGGCATTGAACTCGACCAGGTTGTCTGAACCCCATTGGGCAATGCGGCCCAGGTCCAGATCGAGATCCGCCACGAGTTGTCATCTCTTCTCATCCACGTCGCCTCGCCCCGCCGCTGGACGGCCAGAATAGCTCCCATGAAGAGTACTGTCATCCGCATAACAATGAATGCACCCAAGGGACAGCATGTCATTGATATGCAGAAGAAAGAGAGTTGGGGACAATACCGATCCCTGTGGTACTCCGGCATTTACCTGAAAAAAACAGGAAGCCTGACCATCACAGAGGACCCGAATCCGTCGCCCGTTCAGGAAGCTGGCCAACCAGCGGCACAACTGATGCGATAAACCATATGACGGCAGCTTGGAAAGAAGCGACGCATGCCATACCCTATCAAAGGCTTTTGCGATGTCTAGGCCAATAGCCAGAGATTCGCCGTGCCTCTCCATAGCCTCACCCCAGGTGTGCGTTATGTACGCTAGGAGGTCACCCGTTGATCGTTTCGGCCTAAAGCCATATTGGCGATCGTTAATTAACGAGTGATCCTCCAGATAGCGCATGAGCTGTTTGTTGATGATTAGCTCGAACACCTTGCAGATGACGGTGGTTACGGCTATGGGGCGATAGTTGGCTGGATCCGACCGATCCCCTTTCTTGGGGATCGGTTGGACATTCGCCTCCTTCCAAGCCTCCGGCACTTCTCCCGACGAATACGAAAGGCGAAACAGGCGTGTTAGCGTTGGAGACAATTCAGCTGCACAATTCCTCAGCACCACGGCCGGAATGCCATCAGGACCACTGGCTTTCCGCGTGTCGAGTGACCGTACCACCGCCCGCACATCGCACTGCCGGATTACAATTTCCGGCATCGTGGTTCCACAGTTGGCGATAGTGGGAGGTTGCTTGCCACAGTCATCGACCCGGGAATTAGCCGCAAAGAGCTTGGCCAGCATTTCCGCTTTCTCTTGGGCCTTGTGAGCCAGTGATCCGTCAGGATAGCGCACCGGCGGCAGCGAAGGCTTGCAAAAGTTGGGCTGCACGGCTTTGGCCAGTTGCCAGTATCCACGGCTGCCCGTCGGATGTGACGTGAGCTCCTGACCAAGCCGCGTGACGCGCTGGGCGTCCGCTCTCTTGAAGGCTCTCTTACTGGACCTAGTGGCTCTGTTGTACGCTGCCTTGAGGCGGGCCACATTCGGGTCGCGCACAGCTCGAGCCCTGATCCAGGCGCGGTAAGCCGCCTGTTTTTGTTGAACAGCTACGGCACACTCACGCCCGAACCAGGGGCGGGCTTTGCGGATCCTGGCGACATCAGTGTATGGAATGTAGTATTCCATACCTAATGTGATTTCACCAGCAACCGCAGAGGCGCTTTTCCATGAAGCCCTCCCTACAAAGCAGCGCTGACTCCACGGGACGGCTGCAAAGTATTCTCGTAGTCCGTCCCAGTCTGCTGACGAGTAGTGCCACAGTCGCCGCGTCACCTCTACTGCCCTTGCAGGGGACGGTACCTGCAGGCGGGCACGCACAATACAGTGGTCGGATGTACCCAGTGGGGCGCTAACCGTCACACTGTACTGTGCTGGATTACTCGTCAGCAGTAAGTCCAGCAGGGCGGGTTCATGGTCTGACCTGTCCGGTATGCGCGTAATCCCGCGTACCACCTGGGTCAGACCATGGGAGAGTGCGAACGCGTGGGTGGCCCCTCCCGCAGGATCTGTCTTGAGGGACCCCAACCACTCAATGTGGTGACCATTGAAGTCCCCCAGAAAAACCAACTCGGCGTTCGTGAACCGTACCTGCGCGTCATCAGCCCCCTCGCTGAGGTGCTGATACAGCCTCATCATCTCAGCTGTCCCTGTGTGGGATCGATAGACACACACGTAGATCTGACTCATGGAGCCGTGATCTACGTGCAGCCAAAGGACGGAGAGGGAAGGGTCCTCAAGGCAGCGCAGCCGGCGACAGTAAACATCCGCCCTAACGAACGCGCACACCCCGGCTTTTTCTCGAAATAGTTCCTCGATGATATAGTCGTGGTAACTAAGGTACGACTGATCGGCAGGGCGGAGTATTTGCGTCTCCGTTAGGAACATCACAGCTGGCCGTGCCGTCTCTAGATGGTGATGGACGACGTTGAGGTTGGCATGGAGTCCGCGGATGTTAGCGAACTCCACCTCAAACAGTACGTTACTGGGAGTAGTAGCGGCCGCTGTGGTACCTGATTTTCTTTTCTGCACTGCCATGATTGCTGGGAAAGGGAGACGTGAAGACGGAGTGACATTTGCTGCAGCAGTGAGTGACAAGGCGTAGGGGCTAGCTTCATCTATGACTGTGTGGTGAGACGGAAGCCGACCCGCCGGACGGAAGGGCCCCCGTACCCCCCCGAGTGTGGTCGACGGGGTCCCAGTCCGGTCACCATCCGGCACGACAAACCACATCGGGATTATGCGCGGCCTGGTGGGGCAGCCTCCCAGGGTGGTTAGTCCCAGTTGGGCCCCTATACTATGCCGCGGGCGGCCAGCGGTAAAACCGTTTCTACGGGTCTCCCTGGCCGGCGGGTCGACCCCCGTCAGCCACACTAGAATCCGCTTAGCGCCTACTGGTCCCCCCCTGCTGCATCAAACATCGCCCCGGGCCCGGTTATTTAAAGTATATTGAATGTAAACAAAAATGTACACTCGATACAAGTTGTACTTCAAGGAAAATTAGAGGGAAGAAAGTTTCACAAAATGAGGTAGGTACTTTGTTAATTAATTGATCAAACGCGGCGTTTACGGCGCTTTGTTGTCGAAGTTGTCCTTTGACTCGATTACGACTACCTGTTAAAGTCAGTCTTGGCGAGTATCATACCTTTCGCCGTATTCCGGCTAGTTTTTAGCATTCAATTTAGTGCCATCATTTTTCGTTTCTTATGAAAACAAAAAATGATTTCATTTGCACCTAATTTTCGTCATTTTCTAAACCAGGCCCCAAATTTCATCATGTAGCGGGCGGAAGCTTGGGTTTGTATGTCTTATTTATAACTTTTCGGTTGCCTGCAACAATTTTTTAGGAAAAGATTTCGATTCAGCTCTTGTTCTGAACAAACCTATGCCCAAAAGTATCAAACAAAACAAAAGGACGTGACTGAAAGTGCGCGTCATTGACGAATGAAGTGCGAAGATTGATTGGTCTACTGACAAATGACCGGGGAGATGTTTGCTTAATGTGTGTGTGTAATGTTTCGTTGAAATTGCTTCCTATTTTGCAGTACATCATTGTTCTAACATATAGACATTTATGGTCACGCCTTTATCACCGAAGGGGTAGGCAAGGGTAGGCATAGGCATGCTGTACTTCCACATTTATTTAAGAACTTTTTTTTTTTGTTTCATGTATATGTAGTGAGCCGTATTGCCGTGTTGAAATACACAAGCCTAGGTTGTGACTGCCCAAAGTTGCATTTTTTCAAGCTGCCTATAAAGCTCCATACATGGCTTAACGACTGCCATGCAATTTTACAACGGCTTTACCGTCCGAAGCACATAAACACTCACAAATAAAAACGCCACAAAGTGGTCACCCATCCGAAGACCAGCCACATTGAAAGTCGCCTACTACCAGTGACCGTTTACAGAACACCGACACCATAGAACTGTGACCGCGTCATCATTGTTCTAAATAGGACTTTAAGACGGTACAGACCCAAAATATTATCGATATTCAATACCTACAAATACATTGTATATCAGTTGTCTACATGCTATGCTTAATCAACTTAGTCATTACAACTAGGTATGTGTAAAAACGTTATATGAGACAAAATCTTGACTAATCTCGCTATTTAATTTTTATCGCTAAATAAATGTACATATTTTTAAAGAGGTGCAATTTAAAATACTTATACAGACGCCGCTATGTCTGATATACCTAGGTATTTTAAATTGCACTTCTAAATCTTTCAACATCTAAATATTTGAATCTTTCATATTAAGCCTGAAATATTTTTTACATAAAGTTACAATCAATAAAGATCTTTTAGGCCATTCCAAGACAAAGTGTACATAGCTCTCAAGCTGCCCTCATAAACACCACAAAAGGTTTTTTGGGTCAAGAAAACGAAACCGTTAGCACGCAAAGTGCGACAGTCCTTGAAAATTGTTTAGGTTTTATGTGAGAGCTCTTTGACACGATATTATCAAAAACGCAAATGGCAAGGAAAGTGCTTTTTACTTGAGTGTCAGGATAAATCAGAATTTGCTTGCCTGTCTGACAGTAAAGTACGAAATTATTTTCTTTTGACCTACTCCTCTATAACAACCCACTATAACAGGTATAGAACCAGCAAGGAATCCGATTTACAGATAAACAGACTTTAATAATGTTTTTTTTAGGTAATTTTCAATAATAAGACTGAAAATTTTCGCTATGTATAAAATTTCATTAATTTGGTTTGATGGCACAGGCATGACAGCATAGCAGACGCAATGAGTTATCTTCTTTTTTCTTTTGTTTTTTTTTACAAGTGGAAATCCCTCATGGATGCTATGCCGGACTCATACCGATTAAAACCACACGTTGTACTACAGCTTAGGCTGGGAGCCCTTTTCAAGCCCCTGGATGAATGGCTCAGAAAGAGCTACTGTTGTAGACATTTCATTATCAGTAAGCAAAAAATACTTTACATCGACATACTTACTTTTCAGGTACAACCAGCAAACGAAGTTGCAAACAGTCCGTTTGTAACTAATCGAGAACACAAGCAAGTGATATCTAGTCCTTCATAACGCATGAATGCAATTTCCATCTAATTTAGCGTATAATGGCTGTCACCGGATTACTCTACATGTCATCTAATGCAATTCTAGTTGCAATTTTGTCAAAGCATATCATTGTGTTAATGTTCTTGATTTCAATATTAATTAGTAATGGCTGTACAGATTAGATCCGGCATGTCACGGGATTAATTATTTACTGAAGCTATATTAATGACAAAACGTATAAAATACTAGTTATAGCCCACGGCTCCGCCTGTGATCAATCTATACTAATATTATATAGAATATACTATATAATCTGTGATATTATAAAGAGGAATGATTTGATTGTTTGTTTACATTGAATAGGCATCGACACTGCTTAACCGATTTTAAAAAATCTTTAAGAGTTGGGTCTGAAGAGAATTTCTGTTTTAAATACTTTCTAAGTAACATTATACCGATATTATCATTGTACGGTTTATTATTAGTACTTACCTTCTTGTTACTAAGAAGGACAAAGAAACACGTTAACTTGATCGAGTGGCCGTGTGTTGTTGGTCGGTGGCTCTTGTTTGATCGCACTGTGTTCTCTCGTTTAAATTGCTTCCACCACTGCAGTCGAGGCACTGGAATCATGATTACAGGTGTAAAATTTTGAATAGCCCAAATACGGGACATAATACTGCGAGTTTAAAAATATTTAGTTTCGGGATTTGTAACCTTATTACATTTAGGCTAGATGGATTGGTATATTGTTTCATTTCGAATTTTCCTTGTCTGCGCAATGGTATCTTTTCTGAAAACTTTCCAATAGTCGCTCTCTACGAGACCCACGCGATGAACAGGGCGGTTATATTTGTACTTTATCTCGCCTTGTCACGGACATGATAATATTATAGTTTACTCTGTTACTTGAAAATTTGGATTTGGGCTACAGAATCAATTTACAGAAACAAATTGCTATTGCAACTTTGTTTTCTTTTCTTTCACGTGTGGAAATCCTTTCTTGATGCTGACGCGACAAAATGTTGCCCGTCTACATAGCTCAACAGAACAGTGTTTATAGCTCGCTCCAAGATAAATAGCGTACAAGATCGATGTTTATTTGGGACACTTGGAGCACGACTTGTCCATTGTTAGAACACATGCCCTATTGACATACCCTTATGAAGTTAAGCTGGGCAAATATTAAATTGGTGGTTTTGTTTGTGCTGTGTATTCATAAGGTTGTTTGCAAATAAACTACATTCACACACTGTCCAGTTTTTGTTGTTTTACTGTTTTAAGACCAGAATTTAATTCGAGGGTAGTTTTGTTAGAATTAATTATGTATAAGCTATAACAATGTGTTCATCGTCTGGCTCTGACAATAAAAACCCTTGTAAGATTATAAATTCAGTCAACACTGGGTTGGTAAATCTACCAAATAGTGGGTTTAATAATTCTATGTTGAAACTTTAAACTCTTCATCTTCAAAACGTTATTCGCTGGTGCATCCAGAGTCCTTGCTTCGGAGTCAAGGTCCACCACTACTACTTTTTGATATTTAATATCTTAGACTGTGAGACCATTAACAGGCAAGTCATCGTTTAAGATATTAAGATATGAATTTTTAAGTGTGCCCCTAGTTTTACTACTCATTCAAGTGATGACCAGACATATTTTGTTACCTACGTATTTTGAATAGTTTTATCTAAAATGAAATCGAAGTGACAGCAGACCCTAGACGACAGCGTGACGTGAGAGACTCACGCACGCCCCCCCTAAGAAGCGGTATAACACCCGAACAACCCCCTAAAAGGCGGGATAGCACCCGAACCTCCCTAAGTAAGGCCGCAGTGGTAGCCGCAGGTCTGTTGGGAGTTCTGGGGTATCCTTCCGAGGACATACAAATAAAGGGGGAATACTGCTAGTCTTTTGGGCACAATATCACGGGGGCCTTATTTAGGTTTAGTTTAGATAGTAATAATGTAATATGATTTTATGGACATAATCTATTATATAAAAATAAGTCGAGTTTTCCTTCCTGACGCTATAACTTTAGAACGCACGAACCGATTTCCACGGTTTTGCATTCGTTGGAAAGGTCTCGGGCTCCGTGAGGTTTATAGCAAAGAAAATTCAGCAAAATTTCACATACAGCGCCATCGCGGGCGAAGCTGCGGGCATCAGCTAGTGTAATATAAATTTATATGATTTTAAAATGTAAAATAAAATTTGTATTAACAATCGAAGTGTACATTATGCCGTTTAAAGTTCTAGATTTCGTATAGGTATTTACAAAACTTCCCACAAGTACTCTGCGGCAGCCGGTTATTTATTGGATCGAGCTCAAGTCATGAAGGTGTACCTATTTAGTAGAATAACATCTAAAGCAATTACGAAGTGAATACACACATACATGAAAGTTAGCTAAATTTGTACAACTTGTGTAATTCTCGTAAGTAGGTGGTAATGTTTTCAGCTTCTTCAGATAATGTTGGAATTTCATTAAATATTTATTGAAGGTGTTTAATTAAGGCTGTTTTTGCCAATGTTAAACTTGTCTGTTTATTGGGGCATAGCAAAGGGTTCTCAGGTATTATGGTAATTATGGACGGAAAATTCGAGACGGTATCCTGTGTAATTTTAATAAATAAGACCTTGTTTTTAAGTGAAGATTCAATTTGTTTTGTAATTTGACCCTTAGATTTTAGGTATTTGATTCTACTTTGATATAAATGTTGTCGAGTAATCCTATTTAATTTTAAATATAAGAAAGTTTGTGAAGATATTTGGATGTTCAGTAGCCAATCACGATCTAACAGCTGAACGGAGCGCACTGAAATTTTGTACTAGAATAAAAACTGTAATCTGGATTAACACATAGGCTAGGTTCTTTTTATTCCAGGAAATATCCCCATGGGATGCGTAGTAATCAAATAAAATTTAATAACTTTACTTTTAGTAAAAAAGGGTGTGCGTGTAATCTTTACGCGCGATTGAAGTAAAACTTCTTTGCCGTTGACAGTATTAAATGTTATATTAATATCATTCATTCGAATTTTGTAAAAAAATCCAATTTCAAATAGTAAGCGTTACTTCCGTCAGAAAAAAAATCGGAGTTACTCCCAAGTCGAGCCTAAAGAAGTTTTACTTTAATAATGACTTACATTCTTAGGTAAAGAAGAAACTCGTCTTTGTACCATCTATAATTTGAACTACCATTTCGTGAACGACAAATACAAAATATCTCCATCCAATCCTACCAAAGGAGTTGCTGTATTTACTGCGATGCACATCAAAGACTACCAATTCTATAGAACTCATAGCATCTACAAATCATCTGAAAATTAATAGTGCGCTTTAGTGCAGAACTAATATATAATAACCTTCTGCCAGTCCAAGTGTATATTTCACGTCTAGTTTATACTTGTTTAAACAGAGTCCCAGCACTAGCTTCCAATATTAATAGCAGTGCGTGCTCGTGATTTGAATAGTTCTGTATTGAAGATGTCCTTTGCAGCGACGATAGAATAGGAAGGATTTGAAATAATGAATGAAGTTTGCTTTAAAATTATTTAGTAAGTTTGAATTTGGTTCTTGATGAGAACTTTAAAGTAAGTTATTTACTGGGTAAACTTTAATGTAACTATAATATAGGTAGGTATAATAATAATAAAACCCCTCGTGGACAGTAGTTATCTTAACGCGGATTTACCGCACCCTATACGTGCATAGTAGATTTGCTTTTTGAATCATCTACTTTCCGAGATCAACAAAAAAAAATCTCACAAGGAAAAGCACACATCCGCTTCCGCAGGGCAGCTAGTGGCGAGGCAAATGTGCGTGGCTACACATTGGTCCCGATTCCTCAGAGTTTTGTTGCGCTTTGTCACTAGTCAGCATTTAATGGGCTAATGGGAGACCATTGTGATACTCCCGGAAGTGCAGCAAATCTCAACTCTGGCTTGCCTTAATTACCTGGTTAGAGGGAGGAAAGCCAGAGCTATGTGCTCTGGGGTGGAAGTGTCATTTTCAAGGGCATAACTACTGGGAAACCAGCTCCGGATCTGACCCACGATGGCGAAACAGGCGCCGCACTGCTCGACACCCCTAGCCGCTCACACTGATGTTGCTCTCTGTCACCTCACAGGCTTACATTGCATACCTATGGCGATTGTATAGGGGGCCCATCTGGTGAGCTGGCGAGTCACCGTCTGAAGATACCCGAGTAAGAAAGAGACATAATAATAATAAAACGTAATATTTTTTCTAAATCCTGATATTAAGTACTCAAGTTGATTTCAGGAATTATTGGATTGCATTATGTATTTTTAAAATTTGTTGCAAGATTTTCTGATGGTTGTATACTATCAGTTTCTACCCGTCGACAAAATACAATCAAAATTCGATTCTCTATTTGAACTTTGAATTCTTCCATAATTTCATCTGAAATTTTGCGAACTCCGAATGAAAATTAATGAGTCCCTAATGGAATCCACATATTTCCAATACAAATGGTGTCGTCTAATATATTGCCTCAGTTCATTGTCTGTTATCTGTGTTTATGTTCGAAGCACGTGTGCAGAGCTGTATTTTGAAATATCACTGAAACAAACAAAATGTATTGAGAATGGCCGCTCGTAATTAAAGCTTTAATTTTAAAAGAAAACATGTTCTAAATTGAATGCATTGGACTAAAATGTTTCAGCACCAACTAATGCACCTGCAGATCATCATAACATAAAAATTTCAGGAGTCTGCCTCCTGCGCTCCCAAATCATTAAAACTTTAAATTAATAATCAGAAATAAAGCAGTAACTAGCAGTAAATAATACAGGATCTTAGACTTCGAATCCGTAGCGTTACAAAGTAACTGGGAAGACTTTAAAAACATGAATGTTAAGGATAGGCTAAAAGCTTTGCCTAAATAAGCATTGTTTTATTTCTGCAAACGGCTTAAATTTTACAGTTTGATATACATACGACTTAGTGTTGTGACACGATCTAACGAATACGAATAGATCTTATTCGTAAGAACCCATTATTCTTCTTACCTGTGTGAACAAAACAATAATAAATTAATTATAACGAGTACAAAAGTGGCCAGTCGCAGACTAAGGAAGTTATACCGCAAAACGATTCCCTTCACTTAATTTCTTTTGTACTTTGAGGAATGAAGGCTTTGAATGTTTTCTTGTATAAGAGTTATTATAACTCTGGAAGTGGTATTTAATCACACAATAATGTTATAATTGCAACATTATAGTAGAAAATTCACAACATTAATGTTAATGTTGCAATCTCCCCGCGTGTTCCCCGGAATGAGTGTTCTGTACATGATCACTGTAGTAAGCAACATTTACTACGGCCAGTAATGGATGGGTGACCACTTTGTGACAATTATTTGCGAGCGTCTCCGTGCTTCAGAAGGCACGTTAAGCCGTTGGTCCCGGTTAACAGTAAAATGGCAGACATTAAGCTGTTTTGAAGGCCTTTATGGGCGGCTTGGAATTTTCAACAGTGACCAGTCGCAGCCTGATCCTCACGGCAATACAGCTTACCACCTATTACGTGGGACAAAATCTAAAAGAGTGAAATGATGGCATGTAATATGCTTCTGCCTAACTCTTCAGGGATACAAGTCGTAATCATATGTATTCTATAATTATGTATGTATTGTAAGTGTAACGAGCACTGTGTTACTCTTCGTACTGATGCTGAGTTTGAGATCGGTGACCTCGGCATTTTGTTCAAGCGATTTAATGCTCGGAAGACAAGTCACGAGGTTGGTCCCGTTAATCAGTAACAAGGTAGGTGTTATAGGCGGGTAGTTTAAAAAACTAGATCAGCAGGTAGCCTCTCCAAGATCATGTTCATTTCAACACGACAATTAGGTTTCACTTTCTATTACGTGATAAAAGTACGACAGGTGAAAGAAATTTCGGATTTCATATTTTCTTCTTCCGAAAAAAAGGCGTGGCTATAGTCTGCATCAGTAGCACATCCAGTTATAATACTTAGTTTATAGCAAAACTTATTGAACACTCGGTAAAGCGCTGGCAAAGTAAGACCACGTCACGCAAGGGAAGCACGCAACTCACGAACACGTTGATCACTTGATCACTTCTGTAAGGCTGCGTCTTTGAACCGAGCGGTAGCGGGGAGCATAGGCAATTATTGCTTTTCTGAAGATTACTTTAAATTTGTTTGTCGTCCGCACTATTTGGTTGTGCCACAATAACTACCAACTTGGAGGATCCTTGCAATGAAGATATATTATTGTTGGGATATGAATCTGAGGAAGGTTTATAGCCACTTCAGGTTGACCTAGGTCAACAGGAAGTTTGTGTAACTTCCGAAACATCCGCAAAGCAGAAATGTAGAAGTATGAATGGCTTCATACCGTTTTAAAAAGACCACTGAGTTTCTTGCCAGTTCTTCTCAAGTGTGTCGCGTTGTGATCTGGTGGTAACTCTTTGGTTTATATTCAAAACGTTTTACAAGTGCATCTGTATTATATGCCTAAGTGAAATAAATAAATTTTTGGTTTTGTTTCTTTTCCCAAACTGAGCTTATTTGCGATAAAGACGACTTATGTTGCGTCAACATATTATTATTTTTAGGTCAGGAAACACCCACGGATATCAAAACTATATTTCAATACACGTCTTGTAGATAAAAAATCTATTTGTGGATATCATTTTTCGTCTACTTATGCCGACATAAAATGATTGAACCTCTTTTTCGTCACTTTCTGAGACAGAACTCTAGCACAAACTCCTCGGTGCAATCCTCCAAAGTTCCAAACCAAGGACGATCTTTAAGTGTGTTGTCTACATCAGTGTGTCCATCAATCAATCAAATCAAATCAGCATATAGCTGTCCATTGCCAATGACTGCCTCTGTGGCGCAGTCGGTAGTGATACCGCCTGCGGCGCTGAAGGTCGTGGGTTCGATTCCCACCGGAGACAAATATTTGTGTGACCCATAAATATTTGTTTCAAGAGTCTGGGTGTTTCTATGTATAATATGTATGTATTTAAAAAGTATATAAGTATTAATATCCGTGGTCTGATACCCATAACACAAGCAGGTTATTCCTAGCTTACTTTGGGATCAGATAGCGTTGTGTGAAATGTCCGTGAATATTTATTTATTAATTGCTGAACGTTAGCCTTTCCCAAATTTCGCTACATTACATGGTCCTGTGCCGTCCGCATCCAGTCAGTCCCTGCGACCTTTTGATGTCGTCGGTTCAGCTGACGGGAGGTCGTCCTACCCTACGTTTACCAAGTCACGGTCTCCAGTCCAGGACTCGTTTGCTCCAATTTTATTATTGGTGCGAAATGGAAATTAAAAATTTTGCCAGTTTATGATGAATATCTTGCAAAATGTTGAGTCGTTTGGGAGTCTAATATTTTGTAGTCGTTAAGAACCCAAAACATGAGCTAATAACTAGCCTAATTTGGGTTAAAATATTGCGTGATGTGCCAATATCCAAAAATATTCATTGATTTCATAATCTATGGCATTAGATTACAATAGTCTGTAAGATATGAGAGTTCTATTTTGCTAGCAGCCATCTTACTATCACAATAACCTACATATCAACCTCGTTCCACGCAGCTAGAAAGTAATTTCCTGCCACAAGCCGTTCAGCGACGAATAAAGTTGTAAGAGTGATGTGCCTTATCCTTCGTAATTTGTAAGCTTCGAGTATATAATGATAGGATCGTTTATATATCGCAATACATTGTGTACTGATATATTGAAAGCTTTGAATAATCTCAGTAAGAATCTAAACGTTTTTCACGTTCCAATCAATGATTAGTTATAAGATTTTTATACGAACTGTATTTAGATCTTGAAATTTCGATGGGCTAATTTCTTTCGTAGAAAAGATTTTATTCCCATTAGATACACATTATGTGGGTTTTAGTTTCACGCATTTTCTAGTAATAAAGTCAATAATAAATATTTTACAACATTATATTATACAGCGCTATAAGCCTTGCAAGTACGAGGAAGTCGATAAACAAAGTTTCAGTCATTAAAACTCTGGCTTGTTCTGTGTTACTCAGTTGAGATGATGCTGAATACCGTGGTCGTTTAGAAAGTATTGTCTTCAGAATCTTTGGTCACCGCGGAGAAGGCCGAAAACGTGGCTAAATGCTTTGCGTCACACCTGAAAAAAAAACATGGAGACAACCAAACTTTATATTAAATTACACGTGGAACTAAATTTTGAATAAAACTTAATCTGAAAAATCAAAGCATAACAGGTATTATGTATTTTTTTATTATTTTAGGATATAGTACGGGCATACAGGTATTGTTTTTGAAATAGGTACCTAATAAACTTACAGGTCTGGTCCTGGTTTTAACGACGTATATTCAGGTATTATGTCGTTCTTAATGGCTGATTTTTGATTTAATATTGGAGACATTCCTATCAATATGTCTTTTAAAGAGACATACTTGTACGAGTTTACCCAAAACTTGATCGAGAGTCATTTGATTCGTTCCAACTATCATTTACAAAAAAACGTCTACCTTTGTAACCCAAAGATGTTCTGTGTTACTCACCAACTAGCGTGAGGTAGCTATGCAGAGAACTCTATCCCAGGGCGCCTTATTTCTGAGTTTCCAGTCTGTGTGCAAGGGTAGGCTAGGGCTCTGACGAAAACAGACAATAGGGTGTACACACATATATTTACTAAGTACACAGATATACACAGAGACACACAGAGAGCTTATTCACTGATAGACACAAATATCACAGGTACACAGAAATAAAGTCTAATTCCACTTAATAGACCACTGCCGCATGAGCAGGTAGAACGGGTAAGCAGCTAACTACACTGTAATAGGGTGACAGTTACTGGCCTTGAGTAAGCTGAGAGCAGCACAGCCCTAGAATGCCACGTGGAGGCGGCTGGTCCCTCTCAAAACACCTCGCTCATGTAGTCCACGTGTCATTGGGTGTGGCTCTGCCAACCGTGGACGGGCCGCTTTTCCCCGTAGTAAAAAAACCCTGTTATGACAAGTAAACGACAAATGAAATAACTGACATCGCGACCGACGAAATTCGAACCGCTTAGCAAACAAGAAATGACGCTTACCGGTATCCCGGGTGTAGGTTGACACAGAGTCCAACTCCTTCCGAAGAGAATAAGTTAACTCAGACTAATTCCTTAACAGGTCCTCATGTTGCAACTAACAACCTCCAAAGCTAAATTGAGGCGTGCCACTCAGAGTAATATCAATCCCTCGTCCTTAGCCGATGGTCAAAAGAGACTCGGAACCTTGTATCAGGGCTTTATCCCCTCTCTCACGTGGAATCGTCTCGAATTTTTCCTCTAAAACCAGCTTTCATTCAATGCAAAAAACGATTTGTCACTCGTCCTTATGACATCCTGTCATTCTGACAGCAGAAATGTCACCACTGACAACCGATTAAAAAAAGATAACTAGATAAGGCTGCTTTCACATCCTGAATACTGCATCTATAGAAAATAAATGCTACAACCACCCCCCCTTTAATAGTATTTCCTGCGGATATGACACGCTGGAAATACACAATAAAGAAAACAGAAAAGTACTGACTAATAAACAAAGACAACCAGCTAGGTCCTTCAAACACCAGCTGACTACGACCATTACAATACCAAAGAAAGATCCTCCTATGTACCTAACTAGACACTGACTCGTGTACCGGTTAGGCTAAGTAACTAGAGTCTAATGCCCTTCATAGAAAACGAATGCTCCCTTTACTCACTGCCGATACCCTAACACTACCCAAGCTCTCAGGATAATGTAGAGTACTAAGAAGCGAATGAGAGAAAAACGCTCGGTGCGGTGCATAGAAGAAACTACAACGTGACAATTTAAAGTCACGTACACATATAGAAATACAAACAAAAGATTAAAATAGTCTTACATAATGATCACATAGCACTGGTTTAATAAACTAGAGAAACAGTGCTATGTAGTTACGTTAGGTATTGGAGACTGCTCCTCCTGATACTTCAGGATGTCCTTGATATGGTACTCCCCAAGATCCTTACCGTCCAGATCTGACAGCCTATATACTAAAGGGGATCGTTTAGCAGTCACCACACATTTAAGGAACTTAGGAGCTAGCTTAGAAGTAAAATTCTTGGCCTTGTTGGACAGGTAGAACGTGCGTTTGTAAACTATCTGTCCCACTTTCAGCTCTACATGCCTTTTTCTGAGGTTGTAATACTTTTCATTACGCTGGTGGGCAACGTTCAAATGTTTCCTCACCTGGTCGTAAATGCGTTGTATTTCTCTCAGCTTGACACCGAAGGCTGATGGATCGTCTACAGAGACTGAAGTAGGATGGCACGCGATATCTGTCTGCCTGTATAACACTCCATCCCCAATAAATTCCCTACCATGTACCAAAAAGTAAGGGGTGAAACGAGTTGCTTCGTTAACTGCAGTGTTTAAAGCACACTGTATCTCAACCAAGAACTGATCCCAAGACTTGTGTTGCGACTTCACATAGCATGAGATCGCTTGAACAACATTACGAATAGCTCGTTCCGCCTGATTAGTTTGGGCATGATACCTAGGGTTATAATATATATTAGGTACATTGTATTTAGCCAACAGATCCTTAAATGGCTTACTCACAAACTGAGGGCCATTATCCATGTAAATAGTCTTGCAGACTCCGTGCACGAGAAACACACTCTTCTCTATGAACCTCGCGACTACAGCGCCTGTGGCAACCCGAACAGGGCACAACATGACGTATTTGCTAAAGTAGTCGGAGACCACGATCAGGTGTACGTTTCTATTGCTCGAAGTGGGAAAGGGACCAAGCAGATCGACAGAGATAGCTTCGAATGGCTTCGAAACCCGCTTCGGGCTACCCATTAGGCCGGGACGAGACGTATTTACGGGTTTGTACTGCTTGCATGTTTCGCAATTCCCAACATATTCTTTGACGTCCTCGTACATCTTGGGCCAGTAATAATTTAGGGCTAACCTTTTATGCGTCTTCCAAACGCCACCATGGGCACTAAGTGTGTCATCGTGGTACTTAGAGAGCAGGGGCAAGCGATCCTCCTGAGGTACCACCAGCTTCCAGTCAAAGTCTGAAGTCAAAGAATATTTATTTTTAGTTAACCTATATAGAAGGTTGTCACGAATGTCATAATTTGGTGACTTCCTAGGGTTCTTCCGAACACTATTCATGGTGTGGTCATACCACGGGTCTTTAGTGGGTACTGCATCGAGGGAATCAATTTTGATACGAGACAGAGCATCAGGTACAACGTGGTCTTTACCTTTTCGATGCTCTATGTCAAAATCGAATTGACTGAGCCTCATGCTCCAACGTGCTAGACGACCCGTGGGATTTTTTAGCTTATGGAACCACAGAAGAGATGAATGATCCGTGACGACCGTACATTTTTGGCCTTCGACGTACTGTCGAAATTGTTCCAAAGCGAAAATCACGGCCAGAAGTTCTCGCTCAGTTGTGCTGTAGTTCACCTCATTCTTGTTAAGAGAACGGCTACAGTAGGCGATAGGGTGCTCAACACCATCGTGAGTTTGTGTCAGTACAGCAGCAACTGAGTAAGCTGACGCGTCACTAAGAATGCGGAAGGGCATCTCAAAGTTAGGCATTTTTAATATATAGGGGCAGAAACCAAGGCTGACTTTAGCAGGTTAAAGGACTGTTCAGCCTCAGGGGTCCATTCGAACTTAAGGTTCGTAGAAGTCAGTTTGCACAGAGGTTTACTAATCTTCGAGAAGTTGTTAACAAAGCGACGATACCAGCCGGCCATTCCCAGAAATCTCTTAACCTCCTTAGGGTTAGAAGGGGTGGGATAGTTGAGGATAACCTCAACTTTACCCGGGTCTGTCCGTAGGCCATGTTTGTCCACATAATACCCCAGGTATTTGAGTTCACTCCGACAAAAGTGGGATTTTTTCATGTTAATAGTTAGGCCAGCATCCTTGAGTTGCTGATAGACTCTATGTAAGAGCTCTACATGCTCCTCAAAGGTGCTGGACACACAGACTATGTCATCCTGAAACGCAAATACCTTGTTGTCGAACTCGGGACCAAACAGACGGTCCATGAGGCGTTGCATCGTGGCACTGGCCCCGACAAGACCGAAGCACATCGAATTGTAGTGGAATAATCCTCTCCGGGGAACCGTAAAAGCAGTCTTCTCAGCAGACTGGGGTGAGTCAAATGGAATCTGCCAGTAAGCCGCACTCAAATCTACAGAAGTTAAATACTTAGCGTTATTAAGGTGGTCCAAGATTTGATTGATATAGGGTAAGGGGTAGGCGTCACTCTTTGACACAGAGTTCAGCTTGCGAGAGTCCAAGCACAATCTGAGGTCGCCGTTCGCCTTCTCCACCATGACCACTGGAGAGTTCCAGGCGGACTGAGACGGGGACACTACTACCATCTCCAGCATTCGGTCCAGCTCGGCTTCCAGGGCCTTCTGCTTAAGGGGAGAGAGCGGATAATAACGCTGCTTGATCGGCTTGCTGTCACCAGTGTCAATGACATGGTGCACAAGTGAGGTCCGACCTAAACCCACCTTATCAGTGTTCAACGAGTCGAACTTTTCAATGACCTCGTTGATTACACACCTTTGTTTAGTTGTCAGGTTGTCGTAATCCTCGAGGCCACCGTTAAGGGACACAGACTCTATAGGATTATTATCACTAAAACTATCAAGGCTAATATTTTGTAAAATTAATTTATCACTTAACTTAAATTGTTGCCAGAAATCCACACCAAATATCATGGAGGTGGTTATACCTGGGACAACATAGAACTTGACAACTCGGATAACCGAATTGTACTCAATTGGCAAAGAGATACAACCCAGACATTGCAAGTGAGTGCTGTCTGCAGTTGTAATACGAAAAGTAGGATTGATACTCACAAGATCAAAACCCAGTTCCAAGAAGATGCGGTGCGCTCCCTTACCTAGTATAGAGCAGGAGGCACCGGAATCTAGAAGGCCTAAGACATTTAAATTTAAAACCTTAACAACTAGATACGGTCTAATGTCACTATCCCGTTTAGGAAACAGGACCTTATCAGAAATAGACTCAGATAAAGAGTAATGCACAGAGTTCCTAATAAGGCCCTGGCTTACGCGTTTTTTGACTTGTTAGTACAGTGTGAGCAGTCTGGGGTCTTGACTCCTTTGAGACCACACCGGAAACACACCAGCTCCCTTGACTGTGTGCAGCTGTATGCAGTGTGACCGCCCCCGCCGCAACGAAAGCATTTGCGATCGTGGGGGGTAACCGGCGTCTCCACTGCAGACACCTGCTTAGCGGGCTTTTGTACACCTTTGTTCTTAAGCTGGTGTAAGTCAGATGTAATCTCAAACTTGTCAAGAGCAGGCTCATGGAAAGCGTCTGCCCTAGTACGCGCAAGCTCCAAGCGCTTACCCAAACGTCTCAAGTCATCTACAGAGTTGACATCATGCAAGGCCAGTTCCTTCATGTAGTCAGGTCTAATGTTGTGCATGAGAATGTCCAGCTGTTCCTCACTGGGCATCTTACATGACAACCTTGAGAACATGGCTTGCATTGTACATATATAGTTAACCAAGGACTCAGAGCGGGCTTGTGTACGCTGTCTTATCTCGTTCCTGAGGCGGTAATCATAATCAGGAATATCGAAGGTATCTCTAAGCTCACTAATAAGATCCTCATATGAGATGAAGTTAGCTTTGTTTGTACGGAACCAAGACAAAGCCGGTCCATCCAACAGGTCGGAGAAAGCCATAAGGAGTCTAGGCTTAGTAACCTCCCGAGCACATCTAAGTTCCTCTAATCTCTCTAAAAACACACGTACACAAGTAGAACCATCATATTTTAAGTTAAATGAACATAAGTTAAGGGGACGTTCTTTATACACTATGTTACATGTAGAACTATTCCTACTTGAACTAGCTCGCACCGAGCGGTCCTCTCTCACTACTGGTGAAGTATATTCCACCTGGTCACGACCCGAAGGATCATCACCATCATCATCCGAACCTTCGGATTCAGAATCACTACTGGGTTCAGCCCTAGCGATGATCTTCACTAGCCTACCACGAATATCCACCAGGTCGGGGCAATCCAGACCACAACGAGCTAACCTACTCAATAAGTAGTTGGCCCTGAGGGACACCCTAAGACGACTACCCTTATTAATGAAGATGTCACCTGACTGAATAGCCTCCTCCAGCTCGGACACCTTCGGGAGGCAGATCGAGAGCTCAGCCGATGCATCAGCGGGTACCGGAGCACTCGCTTTGATGCTACCTCGATGGACGAGTCGGTGTGCCGCTCTTAGCTCACTCCGAAGGCCAGACACTGTCGTTTCCGGTTCCACTGAAATACCCATGTGGGACAGCTCGTTAGCAAGTTCATCCTTTCTTAAATAATTAATATATTTTTTCATCTGTGCCATTATGTTAAAATTTACTTACAACAATTATAAAGATAAAATGGCACAGATAGGGATCAATTACAAAGTAAAAATGTAAATTGAGTTACAACAAAGTGTACTAAGTTAAGTTAAGTTAGGTAATTATGTTTCAAATTGACTTTTAGAATTTAACAAAGATTAAGGGTATATTAAGAGAGAAAAGTTTCTAAATTTTCTGATAACACAGTTCAGGTTAACATTCAAAATTACAAGGTATGTACACACCTTATAAAAAAGTTTTAAGTTACACAGAGAAATTCACTAAGTTAACACAGAGAGATTCACTAAGTTCACCTTACAAGGTGAAGGACTATAGGATAATATATATTATATATTAATCTACACTAATAATATAATAAATATATGTGTGCACCATAAAAAAAGAAAAAAAACACAATAAGAAAAAGAAGTGGGTATGCCAAATAAAATCAAAAAGATTTTCCAAAATCACAGCTATTTTAAATTTTTGAATTTAGAATTTTGTGTCTTTTCCAGCCAAAGATGTAGGGAGCTGGAAGAAGACGAAAGGGAAGGTTTTGTGCTTAGCTGCTAGCACCACCAATTAACGTCCTGGAGCGTCTCGGACGATATTACAGGATGGTTTCGCCAGAGATAACCACCTATGCACACACACCAGACTGAGACTACCGCAGAGTAGACCCAGAGATTTGCCACTACGTTGGGAGCCAAATTTGTAACCCAAAGATGTTCTGTGTTACTCACCAACTAGCGTGAGGTAGCTATGCAGAGAACTCTATCCCAGGGCGCCTTATTTCTGAGTTTCCAGTCTGTGTGCAAGGGTAGGCTAGGGCTCTGACGAAAACAGACAATAGGGTGTACACACATATATTTACTAAGTACACAGATATACACAGAGACACACAGAGAGCTTATTCACTGATAGACACAAATATCACAGGTACACAGAAATAAAGTCTAATTCCACTTAATAGACCACTGCCGCATGAGCAGGTAGAACGGGTAAGCAGCTAACTACACTGTAATAGGGTGACAGTTACTGGCCTTGAGTAAGCTGAGAGCAGCACAGCCCTAGAATGCCACGTGGAGGCGGCTGGTCCCTCTCAAAACACCTCGCTCATGTAGTCCACGTGTCATTGGGTGTGGCTCTGCCAACCGTGGACCGGCCGCTTTTCCCCGTAGTAAAAAAACCCTGTTATGACAAGTAAACGACAAATGAAATAACTGACATCGCGACCGACGAAATTCGAACCGCTTAGCAAACAAGAAATGACGCTTACCGGTATCCCGGGTGTAGGTTGACACAGAGTCCAACTCCTTCCGAAGAGAATAAGTTAACTCAGACTAATTCCTTAACAGGTCCTCATGTTGCAACTAACAACCTCCAAAGCTAAATTGAGGCGTGCCACTCAGAGTAATATCAATCCCTCGTCCTTAGCCGATGGTCAAAAGAGACTCGGAACCTTGTATCAGGGCTTTATCCCCTCTCTCACGTGGAATCGTCTCGAATTTTTCCTCTAAAACCAGCTTTCATTCAATGCAAAAAACGATTTGTCACTCGTCCTTATGACATCCTGTCATTCTGACAGCAGAAATGTCACCACTGACAACCGATTAAAAAAAGATAACTAGATAAGGCTGCTTTCACATCCTGAATACTGCATCTATAGAAAATAAATGCTACACCTTTATGTAAGTTCAAAAGCAATATGGAATATTTACTAAATCATGATGATTGTATTGATTTAGGTGAGATTCTTTGAACGTTATTGAATTCGAATACTTGCAAACCAAACTATGACGTCCAAACTATTGATCTAAATGTAGTTAAGCCTGCCTTATGAATTCAGAATCCGCAATATTGCGACTGACCATTGGCTTCGAACCAAGGCAAATAGTTTTTCAATATTATTATTACATTACGTTTCTCATCATGGTAGAAATGAAGAATAGAAGTAAGCGACTGTTTTTTGATGTGTCGGATTCGAACCCTGAGTCGGAATAAATATTTATGTGATCCGCAAAACTATTACATTTCAGAATTATGATGTAAATAGAGAGACTTTAAATAATATAATATAGTGAGCCAGAGATGCACGTAACATAATCAAAGTTGTATGCTGGAGGTAGCCTCTAAAGTATCAGTACTAATAACGAAATGAGAGAAAGTTCAATTTATTATTATAAATGTAATTTTTTTCAAATCGTCAAAAATAAAAAAAACTAGTCGTGCTATTCCGTCTCAAATTCGAATAGTCAACTAGCCTCTGATTCCCTTTCCGTTCCCTATTACTACTCTCTATACCACTTTCTCTGTGTAGGTACTTTGGTTAGATCCTCTTTACGGCCACTAAGAATCCAGGCACCTTCCGCCACGTTGAAATCTTATTGAAGGTTTCAAGATACGTTAAACGATGGCAAGAGACCGGATGGTATAACTTTGATACCGTGGGAGATGGGTCGGGTCCTGGTGTGGGATGCAACTTGTGTTGACACTCTAGCCCCGTCCCATCTTCCTAAAACAAAATTAAAAGCCAGTGCAGCAGCGGAAGCGGCTGAAAATATTAAAATTAATAAATATAAGGGTCTCGACTCATCGTATCGTTTTTGTCCAGTCGGTGTCGAGACCCTAGGTCCATGGGGTCCCAATGCGCAAAAATTTTTCAAGAATTTGAAAAAGCGCCTTGTGGAGTCAACTGGTGACCCAAGGGCTGGCAGTTTTCTCGCTCAACGAATAGGCATTGCTATTCAAAGGGGGAATGCTGCTAGTCTTTTGGGCACAATGCCACGGGGGCCTTACTTAGGTTTAGTTTAGATAGTAATAATGTAAATATAGATATTATGTAATAATTAAAAAAAAATTCATAATAAAAAATATTTAAACTTACCAAGTAACCGAATTGCCTTCGACCTTAACATAATTTCCACACACTTCAAATCACTTGCAAAAAGGTAAATTCTAAAACTTACTTGTCAATGTAATCTTAAAGCGTTCCCAAGTTCAGGTAATTTATGCGATACCGTTATATAAAACAGAAATGGTTTTAAGGCTTAAGCAACATTACAGTAACAGTTATTGCCTCATAAATTTATACCTTCCTTTGCACTGTCGACGCGTCGCACCGTGTAGGCAAGATTATGTGCCAAGATCGCAAGTATTCACATTGATTTACTTCTAATACAGTAAGGTGTGTAGAATCTTAAGTGACTATGAACAAACATTCAAATTGTTTGTACCACTAGGCGGACAGGTCTACCATACCTCCTATGACGACAATATTCCATCAGGTGGGTATATTATCTGTCATGTCTATACAACCGCAAATGGTTCACCCTCAACTTATTCTCGACAACAGCTACTTTAAAAATAGTATAGAATCATCTTAGTAAATGAAATTATATACTTTATGAGTCCTACTTTCTTCGTGACTATATGTGTTCATCTATTTACAATCACATTAAAACTAGGGTAAGCCAAAAATCCTCTTCGCCACGCACAATTCATACGTATAAATTTGCGAATTCGGTTTTCAAATATAGTTGTCAGCACCGTTCCGGCGTCAAAGCGTTCCTCGAACGGATATTGGCTGGTTCACGGCTGTGACGACTTCCGATGGCTGTCGAAGCTCGCGTTAAGCATGTAGGTACAGGTCGGACGAAATGTGTTTGGTGTGGAATGGTGCAAGATGTTAGGAAGCTAGAGCTTGCTAGTAGTATTTGGTTTTACCTAGTCTTGTTTTATTACTGTATCGAAGAAAATCAAAAAGCTAACCAGCCAATTGAGAGTCGTACTCGTGCACGGCAAATTCCGCACGTAAAAAAAATCACGTACCTACGTTGTCAGTGAACCTCTTTAATTAGTTTTTACATATCTGTCACAGAAATACATATTACCATTTCTGAAAATTTTAACTGTCTAGCCGTTGTGGTTCATGAGAGCTTTGTGACATAGAGACGAAGAGACTGTGAAGTCTCAGTAATAGTCAGTTTCGTTTAAACACTTTGGGTACGAAACCCTAAAATTACTACAAATGACAAGTAGCAGATAGAACTAATTTTCATGCCGTAAAAAACAATTCAAACAGCAGGCAGTCACAACCTGCGCCTGTCCATTTAAACACGGCAATACGGCTCATCACCTATTACGTGGGTCAAATTATACAAAGGTGAAATGTGGGCATATAATATGCCTCTGCCTACCATATGTATGTATGTATGTAAAAAAAACAATACCAGCAATAAAAGCGCTTCTTTGTGTTCTGAAAATATGATCGCCATGTTAAGCATCTTACGCTTTTTTAAAATTAATGTGAGGGGAAATCCTACATGGATGCTATGCTGGACTGCTACAGTAAAACCACACGTATCCTAACTAACAGCCTACGGTCGAGAGCTTTGGGTAAGCCCTCGGAAGGATACCCCAGGACAAGCATCTTACGCTAGGGCTGATCCAACCCTCACATGTTTAAATAATTTCTAGAATATCATTCTGCTTACAAACGTTTTAGTGCTTCGAAAGCCACATTAATTCGTTGTTCCTGGTTGTCATTAAAATGACAGTTTCAAGTTTTTAGAATAATACATTTGTGGAGACATTCTCATAAAACGTCATCTGGTCCAATTTAAGCTAGTATTAGCTTGTGCTTGTACAAATGTATTGTACATAGAAAACAACCAAACTCCGAAACAAACATTAATATTGTGGATCGAATGCACCACCAAGCAAGCCGGGCCAAGCACCAAGCAGGCTAATGTCAAAAAATATGTGTTTCTATGGAATGAAGGAACCGAAACAAAATTCCACGCAAGCGGAGACGCGAGTACCACTAATCTATGATAAAGAGGAAAGATTTGATTTTACGTTTTTTTATGATTTGAAAAATTCTTTCACTGTTGGGAAGCTACACTATCCCCGGTGTACAGAGGCTGTATTTTATTGCGGTATTTTTAAGGGAATGGGAGCTACTCAGCGGCTCTGCCGTGCCAAGACAATACACTGTATCTAAAAACTGGTCAGTTTTCGGAAATCGAGATTTTCTGTTTTTTTTGGAAAATTGGCCATAAAATCATCAATATTTGTCGGATTCCTTTGAATTTCGGATATCTCAATCATCAGATCAGCTTCTAGTTAGCGATGGAAATCGAGATTTTCTGTTTTTTTTGGAAAATTGGCCATAAAATCCTCAATATTTGTCGGATTCCTTTGAATTTCGGATATCTCAATCATCAGATCAGCTTCTAGTTAGCGATGTAAAAACAAATCTAGTTTTTAGGTAATTTCGTATGTTTACGCCCACAAACGTGTTCTGCCAAACTTAATAAATGAATGTACAGAGAACATTGTTATTACAGAACACTGTAATTATAATTGCAGTGTTATGTCCTAACAAAATATGCTTAAACTTAGACCAATTTTTTATATGTTACTTCAACATCCATAATAATTTGCCTCATCAACACACAATTATTAGGATCGCCACTGCTTAAAGTTCTTGGCTCAGTCCTGCAAATTCCAGGACGTGCAGTATCTTCATAGCCCCGATTCGTTTGATCTCACTTGGATCCAATATGTGGCCTCCAAGTAGAAAACTGCGACTACGCATTAACTCTGGGCATTTTATAAGGATGTGCACGGGTGTTTCATCGACCTCCAGACATAACCTACACTGTCGTGTGTCACTAACCCCCAAATTGTGCATATGTTTGTTTAACCCACAATGCCCAGTAAGTGCCCTAACCAGGAAACACAAGTTATTCCTGCTCAACGACAAGCCTTCCGAGGAAGTCTTTTTGTGGAAGGCAGGAATTAGTTTCTTTGAGTGTTCCATTCCTGGGGTATTTCTTCAGAGTTCGAAAGCTGCAATGAGACGGTAGGTGTCCAGGGTGAGCTCAACATTAAAACCCTTTGGTAGGTATACCGCAGATCGGTTCTGGACCAAGGCTCTTCTGCTCGGCTATTGCTCTATCGATCTCATTGCCCTCGTACCCCGTATGACCTGGCACCCATCCTAAAATCACCCTGTTCTTCTCTCACGGGGTGTTTGGTAATTGCATGCAAATTTCGGCCAGTCTCGTGGTGAAAATATCAGAGGCCACGGCCAATAATGCTGCCTGTCTATCTGAATGTATTATATAGATAGTTCTGTTTAAGTAGTTGCTTTGCAGATTCATTGCTGCACATTCAATGATGGCGATAACCTCTGCCTGGAATATTGAGGAGTACCTTCCAAGATTGACACTCAGTCTTCTTTTAGGTTCCTCCCCATAAACTCCGCATCCTACCTTAGTACCGGATTTTGATCCGTCTGCACTGGATTCCAGGTAATATTACCCTCGCTCCAGTCCTCTCTGGACAGAATTTTCCCAGAATATAGTTTCTGTGTATGGATTTTTAGTGCATTGTGTCCAGTGGCATGACCAAAACTGGGATAATTATCATTAACAGCGTCCTGTGGGATCTCACGTTTTGTGAAAGCCATGTCACCTTCTCTGAGTTGCAGACTCTGTGGATGTTGGCCTTTGCCTCTCTCTCCAAGTAAATTATGTAAAGGAGGAAGTTTTAGCAGTGCTTCAAGTGCCTTGATCAGCGATGTCTATCTACTAGACTTAGCAGGGCTGTTGCCATAGATCTGCCTCTGCAATAGGCATGCTGGCTATAGTGGATGGGCTTGTCCTTAAGATAGCCCTCCCTGATGTGATTATCTTATACCTTCTCCATCGATTTCCAGAGAAACGAGGAGAGGCTAATGGGTCTGTAGGAATTCACCTCAGTGTAGTTTCTCTACTAGACGTGAGATTGTTATAGCAAAACACTGCATCTATAGATAACAAGCTACTAAAGCGTAAGCTGTGTTATGACATAACACTGTACTTAATGTTACAGTGTTTTATCAAAACTGATCTTTATTGTTTTTGAGATACAGTCAGTATTGCCTTTAATTTTCTCAGTATTTATGGGACTTTTAAGAAAAAATTAAAGTCATGAATTTTAATTTTAAATATGGAAAAAGAATTGGTTTCGAGCAGGATTCGAACCTGCGTCTTCGGCGATCCGTGCCGACGCGTTATCCACTCCGCCACCGAAACCTACTCGGAACCAACCAAATTTTCCACCTTATTATACGTCTTGGGGCGACGTAGGCACCATCTACCGGCACTTTTTAGAAAGTTACACGGCACGAATGTATAGAATTGCACCTATATTCATTCGATTTATGATGAAACCAGCCCGAACATTAAGATTATTTTTGAAAAGCAATTAGTATGCTAACTGATCATGAATTTTAAATATGGAAAAAGAATTGGTTTCGAGCAGGATTCGAACCTGCGTCTTCGGCGATCCGTGCCGACGCGTTATCCACTCCGCCACCGAAACCTACTCGGAACCAACCAAATTTTCCACCTTATTATACGTCTTGGGGCGACGTAGGCACCATCTACCGGCACTTTTCTTTTTCCATATTTAAAATTCATGATCAGTTAGCATACTAATTGCTTTTCAAAAATAATCTTAATGTTCGGGCTGGTTTCATCATAAATCGAATGAATATAGGTGCAATTCTATACATTCGTGCCGTGTAACTTTCTAAAAAGTGCCGGTAGATGGTGCCTACGTCGCCCCAAGACGTATAATAAGGTGGAAAATTTGGTTGGTTCCGAGTAGGTTTCGGTGGCGGAGTGGATAACGCGTCGGCACGGATCGCCGAAGACGCAGGTTCGAATCCTGCTCGAAACCAATTCTTTTTCCATATTTAAAATTCATGATCAGTTAGCATACTAATTGCTTTTCAAAAATAATCTTAAAGTCATCCCTATGTAAACGAGTGTAAATAAGCAATTTATTCATGTTACCACAAAACACTGTATCTGAAGATACAGTGTATTGTCATGACACGGCAGCGCAGGCGAAACCGCATGCCGTTGGCTAGTGTAAAATTATACGCCTTCACCATAATAAACCATTTGTAAAATTATTTTCCTCAGTTGAATAATTTCCTTAATTAACAAACTGTCAAGCTTTTCCACAACGTTCATTATGTGATGAAGCAACTTTTACCCAAAGCCAACCCATATCCAACATTAAAAGTAGAAAAGTTTCAATTTACCGCCATTTCTCGTTTGTAAATGTAAATGAATAAGTTCTAATCAAGCAAACAGGGGTTTAGGAGATATAAATCATCAGGGGTTTATATCTCCTTTTAATAATGTCGATTGACTGTACTACGTAACACCAGATAAGATAAGAACACACAGACGGTGTAATCTGACAGCAAGTTGGAGGTTTTGTTGGTTTCATTTATTGTGCTATTTGTATCATCAACGATTGTGTCTGGTGGTCTAAGGAATCCTCAAGAACCCTCTCCTACTTGCTCACTAACTAACTGTACTTGTACATCTGTTCTTTACCTATACTTATCTATTCTAATAAACGCAGGTAAACTGCTGTATTGTACCAACCATAATTGTTCTCAATTATCTCCTTGGTAATCCTCACTTTATTTGGACCTGATAGGGTGGCTGATCCACCTATCACGTGACAATGGCTATTATTGCATTGGAAATTGGAATCGATATTTATTACAGTAGCACAATCTTCATTTCAATGACTATCTTTGATTCGTGAGTATTATTAATATCGTGTTACTGTAATTTTTACTTGCTGTACTGTATAATGTTATGTAACATTAGTAGGTATAGTATACTAGCATTTTTAAAGTTTTGAGAAAGCCCACACATTTTCATTTTCTGAAATTATTGTCCTTAATAAGTTCGTGATTAATTCGCGAGTGAAAATGTCACAAACGGTTCCCCATATTATGAAGACCAGCCATAGCAAAAGATGCTCACTATAATGATCGTTTACGGAGCACTGACTCTACGGATACGAGCGCTTATGTACGTAGCTTGAAGCTTAACAAAAAAACATACTATACTATACTATCTTCACGCCAAATCCCTTGCGGGGTAGGCAGAAAGAACCGAGCGCCACACGGCACGGTCCATACACACTTCACTCGCCTTTTCAACTTTCATTTTTCTTTTCATGCATGCACGTCGGTTCCTACGGCTCTTGACACCACCCTCCACTAACACATGATTAATTTGGTCGTGGTAGGTGTGTCGTGGCCTGCCCGACTCCTACGTCCATCCACTTTCGCGTTGTATATCTGTTTTGTCATTCTTTCATCTTCCATTCGTTCCACATGCCCGAACCATCGTAGCATGCCCTTCCTTACTTTAACACCGACACTCTCTTTCAGACCAACTCTCTTTCTTACATCTTCATTGCGAACGCAATCTGCGAGCGTTACTCCGCAGATTTTGCGTAGCGCGCGCATCTCAATACAATACAATACAAAAACTCTTTATGGCACACCAGGAAATACATCAAACATATTAAAAGTGAACTTGTTGGTATAACAATTGGCGGCCTTATAGCACAAGGCAATCTTTTAGAGCATCTCGACCGCGTTTATTCTACTTTCATGCGTTTCCTGCCATACCCAACTCTCTCTTCCATACGTTAGCGTAGGTATCAGCACCGCATTGTGTACTGCGAGCTGGGCCTTTTGACTTAAGGCCTTGGTACCTAAAAGTTTGCCTAACGCTCCATTCACACTATTTCCCGCAGTTACCCTCTTTTCTACATCAGCTGTGTACCATCCATCCCTGCTAAATGCACATCCAAGATATACAAACTCATCCACCTGTTCCAGCACTACATCATTTACAGTTATCCTGGCATTCGTTCTGTCCTCTTCTCTTTCGAATACCATCACTTTCGTTTTAGTCGCGTTCAAATGTAAGCCTCTCATTAGACAATCATCTTTCATCGTTGTGACTAGTGACTGTAGTTCTGATGGCGATTCGGCTATGAGCACGGCATCATCTGCATACAGCAAACAGTTCACAAGTAAGTCACCCATTCGCAATCCAAGATTCATCGATCTTACTCTCTTAAGACAATCGTCCAGGTACAGGACAAACAGCAGAGCCGACAGCACGCAACCCTGTCTGACGCCAATGTTGACGTCAAACCAGGGAGACAGGCTGCCGCCCACCCGCACACATGCCGTACATCCCACATATGTAGACTGCACAGCACGAAGCAGCGCACCATCAATCCCGTATCCTGGCAATATATCCCAGAGATCCTTCCGTACAACTCTGTCAAATGCTTTCTCCATGTCCACAAAACCGCAGAAAACCTTCCGGCCTACAGCCAGCTGCTTCTCTACAATGTTGCGGAGAGAGAAAACTTGGTCCATACATCCCCTTCCATTTCGGAAACCACCCTGCGCCTCCCACAGTAATCCGTCAGATTCCACCCTCATTCTCCTTTCAATAATTTTGCCATACACTTTAGCTGCTATACTGATCAAACTGATGGCCCTATAGTTGGCGCACTCCATACGTGAGCCCTTGCCTTTATACAAGGGCACGATGATAGCACGCCTCCAGTCCATTGGGACCCTTCCAGTCTTCCAGCATAGATTGCTCAATGACCAGAAGGCGTCCCGGACGCAAGGACCACCTAATTTGATCATTTCAGCAGATATTCTATCAATTCCCGCAGACTTGCCATTTTTCAAGCTATACAAAGCTTGACTAGACTTGCCATTTTTCAAGCTTTGTATCGACCATTCAATCTCTTCCAAAGTAATATCTCCGCTTGATGCTTGCACCGCAAGATCAGTCATTGCCTCCCTCGCAGTGCCCGCATCCGGGAGATATTCATACATTTCTCCAAAGTACTCATTCCACCGCTCTAACACCTCTAAGGGGGACCCCTTAGAGTGTTAGAGCGGTGGAATGAGTACTTTGCAAGAATGTCCCCAGCTTTACTCTTTATCTTATCCATTCTGGAAACTGACGAACAGCTCCGAGACTTCTTGACCTCCCTCCAAAAGAGTTTGGTATTCGTCTCGAAGTTCCTCGTCAGCTTCTCTTCCGCAATCATATTTATTCTTTCACGCTTCTCTTTCACTAAAGCTTTGGCTTCATTCTTGCAGAGGCGGTTAATTTCTTTCTTCGTGTCTTTCATACTGTCATTCAGTTGCAAAGATGAGACATAATCCAACCACGCTTTCTTCTTTATTGCTACAACTATTTATTATACGTTATTTTGCTAAGCTTCATTACCTACTGCTAAGGTAATACTAGAAAACGATATCTAATAAAATGAAAAAAAAAAGAAATATTGAATTTGTCATTCTTCAAAGCCGTATGTCAACTAAAGAAATGCTTCATTTCAGTTGATTGCTTCTGCTCTTTTGTGCGGTCAATGAATAAGATATCACTTCCATGGCGCTGATCCAACTGAAAACATTAAGTAATTACTTGGGTGTTTTACTGTTACAAAATAGAAGTGTGAAACGGGTTTTCGAAATAAATAAAAACGAAAATTTTCGTTTGATGCTGGTGGATTTTATGAACGCTATGGAGCAATTTACGCAAGTGGCTTAACATTTGACGTAGTGTTCCGTGTTGTTACTCTTCGCATTTATTTTTAAGTTCTAATGACCGTTAATAACTTCTTTTTTTAAATGCGTTTATAGTACAGATTCATAAGTAGCACAATTTTTGATGATTGAACTCGAAATAAAAATACTTATGTTAGTTACGATAACGCTACGCCGCGCCGTAGCACCTGCTACAAAATTATACCTACGACGTTGTAGTATGAAATACTATTATAATTAAATTTAGTTGTAGTTAAAGTTTATTATTAACATTATATTTTATTCAATACTAGCGGACGTCACGCAGTTTCACCCGCGTAGTTCCCGTTCCCGTGGGAATACGGGAATAAAATATAGCCTATGTTCACCGCAAAGAGTGTAGCTTCCCAACAATGAAAGAATTTTTCAAATCGGTTCAGTAGTTTCGGAGCCTATTCGTTACAAACAAACAAACAAACAAACAAACAAACAAACAGAAAAACAAATATTTCCTCTTTATAATATTATAGTATAGACAAACCCACCAACAAATCTGGTGTCAAACTAAGTCGAACTTGTGTTATGCGAAATAAGTTAGAACACTTTTAAAACTTTCTGAAGAATGCACTAGGTGTTCCATGATTAGTAGGCTTCGTAAACATTTTGATTACTTATACCTAAGTCTTGTAATTAATTTCAAAGTATGACAATACACTATAGAACCTGTTAACAGGATATTTACCATGTACTGTTTTCACATGTCGAGTGCCTAGCATCCAGTGATTGGTCATTTCACTACAAAACGAAAACCAGCTGAAAAAGCATCGCGTAGTGTGAGTATTGTGTGTCGGAATCGTGATCGAGTGCGAGACGATACGGTGAACAATGACAGTGGTGTTAATGTGCGTAATAAACGTGTCCGGAGGAGGGTAGATCGCTACGGTCTTCCTACAAACATCTAGCTCGCTGCACTTCAGTTCACGGATGAACTGAAGTGCAGCGAGCTAGATGTTTCATGGCGCTTGTAACAGCGCCGAAATATCGGAAACTCAAGTAAACAGTACATGGTAAATATCCCGTTAACAGTTCTATAGTGTATAGTTATGACCATGTTAGTTTAAAATCACATAGTATGACAATAGTCATTTTCTGTAGTGTAAATAGGCGTAGAGTAGTTTGATAGGCATAGTAGGTAGTCAACTTTTCCTTTTATTTAATAAATTATCGCCAGTATTTAGATTAAAAAAATATTATGCACTAAATTGTACGTGGAAATGAAGTTTCAAGACGACTACCTGTGAAAGATTCAACATTATCCAAACCTTAGCCATGGTTACATCTACACCCATCACTTTGAAACCTGGGATGCACTTTTCTATTGTTTTTAACAGTATTATGAGGAAGATTTCCTCTCTAATAATAATAAATTTGTGATCAAAAGTTTTTTTCCCATGCAAACTTATTCCCTTTATCCCTTCAGAAATTAAACAATGCGCAACATTCATGAAAAGCACATAAAATGCACTGTTAACATCGTGAAAAGGGTAGGGCCTAAAATCATAACCCTTTAGAGCTCGTATCGAGATGTAAAAAGCCTTATGCTTTCAATATAATTTGATACCAGCTACGTCTAATGTTGTTTTTCTGAAGAAGGAGATAGATATAGGAATTTTCAGACATTTATTTTTTTAGCTGC
The DNA here is from genome assembly GCA_933228765.1 of Miltochrista miniata. Lineage (NCBI taxonomy): Eukaryota > Metazoa > Arthropoda > Insecta > Lepidoptera > Erebidae > Miltochrista > Miltochrista miniata. The sequence goes on along the minus strand of OW121758.1, from coordinate 33,755,882 downwards.
GTTAGCCAGTCAATAATAATATTAAATAGCTTTAATTTCTACTTTTGTGCCTACTCATTTACATAACTGTGCGGTGCCCTACCACTGCTTAGGACTGGGAACTCCAGTAGTATGTTCCAAGATTTTTGGTAGGATATCGGTAATTTGTAAACGTTTTATTTTCTACATGAACTCTTATACTTATTATGACAACGGCAGTACTCTAATTCAAACACACCACAATATAAATACATCATAAAAACTCAACGGTCAAGTTCCATACAATTTACGAGTTGAATCGCAAATTGCGCGTATTTTACTTTTACACAGCAATAACATTATTACGACTTTTACGTCAATTTTGCGTATTGACACCACTTTGCGAATTGCGTTCTGTATTACAGTTAATGACTGTAGGGTCATATTTAAACAAATAAAATCATTTTACAGGCAATGTCACTTTTTGTTGGGGTGTAAAACGGTTAAGTGGTTTTTATTGTGATTAAAGTGTGTTCGATTATTTGTTGTGTATAGTCTCTGTAAGGGAATAATGGAAGGCCGGTATGGCGATGGGGTCCCATATGGCAACGGGAAAGAGTACAAAATGTCGCCAACCCAATTCACCCCGAGGGTGTCGTAAGAGGCGACTGAGGGAACACTTTCGCAAAACGATCCAATGCGTAGAGAAGAAAAACTCGAAATTAAATTGAGTACAATCTTTAAGTCAAGGTGAAGGCCTATGCCTGAAAAAGTTTCCGAAATACCTTATGTCAACAAGTAAGTCAAAGAAAATAATTACTTGCGTTTTGTATTTTCTAATAATATACATTATAAAGTATTCATTTCATTCAAATAATTCCCTACCCACCCTTCAAACAGCTCACCTACATTCTTATCCATAACTTTCCACCCTCCAAACGAGTCGTTTTGAAGGAACGCAAACGGAAAGACAACAAATTGTAATTTGTATGATAATGAAGTAGAAACATGGTGTCGTGATGGGGAGCGCTTAGCGATACCGCTGTCATTATGAAACGGCTTCATTTTTTAACTTCAAAGTGTATGATAAGTTAACATTTCGGGTAATTTAGCTTTCAGCGCGGAAGCCGCTACTTTTTATTTTACTCCGCTTCGTTATACAAAGTTTAAGAAGTACATACGAAAATGTATAGTTATGTTTTATTAGATCTTAAACACATTAGGTATTTCAATTAAGTTGAAAATATTTTTTTACCTGTATAATTATATGGTATACACTTCACGAACTTGCAGTATGCCTACAAAAGGAGAGAAAGATTGTCCTATTAAAGCAATCAAAAATACGTTACGTACGCACTTTACACTTTAATTTTTTGGTAAAACCAATCTATACCTCCTTTTATAAGCAAGCGTTTCAAATAAAATCATAACCCTTTTAATGCATAAAACAAAAATCAAACCCAATTTCGAATTTGGAAATAAGAAAAAACAAGAATTTGTTTTCATATTTTCCAGTGCTGATGTTCCGTTTTCATTTCATTATTGTCTCAATGAATCAGCTTCAAAATAAGCTCCCAAGCACGCCCCTTCTGCTAACAGAATTTCCAATACATTCAATAAGGGCAGCGTAAAAATAAAACAACACAAAATCACAACGGATCTACATGTGAATTTTGCGAGTAATACGTATTCTCGTATCACTTGATAATGAGTTTATTTTCGGGCATGAAAAGATAAAAGGGTCTGAATCGGTATTGAAAGGTTGAAATTAAGTCAGACAAAATTCACTCACGTATTTCTTTTTATCTAAAATACTTAAATATTTCAGTGTTGACTCGGAAAAGATATCATGATTTGAATATGCGTGACATTGGAAGTTTATTGGTTTGTCTAGTTTTGTTATAAAACTTTTATTCACTTATAAAATTAAACGATTTTCATTGTATTAATACAAAGAAAATCGTTTGTAACTTCCACGAAGTAGCTTTACATAAATAATTAAAATAATAGTAAATTATTTTATTGTCGTTCAATATTGAGTGACAAGATTGTTTAATGTAAAAACAAGTTAGCCATTTTTGAGAAACAGACTTTGAGCAATTAATTCTGTTTTTAATGACAAAGATTTGTATTTAAATTCACAAAATCCTACACTTTTTAGGGTTCCGTAGCCAAATGGCAAAAACGGAACCCTTATAGCTTCGTCATGTCTGTCTGTCTGTCCGTCCGTATGTCACAGCCACTTTTCTCCGAAACTATAAAACGTGTGCTATTGAAACTTGATAAGTAGATGTATTCTGTGAACCACATTAAGATTTTTATAAAAATATTATTGTGTAATATTATTATTTTATTTTTTCTAGTTTATACTCAGTACTGAAACTCAAAAATTATTTTTTCATCAAACCCATACGTGTGGGGTATCTGTAGATAGGTCTTCAAAAACGCTACTGAGGTTTCTAAAAAAATGTCCCCCCCTCCACTCTAACTTCTAAACTAAGAGAATTATAAATCTAAAAAAATATATGATGTACATTGCCATAAAATCTACCAAAGATAATTGGTTTGAACGAGATAGAGTCGGTAGTTATTTTTTAATACGTAATAAATCGCAATATTCGGTTGGAAAAATCACTACCACTGCGAACGTGTTAAAACATCAATCAAAGTTACAACGAACTATTAGAACTTTTGTATTATGTTACTTGCTGCTACGGAACCCTTCATGGGCGATTCCGACTCGTACTTGGCCGGTTTTTTATACTGTTGACGGCACTTTTTGTTTACTTGTACTATTGTTTTACCTTCTAAATCCGACCCCATCTTTTCATTACCATTTCACTCATGTTCTGGACTAGCTTTAACACTCTCAGCCATGGTTATACTGTTGTTATCTATCTATATTAATATTATATAGAAGTAAGATTTAAAGATGAAAAGTCATGATTATAAGTTCAAATTAATTTGAAGTTACAGGCTTTCTCGTCTCAAATGAAAGAAAAATAACCAAAAAGTGCTATATTTGCACAATCTGTTAAATGTCAATGCATTCTATTTCAGGTGCTACGGGGTAGTACGTATATCATAAGCGAAACCGTAGGCCACAGCTATGCAGCCCAAAATATGCTGGCAAAACGGTTAAAGCTAAAATAAATAGACAAATTCAAACTTAGAAACTGATTACACCAGCGTTCGTGTATTAAACCCGACACGTTCACTGCATGTGCTTTCGCGCGGTTAAATGCAGCTCGTTATTTTGAGTACCATGATATTACGCTTATGTTTTGTTTATTTTATTTTGGTCTTCATTACTCTTTTACTAGGCAATGTGCACGTAAGGCTTTTCATTTAAAAGTACCTATGTAACTTATACAATCTCGTTTATTTTAGTTCCTTGTTCTAAATAATTTGGGTAATTTTTGTACTTTAATTTCTAACTGACAACAACAAGTCAAGTTGAAGGTCTTATGGGTGGCTTGAAAAATTTCAACTGTGGGTCATTACAGACTGTGCCTGTCCATTTCAGCACGGCAATACACCTATAAGGTGAAATGTGGGCATATACTAAGCCTCTGCCTACACCTTCGGTGATAAAGGCGTGACTATAATGTATGAATATTTGTAATTTCTAACTGTTGTAATATTTTTTACTAAAATTCAAATTGTAAATTTACAATAAATAAAAAATAATACTAAGATAAAATAATAATTTGTTAACAATTACAGTGATAGTAAATCTAAATTACAGAGATATTTAAGTGAAAAGGTGCTATGACGGTACGAAATACATTACAGTCAAAGTCACGGTGTAAGTACTGACATGAACATTTTTTTTGTCCGCATATTATTATATAGTTTAACCCGGCGTCTGCTAGGTTGGGTCATAAAGACCCGTGATGTTTTTAAATGCGGGTATTTATGAAAATAATAGAGTAACGTTACCACGCTTCTCAGTACTTGCGGCTAGTGCCCCGCCTCCCTCGTTTCTTATATCAACTTAGATGGTGTGCGTCTGCGCAGGAAGATAGACGCGGTCAAACCATAAAAAGGTAAATATGACCCTATACATTCGATGATACCATTTCGTGCCAATTACGTTGAGTTCATTATTTAATTATTTCGTTTATTTATTTGTACCGTCATTACGTATTGCATTATATTTTGTTATTCTTAGGTTATATTTGAATAATGGATAAGGAAAAATGCAAAAGGCAGCGAATTCTGTAAATATTAGAAGAAAGCGGCTCGGCAGAGGGTGAAAATTCTTCAGAATACGAGGAAGATGATCACGTTAGCGAGAAACATCAGATGAGCTCCCTGCTAAATGCCGTGGTGTTTGTAAACAAATGCCAGATATTTCCCGCTATAAAAGACAGGAAAACTACCCATACCTGTCAAAGATGCAACAAAATCATCTGCCCTGAAGACATAATTTCTTTCTGTGGCGGTTGCGCAGATGACGGTGCTAATAGTGATTAACACTAAGATTCTTCATGATTTTAACATATATTTACTTAAATATCTGACATTTGTCATACCAAAAAGTTAAAAACAAGTGTTAATTAGTCATTTTTTGTTATTTTATTAGTAAGTTTCTAGGTGTTGAATTTTTTGTTGTAAATTTTATTCTGATTTCTTGAATGCATAAAAAAATCTATAAATAACTTTTTTTTTTTATTTTATCTCCAAATATTATAATTTAAGAACTATTTATCAATTTAAACACAAATTTGCTGTAAACTTCACTGAAACGGTAAAAATCAGCTACGGTTTAAAATCGGGTAGTTATAACCCACCATGCAGTTGCTGTACCTATTTTCTACCATGCTGACGCCGGGTTAAACGCGCTGGAACGTCCAACGCGAAAAAACTATAATTCAATTTGGTAGTCAAAATTTCGGCGGTAGTCGAAAATCACGTCGTGTATTGCAAAGTGACATACATTCGTACATATATACATGTAGCTCAAGTTAAAAAACCCATGAACAAAAGTAATTGCCAAGCCAAAAGTATGATGTAGTGGTAGCGAGGGCCTGTTGGGAATCCTGGTGACATCCTTCCGAGGGCTTACCCGGGGCTCCAAGCCGTAGACAGTAGGTAGGCAACGTGTGGTTTTTAGTCGGTAAGAGTCCGGCATAGCATCTGCAACGGATTTTCCACACGTTACAAAAAGGTCAATTACGAAAAATAAAGATAGTATTCTCTGAATAGTCAGCTAGAAGTACAATACAGAGGTAAACAAATTTTATTACACTCAACCGCATTCATATTCCGCTCGCTCCACAATAATTCGTTCTCAAATGAACGTTGCGTTGTCTCCTGTCATTTCCCTGGACATTGTCCTAGTTTAGTAATATAGGGGTTAGTGCTAGGTGATTATAGTTGGAATATAGTCAGTCAAGGGACATTACCGTGCTCAAAGGTGTTTTCAACTGACAACGCAAACATTTGAAAATGAAGACCGCTTTATAAGGAAAACTGTTTATTGTCTAACTTACAATATTATTTCAAATATTTTTTCAAGCATATATTTATATAAGCATATGATGCAATGCAGCAGCAGCGCAGCATGATATCCATTGATGATACCAATGCTGAAATGTTGTAAGTATTACTAAGACTTCTAAACTGTTGAAAGGCTCAAAATATTGAGCTCAAAGTATATCTCAACAATTTTAATCAGTCAAATCAAACTATGGAGGTTCACTGCTAAACGTGGGCCTCTTTCAATTTACACCACAATACACGGTCTTGCGCTTTGTACATGGAGTCAATCTCTGCAAACTTCTTCAGGTCGTTGGTCCATCTGCCAGGGGTCGTCCTACCCCAAGTTTACCAAGTCGCGGTCTCCACTCCAGAACTCGTTTGCTCCATCGACCATCAGTTCTTCTACAATGGTAACTCAATGGCAAAATGAAAATTTTTATATTGAAAATAGTATAAGTCTGCTGACATGATTTTTATAAAAATATTAAACAGTTGGATATTCCTATTTGCTCGGATCATTCCGAATAAACTAAAGAAAGAAGCGCTCGTGGCCCCGCGGACTCAGTGTTCTGTAAACGATCACTGCAGTAAGCAACTTTCACTATGGCCGGTCCATGGATGGGTGACCATCCATGTGATCACTTTGTGACATTTATTTGAGCGTTTCCGTGCTTCGGAAGGCACGTTAAGCCGTTGGTCCCGGTTGCCAGTAAAATGGCAGTCGTTAAGTCAAGTTGAAGACTTTATTTCAACAGCAGGCAGTCACAACCTGCGCCTGTCCATTTAAACACGGCAATACGGCTCACCACCTATTACGTGGGACAAATTATATACAAAAAAGTGAAATGTGGGCATATAATATGCCTCTGCCTACCCCTTCGGGGATAAAGGCGTGACCATATGTATGTATGTGTATTCCGAATGATAGTTTCGCCATAATATCGTTACATTATCCTTTGAAAGTAATAAGAGTACCAAAGCTCGAGTAGTAGATATAAAACTATACGGAAGTAATAAAAACATTCTGCGGAATGAAGGCAAGGACATAGGCTAGTTTATAATAATTATCTCGAACAAGTCCGTAAAGCAATAACATTTTGTGTTTGGCGCAGATGTGGATAATACCCTTAGATACTAACGGAATTTAATCAGGAGAAAGCATGTGAAGAAATGTTACTGATAGTTACAACCATACATTGGTAGGTAACCTCTCGTCTAGTACCTACTTATCATATCGATATCATTAAAATTCCAGGCTTTGATATTGGTATCTACCCTAGACGGCGGCGGCGTGACGTGAGTTCACGTGAGAGTTTTAAGCAGATCTCATGCCCCTAGAAGCACAATAACACCCGAAACAACCCCCGAAGACGTACGATGGGTTTACCACTGTTGACCGAAATTCATTTGATCATTTGACGTGTGACCGAAAAAACATTAGGCCATTCTACTACTGATCGAATGAACAATTGACCAAAAGCGTTTTTATCGAACAAACATTTGGTACTTTTACTACTGATCGAATGAACGTTTGACCGAAAAACAGTTGACTAAAGAATATTTTAACAAACAAGCGAAATAAGTAGAATTCGGTACTGGCACTCGCCGGCCGCTGCCGCGGCACGCTCGCTTCGCTCGCTCGGCTCGTGCGTTGTGGTCGCAGTTCTAACCTAACCTAACCTAGCCATTTTGATTCAGCCCCTGTTAAAATATTCTTTAGCCAACTGTTTTTCGGCCAAACGTTCATTCGATCAGTAGTAAAAATACCAAATGTTTGTTCGATAAAAACTCTTTTGGTCAATTGTTCATTCGATCAGTAGTAGAATGGCCTAATGTTTTTTCGGTCACACGTCAAATGATCAAATGAATTTCGGTCAACAGTGGTAAACCGACGTACGATAGTACCCGAACTCATAAGTGAGACCGCAGTGGAAACCAAAGTCTCCTTTTGTAGGACATCCTCCCGAGGGATTTTAGGGGCTTTCTCAGGAATAAACATAGTTTCGAAAAAGAAAGAAACTATGTTTATTCCCAAGCTTCTAAATTGATAATAAATAAAAGAAAAATAAAATGGACATTAAAATAAGCATTCCGAATAGTGCCTGGTTCAGCATGTGCAAGGCTTCTGCCTACCGATTCGAATAATTCGAGACTACCGGCCTTGGGCAGTTGTAAGGCACCATGTGGTTATAGCTGGTAGTATTCCAGCGTAGCAATTATACACACGTATAAAAGGGGTATGGTATAATAAGTATGTCGTCTATATTATTATCTTCAAAGCTCGTTAGTAAAAAAGAAAGTCGACAAGTAATAAAACAAAAACGCTATAACAGCTAATCATTATGTATTGCTCAGATACAATCAATCATGTTGACGAATTGATGCTTGTTATTTAAAGTATATTGAATGTAAACAAAAATGTTCACTCGATACAAGTTGTACTTCAAGGAAAATTAGAGGGAAGAAAGTTTCACAAAATGAGGTAGGTACTTTGTTAATTAATTGATCAAACGAGGCGTTTACTGCGCTTTGTTGTCGAAGTTGCCCTTTGACTCGATCACGACTAACTGGTAAAGTATGTCTTGGCGAGTATCATACCTTTTGCCGTATTCCGGCTAGTTTTTAGCATCCAATTTAGTGCCATCATTTTTCGTCTCTTATGGAAACAAAAAATGATTTCAGTTGTACCTCATTTTCGTCATTTTCTAAACCAGGTCCCAAACTTCATCACGTAGCGGGTGGAAGCTTGGATTTGTATGTCTTATTTATAACTTATCGGTTGCTTGCAACATTTTTTTAGGAAAAAGTATTCGATTCAGCTCTTGTTCTGGACAAACCTGTGCCCAAAAGTATCAAACAAAACAAAAGGAACGTGACTGAAAGTGCGCGTCATTGACGAATGAAGTGCGAAGATTGATTGGTCTACTGACAAATGACCGGGGAGATGTTTGCTTAATGTGTGTGTGTAATGTTTAGTTGAAATTGCTTCCTAATTTGCAGTACATCATTGTTCTAACATATATACATTTATGGTCACGCCTTTATCACCGAAGGGGTAGGCAAGGGTAGGCAGAGGCATGCTGTACTGCCACATTTATTTAAGAACTTAGATTTTTTTTGTTCCATGTATATGTAGTGAGCCGTATTGCCGTGTTGAAATACACAAGCCTAGGTTGTGACTGCCCAATGTTGCATTTTTTCAAGCTGCCTATAAAGCTCCATACATGGCTTAACGACTGCCATGCAATTTTACAACGGCTTAACGTAGCGTCCGAAGCACATAAACACTCACAAATAAAAACGTCACAAAGTGGTCACCCATCCGAAGACCAGCCACATTGAAAGTCGCTTACTACCAGTGACCGTTTACAGAACACCGAGACCATAGAACTGTAAGCGCATCATAATTGTTCCAAATAGGATTTTAAGACCCAAAATATTATCGATATTCAATACCTACAAATACATTGTATATCAGTTGTCTACATGCTGTGCTTAATCAGCTTAGTCATTACAGCTAGGCATGTGTATAAACGTTATATGAGACAAAATCTTGACTACATATCTCGCTATTTAATTTGTATCGCTAAATAAATGTATAAATTTTTAAAGAGGTGCAATTTAAAATACTTATACAGACGTCGCTATGTCTGATATACCTAAGTATTTTAAATTGCACTTCTAAATGTTTCCACATCTAAATATTTCAATCTTTCATATTAAGCCTGAAATATTTTTTACATAAAGTTACAATCAATAAAGATCTTTTTGGCCATTCCAAGACCAAGTGTACATAGCTCTCAAGCTGCCCTCATAAACACCACAAAAGGTTTTTGGGTCAAGAAAACGAAACCGTTAGCACGCAAAGTGCGACAGTCCTTGAAAATTGTTTAGGTTTTATGTGAGAGCTCTTTGACACGATAATATCAAAAACTCAAATGGCAAGGAAAGTGCTTTTTACTTGAGTGTCAGTATATATCAGAATTTGCTTGCCTATCTGACAGTAAAGTACGAAATTATTTTCTATGTGACCTACTCCTCTATTCATAACAACATTTACAGACAAGAAGTAATTTCTGATATAAGAAAACGCTTGGTGCGATTCTCCATTACCTGTTTCAACTTGATCCCGAAATAAAATGTCGCCTATGTCCTTTCGTAAGCTTTATTTTTTCTGTACAAAATTTTATCTGATTTGGTTCGATGGTACAGATATGATAGCATTACAGATGGACCGAGTTACTTTCAATTTTCTTTTGTTTTTTTTTTTGTAAGTGTGGAATGCCTCATGGATGCCATGCAGGACTCTTACGGACTAAAACCACACGTTGTCAATGCCAACCTATGGCTGGGAGCTCCGAGCAAACCTGTAGACGTGTGTCCCTGGTCGAATTACTTTTGTGGGTATTATTATTAGTAGGGTAGGGCTGCAAAGACTAATTATGTTTTATTTCATTATATTTTTTTTTAATGTGAGGGTAAAATCAACATATCCATGTTGAATTTTGCTGACCGGACTCCTACCGACTAAAAAACCTCACGTAAAGCCCAGCAGCCTATGGTTGGGAGCACCGGGTAAGCCCTCCGAAGGATGTCCCAGGGAATTTCATTAAAATTATAGTAATTTCAAAAGACACGCACAGCACACAAACTATTCATTTGAACGTTGAATACTTGCAAGTTTTAATATCTACTTTTAATTGAAAATTCATTCATACACGAACCAAGTCATAAATTTTCTTAGCAGGTACAGCTAGCAAACTAAGTTGCAAACAGTCCGTTTGCAACTAATCGTGAACACAAGTACTATAGTGATATCTAGTCCTTCATAACGCATGAATGCAATTTCCATCTAATTTAGCGTATAATGGCTGTCGCCGGATTACTCTACATGTCAACTAATGCAATACTAGTTGCAATTTTGTCGAAGGATATCATTGTGTTAATGTTTTTGATTTCAATATTAATTAGTTATGACTGTGCAGATTTGATCTGGGATTTCAGGGGATTAATTTGCTAATGCTAAATAGCCGTGGCCAACGGCTTCGCCTGTGATATACTCTATCTACACCTAAACTTCTACACTAATATTAAAAACCGGAAATATTTCGGTTTATTTATAGTCTATAGTTTGGTTCTAGCGAAGATTCTCTCCATCAAATATAGAGCCATTTATCTATACTAATATTATAAAGAGGAAAGATTTGTTTTTTTGTTTGTTTGTAATGAATAGGCTCCGTAACTACTGGACCGATTTGAAAAATTCTTACACTGTTGGAAAGCTACACTCTTTGCGGTGAACATAGGCTATATTTTATTCCCGTATTCCCACAGGAACGGGAACTACTTGGGTGAAACCGCGTGACGTCCGCTAGTCTGATATGTGGTAATATGAGGTATTCGTTGCTTTAAGGTACACTTCCATCTTATCTCAACTGCCTTGGTGACGAATTCTGTAATGTAACCGACTGGCGCGATGAGGTCCTGGGTTCGATTTCCAGGATGACCCAACTATTTGTGCGATCCATAGGTGTTTGTTTTGAAGTTGGGTGTTTTCTATGTATAATACGTACGTATTAAGAAATAAATACGTATGTATATTAGTCGCCAAGATCCTATAGCACTAGCTACTACTATAAGCTTGATTTGGGCTAAATGACGTTGTGTGAATGTTCACAAAAATATATTTTAAAAAATACTGACCCTACGTAAAAAACACAAAAATTAAAATTTTTATTAAACGAATTTCTATTATGAATATTAAATATTAACATTATAACTATTATCATAATACTGTTCATTAATAAAACCTAATTTGATATAACTTTAAAGGACAAAGGAATACGTTAGCTTGATCGAGTGCCCTTGTGTTGTTGGTCGGTGGCTCTTGTTTGATCACACTGTGTTCTCACGTTTAAACTGCTTCCACCACTGCAGTCGAGGCACTGGAATCATGATTACAGGTGTAAAATTTTGAATAGCCAAATACGGGGCATAATACTGTAAGTTTAATTTTTTTTAGTTTCGAGGTATTTGTGGATCTAACTGTATCATTCAGACTATGTAGATGGATTGGTATAGTGTTTTATTTTGAAATCTCTTTCTTTACGATATGGTTACTTTTGTGGAAATTTGCCTAAGCTGCGCTCTTCGAGACCCACGGGATGAACAGGGCGGTTATATTTGTACTTTATCCCGCCTCAACACGGACATGATATACCTAGTTTACTCTTTTACTTAAAAATTTGGATTTGGGCTGCAGAATCAATTTACAGAATCAAATTGCTATTGCAACTTTGTTTTCTTTTCTTTCACGTGTGGAAATCCTTCATCGGTGCTGACGCGACAAAACGTTGCCCGTCTACATAGCTCAACAGAACAGTGTTTGTAGCTCACTCCAAGATAAATAGCGTACAAGATCGATGTTTATTTGGGACACTTGGAGCACGACTTGTCCATTGTTAGAACACATGCCCTATTGACATACCCTTATGAAGTTAAGCTGGGCAAATATTAAATTTGCGGTTTTGTTGGTGCTGTGTATTCATAAGGTTGTTTGCAAATAAACTACATTCACACACTGTCCAGTTTTAGTTGTTTTACTGTTTTAAGACCAGAATTTAAAGCGAGGGTAGTTTTGTTAACATTAATTATGTATAAGCGATAACAATGTGTTCATCGTCTATGCTCTGACAATAGGAACCCTTGTAAGGTTATAAATTCAGTTGACACTGGGTTGGTAAATATACCAAATGGTGGGTTTAATAATTCTATGTTGAAACTTATTTTAAACTCGTCATCTTCAAAACGTTATTCGCTGATGCATCCAGAGTCCTTGCTTCGGAGTCAAGGTCCGCTGCTTTTTGATATCTAGTATCTTAGATTGTGAGACCGTTAACAGGCAAGTCATCGTTTAAGATATTAACCTCCTGAGACCCAGGGTATAAAACTTTGCATAATCAAGTTAATTTTCAGTATAGGGATTATTTTGAACATAAATATTACGTGAAAAATAATAAAAAAATTCCTCTCCCCACCTGAGTCCTAAAATGGGGGGTATCACTGATGATACTCTGGGTCTGAATAAAACCAAATCGTGACCTTTTCTGATACTTTATTGGGAATTATTTTTAATTAATTTTAGTAATTTTAAGTAATATAAAACTCGTAGACTTAATGGCAATGGACTTAGATGTGGGCTACTGCGAGTAAGACGATCCAGACTGGGACTTAGGCACTGTATTATGCTTGATGGCGTTGTTCCGCCGTATATCAGATATTGACCTAAGTTAATTTTAAAATCCATGTAGGTATTGCATGATTTGCTTCCGAGGAAAAGCGCATGAAGAGATTTCGTGGCATCATGACGATATTCTATCCATGCTGAACCTGCAGCAAAATCGAAGAAATGGAACTTTGCTGTCACTGTCCTGTCCATTTTCCAGTTCTCCCTCGCATAGGATAATTTAAGCAACCCGCGAAGGATCTTATCTCTTCAGATGTCATATTTAGTGACTTACCACTTCGAGCAACGGTAGTTAAATTTGAACAATTTGAAATTAAATCAAAAAATGTATGATGAATAATATATCGGTAGAAGTATTCATGAGAACTATTGAGTATAGGTTGTACTTCTAACGGCGGATCGATTTTTTTATTATTATCGAAGTCATCTGAGCGGTTACATGTTAAAGGGCAATTAGTAGCTTTCCTGAAACCAGGGTCTTGAGACGAGTGAGCTAAAGTGTAAAGAGTTCAGTGAGTAGAAAGGAGCTCCTCATCAGACTCATTCCACTCAGTTTCGGGTTCACGAGGTACCACATCTTCGTCGATATCTACCATAACCAGCGGCAGATCTTTTTCCGATTCATAATCATCCACATCCCACATCTTCACGATCAGAAACATCGAGATTAGCTATTAATTCCGATATTTGATGACAGCTCATACCTGAAATTTAAAACATTTTTTATATGTTGAGTGCCCAAAGTATCATATATGATACAACAAAAAAATGACTTAATTTCTCAACTAAGGAGTAAGATTTTATCACTATTTTTATTCATAGTACGCAATTGACTCATTAACTGTAAAACACAATAAAAAAATTACCAAAAACAATGTTACATCAAATATTTACCTTGTTGACTTTGCACCATGTCGTTACTTGTCAAAATAATTAACTTCGAATGACCACAAACCATAGTGAAAACCATCCAATCTAGGTATATCCACCTTTCGGCGATGAATGAAGTTGTCAAGTTTATCATTCGATATGAAATTTTAACATACGTCGCTAGATGGAGCAGAAATATTTTTTTGTTTGCAAGTATCATAGGTGATACCGGGGGTCTCAGGAGGTGAAATACATTTTTAAGTGTGCTTCCTATTCCTACTACTCACTCAATAGCCGGACAAGTTTTGTTACCTAGGTATTTTAAATAGTGTTATCTAAATAAAAATGAAAGGTACATTTTGCCGTTCCAGATTTCGTATATTTACAAAACTCTGCGGCAGCCGGTTTTTTATGGCATCGAGCTCAATTCATAAAAGGTATGCCTATTTAGTACAATAATATCATAAAGCAAATACCAAAGATTTGTTTAGCATATACTTCTTCGATACCAGAAGCAGTGCAGTTTCTGCTATTTTTTTATTACATTTTCGGCTTCTGTATCGATTAGAGAACGCCCTACAATTAATATTTTCAAAATGTCTTCCATGTAAATTTGTACAACAGTGTTTCATAATTGACTTGACTTAATTGAATTGTTGTTGACTGCCTCTGTGGCGCAGTCGGTAGTGATACCGCCTGCGGTGTTGGAGGTCGTGGGTTCGATTCCCACCAGAGACAAATATTTGTGTGACCCATAAATGTTTGTCTCAAGAGTCTGGGTGTTTCTATGTATAATATGTATGTATTTAAAAGTATATAAGTATTAATATCCGTGGTCTGATACCCATAACACAAGCAGGTTATTCCTAGCTTACTTTGGGATCGGATAGCGTTGTACAAAATGTCCGTGAATATTTATTTATTTATTTACTAGCTGTTACCCGCGACTTCGTCCGCGTGGAAATTATGTTATAAGCAAAGTTTGAACCGTATTCTATCGAGCTTCTAGGATAAGTCGTAACCAAAATGTGGGAACAAATTTAGGACATCCTCCAACTTACCCGGGGAGTTATGCGCTAGATGGATTTTTTTAACGTGAGGAAAATCCCACATGAATGTACTATGACTCCTACTGACTAAAAACCACACGTATCCTACCTAACAGCCTACGGTTGGGGGCCCCGGGTAAGCCCTCTAAAGGATACCCCCGGACTGCGCTAGATGGATAGGAAGAGACCTCATGGTTTTAGTGGGTCCAAGGCCGATATGACGTACGTGTTTATTAATTAGCCCCTTTAATAATAAAAAGAGTAAGTAGTATGGTGAAGCGCGATTACGAAACGTTTGTTAGATTAGGGCCACAGACTGAAAACTTTAAGCATAACCGGAAGAGTTGAGACGATAACACTAACGCTAACGGTAGCCAGTAAATGGCAGTCGAAAAAACCAAGTAAATGGCAACCAAGTTGAAGAGCTAATAGATTTAATAATTTACTATTTTAAAGTAGGCAGTACTAACGCCTGTCCATTTCAACACGGCAATGCGGCTCACCACCTGTTACGTGGGACGAACTATAAAAAGGTAAACATATATTATGACTCGATACCCCTTTGGGGATAAAGGCGTGACCGTATGCATGTACTTATTATGTTTAAGGTGATTTAATTTATGTACCTATGTCACTGTAGCCAAAGCTCAACATTTTCCAGTAAAGTTGTATTTTTAAGAATGTTCATTATAAAAAACGTTTGTGTGGCGTGTCGGCTTAATCATAAAAGAGCTTAATGGTTAAGGCTATTGTAAAATAATTCAGTCCGCGCCGAAGGCGTAGACTGAATTGTTTTAGAATGGACTTAATCTTTAAGCTCTTTTATGATTAAGCAAACAGGGCAGTTTCATACGCTCCCATGAGTCTGAAGAAAAAATACCTGTCCTGTCATACACCTTATGTGGCGTAAACAAAGTTGCGAGGGACAGCTAGTTTCATTTAAATTTTTCATGTCTGTCTGTCTGTTTGTAACCCGAATAAGTATCACGCCGAACCTACTGAATCGATTTGAATGAAACTTGGTACAACAATCAGAGCTTATAATCCGAGGGAGGTTCTAGGATACTTTTGATCCCGATATTTTCAGCGGTTCCTTTAGGAGAGGGGATGAAAGACCAATGGTTTATTAGTTGTGACTTCTCAATGCGTGGTCCGATTCCAATTTTTTTTTTCAGTTTCATAAAGGAAGTACGTAAAGAATTGTTTCACACAAGATTCAATGTTGAGGGTTTTGTAGTTCAGGAAGTAGAAACATCTCAACTTTCACAAAACCTAGAAATCAAGAGTCCCTTTGAATGTAAGGGTAAATATAAACTGGCGTGTTGGCTTAATCATAAAAGTGCTTAATGATTAATTCTAATGAAAAATAATTCAGTCTGCGCCGAAGGCGTGGACTGAATTGCTTTAGAATGGACTTAATCTTTAAGCTCTTTTTTGATTAAGCAAACAGGGCAGTTTCACACGCTGCTTAATGAGTCTGATGAAGAAATTCCTCTCCTTTCATAGATCTTATGTGACGTAAACGAAGTTGCGAGGGTCAGCTAGTCTATACATACCTATAATAAAACTGTTGAGGGTCGAGAGTCTACTGTAGCCGAAAATGAAATTTAAATTTTTCATGTGTGTTTGTCTGTCTGTGTTCCGAATAAGTATCGCGCCGAAGATACTGAATCGATTTGAATGAAACTTGGTACAATAATCAGAGCTTATAATCCGAGGGAGGTTCTAGGATACTTTTGATCTCGGTATTTTGCGCGGTTCCTTTGGGAGAAGGGATGAAAGACAAAACGGTTTATTAGTTGTAACTTCTCAATGCGTTTTGCGATTCTAAATTTTTTTTTAGTGTTATAAAGGGAATACTTTAAGGAATGTTTCACACAAGTTTCCATTTTAAAGGTTTCCTAGTTCAGGAATTAGAGACATCTCAACTTTCGCAAAACCTAGAATTAAAGGATCCCTTTGAATGTGAAGGTAATATCTAAACTGGCGTGTTGGCTTAATCATAAAAAAGCTTAACCTTAAAGCTCTTTTATGATAACGGGAGAGAACTCTCCCACCCGAGCTCCGCAGTCGGCGACTTGGGCGCTGGTCTTCGCCGAAGACTATCGGCCTCCATGACCGGGGGCCTGAGGACGGTGAGAGGGCTTCTCACCGTCCTTACAGAAGTAAGCCCATGACGGCAGCGTGATAGCAGGAATTCACGCACGCCCCCCCTTAGAAGCGGGATCGCACCCGAAACCCCCCAAAGACGCGCCATAGCACCCGAAGCAGCTCCTAGGCGAGGACGCAGTGGCGGTCGTGGGTCTGCTGGGAGTCCTGGGATATCCTTCCGAGGGCTTACCCGGGTCTCCCAACCATAGGCTGTTAGGCGTTACGTGAGGTTTTTTTAGTCGGAAGGAGTCCGGCACAGCATCCACGATGGATTTTCCTTCACGTTAAAAAAAGTATACTACATATTACATGGCTTGTACAATAGTATAGCGTAGCCTGAAATTTGATTTATATTAGTGTGAGCTATGAGATCTAGAAAACTGATAAAATTACTTATTATGTTATATACTAAATGCATTTTTAAAAAACACGTAAGCTAATGAATTTGATTATTGTTCTTTATCAAGCCTATAAATTACTACTACTAATCTTTACAGTTAGGTACCTTTGATTTTTGCCCGTAAATACATCAACAAATATATTTTGTGTCTTGTGACATGAAAGAATATGAAATATAATTTCATTGACTGCCTCTGTGGGCGTAGTCGGTGTAGTGATACCGCCTGCCGCGCCGGAGGGCATGGTTCGATTTCTGGGTTGTTCCAATTATTTGTGTGATCCACAAATGTTTGTTTCGGAGTTTGGGTGTTTTCTATGTATAATATGTATGTTTTTAGAAATATATAAGTATGTATATCAGTCGTCTGGATATCGTAGCAAACACAGAATTTTTTTTTTCTATCGAGCCTAAAAGATATTTAGCTTGATGATATGTAGCCGGTGTGTAAAACCGATCTCTTACTAATATTCCTGCAACGTTTTAGTTTAATCAATCCACATACTTACATATTTCACTACCCTCTGCCTAGTTCCTAGGATATGTAGCGTGATAATATATAGTTAATTTAAAGATCCTACCTCTAGATTGCTATTCAAGTAAAAGATTAATTAAAATTATTCAGTAGTTTCTCTATTTTGCAAAAATATACAAAAAGATTTTCATTGTTCTCTGCCGAGCTCCTAAAATATTTAGCGTAATAATATGTTGTCTGAGTGTAAAACCTAACTCTTACTAATATTCCTGCTACGTTTAGTTAAATCAATCCACCGGTTTACACATTTCATTGCTCTCTGCTTAGCCCCTAGGATATGTAGCGTGATAATATACAGCCTATTTTAAGACCCCACCCCTGAGTAATATGTGTGCAAAATTTGAACCAAATCTGTTCAGTACTTTTCGAGATCCTTCCGGAGAAAGCAAAGCAAACAGACAAACAGACAAACAGACAAAAAATTTTCTGACTATATTTTTGGGTTCGGTATCTTACGTAGAACACCTAGCGAGTATTTTTTTCTTAATATTTCCAATGTACAGTTTTGGCTTTTCTATCATTTTATTATATGTATTGATAATATACACATACATGAAAGTTAGCTAAATTTGTACAACTTGTGTAATTCTCGTAAGTAGGTGGTAATGTTTTCAGCCTCTTCAGATAATGTTTGAATTTCATTAAATATTTATTGTAGATGTTTAATTAAGGCTGTTTTTGCCAACGTTAAACTTGTCTGTTTATTGGGGCATAGCAAAGGGTTCTCAGGTATTATGGTAATTATGGACAGAAAATTCGAGACGGTATCCCGTGTAATTTCAGTAAATAAGACCTTGTTTTTAAGTGAAGATTCAATTTGTTTTGGAATTTGACCCTTAAATTATGGGTATTTGATTCTATACTTTGAAATAAATGATGTCGAGTAATCCTTTTTTAATAATATAAACAAGAAAGCTTTTTAAAATTTTCAGATGTTCGCTACTCAATCACGATCAAATGGCTGAACGGAACGGGCTTAATTCAGGGATAGACTATAGTCTGGAATATCACATCTAAAAGGCAAGTAGCCTTTTAGATGTGATATTCCTTTAGGGTTTCATAGCCTAATGGCAAAAACGGAACCCTTATAGATTCGTCATGTCTGTCTGTCTGTCTGTCTGTCCGTCCGTGTGTCACAGCCACTTTTCTCCGAAACTATAAGGCCTATGCTGTTGAAACTTCGTAAAATGTATTCTGTGAACAGCATTAAGATTTTTATATAAAATTAGAAAAAAAGCAGTTGATTTTCGGGGTCCCCATACTCAGAACTGAATCTCAAATTTTTTTTTTGTCAAACCCATTCGTGTGGGGTATCTTTAGATAGGTCTTCAAAATGCTATTGAGGTTTCTAACATTTTTTTTTCTAAAGTGAATGGTTGGCGCAAGAGACACTTCCAAAGTGGAGAAATGTGTCCCCCCTCCTCCTCCCTCTAACTTCTAAACTAAGAGAATGATGAATCTAAAATAAATATATAATGTACATTGCCATAAAATCTACCAACAAAAATTGTTTTGAACGAAATCGAGTTGGTAGTTTTTTTTTTAATACGTCATAAACCGCAATTTTCGCCGAGAAAAATCACTACCACTGCGAACGTGTTAAATCATCAATGAACATGTTACATTGAACTACAAGAACTTTTATATTATGTTAGGTACTTGCTGCCGCGGGACCCTTCATAGGCGAGTTCAACTCGCACTTGGCCGGTTTTTATTCTTGGAATATCTCACAATGTGATACCTGTGTAGTTTTGAAAGTAAGTAAAAGTAAAGTAAAAAACTCTTTATTTACATCAGGAATAACATTTGAGCAGATTAAAATAAGACAAATTGGCATAACAATTGGCGGCCTTATCGCACAAGGCAATCTCTTACAGGTATTAAAAAACATTAGAACTTTACTCTTATTTACAAACGAAATTAAGTTCTTAGTCAAAAAGGAAACTCTTCTTTGAACCATCTATAATTTGAACTACCATTTCGTGAATGACAAATAAAAAATATCTCCATACAATCGTACCAAAGGAGTTGCTGTATTCACTGCGATGCACATCAAAGACTACCATTCCTATAGAACTCATAGCATCTACAAATCATCTGAAAATTATTAGTGCGCTTTAGTGCAGAACTAATATATTATTACCTTCTGCCAGTCCAAGTGTATATTTCACGTCTAGTTTATACTTGTTTAAACAGAGTCCCAGCACTAGCTTCCAATATTAATAGCAGTGCGTGCTCGTGATTTGAATAGTTCCGTATTGAAGATGTCCTTTGCAGCTACGATAGAATAGGAAGGATATGAATTAATGAATGAAGTTCGCTTTAAAATTATTTATCAGCTCATATTTTGTTCTCGGAGAGAACTTTAAAGTTAGTTATTTACTGGGTAGACATCAAACGAGAAACTGCAAAATAGGTATGTAAAATACGTACATTTTTTTCATTTAGAGTTAATGAAGGCAAAATAATGTATTTACATAAGATTGGCAGCTGAATGTATTATTTTGCCTCAATTATACAGAATAAGAAATGTGTGACAGAAATTAAAGAAAGTTAAGGAATACCTACAACAATTTGCAGGAACTCCTGATAATAAGCAAGCATGTGATTTCAGGAATTATTGGATATCATTATGTATTTTTAAAATTCGTTGCAAGGTTTTCGATACAACTATCAGTTTCTACCAGTCGAAAAAAATTCTATCATAATTCTGTTCTCAATCTGAAATTTGAATACTTCAATAATTTCATCTGAAATTTTGCGAACTCCGAATGAAAATTAATGAGTCCCTAATGGAATCCACATATTTCCAATACAAATGGTGTCGTCTAATATATTGCCTTAGTTCATTGTCTGTTATCTGTGTTTATGTTCGAAGCACGTGTGCAGAGCTGTATTTTGAAATATCACTGGAACAAACACAATGTATTGAGAATGGCTGCTCGTAATTAAACCTTTATTTTTGAAAGAAAATGTATTCTAAATTGAATGTTTTGAACTAAAATGTTTCAGGACCAACTAAAGCTCTTCTGCGAGTAATGCACCTGCAGATCATTATAACATGAACATTTCAGGAGGCAGCGCAGCCCCCAAAATGTTGCAATGTTGAAATTAAAAATCTGAATTTTAGTTTCATCTAATACTAGCTGTGCCCTCAGCTTCACCCATGTAAAATAAAAAGTAGCCTATGTGTTATTCCAGACTATAAAGTACCCCTGTACCAAATTTCAGCCGGATCCGTCCAGCGGTTCGAGCGTGAAAGAGTAACAAACATCCACACATCCGCACTCACAAACTTTCGAATTTATAATATTAGTCAGAAGTAAGATTGTACCATGCTAGTAAATAATAGCGCATTTGAGGCCCCAAATCTAGGTGGGGTTATAAAATAATTGTAAAGACTTCAAAAAGATGTTTAGAAACGCTATCCGCTCAATCCCGCCGGTGGCGTGGTCAAGCCGTCGTATCCATAGGCGGTACACTACGGAATGTTTAAGAACAGGTTAAAGTTTTTCTCAAATAAAAGTTAAAGTAGGTAATTCTGCGAACAGCCAAAAATTAACACAGTTTGATAAACGTCTTAGTGTTGTGACACTCCATACGAATTCTTTAGAATCCATAATTCTACTTGATATCTGTGTGCACAAGACAATAATAAATTAACTATAACGAATACAAAAGTGGCAAGTCGCAGACTAAGGAAGTTATACCGCAAAACGATTCCCTCCACTTAGCTTCTTTTGTACTTTCAGGAATGGAGGCTTTGAATGTTTTCTTGTATAAGAGTTATTATAACTGGAAACGGTATTTAATCACATTCTAGTGTTGCAATTATAACACATTAATGTTTTGAAATTTCATAGCGAAAACTATAAAATTTACCTTATTCTAATAGGTTTATCTTTACAGAACTAATGAGAACATTTTGTTAAGTCGATGTACATATTTGTAATTATCTGTCCTGTGCAACTTCGTTAACATCACAAAGACAGAGAGAGGGAGAAATAGAGGGATAGAGAAAAGCGTACTTATTCATCAGGCTTAAAGGACTTATTGGTTTGGCTCCAGTGCTTTGAACGTCACCATCTCAATGTTATATAAACAATCAATGTGTTAACCTCTCACTGAGGCTGGACCACTACATGGCATTTGGTTTTTCCATTTTACAAGAGATTCAACTCTCAGAAGGCGTGTGAAGCAGCTTGTTCCATTAATCAGTAGGTAATAAGGTAGTCGTTAAACTAAATAATTGTTGTAGGTACTTATGGGCACAGACGGTCTGAAAATTTTCAACAGTAGTTAGCATCTCTATGCTCTGTCAACACTGCATTAGGTTCACCATCTAAAATAGGTGAAACTTAGGATTTCTGTGTTGTATTTTAAATATTTTTATAATAAACATCAGTAACACATCCAGCTATAATACTTAGTTTATAGCAAAACTTATTGAACACTCGGGTAAAGCGCTGGCAAAGTAAGAAAGACCACGTCACGCAAGGGAAGCACGCAACTCACGAACACGTTGATCACTTGATCACTTCGGTAAGGCTTCGTCTTTGAACAGAGCGGTAGCAGGAAGTTTAGGCAATTATTGCTTTTTTGAGGAATGTTTTAAATTTGTTTGTCGTTGCACTATTTGGTTGTGCCACAATATCTACCAACTTGGAAGATCCTTGCAATGAAGATATATTATCGTTGGGATAAGAATCTGAGGAAGGTTTATAGCCACTTCAGGTTGACCTAGGTCAACAGGAAGTTTGTGTAACTTCTGAAACATCCGCAAAGCAGAAATGTAGAAGTATGAATGGCTTCATACCGTTTTAATAAGACCAATGAGTTTCTTGCTAGTTCTTCTCAGGTGTGTCGCGTTGTGAACTGGTGGTAGCTCTTTGGTTTATATTCGAGACGTTTTACAAGTGCATCTGTATTATATGCCTAAGTGAAATAAATAAATTTTTGGTTTCGTTTCTTTTCCCAAACCGAGCTCATTTGCGATAAAGACGACTTATGTTGCGTCAACATATTATTATTTTTAGGTCAGGAAACACCCACGGATATCAAAACTATATTTCAATACACGTCTTGTAGATAAAAAAATCTATTTGTGGATATCATTTTTCGTCTACCTTTGCCGACATAAAATGATTGAACCTCTTTTCGTCACTTTTTGAGACAGAACTCTAGTCCAAATTCCTGGATGCAATCCTCCAAAGTTCCGAAGCAAGGACGATCTTTGAGTGTGTTGTCTACATCAGTGTGTCCATCAATCAATGAAATGAAATCAGCATATAGCTCTCCATTGTTAGCCTTTCCCAAATATTTGGAAAACGATTTCTGAAAAATTTGGAAAGGCTAACGTATTCGTTAGCCTTTCCAAATTTCGCTACATTACACGGTCCTGTGCCGTCCGCATCCAGTCAGTCCCTGCGACCTTTTGAGGTCGTCGGTTCAGCTGACGGGAGGTCGTCCTACCCTAAGTTTACCATGTCACGGTCTCCAGTCCAGAACTCGCTTGCTCCAATTTTATTATTGGTGCGAAATGGAAATTAATAATTTTGCCAGTTTATGATGAATATCTTGCAAAATGTTGAGTCGTTTGGGAGTCTAATATTTTGCAGTCGTTAAAAACCCAAAACATGAGCTAATAACTAGCCTAATTTGGGTTAAAATATGGCGTGATCTGACAATATCCAAAAATATTTATTGATTTCATAATCTATGGCATTAGATTACAATAGTCTGTAAGATATGAGACTTCTATTTTGCTAGCAGCCATCTTACTATCACAATAACCTACATATCAACCTCGTTCCACGCAGCTTGAAAGTAATTTCCTGCCACAAGCCGTTCAGCGACGAATAAAGTTGTAAGAGTGATGTGCCTTATCCTTCGTAATTTGTAAGCATCGAGTATATAATGATAGGATCGTTTATATATCGCAATACATTGTGTATTACTATATTGAAAGCTTTGAATATATCTCAGTAAGTATCGAAAAATTTTCACGTTTCAATCAACGCATTGTCATAAGATTTTTATACGAACTGTGTTTAGATCGTGACGATGGACCAGTTTTTTCGTAGATTTTTTTTTATTTCTACGGGACACACACTTGTGGGGGTGCGTTTCGCGCATTTTCTGGTAATAATGTTCATAATAAATATTTTACAACATATTATACAGCACTGTAGCGGCTATAGCCTTGCAAGTACGAGGAAATCGATAAACAAAGTTTCAGTCATTTAAACTCTGACTTGTTCTGTGTTATTCAGTTGAGATGATGCTGAATACCGCGGTCATTTATAAAGTATAGACTTTAGAATCTTTTCCAGGGTTTTGTCACCGCGGAGAAGGTCGAAGATGGTGCCACCTGAAAAAGAAAAATCGAGAAACCAAACTTAATATTAAATACCTAACACCGAACTAAATTATGAACACTACTTACTCTGAAAAACCAAAGCTAGGTAGTATGTCGATCTAATGACTGATTTTTGACTTGATTTTCATAAAGATCCCTATCAATATGTCTTATAAAAGACTTACTCGTAGTAGCATACCCAAAAATTGATCAAGAGTCATTTGATCCGCTCTAACCATTACTTACAAAAAACATCTACCTAAATATAAGTTCAAAAGCAATATGGTATATTTGCTAAATCATGACGTATTGATTTAGGTAAGATTCGTTGAACATTATTGAATTCGAATACAAGCAAACCAAACTATGAAGTCCAAACTATTCATCTAAACGTAGTTAAGCCTGCCTTATGAATTCAGAATCCGCAATATTGCGACTGACCATTGGCTTCGAACTTAAACCAAGGCAAATAGTTTTTTAATAGTAATATTTCGATGTTATAAATAGGATAGCCGCTTTGCTACGTTGAATGTAAGAGGAGGTATGAATGATAAAATTGAGGTGGTATGCAAGATTATGCGAGAGAGGCGATTGGATATTTTGTGTGTGAATGAGACAAAGCGGAAGGGATGCGACACCATGACACATGGAGCGTATACGGCCTCCTGGTCAGGCGTAGCCACAACCAGCGCGGCGTGCCAGGGTGTCGGTGTAGTACTTTCCGCGAGAATGAATGAATGTGTGACAGATTATGAATGTGTGAGTCCAAGACTCGTTTGGTTGAGGCAAAAGGTTGGACTCACCCGCATCTTTGTGTTAGGAGTGTATGCTCCTCAGGTTGCGCGGTGGCGCCGGTCCTCAAAAGACCAGAGTGAGAAGCAGGCATTCTGGGAGAGTGTGAATGATATTCTGAAGAATGAGAAAGAATGTGCTGGATACCCGGGCATACCGCGGTGCCGGGATTGACACAGATCACTTCTTGGTAATTAGCCGAGTAAGAGGTCTGTTTCAGCGGTGGCGGCATCGTGCGCATAAGCCCATTAGTGTACTGGAGCGCATTAAAGACTGCTCCTCCTGATACTTCAGGATGTCCTTGATATGGTACTCCCCAAGATCCTTACCGTCCAGATCTGACAGCCTATATACTAAAGGGGATCGTTTAGCAGTCACCACACATTTAAGGAACTTAGGAGCTAGCTTAGAAGTAAAATTCTTGGCCTTGTTGGACAGGTAGAACGTGCGTTTGTAAACTATCTGTCCCACTTTCAGCTCTACATGCCTTTTTCTGAGGTTGTAATACTTTTCATTACGCTGGTGGGCAACGTTCAAATGTTTCCTCACCTGGTCGTAAATGCGTTGTATTTCTCTCAGCTTGACACCGAAGGCTGATGGATCGTCTACAGAGACTGAAGTAGGATGGCACGCGATATCTGTCTGCCTGTATAACACTCCATCCCCAATAAATTCCCTACCATGTACCAAAAAGTAAGGGGTGAAACGAGTTGCTTCGCTAACTGCAGTGTTTAAAGCACACTGTATCTCAACCAAGAACTGATCCCAAGACTTGTGTTGTGACTTCACATAGCATGAGATCGCTTGAACCACATTACGAATAGCTCGTTCCGCCTGATTAGTTTGGGCATGATACCTAGGGTTATAATATATATTAGGTACATTGTATTTAGCCAACAGATCCTTAAATGGCTTACTTACAAACTGAGGGCCATTATCCATGTAAATAGTCTTGCAGACTCCGTGCAAGAGAAACACACTCTTCTCTATGAACCTCGCGACTACAGCGCCTGTGGCAACCCGAACAGGGCACAACATGACGTATTTGCTAAAGTAGTCGGAGACCACGATCAGGTGTACGTTTCTATTGCTCGAAGTGGGAAAGGGACCAAGCAGATCGACAGAGATAGCTTCGAATGGCTTCGAAACCCGCTTCGGGCTACCCATTAGGCCGGGACGAGACGTATTTACGGGTTTGTACTGCTTGCATGTTTCGCAATTCCCAACATATTCTTTGACGTCCTCGTACATCTTGGGCCAGTAATAATTTAGGGCTAACCTTTTATGCGTCTTCCAAACGCCACCATGGGCACTAAGTGTGTCATCGTGGTACTTAGAGAGCAGGGGCAAGCGATCCTCCTGAGGTACCACCAGCTTCCAGTCAAAGTCTGAAGTCAAAGAATATTTATTTTTTGTTAACCTATATAGAAGGTTGTCACGAATGTCATAATTTGGTGACTTCCTAGGGTTCTTCCGAACACTATTCATGGTGTGGTCATACCACGGGTCTTTAGTGGGTACTGCATCGAGGGAATCAATTTTGATACGAGACAGAGCATCAGGTACAACGTGGTCTTTACCTTTTCGATGCTCTATGTCAAAGTCGAATTGACTGAGCCTCATACTCCAACGTGCTAGACGACCCGTGGGATTTTTCAGTTTATGGAACCACAGAAGAGATGAATGATCCGTGACGACCGTACATTTTTGGCCTTCGACGTACTGTCGAAATTGTTCCAAAGCGAAAATCACGGCCAGAAGTTCTCGCTCAGTTGTGCTGTAGTTCACCTCGTTCTTGTTGAGAGAACGGCTACAGTAGGCGATAGGGTGCTCAACACCATCGTGAGTTTGTGTCAGTACAGCAGCAACTGAGTAAGCTGACGCGTCACTAAGAATGCGGAAGGGCATCTCAAAGTTAGGCATTTTTAATATAGGGGCAGAAACCAAGGCTGACTTTAGCAGGTTAAAGGACTGTTCAGCCTCAGGGGTCCATTCGAACTTAAGGTTCGTAGAAGTGAGTTTGCACAGAGGTTTGCTAATCTTCGAGAAGTTGTTAACAAAGCGACGATACCAGCCGGCCATTCCCAGAAATCTCTTAACCTCCTTAGGGTTAGAAGGGGTGGGATAGTTGAGGATAACCTCAACTTTACCCGGGTCTGTCCGTAAGCCATGTTTGTCCACATAATACCCCAGGTATTTGAGTTCACTCCGACAAAAGTGGGATTTTTTCATGTTAATTGTTAGGCCAGCATCCTTGAGTTGCTGATAGACTCTATGTAAGAGCTCTACATGCTCCTCAAAGGTGCTGGACACACAGACTATGTCATCCTGAAACGCAAATACCTTGTTGTCGAACTCGGGACCAAACAGACGGTCCATGAGGCGTTGCATCGTGGCACTGGCCCCGACAAGACCGAAGCACATGGAGTTGTATTGGAATAATCCTCTCCGGGGCACCGTAAAAGCAGTCTTCTCAGCAGACTGGGGTGAGTCAAATGGAATCTGCCAGTAAGCCGCACTCAAATCTACAGAAGTTAAATACTTAGCGTTATTAAGATGGTCCAAGATTTGATTGATATAGGGTAAGGGGTAGGCGTCACTCTTAGACACAGAGTTCAGCTTGCGAGAGTCCAAGCACAATCTGAGGTCGCCGTTCGCCTTCTCCACCATGACCACTGGAGAGTTCCAGGCGGACTGAGACGGGGACACTACTCCCATCTCCAGCATTCGGTCCAGCTCGGCTTCCAGGGCCTTCTGCTTAAGGGGAGAGAGCGGATAATAACGCTGCTTGATCGGCTTGCTGTCACCAGTGTCAATGACATGGTGCACAAGTGAGGTCCGACCTAAACCCACCTTATCAGTGTTCAACGAGTCGAATTTTTCAATGACCTCGTTGATTACACACCTTTGTTTAGTTGTCAGGTTGTCGTAATCCTCGAGGCCACCGTTAAGGGACACAGACTCTATAGGATTATTATCACTATAACTATCAAGGCTAATATTTTGTAAAATTAATTTATCACTTAACTTAAATTGTTGCCAGAAATCCACACCAAATATCATGGAGGTAGTTATTCCTGGGACAACATAGAACTTGACAACTCGGATAACCGAATTGTACTCAATTGGCAAAGAGATACAACCCAGACATTGCAAGTGAGTGCTGTCTGCAGTTGTAATACGAAAAGTAGGATTGATACTCACAAGATCAAAACCCAGTTCCAAGAAGATGCGGTGCGCTCCCTTAGGTTACGTCCGCACAGGCAGGCGGCTTGCTTGGTGCCTAGCGCCTAGCGAGTCACCTAGCGAGTCGCTTAGTAAAACGGACATACTTGAATGTTCGCGACCGGCCGCACTGCGCGCTTGGCGCCTAGCGAGTAGCTTAGCGTGTATCCAAGTAAACAAACATGTTGGTTTTTTGTCGCCAGGCGCGAGGCATTTTGAAGAAAAAAATATACGAAATATTAATCGCATCCATACATACAAATAAATTCAATTGGAGTGTCTGTTTGTAATATTAAAATAACCGCTTTCTACTGCATGCATATGAATGTATTACGGTACACATACCAAAATATATACTTTTAAAATTTTTGTCTGTCTGTTTGTTCTGGCCTCCGGCTAATCTCTGGAACGGCTGGACCGATTTGGACAGGACTTTCACTGGCAGATAGCTTATGTAATAAGTAGTAACTTAGGCTACTTTTATTTTAGAAAAAATCTTTTATTTTAGAAAAAAAACTAAATAAACTAAATTTTTTCATTACATTCTACGCGGACGAAGTCGCGGACACAGCTAGTCATAAATAGATGAGTATCCGAATGAGTTAATTTTCCTTTAACTTTACTGAGAAGTAGATCAAATGTGTCTCTGGCCTTACGCAAATCTTCGTAATTTTTTAGTGAAAATTATGCAATTGCTTATATAGAACAAAAAAATCCCCATGACTTGACGGTGTCTTATTTATTTCATGAACCCAATATGAAGCGCTCGTGGCCCCGCGGACTCAGTGTTGTGTAAACGATCACTGTAGTAAGCAACATTTACTGTGGCCGTTCATGGATGGGTGACCGTATCGTGACCACTGTGTGACATTAATTTTCCGTGCTTCGAAAAGTCCTTGGTCCCGGTTGCCAGTAAAATAGCAGTCGAGGCAGTACCTAAGCCAAGTTGAGGGCCTTTTTAGGCGGCTTGAAAATTTTTAACAGCCGGCACTGCTGGCAGTCCTTGCCTGCGCCTGTCCATATCAACATGGCAATACGGCTCACCACCTATTACGTGGGACAAAATCTCAAAGGTGAAATGTGGGCATCTAAAATGCCTCTGTCTACCCCTTCGTGGATAAAAGGCGTGATCATATGTATGAACCCAATATAGAGCAGTATATAGCTATTTTTGAAAGTGAAATCTCTTCAACGTGCCGACAAGCAAGTGACCAAGGCACCTAGCGACCCACCACGCAAACCACCTTTCAGTGCGGCCACCATGTATCCTAGCAAGTAGCCAGGATGCAAGCCGCTAGGCGCTAGGCGCCAAGCAAGCCGCCTGCCTGTGCGGACGTAACCTTACCTAGTATAGAGCAGGAGGCACCGGAATCTAGAAGGCCTAAGACATTTAAATTTAAAACCTTAACAACTAGATACGGTCTAATGTCACTATCCCGTTTAGGAAACAGGACCTTATCAGAAATAGACTCAGATACAGACTAATTCGTAAAACGTTCTTTATACACTATGTTACATGTAGAACTATTCCTACTTGAACTAGCTCGCACCGAGCGGTCCTCTCTCACTACTGATGAAGTATATTCCATCTGGTCACGACCCGAAGGATCATCACCATCATCATCCGAACCTTCGGATTCAGAATCACTACTGTGTTCAGCCCTAGCGATGATCTTCACTAGCCTACCACGAATATCCACCAGGTCGGGGCAATCCCGACCACAACGAGCTAACCTACTCAATAAGTAGTTGGCTCTGATAGACACCCTAAGACGACTACCCTTATTAATGAAGATGTCACCTGACTGAATAGCCTCCTCCAGCTCGGAGACTTTTGGAAGGCAGATCGAGAGCTCAGCCGATGCATCAGCGGGTACCGGAGCACTCGCTTTGATGTTACCTCGACGGACGAGTCCGTTCTTAGCTCACTCCGAAGGCCAGACACTGTCGTTTCCGGTTCCACTGAAATTCCCATGTGGGACAGCTCGTTAGCAAGTTCATCCTTTCTTAAATAATTAATATATTTTTTCATCTGTGCCATTATGTAAAAATTTACTTACAACAATTATAAAGATAAAATGGCACAGATAGGGATCAATTACAAAGTAAAAATGTAAATTGAGTTACAACAAAGTGTACTAAGTTAGGTAATTATGTTTCAAATTGACTTTTAGAATTTAACAAAGATTAAGGGTATACTAAGAGAGAAAAGTTTCTAAATTTTCTGATATCACTGTTCAGGTTATCATTCAAAATTACAAGGTATCATGATACCTTCAAAAAAAAATTTATAATTACACAGAGTGAAATTCGCTAAGTTAACACAGAGGTGAAGCTATAGAATAATATATGTAATATATTAATCTATGCTAATATAATATTACAATAAATACATGTGTGTGCACCACAAAAAAAAGAAAAAAAAGAAACACATAAAAAAAAAACACAATAAGAAAAAGAAGTGGGTATGCCAAATAAAATCAAAAAAATCTTTCCAAAATCACAGCTAATTTTAAATTTTTAAATTTAGAATTTTGTGTCTTTTCCAGCCAAAGATGTAGGGAGCTGGAAGAAGACAAAAGGGAAGGTTTTGTGCTTAGCTGCTAGCACCACCAATTAACGTCCTGGAGCGTCCCGGACGATATTACAGGATCGTTTCGCCAGAGATAACCACCTATGCACACACACCAGACAGATTACCGCAGAGTAGACCCAGAGATTTGCCACTACGTTGGGAGCCAATTTGTAACTCAAAGATGTTCAGTGTTACTCACCAACTAGCGCGAGGTAGCTATGCAGAGAACTCTATCCCAGGGCGCCTTATTTCTGAGTTTCCAGTGTGTGTGCAAGGGTAGGCTAGGGCTCTAACGAAGACAGACAATAGGGTGTACACACATATATTTATTAAGTACACAGAGATACACAGAGACACACAGATAGCTTATTCACTGGTAGTCACAAATATCATAGGTACACAGAAATATAGTCAGGGCTTAGATACTAATACTACTCAATAGACTACTGCCGCGTGAGCAGGTAAAACGGGTAAGCAGCTAAATACACTAATAATTGGGTGACAATTACTGGCCTTGAGTCAAGCTAAGAGCGATACAGCACGAGAATGCCACGTGGAGGCGGCTGGTTCCTCTCAAAGCCCCTCGCTCGTGCAGTCCACGTGTCTTTGGGTGTGGCTCTGCCAACCGTGGAGGGGCCGCTTTTCCCCGTAGTAAAAAACCCTGTTATGACAAGTAAACGACAAATGAAATACCTGACATCGCGACCGACGAAATTCGAACCGCTTTGCAAACAAGAAATGACACTTACCGGTATCCCGGGTGTAGGTTGAAACAGAAACTTATTCTTTCTGAGGAAAGTAGAACCTAGGCTATATTCCTCAACAAGTCCTCAGGTTTGTACAGTGCCTGAGTCAAACTATAACCTCGCAACACATGAGGTGCGCTAAATCATCAGAGCTCAACGTTAACTACGATGTGAATCGTATTGGCTAGATGTTAGAAGAGCACGTGAACTTCATAGCAGGGCTATTTATACCCTCACTATCGAATACTCTGGAAAACTTTAAACCAGTTTGCTACGCAACAATTCCTCCGTCCATCACAAAAAACCCATAGACTCACGTCCGTTTCCTTGAGACAGCTGTTGCCACAGCAAAAAAACAATGAATCGATCATGGCGCACTGACACGGTCAATTAGTATTGTCCAGCCAGAGACCAGACATTGCTACTCATAGAAAATAAATGTTACATATATAGCCTATTTGAAGACCCTACTCCTAAGTAATATTTGTGCAAAATTTGAATCAAATCTAATGATTACTTTTCGAGATCCTTCCGGACAAAGCAAAGCAAACAGACAAACAGACAAACAGACAAACCGACAAACAGACAAAAAAAATTCTAACTATATTTTCGGCTTCGGTATCTTATGTTGAACACCCAGCGAGTATTTTGTTTCAAATATTTCCAATGTACAGTTTTGACTTTTCTATCATTTTATAATATGTATAGATATTTTGTTCTGAAGCTGGCAGAATATAATTAAAAAAAAAACGACCAACGCCATCTATTGGTAAAATCACTTTTTAAAGCTATTTTATTCTTATTGCTGTTATGATAAAAGTGTATAAAGTAGCCTAAAACCATCTCTGAATCCTATTGTATATCGTGTCCAATTTTGAGCTCAATCGATTCAGTAAATTTTGAGTTTTTAATAGATACACAAACGCACACAACATTTATATATATATAGATTACATCCGTGTTATACATAGAAAACATCCAAACTCCGAAAAAAACATTAATTGTGGATCGAATGCACCACCAAGAAAGCCGGGCTAAGCACCAAGCAGGCCACTGTCAAAAATTATGTGTTTCTATGGAATGAAGGAACGAATACAAAATTCCACGCAAGTGGAGACGCGAGTACCAGTAATCTAAATCTATACTCATATTACGATAAAGAGGATAGATTTGATTGTTCGGTTTATTGTGATTTAAAAAATTCTTTCACTGTTGGGAAGTTACACTATCCCCGGTGCACAGACAGACAGCTGTATTTTATTGCGATATTTTTAAGGGAACGGGAGCTACACAGGCTAAACTGAGTGACGTCGGCTAGTGTATAATTATACGCCTTCACCATAATAAACCATTTGTAAAATTATTTTCCTCAGTTGAATAATTTCCTTAATTAACAAACTGTCAAGCTTTTTCACAGCGTTCATTATATGTGATGAAGCAACTTTTACCCAAAGTCAACCCATATCCAACATTAAAAGTAGAAAAGTTTCAATTTACAACCATTTCTCGTTTGTAAACGTAAATGAATAAGTTCTAATCAAGCAAACAGGGGTTTAGGAGATATAAATCATCAGGGGTTTATATCTCCTTTTAATAATGTCGATTGACTGTACTATGTTACACACAGGCAATGTAATCTGACAACAAGTTAGAGGTTTTGTTGGTTTCATTTATTTTGCTATTTGTATCATCAATGATTGATACTAAGATCGATGTTTATTACAGTTGCACAATCTTCATTTCAATGACTATCTTTCCTTCCTGAGTATTGTGTGTTATCATCTTACTGTACTTTTTACTTGCTGTACTGTATAATTGTTTACATCAATTAGTAGGTATAGAATACTACCATTTTTAAAGTTCTGAGAAAGTCCGCACATTTGTATTTGCTGAAATAACGTGCTTAAAAAGTACCGATATGAGTATCAGCCCTAGCGAAAGATGCACACTGAAATGACGAAGCGCTGACAAAAAGAAAGAAAAAGTTTTATTATTCATATATTGTGAACGACACTTGTACTGTTGCACAATTATAATGCAGCAGGTTGCACCAAGTGCCATCAATCAACAGTTTAAATACCTACCTATATTTTTTTTTATTTATGTTAAAACATAGGTAATAAAAGTAATAAAAATCAAAGGTACACAGACAGTAAAATGACGGCCACCTCTCAGCGTAATGCTGTCCTCCTGCGTTTACAGACCAACAGCACTGGTTTTCAGAAGTGGCCGGACCCCATAATATGACAGGGGCAGCCTTAAAATGAATTTCACAGTAAAGAATTCGAAATTTTGCTATTACATAAGTATCTATATATTTTTCGATTTGAAGACAATCTATTATTTTGCTAAGCTTCATTATCTATTGCTAAGTTGATACTAGAAAAACATTCCTAATATAATGCAAACTAATAAAAAAAGTTTCTATAGATTTGTCATTCTTCAAATCCGTATGTCAACTAAAGAAATGCGTCAGTTGATTGCTCCTGCTCTTTTGTGCGGTCTATGAATACGATATCACTTCCATGGCGCTGATCCAACTGAAAACATTAAGTAATTACTTGGGAGTTTTACTGTTACAGAATAGGAGAGTGTGAAATGGGTTTTTGAAATAAATGTAACTTGAAATTTTTCATTTGATGCTGGTGGATTTTATGAACGTTATGGAGCAATTTACACAAGTGGCTTAACATTTGACGTAGAGTTCCGTGTCGTTACTCTTAGCATGTTTTGAAGTTCTAATTACCGTAAATAACCTTCTTTTTAAATAAAATAAATTACACAATTTTTGATGATTGAACTCGAAAGAAAAATACTTAAATATTAATTACGTAACCGCTACGCCGTAGCACCAGCTACGAAATCATCTCCTGACGTTGTAGTATGTAATACATATCATCAAAATCGGTTTAGCAAACGTAACAGACAGACGAACAGAGTTACTTTCTATTATTATTATATTTGGTTGTAGTTAAAGATTTTTTTATACCACTAAGGTGGCAGACATTCCGGCCCACTAGAAGGACCGGTCGTCACCGCAGCCAATGATCGTTTGCAATGCCAGAGGACTCGCGCTGCCGACCCTGTAAAAACCTTTTAAGACCCCTTTTGAAGAACCCCATACTGTGGGCGTTTGGGAAAACCGAGGCAGGGAGATCATTCCACAACCTAAGCGTGCGCGGAAGAAAACCCCTATCGGATCTAACCGTGCTGGAACGCTCCGGACGCAGAGTGTGAGGATGAACTCCCTGTCTGTGGCGAGCGGTGCGATGATAGAACGTAGCCGTGGGCATCATATCAAACAATTCCTCAGAGCAGATACAATTGTACGGGCTGGGCCAAACTACCGTCGGGTTTATTATTAACGTTATATTTAGGCAATACAAACCCACCAACAAATCTGGTTTCAAAATAAGTCAAACTTGTATTATGAGAAATTAGTTAGAACACTTTTAAAACTTTCTGAAGAATACACTAGGGGTTCCATAATTAATAGACTTCGCAAACAATTTGAAATTATACCTAAGTCTTAAAATTAATTTCAAAGTATGACAATAGTCATTTTTTAACCGACTTCAAAAAAGGAGGAGTGTAACGTTGTGAAACAACGGGGGCAAATATTGTTCAACGTTAGGGGTTTTAAAATGAAAACTTAGATTAATAAATGAAAGCGCCATCTACCGAGTTAGTGTCGCAACGACGGAAGCTATAGGCAGTGATACGGTCTTGACGATTGAGTAGTTTCGAGCGGTGCCACTAGAGGCGCTATTTCATTGATATATAAGGCATTGCGTCAATGCAGGAGGACCGCCAGATTAATATTTAAAATAGATCACGAACGTATCAGTGTAATTGGAAATTGTGAGAATCACATCAGTTTAAAAATAATCGTTCATATCATCGCAAATATCCTCGTAAATATTTGTCAAGGATAAGGAGCAAATAGCTATAAATAGAAGACCCCATCATTGGGTGAGTTAAATTAATTATTATGATTCTAGATTTTAAAATAGTGAAAATTAACGGCTGTTGGTCGACCCTGTTATGGGAGGGTAGATTACAGGGGTGTGAAAAAAAAGGTCTCTGTAAACTTAGGATAGAACCAACCATTGTAAGGCAACCGACTCCCAAATGGTTTAACAGAGGTCGGCTGTCTTAGCAATGGGCGGGAAAAAGGGTTCCAGCTAACCCGTCATATGGAACATTCCAGGGTCCACCCTACGGGTTCAAGAAGTCCACCCTTCAGGTTCCACGAAGTAACATTCACCCTACGGGTCCAAGAAACCGTCTACCCTACGGGTTGGTAAAATCCACCCTTCGAGTTCTACGAGCGAACATCCGCCCTGCGGGTTGGGAATACCGTGCCGGCCGAAATTGTGGAAGACACGGCTACCTGGCGGACTGCATCGACATCCTGGAGCCACAAGATAAGTCGAACCCTGCGAAGGCCTTCGGAAACCGTACTTGCTGCCCGAAGTTGCCACACCCACGACCCCCAAGTGCTCAATTCTAATAAACTACTAATTATTTACATTTTAAATTCAATCTTTTCATTTCTCTCTCTCTTCCTGAAAGCCATCAGCTTTTCAGTGGCGCTTCACACCCTCAGATATTAATTTTATGGAGGAAAAATTTTAAGTAAATTTCAAGTAAAAGTTTTTTGTTTTGTTCCAATTTTAAATATTACTTTATTAAAGTCTGAAGTAAAACTTCACATTTGAAACGCTTACATTAATATTAGTAAGTGATTTGTATTGCCTATATTCATCGTAAAAAGTAGTCACAGGATATCACCACCACAATTTTTATTTTTGTACGGCGTCAAACCGCCTCAATTTGTGTATTATTTTGTTGTATTTCCCATATGTGAATTTACAGCGAGACCAACAGCCGATAATCACACTTCTGGGTAACAATCCCTATTGAAATTTCACGCTAGTAAAACGTTAGAACAAAGATTTTACGAATTTCACTTCACGTAAATTATAAAAGATTCATAATTGATTCACTTTTCGAATTACGTCGAATTCTGATACACTGAAATACAACTGTAAGAAAAAACATTCCAAACGTAGATTACGCAGCGAAAACATTCTTGCCAAAAAACAATAGTAAACTATTAACTTTGATTCGGGTTCTAAATAAACAACGGCAGATGTTGCTTTCATAACGTTTACGAGTAAGTTGATTTACTAGCTCGATATTAGAAGAAATTTTTTTTTTCCATATAAACTGTGGGTGGAAGTGAATAAAATACACTCCGGACACCAACAGTCTGATACAGAATATGTCCAGAATCGTCCAAGTACGAATCGGTTTTCAACCAATTCGAAATATTCAAGGGTTCCGTAGTGGTAAGGAACAATCTACATAAAAAAGTTAGTTACTACGATACAGATTATTTCCAGAACCATCCAAGTGCGAATCGTTTTAACACAGTTCGAAATATTTAAGGGTTCCGTAGTAGTAAATAACTATTAAAAAAAAAATAGTTGGTACGAGTCAATATACAATTAACTCTTACCACGTTCGTGAAAATAGTTACATTTCAATAAAAATAATAGCAGCGTAGAAAATTGCATTATTCGTGCAAAACTGAAAAACATTTAGTAAATTTCGTCAACCCATCATCACACACTTCACTTTCATTACTCACTGCGTCGGATTAGATTACATTAAACACACAGACAGACAGACAGACAATTAATTTCTAGAAGGGTCCAATCTATTAATTGAGTGAAGGAACCCTAAAAGGAAACACTTCCAAACTTAAGTATTTCCTAAAGCAAATACTAAGTTTTATAAAGGTTCAATTTATAATTCGGTTCAACGAACCCTAAAAAGTAGAATTTATTTTTCGTTATTCGGCGGGTGAATCGAAAAATATTCACATTCCTTAACATTCAACAATACGTAAACAGACAACGATAAGGGCCGTCGTTCACTACAACAGAATTCGTTAGCGAATATAGCGAACATTCGTTGTTTACATAAAATTAACACTTCATATAAAATAAGTAGCAGATAAATACACTAGATATTGGTAAATAATCATCATCACTAAAGATTCCCGGCAATAGTAATTGAAATAGTCAGTACAATGGCATTCAAATCAAATTTCACATCACTTCCAAAGGCGGAACTTGCATATGAAGTTAAGATCCGGGGAGAGGAACCTGGTTCAACGGTGGCAGCCCTCAGGCAACAAATTAAAAAATTAAAGTTAACCACGGACGAAGAGGACTTACAGGTCTCCCCTTTGGATTTGGAGGAAGACTTAGTAGGGTTGTATTCCTCGCTGGCCGTGTTGGAGAGGAACGTGGCGTCCCTTCAGGACAAGTACAAACTGTCATTATTGGCGAGCTCCAAAGCCTTATGTGCTCACATGGAGTCTAGGTTTGCTAGAATCATTCCCCCAGAGGAGTCTGATCTAAAAGAAAGATACGACGACTTTCATCTCACTTTCAAAACTACATACAAGAGATTGAAAGCCATATCCGAAAGTTATTCGCATGCATCAAACACCAGCGAATTTGATGATGCGGACGAGAGCATTGCTGCCCCTACCAATGAGGCGCAGGAGGCAGACACCCTCGCGGACATTAAAGAGAAAGCAAATAGTAACAACCGGAAAGAGAGTCACTTTTCAGGCTTTCCCATAAAATATGAGCGATGCTCTCTTACGGAACTTTCCAAATTTAGATACGACGGTAATTCGCAGGTACACTCATTCATTGAACGGGTGGAAGACTTTAAACAAGCCAGAGAAATCGACGACAAGAGATTGTTAACAGCAGCCTCTGAATTATTCACCGGCAACGCTAGGCATTGGTACCGCAGTAATCGCGATAAATTTGCGTGTTGGCAAGATCTAACGAATGCGCTAATACAGGATTTCGGAGTCAGTAACTACGAAAACCGGCTATGGCAGGAGATTCGACAACGCACTCAAGGAAACGGGGAAGGCATAGTAGTGTACCTGGCCATTATGGATGGAATGTTTGCTCGACTAAGCAACAAGGTGTCTGAAACGGAAAAGTTACACATTGTCTTAAACAATATCAGACCCGTCTACGACACCATCCTAGCAACCAATGGAAATATAGTCTCATTGGAACATTTAAAGAACATATGCAGAAAACATGAAGACATGGTGGCACGCAGAGCGTTCTTTACAGAGCCTCCAACAGCATCTGAAGGGATGGTAGCAGCGGAATTCGCATTTACAAATAGAAGGACCGCGAGCAAAACCTCAACATCTACAAGGCAAAGTTACAACAACTTCAACAGAAACGGCAGTAACTTCCCAAGCAGCAGAACTGCGAACAATGCCTACGGGAACAGTAACGCTTACAGCACAGGTTACAGCCGCGACAGTCGTAACTTCAGAGCGCAAAACACTGTGGCGGCGACAACATCGGACGACACACGGCCATGTTCGAAGTGTGGTTCCAGGTATCATTTGACTATGGCATGCCGAAATACGAATGAGTCGTATGGTTACAAAGGTGGGACAAAAGAAGTTAGGTCTACAAGATGCAAAAACGAAATTACAAGTCAGAAGGAATCTTGTATACTCTCCCCATTACCTACAAATGACCCCAGGCCTTACGCCAAAATAACAATTATGTCAAACCCACAGTTAGAAGCATATGGATTGTTGGACACAGGAGCCGCAATCACAATTTTAGGTAACAACTCGCACAGAGTGTTACAAAATTTAGGATATAAGGTAGAGGAAAACATAAGTACAACGGTTACAACGGCCGGCGGACACACAACCGTTGTACAAGGGAAGATAAAATTACCCATCAAATTCGAAGACAGAACTCACATAATTACGGCGTATATAGTGCCTAACATAACCACAAACCTAATTTTAGGTATAGATTTCTGGCTCAGATTTAACCTATGTCCCAAATACTTCGGACATATACCCATATTAGTGGACGATGACCCTAAATTGTCATTAATATCCGAAGAGCAAAACAAACTGTATGACTGGCGTAGTCTCACGAAACAACAACGCTTAATAGCAGAAAAAATGATATCCAGATGTGCCGAAATATCATATGAGAAAGTAGGGCTAGGCAGAACACATCTAATAGAACACACCATCGATACGGGAGACAGCAAGCCAATCAAACAACGAACCTATAGAATGTCCCCTGAAAAAACGCGAATAGTATCAGAACAAGTAGACGAGATGCTAAAGGCTGACGTCATCGAGCCTAGTCAGAGCCCTTGGTCAAGCCCCGTACTAATCGTCAATAAAAAAGACGGCAAGCCCCGTTTCTGCCTAGACAGTCGCAAGCTCAATGCAGTCACAAAAAAGGACGCATACAGCCTGCCATACATATCAGAGATATTAGACAACTTGAGAGAAGTGAAGTATCTAACAACACTGGATCTCTCCAAAGCCTTCTGGCAGATTCCTTTAGCACCAAAAGACCGGGAAAAAACAGCCTTCTTCATCCCAGGACGAGGAGCATACCATTACAAGGTCTTACCATTTGGACTAAGCAACTCAAGCAGCTCACAACAAAGACTAATGGACAATCTATTTGGGCCACAGTTTCAAAACAAGGTGTTCTGCTACATAGATGACATAGTGATAGCGTCATCTACATTCGAGGAACATGTGTCACTCATTTCAAGAGTTCAACAAATATTAAAAAGGGCAAATCTAACCATCAATCTAGAAAAATCTAATTTCTTCAAGGACAGGCTAAAGTTCCTGGGGTACATTGTGGATGGTCTGGGTCTCAGAACAGATCCGGAGAAAGTCAACTCAATCCTGAAATTCCCGGTACCAACAACAAAGAAGGACGTTAAGAGGTTCTTAGGCACTGCGTCATGGTACAGACGGTTTATACCCAACTTCAGTACGATTGCTGCACCTCTTAACAAACTCACTACAACAAAGAAAGGAGCCCCGGCTTTTCATTGGAACACAGAGGCGGAAAGGGCGTTCATGGAATTAAAAGCACACTTAATAAAAAGCCCGGTACTCAAATGTCCAAAATACGACGAACCATTTCAGGTACATACAGACGCAAGCAACTTTGGCATTGGTGCCATGTTAACACAACTACACGAGGGAGTAGAACACCCAATAGCATATACGAGTCGGTCACTGAGCGGGCCGGAAAAGAATTATAGTGTAACAGAACGAGAATGCTTGGCGGTGATAGCCGCATTAGAACATTGGAGATGCTACCTAGACAATGGTCACAAATTCACGGTGTATACTGACCATTCGGCACTAAAATGGTTTATATCATTGAACAATCCAACCGGCCGGTTAGCTCGTTGGGGCATACGGCTTAGCTGCTTCAACTTCGAGTTAAAGCACAGGAAGGGCAAAGACAACATAATACCAGACGCATTGTCACGAGCTGTACCAGTTTCTACCATATCCACGAAACAATGCAAAGTCACCGACAGCAAGGACGAATGGTTCATGAAAATAAGCAACGGCGTGACTAGCTTACCGCAGGCATACCCCAACTTCAAAATAGAGAACGACGTACTATACAGACGAACTGACATAAAGGACTTTGTAAACAATGAGTTCGAGTGGAAAACGGTAGTACCACCCGAAGCGAGAAACGCAGTATTTCGAGAAAACCATGACTCACCTACAGCCGGACACTTCGGTATTTTTAAAACATACCATAGAATAAAGTTACGGTATTACTGGCCGGGGTTATATAAGGACACGGTAAGCTATGTGTCATCTTGTGAAAAGTGCAAAGCACACAAACATGACACTCAAGCATCCATCGGTAAAATGGGCCGTCCCAAACAGTGCTCTCGCCCGTTTCAGACAATTTCGACTGATCTAGTAGGACCCTTACCGGTCTCTAAAAAACAACACGTATACATTCTCGTCGTCACGTGTTGTTTCTCTAAATATTGTTTAATCTTCCCACTACGCAGAGCTACCGCAGAACCAATAGCCAAAATACTAGAGGACAATGTTTTCATGGTGCACGGCATACCACAAACGGTATTAATGGATAACGGTGTCCAATTCATAAGCAAAGAGTTGAACACATTATTTACGAAATATAAAATTCCCAACATCAACTTCACACCTAAATACACACCCCAAGTAAATACCGTAGAACGGTACAATAAAACTATAATGACAGCCATATCAATATTTACCAATAATGACCATCGATCATGGGACATACATATCCCAAAAATCCAATTTGCGATCAACAACTCGATCAACGCGTCCACCGGTTACACACCAGCATATTTGGTTCATGGTAGGGAATTGGTAACATGCGGGTCACATTACTTACAAAATGATGACCCAAGTGAACTTAACCTATTACCTAGAAACATATACGCGGAGAACCTAGGATATCTCGCAGAGGTGTTCAACACAGTACAAGAGAACCTCTGGCGTAGCCATCTAAAGTACGCACACCATTACAACACGAGACACCGACACGCACAATTCGAAGTAGGCGACATAGTGTGGAAAAAATGCTATTTCCAA
Organism: Miltochrista miniata; assembly: GCA_933228765.1. Lineage (NCBI taxonomy): Eukaryota > Metazoa > Arthropoda > Insecta > Lepidoptera > Erebidae > Miltochrista > Miltochrista miniata. The sequence continues at coordinate 33,713,977 of OW121758.1, read as the reverse complement.
AGTGATAAAGACGCATACTTTTCTAAAAAACTGGCCCCCAAATTTATCAAATGTAGGGTCAAGGAAAAGTTATCAAATTTGGTCTATATCCTGGAAGATATGACAGGAACAAACCTAGGAAGTTGGCACGTCAAAGACATAAAACAACATTCGGTATCGTCCATTGCATCGGTGAGACGAATAACATAAACATTCCTCAACGATGCGTGTACGAATGCAGATAACGGTAAAGGCCGTAACACACTGCGCTAAGATGCGTATGCAAATAGCGTATCTAGTACATCAGTACAGTTACACAATAGTATTTTTGATAATTATTTTTGGGAAAATATAAGGGGGTTAGCACACCGTCATAGAATATTAATACTTAGGTGGCACATATAGGTACCACAATTCATGTCATGTTACACGCATACATGTTATCATACGGAAGTTTCACAATTACACTTACATAATAATTAGGTAGTAGATGGTCATCACATATTCATCACAATTATCTTCACACACAATTCCAAACACATCATAAGCAGTTTTTTTTTTTTTTTGTTTGTTTGTTTACAAAGTGACACTTGAACTTCATGTTGTGTGACTCCCAAAGGCGGAAGTAGGAGGCAAACTGGTTACAGGCGAGTCACTTTCATAGATTAGAGAGAGTGACTCAAATGTCCTAAGTTTTGGTTCCCGACCAAAGCTGACGGGTTATTATATAGCATGGAAAGTAGTGTGACACTGGCCTTAGATGCAACGATAAATAACACGTTTACATCAACACGATTACGTCAGCAGCTTACGCGCAAACAAAACAAAACTTGCACAGGGGAGATTTCATACGTACATACATACATATTATTTATGTAAGCACGCATATACATTTTACACTGCCATGGTGGCATACAAGGGTACCATATTTTTTTGGAGATTTGGCATAATGGCCAGAGAACGTTTATCTTCGTTATTTATTAGGGTTGACATAATAGTCATAGTCAACATTCTTCTGCTAAGATTGCGAATAAGCACTTAGCTTTTGTTATTGCTACTAAGATTGCAAATAAGCACTTAGTTTTTTTATGTTATTTTGTTAAAGGGCTAAATAGCCTAGCAACTAGATAGGGACACTACACATTACACACGACTCTCAAGTAACTACACATGACAAAGTGACAAACACATGCCGTGTTCGTCATGGGGACATAGGGGTTAATTAGCATCACGGAGGATTCTGCAAGTAAATTATTTTCTATCACTTTTCTGTTTCTTGGTTTAGTTGGGAGTTTTCTGTTAGTTGGAAGCATGGGTCTATCCCTAACAGAGTTCGTCGGTTACTGTTAGTTGGCAGCATGGTCTTGCCCTAACAGAATTATGTTGTAGGTTACTGTTACGAGGAAGCATGAAGCTTACCCGAACAGATTTATGGTTTAGGTTTATTACTGTTACGAGGAAGCAAGAGTCTTACCCGAACAGATATATGGTGTACTGTTATTTGGCAGCAATTGTCTTGCCCTAACAGTATTAGGTGTAAGTCACCTTTATGTTATGTTCATTTTCGTCATATGGCTACTCCTACCACTCGGAAGCTAGAGGCTTGCCCTGGGGGATAGTCCATCCTATGAGTCGGAAGTGTTACACTAGCCCTAGTAGGATGTTCTTCTCTGGGACGGTTGTATAAATCCCAGCCTTCAGCAAAAAGCCTTATTATACACACACCACTTTCAGGCGGTGCGTATTACCTGAACCTTCAACCCAAAGCCTCAAATACGTCCTTTCTCTTTCTGTCCCATAAGATCCTTCAGAATCACCTAAATACATCCTGCGAGTTGGCTTCATTAAGGTTAAGGCCGACTCTTCGCTACACCCAGCATCACCTCATTCACACAACACACTAACATACACACACACATAGACGAGTAGTAGGTATTATGTTAGGGGCGTTCGAGGACGAACGCAGCGTTTGACGCGTTAGGGTACGTCAAACGCTCACCGGGGAGGGGGAGTATGTAACGTTGTGAAACAACGGGGGCAAATATTGTTCAACGTTAGGGGTTTTAAAATGAAAACTTAGATTAATAAATGAAAGCGCCATCTACCGAGTTAGTGTCGCAACGACGGAAGCTATAGGCAGTGATACGGTCTTGACGATTGAGTAGTTTCGAGCGGTGCCACTAGAGGCGCTATTTCATTGATATATAAGGCATTGCGTCAATGCAGGAGGACCGCCAGATTAATATTTAAAACAGATCACGAACGTATCAGTGTAATTGGAAATTGTGAGAATCACATCAGTTTAAAAATAATCGTTCATATCATCGCAAATATCCTCGTAAATATTTGTCAAGGATAAGGAGCAAATAGCTATAAATAGAAGACCCCATCATTGGGTGAGTTAAATTAATTATTATGATTCTAGATTTTAAAATAGTGAAAATTAACGGCTGTTGGTCGACCCTGTTATGGGAGGGTAGATTACAGGGGTGTGAAAAAAAAGGTCTCTGTAAACTTAGGATAGAACCAACCATTGTAAGGCAACCGACTCCCAAATGGTTTAACAGAGGTCGGCTGTCTTAGCAATGGGCGGGAAAAAGGGTTCCAGCTAACCCGTCATATGGAACATTCCAGGGTCCACCCTACGGGTTCAAGAAGTCCACCCTTCAGGTTCCACGAAGGAACATTCACCCTACGGGTCCAAGAAATCGTCTACCCTACGGGTTGGTAAAATCCACCCTTCGAGTTCTACGAGCGAACATCCGCCCTGCGGGTTGGGAATACCGTGCCGGCCGAAATTGTGGAAGACACGGCTACCTGGCGGACTGCATCGACATCCTGGAGCCACAAGATAAGTCGAACCCTGCGAAGGCCTTCGGAAACCGTACTTGCTGCCCGAAGTTGCCACACCCACGACCCCCAAGTGCTCAATTCTAATAAACTACTAATTATTTACATTTTAAATTCAATCTTTTCATTTCTCTCTCTCTTCCTGAAAGCCATCAGCTTTTCAGGAGGTTACTCAATTCAATAGTATATATGTTTTTTTTTATTTTTTTTATGTTTGTTCGCGCAGATCTCCGTCGTTTATGGACCGATTTGATTTTTTTTTGTTCGGAAATAGATACTGGGAGTATCTATTTCCGAACAAAGGTGGTCCCATTTTAAGGAAGTCAGGATCTGATGATGGCATCCTGGAGAAATTGAAGGTAACTTTTAAAAAATGTAGAGACATCTAGGGCGTTTGTAATTTTTTTTGTTAAGGGCTTTAAAGTAGTACAACTTCATAATGGTCTGGAGGCGATCTGATGATGGAGACGACAGACAGTAGAGAGAATTCCCTAACGAAATACAGCAGTTACCTTGTGTTTGGACTTGATTAATTTGTACTGTCGAGAACTTTACACCTAGGTAGATAGATTTTTTAGTCTACACGTCACTAAAACAGTGAAAAAAAAATTTTGACAAAAAAGAAACCGACTTCAAACAAAACTAAAAACCGAAAAATAAAATTTCCTTAGCACAAAGTTAGTATATTCTGATTTATCAGATATCATTAAATATAATACTGAAGTCGGTGCCAATATGACTCTGAGAGAGCTTAATAATGCCTACCTAAGCCTATATAGTTTACTGGGCAGTACTGGGCAACGATTTCTGTATTATATTTAATGATATCGGATAAATCAGAATATACTAACTTTGTGCTAAGGAAATTTTATTTTTCAGTTTTTAGTTTTGTTTGAAGTCGGTTTCTTTTTTGTTAATTTTTTTTTCTGTGGTGTGAATAGGCGTAGAGTAGTTTGATAGTTCCCAAAGTAGGTAATCAACTCTACCTTTTTTTTGTTCATTGGTTCACTAATCAGACAATACAAATAGTTTTACTATGAGATATTTGCATGAAATTATCAAATTGCATGCCCTAAAATAGTGAACACAGCATGAAAAACTAAAAAAAAAATGAACAATTGTCAGTTTTTGGTATTTTTTTTCCATGCAAACTTATTCCCTTTATCCCTTCAGATATTAAATAACGCTTAACTTTCATAAAAAGCACATAAAATACACTTTTAACATCGTGAAAAGGGTAGGGCCTAAAATCATAACCCTTTAGAGCTCGTATCGAGATGTTTTTTACATCTCAATCAGCCTTATGCTATAAATAATATTTATTTGATACCAGCTTCTTGTTATGTTGTTTTGCTGAAGAAATAGATAGATATAGGAATTTTAACACATTTTGTTAGCCTATCAAAAGTTATATTAAATATCTTTTATTTTTACTTTTATGCACTTCTCAGCGCCTACTTATATACATTACTAGCTGATGCCCGCAGCTTCGCCTGCGTAAAAATTCCCGCTTCCCGTGGGAACATATTCCCGGGATAAAAAGTAGCCTATGTGTTATTCCAGACTATAATGTATATCTATACCAAATTTCAGCCCGATCCGTTCAGTCATTTAAGCGTGAAAGAGTAACAAAGAGCCACACTCACAAACTTTCGCATTTATAATATTAGTAAGACTATGCGGTGCCCTACTACTAGTTAGGGCTCCGAGCGTGGGAACTCCGGTAGGATGTTCCAAGATTTTTGGTAGGATATCGGTAATTTGTAACTGTTTTATTTTCTGCATGAACTCTTATACTTATTATGACAACGGCAGTACTCTAATTCAAACACATCGCAATATAAATAAATCATAAAAACTCAACGGTCAAGTTCCGTACAATTTACGAGTTGAATCGCAAATTGCGCGTATTTTACTTTTACACAGCAATAACATTATTACGACTTTTACGTCAATTTTGCGTATTGACACCACTTTGCGAATTGCGTTCTGTATTACTGTTAATGACTGTAGGGTCATATTTAAACAAATAAAATCATTTTACAGACAATGTCACTTTTTGTTGCAGTGTAAAAATGGTTAAGTGGATTTTATTGTGATTAAAGTGTGTTCGATTATTTGTTGTGCATAGTCTTTGTAAGGGAAGTATATTAAGGCTAAGCCAATAATATTTCAAGTTGTAGACTGCTTCGTTGGTTTAGAGATTGAAATGTACGGTCGGCCAAGAAAGTGGTGTATCAGTTTTGATTTAGTTTTCTAGTCATTGAAAATTACAACAAGGTTCATACTAGATATCATTGAAAGAGATGCATAATAATGACGTAAACCTTATTGATAAGTATTCATTTGTCATAAGTCACTTAGAAGTGCATGACATTTCTGCAAAGATAATTAGAATGGTTCTAAATAAAAGTAATAAAATCTTTTTAAATCTAGCAATCTCTTTTTCATATGGAATACTGACAACTGACTTTTAGTCAAATATATTCAAACTAAGAACAGCTGTCACATAACAAACAGTAGGTATCAATAATCAATATAAAAGGTTATCAATAATCAGATAAAGATGGCAATAGAAATTGTCAGATATGTCTGCAAGCGAAACTAATCATTATCGCCTATGAATTTGCAAACGACGTTCAACCTTAAGATGGTACACCAATTTTTTGGCCCACTGTACGTCTGCCGATCACGAGGTAGTGGGATCGATCCCCACCAGAGACCAAAAAATTCTGTGATCCATAATTTTTTGTCTTGAGAGTCACAGTGTTGCTATATATGATAAGTATGTATTTAAAAGTATAATTATATATTATGTACTTATTAATATCCGTGGTCTGACACCCATAACACAAGCAGATTATTCCTAGCTTACTTTGGAATCAGATAGCGTTGTGCGACAATATCCGTGAAAATATATGAATAAAATATAATGTAGTGTTTTGTATTAGTAAACTTGTAGATTAGCGCATCGTATCGTATCGATGAAAACGACCAGTGTTTGAAAGGGTTTACTAATGTTTGCCATAATTTCATATGCCATACTAGTATTTGCCATAATTTCATTAGATATAAGGCTTCCGTTGCCATAATCGTGAAATGACATAAAATTACTTTCAATAATTCCATTGGTCATAATCGATCAAGTGTCATAATAATTTAAATCCATAAATGTATTTGCCATAATTTTCGTTTTCAATAATGCCATTTTCCATAACTTTTATTCACCATAATATAAATAAAGATTATTTATACGACACAGATTTTTTATTAACAATTAAACCTAAAACTAAACCTCATATGGCGTCTCTAGCTAACTAAGCTCGACGGAGCCCCGCTTTGCGGGGCTGCTACTTTTGGGTGGTTTAAAAAAAAACCACGAAGGCTAAGACGGGAGCTCCGCTTCGCTTCGCTCCCGCCTTAGTCTTCTAACCTAACCTATCCGAGTCGGATTGCACTGAGTCGGGGTGTTAACGATAATTAATTTCGACCTTACAATATTATGCATTATTTTCATAATTATATCAAATTTTGATTATGTCAAGAGTCGATTATGAGATGTGTTACTTATGGAAACTAATTATTATGAGAAATGTTGTTATAGAAAGTCATTTTATGGCAAATGAAAGTTATGACTGTTGAGTTGTTAAGGCAAACGTTATTAGTATAAATGATAATGGTGCAAGTAAATATTATGATCGGGGATAATTATGGCAAACAATAATAGTGCAAATGAATTTATGGAAAATGAGAGAAGACCGTTTGAAAGGTCAAACAGTGGTCGTTTTCAATGATATCAAAAATAAATCTATAAATATTTAGGGACATTGTCTTATTTCTAAATGTGTAAATAATTTGTTATGAACTTGCTTTGGCAATATATCAATATCAATACAAGTAATAAAATCGTAACAGGTCGCTGTCTGTACTTGGAAGATAAATAAGGAAAACTGTAATAGGGGAACAAAAATTCAAAAATCATTGTTTTGGGTTATATTGCGTTCATATAGCCCCCCTACAATAGTTTTTCTTATTTATCTTCCAAGTACAGACAGCGACCTGTTACGATTTTATTACTTGTATTGATATTGATATATTGCCAAAGCAAGTTCATAACTAATTATTTACACATACAGTTTGGGCAGGTATCATCGCAAGTCGAATGATTATATAGGTGCAATTCTATACATTCGAGCCGTGCAACTTAACTAAGTTACCGGTAGATGGTGCCTACGTCGCCCCAAGACGTAATGAGGTGAAAGAATTTGACGGTCGAGAGCAGTGTCTCGGTGTTCCAATTGGTTAAGGCGTCTGGTCCGGCCAACCAGAAGACGCAGGTTCAAATCCTGCTCGAGACCAAAATTTTTTTCACATTTAAGACTTTTTTGAATTGTTTTTAAATAGACTTAATCTTTAAGCTCTTTTATGATTAAGCAAACAGGGCAGTTTCACATGCTGCTTGATAAGTCTGATGAAGAAATACCTCTCCTTTATACACCTTATGTGACGTAAACAAAGTAGCGGGTTCAGCTAGTATTATATTAAAATTAACCGAATACGAAGAAGATTAACATGACCCCAATGCAAGAATAACATTAAAAATTATGAAGAATTCCATACATATAAAACATCCAACCCATGGACCAATTATTTAAGTATCAAACATTATGAAAGACCTATGTTTCCAACACAGGACACAAACCCAAGACCTCAGCAATGTCATTTGTATTTGCTAACATTGCACTAACGAGGCTGTCGATGAAAATAAATTTAATTACGCAACTTCTTTTAGTTTAGACCGTGAGGGAAAATCCTCATGGATGCTATGCCGGACTCCTTCCAACTAATACACCTCACGGAACTAGAATTATAATCGCTTTATGGTCTCGCTGTTCCATTCTAATCCACTTTTCTAGCTTTTACGAGTACCACCTCATAATAAACTGATTTTTGTGAAGTTGTTACCATGTTATGTGATTTTAACTGTTTAGCTGTAGATGATTCTGAGATATCCTATGTCATCAAATTTATCTAAGAAAATAATTTACCTGCGTTTGGTATAATATACTAATAAAATACATTTCATTCAAATAATTCCCTACCCACCGTTCAAACAGCTCACCTACATTCTTATCCATAACATTCCACCCTCCAAACGAGTCGTTTTGAAGGAACGCAAACGGAAAGACAACAAATTGTAATTTGTATGATAATGAAGTAGAAACATGGTGTCGTGATGGGGAGCGCTTAGCGATACCGCTGTCATTATGAAACGGCTTCATTTTTTAAACTTCAAAGTGTATGATAAGTCAACATTTCGGGTAATTTAGCTTTCAGCGCGGAAGCCGCTGTGTTTTTATGTTACTCCGCTTCGTTATACAAAGTTAAAGAAGTACATACGAAAATGTTTAGTCTTGTTTTATTAGATCTAAAACACATTACGTATTTCAATTAAGTTGGAAAAAAATTTTTACCTATATAATTATATGGTATACACTTCACAAACTTGCAGTTTGCCTACAAAAGGAGAGAAAGATTGTCCTATTAAAGCAATCAAAAATACGTTACGTACGCACTTTACACTGAAACTTTTTGGTAAAACCAATCTATACCTCCTTTTATAAGCAAGCGTTTCAAATAAAATCATAACCCTTTTAATGCATAAAACAAAAATCAAACCCAATTTCGAATTTGGAATCAAGAAAAACAAGAATTTATTTTCATATTTTCCAGTGCTGATGTTCCGTTTTCATTTCATTATTGTCTCGATTAATCAGCTTCAAAATAAACTCCCAAGCACGCCCTTTCTGCTAACAGAATTTCCAATATATTCAATAAGGGCAGCGCAAAAATAAAACATCTCAAAATCACAACGGATCTACATGTGAATTTTGCGAGTAATACGTATTCTCGTGTCACTTGATAATGAGTATATTTTCGGGCATGAAAAGATAAAAGGGTTTGGACCGGTATTGAAAGGTTGAAATTAAGTCAGACAAAATTCACTCGCGTATTTTTTTTATCAAAAATACTTACGTGAAGTATTTCAGTGTTAAATAGGTTTAAATTTATGCTTGATTTGGAAAAGATAGCATGATTTGAATATGCGTGACACATTGGAAGTTCATTGTTTTGTCTAGTTTTGTTATAAAACTTTTATTCACTTAGAAGTTACTATAAAGAAAATCGTTTGTAACTTCCACGAAGTAGCTTTACATAAATAAATAAAATAATAGTAAATTGTTTTATTGTCATTCAATATTAGTGACAAGATTGTTTAGTTTAAAAACTAGTTAGCCATTTTTTATGGTTCTCTGCCTTTTCGACGAAAATTGTTTAGCCGATTATCACTTGCCAACTAACGTTTCAAAGAATCGATACATCGCGGAATAATCATTTGTCAACTTTTCTTTTAACTTAGTTTTATTTCCAAACGTCACTGTTGCCAACTGTATGTTTGGTCTGCTTTTTCTTATGACACTTTTCAAAATGCCAACTTTTATGTAGCCGAATGTTTTAGTTAGCGTAATATTCATTTAGTTGTTTATTGTGTACCAAATGTTTATGTTTTTCAAAACACCCAGAAAAAGTCATGTCAAACGATTATATAAAATCGTTTGACGTAACTTTTTCTAGGTGTTTAAAAAAAAACCACGAAGGCTAAGGCTTAGCCTTCTAACCTAAACCATCCGAGTCGGGGTACTCTGAGTCGGGGTGTGAACCATAATGACAATAGCTTTAAACATTGGTTTTTTATTATTGTATTAATGTACGAAAAGGTACGAAACGTTATTCGTATAATGGTTGTTTGGCCTAGTGAAAGTTTTGACAAATGATAAATCGTCCAAACGTTTTGTGTCATTATAATAATCAGCGTAACAAAAATTCTTCCAAATGAAACGTTGTCATTCAAAAATTAGGTAATCGTTAGTTGTCAAAGTGAAAAATAGGAGAAACGTTGGTTGGCAAGTGATAATCGGGCAAACAATTTTCGACGAAAAGGCAGGATACCATTTTTTACACATATTCTTTGAGTTTTACATTAACAATTAATTCTGTTTTTTAATGACAAAGATTTCTATTTTTATTCAACAAATACCTACACAGTTTTTATACTGTTGATGGCGCTTTTTGTATAGCATAATTATTAGTAGTTTACCTTCTAAATCCTACTCATCTTCTCGTTACCATTTCACTCATGTTCTGGACTAGCTTTAACGCTCTTGACCATGGTTATACTGCTGCTTTCTATCTATATTTATATTGCACAGAAATAAGATTAAATCAAATAAAAGAAAAATAACAAAAAGTGCTATATCTGCAACACATAGATCTGTTAAATGTCAATGCATTCTATTTCAGGTGCTACGGGGTAGTACGTATATCATAAGCGAAACCGTAGGCCACAGCTATGCAGCCCATAATATGCTGGCAAAACGGTTAAAGCTAAAATAAATAGACAAATTCAACTGAGAAACTGATTACACCAGCGTTCGTGTATTAAACCCGACACGTTCACTGCATGTGCTTTCGCGCGGTTAAATGCAGCTCGTTATTTTGAGTACCATGATAACTTCATACGCTTATGTTTTGTATATTTTATTTTGGTCTTCATTACTCTTTACTGGGCTATTTGCACGTAAAGCTTCTCATTTAAAAGTACCTATCTAACTTGTTCAATCTTTTTTATTTTAGTTGCTTGTTCAGAATAATTGGGGTAATTTTTGTAATTTAATTTCGAACTGACAACAACAAGCCGAATTGAAGGCCTTATGAGCGGCTTGAAAAAATTCAATTGTGTATCGTCACAGACTGCGCCCATCCATTTCAACACGGCAATAGGCTCACCACCTATTACGTGGGCCATACAAGTTTATGATGAAATGTGGGCATATACCATGCCTCTGCCTACACCTTCGATGATAAAGGCGTGACTATATTATGTAAGTATGCTATTTCTAACTGTTGTAATATTTTTAACTTGTATTCTGATAGAAAATTTTCCAATAAATGAAAATAAATACATTGACAAAATAAAAATTTGTTAACAGTTACAGTACTCAGTAATTCTAAATTACGGAGATGTTTAAGTGAAAAGGGTGCTGGTTAAAGTCACGATGCAAGTACTGAGACGAACATTTTTTTATCTGCCTATAGTTCAACTGAAAAATACTAAATTTATGGTTTCAACGCGCTGGAACGTCCAACGCGAATAAACTAAAATTCAGTTTAGGAGTCAAAAGTGCGGGGGTAGTCGAAAATGACGCCGTGTATTGCAAAGTGCTACTATATACTAAAATATGCATGATAAAAAATTATTGCCAGGTCAATTATGAAGCAGTGGCAATCAAGGCCTGTTGGAAATCTTGGATACATCCTTCCGAGGGCTTACACGGGGCTCCTAACCGTAGGCAGCAGTTAGGGAACGTGTGGTTTTTAGTCGGTAAGAGTCCAGCATGGCATCCATAACGGATTTTTCACACGTTAAAAAAAGGTTAGTTATAAAAAATAAAAAAAAGTACTCTCTGAACAGTCAGCTAGAAGTACAATACTGAGTTAAACAAATTTTATTACACTCAACCGCATTATTGTGGGAATAGCGGAATATGAATTCCGCTAGTCCCACAATAATTCGTTCTCAAATGAACGTTGCGTTGTCTCCTGTCATTTCCCTGGACATTGTCCCAGTTTACTAATATAGGGGTTAGTGCTAGGTGATTGTAGTTGGAATATAGTCAGTCAAGGGACATTACCGTGCTCAACGGTATTATTCTCTTGGTTTTCAACTGACAACGCAACATTTTGAAAATGAAGACCGTTCTATAAAGAAAACTGTTTATTGTCTAACTTACAATATTAATTCAAATATTTTTTCTATCATTAATCACGCCTTTATCCTCGAACTGGTAGGCAGAGGATTAGTATTCTTTTATTTTAGTCCCACGAAATAGGCGATGGGCCTATTGCCGTGTTGAAATGAACTGGCACAGGTTGTGACGACTCATTGTTCAAAATTTTCAAGCCGCTTGTATAGCCTTCAACTTAACTTAACGACTGTCATTTCATTGACAACTGAGACCTACGGATTAACGTGTCTTCCGAGGCACGGAAATACTTGCAAATAAGAGTCACAAAGTGATCACGTGGGCAATTCACTTACTGCGTGGTCGTTTACAGAACAAGGAGTCCACGGAACCACCAGCCTCATATTCATTAACTGACTTCAAAAAAGGAGGATGTTCTCAATTCGATTTCATGTATTTTTAAGCTATTGCATAGCTTCTATCGCGGGCCTTGCGTGGAGACCGAATCCAGAAATTGTGTCACGAAAACGAGTCACACTCTCGGCTACCTTCGGCCACGTTCGTGTATCTCGTCTCGCACTTCATAAATTTTTTGTTTACGTCAATTATGAACTCTGCAGTCGTTATATATTATTATATTGTGTCAAATAATCCAAAAATTGATGCTTGTACCCAGAATCGATCTTGCGCCTTCTGCGTACCGATCCGCGTCTTAACCACTCGACCAAAGTTGAATTAAGAGTGCTGGTCAAATTTAGAGTTCATAATGTGAAATGACAATTTCGATGCTGTCAATTACATTAGTTGCTGTCAATTTCGTCTAAATAAAAATTCGACTATAGGTGTATAGGTATTCATCATCTATGTACAACAGTGAACTGTTTGTATAATTTGTGTAAAAAGTGTTTTAAATATGAATAAACAAAGTGCAGTTATTAATGAAGAAAGTCACGAAAAATAGTGAAAGAAAATGAGTGAGTACCATGGAGCAAATATAAGAGGTGAGTACTCTATATACATACATTTTATTATTATTATCACCAATGCAGTATTATTTTTTGTTTTGTTAATTTATATATGATACTGCTATAAAGATAACCAAACCCGGGAGTACGTTCCCATGGGAAGCGGGAAGAAAATTTCACACTGACGTAGCCGCGAGCGCCATCTATCTCATACCTATGTACTTTAAACGTGTCATAAAAGTCACAACAATACCATACATGCATATTTCAAAGAATGTCTATTATTACCATAAAATTTGTAAAAATAGTTTTTAAGAAGAAACCTATTGTTTTATCTTTTAACTAGCTGACCCTCGCAACTTTGTTTACGTCACACAAGGTCTATGAAATTAGAGGTATTTATTAATCATACTCATCAAGTAGCGTGTGAATCTGCCCTGTTTTCTTAATCAAAATAGAGCTTAATGGTTAAAGCTATTCCTCAGTATAGAATTTTCCTCAGTATAAACAATTTACATACAAACACCGGCGTGTTAGAATTTTATTACATGTATCAATGTAGTAGACGTAACGTGTATAAAATGACATCAATCAAATGTCATCAATATTCTGAAAAAGAAATTAAAAATAGAGTTCACAAACTCTTTTGAAAATACGTACTGTACCTACCTTAGAGGATCGATAGGAAGATAACAGGATAGTTAACAACCATCCATAGAAAATAGATGGTATAATGCTGAATACCGCAAAGAACAATCGGCGCGGCATAGAATGGGGCCTATACTGATATCCTGGAGGATTTAAATGATGCCGATGTCCTGTGCCTGCTGAGGCACACACACGCCGTCATGCATGTCTGCAGGACAACGTGCAGGACAACGAGCAGGATGAGGCAGCGAATGGCTGGACTGAAATTAAAATCGACAGACGCAAGAGATGTATGCACTAATTCACGTACCTCGGGAGTGTCGTGTCAGAAACTGATGGGATAGAAGAGTACCTTACATCATTTCGAGTCTCGCCAAGGCCAGAACAACCTTTACACAGCCGCGCCCCGTGGGCAGTTGCGAAAATGGACACGAAGAGTGAAACTCAAAACAAAGTAAACGTTAAAACTGTACTGCTAACTGCTATACGGATGCGAGACATGGAAGGTCACTAAAGACATTTCGCACCAGCTACCAGCTATAAGTCTTCGTCAAACGCTGCCTCCAATGAATCCTCGGTACATACGGGCCCGAGAACATCACGAACGTAAGACTATTGGAACGCTGCAGTGAGACCAACAGATCAAACGTCGGAAGTGTAGCTGCTGCGCTAGATTGGACACACGCTGCAAAGGGACCACGATCACATCATACCAAGGCAAGTCTTACTGAAACTACTGGTAGGGTTTCAAAAACTGTTCGATAGTAAGTAGGTACATTAATTGATAGTGGCTATAGGCTACATAACATAATGCTAAGATTCCTGCCTTTTGGCCTTTTGGACTTTAGTCCGAAAGTCCAAAAGTCCAAAAGTCCAAAAGTCCAAAAGTCCAAAAGTCCAAATGTCCACAGTCAAGTAGGTACTTGGTACTTTACTTTGTTGAACATAGGCCTTAAAATCTTACTAATATTATAAATGCGAATGTTTGTGAGTGTGGATGTTTGTTACTCTTTCACGCTCAAACCGCTGAACGGATCGGGCTGAAATTTGGTAACAGAGATACATTATAGTCTGGAATAACACATAGGCTACCTTTTATCCCGGGAATAACTTCCCGCGGTAACAAATTTTACGCGGGCGAAGCTGCGGGCATCAGCTAGTATTCTTAGATAGAAATAATTATACTAGCATAGTCGGTAAAAAATGCTATGTAATAGCTTTACCGCGGCAGTCCCCGAGTGCCACACGTCTTTTTTTTTGTATGTCTACTTATATTTCGATCAATTACAGGCGGATTTCAATTATTTATAATATCTCACTCCATGTGTGTAAATATGCAGTGAAAACAAATAATAATATATTAATCAAGCAAAACGCATTAAAGCGACGCAATAAAGTTGAGGTGTGCGGCGTGAAATTAATAAATCTATTACAACAGTGTTCCGCAGTGGCTTTTTCTGTCTGCGACATGATAGAATTTATTGCGAGTGGCTGGGTGTGGCGGCTGGAATGGTGTAAGTAGATGTTAGAATTCATAAGAAAAAAATTGAAAACCTGGTTTTTATGACGGCTAGATACGATTTTAATATTTTTGCACGAGTGAACAGGAGCGTTTGATGTTCATTTGTCTTGAGATTGTGTGTGAAATATTTAAAAGGACATTTTAGATAATGAACCTTCACAGTTTAAAAAAAAAATCTTAAAATAAGGCTTTGCCGTATAAAACTACAAGTCCCTACTTTAGAGCATTTTCAAACACATTTCACAAAACTCAAGAAATGTCTTAGTAGTTTCTCAAGTTAGGAAAACAATAATCTTTTGTAATACGGCTCTGTGTATTAAAATATTATTGTGACTACTTCTACTTTTGAAAGACAATTCTATATTATAATAAACGATGTGTACAGAACCTATCAGTGACCAAATATCACAATGATGCCTAGTTCAATAAATTTCTCTATCTCTATCTACCTTATGGTCTCGCGTTATTTTACTTTCAACTGATTCTAAGATCTTTCAAGTCTTAAAAATTCTTCGGAATTTCTGATTCTACAACCAGTTCTATTGCATAGAGGTCATATTGCACCCAGAACTGATGGTCGATGGGGCCGAAAAGTGGGCTTTGAAACATACCTCCGACCGACGTTTCTCTGCCGGATGAGCCTCCGACAGAACGTTTCGATTATGAGTTGTTCACCGACAGAACCTTTCAACTACGAACGTTTCGCCGCCGCCGAACGATTAATTCAACCATAATAAGTGAATGGTTATCACCCTGACTCGGATAGGTTAGGTTAGAAGGCTAAAGCAGAGCGGAGCTCCCGCCTCATCTTCGCGTTTCTTTTTTTTGTTTTGTCAACGAGTTCTTATTTGGTGCACGATTCTGTTGTCGATTTAAATCGTTCTGTCGGCGAAACGTTCGTAGTTGAAAGTTTCTGTCGGTGAACAACTCATAATCAAAACGATCTGTCGGGGGCTCATCCGGCAGAGAAACGTCTGTCGGAGGTATGTTACAGAATCGAAAAGTGTTGGAGTGGCGGCCGACCATGTACCGAAAAACACAATGTGGGTAATCTTCTCGCAAGGTGTACAGATAACCTGAAAATGGTCGCGGGAGCCTGCTGGATGCGGGCGACTCAAGACCAAACATTGTGGCGATCCTTGGGGGAGGTCTTTGCCCAACAGTGGGCGTCAAATCAACTGTAATGATGATGATGATGATCAACCAGTTCTGAAATATCAGTCAAACGTTTTTTTAATTTATCTACGTCAGTCATTATCATTACACTTCAGTTGACTTTCAATTTTTTTAAATCTGTAAGATAGGAGACATAGGCGCTAGAGATATGGCCTAACTGATCAAAAAGTGGTAACAAAACAACGCCAACAAAAGCTTATGAAAGTTTTCTTATCTCATAAATCAACAGTCAATTTTATTAATAATGAATATTACTTTGTATACGATTGTAGATAAAATATTAATGTAACCTTTTAATTCCACCTCGACTGAGTGTTATAAATAAACTTTTTGATTAAATACACGCTGTAGGCGTTTTGTAAATTCTTGTCTATTTCAGGTCGGCTTTTTATCGAACTTAAATCTGAGAACTTGAAATAAGTTTTGATATTTGAAGAGAGAATTTAACTTAAGTGAACAAGAGATTTTATTGGAATTGATTTTCAGAAAATGAGGTGTTTGAGTGTGCTACCAATTTATTATAATATTCTTTGGGATTTGAAAAAAAAATGGTAAAATGCTAACTTATGTTTTCGTCCCATCAAGATTTCAATGCAATGGTCCGACAGGGTCTGTCAACTCGTGCAACGTGTAAGCAGTTATTTCAGTAATTTCATCATCGCGATTAATAGGTAAATAATATTGATAAATATTATCAAGTATGCCTCATCGGTATACCAGGGGCTAAAGTGAAACTTACTTTCAAGTATTTCAAGTTATGTTTCTGGTAAGTTAGTTTCAAGGACTCCATTTTCCAAAATTTTCATATTATAAGAAACGGATACTTCACTTTCAAACATAGAAAATCTTGTGTATTCAGGCCTTAACCTAATGACGTTAGCATCAAACAGCAATTACCTACCACAGGGCGTCCGCGAAAAAGGATAATGTAACTGAGTCGTCGGCGACATCGCAATATGGGAGAGGCTCGTATAAGTAATGGCGGTTGCAGACGTGTCGGAAGCTTTGTTTGAATTAATGTGATATTGGATGACCTTGAAACCAACATTTGGAGTTGGGTACCAAGATTGGCTACTTTACGTAATTAAATGCAACACATGTGGAAAAGTGACCATTGTTACTATTGATAGTCGTTGTTATGAGCATTAGACGTAGAAGCAGTAAGTACCTACCTACTAGTTTTTTGGCCGACTGATGTTAATGGTGGTTGCTGATGTGAGAAACTTTGTGTGAATTATTTTGATATTGGATGACCTTAAAACCAACATTTTGGAGTTGGGTACCTATACGAATTGAATGTCACATGTGGAATATATGGATAGTAAGTTAGGCCGACCTATACGGTCTGTCCAGGAATTCTTACACACAAAATGTTCAACAGGCACACACGTTTTTACTATGTCCCAACAGTGTGTGCGGTCAGTCTAAGAATATTTAGTGTAGAATTACTTTCCATTTCAAGTTTTCGTAGTTCCAATTCCTATGAGTAGGTAATAACGGTTGCAAACATCAAAAGCTATGCTTTAATTAATGTGGACCTTGAGGTTGATAGAATGATTGACCACCAAGATTGGTTACTTATACCTAATTTGGATGAAACATGTGTGGACAAGTGACCATTGTTTGTTATTATGTTATTCTTTCGATAATTGGACGAGGAAGAAGTTTTCATTGTTTTCCTCATAATTACAAACTTTTATAAGGTATTTTGTTAGTTTTTGTACTGACTATGTTTGAGTAAAAATGACGGTACTGACGACTATCCGTAATTGGGTGTATAATGCCATTTTTTAAACAAAGTCAGTAGGTGCCACCAGTTTGTTGATGTATAGAATAACATTTTATTTTCAAAAACTCATCTTAACTAAATAATGCGAGAACAATGCAGGTTTGCTTACATGCCATTCCGGTTACTACTCCTTATAAAATTGGTACGAAGTTTCTAAGATTATAACAAATTTGATATTTCTTTTACGATAATGTTTTTGCTAAAAATCTTTCTTATTACGTGAAAGCACATTAAAATTAACGATTTAGAAAACCTTTGTAAACGAATGTGATTATCCTTAAAATATTGTTCTTGATATTTTAGGACATAATAGCCGTGGAGCACCGTACGATAAAAGTTTGCCTTTAATCTCTTCTATTACATAAAAGAGATTAAAGACCCTTCAATGTCTTGCTTAACAAAGAAAACATAATATCTACCTACCTGTATAAATACTTTGTTAAATAACTGTAGGTTTTGAATACAGAAACAACACAACACACCGCTTTTCAGAAATAACCTCAAGACTCAATTTGGTATCAAACCAGCCAATTCCAAATATAATTTCATAAGGCAGCAACTAATTGGTATTGGTAATCTCCAATCTATTTCTATGCAATGGTATTCCAGCCTGAATGAGATACAAAATTGGATTGTACAGCAATATCTACGAACGGCTGTTCTATTATGAAGCTATAACTTAATAATACCTCAGGAGGGAAACGTTCATAAAGATTTTTTCGATCTATTTTCTTGAAATTGCTTCCTCAATACTTGAAACAAGGTGGAGGCTTTATAAGTAACGTAAAAGGTTGTAGGTTATAAAATTTATTTAGTACAACTTTTACTTTTCTTTTCACTTAGAACTTTTACTTAAAATTTTACTTAGAATTTTATTGACTTAAAATTTTATAAAGTTTCACTGCAGAATAAAGAAATGTCAACCTAATGATTGGAAGAATCTTTTAAGTGGGATACACCACTAAGGTGGCAGACAAGAATACTGCCTACCTAAATCAAAGTTAGTGGTCACCATAGGCAATAGGAGTTGGTAACACCAGAGGTGCTATACACTCATGTTACCGACCCAGTTGAGACCTTCTAATATCTTTTGAAGAATAAGTACTTATTAATCCTCATTTCCCAAACATCAATAATAGGTACCTATACGTTCAGGAATGGGAGAGAGTGTCTTGTCTTGGGGGAAATATAAAGATTTTTATCGGAAAAAGCTCGAGTGGCTACCTATTCGTCTTCGCCGGAACGCTCATATTCTTTTCTTGTTATACAGTATACTTACTGTTCAACCCTTCTACGCCTACCTATCTCAAAGGAAGATTTGAATTCCTTCATGATATTCACTCGAAGTGCCTGAGATCATCGGAGAATTTGAGATAAAAAATGCCATCACATACCACGAAATTTTTTGATAATTCGTTTACTGTATTGGCGATTCGATTGTGGAATGTGCTGCCATTAGATATTAGACGTGCAAAGTCGCTAGCCATATTCAAAGACAAGGTTAAAAATCACTTTCTGTCCCTATAAGTGTAACTTATATCTGTTTTTTCCTTATTTGAATTACTGTAAGTATATTTATTGTGTATGTACAATATATAATAATAATATTTGACTGCCTCTGTGGCGCAGTCGGTAGTGATACCGCCTGCGGCGCTGGAGGTCGTGGGTTCGATTCCCACCGGAGACAAATATTTGTGTGACCCATAAATGTTTGTCTCAAGAGTCGGGGTGTTTCTATGTATAATATGTAAGGGAAACTGGGGACACTTGATCCCCCCTTTTGTTTTTTATCCCTAATTTCTATATTGAGTATCTGTTTAAAAAACTGTTGGTACTAAAATACGTGAAATTTATTTGCGTATAGTTGCTGTAAGAGCCAAAGATATGAATATCTAAATTTAGTAGTTATTTGACTAAATCAATAATAAGGAATCGTACCATGTGTCCCCTATATACGTAAGACTTGATCCCCCCGGTCTGTATGACTTGATCCTGGGGGAACAAGTCTCATATATTTAGGGTCACATGATACCTTTACTAAGGAGTTAAATAAAAAAATGTCTTGTCTGTTTATTCATTTTCGAAATCACATATGTCTTCATATATCTATCTATATCACGGTTTATTGGTAGCGCTCGTGGCCCCGCGGTTTCAGTGTTCTATAAACGATCACTGCAGTAGCGACTTTCACTAAGAGCCAGTCCTTGGATGGGTGACCATCCATGTGATCACTTTGTGACATTTATTTGAGCGTTTCCGTGCTTTGGAAGGCACGTTAAGCAGTTGATCCCGGTTGCCAGTAAAATGGCAGTCGTTAAGCCAAGTTGAAAGCCTTTTTAGGCGGCTTGAAAAATTTTAACAGCACAACTCGTTTGCTCCAGCGACCATCGGTTCTCCTACAGAGATGTGGCCAGCCCACTGCCATTTTCATCAAGACGCATGCTTCTGCGAGCTATGTCGACCACTCTAGTTCTCTAACGGAGAACATCGTTCCAGATTTTATGCCTCAGAGACATCCATAGCAAAGCTCGTTCAATTGCTCGCTGTGCGACTTTAAGGGCATTGACTAGCTTTATTTACGTTCCCTGGCACCATTTTTCGGGCACCTTCTCTGGTTGTGTAGGCTCTAAGCATATTGTTCTGCATTGAATTGAAAAAAAAAAGGTAGGGGACACTTGAGCCAGGTGGATCAAATCTCCCATAATAAAGTGTACCAAGTATACCCTGAGCTATTTGAGGTTATAAACAAAACTATTTTCAAATGTCTATAATATTATCACTTTATTACGTAAAGAATTGCTAATAATATAGATAATGGCTCGTATTAAATGCATACACACTTAAAAGTCATATTTTAAATAAATGTTTAGTCACAATAAAAACTAATCAAAATTTTCTTTCTGCCGCAACAATTTCTTACTCGCCCGCCATTTGCCAAAGTGTCAAATATTATATATAGGTTTACCATCTTTAGAAAGTTATCGTGTACCATATACAATCGATATTGCCACTATAAAACTAAATGCGGCTTATACAGGTTCTGTAAATCTTGTGTACCTAGTCTCCCTTAAGGATCAAGTATCCCCAGTTTCCCCTATATTCAAAGTATATAAGTATTTATATCCGTAGTCTGATACCCATAACACAAGCAGGTTATTCCTAGCTTGCTTTGGGATCAGATAGCGTTGTGTGAAACGTCCGTGAATATTTATAAAAAAAAATATAGTTATTAATTGTGTTATTGTATTTACTATATATATTGTTATTCATTAAGTAATGTGCGCCATTCAACTATCTTTTCTGTCTTCATCTTCTTTTCCATACTAAGGTTGTCTGGAAGAGATCGCTCTTAGCGATAAGACCGCCCTTTGTACTCTCATTGTAAGCTAATATTTTTAATTAAGAATACTGTATGTAATGGTGTACAATAAAGAATTATCTATCTATCTATTTTTGGGAGCGTACCTACATAGTGAAATCGCTTTCTTTTTATCATAAAACACCTACGATCAGTGCAAAGAAGGGTTAGAAAGTGCTTCAAAACTGTCTGAGAAATTAACACGTCCTGTAGTTTGACATAAGTCCATAACTAAAAGTACATAAGTCCATAACTACAGTTCATAAGTCCATAACTACATCAGCTCGAACGGTCGAACATACACCGATTAGGCAAATATTTGACTTAATATATGCCTGAAGCAGAGACACAAAATCTCTTATTCATGAACAAATCCTCTTACAAACTCACGGTAAATCCGTCCATCTTCTCAGAGTCAATAAAATTAGGCATTCCAATCGTTTCCAAGTTACTTCCTGGACATAATACCTGAACATAATCGGCCCTTGTCATAATAATGGGACCGTTAAGGGTCTTTTGACAAGCGAAAAATTTTGTATGCCTGTAGATTTTATATTATTAGGGTTCCATACCCAAAGGGTAGAAATGGGACCCTCTTATTGGACTTTGTTGTTCAATTGTCTGTCTGTCTGTCATCAGGCTGTATCTCAAGAACCGTGATAGCTAGAGACCTGAAATTTTCACAGATGATCTTTTGTTTCTGTTCTTGATGGGACGCTAATTCATTTTTTATTTTCATATTTAGGGCCACTGGGGAATTAATGAAAATCGCGCACGGAGGGTTCCATACCAAGAACAGCAACAAATCACGTTTGTTATAATGGAAGCCATCTTTAATGTCCTGGGACATCCTTCCGAGAGCTTACCCGGGACCACCAACCATAGGCTTTGGGCGTAACGGTAGGTTTTTTTTAGTCGGTACGATTCCGGCATAGCATCCATGAGGATATTCCCTCACGTTAAAAAAAGCCATGTTTTACAATTTATTATTAAAGCTAACAGAGGTGTAACAAACGCTAAAATCAGGAAAAAATATGTGTTTTGATATGGAACCGTTCGTGCACGAGTTCAATACGCACTTGCTCTACTTTTATTTCACAGGGGCCTTAACGATGGTAATAAAAAACGAATTAGCGACCCATCTGCGTCCGAAGGTCTTAGATATTGGCAGTACATGAGTGTTATGTTTGATATTAAAAAATAAGTTGCTGGAAAATACGGCCGTCGAAATAGTGGTCATGGAATAAAAGATTTCCCAAATCTTATCTCTCAAGTTGCAACACGATTTATTTATTTATTCATCTAAATACATCCTATCTTTACAGGTTTTAAGAACCTGTGCGATAGAATAACCCAACCACCTACTTATTAGGTAGATATGTATAAAACAATAAATACAAAACAAAGAGTATCTTAAAGCTATCTAAAACTAATTGGTATTGAAGCAATTCTTAATCTTTATCATAAATTGAATTATTAGTTCTCGAGTTCATCCTAGAGTAGACAAAAACATGTGAATTATAATTTCTTATCAGCAAATAATATTAATTCACATTCTCAATGCTTGTTTTGTACACATACATACTTTATGATTGTGAATATTTTAATAAGTTGTGGTTGTCAAAATAAATTCTTATGAAACATCATCCCACAATGGCATTAAGCCTTCGCGCCTTATTTCAGTTAGGAGTGTTTGAAATCGACAACATGCGTCAGTTGGCGCTTTATACAGGCTAATATAAATATGTGTACCAAGTGATATTTATTAGGGTCATATTACATACATACGCGTGACTCGGTTGGCTTGGTACAGGAACGAATTTAGGTAACTTGTTTATTATTATTTTATATAATATCATTTACACACAATTCTATATCTCATTAAAATACCACGAAAACAATTAATTCTTAAATATAATTAACAATTTATTAAATACTAGCGGACGTCACGCGGTTTCACCCGCGTAGTTCCCGTTCCCGTGGGAATACGGAAATAAAATATAGCTATGTTCACCGCAAAGAGTGTCGCTTCCCAACAGTAAAAGAATTTTTCAAATCGGTCCAGTAGGTAGTTCCGGAGCCTATTCGTTACAAACAAACAAACAAAAAAACAAAAAAAGAAGTGTGGCACTCGGGGACTGCCGCGGTAAAGCTATTACATAGCATTTTTTACCAACTATGCTAGTATAATTATTTCTATATAAGAATACTAGCTGATGCCCGCAGCTTCGCCTGCGTAAAATTTGTTACCGCGGGAAGTTATTCCCGGGATAAAAGGTAGCCTATGTGTTATTCCAGACTATAATGTATCTCCGTACCAAATTTCAGCCCGATCCGTTCAGCGGTTTGAGCGTGAAAGAGTAATAAACATCCACACTCACAAACTGTCGCATTTATAATATTAGTAAGAAGTAAGATTTTAAGGCCTATGTTCAACAAAGTAAAGTACCAAGTGCCTACTTGACTGTGGACATTTGGGCTTTTGGAATTTTGTTTTAGAACTTTTTAAGAAGAACAATTATTTTGTAATAAATTATTTTTATGTAACTTCAACCATTTACGCAGAGGCGCAACGGATACTCTTATAACGATTAAATGTTTTCCGTTTTCGAAACATTCCTCATTGCTGCACCACTCCTATTAATCTTCGCATTATGTTATGTAGCCTATAGCCACTATCAAAAAATGTACCTACTTACTATCGAACAGTTTTTGACAGCCTACCAGTAGTTTCAGTAAGGCTTGCCTTGGTATGATGTGATTCATGGTCCCTTTGCAGCGTGTGTCCAATCCAGCGCAGCAGCTACACTTCCGACGTTTGATCTGTTGGGGTCTCACTGCAGCGTTCCAATAGTCTTACGTTCGTGATGTTCTCGGGCCCATATGTACCGAGGATCCATTGGAGGCAGCGTTTGACGAAGACTTATAGCTGGTAGCTGGTGCGAAATGTCTTTACTTTAGTGACCTTCCATGTCTCGCATCCGTATAGCAGTTAGCAGTACAGTTTTAACGTTTACTTTGTTTTGAGTTTCACTCTTCGTGTCTATTTTCGCAACTGCCTACGGGGCGCAGCTGTGTAAAGGTTATTCTGGCCTTGGCGAGACTCGAAATGATGTAGGGTACTCTTCTATTCCATCAGTTTCTGACACGACACTCCCGAGGTACGTGAATTCGTGCCTCCACCACATCTCTTGCGTCTGTCGATTTTAATTTCAGTCCAGCCATTCGCTGCCTCATCCTGCTCGTTGTCCTGCACGTTGTCCTGCAGACATGCATGACGGCGTGTGTGTGCCTCAGCAGGCACAGGACATCGGCATCATTAATATCCTCCAGGATATCAGTATAGGCCCCATTCTATGCCGCGCCGATTGTTCTTTGCGGTATTCAGCATTATACCATCTATTTTCTATGGATGGTTGTTAACTATCCTGTTATCTTCATAACGATCCTCTAAGGTACAGTATGTATTTTCAAAAGAGTTTGTGAACTCTATTTTTTATTTCTTTTTCAGAATATTGATGACATTTGATTGATGTCATTTTATACACGTTACGTCTACTACATTGATACATGTAATAAAATTCTAACACGCCGGTGTTTGTATGTAAATTGTTTATATTGAGGAAAATTCTATACTGAGGAATAGTTTTAACCATTAAGCTCTATTTTGATATAGCATACAGGACAGATTTACACGCTACTTGATGAGTATGATTAATAAATACCTCTAATTTCATAGACCTTGTGTGACGTAAACAAAGTTGCGAGGGTCAGCTAGTTAAAATATAAAACAATAGGTTTCTTCTTTCTACTTAAAAACTATTTTTACAAATTTTATGGTAATAATAGACATTCTTTGAAATATGCATGTATGGTATTGTTGTGACTTTTATGACACGTTTAAAGTACATAGGTATGGGATAGATGGCGCTCGCGGCTACGTCAGCGTGAAATTTTCTTCCCGCTTCCCATGGGAACGTACTCCCGGGTTTGGTTATCTTTATAGCAGTATTATATATAAATTAACAAAACAAAAAATGATACTGCATTGGTGATAATAATAATAAAATGTATGTATATAGAGTACTCACTCATTTTCTTTCACTATTTTTCGTGACTTTCTACATTAATAAATGCACTTTGTTTATTTATATTTAAAACACTTTTTACACAAATTATACGAGTACAGTTCACTGTTGTACATAGATGATGAATACCTATACACCTATAGTCGAATTTTTATTTAGACGAAGTAAATTGACAGCAACTAATGTAATTGACAGCATCGAAATTGTCATTTCACATTAAGAACTCTAAATTCGACCAACACTCCTAATTCAACTTTGGTCGAGTGGTTAAGACGCGGATCGGTACGCAGAAGGCGCAAGATCGATTCTGGGTACAAGCATCAATTTTTGGATTATTTGACATAATAATAATAATATATAACGACTGCAGAGTTCATAATTGACGTAAACAAAAAAATTATGTTTTGCTAGACTAGATACACGAACGTGGCCGAAGGTAGCTGAGAGTGTGACTCGTTTTCGTGACACAATTTCTGGATTCGGTCTCCACGCAAGGCCCGCGATAGAAGCTATGCAATAGCTTAAAAAACAAATAAACAAATCTTTCCGCTTTATAATATTAGTATAGATTGAATAAATATAAACAGTAAAATTAAAAAAGTATATTAATGTGTTAGGGCATCGTGTTACGTGATAGTAATAACTCACATCTCAAATAGAAAATGTGAATTATTGTCATCACGTAACTACAATCTAAATCCGGCCCTGGCTACCTTTATTTGTATTCCGGGGTCGGAGAGCAGGGCTGGCCCAAATACATGGGACATTTATATCCTACCTTAACTCGTAGGCTGTATCTTCATAATATTCAGTCGAAATATATTTAGAAGCCCCGCAAAAGTAATTGACAAGATCGAAAAAAATAAAGAAAACAATTTCAAATCCATTAGAGGATTATTTTAAGGTTCCGTTTTCAAAACAATTACTACCCTATAATTGAGACTTACTATCCGTTTGGCCGTCCATCTATCTGTCTGCCTGTCTCTTATACCTACCTGCCTGTACTAGTACCCAGTGCGCTCTATACGATAAATTATTGCGATGTGCATCATATTAGGTACAGTGCTACGGTAAGTCCTGATTTGACTTGTAGCATTAATGAGTTTTCGTGCTTCAGAAGAAGGCATGTTAGGCCGTTAATTCCGAATACCAGTTATATGGTAGTCGTTAAAACAAGTTAAAGGCATTTTGAGAATCTTACACACAAAAACTGGTAGCCGCCACCTGTGGGGTGAGTCCGCGGCAGTGGACATTGTCTTTGTCGGGCGCCTTGGGGTCATTCTTCCAAGGGCGTACCCGAGACTCCCAGCCATTGGCAGTCTGTGGTTAAGTCAGTAGGAATCCAACATTGTATGTAGAAGGATTTTAATTCGGTTTAAAACTTAACAAAACAATGGCACATTTCCAAGTAGGCATTTCTGATTTAATCATTGATTCACCTTACATCGTGCGCATTTGAATAGCTAACCACATCTGTACAAATTGGTGAGACCGTAATATAATCCCTTGACCAGAATAATGGTTTGATTAATATCTAGTTATTAATCATCCCTGAATCCGAACTATTCAACGGTCGCGAGGGAATGGCTGATGTTAGTCGAATTTGAAATTTTGAAATTAGAACCGTAACAATATGGCAGCCGTGCGTTTGTATTTAGAATTCGGTTACTCCCAGTAGACTAGAGCGGAAAATCCGATTATCAGATTAATATGAAACCTTATTATAAATATGGAAATACGAGGATAGTATTCGTGTGATAAAAGATTTTCACATGTCTGGTAAAATAAAATTTAAATGGGTAATAGTCATGAAATTACTGGACACAGTATTGGAAAACAATTAGTTTAGTAGTTATAAATGAAATATCTTACATTACTTAGATGCGTGTTTGGAAGCCAGTAGATATTTCTAAACCAACTAACTAGCCTTTTCTTGTGTCAATGTCTAACTTAAAAACAGGAGGAGCGATTTAAATAATCTTTGATGTTTTGTTTTCTCCGTGTATGTAATAACTTAACTTAACAATGTGTATGTAATAACTTAATAATATTCAATTTGTGATGAGCTATTTATACTATTCTATTAAAGGTTGTATTAAATACCTGCTTTATTTTTATTATTGTGAAGCAAAACAACAATATCTGACCATTGTTATGACCATAAGTTAAAATAGGTTTGCACGCCAACTCAGTTCAAACATCAGCCTCATTTTTATCTGAATACTGTTTCTGGAACAGGGCAGACTTACCTTCTGTACTCACGAGACTCTTTCGAGATATCCCAACCATTTTTGGACCTAACGATTATCTTTGATAACGCAGCCGTCCGCAAACTAAACCGCACTAGTTGAACTTGAAATTATAATTAACACGTAGGTACTGTAACATTTAATTTTTACAGAGTTCACCGTATCGATTTTGCCGTAGTGTAGTGCCATCTATTCACTTTCAGCCGGAACTATTTAGTTCTGGAAGTTCATAAGTTAGTTCGACCGCAGTCGAGGTGGCGCTGACTGTTTCTGAATAGACCCAGGATTCGTTTGATGCTATGCTTGCTACTTAGCAATAATGAGATGATTAACTATTTGTTTAATTAAAGTTGTGTGTGGTGGCCGAGTGGTCATTCTGTGCCGGAGGGGTTGACTGTTCGGTCTATGTTTTTTTGTTAGTCGATTCATCGTTCTATGTTGTCTTCTTTGTCTTTGGGTTAGCTAGTGAGGTAGTATATTTATGGTGCCTTGGTGGACAGGATGACAAAGAGATTTTGAAGATTTTTCTCGAGCATTCCACGGAGGGTATAAATAGCCCTGCTCTGTTCTTTTTGCAATTTTTTTCTCTGAGCCTCTAAGCTTTATTCACTCAAGCTCAAGTTAATGTTTTGCACCTCAAAGAAGTGAGGTTATAAAGTCATTGTGCCAAATTCCACCCCGGAAACTGGGTTTCATAGTACGGACCGAAGCGGCCCAGTCTCAATAATCACAGACTCACATTTGCATACGTGGACAGCACGAGCGGGGTGCAATTTGAGAGGAACCTGCCGCCTCCACCAGGCATTAAAACGTCCTGTGTCGCTCTCACCTCATATTGAAGGCCAGTACTTTGCTACCCATTTCCTGCTTGTAGTCTAGCCGCATTAGCAACGTGAAACACCTAATACCTGCTATAGCTTATTTATACTGTTGATTGATGGCACTTGGTGGAACCTGCTGCACATATTGAATAACGGCACTTGTACTGTTCCACAACATTTATTTAGTTTACACCTGACCGGTTTCGCCTTTCGGCATCTTCAAAGGCAAATGAACACTGTACAATGACTACTACATCACTTAACTACTCGAAAACAATAAATCAATAACATATTAATTACCACTACATCATTCTAAGTAGAATTCTACATCATTCTAAATAGAATTACCACTAAATCATTCTAAGTAGAATGATGTAGTGGTAATTAATATGTTATTGATTTATTGTTTTCGAGTAGTTAAGTGATGTAGTAGTCATTGTACAGTGTTCATTCGCCTTTGAAGATGCCGAAAGGCGAAACCGGTCAGGTGTAAACTAAATAAATGTTGTGGAACAGTACAAGTGCCGTTATTCAATATGTGCTATAGCTTAGTTTAGATTAGTACCGTTGCACTAATACCTATTCTGTACTCTTCTTTGTATCTCTGTGTTTTCTATTCTTATGTATATCTGTGTTCTGTATTAATGTATTACTACATCATCTCTGTGTTGTGTAATGTAACTTCCTTAATATGTGTGTACACCCTACTAGTTGTTTCCGTTACAGCCCTAACTTACCCGTGCATACACACACCAACTCTGAAGAAAGGCGCCCTGGGAAAGAGTCCTCTGTCAGCTCCACTGAGTCAGCTGGTGAGTAGCAACCTGAGTAGTGCAGTGGTTACAGCACAAATGTTACTTTTAGCCCCTCTCTATAAAATAGATTTCAGAGGGGCTTATGGGGAGACTTGTGTCTGTAGTCTGTGACTCTGTTGCATTAAACTACGTCCCTAGGTCACGTGGATCCTCTGTTCAAAGTTTGAAATAAAATAAAAATGACAACGTCAATCGGATTGAACTTTCACTTTCACAATAAACGTTTTAGAGAGGGGCAGTCGAGTGAGACCGTCTCACGGCTTTTTGTTCGAAATTATAAGACCAAATTTTAGCCTTATTAGTACTAGCACTATTCAGTCCTATTAAAGTTTTTCATTACCTGTTTACTTATAGCATCCTCGCGCGCCACAGAGGAAGGGATGATCCTCAAACAGGACAACAAAAACACTTTAAATTACTACAGATAAGTAACGCGATCAACTCAATGGCACAAAACTATCTGAATGGTGTACGTGAACAAAAATAAATATTTTTCACATTATCTGCTAATTGGCTGGACGTATGCAATTGAGCCCTCAGCAATGATTCAACCCTTTTCAACTCACTAAACTACCCACCTACATTCCCTACCTACGATATTTATATGAACCACTTAATTGGCTGGCGGTGAACTATTTACGTTCACTATCAATATACCCAATATATTTATGTATGTTTGTGTATTGGTTCAGCTCCTACACAGGACAATGCGGGTAGCCGCACACAGTACCGGTCCAAATAGTTCAAATAATTTTCGTTTATGTGTTGCACTGAGTCGGAAATTTCAGATAGGAATTGAGCTTTGTAAAACGTTTTTTACTGTACGTACAGAATCCATTTTGTTTACATTGCAACTTAGCACTTTTAAAATGAATTTAGTAGAGTTAAAGTAATTTGAATTTAAGGGTTATGTACAGTCCGACTATAAGTTCTGCTAAAAACGAAAATGCATTTTTATAAAGTAATGTTATCATATTAAATTCTTAGCAAAACTTTTAAAAAGCGTCCATTACAAAAGGTAATTTTTGGCTTTCATCTAGGTAATATTTAGCGTTATATTATTATAATATTGAATAGGTAATATTGAAGGGCTCGTGGCCCCGCGGACTCAGTGTTCTGTAAACGATCACTGCAGTAAGCAACATTTACTATGGCCAGATATGGATGGGTGACCACCACGTGGACCACTTTGTGACATTTATTTACGAGCGTTTTCGTGCTTCGGAAGGCACGATAAGCCGTTGGTCCCGGTTGTCAGTAAAATGACAGTCGTTAAGCCAAGTTGAAGGCCTTACGGGCGGCTTGAAAAATTTCAACTGTGGGTCGTCACAACCTGCGCCCGGGTCGGCAGCGCGTGTGTAGCGCCTCTGGTGTTGCAAACGTCTATAGGCTACGGTTACCAACCTTCCGGTGGGCCGTAAGCTTGTCTGCCACCTAAGTAGTATAAAAAAAAAAATTTAGCCACAAATTTACGAATTTATGCACGGTTTTATAGACACTTTAGCGAGTGCTTACTCTAGTGATTTTTAAGCGACGTCGTAAGTAGGCCATTGGCTCTGAAACAATTTATAATTAGTACCTATTTTGATTTGAGATTTGAATAAGATGACTGGTCTTGCTCTACAAGATTAAGAGTGTTAGTTTCAACCCAGGTTTAGGCACTGCGTGCATCGTAACCGAGTGCGGATTCCTGCTGCGAAAACCACTTTTTTTTAAGGGGCGGTTATAGCGCACAAGTAGGCATTTGGCGCTCCCCTCGCCCCGGGCGCAAGACACACCGCGCGCCGGCAGCGGCAGTGAACTCTCACGCCACAGTATAGAGTATAGTAGAAAGAAACAGCTTGCTAACTTTGTTTGACGTAGTAAATGCATCTAACTTTATTAAGTGTAGTGATTTATTAGAGGTTCGTACATAAATAAATGAGTTAAGCTACTCAAAAATTTGTTGTACGAAAGTAGGTATGAACGGCGGCGGTTTAGAAAGAAAATACCAAACTTAGTACTGATTTAAACTTAATTATCATCATAGAATCAAAACACTAACTCACAATAATATTGGAGTCCATAACAAAATAGGACAAAAGCTTCTGATGTCGACAAATGCCTTAATTTTGACAGTACAACATAACTCCTGTCTCTACTGTAACTTTCAGCACCATCATCATTCGACCGTTGTTCATAGTAACTATGAACAACGGTCGAATGAAGATGGTATAGAGTATTCTCCACTAAGAGGGATTTATCGCGTTTAGGGCTTAAGAAACAACATAACTGTTATGTTGTTTCTTAAGCCCTAAACGCGATAAAGTGGAGAATACTCTTGCCACAATCTGGGCTCCAAAGCGCCTCTTTACCGAGTGACTAGTTTGTGACTCAGCACAGGCGTGGTTTAGTCTGGCTCCTCTTAAGGCTGGAAATCCGACATAAAGTCACCATGTAAAATAGAAAGAAACACCCGCATCCGACAGCTGATAGCTATGTAACTGACCTACTCACAAGTAACCTATTTTGTATGCAGCGATCAAACAACACCAGCTATTATACAAATTGGTCGCTAGTTCTCAAAGTTTCTCAAAACTTGTAGACACCCAAGCCACCTCTAACCATATACAGAAACCACACACTAACGAATAGCTATCCGTTATAATCACTAAGGTGGAGGAAGTTTTCTCATTTGCACACCCCGCGGCCAGCGGAGTCCGCTTGCAAAAACTTGAGCAATTTTGTTCCTGTCAACTTGTGGGCGTGTGTGTACAGGACTTTTTGCAATAATAAGTTGAAGTGTTGAATAGGTTACGACGAAAAGTAGCAAACATTTTAAGTTAGCTCACACCAGAGAGTTCACTATGAAAACAACAAAAATTTCAAGACAAGTTTCTAATACCTAGACTGTTAGTTTTTTTTAACGTGAGGTAAATTCCTTCGTGGATGCTATGCTGAACTCCTACGTATCGCCTCGTAAGGATGTCCCAGGACTCCCAACATACGGCTACCACTGCGGCCTAGCGGCGGTGACTAGGGGGTGGTTCGAGTGCTATCCCGCGTCTTTGGGGGGTTTTGGGGTGTGATCCCGCTTCTAAGGGAGGGCGTGCGTGAATCCCTCGCGTCACGCTGCTGTCATGGGCCTGCTTCTGTAAGGACGGTGAGCAGCCCACTCACCGTCCTCAGGACCCAGGTCATTGAGGCCGATAGTCTTCGGCGAAGACACGTCGGCGGCGCTCAGGCCGTCGTCTGCGGAACTCGGGTTGAAGAGTTCTCTCCCGCTCCCGCCCCGCCGCCTCTTTCACCACGGGGATAATTTGATATTTCGTTTTCACTTGATAATTTCGTTGTATGTAGTTACAAAAAATAGAAATATTGGTTAACATGTTGAACTCCTGTTTAACAGAAAAAAAACTTCAAAGCTTTGACTATCTATAGTATACAAAACTTGAGCGACCTTAATGTAATGATTGTGAAGGAAACTGATAACTCTTCTCTCTCTTAACACTCTATTTGGAAAATATGGTGTTACTCCCAATCGTATACTGCAAGCGATCGACCAAATTTTTATGAAAAATAGTTTATAATATATTAACAACAAAATTACGCTGATTAATCACAATTCAACAGGGAACAGCTGTCCAATTTCCTCCACAAAACCTACGTTTTAAGCCACCCACATGACAGCTTCGCTTCTCATTATGCATAGAATAAACACATTAGGTACAGTACACATGACCCGACTGACAGCACTCGTTAGGCTCAGGCTAGACGTGCAATTATTGTAAGAGTAGCGTCTGCAGAATAACGCTCTCGTATTTTGAAGATGGAAAATGTTCTTGAGATTTTCTTAGATGGTTCTCTAATTTTATTTTTACAGAAATATGATAGGTAACAATTTGCGAAAAGGAACTAGGTTTCTGAATTGTATAAATTACATCTTCATGTTTAATTTATAATTTTGTTGTGGAAGCGCTTGTGACACCGCGGACTCAATGTTCTGTAAACGATCACTGTCGTAAGCAACATTTACTATGGCTGGTCATTGATGGGTGGCCACCACGTGACCACTTTGTAATATTTATTTGCGAGTAATTCCGTGCTTCGGAAGGCACGTTAAGCCGTAGGTCACGGTTGACTTCATGGGCGGCTTGAAAATTTTTAGCAGTTACAACCTGCGCTTTTTCATAACAACACGGCAAACCACCACCATGTGGGACAAAAATCTTGAAGGTGAAAAGTGGGCATAAATGTGCCTCTGCTTACTCCTACGGGGATAAAAGGCGTGATTATTGTATGTACTAGATGATGCTTGCGGCTTCGTCCGCGTGAATTCGGTACCCGTTCCCACTTCCCGAGGGAACACTTTTCCGGGATGAAAAGTAGCCTATGTGTTATTCCAGACTATAAGCTACCTTTGTACCAAATTTTAGCCTAATCCGTTCAGCCGTTAGAGCGTGATTGAGTAAAACACATCCAAACATCTAAACATCCAAACATTTTCATAAACTTTTACATGTATAATATTAGTAGGACGTAGGATGTATAATATTAGTAGGACGTAGGATGTATAATTTTGCTTGGTTACTAGTTGATTCAACCAACTTTGTAACATCTAACAATCACACTGTCAACGTGATTGAGAGTGATTACATTATCGTACTTATACCTGTTTGCAGCACCAGAGATCATCTCAATGGCTTTTGAAACACAAAACCTCTTATAAACGGAAATACTTCAAACTTGTAGCTCAGCTCAATTTTTGTATGATGGGTGACCAACTCATCATACAATAACTGAACGAATCTACAAGCTCATCAAAAACAAGTAAAGAACTTGTTTTTGATGAGCTTGTTTTGTATCAAAAAAATTCACAAATTTAATGTCAAAAAAAATTTGGGCTCGAGCAGGATTCGAACCTGCGTCTTCTGGTTTACCGAACCAGACGCCCTAAACATTGGACCACCGAGACACTGCTGTCGACCGTCAATTCTTTCACCTTATTACGTCTTGGGGCGACGTAGACCAAAATTTTTTCACATTGAATTTATGATTGAGTCAGCATACTAATTGCTTTTCAAAAAATTATCAAGAAAATTCATACAAAAATCATTATCACTTCCTGTGGTGCTGCCATTACCTCATGTCTAATTGCTGGCATTCGCCGACTCAGTCCCCTACTGCGGCCGATGACTGGAATATTAATAACACAATATACTTGACACTGTCATTCACTGTTCTGCCATAGTTAGTACGATAATAAATGGGGCTGTTAGATGTGTAAGCCCTCTCATACCGTTGAAGTTGATTGTACAAATGGAATTTATAAATACCGATAATTTAAATTTAAACCGTAAGATAAAACAATGGCTTATATTAATTATAATGGATGGAACGACAAGTCCGCATACGTGTTTCCCTTATCTTACAATCCTGGGTTCTTCGAGAGGAGCGTCAAGAGGCACATCACAGGGCCGCCAACTTGAGGGCCACTGTCAGAAGTCTTGTGGACTGTGGGAGTGGTCCCTAATCGCTAGATGCGCCACGGCTTTCCATCAGGCTGGCGACGTCAATTTAGCGATCTAAATATATATAAAAAAAAATATGCCTTCTCGAAAAATCTTTCTCCTCGAAATGGTAAAACGTAAAAGTACCTGTGAAGATAATCTTTAGAATAAACTTTCCTAGCTGAGGGCGGATTCGACCAAAATCAGAGTAGGACTATACTAGAAAATATCTTCTACTGAAGTAGTCTACCTTAGTATGGTTACCATAGTTACGTTGTGCCAACCAACAACTGATAAAGTTGTTGGTACGGTTGGCCAAGAAAGTGGTGTATCAGTTTTGATTTAGTTTTCTAGTCATAGAAAATTACAACAAGGTTCATACTAGATATCATTGAAAGAGATGCATAATAATGACGTAAACCTTATTGATAAATATTCATTTGTCGTAAGTCACTTAGAAGTGCATGACATTTTAACCTTTATTAAAAACTGATAAAACATTAATTTCCGCAAAGATAAATTTGAATGGTTCTAAATAAAAGTAATAAAATCTTTTTAAATCTAGCAATCTCTTTTTAATATAGAAAACTGACAACTGACTTTTTGTCAAATATATTCTACTAGTTCCATCAAGTTCAAACTAAGAACAGCTGTCACGTAACAAACAGTTGGTATCTATAATGAATATGAAAGGTTATCAATAATCAGATAAAGATGGCAATAGAAATTGTCAGATATGTCTGCAAGCGAAACTAATCATTATCGCCTATGAATTTGCAAACGACGTTCAACCTTAAGATGGTACACCAATTTTTTGGCCCACTGTACAATAGAAAATCACTTTACTTTTAGAATAAGTACAAGTTAATATCTATATACCTAGTATTGTCTTGCTCCAATTTCGGTCGAATACGCCCTGAGCTCGTTAATCTTATTTTTTTTTTGAACGCGTGTTCACAAGTCGCCTAATTTAATATTATAAGACAATGAAGTTTACTGTAGTGTTATTTGCAAACTCACCACTGGTGGTGGAGATTTGGTGGCCAGTTGGTCCAAAGGGAAATGATTAAACTCCTTTTCTGAAAACTTATAAATTGGTTAAAGTAATCAAAACTTAAAAACGGACAATTTTTTAAATTGTAACGCATTTTCCACACGTAAGTTGCAAAGATTTCCTAGTAACTCTAACAAAAATATTTGGTACTATTCAACATTTCAGGTAACACAAGTTAATCTGTTTCGTAAGCCGATTTGAATGAGGATTACGAACGGTCTGATCGGCAATCAACACTTCAGTTAGGGATCGTTATCTAAAGCTTTGGCCTGACCCCTGACAATAATACCTACTGTTAAAATAATGGTTTGATAAAATTAAAAGGTGTTGTTTTAAACTTAAAACATAAATTATATGATCACTTGAACTACCTATCTCTTTTCATACAATTCTTTGTTAGGGTTCCGTACCCAAAGGGTAAAAAACGGGACCCTATTCATGAGACTTCGCCGTCCGTCTGTCTGTCTGTCCATCATCAGGCTGTATTTCATGAACGGTGATAGCAAGAGATCTGAAATGTTCGCAGATTATGACATGTGCTTCTGTTGCCGCTATAACAACAAACATTTTAGAGGGGCTCCCAGACAACAAATCTCATTGTTTCCCATTTTATTTTCTATATTAATAAGGGCAACAACCTGTGAAGAGTATATTTATTTAGTTTGTCCTTCCAAGTTGAAGGAAATGATTAAACTCCTTTTCTGAAACCTTATAAATTGGTTAAAGTAATCAAAACCTTAAACGAACATTTATTTAATTATAACGCGTTATCCACAAATTAAATAAAAAAAAAATAGATATGAGCGAGTCCGACTTGCACTTGGCCGGTTTTTTTATGTTCACCGGCAGATATCATGATTCCTTAATCCACAACCACAATCTCTGGATGAAGTATTAATCTTAATGAAAAGTGCTTTTAGATGCAGTAATATAATGGAATATTCTTAGTCATTAATAGGCTACTACTCTCGATGCGTTCAGTAAAGAGGAGTTATTTTTTAACATCCTTTGAACTATGATTTTTTAAAAGGCTCTTAAAAACTAACTTGACTTTTACATCAAAGAAATCAACGGTCTATTAAGGCTATCCTCTATATATAAGTAAGATCTATATCTAATACATTTTTAAATATACCACTTTTTGTAGCTTTACTGTATAAGGAAAGATGGATTCTGTAATTGAAGTGGATTGTCCACTTTTAATCAAAGGAAGTGTAGTAAAGTAGAACAAAGTTAAAAGGCTTGTAGTTTCGACCAGAAAGAACGGGCAGCGCGGTCGCTAATCCGATTTAGTTGCTACTTTTGCGGCAGATTAGTGAGGTAAGGTCGGGTGTACACTAATGAGGAATAGAAAATTAGGAAAATCCCGTTATTTACGATGTTCCACTTAAAATATTGACAAAGATTAGGCGAATATGAAGTACTTACAGGTGAAATAAATATTTTACGAGGCCACGCTAAATGCGGAGTGATAGTAAACTGCCAATAACAATAGTGCCTGCCAGCTGTTACAATATTTGCGATTGACAGTTGCTGTAGACTGCATCCTTTGCATATCACCTTTACGTGACAGTTTTACACATCAACATCTAGCCCTGTCTAAACCAAAGTAAGCTAACAAAAACTTGTAATACATGATGTAAACATCAATCAAAATCAACATCACGGACCCTGGGACATCCTTCCGAGGGCTTACTCAGGAATCCCGGCTGTAGACAGTTGTAAGGCATCGTGTGTTTTTAGTCGGTACGAGTCCGGCATAGCATCCATGTAGGCTTTCCACACGTAAAATATCACAGAAACACTCAAAATCCGAAAAAAAAAACATTTTAGGGTCACACAAATATTTGGAACGAGACGGGAATCGAACTCAGAACCTCAGTGCGCCACTCGGTTACACAACCGCCTGCGCCACCGAGACAATCAATGAAAGTACTGTTTAAAAATAAAGCTAATCTGTCTTTTCGGAACTGCGATTTTGTTTAGCAAACAATTTTATCAACATATGGGATATGGGATCAAAAAAAAAATACGCCGTTGAAACACTTGAAAATTAGAAATTGATTGAAACATGTATTTCGAATAAGCCCAAGCGCCTAACACCTAATAGAAATTTGTACTCGTTGAAAACATAGCCACACTTAGAGGTTAATAAATTTATAGATATGAATCCCTGATGCATTTGTTTAGAAGAGTTGAAAGCTTAAATCATAATATTTAGTAAATTGCTTAATGTTAGAGCGCAAAGAACATGAAACCTAATAGCATCAAACTGGTAACTTGACGTAGAATTATTGCATGTAATTTATGCATTTCTGGAAAGTTTGTGACGTGAACAATGATGAGACGGGCGATATGAACAGATACCACAAACGCATGAATTCCAAATATTTGAGATGGAAGTTGAGCAGTTGGAGATATGAAATATTTGACATATTGGCACACCTTGTACTTCAGTATTTTGGTGTTTATTACGCGTTTGCATTCAATGCTTCAACTTTTGAGTCTCTCTTATTCACGTTTTCACTACTTATCCCTATTCACTGCTTTCCCTACTTAATATTATAAATGCGAAAGTAACTCTGTCTATCTGTCTGTCTGTCTGTCTGTCTGTCTGTCTGTCTATCTGTCTATCTGTCTCCCTGTCTGTCTATCTGTCTGTCTGTTACGCTTCCACGCCTTGGCTGGAGCAATTGAAATGAAATTTGGTATAGAGATAGTTCGAGGCCTTGAAAAGGACATAGGACATAAAACCGACTGCGCAAAAGGAGGCCTATGATTTTACGTAATAATGACTTCTACGCGGTCGAAGCCGCGGGGAACAGCAAGTTGTCTATAAAAGATGAACTTCGTGAATTATGTTATGAATTAATATATAAGTTAGAGTTATGCTAAAATAAAATGTTAATATAGTTACACGAAAAAATTTATTTCCATTCTGTAGTTGCACAGCAACCTCTAAACTGTTTGTAATGAAAACTAACTTTACTTTCAATTTTATTTCAAAACTTTGAAATAAAAACCATCGTTTACTCCAGCGGCAGCCCTAAAGTCATTTTCAAAAATTTTGCGTGAAGTCTTTTTGTGATAAAATTCCGCAGTAACACGTGAGCTGAACAAAACTAGGGAACAATTGCAGCGGCATTTTTGGTATTCACACTAGCGGAATGGGCAAATGGAATGGACATTCAAATAACATTCAGTGAGTGTGGATGTGCGAAAACTCAAATGCTTTGTTGGATAGGGTAATTTAACTACACTTGATGGAGTGTATATAAATTGGGGATCCACTGAGATCGTCAAGATTGGATCTTGATGATCTCAGTAGATCCCCCACCTCACATGTATTGTGACTAACTGATGACGAAGCGAAATGAATATAAACAAAAAAAAAGGAGAAAATGACATAGAATGACATGATACAGTCAACTATCAGTTGAAGCAACTGCCTGCCTGATCTATCAATAATAATAATAATAATAATAAACCCCTCGTGGACAGTCGTTATCTTTTTATGGGATTAACGCAACCCTATGAGGGCATAGTAGATTTGCTTTTTGAATCGTCTGCTTTCTGAGATCAACAAAAAATGTCTCACAAGGTTATAGAAAAGCACACATCCGCAGGGCAGCTTGTGGCGAGCTGAATGTGCGTGGCTACACATCGGTCCCGATTCCTCAGAGTTTTGTTGTGCTTTGTCACCGGTTAGCATTTAATGGGCTAATGGGAGGACGCTACTCCCGGAAGTGCAGCAAATCTCAACTCTGGCTTGCCTTAATTGGCCGGTCAGAGGGAGGAAGCCAGAGCTTTATGCTCGGGGGTGGAAGTGTCATTTTCAAGGGCATAACTACGGGGAAACTCGCTCCGGGTCTGACCCGTGATGGCGAAACCGGCGCCGCACCGCTCGACACCCCTAGCCGCTCACACAGTGTTGCCCTCTGTTGCCTTACAGGCCTGGCCTATGGCGATTGTATAGGGGGCCCATCTAGTGAGTTGGCGAGTCACCGTCTGCCAATATTTGCATAATAACATATTGGAATGGCAGACGCCGTTGTCATCCATAGCATAAGATACATAGTTTCATTTAACCCCCAACCCAATAGCCCATTTTGTAGAAAGCATATTTTACAATAGTTTAGCTCCCATTGTAGGCAGTCCATTGCCGTCCTTCTACATAAGGCGGACGTGAATTGTCTGCAGTGGGGGTCCCATTTCCTACATTAAAAATCTCAAAGGGCCTCTGCGTGTTGGACCATTTATGTCCCCATGTAAGCCTATCAAAAGACCGGGTATCTTCGCAAGAAAAAAAAAGAAGGTACCCGAGAAGAAGAGACATACATAATAATAATATATTTATATAACTAGCTGATGCCCGCAGCTTCGCCCGCGATGGCGCTGTATGTGAAATTTTGCTGAATTTTCTTTGCTATAAACCTCACGGAGCCCGAGACCTTTCCAACGAATGCAAAACCGTGGAAATCGGTTCGTGCTTTCTAAAGTTATTGCGTCAGGAAGGAAAACCCGACTTATTTTTATATAATAGATTATTATTATTGAATATATTTTGAGAGATGGTACGGTTGACATATGTCGGGCATGCCACCTACCGGGTGAATCTCTCAGACATATTATTTCTGGTTGTCCTCGTCTTGCCAACGGTGAGTATTTGCATAGACACAACCAAGTGGCCAGGATTGTCCATCAGCAACTTGCACTAAAATATAAACTTGTTGATTCAGAGGTACCGTATTACAGGTATGTGCCCGACCCAGTTCTAGAAAATGGCCGTGCCACATTGTATTGGGATCGATCTATTATCACTGACAGGACTATTGTGGCCAATAAGCCTGATATAGTGGTAATAGATCGATCAGAGTGCCTCACAATAATCGTTGACATTACCGTCCCACATGACGAAAATCTCGTGAAAGCAGAAAAGGAAAAACAAATAAAATATTTGGATTTGGCTCACGAGATTGTCGATATGTGGGATGTGGACTCGGCGGTTATTGTTCCGATAGTCGTATCAGCACATGGTCTGATTGCCAAGAGCCTCGATCAACATCTGAAGAGGCTCGGGTTGGGTAGTTGGGTCAAGAGCCAGATGCAAAAGGCAGTTCTCCTAGACACGGCACGTATTGTGAGGAGGTTCCTGTCTCTGCAGCCCTAACCACCGGTAGCTTGGTCCCTGTACCCGATGCCGGTGGGACACTATTTTTTTATATTTTTAAATATATTTTCTTTTTTATAAAATGTATTTAAAAATTTAATTTGATAAGTATAACTATGTAAATAAAGGGAATAATAATAAAACAATAATAATAATAATTGGCAACACTACAAAAGTCAACAGATTTATTTTTCTACTAAAATATTTTATTGAATTTTATTGGTAAAAATACGAAAATATACAATCAGAATTACATAAAATCAAGAAATAAAGCAATAGAACCTATAAATTTATGAAATCAAGTAATACTATGGATATTTTAGAAAAACATATACCGATATTGAAATGTCATGACAATGTCAATCACACTACATGAAAATGGATATTGAAAAATTATGTTGACAAGAGCCAAACGCAAGCTAAATGCACACACTCCATCCACGGACTCGTCATGCAGCTCTACTTCGCACCATAAGCATTCTGCTCCAATAAAATTACCTGCCTGCGAATTGTCGAGCTCCAACAGCAGCAGTGACGAGTATTTCTCCCCACCGACGTCGCCGCTACCTGTACGTCGGCAGGGGAGAGGCCGGCCACCAGTTAGCTTAGGACCCCGAGGCCCACCGGCGTCGAATAGGGCCCCCGCTACCGGTGGTAATGTGCACCGCATGAAGTGGACTAAAGAAATTAATGAAAACGTCATGCGGGCATATTATGCGGCTACAGAGCTAGGTGCTAACCTCACTGCGTACCGTGGCCGTTTAATTTCTGTATTTCAGGAACTTGAACCAGCTGTCAACGTATCATCACAACGATTATCGGATCAGGTGCGTGCTATCCAGCGTTGTAATATGCTTGATAGTCCGACACTTGAGAGGCTACGTTCTGACGTACGGAATAAATAAATAAATAAAATAAAATCATTTTATTTCAGACCATTAGATCCATAATGTTAGATAAGTACAATTTAACTTAAGAACTACATTAGTAATAGATAAAATTCATCAATTACAATAATTACAACCAGAATTAAATCAAAATAACATACAAATTAATCAAAATACAATAAATAAAATTTAATCAACAAAATAAAATTCCATCAGTAAAATAAAATTCAATCAATAAAATAAAATTCAATCAACAAAATATAAATAAAAATCAGTCAATAAAATAAAATTCCCTACCTATGTGTGGAGTCCCACCCAGTGCTGTAACAGGGGGGAGTCCCACCGGTCCTTAAACACACTCAAGAGACTGTTGGAAGTGGAGCGGAGTCGTGCAAGTGCTGATGCCGAACGTTTTCTAATTATCGCATAAAAATCGTCTGTACGCGCCTCCGCGAACATTCCCGACGCACTGCACCCCCGAGACAGCCCCAACAGCATCCTGAATGCGTTGTTGTATTGGACACGTAGGTCGCCGTAAGCCCGCCGCGTATAACGCGTCCACAGGCTGCACGTGTACAGCGACTGACAGAAAGCTTTGAACAGAGTAATTTTCACTGTATTTGCACAACGTGCAAACCTGCGCACCACCATGTTACACCTAACAGCCAACGACCTACGCTCCCTCTCCACATCCAAATCGTCTTTGAGCTCATCAGTGACCCAATGACCCAGGTACTTAAAGGAACTTACCCAATTCAATCGAGATCCGCAGAGCAGCACCTCAGGAACATCTGTGTAGTTAAAATTTAGTGAACCCGATTTGAACATAAGGAGCTCACTTTTCTTCACATTGTACCTGAGTCCATGAGACGCTGCATAAGCCTCACACAAGGCCACTAGTTTCCTAAGACCGCCGATCGATGGGCTCAGCAGCACCATGTCATCAGCATAGCTCATGTTATTCATGCTAACCCCACCGATGTGACATCCGACACGTGTGCCGCTGAGCTCACCGATCAAGCGGTTCATGTATAGGTTGAACAAACGGGGCGAGCTCAACCCCCCCTGCCTCACTCCACACTCCAGTCTGTACACCTCAGACTGAGCATCAGCCCACCTAACACTATTTTCCTGATTATTGTACCAGTATCGGAACAGAGACACCACATCACTAGGTACCGTGTCCCTCAGACATATAGCCTCCTTATTACTACTTCGTCGCAAGTTGTGTGTACCTCGTCGGAAACTCACACACCTCCTGTTATAGTTGCTGAGGAAGTTGTTGATGATGAGACTACATCCGTAAGTACCCAATGTGAGAATCGATTAAGGAGTGCTTTGGAGGATGCGATTCTGGAATATCGGTTTGCACGTGCAGATTGTAGACCACGTCTTCCTCGTATGCCCATGCATAAAAGAAATATGGCACTGATGTGTGCCCTGGATTCACTATTGTCTAAATATTTAGACAATAGTGAAGATCTTAGTGATACGCACTCAATCCTGTACTGTGCGGCGGTTGCAGCTTGTCGAGTAGCTAAGGTTAAATTTTACACAAACGAAATTGCTACTCGACCTAGGTCTACAAAACCTGCTTGGCAGTGTAGGATTGAGAGGCGTATTTCAGAGGCCAGGGCACTCATCGGGAAACTAATATGTTTCAGGTCGGGCAATACCCGTCCGAAGGTGATGCGCTTTGTGAAACAGGCATTCTTTGGGACTGATATAAGTCCTCAAAGATATGCATCATGTGTCACAGAGCGCATCGACCTTTTTAAACAAAAAGTTTACGCATGGGCAAATCGAATTCGGCGCTACAAAGAGCGGGTTGATCGATACAACCAGAATCGTATGTTCCAAAGAGATGAGAAGTGGGTTTACAGGAAATGGGAAAATCCACATCTACCAGAGGGTAATGACGTTACCCTACCAGATGGTAAAGTTACCAATACGTTCTGGCAGAACCTCTGGTCGAAGCCTGTCGAACATGCTGAGGGTGATTGGATGAGGAATGTTGAACGGTCGTGTGAGAATATACAGGTAATGGAACCAGTTTATATTGATGCCGAAGATGTTGCTTATGCAGTTCGTTCGCTCCCGAATTGGAAATCAGCGGGACCGGACGGACTGCATAATTTCTGGTTAAAATGGTTCCGAAGCTCACATGGCCGTTTAGCATCCCAATTTCAATCATCCCTAGATGTGGGTTCACTGCCCGATTTTATGACTACTGGTATAACTCACTTACTCTATAAGTCCGGTAGTGCTGCGGATCCCAAAAATTATAGACCTATTACATGTTTACCAACCGTCTATAAACTTTTAACGTCCATTTTGAGAATCAAAATTACTAAACACATAGAAAAAAAATCGATATTATCTATCTCTCAGAATGGATGTAAAAGTGGGGCCCGTGGCACTAAGGAGCTCCTTTTAATCGATATGACCATCAGCCAACAGGTGCGTCGTAATCGTAAAAATCTGGCGACATGTTGGATAGATTATAAGAAGGCCTTTGACTCAGTGCCACATACATGGCTTCTGAAGGTACTTGAGCTGTATTAAATTAATACAACTCTTTGTACTTTCTTGAAGACATGTATGGGGCAGTGGAAAACGGTCCTTTGCTATCCAGGCTGTCGTCGTTTTTGCGATAATGATGCACCAATTAGTATCAAGCGGGAATATTTCAAGGGGACAGTCTGAGTCCCTTGTGGTTTTGTCTAGCTCTGAATCCTCTTAGTACTATGCTAGAGGGTTCAGGGCTAGGTTATCGGTTGCGTAAAGATGGTGGGGCTATATCGCACCTCCTTTACATGGATGATCTCAAATTATTTGCCCACACTGAATTGCAACTGATGGATTTATTGAAAGTTACAGAAACTTTCAGTAGAGCCATCAGGATGGAATTTGGGGTGGACAAGTGTGCAGTCATGCATGTTAAAAGATGTGTGATAGTGGAATCTGAAGGGGTAGAACTTTCAGACTCCACTAAGCTTAGCTGTCTTTCTGGAACCGAAACTTACAAATATCTGGGTATATCACAAGCATTAGGAATACCTGATACTGGT
This sequence comes from Miltochrista miniata, assembly GCA_933228765.1. Classification (NCBI taxonomy): domain Eukaryota; kingdom Metazoa; phylum Arthropoda; class Insecta; order Lepidoptera; family Erebidae; genus Miltochrista; species Miltochrista miniata. The sequence goes on along the minus strand of OW121758.1, from coordinate 33,669,242 downwards.
ATGAAACAGACATTGCAGGAGCGTTTCTTCGGCCGCCTAAAAAAGTGTTAAAAAGTCTTTTGTCAGGCGGTAACAAGCTTCGCGCCTTCAATGGGTGGGTCATGCCAGTCCTAATATACTCTTTTGGTATACTCAGATGGACTCAGACTGAACTCGACAAAATTGATAGACGAGTAAGGACACTGTTGACTGCATTCCGGATGCATCATCCCCGATCATCAGTAATGAGGTTGTATATCCCGCTGAAGTGTGGGGGTCGTGGCTTTTTAAATGCTAAGACCCTCCATAACCGCGAGGTAGACAACCTTAGGGAATACTTTCTAAAAACAGACACCAATATGCATGTGGTCGCAGTGGACACGGGACTCACCCCGCTTGCTATGGGCAGAGAGAACTGGCGCAAACCTGTAGTACTTAGTGCTGACGATCGCAAGGAGGTATGGAAAAGCAAGCAGCTACATGGACGCTTTTATCGGGCCTTAAATGGGCCTGATATTGATTTAAAAGCGTCCGTATCTTGGTTACAGTTCGGTAATCTTTTCGGCGAAACCGAAGGTTTTGTCTTTGCCATAATGGACGAAGTTGTTATGACTAAGAACTACCGGAAACATATTCTGAAGGATGGTACAATTGACATCTGTCGGGCATGTCATTGTCCCGGAGAATCCCTCAGACATATTGTTTCTGGTTGTTCTCGTCTTGCCAACGGAGAATATTTGCACAGACATAACCAAGTGGCCAAGATTATACATCAGCCACTTGCTCTTAAATACCATCTTGTAGATTTTGAAGTACCATACTACAAATATGTGCCCGACCCAGTTCTCGAAGATGGTCAGGTCACACTATATTGGGATCGATCTATCATCACTGACAGGACTATTGTTGCCAATAAGCCTGATATAGTGGTGATAGATCGATTGGAACGCCTCGCAATAATTATCGATATCAGCATTCCTCATGATGACAACCTCTTTAAAGCAGAAAAGGACAAAGAAATTAAATATTTGGATCTGGCTCATGAGGTTGTTGACATGTGGCATGTTGATTCGGCAATTATTGTTCCAATTATCGTTTCAGTCCACGGCTTGATGGCAAAGAGCCTCGATAAACATCTAAAGAGGCTCTCGTTAGACAGCTGGATCAAGGGCCTGATACAGAAGGCAGTACTCATAGAGCAACGCGAACTGTCTGAGGGGAGACGGCATAGAACGATTGCTCGATACAAAATTTTCTGTCATATTTTGCGGGTGGCGGGGGGAAATCTTCCTTCAGTTTGTATGGAACTGGGCACTTTTTGTCGTCGATATGTCACATTATGTGTCACATTATTGCCAGAGGGGGTTTGAAAGCTTTGGCCCCTCCCTCTGTAGAGGCGCGCGATGCTCTGTGGCAGTACTTCTCGACACGGCACGCATTGTGAGGAGGTTCCTGTCTCTGAAGCCCTAACCACCGGTAGCTTGGTCTCTGCGCCCGATGCCGGTGGGACACTGTTTTTTTATATTTTTAAATAGATTTTTATTTTTATATTATTTATTTAAAAATGTATTAAAATATGTTATAAATGAAAAATAAATGGAATAATAATAATAATCCCCTCGTGGACAGTCGTTATCTTTTCATGGGATGCAACGCAACCCTATGAGGGCATAGTAGAAATGCTTTTTGAGTCATCCACTTTTTGAGATCAACGAAAAATGTCTCACAAGGTTATAGAAAAGCACACATCCGCAGGGCAGCTTGTGGCGAGCTGAATGTGCGTGGCTACACATCGGTCCCGATTCCTCAGAGTTTTGTTGCGCCTCTAGACCAGTTAGCATTTAATGGGCTAACGGGAGATCGTACTCCCGGAAGTGCAGCAAATCTCAACTCTGGCTTGCCTTAATTGGCTTGCCAGAGGGAGGAAGCCAGAGCTTTATGCTCGGGGGTGGAAGTGTCATTTTCAAGGGCATAACTACGGGGAAACCCGCTCCGGGTCTGACCCGTGATGGCGAAACCGGCGCCGCACCGCTCGACACCCCTAGCCGCTCACACCGGTGTTGCCCTCTGTCGCCTTACAGGCTTAATGCCTATGGCGATTGTATAGGGGGCCCATCTAGTGAGTTGGCGAGTCACCGTCTGCCAATGTTTTGATAATAAGATATTGAAATGGCAGACGCCGTTTTCATCCATAGCATAAGTAAAATAGTCCATTTAACCCCCAGCACAATAGCCTATTTTTAATTAGCATATTTTCCAATAGTTTAGCTCCCATTGCGGGCGGTTCATTACCGTTCTTCTACATAAGGCGGGCGTGAATCGTCTTCAGTGGGGGTCCCATATCCCCTTACATTAAAATTCTCAAAGGGCCTCTGCGTGTTGGACCAATATGTCCCCATGTAAGCCTCCCAAAAGACCGGGTATCTTCGTAATAAAAAAAAAAAGAAGGTACCCGCGAAAGACAGAAACATAATAATAAAAAGTTTGGCAAAGTTTTTATATGATAATATATTAAAATGGCAGACGCCGTCTTCATCCATAGATCAAATCACCCAGTCCATTTTAACCCCCAATTCAATGGCCCATTTTGTAGTTATCATATTTTACAATAGTTTAGCTCCTATTGTAGGCAGCACATTGCCGTTCTTCTACATAAGGCAAACGTGAATTGTCTGCAGTGGGAGTCCCATTTCCCAATACATTAAAAATCTCAAAGGGCCTCTGCGTGTTGGACCAATATGTCCCCATGTAAGCCTCCCAAAAGACCGGGTATCTTCAATAAAAAAAAGAAGATACCCGAGAAAAGAAGAGAAATAATAATAATAAACCCGGAAACAAAACGTCTTTTAAAATCAACGGAACGGGGATGGTTGTTTTACATGTGGAAATCCTTATGAATACTATGCCGGATTTCTACCGACTAGATGGTTCCGGCATAGTAGAAGAGAACAGTGTGGTACACTGTTCTCTTCTTTCAGGCAGGAGTCCTGGGTTAGAAGGTGTCCTAGGATTCTCGGTAGACTTTTGCTTATAACCACAGCCTCACCTACGGGTTCGAGTGCTACGCCGCGTTTGTGGGGATTGGTTCAGTTATCAGCCTGCTCCTTAGCGCATGAAACTTTTATTTTATGACGCTGCCTTAAGGTTTGGAGAGTGTCTTCTATTTTCCATGGAAAACACTTTACTGTTCGCGAATGGAGATACAGGTGTCTTCTAGATTGTTTCACATACAATATTAAATAAAATTGTATTTTTATCAGTATTTTAGCTTCATGTTTTACAGCACTGAGTGCAGTAACCTAATGATTGACGGCATACCGAGATGGGCTGAATGTACCACAAAAAAGATAGCAGTCCACTCTATTGGTAAATTGCAAAATAAAAGCGTTGGTGGGAAAGACTATTATAAAACACAATGAAAAAATGTACAGCGTGTGAGTGTCACGAGTAAAATTATTTTTAGGGTCCCGTAGTTAACGAGAACCCAAATATTTTCATCACCTATACCAGTCCCGATATCTCTTTGCACCTTTGCTCAGAGACTCATTGCACTAGAATACTGTATTTAAAAAAAATAAAGACAAACATACAGACAGACGGACAGCGAAGTCTCATGAACAGGATCTAGTATCCCTTTAGGTACGAAACCTGAAGTTCACTTAAAGGGAAGATCTTCATTATGTTCATCACCCATTGTTAGTGTGTCGTTGAAAAGATCTTTCATTTGAACACACGGGAGAATTTTGAAAACATTGCAGATCTGTTTATGAAATTATCAAAAATGCTAATTTATATGAAAACTCCTCAACATAGTTTAAAAAAAAAACACACGCAGAAAGAGATTTTAACGTCGATTTGTTCAAATATTCAAAAACAAACCTAGTCTAAACAGAACTATAAACGTAAATCTTGTTTTTAACTGTTTTTGTTTTATACTGAAACGGTTAAAAATAACGGAGTAAATAAAACTACTACGTTACTCGTAGTTATTTACGTATGTACTGGTATAACATCATACTTTTTGATTTTTATCACTTTGGCGTTTTAGTTACTCAACTGCACTTAAAATCGTTTCATCTCTGTATTTTATGTTTCGTTATTCCTTTGGGATGCTATACCGGACTCCGACCGAATAAAAGTACATGGTGCCCTACCATCGTCTACAACTGGGATACTCGCCCTCGGATGGATTCCCGACCGACTTTGGTTACCACCGTAGCCTCATCTAGGGGTTCCGATACTATCCCAAGTTTTTAGGAGTTCGTTCGGGTGTTAAACCGTTTCTTGGGGCGTAAGGCTTGCGTGAAACTTTCACGTCATGCCACCGTCTTGGACTTGCTCAAAGACGGCGAGCAGCCCTCCAAAAATCAATCTCTGATTAGATTTAGGAATGTTTTTTGACTGATTTCGATGACTTACTAGTCGTCATTGCAAGCTGCGACTCTAAAGACGAAGATGATTCTCTAGTATCTTTTAGCTTATCAGAAATATCTAGAAATATAAACAGTGACGAATACTGGTATTCCTGAGATAGTTTGAATCCAAGGCATGGACATAGGCTACCTTTTAATTGACTGTGCAAACGGAGGGTAATGCTTTAACGTGCTAACGACTTCTATCTGGAAGACGCCGAGGGGATCAGCTAGTCTATACATAATAATAAAACTGAAGAGGGTCAAGAGTGTTCCGATTCTTCTTTGATTGACTGAATTGTTTTAGAATAGACTTAATCCTTAAGCTCTTTTATGATTAAGCAAACAGGGCAGTTTCAGACGCACCAATGAGTCTGATGTAGAAATACCTGTTCCTTCACACACCTATGTAACGCAGACGAAGTTACGAGGGACGGCTAGTGCTTAATATATTTCTAAATAAATACACGTCATAGAAATATTATGTAGTTCTGGCTTGTCATAACAATTATCCATCTATTATCAATATCTTCATTTTTTGTTGCCATTGTCTAACATCCAGTCATCGGCACGACTTGCTGAGATTAATCTTTTCCCATTTCTCAAAGAGGAAACGAAGTATTACTTGCAAAAATGAACATGCTTCGTCATGAAACTTGGCTGATTTCCTTTTTAAACTGATTTTATATAGCCATGTAATAGGAGTTTGTTCACGATATATTAAATGCCGGACACGTAATACAGTAAGCAGAGCAGAGTCATTTACATAACCTTCATTTTAGTAAAATCAAATGTAATGTAATGTAATGTAATTTTATTTCATAACAATGATACATTGTGTTGAAAAATATAAATTTCCTATTCTAAGTATACATCAACAATTAAAAAACAAATTATCAATAACATCCAACCATAAACACAAACATAAAAAAAATGTCACAATAAATGTCAAAAAGTAAGAAATTTAATTCTGCAAAAGATGCCAGTCCATTTATAATGCAAACGTTTGAGGAAAGATAAAAACAAAAAGAAATCAATACATATTATTTTCCACCACCAATAAAATTACAAAATGTCACTTCATATAAAAATTAAAATATCAGTCATGTCAAATTTATAAACTCATCCAATGAATAAAAACAATGTACAACAAGAAATTCCCTAAGCATGCTTTCGAACTCTTTTGTGTATAAGGCAGTTTTAATGCCTTGGGGAAGACTGTTTATATATATTAATATATATTATAATAGTTTATAATAATAAATGATGTAATCAATCACTTGGTAAGTATTTTTCAATTGATTGATCAGTTATTTTCAGTAACCATTAGTAGAGGAAAATTCTTTAAGACATTCATAGTTAATTTTTTTTTTGATTAATTGCTACAGTTTTTTCACAGTTTAAAAACAAAAGGATCAAGCTGATCGTGACCGTTTTTTGACAAAAGAACGTTCTAGGGAAGAAAGAAAGAAAGAAATAAAGAAAAATAATAGAAGAATATACGTAGCAATTAATTTATACATACATAATCAAATATATACAAATACAAAAATAAATATTTACAGAAAGTGACAGTTTGTATCAACAAATACAAATTAACGCTGTCTATTACAAAATTCATAAACGTTAACTGCGACTATTCATCACTAGTTTCATATACGGAACCGCGTGTCCGTCACTGAACTCATAATGTACGTTAGGCCTCAAACTGGGTGTTAGCGGTGAGCGGGGCGACAACGATTGAGGCACCAGAGTACAAGAGATTGCAACTTCGTACAATTTGATAAGAACCGCACCGACCTCCTGTTTTCCAAGCACGCTTATATTGTGGAATGATCTCCCTGCCTCGATTTTACCAAACGTCTACAGTACGGGGTTTTTCAAAGGGCTTTGAAGGTTTTTACAAGGTTAGCAGTGCGAGTGTAGAGCTTCTGGTGTTGCAAACCAGTCAAACTCATCTGCCAATTAGTGGTATAGAAAAACAGAACGCGATTTGCATGTGTGCGAGTGAAGTTTTGCCTAACTATCTTGTACTCTCGTTCGTACGTTTGAAGCGCTCTCGTGGCCCTGCGGAATTCAGTGTACTTTTACTATGGCTAGTCCTTGAATGGGTAACCTTCCATGTGACCACTTTGTGACATTTATTTGAGCGTTTCCGTGCTTCAAAAGGCATGTTAAGCCTATGGTAAGTAGGTAAAACTAATTTGTACATAAATATGTACAAATGGCGGCCATATCGCTAAAAGCAATCTGGTTGCAATCTCTTACTGGCAAAGGTTGCCAATAAGAGATTACAACCAGATGCCCAATGTATATGTATGTATCTTGTAGTCTGGCGTCGCAGTCGCGATTCAAATGCCAGCGCCGCGCTCGCCGCTGACATGCAGTTTGAGGCCTTACCGGTTGTCAGCTACAGTGAAATTATATTGGACATGATGCTTACGGTAATAATTTCACTGTAGCGAGTTTTGTTGGGTGGTAAACTTTGCTACATGATTTAGAAGTACATAATATTTAACCCTTTACGTTCCGCTCACAGTCAGTAAATTTATGATTGAGTCAGCATACTATACTTATCAAAAATTATCTTGACGCTAATTATTAATAAACTGTATATCTTGATCTAGATTTTAAGACCCGTAACGTCTAATGAATTAACGATATTTACGAACGATAGAAGCAGAAGCAAATTTAGTTCATGGACTATTCCCCCTTTCACTCCCACTCTACATGACTCAAAAATTGTCGAAGACTTGAATAGAAATGAACGTTTATAGAAATTTTCTTGAAATCGGTTTCTTAATGTATATTTATTTATGTGTAAGCATTCCAGATTGTCGAATTTAATTTTGTATGTGTATATAAATTCAACTATCTGGAATGCTTACTGCGTTCGCTAAGTTTATGAATACTACATTAAACCCAACATATAAAAGCATAGCACTTGGATAGACTGCTGAGCCCGCAGAGAGTGATGGCCGTCAGGGTGATAAGAGGATACCGCACGATCTCCGGTGAGGCGGCATGTCTCCTAGCCGGGACCCCTCCATGGGACCTGGAAGCGAGAGCCCTTGCGTCACTGTTCAGATGGCGCAAGGAGGCGCTGGAGCGGGGCCAAAGGCCTGCGTCTCGAGAAATCGACCCTGCTCCACCAGGAAACCGTGGAGACATGGAAGGTGCGACTTGAGCAACCAAAGGGGGGATTCGCCACAATCGCGGCCGTCAGACCGGTCATGGACGAGTGGCTGGAGAGAAGACACGGTGCTCTCTCCTACCGGTTGACACAGATGCTTGCCGGGCACGGTAGCTTCGGTAGGTATCTGTGGCGAAGGCACCGGGAAACCACGGCCGAGTGTCAGCACTGCGAGGACCGCAGCGATGACACGGCGCTCCACACGCTGGTGGAGTGCACGGCGTGGGCACAACAGCGACAGGTCCTCGTAGTGGGTCTGGGTGTGGACACTCTCTCGCTTGAGGCCATGGTGCGAGCCATGCTCTCCGGCGGGAGTAAGTGGGACTGCGCCGCCTCTTTCTGCGAGCAGGTCATGCTCGCGAAGGAGGCGGCGGGCCGGGTGCGGGAGAGAACTCTCCCACCCGAGTTCCGCAGTCGGCGCCCTGGGCGCCGCCGACGTGTCTTCGCCGAGGACTATCGGCCTCCATGACCGGGGGTCTGAGGACGGTGAGAGGGCCGCTCACCGTCCTTACAGAAGCAGGCCCATGACGGCAGCGTGACGTGAGCAATCACGAACGCACCCCCTTAGAAGCGGGGTCACACCCGAAATCCCCCATAGACGCGGGATTGCACCCGAACCACCCCCCTGGGCGAGGCCGCATTGGCGGCCGTAGGTCTGTTGGGAGTCACGGGACATCCTTCCTGAGGGCTTACCCGGGGCTCTCAACCATAGGCTGTTGGGCGTTACGTGAGGTTTTTTAGTCGGTAAGAGTCCGGCATAGCATCCTACGAGGATTTTCCCTCACGTTAAAAAAAAAAAAAAAAAAAAGCATAGCACTTGGATTAGCCATCATAAAGGTAATATAGCATAGCATAAAATTTATATTCCAACATAAAACCCTAACTATTGGGGATAATGCATCTAGAAATTAGTATGGTTTAGCGTAACCAGACTAAATATGCAGATTTTAGATAAATATACGAGACTAATCTGGGCAAATGCAAGACACGTCTTCGTTGGATGCCATCCCGGTGCTTACCCGGTGCTTCGGAAGGATGTCCCCAGGACTCCCAACAGTCCTACGGCTACCACTGCGGTCACTTAGGAGGGGGGCGTGTTTCGGGTGCAAATAGTTAGCTTACCCAAAAGTATCCATTTTTTTAGGTGCAATAGCTTAGTCTGGTATTGATTTATGGGTAAATAAGGCTAATAAATTAAAATAATTAAGATAAGTCATAATTTATTTCAAAAAACAAACCTAATCATTGAACTAATTAAAAAATAATTTTTCAATAAAAAATAAAACCGACTTCAAACAAAACCTGAAAAATAAAATTTACAAAGGACAAAGTAATATGTATTTTGATTTTATCAGATTTTATTCAATATCATATTGAAGTCGGCGCCAAGTAAACCCATAGTTTTATGTAGGTATTATTCATGGCACCAACTTCAATATTATTTTGAATAAAATCTAATAAATCAAAATACATATTACTTTGTCCTTTGTAAATTTTATTTTTCAGGTTTTGTTTGAAGTCGGTTTTATTTTTTATTGAAAAATTATTTTTTCATTATTTTAAGTGACGGGTGCACCGAAAAATATATCTATCTAGGTGAAAGTTCTCATCAATACAAATCAATCAAGCCCAAACACAAGGTAGCTGCTGTAAATCATTAAGGAATTCCCTCGACTGTCTTTCGGTTCCATCATCAGATCGACTCCAGACATTCGTTAAACTGTAGTACATTAAAGCACTGAATTAAAAAGTTACCAAACGCACTCTAGTTGTCCCTACAATTTTCGGTGGTTGCCCTCGATTTCTCCTGAATCCCATCATCAGATCCTGACCTGGTGAAATTGGGACCCCCTTATAAGTGAACTCTATCCAACAAAAAGCAGATTTGAAATTCGTCTATAATTGACGAAATATCGGTGAACATACATGAAACATTGACAACTTCCTTTTTTTTAAAAGTCGAATCTATAAATCTAGGTGTAAAGTTCTCATCAATACAAATCAATCAAGCCCAAACACAAGGTAACTGCTGTAAATTGTTAAGGAATGCCCTCGTCTGTCTTACGACTCTATCTTCATGTCGACTCCAGACCTTCATTAAAATGTAGAACATTAAAGCACTTAATTAATAAGTTAACAAACGCACTAGTTGTCCCTACAATTTTCGGTGGTTGCCCTCCTTTTCTCCTGGATCCCATCATCAGATCCTGACCTGGTGAAAATGGGACCACCTCAGAAGTAAACCCTATTCAACAAAAAAAGAAATTTTGAAATCGGTCTATAATTGACGGAAATATCGCTTAACATACATAAAAAAAAATACATACAGACGAATTGAGAACCTCCTCCTTTTTCTGAAGTCGGTTAAAAATAAAATTTCCCTAGCACATAGTAATACGTATTTTGATTTATCAGATTTTATTCAATATCATATTGAAGCCGGCGCCAAGTAAACCCATAGGTTTAGGTAGCTATTATTAATGGCACCAACTTCAATATTATATTGAATAAAATCCGATAAATCCAAATACATATTACTATGTGCTAGGGAAATTTTATTTTTAAGGATTTATATGAAGTCGGTTCTATTTTTTATTTAAAATTTTTATTTTTTTATTTTATGTGACGGGTGGACCGAAAAGTATTTCTATCTAGGTGTAAAGTTCTTATCAACACAAATCAATCAAGCCGAAACACAAGGTAACTGCTGTAAATCGTTAAGGAATTCCCTCGACTGTCTTTCAGTTCCATCATCAGATCGACTCCAGACCTTCATTGAATTTTAGTACAAACGCACTAGTTGTCCCTACAATTTTCGGTGGTTGCCCTCAATTTCTCCTGGATTCCAGCATCAGATCCTGATACCCTGGATATGGGACCACCTCAGAAGTAGCCTCTTACAAACAAAAAAAGAATTTTCAAAATCCATCCATAATTGGCGCCGCTATCGCGTAACATACATACAAAAAAAAAAAAACATAGCGTACGAATAGAGAACCTCCTCCTTTTTTTGAAGTCGGTTAAAAATATAACCTTACTGAAATTTATTCGACCGCCGCTTCGGGCCAAGCTTAGTATTTAATAAAGCAACCTATTGAGCTGTAAAAGAGTTTACGGCGACTTTGCTAAGCCAATTAGAAGCTAAAATTTATGGGAGACGTCTTACCATAAATTGTTACATTTTAATTTAAGTCCAGGGACTCAGTCGTACTTTGAAACTACAACTTTGTAGACCAATTCTTGGTAATTTTATAAGTTTATTAGATTTAGTTTAAATTATGTAATTTGTAAATTCTCTTACTTGTAAATACGCGAACATAACATCACGCCTTTTTGCCTAAATGTGTAAGTAGAGTCATTCTAAAACCCTCATTTTATAATTACAGGCGGTGAGCTTCTTTAATCTTCCGAAGTACGGCAATCTTTATAGATAAATAAATAAGTCTCTCATATAACAAAAAATGTTGTGTGAAATGTCTGTGAATATATATATATATATAGTCAACTTTAACACTTATGCATACTCGATTAATTGCTTTAACAAAATCTAGGGGATTTGTAGTGATCATAAGTTGTGAGTATTAATTATATTATACGTAAATTTATTTTAAAAGTACACCGTACATAATATTTTGATTAGATTACAAATAAATTTTATCAATCTACAAATCTTTACAAATTAAGTTCGGTTTTATTTCACTCTAGAGGGTTCTTCATTAGACTTTGTACGTTAATGAAGATTGGTTATCTCTGGGAAACATTGGTCTGTATCGAGTTGGTTTATTGTAATTAATTACTTACTCTCGATTAGATTTGTAATTCGATTGTAGGCTCCATTATTTAAAACATTACTGAAACAAATTAAGTAATGCTGTACAAATTGACAAACAAATGAGGCTACTTTCGACGAAACTTAAAAGTAAAACACGATGTGATTGTTTCATAGACCCAGTTTTATGTTCGTGACGCGTAGTACTTACTTACCTAAAAAAATTTACGACCATAAAAAGAAAGCCGTGAGATCGTTCTTACCAGACTGCCCCTCTCTAACACTTTAATTGTGAAAGTGAAAGTTCAATCCGATTGACGCTGTCATTTTTGTTTTATTTCAAATTTTGAATAGATGATCCACGTGACCTAGTCACATAGTTTAATGCAACAGAGTCACAGACTACAGTCAAAGTCTCGCCATAAGCTCCTCTGCACTCTATTTTAAAGAGAGGGGCTAATAAAATTATAAAATGTTGGCTAAACTAAGTTTGGTAGAAAAATACTGAGCACCTTTACCTTCAGGGTTTCATCATTAGGTATATGAGATGAGCTTCATAGACGCTTACTCGCGAAGTATTCTAAAGCAAGTTCTTTTGAGACTCATCAGTTTTTTTTCAAGTCGTACATCTTGTATAAGGTTGTGTACCTACCCATTAGAAATTGTATTCTGTGCGAGTGTATTCAAGTCAAATCAACTTAAATATTTTACTGTGACATGAAACATGTTTGTGACGAAGTTTCTGACTGAGACAAACATGTCACCTAAGTTAAAACTAGCTCTGTTACTATGTGACATGCACAATATATTTAGTTGACGCAAGTTATCTATCTCTTCTCAGTCAATCCATAGAAACTCCTCTTACAAATTTTAATCTGGGTTCCTAAAGCGGAGCACGAAGAGACACATCATAAGGCCTCCAGTGGCGAGATGTAGTCGTGGCATTCCATCAGGCGGGCGGCGTCCATTTGGTGAATTTAATGTAAATGACACACAAGCGTTTCCCTCCTCGTACTATTCTGGGTTCTCCAAGGAGAACGTGTAGAGCCACATCATTGGGTGCCAACTTGAGAACGACAGTCAATCATGTCTATTGTGAGAGTAGCCAATAATTCGCTAGTTATCACTCTGATCCTTCAACAGGAAGAATGAGTCCTTTTGACGAGAATGATAATTAAAAAGTCTCATCATTACGCTGTTTCACTATTATAAGGTGTAGTAAGCTTGTGCTTCTAGAATAACAAACTCGTAAATGATTGGTCAAAAGCTTAATAGAAATGACTTTACATTCTATTCAATACGTTTATCTAATATTTACTCAGCATTTTGTGAATTTTGTTACAAGTAGAATTAATTTAACATTCAAATGTCCTTTTATACCTATTGGAGAACAAAATTTGAATGTGAAATTCATATAAAATATGTGTGCAAATAAGAAACATTTTACTGCCGAGAAAGTTTTGCCCGAGTTGTCGATGACTTACAACTTTATGATTTACTGAATGACTAATGTGGTCGGTGAAGTGTTAAGTGAATTTATGATCGGTTTTCAAGGATTTAGTCGCCTACAATTTTTTTTAAATATTTTTTATGTGACTTGGTAGTGCTGTCAAACAAGAATGTGTGGGTAGACTTTCACACACTTCTAAAAAAGGTTGTTTCTTGCATGTGTCTGTCGTTGAATCTGGACTCAATTTTATATTTAGTCGAGTTCTGGGAACTCACAACCTTACTTACTTAATGGCTTAATTTGGGCTTAATGATGTTGTGTGAGAATCATTTATACTCTCGATTGTCGGCACTTGATGGAACTTGTTGTAATACATTATTGAAACACACACTTAGCACTTACATTCCACAATTTAAATTGTGGAATGTAACATGTACAAATTAATCAAGTCCAAACACAAGGTTTATAATGTAAGTTTTTTTGTTTAGGGCTTTAAAGTAGTACAACTTAATGAAGACCTGGAGTCGATCTGATGATGGAGACGAAAGACAGTAGAGAGAATTCCCTAACGATAAACAGCAGTTACTTTGTGTTTGGACTTGATTAATTTGTACAGTCGAGAACTTTACACCTAAGTAGATAGATTTTCAGTCTACACGTCACTAAAAATAGTGAAAAAAAAGACGTGTGGCACTCGGGGACTGCCTTGGTAAAGCTATTGCATAGCATTTTTAGGGTTCCGCAGCCGAATCGCAAAAAACGGCACCCTTATAGATTCGTGTCGATATTTTACATAAACATTACCGTGTCCGTTGTGAAAAATTGTGAATTAAAAGTTAGTGGGTGATTAGCAAAGTGCTGTCAATAATCTTATTTATGACGCATTTCAATCGGAGCATCGAATTGTTTTCACATTAAGAACTCTAAATTCGACCAGTACTCTTAAAACAACTTTGGTCGAGTGGTTAAGACGCGGATCGGTACGCAGAAGGTGCAAGATCGATTTTGGGTATAAGGGTCACTTTTTGGATTGACTTAATATATAACGACTGCAGAGTGCATAATTGACGTAAATAAAAAATAAATAAATGGTTTAAAAAACCCTAGAAAAATACGCTTTTATAATGCACGAAAAAACCAAAAATAAATTATGGATCGTTCGTTCAAGTTGCCTCTATTTCTAGGCTGAAGTGTAAACTATGTGCTTTCAGTTATAATATTTGATTGCAAAAGCGTGGGGCGCTGGAACAGGAAAGTGTCTTGTCAGATTAAGGATAAGGTCACATTAACAAAAGCGTGTTTTTCTCGTGTTTAAACTATTAATTTACACTGTCACGCTTTTATATATCTATTGTGACTTTTACTATTAATATTATAATTTTAATTGAAATGCATAATAACATACTTACTTGAATAGTAAAGTTGTTAATCACGCCTACGCATTTTCAACACCCACTTTTGCCAGTTTTTCGTGACGCCCCGCGAAATAGGAGCAAACCTATTACCGTTACGGATCTCTATTAGATAATTTATAGGTAGGTCCTTAAAGCTTCGGCATTCCGAGATATTTAGTACAATATGTAGTAAATATGTAATAAGAATACAAACGCATATATCCCTAAGCGGGTTTTTAACGGTAACCAAAGATATCTCGTTCTCGAACAAGAACTCTACATTTTGTCACTGTTAACGTATTCCCCTCATGTATCTACTTAATTGCCTGAAAGAAGAGGAGTTCCCTTTGGCAGCATAAACGTTATGCTCTTGTGCGACCTCATGCAGCTTTCGCCAGGATTTTTATTATATAAGGATTAGTCTTAATAGGATTTTGCTTACTAAAAAGTCTTTCTTGTTCTAGCGCCCCACGCTTTTACAATCAAATATAACTAAAAGCACATAGTTTACACTTCAGCCTAGAAATAGAGGCGACTTGAACGATCCATAATTTATTTTTGGTTTTTTCGTGCATTATAAAAGCGTATTTTTCTAGGGTTTTTTAAACCATTTATTTATTTTATACTTTTTAGTCACAACATTTATACCTTTACTAGCTGTTCCCTGCGGCTTCATCTGCGTAGAAGTCGTTATCACATAAAAGCATTACCCTCCTTTCGCGCAGTCAGTTAAAAAGTAGCCTATGTCCTTCCCTTAAACTCAAACTATCTTTATAACAAATTTCATCAAAATTGGTTCAGTGGTTTAGGCGTGAAAACGTAACAGACAGACAGACAGAGTTACTTTCGCATTTATAATATTAGTAGGGATTTCTGTATTACATGGTGTTTTGTCTGAGTTCGACTAATGTGAAAATATTTCATTATTACTCTAATACATATACATTTTATGCAGGTATCTATGTCAATATTTACACTCAATATTAACTTCAATAACTAACAGTTTTGTTATAACCTTAAACTCTAATCGTTGTCAAAGTTCATTACACGACTTTTCTAACAAATCCAAACACAGCTATGATACAATGTTCAATCATGAAGTTACAGTTCATATCTTACGCCCACTTCATCAGATCAGTTTGACATACCATCTGCCAATTTTCATGACGGAACGATCCTTGGAAGATGGTTAAATTAGTTACCTGAGATTTCATTGCATACTTTTACAAGTCAATTAAAAAAAGGTTTGTTATAACCTTGAAACCTAAGCCTGGTCAAAGTTCATTATAAGACTTTTCTGATGAATTCAAAAACAGACATAATACGATATTCCATCATGAAGTTCCAGTGCATATCTTCCGGCTCCATCATCATATCAGTTCGCCAGTACCATATTATTGTATTGTCATCAGAACTACATACAGTTGCCAATTTTCATGACGCTACGATCCTTGGAAGCTGGTTAAATTAGCTACCTTAGATTCCACTTTTTCCATCGAAGTTTCAGTGCCTATCTTCTGGCTTCATCATCATATCAGTTTGACAGTACCATATTATTGTATTGTCATCAGAACTACATACAGCTGCCAATTTTCATGACCCTACGATCCTTGGAAGCTGGTTAAATTAGCTGCCTTAGATTCCACTTGTTTTCAGTGCCTATCTTCCGGCTCCATCATCATATCAGTTTGACAGTACCATATTATTGTATTGTCATCAGAACTACATACAGCTGCCAATTTTCATGACCCTACGACCCTTGGAAGCTGGTTAAATTAGCTACCTTAGATTCCACTTTTTCCATCGAAGTTTCAGTGCCTATCTTCCGGCTCCATCATCATATCAGTTTGACAGTATCATATTATTGTATTGTCATCAGAACTACATACAGCTGCCAATTTTCATGACCCTACGATCCTTGGAAGCTGGTTAAATTAGCTACCTTAGATTCCACCTGTTTTCAGTGCCTATCTTCCGGCTCCATCATCATATCGGTTTGACAGTACCATATTATTGTATTGTCATCAAAACTACATACATCTGCCAATTTTCATGACGCTACGATCCTTGGAAGATGGTTAAATTAGTTTCCTTAGATTTACATTGTTAGTTACATACACGACGACCTAATAAAAGCTTATTAAAAATATGAAGTGCGAGATGTACGAGCGTGAACGAGCGTGGCCGAGAATAGCCGAGTGTTAGGTTTTTTTCGTGACGGAATTTCTGGATTCGGTCTCCACGCTCAATGCCCGCGATAGAAGCTATTTGATTTCTGTATTAGATTTAATGAATCAGAATATACTAACTATGTGCTTAGTAAATTTTATTTTTCAGTTTTTAGTCTAGTTTGAAGTCGGTTTCTTTTTTGTTAAATTTTTTTTTTACTTATGAACAATAACCGATCTGAACAAAAAAAAATATAACAAAGACGATTATTATATTACTAGATGATGCCCGCAGCTTCGCCCGCGTAAAATTTATTTCCGTTCCCGCTTCCCGTGGGAACTTATTCCCGGAATAAAAAGTAGCCTACGTGTTATTCGTTATTCCGGACTATAATGTATGTATAACAAATTTTAGTCCGATCCGTTCAGCCGTTTGAGCGTGAAAGAGTAACAAACATCCACACTCACAAACTTTCGCATTAATTATAATATTAGTAAGATTTCAAGCCAATGTTTTAACGAAAGTATCACACTTTTCTTATAACAGAGGGCATCATGATATGTTTATCATGATGCCCTCTCCTTCTCCTTCCATTAAATGGTGTTCCATTTAATGGAAGGAGCTACTATCAATCTCCATACAATATGACGTCATAACCAATCAAGCTTTATATATAACTATCAGCTTAGTAATTCGAGTAATTCGTGCCCTCTTTACGCTACCATCTCCCACAAGATTCCTCACATTATTGATCTGAATTAACGTCCACGGTAGGCCCTTAGTAACGCCAAGTGCTAAAGATTAATGGACAGTGAAATTTCCCTTCAAGATTTTCATTTCGTTTACCATACTTATATCGGAGCTCGATGACAAAGCGATTAAGGTACATTGCTTTGCATAATGAGTACACAGCAAACAGGAAAAAAATAATAGCACATATTTTGATGAGGGATTAGTAAAACTAGATGGTGCCTAAACTTTCATGGCATAGTGTTTTTATCTTTAAGCCTTAATTAATTAATTCTTAAGCTTTTATTTCATACCTGTTATTTTTTCTTTTTAAAAGTGTGTAAGTCGCCTTAATGATACAAGATAATTATAAAGTTTACTGTAGTGTTATTTGATCACCAGTAGTCAGTTGGAAAATAGCAGTGCCAACTCACCACTGGTGGTAGCGATTTGCTGGCCAGTCAATTTGGAAATTTCCTTTTCGAAAAACTCATAAATTGGTTAAAGTAATCGATAACATAAACACAAACAATTTTTAAAATTGTAACGTTTTTTCTATACGTAAGTTGCAAAGGTTTTCTAGTAACTCTAACAAAAATATTCGATACTATTCAACATTTTAGGTAACACAGGTTAATCTGTTTCGTAAGCCGATTTGAATGAGGATTACTAACGGTATGATCGGCAATCAACACTTCAGTTAGGGATCGTTATATAAAACTTTGGCCTGACCCCTGACAATAATACCTACTGTTAAAATAAAGGTTTAATAAAATCATAGAGTTGTTCTAAACTTAATATAATTATATGCTAAGAATACAGACTCTACTTTACTTAACATACGTTACTTAACTAACTTTACTTAACATACGTTACTTAACTAACTTTACTTAACTACGTTACTTAACATATCTCTGATTATATGATCACTTGGACTGTCTCTTTTCATACTATTCTTTGTTAGGGTTACTTCAGTTCATGAGACTTCGCCCTCCGTCTGTCTGTCTTTCTGTGCGTCACGAGGCTGTATCTCATGGACGGTGATAGATTCAGATTTGATTTTTTACAGATTATGTTTTTCTGTTGCCGCTACGAGTATAACAGCAAATACTAAAAAAAAATGTAAGGGGGCTCCCATACAACAATTCAGATATTTCTTTCATTCTATTTTGTTTATTAATAAGGGCAACAAGTAGACGCTTGAAATATTTACAAAATATTGAGCTGTGTATTTTCATGAAATATAAATAATTAAATTAAAACAAAATAGATATTTAAGGGAGACTCCCATACAACAAACGTGATGTTTTGTCCTTTTTTAGGTACGGAACCCACCATGACCGAGTCCGACTTGCACTTGGCCGGTTTTTTATGTTCATCGGCAGATATCATGATTCCTTAATGCACTACCATGATCTCTGGATAAAGTATTAATCTTAATGTAAAGTGCTTTCAGAATTAGCAATAATATTATTGAATAGGAAATAGGCTACTACTCTCGGTGCTTTCAGTAAAGAGGAGTAATTTTTTAACATCCTTTGAACCAAGATTTTCTAAGAATCTCTTAAAAACTAACTTGACTTTTACATCAAATAAATCAACGGTCTAAAGGCTATCCCCTATTTATAAGTAAGATCTATATCTACGTAATACATTTTTAAATATTCCACTTTAGCTTCACTGTATAAGGAAAGATGGATTCCGTAATTGAAGTGGATTGTCCACTTTTAATCAAAGGAAGGGTAGTAAAGTAGAACAAAGTTAAAAGGCTTGTAGTTTCGACCAGAAAGAACGGGCAGCGCGGTCGCTAATCCGATTTAGTTGCTACTTTTGCGGCTGATTAGTGAGGTAAGGTCGGGTGTACACTAATGAAGAATAGAATTAGGAAAATCCCATTATTTACGATGTTTCACTCAAAATATTCACAAAGATTAGGCGAATAAGAACTACAGGTAAAATTAATATTTTACGTGGCCACGCTAAATGCTGCAACATTCGGAGTCATAGTAAACTGCCAATAACAATAGTGCCTGCCAGCGGTTGCAATATTTGCGGTTGACAGTTGCCGTAGACTGCATCCTGTGAATATCACCTTTTCGTTTAGTTTTTTTTAAATAAATATATTCTGTGACATTTTTACACATCAACATCTAGCCCTGTCTAGCCCATAGTAAGCTAACAAAAGCTTGTGGTACAGGATCTAAACATCAGTCAAAATCAACATCGCAGACCCTGGGACATCCTTCCGAGGGCTTACCCGGGAGACCCGGCAGTAGACAGTTGTAAGGCGTCGTGTGTTTTTAGTCGGCAGGAGTCCGGCATAGCGTTCCACACGTAAAACATCACAGAAACACACAAACTCCGAAAAAAAAAACATTTTAGTGTGTGTCAC
The DNA here is from genome assembly GCA_933228765.1 of Miltochrista miniata. NCBI lineage: Eukaryota > Metazoa > Arthropoda > Insecta > Lepidoptera > Erebidae > Miltochrista > Miltochrista miniata. The sequence goes on along the minus strand of OW121758.1, from coordinate 33,649,755 downwards.
TGAAATGATTTTTTTCGGAGTTTGTACCGGTTGGAAGCAAATCCGCTACTAGATTAGAGTTTCATAAATTTGTAGCTATGAGTTCCTAATGGACTTGCTTGAAAAATTTTAGAGCCGTGGGTCAAAATATTCCTTGAATTACTTTATGTTAGCGCAAAGAACATGAAACCTAATAGCATCAACTGGTCTCTTGACGTAGAATTATTGCATGTAATTTATGCATTTCTGGAAAGTTTGTGACGTGAACAAGATGAGACGGGTGATATGAACAGGATGCCACAAACGCATGAATTCCAAATATTTGAGATGGAAGTTGAGCAGTTGGAGATATGAAATATTTGACATATTGGCACACCTTGTACTTCAGTATTTTGGTGTTTATCAGGCATTTGCATTCAATGCTTCAACTTTTGAGGTTCTCTTATCTACGTTATGACTACCCCTATTCCCTGATTTCCCTAACTAATATTATAAATTCAATTCAATTCAATTTATTTATTGTTTATTGTTTGTCACAGGTATTATGAAGTTGTTACAATTATATTGATATTTGCACTCCGTAACATGCCAAGTTGGCATAAATGCGAAAATAACTCTGTCTGTCTGTCTGTTACGCTTTCACGCCTAAATGGCTAGAGTGATTGAAATGAAAATTGGTATAGGGATAGTTCGAGGCCCTGGAAAGGACATAGGCTACTTTTAAAACGACTGCGCAAAAGGAGGCCTATGATTCAACGCAATAATGACTTCTACGCGGTCGAAGCCGCGGGGAACAGCAAGTTTTCTATAAAAGATGAACTTCGTGAATTATGTTATGAATTAATATATAAGTTAGAGTTATGCGCTAATAAAATGTTAATATAGTAAACACGAAAAAATTTTATTTCCATTCTGTAGTTACACAGCAACCTCAGTAAAACTATTTGTAATGAAAACTCACTTTACTTCCAAATTTTATTTCAGAACTTTGAAATAAAAACCATCGTTTACTCCAGCGGCAGCCCTAAAGTCATTTTCAAAAATTTTGCGTGAACTCTTTTTGTGATAAAATTCAACAAAACAATCAACGCGCGCCGGGCAGCAATGCCACGAGATGAGCGGTTCAAAAGATAGTTTTTCAGTCGAACCCAAAATAAATTAAAACGAACTGCCCCGGGTTCTTCAAGCGGAGCGTGAAAAGGCACATCACAAGGCCGCCAACTTGATGACCGCTGTCAGAAGTCTAGAATAAAAAAAAGCTAACTTTACTCTGTGAACTAACGGACGAGGTAAAGAGAATAAAAAATCGAAAGAAAATCCTGAAATAAAACGTCATAAGAAATCAATAGAGAGCGAATGAGATAATGAGAGTGCCGCCTTTTCGAATGAGAAACACTTTATTATGATAACTGAACTTCACGCGGGTAGAAATGCAGGTGTTCTCTAGATTTGAAACAAACAATATTACATGACATCGTATTTGTATCAGTATTTTAGCTTCATGTTAAATAGCATTGAGCGCGACCCTAATGATTGACTGCGTACCGAGATGGGCCGATGTACCGCAAAAAAGATAGCACTGGTCCTCTCTATTGGTAAATTGCAAAATAAAAGCGTTGGTGGGAAAGACTATTATAAAACACAATGGAAAAATGTACAGCGTGTGAGTGTCACGAGTTAAATTATTTTTAGGGTTCCGTAGATAACGAGGAACCCAAATATTTTCATCACGTATATCTGTCCCGATATCTCGTTGCACCTTTGCTCAGAGACTCATTATACTGGAATACTGTATTTTGAAAAAAAAAAAAAGACAAACAGACAGACGGACAGCGAAGTCTCATGAACAGGATCTAGTATCCTTTTGGGTACGAAACCTGAAGTTCACTTAAAGGGTAGATCTTCATTATGTTCATCATTCATTGTTAGTGTGTCGTTTAAAAAAATCTTTCATTTGAACACACGGGAGAATTTTGAAAACATTGCAGATCTGTTTATGAAATCATCATAAATGCTAATTTATATGAAAACTCCTCAACATTGTTTAAAAAAAGACACACGCGAAAGAGATTTTAACGTCGATTTGTTTAAATATTCAAAAACAAACCTAGTCTAAACAGAACTATAAACGTAAATCTCGTTTTTAACTGTTTTTGTTTTATACTCAAACGTTAAAAATACCAGAGAGTAAATAAAACTAGGTACTACGTTACTCGTAGTTATTTACGTACGTACTGGTATAACATCATACTTTTTCATTTTTATTACTTTGGCGTTTTAGTTACTCAACTGCACTTAAAACCGTTTCAACTCTGTATTTTATGTTTCGTTATCCCTTTGGGATGCTATACCGGACTCTTACCGAATAAAAGTACATGATGCCCTACCATCGTCTACAACTGAAATACTCGCCCTCGGATGGATGTCCCAGGATTCCCGACCGACTTTGGTTACCACCGCAGCCTCATCTAGGGGTTCCGATACTATCCCACATTTTTAGGAGTTGGTTCGGGTGTTAAACCGCTTCTTGGGACGTAAGGCTTGCGTGAAACTCTCACGTCATGCGACCGTCTTGAGCTTGCTTCCGTAAAGCCGGCGAGCAGCTTTGTAGGATGCCATCTCTGACATAATTTAGGGATCTTTTTGACTGATTTTGATGTCTTACTAGTGGTTATTGCAAGCCGTGACTCTACAGGCGCAGTTGGCTCTTTAATCTATTGTCTTAGCTTACCAGAAATATTCAGAAATGAAACGATGACGAGTACTAGTAATCCTCACGCAGTAGCTGGTAAGCATCTACAATAATACATATGACTGGCTCTGTGGCGCAGTCAGTAGTGTAACCGCCTGCCGTGCTGGAGGTCCTGGGTTTGATTCCTGGGTCGGTGCAAATATTTGTGTGATAGGGTATTTTCCATATTATGTATGTATTTAGAAATATATAAGTAGGTATGTCTATCAGTCGTATAGATCTCATAGCACAAGCTTATTTAGCTTAATTTGGGCTAGATGATTATTGTTTGAGATTGTCCACAAAAAAAAACTTGGGATATATTTTACTCATCCCCATCTAGCCCAAACTATGCTTGTCTAAACGTATAATCAAATAATAGACAAATCAAAATTGTACATTGGAAATATTTAAAAAAAATACTCGCTGGGTGCTCTACATAAGATACCGAAGCCGAAAATATAGTTAGAAATAAGTTGTCTGTATGCTTTGCTTTGTCCGGAAGGATATCGAAATATTAACTAGGGGTAAGGTCTTCAAATAGGCTATATAATATTACGCTACATATCCTAGGGGCTGAGCAGAGAGCAATCCAATTTTCATTATAACACAATTTTCACGCGTACGAAGTCGCGGGCAACAGCTTGCTATATGCTATAATATTTAGACAACTCTTAAACAACCTTACTAACATATTTCTAAAAACCAACACATTATACTTACATATATAATGCAGTTCTTGCTTGTCATAACAATTATCCAGCTATTATCAATATCTTCATTTTTTGCTGCCATTGTCTAACACCCAGTCATCGGCACGACTTGCTGAGATTAATCTCTTCCCATTTCATAAAGAGGATTGCATTACTTGCAAAAATGAACAAGCTTCGTCATGAAACGTTGCTGTTTTCCTTTTAAAACTGATTTTATAGAGCCATATAATAGAAGTTTGTTCGCGATATGAATTAAATGCCTGACACATAATATAGTGAGCAGAGTCATTTACATAACGTTCATTTTATTATAATCGAGTAATAAATGAAGCAATCAATCATTTGGTAAGTATTCTTCTATTGATTGTTCAGTTATTTTGAGTAACCTTAGGAGAGGAAAATTCTTTAACACATTCATAGTTAAATATTTTTTTATGATTAATCGCTACAGTTTTTGCACAATTTAAAAACAAAAGGATCAAAACGATGGTGACTTTTTTTACGAAAGAACGTTCTAGGGAAGAATATATTTATACATACATATCAAATAAAAACAAACACAGAAATAATTATATTTACACAAAGTGACAGTTTGTATCAACAAATACAAATTAACGCTGTCTATCACAAAATTCATAAACGTTAACTGCGACTATTCATCACTAGTTTCATATACGGAACCGCGTGTCCGTCACTGAACTCATAATGTACGTTAGTCCTCAAACTGGATGTCAGCGGTTAGCAGGGCGACAGCTATAGCAGCGCCAGAGTACAAGAGACTGCAACTTCGAACAATTTGATAACAACCGCACTGACCTCCTGATTTCTAAGCACGCTTATATTGTGGAATGATCTCCCTGCATCGGTTTTACCAAACGTCTACAGTACAGTGGTTTTTCAAAGGAGTTCTATGAAGGTTTTTACAAGGTCGGCAGTGCAGGTGTAGAGCTTCTGGTGTGTGGCCGTATACTCGTCTGCCAATTAGTGGTATGGAAAAACAGAGCGCGATTTGCATGTGTGCGAACGAAGTTTTGCCTTACTATCTTGTACTGTCGTTCGTGCGTTTAAAGCGCTCGTAGCCCCGCGGACTCAGTGTAATTATACTATGGCTAGTCCTTGAATGGGTAACCGTCCATGTGACCACTGTGTGACATTTATTTGAGCGTTTCCGTGCTTCGGAAGGTACGTTAAGCCGTTGGTAAGTAAGTAAGTAAAACTAAATTGTATACCACTATATCCAGTTTACAAAAGAAACAATAGCACAAATATGTACAAATAGCAGCCATATCGCTAAAAGCAATCTGGTTGCAATGTTGCCAATAAAGTGGCAGTAGGTAGTAGTGGCAGGTAGCTTAAAAAAATTCAACAGCGGGCAGTCACAACCTGCGCCTGTCCATGTCAACACGGTAATACGGATCACCATTACGTGGGGCCAATTCTAAAAAGGTGAATGTAGTCATATAAAATACCTCTGCCTACCCCTTCGGGGATAAAAGCGTGACCATATCTATATGTATGTATCTTGTACTCTGGCGTCGCAGTCGCGACGCAAATTCCAGCGCCCCGCTCGCCGCTGACATGCAGTTTAAAGCCTTACGTGTTGTCAGCTACAGTGAAATTATATTGGACATGATGCTTACGGTAATAATTTCACCGTAGCGAGTTTTGTTGGGTGGTAATCTTTGCTACATGATTTAGAAATACCTAATATTTAACCCTTTACTTTCTGCCCACAGTCAGTAAATTTATGATTGAGTCAGCATACTAATTGCTTTTCAAATTTATCTTGACGCAGAAGCAAATTCAGTATATAAACTATTCGCCCTTTTACTCCCACTCTACATGACTCAAAAATTGTCGAAGATTTGGATAGTAATGAACGTTTACAAAAAAGTTCTTGAAATCTATTATATAAAAATAAGTCGGGTTTTCCTTCCTGACGTTATAACTTTAGAACGCACGAACCGATTTCCACGGTTTTGCATTCGTTGGAAAGGTCTCGGGCTCCGTGAGGTTTATAGCAAAGAAAATTCAGCAAAATTTCACATACAGCGCCATCGCGGGCGAAGCTGCGGGCATCAGCTAGTCTATTATATAAAAATAAGTCGGGTTTTCCTTCCTGACGCTATAACTCCAGAACGCACGAACCGATTTCCACGGTTTTGCATTCGTTGGAAAGGTCTCGGGCTCCGTGAGGTTTATAGCAAAGAAAATTCAGCAAAATTTCACATACAGCGCCATCGCGGGCGAAGCTGCGGGCATCAGCTAGTCATTTTATAAATGTCTATTTATTTACGTGTAAGCAGTCCAGATTGTTGAATTTAATTTTGTATGTGTATATAAATTCAACTATCTGGAATGCTTACTGCGTTCGCTAAGTTAATGAATACTACATTAAACCCAACATATAAAAGCATAGCACTTGGATTAGCCATCATAATGGTAATATAGAATAGCATAAAATTTATATTCCAACATAAAACCCTAGCTATTGCGGATAATGCATCTAGAAATTAGTATGGTTTAGCGCAACCAGACTAAATAAGCAGATTCTAGATAAACATACGAGACTAATTTGGGGAAATGCAAAACACGTCTTCGTTGGATGCCATCCCGGTACTTACTAAATAATATTATTTGGGTAATAAACCTCCAAGTACAGCGATTTCACTAAAGTAGCTTTCCTTCTCCATGTGGCGACGGAGCCCGTGTGGCAAACGAAAGTTCTAAATAAACTTAAAAAAAAATAGAAAGTAATCTTTTCGACTCAAACCCATTCCTGAATCAAATTTTAGCCACATACGTTCAGCTATTAGAGCGCAAAAGAGTAACAAACATCCCAACATCCAGAAATACACAATACATACATACATAATAGTCTCGCCTTTATCCCCGAAGGGGTAGTCAGAGGCATAGTATACGTCCACATTTCACCTTACAATTTTTTGTCTCTCGTAATAGATGATGAGCCTAATGCCGCGTTAAAATGGATAGGTGCAGGTAGGTAATTTTTTGAATCTTACTTCTTACTAATATTATAAATGTGAAAGTTTGTGAAGATGTTTGGATGTTTGTTACTCAATCACGCTCTATCGGCTCAACGGATTAGGCTGAAATTTGTTACATAGATAGCTTATAGTCTGGAATAACACATAGGCTACTTTTTATCCCGGGAAATTGTGCCGACGGGAAGCGGGAACGGGTACTGAATTTCACCCGTGTGAAGCATCGAACATAATCTAGTGCGTAATAAATTTCATCCTTGTAAATGTAATTTCACACCGCGTCATTTCACGAACTAATTTGGTTTGCGGTCGCGTCTGTAGTATTATTCTCATCTAGGAGATATTAAACGCAGTTCTGCACCTCAGTTAGGTAATACTCTCTGAGTCTCTGAGGTCTGAGCTACAGTTCTGGATGGTATCTAATCCTCTTACAGCTTTACTTTATCGCAATAGTAAAACAGTGTGGTGTCTAAGTGTTTATTAAAAATTTAATTAAAAATGTAATACTGCTGTGAGATCTTCGTGTAGTATTTTATGTTTTGTGATAAAAAAGCGAAAGATTTACACGGCTACTTGGATATTTGAAGCGTAAATTTAATTAGTTGTGTTACTCTGCAGATTCAGTTTATATTGTAAGTAGCGGACGTCACGCGGTTTCACCAACATAGATTGCACTACCGTGGGGATAAGGGAATAAAATATAGCCTATGTTATTCCAGGATAATGTAGCTTCCCAACAGTGAAAGAATTTTTCCTAACGGTTTAGCAGTTTCGGAGCCTGTCTGTGAGCTCTTTATTATATTAGTTTATATATTTTTATAATTTTGTTTTATGATTGTTTTATTTTTAGGTAAGTGTTAATTCTCCGGTGAGGCGGCATGTCTCCTAGCCGGGACCCCTCCATGGGACCTGGAAGCGAGAGCCCTTGCGTCACTGTTCTGATGGCGCAAGGAGGCGCTGGAGCGGGGCCAAAGGCCCGCTTATCGAGAAATCGAGGCCCAGCGGTCCCTACTCCACCAGGAAACCGTGGAGACATGGAAGGTGCGACTTGAGCAACCAAAGGGGGGATTCGCCACAATCGCGGCCGTCAGACCGGTCATGGACGTGTGGCTGGAGAGGAGACACGGTGCTCTCTCCTACCGGCTGACACAGATGCTTGCCGGGCACGGTAGCTTCGGTAGGTATCTGTGGCGGAAACACCGGGAAACCACGGCCGAGTGTCAGCACTGCGAGGACCGCAGCGATGACACGGCGCTCCACACACTGGTGGAGTGCACGGCGTGGGCGCAACAGCGCCAGGTCCTCGTAGTGGGTCTGGACGTGGACACTCTCTCGCTCGAGACCATGGTGCGAGCCATGCTCTCCAGCGGGAGTAAGTGGGACTGCGCCGCCTCCTTCTGCGAGCAGGTCATGCTCGTGAAGGAGGCGGCGGGATGGGTACGGGAGAGAACTCTCCCACCCGAGTTCCGCAGTCGGCGGCCTGTGGGCCGCCGACGTGTCTTCGCCGAGGACTATCGGCCACCATGACCGGGGGCCTGAGGACGGTGACAGGGCGGCTCACCGTCCTTACAGAAGCAGGTCCATGACGGCAGCGTGACGTGAGTGAGACAATTCACGCACGCCCCCCCTTAGAAGCGGGATCATACCCGAAACCCCACAAAGACGCGGGATAGCACCCGAACCACCCCCTGGGCGAGGCCGCAGTATCGGCCGTGTGTCTGTTGGGAGTCCTGGGACATCCTTCCGAGGGTTTACCCGGGGCTCCCAACCATAGACTGTTGGGCGTGACGTGAGGTTTTTTAGTCGGTAGGAGTCCGGCATAACATCCATGAGGATTATTCCTCACGTTAAACAAAAAAAAAAAGGTAAGTGTTAATGTGGAATAAAAACTTTTTCTTTCTTTCTTTCTTTTATAGATGAGACCAAAAAAAGCCAGATTCAGAATACAGAACATTTTTTGCAAAACCGAAGATAATGAGCTCTGACGGTCTCAATCCCGTTTTTCAGTAAACGCAAGTACTAAAAAGCATCAAAATTTAATTAAAATTATTTAAAATTGCTATTTCAATAGGAACCACTGAATTATGCACTACGCGTAATATTGGAATATGCAATCGAATCATAAATCGAGTTCTAGATCAATTAAAATCTAGAGGCTGTATTTCCACAAATACCTAATAATTTAATATTCGCCGGAAATCATAACTATATAATACATGCTGGTTTTAGATCAGAGTTATTTTACTGATGTGCTTGTAGCCATGCGGACCGAGATATGAAGTACGAAAACTTTCTTAACTGGAAATATCACAAAGCGATCACCCATCTGAAGACCGTGAAAAGCTGTGAGCTTTCAGGAAATTGAAGAGATGAATAAAAAGTAATGTTGAAATTTAAAATGCTGGTTTATTGTAAATTAAAAAACTCGGGGTCGTGGTTTGTGGTCAAGCAGCAAGAGGCTTTGCGGTTTCCGATAGTCTTCGCGGGGTTCCGACTTATCTTGGGTCTCCTGAAGGATGCTGCAGTTGCTGAAGTGGCCGTGCCGTCCACAACGTAGAATGGCACGGTGTTCTCAACCCGGAGCACAAGTCCAGAGGGTGAGCTTCTTGTAACCCGTAGGGTGAATGGTTCTTTAGAACCCGTAGGGTGGACCCTGGAATGTTCCAGAATAGGGGTTAGCTTGAACCCTTGTTCCCCGCATATTCCCAAAGACAGCCGGTTCCTGCTAACCATTTCAGGAGTCGGAAGTCTTACACATCTGCTTACAGCACTAATTTTACAAAGAAGTTTTTTCACACCCCTTTTAACTACCCCCTTATAGCAGGGTGGACCAACAGCCGTTAATTTTCACAGTTTAAAAATTAGATTACCTTATACACAATTTAACTCACCCAAGGATGGGGTACTCGTCGTTTGAAGCTAGACAATTATTCACCTAGGGAGAATTTCGCTCCCTATTCACCGATGAATTATTTAATCAATTATATTTAATTTTTGAGATCTTTCTTGATGCACTGATACTTTCGCGATAGTATATTTTAAATTTGTGATGTGTTCGCCAAAACTGCGCGTGCACTCCTATTTATAGCATTGAACAGCGCCTCTGGCGGCTAGTAGCGTCCCTACGTCCTACGTCATTTACCTACTTGGCGAGTTAACCCGCGCTAGTGTTAATGTGACTATTTGTCGGCAGATGGCGCTTTCAACAATTTTCATTATAAAATAGTTTTTAATATACACAAACTAATTGTAATAATCATATGAATTAATAGATTATTTATTCGTTGCTTCACAACGTTACAACCGGCCACAGCAAAAGTAACATAACAATATAAACGATCTGTGGAGAAACGGGTGAGAGATATATGTCTCCAACAACGGGAGGATCCTCCGACCAAACAAGTTGATTAGTCTGGCGAGCCGAAGCCCAACGGTTGACGTTGGACTGTTGTAAAAATAGCAGGTGCATTGTGTGCGATTCAGAATTGTTTTTGAATGTCGAACTTCAATTATTTTTTCTTTTTTATAAGTAGCTGTCGCCACAGGTCACTGGAAGAAGGAGATATGTAAACGATCACTGCTGGAAGCAACTTTCGTTGTGGCTGGTCTTCAGATGGGTGACCACTTAGCGACATTTGGATTTACGAACGTTTTGGTGCTTCGGAAGGCACATCATTTAGTCGTTGGTCCCGGTTACCGGTAATATGGCAGTCGTTAAACTAACAAGTCTATATGGGCGACTTGAATATTTTCAATAGCGGTTAACTTATATGTCGGTCCATTTTAACACGGCAATACGTTTACCACCTATTACGTGAGACAAGACTAATGATGAAGTGTATGCTTACAGTATACCTCTGCCTATTACCTTGCGGAATATGGACGTGACCATTGTATGTTTCAATCAAGTTAGCTTCACAGAAAAGACAAATTTGGGTTTAGGTTCTTCAGAGACAAGTTCTTTATAAGAAAAACAGAACAAACATAAATGTGATAAAAACATGAAAAAGAAAGAGTATTTTCGATGCAAAAACCGTTTTTACTGAGAGTACTTGCATACAGCCTAAAGATTTTAAGCTTCATCTACTTTGGAGCCGAACTTTACGATATAATGGAAAGTACATGAATATTGAAAGATTTTTACAACGCCTCTGTTGTTAGTGTGTTGTAAAAATTTATTAGAATTTACCAATATCCGTATTTTACATATTATCAAGGTGGTATAGTAAAATCGTTTTACAAAGGCACTTGGGCTTTGGGTATTGGAAATGTGGTATACTGTATACTGCTAGTACTTTGAATAATATCAAAGTTCTTTGTGACAATTCTATTTCTTCTTACCAATTTCTTGAGATTTTAGAAATTTTATAAGTCTGTTTGGATGGATGGGAGTCCTGGGACATCCTTCTGAGAGCTTACCCGGGGCTTCCAACCGTAGGCTGTTGATCGTTACGTGAGGTTTTTTAGTTGGTAGGAGTCCGGTATAGCATCCAAGATGGATTATCCCTCACGATAAAAAAAAGTATGTTCGGTTTTTTTTTACATTTCACAGAACGCTATCTGATCCCAAAGTAAGCGAGGAATAACCTGCTCGTGTTATGGACTTATGGGTATCAGACCACGGATATTAATACTAATATACTTTTTTAAATACATAAATATTATACATAGAAAACACCCAGACTCTTGAGACAAACATATATGGGTCACACAAATATATGTCTCCGGTGGGAATCAAACCCACGACCTCCAGCGTCGCAGGCGGTATCACTACCGACTGCGCCACAGAGGCAGTCAAAATGGATGGATGTTTATTACTCTTTCATGCTGTAACGGCTGAACGAATCTGGCTTAAATTTAGAACATAGCTGTAATAATATATTAAAGCCTGGAATACTTTCTCATGGAACGGTAATATAATAATTAATACACCTGCCTACCATATAGTTATTTAAATCTTAGTCATAGTGTTTGTAAAATATGGCAAGATCATTATTGATAGTCAAAAATATCTCACGAGTTTACTACTACCAAACTGAAGACATTTTGAAATTGAATCACGTACATTCACGTTTTCACATCATTATTCACGTTTGAATTATTTAATTTCCTTCTCAAAGCTACTCAATCTTAGTTCGGAAATCTAAGGGTAAAGATCAAAAACCAGAAATAAACATTTCTTTCAGTAGCGATTGCTTGTAGAGGATAGATGGGTCTTAATTAAGTCATACCCTAAAGCTATTCCTGAAAACTCTAAGAAAATTACTTTAGAATTTATAAAAATATCCTAAGGGTTTTTCATTTCTAAACCACACAGAGATAGTAACTTCTGCGTATAAACTACATAGTTGGTGCTGGATAATTGGAAGTTTTCTAATACATATCTTGTCAGTAAAACAAGAAAATTTAACCTTTTGGAAATAATCTTTTCTCAAGTCAACCAATTATGCGATTATTCTCTTCCTAATTGGAGGCCAGATTTGTATTTATACAAGCTATTGTGCTTCCTGGTTTGACTCTTCAAATAAGGGATTACAGTTTATCGAAGAATGTCACATCCTAAGGTTCATTAAAAAATCCTGTTAGGCTGCCTAAGCTAAATAGGTAGCTTTTTTTCCTTAACGTGGGGAAAATCCTACAGGGCTGCTATGCCCGACGCCTACCGACTATAAACCACACGTATCCAACCTAACAGCCTACGGTTGGGAGCCTCGGGTATGTCCTCGGAAGGATGTCCCCAAGACTCCCAACACACCTACGGCTACCACTGCGGCCTCACTTAGGAGGGGGGCGTGTTTCGGGTGCAAATAGTTAGCTTACCCAAAAATATCCATTTTATTAGGTGCAATAGCTTAGTCTGGTATTGATATATGGGTAATTCAGGCAGTAATTAAAAAAATAAAGATAAGTCATAATTTATTTCAAGGAACAAACCTAATCATTGAACTAATTAAAAATATAACCTTACTGAAATTTATTCGACCGCCGCTTCGGGCCAAGCTTAGTATTTAATAAAGCAACCTATTGAGCTGTAAAAGAGTTTACGGCGACTTTGCTAAGCCAATTAGAAGCTAAAATTTATGTGAGACGTCTTACCATAAATTGTTACATTTTAATTTAAGTCCAGGGACTCAGTCGTACTTTGAAACTACAACTTTGTAGACCAATTCTTGGTTATTTTATAAGTTTAATAGATTTTGTTTAAATTTTGTAATTTGTAAATTCTCTCACTTGTAAATATGCGAACATAGCATCACGCCTTTTTTTCCTAAATGTGTAAGTAGAGTTATTCTAAAACCCTCATTTTATAATTACTGGCGGTGAGCTTCTTTTCTCTTCCGAAGTACGGCAACGTTATCACAAGCTTTCACCCATCTCAGGCTTCAAGGAAGTCTACCAGCCTTTTATCTTTAGAGATAAATAAATATGTCTGTCATATATAAAGTCAACTTTAACACTTATGCATACTCGATGAATTGCTTTACCAAAATCTAGGGGATTTGTAGTGATCATAAGTTGTGAGTATTTATATTACACGTTAATTTATTTTAAATTTAATTTAAAATTACACCGTTTATATAATATTTTGATTCGATTACAAATAAAATTTATCAATCTACAAATCTTTCCAAATTAAGTTCGGTTTTATTTCGCTCTTAGAGGGTTCTTCATTAGACGTTGTTCGTTAATGAAGATTGGTTATCTTTGGGAAACATTGGTCTGTATCGAGTTGGTTTATTGTAATTAATTACTTACTCTCGATTAGATTTGTAATTCGATTGTAGGCTCCATTATTTAAAAATTACTGAAACAAATTAAGTAATGCCGTACAAATTGACAAACAAATGAGACTACTTTCGACGAAACTTAAAAGTAAATCAAGGTGCGATTGTTTCATAGGCCCAGTTTTATGTTTGCGATGCGTAGCACTAACCTGACAAATTCTATGACCATAATAATATAAACTGTTGGCTAAACTAAACTTGGTAGAAAAATATTAGGTGCCTTCACCTTCAAGGTTTCATCATCATAATGAGTTTAGCATTATTGACGCTCACTTGCGTCTTGCGACGTATTATAAAGCCGTTCCTTTGTGAGTTATCAATCTATATTAGTTCGACTATCTTGTAAGGTCGTGTACCTATTCGAGTTGTTGTCTGTGCGAGTGTGTGTATTCAAGTCAAAACAACTAAAATATTTTACTGTGACATGAAACATGTTTGTGACGGGGTTTCTGACTGATGCAACCAAAACATGTCACCAAAGTTAAAACTAGCTTTGTTGTTAAGTGCCATGCACAAGATATTTAGTTGACGAAAATTCTGTATCTTATACTCAAACTCTTCGCAGTTATAGAAACTCCTCTTACACATTTTACATCACACATCATAAGGCCTCCAGAAGTCGTGGCATTCCATCAGGCGGGCGGCGTCAATTTGGTGAACTTAATATAAAACTCACACAAGCGTTTCCCTCCTCCTACAATCCTGCGCTTTTCAAGTAGAGCGTAAGGTCAAAGCCTACTTAAACGACTCCGCTTCAACACCGCTCCCACCCAACACTGCTCTAAAAGAAGACTACTGCTCGCAGTCTACGCGGCGACAGCTAGTACGCACTCAGCTGTCTACGCGCTGCTGCTGCTTGCTGAAAGCAAGACATGCAGAAGGAGAATTTTGGCCGATCCAGAGACACCTATTAGATGACGATGAAAAATTCTACATTTACTTTCATATGGATCGGTACTTATTTGACTACATATTATCATTTATTGAAAAAGACCGACTGAGCAGCGACGGCGCCGCGCCGGTGCGAGCCGGTGAGGCGACTGCTAGCAGTGAGCGCGCGGGCACCGCGCCGACCGCTCGTCTACAACGCACGGCCAGCGAGGCGTCCACTCCCGAGCAGTCTGACGGCGGTAATGATGTCTGCTAATTGATGATGGCAATGTAAAATATATCTAAATAGCAATATTTAAAGCCTATATTTGAATTTATATTCAAATCAAATCAAATCAAATCAAAATCAAATCAAAAATATATTTATTTCACATAGGCATTATACAGATGCGCTTGCAAAACGTCCAGAATACAAAACAAAAACTCTACCACCAGTTCACAACGCGACCCACCTGAGAAGAACTGGCAAGAAACTCAGCGGGTTGTTCTTTTTTTTTGCTCTATTTACAATTTAAAAAGAATCTAAAAACTAGGCATTTTAACAATTTTTACCAGCAGAGCAGGTCATTTCCAGGCTTCCTTATCCAACAAATAATCATTGATTGTATAGTAGCCCCTGCAGTTCAATTTACTTTTAACAGATCTTTTAAACTTATTAAGGGACATACTTTTAATTTCGTCTGGAAGCCTGTTGTAAAAGCGTATACAGTTACCCATGAAAGAATTGCTGGTTTTGTGCAATCTGCTATGAAAAACAGCAAGGTTATTTTTATTTCTAGTGTTGACATTGTGTCTATCACTTAACTTAGCGAAACTATGTAGATTTCTTTGTACATACATAAGGTTTTCAAAAATATATTGTGATGCTACAGTAAGAATATTAACCTCTTTGAATTTTTCGCGCAGAGAGACCCTTGGACCTAGTCTATATATAGCTCTTATGGCCCGCGTTTGTAAAATAAAAATTTTATTTATATCTGCAGCATTGCCCCACAGTAGAATACCATAAGACATTATACTGTGAAAGTAACTGAAATAAACTATTCTAGCCGTATCTACATCAGTCAAGTGCCTTATTTTTTGTACAGCAAATGCTGCTGAACTTAATCTACTAGCTAGTTTTACAATATGTGGACCCCATTGTAAACCAGCATCAACCATTAACCCTAGGAATGTGGTTTGTTCCACAAGTTCCAACTCTCGACCATTAAGTTGAACATTGGTTTCTGACTGTGCAACATTAGGCAAGGTAAATTTAATACATTTAGTTTTATTATCATTTAGTTTAAGATTGTTAGTGTTAAACCAATGAACCACTTTCAAGATTGCGTTGTTGACATCGTCATAGTTATCTATTTGTCTTTTAACTTTGAAAATCAAAGAAGTGTCATCTGCAATCAAAACAATCCTGTTGTTGTCCCCCACGTAAAAGGGTAGGTCATTAAAATATATAAGGAATAAAAATGGTCCGAGTATTGAACCCTGCGGGACGCCCATAGTAACTAAAGATCCCTCTGAGCGTGTACCATTAACATCGACCCGCTGAATTCTATTGTTCAAATATGAAGTCAGAAGGTCGAGAGCCTTGCTTCTTATGCCATAATGGTGTAATTTCCTGATTAATGTTTTATGTTGGACGCAATCAAATGCCTTAGACAGATCACAAAACACACCAATTGCATCTTGTTTATCCTCCCAGGCGTCATAAATACATTTCAATAACTCTACACCAGCATCGGTAGTCGAACGTCCTTTAGTGAAGCCAAATTGTTTCTCATGAAATAATTTGTGACTGTTAAAATAGATCAGCATCTGCTCTAGTATCAATTTTTCAAATACCTTGCTCAAGGTCGGCAACACCGAGATAGGTCTGAAATTACCCGGATCTGAAGCGGTGCCAGCCTTGAATAGTGGTATAACTTTACTGTGTTTCATCAAATCAGGAAATACACCACTAGAGACGCAATCGTTAAACACAGTTGCCAAGTGGGGGGCAATGACATCTATAATACTTGATATGGATTTTACTGATAACTGAAATTTATAACTACATATGGACTTCATTATTTGTGTATAGGATGAAGAAGGCATGCAGTGATTTATAAAGGACTGCCCCTGTGTACAAAAATTTAATTTTGACCCCATGTCTCTTCCAATTTCATCACTGAACATGATCCATCGACTATTTTTTAATATTTTTGGTGAAATTTTTATTATTATTAAGCAAACTTTGATTTTTTCTTATCAACTTATTTATTTTTATATAATGTTTTAACTTTTTGTTACTACAATGACCTAAACCTATTTTAGCCGATACTGCAGTGTGATTGGGAGTATCATTTGTAAGGTCTATAATGTCTGTCTGTTTGGGTTTTGCAGCGGTAACTAACTGTGGGGATCTATCTATTAGTTCGTCAAACAAGGTTTGGTTTTGTTGGGTACTGACTTGCAAAGAGATCTCTTCTAGCTGGGTTATTTTTTGGTGGGAGTCCCTAAGCTCATGTTCCAGATCAGCTATGCGGTTCAAGGCGCGTTCATACTCTGCACTGCACTTATCAAAATTATTAACTATTCTTAGCAGTTCATCCCGTTCCCTAGTCACTTCATCTAACCGCACACTTAGCAAGGACAACTGTTGTTTTAGGTTGCCGTTGTGTTTTACAACAGAGATAAGCTCTGTTTCATTGTCCTCACGTTCATTACTGAGCTGGACAACCTGCTCCTTGGCAGATTTCAGTTCTTCTAAAGCCAGTTGGAGTTTAGTCTGTTCCTGACGGGCCAGACCTCTTCGAGTCATCATTTTGTAATTTTATATAAGACAGCTACTTTATATTAAAAGCAAGGAGCAGCCTGCGAAGCTATGGATGGATAGAAGTAGGATTTCAATATATTAATGCAAGATAGTACTCGTATGAGTGTGATATCTGTCAGTTTTCAACATAGAATATACTATTAGGTATATTACGTACGTCAACATAGAATATACTATTAGATTATTTTTGCCGGGTGGGAGCGGAGTCGTTAAAATGGGCTTTGACCTTGAGGCACATCATTGGGTGCCAACTTGAGAGCGATTGTCAATCATGTGAGAGTGGCCAACAATTCGCTAGTTTTCACTGTAATAAATACATTTATAAATTTTTCTTTATTTCCTCAAAAAAAAAAGTACAATATAGGTAAATGCTTCTTAAAGTATGTTAATTAGGTGTTTATACAATTTATTAACAAATAGATAATTTTGAGACTGGTGCCTAAACTAGATACAATAGTATCTGTATTTATAGGTCACCAGGTTCGTCGCGTTTATCTAAATACTAATAGATAGGTGCTTATAATCATGATGTAAGTAAACAAAAATATTTATTCACGAACCTATTCTTTTATACAGCGCCATCTGACCCCAAAGTAAGCTAGGATAACCTGCTTGTGTTATGGGTACCAGACAAAGGATACTTATTAATAATAAGTCAATCAAAAATAATGCTATGCAAAAAGAAACTCTTTGAATACCTACCTAAAACAAATAAATACACTTATACAAAATAATGTCCAATAGTAAATTTGCAAGCTAATGCAGTACCTTGCTTTAAACTAGGGCATTCGATTTCTTACACATTTTACATAATCAGCACTTGGATATTATTATGACGTCCGTCCATAGTACACTTACTGTCCACTAACAAAAACAAAAAGTTGATTCAAGTTATAATTTAGAATATTTATAATCATATATGGAGCCTATACCTAAGTATCACTAACTAGGTGTACACTGTACACGTTAACGAGTCATATCACCGTTGACCATGTCAATGGTTTGCTTTCTTACACGGCGAGAGCGCCGTGTAAGAAAGCAAACCATGGACATGGTCATGGTCGAGGGTGACTAGAGAGTCACCCTCGTAGTCAGTTGCCAGGATTTGCCGTTCTTGAGCACTTTTCCGGGCCGGGCACTGTACATCGCCAGTACTATGATTAATCGGCTTGTTGTAGCGTTTGCACGTTGCGCATTTTGCAGGTTGATCACATGCGGAGCATTCTTTTTTTGTATGACCAACTACTCCACAGTGACCGCATGTTGGATTTGTATCTCTACAGAACTTTGCTGAATGCCCGTATTGCTGACACTTGTAACACCTAGTTACAAGTGTGAAATCCCTAACTGGGCATGACGTCCAATTTACAAAGATACGTTGCTGTGCGAGGAGCATTTTTCGTAACTCAGCTGTTACTTCGACAATTTAGTTACAGAAAGAGGATTCCTTTTTGCCAGATTTATGGCTAAGTCTAATGGACTGTTGGAACGTTTCTATGGTGAGGCTTGGGTGCTTATCAGTTAGATTTTGTTCAAATAGACAGTCGAACAAAACTTTTTCTGATAGGTCTGACGGCACACCTATGACAATTAATCTAGGTCTCCTTTTAGTGGTCTCTTCAACTTTAAGGCCCATCGTTTGCAGCTGCTGGGATGCCTTTAGCTTCTGCAGGTCCTCTTTTCCTTCTGTACTGATTATAACGCCACCATTCTTGGTCTTTCTAAGTCCTCGTATATGGAGCTTTAATTTGTCAGGCCTAATAGTCTCCTGTACTATTTTCTTAGTTTCCTCGCTTGTTTTATCCTTATCCGCCGGATAAATCGTTAAGCTGGCAGTTTTTGGAGGGCTACACAAAAAGTACTCATTATTCCCGTTCTTAATCTTATCGGCAAATGATGCTCGAGGCTCAAAGGGCACAACCTGGGAAACAGCTCTGATGCTACTTTTAAGCTCTACCGGCTGGTCTCGAATCTCATTTTCCTTTTCTAAGGACTCAATTTCAGTGTAGGCGGCTATGAGCTTCTGTTTAGCAGACTGGTACTGAACGGCCATGCTTGAAGCGCCATGTAGCACACTCCTGCAGATGTTGGAGATCCGTAACTTGTTCTCTGAATTTAGCTTTCCTCCATCGGTCGTAATAGTGCATATCTCAGAAAGGTAGTTCTGGATCTTGGTCAGCCAATTTTGGATCTCGGGTGTGGAAATCGCAGAAGCTTGAGCGGCGGCGTCATCCGGTGGGCGCGAGGGTCCCGGGGGTGGGCTACGGGGCGTGAGGGAGCTCCGGGAGAAAGGACTCTCTATAGTTACGGCAGTAAATTATTATTCACTGCATTCTATAAACCACACATAAACATTTTGCGTTATTTATGCAATTGCAGCGTATGCGCACTGTTGACCTCGTTTAAATAAAAAATAATTTATTAATTTCAAAGTACTACATTAAACACGTTCGACTACACGACACCTCGGTTGATCAATCATGACTATGACTTTCCACAAAGAGTCCTGTGGCGAGCATGATAAAAAAAAGTCTCTTATCATTGCGCTGTTTCACTACTATTAGGTGTTTACTACACCTAATAATAGTGAAACAAAAACAGTGAAGCTTGTGCTTCTAGAGTAACAAACAAGTGAAGGATTGATCGAAAGTCTAATAGAAATAACGTTTCATTCATTTCAATACATTTCTCTAATACTCGTATTTACTCAGCAATTTGTAAATTTTGTTACAAGCAGAATTAATTTTACATTCAAACTCCTTTTATACCGATTGAAGGACAACATTTGAATGTGAAATTCATATAAAATATGTGTGCAAATAAGAAACATTTTACTGCCAGGAAAGTTTTGCTCGAGTTGTCGATGACTTACAACTTTATGATTTACTGAATGACTAATGTGGTCGGTGAAGTGTTAAGTGAATTTATGAGCGTATTTCAAGGATTTATATCGCGTAGAAAATTTTCTAAACACACTTCTAAAAAAGGATGGTCCTTGATGTGTTTGTGGTTGAATTTGGATTCAATTTTTTATTTTTACAAGTTCTGGAAACTCACAACCTTACTTACTTAATAGCTTAATTTGGGCTACATGATGTTGTGTGAGAATGTCAACAAACAAACAACCCATGATCGTTTATCCAACACTGAGCTATGACTAAAAAGAAGATTATGAGCATTAGCTATGCGATCAAGACGACTGTTAGACTAATTTATATAATTCTTAACACATACCAGTACTGAGAAACACCCAAAACTACCAGAAACAAACATTTGTGGACAACACAAATATTTCGATCGACCCGGGAGTCGAACCCTGGACCTAAGCGCGCAGGCGGTTACACATGATAATACGGATGGATTTAAAACCTGAATACTTAAAGCTTGGAGATACTTTTTATATTACTATGGTAGCAGACAAGCTTACGGCCTACCTGACGAAATGTGATCACCGTAGCCTATAAACGTTAACAACATGCCCAGAGGAGCTACACTCGCGCTGCCGACCCTGCTAAAGAAACAAATCTAAAGGAGGATGCAAATCCTGGTCCACCCCTTCAATAGCTATGTGTGTTACATAGCTGGATAGGTATTTTTGACCTGAATAAAAGTTACTATGGCGCCAAGTTCCAAATGTTAGTCCGTTCGGAGTTATTTTTTGTTTATATATTTATTCTTTATAAACATTGTAGTTTTAACAGGAGCCACGCAATTATATTTACTTGCATTTCTGTACTACATACACGTTCTGTAAATACTGACATACAGTTATCAATGAATCACAATCCATTTTATCCGTCTCTGCTATTTATTGGTTCATGATAATAATATTCTGCAAATATATTGTACCTGCATGACGGGACGACGTACAGTAGGAACCTGTGCGCATATTGTTTCAATAGTTTGGTATCTGGGATACGCCAGAAACGAGGTGTTTGTAGGCCCAGCCTTATTTTTAAATGACGTCATTGTAGATCATGATCATTAATAAATAAATGTTTATTATTCAAATATATTATCTTTTATTTATAAAAAGCATGTGTTAACGATAAGGTCTGTTTAAAATTGACATTTTTGAAAAATAAAACATTTAACATTGTTTTTGAATCTTGTAAAACCACTATGTTTAAAAAAAGAATAACTCTCAACGGACTAACATTTAAACTTGGCGCCCTAGTAACTTTTTTTCAGCTCAAAAGTACCTATCCAGCGTCGCAGCACACGTAGCTATTGGAAGGTGGGACCAAATTTCATAGAAATCCTGGCATCCTCCTTTATCGAATAATAAAGACTTAAGCTCATGCTAAGGTAACTCATAAACTGAAACTAATCAAGCAAGACTATGAATCTCATAAAATTGATTTGCAATAAACTTTACTCGCTTTCACATCATAAACTGATAAAACTGAGAAACGATAAGAATTAGACAATGAATGTACTTAATTTCACGGATTATGGGGTAGGTTCAGATATTTAATGTTTATATCCCGACATTAAGGGAGACGGCCTACAGATTAAATGGATGCCTTCGATTACTTTGAAGGAAGATTTGATTATCCTTTATATTCTTCGTTGTTCTTTGAAGGAAGATCTCTGGCACTTGACGGGACTTGTTGTAATACATTATGAAATAATACAATTACTTGTACTATTCCACAGCTTTTATTTTAATTTTTACAATACCTAACTTGTCAGTTCATACACTTGTTTATGACATATTATGCACGCCTTTTATCCCGAAGGGGTAGGTAGAAAATAATTATATGCCCATATGTCATCTTCTTGATTTTGTGCCACGTATTAGGTGGTGAGCCGTATTGCCGTGTTGATATGGATAGGCGCAGGTTGTGACTGCCCGCTGTTGAAAATTTTCAAGCCACCCAAGGCCTTCACTTAATTTAACGACTGTCATTTTTCTGGCCACCGGGACCAACGGCAACGGCTTAACATGCAACGTCTTCCAAAGCACGGAAACGCTCGCAAATAATTGACGCAAAGTCGTCATAGTTTTCATATCTTTTGTATTCGATTTTATATTTGAAGATTAGTGAAAATTAATGAAATGAAATCTTTCAAAACAGTGTCTTGTTGGACTTTTAATTTAGAGTAAAAAAAAAGAAGAGAGAAAATTTAAACGACAAAGAACACAGCCGTAAGGTTCCCCTTCCTGCGCGAATTCGAAATGGTCACAGAGTGGTCACCTATCTAAGGAACAGCCATTTCGAAAGAGGCTTCGCGCCGTGATTGATTACAGGACACTCATTATTCAGCGGGCCTACGATAATTCTCAATAATGGTAGCTGTGTGGCATTTTATAAGTTTGCCCATTATCTTTTTATATTAACCTCGCCAAATTGACGCCGCCCACCTAATGGAAAACCATGGTCACATCTAGCGATTGGGGCCACTCTCACAGTCCGCAAGACTTCTGACATTGGTCCTCAAGTTGGCGGCCCTGTGATGTGCTTGAACGCAGGTCGTTCCAAGAGAAACGACCTTTCCCTTATTTTCTTTTATCTTACTTTAAAATATGGGGAATATTTCCCGCTTACAGTACATACCTATATCCACAGATGATTCAGTAATGAAAGCCATTTACGAAAGAGTCCATTTGCTAAAAACCCGTTCCATTATAGCAATTTATTCAATTATTCAGCGACACATGAACTAAGTACTCACATTTTTGCTATGTAAAGTTCACACACGGTACACTCTGAATTTAATATAAACGCACTATGTCGGAATACTAAAATGCAACCGTGGTTGAATAAATATCTAGTGTTTGGACGAATCGTGAGATAAATTCATGAAGGGATTCCAAAGTATGTCATATTTTTAAATTAAAAAAAAAATTCTCAAGGCCCCGAGGAATCGGTCAATCAATCTGTAAACAATCACTGTAGTGTAGTAAGTAACGTTCACTATGGCCGGTCTTTGGATGAGCGACCACCACGTGCCATTTTGTATGCGAGCGTTTCCGTGCTTCGGAAAGCATGTTAAGCCGTTGAAGGCGTTTATGGGCGGACGACTTAAAAATATTTAACAGTGAGTCGTCACATCTTGTGCCCGGGTCATCAGCAAGTGTGTAGCGCCTCTGGTGTTGAAACTCCACAGGCTGCACTAACCAGCCATTCAAGTGGGCCGTAAGTTTGTCTGTCACTATAGAAGTATAAAAAAGTTCATTTTTGATGGTTTATCTGCTGATAGACTTTAGCATTCACTACAAGTGGAGAATACGCGAGATTTTTAAAAATATTTGCTAGTAAGAAAAAGATATTTAAATCTATTTCAAAATGGGAGTTCTGGATACAACCATAATAGCGCTATATAAAATGAAAAACTCGACAGTTTTCTAATATTCTGGCTCAAAATAGACATTTTGTAGAACATTATAATGTATTCTAGCGTAAAACCACTTGCCTGTCTACTTGTACAAAGCAATAATCCATTTCAAA
The DNA here is from genome assembly GCA_933228765.1 of Miltochrista miniata. Classification (NCBI taxonomy): domain Eukaryota; kingdom Metazoa; phylum Arthropoda; class Insecta; order Lepidoptera; family Erebidae; genus Miltochrista; species Miltochrista miniata. The sequence continues at coordinate 33,626,384 of OW121758.1, read as the reverse complement.
ATGGCTACTATTTTCAAATGGATATAGTTTCGTGTATGTATAGTAAAGTAATATTACTCTTTGATCCTAGAAAAATAAATGGAGCAAGCATTATTCTAGAGTACAAGATGAAGTCGCAAGTCTTGTACGTTCGTTTCTCCTGATAGTTAAGAAATTCATTTTTTTATATATAAACACATCACTTTAGATTTCGCAATTCGTACGCTTATCATACGAATCTAAAAGAAGAAGCTTAACTATTCCATTGTGTTATCTAAATATTAGTTACTTTTTCTCTTATGATAGTGTTAGTGATTTCATATTTTTCTATGAAATACACGAAAGAGAAAGCGGTAGACGACTCTGTATAATATGTACTAGTTTTTACTTTTGAACAATAACCGATCTGAAATTAATATTTTTATTATTAGCTTAGTAGGTATATCATTTTAGTTAATTAGATTTTTTCATAACAAAGACGATAGTGATAATTATTTTAAACCGATTTTTAACGAAAACATCACGCTTCTTGTATAACAGAGGGCATACTAAATATGATACACCATTAATAGAAGAACCTCCTATCGAAGATGATACAATATGACGTCATAACAAATTAAGCTTGATATAGAATTATCAGCTTAGTAATTCGAGTGACTCGTGCCCTCTTTACGCTACCATCTCCCACAAGATTCCTCACAATATTGATCTGAATTAACGTCCACGGTAGGCCCTTAGTAACGCCAAGTGCTAAAGATTAATGGACAGTGAAATTTCCCTTCAAGATTTTCATTTCGTTTACCATACTTATCGGAGCTCGATGACAAAGCGATTAAGGTACATTGCTTTGCATAATGAGTACACAGCAAACAGGAAAAAAATAATAGCACATATTTTGATGAGGGATTAGTAAAACTAGATGGTGTCTGCTTTCCGCAGCCGTTTCCGTGAGAAGAGATTATAAACAAAGGGTAAAAAACGAGACCCTATTCATGAGACTTTACCGTCCGTCCGTCTGTCTGTCCGTCACGAGGCTGTATATCACGAACGGTGTTTCTGTTGCCGCTATAACAAATCAAAAAATTATAATATTTAAGGGGGGCGCCCATACTACTACTTCTATCGCAACTTATCCTAGATATAAAATCATATGTTATTATTCCAGACTATTTATTTTACAGGAAAGAGTTACAAATATCTATTCATTCATACTCACAAACTTTCGCATTAATAATGCCTATTTTTTTTTAAAGTGAGGGAATATCCTTCACGGATGCTATGGCGAACTTCTAACGACTAAAAATCTCACATAATGCCCAACAGCCTACGGTCGGGAGCCCCGGGTAAGCCCTCGGAAAGATCTCCCAGGACTTCCAACAGCCCTACGGCTACCACAGCGGCTTCGCCTAGGGGGTGGTTCGGGTGCTATCCCGCGTCTTTGGGGGGCTTTCGTGTGTGATTCCGCTTCTTAGGGGGGCGTGCGTGAATCCCTCACGTAATGGGCCTGCTTCTGTAAGGACCCGGTCATGGAGGCTGATAGTCTTTGGCGAAGACACGTCGGCGGCGCCCACGCCGTGCACTCCACCAGTGTGTGGAGCGCACGGCGCTAATAATAAGATAAGATAAAAGTTTATTCAGCCAATATACAGATTTCGCTTATAAATAAACTAGTGAAGTAATTAGGCTATGAATAGATTACAGTTGCAATAAATACCTATTAGTAAGAAATTTAAAGTGTGATTTGTGAACAAGTTTGTTACTTAATCACGTTTTTTGCCAGCAACATACTACTGGTTATACAGTGGTACAGTGTTCTGCATATTATACAAGTCTATTCTCATGGGGGTATACAGAAGCAAACCATACGACCGCTTTTACCAATGGTATACTGTCTCACGTAATAAATAATCCTATTGCGCCGTGTTATAACGAACAATGGCCTAACGTGGCTAGCTTCTGTTGGAAATTTTCGAAACAACCCGTAAAGCTTTCTACTCAAAACGAGATTACTGTTCAAAAATGTTTAGTGTGTCCGAAGTGCTTATCCGCGAAATCCTGGTCGTCATGGCAACGGTAATGTTATTTCCTCATCCACTCACGAAAGTGACATCACACGAGCCGACAAAAGCCAGCATTTTTTCATCTGTCCGTTTTAATTGACTATACGACGGTTGAGGCACAAAGATAAATGAACCTGAAATGAAACTAAGCCTTTTTACTTTTATTTTATTGTAAAATATACTTTAAGCGTATAGCAATAAGGCGCATTTTAGTTTTTATGTTAAAGCGTGTGTCTACTAAGCTCGGTTTTCTGGCTGTGACGCAAACATGTATTTGGTGTGGCCCTTCTATTGTGCGCTGCTGTGAATCGTATGTTAGTGATTATGCCGTCACATGAAATTATTTAATATACATTTATAATTAAGGCAACTAGTAAAATTCTACGCAGATTATAGCTATATAAAGGGTGTTTTTTTTCGAGGTATAGAACTTTGAAATGGAATAAAACGAAAGTGATTGTTTTTATTGATATGGAAATGACTTTATTCGAAAGGAAATCTTCTGGCATTATAATTTAAATATGATTTCTGGCATATAACCGCCATGGCTGGCTCGGACGTAGTCTAATCTAGAGGTCCAATTTTCGATGACTTTCCCAACATTTGTGGCCGTATAGCGACAATATCGCGCCGAATGTTATCCTCCAAGTGGTCAATCGTTTCGGGCTTATCGGCGTAGACGAGCGACTTCACATATCTCCACAGAAAATAGTCAAGTGGCGTAAAATCGCACGACTCTGGAGGCCAATCCACGTGTCCAAAACGTGAAACTATGCGGTAACCAAACGTTTCCTTCAATAAATCAATTGTGGCACTAGCTATGTAACATGTTGCGCCGTCTTGTTGAAACCACTACTCCTGCACATCATGGTTGTTCAATTGATGAACGAAAAAGTCAGTAAACTTCGCTCTATAGCAGTCACGATTGACTGTAACATTCTGGTCAGCATCGTTTCTAAAGAAGTACGGACCAATTATTCCACCAGCCTATAAAGCACACCACACAGTCAGTTTTACTGGATGTAACGGTGTCTCAACATACACTTGAGGATCATCATCACCCCAAATATGGCAGTTTTGTTTATTGATGTATCCATTCAACCAAAAGTGAGCTGCACCGCTAAAGAAAATTCGCTTATGAAAATCACGATACGCATTTCGGACAGAACCATGATTTTCAGAATAAATTTGCACAATTTGGAAGCATTGTTCAGGCTTCAGTCTATTTATGTTAAAATGCCAAACCATACTAAACATAAATCACTTTACAGCTGACAAAAATACCGCCGGTTAAAACAGCTAGGCCAACTTAAAGTTCTATACCTCTAAAAAAAACACCCGTTATATTTGAAGTTAGCCCAGCCTATATTAATAGTTTTATGGGTCGACAAAATAACGTTCCCCTATCCAGATTCCATTACAAAATTATTAAACTATTTTGATAGTAACTATCAAGCTGACTACCTTAAGAATGCTTTTACATAATAATATTTTGTTTGAATGTAGTGGTAGTTGTTCCAAGTTTATACCTCCGGAGAACTCGTTAACTTATTACAGAAGTCCTTATGCTACTGAGATCACTTTGATTCAAACATTTATGATTCTTACTTAAAACAACGTGACACGATATACCCCCTATACATATACACCTGTTTATCCCCAAAAGGCTAGGTAGATGAATAATATGCACCCGCATTCACCATTTGTATTTCATTGCACTTAATAGAGATGCCACTCATACACAGTGGAGCGAATCTTCGCCAGAACAGAGCGTTTTAAAAGATCGTTCCTCTGTCGAACTAAAAAATCTTGGAAAGACCTGCCCGCACACGTGTTGCCCGCATCTTAAAATCCGGGGTTCTTTAAGAGGAGCGTGAAGAGGCACATCACAAGGCCGCCAACTTGAGGACCACTGTCAGAAGTGGCCCCCAATCGCTAGATGCGCCACGGCTTTTCATCAGGCTGGTGGCGCCGTCAATTTGGCTAGCTAAATATAAAAGAAATTGATGGTGAGCCTATTGCCGTGTTGAAAGGGACCGGTGTAAATTGTGACCTACCTAAACACCTACATGTTACTGGCAACCGGGACCGTCGGCTTCTGAAGAAATGTCACAAAACGTTTACCCATCTTAGGATTGACCGAAGCGTAAAAAGCGTAAAATAATCGTTTTCAGAATACTGAGCATCCAAAATAATTTAATCTAAAATTAATTACATTTCTTTGTAACAATTGCTAAGAACTTATTCTTATTTATTTATCCTATATAGAATTAAAACCGTAATTTTTAGTCACTTGCTTTAAAAATCACATTTTTTAACCTAGAGGTGATATTAAACGACCAAGACATCCCCAAGGGAAACCCCAATCCCAGTAAATATATGGTTTGTTAAATTTAGAGAAAAAAAAACAAAAAGTTTTAAAACAGGCTAATGTTTTTGACTTGATAATCCTACATTGAACTAGGTATAAGATTCATTTAGTAAAGTACTAGATGATGCTCGCGGCTTCGCCCGCGTGAAATTCGGTACCTTATTCGGAACATATTCCCGGAACGAAAAGTAGCATGTGTATTATTCCAGACTATAAGCTATCTCCGTACCAAATTTCAGCCCAATCCGTTAAGCCGTTAGAGCGTGATTGAGGAACAAACATCCAAACATCTTCATTAACTTTCACATATTTTATAATATTAGTAGAAAGTAGGATTCCCTTATAACGAGTCTGCGTCAGGAGCCATGGGCCCGCATGAATTTTTTTTCCTATTCTCGCTTCTCATAGGAACATTGTGTCATTGTTCATTGTTCATTGTTTCCGGGATAAAAAGTAGCCTTATGTATTGTGTTATTCCATACTATTAAATCTATTCCATATCTGTTCAACTGTAAGAGTGTGTATAAGTAACAAACATGTAGACATGCGCATATCTTCACAAACTTTCGCATTTATAATATTAGTAAGATATAAAGTCCACACCAGACAATTCAATTAGAGCTTAAACCAAACTTTATCAACGTTAAAAGCTTAGCTTCATCCATTTACATTTCAGGCCTAGCTCACAAGGTATTAAGTAAGGCTGCTGAAAAAAAGCTTGATAATTTTCTAATCTGACTCGCTCATTGAGGGTTCCGTACAAGTTTGTATATACATAATATATTATTATATTTTATTCTTGTAATCAATATCAATCAATCAATACATATAATGAAATCGTAACAGGTCGCTGTCTGTACATTGAAGATATATAAGAAAAAAGTTTATAGGGAGGCTTTTTGGGCGCAATAGAACCCATAACAATGGTTTTTAGAATTTTTGTCTGTTTGTCTGTACGTTTGTGCACGCTAATCTCGGCAACCGCTCAACCAATTGCGATGCGGTTTTCTTTATTGCGTTGCGGTTTGCTCCACTTAACATTTAGTGTTTCATGTCAATCGGTTTATCTATACTAATGTTATAAAGAGGAAAGATTTGTTTCTTTATTTTGTGTTTTTTTTTGTTTTTTTGTTTGTTTGTTTGTAACGAATAGGCTCCGGAACTACTGGACCGATTTAAAAAATTCTTTCATTGTTGGGGTAGCTTCCCAACAATGAAAGAATTTTTTAGTACACAACTCTTTGCGGTGAACATAGGCTATATTTTATTCCCGTATTCCCACGGGAACTGGAACTACACGGGTGAAACCGCGTGACGTCCGCTAGTAAATAATAAAGTTATATCAATCTAAAGATAATGCAGCGTACGAAGTCACGGGCTACACCTGGTTGTTAAATACGTTTCTTGCGTCCGTCGCGTCGAACGTAATTTTTTAGCATAAACTTAGAAGATTGATTTTATACAGATTTAAGGCACTGTGAACCAAAGTATATTGCTGTTATTTCTACTCGATACTTTCACGTGTTCGCTAGACAAACGGTCTTGACAAACAGACAGATCAACGGACTATAGTGGCGTCATTTTAATAGGTTACATTTAACATCTATCAGTTCATACATTAATTAGTGCAAGCAAAACGTAAAATTACTCGTATCTATCATTATTACAATAAATTGGTATGTAATCGTAATTGAAAAAAGTTAAGCACTTGTGCAGTTCTAACAAAACGAAAAATGTATTATTTTATGCCCGCTGTTACAAGGTTGCGTTGTTGAATTTGGATGTTACTTATTAAAATGACTCCACTTTAAAAGGAATCCTTTAACGGTTCCGTTATTTCTTTTTAGATACGGAACCCCTAAAACACGTTAAATAAAACAGTTCGTGTTGTGAACCCAGGCTTAACAAGCATAATGTTTTGTTTCGGACTTTGTCGAAATTAGACGGAAACTGCAGCAGAGTAGTCTCATTAACGAAACAAGTTATCGAATTTTGTTCAAAAATTATGTAATAACTAGCGGTACCCTGCCACGCTTCGCTGTGACTTTTTTATGGTGGTTTTATGTACCTATGAGAAATGAGTAACAAACTAAATGATGGGTACATTTAAAAAAAAATGTGTGCGTGTACTACGTAGTAAGTACTGCGTACTACGTAGTAAGTTTCACTTCTTACGTGTACACACGTAAGAAGTAAAACTTCTTCATGACCTTATTTTTCGAAAGAAATATCATGAAATATACATAGGAGTTAGTAGTAGTCCAAAAGTTCAAAAGTTCAAAAGTCCAAAAGTCAAAAAGTCCAAAAGTCCAATAGTCCAAAAGTCCAAAACTACAAAGTCCAAAAGTCCAAAATTGCAAAGTCTAAAATTCTAAAAGTCCAAAACTCCGAAACTCCACAACTCCTAAACTCCAAAACTCCAAAATTCCAAAAGTCCAAAACTTCAAAACTCCAAAACTCCAAAACTACAAAACTCCAAAATTACAAAACTCCAAAACTCCCAAACTCCCAAACTCCCAAACTCCCAAACTCCAAAACTTCCAAACTCCAAAACTCTAAAACTCTAAGACTCTAAAACTCTAAAACTCTAAAACTCTAAAACTCTAAAACTCTAAAACTCTAAAACTCTAAAACTCTAAAACTCTAAAACTCTAAAACTCTAAAACTCTAAAACTCTGAAACTCTGAAACTCTGAAACTCTGAAACTCTGAAACTCTGAAACTCTGAAACTCTGAAACTCTGAAACTCTGAAACTCTGAAACTCTAAAACTCTAAAACTCTAAAACTCTAAAACTCTAAAACTCTAAAACTCTAAAACTCTAAAACTCTAAAACTCTAAAACTCTAAAACTCTAAAACTCTAAAACTCTAAAACTCCTAAACTCCAAAACTCTCAAACTCCAAAACTCCAAAAATCTCAAACTCCAAAAATCTCAAACTCCAAAACTCCAAAACTCCAAAACTCCAAAACTCTAAAACTCCAAAACTCCAACTCCAAAAGTCCAAAATGTCAAACGCCCAAAACTCGAAAAGTCCAAAAGTACAAAAGTCCAAAAGCCCAAAAGTACAAAAGTCCAAAAGTCCAAAAGTCCAAAAGTCCAAAAGTCCAATAGTCCAAAAGGCCAAAAGTCCAAAAGTCCAAAAGTCCAAAAGTCCAATAGTCCAAAAGGCCAAAAGTCCAAAGTCCAAAAGTCCATAACTCCAAAGTCTAAAATTCTAAAAGTCCAAATACTCCATAACTCCAAAACTCCTAAACTCCAAAATTCCAAAAGTCTAAAGTCCAAAACTCCAAAATTCCGAATGTCCAAAAAGTTCAAAAATAACATGCAAAACAGATCTGACCTCTTTATTAGGTAAGTACTCTCTTTTATTATTCTGAATGCAAGGAGGCCGCAATCAAACTTCTCTTAAAAAACATCAATCTGGTAGGTACCTTCTAAATAGGTTGTTTATAATATTTTGTTCTGAAGCTGGCAGAATATAATTAAAAAAAAAAACGACCAACGCCATCTATTGGTAAAGTCACTTTTTAAAGCTATTTTATTCTTATTGCTGTTATGATAAAAGTGTATAAAGTAGCCTAAAACCATCTCTGAATCCTATTGTATATCGTGTCCAATTTTGAGCTCAATCGATTCAGTAAATTTTGAGTTTTTAATAGATACACAAACGCACACAACATTTTTATATATATAGATTTTGTATGTTATGTGACGTTGTTATTAGATGAACCACGTTGGTGGTTCTTCCATAAAAAACAATTTATCTATGAGATAAATTCATTAATTTGAAAAAGAAAGATAAGTTCAAATCAAAAATGAAGCCTCATCCAACAAGGAAGTTTACATAGAAAAGATAGCCTAATGCTTTTGAGATACATAACAAAACAATGCACGGTAGGACGTTCTTTTCCCGTAGAAAATGGGCACGGGAAATGTCGATCATACGGACGACGCTGCAGACATTCGCTTGTTTATAAACAGTTCCTTTAAAGTCAACAGTTTAATATTGGCGTTAAACCACACACGTTGATCTTTCACATAAAACTTATCCAACACTTTCAGCTAATTTATAATTGAATACCAAAATTAAACCCTATAATCTATTCAGTAATGCACGCCAGGAACCACAAAGCGATCATGTTGAAACTTCAACCGAATTTCCGAAATTAAATTTTCAAAAAGTCGGTACCAGTAATGAACTCCGGCCCAGATGTGGGGGTTGAAAGCCAAGGGTGTGTCCCCCGGCCCCAGTTTTCAGACACACAACTGAATTATGTAAAACTTTTAATTGTCCTCTCGCCTCACCTTCGTTAAAATTCGACGTGTTTTGTTTGAACACAAGAACTTAGCTGTTCGCAATTTTGCTTTGTTTTGAGATATTATAAGGTTATTTTGACAGATAAATAACATGGATACAAGCTGTAACATGAAATTATTTCATTCTGCGATTGCATTTACAAATAGGTTTCCTGTTGGACAGCAAGGGAGCTAGATTGCTTAGCCCGCAGAAGGCGATGCCCGTCAGGGTGATAAGAGGATACCGCACGATCCCAGTTGCGGCGACATGTCTCCTGGCAGTGACCCCTCCATGGGACCTGGAAGCGCGGACCACTGTTAAAATGGCGCAAGGCAGCGAGGAGATTTTCTCGCGTGAAACCATGTTGCGAGCCATAATCTCCAGCGGTAGTAAGTGGGACTTCGCTGCCTCATTCTGTTAGCAGGTCATGCTCGTGAAAGAGACGGCGGGGAGAGAGTGGGAGAGAACTCGCCCTTTTTACTAAGATTTTCCTCATGTTAATGTGTTACCTGTGTATGTATGTACCTATTTATGTATAACATATTTTAGATAAATTATGTATAAGTATGTTTATCAGTCGTCTAGACCGCATAGCACAAGCTTATAATGAGTCCTGGTGTATCCTCTCGAGGGTTTACGCAGGGCTCCCTAACGTAGGCTGTTAGGTAGGATACGTGTGATTTTTGATCGGTGAGAGTCCGACTAGAATCCCCGAAGGATTTTCCTCACGTTAAAAAAATGATGCAACAGACAAACATTACCCCCACTTGTTATATCTGTGGTTAAAAAGTAAAATGAACCCACAATCCCCAAATATTTGAGTACATGATTATTCAACGTCTCGTATTTTCCTATTAAAATCAACTTTGCCCAACAGTATAGTTAGATGATCTTATAGCGATAAGGGCAACACAAAATTACTTTTTACCTAACGTCACTCTCGGTGCCTGTAACGACTCTCTTTCGTAGCACGCAATGTCTTTGTTATTATGCCTATGTATTGTTCGATAAACTAGCTTTATTTGTTCGTATCTTTTTAGGGTTCCGTACCCAAGGGGTAAAAACGGGACCCTGTTCATGAGACTTCACTGTCCGAGTGTCTGACTATCTGCCTGACTGTATGTACGTCTGTCCGTCTCGAGGCTGTGCCAGTGTAACCGAAAAAGCCACAGAGAGCTGAAATTTTCACAGATTATGCGTTTCTGTTGCCGCTGATCGTATAGCTCTCTAGCTATTACTGTTCATGAGATACAGCCTCGTGCCGGACAGACAGACGGACAGTGAAGTCTAATGAATAGTGTCCCGTTTTTACACTTTGGATTCGGAACCCTAAAAAGTGGAGATTAAGGGGACTCCCATACAACAGACGTGATTTTTTGCCGGTTTTTGGTGCGGAACCGGAAAGGAGAAGAAAATGTAAGTAAGTACTTTTATTTCAAATTTTGATTAATCAATTTAAATCCTATCTACGCTCCGCTTACGCTGAGATTTGATCCTATTTCATTTTATTAAACTATGTACAAACTACTAGTGGGATAATAAACTAATTTAATTATATGTGTGATATCTAAGCCCATCAGAAAATTCAGTTTAACGGTTCCGGCACGATCAACACTTTGCCAAACTAATTATTTTCGAGGGATTCTCATTGGACGGAAGTAGGGTGCTTCTAATTTATTTGGATATTGCATAAACTAGTTGTTAATCTCAGTAATTGACTGCCTCGTTGGTCTAGAGGTCGAAATGGGCGACTGCGGATCACGAGGTCGTGGGTTCGATACCCACCGGAGACAAAAATTTGTGTGACCCATAGATGTCTGTGGTCTGATACCCCATAACACAAGCAGGTTATTACTAGTTTACTTTGGGATCAGATAGCGTTGTGTGAAATGCCCTTCATGGTCAACTGAGCCCACATCCAATTGAGCCCGCGGGCTCAGTTGACCACGTTCGCTTTTTTTTGGGAGTAACTCAGCCCACTAACCAGCCAACTTGCCCCGCGGGCTCAGTTAACCACTTGCTACGACTATGGGTCTACTCAGCCCGTGGGCTCAGTTAACCACTTGGCACGGCTAAGGGTTTACCCAGCCCACATCCAGTGCGCGGACACAATATGCAAATTGGCAGATTTAGGGAATTACTATCAGATTCTTTCAATAATTAAAAATTATATAATAGTCATAATTATCTTTTCTGTGCAGGAAGTTTGCATAACATGAGGTCGTATATTATTATTACTATCCGGAAAGTACTTATAAACTGTCATCACATTAGGTATTTGTCATAGTCTTTGAACTGTCATTGAATTCTGGTTCTGTCTTGCATTTACGAGTAGGTACATTGAAAATTGTAAAAGCACGAAAAATGAATAATAAACTAAGTGCGCCCGTAACATCTAGTTCAGATACTTTAGAATATATATCTTCGCAACGAGGAGGTCGTATTATGTTAAAGTCAGGTTTATTAACCTGACTTTAACATAATACGACCTCCTCGTTTAACATAATACCATTCAATGACAGATAGATTCGGCAGTTTAAATGGATATTTTGTTTTGGCAGTGTGCTGGGTAAACCCTTAGCCGTGCCAAGTGGTTAACTGAGCCCTCGGGCTGAGTAGACCCATAGTCGTAGCAAGTGGTTAACTGAGCCCGCAGGGCAAGTTGGCTGGTTAGTGGGCTGAGTTACTCCCAAAAAAAAGCAAACGTGGTCAACTGAGCCCGCGGGCTCAATGGGATGTGGGCTCAGTTGACCATGAAGGGGTGAAATGTCCTTGAATATTGATATTTAAAAAAAAAATATTTTAGCTTTCACTATTAGAAAGTTACCCTATGCCACATAATATAGGCAATGATTTTTCCCGTATTCCCACAGCAACAGGAACGAAGCTGATGAAACCGTGGACATCGGCTAGTAATAGATAAATTCTGAATCAGCTGAACCTGAAGTAATAAGAACTACCTAACATAGTTTATTATAGACATTTTGACCACACTAAAGTTTAATCAAATTTTCGCTAAAGATTCACTTTTACAACTCTTTAATAGAAAGTGTATGAGTGTAGCATAGCGGCCTTTGAAATGTAACTTTTAAACAATTCAAAAACTTATTTAGCTCGTGGTCTTCCTGACACTGACAGATTGGCTGCGGAAGACGTAGGTGTGGCATTACGGGGATAACTGTGTGTGGTCTACGTTGGACTGCCATGAGTGGATTTTATTGTTAGTTTGATGCTACCCGCTAAATCGCCGGACGGCGCGTCGGAACGCGCGAGACTGGCCCGCCGTCCGCACGCTAGTGGCGGGAACGGGGCGGCTGCACGCAGAGCTTCACACAATATGTCCTTATTTCTTTTACAGAAGTCGTACTACAGAAATACTTACTGTTTCATCATGCTGGATAACTGACGAAAATAATTACACTAAATCCGAGAACACCCCATGTGTAACGGATTTATGATATTTGACTGAAAATTAGGATGGGGAAAATGAAGGAGTACTCTCAGATTTTACCATGTAATTTAAAAAAAAAGCAGTTTTCTGACATAAATTATTTTATTTACAAAATATACACATCAACAATTCACTTTCACCAAAAAAATAATAATCTGTAGATATAAAATCTCCGAAAATAAAATAAAATATTACTGCCTATTTATTTGTTTATTTTTTTATTTATTTTGGGGATATCGAGGCTATGTAATCTTGAATTATTAAAAAAAAAACCCCCCATTTTTATTTATTTATTTATTTTTTTTATTTATTAGTTTATGTACACACAAATTACAATAAATAAGAAAACATATCAAAGAAAACAGCATTGTACAAGGGCCTACTTATTTCTACAGAAATCTCTTCCAGTAGGCCCGTAATAGGAGATATAAAGAATAGAAAAAGATTATTAAGTGTGTGCAAGTTATGGACCACATTAAAAAATAATAGTAAGTATACATACTCAAATACATGTAAATTATTAAACTATACATACATAGGTACATACATACACTTACATACATTCATATTATAAATAAATAGGTATAATATTATACATATACATAAACAATACATACATACATACATACATAAGTATTCCATTTAGATATACATAAGTTCAAATAGTTACGGCAAAGAGGAGAGGTAATGTTCTTTCAGTTTTTTTTTAAAGAGTGATACAGTTCGGCAAGATTCTATCTTCGGCGGGAGAGCATTCCACAGCCTTACCGCATGAACAGTGAAAGAGTAAGAGTAGAATTCAGATTTATGGCGAGGAATAGTAAGAAGATATTTAAGGTGTGATCTACAAAGAGCGTCAGGCTCACGCATGTAAGAAAAACGCTCTCGCAGGTAGGAAGGGCAAAGGCGATTGTGAAGGATATTAAACAAAACACATAATATTCGAGTATTCCTACGAAGTCGGATTGGGAGCCACTTGAGTTTTTTACGAAATTCTGAGACATGATCATACTTGCGTAGGTTGAAAATAAATCGAATACATAAATTTTGCAGTCGCTCAAGTTTATTTAAAAGCTCCTCAGTAGCATCCAAGTAGCAGGAGTCTGCGTAGTCAATAATTGGTTGTATTAGTGACTGAGCAAGAGAGATGTTGATGTCCACGGGCAAGAAAGGCTGCAGATATTTGAGGGTATGAAATGTGTAATACACCTTTTTGCTAACCTCCCCGACGTGTTTTACGACGATTATTGATTTTCACATAAATTATTCATATGTTAAATGTTAAATGGTATTTTGACAAAAGATTATAGTTTCTATTGAGAAAATCTCAACAAATATCGGTTAAATACGAGCACTGCACAACAAAAACAACAACAAAAAATAATGGTGACCTTCGCGTGTTATTTTATCAAATTTAACAAATTACCTTCAAATTACACTGAAAATATTTATCACAGCTGTTAAACAACATAACAGGATACTTTTAAATGCAAAACAACAATATTTGAAACAGAATAAATGAAAATATTCAACACTTAATCACATTAATACTTTCTATGAACGGCGTCAAAGAAGCAATAAATAATGACAGCAATCAAATCGTGATTTCAACTTTTTTTTCATTACATTCACTCGGCAAGCTATCTCATTCCGTACCATAACCAATTCTACACAATAATTTATACAGAAAGACTTAGACCCGCGAGCCATACAGCCATAGATATCGAAAATGTGCGAGGAGAACCAAGCGAAAAATTTGTGCCGCCATGGTTGCCAAAGCAATCGACCGACCGGGCGCTTGGCAACTCGGGTTGCACGCGGTCAATAAGGATACAGAAAGTTTCCAATTTTTATCGTCATGGGCAAGTTGTTTCAGGGGAGTGAGGGTTATGTGTCTGGTAGGCAATACCATAAACGGAAAAGCCTCTTGCGCTACTATTTTTTTACTATTATACATTTTTAAACTACATACTAACGTAACAACCATTAGTACTACTTGATTAAATCCAGTTACCCTTACCGAAGGAAGTCAATGAACACTTGCAACACCGAAGGTTACATTTGCGCTGCTGTCCCTATTGCCGTTACGAACGGACAGTAACAAGATCACTGACTTTTGCTGTAATAGTCTCACTTTAATTACACGTGACTCAAGTCAAGGCATATTCTATGCTCCCTTACTTAAATCTGGATGAAGATCTACATTAAACTTGATTAAAGAGAACTCCAAAGTTTTATGCATACAAAACACCTACAACGACTTTGTATGCAAAGAAAATTTACGGCTTCAGCCAGCTGCCACGGCTCAGTTTTGTGCACTAAGTTAATAAAAGTAAAATTATATTATTTAAATTAGTTTCAAGTTAAATGTAGTGACAGCTAGCTTAACTAATCTACGACAATGCTATAGAACATCTTATATATTATACAGTGATATGGTCTATTTAGTTTGTCGAGAATTCTGGTACATTCTGAGAGCTTACCTGGAGCTCTCGGCCATACGTCGATGTGAAAGCTGTAATTCAACTGTGGCGGTAGGGTGGCATCAGCAAGTATACCAATAATTAACAGCAGAAAGATTAGATTGTTTGTTTGCATCGAAAAGGCTCCGAAACTACTGAACCGATTTGATAAATTCTTTCACTATTGAGAAGCTACACTTTCCCCGGGTGACATAATGTGTTTTTTATTCCCGTATTCCCCGAACACGGGAGCTACGCGGGTGAAACTGCGTGATAACGGTAGTTAATAAAGACACCAAAGAGATGAAGATAAACTCAACAATATCATCCACGTTATTGTTGAGTTGATCTCCAACTCTTTGTAGTCTGCTAAGTTTGTGTAAAGTTAAGTACTCTGTCCGCTCTGGGCCGCTCACCGTCCTTACAGAAGCAGGCCCATGACGGCAGCGTGACGTGAGCACTCACGCACGCCCCCCCTTAGAAGCGGGGTCACACCCGAAATCCCCCATAGACGCGGGATTGCACCCGAACCACCCCCTGGGCGAGGCCGCATTGGCGGCCGTAAGTCTGTTGGGAGTCACGGGACATCCTTCCTGAGGGCTTACCCGGGGCTCTCAACCATAGGCTGTTGGGCGTTACGTGAGGTTTTTTAGTCGGTAAGAGTCCGGCATAGCATCCTACGAGGATTTTCCCTCACGTTAAAAAAAAAAAAAAAAAAAAAAGTTAAGTACTCTGTGGGTGTCTCATATTGATTCTCTATTATTACAAAATCGTTTGAGAACTTCTATCTTCCATTTATTTAATGGATACATGGGTAGCTATATCTAAACTAATCTAGAAGATTTATTTTAATAGTGTAATGGAAGAGTTTTAAGTAGAATTTTATTTACAAGAAAACCTAAGGGTTAAGGATCTAAATAAAATGAATATAATGTAATGGTTATCGATGAAACCAGCGTAATATGAAATGCCATGAATTGCCAATTGTTCCTGTTTGTTTGGTTTGACTACTGTGAACTACCGAGTTCCCCCCTATAGAAGCGGGATAACACGCGACCCCCAAAGAAGTAGGACGAAACTCAAAGAAAGTCTGTGACTCACGCTCTGCGTTGGCCTTCCAAATGCGAACCCGGGACTCTGTAGTATATGGACGTAGATACTAGGGCCCTGTATGGATTTAGGCGATTGGAGCCCAGGAATATCATCCATTTAATTTATACACGTAAAAATCTCTCTTTAGACCTTTATTTGGATGTCCTGGGACATCCTTCCGAGGGCTTACCCGGGGCTCCCAACCGTAGGCTGTTGGGCGTTACGTGAGGTTTTTATATGTCACGTTCAACAAAAAAATGACCTTTATTTGGTAGTTGCGGAATACATTTAATATAATTGATGTCAAAATGCATAGAATTTTGAAGGTTGTATCACAACTTTGGAAGTTCAAAAGACATTTGCTGCCTATAGAAGCAAACTTATGCAAATAATTTACAATTCAAACAGATTCCGCTCCAAACAACTTGATGGTAGTGTCTAAAGATCTAACCATTAACTGCGCATAATTATTTCATACCTTTAAACTGACTATACAAATTGAATCAGTGATGTTGATTGATACCAAAAATTGATCAAAAGTGAATTCTCTATCACAAACGGCAAATTATCACTATTATTGAGAACCCGCTTTATTTATTTTTTTAATTTTAGTATTTACTAGCTGTTGCCCGCGACTTCGTTCGCGTAAAAAATATGTTACAATGCCAATTTGATTGCTCTCTGCTTAGCCCCTAGGATTTGTAGCGTGATAATATACAGCCTATTTGAAGACCCTAACCCTAGTTAATATTTGTGCAAAATTTGAATTTAATCTAGTGAGTACTTTTCGAGATCCATTCGAACAAAGCAAAGCAAACAGACAAACAGACAAACCGACAAACAGGCAAAACTTTTCTAACTATATTTTTGGCTTCGGTATCTTATGTTGAACACCCAGCGAGTATTTTCTTTTAATATTTCCAATGTACAGTTTTGACTTTTCTATCATTTTATTTTATGTATAGATGTTGTTTACCTACTTGCAAACAGAAGTACATCAGTAAAGAATTTTAACTGTCAAGCTATTATCTAAATAGGATTGTCTTCGTCGTTTAAAGTAAATAAATCATAACATAACCTTTTAGTTTATTATGTACTATTTGTTTTATTATCTTCAATGTGCAGTCACGATCACTTTATAATTTTATAGTAGCATAGATATTTGGTTGTATCAACCGTTATGTGGTACCCAACTTATGCAGGATAATACTAGCATTATACAAGTATTGGGATCAGATGGCGCTGTATATAAAGATGTGTAATTTATTTATCATACCTATTCATCTAGTTTTCTGCATGCTATTTCGGATCGACAAGAATTGAACGATGATTGTATAAAGGTATGTAACGCGTCCTTATTGCTTATTATAGTGACTTTTGTGACTGCTATTCATAGTTACTAATAAAACCGGCCAAGTGCGAGTTGGACTCGCCCACGAAGGGTTCCGTAGCAGCAAGTACCATAATATAAATGTTCTTGCAGTTCGTTGTAAGTTTGATTAATGTTTTAACACGTTCGCAGTGGTACTGGTTTTTCTAGGCGAAAACTACCAACTCGATCTCGTTCAAAACAATTTTCGTTGGTAGTTTTTATAGCAATGTACATCATATAATTTTTAGATTTATCATTTTCTTGGGTGAGAAGTTAGAGGAGGGGGGGGGGGCACTCATTTTTCCACTTTGGAAGTGTCTTTTTCGCAAACTATTCACTTTAGAAAAAATTTATATTAGGAACCTCAATATCATTTTTGCAGACCTATCTATAGAAACCCCACACCTATGAGTTTGAGGAAAAAAACCTTTTTGAATTTCAGTTCTAAGTATGGGGATCCCCAAAATTTACTGCTATATTTCTAGTTTTATATGAAAATCTTAATGCGGTTCACAGAATACATCTGCTTACCAAGTTTCAATAGCATAGGCCTTATAGTTTCGGAGAAAAGTAGCTGTGACACACGGACGGACAGACAGACAGACAGACAGACGTGATGAATCTATAAGGGTTCCATTTTTGCCATTCGGCTACGGAAGCCTGAAAAGGGTTGTAACCACTTGTTTATTTTGGCGATGGCCGGACTAGTTTCAACGGAGGTTCTTTTCAAGGAGTGGCATGCCGTCGGGGTCTGCAAGAAAAGTCATTAAAACAATATTGACTTGTATATGTATGGATGAACTGAAAGAAATATTAAATAATAAAATGTAGTAACATCTTTCAAGAAATAAGACCATGATAACTGTTGCAAATTCTTTCACTTATCAATACCTAGTTTTTTAAACTATAAACAGCCTCGGTATATGTTTACCCTAAATTATGGACCCATTTGAAGGGAATAAAAAAAATAAAGGACAAGGTATCACATCAGACCTTTTACAACTTTCCCGTACAGGTTGCATTAAAAATTCAAGCTCGCAGGTTAGTACAAAAAAATACCTAAATAAAAAAACAATGAAGCTACTGAACTAATAAATAAATGGTTTAAAAAACCCTAGAAAAATACGCTTTTATAATGCACGAAAAAACCAAAAATAAATTATGGATCGTTCAAGTTGCCTCTATTTCTAGGCTGAAGTGTAAACTATGTGCTTTTAGTTATAATATTTGATTGCAAAAGCGTGGGGCGCTGGAACAGGAAAGACTTTCCTGGCGGAAGCATGCAGCTTCCGCCAGGAAAGTGTCTTGTCAGATTAAGGATAAGGTCACATTAATAAAAGCGTGTTTTTCTCGTGTTTAAACTATTAATTTACACTGTCACGCTTTTATATATCTATTGTGACTTTTACTATTATTATTATAATTTTACATTTCGGAAATGTATTAACGATGATAGGCTTTAATTGAAATGCATAACATAGGTACTTGAAAAGTAAAGTAGTTAATCACGCCTACGCATTTTCAACACCCACTTTTGCCAGTTTTTCGTGACGCCCGCGTAATAGGAGCAAACCTATTACCGTTACGGATCTCTATTAGATAATTTATAGGTAGGTCCTTAAAGTTTCGGCATTCCGAGATATTTAGTACAATATGTAGTAAACATGTAATAAGAATACAAACGCATATATCCCTAAGCGGGTTTTTAACGGTAACCAAAGACATCTCGTTCTCGAACAAGAACTCTACATTTTGTCACTGTTAACGTATTCCCCTCATGTATCTACTTAATTGCCTGAAAGAAGAGGCGTTCCCTTTGGCAGCATAAACGTTATGCTCTTGTGCGACCTCATGCAGCTTTCGCCAGGATTTTTATTATATAAGGATTAGTCTTAATAGGACTTTGCTTAAGTTCAAGTTCAAGTTCAAGTTCAAGTTCAAGTTCTTTATTTGTTGAATATGGTAGGTACAATGGTGTTATTTATATAAAATATAAGTTACAGCATATTCTGCCAGGATTGGCGTACAAATATAAACATAATTTTCAATTAACATCTAGTAACGAAAGATTTATAAATGTCATGCAATTCGTGTACAAAACCAATTATTAATAATTATGGAATTAGTATTAAATAGTATCCTTAAAAAAGTCGTCAATATCATAGTAGCACTTGTCACATAACAGATCCTTAAGTTGCTTTTTAAATAAGTTAATAGGCATTATTTTCAAATATTCAGGAATCTTATTATATATTTTGGGAGCTAGACAGAATACGCTATTCCACATAAGGGTTGTTTTAGAAGGTCGGATACACAATATGTTATCCATACCCTTGCGTCTGTTTCTTTTAACCACATCAGACAACTTTAGGAATAGGTGAGAATTAGACTTTACAAAGACAGCTGTTTCAAGTACGAACATAGACGCAAGTGTTAGTATTTTGTAAGTTTTGAAATAGGGCACGCAGCTGTCAGTCATTTTAAGACCAAACATGGCTCTTATACACTTCTTCTGGGATTTAAAAACTGTCACTTTGTTAGTGGCATTGCCCCAAAAGATAACGCCGTACCTCAATGTCGATGCCACAAGACCATGGTATGCAGTAAGTTTGGCATCTGTATTAACTATTTTAGCCAGCCTATGTAGCGCATAAGCTGCACTGCTCAATTTATTATTAACAGCTTCCATTTGGTATTTTCAGTTAAGCTTCCTGTCAATGAGTAATCCTAAAAATTTTGCTTTATCTGTGTCAGCGATCTTATTATTTTGAAATTCTACACTCATTACCGTTGAGGGTTGTCTTTGACTAAAATGCATTATTTGAGTTTTATTTATGTTTATTTTTAAGTTATTATTCATCAGCCATGATATGATATTTGATAGCGTTATTTTAACTTCTGTTTCATATGAGTTCATATTTACACAAGGTATTGTTACTGTGCTGTCGTCGGCAAAAAGAGTCATTTGGTAGTCTATTGCTCTAGGTAAGTCGTTAATATAGATTATAAACAATAAGGGACCCAAAACGCTGCCCTGTGGAACGCCAAAAAACGTTGTGCGCTGTTTTGACAGGTAAGTAATTTCATGCTTTGTTTTTGAATTTAGTTTTGTTATAGCAGTCATCTGTTTTCTATTAGTTAGGTAAGTGTCAAATAAATCTAAAATATTTCCTCTTAGGCCATAGCAATTTAATTTGTATTTTAGTATGTCATTATCCACATAGTCAAAAGCCTGCGTCATGTCACAGAATACAGCACAGGTGGGAATTCTACGGTCAATATTTGTCATAATTGTATTTAAAAAGTCATATATAGCTTGATTAATTGTCATATTTTGTGGAAATCCTTTTTGTTCTAAACATAGAATATTGCGTTTCTCGAGATATGAATAAACTTCCTTATATATATATTTTTCAAAAACCTTCGAGAATACTGATAAAAGCGCAATTGGTCTGTAATTTTGCATTTGTTCTTTATCCTCTTTTTTATATAGGGGTTTTAAGATCGAGATCTTTAGAGCTTCAGGAAAAACACCGTGACTAATACTTAAATTCAGAATATGACTTACATGACCACATATTAAATCTCCTACAAGTTTTATGACTTTTGTTGCTATTCCATCATGTCCCACACTCTTAGTATTTTTGAGACCTCTTATAATATGTAGAACATCAATTGGTTTACTGGGATACATGAACATTGATGTTTGTTGTGAGGTTATTTTATTAGTTGAGTTTTTACGTGAACCTGGTACCTTACTAATTTTGTCAATAAAATAATCATTAAACATGTTTGCAATTGCCCTTGGGTTTTCAACGATTTTATTGTTAGCTCGAATTTTAGTTATGGCGTTTTCCGGTAGATTTAAATTACGCTTATTTATTATTTTCCAGGTCGCTTTATTTTTATTCTCCGATGTTCGTATATTATGGTCATTTTGAGAACGCTTAGTTAAATTAATAATCTTTTTGTAAAGCTTTGTGTAATCGCTATACTTTAGTTTGTTTAATTGTGTTGGTTCTAGTCTAGATTTCCACAGTAACTGCCTTTTTTTAATACTACACAATTTGATTCCACGAGATATCCATTTTGGCTTGCTGTTAACTGTTATTCTAAGACGTTTATTAGGAAAACACAAATCGTAGAACAATTTAAACTGTTCATAAAATAGGTCGTATGCTTGGTTTGGATCTGTTGTAGAATATATGTCAGTAAATGTCAATTTCTCTATGCAATCTCTAAACTTTGTGATGTTGTCATCTGAATAATCTCTTTGATATTTGTACCAGTGTTTAAGTATACACATTTTATCAATGGGACATTTCAACAACTGTGCGGTGTGGTCTGATAAAGCAAACTCTATCACAACCGCTTTACATTTTTTATGAAAATTATGTGCAAAGTTATCTATGCATGTCTGTTTTGCTAACCTAGTCGGTTGTTCTAAGGCTAAACTTAAATTAAAACGTTTCAGGAGACATATTAGTTTAACAGTTTCGTTTTTCTCCTTTTTCAATGCGTCAATATTTAAGTCACCAGCTATAACTAAGTACTTATAGCTTTTTCGAGATAGTAGTATTAAAATTTGTTCTAATTTTTCAAAAAACATATTCAGATTCCCATTTCTATATACACATAATATAATAGTTTTGTAATGAGATAATTTAATTGCACAACATTCGATTATATTAGGTAAGGATATTTGTGATATCTCTGGTAATTCGCACCAGGAAAGTCCAGCTCTAATTAAAATACATGCTCCGCCTCTAAAAAGTCTTTCTTGTTCTAGCGCCCCACGCTTTTACAATCAAATATTATAACTAAAAGCACATAGTTTACACTTCAGCCTAGAAATAGAGGCAACTTGAACGATCCATAATTTATTTTTGGTTTTTTCGTGCATTATAAAAGCGTATTTTTCTAGGGTTTTTTAAACCATTTATTTATTTTATACTTTTTAGTCACATCATTTATACCTTTACTTGCTGTTCCCTGCGGCTTCATCCGCGTAGAAGTCGTTATCGCATATAAGCATTACCCTCCTTTCGCGCAGTCAGTTAAAAAGTAGCCTATGTCCTTCCCTTAAACTCAAACTATCTCTATAAAAAATTTCATCAAAATCGGTTCAGTGGTTTAGGCGTGAAAACGAACAGACAGACAGACAGAGTTACTTTCGCATTTATAGTATTAGTAGGGATTTCTGTATTACATGGTGTTTTGTCTGAGTTCGACTAATGTGAAAATATTTCATTATTACTCTAATACATATACATTTTATGCAGGTACCTATGTCAATATTTACACTCAATATTAACTTCAATAACTAACAGGTTTGTTAAAACCTTAAACCCTAATCGTGGTCAAAGTTCATTACACGACTTTTCTAACAAATCCAAACACAGCTATGATACAATGTTCAATCATGAAGTTACAGTTCATATCTTACGACCCGATCATCAGATCAGTTTGACAGCACCATATTATTGTATTGCTATCAGAACTACAAACATCTGCCAATTTTCATGACGGAACGATCCTTGGATGATGGTTAAATTAGTTACCTGAGAGTCCATTGCAGAGTTTTACAAGTCAATTAAAAAAAGGTTTGTTATAACCTTGAAACCTAAGCCTGGTCAAAGTTCATTACAATCCAAAAACAGATATAAATCGATATTCCATCATGAAGTTCCAGTGCATATCTTCAGGCTCCATCATCATATCAGTTCGCCAGTACAATATTATTGTATTGTCATCAGAACTACATACAGCTGCCAATTTTCATGACGCTACGATCCTTGGAAGCTAGTTAAATTAGCTACCTTAGATTCCACTTTTTCCATCGAGGTTTCAGTGCCTATCTTCCGACTTCATCATCATATCAGTTTGACAGTACCATATTATTATTGTATTGTCATCAGAACTACATACAGCTGCCAATTTTCATGACCCTACGATCCTTGGAAGCTGGTTAAATTAGCTGCCTTAGATTCCACTTGTTTTCAGTGCCTATCTTCCGGCTCCATCATCATATCAGTTTGACAGTACCATATTATTGTATTGTCATCAGAACTACATACAGCTGCCAATTTTCATGACTCTACGACCCTTGGAATCTGGTTAAATTAGCTACCTTAAATTCCACTTTTTCCATCGAAGTTTCAGTGCCTATCTTCCGGCTCCATCATCATATCAGTTTGACAGTATCATATTATTGTATCGTCATCAGAACTACATACAACTGCCAATTTTCATGACCCTACGATCCTTGGAAGCTGGTTAAATTAGCTACCTAAGATTCCACCTGTTTTCAGTGCCTATCTTCCGGCTCCATCATCATATCGGTTTGACAGTACCATATTATTGTATTGTCATCAAAACTACATACATCTGCCAATTTTCATGACGCTACGATCCTTGGAAGATGGTTAAATTAGTTTCCTTAGATTTACATTGTTAGTTACATACACGACGACCTAATAAAAGCTTATTAAAAAGTAGATTTTATTTTCATGAGAAACCACAAGATGTCCTCCGGTGTTTCATAAATATAACTCGTTTGTGATTACTCGGGCCGAGGCTACCCAAATACCTACGTAGACTGGGAAATAAATTTTGTCCGAGATCCGTAACAAATGGCTTTATACTTGAAGGGTTAAATTTAATATTGCCTCTTTTTATAATTTCCAAGAAATTGGAACAAAATACTCCGCACACTTACTCGTCATTGACCTACTCTAGATTAGAAGAAACTTTTTTTCTAAGTAGATAATTAAATGAAAGCAATCACCATGATTGCGTTCTACAAAATCAGGTAGTTACAAAAAAGAATTAGTTACCAGTGTAGGCACACAAAAACACAATCTGTATTAAATCGACATGATAATTGCCGGCAACAAGGGAAGCGTCGCGTGAGAGGTCGCGTGTCTAACTTGATTAAATTCTACTTGAACAGGTGAACAGGTCTGTTTGGTTATTCACAGTCAAGCCTCAAACTGTATGTCAGCGACGAGCGGGGCGACAGGGATTGCGGCAAGAGCGCGGTGCCCGAGTACAACCAAAAAATAATTATGACAGAAGGCAATTTACATAAAAATTGCGCTCACACGCTACACAGAAACCGCTCACTGAGTTTACAAACAACACCGGTATAAGGATTTTTGAAGTAATTTCGATACTGGTTTTTTATACCACTGGTTTTTTATACCATCAGTCCGCCTGGTGGGCGTATGTTGTCTGCCAGCAGGGCAGACAACATAAGCCCACCAGGCGGACTGATGGTCACCGTAGCCTATGAACGTTTGCAACACCAGAGGCACTACACTCGCGCTGCCGACCCAGCAAGAACCTTCTAAAACCTTCCTTGAAGAACCTTGGTTTTTGCGCGAGTGTGCGTAGCCAAGGTGCGGAGCAGGCAACTTCTCACAAATGCACCGAACGCTATTTGCTAGTGTGCGAAACCGCCAATAGCGTTCGGTGCCGCCTTACTCTCTTGTACTCTAGCACCGCGTTTTCTTCGGAATCGTCGTCGCTCCGCTAGTCACTGACATGCAGTTGAAGGCCTCACAGTAGACGCAATGTTCTGAAGGAAAATACAAGCTATTTTCATTCTACCCTCATTGCGTGACTTAGCTTATGCATTGGATAAAGTAGACCTTTATAGTTAAATTATGTTCGTGAATTATTATAAATAATGGTTACGTCAAATTGATGTCGTTATTGTTGACTTTTGAACTGGTTTTAGAAATGGAGGTAATTCTCCGGTTTTTTACTGGCGTGGCTGAATATTTAAGGCTTGTATATTCGAAAGAGACTCATCTTGGGGTGAACTTTATACTAGGAAATATTCTGTGATTTGATCTGTTAAAACAATATTATGGTAGTTTATTAGATACTCTTCCTTTTTTAATGGTTCAAAACACAATTATGGAAACTTTGTTTGATCGAAATCGCTCTCGAAAAATGAGAAATATTGCAAAAATCTTAACAAGTGCTGTAATTTTTTTATCTAAATAAATTAGTTTAATCCTTATAAAAACTTGTCATAAAATAGATATAGGCCTTTAGAACAATATTTTACGGCAAGATTTTTTCTTAAAACCCCCACAGATTTTATAACAGTAGTATAGTGTAATAGAATCTAATGAAATCCGGCAAATTGCCTTAGGATTTGTCAAGGTCGAATACAGCAGCCTTAAGCTCGTTCCCACCCAGTTGCAGGTTGACATTATGTGGGACTGACACTGAGTAAGAACTAGACTACCTCTGTGTTTCGTCTTGCGTTTACGTAAAAGCAAGTTCAGAGATTATGTCAATGTGACTCAGAAGAAGTGACTTTTGAAAGTTAATAAAACCTGTTTTTGTTTTTCACAAATAGTCAATAGACAATATTTATTTTACTTTTATTTCTACTCAGTTAGGTTTTTCCCTTTGGCAGATTGATAAACCTCAGGAACAAGGTGGTTCAGAATTGGACTTATTATTATAGTTCTCTTTACACTAAACTACTGAACCACTCTCAGCTCTAAGAAATGCAAAAAGTTAAGTATGTATATGCTTGTGCGATAACCAAGAGCATAATAAAATTATTAGATCTTAGTTACTTTTTATGCCAGCTGAGGTTACAAACAAGCATAAGATCCAACTGATGGAAAGTGAAAACTGTAGTTTCTGTACGTCTGCAACACTAAAAGCGCTACACTCGAGATGCCGACCCTGCAAAAACCTTTTAGGAACCCTTTGGAGAACCCTAGGCTGTAGAGGTTCAGGAAAACGGCTTAACAATAAATATTGTTTCTTTATATTTTCGTTCATTTAACATTTTAATTAGTATAACGTCAAAAATAAATTGCCTATTTGTATCTAAAAATATATTCAATTTCTCTTTTACAACCTACGCACTTTATGCTTCGCTTATTTTTCATAATCTCCTTTTAAATCCGCTTACAAACTGAAACCTTTGCGAACATAATCCCTTTTCTTATGTGTATATGGTATATTGGTTTTTACATGGTTTATGGAATTTTGTGAGAAAATAATATAGTTTTTCATAAGGCTAATAAATTTTGCTGTCCAAAATATTCAGGTTAAGTATTGATTATTATTTAATTTAGTGGAGCTCCTGCTGAGTAAAGATGCTAAGAAGTTGAAATAAGAAGTCAAAACACAGTTGCTTTGTCAGCTAATACAAGTGAACTGTGGAATCTAAATTCAGATAAGATAAGATGAATCAATGAAAAAAAATTTTCAAAACTGTCCTAGCAAAAATGAAAACAATAAAAGACAAATAACTAAGTTGTTCCAAGTTACTGTTACAGTTTTTTTTTTGTTTAACGTGAGGGAAAATCCTCATGGATGTTATGCCGGACTCCTACCGACTAAAAAACCTCACGTCACGCCTAACAGCCTGTGGTTAGGAGCCCCGGGGAAGCCCTCGGAAGGATGTCCCAGAACTCCCAACAGACCCACGGCCGCCGCTGCGGCCTCGCCCAGGGGGTGGTTCGGGTGCTATCCCGCGTCTTTTGGGGGTTTCGGGTGTGATTCCGCTTCTAAGGGGGGTCGTGCGTAATTGCACACGTCACGCTGCCGTCATGGGCCTGCTTCTGTAAGGACGGTGAGCCGCCCTCTCATCGTCCTCAGGCCCCCGGTCATGGTGACCGATAGTCCTCGGCGAAGACACGTCGGCGGCGTCCAGGCCGCATCTCCGAAAAACTCGGGTGGGAGAGTTCTCTTCCGTACCCGTCCCGCCGCCTCCTTCACGAGCATAACCTGCTCGCAGAAGGAGGCGGCGCAGTCCCACTTAGTCCCGCTGGAGAGCATGGCTCGAACCATGGTCTCGAGCGAGAGAGTGTCCACGTCCAGACCCACTACGAGGACCTGGCGCTGTTGCGCCCACGCCGTGCACTCCACCAGCGTGTGGAGCGTCGTGTCATCGCTGCGGTCCTCGCAGTGCTGACACTCGGCCGTGGGGTCCCGGTGTTTTCGCCACAGATACCTACCGAAGCTACCGTGCCCGGCAAGCATCTGTGTCAACCGGTAGGAGAGAGCACCGTGTCTCCTCTCCAGTCACTCATCCATGACCGGTCTGACGGCTGCGATTGATTTCTCGATAAGCGGGCCTTTGGCCCCGCTCCAGCGCCTCCTTGCGCCATCTGAACAGTGACGCAAGGGCTCTCGCTTCCAGGTCCCATGGAGGGGTCCCGGCTAGGAGACATGCCGCCTCACCGGAGATCGTGCGGTATCCCCTTATCACCCTGATGGCCATCGCTCTCTGCGGGCTCAGCAATCTAGCCACATTGCTGGCCGTCAGGGTTTCCGCCCATACAGGAGCTCCGTATAGAGCCATGCTTCGCACGATCCCCAGGTAGTTACAGTATAAGTTTTTAGTATTGTGTTTTCAAAACAAAACATTTTTATTTCACATAAATATTATATCAAAACCACAGTATAAATATTGGGGAAACCAAAAAACCATTACGAACATTAATATAAAATTACATGATAAATTCATAGCACGAGTAAACATCCCAACAGGGTAAGGTGTTGCCAGACCACTCCCAACTGCATTAAATATGAACAGCATAAATCGAGAGCGTGGAACGTTCATAAAAAATGAATCCATTTCGATTTTATATTCCACGCATCACATATCCGAACTATAAAAGTGTATGAAAGAGGTACGGGTTAAAAAGTGAAATAGGGAATATTCACGCCCGATGACTAGGAAAAAACAATTATACAACTGTCCCGGCTTTGAATTCTAATGGATACACCGGAACGAGGCTCCGTAACAAATCTAACCAAATTTATGATTTAATGGTGCAATTTTGGAATTTAGAGTCTCTGTACTTTGAATTGGATGTCTTAGAAACATTTTATGAATATGAATCTTACACCAATGGCATAGATTTACGAGCATTAATAATGAGTTATGAGAACGCTAGGATTAATGGTGAATTTTGATAATAGAAGCGAGTTCACGGGGCCGCGAGCCCCGTGAACTCTGTGTTCTGTAAACGATCACTGCAGTGGGTAACTTTCACTATGCCCGGTCCTTAGATGGGTGACCGCTAAGTAACCACGTTGTGTCATTTATTTGCAAACGTTTCGCAGTTTGCATTGAGATCACCGTAGAATGCCTCTATTATCGCCTGTACCTCGTGTGCGCCCAAGACTATCGGAGTCGGGGTAGTACCGGCACCCCTAATTGAGGCCACGGTGGTAGCCAAAGTCTGTTAGGATTTACTCGGGGCTTTTGACCGTAGGTAGTGGTAGGATGCGTGTGGTTTAAGTCTGTAAGAGTCCAGCATATCATTCATAAGGGATAACCACACGTAGAAAAAAGCCACCGATTTTAGAAGTCGATTCCAAAAGTTTATTGAACTTGTACACCCACTTGCGGGTATACAACAATTTAATGTTTCGATTCGAACTGCTTCACTGAATTCCGATACACGCTCGAGCACACCTCGTGAAACTTCGCAGTTCACTAGACCATACAAACGAATAGTCGCCTTATTTCCACTTAGATGACGATTTCCTTCTCTTGTGGTTACATAAATCTGGTAGCTAGCTTTACTATAGGTCACCGATCTGTACTATAGATAAACTAAAAAGAAAATAACCTTATTAATTAGTTTTTGGTTGCCAGTAACATCGACAGGCATGGCCTTGAGGCTTAAAAATTTCAAGTTCTTGAAAAAGCAGCTAACCACAACCAGCGGCTATTCATTTAAACACAGCAATAGTCTCACGACCAAATTCGTGGTATAAAGAGCATGATTCATATAGAAAACTTCGTAAATGCAACATGGTTACCTATCTCAGAAGCGACTGAAGCTCATGATCTTTAACACAGAAATCGTTTACATAACACTGAGCTGGCAAAGTTACAAGCACTTCAAAATTATACTACTCTAATGCTTAATTGTATTATCATCTCAATATAATACCTACCTACTATCTAATTTTCCCACCGTCTAATCTCAAAATACCCATTTGACCCGCAGGTGAGCTGGGAGCTTCACTATCCACCTCAAGTTTATTTGTAAACATACAAGGGTTTTTAATGAATGTAAACTGTTCTAACTAACCTACTTTCCTGGCGATAACTATAAGATATCACACATAGCACGATTCCTGAGAGAATCAAAACTTTGCCACCCTGTCATGGGCTTACTAGGACAAACGACCGCCGTGTAAAGTTGTCTTGTTAAAACTAGTTAGAGGCTGTTGTTAATTTTAAGTCGGAC
The DNA here is from genome assembly GCA_933228765.1 of Miltochrista miniata. Taxonomy (NCBI): domain Eukaryota; kingdom Metazoa; phylum Arthropoda; class Insecta; order Lepidoptera; family Erebidae; genus Miltochrista; species Miltochrista miniata. The sequence goes on along the minus strand of OW121758.1, from coordinate 33,597,051 downwards.
TTGTACAGAAGCTCGACGCAGCCTCGATTTGATATTTACTTTCAAAGGAAAGACGTTGTTTCAACTGTCTATGCTTAAAAATAAAAAAAAAACATTGCAACATCATTATGATAATTTCAATAGCATAATAATGACAATGTTATGCCCCAAACTGAATGAAATTCAATATATAGAGTGAATTATTGACACGATAGAAGAAGAAGTTACAGGAATCCACCAGTTCAACTTTTTGAAATAATTTAATTTGTCCTCGTTTTCCGTAGATACATTACTCTTCGCACCCACTCAAAAATGCCAATTTATTCCGAATAAATAATTAATCACAAAAAAAAATATCTGATCCTTCTCGGATAAATTTTCTCATCTTTTCGTGATAACCGCTTACATTACGAATTATCGGACCGCACAAAATCCGAACCCTTACCGTGATTACCAAATTTGTGTCCACCCTACACGTCAGCAAATCATTACATTACATTTGTAAGGTTTCATCGTTTTGCCTGGATTTTTGCAATGGCAATGAAGGTAGATTGAGAATTCAACTGGTGGGGATTGTTAATAAAAAGCGACAACGCCATTTTGTGGGGCTCAGTCGTAAACTACACGTCGCTAGATAGAAACGTAAAAGTGTAATTGGGCATTGTAAGGTGGCCACCTCAAACCTACAATTTGGGTCGCAAGTCCCAGACACTGGTTGCAATGTTCTTCCTTGTGCCACGCGGTGTATAAGGTATAAGTTGTGGTTACTTAGCTATGTGAAATAAAGAAGGAGTGATGATATCTGTGTTTTCTTCTGAGGTCTTACACATTATAAAACATGTTTTTGCCTCTGGCATTACCTGTCTTTATCTTCTATTTTACATATAAAACTCACAAAATATGACGTGGTCGGTTGATGGAAAACCATGCCGACATTTAGAGCTGTACACTGTTTATTTAAAAGAAAGAAAGAAAGAAATGTATATTTGTTTATGTCGTATAATATGCGAGTTTCAGCATAACTCATATACAGGAATTGTTGACCGATAGAGAAAACGGGTTCTGAAAAATAAACCACAGCCAACCAGTTGACTGACGACCTTGAAAAAGTCGCAGTTAGGGACTAATTTCACAATGGCAAAACCGTTTGTTGAAACTTGAATTTGAAGAACCCTCCATTTAGAAGTCGACAATCATTAAGTGGTCATAAAATCATTATAAAGAAAGTTCATTCATCTGACAACAAATTAAACAAAAAAAACAGTTCATATAAACTCAGTACAACTTACAGGCCACTTTTACTAAGCAGGTTTTTTTACCTGTGGATATTCTATGGATAATAAACCGGACTCCTACCTACTAAAACAACACCATCTCGGTACGAGTCTCAGGTACGCCTATGAAATGATAACCTAAGAGTTCTACTAAGCTCCCTACCATCAAAACTTAAGCCTGAAAATCATAAAAAAATGTAGTAAGTGAAATATATAGTATAAGGAACAAACAGACAGTATCCGCAACTAATATTCAAACACACCAACACTTTCCGAGCCTGTGCGCGCGGAGATTACGATAAATCCTAACTTGAGCCCTTTCTGCAAAGGTGGTTTCAAACTCCGTAACATCTTGTAAAGAAAAATATGTTGTATGAAAGTAAACCGATAAAGGGTTTTGGAAATTATTGTGGCCACTTGGGTTCATTGGATTATACTGTTGAAAGTGTTAAAGTATTCCGAGAGTAGGCCGCAGTTTTATTTGTGTAAGTTAAGCTTTAGGTACGTAACAAGTTTTTGTTCAGCTTCGACCTAAGGGAGACAAATCGAGATGTATTTTAATAACCATTTGCCTAAACCATTAGGTAGACCATTTAGCTAAACAAGCTACAGTCACGAGTATTACTTTTCACCGAATGCCTTATTGGAGCGATTGTTTGATGACCAAAAAGGCTGACTGTTATGACATGTGGAAAGAGTATTTTAATGAACGGTCTCGCTCTGCCGGTATATGGTACCGGACATTGCAGCAATCACCATCTCGCGCTTTGTGGTTTGCAGAGTCCGGTCTTGCTAGGCAAGATGTTGTGACAGCCCTTAGACTTCGTTCTGGACATAAGCCGTTAAACAGCTTTGCATATGATGAAGAAAAACTCTTCCCCTAACTGTGCAATGTGTAACGTTAGGGAAGATGTTTATCACATTATAGCGGAGTGTGTGCGAAACGAAACCCAAAGGAAACAGCTGGACATCGACCTAGGCATAACTTTGCGGTCGCTAGAGTAACAACATCTTTTCTACACCTATGTCGGATGAAGCAAAACGGTTATATGCAATTGTTAATTTTGGCTTAAAAATTAGGAATGATTAGTTTTAGTTTTAGAATTTTCCTACGGGGGTGACACGATTACTGCGTGATCAAGCCCCTGCCATATGGCAAATAAAAGAAAAAAAAATAACCAATCAGATTTCGTCCTTCGTCACATCTTGCATTGAGTAATAAAGCGTGACGAAATCTGATCGGTTTAGAGTGTATAAACCTCAAAGTACTTTAATGACACCTATCAATGTAGTCATTTTATTTTGCCAAGCGCTGGCGCAAGCCCTATTAACTCAGTGTTTTTGAATGATCACGCGTTCAGCACTTTACGTTGTAACATGTCCAGGGAATGTTGACCCTTTTGTAGCATTTCCATTTACGAGCATTTTCATACTTTGGAATACACGTTAAGCTGTTGGTCCTGGTTGCCAGTAAAATGGCAATCCAAGTTGAAGGCCGTAAGAGCAGCTTGAACATTTTTAACTGCACAATGCAAATATGCACACATAGTGTGCCTCTACCTTAAAAAGTAAACGTGTGACTGTTTATATTTATAGCGTATGTTTATATTTATAGCGATGCAAGTTTCAGCATAACTCATTTAAATAGTTCTTTGTGTTGCTTTAAAAATTCTAACACAGTTTAACGGCATGTTTCCCAGAAGTACTGAACTAGTTTGCAATAGTGCCAATACAAATACTGGTAATGGATGCGTAATGACCTCACACACGCCATGTCGCCATACCATACAGCATTTTATGAAATCATTTAAGTTAGTGTAAAAAAATTCTCGATGACACAGTGGTAAATAGGACTGGACTATAGATGCTAAGATACTATGCTCTATAGGTCCCAACCTCATATCGGAATACTTATTTATGTGCATAAGTTTTGATTAATATACGTGAAAAAAGTAATTGACGTTCCAATGTAATGTAAACGCGCACCTTTTTTTTCCCGTGACCATTGCTTTAGCCCGTGTTACACTAGGACCTAATGAAATATTCTAACTGACCTAGATGTATAATAATGTAAGTATACATCTATGGGGCCAGATAGGTACCTATAGACAGCACAATAATTGGTTTGCAAATGAACAGAACAATCATAATATATAACAACATAATAATGTATAATATCATTATCTTCTTTGAAATGCGGCTGAAAAGTGGTTGAAGAGCTCGTTGCTCCAAAAGCGAACTATCGTCAAACTATTTCAAAACACCAAACTATCCGCACAACGCTAGCGATGCATGTCACGCACTAGGACCTTTATAAATAAATATACGTCGCGTTTATTGCGGCCTTCTGCAATTTGTTTCACCTGTAATTTGATGTACGATCAGTAAGAAAAATATAAGAAAATCGTGCAACCGAGATTTATCAGCAACTATAATATTTCTCACCTATTTATGAAGGTAACTATCCGTGGCGATAGGTCAGCAGTTTATCACGAAGGTTTATTGGCATTTCTGAACCAAACATGAAATTGAGATGAGTAGTAGGGTGGGTCACTCTAGTATGAAAAAAAATAATAGTTGTTGAATCATATTCTAATAGTGATATTATGTTGTAGTGTACTATTATGAGTAGTTTTAGCCCAAAAACGGATAATTTAACATACATCTTCAGCCCGCGCATGCGCTTGAAAATTCTACGTTTTTACAAAAAAAAACACGTTTTACTAAATGGCATATTTTTATTAACAATTACAAAAATACTATAGAATCCTTGCTTAATATTTTTAGGTAAAGACATCCAAACAAAAATCCTAAACAAATACACATAGATATTATTATAAAAGTTATTCATTTTTATACAAAAAATCTCGCTTACTATCAAATTTTGGCATAATTTTTCTTGAAGCCAGTTTTGCATGAATTATGCCATCCCTGGTTTTTTTATCACATGCTGACATTGCAGCTTCTGTCACTATCTTTACACTTCGTTCAACCGCTTGTGTATGGCAAGGTAGCCTAATAAAAATCATGCTTTCATCACTTTTTTTCTCTATTATCTGAATAAGTTGGTCATTCGTTTGATTTCTTAGAATAGGTGGATCAAAGTTGGTTTCTTGCCAGTTTATTAGATCAATGTAACATTTCGCATTAAAATCTAGTTTAGGCACTTCAAAAGTGCGTGGTAGGCTTCCTGTTGTAGGTGAACTACGCGCTTTTAGTATTCTTCTAGCTGCAAGTTCTCTTATATGCTTTTCTCCATCCGTTATCATCGCCAATAGTAAGTTTTCAGGGTGAGCAAAATATGCGTTTCGTTGAATTACAGGATCTATGACTGATCTTAATGCACTTGATAAAAATCGCGAACTTTTAATCAAACTCCAAAGGTGCCGTGATCCGTCTTTGCATGATGGATGTGTCTTTATTTGGAACCACACGGGGGCATATACTTTTACAATATATTGAGCCAAAACAGTTAAATTAGTTGATGGTTGTGCCGTAGAAATGTAAAGTCGCAAGATCCGGTTTGCCTTAGTCAACCAACGGGCATGTGACATTTTTCCAGGTGATTTATTTGCCAAGTCATCTGAACAACTTCCAGTTATTACTGCTAAAGTAATTTCATACAAATATTTCTGATCAGTACTTAAAACGTCAGGTTTTAGCGTCGGTAATTGACCAGGTATTGACTCAAATTCAACCACAGCTTGCAATTCACACTTATCCAGCAATTTACCAATAGGACCATTGTACGTAGATGGGCCAGAAGTTTTACCATCCATAAAATCAAACAAATGTCTCAAAGGTAGTTCATTTAAATGTAGCATGCAAATTATCCACTGCAAAGGTCTCTGAAGTCTTTTCTCAAATAGCCTTATGATACCACTAAATTTACCTGTATTTGTCACGGTTCCATCGCATCCAATAGCCAGGAGTTCAGCAGTACTAATGTTTTTGGCGCAAAGAAGAGAGTTTATTGACATCTCAATGGTTTTAGCAGTTCCCTGTAACGGCGTCACATACCCCACATAAACGGACTCCGGTTCTTTAATTAAAGAAACATGTTCCTCAGTAACTACTTGCTTGTACCTTTTGGTTCCCTTTTTTACTATCTTCAAGGTTTTATCTTTCCGTCCATCAAAATATAAAGCAGTTAAGTTTAAAGGCGCTTGATTCTTGATAAGAGAGTCACGGGTTTTCCTTCTCTCTCTTCGCAGTTTTGATTTATCTATAACGATATCTGAAGAAAGTTCGTGTAAAACTGCTGAAGCAATTGCAGCACCAGCTCTGTCGGATACTCCGTAACGGTCACATATTTGCGACAACACCGGTAAACTCTTTACAAATTTCTTGTTTCCCATAGTTCCTGAGGTAGATGGTATAGGCTCTTTTATATTTTTGTGTAGTTTTTCTGGAAAGGAAATACTTGTATCAGAATCAGTACTTATTAATTCTTGTTCAGTAACTTTGGATGGGTTGTTATCGCTTTCCAGACAGAGTTTTGTAGGAGTTCGCTTTCGAATAAACTTTTTTTTTAAACTTTTGGTTCTATTGCGATCAATGCCGCCGATTCTCATTTTTCTTTCACCCCGTTGATCAATCAAAAAGTCTTGTTCTTCTTTAGGAACTTTCACTTCTCCGGGACACAGGCATTGACGTATTATTTTGCATTTGCATGAACAAATATCGAACAACATTAAGCTTTGCTGCAAGAACTCAGTTTTTTTCTCGGTTGACAACCTTTTCAATGATTTGATTATATTTTTGCATTTGGAATGATAAGCTTTTAGGAGCTGAATGACTCTTGTATGTGAGACTACAGGGATTGATGCCTTATACCATACTCCTTCAACTTTCTGGGTTACAATATCTGCAATTTCGGAAAAAGCGGGCTCTTTGTTGGTATTATTTTTAATTTTCACCTGAAGCCTATTCCACTCGTAACATTTCATGACATCCTGGTGTGTTGGTAATGCGTTTTCCTTTATATCTTCTATAGTTCCGAAAATAGGGCACTTGTATGACTGTCTTTTTATTGACATGATAGAAAGAAATAAGTTCCAAGATCTAAAACAAAAATAACACAATTTACAATTGCACAAGATTTTACAAGAAACTAGCCATTTTATATCTGAATTCTCTGAATGTACTTACCTCAAATATTTGCTTTTCATAAAAAAGTACTGTTAAAATGACGAAAGTAACGTATATATCAATGAATATTATTTAAAACATTAAAGTATACTTAACGACAAAACGTAACTTAAGGAGTTAAAGTGGGTATACTTGAAATTTTTTTTTTCAAAACTTCAAGTGCCTTGCGCGGGCTGTTCCACTTAAAATAATTCAATAATATTTTAAAGGGTTAATAACGATACCTAACCACAACAAATTATAGCTATTAGAAAACTGTTACTAAAAAAAATTTTTTTTGACCCACCCTAATGAGTAGTGTAGGATTTATTGAGGTCATAATGTTGTGGATAGCTACTCAGTAACTGTGTATTTTGTATTACAAGGTTTAATACCTAACTATACTTTTATCTTTTTTAAATTTTTCCTGTTTTTGGGTCTAGAGTTATTAACGTTGAATATCATTAGTAGATAGGTTGTCCTCCTGAAATTTGGGGTGTAGGATGGATGCACTTTTTATTTTGTTTGTACACAATATAAATATAAAACTCTCATGTGTATTATTGGAGAAATAATAAAACACGTTAACAATAAGTCACGCTCCAAAAAAACTCCAGTCAAAGTACTACTCCCTTCTGCTGAACTTTCTAATAATCTCTAACTTTTCCTCAAATAATTCTAGACACTTTTTGTAATGTCGAATTGTAGCTATTTTCACAAATTTTGCCACTGTTCCTACAAATCTTTCCCGAGAGTAAATTCTTTAAGCCCGATAAACGATGACTTTGTGTAAAGAAGAGAGTTAGTCCAGCTTTTGTCATGAATTTAGCCTAATTTTGGGCTCCAGGCTTTAAGATTCGGGATTTCAGATGCAATGGCGCAAAAAATCCAATTACTTGGCACCAATTCACGCATTCTAATGTACGACAGAGCTCGCCGTGTAACAAAATCTAATCAAAGTTTATGGTCGCCCTTGCGGTTTTTGCCGCCCTACCTTGGATTAGAGCTACGATCTTGTGTCCAGATTAGCGGATGAATATAATTCTATTTGCTTGAATATAAGGCCTGAAAAATCTCTTTTTTCACGTGACCAAAAAGATCGTGTGAGGTCTGTACCTCACAGCGATATAAATGAATGAATCTTTAAGACATAAGGTCGCATAATAGTTAAATCAATTGAATATTATAATTTTATTCATGTAAAAACTGTATTTTTGGTATTACAGGAAAGGCTAAGTAACTAAGTTACTATAAAAAGTACGCGTAGCGTAGATTATAACCCTAGGCGAGACCGCAGTAGTAGCCGTAGGTCTGTTGGGAGTTCTGGGACATTCTTCCGAGGGCTTACCCGGGGCTCCCGACTGTAGGCTGTTGGGCGTTGCGTGAGGTTTTTAAGTCGGTAGAAGTCCAGCATAGCATCCATGAAGTATTTTCTCTTTCATTTAAAAAAAAAACAGCGTAAGTTATTAAGTGTATTATGAGTTGTTAACTTTTTAAAGAGTGGAAATCCTTCATAAATGCCACAGCGAACTTTTCCCCACCGTTGCCGTTGCATCACACGTTGCCCCACCACTATCTCCGTTCCGGAGCCCCAGATAAGAAGCGGTGTCCCAGGAGTTGTTAGTTATATTATCAACTAGCTAACCCGGCGACCTTTGTTCCGCCATATCAAGCTGACCCGATAAAAGATTTTTTCCTAATTTTTTGAATTAGCGAAATCGGTCCAGCCGTTCTGAAGTTATGCGTAAGTACATACATTTCGCAGATTCATTTTTATGTAAATAGATAGATTTAACAAGATATTGTTTTTCTTATTCAGCGGGCCATTACAAATATAATATTCGTTAGACCGCTATTTCCTCCACTCAGTTCACACCCTTACAGTTTATGCTAAATCACTGAGACCAATATACCGCGGAATAACATTCCATTGTCCAACTTAAAAAGTACATATTGTTTCATTGCCCCTTTAAAACGTTTTTATTGAACCAATAAACGGTTTGTATTAACGGTAGGTAATAAATGAGGGACATTATGCTTTTTATTTCTTGATAATGTTTTGTTAATATAATAGTTAATTTATGTAGATCTACTCTGTAATAATATCGTTTAATTAGCTTATTTAGATGACAGCGTTAATTGTGTGTGTGCTAGACAAGACTTGGCAGAGTAAGGAGGACTGAAAATAAAAAAGCTCAGGCCGAGCTGTTGAAAGGTGACGAATAAAATAGATACATATTCTGTAATTTTGTAAAGTAAGGGATTTTTTTTTTAATTTTCAACTATTACAGGACAGAATTTTATTTAAAATTAATTAATTTCTACCCAATCACATAAATTACAAGTGGTTGTTGTATTATCTTGGTTATAAACAATACAAAGTTACATAATTTAACTCGAAAAGTAAATCTAACGTTGACCTTATACCTAAAGAAACAAACAAAAGTACGTTAAGCGGCACAGGAAGTACTAATTTCACTGTGACTCATAGTTATTAGAAGCCCTAGCTTCCGCTGCGAGTCTGTTTGATAAAAATAATTGCGTTAATGCCAATAAATATATAGTCAGCATACCTTGCCACTTATGGAAAGAGCCTTCAGTTCTTAGATGCTGCCTTGCTAGATTATTTAAATGACCTCTCCCTGGCTTTATTAGAAGCGCGTAAAATACTTTTGACACTCTCTTTTCAAAATTTATCAACCTACGAAAAGCTACCTAGTGGTTACCTTCACTGATTCATAAATTTGAATTATTTTAAACTAGATTAAAAGAGTAATTGAATGAAAACCACAGAGCTTTGAACTGTGTGAACGTTATTACGTTCATACGTATAGCGACACTTTCTATAATGCCGAGATAATGCCAATAATCTGCCTGTAACTTTCAAAACAGAATATAGTATATTCTGTGTTGAAAGGTACAGGCAAATTAATCTAAAGTTTCTTTTCTAATACCTTCAACTTGTCTTAACGACTAGCATGCTACTAAGAATCTGAACTAATGCCTTAGCCATCTGTTGTAAATGCAATAAATATTAATCCATTTAAAAACTGATCGTAGCGCTTAGATTATTATGATCAATTCTGAAGTGATTGATTTAGCGATCAGTGTACTGTAAACGATCACGAACGAAGCATCTTATTGCTTACTTACAGAACAGTGAGCGCACAATCAAAGTGATTCCGGTACGTAATCTGAGCTAATGTATAAGATTACCCACCACACTACCAAGCCACACTACCGGTAGTGTCGTGGGGAAATTTCTTTCCCTTCTGCACTACCAGCTAGTAGTGTGGCGGGTAATTTCTAAAAGGTCTTACATCTCCGTTCCCATCGACACTACTATAAGATACCGCACTACCAAAATACTCTACCGGTAGTGTCGTAACTAACTAACTAACCCCTCACACTTCTAGCGTGTCTGCGATTCTTCCCGCGTGGAATTTTGTTCCCATACCCGCATCTCGTGGGAACTTTTTACGGGAATAAAGTAATCTTTGTGTTATTTGAAACATTAATCTATTTATGTATTAACTCTCAACTAGATTCGTTTAGTCGTTAAAACGTGAAATAAACAAAAAAAAACATAAACGTCCATCCATACTAATTGCAAACAGTGTTTGTAATATAAGAAGAATTTTATTATGTTGTCAGTAATATTAGTAAGGATTTAATGGCGTCCGAGATATCGCCTGTGTAATGCTATAACCTAGACTGTAACCTATCTATGCACTAAATTTTAGCCAGATGCGTTTAGCCATTAGAGTGTGAAAGAGATGACATGTATTTGAGCACTTCCATGCTAAGAAAGGCACTCTAAGCCGTCTGTCCTGTATGACAGTCGTTAAGCCAGGCCTTTTAAGGCGACTTGCAGTTAAAATTGCAACAGCAGGCAGTCACAACCTACGCCTGTCCATCTCAACACGGCAATATGACTCACCACCTATTACGTGGTACAAATTCTAAAAAGGGGAAATGTGGGCATATAATATGCCTCTGCCAACCCCTTCGAGGATTAAGGGGTGACCATAATATGTAGATACGTATTAGTAAGATAGATACACACAAAACATTAGGAATTAATCTTGTTATCATTACAACTCCATTGAATTTGTTACTTCACTTAACTCTGCGGAAACTCAACCAGAATCTACTCCGGAACAATAATTGCGATTTGAATACGTTACAGAAACTAGGTTAGGCGTAGTACATTAAACACAGTACCAAACCTTAACTACAGAATACGTTGGGAATTATTAATAGCTTTCCAAATAATTTATGTTCCATTGCTTCTCCTTATCATAGGTTATGGTCCCAGTTGCAGTTCAAAATGCTCATTTTTATTAGCTGGAATCATCTGACCACCAAACTGCACTGCTACAAATCAATAAATGTGCCGGTGGCATCCCGATTTTTTTTCAGAAATTTTTACTCTTGCAGTCAAGAATAAACATTATTGACTAGGTAATGTACACATAGAGGACTTTCCCCGTACCCATCTCCCACAGGAACTTGTTCCAAAATGTACCCTTTTTTCTTAGCTCTTATATTTCGCTGTTTAAAATTTCGACAAAATCGGTTCAAGCGTAAAAGCGTAACAGACAGACATAGTTACTTTCGCATTTATAATATACTAGCTGTTCCCAGCGGCTTCGTCCGCGTAGAAGTCGTTATCGCTTAATATCATTATCCTCCTTAAGCGCAGTCGGTTAAAAAGTAGCCTATGTTCTTCCCAGAAACTCAAACTATCTCTATACGAAATTTTGTCTAAATCGCTTCAGCGGTTTAGGCGTGAAAGCTTAACAGACAGACAGACAAACCGACAGACAGATAGACAGACAGACAGAGTTACTTTCGCATTTATAATATTATAGTAGAGATATAAGTAGGAGTCGTGCCGCGTGAATTCCCGATAATGAATAAGTGAGTAATGTGATTGATGAGTCTCTCTGCCTTTGCATAAGTTGGTATTGCATCGGTATTCGGTTAGAAGATTAGAATACTGCATATTTGAGAAGTTGCCTTCCCTTCTGAGAGTTAAATTATTCACCCCATTTGGTCTACAAGCGGATAAGTTACAACTTGGTTAGGTGTGAGCAAGTGTAATCTGAATTAGGGCAACGTATTTTAACGTAATTTACGAATATATTTATTTTTGTAGTATTTATAACATTTAAATTGTTTTCAACATGACTCGTCATGAATGATGAGATGACATGACATCTTTAAAACAAATCAGGCCAATGGTTGCTCCAGTCAAGGATCATAACAGAGAACTCCAAGAGCCGCTGATGCGTTGCTGGGGTATTTTTTCTTATGTGGAGCTTAGTGTAGAAATAGAGATTTCTTAGAGTCACGCACACGTTTCTGTCTCAATGGACGGTATAAGTAGGTACATAAGAAGCAATCACTGCGTAATAATGTTTATATTTCTTCATCTTTCACAAAGACACACTATATATATCCTTTATACTTTGATTGTTGGCACTTGGCGGAACTTGTTATTATACATTATGAAAACTCACTCGCTTGTACTATTCCACAACTTTCAGTGCAAAAAATCAAAATAAAAGTTGTGGAATAGTACAAGTGAGTGAGTTTTTACAATGTACACACCATATACATAGTCAATTTTGCTGTCCTCTGAGCATCTCTGGGAAAAAATGTGTTATAAGCTACGTCCTACTGACTTGTATAATTAATAGTAGAACAATACGCTCACAGATACGTTTTAGATATTTAAGAAGAAAGCTAAAAACAACGCTGTTAAAATCAATACAGCTCACTTTTCCGATTTTTTCCATTCATAAAATTTATGCGAAACGAATACATAAACCTTTAGCCACAGTTCAGGCCTTAAAAGGTTTAAATAAATCACACTAAACAGTTTCGTGCAAGATCGTTCACGTTCCGTTTATGTTGGCAGCATTAAGTAGGTTACAGAATTATTTATGGCGCCTGGCTTAGAAATGTTTGCATGTAATGTGCATCGCTTTTGCGATTTTGTTAAATCGTTGCAATAGTGGGGTTTTCCTTAAGAAGATTGTAATGTTTGTTACTTTATATTTTCTTTTGCGTTTACGTACGATTTCTTGATTCTGAAGACACGTTAAGCCGCTGGTCATGGTTGCGAGTAATATGGCTACCAAGCCGAGATGAAGGAAAGTCTAAAGCGTTGTAACGACAAACGCAACAACGCGAAAATATCAAGTAGTCGTTGTTATGTATTCAGACCTACGTTGTAACGCTGAAACGAGACTCAATAAGTATGGTTCGCATTATGTCGCACGTTGTTTCGCTATATGTCGTATCCCGTCTCCTTAAGACAACGAAAGTCACAATATGTCGGTGTTCCTAGCTAACGCCGTACTTGCTAACTAAAGGACAAAGAAGTTATGGAAGGAAACCTTGAAATGAAACATTTAACCGGAATACATATAATCAACATCAACAAAAATGGGGAAAAACTTTCGTCGAGCTGTCAACAATAGTGAAATAATGTGAGTGATTGACTGACGTAACCTTTTTTAATATGGGCAGTTAATGAGACATGGTTCGGTTTGTTTTCACTGACAGCGAATAGGTATTCACATTCTATTAGGAATTTTTTTCACGCAACACCTTCTAACCGAAATAAATCTAATATAAGCTTGTGCTGTGGGATCTAGACAATTGACATACATTCTTCTATAAGTCTAAATACATGAATATTATACATAGAAAACCTTTAAACTCCGAAACCAACATTTGCGGTTATCGCAAATATTTAAACCTGGGATTTGAACCTAGACCTCTTCACGGCAAACGCTTCACCACCACTGTGCCACTGAGTAGGTCAACATAAATAGAATATCGTAAAATATCAATATCAAATAACAGGATATCAATTTAATGACAGAAAAGTAATGGAAAATAGACGGTGCGCATCAAAACACAAATACTAGTTTTATAGCGTTAGTTGTGAACGTCACGTTTTCAATTTAGTTGATGCCAATGCTAACTGCTGAGTTTTTCATTCGTTTGTGAATATAGTAGTAAATTGCTATTCTGTACTATAATTGTTATGACTTAGTCTAGGTCTAGCACTGGGACTTTCAAGAGACTTAAGTAGAGTGTTTGCGAATACCTTACTTGAAATTACGAACGTGGTGAAATACGAGGTACACTTTTATTATTCGGGAGGGTGTCTTTTCTAACCTACAAGCTAGTATCGTTGCGTCTATTTCTAATTTTTTGTGGTCACTATGAAATAATACAGGCATAGGTATTAATATACGTGACAGGAATCGTACAAATTGAAGGAAAATTAATGGCACTTATTTACACTTAAATTTTATTCTTTGAGCTTGATTAGACGAAATTACACGAGAATTTCTAAAGTAATCAGTTTCAAGCAACTTGAATGTGTATCGACGTAAATTATACGTGTATTTTATTACAATAATATGTGTGGGGACTGCAAAATAACAGGCATCGCGTGACCAAATTGATTATCACACTATAAACAAGGGTTAGAACTGAACTAGTTTTGAACTCCTATGGCTGATCGCGTTTTCTATCAACCAACTTTTCTGTGCTATTTACATTGTACTTTTTGAAAATTTTAATCGATTATGGCCGCATATTTTATAGCTAAGTATGGTTTGGATACTAAAGCACTTGATTAAGGTCTACCTGTCTCAAAATAAAATGATTTTGTTATTATGAAACCATCATCTATCTAAACTTCATCCCCATCCCTACTACTATTATAAATGCAAAAGTAACTTTGTCTGTATGTCTGTCTGTTACGCTTTCAAATTTACTTCATTTTACTTTCATTTAGCATAATTTTTTTTTAGCATTTGAGTTTCTTTAATAGGTTATAATTACGTAGATAATATGATTAAGCAGTTAATATTATTATATTTCTTTTACCGCGTATTTCAAAGTTCCCTTTTAAGAGTAATGGAACAGATACGTTCTCAGGCCGATGTCAAAAGTAAAATAAACGGTTGGACAGACTATAACCAGATGGAAAACTCATGTATGTACTTTTTTCACACCTACCCTCTGCTACACACACTCGTGCACAAATCAGTATCAAAAATTCGGTTGAGACCGCCTGACCTCGTGTCTAGGAATGAGTTGTCTATGTGTGCGTAGCTTCAGCGAATTTAGTATGTAGGTTTCCATCTGTACTATCTCTAATTTGTGCTATAACTCTATAATATTAGAATAGATATTTTTCACGTACACGAAGTTCTCACAAAATTATTATGATATTTAATTCTTGAGTCATTACTATTTCACCAGATATAACTATTAATAGTATTAAAATATTCATAGGGGAGGATGTAGTGTGCCTTCACGAAGAGCGTTACCTGTGCTCGGGCCCTCCCCGTAAGTAGCGGCGAAAGCGAAAACGCGAAACCAATCACTACCGAGAAATGAGTCCCGACAGGGCTAGGGCGTCCCCCCGAGGCGACGCATACCGGTGTGCCCCCGTCGGTATGACTGCATGCGCACGCGGCGAAGGGGGCCGCCACCCGTCACGCAGCGCCAACTCTGGCGGGATGCGAGGAGCCGAGTGCCGGATAGGCACGTGGAATGTGCGTGGTGGTATGGAAGGTAAGATGAATGAATTGATAGATGTAATGAAAGAGCGATGCCTGGATGTATTGTGTGTCACAGAGACGAAGCGGAAGGGGAGCGGCATTGACGATCTTCCTGGCGGCATAATTGCTTTGTGGTCCGGAGTGGACCAAGAGGATCATGCCAGTAGGGGAGTGGGTGTCTTGCTCTCCTCCCGTTTCGCTTCTGGAGTGAAAGATTATGGATTGGCAGGCCCAAGACTCCTGTGGGTACGTATAAAACTGGGGATCACGAGAGTTTTTTTGGTCGCAGCCTATGCTCCCGTCAGCTCGGCTAATCCCCAAGTGCTCGCGGAGTTCTGGGATTCCGTTAGGGACGTCCTCGATTTGGCTGAGGGGAATGAAAAGTTGATCATGTGTGGTGATTTGAATGGATGGGTGGGGACCAAGCGAGATGGCTTCGATGCTGTCCTTGGTCCGTATGGAGATAAGAGAGCGAATGATGCTGGTAAGTCAATCTTAGACGTATGCTTGGAACGAGACCTCCTTGTGGCGAACAGTTTATTCCGTCACAAAGATATCCACACGTATACTTGGAGACGGAAGGAAGAAAAAAGTGTAATTGATTTGATTTTGATAGACAGTCGTCTCCGAGAGGCTATAAGGGATACAAGGGCCTACAGAGGCCCCACTCTTGAAACTGACCACTACCTGGTGGTAAGCCGGTTTGTTGGTCTTTTCAAGAAGTGGAGGCACTGGCGAGTGCGTGTCCCCTTCGGAGACTATGAAAGGATAAAGAGTGAAAAACTGGAAGATGAAAGCGTAAGGAGTATGTATGTAGGCTTAGTCAGTGAAAGGCTTGCAAACGCGAGCCTTTCCGACTTAGATGTGGATGAATGCTGGAATATTATGAAAGAAAGTATAGTGGATAGTGCAAAAGAAGCATGTGGGAGTGCAAAGAGACATGAACATTCGAAAGGTGATGCCTGGTGGGATGCAGAGGTACAATCCTGCGTAGCAAGAAAGAAGAAAGCGTGGTTGGATTATGTCTCATCTTTGCAACTGAATGACAGTATGAAAGACACGAAGAAAGAAATTTACCGCCTCTGCAAGAATGAAGCCAAAGCTTTAGTGAAAGAGAAGCGTGAAAGAATAAATTTGATTGCGGAAGAGAAGCTGACGAGGAACTTCGAGACAAATACCAAACTCTTTTGGAGGGAGGTCAAGAAGTCTCGGAGCTGTTCGTCAGTTTCCAGAATGGATAAGATAAAGAGTAAAGCTGGGGACATTCTTGCGGACCCATTAGAGGTGTTAGAGCGGTGGAATGAGTACTTTGGAGAAATGTATGAATATCTCCCGGATGCGGGCACTGCGAGGGAGTCGATGACTGATCTTGCGGTGCAAGCATCAAGCGGAGATATTACTTTGGAAGAGATTGAATGGTCGATACGAAGCTTGAAAAATGGAAAGTCTGCGGGAATTGATAGGATATCTGCTGAAATGATCAAATTAGGTGGTCCTTGCGTCCGAGACGCCTTCTGGTCATTGAGCAATCTATGCTGGAAGACTGGAAGGGTCCCAATGGACTGGAGGCGTGCTATCATCGTGCCCTTGTATAAAGGCAAGGGCTCACGTATGGAGTGCGCCAACTATAGGGCCATCAGTTTGATCAGTATAGCAGCTAAAGTGTATGGCAAAATTATTGAAAGGAGAATGAGGGTGGAATCTGACGGATTACTGTGGGAGGCGCAGGGTGGTTTCCGAAATGGAAGGGGATGTATGGACCAAGTTTTCTCTCTCCGCAACATCGTAGAGAAGCAGCTGGCTGTAGGCCGGAAGGTTTTCTGCGGTTTTGTGGACATGGAGAAAGCATTTGACAGAGTTGTACGGAAGGATCTCTGGGATATATTGCCAGGATACGGGATTGATGGTGCGCTGCTTCGTGCTGTGCAGTCTACATATGTGGGATGTACGGCATGTGTGCGGGTGGGCGGCAGCCTGTCTCCCTGGTTTGACGTCAACATTGGCGTCAGACAGGGCTGCGTGCTGTCGGCTCTGCTGTTTGTCCTGTACCTGGACGATTGTCTTAAGAGAGTAAGATCGATGAATGTTGGATTGCGAATGGGTGACTTACTTGTGAACTGTTTGCTGTATGCAGATGATGCCGTGCTCATAGCCGAATCGCCATCAGAACTACAGTCACTAGTCACAACGATGAAAGATGATTGTCTAATGAGAGGCTTACAATTGAACGCGACTAAAACGAAAGTGATGGTATTCGAAAGAGAAGAGGACAGAACGAATGCCAGGATAACTGTAAATGATGTAGTGCTGGAACAGGTGGATGAGTTTGTATATCTTGGATGTGCATTTAGCAGGGATGGACGGTACACCGCTGATGTAGAAAAGAGGGTAACTGCGGGCAATAGTGTGAATGGAGCGTTAGGCAAACTTTTAGGTACCAAGGGCTTAAGTCAAAAAGCCCAGCTCGCAGTACACAATGCGGTGCTGATACCTACGCTAACGTATGGAAGCGAGAGTTGGGTATGGCAGGAAACGCATGAAAGTAGAATAAACGCGGTCGAGATGCGCGCGCTACGCAAAATCTGCGGAGTAACGCTCGCAGATCGCGTTCGGAATGAAGATGTAAGAAAGAGAGTTGGTCTGAAAGAGAGTGTCGGTGTTAAAGTAAGGAAGGGCATGCTACGATGGTTCGGGCATGTGGAACGAATGGGAGATGAAAGAATGACAAAACAGATATACAACGCGAAAGTGGATGGACGTAGGAGTCGGGGAAGGCCACGACACACCTACCACGACCAAATTAATCGTGTGTTAGTTGAAGGTGATGTCAAGAGCCGTAGGAACCGACGTGCATGCATGAAAAGAAAAATGAAAGTTGAAGAAGCAAGTGAGGTGTGTATGGACCGTGCCGTGTGGCGCTCGGTTCTTTCTGCCTACCCCGCAAGGGATTTGGCGTGAAGATAGTTAGTTAGTTAGTTAGTTAAAATATTCATGTACCACTTAGCATGTACTTATCAATGTAAATGTTGGTTCTAAAGAATCAATTGGAGCTCATTTACCTATGTGTACACTAGCGTAAGGTATGATTACAAAATAATACGTATATTTAGGCCTTTCAAGTACTTTGTGTTATAATTTACTGAGTACTTATGTATTAATACAAACTGTATATTTCAAATATGACTTTATTTGCAAATATATTTAAACTTCTCATTAGGATGTAATTGGACCATCCAGATCTTGTAAACCCAAGCCAACAGCAAGGGCTATACCTCCCCCTTTTTAGCCCCTCTCTATAAAATAGAGTGCAGAGGGGCTTATGGCGAGACTTTGTCTGTAGCTGTGACCCTGTCGAGTTTTCAAAGTTTGAAATAAAACAAAAATGACAACGCCGTTCACTTTCACAATAAACGTATTAGAGAGAGGCAGTCTGGTGAGAACGATCTCACGGCTTTCTTGTTTATACTACTGAGTTGGCAGACAAGCTTACACAGCCCTTGTAATGGTTGGTTACTGTAGCCTATGGACGTTTGCAGCACCAGCAGCGCTACACACGCGCTGCCGACCCGGGTTTAGGTTGTGACGAACCACTGTTGATTTTTTTCAAGCCCTCCATAAGACCTTCAACTTGGCTTAACGTCAGTCATATTACTAACAATTGGGACCAAAGGCTTAACGTGCCTTCCGAAGCACGGAACTGCTCGGAAATAAATAATAATAATCAATAAATATTCACGGACATCTCACACAACGCTATCTGATCCCAAAGTAAGCTAGGAATAACCTGCTTGTGGTATGGGTATCAGAACAAAAATATGGTCACAGGGTGGTCACCCATATAAGACCGGCCATAGTGAAAGTTGCACTTGAGTCCGCGGGGCCACGAGCGATTCAAATACTCATATTTACAATTAATAATAACATTATTTTAATGCTATCGCGTAAGGGACACATCGTAGGGCTTTTTTAACTTGAAGAAAATCCTACATGGATTCTATGCCGAACTCCTACCGACTAAAAACAACACGTATCCTACCTAACAGCTTACGGTTGGGAGCTCCGGGGCTCCCAACTGTAAACTGTTAGGTAGGATACGGACTTACCCGGGTAAGTTCTCGGAAGGATGACCCAGGACTCCCAACACACACCTCGTAGGGCTATTAGGTTAAATAATAGTCGCTTCTAACCATACCTACTACCCTCTGTTATATTCTGCCTAAGTCTGATATAAATGTCATGTGTCATATTACACATAAACACCCAGTACCAAAGTGAGAAAAGGTAATGTAATATTAATGTAGATGACAAAGTGTCACATTATAAGTGTTATTGCAAAAAATGTATATTATATTTCAGAACGAAAAAGTAATATTACTTTTCCGTGCCAAATATCAAGTGATGATTTAATATTATTTATTTATACTCATAATTATTTGATACAATCACATTTTCGCATTTATTTAAGAATCTCCGCAATCAACTGTTAAAACAGTACTACGATTCAAACTTTTATATAGCCAATTAAAATTTTAACGTCATATTTAAAATCATTAACAGTTAATCTTAAACTCTTTATAGGATAAGGCCTTGTGCTCGCTTTAGCGATCGTAAAATGGTTTATAACGTCGCTATAGTGTGATCGAAGCCTATTAATCTGTTTCAAGATATTGATCCCCCCCTAACGTCCTGATTAATTACTGCGTGGAAATCTTCACATTAACTTCGTTGGGGAGTAAACTTTTAGTATAGAGTCTGTAAGCTGTATTGTATTTATCCATCAATCAAATCAGACTATCGCAGTTCGCTGTGGAATATATTAAAATAATGTTCATTCAATTTCATTTTGGAAGGGTGATGGTTTTATCTGAATCATGCTATCCAGACGGGCTGGTAAAGGGGATTTTTTTTTCAAGTATTCCTTATCTCTTATGTTTAGTGAGCTATTCCTTTCTTCTTTGACCGCCTCTGTGGCGCAGTCGGTAGTGATACCGCCTGTGACGCTGGCGGTCGTGGGTTCGATACCCACCGGAGACAAATATTTGTGTGACCCACAAACGTTTGTCTCAAGAGTCTGGGTGTTTCTATGTATAATATGTATGTCGCCACACCGAGAATTACTAATTAAAATCTATTTGATTATAAATAGATTAAAACCATTACAATGAGCAACTTTACTGATACCTTACTATTTTGTAATATAAGGTTCGAATAGAAATAGTTGTAGAATTTATTAACACTGATTTGTATAACTTAATGTAGTGGTGAACTAATTAGGTTACCTAAGTATTATGTGACTATGTAGGTTCGTAAGAACCTACAATAAAAACTATTGTTAAATTATTATTGACAATTATTACGAATATTGTCGACATTTAAAAATGTTTTTAATCAAAACAGGATTTTTGTTATTCCTATAGTTCCGGCAATGTTCATTTTACTGAGAATGAATTAATCTTTGTATTTTAACGATTTCATTCAATTTATCAGTTTGTTTGACTAATTAAATTAATAACTTTATTTCTCAAAAATAAATTGAACCATATTTCTTTGATTTAAAAAGAAAACATTAAATATCAAGCCACGTGTTTTGTGAGAACAATTTGAGTGGCGGGGATTTATAAATAGACAGTGGTTGTGGCCGAGGGCTCACTTTGCTGCTGGAATTTGGAGAGAAAACATTGTGAGTAGATTCTATGTTGGTTTTAATTTGGAATAAAAATTATGTTGTAATACTAATAACCTACTGGAAGTTAAAAGAGTGGCCGGAGTTTTATTGCCAGGTTCTTTTTTCTCCAGCTCTACCTATTGCGTTGCGAATCTGGCAGTAAATGTAGATTGTGACTTACATGAATAAAGATTTTTCATTTAATTTCATTTTATTTCATTGGTGTTCCCTTTGCTTGTTTTTATTACCGTGTTTCTGAAATAAATACCGCCTAAGTATTTATTTCACTGTTATTTAACTAGATATCCATCTATAAGTGTAATAAAGCATAAAGCAGACCCGATGACCTACTCCAGGTCAGCGGGCCTGCGCTTTTTAAAAACAGCTGCCGCATGTCTACTCCGACATCAGAAGTGGGATCACTACCTACAAAATACTGTGCGAGACTATTTATTTTTCAGGATCTTTGCTACGAAGATTGTGTACCAGTTTACCAACGCGCCGCACGCGGTTACGGGCGCGCCGGCGTGTTCCGCGGCTGTGCGAGATCCTGGTGCTAGTAAGTCTTCCACCAGCACCGTCACACAGCTACAACAGCAAAGGGGTAATGTACCACCTGAATTTTATTTTAATATGATCACAGTGAAGTAATGTATGAGTGATCGCCTGTCGAAACAACAAAAGAAAGTTATGATTAAGTACCGATGTGTTTCTACCCTCATATGACCTAGGCGGTAACGTCGCGTTGGCGACTGCAATTGATGTAATCATGTTTTTTTTTTTGTTTGTTTCAAACGAACTATGTTATCAAGTGACTACGATATACGTATGAAAATAACTAGACTGCTGAAGGGCCGCGCATAGGTTGACAACTGGCTAGTTACCGCGTCCTCGGTGGGGCCACCATAAGCTAGTCTGCCAGCTTAGTGGTTACAAAATTGCGATGCAGTAGCAGCGATGATAGGTTATGTTACCTCTTCTATATTATGTAAGCGTTCAAACGCGAATTGATCACAACCACCACCGAAACTGTTAAAATATTCCATTGATAGTGGAAACGCTTCTTACTGTAATTTTTGTAGTAAGTCCGGTCATACCTCTCGTGAGTGACGTTTTAAAGCTACTACAACAGATTCGGATAAACGTACGGTTGAAAGAAACTTGTGTTCCCATGCAACAATAACCCGGCCAACACAACGGTTATACGAACAAACTTATAGTAGGTACTTGAATTTTATTCATTTTGATCAAAAGCCGTTTACACATTTGGTACCTGCTATCGCCGCGAAAAGCACATAACCTATAATATGAACTCTGTTCTTAACTAGTCCAGCTTGAACACAATGCGTGTGAGGATAGGTAAGGTTATTAATAATACCATCTTTGATAGCGGGGTTAAGTGCTTGTTAATTCGTGAGTCAATCTCATACAATTTGCCGGAAAACCGAAAACGTGTGGACAACAAAATTACTTGGTGGCATAGGTTTCCTGTTGTTTCTACGAGCATCTTAAGTCTATCTAGATTCTAGATAATAGAATTAACGTAGAAATTGAATGTCACATTTCACAAGATTATTACATCAGACGTGTTGGTAGGTTCAAATCTATTTTTATTAGATAGCAGGTAACCTTGATATCGAAGATGACTTAAAAACACCCAGAAAAATAAAATTACCTCTTGAGTTCAGACAATGACCACAAAGGTAGTATAGCATAGGTTTGTATAGATGACGTTATCAGTACATATTTTTCTGATATCTGTGGTAAATACCATAGGTTTTCTCTCCAAGCTCTGTCACTAGAGCAGTAACTATTTACTAATCTGAGCTTAGAGTCTTAATATCATTCCGTAAACCAGGATTTCCAATCCTCATAGAATAATGTGTGAGATGTCCGTGAATATTTATTTATTATTTATTTATAATAATGCCTTTTCTTTTAACGGTCAATTGAGTATGCTAAAAATTTAGTACAGAACGGTCAAGTGCGTCCTAGCCCTAAAAAGGTTAAGCCTAAAAACTCTGGTACCGACAAATGCTAAACAAATTCGTCTATTCAGTTGTCGCGCTGAATACTCCCGCTCGTTCATACCAAATAACGCTCCTGCTGTGGCTTCTCTTAATGAACTGACTATCTAAGGCGCTAAGTGGCAATGGACCCATGTTCATAAGGAAGCATGGCATAGAATATTTCTAGGAAAAGAACCTAGCGAATTGTTTCCTTGGCTGGGCCTTGACTTCGGGTCAATCCTTATTCAAATCAATACGGGTCGGCAGCACATAGTGGCTTTTTTTTAGTATGCACACGACCGATGCGATGTAGAAACTAGATAAGTATCACTCGAGCGAACTCGAGATTTTGGTGGTAGTACGAGCGGTCAAACGTTTTAACTATTACTTGTATGGACGCCATTTCAAGATGATTATACGGTATCCCGACTGCGACGCGCTTTAAGCCTCGAAGCACAAGGAAGACTTGTTGTCTCACATCCATAATATATTCGCAAAAATTTGAATTTGAAATAAATACAGGAAGGGCGAGCGGATGCAGCATGCCGATATTGTTAAACTGAAATACCTTTAACAGGCAAAGTCTTGAATAACAGTTTGATTAATGATTATTCATCTGAATAAACAATAAACAACGTCGAGATAGTTATAGACGGTTTCCATTGAGATGAGACCGTCCAGGGATGTTATCTGCAAGAAAATGTCAAGATAGGTATCTGAAAAGCGATACCCAATCTTGGGTAGGTACACAACGGTTGACTGTTGTACCTAAATCTTTCCAAAGACGCTTTATTAATTAAAACCTTAAGACTCTTCATAAAATTATGGAAGTTACTATTTTGAAAAAATTAGCACCGTTAAAGATTTTTTCACCGTTAAAATTAGGACAATTGCATCGTTTTCAGGACCTCGAATGTTTAGATCAACGCAAGTTCACTTGCGCTCTATTAGCAAACCGACCGTGCCATTCGAAGCTATACCTACACGTCGACGTACCGAGTAAGCCAGGCACTTCAGATGAACAGGAACGTGTAACCTTCACAGTAGACTCCTATGCATATTCCCCACCGCTAGGTGAGGCCGCAGTGGTAACTGTAGGTTTGTCGGGAGTCCTGGAGTCATCCTTCCGAGAGCTTACCCGGGGCTCCCAACCGTAGGCATATTAGGTAGGAAACGTGTGGTTTTTAGTCGGTAGAAGTCCGGCATGGCATTCATGTAGGATTCCCTCTTTAAAAATACTCCTATGCAAAGTAAGTTCTGTTACGCTATACAAACTACAAAGGCGAGCATTGAACCTTGGTGGCCCAAACAAGTATTTCATCTCTTCCTAGCCCCAAAACAAGTGATTATAAACGATGTCCCTGTATAGTAGCCACAGGTATCAGTAGGGCTAATAGTATTATCATGATAAGGGATTACGAGACTTCAAATTCGCACACCGCATCAGAAAGTCCGAACTGCAGGCGTAGCTCCTCTTATTTCAGTGCCAAAACTGTTTACCAGCGGAATTGCCTAATTTGGTCAACCACTGAAGTACCTAGTTTGAAACTTCTTGAACGGCACGTACAACAACGACACAGACATCTACTAAAGATAAGGAGAGATTTGACAGGAATCGTGCAAAAAAAAATCATAGTTTTTACAGAGGCATCTTTGTTTAAGTTTACAGTGTTCTCGACAACGGCCGCTGTCTTCTAAAGGAAGCATTAGGACATCATAGACGGGCGCTAAAGGTCCCCACAATCAACAGCGGGGCGCCCAAAACCTCGTGGTGAGCTACAGCTTAGGTTAGGTCATCTGGCGCATTGGCGCTGACGCTGACGGCACCGCACCCAGCGAGTACTTGATTCTCAGAAACCACAAATTGAAAAATCTGGTGAGGTATTTTCATTTTAGTTTCTTCAGTCTAATCGGTATTAAAATGCTAGCTGAATTATTAGACAAATGATGCTATTGGGACGTGGAGTCACCAAATTAGCTAATAAAATATTTAAATGAAAAGATGCTATTGGGGCGTGGAGTCGCCAATAAGCCACTAATATCCCTATCCTGAATCATATTATTTATTTATTATTTGTATTAAGCCACAAAAAGTGGATATCCCAATCCTGAAAGAATAGTGGTCCCCTGTGTAACACGGCGTACAAGACCGCTTAGGGCACAGCATCGACCTTACCAACATCCCCTAGGGCCCCTGTCTTTGACAGCATCGACCTCACCCCTACATATCCTTACCCGTATATAAAAAAAAAAGAAAAAAAAATACTGTTGTCATGTGGAATGAGCAGTAAGAACCACTAAAAGTGGATATCCCAATCCTGATAGAATAATGGTCCCCTGTGTAACACGGCGTACAAGACCGCTTAGGGCACAGCATCGACCCTACCAACATCCCCTAGGGCCCCTGTCTTTGACAGCATCGACCTCTCCCCTACATATCCTTACCCGTATATAAAAAAAAAATTAAAAAAAAATACTGTTGTCATGTGGAATGAGCAGTAAGAACCACTTAAAGTGGATATCCCAATCCTGAAAGAATAATGGTCCCCTGTGTAACACGGCGTACAAGACCGCTTAGGGCACAGCATCGACCCTACCAACATCCCCTAGGGCCCCTGTCTTTGACAGCATCGACCTCTCCCCTACATATCCTTACCCGTATATAAAAAAAAAATAAAAAAAAATACTGTTGTCATGTGGAATGAGCAGTAAGAACCACTAAAAGTGGATATCCCAATCCTGAAAGAATAATGGTCCCCTGTGTAACACGGCGTACAAGACCGCTTAGGGCACAGCATCGACCCTACCAACATCCCCTAGGGCCCCTGTCTTTGACAGCATCGACCTCTCCCCTACAAATCCTTACCTGTGTATAAAAAAAAAAAATACTGTTGCCATGTATTTACATGTGCGCAGGACCGTGTGTTGTGGCGTCATTTGGGAGAGGCCTACGTCCAGCAGTGGACTGATATAGGCTGATTTGATTCATTGATTGATGTGGAACGAGCAGTAGTAGCATTCAGTGAGCGCATCATAACCAGCTCACCGTCTTCATTAACTATGAGCGGTGACACTCTACATGCTACCACGATGTAAGGTTATGACCAATGGAATTATATTTGCCTAACCAAGTTTTTCTGGTTCCGTGTACTGTAGAACTACCAAGCCTCAGCTTTTAATATTTATTTTGCAGATCTAGACCTTAACACACGATGCAGAGCACGCATCGCCGATCAGTATGGCCGTGTCGCCACACCGAGAATTACTAATTAAAATCTATTTGATTATAAATAGATTAAAACCATTACAATGAGCAACTTTACTGATACCTTACTATTTTGTGATATAAGGTTCGAATAGAAATAGTTGTAGAACTTATTAACACTGATTTGTATAACTTAATGTAGTGGTGAACTAATTAGGTTACCTAAGTATTATGTGACTATGTAGGTTCGTAAGAACCTACAATAAAAACTATTGTTAAATTCTTATTGACAATTATTACGAATATTGTCGACATTTAAAAATGTTTTTAATCAAAACAGGATTTTTGTTATTCCTATAGTTCCGGCAATGTTCATTTTACTGAGAATGAATTAATCTTTGTATTTTAACGATTTCATTCAATTTATCAGTTTGTTTGACTAATTAAATTAATAACTTTATTTCTCAAAAATAAATTGACCATATTTCTTTGATTTAAAAAGAAAACATTAAATATCAAGCCACGTGTTTTGTGAGAACAATTTGAGTGGCGGGGATTTATAAATAGACAGTGGTCGTGGCCGAGGGCTCACTTTGCTGCTGGAATTTGGAGAGAAAACATTGTGAGTAGATTCTATGTTGGTTTTAATTTGGAATAAAAATTATGTTGTAATACTAATAACCTACTGGAAGTTAAAAGAGTGGCCGGAGTTTTATTGCCAGGTTCTTTTTTCTCCAGCTCTACCTATTGCGTTGCGAATCTGGCAGTAAATGTAGATTGTGACTTACATGAATAAAGATTTTTCATTTAGAAGAAAGAAAGAAAGAAAGAAAAATGCATTTAATTCCGACAAACAAGTGGCACATCGAAAACGGCATATATGATAAATACAAAGTAGCAATTAAAATAATAGTACTTACAGTTAAATAAAATTACTTATCCTAAAAATTATTTTCTACCGATGCACCACCTACCCGCGCGGAATAAGGCCGCCTTTCAGCATTGTGTCGCCACATGAATGAAAGCATTTCGCTTCCCCCACGCAACGACGCTGTTTTTCAAAGGCGGCCTGTAAAGGGATCGGAGGCACCATCTTGACCCGGAGAATACAAAAAAAAATCAAAACAAAACCGATGTGCATGTTCCGCAAGTGCTCAGCGCCCAATTAGAAAAAAAAAATAAAATAAAAAATAAAACAAGCAGCACCATACGCCCACACAAGTGTCAAAAACTATCCTGCCATGTCAGTGTCATATGACACTGACATAACATGACAGTCCCGGCACCGCTACACTGGCATCGGTCTGAGGCCGCTATTTTTGCCGTCGGGACAGGACAACGCCGCCGCCCCCTTGAATATTACGGCAAACGATAAGTAAAATTACCGGAGGGAGATAGCCATAGAACACAACACAACTTACAAAGGGCAAAACAGCGAGATAACCATAACCTATCAAAAACGGCGGCAGCGGCGCCCCGACGCGACCGGCAAATGTACAGTTCGTTGTTTTCTGCGATTTTCCAGGTTTTGTTTGGTGTAGTGCGAATCGATTATCCACAAATAACTTCAGTGCCTAGCATCATAGTGCAAACAATAATTTCAAAATAAAAGCGAGTGGAAAAAGAAACAAGCATGAAATAGGCCAGCCATAATGTTCCAAACAAACAACACACCTTGGTTCAACTTATTTTTGGGAGAAGCAGTCAAAAGAAACAACGACTTTGAGGTTAGTTTTAGTTATTGCTAGACAATAATTACAGATGAAATAAATAAAAATAAAAGATAAATAATTTAATTTCATTTTATTTCATTGGTGTTCCCTTTGCTTGTTTTTATTACCGTGTTTCTGAAATAAATACCGCCTAAGTATTTATTTCACTGTTATTTAACTAGATATCCATCTATAAGTGTAATAAAGCATAAAGCAGACCCGATGACCTACTCCAGGTCAGCGGGCCTGCGCTTTTTAAAAACAGCTGCCGCATGTCTACTCCGACATGCATGTATTTAAAAGTATATAAGTATTAATATCCGTGGTCTGATACGCATAATACAAGCAGGTTATTCCTAGCTTACTTTGGGATCAGATAGCATTGTGTGAAATGTCGGTGAATATTTATTTATTTATTTATTATTCCTAAATAACGTAAGACGACAGTCGATAAGCCAAGTTGAAGGACTTATGGGCGGCTAGAAAAATTTCAACTGCGGGTCGTTACAACCTGCGTCCAGGTCGGCAGTGCGTGTGTAGCAGCGCCTCTGGTGTTGCAAACGTCCGTAAGCTACGGTAACCAACCTTCCGGGGGGCCGTAAGTTTGTCTGCCACCTAAGTAGTATAAAAAAAATGTGTGCGTGTACTAGTGTACACACGTAAGAAGTGAAACTTCTTCATAACCTTATTTTTCAAGCCCAAAAGTCCAAAAGTCCAAAAGTCCAAAAGTCCAAAAGTCCAAAAGCCCAAAAGCCCAAAAACCCAAAAGCCGAAAAGCTGAAAAGCCGAAAAGCCCAAGAGCCCAAAAGCCGAAAAGCCGAAAAGCCGAAAAGCCCGAAAGCCGAAAAGCCGAAAAGCCGAAAATCCGAAAAGCCGAAAAGCCCAAAAGCCGAAAAGCCGAAAAGCCGAAAAGCCGAAAAGCCGAAAAGCCGAAAAGCCCGAAAGCCGAAAAGCCGAAAAGCCGAAAAGCCGAAAAGCCGAAAAGCCCAAAAGCCGAAAAGCCGAAAAGCTCAAAAGCCGAAAAGCCCTAAAGCCCAAAAGCCCAAAAGTCCAAAAGCCCAAAGTCCCAAAGTACAAAAGTCCAAAAATCTACAAACGACATGCCATCCCTGGATAAACGACTCTTAATTCGAATCCACCGTTGTGGGGACGAAAACAAAGATGGCGCGTAACGAAAAAACGTGACGTGACGCTAAATTTTTTCCAACGCCGATAAAGAAGTTTCACTTCAAAAAGAGTACTTTTACCACTTTCGTTAGTTAGTTACTTACCTCTGCTCTGTAAACCAGCAGTCGACTTGTAACTACCTAAAGTCTTAAATGCTATTTAAGACTTTAGTTATAAGTTGACTGTTGGTTTGCTACTACACTCGAGAGCAATGAATCCGGGTCACTTAAAGAATGTTAAAAATCTCGGAAACTAAAAATGATAGGTTAATGCAATAAATTGTATTTAATAGACAATGTAATACTCCTTAAATGAAAGTAAAAAAAATATGAGTCACCATACATTTTATTAACACAAAATTACATAAAGAAAAAACTGCTGATCTCTTCTTAAAACAAAAATAGGAAACATGAAATTATTGAACTTTATTACGATTTTCTTGAATTTTAATACTTCGTATTGCCTCCTCGTGCTTCCATTACTGCGTTTACGCGGTTTGGCATGCTGTACACCAAGTTCCTTATACAATTTTGGGGAATATTCTCCCATTCCTCTGTGAGAGCAATTTTGAGCTCACGAAGCGTGATTGGGGGAGGGTTTCGTCGTTTTACGCATCTGCCTAGCTCGTCCCAAGCATGCTCGATCGGGTTGATATCCGGGCTGCGCGCTGGCCACTCCATACGAGTAATGTTCATCTCTTGAAGGTAGTCATTCACAATCCTACCTGTATGAGGTCGGGCATTGTCATGCATAAATATAGCATCCTCACTTAAATTGACCATAAATGGACCAACGTGATCATTGAGGATTTCTTCCACATATCTTACGCTAGTTAAAGAGCCGTTTTCTATGATCACCAGCTCTGTGCGACTTTCAGAAGAAATTCCGGCCCACACAAGTACAGACCCACCACCGTAGGCTACTTTTTCTTCGATGCATGCTTGCTTGAATCTTTCCCCTGGTCTTCGATACACTCTGTGTCTTCCATCGTGCTTGTAGAGCATAAATTTTGATTCGTCGGAGAACATAACTTTTGACCAATCTTCAATACTCCAATTTACGTGGCTCTGGGCATACCTTAGTCTCGAAATACGATGCCCACGCTCCAGTTTAGGGCCGTTTGCAGGTCTAAGGGGTTTTAAGTTAGATTCAGCAAGCCGACGTCTTACTGTCCATGCACTTGGGTTACTTCCTCCGAGGCGTTGAAACTGATTGGTGAGTTCAGTTCCTGTGAGAAAGCGATTTCGAAGCATGGTGTTCACCAAGTATCGGTCTTCTCGTGCTGTGGTACACCTGGTTCTGCCCGTTCCTGGTCTGCGTAGGTTAGAACCAGTTTCTTCGTAACGTCGGAGAACTCTTTGTACTGTTGACAGCGACACACCGACAGTCCTGGCTGTATCGCGCTGACTCCGGCCGGTTTCCAGCATTGTAAGTATTCTGGTGCATTCTTCAGGCGTAAGCGACATAATTTCAGCTTGATTAATGAATATAGAGCACTATCAACATGGTTTATGTACCCACATAAATGACAGATTACAAACAAAAGCAACACCAAATGCTGTAATTTCGTAGTTCCATCTTCGAAAGTGGCCCTTTTTCAAATTTGATTTTTTTATGATATAACTTTACAATAACTAAGAAGTTTTAATACCTTCATTTAAGGAGTATTACATTGTCTATTAAATACAATTTATTGCATTAACCTAGCATTTTTAGTTTCCGAGATTTTTAGGATTCTTTAAGTGACCCGGATTCATTGCTCTCGAGTGTATAATAATTTTTATGTTGTGTGTTAAAAATCTAAACCCCTCTGATATTTAACGAGAACTACATTAGCTTTCAAAATCACTGAAAATATGGCAACATGATTTTTTTTTGTTTAACGTGAGGGAAAATCCTTCATGGATGCTATGCCGGACTTCTACCGACTAAAAAACCTCACGTAACGCCAAACAGGCAACAGTATGGCAACATGAATTTGTAAGTGTACCACATGATAAAAATAAAATGCTGCTTTTGTTTCAGAGGAACACATCCACCTGTTCCTCAATAAAAGTATTTACCACCTCTTACACAAACGATAATTCAGTGCTATCTCTAGTGTTCAATAAATATTCTTTCACCGTTTAAACTCGTCTGTGCATAAATTCAAGTTTATAGTCAAAGTGCCGTCTTGTGCCAAGAGGCTATTATGCGATCTATGAATTATTGAATGATAAAGGGAAATGGAACTTGTAGCTCGCACATTGTAAGAGTTTATCTTACAATGTACTCGAAGCGAATATCTAATTTACTTTTCTTCTTATGATTATGATTTCGCTATTCTGCTCTGCTATTGTAAAAGTTGTTTTAAAACAATAACAAATTTATTGTCTAGTGATGAGAGAGAGTGTCTGACTACGTATTCGAAGGTCGTGGGTTCGATTACCATCAAGGACAAATCACTTTTGTTTGATGAGCATATTGATTTGCTCTGTGTATCTGTGTAATCTACATTAATAAAATTACAGGGTAATCTAGTTTTTTTTCTTTTTTATCTTTTATACTTTTGATTGTTGGAACTTGTTATAATACATTATGAAAACATAAAGATTTTCCATACTTTTGGGGAAAATTCTTCATAGTGACAACCTTGTTTATTTTTGTATACCCACATGCACAAATGGTTAAAAAGCATCATTACTTTTGTCAAAAGTTAATGTAAACACCTTTCAGAATGCTATAATAGCGAAATCGGTCAGGTGTTATAAAAGCTGTGAAATAGTACAAGTGAGTGAGTTTTCCTAATGTAATCTAGTTTGTATATAATTATGTAAGTTAATCAGGTATCTAGATCCCATAGCTCTTAGCAGCTGTAAACAAAACCCTATGGGAACCAACCTATCTTGTGCAAACTCAGATACGAGAGCTACGTCCAAGCACTCGTAGACGTAGCTCTAGTGAGGAAGTAGCAACCCACATGGCTTTACGCTATAAGGTTTTATTTTTTGTACGCGTGATTATTCTGTTTTTGAACTTTTTGATATTCATTATAATTACATGTTACTTCGTAGAATGATAGTAAAGGACGAAAAGTAAAGGAGAAACCAATCACACACCTTCGATCCATCAACCCTAGCGCACAACAGTCAAAGCTTACCTCAATCAATTGTATCGGCGGAATAACAAATCGATCTCCTCGAGAAATGTCTTTTTAGTTAAAAATGTCCTTGTATGTATTCTTGAATTTCCTTGAATGTTCATAATGCTTGTCTGTCACATTAGTGGCGTAAAATAAGTAAGACAAACTTTAAATGTTATGAAAGCAAATAAAGTTGCCTTTTTTTCGAGAGGAAATCCTTCATGCCGGAATCTTACCAACTAAAACCGCATGGTGCCCTACCACTGTCTACGGAATGAGGTTAACTTAATTTCATTCGTGCCCTCTTAAAACCGATTCACCCCTAAAACAAATTCAAGACTTTCACGAATTCTTACTTATTCATGTCAATCCATTGGAACTAAATCTGTCGTAATATTTTTATTTCTTTAAGATTTATGAGAAATTTTATCAATTATAACTTTCCATTTCGATCTCTTAGAAAAGGTTAGTGAAATAATTTTTGTGTTATAATAGTCTGAATGATCGGGAAACCCAATAAATACGCCCAAGATTTCTAATTAACGTAGTTGATTGAAAAGATTAATTAACTCCAGTGTAGGGTGACACTGTTTGAAAAAATGTTAAGCTTTTCCTGAAAGTTGCCTAACATTTAATACTAAGCACTTTCATATTTATTTAATTTATTCACTGAAGGTAGGAAATTTTTTAAGGTAGAAAATATTTAAAAGTTGTAGAAGTAATTACGCATAAAATATAAATTATGCAAGTTTGTGGGTTTCACATTGCATGGCAATTTGTTAACATTGATTAATAACTTTTGATAATGTTAAGTTTTGGCGTGGTCGTAGTTTCACATCAATTTGACATCATTTTGCTGAATGGGGAACGAGCGTTAATAATAAAAAGTATATTACTTTACGATATTCACTATTTTAAGCTAATTAAATCAAACATGATATTTATTAATTTTTTTTATTATTAAAAAATATAGAAACTTAATAAACATGTTAATTATGAATGTCTCTGTCGGGACATCTTTCAGATAACTTTTCCGGGCCTCCCATCTGTAGGCAGTGAGTGGTAGGGAACCGCGTGGTAAATGAAATGGGTGACCACTTGTGACATTTTCATTTCGTACTAGGCATTTTTGTGCTTTGGAAGGCATGTAATCCGTCGGTCCTGGTTGCCCGGAACATAGCAGTCGTTAAGTCTGTAACTGTCCGGCATAGAGTTAATGAACGATTTTTACACGCAAGACAAAACAAGTACCTATATTATGAAATTACTTACATCTTGTTTAAACTTCTAAAAAAATCCGTAAAAAAAATCTATCGTAGTCCCTCTACATCATAAATATTTAACACAGAATTTCTCAGTAATAAACATAACTTGAGATTTATTTCACATTATCAAGGATTTAAGGCAGATATCAGATCAACAATATAATGTGATTAATGAGAAGATATTTAGGGATAAAATTTTATAACAAAAGCTGCAGAACTTCTTGAATTTAATTACCTCAACGTGAATATTATATCTTTCTTCATATTTTTTTCAATAAATAGCTGTTTGTTTCTGTTATGTTGTAAATAGATGTTTGTGCTATGGGATCTAGATGTAAATCAGTCGTCTAGATCACATGGCATAAGCTTTATAGCTTAGTTTGGGCCAGATGATGTTGTGTGAGAATGTCCAACAATATTTATTTATTTCTTAGCCAGTGAATTAGTTGTTGGACCAAGGCAAAGTAACAATATTACTTTGCCTTGGTGCCCATACATTTATTGTAAAATTCTAAGTCTTTGTGGTACCCGAATCATCTGGCTTCCCTAAGAAGAGCTCCAAAATCATGGAGCACCCTTTTATCAAATCGCCGTGCATTATCCACCGACCTATTCTGTGACCCTGGTAAAGGTGAGGCGGAACACAAGGTTTAGTGGGCAGGGCCGGGCGGTCCCTTCCTGGAGACCATGAGTAGACGAAGTCGCCCTGCAGTCCTAAATGCAAAAGCTATAAAGTGTCTAAATGCATTATGCGTATTTAAAAACAGAGCTAGTAAAATAGTTAGAGGGATATTCTCTGCTTAACTGCCTCGTTGGTCAAGAGGTCGAAATGTTCCATATCACGATGAGGTCGTGGGTTCGATTCCCACCGGAGACTAAAAATTGTGTAATCCATGAATGTTGGTGGGGGCTTTAATCTATTAAAAGTATAATAAGCGCTCGTGGCCCGCGGACTCAGTGTTCTGTAATCTATTTCTGCAGTAACCAACTTTCACTATAGCCAGTCCTTGGATAGGTGACCATTCATGTGACTACTTTGTGACATTTATTTCAGCATTTCCGTGCTTCGGAAGGCACATTAAGCCATTGGTCCAGGTTGCCAGGAAAATGTTAGTCGTTAAATATATCCATATTTACAGCACTCTTAAAAGCTCCATAATCACCAAAGAACTGAACTAATGGCGAATAAAATTGAAAGTTTTAAGCGCTCATAATTATAGGTATGAATTATCTTGATCTACCATCCTGTGTAAACACACACCTCTAGATTATATGTATTTTTTTCCATTAAAAGTTGCACACTATATCTTCGCGTACTACAAAGTATAATAAAATTATTTCCATTTCCTTGTCAGCACTTAAACAATACCCGAAGTAAGAAATCAAATTATAACTTCATCTTTGACCGAGCGCACGTAGTGAGTAAGTCTCTCATTCTACGTGTTCAAATTATATTTTTGAAAAAGCGATTTTTTTCAGAAAATATTTAAAAATTACACAGCGAAGAAAATTACTATTTACAATATTAGTAAACATAAAATATAACTAAATCTGATCAAGTCCCCCGTGGCATTGTGCTCAAAAGACTAGCAGCGATTTCCCTTTTAATAGCGATGCCTATTCGTTAATTATCTTTTGTGCTTTCTTCAATACATATAATAAAATCGTAACAGGTCGCTGTCTGTACACGGAAGATAAATAAGAAAAAATATTATAGGGGGGCTTTATGAACGCAATAGAACCCAAAACAATGATTTTTAGAATTTTTGTCTGTTTGTCTGTATGTCTGTATGTCTGTATTTCTGTTTGTCTGTACGGTTGTGCACGCTAATCTCAGTAACCGCTCAACCGATTGCAATGCGGTTTTTTTTATTGTGTTGAGGTTTGCTCCAGTTAACATTTAGCGTTTGTTTTATGTAAATCGGTTTAGAAATAAAAGAGTTATAACACTTTTAAGAATCAGATATTTTGAAAATTTTAATTGTAGGGGTTTCTTTGAATGTGAGTGAACCTAAACTGGCGTGTTGGCTTAATCATAAAAGAGCTTAATGATTAAGACTATTTTTAAACAATTCAGTCCGCGAATAGACTTAATCATTAAGCTCTTTTATGATTAAGCAAACAGGGCAGTTTCAGACGCTGCTTGATGACTTTGGTGAAGACATACCTTTCCTTTCATACACCTTATGTGACGTAAACGAAGTTGCGGGCTCAGCTAGTTTGTAATATTAGTTCGCAAACAAGTATAGCAAATTTGCTATGAAGTAGTCACAAGCGCTTATTGATTGTGCAACATTATAAGGCGCGTATTTCAATACTTAAATTATAACATAATAATAATAATATAGAATAATTTTCAAAATATTTTTCTCAAAATTACATTTTGTTTACACTAAATTGAATACACAAAGTAATTTAACCTCGGCCGTTGCGATAAGCATCTAAACTCTAAACTCATGACAGCTCCGTTCAAAGAAATACAATACGTTTCATAATTCTATTCCGAAACTTATTCGTTGTGAGCTGAAGTGTAATAAAGCGATGTGAAAGGTCAGCCTTACCTACTCCGGCCTTCTTGGATTGAAGTAGTGATTGACAAAGTTCGTAAATAAATTATGGACCTTTCCTTTGTCTGGTTGAGTAGGCTTTCATTTGAACAAACTTTGATTTAGACGATTACTAGTGAGTATGTTCGTTTGCATTTTTATGTAGTCTATACTAATGTTATAAAGAGAAAATGTTTATTTGTCTATAAATGATAAATTTTGAACGTACAGAACAAGTTTTAATGCAGTTAAAGTTTCATTGTTCTAATACAAATATTTTAAACAAAGAATATTATAGAAACATGTATTATTGTACACCTATTAACATTTACATGAATATGGAATACATGTTTTAGGGTTAAAATCTGTGCCTGTCCATTTCAATATAACAATAGGTTCACTAACGCATGGGATTAAATCAAACGATGAAATGCGTATTATGAAACTTTTGAAGGACTAGTTTTAATAATATTAGATTCCTGGAAATCGCGGGTGGTCACTATGAGCAAGCAATTTTTTATAATTTATTTGAATAACATTTAAATATTAACTATTTAAAAATGAACGAAACGATAAATATACTACATTGCAGAAAGTCAAAATTTCAATATTCATTCAACAGAAAAATACGTCAAGTCAGCGTTATTACATTCATTTATAAACTTACTCCTTTCCGCCCTATATAAAACTACCGTATATCTCTTGTGTCAACTCTGATTATAGGAATGTTCACTCTAGGCGAATATATATCACAAAACGAGAACCTATTTCCGAGGCGAGCTTCACACCTGCAAACTGAACAGTGAACTGGCATTCGTCGTCCAACCGTCGAGGCAGACGGACGTCCGAACTTTCAGTACCGATTGTTCTCATTTCAACGCGATCGGCCGCGAGTGCGCGATTCACGAACCTCGAACGGTGTTTATGTTTTAATTTCGTGACTTGTGACTTTTTATTGTCAGGAATTTTGCTCAGAAAGTAATGCTCAGCCGATGGAAAGCGCAAAACGTGAGTTTTATTATCTAATAAAATGTATATTGCTGATTTTTTTTGGGATGATTCGTGTAATATTTTTCTTTGGTGTTGACACGAGTAAAACAAATTCCTATGAAGCCTTTCTAGTAACAATTTCGGATTATATTTGAATAAGAAGTCACAATTTGTGGGACTAAATCACAACTTGTCGAGAATTAAAATATTTCTGTTATATGAACTAATTTCCGCACCCAGTTCTAATTACGTGTGATTTTCAGGTTGAAACCTTGCAAGTACTGAAGTAAATATAATCTATGTAACGTCTTGATAAAATATAGTTTTTCGTAATGAATGTGCTTATAAATGGGTTTCTGAAAATTTTTAATTACCAAAAAAAATTACTGTTTATAATTTTTGGTCTCCGTGTGCTACGACGTAGAGGGGCTACGAATCTACGACAATGAAAATGCAAAAAGCAAAATTTGAAAATAAAGAAGCACTTGACCAATATTATACTTTATATTTCTGTTTTCTTTATAGATAACAATTATCGATTATTGTTTGTGTCGCATTAATTAATGTTTTTGCAACATTGCTCACCTTTAGACTGCTTCGAAAATGAATTATTCAAATATAATTTGTTACCCCTTAGTATTTTTTACGAAACAAACGACTGATTGATTTGTTCATGAGCTGAAAATTAAATTTTTCAAGATTGTGAAGCATTATTATGCAGCATTGAGCGGAGATCATTAATTTACTTTCTTTTTTTCAATTGACTAATGTTGACTGATGGCACTTGGTGGAAAATCCTGAACCTAATATTTATTCATGCTCCTGACCTCTTCCGCCTTCAGGCATTCTAAACCGTTACTTATTGTTTTTTAAATTCGTTGATTCTGAAAATGAAGTATAGACAAAAATGTTGGCTATTAAATAGTAAATATCTTCTCACTGTCAATAATACATTAGGTACACTAACCGGTGGAATCGATCACGTGGAATTCTGTTGTCGTTCCTTCATCTCCATGAATAGTATTTCAAAAGTAGCTTCTGTGTTATTTTCGACTACAATCTATTTCTGTGCTAAATTTGACCCCAATTTCAACTTTATTTTCACTATACCTGTCAGTTGTCAAAATGGTATCACAAACAAAGGCGTTTTCAATCTTACTTCTTACTAATACTATAAATTACTATCACTAATACTATAAATGCAAAAGTTTGTGAGTGTGGATGTTTGTTACTCTTTCACGATCAAACAGCTGAACGGATCGCGCTGAAATTTGGTACAGAGATACATTATAGTTTGGAATAACACATAGGCTATTTTTTACCCAGGGAATAAGTTCCCGCAGGAACAAACTTTACGCGGACGAAGCTGCGGGCATCAGCAAGTTTTACAATAAAGTTGCGAACAGTGACACGCTGCAAGGCGTTTAGAAGAAAGACATGCATCTATGTGTATCGACGCAAAAATGCGGCGACACATACATGCAGTAACGCCTTTATACTCGAAGGGGTAGACAAAGGTAAAGTATAGGCCCACATTTCACCTTATAGTTTTATGTCCCACGTAATAAGTGGTGAGCCTGTTGCCGTCATGTGGCTACACTAATTTCACATTTCATTTTATTTCCTATTTAAACCTCAATATTAAAAAGAAAAAAGAAATAAAGAAAATAGTAGGTAGTAATACATTTCTTGTTAATCACATAAAAATTTTATTGTTATAAATTACAGAGAAACATAATTATTACATATCTATATATTTACATAATTGCTATCTAAACTAAACCTAAATAAAGCCCCCGTGGCATTGTGCCCAAAAGACTAGCAGCATTCTCCCTTTGAATAGCAATACCTATTCGCTGAGAGAGAAAACTGCCAAACCTTGGGTCACCAGTCGACTCCACAAGGCGCTTTTTCAAATTCTTGAAAAAATTTTGCGCATTGGGACCCCATGGACCTAATTGATGTTCTTGTTAATTGATGTTTTTCGTTTCTGAATACATTTTTATACAAGTTCTGTATTTAAGATATAATGAAATATTTATTATTTTTGTTCACGAATACCACCTTTAAGCAGCGCAAGTGTAGCACTTCTAGTCCATGGTCTACGGTGACCACCTTAGAGGGATCAAGTGCACCGTATACTCGTTTGCCACATTTGTGGTATAAAAAACTAATATTTGCATATTAATTATTTCAACGTCAAGATGTGTATTCTTATCCCTACTTTTGTAAAATGGCTTTTAAACAATATATGTACTTTATGATTCCAAAACAAAAATGGGTTAGTCTAGCCAGGTTCTTACAGTTAGGCTAAAAATATCATGAAACATACAATATTGCTTTTTTTGGCCCCGAATTTCAGTAGATGACGTACACTACGTAAGTTATCTACTGAAATTATGACGACGATGATACTTTATTATAATTTTTTCATGATAGAAGAATGTTACATTCCTGAGCTTTTCTTCCTGACTGTCTATGAGTATACTACAGAAGTAGACTCATATGCAGATAAAAAGAAAACGTTGACAGTGACAATTACTAATACATTCATTGGCCTGAATACGTTTCTGTTATCACATTAGACAGCATTATCTTATCACTACCCCCAAAACAATTTATAAGTATTTAGGAAAATATAGAATAAGTTTTTTCGATTCCTGATGACTCTACACTTTAACATATAATATAACATAGCCAAAGGTTTCTGACTAGTGAAAAGCACAATTATTTTTGGACAATATACTTAAGCTTATTTTGAAACTTTCTAACAGAAGGCTATTTAGTCTAGATTGTGCTCATTTATTATAAATTTGTGTGTTTGGCAAATTATTCATATACTACATAGAAAACACACTTAATCAATAAACAATTGCGAATCAAATGAAGGTTTTTTTATACATACAAGGTGGCAGACAAGCATACGGCCCCCCAGTTTTACTGGTAGCTACCATAGCCTATAGACATTTGCAACACTAGGGAAAACACTCGCGCTGCTGACCCTGTAAAAACCTTCTAAGACCCCTTTTGAAAAACAACATACTGCAGGCGTTTGGGAAAAACCAAGGAAGGGAGATCATTCCACAATCTGAGCGTGCGCGAAAGAAAGCCCTTTACCGGATCTTGCTCTGCTCGAACGCTTCAGGATGCAAAGTTTGAGAATGAACTCCCTATCTGTAGCAAGTGATTTGTTTCAAACCAAGATTCAAACCCGAGACTGCAGCACGACAGGTCGCTTATATATTCCACTGCATCACCCAAAAAGTCAGATGCCCTTTTCGAAATTCTTTAACAGAACTCTTGTACAAAAATTTTATAGCACCGAATTAGGAGCAACGAAATTACATTTCCGATTTATTTTTCCGTTTAATCACCTGCCATATAAAAGGTAGCCAATACAAAAAGAGTCGGAAATGTATTGGAGCGCATGACAATGATGAATTGTGTAATTATCTCCGACATTTTTAGGATATTTAGTCGGGTTAGGAATTTAAACGGTGTGGCCATGTTACTCTGAGTTTTTTACTTTTCAGTAATTAAATAGGCCAGGTTGATTAGGGTTACACGAAAAAAGTGATTACTTTGTAGGAAACCCTTTTCAGAACTTCTTTGGTTATCTAAAGGTATTTCAGTGCTTCATTAAAATTACATTACTCTTTGTTGCTGTCACAGACGACTAACCTTTCGTTGGATTCGGTAAAAAGGGATTCGTTGTCTGTCCTTTTTTGAATTCATTGAACTGTAATATGATGATTGACGTCCTTAACCATTACATTCTTTTTTTTTCTGAGGGGTCAGCGTTTTTATACTTTTCAGGGTTCTGTATCGAAAGGGTTTAAACAAGATAACTGTGACTTCACTGTCTGTCAAGAGGCTGTATCTCTGGAACTGTGAAAGGAAAATTTCATAGATACTGTATTACTGTTGCCGCTATAATAACACATTAAAATCTGAAAGAAAAATTAAAGGAGGCTTTCATCCAAAAAGCGATAGCGATATTTTGCGCTTTGTTTGGTACGAGTACTCCTTGTGCAAGTATGACTCGCACTTAACCGGTTTTATTTAGTACTCTACGAAATTTGACAAGCCGTCTCTCATCTATACGATGAGCGTGAAAAGCTTTTATTCTTGAAAACAATGGGTGTAGAGAAATATTCATAAAATTCTTTTGTACAAGTTAAGACTCTGAGATTATTAATGTATACAAATTCGGAATTACGTGTGACAACTTTGTATACAGCCAAAACAAAAACCTCCAGTGGCAATCCGAAGTTGGATTTTATTGTTAGCATAATTTCATTTCAGTACCAAGTTCAATATTGAATTTCCAAGGAACCTTGTTCGCGTTAGATTTTCTTATGTTGGCACAATCATTTTCATTGTTTACTTTGTTGTATTGGCAATGGCACGTTATGATCTGTGAAGTTTGCGATTTTGTACGTAGTATGGTTTGTGTATTAAAGTTTCGAGAATGAAATTCTTGAGAATGTTTGCACATTAAGTTTGTAAAGTTTTGTGTTATATCAAACATTGACTTTGACACATCGTTCTGGTTCATTTGACATTATTTCAAGCAAAACATTTACCACTTTTCGAATCTCCTTGAACCAACGCGGCTGTATTTCAATAATCAAATTGAATAGAAGTTTTGCTTGTTCAATAATTTTGTTTACTACAAATATTGTCATTTACCAGGTCTTGGTACTAAACTAAAGATGTCATGGCCATTGGTTGGTAAGATATAGAAACAGCTTCACAGTTGAAAGTAAACACCAATAAATCATTATCTATACATATAATAAAATTATAGAAAAGTCAAACTGTACATTGTAAATATCTAAAAAAATACTCGCTGGGTGTTAAACAAAAGATACCTAAGCCGAAAATATAGTAAGAAATATTTTTGTCTGTTTGTCTGTATGCTTTGCTTTGATCGGAAGGATCTCGAAAAGTACTCAATAGATTTACTTCATATTTTGCACAAATATTAACAAGGGGTAGAGATTTTCAAATAGGCTATTTATTATCACGCTACATATCCTAGGGGCTAAGCAGAGAGCAATAAAATTGGCATTATGGCATAGTTTTGATAGTCTATAATAATATTATAAACTGGAAACAATTTGATAATTATTTTGCGTCGAAAAAGCTCTGAAACTACGAAACTCATTTGAAAAATTCTTTTACTTTTGGGAGGCTACATTATCATACTACAGATAAAATCTAGCTTTATTTTATCCCCGTATACCCTCAGGAATTGAACCGACACCAGAGAAACCGTGGTTCAGGTTCATCATCACGCCTTTATCCCCGAAGGGGTAGGCAGAGGCATACTATATACCCACATTTCACCTTTTTATAATTTGTCCCACGTAATACGTTGTGAGCCGTATTGCCGTGTTTAAATGGACAGGCGCAGGTTGTGACTGCCTGCTGTTGAAAATAAAGCCTTCAACTTGGCTTAACGACTGCCATTTTACTGGCAACCGGGACCAACGGCTTAACGTGCCTTCCGAAGCACGGAAACGCTCAAATAAATGTCACAAAGTGATCACATGGATGGTCACCCATCCATGGACCGGCCATAGTGAAAGTTGCTTACTGCAGTGATCGTTTACAGAACACTGAGTCCGCGGGGCCACGAGCGCTTCAGACCAGAGAAACCGTGTATCGCTAAAAAAACTATAGTTTAACAACATAAAACAGCAACGCTTTGAAACGTTAAACTGTAAATAAAAAAGTTGGTTTTAGTCATATTTAGGTCACGTTGTCAACACCGTAATTGGATTTCACTGAAAAAATCCATGTTAAAAGTATTAGAGCTAGTGACAAAACGTGGAATTTGTAACGAACCAAATAGGTATATTTTTCTAGATAGCAACAGTTTCGAAATAAATATAATTAAATTAAAGCATACGTAATAATATAACTATCTTTAGTATGTATTCTGGAATCCAGTCAATTTATATACATACTTGCATGTTTCAATAAAACATTTACCATAATGTATTGTACTAGCTGATGCCCGCAGCTTCGCCCGCGTAAAAATTGTTCCCGCGGGAACTTATTCCCTAGATAAAATGTAGTCTATGTGTTATTCCAGACTATTATGTCTCTCTATACCGAATTTCAGCTCGATCCGTTCAGCGGTTTGATCGTGAAAGAGTAACAAACATCCGCACTCACAAACTTTCGGATTTATAATATTAGTAAAAAGTAAGATTCAACTCAATTTAATTTTATAAAACATTTTTAGGTATTTTGTATCCCATTTTTAGGGTTTCGTAGCCAAATGGCAAAAACGGAACCCTTATAGATTCGTCATGTCTGTCTGTCTGTCTGTCTGTCTGTCTGTCCGTCTGTCTGTCCGTCCGTGTGTCACAGCCACTTTTCTCCGAAACTATAAGGTCTATGCTCTTGAAACTTGGTAGCTAGATGTATTCTGTGAACCGCATTAAGATTCTTATATAAAACTAGAAAAAAAGCAGTAAATTTTGGGTGTCCCTATACTCAGAACTGAAACTCAAATTTTTTTTTTACATCAGACCCATACTTGTGGGGTATCTATAGATAGGTCTTCCAAAATGCTATTGAGGTTTCCAACATAATTTTTTCTAAAGTGAATAGTTTGCGCAAGAGGGACTTCCAAAGTCGAAAAATGAGTGTCCCCCCCCTCTAACTTCTAAACTTAGAGAGTGATAAATCTAAAAAAAAATATATGTTGTAGATTGCCATAAAAACTACCAACGAAAATTGGTTTGAATGAGATAGAGCTGGTAGTTTTTTTTTTCGTCATCATAAAACACAATTTTCGGTTACAAAAATCACTACCACTGCGAACGTGTTAAAACATCAACCAAAGTTACAACGAACTATAAGAACTTTTATATTATGTTACTTGCTGCTACGAAACCCTTCATGGGCGAGTCCAACTCGCACTTGGCCGGTTTATTCTATATAAAATTGAAACACGGCAATAGGCTCACCTCACCACCTATTACGTGGGACATAAAACTATAAGGTGAAA
Organism: Miltochrista miniata; assembly: GCA_933228765.1. Classification (NCBI taxonomy): domain Eukaryota; kingdom Metazoa; phylum Arthropoda; class Insecta; order Lepidoptera; family Erebidae; genus Miltochrista; species Miltochrista miniata. The sequence continues at coordinate 33,553,364 of OW121758.1, read as the reverse complement.
TGTGGGCGGGTACTAAGCCTCTGCCTATCCCTTCGGGGATAATACGTATGTATTAAAGTGAAAAAATATCCACACTGTAATTTTAAGGAAAGCTGTAACGGTGCGCTAAATATGATTAAAAAATATTGAACATTATGGATAGGCTGCGGTGACCACCGGTTCTTATGGTTGGCCGTATGCTTGTCTGCCATCTTAGTGGTATAAAAATAAAAAAAAATACAAAGAGAAATTCGGAGTCGACGTGGATCGCAGATCTGTAGAAGAACCGACGGCCGATGGAGCAAACGAGTTCTATAGTAAAAACCGTGACTCGGCAACTGTAAGGTAGGACCGCCCACCTTCTAGATGGACCGACCTGGCAAAGGACGCTGGGGCTGGAGGCGGAAACCGTTGAACCGAAAATTTTGTCGAGAATTGGGAGAGGCCTACGTTCAGCAGTAGACTGCCATAGGCCGATTGGATTGATTGAATTGTATTCTTTCCGTAACCTTTTGACGTGACAACGTCTTATAATTCGATGGAGCCGGCTGCACGCACGAAAAAACATGACGACGTATGCGCCGTTACCTCGCTCTGAGGCATTCCATTTAAGACTGAGTTGTCACGTTCAACTATCGTCAGTAAACCGACTTTACAGACAACCGATTTTTTCTCATCGTTGAACTATGAACATTGATGAAACATTTACGATTTATCATAATTCGATTGTGCGGAAACTTAGACCGATTCTAAATTCTGATTTAAGTAAAAAACAAATTCTGATTACAGTAACAAGGTTTGTGTGGGCTGGGTTTAATTAAAAGCATTGGGAGCTGCGGGCGTTCTCTAGTTATATATAAATTACACCCAGACACCGTAAAAGTCAAAGTACTTATGCCACAAAGGGACTTGCCCTGTGTGGGAATTGAACTCACGACCTTCGGTTTCTTAGTCAGGTATTATATAGGTATAAGTACTGGACCAAGAGCTTCTGGTAAAATTTTAATTCCTTTATTGTACATGAGACTATTGGAAAGAACTTTAATGCAAAATCAACGTACCAATTGATTTTCAATGAAATCTTGATAAGTCAAATGAGATTCATTTTTCATTACATTCCATTATGTCAGCTTGTTTTACGATTAATGACACTTTTAGTATAAAATGCTATATAAGCCGTTAAAGACCATTGTCATAGAATGAGTTCCTTGTCACCAAACTGTAATTTGTTCGTCTGAGTTTTTGTTGGGAATCTGTCTGTCTTAGTATTTAATTCTAGCGAATATCACGCGGATTAGCCCTCGTAGTTTTCGTTCCCATGGGTGAATGTGAATAAAATAAGCTTATGATAGGCCGGAAATTAGCTTCTACAGAGAAAGATATTTTTTTTTCAACTCAGTTCTGTTGTTTCAGGGCCTATTCAATAAAAACAATCAAATATATACTCTTAGAAATACAGTGCAACTTTAATATAACAAACCTCGCTTTAACGATTTCCTCGATCTAACAAATTTTTCTTAATCCACTTGAATAGTCCATAAGAGTCAATGTAAATAATTCCTCTACATTACGAACATTTTGAACGAACAACCTCTTTATAACGAATTTTAAACTATCCAAAAAGTGTAAATACTTCTAATGAGCGATTCTTTTCAATTCAAAACCTCTATATAACGATCCCACAAATATGATACCCGATCATGTCATCCAGTCTCGACAGGTTTGGACACGTTTTTTTCGTAAAACAAATTGAAGTCGTTTGATGGAAAGAAAGAAAGAAATGTAAACAGTACTGCTAGTCACTATTGTTGAAATTTTAGTTGCAATGGCTCAGAAACGTAAAAGTGTTCCTTATCAGTCGCAGTTTACCTCTATGTAACAAATTTTAGACCAGCTGAACCTCAATATAACAAACCATAGTTTAACGAAAACCTTGATGAAAGGAATATTTCCTTAGTCCCTTCAGATCCGTTATATCGAGGTTGCACTGTATTAGTTTTGATTAGTCTCTGTCATAATAAAATAACATACAAACTTAACCTTATCCGAAAAAGTATGCTGAGGCATGTGCTACAGGCATGTATTTCACGACTATTGTATTTTGAAAGCGAAGGAAATAGTGGTGTTAAACTTATTAAGTGTATGAAAATTGAATAGCAAAGGTTATGGCTTTTTGCTGCTGAAATTTTCAAGTCACCCATAATGTCTTTAATTTGACTGTCATCTTACAAGCAACTGCGACCAGTGGATTATCCATATCAATACCAACCATAGCGTAAAATCTGGTCCAGGTTGATCGCTAACAGGCAAGCTTATCGCTGTAATTATTTACTGAAGATTGTGTTCTACAAGCGCTTTAGTCACAAAATAAGTTCAGCCAATATAAATGAAATAAAGCAAATAACTCTCTCTGCAGTCAAAGTATGGAGTATAAAATTAAAATCAATCATGTAGAAATCCTTAGTAGCCTTGTCATTTAATTTTCTCGACTCGAAAACACGAACTTAAAGGCGCCTTCTGATTACAAAGAAAGTACTTTGCTTTACGCGTAATTAGTTTTCTGTTACAAATAAGTAAGAAAAGCAAATTATTTACTTTTGTGAGAAACATTAATTGATTATTGGAAGGGCCTTTGAAGATAAGCGAAGGAATCATTAAGGTTTTTAAAGGCTTTTATCGGCTTAATAGGAGTTTTAAATACTTACATTTTTACCAGACTTGAACTTTAAAAACTTTAAAGAGTTGAGCACAGGTTTTAGGATGAGTATGGTTGCGATGTTTCTTTTCGTACAAATGTAAATGCATTATCCTGACTAAGAATCTATATTTTTTTACCTATTATGCAGCTCGGGTGAGACGAGACGTGACACAGCAGTGGTTTAGTTGGTAGCCTGGCCCTTTTTTAAAGGCGGAAGAAGCGAAACATAATATCACCCCCTTCCCCGCATTTCCCATGTTCGAGCGCCTGAGTAGCTTCGAGTTTAGTGTAGGCAGTGCCCTAGAGGGGGATAGTTGCGTCGGCCAGGCCCAAATCGGTAAGTTAGATCGATTGAAAATTCTCGGGCGGCCTCTCAGACCTTATGTCACCACTTACGTAACTTTTTTGGAGTTACACTGTAGTGTTGTATTGCTTTTTTTTTTAGATATTTCTTACTATGAATGACTCTGGACTTCCTAGAAAAAAGCGTAGAGCGGTTTTTGACAAAAATGTAGTGCCTACTCGAATTGTAGACTGGTTTAGCACAAGAAAACTCAAGTGGATCGGAAGCTGAAGACGTTTCCAAAAATTATGTCCCGGAGCATAACGACCACAACTCGGAGACGGAAGAAAATGCTTCTGAAGACGAAGAACCTGTATATATGATATAATTAATAGGCGACACATTAATGATTTGTGTTATTTAACAAACATAGCCAGTGGCGGAGTAAATAGTAGTGAACTATTGTGTAATATAGGATTAAGGACCAATTTAATTGGACTGCGTCAGCGACCGGTACTAAATGTGACGTTTGCCACAACAAATTATAGACGCAACTCATTTTTCTTGAGAAGTGCATCTAGCTATAATAATCTTCCTCCTACTTTAAACTTTGATTTATTCTGCACACGGGCTAATACCGTGAGAAGAATCATGTCAAAGGACTTTTTTGATTTGGTACAATCATGATGCAGGGGCAGTTGGGTCGGATTGTTCTCATCGGTCTGCGGCCTGTAGATGCACTAAATAATTGATAAATACAATATATTAGCACTATACATATAATTTGGGCACTAACACGGTTTTGTTTCAATTTGTTTTGTTGATGTAGCTTCTTTGTTTACAAACACAGTGGATGTTTTTCTCTTTCTTTCCGATAATACATTCATCGGCATAGTTTGGTAATCGTGGTATATAGGTCAACATAAGTAACCAATTGTGTTGTACTTTTTGTGTAAGTATTCATTGATTTGTAGAATATAATATTTAATTAACTTTGTAACATAAATTTAATGACAGATGCAGATGGCGATTGCATGAACCATAGACGTGAAAACACAAATATAGAATTTTTCTTTTTTTGAAACTCTATGGTAGTTATGCCACTGATAGTTATTGTCTTTGGTTTGGGGCCAAATAATGGGCTGGCGACACGGTCAAACTGCAATTGTCATGCCTCGTCAATATCACGTGCACATACACGTCGATGCACACACACAAATGCAAAGAAATTACGCACGCAGATGTAACTTCCATTCATAAATATCAGACTTAACTCAATATAATTGTGTCCCGTGTCGGGAGCCCATAACGCGGTGGTCGCAATTATTGAGGGCCATCTACATTAGAGCGACGACAATTATTATTATCTTGTGGAATTTAAAATAATATGTTTAAAATATGTTTACTTATAATATCAGTTTATACGTGTACATAAATGTGTGTAAATATGTATACTTAATTTTTGTTTGGGTGTACCTTGTTGAGTAATTTAGTAGTTCTTTTTTCTTCTTTATCTTTAGTATATATAATTTATTACCTATGTATGGAGGCTTGTTGTTAGCAACATATGGAGCTTATTTAATTATTTATTTCTGTATTAGTCTGTAAGCCTTCTTCAAAAATAAAAAAAATAAAATAAAATAATACATCAGGAAAATCAGCTTGCAGAGAGTGACAGTGACGAATGTATATCATGCGATAAACATGTGTGTTTGCAGTGTGCGAAGCAATTATGCCCTAACTGTCAATAAAAATACTAAAGATTGACAGTTGTCATTTTTGAGACATGACACTTGTGATAAGAGTTAAATATTTTTTTAAGTTGATTAGTGTTTGAACTTTGTTAAAAAACAAATATTTTATAATTTATGTTGATTTTTACTATTTTATAAGCAATCGTTGATCTCGATTCTAGTTTTTCAATTACAGAGATCCAAAACTTTGTAACTACCCAGTTTCTAATTAAAATTATATTTAGACTACATGACGTTGTTTTAATTTTACTTTAATATTTAATTTAAAACAAAATAAACATTAGGATAACCTACCATATTTTAATATAATGTATATTAGACCAATTATGGCAGCGGCCTGTCAGGCCGCTCGTCACCAGTTATGTTATAAAAAAACCATGTCACTAGTTAAAGGTTAAATTTGTTTAGTCACATACACAGATTCAAAATGTAAAAAAATAGTTATTAAGTTGCGGCAAGCTTTATGTATCTAGTGTACCCTTCTAAACAAAACCAAAATATAATGAATCTTGTCTGTATATTAAACAACATTAATTTGAAATATCCATGCACGACCGCAAACGAATAAACACCAATTCGTAACATTTGTTGGTAGCACGTTCATATATTTTCATAATGAATATTACATGTTATTAAATTTACGCAAATGAAATGTTTGATTTTGTATTTGAAATTATTAAAATGCCTCAGAACACCACATTTCAGTGTGAAATTATACTGTTACAGCACAATTTACATCACAACTATAAACGAAAGAACATATTATAAAAGCACCTCAAGACTCTTTTCAAAATACGCTGATATTTTATTTGTACAACGAACAGTATGTGTCTACCCATGTCTATTTGTCTTGCCTTTAAATTCATGGCGGGTAAGAAAACGTCTCTGTGGCTGCCCCAGATTTATCGCTTCAAGCTAATATGTGGTCACCGTTTGTGGGGAGACAAGATCTTTTACTTTTTTATGGGAAAAAATCAGAAGGGCCATTTTTATTTTAAAAGGCAGGAAGGATGTTTAACATCTTGTTTACATTTAGAATGAAATGTAAATCAGTAGGTATAATTTAAGTTTTCATAAAATATCTTGAGACAAGTTTTATCCCCCGTCTTGTCTTAAGTAGTTCAAAATTTCAGTCATATCTATTTACCTTTTTAGGGTTTCGTAGCCAAATGGCAAAAACGGAATCCTTATAGATTCGTCATGTCTGTCTGTCTGTCCGTCCGTGTATCACAGCCATTTTTCTCCGAAACTATAAGGCCTATGCTATTGAAACTTGGCAACTAGATGTATTCTGTGAACCGCATTTAGATTCTTATATAAAACTAGAAAAAAAGCAGTAATTTTTGGGGTCCCCATACTCAGAACTGAAACTCAAAATGTTTTTTTTTCGTCAAACCCATACGTGTAGGTTATCTATAGATAGGTCTTCAAAAATGCTATTGAGGTTCTAACATCATTTTTTTCTAAAGTGAATAGTTTGCGCAAGAGACACTTCCAAAGTGGAAAAATGTGTGTCCCCCCCCCCCCCTCTAACTTCTAAACTAAGGGAATGATAAATCTAAAAAGAATATAATGATGTACATTGTCATAAAAACTACCAACGAAAATTGGTTTGAACGAGATAGAGCTGGTAGTTTTTTTTAATACCTCGATAACCGCAATTTTCGGTTAGAAAAATCACTACCACTGCGAACGTGTTAAAACATCAATCAAAGTTACAACGAACTATAAGAACTTTTATATTATGTTACTTGCTGCTACGAAACCCTTCATGGGCGAGTTCAACACGCACTTGGCAGGTTTTTTATATTCTAAAATTATAACAATAGTCGGTTCTAAGAAATTGTGGTTTAACGCGTGAGCATTTTATCAAACGATATAATATTTTGTAGTCTCTCTTCTGTTTGCGACAGTGCAGTGTTTTTTTTTTACCGTGTGGAAATCCTACATGAATGCTATGCCGGACTCCTGCCGACTAAAACCACACAATGCTTTACAACAGTCTATGGCCGAGAATCCCGGGTAAGCCCTCGGAAGGGTTCCCGTGTCCCAGGGTTCCCGAAAACGGCAGTGCAGTGTTTCAAGCGCGACTTGGTATACGTAAGGTAGTCAATTCACCCGCCAGATAGACTGATAGTTGGAATACCTGGAAAATTTTGCAGAGAGACCCAATAAGGTGTGTTGTGCTGCGAATTGGAGAGACCTACGTCCAGCCGTGAATGGCCATAGGCTGATTTGATTAACTGATTTCTCTTGCGCTAATATTCAAGTAAAACGGTGCAAATCAATCCTAGGTTGTTTATAAAGCCCTCATTTCAGAGTCTGTGAACGGATTTCCAAATACATGATGAATTGAACTTCAAGTATAAATTCTTTTCATAAAAATCTTTCAGTCGAATTTCTTGTAATTCGATTCTCATTACGTTTATGCGGAATCAAATATAAGCCTCGAAATGAAAGTTCAATTTGGTTTTTCATGGTGAAAGCTCACAATATAACATTAATTAAATTCTGAATCTTTAATTTTTTTTGAAATGAAACTTATACCTAACTTAATCTAATTAATATTCTAGTTCATAGAAAATCAACAAATGTTTGTTTCGGAGTGTGAGTGTTTTCTATGTAAAATAATTATGTTTGTTGTAGAAATCATATAAAGTATGTCTAATTAGTCGTCTAGATCCCATAGTATAAGCTTAAAGCTTAGTTTGGGCTAGATGATATTGTGTGAGAGTGTCCAATAATATTAATTTTAAAAATCTGTAAATTTTTGCTCTGTGAATATTTATTTGATAATCTACCTTCATTGCATTTGCATTAAATCTGTTCCATTTTAGTTAGGCAGTCTCCAAGTAGCTATATAGGTGTAAGTATAGCCTGCATAAACGATGACTTAAAATATAAATTGCAATAACGTTTCATACACAACACAAAACTTTAACCCTTAACCACCTACCATACGTCTCACAGATCCAGCAGATATTTAAAACGTAAATATATCTGAGACGAGTCGTTTACGAACTCGTCCGTTCCTGTACCTTTTCCCCGCCCCCCTTCAGTGCCGTGCAACTGCTCATCAAGGTCGTACGTGCATTAATTGTGCGGTAATTGCAATAATTGCAATAATTGTCGTGAAAAACTATAAGTTTAGGGCTTGCAATTTTGTTTTAATTTAATTTAATTTTCATCTTTTGTTTTTTTTTGCTATGGTTGATTATTGAATAAGGAAAAAATTATAAAAGAAGTTACTATCCATGTGATTATTTTTTATAGATCTCATTTACCAAATGACTTAGTTTGTAAGCTAAAAATAGGAGATATTGTTGATTAATAGTAATTAAGACAAAATGCCTATAAAAATTCTCTTGTACCTTTACTAAAGAGTTTAATACTTTCCAAAGTTGATTATTACTAAAAAAATATACCTCAATAAAGAAGATATTACTTTAAAGAACCATTTTACTCAGGAGTCTCATAGACGTATGATAGGTGGTTGTGTGACAAAAAGTTATGGTAGGTGGCTAAGGGTTAATCTTAAAATGTCCATGTCTCGCTCAAGAAGTGACAAACCTAATCAAAAAGACAATATTTATTACCTATAAACAAAATATCACCATGCATAAATTCTGTACGTCATGTTAATGAGGTAGCCCGGTTCTCATTTTTCAAAAGATTCGCCTCAATTTGTGTAAGAATTTCAGCGAGGGGCAAAAGGCGGTACTACAAAGATCCTTTATTGCAAATTGGCTGTGAAATTGGGGCATATATACGTTTGAGTGTATTCGTATATGCAATGTTGATTTCCTTTCTTCTGTATCCGATAGAAATGGAAGCGTTTGGTATCTTGTATTGATCATATTTCTTTGATAATTTTATTGAGTGAAATTACCTATTGGGGCTTTCTTATTATCATCTTTGGGGCTCAAATTAACCTCACATTTCATTGGTGCACCTACTGACGGCTACCTTTATATTAAAGGGTTTAATATAATTTCTCAAAGGTTACGAGACCAGATGCCAGTCAGTCCCATCATTGCCAAAAGTTTAAAAAGAAAACCTCACGAATAATAATACATAGACTAAAATTTCTAATCAATATAGTACAAAATAACTCCAAATATAATATTATAATTACAGATAGACAGTATTATTATTCCACAAAAGATAATCGCGAAACCTCGTTTAAGTATCATCATTTTACTACAACAACCTTAATTATTATATTCAGGTTTGGTTTCATTGTTATGAAATCAAAACCTGAATATTATAATTAAGGTGATTATGAAAAGTGTAACAAAAAGGAAGGGTAGTTCAACAAGAAGCTGCTTCATGGATTTTGTCGATCCTCGCCTCAGTCTAACGGCGACCACGGGCGCTGCAACGTGCCCGAAACGTCGGTGTATAAAATGTAAGTAAATGTATTTCGCGTGAAGTCCCGAGTTCTATAAGTATGAGTGTTCATTGTTATGAATTTTTTTGGAACACAAGGTTTGCCTATTAGAACAGACCTCGTTTCCAAGTCTAAACCTTATTCTTTTAAACACATTATCTAGTTTAAACAAAAGATATTAGGAATACCCTCGGAATATGGTCCCGAGGGAAAGTTTTTTTTGAGTAACCGAGCCAAATCCTAATTAAATATGCAAAAATAACGACAACGGCCTTTGAGACCCTCGAAATGGCAGTCGGAGCATTTAATATAATCTTCTAGGGAAGGTCTGAAATGAGGATAATATAATGTAATGGATCTCTGCGCATTTTTGGAGTTATGGTCTAATAATATAATGAGACTAGCTTCCACGAAGCTAGTATTTTATTTAACAATAGTCAGTTTATTTTTATGTTTTGATGGACTAAGTATTTCCATGAAAATAATATAATATAGTGTGTTTGACTGTAGAATTTTGTTTTACTTTCATGGAGTGGCAAAGCACAAGTTTTATAAATGATGATTTTTCGAAAGTTTAAGTCCCCAAAAACATGGTATCAATCAAATCAACCTACAGCAGTTTATTACTGGACATGAACCTTCTCCCAATTTACGCCACATCACATGGTCGTGTGCCTTCCGCCTCTAGTTCCTGCCTGAGACATTTTCCAGGTTATCAGTCCATCTGATGGGTGGGCGTCCTACCCCAAGTTTAGAAATTCGCTTTCTGCACTGTAGAACTCGTTTGCTCCATTGACCTTCAAAATATCCTATAACTACCTGAATTACCATATTATGTTAACGAGATAAATTACTATAGACATTCTAAAAAAAAAGATTGGTCAGTAACTTACGTTATAATAAATCCTACTAATATTATAAATGTGAAAGTTTGTGAAGATGTTTGGATGTTTGGATGTTTGTTACTCAATCACGCTCTAACGGGTGAATGGATCTGGCTGAAATTTGGTACAGGGATAGAGTATAGTCTGTAATAACACATAGGCTACTTTTTATACCGGGAAAATGTTCCCACGGGAAGCGGGAACGGGAACCAAATTTCACGCGGGTGAAGCCGCGCGCATCAGCTAGTAAGTCATAAAAGATAGTACAAATTGCTTCAACGCTGCTAACTTTTACAAATAAATTTAAAAAATGAAGTTTATATAGCGACTGTCTCTGAATCAAGCATCGTTGATCAACCAATTTGTATTAAATTATTCAGTAGACAGTCTCGATAAAGCTAAAATTATTACATTTTCAGGTCATATTTTATTCGAACCCCGTTTCTATTCTTAATTAAAATATTTTGTTGCTGTTAACATAAAACAGCAAGTTTGGCTGTTGCTTACATAAAGAAACGTTCAAGTCCAAGATTTGCCTTTTTTTTCATTCTCTTTTATATCTTTTTAACGTAGGTATTTGTCTTATGAGCTAACAAAGTTACTTCACTTGGATAAATTTCTTAAGGGCCGTCTCCACGGGCGGGAGACTATTATCATTGTATCACGTTTTTCCATACATTCTGTTGTTGCGATAATATTGCTGTACTCGTGTGTAGACGACATATTCAATACGTGTATAGAAATACGTAATTGGACGATAAAAACAGTACCGTTGCGATTTTCTCGTTTATGGAGACGGACCTTTACTGTAAAAATATAGCTTGGTATTTAATAATGATTTTGAACGCAATTCCAAAGTGATCAAATACTTGGATGACTCGCTTTGTTTTGCCTCCACTGAGCCCTCAGGATATTCCAGTATGTCATTTGGACTCATGTGACCAAAGCTTTCTGTGATGCTGTTCAAAACCCGAACCAATAAAGTGAAAATGCCATGATGGACAAAATCTGTGTCAAAATCCAAGGGCTGATCCAATCAAAGGCTCATCCGGGCTCGCGGTCGTAGGCAGATAGTACGGCACCGTGTGGTTTTAGCCGGTAACATTTCCATATTTTGTGGGTTGGCGGGTCGTGATTTCACACCACACTATAGACGTAAATGATGACTTACTATATTCTTAACGTGAACGGACATGAAATTTTCAAAAATGGTAAGATGTTTGCTCTATTAGTATTCACTTATATAATGTAAAACATTCTAACTAAAAGTCCATTTGGTGAAACAGATTTTGAACTACTTTATTTTTTAACGCCAGGATTATCCTACAGAGATACTATGCCAGAATCCTACCGAATAAAAACCACTCGTTTCCTACCTAATGCCTACGGTTGGGATCCCCGACAAGCCCTCATAAGGATGACCCCAGGACTCCCAACAGAGTATGCACTACTACTCAAGAACGTCAAACAGTTATCATAAACTCAATTTTTTTTTGCAGAACTCATTAATTAATATTTAAATTATGTGTTAAAGAAGTGGTGGAAACAGCTAGAGAGTAAATTTAGCAACTCAAACTACAGTCGACAAACTTTCCTGAAAAAGAAGTAACAAATAATACCAACATTTCCTTCCACAAGAATAACAACTTAATTAGTTTCTACAAAAGTTTGAAATTAAAACAAAAACCGGTCCGCTACGTATAGATGGCTACAGTGCTACGGCGTAGCATTGCTACGAAGTGTACTTAGTAACTTTGTAACACGCTTACCACCGGAACTCAAATAGCTTGTAACCGCTTCAAATTAAAACAGCGAGAACACCGCAAATTGAATGGTAAACAGTTTTTTTTTCTAGTTTGAAATACGTAAGCGCGAGTTTTTTCACAAAGATTGGAAATCTGTGAAAGTTCTTGTGTTGGTGTGCAGTTTCTATTGAAGAGTATTATGCTGAATCTAAATACAGCAATATTTTGAAACGAACTGTTTTAACGCAGCTCGTGCATAGTGCAATTTAGTAACATAATACTATGTGTATGCATAATCATGGCTGAAATAGCTGTTTGAATTAAAGATTTCCAAAAGTAATACATTTTGAAAAGAAATATAGAATTGACCCTCTCGGTGCTCGTACAAATTATTGGAACATAGTCGAACCATCTAGAGCCAAGAAAAGTTTCAAAAGTGTTATATAAAGGTGATCGCACATTTGTCAGCAACGTACGCGCCGTATGCGCCGCATTTTAGAATTCATTGTATGAAATGATATGGAACATCGCACATTACACCCGCACCGTAAGCGCCGCATTTCGTGAAATGCGGTAGGCATCCGAATAGTATTCTGATGACGTCATAATGCGGCGCGTATGGTGCGTGCTGGTACTCGGTGTAGCCGCAAGCATGCTCAGTGTTGCCATATATACGTATTTGCCCGTATCTATACGGAAATAATGTTCAAACCGGACAATACATAATACATGCACACGGATTTTTATACTGAACTAGCTGACCCGCGCAACTTCGTTTGCGTTACATAATAGAGTATATCACCCATTCCCGTAGAAATTTTGAAATTATTTGATAAAAAGATGTGATAAATGTCCGCTATTGACCGCGTGCAACGATTGGTCGATTGCTTTGGCAACCGTGGCGGCACAAATTTTTCGCTTGGTTCTCCTCGCACATTTTCGATATCTATGGCTGTATGGCTCGCGAGTCTAAGTCTTTCTGTATAAATTATTGTATAGAATTGGTTATGGTATGGAATGAGATAGCTTGCCGAGTGAATGTAATGAAAAAAAAAGTTGAAATCACGATTTGATTGCTGTCATTAATTATTGCTTCTTTGACGCCGTTCATAGAAAGTATTAATGTGATTAAATGTTGAATATTTTCGTTTATTCTGTTTCAAATATTGTTGTTTTGCATTTAAAAGTATCCTGTTATGTTGTTTAACAGCTGTGATAAATATTTTCAGTGTAATTTGAAGTTAATTTGTTAAATTTGATAAAATAACACGCGAAGGTCACCATTATTTTTTGTTGTTGTTTTTGTTGTGCAGTGCTCGTATTTAACCGATATTTGTTGAGATTTTCTCAATAGAAACTATAATCTTTTGTCAAAATACCATTTAACATTTAACATATGAATAATTTATGTGAAAATCAATAATAAAAATGGGGGGGGGGGGGGGGGTTTAATAATTCAACATTACATAGCCTCGATATCCCCAAAATAAATAAAAAAATAAACTAATAAATAGGCAGTAATATTATATTTTATTTTCGGATATTTTATATCTACAGATTATTATTTTTTTGGTGAAAGTGAATTGTTGATGTGTATATTTTGTAAATAAAATAATTTATGTCAGAAAACTGCTTTTTTTTTTAAATTACATGGTAAAATCTGAGAGTACTCCTTCATTTTCCCCATCCTAATTTTCAGCCAAATATCATAAATCCATTACACATGGGGTGTTCTCGGATTTAGTGTAATTATTTTCGTCAGTTATCCAGCATGATGAAACAGTAAGTATTTCTGTAGTACGACTTCTGTAAAAGAAATAAGGACATATTGTGTGAAGCTCGGCGTGCAGCCGAACCGTTCCCGCCACTAGCGTGCGGACGGCGGGCCAGTCTCGCGCGTTCCGACGCGCCGTCGGGCGATTTAGCGGATATCACCCATTCCCGTAGAAATTTTGAAATTATTTGATAAAAAAATGTGATAAATGAAGAACCGCTCGACCAATTTTGTGCAAACTTCACATAAACCATCTACTAAATAGTCCGAACAAAGCCTAAACATTTGGTTTGGATAGGTGAGCCCGTTCTTGAGTTATAAAATTACAACGAAAAGTGGCATTGATTTTTATTTATATAGATTATCAAGAAAATGCAAAGAGAAATTTCTTAATATTTCTAAGAAAATGAATTTAAATAAACGGAACTTTATTTGATCTTTCATAAACTAGCTATGTGTATTTAAAAAAAAAATTACTCTTTTCATTTTATTCTTCCTCCGCCAAAAAGCAGGCTATTACTACAATTTCTTTAATAGCTCACTGTCACAATACCACTCACTGTACCGTTTCAAACTAGAGGTAAAAGAAACTGCAAATATAGTTGGCAATACCAAAGATTTGCTTACGGTGCGTGCGGCGCTTATGGCGCTTATGTGCAAGGCTATCAGAAAATGCGGCGCGAACGGCGCGTGCGGCGCGTAAGGTGCTGACATATGTGCAATCAGCTTTAAACTCTCAACAACAAAATACACAACAAAATACACAACAAAAAATAATATCGTACTACTTAATATGTTAAGCAAATATTGTCATGTCCCACAAATATCGACAAAATAAACATAACATAATCATAATATTCATAAGACTCTGTATACTCAGATTACAAACACCCCTCCTCCCCAAACAAAAGAAAAATTGCCGAGTCTCATAATAATCCCTTTAATCGTGTTCCCTCCTTACATACATAACATCCCTTTCAATAGCTTGATAATATAATTCATGTCGAACAGCTTTGGAATATATGTTTAGGATTTCATATGATGTAATACATATACAAGAAAGGTAATAAAGTTAAAGTATACAATTTCATATTTCCGTACTAACATCATAATTGGAATGTTTTTGTACGTTTGTCTTTGTTTTACGTCGAAAAAACGTGTTAAAATCAGATCAATATGTTGATGAGTTTCTAAAGTAGACGAAATTTTAAGTATTGTTATTCGATACTACTTTTCAATCTGAAAAACATCATATTCCTACAGAAAAACCTTTTGCTCGATAACTAAATAATCATGCAAGTGGAACTGTAGGCGTTTCCAAGTTTATAATATAAGATGCCATAGTTTTTTTGTGAAGGGAAAAGGGTATATTGAAATATGATGAAGGTGAGGCATCACTTTAGGCGGAGCGAAAACTTTTAGGCATTGAATTTAAAACTAGTTTTTAGAAGTACAAAAGTTATAATAATGTTGGGAAACTTTTTTTACTATTATACCTTTGTCACTCAACTAGCTGGAAAATAATAATACTTTTACGTACTTTTGAAGTTTTGGGTGAACTTTTTGAACAGATTGCGGGACTTTATGGGAAAAAATTCTTCGGAAGTGTAAATTTACTTTCCATATTTATGAGATCAAAAGGCAATTGAGGGCTACATGGAGGAAAACTATCTGAAATATTGTAAATAGAAAGTTTTATTAAAATAATCTTTGTTGGTCAGAAATTTATTTCGTAAGGTCTGCTATTTACCAGCCTTGATTCGTTAGGTCTAGTATACATCGGACCTACCGTTCAGTTCTTTTAACCGACTTCCAAAAAAGGAGGAGGTTCTCAATTCCTCTGTATTTTTTTTTATTTTATTATTCATTGAATTTTTACCTATTGCAAACAGTTCCAAGATACGCAACACAAAACTAATAATAAAGTTTGCTACATAAATAGTAAGTGATTATTTGAACTAACAGTGGGTATGACCAATATTAATTGGATTGAAATAACAAAAAAAAAGGCTGACAAACTAAGAAAAAGGTCTAATAAAGAATCTGTCGTATATCATCGCTTCTGCTGACTCACCTTTTCAGTGGATCTTAAGCTTTTGTCTTTATACAGACTAGAAGCTCGAAAAACGTCGCATTCAAACGCTTTTACTAATACTGGAAATATAAACTCATATCCCTGTCGAACGAATTAAGCAAGGATTCTAATTATAAAAAATACATACATACATACATATCATCACGCCTGTTTCCCATCGGGGTAGGCAGAGACTATGGCTTTCCACTTGCTACGATCCTGGCATACCACTTTCGCTTCTTCTACTTTCATAAGTGCTTTCATACACGCTCGCCGGTTAAGGGTGCTCTTGACCTGGCCTTTTTCCAGCAGGTCATCAATTTGGTTACCATGCGTACGCCGAGGATGACCCCTACCAGCTTGCCCATTCATTCTCGCCTTATAGATCTGTTTAGTCAGTCTATTTTCATCCATCCTCTCAACATGTCCAAACCATCTAAGCATCCCTTTTTCTATCTTTGTCACTACATCTTCAGTTATACCACATTGTTTTCTAATCACGCTATTTCTTACTTTGTCCATCAATTTCACTCGAGCTACAAAAAAAATGTGGTTACAAAAAAAGAGTTTGAATCAAACTACATTGATAATGAACACAATAAAATTAAATGGTAGATATTATGTGAGTATCTTGCCAGTAAATACCCCACAGTCTGAATCTGTACATCAAGTTTCTTCAGAAAACAATGATACATTCGTACATGAAATAGAAGCCCTTTTCTCGTCCGATCAATAAAGCTTGTTAGGTGTCAGCTTCAAGAGCTTACAGCGTGAACACTGCTATTGAGAAACGAAACAGAATCTGTGCCTCTACAAAATATAAAAGCTTACAAAACAAGTACATAAAGCAAATTTTTGTATGCATTTAAGTTTAAAGTTTAGTATATGTGGTGTATTGAATGAAACAAAGACGATTGCTATTCTTAATAATGAGGCTATTGCATGTTTGTGTTCTTTAGTATTTTTCCGTGAATACGTTGTACGTATTGTTCCTCCTTTCTGGCGAAATTTTGATACAGTGTAATAAGTATGGTTGTAAGTGTCATAAGTATTGTAACTCATTTACGAAGTTAGCCTACATTTTTGGCCCTTTAATAATATAATATTCAAACCGCACAAACTTTCAAAATTACAAGCTCAGACACAGTCACAGCAATGTCTGTATGAGGAGGTACCTAAAATACTCCCAAAACTTCAAACCTTTGAAAGGCTGGTTCACGGAGGTTGCTTTGTAGTAATAAAATGTTAGTTTCTGTTCTACTGAAACAACAGTCAGTGTAGTTTTAGTTTTGAAGGGTCGTGATTTTTCACAAGGGACCGTTAGTACGACCCCTAAGATTTGCGAGGTCATTTGCAGAACTACAAAAGTTCAGAGTTCTGTTCTCGGTTAATGTTGTTTTACGACTTTAGTACAAGGGTGAGGATTGTTCGTGATCGAAATAAATACATTGAACTTATAATGTCATCAGATTGAAGAAAATGTCTTGTTCTTACACAAACTGCCGAAGAAAGGAGGGTAAAGTTTATCGAGACTATGTATGTATGTCCGTTTCTTTGTCACGTCCTACAGCCTGAACGGCTAGACGGATTTTGGCATGCGAGGTGTCATTTGATTCGTCGTGATTGTGTTAGTGACACCAGATATATTAAAATTTCAGAAACATCAAAACGGCAGACTTTTAGCCCTTAAATGCAAACCTTAAAAATTCTTCTTGAACGCTCTACAGCCTGAGCGGCTTGACGGATTTTAAAGTAAAAGGTTTCATTTGATACGTCGGCGTCGTGATTGTGTTATTGACACCAGATATAATAAAATTCCTAGAAAATCAAAATGACGGATTTCGGGCGTTATAATTATTTGACTGTAATGAACACAAAAACCACTGAACCTATTTTATTATATATACCGATATTTGTTTTTAACTAAGAATATTATTTTTAACAAATATCGGTAATTATAATTTAATAGAAAAGAAGTTTATGCATGCCACGCTACTTTAAAATAAGCGCTACTTTAAATTAAAACCAAACACCAACTTTAATGAAGTGCAATTATAAACTGTAAGATATAAAATAGTGCAAATTTTATCTTTATTTCACAAAGAGTCTACTTTCAAACGATTTTTCTTATTTTTTAGTCTGTTAATCTAAAATCTGTAATGGCATCGAATGTGGCAATGCCGCCGAAATTTGGCTCAGCGCCAACTGGCAGCGGATTGCAACTACCTTTATGATTAATCGTTATTTAATATGATGCATGTGTCTCTCTACAACGATCTAGTATTGGAAATACATCAGAAATACATACATATAGTCACGTCTTTATCTCCGAAGGGGTATGCAGAGTCATAGCATACGCTTATATTCACCTTATTATGGTTCCCACGTAACAGGCGGTGAGCTTAATGTCGTGTAACCAGAAGTACATCTTACTAATATTATAAATGCGAAAATTTGTGAGTGTAGATGTTTGTTACTCTATCACGGTCGAACGGCTGAACAGATCTGGCTGAAATTTGGAACAGGGATGTTTAGTGAAAATTGTAAGTTCACACTTCATGCACTTCCTTAATTTCTCTGTTTTATTTTAGAATTTGTTTTTGTGTTTTTATTTTGTGTTTTTATAAGTTTTTTAAACTTGTTCATTACCAAATTGTCTCGATTTCGCTGTCCTAGGCGAGCCCGTTGAAAACGGGACGGGATAATTATAATCTAGTTATTATTATTTTTTTAACTGTGTCAGTGTTGTTGCATTTAAAATAAAGAGATTTTTCTTTCTTTCTTTCTTCTTTCATTATAGTCTAAAATAACACATATGCTACTTTTTATCCCGGGAATAAGTTCCTACGGGAAGTGGAACAAATTTCACGCCGGTGGAGCTGCGGGCATCAGCTAGTTCTGTATATTTCCTTAAACATCAGGAAATAATGATCTAAAACATGTTGTACCTTTTTACGATGCTATTTAGTAATGTAATTGATTGATGGTGACATGTTAGTCGATAATCCAAGTTGAAGGCACTATTGATACCGTGACCCTGAGCCTGTCTAAATCAACATTCGAGTATTAGATTAATCCCTTGTATTATGCTAAATCCATGTTACGAGTGACCAAATTCACACATATATACATAATAAAACTTTTTATTCCAGTCGGTGTCGAGACCCTAGTGGGGTCCATGGGATCCCAATGCAAATAGTTTTTTTAAGAATTTGATAAAGTGCAACCTTTGACCCAAGGGCTGGCAGTTTTTTCTCACAGCGCATAGGTATTGCCATTCAAAGGGGGAATACTGCTAGTCTTGGCCCTGCCAGGGGGGCTTTATTGAGATTTAGTTTAGATAGGAATAATGTTAATATATTATGTAACTAGCTGACCTCGCAACTTCGTTTACGTCACATAAGGTGTATAAACGGAGAGGTATTTCTTCATCAGGCTCATCAAACAGCGTGTGAAACTGCCCTGTTTGCTGACTCATAAAAGAGAGAGTCCACGCCTTTGGCGCGGACTGAATTGCTTTAAAATAACCTTAATTATTAAGCTCTTTTATTATTAAGCCAACACGCCAGTTTAGATTTACCCATTTTTAGATTCATATATCTATGTATGATTGACTTGAAATAAACACTAAATGCTAAGCGGGGCAAACCTCAACACAATAAAGAAAACCGCATTACAATCGGTTTAGCGGTTACTGAGATTAGCGTGCACAAACGTACCAACAGATATACAGACATACAGACATACAGACAAACAGACAAAAATTCTGAAAATCATCGTTTTGGGTTCTATTGCGTTCATAAAGATAAATAAGAAAAAATATAATATTTTTTCTTATTTATCTTTCATACACAGACAGCGACCTGTTACGATTTTATTATTATGTATTGATAATTTTGTTTCACTGTAATTTTTATCAATAAAATTTCGCACTAGTGAAATGTAGGTACATGAAACGCCTCTGCCTTCTCCTTTGCAGAAATAGAAAAGACTCTATGTATATTACTATAACTATATTTTTTAATAATAAAAAAATAAATATCACAGATATTTTCACACATCGCTGTCTGATCCCAAGCAAGAAGCAGGCTAGAAATAACCTACTTGTGTTATGGATACCAGACCACGTATATTAATATTTGTATACTTTTAAATACAAACTTGTCACACAAAGAGACATCTAGACTCAAGACAAATACTTATGAATCACACAAATTTTTGTCTCTGGCGGGAATTGCATCCACGACCATGATTCTCAGTCGCACATTTCGAACTCTAAACCAACGAGGCAGTCAAGTTAAATATTGCCGATGTTGAATTCTTTATTGCATTCAGCTATATTGGTAGCTTTGGTGGTAGGTGCACATTGTAAGATCATTGTGGACCCTGTCGGGCTCAGCATATATGAAAGAGAGGAAGAGTGTGCACTTTTTTAAACTCTAACTTACAAAATTTATGTATGTAGTATTTAATATGCTTTCATACAAACATACAATATAGTCACGCCTTGATCCTCGAAACGGAATGCTGAGGTACAGCATCCGCCCACATTTCACCCTATAGTTTTATGTCCCACTTAAGTGATTACCGTTTTTAAATCAGGCCCGGGCTGCGAAGACCCGCAGTTGAAATTTTTCAAGCCGCCCATAAAAGGGCCCCCATTTAATATGCGATTGTTAATATTTTTAGCACGCTTCTTAATGTGTGAGTTGTTTCTTTTAATATATTTAAGATGATTTTTACACGAATGCCAAAACGTTTACGATACGCTATTTTAAAACCTTGAATGTACTACAGAAAAACTAAATTTCAGGCTTTGATGATGAGTACGAACTTACTTATTTGACCTGTGTTCAGTACCTTGTCATTACTGCATTGTACCGCAGAACAAAATTACACCTTATTTAGGAATTTACAACTTATTCTAACGGTAAACGGTCTATATTAGAACGCAGCTTTAAAGTTTAATAGGTTAATTGTTTTTAGAGATAACCCTCTTGAGGTCAGATAGATCTGCTTACTTTAATTAATTATGTATAAACATCGAACATCAAACATCGAAGGCCAGTTTTTAACGTGTTTCAGATGATGAAATGAAGGTGTATACATTTGTCGTTTCAAATTTTCTTTTTCTACGTGTGAAATTCCTCATGGTGTCCTTGCCTGCCCGTCTAAAACTGAACTATAACTTTGTCTACGATTGGAATCGAACCCACAGCCTGGTTACGATCTGTAGACCTGCGAAGCGACTAAGTTATATTAATAATTATAAATATTAAACATTATTCCTAGACATTTCAGATTATACTTTTCATATCTATCTAAACTATAGTCCAACAACTTTGTCTCGAAACTTGTAGAAATCGGGCAAAGTTCGTTAAGTCAATTGTACTACTTATATCTCAACCCATTGAAACTCAAGTGAAATTCAAGTCAAATTTCCTACAGTTGGCAGAGTTCCCAATCTATATTCAAGTAGTTATGATTTCCAATCAAATTCTGTAGGTAGTAAAATTGTTTTCATAGAGATTTCATAAGAAATAGTGGGAATCTAAATATTTTTGTCTGACAAGGCTTATAAATTTAAAATCAATTATTTTAGGGCTCCGTACCTAATAGATGAACGAGATCCCCGTCCATTTGTCTGTCTATCACTATCTTTTAAACCGTGATACGTAATTACGCAAAACTGAAAAATGATACAAGGATTTCCCAAATAAACATGGCTTTCTAGCTTTTTTTGGAACGGAACCCCCACATGAGCATATCTGACTCACACATGGGCTGCCTTTTTTTAAAGTATCTTCACGGATTTTATGCAAAATAAAATTACACAATCCTATCCGCTATCCGTCTAACGCCGGGAACCCTGAGTTGTTCCTTGGAAAGATATACCAAGATTATTACTAGTAATACCTTTTGTAGCAGCGCACTACTAGACATATGCCTCCTCGAACTTTCACGATAGCTCACGAACGTATGCTTTTTGCAGGTAGGTGTGTGTCTGGCTGTGACCAGAACGACTTTCAAGAAAATAGTCGTCAGTCAAGCCAGCAGCCTTACGTTTAAGACGCGATCTCCATTTTAGAACTCATACTATTGTACTCAGTATTCAACACAGCAGAAACACGAGACATCAAATATCAAATACCTATTATTTAAATCAGGGCCGTCACTCTAAAAAGAATAATTTATATAATTGAACTTTTCGAAGGCAAAATTTGACGTTTAAATATCGTAGCTTATATTTTTTTGTTCGTCCATTTTTGGTTCCCCTCCTGAAAAATGTCCAAATAACGAAATTAATTCAACGGTCCCGGCCCGAGATTAAATTAAATCGTTTCCTTGCGTCGCCCCTACGACTAGTCCCTTTAATGCGCATTGTACCGATGAGAATTCATTTTGTTTGGTCAGATTTTGTTCTTTTACAAAAGATATATTGCTATTTTTTACGGGTTACGGGCTTGTAAAAATATCGCTATGCGACTCTGGCAGAGCAATAATTTGTATACATATTTTCATAAAGATTTTCTTTTCAACACTAACAAATAAAATTGAGATTTCAGGTAACTAAGACCTATTAAACTGTTCATCAAATGCTCAATAGATAGAGTGACTCAAAATGAAGGTTTAAACGTGTATTTAAATAGTACCTATAGATTTATAATGTGATATCGTAGCAAACGTAAGAAAAGTTGCGTGGGTCAGCTAGAATTAAAATGCTGTGACTTATGAGCACATATTGCTTTTAGTTTTAATGTTACAAGTAATCATTGAACAAACGAATCGTTAAAAAGCTTTAGGTGTATGTTTAAAGATCCCAGTGCTACATGCGGTGCTTAAGCATCTACGCAAAATATATATTTTTAAGGCACTTTCTTATCTGCCAGGGTGTGCAAATGTAGCACCATGTGAACATTTAGTACTGTCAAAGGGAAGTAAATGCACTCACACCTCCTGGCCTATGGCTACAAGTAAATTTTATAGGAAAAACATCTTATTCGTACGCGATGATAACCGAATGATTTTTATGTCAGAATACTATTATTGTTTTAATAAAATAAACGCTAAATTTTATTACCTCTGTACAATGTATAATATCCTTCAAGTATAATTTCATATTTTGGTATAATATTTCGTTTTTGTTGACAACCCTATCGTTTTACGCGTCGGCTTGACATCGCTAGCGCTTGAGCTCACGCGTACAGAAAGTGTCACCGCTCTGTGCCTACGTTCCCCTCTACTATGAAAATTATCACCATGTATATTATTCATAAAAAATCTCTATATTATATTATCTCTCCCAACTTTATATATAATCCTACTATCCTACGTTAAGTTACGTTTGTATAAAGTCTCCATCCAAAGGTTGCCTTGAAATAATTGCCTTGTGCGATAAGGCGGCCTATTTTATAACGTGTATAATATTGTCTATGTGTATAAAATGTAACTGTATGTTTTGGTGTTACAATAAAGCATAACTAACTAACTAACTAACTACTTCCTTTATCCTACTTCCTACTAATATTATAAATGTGAAAGTTTTTAAAGATGTTTGGATGTTTGTTACTCAATCACGCTTCAGCCGTTAGAGCGTAATTGAGTGAAATTTGGCACAGAGATAGCTTAAAGTCTGGAATAACACATAAACTACTTTTCATCCCTAGAATATTTTACCTTGGGAAGCGGGAACGGGTAACGAATTTCACGCAGACGTAGCCGCGAGCATCATCTGGTGCTTTCATTATCGACCATTTTATTTATTTTACTGCAGCGGTGACGTATTGGTAGTGTATTAGACTGCCATACTGAGGTTATTGGTTTGAATTCCGAATAGTAATATCATATTTGTGAGGATCAGAAGGGTGTATTTCTCGGTTTCAATGTTGTTTTCCATAACCAGCGTAGTTCCCGTTTCCGTGGGAATGCAGGGATAAAATATAGCCTATGTCACCCGGGAATAGTGTAGCCAACAGGGAAAGAGTTTTCAAATCGTTTCAGTAGTTTCGGAGCCTATTCAATGCAAACAAATAAAACAACAATCAAATCTTTTTAAATATCAGTAGGTATAGATTTGCATGTATTAAAAAAATTATAAGTGCGTTTATCCATTCTAGATTCACTAGCACAGATCTATATGGCATTGTGTAAAAAATATTCCATAATCTCTAAATATTTTGAACTTTCTTCTCCTAAAGTAAAGATTTGTAGAGCAGTAAACGATGCGTATTCACTATGACTCAATCACGGCTGAGCTTACGAGTAGTTAACCTAAGTCATGTTTCAAAAGGATATACTATTAAATTGGACAGCATATTCCAGATAGTGTCATAGTAGGAGCTTAATATTCTATTTCTATCTTAGGAAAAAATATGTTTTTTGAGGTTAAAATGGAAGTACATAAAGTAAGAAAATATATCACTGAAGAATTACCTATTTCTGTTTCATTTCACGAAAGTAACATTTTAGGGCGCGTTAACTGTGAACAATAATTTAAGAACACTTTGCAAAGAGGGAAGTAGGTACTTAGATTTATGTTATTTCCAACTCTTACAATTTATGTACATGAATTCTGATTCACCTGCTAGGGTAATTCTGAGTGGGCTTCAAGACAGTTACACCTTACTAGGTAAGCACCAATCAAATCAGCATATCTAAGGCAATAAGGAATTATATAACATGGCATACGGTGACGGTCTGGGACAATCGCTGTGCAGGAATATTACTAAACTTTTGTCAAATAAAATGTCCTACCGAAAACCCTGGGACATCCTTCCGAGGGCTTAGCCGCGATTCCCGGACAAAGACTGTTGTTAGGCATTGTGTGGTTTTAGTCGGTAGGAGTCCGGCATAGCATCCATGTAGGATTGCTACTTATAAAAAAACCAAAAAAGTATAAATTGTCCAAAGACGCGTTCTAAATTATACAGACACAAGGTGGCGCGGCGCAGGTTTGGCGTACCATACATTTCGTATGAGAAAGGTTCGAAGCGGCATCATGCAGCCCACACCGTCTCTGTATTCAACTGCCTCGTTGATTGAAATGTGCGACTAAAGATCACAAGGTCGTGGGTTCGTTTCCAACGGGAGACAAAAAATATGTGTGATAAATATTTGTTTGTCTCAGGAGTCTATAATTATTAATATCCATGGTCTGATAACCATAATAAAAGCAGGTTATTCCTAGCTTACTTTGGGATCAGATTGCGCTTTGAGAAAAAAAACATTACGCCTAAGGCTGCAATCACACGGACTGCATCGCAGCGACTGCGCGCGGTCGATATATTAAACTGCATGCAGTTTTATGTTCGACTTCATACAGTTATGATATCAACTGCACGCAGTCGGCTGCAGTCGTGTGAAGTCAATATCAACTGCATACAGTCGTACTGTCAACTTCGCGCAGTTCGCTACAGTCGTGTAGTGTCTCCGCATGCTGTCCACCGCTAACGCATACAGTTAGTGTGCAGTTAGTCAAGGAGCTGAACGCGCATGTTGGTTGCGTCGTCAGTACGGTTTAAAACATGGATTTCACATGGATTTCCTAATTACTTAGTATAGAAGTTAGAGGGGGGACACAAATATTCCACTTTGGAAGTGCCTCTTGCGCCAACTATTTACTTTAAAAAAAAAATATGTTAGGAACCTCAATAGCATTTTTGAAGACCTATCTATAGATACCCACACGTATAAGTTTGATGAAAAAATAATTTCTGAGTTTCAGTTCTGAGTATGGGGACCCCAAAATTTACTGCTTTTTTTCTAGTTTTATATGAAAATCTTAATTCGGTTCACAGAATACATCTACTTACCTAGTTTTAATAGCATAGGCCTTATAGTTTCGGAGAAAAGTGCCTGTGACATACTGACGGACAGATAGACTGACAGACATGAGGAAACTATCAGGGTTCCGTTTTTGTCATTTGGCTACGGAACCCTAAAAATCACCTTTCGTATGGCAAAATAATAGCATAGAATCAATCCACATCCGCGCTGCACACTGCAGTTTTTTAATTTGATTACATCGCTGCCGGCGACGGTGGCGCCGTAATAATATTAAGAGAAGCGTCTGTGCTTCCATTTCGGCGTCAAACCTTACACTATAGCTCTTGGCCTACATGCTTGGCTTCAACTGCGTGAAGTCAGATTCGACTGCAGACAACTGCATGCAGTTGAATATAGCAACTGCATGCAGTCGCTGCGATGCAGTCCGTCTGATGGCACCCTAATATGCATAAAGCTAGATAGCCTTATATTTGACCAATAATAAAACAGCTCCGTTGGTGGAACTGCGAAGACTTAAATAATACAATACTCTAAGGATAGGCCTCTTTACGTTTCTGCCACTCCACGAGTTTCTGTGTCTTATCGATTCAATACTGATTTTAATCAGTTCCCGTGATTTTTTTAATTCATCAGTAGATATATATTAGGTTGGACGGCATCCTACCTTAAATTTCCTAAGTCAGAGAATACAGAAGTAATCTGCTCCGGCCAACTTTTTTAACAGATTCCCCAAAATTTCAACAATATTCATTCAAAATGGTTGTTTTTACTAAAACTTATTTTTTTATATACAGAAACGTACATAATATTCTGTTTGCTGAATAGAGTTTTAGGTGTTTTATAACATGAAAGTACATATTCCCTGCTATTTTGAAAATTACTCCCCGGGGATTACGTATAAGTTGGGTAGGTACTTTTAAAACTAAAAGCGTAATGTCTATTATTTTCAGGCTTTTAGGCTAAAATGGTCTCTCTAGGTATAAAAAGCACATTTAATACAGTACATATTTCGGTACATTTTACTTTTTAGAGGGTTAAATATTTAATATGCAGTGTCAGTAGTACTATTGCGCTAAATTACTTGTTAATATAAGAGCGGTACTACTTTTTGTAAATTAACATAGTAAATGCGTTTTCCCCAAATGGGTAGGCAGTTTTACACTCACTTTTTACATGTAGTATTTTACTCACTTAATAGGTGCTTATTGACATTTCAAAATGAACAGCGACAGGCTATTTAGGCAAGCTGACATTGAAATTTTTGAAGTTGCCCCTAATGCCTTCAACTGGACGTAACGACTACCGTGAAACCAGCAAACGTAATGTGCCTTTCAAAGTACGATATTTCTTCATAATTATTTTTTCGGGTCTTTTTCGCGTATTACACACAATTTTTTCACCTCTCGACGTTTCGACTATATTCCAACAGCCGTAAAACTAAAAGCGTAGGTAATTTTTAATATTTTTAAGGCTTTTAGGCTAAAATGAACTCACTAGGTATAAAAAGTACATTTAATTCAGTACATTTTTCGGAACATTTTACTTTTGAGAGGGTTAAATAATAATGCAGTGTCAGTAGTACTATTGGCCCAGAATACTTGTTGGTATAAGCGGTACTACTTTTTACAATTAAAGCAAATTAACACAGTAAATACATTTTTAGAGAGACTTTTTTATTATATTTAGTTTGCCAAATTTGACATCGCCACCAGCCTGACAGAAAGCCGTGGCACATCTAGCGATTGGGGGCCACTTCTGACAGAGGTCCTCAAGTTGGCGGCCCTGTGATGTGCCTCTTTACGCTCCTCTTGAAGAACCATATTGTATTGTAAGATGAGGGAAAACCGTGTGCGGGCAGGTTGTTCTATGTTTTTATAGTTCGACAGAGGAACGATCTTTTGAAACGCTCAGTTCTGGCGAAAATTCTCTCCACTGTGTATGAGTGGCACCTCTGCCTGCAACGCGTTGTTTGGGATCGGAAAGGAGAGGGTGGGATCAGGTTGAAGAGCTCTTCAGATCATTCGCCGTGATACAATTGGTAGAAGGCAGCTAAGATGCTATGGTTCTTCGCTGCGCTAACGGTTCGAGGCCTCCCGTCACCTCAGGACAACCAATTATTCGGATAGCACGTCTCTGCATAGCGTCAAGCGCGTCTAGCAAGTGCCTTCCGGAGTCATCCCAGAGGTGAGAACAGTCTTCGAAGCAGGGGCGAATCTGCGTCTAGTACAGTAAACATCTCTGATGTGGCGCGAAATACCGTCTCACCTTATTCATTCCTTCTCTACAAAAAATGTACTCACGCAAAGTCACAAACAACATTTAGTTTATACAGTTGTATAGTTTTCATGTGTGGAATGTTATAAAACCATCGTCCACAATGTTTGTCCTCATAGTTAACATAGCTCTAAATCATAGTAAGCTCATTCATAAATTACTTGGTAACTACACATGCAAACTTATAAAACACAAACGTTTACACAAAGCGAAGCTTACACATAAGCTTCTAGATGTTTAATTAAATTGCGATAAAAGCGAAGAGATTGTTTTGATTTTATTAAACTTTTGTTTACATACAACATTTTTTATATTTGTTGAGTAGGTATTATGTATATTGGTTTTGAGATATTTAATAGCATTATCTATGAAAAATTAAGCTAATATTATCTTTTACTTTGTGTTACAGACATCAAGAAAACAGATACCTACATACATGATGAATGCGTTCTTCCGTGAAGGGATAGGCAGCAGCAGCATGCTCACTTTTATAACCTTCTGGTACGGAACTCTAAAAACGAACCACCACCCATAAATCCTTCAACCTGGCATAACTATTATCATGTTATGACATCCAGGGCTAACGGCATGACATGCATTTATCGCGCACAAATGGTTCCGTACCAAAACAGTACAGAGCAGTTCGTAAATAAACAAGAAAGCTGTGAGATCGTTCTCACCAGACTGCCCCTCTCTAACACATTTATTGTGAAAGTGAAAGTTCAATCCGATTAACGTTGTCATTTTTGTTTTATTTCAAACTTTGAACAGATGATCCACGTGACCTAGTGACGTAGTTTAATGCGACAGACTGACAGCTACAGACAAAGTCTCGCCATAAGCCCCTCTGCACTCTATTTTATAGAGAGGGCTAAAATAGCCTCAAATCATTTTCTAATCCATTCATCACCACAAAAGGTTACCCATCTTTTGACTGCTCATAGCGGAACTACGATCGTTTACTCAAAACTAAACATTTTTGACGTTCATTTAAATGAACCCAAACAGTGACACTAGGTGCTAATACACCACTGTTTTTCTTTTCAGGATACCACTCCAAATGAAAAAGCATTTAAATGTAATCCATTAAGAGGCGTCATGTTTCCATTTTTTGCAAAGCAAATAGCCATTTGCGTTGCAACAACATATCATATTCACATTGTGGTCCCTCAGCCCACTTTTATACGGAACCGTGACCCGTGTATTTTAATAAAACATCTTAGTACCCTAATACCCTACCAGAGCTCTTTAAATAGCTTGAACCCATTATGTGGTCGTTACTTTTATCATTTTAGCTTGCGTTCGTATGCATAATGCTTCTGGAAAGTTTTTTAAAGTTTATGATCCTTTTAAAATGTCGCATCTAGCGGAATCTCTCTTAAAAATACGTAGAAAATTTTAAGGAAAGGGAAAATGCTTTTTAGGATTCCGTATCATAAAGGTAAAAACGGAATCTTATTACTGAGACTCCACTGGCTGTCCGTGTCTGTCACCAGGCTATATCTCATGAGCCAAGATTGATAGACAGTTTTACAGATCATGTACCTATTTCTGTTGCCGCTATAACCATATAAGAAAATTTAGGGGTATTCCATACAAAAATCTTGTATATTTGCCGTCTTTTGGTACAGAACCCTCCGTACGTGAACCCGAAACGCACTTGGCCGGTTTTTATTTTGAGTGAGCTAGGCATGTGAGGTTAAAGTAGAGGATAACGATACTTTCAATGTTGAGGAACGAGCTTTGCTGGAAATGTATTTAAGAAATAAACTTTGAAATGAGTTATTCGACAGAGAACTGAAGTGGTCAACATAGCTCGCAATAAAAACATTTTAATTATTAGCCATAGATTGGCTACATCTGTAAAATAATTGACTGACTATAAAGTAAACGAATTTAAGAACTGATCGCGATTCGACGAATCCTACTAATATTATTATAAAATGTGAAAGTTTGTGAAGATGTTTGGATATTTGTCATTCAATCAAGCTCTAACAACTGAATGGATTGAGATAGCTTAAATATACTCTGGATTAACAAGTAGGCTACTTTTCATCCCGAGAATATGTTCCCACGGAACGGGTACGTTTCACGTGGGCGAAGCCGCGAGCAACATCTAGTGTAGTAAATATAAAATCTTCATATGCATACCTAAATTATGTAGCTCAAATAAACTATCTAAAAGATACATTGCGCGTCGACTAACAAACATTTTTGTTACCGATATTGATCCTCGAATATTTTAGCTCCTTTTTGAGTGACAAATCCATGGATTTTGTTACGATAGTGAATGCAAAATAATATGCGCTACAACGTACCAATGTACTATCAATGTAGCTTGCTTTATTTTGTATTTGGATGTACCTTGTTTTATTTTATAAATTACTTTTACCTCTAGCTTTGCGTTTTGTCAGCGGTTTTACTTTCATGAAAATCTTCAATCTTATCCTGTTTACTCGAAAATGAAAAAATAAAAGGTTTTAGATGCCTCGGCAGCTAAATGAAATTCAGAACAAGGAATTTCATATTTTTAAATAATCAGGAAATATTCCAAAGGAGATTTTTTAAACTTTTCAAGTAAAACGAAGAATAGAATCAAAGAGATGTGTTCAAGACATGGTATGCACAAAAGATTGACTTAAAATGATAGTACCTATAACAGTCTATTATGTACCGTTCCAAATTATTTCAGAGAACATAAAAAAGTTGTTGAACATAAAAGAAGTTGATAAAAGTATATAAGACACAAAAGACCAACAGACGCATGACTCTCTAAACGATGGTAGGAAGCAATAACTAAATATTTTTTATACGAAAAATTTCACATTCCGGTGATTTATAAAAAATAACGACATTTTTATGTTGATCGTAAAAGATTTAACCGAGTCCCTTCAAAACTGTGATCATAGCTGTGCTTAGCGGTAAACCATTAAAGCCCTAATAGGTGGGTCAATAAGGTTGCAAATCCATCATTTGAATGTCATTTTTAACCGACTTCAAAAAAAGGAGGAGGTTCTCAATTCGTCTGTATGTATTTTTTTTTATGTATGTCAAGCGATAATTCCGTCAATTATAGACGGATTTCAAAATTTTTTTTTTTGTTGAATAGGGTGTACTTCTGAGGTGGTCCCATTTTCACCAGGTCAGGATCTGATGAAGGGATCTAGGAGAAAACGAGGGCAACCACCGAAAATTGTAGGGACAACTAGTGTGCTTGTTAACTTTTTAATTAAGTGCTTTAATGTTCTACACTTTAATGAAGGTATGGCGTCGATCTGATGATAGAGTCGAAAGACAGTCGAGGGCATTCCTAAAAAATTTACAGCTGTTATCTTGTGTTTGTGCTTGATTGATTTGTATTGATGAGAACTTTACACCTAGATTAATAGATCCAACTTCAAAAAAAAAAAGAAAGGTCTCAATGTTTTATGCATGTTCACCGTCATTTATAGACGGCATTCAATTTTTTTTGTTGAATAGGGTTTACTTCTGAGGTGGTCCCATTATAACCAGGTAAGGATCTGATGATGGGATCCTGGAGAAATCGAGGGCAACCACCGAAAATTATAGGCACAACTAGTGCGTTTGTTAACTTTTTATTTCAGTGCTTTAATGTACTACCATTAATAAAGGTCTGGAGTCGATCTGATGATGGAACCAAAAGAGATTCGAGGGAATTCCTTAACGATTTACAGCAGCTACCTTGTGTTGGGGCTTGATTGATTTGTATTGATGAGAACTTTCACCTAGATAGATATATTTTTCGGTTCACCCGTCACTTAAAATAATGAAAAAAAAATTTTTCAATAAAAAATACAACCGACTTCCAAGAAATCCTGAAAAATAAAATTTACTTAGCACAAAGTAATATGTAGTTGATTTATCAGATTTTATTCAATATAATATTGAAGTTGGTGCCATGAATAATACCTCCCTAAACCTATGAATTTATTTGGCGCCGACTTCAATATGATATTGAATAAAAAATCAGATAAATCAAAATACATATTACTTTGTGCTAAGTAAATTTTATTTTTCAGGATTTCTTGGAAGTCGGTTGTATTTTTTATTGAAAAATTTTTTTTACTGGTGAGCTTACCCGTTGAATGCCGCATGAAACCCGAGTTGCCAATCTCCCGAACAGTCGATTGCTTTGGCAACCATGGCGGCCAACTTTTTTCGTTTGGTTCTCCTCGCACATTTTTCGATATCTATGGCTGTATGGTCGCGGGTCTAAGTCTTTCTGTATAAATTAATGTGTAGAATTGGTTATGGTACTGAATGAGATAGCTTGCCGAGTGAATGTAATGAAAAAAAAAGTCGAAATCACGATTTGATCGCTGTCATTATTTATTGTTTGTTTGGCGCCGTTCCTAGAAAGTATTATTAAGATTAATTTTTGAATATTTTCGTTTATTCTGTTTCAAATATTGTTGTTTTGCATTTAAAAGTATCCTGTCATGTTGTTTAACAGCTGTGATAAATATTTTCAGTGTAATTCGAAGTTAAATTTGTAAAATTTGATAAAATAACACGCGAAGGTCACCATTATTTTTTGTTGTTGTTTTTGTTGTGCAGTGCTCGTATTTAACCGATATTTGTTGAGATTTTCTCAATAGAAACTATAATCTTGTGTCAAAATACCATTTAACATTTAACATATGAATAATTTATGTGAAAATCAATAATAAAAATGGGGAGGTTTTTTTTTTAATAATTTAAGATTACATAGCCTCGATATCCCCAAAATAAACAAAAAAATAAACAAATAAATAGGCAGTAATATTTTATTTTATTTTCGGAGATTTTATATCTACAGATTATTATTTTTTTGGTGAAAGTGAATTGTTGATGTGTATATTTTGTAAATAAAATAATTTATGTCAGAAAACTGCTTTTTATTTTGAATTACATGGTAAAATCTGAGAGTACTCCTTCATTTTCCCCATCCTAATTTTCGGCCATCTCGGATTTAGTTTAGTTATTTTCGTCAGTTATCCAGCATGATGAAACAGTAAGTATTTATGTAGTACGACTCCTGTAAAAGAAATAAGGATATATTGTGTGACGTCCGGCGTGCAGCCGCCGTTCCCGCCGAAGGCGTGGGCACCGCCCATGGATACGCCGGCGTGACCACGCCACCGACGGGATTGAGCGGTTACCGACAATGTTGATACTTTGATAGTATTATCGGCGGTTCAGGCTCTCACTACCTAATGAGTTTAGGATAAAAATTGAACTGAGATGACGTGACCTGTTTGAGTTGGTTACTGAGTGTGTTAAGATGTATATTTATAATTACTTACTTATTTAATTTGCCATCATCTTATACTCAGTAAGAAAATTTCCCTTTTAATATGGCGTAACTTTAGTAAGCTAAGTAGGTGTGTTTAGTAAGCTTATAGATATTATATCTTGTCTTTTACATTTTATCTTGAAATATGATAGGTGAAATCCACGAAGACGAATTTTGAGGGATAATTTGATTTGTCAGTGATATCATAAGCAAGCCCAGGGTCAAATCAAATAAAAATTCGATAGCCCCCGTATGTAAAGAAATGTAGCTACGTTCTTCAATTTCAATAGATAAAAGTGAGGTACGCTTTTCTTATATATTTCTTACCCTTTCCACCCTACTCATAAGTTATTGAGAACAACCTCTCCTACAATTTAATTTAGTTTGTTTAGTATTACCCCAATTTTATTGATTTTCTAGATACTTGTGCAAGCTCGGGGATTCTTTCGTGACTTACTTCGATATATTTCTAGCTACTACCTTAGCCCAAAGGGGTGTATATTTTGTAAAATCCTTTCATAACGGGTGTTTACATTATAAGGGGAGCTTGCTCTTTCATTTTTTTAAGATTTAGGACCAATAGGTAGACCCTTGATAGGCGAGTTTTTCACCCAAATTTTATTAACTCTGATAGTAGGTAAGTACTCTTTAGTCAATAATTACGGCTATCACAGTCTACTATTGGACGTCACTCCAACCATTTTGGAAGAACGATTAGCCAAAACGACGGCGACGCAAGTAAGGAAAATTAGTACATGGATTTGCTGTGAGTGTTTTTTCATCTAAGCCATGATTTGTCAGTTTGTCAGCAGGTGCACCATTCATAGGCGACACTGACCATAATACCTCCGTTCTACAGATTAAATACTTGTACTTATTTTAAGAAGTGTAAACAAACAGATGAGAAATACAGCGTAAAAAGCCTTGCATTCCTCTTTTTACATTCATGACTCCATTCATTCTATGCAGCTTCAGTTAAGACAGCTATTCATATTCTGTTTTAGCTCTTTTTAATTTAAAAACTTCTTGTCGCTTTTAAATAGTCAGTCTTGAGGTCACGATCTTAAAGTCTATGAAGCGGTTTTCTTGAAATATTTCTATTATTTGAATAATAATCTTGGAGTACATTTTTGTCTGCAAAGGCGACGTTATTCTGAAATGCGGTTCTGAGTGCGACGAACGGCTAGTATTTAGATATTACTTTAACAAATAGCTAAAAGAAAAATTTGCAGTGAAATAATGACAGAAAATAAGTAAGAATGCTTATGAAAATACAATGAAATAGATATAAGAAGAATATAGTTCTGGTTACAGTATAACTTTTTTAAATTGTCACAGGGAATTCTTAACTACCACTTCTTAACACTTATCAGAGAACAATAATATCTACTGCCATTTAATAAACAGAGAAACCAATAAACAAAAAAGCATGATATATTTATCATCTAACCGGCCCCATACACGTACAATATTATTGACTCAATACTATTGCATCAAAATTATTTCCGTCGGAATTATAGTCTGTTCAAACCTAAATATTACCCATACGCGGTCAATTTATTGCTATATTGATCAATATGATTGTACGTGTATGGAGCCGGTTACATAATTATTATATCGTTTCTCCATGGAGTCTGTTATAGTTTTTTACATTTTTAATCACCGCGGTTCGGTTATTACGTTTTTGAGTAGGTACAATTGTAACTAAAATACTTTTTTAACCTGAACCTTTTTTTTTCGTTTAATATTTGGGAGATCACGCAAACAAAACAAAGTGAAAAAACACCTGTGCCTGTTTTGGTAGCTGTCCTTCTTGCGGTTCAGGTTTTTACAATTATTTTGAAAGTGCCCCGGGATATACCTTCTAAAGTATAGGTTTTTAGAATTCAGCGTCGGAACAACAATATCTTGCGTGAAAAGTGCCGTCTTTTCCACCTCCAAACCTGGATTTCGGACTAAATATGTCGTAATTCCAAGTAATACACTTCACACTAGTTATTTGTAGATGAAATACTTACAGTAAATATTTACTTGACGTGGCAACGTCTTATAATTCGATGGAGCCGGCTGTAGGCACGAAAAAAAACATGACGTAAGTATGCGGCATTACCTCGCTCTGAGGCGTTCCATTTAAGGCTGAGTTGTCATGTTCAACTATCGTCAGTAAACCGATTTTTTTTTGTAATCTTTATTTTTTTTTATTACGTGTGAATAAATGTCCTTCATGAATGCTATACTGGACCCCTCCCAACTAAAACTACACGACAGCCTACAAACTGCCTATGGCTGTTAGTTTCGGTAAGACCTTGCGAAGGATGTCCTAGGATCTTTTCAACCAGTCCTAATTATAATTATATCAACATGAACGTAACATACCTCTATTTTATTTCAATCAAATATTGCTTTTAAGACTTTTAAAGTAGGTATTGTGAATTTAGAGATGCTGCTATACTCAACGATTTACGCTATTACTATGCTCTGAATACAGCAACAGAGAGTCTAAACAATATACACAAGATGAATTGTATGAAGTTTATCTTCCATATCGTCATGCTGGCCCGATTTAAGGGAAAAACAATGACTTCTGAGTTGCAAAAGTTGGTTAGCCGGACTAGCCAACTTTTATATTATACTCGGCATCTTGCAGAATAATGTTATGGGCATAAATATTACTATTCCATAAATACATACATACACACATAGAATCACGCCTTTATCCTCAAAGGGGTAGGCAGAGGCATAGTATACGCCCACATTTTTCACCTTATAGTTTTATGCCCCACGTACAAATTTTGTAATAGGTGGTCACCCTATTGCCATATTGAAATGAACAGGCGCCGGACCCGCAGTTGAAATTTTTCAAGCCG
Organism: Miltochrista miniata; assembly: GCA_933228765.1. Lineage (NCBI taxonomy): Eukaryota > Metazoa > Arthropoda > Insecta > Lepidoptera > Erebidae > Miltochrista > Miltochrista miniata. The sequence goes on along the minus strand of OW121758.1, from coordinate 33,517,560 downwards.
CCCATAAGACCTTCAACTTGGCTTAACGATTGTCATTTTACTGATAACCGGGTTTCATTTCGAGTTTTCCTATTCTACGCCATGGATGTTTTTGAGAAAGTGTTCCCTTAGTCAACTCTTACGACACCCTCGAGATGTATTGGGTGGTGCCATTTTGTACTCTTACCCGTTGCAACACGTTACACCGTCGCCACACATCACATAAATACCAATATCATTTCCCTGCTACATGCCGAATATAATGGTAAATTTACAGTTTTGCGACTCCCAATTACTTAGCCTAAAAAAAATAAATAAATAAAACCTACACATGGATTGAAAGGATGCTTCTTAAAGTTATTTAAAGAAAAATCAAGTCATTCTACCACAGACAACAACAAAGGGTTAAAATTCCAACCCAAGCTTCAACCCTCTTTCACCCCTTACCCCTCAAACTAGCTTTAATTATAAATGAGTTGGACGTGAGCGCACCTGAGACCTCTGAGACATACCGCTCTGGACACATTTAAGTAATATCTGATTTTATTTTTACGTTGATTTTTTTTTCTTAGTATTTTAATTAAAGGTACAAAGTGCTTTATTAGTAAGACTTTGGCAGTTAGTATTAAATTATATACACAATAATTACACTAAATAAAATAATAAATTCCGATTCCAAAAATGTTGGTCCAGGTCAAGTACCTAGCACTTATTTTGTGTACATAGTTCTTCATTGCCCCTAATTGTATGAAATCAACAAAACTGTGGGCGCGTATTTTAACCTCAGCTTACCTTGTCGGGGATACTAGCTTGACTAAAATATTATTTACCTACATTTCGGTGTATAATATAGTCTGTGTGTATTATACACTCATTTGCAAAAAAAACGGGCGGTTTTGATTTTCATACATCTTTAAAAAGATACAATACCAAAAAGGTTTCAATCGTTTGTACACGTTACTGGCCGGTTTTAAAAATGCCGTGGTATTTAAAAAAGTATGTTCTAAATTCAAATTTTCATTTGATGCTCATTTTTACAGAAAACCCCTTTTTATCCTACATTTTTGGCGCGAAGTTCCAGAAGTTAACATCGACTTTCACAACTTTTATTCAATTTTTATCGATTAATTTCATATCCTTGACTGTCAAAGCTTTATTTATTGCTGTTTGGCTGTATCAAAAATGGTAGATAAAGTGGTAAAAGCTACCAAAATTATCGCGCTGCTTGAAGAGGGTTGCAGCCAATGTTTCGTGGCTAGGAGGCCTAATGTTAGTCGCTCGACGGTCCAAAGGACCTTGCAGCGATATCAGGAGACTGGTTCCGTCGAGAGAAGGCCTGGTTCTGGAAGAAAACCATGTACCCAACCACGGGATGATCGTTTTCTTGTGAGTCGTGCATTGAGAAATCGCAAATCTTCGTATGTGGATCTTAAGAACAACCTCCAAGAAGTAAGAAATGTGCATATTAGTCTATGGACGGTCAGGAGGAGGCTTCTCGCTGCCAATATACGCAGTCACCGCCCGGCCCGCGGCCACAAATTACTCCGTGAGCACAGAGTTCACAGGCTTAGGTTCGCTAGAAATTGTGAATCATGGACTCAAGAAGATTGGAATAGGGTTTTGTTCTCTGATGAAGCCAGGATATCTCTGTTTGGTGAAGATCGACGTCGGCGAGTGCTAAGAAGACGAGGAGAGCGCTTTGCAGATGCATGTTTCGAAGAAATCACACCTTATGGTGGGGGCTCTGTTATGTTTTGGGCAGGAAGAAATTCAATGGAACGTACAGAGTTAGTCTTCATTGAAAACGGCTCACTGACTGGGCATCGATACATAACGGAAGTTCTAATTCCTCATGCACAACCCGCATTGGCCGCTCTAGGTCAAGACTCGATTTTTATGGACGACAATGCTCGCGCCCACCGATTCCGCGATGTTAATGCGTATGTGCAAGAGGTCGGCATTCGTCGTTTGGATTGGCCAGCTCGAAGTCCCGACCTCAATCCCATAGAACATATCTGGGACGTTCTAAAACGGCGTGTGAAATCAGTACACCCGGCTCCGCAGACCATCAGAGAGCTGAAGAATGTGATTACTGCGGAGTGGGAACGTATTCCGCAAGCAAGTATCCGGGATATACTCGCTAGCATGCCCAGACGAATTCAAGCTGTGATTTTAGCTAGAGGGGGTCACACTCGATACTAAACATTTATCTGCTTTTACTTTATTAAAGAAAAACAAACAAAAAATCTTTTTTATTTTTACTTCATGAGCATATGCACTACTAGCGAACATACACTACTAGCGAGGTTTAGCATTATTTCCCATAAATTGTAACAAAATTTTATGAAATACTGATGAAAACGATTATTTTCTTATTAATTTACCAAATTGTGAGGATAAAACTACCTATAATTATCAAACAAAGCAATATTAACATTTGAAATGGTTCATTGCTTAGGTGCCCGTTTTTTTTGCAAATGAGTGTATAATAGCTGTTTCCTGCTGCTTCGACCGCGTAGAAGTCGTTATCGCGTAAAATCATAACCCTCCTTTTGCGTAGCTTGTTAAAAAGCAGCCTATGTCCTTCCCAGGGCCTCGAACTGTCTCTATACCAAATTTCATCTCAATGGCTCCAGCCGTTTAGGCGTGAAAGTGTAACAGACCGATAGACAGACAGAGTTACTTTCGCATGTATAATATTAGTAGGAATTATCTGAATTCGGTATATTGTTTATTATTTTGATTGATATAAATAAATCACCAACAAGCTCGACGCTCGAAAATCAATGTCAGCTGAAAACCTTGGGACTATCTTTTGAGGAGATACGCAGACCACCCAGAGCTAGACGGATTAAAAAAGATCTTATGGTTTTAGTTTTTAAGTCTGTTTTAGTTTCCATACGTTATTGAAAGTATATTTTCTTTTCCGACATAACATAAAAAAGTAGGTATATTACACTAGAAAGCAGCCATATATTTTGTGGCCATCCTACAAAATTAGAACTTACCAGACATTTTTTTTACCCACAAGTTGTGACTCACAATAATAAAGCAACAATTTTAGTTAAAACAATACCCTGATCATTATCTTTATCGGTAACCGGTTTTCGAACACGACACAGCCTTTTAGTAACACCCTATACAAACAGTTATCACTAGTTACTACGGCGGGGTCATTGATTTTCGTTCTAAATAATGGGTAGGTAGTTATACTTTTACAAGTCAAACCTATCACGCGAAGTGGTCGCTTCGACTGTGTAGTAGTTATATTTTATTTAATACTAGCTGTACCACGCAACTTCGTTTGCGTCAACGTAAGTGGCAGAGGGATTATTTTATTTATACCTCTAAAGAGGCAGACGAGGGGACGGCCCATCAGGCGGACTGGTGATCACCGTAGCCTTTGAACGTTTGCAACACCAGAGGCGCTACACTCGCGCTGCCGACCCTGCAAGAACCTTTTAAGACCCCCTTTAAAGAATCCCATACCGTAGGCGTTTGGCAAAACCGAGGCTGGGAGTTCATTCCACAATTTAAGCGTTTCCGAAAAGAAAGCCCCTATTGGACCTTACTGTGCTCAAACGCTCCGGACGTAAGGTGTAATATTAATATTTTAATACTATAATGTTTGCCGTCGCACTTACTTCCATCGCGTTTAGTCCCGTCGCCGTCGCATCGCATCGCCAATATTCATGATTTTAGATTAAGAAGTTTTTTGTGAGCGAATCTTATCAGATAGACATGTACGTGTGGGATAGGAAAAAAAATTAATAGACAACTTTTACGTAATTTTAAAGCGTACGTAGGAAGCTCTCAAAAGAATAAATGTTCCCCGTATTCGAAGCCATTTTCATTGCTGTTTTGTTCCTATTTGTCTATGTATATTACAAGACATATTGCCATCGTAAATAAAGGTAGGTACTATCGAGCTGTAGCCGTAAAATAATGTTAAAAATCCAAACAAATTTCTTGAGAAGCTTGCGTTTAAACAAATAAATAAATAAATAAATAAATATTTATTGCAAAACTACAGGACAGCATCTTTTCTTTTCTACATACAGTTTCAGCAACAATAACACTCCCATGGAGTCAGTATTACAGAATCCGAAATTCGCAAACAATTTCAGTAACCATGCTACACTTAAGCCAAAAGATAACAATAAAAATAAACAATTAGGTACTCAATTACAACTCAAGCAGTCACAGCCACATCCGCCACCATACGACAAAGTCAGCGAAACACTGATCTGTATTAATAAATTACCACCAGCGAAAACATCAAGAATCTCTTTAGCATTTTATTATTAGTTATAGACAGCTCATTACACCTGTTTCTTTCTACGCAATATTTTTTTGAAGTAGATACACTACTTCGGAGCAATTACACATAGCTATTTATTACAATTATCAAGTTGCGTGTTAAGTAGGTATTGATTTTCTTCACTACCTACCTTTTGTGGTAAGTATAGCAATAGAAAATTAAGTTACATTCTTTACAGCTAGTAAAGAATGTAACTTAATTTTCTATCCTACCCGCCAGACGTTGTCCTGCCCTGTTCCCAGTTCCCATTTCGGGGTTTCTAGTTCCAAGACTCGATGCAAAATCGCAATAGAAACCATTGTTTCGAATAGTTCGAACTAGTTACAGTGCTTCCAATTTTCAACTTTCTTATTTTTTTCTTTTGTAAGAACCTTCTTTTGAACATAACAAATACAAAAAAAAAAGGAAATAGCAAATTCGGTTAAGCTGTTATTTGGGGGCACGGCAGTGCCCCCAAGCCAAGTCGAGCGCGAAGCAAACACTGCCGTACCATCCTTTACAGGAACCATTTCGCCGCATTTTCAGGCCCCTAGTAGAGAACCTCTGGATAAGACCAGAACGCAGAAATTTTCGTCATCTAGTAAGCTATAATCACATACTTAAAATCCAAAATTTCAAGTCTGTAGGTCATTTACTTCCGGAGTTAAGCGAAAGCAAAGTTTCGCATTTATGACACTCATTCGCTCATGATCATCAAAATACAACTAGTACTTCCCATAAACACAGAGAGCTGAAATTTGGTACAGAGTTAGGGTTTAATCACCACATAAAGGGAAAACTATAAAAACTAGGATAATCGAAGATACCTGGTGACCCTGATTAGAAAACACAAGAGCCCAACCAAACTATTAGAGATCGACATACCGCCTTTACAAATAATATTCAACTTGGTGGGCCGCTTTATTTGAAGTCAAAAATCGAAGGTCTGAAGTATCTCATGAAGAACCTTCAGCTGGTCTCAGGTGTATTAGAGATATGGTAATGCCCCCTTCTACTATTGGGACATAAAAAATCGACATCTGACACATCTTTTAATTTAATCTAGCCTATAGCATCCCACTGCTGGGTGAATGCCTCCCCTTCTGCTTTTAATCACTACATATTATAAAACAAAGTCCCCAGCCGCGTCTGTCCGTCTGTCTGTCTGTTTGTTCACGATAAACTTAATAACCACTGCATGGAGTTTCAGGCTGAGATCACCAATCGAGAGAGTGGTTCTCGTGGAAGGTTTTCGTATGTAATTTGTTGAGTTTTTGTTGACATTGACTAAAATATTACGACATTAGTTGGAGAGGTCAGAAAAAAATAAGGCGTCTGGGAGCTTTTAACGAAAACGCTGCCTAAATCCTTCGAGGTATTACAAAATAAAGTACCATGGAATTGTGTATCTTATATAGGCCTACAGAAAAGTCCGCGGCAGCATAAGTTTATCTCTTAAGGATAACATACAATAACCATGTTCATTCTTTAAAAATTTAGCAATTAAAAAGTGGTAATTGGAATGCTATTTACACCAAGAAAGTGTTAACCCATCTCAATTTAAATACATTAGTGGGCATGAAAATATAATGAAAATTATTTGTTCCCTTTACACCATGCAAATTAAATGAATACCTTAGGAGATATAGCAAATCAAAATAATGCGCAACGAAATTAATTTTGTGTCGCCATGATTGAACTGTGTCATACATTATACGGGTCACATACTAACTTATTCTTCTACTTTTATCGCAAATATTTTTTCGTTAAAAGTGAATAACGCTTACAGCAGATTACTTTAGGTAGGTGTAATATTTCAAAATAAGCAATTTCATAGAAAATAGTAAACAAAGAGCCTTTATTTTAGAATTTTCTTCAGTATAAGCCATTTACATACAAACATCGGCGTGTTACAATTTTATTACATGTATTAATGTAGTAGACGTAACGTGTATAAAATGACATCAATCAAATGTCATCAATATTCTGAAAAAGAAATTAAACATAGAGTTCACAAACTCTTTTGAAAATACATACTGTACCTACCTTAGAGGATCGTTATGAAAATAACATGATAGTAAACAATCACCACTAAGCAATACGCTTCTCCAGCGTGTAGCTGTGTTTCTCTGTGATAACCACTATGAGAGGTACCTTTGTTCGGGCCATCCATAGAAAATAGATGGCATAATGCTGAATACCGCAAAGAACAAGCGGCGTGGCATAGAATGGGGACTATCCTGATATCCTGAAGGATTTAGATGACGCCGATGACCTGTGCTTGCTAAGGCACTCACACGCCACAAATTAGAGATAGTACAGATGGAAACCTACATACTAAATTCGCTGAGGCTACGCACACATAGACAACTCATTCACAGACACGAGGTCAGGCGGTCTCAACCGAATTTTCGATAGGTACTGATTTGTGCGCGAGTGTGTGTAGCAGAGGGTAGGTGTGACAAAAAGTACATACATGAGTTTTCCATCTGTACTATCTCCAATTTGGACACACGCCGTCATGCATGTCTACAGGACAACGTGCAAAATGAGACAGCGAATGGAAGAACTGAAAATAAAATCGACAGACGCAGGAGATGAGGTATTTCAATTCAATTTATTTATTTCAGAACAATATTACATTGTGTTGAAATGTGATTCATTCACCTTCATCGTGTTATCAAATTTAACGTAGGTACATAAAAATGAAAAATCTCACGAAATATAAGCAAGTAAGTAAGTCAATGTCAGAAAACTACAATTCTACCTCATATTAAAGACATTTAAGATAATATTAATACTTAACTATTTTTATGTCAGAATTATTAATGTATAGATGTCAATTAAATTATTATTCATTATTATATGTCAATAATAGGTGCTAATTTAAGTCACAAAACTTTTATACAGAAAATATATATATATACATGTCATTATTCATTCAATAGCCACAGAAACGCCAACCCAAGTACCTATCACAGTCATAGCTCATCCAAGGCATAAAGACATTTTTCTACCAGAAACTCTCTTAAGTTTGGTTTGAACATTCCTGTATACAATGACCTTTTCAGCTCCATTGGCAGTCTGTTAAACATCTTCGTTGCGTGGGGAGAAGAGTCTGTTTCGCTGCGCATTGGCACAGATGTCGAGCGCGTTCACTAATTCACGTAACTCGGGAGTGTCGTGTCGGAAACTGATGGGTTAGAAGAGTACATCATTTCGAGGCTCGCCAAGGCAAGAGCACAAGAGCAAACTTCACACAGCTGCGCCCCGTATGGCAGTTGCGAAAATTGAAAGTGAAACCCAAAACAAAATCAACGTTAAAACTGTACTACTATACGGATGCAAGACATGGAAGGTCAATAAAGACATTTCGCACCAGCTACAAGTTCCAAGTTGACCTCTAACGGATCTTCGGTATTATACGGGCCCGTTAAAATCACGAACGTAAGCCTATTGGAACGCTGCAGTGAGACCCCTATCCACTAACAGATCAAACGTCGGAAGTTTATCTGGATTAGACACACGCTGCAAAGGGACCATGATCAAATACCAAGGCAAGCCTTACTGAAACTACTGAAAGAGCGGAGCAGCAATGTGAAATGTTTTGAAAACGGGGAAAATTTAATCGATATAAGAGTATCCGTTGCGCCTCTGATAAATGGTTAAAGTTACATAAAAATAATGTATTACAAAATTGAAAAGTTAAAAAGTTCTATAACAAAAAACCTATTTTCGATCTATTCATTTCGTTCGATCACATTTACCTTTTTATTAACATGAGGAAAATCCTACATGTATGCTATGCCGGACTCATACCGACTAAAACACACGCATCCTGCTTAACAACCTACCGTTGGGAGCCCCGGGTAAGCGGAGCTACGGCTACCACTGCGGCCTCACCTATGGGGATGCGCGAGCTATCCCGCGTCTTTGGGAGGTTTTCGATCACAGTAACGTTATTTATTTCTAAAATAATGAATAGTAGCGACGCGACGGAAGTAAACGCGACGGGAACAAATGACGTGAAACAAGATTTTAAAATAACAATAGCACACCGCGCTCTTTCTCTCTCTCTCTCCTTCTCTCTTATAAGACGCAAACGAAGTTGCGCGGGTCAGCTAGTACAAATATAAATAAAATTAAAGGAAAACTCTGGATAAGACTAGACTGGCTTTTATACTTATACTTACAAGTTTACAAGAAGAAATAGTCGAATGATTATCTTTATTCTACTCGAAAATTACACAAATTAAATAAACAAATTACACTAAAATATAATTTCGCTCAAAATTTGGTCAAAATATAACGGCATGAACGCGAATGGGCAATACAAAAAACTGTTGTACAAAAATCAGAACCGGAAAAAAAGAAAAGATCTGTAATAATAAAAAAACTACTCCTAAAAAGAAGAAAACTGCGTCTAATAAGAAAATCTAATAAATAAATCAATACGCCCACGTTTCTACAAAAAGAAGTGAAATCCTTCCAAAAACATTTTGTAAAAAACTAGCCAAGTCTCGTTGGAGCTACTTGTTTATCTCTAAAAAGTAATGAGATCTAGACAAAGTCATGCCAAGTCTAAGGTTCCTTACTGCGATTACTTTATTATTATAGTTAATGTTGTGTGACTTGGCCGTTGAAGGGTACACAAGGGTACAAAACAAGATGCTTCATGACACCATTGCAGCAATCTGTCGCCAGAACCGCTACCCATTTACGATCGAAAATTGCCCCTTGGAGAACGGTAATTCAATAACTAGTCAATTATTATTATTATAATCATTGATAAAAGTCCTTCTGTACGTCTGTTTTATGTTAGATCGGTGGTCGATTTGCCGCTTCAAAAAGAAGAGAGCAGAAGCCAGCATTGTCAATGCTGAATGCATGTGTTGCACAATCAAAAACAGCCTAAAATGAGACACTAGCTTCCAATTACCAATACCAGTATGGGCTATTATCTCGCTTAACAAACATAGGTAGTTACAACAGATATAACATTACGTATAAAGAATTCTCAACGGCCAAGTCACACAACATTAACTATGATAATAAAGTAATCGCAGTAAGGAACCTTAGACTTGGCATGACTTTGTCTAGATCTCATTACTTTTTAGAGATAAACAAGTAGCTCCAACGAGACTTGGCTAGTTTTTTACAAAATGTTTTTGGAAGGATCGATATTTTCGCTTAGCAACACATTCAGTGATTAATTTTTATACTTATTATAGATTGTGTCAAAATGAAAAGGGACTTAGGTATTCAAAGCAAATTTTCGAAGTCTATGGAGTATTTTTAACTTAACAGCAAAATCTACATTCAGAATGAATAACGATGGTGTGTATCAAATAATAAACAAATTTCATGTTAAGTTTATGCCTCCTCCACCCAATTATGACATAAATTTCCAGTCAGGTACAATATTGTGACGTGGTAATCCCTGTGTTTGGGAAGGTACACCATCTGAGAAAGGAGACACGTCACAGTTTGAGACACAACATAATACACCTTTACAAATAGCAGTAAGATGAAAATACAATAATAGGATGGAGGAGGATTTTCTTTTAAAAACTCGATTATGAAACTTACAGAACAGGTCAATATCCTTTTATAATATTTAATATTCGCGGACCTTCTTACACAACATCATCTAGCTTAAATTAAGCTGATATATAAGCTTGTACTGTGGGATCTAGACGACTGATAGACATACTTATATTATCTCTAAAAACATACATATAGACATAGAAAACCGAAACTCCGAAAAATAGAATTATTGTAGATAAAAAAATAGAACCCGGGACCACAGCGTGGCAGGCGATAACGCTACCGAATACGCCACCAGGGCAATTTTTGAGGAATAACTGAACGAATGCGAAGGTACAAATTATCGATTGCATATGAATGAACATGGATGTGAAAGAGCGTTAACGTGACGAATGCCAGTCATTATGATTTGTATAACATGTTTCATGGTGACTTTTTTATCATAAAGTTGTTATTAGCGTGTTTCAAAATGTATAGAATCATTTTGTGCGAATTTATATTTTAAAAAAAAGTTATATTATGAAGTGACTGTAAGGTTTTATCCAAAATTTGATGTGTGTTTCACTACATTATGATCGTTAAAGAAATATTTGAATTGTTAAAGGAAATTCTCCCACCACAGAGCATGTTAGCCGCACCGCAAAACTTGGTAGAAAAGAAATGTATCGTCTGACAGATGAAAAGTGAGTCCCTTTTATATTGCTGTGGCATATAAATATACCTTGATATATTCTGAACTTAACGAGATGTAGCAACGAAATTCGGTATCGATACTATATTTCAGCCACACTCGCAGAAAAACATAAAAGTCAAACAAAACTCAGTAAACATCTCGTTTTACGTCTGAGCTGCAATCGACCCACATTACTGACTGTACATAAACTCGGTACAGTTAACAAAAAAACTCATTTGCACTCAAACACACTACGAATACAACTGTTGTACGACGAACGTCAATCTCTCAGAACAACGGTCGGTATTTTGGTGTGTGGTACAAGAAGGAGGAGATAGTGTTTCTTCTTTTAACTAAATTGATGTACATACGTACTGTACGTGTGGTGTTTTAAATAGAAAAAATATTGAATCAAATATATAATATTGTTGGACAATCTTACACAACATCATCTAGCCCAAACTAAGCTATTAGCTTGTGCTGTGGGATCTAGACGACTGATACACATACACATTATACATTCATGTTATATATAGAAAACAGCCAAACTCCGAAAAACATTTGTGGATCACACAAATATTTGGTTGGACCTGGGGCAGTCACCCTGGGACCACGATAGGTAACCCTATCGAAACGTCGGGGAACAAGAAGGTACCGAAAACCTTTATTTAGTAGTAAAATAGTGCCGCGCGAAATCCCGTTTTTAATACAATTTTATTTTTGTTTAACAAAATATGCTCATTGGTATCTATCTTATGGGGACAAGAAACTCCGCGAATTGCTAATTATTAAGCAAAAGCAAAACATACAAAGCGAAGCTCATGCGTGATTTACGCATTATTCTGCATCTACTCTTATGACGACGCATCGTCCTAAGAGTAGACGCAGAATAACGCGTCGCGACGCCCTGATATGAACCACAGGTCCCTTCGTAGTTTAAGTACAAACTGCACTATTCTCCTCTCATTTACTCAATTCTAACGATTTCACTATACATGTAGGGGTTCTAATCATTTAAAATAATACTTGGTATTACGACCGCTATTCTCTTCTCAATTAGACCACAGCAAATTTCTAGTGCCTCTAGTAACCCGCTTCGAGTACCCATTTGTCCGTCACTGACCGTTTCAAGAGCCTACCGAGTGCTGTCACGTATATTTGTTTAGTTTAGCTGGCTGAGAGTATATGAAATCGCAGACGACTCAATTGTTATGTGAACATAGCTATACGTTTGATAGGGGTATTATTAAAGCTATTAGTTCCAGTTCAGAGCAGTCTAGTACTTTATACGAACTATTTTGAATAATAGAATATAATAATATGCTTGTACACTAATGAACATTAACATGAATATGGAATACATGATTTAAAATGTACAATAGGCCGCCTTATCGCTAAGTGCGAATTCTTACAGGTAACCTTTGTATAGTGACTAACTTGAATAGTAAACCTTCATATAATGAACTCTATCGTAAGTAGAAGTTATCATTTACTTAGTATACTTACCCTAGTAACTTACTCTGTTAATAATGGTGTTGCGACTATAAGTAGGTGTGCTGTTAAACCTAAGCTTAGTCACTTAAATTTATGTTCACACCTACCTGACTAATCTTAGGCTTACTCAAAGTGCTACGTTTAATAGTGCACTATTAAACGTAGCGCTTTGATTTTCACAGAACAATTGGATTTACAATGGGTATACATTTAATAGGAAAACTTACGTCACCGATGTTAGGCAGAAACAAAATTTGACAGCAGTTTGTTGTTTTCACCTAAGGGTCAAGGATACTACTGTTGTCGATGGGCCCTAGATTCAGTATTTTTATTACTATTCATTCATTGGAATCAAAGTTATAACAGCTAAGGCAGATGTTACGTATCCATAAAAATCTCCACGACGCTGGCGATAAAATCTCCTAGTGCACCGAGGTTTTAAATTTACTGAGTTTGTACCTGTTATTCAGATGCTTAAAAGATAGTACAACTTAGACCTTCAGCTTATTTTAATACGTTAGATATAGTGACGTAGCGTAATATAAAAAAACTTTTAAAAAGTCAAGTTTTCGAATAAGACTGCTATTACGGTATCTGTTATGAATTTGAATTTATTTGTATATTTCTTATTTCTGCGTTCAAGCATTAGTAATTAAACCTTCACAGATATATCAACTCGTAAGTATCATACCACTGTATAATCTCATAATATTATTGAGGTACCCGCAAATTCACAGGATTTAATGAAAACCATCTTTACAGAATAATCCGCTCCTCATATTATCCTTATGATAGCTACAGATGTTCTTGTGGGTTAAGGAGCTTAAAACCAGAGTCTCAAGCGTAGAGGCTTAAGAAACTAAAACCTCCTTGGCATGACGTTAGTAAAGATGACACACTGTGTGAGCTATCCTTTTACGTCGTTCATTTGTGTGACATATTACAACCACGTGTGTATTAAGCGCGTGTGTGTTTACTTAAGCTCATATGTAAAAAAAGGCGTAGGTATTGAAAAGATCACTTCTTGTAGTATTCCATTTTCAATATGTTTAGCAGGTCCACCAAGTTCCATCAATCGACAGTATCAACTAAATTCATTTATCGTTTTTGTTTAGGAAAAGTTTGTACTTATCGTACTTACTCAGTCAACTTTAAAATAAAAAATAAATGTATGTGGATACATAATTATTGTTCTTTACACGCAAACAATATGTCACTGTTAAGTTCGGTGACTACCATTTTTGTCACAATATTTGGATAGTTCATTATGGCACTCGCAGGAATACATCATTTTGTAAGATTAAACTAGTACATTTCATTGTAGTTGACTGTACCTACATATTTTATTTTCTATTTCAGTTGATATAAAATAAAAGAAATGACTGTAGTTCCTACTATTCCCGTTAAAATTTTGCATTACTGATCGTTCGCTCTAACTTTGCCGCTCGGCTCCATACTAAAGTCGAATTTTAATTAGACGAAGTAAATTGACAGCAACTAATGTCACTTCTTCATACAATGTTACTTATTTTCTATGACGAAGTGAAATTAGCTACTGTCAATTTACTTCGTCAAATTAAAAAATCGGGTATACGCCTCTACGCCAGCGGCAAAGTTAGAGCGAACGGGTAGTACAGGAGTGAGAACACTCAATTGACTCAGAAAGCGAGTCATATTTTTGCGATTGATTAATTCTGAGGTTAACTAGTTATCCTACTAATATTTGTATGGAATTTTGGGTCTTTGTTGCTCAATCGGGGTCAAAGAGCTACACAAATCTGTCCGAATGTGGTACAGGGAGATTATTATAATTGTTTAGAAAAATACATTGGTTACTTTTCGTTCCTGGAATATGATTCCATATGATGGGGGTAGGTGAAAAAAAATCAACGCAGGTGAAACTGCGGACATTAATCTAGTTTATAAATAAATTTTCCACAGCATTTATTGTTAATTTAAGGCAGGCACGGTTAAGCAGACCAATTCGAAACTAAAGTTCAAGGTCACAGCGAGCGGCCTACATCTTCCGCCATGTCTGTAACTTTACATTGACAAATCTAATACATTAGTCCCGTTTTTTTGTACCTTTTGGGTACGGGTCCCTAAAACCGATCAACATTTTTTTGTTCATGTAAAAAAACACATTTTGAAATAACATTACAAACGTTTTCCTATTTTCCGCCTGCTCATGAAACAGACTGCATCCACACCCAACAACTCATTATCCTTCTCAATAACCTCGTGCCACTCCAAATACCAAAAGATAAGCCAAAATACACCAACATATGGACGGCGAAACCTCATAAGTTCATTTAGCAGAGTCACCCTGCAGTAAGCAAAGACCTCTTTACAAAATTAATGCATCCACGTAAATTAATTAAAAGACCGCGGTACGTGCTTCGTGCATATAAGAAACGTAAAGGGTTACAGTTTAGAAGGGTTTTGTGTAAGGTAAGGGTTTATGAGCACAGCTAATGTTTACTGCCAGTGTAAGATTACCCTGTATTTGTTTGGGTTCTTGTTGAGGAGTGGTTTTATTTTTTATTCAGCTGTCCTGTCTGACTTTAAATGCGTCGTAATCCTGTTAAATATGAGAACAAACAAAAAAAATACTATTTCTTTAAGCAAAATATTTTCAAAGTTTGATAGTAAGTGGAACAATATCAAAGATCATAAATAGCTATTTATTTTCGGTCCAATCAAAAGGTAAATCCAAAACTCGATGTTGATTTTGGCTTCTAGCAATTGTTTGCGCTGGACGAGAGAGAATCAGTACTTTGTTATTGTGAATTTTTAGAAAAAACATTTGATCCGGTTTGAATTACATTTTTTTTAGAATTTAAAATAAATATTCATGCTTTTGTTAGCTTGAATGTATGGTTCCTTAATTTAAAATATACATGCAACTGATTGGACTCTTCACCCTTTGCCTTTTATGAAACACTGTTATTTTTATTTTAAACTAGCTGTTCCCCGCGACTTCGACCGCGTAGACGTCGTTATCGCGTAAAATCATAACCCTCCTTTGGCGCAGTCTGTTAAAAAGTAGCCTATGTCCTTCCTAGGGTCTTGAACTATACCTTTCATCACAGTCGCTCCACCCGTTTAGGCGTGAAAGCGTAACAGACAGACAGACAGACAGACAGAGTTACTTTCGCATTTATAATATTAGTAGGGATACTAGCACATGACTCAAGTATATCGAAGTGAACAGGCCTTATTGGCAAAATCAAGTTATCCTGATTTATCAGAACCACTGCTCAAATCGTTGACAAAATTTATACTATAGAAAGTACTTTTTAAGAAGTAGATACACAGTAAGAAAGATTTTTCGAATACTTTCCTTCATCCATATTATTTTAGAATAGTAAAGAAAATAAAAAAACTTTGTATGCTGACTTTTTCATAATATTTTATTATAAAGTGATAAAAGATGACTTGGACCCGATGGGATCCTGTCTGGGCCAAGTAGTCTTTTTTCACTTTATCTTTTCTCATGTAGGCCACAAATAATCACTGAAAAGCTTAAGGCTTTCAGGAAATTTTGACGAAGAGATAATTAAGAAGTATTTATATTTAAATATTTAAAACGTGATTTATTAGAATGAAAATGAGCTCGGGGTCGTGGGTATTTTCAAGTAGCAAGGGTGGTACGATTTTCGAAGGTCTCCGCTGGGTCCCGACTTATCTTTGGAGGGTGGAGCGATGTCCCTCTCGCAGACTCCCGACGGTCCCTCGATTTCTTCTGAAGATTCTTGCTGTGTGGTATGAACGATTCTGATGTTGACCACCGTCGTCACCAGAGTGGACTGATTCAGCCTCAAGGTGGGTCGACCTTGAAGGCCGGAGGGTAGACGTCGCAGTCCAAAGGGTGGACCCCGGTTTGGGGTCACCCTCCCTCCACTTGTCGAATACTAAACTATTTCTTTTAAATATGACGACTTCTATTACTGTTTCTTACTATGTCAATCGATAACTTAGACGTCCGTGAGCGATTTTAAATATTGAACTGGCGGTCCTAATGCACCGATAGAATAGCGCTTCTGGTGGCACCATTCGATACTAACTCAAAGGCACGACCGCTAGTGTGACTATGAAACTAAACATTCTGTCGTTGCGACACCTGCTCGGCAGATGGCGCTTTTATTTATCATGGTATTTTGACCTAACTTTCTATTTGAATTATCTAATTTAATTATTTTATTTAAACGTTGTTTCACAACACGTTGTTTCACAACGTTACACCACTTCTAAACGTCAATATTGTTGATTCTATATCCATATTACTACCAGATTTGCATTACAATAGGTAGAGCCTGTGAACCTGGCAACAAAATTCATTTCTTTTCACACTTTTCAAACCGTCTGCAATCACAATAACAAGTGTGAAAATGTCCTTCAATACCATAAAAAAATCCTGACAATTACCTTAATAATGCCTACACTATTATACCCATGGAAAAAAATGTCTGAACAGTAATTTTCCTTAAGGTAAAATGTAATACAAACTTATTTCTCCCAATATAATAGTAGAACGCGGTCCGAGCTTGAATTTTTCCAGCTGTTCGAACATAAGTTAACTGGCCGACCGCTGTTAACTTTCGCTACAGTTAGATCGGTACACAGTTCGTTTTCTATTTAATATGAAATGCCATAAAATGTTAGAAGTAATATCGGGGCCTATAGGTATAGATTTGTTCACTGTATTATTGGGAGACGTGTAAAATATGTCCTTGTTTGCTTGCTTGTTGTATCAAGTTACATCAGTTTTTATGAGAATTCTTGCTAGCCGAAATATCTTGAACCGTCTCCGCGATATCGAATACAGCGAATTCAAACAGATATGATAAATATCTACACTCTGCTATGAATTAAGCACGATGAGTTGAGACTCGCTTGCAAAGAGTTTCTTCCCCCAGTGTGCCTCAGCTAATAGTGCACGTGTGAAAGTGTAAAGTATGACATTTTAAAATGTAAAATACCATACTCTTTTTAACTAACTAACCGACGTCACGCGGTTTCCGCGTAGTTCCCATTTCGATGGGAATACGGGAATGAAATATAGCCTATGCTCACCGGGGATAGTGTAGCTTCCCAAAAGTGAAAGAATTTTTCAAATCGGTTCAGTAGTTTCGGAGCCCATCCGATGCAAACAAACAATCAAAACTTTCTTCTTTATACCATAAGAATAGATGAACTACCCACTGTGTCAAAATGTCTATCAAAATCAACCAGTCGCATCTACAGGTCAAAACAAAACATGCTTACAAGTCTTTTCTTTTTCAGGTACCGTAATGGACGACATCAACCAAAGGGTACACACAGTGCAGTGCCGGCGTCATGTAACCCTGTAATATGAATCCTACTAACTTCGTGCTATACATCGCTAGCCTGCTTTGGCTGAATATTACTGACGCAAAGATTGGTATGTATATTTCAACGTCTTTTTATACTGCTAAGTCGGCAGGAATTAAAATGACACACTTAAACGACAGCGGTCGTTGTGGCCTATGGAAGTTTGCAACAGATGCTACACCGGCCATGAAAAATGACTTTTCATGACTTGTTTCAAGACTCCGATATTGCAGACGTTCGGAAAAATCGTATACTAACGCTCCTGACGCAAAGTGTGAGGCTGATCACGGTGTTAATCTTTAACTATCGCGGTTTTTAACACTCATACTTATGGAATTCGCGATTTCACGCGGAGTACTATTTACGAGTACTTACATTCACCGAGGCGCTGCAACGTGTGCAAAACGTTGGTGAATGTAAGTAAATAGTATTCCGCGTGAAGTCCCGAATTCTATAAGTATGGTTAAAGATGATGTCTGTGACGAGTGGTGCAATGTAAGAAAGTGGCAGTGGGTATCATATCAAACAATTCGTTTGGGCACAAACCATTGTACAGGCAAAAGAATACACACTGGGTGGAATCTTCCCTATTACTAAGAGATTCTTTACCGCTTGCTTTTCTTCGCCCGTTAAAGCAGATAAAAATATTAGACACTTGGTCGATTGTATTTTTTAATACAATTAACAAAACTGTGATTATAAATAAAAATCGCACATAGTTAATGTGTTTCATTCGCCATTCATTGTCAGTGCAATTCCATAAAGCTCCAAAACTTTTCAAATTTAATTATAAAATTAATTGAGCTTAGGCCATAAAATATCACTTCCTTTGCCATGACTTATGATGTAATAAAGCAAAGATAAAGGACCCAATACTCTTTCCATCCAGTAAAACATACAAAGGGTATTTAGCTTTCATTAAATTTAAGACGAAATGTAAAATGTCTTTGAAAGTTGACTTCAATTAAAGTTACTCGAATAAATTCATCTTAACTAATTTTTGTTTCAAGTTCAACTGATCTCATTGCTATTTCTACCAGCTTTAGTTAAATTTTCTCTGCGTATTTTGTATTTGATAAGATTGTATTTTCCAGAATATAAATTGAATATACTCTGAAATACAAGTATTCCTCAATTATATTCGAGTTTCTTCAATCGAATTATGAAATCAAACCATTCCTTTACGACAAATGAATAGGTTTTTGATAATTCTTACAATATATTTATCGTTGAGGAGATTAAGATAATACTGGCCCAACTATGACAAAACTTGGAATACGATTTTTGTTCAACATGCACTTATGTTTAATAAAATTGCATCCAAGAGTAAAAAAAAGTCTATTGCAACTCAAATGGTTGGTTAATATTTTTTTCTGCGTAGCTTCTAGCTTGGCAGGAATGAATACGTAAGTTGATAATAGTACTTCCCCCATGGGACTTAGAAGTGAGAGCATCGTTGTTCGAATTGCGCAAGAAAGCACTGAACTCTATCAGGGACTACTGGAGGTATGAAAAGTGCGACTTGCGTAACCATGGCGGGGAAATGCCACTAGGGGCGATCAGACCGATTATGGATGAGTGACTGAAGAGGAGGCACGGCAACCTCTCCTATCAGATTTGGTGACCAGCACTTTGAAGAACGCAGCAAGACCAAGCGCTCCCCACATTAGTTGAGTGCCAGATGGCATGTCTAAACTTGGACATTGCCTCGCCAGCTATTATCTCAATCATCAATCAACCTTGGATACTTTGATATTATACTACATACAATAGAGTATCATTAATTTTAAGATAAAAGTACCTACTATCTGGAATATTTATACATTCCAGCTACTATGAAACAGGGGTCGTATATTGATGTTCTCCGCAGAAACCCGCCCATTTCATTTAACATCAATATCGTGCGCCGTACCCAAGTGTCAGTTCTCTATCGATCAATGTACCCATTCAATCTATTTAGTTTGTCAGTTTTCTATTCTCTCGTGACAAAGAAATACTTAGATGAAGTTATATTACGGTACTGAATTATGATACTTTGTATTGTCTGCCTTTGAGGCTTATTTCGTTATAAGTTAAGATATATTCCACAATGTTTGAAAGAAGACTTTTTTTCGAACTAACGTACTAGATAGATAGATACATTGAAAAACTTCACTTGTACTGTTCCACAATATTTAATTATTATTATAATATCTAACCAGTTTAGCCTTACGGAATTCTAATAGGCTATTTCCATCAATATTACACTTCGAACTTCACTTGTACTGTTCCACAATATTTAATTATTATTATAATATCTAACCAGTTTAGCCTTACGGAATTCTAATAGGCTATTTCCATCAATATTACACTTCGAACACATAAAAAGAAAAAAAAATAGGTATCTTAGTATAATGTACTAAATAAATAAATTTTCACGGACATTTTTACACAACTCTTGACCCCAAAGTAAGCTAGGATTAACCCGCTTGTGTTATGAGTATCAGACTACGGATATTAATACATACATATTTCGTTTTCATAAATACATACATAGAATTCCTACGTATAAAGGCCGTCAAAAACGTAGCTATAATATATATTAATATGAAATATAGCAAGGCATATTACGACATATTTTCGATACAAATTTTCGAAGGACCACACACGCAGCTATAATATATATTTCTATGACGTCATCAAAATATGTCGACAGATATAGCTTAGTATATTTTAGCATATTAAGGCCACCACAAACGTAGCTATAATATATATTAATATACCGAAATATAAATTATATTATAGCAAGCTATCACACACGGGAGCTATACTATAATATATATTTTGCTCTCACTCGTGCTCACTCGATCTGCAGGCGTCCTTGCAAGCGCACGGTTTTAATGCTTATTTTATGTACAGGCTGTTCAAATTTCAGCGTACCTTCCTATCCTAAAAACAAAAAAGCAAAAAAACCCGTTTAATTACAAACTAATTCTTTGAGCGAGAAATAGGCTAGCCCTATGGTCATGAAAGGAGTCAACTTATAGACGCTTTGCGACTTCACCTTACATCGATCTTCAATTGTTTTGTCGATCTTCATTTGTTATACCGAACTTCATTTATTTCTTTCATTAAGATTAAGGTATGAGTGCGAACTCGGCAGCAAGCAGCACTGCTGTCGCTGCGGTGCTGCCGCTGAGGTGCGGTGCAGCAATGCTGTCTGCCGCGTTGATTCTGAGCACAGCGGTAGTGTCGCGAGTAAACAAACGGAACATCCTTTATCTTCAAAATATACGAAAATATAATATATTTTCGTATTAGGCCTCTCCTAATTTGCGCCACAATCCACGGTCCTGCGCCATCCGCATCCAGTCCCAGCCTGCGACCTTTACGAGGTCGTCGGTCCATCTAGCGGGTGGACGTCCTACCCCACGTTTGCCGAGACGCGGTCTCCACTCTAGAACTCGTTTGCATTTTTTTTTTTTTTTCATGTTATTAACGTTAAATGAACAGTTTTTGCTAATTAATACTGCTCTCCGTGCTATTTTATGGTCTTAGTTTTAATGAATAATATCTTACAAGAATATTAAATGAATAATTAATTTCTTCATTTATTCAAATCGTGCTACTGCATTATATACAGTCAAATCTTAATATTAGCATCCACAATATCTTCTTTAGGATGCTGTAGTCGACCACTCCTGTTTTCTTTCGTCTTACCGCAGCTTAGTCAATATAGTAGTAGAAAACTGTAAATATTTATAAAACTGATAAATAAAAACCGGCCAAGTGTGCGTTGTTCTCGCGCACGGAGGGTTTCGTACTGAAAAAACCAAGTTAGTTGTATGAGAGTCCCTCTTAAATCTCCATTTTATTTTAAAAAACATATTTAAATTAAATGAAAGTATGCAGTTACAAAGATGTTCTGTGAGCATTCCCAGCGCCGTTGCCGTTATTAATATTAAAATTGCAAATGGCAAAAAAAAATACGTTTGTTGTATTGGAGCTCGCCTTGTGTTTTAGTATTTGTTGTTATAGTGGCAACAGAAACACATAATCTGTGAAAATTTCAGCTCTCTAGCTATCACGGTTCCAGAGATACAGCCTCGTGACAGTCGTGACGGACAGACAGAGAGACAGACGGATAGCGAAGTCTCTCTGTATCTCATGAACGGTGATAGAGAGAAAGGGGGATTAAGGGGGCTCCCATACAAAAATTGATTTGGTGAGAGCATTTGATGACTGAACAGCAAAAAAAAAATTTGTTTGCTGTTTGTTGGTACCCTCTGTGTGCAAGGCCAACTCGCACTTGACAGATTTTTGTTTTGTCTTGTTTGTATGAAAACTACAAAGTTACTTTGTTTCAGGGTACTTTTGGCACATCACAGATCTACACTATGACCCGTTCCACAACTCACCGGAGTTACATAGAGGTATATTAACATGCATGTAGCAATATTTTTCGTTGACGACTTTATTTATTCTATGGAGCTTACTGATGTATTGGTGTAATAAAAATTCATAAAACATACGCGCTAGTGTTCATTATTCTCAATTATTTTGGTCACACGGCGCGAATTTTATTCAGACATTTTATTTTGCTTTTTATTGCATTATGAAAGATTTATAAAGTGCCCGTATTCGGTAAAAACACTGATTTACTTTTGCATGACTTTTTGGTAATATTGATGTGTTCTCGAAATTACTGTAGCTTATAGATACTTGCGCTGACGTCCTTTTTTATGACACTAAGGTAGATTCAGATTTCATTTATTTCGTAGCAGAGTAACATATGGCCTACCTGATCCAAAGTTATTACCGCCTATGGAGATTTGCAACAACGGAACACTTGCGCTTCCAAACTAATTACCGTGTTGAAATAAATAGAGAGAGGTTACTTTGTGGATTTTTTC
This sequence comes from Miltochrista miniata, assembly GCA_933228765.1. Taxonomy (NCBI): domain Eukaryota; kingdom Metazoa; phylum Arthropoda; class Insecta; order Lepidoptera; family Erebidae; genus Miltochrista; species Miltochrista miniata. The sequence continues at coordinate 33,495,320 of OW121758.1, read as the reverse complement.
ATGCCTCATACGGGGTCTTCAATTTGGTTTAACTACTAACCATGCTACTGGCAACCGTGTTCAATCGTTGAAAGTTCCTAATAGCCACTAACAGCCTGCTTCTACACATTTCAATAAGAAAATGTCATCGACTGCGAGAGTATATCACCTTGGGCGTTCAGATCAAATCATGATCTACAATGGACCCTTTCAAATTATTTATGAAAAAAATATCTCCATAAATTAAAAAAAATACATCGAGTACTATAAATAAAGGACTGGTACCCATGGCACAGGACTTACTTTTCCAGGTACACAAAATCTCACTCAGATGCGTTCAGTCGTTAAATCTTGATTGAATAACAAATATAGATTAGTAACTCGTCGCTGCAGTGCTGCGACCGCACCACTGGTCTCCTTTTTTTTTTTTCTTTATAGATTTGTATGAGGATACATTCCGAACTCACCAGAAGCATTGTAACTGCACTCAGTACTGCGTGGCACTGTCGCCTTGCCGCCGAGGCTGCAGTTGCTGCTTGCAGTCAAGTTCGGACGGTTACCTTTATAATATTAGTAGGTCTTACAAGTAAAATAATACCCACATTATTGTTAGGATGCAGACACAACCGCGGCAACAACGAACACAGTCACCGCAACGGGCGACACCGGGACCACACATGTGACAGCTCGTGGGCCCTGATACAGAGCGCGGCTGCTCTGATGGCGGAGCGGCACCCTGACAATTTGGAGTTCGTTCTTTGGACTGGGTATGTGACAAATGCAGAAGAAAATGTATGCCGTTAGGTCTAGATCAATAATTTAAATGACTAAAGTTCAGTAGTAATTTTTGTTTCAATTCAGAAAGTTTACAGTGTTCTAAAGTGGAGACCGCGACTCGGCAAATGTGCGGTAGGACGTCCACCCGCCAAGTGAACCAATGATCTGGTAAAGGTCGCAAGCTGGCACCGAATGCGGAAGGCGCAAGACTGTGTATTGTGACGTAAATTGGGAGAGGCCTACGTCCAGAAGTGGATTGCCATAGACTGATTTGATTGATTGATTTGATAGTGCTCTGCTGCATAAGAGCCTGGTGTAGTTTCAGATTACAGCACACTTGAAGATTTTCTCCTGTACATGCCTGGTGATGGTAATAGGCTAGCCCCTTATTAAGTTGCACCAAACATACAACTGGTAAAAGGAAAGGAGATCATTCACGTTTCATACATTTTTGGGCCAATTCTGAAAGTGCCGGCCAGAAAAAAAAATTTAATATTCGCATAGAACACACAAATTCTAGCAAAAAATACTAAAACAATATCCCTGTGCGTGCTATGGTTTTGTTGTTACATGCTTTTAAAATACGAGAAAAATGTTATTTTGATGATGTATTTTAATACATTTCATCACTTGAATAGTGATTTGTTTTTACGTTATTCTATTGTAATAAGAAAGAATTGTCATTTTACTAATTATCTACGTACCTACGCACAGACAAAACGTACCTTACGATTCACAACAAGTCAAAACTTGTTTCAAAAAACTTAGACAGAGGTGCTGCGCGCAGCCCCCCAGGCTCAAGCGACAGGTACCTGGCAAATCACCCCGCCACCTCCCGACGCCCGATGGGTGCGATGGGGCTCTACCACCAACCCCGGGGTCCAAGCCAGCCTCACCTGCGAGTGATGCACCAGCTGATAAACGAACGAGGTCATGGCGCATAGAAAAGGAAAATTCGAAACTAAACCCTGTACCAACCCGTCTGGCCAGCGTGATACAGTAAGGCCAAATATCCCTCCTATAATACACACAACAAAACAACGGCCCCCAGTTCCCGATCACAGCAGTGGTCGGGGTGACGGCGGGAAGAGCAGGGGGGGGGGGTGCTAAGAATCTCCGGGTTACAAGAGGCTGCCATACAAAACTGACCCTGGCTACGTTTAATGGAACTACTCTGCGCCTGGACGAGCGGCTCACCGAACTCGAGGTAGAACTAGGTCGTATTAACTGGCACATCCAGTATTGTGCGAGGTCCGAAGAAAGGAGGAGGACACGCTAACCCTTCCATCAGGCGACCTGTTTTACTTTCGTGAAGGTGTCGGAAGACATTCTTCCGAGGGCGGGATCGGCTTTATGGTGAAAAAGGACCTCGTTAGCAGCGTTGTGGAGATCAGCAGTGTTTCGCCTCGGGTAGCGTACTTAATACTGAGACTCACCAACAGGTACACCCTGAAGGTGATACAAGTGTACGCCCCGACCTCGAAAAGCACTGTCGAGGCAGTTGAGACCGTGTACAAGGATAGCAAAAGCACTGCATGGTACTGCCAAGACTCACTACAGCGTTGTGATGGGGGACTTCAATGCCAAAGTGGGAGTACAAGACCGCGGCGAAACGAAGATCGGCCCCTTTGGTGTGGGGCGCAGAAATGACCGGGGCCATATGCTTGTCAGTTTTCTTAAGCCTCAGGGGCTCTATTTGATGAACTTTTTCTTTAATAAGAAGCCCCACAGAAAATGGACTTGGCGATGCCCCGACAAGGTCACAAGGAACGAGATAGACTTCATCATGACGGACAGGAAGCACTGTCGAGGCAGTTGAGACCGTGTACGAGGACATAGCAAAAGCACTACATGGTACTGCCAAGACTCACTACAGCGTTGTGATGGGGGACTTCAATGCCAAAGTGGAAGTACAAGACCGCGGCGAAACGAAGATCGGCCCCTTTGGTGTGGGGCGCAGAAATGACCGGGGCCATATGCTTGTCAGTTTTCTTGAGTCTCAGGGGCTCTTCTTGATGAACTCTTTCTTTAAGAAGAAGCCCCACAGAAAATGGACTTGGCGATGCCCCGACAAGGTCACAAGGAACGAGATAGACTTCATCATGACGAACAGGAAGCGTATTTTTAGAGAAGTCTCTGTGGTTAACAGGTTTAATACCGGTGGTGATCACCGACTTGTACGAGCATCTCTGCATTTGGACTTCCGAGCTGAAAGGGCCTGTATGATGAAGCCTACTCTCCGACCTACCGCGCTCCAGTTAGCCTCAGGGGCTGAGAGGTTCCAGTTAGAACTTCAAGATCATTTCGATCTGCTGGAAACCACTGGCAATATTCACGATAAGGCCGATAATGTGGTCAGGACGCTACAGCAAGTGTCCCGAGGGTTTTTGCCTGGAAAAAGCAATAACAGGTGCTCTAAGCTCTCGCCCGAGACTCTCGAACTTATGAGAAAAAGACGGGAAACGCCAACTACGCACTTGTCTTCGTCAGACCAGCGGGATCTAAATCTCAGAATCCGAAAGCTGATACGACGCGACCTTCGCTATAACACCAGCATTGCCGAGGCTGCGATCGAGCAGAACAGGGGTACCAAAGTATTTGCCCAACAGCTTGGAAGACCCCGTCCGACGAAACTGAAGACAGCGGATGGCAGAACTATGACCTCAAGGTTCGAGATTCTCAAGGAAAATAAGAGCTTTTACAGAGACCTGTATGCATCACGGACAAAAAGGCCGACGGGTCCTACTGATTGTGACCACCGAGTCCCACTATCGCGCCACTATACCGAGGACATTCCGGACATCGACCAGGGCGAGGTGAGGGCGGCTCTCGGGCAACTTAAAAACAACAAGTCCCTTGGGGAGGACGGAATTACAACTGAACTACTGAAGGCAGGGGGGGAGCTCCGGTTCTCAACGAGCTGAAGAGTTTGTTTAATTCCGTCCTCCAACAGGGACAAACTCCTGAAGCGTGGAGTGGGAGTGCGGTGGCTCTGTTCTTCAAGAAAGGTGATAAGACCTTGCTGAGGAATTACAGACCCATCTCACTCCTGAGCCATGTTTACAAGTTGTTCTCGAGTGTAGTCACAAACTGCTTCGCCGGAAGGCTCGACGAGTTTCAGCCAAAGGAGCAAGTCGGATTTCGAAAAGGCTTCAGCACCGTGGACCACATCCAAACTGTACGGCAGATTGTACAGAAAACAAACGAGTACAATCAGCCGCTGTGTATGGCTTTTGTGGACTACGAGAAGGCCTTTGACTCTGTCGAAATAAAATACTCTTTATCTTTATTTTACATGCTCCTTTATCTAGCAACGAGAAATCAAAATGGGCATAAAATATGCCTCTGCCTTACCCTTCGGAAAAAGAGGTATAATTATATGTATGTGTGCTGAAAGACATAATCTATACATATAATAAAATTATAGAAAAGCCAAAACTGTACATTGGAAATATTAACAAAAAAATACTCGCTGGGTGTTCTACATAAGATACCGAAGCTGAAAATATAGTTAGAATTTTTTTTGTCTGTTTGTCTGTTTGCTTTGCTTTGTCCGGAAGGATCTCGAAAAGTACTGAACAGATTTGGTTCAAATTTTGCACAAATATTACTTAGGGGTGTGGTCTTAAAATAGGCTATATATTATCACGCCACATATCCTAGGGGCTAAGCAGAGAGCAATGAAATGTTTAAACCGTTGGATTGATTTAACTAAAACGTAGCAGGAATATTAGTAGGAGATAGGTTTTACACTCAGACAACATATTATTACGCTAAATTTTTTAGGAGCTGGGCAGAGAACAATGAAAATCTGTTTGTATATTTTTGCAAAATACAGAAATTACTGAATAATTTTAATTAATCTTTTATTTGAATAACAATCTAGAGGTAGGATCTTTACAACTTACAATAGCCTTAATCATTAAGCTCTTTTATCATTAAGCCAACACGCCAGTTTAGATTTACCCTCACATTCAAAGGGATCCTTGAATTCTAGGTTTTGCGAAAGTTGGGATGTCTCTAATCCCTGAATTAGAAAACCTTTAACATGGAAACTTGTGTGAAACATTCCTTACAGTATTCCCTTTATAACACTAAAAAAAAAATTTTGGAATCCTAAAACGCATTGAGAAGTAACAACTAAAAACCCGTTTTGTCTTTCATCCCTTCTCCCAAAGGAACCGCGCAAAATATCGAGATCAAAAGTATCCTAGAACCTTCCTCGGATTATAAGCTCTGATTGTACTAAGTTTCATTCAAATCCATTCAGTAACTTCGGCGTGATACTTATTCGGAATACAGACAGACAGACACACATGAAAAATTTTATTTTATTTTCGGCTTCAGTAGACTCTCGACCCTCAACAGTTTTACTATATGTATAGACTAGCTAACCCTCGCAACTTCGTTTACGTCACATAAGATCTATGAAAGGAGAGGTATTTCTTCATCAGACTCATCAAGCAGCGTGTGAAACTGCCCTGTTTGCTTAATCAAAAAAGAGCTTAAAGATTAAGTCTATTCTAAAGCAATTCAGTCCACGCCTTTGGCGCGGACTGAATTATTTTACAATAGCCTTAACCATTAAGCTTTTTTATGATTAAGCCAACACGCCACACAAACGTTGTTTATAATGAACATTCTTAAAACAACTTTACTGAAAATTGTTGAGCTTTGGCTACAGTGACATGGGTACATAAATTAAATCACCTTAAACATAATAAGTACATGCATACCGTCACGCCTTTATCCCCAAAGGGGTATCGAGGCATATTATATGTTTACCTTTTTTTAATTTGTCCCACGTAACGTAATAGGTGGTGAGCCGCATTGCCGTGTTGAAATGGACAGGCGTTAGTACTGCCTACTTTTGAAAATTAATAAATCTATAAGGTCTTCAACTTGGTTTAACGACTGCCATTTACTGGCTACCGTTAGCGTTAGTGTTATCGTCTCAACTCTTCCGATTATGCGTAAAGTTTTCAGTCTGTGGCCCTAATCTATCAAACGTTTCGTATTGGCGCTTCATCATACTCCTTACTCTTATAATTATTAAAGGGGCTAATTAATAAACACGTACGTCATACCGGCCTTGGACGCACTAAAGCCATGAGGTCTCTTCCTATCCATCTAGCGCAGTCCTAGGGTATCCTTTAGAGGGCTTACCCGGGGCTCCCAATCGTAGGCTGTTAGGTAGGATACGTGTGGGTTTTAGTCAGTGGGAGTCATAGTACATTCATGTGGGATTTTCCTCACGTTAAAAAAATCCATCTAGCGCATAGCTCCCCGGGTAAGTTGGAGGATGTCCTGAATTTGTTCCCACATTTTGGTTACGACTTATCCTAGCTAGAGCCTCAAATAGAATACGGTTCAAACTTTGCTTATAACATAATTTCCACGCGGACGAAGTCGCGGGTAACAGCTAGTTCATAAAATAAATGACTATTCAACTGCTCATATCAATTAGAATGACACCTTCGAAATAACATTTTTCACGAATTTTAAAAGCATGTAATAAAAAAACCATAGCGCGCACAGGGTTAACGTAGTAGTATTTTTTGCTAGAAATTGTGTGTTCTATGCGAATATTACATTTTCTTTTTCTGGCCGGCACTTTCAGTTTTTGGTCCAAAATGAATGATGTCCTTTGAACAGATTTGCTAAATTTCTGGTTTAGAAGTTTACCACATTTCTGTAACAGCATAATTTACTCACTGATATGCGAGTCAGACGTATGCACATAATAGTAACACGAATTGAATGGGCTAGAGATATTTATAATGTGTATCATTAGAGTACACTAGTGAACAGAAAAAAACAAGACGCATTTCCCTGATCTTATGAATGTGAAATTTCGCGGATATTCCTTACAATTTATTGTGCCCTTCGAATTTTTGGTCGGGAGCGATTCCCGACCAAACATTCGAAAGGCATTTATACTTAATACTTTTTTATTGCAGTTTAAAGTCAAAGTGAAGTGATTTCCAGAGCAATTTTATAACTTAAGCGTTTAAGATACATCCCCTCCGTATGCCCTAACCTATTTCCTGAGTGCTACGATTATTTTCTCTTAATTTATCCATTACTTTTTCAACAGAGATATTTTATCTTCATCCATGGAGCATCTCAGCGAAGAAATAAAGCTGGAAGCAGTAAAAAACGTGACGGAGTTACTAAGCAGAACTTTTAGCAGTCACTTTGTATTCCCAGCATTAGGTCACAACGATCCACCGCCATCCAAGAAGCTAGTTGAAATGTGGATGCAATGGCTACCAACGGAAGCATTGAAATCTTTTGAAACAGGTTTGTTAATTTTATTAGATTCTCCACACCTCGAGTATCGTTCTATTGTTGAAAATCTTCATAAGCCTCTACTTTCGGTATTTTCAAAGGCCAACGATGGGACATACTGGTTTTTATTTAATACTAGAAGATGCTCGCGGCTTCGCCCACGCTTCCCATGGGAACATTTTCCCGGAATGAACAGTAACCAATATGTTATTCCAGACTATAATCTATCCCGGTACCAAATTTCAGCCAGATCCGTTGAGCCGTTAGAGCGTGATTGAGTAACAAACATTCACACATCTTCAGAGATATTCTATCTTTATTCATTCACTTTCACATTTATAATATTAGTAGAATACGTAACTTTAAGACATAAAACAGGCAGGCAAAACGACACATTTATATATAGACACTAGTAACCATAAATTCTAGTACTTCCCGTCTTACAGCTCGGAAATGATTTTTTGGATCGAATCAAACCCCTTTTGCAAAAAGGCCAGGTCTAGACTAGTACCTTAACCGCCAAGCATGTAGGCATAAACCCATATAATACATATACACTAATGAATGTAGAATAAGCGAAAGTTGTATGCCAGAATCGTAGCAAGTGGAAAGTCATGTATATGCCTACCCCGATGGGAGATAGGCGTGATGATAATGTATGTACGTATAGTGGATTTTAGGTACTCACACACAGCTAATCTAATATAAGCTCTTTTTATAGGTGGATACTACACAATAGAGCAATCTCATAGTAGATTGAGAATTATAGTCCTCAACAGTGTCCTGTGGGCTGGGGGAGCGGCAAGGACTGATGGGCCTCACAGGGGAGGGGCCCAGTGGGACTGGTTGCAGAAGACTTTAAGTGAAGCTAGAGACAAAGATGAAATGGTAAATGGACATACATTTATATTATTTTATCTGTTTATCAGTTATTGATTAATTAATGTTATAGGGCCGCCAATAGAAGACTATGTCAAGAGTTTTCTAGAGTGTGAGAGTAGCCATGGCATTCCTTCTGGCGGGTATCGTCAATTTGGCGAACTAATTTTAAAAAAAGGTTTTGTTTTCTTCAAGTCTGTGTTGAGAACCTACTTCAACGCAACCCAAATACAAAAAAAAAATGTTACAAATACATATTTATTTATGTTTCTGTACTCCTGTGAAATTTCACGGTCTTTTACTTATGATGGCATCTTAAAAAATAATCCTCAGGATTGATGATACCATTTGGCGTGCTCGCTTTCCGATTCAGACAGACGATTACTCAAAATTCTTTGAATGCAGTTTAAAATGATGTTATAAGTTAATAAAGTTTTCTTGAAATAATATAACAGATATTACTAGGTACTTTCCTTTTTGTTATTGTAAAACGTTATAGTTTAACATGCCTTAGAGTTATTTTACCAAAATACTGATCATAACATGATAAAAATGTGTAATGATCTGTTTGAAATCAGTCACGGCGAGTGTTCTGAAGAGCGCTTCTAATCCCCTTTTTGATCCCATGCAACCCTCGGTCAAAAGTTCTACTCTCACACAATGTAGAAAATCTTCGCCAGAACCAAACGATTCAAAGAAAACGATATTTTTGTCTTCGAACCATAGAAACTTTGAGAGCTCTGCCAGCTCACGTATTTTTCTCAGTCTTATTTTTTACATAAAAAGCCTAATACAAAAGTGGTTTACTTCTTCTACTACTATATACTACGAGCTATCGAATTTAAACAATTAATGTGTTTTGTCTTTTTAGGTTTATTTAGTAGCTCATGCGGGTCCAGGAGTGGAAGAACGTCACAATGCTGGCAGTTCTTCCGCGGCGGGTGGTGGGGAGCTTACCCCTACTGCCAATGGAAGGCTGGTGCATATCATTAGAGCGTACAGCGATGTAATCGCTGGCCAGTTCTATGGTCACCGGCACACTGATACTTTCAGACTTATTTATAGTGGAGGTTTGTTAAATACTATTTTGCATAGTATAAGTTTAATATTTTAAGTTATGTTACTTTGTTTGAAGTGAAGTTTCGCCTTTTAAAGCAAAAGTAAGGTTAATTGTAAGGTAAATGTTAAATACCTTGAAAAACATTCAAAAGCGGTAATAAAATACATCTTCGTAGCCAGAACCGATTTTTTTCATATGACTAGACTTGTATAATAAGCTTCTACCTACTCTTTCCAAGAAAAGGGTGTAGGCATGTACAAATTACTAAGTATTAAAACCGTAGACGTTTTAATAAGACGATACATAATAATAATTTGCAAGTGTAAAGCTATTTACATTTTATTTCAAAGCAAAACTGTTTTACACCATACAAATGATTTTCAGGCTTTCGTTGCTATTTCAAACAAGGTCCTGCAATTACCTTATCTGAACTGCCCTTATCTGAGTATCGCGCCGAATAGAGTACGAATTAGTTTGAATGTTGTTGAGGATTAAGGCCTAAAGGAGTTGGAGCATAATGAGATTGAAGTCTTTGTGCGACTTATCAGTGGATACACACGGTTGAAGCAGATTAGTTTTTATATTCACTAGCTTTACTTACAATTTCGTGAAGGTCCAGCGTAGTATACTGTTTTACATTTAAAAAAAAGCTTGAAAAGTTTTTCAGAGAGATAGTTGTGAATATTCCATAACCTATTTACATTATTATCGTATTTATAATTATTATGCATGCTATTAGTTTTGTTATTCTTACGCAACTATTACGCAACGCAACTTATCGCAACAGAGAGCGAGCCTATTTAACGGGCCAGAAGAAATTAATTATTAAATCCGATCTAAATTTTCAATAGGCAGGATAAATCACGAAAGATACATTCAAAATTCGCTGAAGACTATCGGCCTCAATGACCGTCCTTACAGAAGCAGGCCCACGATGAGGTGAGAGATTCACGCACGCTCCCCATAAGAAGCGGGTGATCCTGCTTCTTATGGGGAGTGTGCGAGAATCGCGCGAATTCTTACGGAGAGTGTCCTGGGACATCCTTCCGAGGGCTTACCCGGGGCTCCCGACCGTAGGCTGTTGGGCGTTACGTGAGGTTTTTTAGTCGGTAGAAGGATTTTCCCTCACATTACAAAAAAAAGACACATTCAAAAGTATATCTGCAGTCCTTTTTGCAGAGCACAGTTTTTTTTCTTGTTGTGTTTCGGCTTGAGTTTGAAATTTACATACATAGATACCTATAGTCATGCCATAATCCCCGAAGTATTAGACGGAAGCATAGCATATGGCACACATCTATACATATATTAAAACTGTAGAGGGTCGAGAATCTGTATATGGAAGATATTTTGAAAATTTTAATTGTAGGGCGTTCTCTAATCGATACTGAAGCCGAAAATGTAATTTAATATTTTCATGTCTGTCTGTCTGTCTGTCTGTATCCCGAATAAGTATCACGCCGAAACTACTGAATCGATTTGAATGAAACATGGTACAGTCTGAGCTTATGGTCCGAGGAAGGTTCTAGGATACTTTTAATCCCGAAATTTTGCGCGGTTCCTTTGAGAGAGGGGATGAAAGACAAAATGGATTTTTAGTTGTAACTTCTAAATGCGTAGTCCGATTTCAAAACTGTGTTTCAGTGTCATAAAGGGAGTACTTTAAGGATTCTTTAACATAAGTTTTAGTGTTGAGGGTTTTGTAGTTCAGGAATTAGAGACATCTCAAATATCGCAAAATCTAGAATTCAACGGTTCCTTCGAATTTGAGGGTAAATCTAAACTGGCGAATTGTAAAATGATTCAGCCCACGCCTCCGGCGTGGACTGAGTCATTCAGCTCTTTTATGATTAAGCAAACAGGGCAGTTTCATACGCTGCTTGATGAGTCTGATGAAAAATACACCTCCTCCATACACCATGTGTGACGTAATCGAAGTTGCGAGGGTCAGCTAGTTTCACCATATAGTTGTTTATCCCACGTAATAGACGGTGAGCCTATTACTGTGTTTAAAGAGACAGGAATTTTCCAAGTCACTTTTAAGACATTCAACTTGATTTAATGATTACCATCTATACACACAAACGAAACCAAACGGCTTAAAGTGCCTTCGTAACAAAGAAACACTCGCAAATAAAAACGTAACAAAGTGATTACGTTGTGGTCACCAATCCATGGACCAGCCATAGCGAAAGTAGCTACTTATATATTATTGGTAAAATAAATGCATAGCAAATATGCATATTATTATGTTCAGAAAGTTTCAATCTGAAGTACTCGTATCCCAGTGGACTAAGTGTTCTCTAAACGACCATTTTAGTCAGCGACTTTATGACTCTTCTTTATTTAAAAGATATATTATTTAGTAGATAGCACCGTATTCATATCTAGGTTGGCTTAAAGTTTTATTCTAGAAAATAGGTGGAAACTTTGCTATCTGTGGAGTTTGTAAAGTAGGTAACAAGAAAAACCGTGTTTTACTATACTATATCAAGTTTCTAGACTTGTGCACGTTTTCGAACAATTTTTGAATAAGAATCCACTAGTGTTAGAAACAAAAATTACCATTTGTGTGCATGCCCATATTAACAATAGTGTAAGGAAATATGGCATATATTTTTCCAAGCAGTATCTTTTCTTTTTACTACCCGTTCGCTCTAACTTTGCCGCTGGCGTAGAGGCGTATACCCGAATTGTTAATTACACGAAGTAAATTGACAGTAGCTAATGTCACTTCGTCATAGAAAATACGCAACATTGTATGAAGAAGTGACATTAGTTGCTGTCTATTTACTTCGTCTAATAAAAAAATCGACTTTAGTATGGAGCCGAGCGGCAAAGATAGAGCGAACGGGCAGTATAGTGTTTTTGTGCCTTACCGGTTTAGGTGTGCCATGGTCAAAGCTGTACATAAATTTAATATCATTTCAGAGACCAAAATCCAATTAGTATTACTACAACGATTTGTTCAAATACAAACCACTTTTAATAGAAAATAACATTGACTTAATACAAGATCTAAACTTATGTAAATTTCAGCTTATAGTTTCGGCAAAAATACTCCCCTTCGTATATAATCTGACACGCTAGTGGCATAGAAATCAAACAAGAAATGTAGCCTTGAGTTCCGTGGCCAACTTTTAGCAATGTGAAAGTCATGAATAATAAAACTGGGGTATCTTGTGCGGCATAAAAATATTGTTACGATATTTATCTGATTCAAGTCCGTTACCAGCGCTCTGAAGCCTTTATACAGAGAAGACTAGCTTTGTGAGATAATGTGAAAAGCCTATTTGACCGTACTTTATTATTCTACAGTTGAATGGCACAAAAATAAATTTCCTGTCGCGGTTATTGTGGTTAATAAAACTAAGATCATAACGGTGTCAAGGGATTTCGATTATTTTTTGTTGGGGCTTTGGTTTCTTCACTAAGCTTTCATTTTGATGTTATTTTAGGTAGATATAGTCGAGGGTCTGTGATAATTTTTGTTTACTTGCCTTGTCAATTTGAATGATATAGAGATCATTTAAAGAAATGTACTAAGTGTTACATACATACATATGGTCACGCCTTTATCCCCTAAGGGGTAGACAGAGGCATAATATATTATATGCTCACATTTCACTTTTTATTTTTTAGAATTTGTCCCATGTGTGTGGTGAGCCGTATTGTCGTAATGAGATGGACAGGCGCAGGTTGTGACTGCCTGCTGTTGAAATTTTTCAAGTCGCCAAAATAGACCTTCAACTTGGCTTAACGACTGCCATTTTTATGGCAACTGGAACCAACGGCTTAACGTGCCTTCCGAAACACGGGAATGCTCAAATATGCCACAAAGTAGTCACATGTATGGTTGGTCACCCATCCAAGGACTGGCCATAGTGAATGTTGCTTACTGCAGTGATCGTTTAGAGAACACTGAGCCCGCGGGGCCACGAGCGCTTTACTACTAAGTATATTAATTAATGGACAGTAAAAGTGTGGGCGTTTTTATGTTGTAAGTTACGTTTTCTTTTAATTTTAAAGGTATTTAATAGACTGATAAGTAGGTTTAAAAACATGTGTTTAGTGCAAAAAGTTTCTTCAGTTATGGAACTTCCAATAACATATTTATCATTTATATCATTAAAATTATTTTTATCCCTTGTAAAAGAAGCCTTTGTTCCAGGACGACCAGTATCGTGGGCGTTATTAGCACCGTCAGTAACGCCTAGGGGTGCTGGCAGTACTTCAAATCCAGGACTGAGGCTTTACAAGTTCGACTCTGATAATGGCAAGGTATGATTTTTACCATGACTTTTCCCTTTTTAACACGCTTTTATTAGCTTCACTTGTAACTATGTATGTAAGAAAATCTTGGAATGTTAATTTGACCCACTTCCCGTCCTTCGATCAGGCTGTAATTTTGCACACGCTCTGAGTTCTGATGACAATACATGACAAACTAAAAAACGTCATTACAAATCCAAATGGCGGCCTCCCCAAAATGGCGGACTGTCTGTTTGTAATCCACCCCCATGATATGGGCATCAAATGAAAGGGTTTGCTGTCAGGAATACGAAAAAAATAGTCACGTGACTCAAATCCAACATGTCGGACATCCAAGATAAACTATAAAAATACAAGTGTGTTTTTTAGTTTTTAAACTATTAGAATTATTATATTTAGCTCGCCAAAATGATGCCGCCGCCCGATAGAAAGAAATGACATCTAGCGATTGGCGGCCACTGTCACACTCTGTGAGACTGTAGACAGTTGTCCTCAAGTTGGCGGCCCTATGATGTGCCTCTTCATGCTCAGCTTGAAGAACCCAGTATTGTAAGAGGACGGAAGCGCTTACGCTGGCAGGTCGTTCCAGGTTTTTATGGTTTGACAGAGAAGCTATCTTTTGAATCATTCCAGCAAATATTCTCTCCACTGTGTGTGAGTGGCACCTGTGTCCAGCACGTGTTGTTCGGGATCGGAAAGAAGAGGGCGGGATTAGGTTGAAGAGTTCTCCAGAACACTCACCGTGATAGATACGCAATAGTACTTCGCTGTGCCAACGGCTCCAGACTTTCCATCTCCTCCGGATGATGCGAATAGCACTACGCTGCATGCACGGCTTAAACTACTCATTAATACTAGAAGATAATCCAGCGTACCCATAATTATATGTAGTTTTGTCTATCAGTGGCATCACAGCTGCGCAACGGATGGACCTATTTCAATTTTATGTTTTTTTGTTCGAAAGCCGATGTAGTCGAGATAATTGTAAATTTTTAAAAATTATCAGCTCATTAATGAAGGGTTTACTAAATCCTCAAAGGTTTGGTTGATTTAAATTAGTGTACTGTTACTTGGAAAATATTTCCACGACATGGTAATATGGAACTTACTGCTGCATCTAGACTGACTATGTGGCGTAGTCGGTAGTGATACCGCCTGCGGTGCTGGAGGTCCTGGGTTCGATTCCCGGGTCGGTCCAAATATTTTTGTGAACCACAAATATTTGTTTCGGAGTTTAGGTGTTTTCTATGTATAATATGTATGTATTTAGAAATATATAAATATGTCTATGAGTCGTCTAGATCCCATAGCACAAGCTTATAGCTTAGTTTGGGCTACATGATGTTGTGCGAGAATGTCCAACAATATTTATTTATTATTTTTTATTATTTATTTATCTAGTTGTCTGCGGAATATCCATCTCGGGCTTATTAGAACAGTCTCAGTGTTAGAGGTTTCCATCTTTAAACTAATCTACATAATTATAATTTGTTTATTTCAGGTTTTGGATTACACACAGTATTATTTAGACGTAACGAATACGAGAGGGGAGACACATTGGTCGATAGAATACAATCTCACACAATACTACGGACTGCGTGAAGTGAGCGCAGTATCTTTGAATGCTTTGGCTGAGAGGATACAAAGTCATCACGACCGTGGGCCTTTTACAAAGTAAGCAAATCCTACTTTCTACGAATATTATAGAAGTGAAAATTCATGACATAAGTATTCGAGTATTTTAATGTCTGGATATTAATACTCTTCAATCGCTCTAACCGCTGAGAGAATGTAGTTGAAATTTAGCGCGCAGATTTTTTTACAAAAATTTCAATGTTCTGGAAGAAGTTCACGGAACGGGAACAAATTAACACGTGCTGGCACTATCTAGTAAAACGTATTTTTATAAGTATTTTTTTTGTTGCCTAATGGTATGACTGCCCTGGTCATCTGCTCACTGGCAAAGCGACAGTCAGAACTTTGATTTTAATAATAGTCTCCGTGGCAAATTGATAGAACATGTGACTATCGTTGTTAAGGTCGCGGGTTCGAATCTCGGATCAGATGAAATATTTGTATGATTTGCTGTTTCAGAGCTGTTATATTTGTCTGTTTTGAAATTAGGTTTTGTCTGTATAAATAGTTCTATTTAGTATGTATATCATTTTAGATCGTACAGCTTAATTCATAGTTTTTTGCGCCATTTGGCTACCTCAAATATGCGCCTTATAGAAAATTACTCTTGTAGTACAAGTATGGAACACGCTTGTTTAAAATGTAGTAAAGTATTTTTATGTCAAATCTGTTGAACAAAATAAAAGTTTTGATGTGCACATCGTAAAACAGAAAATGATAACTTTCAGCTGCGTTTGTTTTTCATTGATATGTGACCCACTTCCTTTGTAGCCTACTTCAAAAGTTGAACATTCATTTTGTCTTTTTTTATTGCGAATTTTAATTTCTCTTTTTCTATACAGATATTTGAACGCACTGAGGGTTCGTCATGGAACTGATGTATCAGACTGCGATACCGCATGCGTGCACGTCCATTACTGCGCAATAACAAAAGCAGACTACCACGAGTTCCGATCATGTGTGCGGAACCCTGCATCAGCGCTCGCCTCACGCGCCGCACACAATTCCGCCGCCATTTTACTTTACGCCATCTTGATTTTGGTGTCGTCATAATTTGTTATAATATGCTGTACCCACAAAGCTTCGATCAAGCAATAGTATAGACGGGTGCGCTTGCGCTCACTTGGTCGTATTCGGTGTTATTGTTCCAAAGGTGAAACACGTGTGGCAAAATAAGATTTTTTTTAATTGTGCGCAAGATGCCTTCCTGTGCGTTCCCGAACTGTAAAAACACTACCCTAAATTCGAAAAAAGAATATATGTGTGCATGTCGTGTCGTTGCTGCAATATATTTGTGTGTGAACACTTTTTGAGTTTGTAATGTATGACGTGGACCCGTCTGTACTATTACTTGGTCGAAGCCATAAAGCAGCTAAAAAAAGAAATGATCTGTTGAACTTTGTAATGTATGTACAATAACGTTTGGTGGAATAGGATTTTGGAAAATAAACACTTCATGTATTTTTTTTTTTTTCAATTACTTTGAATCGAAATTACGACTACAATTATAATATATAAATAGCAAAACCCTGAACATTAACTGTGTTACCAGTCATCACCGATGAATTTATTGTTTTATGTGATAGCTTGATTATTGTAAAATATATTATAGATTTATAATTTTAACTATAGCAAAGTATTTTGAATTATATAATTATTGAATGTAACTAGGCATTGTTTATTGTGATCTTCGTCGCTAATTTGATTGTGATAAAACAATTTTTGTATATAATGATAAGTGAACTGACTCAGTGTAAGTAAATACAATTGAAATATTTGAAATTCTTGCGTTATTTTCCCATACCTATAAATAAATAATAATAATAAAATAAATATTCACGGACATTTCACACAACGCTATCTGATCCCAAAGTAAGCTAGGAATAACCTGCTTGTGTTATGGGTATCAGACCACGGATATTAATACTTATATACTTTTAAATACATACATATAATACATAGAAACACCCAGACTCTTGAAACAAACATTTATGGGTCACACAAATATTTGTCTCCGGTGGGAATCGAACCCACGACCTCCAGCGCCGCAGGCGGTATCTCTACCGACCGCGCCACAGAGGCAGTCACCTATATACTCCCTACTTCAATATTCCCGAACATAAGCGGTATCAAGTACTGCAGAAGGTGACTTGGAAGGCTTCTGCAGAATTGCCGCGCGAGTGTAGCAAGTATTCATGGGCTAAGATAACCACTCTTGATAAGGTAGGCCGTATACAGGTCTACACTTGATGGTATAAATAATATATGATTAATGTGAAAGTAACTCTGTCTGTCTGTCTGTTACGCTTTCTCGCCTAAACGCCTGGAGTGATTGAGATAAAATTTGGTATTAAGATAGTTCGAGGCCCTGGAAAGAACATAGGCTACTTCTTAACCGACTGCGCAAACGGAGGGTTATGATTTTACGATATAACGACTCCTATGCGATAACGAGTTCTACGCGGTCGAAGCCGCGGGGTACAGCTAGTATGATTAATAAAGAGAACGACTTGAAAAGTTTTGAATTCGCAAAAGGAAGAACGATTCTATCAAGGTAGTAACGTTCAAGACATTTTATTCGCATACTAACCCTAGTTTTGTATCGATTTTGCCAAGGGTCAGATCATATTACTCACGACTCGTAAATGGAACTCATTAAGAAAATTGAGTAAGTTATGTAAGTTGTAGAAAAAAGATGTGCAAGGTGTCAGGCGCCTTTAACGGATGCGGAAAAGGGTAAAAAATTCTGCGTAGGGGGAGACGCGGGTTCCATCCGTTTTAGATGAATCTAAGAAAGCAGAATGGAATAGGTACAAAGGTTCAGTATACACTGATCCATCACAATCACCTTCAGATTGCCTAAGGCCATCTGGACAGATAGCAATTATCTCACTTTCTACTAATATTACAATTTTTTATACCACTAAGGTGACAGACAAGCATACGGCCCACCAGATGTACCGGTGGTTACCGCTGCCTATGGACGTTTGCAACACCGGAGGCGCTACACTCGCGCTGCCGACCCTATAAAAACCTTCTAAGCCCACTTTTGAAGAACCAAGGCAGGAAGATCATTTCACAATCAAAGCGTGCGCGGGAGAAAGCCCCTATCGGATCTAACCGTGCTCGAACTCTCCGGACGCAAATTGTAAGGAATGAATAAATGAGAAAGTTTGTAAGTATGAATGTGTTTGTTACTCTTTTACGCTCTAAAGACTCAACGTATCTAGCTTAAATTTGGTAATGGAGAATACATACATATAATCAAGCCTTTATCTCCGAAGGGGTAGGCATAGTATACTGTCTGCCTCTGTGGCGCAGTCGGTAGTGATGCCGCCTGCGGCGCTGGAGGTCGTGAGTTCGATTCCCATCACACAAACATTTGTGGGTCACACAAATGTTTGTGTGACCCATAAATGTTTGTCTCAAGAGTCTGGTTGTATGGAAAAGTATATAAATATTAATATCCGTGGTCTGATACCCATAACACAAGCAGGTTATTCCTGGCTTACTTCGGGATCGGATGGCGTTGTGTGAAATGTCCGTGAATATTTATACTTATTTATTTATTTATTTATACACCCACATTTCGCCTTAATAACTCACCACATATTATGCTTTTATGTCCCACGTAATATGTGGCCTATTGCCGTATTGAAATGGATAGGTGCAGGTCGCCGCGACCCGCAGTTGAAATTTAATGAAGAATAAGAGATGGCTAATTTTATATTCCCAGAATAAGCATCCTGAGGGAATGGGACTGAAATTAAAATAGACATGCTTAATTTGACAAAATGTTTAGGCAGAACTATACAACACGCTTCATAAATATTACTTATTTTATTTTATTTTATTTTTATATTTTGGGAAAACTTAAGCTAACATAATTCTTAATATAATACAAATTACCGGTCGAAGGCCAATTACAAGTTTTCACAGGTAAGTTAAAAACTGAAACCTAACAAACAGCCCTGGTTAGATGAAACAACGAACCATAACTGTCTGTGAGGAGACAAAGATAAAGTTAAATAGATAAGTGTCGGTTTGCAAAAAATTACATTATTTCCACTCTTCAGCACTTCAGTCACTCTCATTAAAGTAGCCTTCACTTAGCACCTTTTTCAGTGTTGAAGTACTATCCACAAACAGGTCTAATTCAATACCCCGACATGTCTTATTATACGTACGTACGACGTAATTGGTGATTAGTCTACTGCCTATACGGCTCACCACTAATTAAGTGGGACTAAATCTCAAAAGTGAAATGGGGGCATATAATAATACGGCTCTGCCTTCCCCTTTGGGGTTAATAAGCGTGATCATAATATGTATGACTAAGGCTTTTTTTTAACTTGATGGAAAATTCTTTATGGATGCTATGCCGGACTCCTAACGACTAAAAACCTTACGTAACGCCCAACAGACTGTAGTTGGGAGCCCCAGGTAAGCCCTCGGAAGGATGTCCCAGGCGTGTCTATTGCCTTCCAAAGCACAGAGCATGCGTAACTGTCAGTGTCACAAACTAAAAGGAACATCAGTAAAAGCAGATTGAAGACTGAACTGACCCTAGAATTAGCTTGTAACCGATTTACAAAACTCTGAGCTCGCGAGCGCCGCGGTTGTGCACTGAGATTGAGATTCTAAAATACATACATACCTACAATTTCTTTTTTAAGTAAGATATAAATAAATAAATAAATATTCACGGACATTTCACACAACGCTATCTGATCCCAAAGTAAGCTAGGAATAACCTGCTTGTGTTATGGGTATCAGACCACGGATATTAATACTTATATCCTTTTTTTAAATACATACATATTATACATAGAAACACCCAGACTCTTGAAACAAATATTTATGGGTAACACAAATATTAATCTCCGGTGGGAATCGAACACACGACCTCCAGCACCGCAGGCAGTATCATTACCGACTGCGCCACAGAGGACTTTAAAGATTCAGTTGAATCTACCCTTTCGGTCTCTCAATTACACGAATTGTATTCAATGTTAAAAAAACTTATTTTTTTGCAAACGAATACCTAAATGATGTCACTGTTACTTGATTATATTTTATACAAAAGTTGAAAATCATTTCATAGACATAGACGTTATAGATTATAACATAACCAAAATGGCAAACCGCAAAGTACAAAATATTCATATTTCTACACACAATGTACGAATATACTTGCTTATTGAACCTCCGAATACCCTTTCAATAACCAAATTCAACATTAATATCCTCGTGTCCATATGATAATATTTCTAAGGGTCATCCTAGTCTTACTAATCTTTAGGGTTGGTCTTGAAACGGCTGACAAAAATGGGTCATCTATACCTTTCCTTGAAAGTTTCAGTTCCCATCATATCTTGAACCATAAGTTTCACTTTTGTGGCGAGAAATAAACAGACATTGTGATAAAGTGGAGATCAGTTTAAGCTGGTCATGAAGATGTAGTTTTATGCCGTATGAGTACCTATGAATGTACAGAAGGGTTAAGTTCGCGCAGAAAAAGCGGTAAAATGGTACTAAGCATTTATGGGTTGAGAAAAGAGGCTTGAATGGGGAACTTTACTCGGTGGAGCTTTTGTCATGTTGAGTGACATTTGCAGTGTACTGAGTATTATGATGAGATCATTTTTGTGGGAAATTACTTTACTGTGTAAATAATGCTTTTGACTAGAACATTCCAAATAGTAAAGTATTTATTCACACTACCTATGAGACTAATTGAATGTCAACTAGACCCCTCGTTGTTTTAACCATTTTTTACTTATGCTACGAGTATAAAGGTACTAACGCCACGTCACCCATTTGGAATAAATGCATAACTATTTTGTTGCCGTGGTTTTACCATTTTGGCATCCTGTTCTTGTTTCCACAATTCATGGGAACGTGTGTTACTCCAAACAATTAATCGGTTCTTGTCCCAAATCACAAATTAAAGACAGTAGAGATGGAAACTTACATAGTAAATTTGCTGAAGCTACGCACACATAGACACCGCTCAAAGAGTTCAAAGACACGCGCTCAAAGATTTTCATAGTGATTTTTGATACTGATTTGTGCGCGAGTGTGCGTAGCAGAGGGTAGGTGCGAAATAAAAGTACATACATGAAATTTCCATCTGTACTATTTAATTTGAAGAAGCGCTCGTGGCCCCGCGGACTCAGTGTTCTGTAAACGATCACTCCAGTAAGCAACTTTCACTATGGCCGGTCCTTGGATGGGTGACCATCCATGTGACCACTTTGTAACATTTATTTGAGCGCTTTCGGGCTTCGGAAGGCACGATACGCCGTTGGTCCCGGTTGTCAGTAAAATGATAGTCGTTAAGCCAAGTTGAAGGCCTTTTTAGGCGGTTTAAAAAAACTCAACAGCAGGCAGTCACAACCTGCGCCTGTCCATCTCAACACGGCAATACGGCTCACCACCTAATACGTGGGACAAATTCTAAAAAGGTGAAATGTGGGCATATAATATGCCTCTGCCTACCCCTTTGGGGATAAAGGCGTGACCATATTTATGTATGTACTATTTAATTTGTGCCCAAATTTTAGCTAGATTGCGTAGTAAAATAACAAAACATTACAAATTTTCACATTTATAATATTAGTTAGGAGTAGAATTACTTATAACCAATTCTACAAAAAATATTCTTACAGTCAACAAATTCCATGAAACCTTAAACGTGGGACTAAATTTGGCACCTAATGGTCTATAAAATTGACGCTTATTGATGGTTTCCTGTAAATGTAAGTTCCAACGAAAAAAATATTTGAATAGAAGTCTTGCTGCAAGTCTTATACCTACTATGCATAACAACTTAGGTACAATCAGGTTATGAATCTTACTAATATTGTAAATGCGAAAGTTTGTGAGTATGGATGTTTGTTACTGTTCGCTCTTCGCGATTGTATTTTTCTTAAATTGTTTCCAAATTGAAACGTAAACGTTTTTGACCCGATTCAAATCTTCCCGCCAATTTAGATTCGTGAAGGTTCCACGTATTGACCAATAGCAAGGCTCATTCAACCGAGCATACACGAGCCAATGGTGAAAACGCGAAACCGGACATTCAAGATGGCGTGAGAATCGCTTCGCTCGGTCGACACGCAGCGACAAGTTTCCTTCGTAAAATTCCAATAATTCATCAAAGTAAATAATTATCTTCCAAATTAAGATTAACATACCGGGATCCCGCGGGAGTGACTTTTAGTTAAATAATTCAAACATTTATAAGTGAGTGTGAACGGCACTGGCGAGGTACCCACGCCAGAGCAACTGGTGCAAGAGAAATCGACCAGAGTGAGAACAGGGACTCGTTGCGGTGAATCATAAGGTAAGTGTACGTACTTGCTTTTGGTTTCTACCTACTCGTGAACCACCCAACCTTTCTATCACGGCGGGAAGATTCTAGTACATAATATTCGTTTCCCGACCCAGAGTGACGTCGAGGGCTCCCACGGCAGGGCCGATTCGTCACATCTTTTTGGTGCCGAAACCCGGGACTCGCCCTGATCATCACTCGAAGTCGAAATTTCATTTAATTAATACCGCTGGTGCGTTCAGACTTATAAATCGCGTCATTTCCATACATACATATTGTCTAACATTACATTATTTATCTACACACATATCTAATATTGCTATATTTCACCTCCATAGGCATTTTTACATTACACAAATTCATCCGAAACATATAATTTGCTGTTTGAAATTCATAATTTTACTCAAATTGCATCATACTTTTAAAGGTAGGTATTCCATAAGATTCGAATTTCGAATAGGTAGGTACATGATCACGGTGAACGGACGGAAGTCATTGCAGCTGACGTCATTACTCGATAAATTCACTCACTCTGAGTGACTTCCGTTCAGTGGATAACATTGTTCATTCTATTAGTCTAGAAATCTATGGTTCATCGTAGTATCATCAATTTTATTGACATCAAACATATCAATTTGGTTTAAAAGTCTCGTAACCAAGTCAAATTTATTAAGCAAAAACCAAATGTTCATTCGGTCGTCAGATCTGTTCGTTCAGTCTGACCACAGAACCATAAGTTTGTTTACATTTCGTGTTATTGTTGTGTTTTCAACACTTATAGAAATTTTGAGAAAATAATTGTGTTATACTTATTTAAGTAACAGTGTATATTTCTTTACGACTGTTAATACGATACGTGCTTATACCTACCAACAACCGTTGTTGAGACAATTTGTGCCTGTTCAGTGAAATTAGTGATAGATATTTTGGTATTGTTTACATTCGTTTGAAACTTATACCAATACAATGTCGTTTAATCCGAAACGTGTAGTGCGCAAACTTAGCAGTTCTAAGCCGAAGCATCTGGAATCAGTGATTTATACTGTTCAACAGTTACCCGTATTACGTAGAAGACGTACTGTTGCTGTGAATCGTGTACTAAAGGCACTCGAAGTAGGTAAGTCTGCTTTGAACGACGATAGCCAGTGCGATCTATTCCTTTCATACTGTGACCAGTTAGACAAATATAATGCTGAGTTTGAGCACACTCATTTTGCTATAATGGAACTTGTCGAGTCTACCGAGAGTGGTGATGATGGTGATGATGATGAGATTCGAATACGGTTTGATGATACATATTTGCAAATAATGTCAATTCGTCGTCAATTAACAAACTCAAGTTTAAACACGTCCGAGGTTTCTCAACAAACCCAGGCATTATCATCATCATTATCCCGAGTCCGACTACCGAAAATTCAAATACCTATATTTTCGGGTAAAATTAAAGAGTGGCCAGAATTTATAGATACGTTCAATGCGCTTATTCATGAAAGTTCAGCACTCAAAAATGTTGATAAATTTCATTATTTAGTGTCGTCCTTGAGCAGTGATCCGTTAACGCTTATTCGAACATTTCCCGTAACGGGTGATCACTACTTGGATGCATACGCTGGTTTAGTTGCTCGCTATCAAAATAAGCGGGAATTAGCCTTCACTTGTTGGAAGGATGTTTTTAACATTACTTTCAAACTTCAAAACGCGGTTGAGTTTCGTAGGACTTTGGACAGTATCGATGAGAATTTGAGTATTTTAAGGAGACTTAAACTCCCCGTTCAACATTGGGACTTTGTTATCGTTTATCATCTTTTATCTAAGCTCGATTCGAAATTGCGACGTGAATTTGAGGAGAAATATTGTCATTCTGAGTTTCCTAGTTATCTCGAAATAAAACAATTTTTGCATTCCAAGTGTGAAGCGTCCTTACGCGATAACCATTTCTCTGATGCTACCAAGGAAAGTCGTCCCTCCAAGGATGTTCTCCAGACGTCTACCCCTCAGGCAATCGCTAAGCGCATTAATACCACGCACACTCTTTTAGTCGAAAAATCGGACAAACAAACTAACATTGGAAGTATTCGGAATAATAAGGTCCCCGGTAGCAAACCATTTGAGTGTCCTTATTGTTCAAGCAATCATTCTATTACTCGTTGTCAAACATTTCTTGATAAATCGGTAGACGATCGTATGTCGATTGCTATTGAAAAGCGGTGGTGTTTTAACTGTCTTAAATCATCACATCAGATCAAGAATTGCACATCGGTGTTTCGCTGTCTCAAGTGTAAACATAAACATCACAGCCTTCTCCATGAGGATCGGACTGTCACCAGTGATGGTCATACGGGTGGATCGGACTCGCAGTCGGTGGCTCTGATAGCCAGGGGAGACAAGGCAAGGTTAACCCACAAGCCAGATTCTGCCACCACTGTGTTGCTTGCCACAGCAATAATTCAAGTAAGGGACGGTCGCGGACGATATCAATCGTTCCGGGCTATGTTCGATACGGGCAGTCAGAACAACTTTATTACTAAGAACGCTGCACAATGCTTATCTCTTAATCCTAATCAATCCGTCACCAATATCAAAGGTTTAGGAGACATTGATGCTAGCACTATCGGCTTAGTAAATTGTTCTATTGCATCTAACAATCAATATCGGTTTAACGCGGACCTCCACGTTATTCATACAATATGCGGGGATCAACCAATATCTAAAATCAATACCGTAGGTTGGTCTCATATCAATTCGTTACCGTTAGCAGATCCAGGTTTTAATGTACCTGGACCTATCGACATTCTGTTTGGTGCAGATGTCTTTGTTGATTCACTATTGAATCAACGCATCAAGGGCACAGCCAATCAACCCAATGCGTTTAATTCTATATTCGGTTGGCTGCTGTTAGGTCGAACGTCGTCGATGACGTCATCGTTGCATCAAATCTCACCCAAACCTTGTGAAGAGTCTCAATTGTCATCAGATATATCTTCAGAAGAGAGCCTTCTGAAATCTAAATCGTTTTCTGATGATCAACCTTTAACTGATATGAATTTTTTGATAAAAAAAATATAAGAAGAGGTTTTAATTCAGTAACATTTATGAGAAAATACCCAGTGTGGACCAATTCGGGTCATATATTGTTAGTAAGTGCAAGTGTCGAGTTATTATGTGTTTAAACTTGAATTGAAGCGAATCAAGTTACAGTGGACTCCAAAACTACCCTAATTTGGATAATAATAACAATAAATCAGCAATAAGACATTTTGTTGATAAAGCTTTCATAATTAATTGATAGTATAGTGAGTGGGACTGCTTTACATCCCTAGTAATTAGAAAGTTGAAGGCTGGGTTAGCGTAAATACAGCCTGAAAATTAAATTGAAAACAGCGCCATCTACGACCAAGTACGTGAACTACCAAACAATAATAAACAAACACTAGGTATCATGGCTAAGTGCAATGCATGTGGAAAGTTTAGATCGGTGAAGGGTAAGGATGGCGCAACTACCTGTAAGTGCTGCATGGGGAAAGCCAGTGGCGCTATGGATAAAAGAGAAATGAAGAAGCCAAATGTCCGTGTGCAGGGAACGCCCTCTGACTCAAGCAGTCCTGATCCTGGTATTGGCTTCGAGGACGCCAATGGCACTCCGTCCGAGGGCACATCCTCGAGGCAGGACCTGGGGGAGGAAATTAGGCTGTTTAGAGCTGAACTACGCAGTATGAGAGAGGAGCTCAAGAGGGAGCTGAGGGATCTGCGACGGGAGGTGGGGGAGCTTCAGGCTAACATAGCAAGCTGTGCGAGTCGAATCGACGGTCTGGAGGAGAAGGTGCAGGAGATGGAGGCTCGGGGGTCTAATACTGAGCACCTTGAGAAGACCGTGAGGAAGCTTAAGATGGAGCTCAACGACCGCGATCAGGATATGCTGGCTTGCGATCTGGAGATATTCAACCTTCCAGAGGAAGGGGGTGAGAACACTGGGCACGTTGTAGACTTGATAGCAAGGAAGATAGGAATGCAGCTGGAACCACGTGACATAGTTTTTGCCGAGAGAATGGGTTCTGTAACTAAGAACAGGAGAGATGGAACTGGTCAGAAGGCTGATCGACCCCGCCCCTTGGTGGTCAGGGTGACCAGGAAGCAACTGCGGGACGAGATGCTGCGGTGCGCGCGCGTTCGGCGCGGCGCCACCTCTGCTGACCTGGGCCTGAATGCCCCTCCGCGCCGGTTTTATATCAACGAGCGACTGAGCCGATACAATAAGATGCTTTTATACCACACTCGGGAGGCGGCTGGCAGACTCGGATGGAAGTATGTATGGATTAAGCGTGGTAGGGTACTGGCTAGGCAGGCTGAGGGTAAAGAGACCTACAGTATTCGCTCTGAGTCTGATCTGCAACGGGTTTTTCATGTTGAGGTGCCGCTTGACCCCACTAGTTAATTATACAAGGGAGGATTTGCGAGGGTACAATGTTGTGCAAGAAATTAAACACACTCTACTTGATAGTATTAAAAATTTAATAATAAAAGAATATTATGATCTGATTTTGATTAATTTATATTATGATACTGCATTTTTAATAAATTTTCAACAATTTTGTATAATTCTTATGATTAATAATGACATTTCTTATTCTGATACATTTTATTATATTAATAGTATAGCATTAATAATGAATAAAAAAAGTTATATTTTCCAAATTAAATCTAGATTGCAATATAGGAGTACTCTGGTTGGAATTGGGAAGGTGGGTTATAGTGCTGTAAAACATTTTATACTACGATTAAAGCATCTGTGGTTGTATATAGCAGGTGACAATATGCCCATTCTTGAGGAGTCTCAGCATATAAGGTATAAATGTATGTATGTGGTCGCGGGTGCAGTTGCTTGTAGATGTGGTGCATTTCGCTTTTTGCTGGTGGGTGCCACTGCTTCCTGTAAATGGAAAATAATGATTCGTAAGTGTATTAAGGGTAATTTTATTGTTTTTAAAATAGAAACGTATGTAGTATTGGGGCAAAGAAATGCATAACAAAAGGGATAAACGTTTAAAACTCGGTTTATTCAATGCAGGGTCGCTGGGGACAAAGCATGAGGAGTTCATCGTGGCTATGGGGAACCTTAATGTCGACATCATGGCAATAAATGAGACGTGGATTAAGGTGGATACGGGCGACGGTCGAGCACCTCAGGTGCCAAACTATAGGCTTAGTCACACCCCGCGACCGACCTACATATGTGATGGCTGTGGCGGTGGGGTTGGCTTTTACGTGCGACGGGGGATACATGTGCGGGCTGAGCCTTTTCCTGCTGCCACAAATGTCGAGCAGATGTGGCTAAGGCTAAATAACAGTGGCCAGTCTATAGTAATAGGCACAGCTTACAGGCCACCCTGGCTTAATGTAAACACATTTGTGGATGCGATAACAGACTCGGTTTCTTCATTTTCCCAAGCTGATAAGGTTATTCTCCTGGGAGATTTTAATATAAATATACTGGATAAGGAGGATTACAAGACAAAGCTACTTGACTCTTTCATGGTAACCATGAGTATGGTCAACCTAGTGACAAAGCCTACTCATTTTACTGATCACAGCGCAACTTTGATCGACTTGATATGTACTGATGCGGAGGCAAGTAGCATATCGGTGTGGCATATCCCTGACCTTGGGCACCATGCGATGATATCTGCAGAGTTTAAGCTTAAAATTGATAAACCTACCCCCAGGTGGATTATGTACAGACCTTTGCGGGAGATATTGATTGACAGGTTTGAGGAGGACCTGGATAGGGTGGAATGGGACTCTATCAGGAGTTTGGGTGGTGTAGACAATATGGTCCAGGCTTTGAGCACTTGCATTGTGTCATTGTTTGACTTGCATGCACCGATGAAAAGAACTTTAATTAAAGATAAATGCTACCCATGGATTACCAGTACTGTTAAAGATATGATGCGCCTTCGTGACAAACACTATAACAAATTCAAAGTCACTAATCAAGAGTCACACAATAAATCGTATTTGGTACTAAAATACCTAGTACGTGATGCTATTGAAAGTGAGAAGCGGGCTTTTTTTAAAAACCATATCAATAACAGTATTGATAATCCACGGAGACTTTGGAAAGAGCTCAAGTCAAATATTGTGGTAAGTGCTAAGAGTGCCTCTGAGATACCAGACTTCTGTAGTAACCCTGATGTTCTATGCCAGCATTTTTTAAATGTACCGGGCAGTGACAGGGTTTCCATTTCTGACCTTACCTTCTTCGAGTGGAACCGATTTCACTCTCAAACTTTCCAATTGGAGCTGATAACAGAAGAAGAGGTGGACAAAATTATTAGGAAATTGAAGTCGAATGCTATGGGTGTGGACGGGATTTCCCTTGATATGCTGCTGATGACCCTTCCTCAAACTCTAAATATTATAACACATATTGTTAATACATCAATTGCTACCTCAACATTCCCCACATCATGGAAAACGGCTCAGGTGAAACCAATACCCAAAGTCCAGTGCCCTACTGGACCTAAGGATCTAAGACCAATCAGCATTTTGCCTTGTCTATCTAAGATCCTAGAAAGGGTGGTCAGTAACCAGTTAACAAAATACTTGGAACAGTCAAATGTATTGCCGTCTAGGCAATCAGGTTTTCGCAGGGGACACAGCACAGCGACAGCCCTATTAGATGTTGTCGACAACATCTTGAAGGCTCAGGATGAGGGCATGGGTACAGTGCTGACTCTCCTGGACTTCAGCCGTGCTTTTGATGCGATAAATGTCACACTGCTTCTCTCAAAACTTGCATACTATGGTTGCTCTAGGGGGGTAGTAAATTGGTTTCATAGTTACCTTAGCAATAGGCTCCAGTTTGTGCAAATAAATGATTGGAAGACTGGCTGTGCTACGGAATCTGCTCATTATCCTGTGAGCAGGGGCGTCCCACAGGGTTCGATCCTCGGGCCACTTCTATTTATTCTGTATTGTAGTGACATTACTAGCGTTGTCACTAACTGTGGGTACCATCTGTATGCTGATGACATGCAGCTACACTTGTCGTTTTCTGACTCTGATTGTTTAGAATCTGTAATCAGGATAAACGAGGACTTAGCTAGCATCGCAGACTGGGCCCGTAGAAACTCCTTGGTGCTTAACCCGGAGAAATCAAAATTTATGGTCATGGGTACTAGACAGGTGAGAAACCGGATACTCGAGCATGGATTGGATGTGAGAATTGATAACTGCCCAGTGGAACGGGTGTCAGTGGCACGAAATCTGGGGGTGACATTTGATGAGCGGCTTCATTTTGAGACTCACATCATGTATGCAGTCAGGAACTGTTTTTACCGGTTGAGATTATTGTACAGAATGCGCCCATACATCAGTGTCAGCATAAGAATACTGCTTTGTGAGTCACTGATTCTCTCTAAACTCAACTATGCTGACACTGTGTATGGAAGTTGTCTTCTGAAGAAAACTGAACGACTGATACAGAGGGTTCAGAATGCTTGTGCTCGCTTCTGTTATACAATCCCACCGCGCTCACATGTAACGCCCTTTCTGAATAGTGGCAATATGATGCGAATGGCGGAGCGTCGTGAGTTGCATTTTGCCACACTCCTGTTCGGAGTGGTGAAGACAGGTAGACCACAATACTTGTACGACAAGTTATCCTGGTCGAGAGATGTAAATAAATATAAAACAAGAGCGTCTACTCACCTTATGCTAATCCCTAAGCACAGGACCACTATGTACCGTGGAAGCTATAAATTTCTTGCAAGTCATATTTGGAACGACCTGCCACCGCCGTTATATGCCGTTACTTCAGTCCACACATTTAGGCGAAAATATAAATTTCTGTTGTTAAATAGGCAAAAATCCAAATGATTTGCACGTTGCTTTGCGATATTTCTTTGACTTGGTCGTAAACACCATGATATTAATTACTATTTGTTGCTTGGAGGGGTTATTTTGCAATATAATCTAAATCTATATGCGTTGTATTATATTGAAGCGGGAGAATTTATTAGTTTTGTTGTGCATGTGCATGTGTACGCTGTGCCTGACATGACAGCTCAGTCAGTCAGTGACAGTGACAGATGACAGTTTGGCGATTGCACCAACTGTGTGCAGCGCGACATTAAAACCACAGAGTATGTACTTAATACTACGTTTAATTGAAACAAAATAAATAGTCTATTCTACGTCTCGTTCTCCGTTTTTGTTCTGTTTTTGTTATTAATTGATTGTTAGTTTGTTTTTGTTATTTTACAATATTAATTGTTTAATGATCTACATTGATATTCAGTAATCATATTAATCATTATTAATGCAATTAATTTATAATCCAGATGATATAATGTAGGTAAATTATAGAATTAAAATTATTTATTATATTAATTGAAATAACTGCATATTATGCTTACTGTAATTTTATTATAAGGTTTAGTATGTTTATAATTTTTTTGATGTGATATTTATTTATCAATGTGAAATTTACCGTGTAAAATATTATGCATGTAGGTATTATTACAAATATTGAGTATACAAATGATTTAAAATGTAATAAATGATTAATAATTATATTTTAATTGTATAATACGTCGTTAGAGTGTACAGGTAAAAAAAAAAGTGTATTTATGTATTATTATTGAGCTATTTTTTAATGTTTTTTATAATTTTTGTTTTGTTGGCTTTATAGTTTATAGGATACATTAAATGGCTTTATTGATTATTATTTATGTACCAACTGTATAGTTTGTCCGTGATGTTACTTAACGTTAGGGACGAATAGGGGCCACTGAAAACCAGCGCTGCATACCTACCAATTTGGGCAATGGTATGTGGCTAATAGCTGAGATGGCTTCCTTTTTGGGTGCATGCAAGGAAATTAATGAGAGGTATTGAGATGTTTCTACTTGTATTTATTATTTTTGTGCCTGAATAAAATTTCTTTCTTTCTTTCTTTCTTTCTTTAACAACCACCGTGCTGAGTCCCATGGGGGATCCAACATTCGATACTCGTCGCACTTACAAACCACCTGATCGTTCATGTGCCAAGCGAAATATCTTAATCGGGATTGCAAGGGTCCTTGATCCACCTCTCGTATCACCCGTTAACGTAGCCTTGGCTAAGCCCCTCTTACAGAGGCTTTGGTCACTTCGAGAGTTGACGGATAAAACTCCGCCTGCGGATATCTCTGAGGTGTCGCGAGGCCTGAGTAACCACCTATTAACTTTACAAGACCTTAGGTTTCCACGTTATATCACGGGTCCACAGGTTCTATCGTGTGAACTTCATGACTTTTGTGATAGTTTCGAACTGGTCAATGGGGCTATAACTTACATTCGCATACTTTTCACCAAGCGTTATACACAAGTTATACCGTTATGCGTGAAGGCTCGAGTAGCCCCTCTTAGAAAACTTTCGTTACCCCATTGCGAACCGTATGTTACCGTGGTTCTAGCTGATCTTGTTAGATTCGTTTTCGATACTTATAGTCTTAACTTCTCGGTGCATGTGACTTATTTGCGGTCGGATTCTTCTATAATTGTACAATCGTTGTTCTCTCCGCATTCTTCGCGTTGGACTACGTTCGTAGCTGATCGGGTTGGTCCCACTCGGTATAGTGTTCCAATGGAATCGTGGCATCTTGTGGCTTTGGCAGATATTCCCGCTGACGGGTGCTTGCCGGGACAGTTGCCACGTGACTTGTTACATATCTTCTGGTGGTGGTTAGGACCACCCTGGTTACCGCAATCATCCGACCATTGGTTCACACAATTCAATCGGGATTCGGGGAACAGCGTGGTGCGTGCGGTGGAGCGCCGATCGCGCGTACTAGTTACAAATCAAGTGAGCAGCAACGATGAGACTCAATTCGATTATTCTTTACAGCGTTATTCGTCACTCGATAAAAGCATTCGTATTCTATCATATATCCGACGTAAACCTCTGGTATTTGATCCAGGACCAATTACTTCCGTCGGGGGAATCTATACATTCTTATTCTTTATGGTTAAGCTTGTCCAAGCGCGTTCAGTCACGGATCAACAGTTGGAATTAAATCGATTGTCTCCCAGATCCTTACGCAAGCGTAATCTGTGTCTGGACGCGATGGATTTCCTCAGGGTGGGCGGGTATTCCCGTGCTAGTTTTGAGTGCGAGCGAAATCATCCAGCGTTGCTCCCCTGCGATTATCCTTATAGGTTCATACTAATTAAACCAATTCATCGTAAACATCGCCACACCGGACACTATGAGACTCGTTACTGGTTCTTGCGATGTTTCTGGGTGGTTTCGGTGGGGCAAGTTATTCGTGACTGTTTTTCGCATTGCATACGTGATTGTAAAACTCATTATAAGCCATTGGAATCGTTTGGGACAGATCTACCGTCATACCGGCTAAGCCAGATCAAACAATTCTCGGTGGTTGGTGTTAACTTTGGTGCACCATTTCGTATCAAGTTAGGAACTCATCATGGTGAGACTAAGGTAGATAAAGCTTACTTGTGCATATTGCTCTGCTTGGTGACAGGAGCGGTATATTATCTTAAGGTTGCGTCGTATCTTTTAACAGAGGCTTTCATGTTGGCGTTGCATAGATTCGTAGGTCGTCGTAGCCTTTATAACGTTATTCGTGCTAACATGGGACTAAACTTATTCGGTACTGGAAATTATTTCGTTCTATTAACCGTTGTTTCACCTATGACTTCTGGGTCAGATGAGAACCATCCTAACGTTAACTTCCATCGACTCACTCGTGGGCAACTTATCCAAACGATTGTTCGTTCTCTAACGCAGCGTGCGAAATGGACAATGTTATCTAAACCATTATCACTGAGTTCAATCGTCATCATTAAGGATGATAATCGAACTTCATTACATTGGTCTCTGGGAAGGGTAATCGATCTACATACGGGTTCCGACGGTACATTCCGTGTGGCAACCATCACCACTCAATCCGCGGTTATCAAACGGCCGCTGGTTGAAGTGCTTCCCACAGATCAATAATCAATCAAACTTACACTTGCTCGTTAGCATGTTTGTAATCATTAGTCTGAGTTATAGTTTATACACTTATTACTACGCATTACACGTTTTCATATATCTATTTTTCATTCGTATCCGGAAAATACCAGCCGTATTTTGGTGGGCGGAATGTTCGCTCTTCGCGATTGTATTTTTCTTAAATTGTTTCCAAATTGAAACGTAAACGTTTTTGACCCGATTCAAATCTTCCCGCCAATTTAGATTCGTGAAGGTTCCACGTATTGACCAATAGCAAGGCTCATTCAACCGAGCATACACGAGCCAATGGTGAAAACGCGAAACCGGACATTCAAGATGGCGTGAGAATCGCTTCGCTCGGTCGACACGCAGCGACAAGTTTCCTTCGTAAAATTCCAATAATTCATCAAAGTAAATAATTATCTTCCAAATTAGGATTAACATACCGGGATCCCGCGGGAGTGACTTTTAGTTAAATAATTCAAACATTTATAAGTGAGTGTGAACGGCACTGGCGAGGTACCCACGCCAGAGCAACTGGTGCAAGAGAAATCGACCAGAGTGAGAACAGGGACTCGTTGCGGTGAATCATAAGGTAAGTGTACGTACTTGCTTTTGGTTTCTACCTACTCGTGAACCACCCAACCTTTCTATCACGGCGGGAAGATTCTAGTACATAATATTCGTTTCCCGACCCAGAGTGACGTCGAGGGCTCCCACGGCAGGGCCGATTCGTCACAGTTACTCTTTCACGCTCAAACCACTGAACGGATCTGGCCGAAATTTGGTACAGAGATCAATTTTAGTCTGGAATAACACATAGGTTACCTATTTTTTATCCCGGGAATAAGTTCCCACGGCAATAAATTTTACGCTGGCGAAGCTGCGGACACCAGCTAGTAATACATAATTTAGTCATGCAGGTGACTAATGTACATAACTAGCGGACATGACGCGGTTTCACCCGCGTAGCTCCCGTTCCTGTAGGAATCCGGGAATAAAATAAAGCCTATGTTCACCGGTGATAGTGTAGCTTCCCACCAGTGAAATATTTTTAGAATCGGTTAAGCAGTTTCGGAGCCTATTTGATACAAACAAACAATCAAATCTTTTCTCCTAATAATCTTATTAATATTATAAATGCGAAAGTTTGTGAGTGTGGATGCTCTTTCACGCTCAAACCGCTGAACGGATCGGGTTGAAATTTGGTACAGAGATACATTATAGTCTGGTATAACACATAGGCTACTTTTTATCCCCGGAATAAATTTCACGCGGGCGAAGCTGCGGACACCAGCTAGTATTAGTTTAAATGAATATAGCGCCTTCATCTAGTTAGCCTATAACCAACCCAGTTGGGGTTGACTTTCCAATCTATCTGCGATGCAGCTGAACTTCAACATTTTCTGTGAAGTGAATGCCATCTGACCTCTAAAACCTATTGGCAATGAAAATTCTGGTTCTGTACTTGGGGACACAGTTAGTTTTCTACTGGTGAAGGATTTTCTTTTTGTATAAGAAGCCTGTTTTTGTCTGTAAATTTTTTTTTATACCACCAAGGTGGCAGACAAACATACGGCCAACCAGATGTATCGGTGGTCACCGCTGCCTATAGACGTTTGCAACACCGGAGGACTGTAAAAACCTTCTAATACCCCTTTTGAAGATCCCCATACTGTAGGTTTTTGGGAAAACCGGGGCAGGGAGGTCGTTCCACAACCTAAGCGTGCGTGGGAGAAAGCCCTATTGGATCTAACCGTGCTCGAGCACTCCGGACACAATGTGTGAGGATGAACAGAAACCTAAGAGTATCTATACTGTTGAAGTTTTTTTGGTGACAACAATCCTGCCGCGAGGCAGCTGGGACGGCTGGAACGGTGTGCCTCCTGGTAAGGGGCCGTCCTACTCACTAAAACCTGAGATATTCCTCCTCAACCTATAGCCGGGCCGAAATGATTTTATTTGATTTTATTATAATGTTAATTTTATTGTAATTTTGATTTTGTTGTAATTTTGATTATATTGTAATTTTGATTTTGTTATAATTTTAATTTTATTGTAATAGCTACTAGGAAATAAATAATGTGCCTACATATGTAACCTATAACTTATATAAATAGTTAGCTGTAAGTATAAGTTGGTTGATTAAATTAAATAAAATCCAAAGATTATTCACGTCGTCGGCCCGGCCGGGGGCACATTGTTAAAGTTATTTGATACCTTGTTCGTAATCATTATCCTATGCAAATAATTAACTCTTTTGTAACCAATTACGGAAGGTAACGTGTTAGGCAGATTATTTTCAGTAAAGTTATTAAGTCGTAAACGATTTAAGTGTCATAAATTGAACTAATTTAATGTGTGGGATTCTGTATGGGTATAAAAATCCCTAAGGTACTTGAAATAAGCCTCTCCTTTATTTAAAATTTAGATAATACGAGATTAAAAATAATACTGCGGGGTTTTATAGCAAACATATAAAAATATGGATTATTATAAATCTTCTGGAGTTAGCGTGTGGGTTTGTGTATACTTCTAATTCCTTATTGGCTTAGGGTAAATATAATATTATTTAATATTATAGGCGTTGTCACATAAAGGCTTCTAACCAAGCTAATAATAAGCTTGTGAAATATTATGTAGATCACTGATAAAATCATATATTATTTTAAATACGACAATAAAGATAATGTATAAATTACTAAAACATTTTGTATTTATTCAGATTTATTATTTTAGATTCATACCCGGGAGCTCCGCGCGGCAGTTGCATACACTACTCACTGTGCCACACTGGGGAAATTCAAATGTGTATGTTTGTATATTCATTCTATAAGATGAAATCCTTCCAAGGGCTTATCCAGGGATCCCAACCGTAGGCAGTGGTAGAGAATGTATGGTTTTAGTCAGTCTGATTCCTTCAGCTGTTAGGGCGTGATTGATTTGACTACAACGCTGTCATGTCTTCGGCCGTATTTTTATTAAAATTAAAATTTAACAGGCCCCGCGGCCTCAGTGTTTTGTAAACGATCACTGCAGTAAGCAACTTTCACTATGGCCGGTTCATGGATAGGTGACCATCCATGTGATCACTTAGTGAAATTATTTGAGCGATCCCGTGCTTGGAAGGCACGATAAGCCGTTGGTCCTGGTTGCCAGTAAAATGACAGTCGTTAAGCTAAGTTGAAGACTTTATTTCAACAGCAGGCAGTCACAACCTGCGCCTGTCCATTTAAACACGGCAATACGGCTCACCACCTATGACATGGGACAAATTATACAACGGTGAAATGTGGGCATAATTATAATATGCCTCTGCCTACCCCTTCGGGGATAAAGGCGTGACTATTATGTATGTATGTAAAATTTAACAAATTATTTTTAAACATACATTTCAAACACAATTCATAATAATATAATACCTTGCTTAGGCTAATAAATAGCATCAGATAATAAACCAAAAAGCTTAATAAATTTTACCTTGCAATAGAATTTAGTGCACTTCCGTAGAACCGTAGCGTCGTAGCACCGTAGCGCCGTGGCAGCGTAGAATGTATTGTGTAGACTGTAGTGACCTCCAAAGGTCTACGATATTTCATGTATCGTGGCATTTTCATCACTAGCGGGTACTACGGTATGCGAGTTATCTTTTTCATTTCTATGCTGGTTTATAAGCTTAGAGCTTAAAGCATTTTAGTCTGAATACTAGAACAAAGTGAAATGTTTTACAGTTTTCAATTCGGTTTTAGATTTAAGTTCCGTTTTCTGTTTCACTTAACAGGTATCTTTTAAAAGTCAATCCCAGATCTTTTTTATCACTGTCAGATATATTTTATTGTGACATTTAAGCAGAGTCAAATTTAAGTTAACTTAAGCTAGTGCTATGAAACCTAGACATATACCTACTCCAAACACGTAACTTTGTACCTACGTAGAAACCATCTAAATGTTTGTATCGATTCGGAATCCATTGCTAAAGTTATTTAAGATCTCTCTCGTGTCAGTTAAAAGTCACCACTCGATAATTTAGATTGGAGTTTATCATTGCTTTGACTTGAGACACAATTACATAACTTGAACATACGGTAGGTAGATATTGCATGCTGCTTTTGTCGGTCGAGTATGTTATCAGTCAGTCTGTAAACTTGTAGTTAGTAACAAAAAAATATACGAAACCTTTGTCTATGTAATTCTATTAACTTCATTAAACACCGTCAATTCTAAGCCCCCAAAACCTAAAGCAAGCAAGATACATCCAAGCATCCAACGAATCAGTCTAAAAATCTGACTGTAAAAATATAAAATCTTCACACCAATTATGCCACTTATCACCTTAGTTATAAAGTTGAAAATCGAACAATTTTCTTCAAAAACAAGTACTTCATTTGTTTACCTTTCGAGTCACGCGGCAAGACCGCAGTGGGCGGACATAAAATCAAATTAGCCCGCTAATAAACCAAAAGCAATCCGCTTTTACCGGCCAATTTAATATGGCCGAATTGTAGTGCACGTTCCCAACTAACTTTTTTAGCGCAGTAGAATGGATTATATAGGACACGTACAGCGTACAATGTGTCTACCTTTTTGTGGCCAGTTCTGTAAGTTACATGCATATTTTGTATTCGAAATTCGAAAGCTCGTTGCGGTTTCAAATTGTACGAATGTACCTTTTTATTACTTTGTTTTTGTTTGCCAGTATTTTATTGTTGCTATAGAACACAATTTAAAAAGGATGTTTTTTTTATTACCTGAACATAGTCAGCCTAAAAGGAGGTTTACCATTCAAAGGTTGAAGTTAATTTAAACTGAAATTATTGATTTTTAGTTGCATTATTGCTTATGACAGACGTGATAAAGAGCAATGGGCTCTTTATCACGTCTAAGGCTGGCTTCACACAGTCGGAATTCCTCTCTAAATTTGTAATGTGAATAAATAGCCCAAATTTTTAAAAAATGTTAGTAATTCTATTTAGGTACCACAATTCTAACACTAACCAGTTATAAAAGTCAAAATTGCTATGAGTTCAAAAACAATATTTTTGGTTACGCACCGATAATAAAATCAAGTCAGTTATTTTTTTATAGACTTTGAAATAATGTAGGTGGTTTATTTATTATGTAGATCTAGTGATATACGGATAGCCACTTTACAAAGGTACGGATTGGATTAACATACTTTGTTTGGGATTCTTCCAATGTAATTTAATAATTTCGATGCGGGATCCAAGACATCTTAACTTTTCTAAATTTTTTGGGGTTAAGCTTGGTGTTATTTTCATTTTTAGTCATTATTTTAATTCCTGATTTACAGAAGGCACAGAAATAGGAGTGTGTGTTGGATTGCTTCCACCAAAAGTCTACCAGCAATCATGGGACATCCTTCCGAGGTATTTTCTGACCGAAGACAGTAGTAGGGCACGTGGTTTAAGTCGGTAAGAGTCCGGCATAGCATCCATGAAGGATTTATATACGTGAAAAAGAAGTATTCTCATAGGTATAGCGTATTACTATTTGTTTTGCATTTACCTTGACATTTTGAACAGTTGAAACTCATATTCAACGCTTCCATTAGGCTTAAAGGCTGCTTATATAGATTTCTTAAGAAAATAATAGTATAACGACTAGCTAAACGTTTTAAGTGAACCGTGATACAAAGTAACGATGCAGTGTAGTTATTATGCGTGTTTGTTCCATATTTGAGCAACGTTGGCGTGCAAAACCGTTTTATGAAGTAATAAATGGACTGAACATTGTTGTTATAGTATACAGTAATAAAAATAAAGTAGGCAATTTAATCTCAGATAACAATCACACGAGCCTTTGGTAAGTTTGTTGAAACACATTGATTGTTTTACTTAATTATACACATAAAGCTTTGTGAAGTCAAGATAAAATGTAATTGTTGGGGAGAGAACCGTATCGTTCTTGGGCAATTTTTTTTATAGGTATGATGAGCCAGAGTATCGACCTTCATGACCGGGAGGCTGAATAAGGTATGATGAGCCAGACTATCGACCTCCATGAACGGGGACCTGAAAATGCCCCCCCCCCCCCCCTTCCACGAAGCGGGATAACACCGGTACAACCTCCAAAGAGAAGCGCAGTGGTAAAGCCAAGTTCTGTTGGGAATCCCGGGACATCCTTCCGAGGGCTTACTCGGGGCTCCTAACAATAGGACATGTGGTTTTTAGTTGGTAAGATAAATGTAGGATTATAAACCACGTTAAAAAAACACTCATAAAATTTTGTAAGTTATATGTTGTCGCTTGTTGGGAGAGAGCCGTATAGTTCTTAGACTAAATATTCTCTTTGAATGCTAGGTATAATGACCAAGCATTCAAACAGAATTATAAAATGTTTTTAAGCGTGATTTAGAAATCAACAAATAAACTATCTATACGTAAATTATGGAAAGAAAAGATTTGAATGTATTTTTTTTTGCATTGAATAGGCTTCGATACTAAACAGAATTTAAAAAATCTTTCACTGTTAGAAACCTATCTCCTAGCTAATACTATCCGCAAGTGACATAGGTTATATTTTATTCCCGTATTCCCATTGGAACGGGAACTACTCGAGTAAAACCGCATGGCGTCCGATAATATAAATTATAAGCTCTAGTCGAAATCCGTTTTATTTCGATTGAGGAATATTTATTATTGAACTATTTCAAACCGCCATGTGCGGCTACCCGCATTATCCTATATGAGACCGATATACCAATACATACATACTTGGTTCAATTGACGGCTAACGGTAAAGGTTCACCGCCAACCCAATTAAGCGGCTAAAATAAATACGATAGGTACATTACACTTAATTTAGTGAGTTAAATAAAGAAGTTAAATGAAAATGGGTTTAGCTTAATTAGAGATGTACACGCTAGACGCTTATAAGGAAACTTTTTAGAGCAAAGTCCTTTGCTCTAAAAAGTTGTGGCGTGCGATAGCCCCTTAAGGGAATAACTTTAAGAATAACCTTAATTTGTTTATGTTGATTAAGCATTCCGTCGGTAACCTCCGCCAGGAAACCTAGGAGACATGGAAGGTGCGACTTGAGCAATCAAAGGGGGAATTCACCACAATCGCGGCGGTTAGACCGGACATGGATGTCTCTCCGGGAGAGAACAATTCCACCCGAGTTCCGTGTTCCAATGACCGGGGGCCTGAGGACGGTGATGGGGCCTTCCCCCCCCCCCCCCGCCCCCCAGAAACGGGATAACACCCAAAAAACCCCCCAAAGAGTTGGGACTCCTAGGGTATCCTTCTTTCGAGGGCTTACCCAGGGCTTCCAACCGTAGGCTGTTACGCAGGATACGTGAAGTTTTTAGTCGGTATAGAAGTCCAGCGTAGCATCCATTAGGATGTTCCCTCACGTTAAAAAAAAAGTATTCCTTCGGTATTCAACACAAGATTGAGAGTTTTGTACCAAAATCGTTTGTTGTATGAGGACCGCCGCTGCAGCTTTTTTCGCTTTTAGAAGTTGTGCTTCTTAAGGCAACAGAAATCATAATCATCGTCATACTTATTTTTTTGGAATCAAAAACAGCTCAAGGCCCGTAATCTGCTGAAACTAGTGCTTGATGTTGTGTTTGGCTTGATAAACCGTGATCATCTTTGCGAGGCCCTGACACAGTTCTATCTATCTCTTTATCAGAAATTAAACAAACAAATGCATAAGTCTTTACATTAAAAAAGTCCATTAATTAGTTCATAATGCGTGTGAAAATCCATCTAATATAGTTATTATCTTCATCACTATCAGACGGATACGGTAAGTACGTTTGAATTTTTTATTATGCTATAATCCATTCCACATAAGAGCATTATAGATAACCGTAAAAGTTCTCCGAAAAATCTGAAAAGGAAAATAGGTAAGCAAATGATGGTTGTCCTAGCCATTAATACAATATGTTATCCCCCAGTGGCGACCGGTGACACGGGTAGTGAGGCTATGAATACGAAACGCGATGGGAATACTTCGCTCTCCCAAAGTAATTCTATGGCTTATGACGTTATAGAGGATAACATCTTTGGTTTCAGAATATTTTTCGCAAATCACAATCATGTTTGTCAGGAGTTATTTGAATGGAATTTAAAGTAAAGTTTCATCCCTACTAATATTATAAATGCGAAAGTAACTCTGTCTGTCTTTGTCTGTTACGTTTCATGCCAAGCTGAACCGATTTTGATGAAATTTAGTAGGTATAGAGATAGTTGGAGTCCCAGGGAAGGACATAATGCTACTTTTTAACTGACTGCGCAAAAGGAGGGTCATGATTTTACGCGATAACGACTACTACGTGGACGAAACCGCGGGGAAAAGCTAGTAGTTATATAAGTTAAAAAAGTTAAAGAAACACTTCACCAATTTACTCCTATCATTATTATTGTTTCTTTTTTCCTATCCCTTTAAACCAAATTCCAGCCAGTCCTGTTCAGCTGTTAGAGCATGAAACTATTATAAACATGCAGACATCCACACTCACAAACTTTTACATTAATAATATTGTTAAGATGTTTCATAAGCACCTAGTCCCAACCTGCTGTTGACCCGACAATAGACTCACAACCAAAGACATCCGGTGAAGTGTCGGCGTATTGTTTACATCTGCTTAACATAAGGTATGATTATCATTGTATGTTAATACCTATCAGTACAACTGCTACTATAGCAGGCACTCAAGAGCTTCGCCTGCCCATTACAGCACGGTAATAGGTACAGACAAAATCTAAAGGTGAAATGTGGGCATATAATATGCCACTGCCTAGCCCTTCAGGAATAAAAAGCGTGACCATATGTCTGTATGTTAATACCTATAAGGCGATACTTGTTTTTAGGCTGTTTTATGACAATTCTAGTGATATGAGTATCCTAAACAAATACTATACAAAAGTTACGAGATATCGTCATTATACTCTAGGTCGCCTGGGTCATCCGGGATGACTTCGGGGACCTATATACAGAAATTGCAATTTTGCAAAATCACGCGCAGAAGGCAAAGGGATATAAATGTTCTCATAATCTGTTCCTAACGAAGAGCCAATAGCCACATTCCGTATTACTCTATCAAGAAAATACATCAATATTTTACGAGTACAAAGTTGCTTTGCTGTTGAGGCCACACATTCGGCTCGGAAGCTATAAATCGTGGCCACGTTTGTGACACCGTCGATTTGTTACTCCGCAAAGTTTCAGTAATAACGTTATAATAACTTTATTGTGCCGTTATTCTGTTAAATTAATTATTGGCTGGATGTGACAACAAAACGTTTGCGA
Source organism: Miltochrista miniata (assembly GCA_933228765.1). NCBI lineage: Eukaryota > Metazoa > Arthropoda > Insecta > Lepidoptera > Erebidae > Miltochrista > Miltochrista miniata. The sequence continues at coordinate 33,452,813 of OW121758.1, read as the reverse complement.
AACCACTTATCGGAAACAGGCGCTATTTCGGTTCTCCTAAATCTGATAGAACTTTCATAAATACTGGTCTCTCTATTTTGAGAATAGTTAGAGCAATTATTTTTGAGTATTATTTACATTAGTAGGTATTATAAACAGAAAACATTTATTTGTTTGTAATCGATAAACACTGGAACTATGGAACCGATTTCAAATTCAATTCTTTTCACTATGAGAAATCCAAGTTGTGTATCTATATATATAAAAATCAATGCCACTTTTCGTTGTAATTTTATAACTCAAGAACGGGCTCAACTATCCAAACCAAATGTTTAGGTTTTGTTCGGACTATTTAGTAGATGGTTTATGTGGAGTTTGCACAAAAACGGTCGAGCGGTTCTTCATTTATCACGCAAACGAAGTCGCGCGGGTCAGCTAGTTATGTATATCAATAAGTGACAACTCAAGGGAACGTGGAATAACAAATCATGTCAAAACAGATTTTATACATTAATGTTAATACAACCTACTACTGTACCACTGTACTGTAGGTACTATGGTCTGGCCATAACTGCTGTGCACTCCATGTTGTCGATGATTTTGATCTTGAAATTATCAGAACAAAAATTCATCAGTTTTAAAATGTAAACTGATATCATAAGATTTGTCCGACGTGTATTAATCGCATGTGTACTCATGCTCTTTTTTCCCGGCTCCCACCTCGCCGCGCATACCTCAGAGAGTGCACAGAAGTTATGGCCAGACTATACCACTGTAGTTATGCTTCGGAGGGACAAATTAAAATAGTTCACTACTAGACTACAAAAGGCACACTTGATTGATAAACTGTACAAGAAATAGTTAAAGTATTTAAATCAATACAAGTGTGAAAAATAGTAATTTCAGAAACGAACTTGATTACGATTCCTGAAGAAATCTATGGTGTAAAGAAAAACAGTAGTCGCAACAAAAAGGGGCAGTTATCAAAAGTAGAGTGAATATAGAAGTAAACGGAATAAGAGCTCGGAAAAAGCAGCAGTTTTTTACATCTGATCCGTGGCGATAGCAAAGGGGCCATATGGCCCCTGGACAGGAGCGTGAGTCGACGCTACGATACGTGCTTCGTACATGGACATAATAAAAAAATATATAATGGAAAATAAACATTTCAAAATGAAGTGTTGCCTTTTCATACAAATTCCAAAACAATATTTCGGAACAAGTTTAAAAAATAAGACAATCTTCACATTATTATTATGATTATTTCTTTCTATTACGATAAGCCATAGTAATACCAATCTAATATTCCGGAGTAACATCCACCCTTAGGTCGTTATAAGGGCAGTTAGGCGCACCTTTACAGCACCATAAGTGCGGATTATTACCTATATCTGAGTATTCATATTTAAAACTACTCATACTCCGGCTTTTATTAAAATATGTTTTAGTAGTGAAAATATTGAAAGTAAAATTCCTTTAAGGGATTATATTTTTGTATTTTTGCAGTCAAGACCGGTTTTATAAACTACGTCAGATTTTGGTTGCCCATAATAATAGGTAGGGAATGGCAGCAAATCTATCACACAAATAGGATTGTAGCGCTGAGTCTATTACAGGTTGGCAAAAGCAGCCAAAATTTTCATCCATTTAAAAAAAATTGCAACAAGAAATGTTTGGAATTTTTCTTTATACTACTAAGGTACGGCCACGACAAGCATGCGGCCCACCAGAAGAACTGGTGGTCACCGCAGCCTATGAACGTTTGCAACACCAGAGGCGCCACACTCGCGCTGCCAACCCTGTAAAAACCTTCTAGACCCCTTTTGAAGAACCCCATACTGTAGGCGTTTGGAAAAACCGAGGCAGGGAGATCATTCCACAACCTAAGCGTGCGCGGAAGGAAGCCCCTATTGAATCAAACCGTGCTCGAACGCACCGGACGTAGAGTGTGAGAATGAAAAAAAGCTAACCAACAATGCAAAAATAAAATAATAGATAATAATAACAGTTAATTGATCGCAAAAATAAAATTGATAATAAGCGGAATAGCGAATGTAATTCTGTATTATAGTTATATTTTGCAAAATGAGACGTGGACTTCCCACGCGAGCCCCAGGAGAGCTATCTTATTATTTAGGCTGAGTTCTTGACCAAAGCGTAAAGATGGGAAGGAGCGATGGCGGTAGCGTTGAGATTACAGAATATTATGCATGTATCTATTATGGAAATATGTTAGACTTAGACAACAACAGAAGCGAGTCTGCAGAGATAGTGTTGCACAGAAAATATAAATCAATCATTGTAGGTCTGTGACTCAATTTAAACCATAAAGAATTATTGCACTGTTTGAGCGCGATGAGTCCGCTAACTTAGTTAACTTAGTTAACTTAGTGTTCTGTAAAGAATTATTGCCTAATTCATCTTAACCTACAGCTATTTCTGAGTGACCATGTGGTATTTGTATTTTGTACACTACACACACAGTACAATAAGCCGTTGGTCCCGGTTGCCAGTACCAAGGTAGCCGGAAATAAAAGTTGCAGGACTTTTTTTTTTTTTTGTTTAACGTGAGGGAAAATCCTCATGGATGTTATGCCGGACTCCTACCGACTAAAAAAAACCTCACGTCACGCCCAACAGCCTGTGGTTGGGAGCCCCGGGAAGCCCTCGGAAGGATGTCCCAGAACTCCCAACAGACCCACGGCCGCCACTGCGGCCTCGCCCAGGGGGTGGTTCGGGTGCTATCCTGCGTCTTTGGGGGGTTTCGGGTGTGATCCCGCTTCTAAGGGTGGGCGTGCGTGAATTGTTCACGTCACGCTGCCGTCTTAGGCCTGCTTCTGTAAGGACGGTGAGTCGCCCTCTCACCGTCCTCAGGCCCCCTATCAAGGTCATGGTGGCCGATAGTCCTCGGCGAAGACACGTCGGCGGCGCCCAGGCCGCCGACTGCGGAACTCGGGTGGGAGAGTTCTCTCCCGTACCTGTCCCGCCGCCTCCTTCACGAGCATGACCTAAAGTTGCAGGACTTACCTATGAACTATTCAAAAAGTTTAACAGCAACAAGACAGCATGGTGTGAAATAAAAATATGACAGCTGAAAACGTGGACTTTCAAAATATAAAGCAAGACTATACAACATGTAAAGAAAACCCTAAGTGTATAGTGTGCATGTATGTGTACCAATACTGTCGTCATCGCTACCGCTTATCTCGCCGCTTAAGTCGAGAATGCAGCCTTGGCCTTACTTTGACGCCAACGAGAAATAATTAACATGGCTTCTGTATTTTCACAACCGCTTTTACAAACAATATACCTACATATTACGTCACAACGCACTTAAGCTTTTGTGTGAAGTTGTTTTAGGACAGCATTCCAAGAGCTACCCTGTGGCTTGAATATAGTTTAAGGCGACATTATTCTTGTGGAACTATCTATAATATACCGTTATAAAATTGTAATAACTATGATGGTGGATTATAGATAATTTGGATTCGTTTTAGAATTTCAATTTATTTGATTTCTTTTCTATTACTTTTTAATAACAACACCTATTAACAAAACTGATATCTTTGGTACGCTACAGCACGTGCAGAAATCAGAAGGACGGAGACATTAGTAATGTCCATTAAAACAAATTTAGAAAAATATAATAGGAGTTTGAAGTTACCAAATCTTTCATGTTAGAATCTAGCATTATCCTCCGACGACAAACATAACAATGAAACGGATTAGAACTTTTCATTCTGATTTAAAGATATCGTTTAATGAGAAAGTTTCCTAGTATCAAACACCACATAAAACTCGTAGCGTATGTTATCTCCGAGCATAGAGACGAATGCATGGATATCATTTTTCAGCCACAAATAGAGCTCAGTATCCTTTTCATCGAGTTTTACAAGCCATGAATCTGATATGATATCTCATTGGCAAATTTAGCGTAAACCATCAAACGGATTTAGGCTGCATTCCCGTTACTGTCTACGCCTTTTATTCTACTGAATATTATAAAAATATTTTTCAGTATAGAAATTTTATGAAAATATTGGCCAGTTTTTTTTTACGTGTGGAATATCCTACAGGTACGCTATGTCGGTACTCCTACCGACTAAAAAACCACACGTTTTCTACCTAATGCCTACGGTAAGGCGCCCCGAGTAAGCCCTTGGAAGGATACCCCAGGACTCCCAACAAACCTACAGCTACCACTGCGGCCTTACCTAGTTGGGGGGATATTGAACAGATTGCTGTAAGGCAATGCGGTAAATGGTTATATGTGGAAAACGCATCGTTGGTAAGCATATTTTTTAACATGTGAAAATCCTAAGGAAATTCTACCAACTACAATCACAAGGTGCCCCTGTTTGCCTACGGACGGGAGTCTCGTATCCCCCAATGTTCAGATGAAGAAATGAAGATCGAACTGCAATTTTATGGTGATGTCCGTACCCTGAGTGTTGAAATGTTATGTCAGGTTTTATTTATTATATTATTTTAGGTTTTAATGCGTTAAATAAAAGTTTTTACCAGTTTTATTTAATAGAAGGGCAGAGCGGTATTCGTATACATTTTGTTACTAATACTAAATGTGTAGAAATCATTACTGTACTATCATAAACTTACTATATATCCGAGTCTAAACCACTGACATTACCGAGACTACAAGTAACTTACCCCTAACGACAGAGCCCTAATGGTGAGATAACGAATAATCCCTCCCGATCATCGCTACATCTCATAAATTATTCGCTGAACAATTAATAACAGATCGAAGGAAGTCCCGACAACCACCAGGTGTGTCAAATAGATTATAATCTCTAAGAAAATTTAATGAATAAAGTTTTCTGGGAAAACAGCCATTTGAAAATTTTACAAGAACGTAGGTACCTATCGTTGGTCCGAATGATGAATTCATTTAGGTAAGAAATTTTCATTTATGAAACATTCAAATTGGCAGAACTAATTTCTGATTTCAGTGACAAAGTAGGGATAAAGTTTCTTTAAAATATGTTGAAAGTTTAGAAACTACACATTTTTTCCTACTTAACACGTTTGCTTCAAACGTGTTAAAGGTTATGTGTTTATTCAATATGCATGGCATCTGTTTCCTTATAACTTCTAAATTACTTAACAACTTATGTAGGTTCGTTAGAATTAACTTGATTTTACGCTAGTTTTAACATGTTAATCTAAATAAATATGGAAAGAACCTCTTATTTTTGCTCCATGATAGAAACCTAAATAAAAATCAGTTTAGTTTTTTGGTTGCTTTCAGCTAACATCGCATAAACGGCAGAACCGTTATAACGGGATTCTCACTGGCAAATAGCTGATGTTATTATGAGGGATTAGGCAACATTACTTTCTAAGACATAATAGATTTGATTGTCAGTCTTGGGAATTCGTTCATATTTAAACTGTATTTTCATTTAATTAGGTAGTTAAAAACTCTTCGCAGCTTAAACGGTAATTTTACTAAAACGTCTAATTTATCTTTTTGGTAAATTTAACTGCATTTGGCCCCAAGCTCGTATTTTCTTCGTTCTTACTATTTACTGTATTTTACATTTTAACTACTCATTAATATTGCCTTGATGTCTCAGTGTTGTGTTGTGTCCCTGTTGTTGAAGTTTCAGTATATTAACTACAGAAACGTACATAAAAAGCCGAAGTGGTAGTCAGAAGCTATTTCAACAGTTATATTTTGCTCATACTTATAGAACTTGGGACTTCACGCGAAAAAAATTATTTACATCCACCGACGTTTTGAGCACGTTGCAGCGCCCGTGGTCTCTGTTGGACTCCTCGAAACGTGCTCGAAACGTCGGTGGATGTAGTAAGTTTCACGTGGGCTCTGAAGACTATAGTCGTATTGAAATGAATAGTCGCCTCCTCCAGCCCATGGTCTTACCAGCCTCTTGGCTATAAAGACCGAATCGTCGCAAGTTGCGCACCGTATTTATGTGTGCTCTTTCCGGTGCGCACTTTGTACTCCTACTACTTCTTCTCCCCATTCTGAGGCGACATTGTCATCTTGGCGTACATTTCAATTTTCGAAATGAAATGGATAGGAGTAGATTGAAGTTACCTATTGTAGAAAGGATTTAAGTCGCTCATATTGACTTAAAATACATACCAGTAGACATACGGTACCGAGACGTGGACACTTACAGTGGGATTAGTTGATGCCTATAAAGTTGCACAGCAAGCTATGAAACGGGCAATGCTTGGGGGATCTCTGAGGGATAGACTCCGAAATAAGACTATACAGTGGAGAACTAACGTGGTCCACATGGCTTGCAGACTAAACACATTGAAATGGCAGTTGGCCTGCCACATCTGCAGAAGAACCGAAGGCCGATGGAGCAAACGAATTCTAGAATGGAGACCGCGACTCTGCAAACGTGGGGTAGAACGTCCACTCGCCAGATGGACTGACGACCTGGTAAAGGTCTAAACTGGTAAAGAACTGGATGCGGAAAGCGCAAGATCATGTATTGTGGCGTAAATTGGGAGAGGCCTGCGTCCAGCAGTGCACTGCTATAGGCTGATATGATTGATTGATTGATATTGACTTATAATTCAACAGACTAAAATATCTCTGGCAGCCGCAGCCGGGACAAACGGCTTACCGTACCTTCAGAAACACGAAGCTATTCCTAAATGGAAATGCAGCGACCACACCTTTCCTTTCGGCCGCTATTGAAACCGTGCTTTGTTACCAGTTACCTAAGAAGAAGTTATCATCTTGTTTCGTAACCAAATTGTTTTGTTCAGTCTTCTTAACTGTTTCGCAACCACCATGATTTGGTTTTTTCATTTTTTTTATACCACCAAAGTGGCAGACAAGCATACCGCCCACCATAAGTACTAGTGGGCTATGAACGTTTGCGAAACAAAAGGCGCCGCACTTGCGCTGCCGAAAGCGTTTGAAAAATTGAGGCAGGGAGATCATTCCACAATATAAGCGCGCGCGGAAAAAGGCCCCATTTAGAGCTCACCATGCTCGAACGCTCCACACGTAAAGTGTGAGGATGAACACCCTGTCTGTTTGTCATTTGTTTTATCTATCTTCATTTGTTTTAAAAATTATGTAATTCATCGTTGACCTTAGACCAACTACAAGTAGCTAAAAAGTTTATGTTATCTATAGGTCCGTTTCATTAATTATAAAAATTATCATCTTGTTTTGTAACCAGGGTATGGTTACAAAACAAGATCATAATTTTTGTTGTATGTAACAAGTTACAAAACACTGTTACGATGGCAGCTAAAAGAACTCATTTCATAATTAACTTTTGTGTTTACAGAAAATTCAGCTAATCCGTTGGAGGATTACAAAAATCAAGCTTCACTTTATTCCCAAGAAACTTCAGCATAGGTTCAGAATATAGGGGATTAAATCTGCTATAACGTAAGTACAGAAAAGAAGTCGTTAAAGGTACTAAGTAATCCCACAAACATAATGCAGATAAAAAAATCGTAATCCTATAGTATTCTATCATGTGATTGGTCTCGAGCTAAAATATCCGGGACGGTATAAGGATTTCAATGATCAGCAAATATTTTCTTTGTACAATGTTTAGCAATGTATAAGTATGCTTATCCGCTGTTTAGATCTTTCTGTATACTTTTGGTTGGGTAACTAATATCTGGACAGTAACATGCTACCTTTCAAGGGAGTGAAATCATCACAGGTATAGAACCATTGATGGAGAGTAAGACTATTAAAATTCAAACAAATATTTCCTACAAATTATGCGACAGCGCAAACGAGGTTATCCAACCAACTATGCAGTTGAAAATAAATCGTTTTAGAAGACACAAACTACATAGTAATGGTAGTTCCCAGTCACTCGGACGACGACAAATCACGGAATCACACTACAATAGCTAGGCGCATGCGACTACACACATAACTACAGATTTGAACTGCTAGGTCAACATGCTTCGTGTTCCGATACTGCGTAAATCTTAGTTGTGAAGCCACAACGTTAGCGGGTAATAATATTAATCTCTATAATATTTTGTGGAGAAAAGACCATTTCTAGAGACAGACAAGTATTAGTCTAACTAAACATGGTAAACATAGCAAATCCAAAGTAGAGAGTGTGTTAGATTCATCTCGTAGAGGGTTGGTATATCAAGACACACGGTCACGCCTTTTATTCCCGAAGGGATAGCCAAAGGCATATTCTTTAAGGAGGGTATTAGCTAACAAGTTATGAAATGAAAAGAAATGAATATGAGATAAAAATATCTTTATTCTCGTCAAGATTTCCGATTCTACATTTACCGCCAGATTCGCAATAGGTAGAGCCTATGAGAAAGAACCTGGCAATAAAACTCACGGCCACTCTTTTCAAAGTCACATTAATTGCTATACATCTATTTCTACTACCTATAATCTAATTCCATCAATAGTTGGTACACGTCATTACAATAAATTAATAGCAACACGGGTCATACATTATCTTTTAAACCAAGCCATGGGCAGTATAAAATAACCTTGAATACAATCAATCAATCAATCGGTCCATGGCAGTCCAGCACTGCTGGACGTAGACCTCTGCTAATTTCAACACATATATTACACATCACATCAGATCAGATAAATTACATAAGTTATTAATGAGGAACGTACCCTTAAGACGGCTGCTCAGCGACCGGGCTGGTTTGCCTAACATTGTGCATCTCTCATGTAATTTTGGTGCCTAAACAGCATTACTCTGTTCACAAGGGTCAAACAAACATAAATCAATTAATTAGATACGACAATGATATAATGTACAAACAAACTAATATCTAAAATAACTTAATTTAATTATCAATGTGTTACGTCATAGTATCTATTTAATAATTACATTTTATATAATATTACTCTATGTACATAACGACTACAGATATTTACCAGAAAGGTGACAACATACAATCAATAACACAGACTCTTACGGTTTCTTTTCACGAAGACGATTCTTAACCTGATCATAGTTCTTATATAATTATTCTACAATTTTATATCTATATGCTGTGAAACAATATTAATAATTAATACTATACAGTTTCTCAAAAACTCTTTTGAAACTAAACTTATATTTTGCATGTGTGCTAAATTGTTACAAAGTGCTGCCAATAGTACCAACCACAAAATATTTAAATGTTTACTGTACAATAATTGTTGGTTCCTTCTAACGTGTTGCCATATGAACTGTACGGTCAACTAAGTAACTTACCTATGTATAAGCATATCTATCAAGTACATGCCGTATGCAAAGAGGAAGGCATACATGCTTAGACCAAATTATTTACAGAGAAAAATGAAGTCCTTCGATCCTGACTAGGCGTGGAAGAGTTCGTGCCGATGTCTACTAGCGACCTCGGCTATTGTAACATAGTCGAAACGTTGAGAAGTGAGCACAATTTTAGATGTATACCTTCTGGTAATTTATGCCCATTTCCTTTTTGGTCTTCTTGAGACCAAAATGGAAATGGACTTATACTACCAAAACGGCGAGACCCAAAATCGATAATGCCGATCAAAATCGTGCCGATCAAAGTCGACTCGTAAAATTCCTTTATAGAAGAAGTTCGTCCGAATTAGGATGTTGAAGGGATGGATTGTGCTTCGCTTTGGACCCGGCGCTCACCCAGTTAATCCATGGAGTGCTAAGAATAAGGTCTCTCTCTCTACACAATACACTGTGTGTCTTTCAGTATATCTCAAAACTCGCTATTTCAATGACCACAGCGCTCCGTCGCCAACAATAAATATGAACACAAACCGATCTGCGGCATCGCGTGCCGGGGCAACTTAATGGACTATTAGCAACGGTCTCATGTATGGAATATATTACAATTGTACGTAGAATTCAATGCATGCTCCATGGATACTGTTCTAGAATTGGCTTTTCCATTTCAACTGTCGTGTTAGGTTTAATTACATTTATTGGTGTGGTGGTCAGTAAAGGGTTACGTACGAGTGTTTACTAAACGGCCAATGATAGAACTAAATTGATATGAGCTATAAAGGGCATTGCGCATGAAAGTTTTTCAGTAACAAATGAATTTGGACTTGTAAATCATTTCACTTTTGTATTGGGTACCTATTTACTTGTATATACAATTTCATATTAATAAAAATAAGACCGTTATAGCCACTTACATTCCATCAGAACAAAGAATTAATAAAACTAAACAAAATGTTGACCAAGACCCGTGAATTTATATTCAAACCAACATAGTTTTTTAATCCAACACCAAACGTTTTAAAAAGGACTTTTATACAATATCTATTTTCATATCCGATTTGCCTGTGGGGCTTATAATACGCACTTAATTCAAATGTTCCAACTTTTTGGGTTATAAATCGAGAAATCACTCACAGGCCGAAGCTGTGAATAGATGTGTCCAATGTCCGTTATTATAGGCAATTAAAACTTGAAAAAGTTTGACAGTCACACTTTTGCTATCGAAGGCTTAGACAGAGGCATAGTATACGCATACATCTAACTTTATTATTTTGTGCCATGTAAAGGGTTGTGCCAGGATGTTGTGACGACCCGACGCACTTAAAATTGGAATCTTTTAAACCATCCGTAAGGTTTTCACGGTTGGAACCAACGGCTTAACATACCTTCCGATGTATAAAAACCCTCGTTCCAAGGATTAGCCATAGCAAAAGTTGCTTACTACAGTGATCGTTTACAGAATACTGAGTCATTGTGGCTAAAATCGAGTGTTTTTACCCGAACTGCCGACAAAAGGAGGGTAATGTTTTTATCATATAATTTTTTCTTCACTATTTTACACTTCAAAATCACACGGTGGTGACGACTATACATTGAAAACCACTTTCACTAATGCCTTTATTAAAAGTTGTTTTTGAATTTGACCAATCCATGAAATATATAATATAATAATAATATTCACGGACATCTCACACAACGCTATCTGATCCCAAAAAATTCTAGAAGGTATTGCAAGATAAGCATTTTTCTAATACGATGGGAAATCCTAACATTATGGATGTTATGCCCGACTCCTACCGACTATAAACACACGTTACCCGATCACCTGGCTACGGCTGAGAGTCCCGGGTACTCGAAATAGCAAAGAAATTAGAATAGTGCATAGCCACTATAGGGTAATTCCCTAGCTACTAAGGTGCTATGAAAAACATTGTAAATTGTGGTAAATATTACAGCAAAATTGTCAATTTTAAAAGTTTAATCGAACTAAGTGCACTGTTTAAGCCCTCGACGGTAATAAACCTAACTAACGCGTGGCACATACAACAGTTACCTTGGAAGTTCGAACGCTGAACTTCAAACAGCTCAGAATAGTTTGGATTATAAACAGTTGAGAGATTTAAGCAGCTTAAGGCTGCATGCCACGTGAATAATCATTGACGTGGCAACGTTTTATAAATTGATGAATGGCAGCTTGCATGAAAACGTGTCACGTTCTGCATGAGCCGAACGTGCAAGGAGGGAGCAGAACAAGCTATACAGAGGCGTGCCTCTTGAGTGAGGCTGGATCGTGATCCAGCCTAACGATTTGGTTTGTGATGCATCTATCTGTCTTCGTCTCCATCTGTCGATTACGTTTATGTTTTCTCATTAAGATTATCGTCTTTAAACTAACTTTGCACACAACCCCGTTCTTTATTTAGGTTTTTTCGCTTTCTCAAACTGCTTTTCCTCACCTCATGCTAACGTAGGTACTCAGAAATACGTACGTAAAGTTATGTAAAGCGAGCACTTACAGCATTAAAAATATTTAAATCGTAATTCTTGTCGATCTACCCAAGTTCAGTTTTTGATACTTAGACATCTGTAAAATTCTCAATAATTAAGATCAAAGAACGTTAAGCGTCAAAGAATCTTTGACGCTTCATAAACGTCAAAGTGGAAGTTGATTGTGGAATGGGCTAAGTTTAGTTAGGTATTCGCCTAGAGCAAGCGTCTATTAAAATTGATTTGACTGGCTTAAATTTGTATCGAAAGTATAAAAGAAAATGTCTTATAACATCATAAATTTCATTTTTTTCTTGGTTAAAAGGAATTTAAATATCTAAAGGGTAAGAGAAAAAGATACCTACATTATAACATAATTATATAGTCACACCTTTATCACTGAAGCAGTAGGCAGAGGCATAGTATACATCCACATTTGATCTGATGAGTTAATACTGTACCTAATATAAGTTGTTTCTAAGTATAATGAACTAATTTTACAATAATATAAGTAGCCCATAACATTCCTAGCTCATCATATTCCCGACCTCGTCGACCCAAACCTTCTCTAGTAGGTCAAAATTGCTGGCGCCGTTAACAGAAGCCATAAAGTATTATGAAAGGCCCCCGGGTACCAATATCTAGCACATCTACCCCAATACAAGCCTGACCACATAACTCGTATAATAAATAGTCTTATCAATTCATCTGAAATTAATAGTTTGTGATACAACATAGATTTGTTTAATCTGGACGTCAGTCAGTTTGAAAGCTATTCGATTTTAGGAGTGGTATTTTTCTAAATTTCAACACATAAAATCAAAATCCAGACATACGTACGTACCTAATAGTCACTCCACTATTCCCAAAGGTAGGCAGAGGCATAATTTTCGCCCACGTTTACATGGGAAAATGGGAATAAAATACAGCCTATGTTACTCAGGGTGAATGTAGCTTTCCAATGATGAAAAAAAATGAAACCTACACAATACTTTTTGCGTTTAGTTATTACAAACATACACAGACACAAAAATACTAATGTCTCCTCTTTTTAATATGAATGCAGATGAACTTAAAGATTAGATAGGTCTATTGTAAAATAACTGTTTGTGTTGTCTATTGTAAAATAACTGTTTGTGTATGTTTAAAAATGTAAATCTTTATTGTATTACTAGCGGACGTCACGTGGTTTCACCCGCGTAGTTCCCGTTCCTGTCGGAATTCGAGAAAAAAATATAGCATATGTTCACCGCAAAGATTTCTTTCTAACAGTAACAGTAAAGACGCTTTCTAACAGTGAAAGAATTTTTCAAATCGGTCCAGTAGTTTCGGAGCCTATTCGTTACAAACAAACAAACAAAAAACAAATCTTTCCTCTTTATAATATAAGTATAGACAAGCGAATGTAGCTAGACTATTTGAAAAGAGTGCCTTGCCAGGTTCTTCCTCACAGGCTCTACCAATTGCTTTGCGAATCTGGCAGTAAATGTAAATATAGAATCAAAAAATTTGACGTTCATTAGTGTTACTTTGTAACCTAAGTGAATAAAGATATTTTCTATTCATTTCATTATTGCACCCACGCCTTGGGGTGGACTTAATTGACATAATAGACCTTAAACTCTTTTTTGGTAAACACGCCAGCTTAGAATGACCCCTACATCCAAAAGCACCTTTGAATTTCAGGTATAGCTAAGGTTAAGATATCTGTAATTCCTGAAGTACAAAATCCTTAATATTGAAAGATATGTGAAATAATTTAATTCTTAAAGTATTCCATACTGGACATTAAAAAAATATTTGAAATCGTATTACCTACTCGTTGAAAAATTACAACAATTAAAATTCATTTTATCTTTTATCCCCTCTCTCAAAGAAACCACGCAATATATCGGGATCAAAAGTGTACTAAAGCCTTCCACAGATAAGATTATATCAAATATGAAATAGATCGGTTTAGTAGTTTCAGCGCGATACTTTTTTTGGAATTGGAATTTGGGAAAGACAAAAAAAAAAATTTACATTTTCGGCGTCAGTATCGATTACAAAATGCCCTATATTGAACATTTTCAAAACATCTTCCAAGAACAGATTCTAGACACTCTACAGTTTTATTATACCTATATGTATAGATATTAACAGATGCGTGGGACAAAAACTAAAAAAAGTAAAATTTGATCGTTTTCCTTCCTGGACATCCGTATCATCTATATCTATTATCTATATTATTATTAAAGCAGTGTCTCAACGTGACGTAAAGAAGCGCTCGTGGCCTCGCGGACTCAGTGTTCTGTAAACGATCACTGCAGTAAGCAACTTTCACTATGGCCGGTCCATGGATGGGCGACCATCCATGTGATCACCTTGTGACATAATTATATTTGAGCGTTTCCGTACATTAAGCCGTTGGTCCCGGTTGCCAGTAAAATGGCAGTCGTTAAGCTAAGTTGAAGGCTTTATTTCAACAGCAGGCAGTCACAACCTGCGCCTGTCCATTTAAACACGGCAATACGGCTCACCACCTATTACGTGGGACAAATTATACAAAGGTGAAATGTGGGCATATAATATGCCTCTGCCCACCCCTTCGGGGATAAAGGCGTGACCATATGTAGGTATGTATGTATGTCTCAACGTGGAGTGAGGAGGAGTCAATACTATACTAAATATGGAATCTACTTAGGAGCTAGAATCGCACAATACTTTTACAAAATGCAATAAAATGATTTCACAGTTAATAACATTTGAGTTTCTTGTTAGCTCGTGCGAAATGGAATCAATAGGCTTTCGTGTTCCTAACGGTCAAATTTGTCTACGGTCAAGAATTTATAGAATTGAATGCATCCAACAGATAAACATAGGTAACAAAACACCTTCATGGCGGTAAAGTCTCAAGTTTTTTAATATTTCAATAACGCTAAAGTGCAGTAATTTTAATAGGTAAAAATTTGACATTTCATGAACATTCAACAATGCAATCTTGTGACGGCGAGCATAATATATTTTTTTCGTTTTGTTAGAACTGCACAATTGCTTAGCTTTTTTCAATTACGATACTAATTGTTGTACAAATTTGTTGTAAAAATGACAAATACTAGTAATTTTACGATTGGCTTCCACTAATAAGTGTATGAACTGACAGACGTCAAATGTTACCTATTAAAATGATGCCACTGTAGTCAACAACAGGTCTACCCACAGAATTTCTTGGGATTTGCAGAATAACAACAGGTCTACCTACCCACAGAATGAATTTCATGACAGGAACTAGGTAAAGACAGTATTCGAATTGCAAGCAAATAATGAGCATGAAAGTTTAATATATACCTAGTTAAATATATATATATATATATATATATATGTTCTCACACGGAAGCTAATTATCTTTGAAAAGGTTCTTAAAACTATACTACAACAATAAGGTTTCAAAGTTTATGGTGATGCCGACAGCAACAGAATAAAATTATCACAAACGCAGTAAACACCAGCTGCCTGTAAATAACACTTGATATTTTAATATCTACTCGTTACATATTCATCTCTTAGGGTTGTCCGTAACATTGTATTCTATTTTGATTGAGTTAAACAGTAACTGCTATACGATTTTTTTTATCAATTTACTTTGGGTTCAACATACGGGGTCGCAACTTGGGTCCTTGATTTTAGAGGATCAGGTGATTGTGATCTAAAATTATTCAGTTTGGGAGTTATTAAGAAGTGTCGCGTAAAAGAGCATGCAATATTGACAACAATAGCTCATTATTTTGGATTATAATATATTGCGCTATAGCATAGCGATGAATCTTAGTCGGCTGCCCCATATCAAAACCTAGCAAGTGTTCAAAGCAAAATTTTACAGGAGAGCGCTAAAACGTAAATTGGGCTAGCCGTAGAACAATATTTACATACATAAACCATTTAAAAATGGTTTTAATCTATACTTATAATAAATCTGTAGAAGTGAAAATTCTGTACATTCAAAATATCAAAAAAATAAATAGCAGGGGGTGTTACTAGACCGACACCGAACCCAAAAATGTGATTAAAAAAATTTTTGTCTGTCTGTCTGTCTGTCTGTCTGTCTGTCTGTCTGTCTGTCTGTCTGTTTGTTCAGGCATCACGCAAAAACTACCGGTTCGATTACGATGAAACTTGGTATAATTATTCTTTAATAGCCTGGGCACAACACTGGGTACTTTTTATCCCGGAAAAGTATATAGAATTCAAACCAAACTTAATTTTGCGGTTCGATCCCTAGACCCAAAGTTATTATCAATTATTGCTTAAACGGTTAATGGAGCGATGATGAAACTAAGCATTAGCGTTGTTTGTTACAATTTGAAAAAAGTAATTTTAACATTTTTGCAAATTCTACCTCTAAAGGTATAAAAAAGGAGGGTAAAGTTTGTATGGGACAACGTGATTCCTTGGTCCGATCTACTTAAAATTTGGCATATAGCATTATTAACATAATTGATGGAAGACGTGTTTCGTATTTTATTGAAATTTATACTATAACGAGCTGAAAAGGCAATGTTAATTATTTTGGGGCTGATTTTCTCCGTAGTTGATATCAATACTCCTTAAATACTCTTATTTTATACTTAAATATACTTATAATAAATCTGTAGAAGTGAAAATTCTGTACATTCAAAATATCAAAAAAATAAATAGCAGGGGGTGTTACTAGACCGACACCGAACCCAAAAATGTGATTAAAAAAATTTTTGTCTGTCTGTCTGTCTGTCTGTCTGTCTGTCTGTCTGTCTGTTTGTTCAGGCATCACGCAAAAACTACCGGTTCGATTACGATGAAACTTGGTATAATTATTCTTTAATAGCCTGGGCACAACACTGGGTACTTTTTATCCCGGAAAAGTATATAGAATTCAAACCAAACTTAATTTTGCGGTTCGATCCCTAGACCCAAAGTTATTATCAATTATTGCTTAAACGGTTAATGGAGCGATGATGAAACTAAGCATTAGCGTTGTTTGTTACAATTTGAAAAAAGTAATTTTAACATTTTTGCAAATTCCACCTCTAAAGGTATAAAAAAGGAGGGTAAAGTTTGTATGGGACAACGTGATTCCTTGGTCCGATCTACTTAAAATTTGGCATATAGCATTATTAACATAATTGATGGAAGACGTGTTTCGTATTTTATTGAAATTTATACTATAACGAGCTGAAAAGGCAATGTTAATTATTTTGGGGCTGATTTTCTCCGTAGTTGATATCAATACTCCTTAAATACTCTTATTTTATACTTAAATTACTTTTTATTTTGACACATAATTTGTGAAAGCGTTGTCATTTATGTTATATGGTTTTACTTCAGATTTCAAAGTATGATTTTACTACAAAGCCATAAAGTTAAATAAAAAGCGCTATTTTGGTATAATATTAACCAAATATACTATACGGAAGTATTATTGCTAATTTATTCAAATTTTGTGTGACAAAAATACATTTGTAAAAAGAAGAAGAAAATTCTAAGATGGCTAGCCAGAAAAAATGAAACACCACGCTTCAGGTAGTATCCACTGATCAATAAAATAACACCGCATGTTACCATCTACGCTCAATCCTTACGACAAAGATTGGTCATGGAAGGCATGAACTTTGTTCTACATATAGTGCTGACTGCATTCTGTCAGGAAATAGACTCATTAAGTCTTTACAAAAAATACGAGAATAGACTCTACGAAGACTACATGCGACAAGACTGAAAAGAGCCATTACAATGAATATGAACGCTCAGCTGATGAAATTTACGTAGTTATTACGTTACCAGGTCTTGGTTTGACCATCTGTATTAGGAGGACAAAGCCTACAGTAGTTCGGTTTGTTTAACCGTCGTAGGCTAGGACTATCTGAAGAAGGAACTAAGTTACGATGGCAATTGCTTAGAAGAGAAGTTGTGTCAAGTAGTAGTATAGCCATTGAATTAAGAAATGTATTTGATAAATAAATTTACTTGGTTATTATGCATTATGAATTTGTTAATCAGAAATCTATCTAACTAGGTATTATTATAAATGCGAATGTTTGTGAGTGTGGAGTGTGGAGTGTGGATGTTTGTTACTCTTTTACGCTGTAACGGCTGAACGGATCTGGCTGAAATTTGGTGCCCACAGAGATATGTTTTAGTCTAGGAACAAAATTTCACGCAGGCGAAGCTGCGGGCATCAGCTAGTATATAAAATAAATATAGACGATAATTATAATATTAAAATATTATGATATTTGTGTATATTGCATATTTTATACTCCTTACTAACTTTGATAATGACTTGACAATCAGTTCGCCCTTGTGGAAACCAGTATTTAACCTAGTCACTTGCTTAGTTTTAATGTGGTTTATTAAATATTGTAGGTCTTATAAATTAAAAGTCGAGGTAAGTCGGGTAGATGCTGTAGATGTATTAAAAAACAACATAGTGAACAGATTTTTTTCAGAAGTTAATTATAGATTTATTTATAAAGGAATTTAGCAGGTATCTACTTGTCCGTCACTTGTTAGATTGATGGACAAGTCATTCACTGATAAATCGTTCCAGAAGGTCTTTCTGGATTCTGGCATGAGATTTACAAGCTCGGTAATAATTTCTTGTTTTTTTTTTTCACGTTTAATGCCCCTTGCGATGTCGTTACTAGCAGGAGGGAGCTTGCAGTTAAACTTTTTCATTAGAACATCTAAGTCCACCAACTGTACACAGTAAATGGGGTTTTCTTTGCGGTGAATGCACAATCATACTTGTGTCTTGGTGGGGTTGAATTGGACAAGATTTTGTTTACCCCAATCGGGCACTCTAGTGAGAGTAGTATCGATTTCGGACACAAGTAGTTGACGACTTTCCTCCACTACAGCCCGAGAGATACCGGGACGGCCCATATAACAAGTGGCACACGTACTGTCGTCTGCATAACAATGAATGCCGTCAATAGACAACATGTCATCGATATGCCGCAGAAACAAAGTAGGGGACTGATCCTTGTGGTACTCCAGCGTTTATGGCCATGCATTCAGAATAACTGCCATAAACCACGGTCCTGATGCTTCTACCAGCCTGAAAACTGGACACCCACCCGCATAAACTTTCGGGCAGTCCATAGGAGGGCAATTTCGTAAGAAGGCCACGGTGCTAGACCCGGTCAAAACCTTTAGAGATGTCGAGGCTCACTGCTAGGGCCTCGCCCTTACTCTCGATAACCGCCGCCCATCGGTGTGTGAGGTACACGAGAAGATCACCTGTCGAGCGACCGTAACGGAACTACTACCGTCATTTCAGTCACTGAGCAGGTCGTGTTCCTCAAGTTAGGTACCTCAGAAGCTGTGCATTAATTACACGCTCCATCACCTTTGATAATAGGGAGGTGACGGCTATAGGCCTGTAATTGGCCGGGTCGGTCCTGTCACCCTTCTTTGGCACAGGATGCACGTACACGATCTTCTACAACGCCGGGACTTTTGTCATGGAGTATGAAAGCGTGTAAAGACGTGTAAGTACCGGACCACACTGCTTAAGCACCACCGCAGGAATGCGGTCCGGCCCACTCGGCTTATGAACGTCTAGACATTGAATGAATTTAATTTCTGACATGGAAGTGCCACACCAGGGAACGTCAGGCGGCAGCGCACCTCCATCGTTCATGGTCGAGTTGGACGTAAAGAGAGAACCCAAAAGGCCTACGTCCAGCAGTGGACTGCTATAGGCTGATTTAATTGATTGAAATATTACGAGACTGTAGAAACTGTCGAACCATAGATTTTTGGATATCTGACCGACACCAAACTAAGCGTCGTCAGTCAATATTTTACAAACAGAATAACAAATGCATTCTGTTACTGCCAACCCTAGATAAGCATGCAAATGAATACCTACGTGTCTGAGTTTTAATACGGTCCCATAATCAATAACGTACAGTGCTCGATGAAAAAGGTGAAATTAAATGCTGTTGAAGGTAAAGCCTATTGATAAACAATCGAAAATAAATTAATGTCTCTTATGTGAATAGTTGTTATGCATTTGGAATCGAACTTACAAAAAAAAAATTGTGCGATCTTAACAGAAGTGCAATTCTGTACCCTGAAGTCACTGAGTAACCAATGTTTGCAGATTAAATTCTATGAGGTTATTTCTTTCTCCGTGGATTTCCTGAAATTACAAAAAGGGCAATCTTCCTAGAAAACACAGTAATCGACAAGGCTCACAGAGGGAGCATCTTAAAATGGCATAATGTCTGATCTTTGTTGAAGAACCGATGGCCTACGACGAGCCCACGGTCGACGAATTCTAGAAATTCAAAGACGCCACTAACCAGATAGACCGGCGACAAAAGGCTTGTCGATTTCTTAGCAATTTAACATCAGGCCTGCATATCTTGACACAAAACTTGCATGCAGATTTTTATTTTTTTTTCTTCATCTACTTAGGTGGCAGACAAGCTTACGGCCCACCGGAAGGTTGGTTACCGTAGCATATGGACGTTTGGCGGCGATAACAGTTCCATGGAACTACTGGAATAAAAAAATCCCAGTAGTTCCATCATGGAACTACGCAATGGAACTACTGGGATACGGCGTGCAACCGCCACCAGAGACGTCCAACAATAATTGTTTTTTTAAGCCGCCCATACGGTCTTCAACCTGGCCTATCGAGTCTATCGACTGTCATTTTACTGACAACCGGGACCAACTGCTTAACGTGCCTTCGTCTAAAGCACGGAAACGCTCGTAAATAAATGTCACAAAGTGGTCACGTGGTGGTTACCCATCGTTTACAGAACACTGAGTCCGCGGGGCCACAAGCGCTTCGAATTTTTAAGTTTCTATCCCTTCCTGTTGGTTTTCACTTTTCACTCAAATATGTATAGTGAGTAAGCTGTTTCTAAGACTAGATGCGTTATCAGTCAAATTTTAACAGTATAAAATTATGACCTTCTTCGTAGACAAACATTCGTAAAAGTATTCACTGTGTCAAATACGTACATTCGTTAATACAATATCTTAAAAACTCTTCTAATCTTGAAAACATTGCTTTTAGCCCCTCTCTGAAAATAGAGTGCAGAGGGGCTTATGTCGAGACTTTGTCTGTAGTCTGGGACTCTGTTGCATTAAACTACGTCACTAGATCACGTGGATCTTCTGTTCAAAGTTTGAAATAAAACAACAAGAAAGCCTTAAGATCGTTCTCACCAGACTGCCCCTCTCTAATACGTTTATTGTAAAAGTGAGAGTTCAATCCGATTGACGTTGTCATTTTTGCTTTATTTCAAACTTTGAACAGATGATCCACGTGACCTAGTGACGAAGTTTAATGCAACAGGGTCAAAGACTACAGACAAAGTCTCGCCATAAGCCCCTCTGCACTCTATTTAATAGAGAGGGGCTAAAATGACATCGTCAATAGGATTGAACTTTCACAATAAACATCTTAGAGAGGGGCAGTCTGGTGAGAACGATCTCGGCTTTCTTGTTTCTATAAGTTTTTACATTTAGATACCCGTATATTGTTTTCGTTTTATAAATCGTCGTGCTTAATTAAGTTACATACCTATAATATGAATCACATAAACGAATCAAAACATCTGCTCACCGCATCCAGTACCTACCATTAGCCACCCCGGCAATCAGAACTCGTTGGGCGTAAATAGAGAACCGCACAAATACGGAGCCCGTTGCAAATGACGCGGTTGGCGGTCACTAGTCCGCAAATTTGAATTCGTTACCTACTCATTTTACATACATTGTAGCATACGGCCCTGTGATTAATAATTTTTGATTAATTCGTGAGGCGATTTTGGTATGGAAGGCCCGTTTGTTGTAGAATGAGTTCTGACATTCTGGATCTCTGATTTTGAATTTAAAATAATCGAAAAACATCTACCAAAAAAAGTGGCTTTCTGCATTTTTGTTTAACGTGAGAAAAATTCTACATGGATGCTATGCCAGACTCCTACCGACAAAAAAAAACGTATTTCTTCTAGCAGCCTACGGTTGGGAGCCCCAGGTAAGCCCTCGGAACAATAACCTTAGTACTGGTTTGCTACTTAATTATAAATAAAGGTCTTTCTGATTTGAATCGAAACTTCCCTTTCTTAGCAGTTGTATAACTAGATCAGGAGCCCAAGCATGTTACCTATTTCAAATTTGTCAGAGCACAATCGTATTCGTAGGTCAATATAATCCGTCGTGTCGGCTGTAGTCCCCGAAATAGCAGGCTTGGGCCCCTGGTGGCTTGAGTTCAGGAGATATTGGTGAGTTCTTTTACACCTTTCATTACTGTCATCACTTACCTACCGTAAATAGAGCCAGCGGAATACAGCACACTTTTTATTTATATGCGAGTGGAAATTACGTCATAGAAGCTATGCCGGACTCTTGCCGACTAAAAACCAACACGTTCCCTACCTACTGCCTACGGTTGAGAACCCCGGGTAAAACTTCGACAGGATACCCCCGGACTCCTAACAAACCTTCGGCTACCAGTGCGGCCTCGCCTAGAGGGGGGTTCGGGTGCTATCCTGCGTCTTTGGTGACTTTTCGGGTGTTATTCCGCTTCTTGGAGTGCGCGAATCCCTCACATCACGCTGTCGTCTAGGGTCTGCATCTGTAAGGATAGTGAGCAGCCCCCTCACCGTACTCAGCCCCCAAACATGGAGACCGACAGTCTCTCTTACACATTTCATTACAGCCAGTACTTACCGAAATGAGAGCCAGCGGAATACGGCACACTAAATAAAATAATAGAAAGAACGTTCTTCATGTTACCTTTAATAAAGACTATATAAAAGAACATCCAGGTGATACGTCTTGTATTCCAAGTTAATAAGAATTACTCGCCTCAGCTTTTAGGGCAGCTACCCACTAGGGATGACCCTAGTTAAGTTCTCGTTAGTCACTAATGAGTCAAATAGATCATGATTAGCATTGGCTTTTAGTAATTTTGGTTACAGCTCCGTAATGACTATCCATAGATTTAGTTTTGTTGAACTTTTCCTAAGGTTGGGTTAGTGGCAATTCATTCTGTGTATGTTAAAGTAGGTATCTATTACAATACAGGTGAATGTCGTTTTTTATAACGACAGTAGTTGAAAGGCAAGCGCTCGTGGCCCCACGGACTTAGTGTTCTGTAAACGATTACTGTAGTAAGCAACTTTCACTAAGGGTAGTTCATGGATGGGTAACTATTTATGTGACCACTTTGTGACATTTATTTGAGCGTTTCCGTGCTTCGGAAGGCACGCTTAGCCGTTGGTCCTGGTTGCAAGTAAAATGGCAGTCGTTAAGCCAAGTTGAAGTCCTTTTTAGGCGGCTTGAAAAATTTCAACAGCAAGCAGTCCCAGCCTGCGTCTGTCCATCTCAACACGGCAATACGGCTCACCACCTAGTTATTACGTGGAACAAATTCTAAAAAGGTGAAATTTAGGCATATAATATGCCTCTGCCTACCCCTTCGGGGATAAAGGCGTGACCATATGTTGTAACACTAAGATGATCAGTGTTACTCACCAACTAGCGCGAGGTAGCTATGCAGAGAACTCTATCCCAGGGCGCCTTATTTCTAAGTTTCCAGTCTGTGTGCAAGGGTAGGCTAGGGCTCTCACGAAAACAGACAATAGGGTGTACACACATATATTTACTAAGTACACAGAGATACACAGAGACACACAGAGAGCTTATTCACTGATAGACACAAATATCACAGGTACACAGAAGTAAAGTCAGTGCTCAGGTATTAATACTACTAGGCTACACATAAGTAGTGGATTTACTGGCCTGCAGAGTGAGCTGAGTGAGAGTGACTGCCTGTTGTTACTGCCAGGTGATGACGGCAGATACCTCTCACATGAGAAGCTCGTGTAGTCCGCACTTCCACGTTGTCGTACCACGTGCAGCCCACTAACTTATAGGTGCGGCACCAAATATCTCATCCGGCAACTAGCCCCGTAGTAAAAAACCCTGTCATGAAAGAAACGACAAATTAAGATCTTGGCTGCGCGACAGACGACAATCGACCCGCTTTGCAAAAGAAGAAGTGACTCACCAGTTTTCTGGGTAAAATGTAGCAAGATGCAATGCAGCAACCCAATCACAGCCCGTTAGGCCACGCGAGGTAACAAATAATCGCGCTTGAGCGAAAAACTGATTCGCGGCACAGTCTCAGAGCAAAAGCCAAAGGACCTCCAACTACCCCAAAGCAGGTCTCGGTCAAAAGTCCTGTCTTTCACGAAAAATCTTAACAAAACCCGTTCCTTTAAATGCGAAACGCTTCGTCACCGAACTTATGACATCCTGTCATTCTGACAGCAGAAATGTCACCACTGACAACCGATTAAAAAAAGATAACTCGATAAGGCTGCTTTCACATCCTAAATACTGCATCTATAGAAAATAAATGCTACAACCACCCCCCCTTTAATAGTATTTCCTGCGGATATGACACGCTGGAAATACACAATAAAGAAAACAGAAAAGTACTGACTAATAAACAAAGACAACCAGCTAGGTCCTTCAAACACCAGCTGACTACGACCATTACAATACCAAAGAAAGATCCTCCTATGTACCTAACTAGACACTGACTCGTGTACCGGTTAGGCTAAGTAACTAGAGTCTAATGCCCTTCATAGAAAACGAATGCTCCCTTTACTCACTGCCGATACCCTAACACTACCCAAGCTCTCAGGATAATGTAGAGTACTAAGAAGCGAATGAGAGAAAAACGCTCGGTGCGGTGCATAGAAGAAACTACAACGTGACAATTTAAAGTCACGTACACATATAGAAATACAAACAAAAGATTAAAATAGTTTTACATAATGATCACATATCACTGGTTTAATAAACTAGAGAAACAGTGCTATGTAGTTACGTTAGGTATTGGAGACTGCTCCTCCTGATACTTCAGGATGTCCTTGATGTGGTACTCCCCAAGATCCTTACCGTCCAGATCTGACAGCCTATATACTAAAGGGGATCGTTTAGCAGTCACCACACATTTAAGGAACTTAGGAGCTAGCTTAGCAGTAAAATTCTTGGCCTTGTTGGACAGGTAGAACGTGCGTTTGTAAACTATCTGTCCCACTTTCAGCTCTACATGCCTTTTTCTGAGGTTGTAATACTTTTCATTACGCTGGTGGGCAACGTTCAAATGTTTCCTCACCTGGTCGTAAATGCGTTGTATTTCTCTCAGCTTGACACCGAAGGCTGATGGATCGTCTACAGAGACTGAAGTAGGATGGCACGCGATATCTGTCTGCCTGTACAGCACTCCATCCCCAATAAATTCCCTACCATGTACCAAAAAGTAAGGGGTGAAACGAGTTGCTTCGTTAACTGCAGTGTTTAAAGCACACTGTATCTCAACCAAGAACTGATCCCAAGACTTGTGTTGTGACTTCACATAGCATGAGATCGCTTGAACCACATTGCGAATAGCTCGTTCCGCCTGATTAGTTTGGGCATGATACCTAGGGTTATAATATATATTAGGTACATTGTATTTAGCCAACAGATCCTTAAATGGCTTACTCACAAACTGAGGGCCATTATCCATGTAAATAGTCTTGCAGACTCCGTGCACGAGAAACACACTCTTCTCTATGAACCTCGTGACTACAGCGCCTGTGGCAACCCGAACAGGGCACAACATGACGTATTTGCTAAAGTAGTCGGAGACCACGATCAGGTGTACGTTTCTATTGCTCGAAGTGGGAAAGGGACCAAGCAGATCGACAGAGATAGCTTCGAATGGCTTCGAAACCCGCTTCGGGCTACCCATTAGGCCGGGACGAGACGTATTTACGGGTTTGTACTGCTTGCATGTTTCGCAATTCCCAACATATTCTTTGACGTCCTCGTACATCTTGGGCCAGTAATAATTTAGGGCTAACCTTTTATGCGTCTTCCAAACGCCACCATGGGCACTAAGTGTGTCATCGTGGTACTTAGAGAGCAGGGGCAAGCGATCCTCCTGAGGTACCACCAGCTTCCAGTCAAAGTCTGAAGTCAAAGAATATTTATTTTTAGTTAACCTATATAGAAGGTTGTCACGAATGTCATAATTTGGTGACTTCCTAGGGTTCTTCCGAACACTATTCATGGTGTGGTCATACCACGGGTCTTTAGTGGGTACTGCATCGAGGGAATCAATTTTGATACGAGACAGAGCATCAGGTACAACGTGGTCTTTACCTTTTCGATGCTCTATGTCAAAATCGAATTGACTGAGCCTCATGCTCCAACGTGCTAGACGACCCGTGGGATTTTTTAGCTTATGGAACCACAGAAGAGATGAATGATCCGTGACGACCGTACATTTTTGGCCTTCGACGTACTGTCGAAATTGTTCCAAAGCGAAAATCACGGCCAGAAGTTCTCGCTCAGTTGTGCTGTAGTTCACCTCGTTCTTGTTGAGAGAACGGCTACAGTAGGCGATAGGGTGCTCAACACCATCGTGAGTTTGTGTCAGTACAGCAGCAACTGAGTAAGCTGACGCGTCACTAAGAATGCGGAAGGGCATCTCAAAGTTAGGCATTTTTAATATAGGGGCAGAAACCAAGGCTGACTTTAGCAGGTTAAAGGACTGTTCAGCCTCAGGGGTCCATTCGAACTTAAGGTTCGTAGAAGTGAGTTTGCACAGAGGTTTACTAATCTTCGAGAAGTTGTTAACAAAGCGACGATACCAGCCGGCCATTCCCAGAAATCTCTTAACCTCCTTAGGGTTAGAAGGGGTGGGATAGTTGAGGATAACCTCAACTTTACCCGGGTCTGTCCGTAAGCCATGTTTGTCCACATAATACCCCAGGTATTTGAGTTCACTCCGACAAAAGTGGGATTTTTTCATATTAATAGTTAGGCCAGCATCCTTGAGTTGCTGATAGACTCTATGTAAGAGCTCTACATGCTCCTCAAAGGTGCTGGACACACAGACTATGTCATCCTGAAACGCAAATACCTTGTTGTCGAACTCGGGACCAAACAGACGGTCCATGAGGCGTTGCATCGTGGCACTGGCACCGACAAGACCGAAGCACATGGAATTGTAATGGAACAATCCTCTCGGGGAACCGTAAAAGCAGTCTTCTCAGCAGACTGGAGTGAGTCGAATGGAATCTGCCAGTAGGCCGCACTCAGATCTACAGAGGTTAAATACTTAGCATTATTAAGATGGTCTAAGATTTGATTGATATAGGGTAAGGGGTAGGCGTCACTCTTAGACACAGAGTTCAGCTTGCGAGAGTCCAAGCACAATCTGAGGTCGCCGTTCGCCTTCTCCACCATGACCACTGGAGAGTTCCAGGCGGACTGAGACGGGGACACTACTCCCATCTCCAGCATTCGGTCCAGCTCGGCTTCCAGGGCCTTCTGCTTAAGGGGAGAGAGCGGATAATAACGCTGCTTGATCGGCTTGCTGTCACCAGTGTCAATGACATGGTGCACAAGTGAGGTCCGACCTAAACCCACCTTATCAGTGTTCAACGAGTCGAACTTTTCAATGACCTCGTTGATTACACACCTTTGTTTAGTTGTCAGGTTGTCGTAATCCTCGAGGCCACCGTTAAGGGACACAGACTCTATAGGATTATTATCACTAAAGCTATCAAGACTAATATTTTGTAAAGTTAACTTATCACTTAACTTAAATTGTTGCCAGAAATCCACTCCAAATATCATGGAGGTGGTTATACCTGGGACAACATAGAACTTGACAACTCGGATAACCGAATTGTACTCAATTGGCAAAGAGATACAACCCAGACATTGCAAGTGAGTGCTGTCTGCAGTTGTAATACGAAAAGTAGGATTGATACTCACAAGATCAAAACCCAGTTCCAAGAAGATGCGGTGCGCTCCCTTACCTAGTATAGAGCAGGAGGCACCGGAATCTAGAAGGCCTAAGACATTTAAATTTAAAACCTTAACAACTAGATACGGTCTAATGTCACTATCCCGTTTAGGAAACAGGACCTTATCAGAAATAGACTCAGATACAGAGTGATGCACAGAGTTCCTAATAAGGCCCTGGCCTACGCGTTTTTTGACTTGCTAGTACAGTGTGAGCAGTCTGGGGTCTTGACTCCTTTGAGACCACACCGGAAACACACCAGCTCCCTTGACTGTGTGCAGCTGTATGCAGTGTGACCGCCCCCGCCGCAACGAAAGCATTTGCGATCGTGGGGGGTAACCGGCGTCTCCACTGCAGACACCTGCTTAGCGGGCTTTTGTACACCTTTGTTCTTAAGCTGGTGTAAGTCAGATGTAATCTCAAACTTGTCAAGAGCAGGCTCATGGAAAGCGTCTGCCCTAGTACGCGCAAGCTCCAAGCGCTTACCCAAACGTCTCAAGTCATCTACAGAGTTGACATCATGCAAGGCCAGTTCCTTCATGTAGTCAGGTCTAATGTTGTGCATGAGAATGTCCAGCTGTTCCTCACTGGGCATCTTACATGACAACCTTGAGAACATGGCTTGCATTGTACATATATAGTTAACCAAGGACTCAGAGCGGGCTTGTGTACGCTGTCTTATCTCGTTCCTGAGGCGGTAATCATAATCAGGAATATCGAAGGTATCTCTAAGCTCACTAATAAGATCCTCATATGAGATGAAGTTAGCTTTGTTTGTACGGAACCAAGACAAAGCCGGTCCATCCAACAGGTCGGAGAAAGCCATAAGGAGTCTAGGCTTAGTAACCTCCCGAGCACATCTAAGTTCCTCTAATCTCTCGAAAAACACACGTACACAAGTAGAACCATCATATTTTAAGTTAAATGAACATAAGTTAAGGGGACGTTCTTTATACACTATGTTACATGTAGAACTATTCCTACTTGAACTAGCTCGCACCGAGCGGTCCTCTCTCACTACTGGTGAAGTATATTCCACCTGGTCACGACCCGAAGGATCATCACCATCATCATCCGAACCTTCGGATTCAGAATCACTACTGGGTTCAGCCCTAGCGATGATCTTCACTAGCCTACCACGAATATCCACCAGGTCGGGGCAATCCAGACCACAACGAGCTAACCTACTCAATAAGTAGTTGGCTCTGATGGACACCCTAAGACGACTACCTTTATTAATGAAAATGTCACCTGACTGAATAGCCTCCTCCAGCTCGGAGACTCTTGGAAGGCAGATCGAGAGCTCAGCCGGTGCATCAGCGGGTACCGGAGCACTCGCTTTGATGCTACCTCGACGGACGAGTCGGTGTGCCGTTCTTAGCTCACTCCGAAGGCCAGACACTGTCGTTTCCGGTTCCACTGAAATACCCATGTGGGACAGCTCGTTAGCAAGTTCATCCTTTCTTAAATAATTAATATATTTTTTCATCTGTGCCATTATGTAAAAATTTACTTACAACAATTATAAATATAAAATGGCACAGATAGGGATCAATTACAAAGTAAAAATGTAAATTGAGTTACAACAAAGTGTACTAAGTTAGGTAATTATGTTTCAAATTGACTTTTAGAATTTAACAAAGATTAAGGGTATACTAAGAGAGAAAAGTTTCTAAATTTTCTGATAACACAGTTCAGGTTAATAATTAAAATTACAAGGTATCAACATACCTTCAAAAAAAAAATTTATAATTACCTACACAGAGTGAAATTCACTAAGTTAACACAGAGGTGAAGCTATAGAATAATATATGTAATATATTAATCTATGCTAATATAATATTACAATAAATATATGTGTGCACCATAAAAAGGAACATAACAAAGAAAAGAAACACAATAAGAAAAGAAGTGGGTATGCCAAATAAAATCAAAAAGTTTTTCCAAAATCACAGCTATTTTAAATTTTTGAATTTAGAATTTTGTGTCTTTTCCAGCCAAAGATGTAGGAAGCTGGAAGAAGACGAAAGGGAAGGTTTTGTGCTTAGCTGCTAGCACCACCAATTAACGTCCTGGAGCGTCTCGGACGATTCCAGAATGGTTTCGCCAGAGATAACCACCTATGCACACACACCAGACTGAGACTACCGCAGAGTAGACCCAGAGATTTGCCACTACGTTGGGAGCCAATTTGTAACACTAAGATGATCAGTGTTACTCACCAACTAGCGCGAGGTAGCTATGCAGAGAACTCTATCCCAGGGCGCCTTATTTCTAAGTTTCCAGTCTGTGTGCAAGGGTAGGCTAGGGCTCTCACGAAAACAGACAATAGGGTGTACACACATATATTTACTAAGTACACAGAGATACACAGAGACACACAGAGAGCTTATTCACTGATAGACACAAATATCACAGGTACACAGAAGTAAAGTCAGTGCTCAGGTATTAATACTACTAGGCTACACATAAGTAGTGGATTTACTGGCCTGCAGAGTGAGCTGAGTGAGAGTGACTGCCTGTTATTACTGCCAGGTGATGACGGCAGATACCTCTCACATGAGAAGCTCGTGTAGTCCGCACTTCCACGTTGTCGTACCACGTGCAGCCCACTAACTTATAGGTGCGGCACCAAATATCTCATCCGGCAACTAGCCCCGTAGTAAAAAACCCTGTCATGAAAGAAACGACAAATTAAGATCTTGGCTGCGCGACAGACGACAATCGACCCGCTTTGCAAAAGAAGAAGTGACTCACCAGTTTTCTGGGTAAAATGTAGCAAGATGCAATGCAGCAACCCAATCACAGCCCGTTAGGCCACGCGAGGTAACAAATAATCGCGCTTGAGCGAAAAACTGATTCGCGGCACAGTCTCAGAGCAAAAGCCAAAGGACCTCCAACTACCCCAAACATGGAGCAAATATAAGAGAGGAGAGGGCCTAAGCAAGCGTGCACTGTGACCGTTCAATGCGGGTCCTGACGTCATCAGTGGGCGTGGCTTAAGTCAGTGCACTGTCCGCGTTCGTCTAGGCAACTTCCGGTTTGTTATACGCGAATATATGTCAACATTCGTATTTCCGCGAAATTAGTAGAATTTAAGAAGATAAGGATAAAGTGTTGTGTTTTATCGTGTAAAAAATACTCGGATAGACGTTCTGATGCTATGCATGGCATCACATTTTAATTGTAAGTATTTTTATTCTTTATTTTCAGAAATAGTTCTAGAAACATCTCTGACCCCCGGATACAGCAACATATTTTTTACTCGACGCTAGATGGCGATACTTTGTGTTTCGGTTACCTAAAATATGTAGGTTCGCAGAGCTCAGTAATAATATAATTTAAATATTGTTAAGTATTTAAACTTATTTAGCAATAATTTCGAAATAAATTTAGGCAACCAAAGATTATTTTTACAAATTTATTTAAGAACTTCGATAACAGACCGCCATCTATTGCCAAGAATAAACAGCACCAAAAACAGGATCAAATTTAGAATTTCACCGAGGGGCCCATAACCGTCCTTCCTACTAGTAGTAGGTACAAAAAGTAATTTAGCTAACGACTGGATGCAGTTCGTTCGTACTACAATAGGACACTTTTTTTATCTATCTTTATATATATAATTCTACTGTACGTGTGTATGTCACTGAACTCCTCCTAAATGGCTGGACAGATCTGAATTAATTTTTTTTGTATGCGTTTGGGTGGCGCCCTGGATGGTTTAGATTCACAAATCAGCCCGGCAGATGGCGCTGCAGTCAGATCTAGTTTATAAAGTAAACGATGTTGCGCTGGTCAGCTAGTAAAATATAAAAATGGATCTTCGAAATGTATGTAGCTCATAACTTCAGAACGGCGGAACCAACTTCGCTAATTCTTTCTTTTCTGTTAGTTATAGCCAGGGCAAGGTTTGTATAAAATAAAACATAATAAAATATAATATAATAAATAAATATTCACGGACATCTAACACAACGCTATCTGATCCCAAAGTAAGCTAGGAATAACCTGCTTGTGTTATGGGTATCAGACTACGGATATTAATACTTATATACTTTTTAAATACATACATATTATACATAGAAACACCCAGACTCTTGAGACAAACATTTATGGGTCACACAAATATTTCTCTCCGGTGGGAATCGAACCCACGACCTCCAGCGCCGCAGGCGGTATCACTACCGACTGCGCCACAGAGGCAGTCATAAGCTATTTCTTTTTAAAATTCGATTTAAAAATCTCATTTAAGATGGTGAGTGAGTGAGGCAGAATGACAGTCTGTTGCTAAGGCAACGAATGATTATTTCAAACAGTCCGCTACGTCAAACGGTTCTTTCAAATTGTGTTTTTGCTGAGAGAATTATCGTCGTAATAATTCTGCCTCATAATCTTATTACTCGTAATTTATTTGTTGTTATTAATTAGAAAATGTCACCAGTAAGGCGTCAAAGTATTGGTAGACGTACCATCACGTAATGCAAGTCGAGTCAACAATCTTCGCGACAACGAGACTGAAGAAGAACGTTCACAGCATTTGGAAGCAAATAGAATGAGAATATCTCAAGTAAAAATTTATAGTAACTGTAACTGGCTCCAACTGTTCAAGGAAATGGTTTCTATTACAATTTTGGATCGGGTTTTGAAAATCGAAGCAATTGTTGAAATGAAATTCAGGAAACGGGAGCTGTGATCAGGAAACCAGGAACGGGAACATGAGACCGGGAACTTAGAACTCCGGATACCGATTTCCATATTCATAGTTATATATAGCAGGACAACGTCTATCGGGTTAGCTAGTTAGTTATAATTTTAACAATCGATACCTACTAAAAATATTTTATTTAATTCATATTTTTTTAGTAGGTATGAAAAAAAAAATTAATCAATCTTCTAAAATATTTATTCTAAGTGTGGATGTATGGATTTTTGTCACTCTTTTACGCTCCTCAAAAGGCGAAATGAACTTGGCAGAAATTTGGTACAGGAATAGATTATAGTCTGAAATAACACATATTTTAACGCTTTTTATTCCCAGGGTCGATTCCCATGGAATGCGGGAACGACAACAGAACGCTACGTAGGCAAAAGCGCTGGCGCTTCTGTTTTTGTATAAACCTGAGTATGTTTATTGAAAAGTTTTCAAAGTACTTGCATTATGTCCACGGTATTAACGACAATTGGCGGCAGCTTGATTGGCTTCTTATTAGTAATTTGTACACCATATGAGATTTATTTTTTCATTTTTTTCTTTAATATTTACCGCTGACAATACAGTAAAGGCTTAATAACTATTAGAGCTTTGATAACATATAATTTGAGTTTTGCAAATAAAACTATTTACATCTGTCTCTTTATTGCCATCATGGTACTTTTAACTTAGGTGCGTATTCTTGTCTATTTGTCATTATTTTGAAGTGACTGTCACGTGAGCGAATGTCAGTCGAAGTCATATTTTGTTATTTTCTCTCTATTAAGACTTCATAGTGTGCATAGGGGTGTGCTTATCCCCACACTTATGTATGGTAGTGAAAGTTGGGTGTGGCAGAAGAAGCATGAAAGTAAAATTAATGCAGTGGAAATGAGAAGTCTGCGAAGTATAGCTGGAGTGAAATTGATGGACAAAGTAAGAAATAGCGTGATTAGAAAACAATGTGGTATAACTGAAGATGTAGTGACAAAGATAG
This sequence comes from Miltochrista miniata, assembly GCA_933228765.1. Classification (NCBI taxonomy): domain Eukaryota; kingdom Metazoa; phylum Arthropoda; class Insecta; order Lepidoptera; family Erebidae; genus Miltochrista; species Miltochrista miniata. The sequence continues at coordinate 33,419,559 of OW121758.1, read as the reverse complement.
AAAAAGGGATGCTTAGATGGTTTGGACATGTTGAGAGGATGGATGAAAATAGACTGACTAAACAGATCTATAAGGCGAGAATGAATGGGCAAGCTGGTAGGGGTCATCCTCGGCGTACGCATGGTAACCAAATTGATGACCTGCTGGAAAAAGGCCAGGTCAAGAGCACCCTTAACCGGCGAGCGTGTATGAAAGCACTTATGAAAGTAGAAGAAGCGAAAGTGGTATGCCAGGATCGTAGCAAGTGGAAAGCCATAGTCTCTGCCTACCCCGATGGGAAACAGGCGTGATGATATGTATGTATGTATGTAAGACTTCATACAACTTGAAAAGACTTTATTAAAAATATATTTACGAAGATTTATAATCTTTACAGCAATACTTAACCACTAAGAAGCGAGTTACGTTCGATAATAAAAAATATCAATGTGTTATGATTTTTTTTCATAGTGATAGAAATAAAAAAAAAATACACTATTCATCTTGCTAGAGTTAATATTTCGGGGGACAAAGTATTCCAACTTCGGCCCTGTTTTCGGTGTACAGTAGTAGTACTACGTAGTAACCCGGAAGTTGAAGTAAGCAAGTAGTTTTGACACTGACCGCTAGATGGATAATAGTAAAGTGGGCGGATACGAACCCCTCCTCACCACACCCTCCCCCCGCGCCGAGTCACACATTGTTTCATAGGGAAATCATATTACAACACCTCCTCTCTTATATTTGCTCCATGACCCCAAAGCAGGTCTCGGTCAAAAGTCCTGTCTTTCACGAAAAATCTTAACAAAACCCGTTCCTTTAAATGCGAAACGCTTCGTCACCGAACTTATGACATCCTGTCATTCTGACAGCAGAAATGTCACCACTGACAACCGATTAAAAAAAGATAACTCGATAAGGCTGCTTTCACATCCTAAATACTGCATCTATAGAAAATAAATGCTACAATGTATGTATGTATATAGTAGTTGAATAGCTCATAAAATAATTACTGTCGTTCTTGCAGAGGCAGGCCAAGAGGGTGGAGTGTCTCTTTGCTCCCATAGTAGTGGGATAGCACCCAACTATCCCCAATTTCCCAAAGTAGCAGGAAATCCCCGAACAAATCCCCAGGCGCAGGATAGCACCCGTACCCTCTAGGTGAAGCCGCGGTAGTAGCCAAAGTCTGGCAGGAACCCTGGGACATCCTTCCGAGGGCTTACCCGGGACTCCCAGCCATAGACTGTTGTAAGGCATTGTGTGGTTTTAGTGGATAGGAAACCGGCTTAGCATTCATGTAGGATTTACACACGATAAAAAAAAAGAAAAAAGCTCGTGTCGGAGAACGGTATGAAGCCATTCAAACTCCTGCATTTCTGTTATTAACGGAAGTTTAGTAATTTACACCACTTCCGGTTGACCTAGGTCAGGTCTAGGTAGTCTTTCTGGTTTAGCAGCAATAGTATTTCTGTGAAAATTTCAACTGTCTGGCTATCACGGTTCATGAGATAAAGCTTGGATACAGACAGACTGACAGTCTTTGAAGTCTTAGTCATAGGGTCGCGATTTCACCATTTGGGTACGTAACCCATAAAACATACAAAAGAAAACTTACTCATTTGGAAATGACTGATTCTGACATTCGCTCGGTCAATTGCTTCAATCTCTGTAATAAGGTCGAAATAAAAGGGTTACTATAATCTGATATAACTTTGAAATATCAGTCAGTCAAATGAGAGGGTTCCTCCGGGCGCTGCTTGTTACGAAATTTTTGATAGCGAAATAAGGCTGGTTACACAAGCAAGACTAGCCGTTTGGAATTTAATCATTTACAGATTATTTATTTATTATGTACTAGCTGATGCCCGCAGCTTCGCCCGCGTAATAGTTTGTTCCCGTTCCCGCTTTCGATGGGAACTTATTCCAGAGATAAAAAGTAGCCTATGTGTTATTCCAGACTAAAATGTATCCCTGTACCAAATTTCAGCCAGATCCGTCCAGCCGTTCGAGCGTGAAAGAGTAACAAACATCCACACTCACAAACTTTTGCATTTATAATATTAGTAAGATTTACATTCCATTAGCTTAGTCGCCATTTATTAACTTATTTATTATGTACTATTTTTTTCATATAAAAACATTTAGCCTGTAAAATGACTTCATCTGTCTTATGGTAAGTTATTAAGCTCCCAAGTTTTAATAAAATCTTGGTGGAAATAAACTTCAGTTTTACTAATAAAGAAGGAAATTCAAAAAAAATCTTTGCTTTTTATTTCTATTCAAAATTGATTAAGCAATGTGACATTGTAAACTATTACATCAACATAGAACTAATAAGAATAAGTACACACACAACATAGTTTCTTATTTTTCATTTTAATGAGCATGAACAAACCCACAAAAATAGATATCATGTGCCTGACCTAACAAAAGAGGCCGAATACATAATGTAATGGAAGTGACAGCACATTATCTTTCAGCTCTACGGACATCACTACACAATCGACATTACTATTACATTTATACGCACCTTATTTGGATGCTAGTATTCATATAAAGTAGCCCATTGACGATACCAGCACATTAACATAGAAGGTGTATTAATAAAATACAGAATAAAAACGTTATGGTGTGAAACGCTTAATAAAATATTCAAAAGAGGCCGAATACATAATGTAATGGAAGTGACAGCACATTATCTTTCTGCTCTACGGACATCACTAGATTAGACATTAAAGTTACATTCGTACGTCCCTTAGAGATGTCGGTAGTCAGATAAAGTTTGAAACTTTTCTTTCAACTCGTAAGTGGTTTTGTCATGTTATTCTGACAAATCAGTGAGTGGATTGTAATTTAGCCATACTTATATGTAAATGGGAAATTGTGTTTATTTTTCTGTCTGCCCTTCTTTTCTTTAATGTAGTTCTTAAAACATCTTATTCCCCAGAGAAAAGTAGTTTCAGCGACAAGTAAATTTCATGCAACAGAGGCCACGTAATATTATATTAAATTATCATTGTGTGTTAGTGTCTATATGTATTTGTTCTTGTGTCACGTTTCGAGAAAGTAATGGATAGACATAATTTTAGGATTCCGTACCTCAAAATTACTTTATAAGATCACTTTATTGTTGCAAAGTAATGTACATTTCAAGGAAATCAAAATTAATAGGGTATTTCTCGTTGTCCCAGAACTATGAAATTTGGCTCATTATACCACAAGTATAAGGGAAAAAAACTTTACGTATAAGAATCTCTAAAGTACGTTATCAAAACCTTCGAGAGCCGATTTCCGAACTACTTATAATCGAATAGTTTGTACGGAACCCTGGGAGATCGAATCCGGGGACTCGTTCATTTTTTGTATACGTTTTTATAACGTGCAGCTTATGACCAGCAGTAGACTCTGATAGACTGACTAAAAAGGATTAAGATTTTGATAAAATGTACAATTTGAGGTCTTTTCTTTTTTTATTTTGCCAGCCAAAGTGATGCCGCCGACTGATAGAAAGTCATAACTACATCTAGTGATTGGGAGCCACTCTCACAGTGAGGCGGGTTCCTTTTCCCCCCTCCCCTCCTTTTATTATCATTTTAGGATGGATTTCCGCCATGTAACGCCTGATTCCATTAGTTAGCACTCTCACAGTGTACAACAAGATTAGATAAAGTTGGCGGCCCTATGATTTGCCTCTCCACGCTCCGCTTGAAGAACCCAGGGTTGTAAGAGGAGGGAAATGCGTGTGCTGGTAGGTCTTCTCCTCACATCTTCATGTCAACAAGGAAATTGAGCACAAAATAGTTGTATAACTAATTTTCCAGTTCGATTTGTAGGAGTAAGAGCTAGATTTTAACGTCGTCCTGTATAAGCTCTTATGTCGAGGACCCATTATAGACCGAACAATAGCGTACGGCAAGTTCCAAGCACAATGAAAAGGATATTCGAAATATTTCCTTTCCCATTACCAGTATAAACATACGGGAGAACGATAGTTCGAGCACGTTGTTGGTATACTTTCACAATGACCCCACGGCACATAGCGACGTTTTAACAGAAGTGCAGTTCGGTGTTGGTGCAAAGCAAAAGTGTACAGAAATATATTTGGATCTATGCAATAATCCTCAAGTAAATCCAGGCAAGAAAGTAAGCTACTTGAAGTTCAATCAAATCAGCTTATAGCAGTCCTCTTCTGGACGCAGGCCTCTCCCATTTTATGTAACAACACACGGTTCTGCGCATTTCGCATCCAGCTCCCGCTTGCGATATTTTTCAAGTCGAAGGTTTATCTGGAGGGGGGTGTCCTACCCCACGTTTAATAAGTCGCGGATTTTACTACAGAATTTGTTTGCTCTCATTAGTATTGATACTTACCTTGCATTTCAACCACAAAAGCTTTAAGCCGTTGACATCAAGTCTATTCTTGTTTACGTTTGTAGAAAACTTGCAAATAGCTTAGGGTATGTTTGTCTCCGAATTTTCAACCCAACGTTTTTATCTCCCGCCGTTCATTGGTTCTGACCGCCCACGTATCGGTCTTTAAACCTAGTCAAAAGTCATAGAGTGACTCCCTTTCAATTCAGTCATTAATTCACCATCTATTACTATTACGTGTTTTACTGCCTCGGTGGCGCAGTTGATAGTGATACCGCCTGCCGCGATTGAGGTCCTGGGTTCAATTCCCGGGCGGTTGGTCCAAATATTTGTGGGATCCACAAATGTTTGTTTCGGAGTTTGGGTGTTTACTGGATATATGTATTTAGAAGTATATAAGTATGTCTATCAGTCGTCTAGATACCATAGCACAAGCTTATATCAGCTTAATTTGGGCTAAATGATGTTGTGTGAGAATATCCACAAACATATATATTTAAATATTTAGGTGGGACAAAAAAAACATAATCTGCTTGCCTGTTAAGTTTTGTGCCTTGGACCAAAAACAAAACTGAAGCACTAACACGATATTGCTTTTTCCCCATACAGGATCGTTCCTTTTTCATGTAAAACAAGTCGGTATACTAACTAACGTTTTGGTATGGTGATCCGACATTATACATAGACTAAAATAGCCAATAACGGATGCTTCTCGGCGACTAGATGACCAAAAATTCTACGGTGCATTTTGCTAAAGTTATTTTTAATCAATTTGCGACTAATGGCTCGTACGTATTTTTGTTATTTTATATTGAGGTTTCTTGTAATTTTACTTTGTGAATTGGAGATTATTCATTTACCCACCAAGTGCTGGGTTATTTCACAACGCATCTTTATAATCCTTGGTCTAGTTTATAAAGCGATTGAAATTACGTGTCCTGATGATGACTTGTTGGTTTTCATTTGAGAATACACCAGTTTCAGTAAATCTCAGCGTGACTAAATCTTAACACTCACTAAGACATACAGAATCTGTACCATTTCTGGTCTAGTGGTACTACTTAGAGTAGTACTACCGGCCCAGAAAGGGTACAGATACGAAAAATACACAAACAATAATTTATAATAGTAAGAAAGTATCAAACGCATCTTAGCAGTGGTACATAGTTAGTACCACTGCTAAGATGTAATAAATATTGCATGGGTTTTGTTAAACTAACTATATACTGACCTAAGATTTTTCTCTACATTCTTGTCTGTTTTTCCTTATATCTGTTTGATCGCCATGGGTGCTAAAACTACTTAACGGATATTAACTCAGTTTTTTAACCAAAAAGAGATTGTGTAGAACCAGAGATACATACATACATAACATCACACCTGTCTCCCCACGGGGTAGGCAGAGACTATGGCTGTCCACTTGCTACGATCCTGACAAACAACTTTCGCTTCTTCAACTTCAAGAACCAGAGATATGGACAATACATAAAACTCACTCACAGCCTTTGCTTTAACGGCTCTTTAGTTACTTAAAGCGGCAATAGAAATACATCATCTGTAATAATTTATGCTCTCTAGCTATTACAGACAGACAGACAGATAGCGAAGTCTCGTGAATAGGATCCCGTTTTTACCTTTTGGGTACGGAACCTTAAAAATCAAAGTCGGATTTAAGTGCGATCATTATTATTTTAGTCGCCATAACCGACATCCACACGGACAATGTTGCGGGCATGTGCTAGTTTAAAAATAATTCCATTTCCAAGTAAGGCCAGAATTGAAACCACTCGGCCAACGGGTCAAAACAAACAAACAAACGGTAAGCAATTAGACTGGTACTTATTTACCAACGACCTTTCAAAGTACCGTATCTACGTCCCTTAGGAGTTGTTTCATTTCCTAAAACGACACAGTACTGTTTATAATCATGGTTGGGAGTGATTTTTTTTTAAATTGTCTAAGGTAGTGTATTTTTTATGCTGTGGTAGTTTCCTATTTTTCATTTATTTATTTAATTTATTGAGCCATTGACATGACAATAGCAAATATATTTACATTATGTAAAAATTTCTTAAAATGACAAACGTTAAGCCAAGTTGAAGGCCGTATGGACGGCTTGAAAATTTCAACGGTGGGTCGACCTGCGACAATGGGCTCACCGCCTATTACGTGGGACATGAAACTATAAGGTGAAATGTGGGCGTATACTAAGCGTCTGCCTACCCCTTAGGGGATAAAGGCGTGACTATATGTATGTATAATTTTTTTTCCATTAACTAATTTGTGTAGATTAGATTTACTTAGACATAAAATAAATCGGGACCAGATTTTATATTATTTTGCAGTGCAAAATCTCGTACAGCATGATGCAAGGCACTTTTTACATTTTCACCAGGTAGGTAGAGAGTGTGTAGTTTCAGTGAGAACTGGATTTTGTTTGTTCCAATGAGTTGCAACTGAATGCGGCTGATTTTAGTGAGTCGGAATTGAATTATACTTCAACAATTATATTGATACTGCAGCTTACATGGACGATCTGACATGTGCCTTTCAGTTCAAGCGGCACTAAATGTTGCAATTTTGTGTAATATTTTTTTTAAACTATGCACACTTAAAATAACATGGGGCAGGCCAACTTTCACATCAATCAATCTATGCCAGCAAACCTCTTACAGCAGAATCTCTAGAGGCTTTATAAAGTTTTAAAATATAAACAAGATCTCTAAAGAGCATTAGTAGTTACGACACAAAGAATCTCCCACAAGACTTCTGTCACAAAAAAACTCACGAGAAAAGTGACGTAAATTGCTTTGGGACGTCACGCTCACTAAAAGCAGGTGTAATCTCGGAATTCCATTATCTTGTTATAACCTTATGCGAGGATTTAGAGTGTATAATAGTGTATATATCACTTACGTATGCCTTGAGGTATCGTCTCCCACATTTTGCCCTTATAGACGAGTTTTTTTTATACCACTAAAGTGGCAGACAAGCATACGACATAAAATTCTTTTCCAAGCCTTTTTGCCAAACCAGTTGAGATCGGCTTTCCAGTCTAAGTATGATGTGGCTACACCTCGATGTTTTCCGTAAAGCCACTGCATCTGAACTCCACAACCAATTAGATTTAGTTTGTATACTTATATTGTTAATATTTATAAGCATCATTAAAATTTTAAAAATTTTTTTTAAGAAATTCGATATAAGTTGGTGATATCGAAATTATATAGTTAGACTAATTGGGTCGAGCTGTGCATTGATAGAGTAGACAATATTGCGTGTGCCCTAATTAATTTTCTGCCTTCTTCTAGAATAAGAGAGAAAATTAATTAAGTTACAAGTACGTTAAAAGAAATCATGACTGACCTATCAATGCACAGCTCGACCCAATTAGTCTATCTATATAATTTCGATATCACCAGCTTATATCGAATTTCTTCAATTTTTATCGAATTTATATCGAATTGTTTTCAATTCAAGAAATAGCCAAAGGTTACTGCGCTGAAGCGCTCGTCGTGATCTCCATAGGTCTAGTGGTGTACCTAAACACGCTATAGGTTCGTTTATAGGATTTATAAGCTATCATTATTTAACAAAAAAAGTGTGAATACGGCTAAGAAAGAGTTATTGTATAATTTTCAGACACAAAGTTATTCAGTATTGTATACAGATTAATTAACTACTTTGAAAGTGATTACGATGGCGTGACTCTACAGTGCATTATTTTTGAAGGACCTCATTGTCGACTTTACACTAAACATTAGAGCTGTAGAGTACTTCTGTAGATTCTCAGAATGGAATATATCCAAAAAAAATTGTCTACCGGTGAGAATCTATCTGTATACAGAATGCATAAAGTTTGAAATAAATACATAATGTAAAGAAGAATCATCTACTCTGCAATATTATTTTTACTACGTAAGTAGTAAATTTCATAAACTGTATGTAACTCTGCAAATTTTAAAACACGCGAACATGTCACCCGATAACTTGTCACGTTAGAAGAAAATTAAATTCTTCCCGAAGATAAAATGAAATTAAATGAAGAGACGATACACTCAATACAATTCTGATCACGTACAAATGATAAATTCTTTCATTTGTACCGTTTTGTTTAATTTATACAAAACTCATTCCCACGTGGCGCATTCTGTAAAGGTGTAGCCATAATAAAGTGCACAAAAATAAAAAAAGTATTTTTAAAACATACATACATAATTAAATATACTGGGTGTTTCTTTTTGGGTGTCAAGCCACCACTAGCTGGTAGCAGGGTTCCATACCTATCGATGTAACCCCCAAGTATGTTCTACGATTTTTTGTAGTTTTCGAGATATAATTTTTTTTCGTTATTTTTCCACGTGGCTTTAAATAATTACAACTTCTTTTTGGTTCGACTTTCCTTGGATATTTTTTTATTATTATAATGCCTATTGATTGCAGTATTATGGACAAAATAATCTCCTTCCTAACTTTGATACAAGATGTAAAAATTTTAATCGATAATAAAAAAATAGGGAATTATGCAGAACATTATATCTCGAAAACTACAAAAAATCGTAGAACATACATGGGGGTTAAATCGATAGGTATGGAACCCTGCTACCAGCTAGTGGCGGTTTGACACCCTAAAAGAAACACCGTGTATATGATCACGCCTCTAGCCCAGAAGGGGTAGGTAGCATTTTATACGCTCACATTTTCACCGTTTTACATTTAGCTACACGTAATAGGATGTGAGCTGTATTGCCGTGTTGATATGGACAGGTACCGGTTGTAACTGCCCGGTAATGAAATATTTCAACCGCCTATAAAGGCCTTCAACTAGGCTTAACGCCTGCCATTTTACTGGCAACCGTTACTAACGGCATAACATGCCATCCGAAGCACGAAAACGCTCGCAAACAAATGCCACTAAGTGGTCATGTGGTGGTCACCCATTCATAACCGGCCATAGTAAATGTTGCTTACTACAGTGATCGTTTACAGAACACTGAGTCCACGAGGCCACGAGCGCTTCTTTAAAATCATTATTAAAATGGCCATTGACAAGGTATGCCTCAAATTTTTTGGACTTTAATTCGTGGGATATTCTCACAATCTTCAAGATCGAAGTTATGTACATCACTAGAAATGTGTTCACCTGCTATGCAATAGACCATTTCTGACGAAGCGACGATGCCTTTTTTGCCCTTAGTCCTACAGGAGTAAAGTACGGAATGGCTGGGAGAGCATACCTAAAAAAAATGTAAGCACTGTATTAAATTTGTACTCGTTTACGACAATACTATCATCGATCACCTTAAGTTTTTAAGTAAGGTTAAGTAAAATTATATTGTTGGATATTCTCACCTAACATCATCTAGCCCAAATTAACCTATAAGCTTGTGCTATAGAATCTAGACGACTGATAGTCATACTTACATATTTATAAATTATACACGTATTATAAATAAATTACACTAATGTATTTTCACTTTTTAAAATAATTTTAAAAGCTCAAACGATTGGTTTACATCATCAGTATCAAATGCAAGTCGGCATCGCCAACTTTATCCTTATTGGCTGTCCTTTGTCACGTTTGGTTTTATCCCATAGCGATGGAGAGGGATGAATCTATACCAGAATTTACTGTTGCAGACATAAGATGCCTTATTGGCTTATTCCCCTTGATATACAGTACGTGATTCATTATTATTAAATGATTGATGAAATTTTCTGTTACAATTTTTCTTCATTGGCCGATTACTATTTAGTAAATAAAAAAGTGTGTGCGTGTAACCTTTACGCATGATTGAAGTAAAACTTCTTTGCCATTGATGGCATCAAATGTTATATTAATATCATTCATTCGAATTTTGACGCTTACTATTTGAAACTACATTTCCGCTATTGAAATTTAAAATAGTAAGCGTTACTTCCGTCAGAAAAAAAATCTGAGTTTCTGCCTAGTGGCGCCTAAAGAAGTTTTACTTCAAAAATATAAAAATTGTGCTTAACTTATGTGAACAAGTGTACATACTAGTGTTAAAATAAATTCAAATAATGTTTGCACCTCCTGAGTGTACTGTTCCTTCTGTAACTAAGATCTGTAATACGACTGGAATTTGGAAACTAATAAAAATAATATAATGATATCAATTACCGACTTTGGCTATAATTAAATCAATTCAATTCAAACGACTTATTGATGTATGCAAAAATAACTCAGAAGATACTAAAAGAATACAAGGATTCTTTGTATCCTTTTTTTTTTCCAAATTTCTGTTCAGTTTTGATTTAGTAGTAATCATAAAGTTACACCCTGGAATTAGTTGCACACAGAAATAATATAATACTAAATAGATATTAGAATCACGTAATAAAACAGCTTACTGCTAATTTATAACCATCCAACAATATAAATTTAGGAATGTCTCCGAGTCCCATTTCACAAATATAATCCAGGAAAATATCGAAGCTAATGGCGCCCAGCGGTGACATAACGTTTTTCTTGTAATAGAATTTTGTTTTGCGATGTCCCGATAATTTATTTCAATGAGTTTTATGAAACCATTGTTGTAGAAAAAAGATAATCTAGGGCGTATGTCATAATTTCGAAATAATCTGGCCGATCTTGAAAAGTCCGAACGCTCATTTCGCCGATGATAAATTCAACGAATGGTTGTATGGTCGACTGTTAAAACTCCGAATGGTCATTTCGCCGGTGATCAGTTTTACGAATGATTGTATCGGGGTACTCTGAGTCGGGGTGTTAACCATTCACTTATTATGGTTAACACCTCGACTCGGATAGGTTAGGTTAGAAGGCTAAGGCGGGAGCGAAGCGGAGCGGAGCTCCCGCCTTAGCCTTCGTGGTTATTTTTTTTTATAACCATCCAACACCAACATCAATTTCATACAATCATTCGTAAAACTGATCATCGGCGAAATGACCATTCGGAGTTTTAACAGTCGACCATACAACCATTCTTTGAATTTATCATCGGCGAAATGAGCGTTCGGAATTTTGAGGGTCGGCCAGATTATTTATATGTAATGACGTGGACTCTATCTTAAAACCTTTAAACAAAAACTGAATCTATCAATCTTTTTTTTTTCCTACAAAAGTTTTCCTACATTAATCCGGTCCAAGAGCATTAATGGAAGTCGGCTTATAAGTGAATCTTTGTACAGAAAGAATTCAATTACATTCCTGCTTCACAATGAGAAAAATTAGAATGAGAAGTAGGGTCACCAAAGTTGCCATTGGGGCCGAAATCAGAAAACGAGTGAACGATGAACTGAAGACCTCATAAAGGTTACAACCTAACCATGTGACGTTCAACGGTGAGAGGGCGGCTCACCGTCCTTACAGAAGCAGGCCCATGACGGCAGCGTGACGTGAGGAACTCACGCATGCCCCCCCTTAGAAGCGGGATCACACCCGAAACCCCCCAAAGACGTGGGATAGCACCCGAACCACCCCTTGGGCGAGGACGCAGTGGCCGTGGGTCTGTTGGAAGTCCTGAGACATCCATCCGAAGGCTTACCAGGGGCTTCCAACCATAGGCTGTAGGGCGTTACGTGAGGTTTTTTAGTCGGTAGGAGTCCGGCATAATATCCATGAGGATTTTCCCTCACGTTAAACAAAAAAAAAGGCCAAGCAAATAATATCAATCCTCTAACATGTTATAACCTTATATCTTTGCATAAAATGTTTCTGAAATCTCAGCAAAACACTAAACCATTATTTTTTACAACCTTATTACCTTCGTAACCTCCGATAAATCATTCACCCCAACAAAACAGCCCTACATCATAACCTTGTCAATTTCAAAAGCCTTTGATTCCCAAACGGCTATATTTCCCCATTTTTCCGCCATTATGCACACACCCGAACACAAACAATAATAAACACGAGCTGTTAATCTTGCTTCGACTGTGACCACTTTATTACTAAGACAGTGCTGTATAGAGATATATACGCCTTCAGGGAAAAGTACCGTTATAGGTCATGAATTTCTAGAAGTGTCTTGTTTTAATCGGTTGCATTATTATGTATTTAGATTCCATTAGCTTAGTCGCCATTTATTAACTGTCTATTTCTTCAAAATATTGCTAGATAATTCACATTGCAATAATGTCGGAAACTCGTATCTAAGTGTTCATCACTAGAAACGTAAAATAAACGTGTAATAAATACTCTGATGCTCAATTTACATAGATCGCAGGTTAAGATTCGTGAGCATACCTGACTTACCTACTTTTTTTTTGTACGTGAGGGTAAAGCGCCCAAAAGCCTACGGTTGGGAGCCCCAGGTAAGCCCTCGGAAGGATGTCCCAGGACTCCCAATAGACATACGGCTACCACTTCGGCCTCACCTAGGCGGGTGGGTTCTTTTCCATGTGGACCTGTTTCCTAGTATTTTGCTAATGAGCGTGATAATTAAAAAAAAAAACAAAAGTATTGTGCTCCTGTTTCTCAAGATGAACTGACCACTTATACGAGAAAGATACGCTATTCTATTATAAGCATCAAAACAGACAGATCAGATACCAATTTCACTATTTTCATTGAGAGTAAGCTGTAAGCACCTGTATTACAATTTCAGAAACTAGAGCTGATCCAGACACAAAAAAAAGCAGAAAAAGCTTGGAAAAAACTACTTCACCTAATTATACAGAACACTTAGTTCACGACATGTTGACAAAAATAAAAATAGAAGTCTATTCCAGTACAAAATAGACATTTCCGAGTGTTATTTTCTATTTCCTTTTTAATTTTCTCCCCGTGTTTATCCAATTTTCATGCTCTTTGAACTTCAGTTTAAGTGGAACGTGCCTAATGCTCCAGCGATATCGAAGTTTCTGCTATAAATCTTTAGCTGTATGATACAGTTAATTCTCATAATTGTATAAGTTTATTCCTTTACTGACTCCTATCTTTGTTGGTTGAATATTGGTGTTACTTTTGTATTTACAAGTTATTTAGTAGTACACACTAGTTTTTAATTACGGCCTCCATTGTGATTTTTCATCATGTAGGCGACTAGTCAGTGTCATTTTACTAGATAAACATAAAAACGAATGACCCCACAAAGAGGACACAACATTGATTTCTGGCAACAAATGCACCAGGAATAAGGTCAGTTTATGTACTTGAAATTGCCTTTCTGAATGACCTCAAAAAGTAACAGGTAGCTCTCATGGTACTAAACCACTCTATCTACTGAAACTAAGTGTAACCTCAGATATTTAGGTTCATTCTCAGATATAATATTTTGATAGCTTTTGTCTTTTTTTAACGTTAGGAAAATCATACAGGGATGCTATGCCGGACTCCTAAGGACTAAAATCCACACGTTTCCTACCTCATGCCTACGGTTAGGAGCCCGGGTAAGTACCCGGAAGGATGACCCCAGGACTCCCAATAGGATAGCTTTCGCCTGTGCTTTGAGCAACCGTTAAGACGATAGAGGTGTTAGGTAGGATACGTGTGGTTTTTAGTCGGTAGGAGTCTACCTCAGGTTATAATACAGATGGTAGATGTGATAAAGCCAAATTTAGGAGCTAAAGTGTCTCTCACATTCTACACAAAATTCCAATGTACGAATTGAATACACTTAAAGTCCTATCTAACATCAGCAGGTAAGTTAGTGACAATCCTAACAAAATGTATTAGTGTTTCAGATTCCCAGTCTATTCCAGTACGATATAATCTTTTATCGCCATTTAAACTTGCAGTGTGAGAATTTATTGAGGCCACCTTAGCTGGCATAAGTGACTGGAATAATGTGCTGGCGTCTACACTCACTGTTTGCACTCTGTATTTCGTGAAGGCATGAAAGTTTTGGATAGTTTAGGTTTCTGCTGAACTTAGTGTTTACCATGAAATTATGCTTAGGTGGTTTCTCGTGGCATGACTTCTATTAAAGTTCATACATATATATGATTACGTCTCCCATCCCCGAAGGGGTAGGCAGATACATATTATATGCCCACATTTTACCTTTTTAGATTTTTTCCCACGTAATACATGGTGAGCCGCATTGCCGTGACGGACAGACGCAGGCTGTGACTGCCCGCTGTTGAAAATTTTCAAGCCACCCATAATGAATTTACCATCTTGGAAGGTCATTCGTAAGGTTTTAGTCAGAATAATGAAATAAACTTATCGTACGCTGCGGGATATATCCATTTCTGATTCCCATCTGCGACCTTGCCTAAGCAGTCGATCCATGTAGCTGGGAAGCATCCCATTACGTTTGCAGAGTTGTAGTATTCACACATTCAATTACGGTTCGATAGGATGGCCGAGGTACCACAAAGTACCAAAAGCATAAAATATGATACGTGACCAAAGCTTCACTTTTTATCTGAAATTATGAGCAAGTTTTAAAATATTTATGACGTACCTGCTACATTTATTATGACTGCAACTGTCAAAATGTCATTCATAAGTTTTTAGCCCCTCTCTATAACGCTGAGGCCGCACTTGCGTTTTACCGCGGCGGTTTCTAACCTCAAAACGTCAAACCTTGACTTGATTTCATTGATTTTGACAGTTTGATGACATTTTGACGTCAGAAACCGCCGCGATAAACCGCAAGTGCGGCCCCGGGTTTAAATAGATTGCAGAGGAGCTTATGGCGAGACTTGTGTCTGTAGTCTGTGACTCTGTTGCATTAAATTACGTCACTAGGTCTCGTGGATCATCTGTTCAAAGTTTGAAATAAAACAAAAATGACAGAGTCAATGGGATTGAACTTTCACCATAAACGTTAGAGGGGCAGTCGGGTGAGACAGTCTCACTGCTTCTTGTTGAACTATCAATAGGATTCAAAACACACAAGACCTTCTTGAAATAGAAACAAGCAACTTCATCAACGAAAATCTGAAACTAATAGCCACTTAGAGGACAAAACATCATTGTAATCTTCTGTCTCCCATAAACCAAATCGCTCCATTAGTATCAAACTGAATATTAAACCAGCCCTTATCTTGCACAAAGATAATGCGAACATATTGTGTATGGTGCATAACTAACACTCTTGTCCATAAATTAGGCTCGTGTCTCTAATTCATTATGTAGATACGACAAGTCTATTGTGACGTAATCCGCTACAAATACGTAATGGATGAGCATAAGTAAGATGCTTGGTTTTATAGCGTTAGGTAATGTTCGCCCAGTTCAAGTTTAAATAGATTTGTTAGTATGTAATTCGATTACTGGAAGACAGATGGACTGACGATGTTTTCTTTTCTTTGTATGTCCTGCTACAAAGTATGCATATAAAATTTTCAAAGTACGTACTTGTAGGAATTTGTTGTTGAAAATTTGTTGCTCATATTTCTTCTTCTATTTTTCGAATTATAGGAAGTGACTAGATACTGTTTGAACTCCTCAGTATCAAATTCTTAATATTCTCAAATTCAGACACAAGAGCCCTATCATTAATCTATATCTTCAGTACAATCGGTAATACCTATAATTTCAATCAATCATCAATCAAATCAATTTACGCCTGCTCTGTCCTGCGCTTCAGCCTACAACCTTTTCTAAGCCAATCAGTCTTTCTGGCGTGTGGACTTCCTACTCCACGTTTACCATGTCGCGGTCTCCACTCCAGAACTCGTATGCTATAACGGCCATCGATATCGATTCTTCTACATAGGTCCAGACCACTGCCACTATAAAGCGCTTACTATGCGGGCGATGTCGACCACTCTCGTACTCTGACGCATAAAACATTTCAGATTTTATCCCTCAAAGATATCCTAAGCAAAAATAGATCCGCTTACGGGCATGGACTATATCATTTCGGAAGAGCGCACTAGTTGTAGACTTTTGTCTTCAGGCTTTGCGGTATGGGCGCAAGAAAACCTGTCCAGTCTAAGCGGATTCTTTTCGTTATTTCTTTATTAATACAATTCACATCAGACTATCTCAGCCAAATTTAAAAAGAAATGCCTTTTCAGAGACCAGATAAATTATTCTATCTTATTACCTATAAAGATTCATGAAATTCTGATAAATTTAAAACATGATTTGGATGATAATTTATCGCTCTTCTTGTTTAGACTAAGATTAAACGTGTTCGTCAAGTGTTGGTATAGCACTTAAAATTTTACCAGTCATGGCTGATTATACGCAACTAAAATGTATGAAGGTCCCTTATGAACCCCTTGTATGGTCTAAATCATCAAAATCATTATTTATTATTTTATTTATTTATTATTTTTATTTGGTCCCACGTATTGCAAGCTGAGCTAATCGCCGTATGGAAGGCACAGAAACTCATAAAACGGGGTCCAGCCCTGAAAATCTTTGCTCTAAAAATCTTTTCGCGTAGTTTCATTTCTCAAAAGAATCTTTAGCAAATTTATATTTCGCATTTAAATCACTTCGTCAAATATTCATTTCGCCACTTTTTACTTGCTTAATTTTTATTTAGTCATGTATAGGTACATTAAGCAAATGCTTTGTTTCGTAAAAAATTATATCCCAAAAGTAAGTTCGTTGAAATTTTGATTTTACTATGGGTGAAAAATTGACAAAACATGAATAAATCAGATGTAAAAGTTGGTTAAGTTAGGTTAGCACTGTGACCCCAACAGAGCGTGAGCCAAGCGAGCGAAGCGAGCGTGCCGCGGCAGAGGTCGGCGAAGCGCGTATAATAGCAATTTGCCCAGTTTTCAATGCAATGAATTTAGACTCTAAAGGAAATCATTGATATGTAATATTTTGGGAAAAGTATGTTATGTCAAACCGTATTTCACTTCCTAATACTTGGTAAGTTATGCCAAACCATATTTATTTACCTACATAATACTTGGTAAAATGAAACTTTACCAAATAATTATTTGTGAAACAATAAATTGCCAAAAATAGTATAGCTAACTGTGAAATTGCGAAAAGTTGTTTTGCCAAATATTTTTTTTTCCAAATGTAAAATTGGAAAACATACTTTGGCATCTTCTCACGTCACTTTGGGGAACGTTTTTTGGGAAATATTAGTAAACCTAATAAAATTATGTCATACTAGTTAATGCTCGCGGCTTTTCCCGCCTAAAATCCTGGCACTGTTCCCGCTTCAGATTTTCCCGGGACTTCCAGACTATATCCTACCCCGTACCAAATTTCAGAAACACCTATATAGACGGTTATAGAGTAATATGTTAGTTTTCGAGACTTCGACTCAAAGTTCAATTCATTTTAGAACATTAATTTTGAATGAATAGGTGATTTGGTTTACGTAGACAGGTCCTCTTTAGTTGGAACTCGGGTTTAGTTGAGATTTTGTAATAAAGGGTTTTCAGGTAAATATATTAGGGTTAAGATCTCGACACCTTATTTGCCTGAAACCGCTTTATTTTCAGAAGTTAGAATTGCTATGTGGCTGTTCTGTTTATTTCTATAGTTCTATTGAGTATGACTCTCGTTTGTTGCCACAATGACTTGCTGCTTCCATCTGAGGATCAATTTGTACTCTCCAGTTAATAATGAAGACAAGAGTATTGAAGTTCTGTAAGTCCCTTTCATAGCTCAGTTCCTCATGAATACGTTCTCTTCTCTCTTTCCAATATAATCTAGATCTTCCACATCTAAATGAAGGGTTATATATCCGACCACTATATTCTCAGCAAAATAGACAAACGCACTGCTGATATATTCAGAGCTGATATTCTTGAAGGAATCTGAGATCGTAACTTATAACGATTTGCAGATAGATTTAAAAAAGTGTTTAATTTTTTGGAATTCAACTCTTCAAGAAGGCAGGAATGAATATGTATAACTAATATTGAAATAACTTATGTGATAAGAGAAAGCCAAATATCGAAGAACAATCTAACTATGTACGTTAATAATAAAAATATACTTACTAAAATTTCGATAGCACCTTGATGTGAAAGTAATATGACCATCAACTCTGTATCACGCAATGATGTTTCTCGCTATGAAAAATGATATTCACAAATGCCCAACATCAATCGTCGGGTCGCGGCTTATCAGACGTTATCATCTTGCCATTCATTCTAACCGACGCCGACGGTATTTATCATCAGTAATCTGATTTATAACGTAAATAAAGGTACCTTTAACTAAAGTACTACTGTGAAGAACACATCATGCATACATTACCATCCTACCATTGTAATATACGTACAAGCTTAATTTCAGGCCGCACAATTTAACTTGTGCAAGCCAGTGTGACGTCACAGCCCCTTAGAGCGGCCCATGTTACAAATTGAACGTAAATTTGATACTGCTCCTTTAGTTGCACTCTCTGCTCCTTGGTTGTTTAGTTATCCTTTCCGGAGTGAAGGTTTTTCTGGTCCCGTTGTGTTTCTAGGTAGATGAGAGTAGACCGTGCTGAAAGATAAGAAAATTAAATTGAAATCTTACTAAGAAATATTTACTAGAAACTGGCACTGAAAAACTATGTAAGTAAAACAGAACTTAATTCTTATAAGTACATTTTAAACAGATGTTGCAGAAAAGGCCAGGTCAAGAGCACCCTTAACCAGAGAGCATGTATGAACACACTTATGAAAGTAGAAGAAGTGAAAGTGATATGCCAGGATCGTAGCAAGTGAAAAGTCATAGTCTCTGCCTACCTCGTTGGGAAACAGGCGTGATGGTTATGTATGTATATATTTATATATGCATCAAATTATCTGTTTTATTATTTTCAAACTGAACTGAAATAATGTTATAAGGTTTCACTAGAAAACCTCAAGCTTTGATCCTTAGACGGAGATTGATGCTCCGGCATGACATGCTCATTGAACAAGACCTGGGTTTCATTCAAGTTCAAACCAAGGATAATACATCAAGACTCTCCACTTAGCCTGTGCAGCATTCCGCCCAACTGTTTTAGTATTTACGCGTACTGCTTTCTCATTTGGTTTTCCTTAAATAGCTTGGAGACGGCTGGAGATTTACAATATATGATCGTAAAACTACAGTCTTCCTTTTTATCTTTTAAGGTACAAAATGTAAAAAAACTGTTCCCTTTTCTGAATTTTCTAAACTAGTGCGGATTCAAAACGTTTATCACAATTTTTTTACCGACTTCAAAAAAGGAGGAGGTTACCTAATTCGACCATATTATATACAGTGGTGGTCTGCTATTAGGAACTGATTATAGTTCTATTCAGTTAAACGTATTGACGTTTAGAGATAATTTTGAAAAACAATTATTTTGCTATTACAAAAAAGAAACCGACTTTAAACAAAACTAAAAACCGAAAAATAAAATTTACTAAGCACAAAGTTAGTATATTCTGATTTATCAGATATCATGAAATACAGAAAAGAAATCGGTGCCCAGTAAAACTATGTAGGCTTAGGTAGGCATTATTAATCTCTCTCATAGTCATTGGCACCGAATTCAGTATTTTTTTTACAGGACCCAGCTCATGTTCAGAGAAAAAACCCCTTATTTATATGTTGCCTCCTCCATATTGGACTAGTTTTCAGGTGTCTTTCGAACACGTTTCTTAATCTTTAAGACACCGTAAATATAATACTAATAAACAGTAAAATGTATTTAACTAGGTCGTCTGTAAACTTTCAACTTCGATTGACATAGAACTATAATCAGTTCCTAATAGCAGACCACCACTGTATATAATATGGTCGAATTGAGTAACCTCCTCCTTTTTTGAAGTCGGTAAAAAAATTGTGATAAACGTTTTGAATCCGCACTAGTTTAGAAAATTCAGAAAAGGGAACAGTTTTTTTACATTTTGTACCTTAAAAGATAAAAAGGTAGTTTTACGATCATAAATTGTAAATCTCCAGCCGTCTCCAAGCTATTTAAGGAAAACCAAATCAGAAAGCAGTACGCGTAAATACTAAAACAGTTGGGCGGAATGCTGCACAGGCTAAGTGGAGAGTCTTGATGTATTATCCTTGGTTTGAACTTGAATGAAACCCAGGTCTTGTTCAATGAGCATGTCATGCCGGAGCATCAATCTCCGTCTAAGGATCAAAGCTTGAGGTTTTCTAGTGAAACCTTATAACATTATTTCATTTCAGTTTGAAAATAATAAAACAGATAATTTGATGCATATATAAATATATACATACATAACCATCACGCCTGTTTCCCAACGAGGTAGGCAGAGACTATGACTTTTCACTTGCTACGATCCTGGCATATCACTTTCACTTCTTCTACTTTCATAAGTGTGTTCATACATGCTCTCTAGTTAAGGGTGCTCTTGACCTGGCCTTTTCTGCAACATCTGTTTAAAATGTACTTATAAGAATTAAGTTCTGTTTTACTTACATAGTTTTTCAGTGCCAGTTTCTAGTAAATATTTCTCAGTAAGATTTCAATTTAATTTTCTTATCTTTCAGCACGGTCTACTCTCATCTACCTAGAAACACAACACAATGGTTTCTCGTGTCTCTACGGGACCAGAAAAACCTTCACTCCGGAAAGGATAACTAAACAACCAAGGAGCAGGGAGTGCAACTAAAAGAGCAGTATCAAATTTACGTTCAATTTGTAACATGGGCCGCTCTAAGGGGCTGTGACGTCACACTGGCTTGCACAAGTTAAATTGTGCGGCCTGGAATTAAGCTTGTACGTATATTACAATGGTAGGATGGTAACATTACCATGCATACATATGCATGATGTGTTCTTCACAGTAGTACTTTAGTTAAAGGTACCTTTATTTACGTTATAAATCAGATTACTGATGATAAATACCGTCGGCGTCGGTTTGAATGAATGGCAAGATGATAACGTCTGATAAGCCGCGACCCGACGATTGATGTTGGGCATTTGTGAATATCATTTTTCATAGCGAGAAACATCATTGCGTGATACAGAGTTGATAGTCATATTACTTTCACATCAAGGTGCTATCGAAATTTTAGTAAGTATATTTTTATTATTAACGTACATAGTTAGATTGTTCTTCGATATTTGGCTTTCTCTTATCACATAAGTTATTTCAATATTAGTTATACATATTCATTCCTGCCTTCTTGAAGAGTTGAATTCCAAAAAATTAAACACTTTTTTAAATCTATCTGCAAATCATTATAAGTTACGATCTCAGATTCCTTCAAGAATATCAGCTCTGAATATATCAGCAGTGCGTTTGTCTATTTTGCTGAGAATATAGTGGTAGGATATATAACCCTTCATTTAGATGTGGAAGATCTAGATTATATTGGAAAGAGAGAAGAGAACGTATTCATGAGGAACTGAGCTATGAAAGGGACTTACAGAACTTCAATACTCTTGTCTTCATTATTAACTGGAGAGTACAAATTGATCCTCAGATGGAAGAAGCAAGTCATTGTGGCAACAAACGATAGTCATACTTAATAGAACTATAGAAATAAACAGAACAGCCACATAGCAATTCTAACTTCTGAAAATAAAGCGGTTTCAGGCAAATAAGGTGTCGAGATCTTAACCCTAATATATTTACCTGAAAACCCTTTATTACAAAATCTCAACTAAACCCGAGTTCCAACTAAAGAGGACCTGTCTACGTAAACCAAATCACCTATTCATTCAAAATTAATGTTCTAAAATGAATTGAACTTTGAGTCGAAGTCTCGAAAACTAACATATTACTCTATAACCGTCTGAACTATGTTTGTAACGAGATTTATTGACGTTTCAGGAAACGTGTGCGTAAGTCCAAAAGTTTTGAGGTAATCCTGCGATGTGGTACAATTTATGAGCAATGTCGGGTAAAATGATTTGATTGAAATCCCATACGTCTATATAGGTCGTTCTGAAATTTGGTACGGGGTAGGATATAGTCTGGAAGTCCCGGGAAAATCTGAAGCGGGAACAGTGCCAGGATTTCAGGCGGGAAAAGCCGCGAGCATTAACTAGTATGACATAATTTTATTAGGTTTACTAATGTTTCCCAAAAAACGTTCCCCAAAGTGACGTGAGAAGATGCCAAAGTATGTTTTCCAATTTTACATTTGGCAAAAAAATATTTGGCAAAACAACTTTTCGCAATTTCACAGTTAGCAATACTATTTTTGGCAATTTATTGTTTAACAAATAATTATTTGTCAAAGTTTCATTTTACCAAGTATTATGTAGGTAAATAAATATGGTTTGGCATAACTTACCAAGTATTAGGAAGTGAAATACGGTTTGACATAACATACTTTTCCCAAAATATTACATATCATATGATTTCCTTTAGAGTCTAAATTCATTGCATTAAAAACTGGGCAAATTGCTATTATACGCGCTTCGCCGACCTCTGCCGCGGCACGCTCGCTTCGCTCGCTCGGCTCACGCTCTGTTGGGGTCACAGTGCTAACCTAACTTAACCAACTTTTACATCTGATTTATTCATGTTTTGACAATTTTTCACCCATAGTAAAATCAAAATTTCAACGAACTTACTTTTGGGATATAATTTTTTACGAAACAAAGCATTTGCTTAATGTACCTATACATGACTAAATAAAAATTAAGCAAGTAAAAAGTGGCGAAATGAATATTTGACGAAGTGATTTAAATGCGAAATATAAATTTGCTAAAGATTCTTTTGAGAAATGAAACTACGCGAAAAGATTTTTAGAGCAAAGATTTTCAGGGCTGGAACCCTGTTTTATGAGTTTCTGTACCTTCCATACGGCGATTAGCTCAGCTTGCAATACGTGGGACCAAATAAAAATAATAAATAAATAAAATAATAAATAATGATTTTGATGATTTAGACCATACAAGGGGTTCATAAGGGACCTTCATACATTTTAGTTGCGTATAATCAGCCATGACTGGTAAAATTTTAAGTGCTATACCAACACTTGACGAACACGTTTAATCTTAGTCTAAACAAGAAGAGCGATAAATTATCATCCAAATCATGTTTTAAATTTATCAGAATTTCATGAATCTCTATAGGTAATAAGATAGAATAATTTATCTGGTCTCTGAAAAGGCATTTCTTTTTAAATTTGGCTGAGATAGTCTGATGTGAATTGTATTAATAAAGAAATAACGAAAAGAATCCGCTTAGACTGGACAGGTTTTCCTTGCGCCCATACCGCAAAGCCTGAAGACAAAAGTCTACAACTAGTGCGCTCTTCCGAAATGATATAGTCCATGCCCGTAAGCGGATCTATTTTTGCTTAGGATATCTTTGAGGGATAAAATCTGAAATGTTTTATGCGTCAGAGTACGAGAGTGGTCGACATCGCCCGCATAGTAAGCGCTTTATAGTGGCAGTGGTCTGGACCTATGTAGAAGAATCGATATCGATGGCCGTTATAGCATACGAGTTCTGGAGTGGAGACCGCGACATGGTAAACGTGGAGTAGGAAGTCCACACGCCAGAAAGACTGATTGGCTTAGAAAAGGTTGTAGGCTGAAGCGCAGGACAGCGCAGGCGTAAATTGATTTGATTGATGATTGATTGAAATTATAGGTATTACCGATTGTACTGAAGATATAGATTAATGATAGGGCTCTTGTGTCTGAATTTGAGAATATTAAGAATTTGATACTGAGGAGTTCAAACAGTATCTAGTCACTTCCTATAATTCGAAAAATAGAAGAAGAAATATAACCAACAAATTTTCAACGAAAATTCCTACAAGTACGTATTTTGAAAATTTTAAATGCAAACTTTGTAGCAGGACATACAAAGAAAAGAAAACATCGTCAGTCCATCTGTCTTCCAGTAATCGAATTACATACTAACAAATCTATTTAAACTTGAACTGGGCGAACATTACCTAACGCTATAAAACCAAGCATCTTACTTATGCTCATCCATTACGTATTTGTAGCGGATTACGTCACAATAGACTTGTCGTATCTACATAATGAATTAGAGACACGAGCCTAATTTATGGACAAGAGTGTTAGTTATGCACCATACACAATATGTTCGCATTATCTTTGTGCAAGATAAGGGCTGGTTTAATATTCAGTTTGATACTATTGGAGCGATTTGGTTTATGGGAGAGAGAAGATTACAATGATGTTTTGTCCTCTAAGTGGCTATTAGTTTCAGATTTTCGTTGATGAAGTTGCTTGTTTCTATTTCAAGAAGGTCTTGTGTGTTTTGAATCCTATTGATAGTTCAACAAGAAGCAGTGAGACGGTCTCACCCGACTGCCCCTCTAACGTTTATGGTGAAAGTTCAATCCGATTGACTCTGTCATTTTTGTTTTATTTCAAACTTTGAACAGATGCTCCACGTGACCTAGTGACGTAATTTAATGCAACAGAGTCACAGACTACAGACATAAGTCTCGCCATAAGCTCCTCTGCAATCTATTTAAACCCGGGGCCGCACTTGCGGTTTATCGCGGCGGTTTCTGACGTCAAAATGTCATCAAACTGTCAAAATCAATGAAATCAAGTCAAGGTTTGACGTTTTGAGGTTAGAAACCGCCGCGGTAAAACGCAAGTGCCGCCCTTAGCGTTATAGAGAGGGGCTAAAAACTTATGAATGACATTTTGATAGTTGCAGTCATAATAAATGTAGCAGGTATGTCATAAATATTTTAAAACTTGCTCATAATTACAGATCTAAAGTGAAGCTTTGGTCACGTATCATATTTTATGCTTTTGGTACTTTGTGGTACCTCGGCAATCCTATCGAACCTTAATTGAATATGTGAATACTACGACTCTGCAAACGTAATGGGATGCTTCCCAGCTACATGGATCGACTGCTTAGGCAAGGTCGCAGATGGGAATCAGAAATGGATATATCCCGCAGCATACGATAAGTTTATTTCATTATTCTGACTAAAACCTTACGAATGACCTTCCAAGATGGTAAATTCATTGTGAGTGGCTTGAAAATTTTCAACAGCGGGCAGTCACAGCCTGCGTCTATCCGTCACGGCAATGCGGCTCACCATGTATTACGTGGGAAAAAATCTAAAAAGGTAAAATGTGGGCATATAATATGTCTCTGCCTACCCCTTCGGGGATGGAAGACGTATACATATATATGTATGAACTTTAATTGAAGTCATGCCACGAGAAACCACCTAAGCATAATTTCATGGTAAACACTAAGTTCAGCAGGAACCTAAACTATCCAAAACTTTCATGCCTACACGAAATACGGAGTGCAAACAGTGAGCGTAGATGCCAGCACATTATTCCAGTCACTTATGCCAGCTAAGGTGGCCTCAATAAATTCTCACACTGCAAGTTTAAATGGCGATAAAAGATTAATCGTACTGGAATAGACTGAGAATCTGAAACACTAATACATTTTCTGAGTATTGTCACTAACTTAACTGCAGATGTTAGATAGGACTTTAAGTGTATTCAATTCGTACATTGGAATTTTGTGTAGAAAGTGAAATCTTCAATCTCCTAATTTTGTTATAGGTACCTATTTACGTTCAAACCGTTGTTCAACACAACTTGGCTCTGGGCGAAAACTAATGAGGTTATGTTGGTTGGCTTAAGGTAAATAGGCGAATGAACTTCCTATAACGTTTTGGGGTCGTTCGGAAAGCGCATTTGAAATATACCTATAGATAATTCAACTCATCAGTGCGCGCGGCGCTATGTGTGCGTGCGCTAGTAATTATACAGCTTTAATTTGTGTGGCAGTGATGCGGCCGTCTTCACAGAGTACATTTTTATATTATGAGGTAGAGACGTAACTCGACTTATTGACGACATCAGGGGCGCCAAGCAGTCTTTGCAGGAAACGCTCTGCGTGGCCGCGAAATAAACATCATATTTATACAAAAAGCATACAACGCCATCTACCACGTTTGCAGGCAACTCTTACGTTATAATGAAACGAAATCAAATATCATGACAAGTCTCAATGTAACTGCAACGTTGAGATCCTGTGTAAGTTGGTTACATTATAATTCATTACATAGTGTTCTTAGTGATAATACCATGGGAACAGTCGTTAAAGAAAATGTCTAATTCTTCACGGAGAAAATGTTTAAGAAGTCAGGTAAATATTTTTTATGTGTCAATTCGATGGAATTAATATTTGTTTTCACTACAAATAATAAAACAAAGTACGCGCCGCGTCTATCTGTTCACGATAAACTTAAAAAATACTGCATGGATTTTCATGATGAGATCACCAAAGATTCTTGAGAAAGGTGTATATAATTTGTTGAGTTTTTGTATACATTGACTAAAATATAATGATATTAGTTGGAGGTGTGAAAAAATGTGTCTGGGAGCTTTTAACGAAAACGCTGTCTAAACCCTTCGAGGCATAACAAAATAATGTATGGTAGAATTGTGTAACTTATAAAGGCCTACGGAAAAGTCATAAATGATATAAAGCTCCAAATTCTAATGCAAAAAAAAAATAGAAATGCAGAGATGGTCGACGGAAAAAAACTTTGCTTATACTGCAAATATGACAAAAATTTAACTGTATGATTTGATTTAAAAAATTCAAAAAAGCCATATCTAAACATCTAAAAAAAACTGTAGAGGGTCGAGAGTCTGTACATGGAAGATAATTTGAAAATTTTAATTGTACGGCGTTCTCTAATCGATAAGTACTGAAGCTAAAAATGTAATTAGAAATTTAATGTCGGTCTGTCTGCATCCTGATTATGAATTGATTTAAATGAAACTTGGTACAATCTGAGCTTATGATCCGAGGAAGGTTCTAGGATACTTTTGTTCGCGATATATTTCGCGGTTCCTTTTGGAGAGGGCAGGGCAGTTTCACACGCTTTTCGCACACCTTATGTGTCAGCTAGTTTGTTATAAGATTAATGACATACATCAGCCATATGGCTTAAAAGTTCTTCGGCTACCACCGTATCATCCTGAACTAAACCCAATAGAAAATGTATGGGGAATTTAAACAAATTATAATGCTTCTTATAAAATCGAACAAAAATGTGATGGAAATAATGAAATTAATAAACGAACGTTTAAGTAAATTGATGAAGAGATGTGGCGTTATACTTGTCGACACGCCAAAGAAGAAGAATACTATCGACATTTTGATTGAATTTATAATTAACCTTGGAGAGAGCAGCGAATCCTAAAATTCCTCAATTTTATTCTTCAAACAGCGATACATATTAATATGCATATATAACATACATTTCACCCATTGAATTTTATTTTAGTTAAACAAGTGTTTTTGTATTTTGTACTTCACTGTACCTCATGTCACGCACACGAAGTCACTGTGTTTAGACGAGGCTTACCCACACATAGTGCCGCGCGCACAGATGAGTTGAACTTACTATACCTACCTACCATACGTATAAAATAACTTGTGTATTGTGGCGCGAACTAGGAGAGGCCTACGTCAAGCTGTGTACAGCTGTATTCTGATTTAATTGATTGATTGATTGATTAATATATATACTAAACAGCCGCACTTTGCCAGTGACATTAGTTTTAAAAATCAATGTTATTTATTCATTGCAGGGTTATTCTTTTTTTATTTATCTAGTGTAATGACGCTGCCGGCCTGACAGAGAGTCTTGGAGATTGAAGATCAAATCAGAACCACTATAAAATAATTAATAAATACAAATGTAGCACCAATATTAAACCAACAAAGATATTATATACAGTGGTGGTCTGCTATTAGGAACTGATTATAGTTCTATGTCAATCGAAGTTGAAAGTTTACAGACGACCTAGTTAAATACATTTTACTGTTTATTAGTATTATATTTACGGTGTCTTAAAGATTAAGAAACGTGTTCGAAAGACACCTGAAAACTAGTCCAATATGGAGGAGGCAACATATAAATAAGGGGTTTTTTCTCTGAACATGAGCTGGGTCCTGTAAAAAAAATACTGAATTCGGTGCCAATGAGTATGAGAGAGATTAATAATGCCTACCTAAGCCTACATAGTTTTACTGGGCACCGATTTCTGTATTTCATGATATCTGATAAATCAGAATATACTAACTTTGTGCTTAGTAAATTTTATTTTTCGGTTTTTAGTTTTGTTTGAAGTCGGTTTCTTTTTTGTAATTTTTTTTTGATAGCAAAATAATTGTTTTTCAAAATTATCTCTAAACGTATTGACGTTTAGAGATAATTTTGAAAAACAATTATTTTGCTATCACTCACAATTACTTTGCTGGCACTCAGCCAATACAAGTGTAAATATTGATTTACACTTGTATTGGCTGAGTGAAAAATTAAAGCAAAACAAAACCTTTTACTCCAAATCAATTAATCAAAATTCACTGTTGGCCGTATGCATTTATGCATGGTCCATTACTGGACTATTATCGTCTCCCCATTATCGTCATAACCGCGATCGCCTTCCACATTCACTTATTTCCTCTGACCTTTTGTTCTGAAAATATATACATGAAATTCATAAACTTTAACTCAGGAACATATTTTTCTACTTAGTCGGGCAGGCAAGTTTAATATTATACTCGTATGAACCAGTTTTGTTCAGTCACATTTCACTAAACTTCAACCTTAACTTTCAAATCGGTTTACCACTGTTGACCGAAATTCATTTGATCATTTGACGTGTGACCGAAAAAACATTAGGCCATTCTACTACTGATCGAATGAACAATTGACCAAAAGAGTTTTTATCGAACAAACATTTGGTATTTTTACTACTGATCGAATGAACGTTTGGCCGAAAAACAGTTGGCTAAAGAATATTTTAACAGGGGCTGAATCAAAATGGCTAGGTTAGGTTAGGTTAGAACTGCGACCACAACGCACGAGCCGAGCGAGCGAAGCGAGCGTGCCGCGGCAGCGGCCGGCGAGTGCCAGTACCGAATTCTACTTATTTCGCTTTTGTTTGTTAAAATATTCTTTAGTCAACTGTTTTTCGGTCAAACGTTCATTCGATCAGTAGTAAAAGTACCAAATGTTTGTTCGATAAAATCGCTTTTGGTCAATTGTTCATTCGATCAGTAGTAGAATGGCCTAATGTTTTTTCGGTCACACGTCAAATGATCAAATGAATTTCGGTCAACAGTGGTAAACCCCTTTCAAATCTACATACAAGTCAATTCGAGGCAACACTTTTTAAATCAAAATATTTCGTCCAAAAAGGGTAGCACAACATGAAAAATAATGCTTGATGGTCATTAATCTGGTAGAAAAGGTTGCGGCTTGACAGGGCGTCAAGTAATGGAGTTCTGTTGTCAGACCTCTCAAGAGAAGTTGTCCCCAGTCGTGACTACATTATACAAATAGACAGGGAGGTGGGAGCAAAAGTTGTCCTGCTTTACCTTTTTTTTTTGATCAGGCCCTACATCAAGCGGTAAGTAGTTATTAACAAAAATGTCGGTCATGGTAGATGGCAATTGGTTTCAAAATGATGGAACTCCACTCGTTCAAGGAAGAATTGATAATTATTTTTTATTAGGAGAGCCCTCGCAAGAGCTGTGTGATAGCATGTATATTACTATGCTTCTACCTTGATTACAAAAGAAGCAATGAAAAACTGCCAATGGTTGCCTACTCAACCAATACTTGCAGCTATTATTGTGATCGTTTCAGTCGAGTTGACGTCAACGTAATCATCCGGTGTAAAAATGAAAACTTAACGATATAGGGAAACTACGTCATACAAGTTAAGAGCTTGAAAAAACTTTATAATGTCTGACGAATAAAATTTTCGGCTAGCTCCTCCTGATCTATATTAAAAAGTATTTACTAGAATACACAGCTACTTTCCACATAAAAATAGAACTTAGTCTATTTTTATGTTACACTAGCTGATGTGGAAAATTTGGTTCCCGTTCCCGCTTCCCGTGAGAACATATTAGGAATAAAAGTAGCCTTTGTGTTATTTCAGATTCTAATCTATTCAGGTACCAAATTTCAGCCCGATCCGTCAAGCCGTTAGAGCGTGATTGAGTAACAAACATCCAAACATCTAAACATTCAAACATCTTCACAAACTTTCACATTTATAATTATAATAGGATTATCAGACTGTCAGAAATAGACAAGATAGCTTATGTACACTCTGTGGAGGAGGTGTGTAGGTTCTAATAGAGCTTACCAAAATATCTTAGGGGCAAAAGGCTCACACTACTTGGGCTGCTCAGAGGATACGGAGCTCCACACACCGGCAGATTGTCCAGAGTTGATGGAGCGACGTGGTCTTGTAGCGGCTTTAAGTGTAGAAAACCTCACGTTACAGGCCATGCTTAGGAAAACGGCGTGGAACTCTGCCTCTGCTGCGCAAAAGAGGCGCAGAAGACACATTTCTCCGTTTAGGCGTGATCCAGGGGCGACACTCCAGGCTAGAGTCGCCTTAGCAGAAACAGGCTCTAATTGGTGGTGCATTGTGTTCTTGCACGTGCCTCCTTGATGTAAAATGCGTGGTCTCTACGAACAAAGGCAAGTAGTGCCAGATTCAGCTAAACAGGGCTGGTCAGGGTCCCTGGGATTTTATTCCAAGGGTACACCATGTTCCCTGACCACATACAGCCGGGAAAGGGAAAAAATGGGACGCAGGTCTCAAGCTGCAAAATGGTGCATCTATCGACCTGCAGGTCAGGTGGCAGTCGATTCCAACAATGCTGATATAAATAATTGTTCGCAGTAGTTAATGAAATTGAATCCTAATTTCAAGATGGTTCAGGATATAACTGGGAACACGCAAAGATGAAGATGAAGACTTTATTAAATCAAACTATCACACTTGACCCAATAGTAGACGGTTGGAGGGTGGCGGGGGGAGGTGCCAAGTGGAATTTCCCAATTCTAGATTACCGTACATCCTACTTACAACATAAAATATAAAGTGTTTATAAAATTATTTTAACATTGTTCCACGAAACTCCTTATTTGATTTTGATAGAAATATTTCTGAAACACAAAATAAGCGCAAGATAAAACATTGAAATCGTAGTAATAAGGATGAATATTTGAATAACTCAGATTACACCTTACCTTGTGCCAGAGTAAAAATCTCAACAAATCTCGTAAAACTCTAGAACAAAAACATTCCACGGAGCGCAATCTCCCAATTTTATTTCAACAAAATTTCGCCAAAGAACAATAAAACACGAAACGACTCCAATATATCCCGCTGGGAGCCTAACTCTATTAAAAATATCACCCCGGCTGGCTCTATCAAATTGTAGAGATGGTTCCAAGATGCTTGCGGTGAATCTTGCTCTGTTCACAAGATTATATACGAGACAAAGTAGCGGGAATGCTTCGCACTAGGTTGAAAAACGTTGGTAACATTTAGCAGGCTGTTGTACGACTACTGTAATCTTTCTGGTAACTCACTGCCTAGCCAGTGTTTCAAACCGTTGAGTGATCCAGTGATGAACCTCTGAAATAACTTTTTATGTACCTTAGATTGACTTCGCTAGAAATGCTGGCGCACTTGGGAAGCAACTGAGACTAATTATGAAATAATGATGATGATGGTTTTAAAAATTCCCACTAAATTCAAAGAGATAGCCCTCTCTGAAAAAGCATTAAAATTTTAATGCAGGACCCCTAAAGAATTAAACAACTTCTGATCTAAAATGGTGAATGCTGAAACCTCAAATCTCGATTGGAAATTGTGTACTTACTGAAGAATATTGCAGATTTTTACATTGAGAGAGATGCATTTGCGCACTTTCATCACCTGGGCCGTGTATTTTAACATGGTGTCTTTTGTGTTGTATGACCCAATACTATTACCACACGATGTTCCTCCAGCACATTGGTAGATACCCAATTTTATTTTTATTTTGTGAACATTGTGGACAATCGTGCACACAGAGGAGAGAAAACCATATAAGAAAAGTCAATCAAAAACATAATCTGAATTATGTTTATTTAGTTAAAAAAAAGCTGAGTGTGTTCAACCTAGTGCGTACACGCCGAAACTCCAAGTGCCAAGCGTCAACATTTATCAGTGTCTCGCGACAAACGACGGCAATTAACATTCCGTAAGCATTGTTAGCGACTGCGACAAGTTGTTGCAACTATTAACGCCAGCTTGCTGAGGTGTGATGCTCAAATGTCGCATGATGTCAACTGAGGTTTGTGTATTATTAATATTGCTCCTTATTTTACGTCCAATTTTACATTGTATCTATCTGTCTGATTGTAATTCCAAAATAACATCTTCTCATTTATGCAGATGGAAATATAGGTACCTTATGCGGTACTTACTCACATTTAGTCACATGTAAGGTATGAGTCCGAACTCGACCGCAAGCTACACTTTGCAGTGCCGCGACAGCACCACTGCCCCTCCCCCCCCCCCCCAAAATTCTGTATAGATTTATATTAGAACACATTCCAAACTCGGTAGCAGCGTTGCCGCCGCGACAGACGAGTAGTGACGTCATCACCGCAACTGTAGCAGGCACTTTATCTGATTCAAAAGAGGAACAATTAATTGATTTAAATGAATTTACATATACCTACCCATTTATAATAGCTGTCATAAAACTTATCGTTTTAATTTAATTAACATTGTAATATTTACTCGAGAGCCGGTGGTGGAACTTCGGATACCATTTCCGAAGTTTGGTCCCAAAACTGAGCCGCACTCTCGCGGTTGATACCCAACATCAGGGGACCCAACGCTCCCTACAGGAGACTGTACCTGGGGATCTCCCGGAGTATGGACCTATACGGGGTCCCCGTATGGGCGGAGACCCTGTCAGCCAGCAATGTGGCTATATTGCTCAGCCTCAGGGTGTAAAGGGGATACCGCAAGATCTCAGGTGAGGCGGCATGTCTCCTAGTCGGGACCCCTCCATGGGACCTGGAAGTGAGAGCCCTTGCGTCACTATTTAAATGGCGCAAGGAGGCGCTGGAGCGGGGCCATAGGCCTGCGTCACGAGAAATCGAGGCTCGATGGACCCAGCTCCTCCAGGAAACTGTGGAGAACTAGAAGGTGCAACTCAAGCAACCAAAGGGTGGATTCGCCACAATCGCGGCCGGCAGACCCGTCATGGACGAGTGGCTGGAGAGGAACCACAGTGTTCTCTCCTACCGGTTGTCACAGATACTTACCCGGGAACGGGAACTTCGGTAAGTATCTGTGGCGAATACACCAGGAAACCACAGTCGAATACCAGCACTGCGAGGAGCGAAACGAGGACACAGCGCTCAACACATTGGTGGAATGCACGGCTTGGGCGCAACAGCGCTAGGTCCTCGTGGCAGGTCTGAACGTGGACACTCTCTCGCTGGGAGACCATGAGAATCTCGCAGAGAACTCTCCCACCCGAGTTCCACAGTCGGCGGCGGGGGCGCCGCCGTCGTGTCTTCGCCCAAGACTATCGGCCTCCGTGACCGGGGGCCTGAGGACGGTGAGAAGGCTACTCACCGTCCCTACAGAAGCAGGCCCTAAACAACAGCGTGACGTGAGGAATTCACGCACCACCCCACCCTCCCCCTAAGAAGCAGGATAACACCCGAAAACCCCCTAAAGACGCAGGATAGCAACCGAACCCCCCTTTAGATGAGGTCGCAGTGGTAGCCGTAGGTCTGTTGGGAGTCCTGGGGTTTCCTTCCGAAGGCTTACCCGGGGCTCCCAACCGTGGGCTATTGAGCGGGATACGTGAGGTTTTTATTAGTCGGCAGAGGATTTTTGTTCACGTTAAAAAATTTAAAGTTAATATTGAAGGATAGCATCACGTGCAGCGCGACACTGCTGCCGTGCTCGGGATGAATCACCGCGGCCGGCAGCATTGCTGCGCCGCACTTCAGTGGCAGCACTGCAGCGACAGCAGTGCTGCTTGCGGTCTAGTTCGGAATCATACCTTTATCGATCAATTTTTTTTGTTTTTTAGACAAGGGAGCGGAGCAGTATATCGAGTCAACCTCCACACTTTAATTAATTAAGAGTACACTGGTTAAAGGTGTAGAGTCCAACGTGTGGTGCTTGAAGTATGCCACGGGCAAAACCGGGGGGAAAACCTGGTTTACCATGAACTTTTTTTAAAAAGGCTTTGTAGAAAGACGTTAGATTCTTTTGTGCCGCCTGAGTTCAGTTCAGTGAGCAAAGGAATAACAATTTAGCCAGGGGCGGGCTTGTCTCTTAAAACAAAATGAAAAAGCAACAATTTCGTTGGATTGTCATTTGATGGACATTGTCTTTAATAACTAGCTTTACAGAAGTAGTAGATACCCTTGATCACAGAAAGTTACAATAACTTGACATAAGGAGGACGGCATTCCTATAGACGGATCCGTCAAAGCAAATATAACAATATTTTTATTTCAAGTTTTGAAACACATTTATGTAATACTAGCTGACCCTCGCAACTTCGTTTATGTCACATAAGGTGTACGAAAGGGAAGGCATTTCTTCATCAGACTCATCAAGCACCGTGTGAAACGGCCCTGTTTGCTAAATCACAAAAGAGCTTAAAGATTAAGGTTATTCTAAAACAATTCAGTCCACGCCTTCGGACTGCATTATTTTACAACAGCCTTAATTATTAAGCTCTTTTATGATTTAGCCAACACGCCCGTTTAGATTTACCCTCACATTCAAAGGAAGCCTTGAATTCTAGGTTTGGCGATAGTTGTGATGCCTCTAATTTATGAACCATAAAACCCTTTATCTTGAATCTTGTGTGGAACAATGCTTAAAGTACTCCCTTTCTGACACTAAAAAAACACTTGAAATCGGACTACGCGTTGAGCAATTACAGCAGAAAAACCATTTCGTCTTTAATCCCCTCTCCCGCAGGAACCGCGCAAAATATCGGAATTAAAAGTATCCAAGAACCTTCCTCGGACTATTAGCTCAGTTTGTGCCAAGTTTCATTTAAATCGATTCAGTAGTTTTAGCGTGATACTTATTCGGGATACAGACAGACATTCATGAAAAATTTAAATTACATTTTCGGCTTCAGTATCGATTAGAGATTGCCCACATTTAAAATTTTCAAAATATCTTCCATGTACAGACTTTCGACCCTCAACAGTTTTATTTTAAGTATAGATAGATACCGTTAAGAGCTTGCCTGACCCTAACCAAATCGCATGATTCACTGCCGCTACCCCCGCGCCCCTTTGCTACAGATCGCGCGCCATATTCACGCGGCGCCGCGTCAGTCGGTGACAGATTACGATAGTAACGCAAGTAGCGGCGGATCACAACACAACGCACTAGCGAACAATGAATAGAATGGAGTAGATATTTGTGTGAATAGTTTTACTCGGTTTTTAGTTTTACTTTTTTTAAAAAATTGACCGTATTATACTACTTATAAAAATAGAACGAGATTTTTTATAAAACTTTAAAATGAACAATTTCGCAATTCACAATTTTTATGTAACTTTAATTATATTTACTCAGCGCACGCAACGTATACTCTCAAAAGGAATAAATTTTCCCGTTTGCGAAACTTTATTCATGGTTGCTCCTATTCGTTGAAGTGTAATGTTATAAACCTTCCTGAACAAACGGACTATCGAGCACCCAAACTCCGAAACATCATTTTGTGGATCACACGAATATTCGGCCCGACCCCAGAATAAAATCAGAGCCTCAGCGCGGCCATCGGTTATACTACCGAATGCACCACCGCATCAAGGCGAATTATGAAGAACGAATAATCCTTTTTTACTGTAAAAGAACAATGATGAAAAAGATACTATCCATCTAGGTAGGCAGAAAGAACCGAGCGCCACACGGCACGGTCCATACACACCTCACTTGCTTCTTCAACTTTCATTTTTCTTTTCATGCATGCACGTCGGTTCCTTCGGCTTTGACACCACCTTCAACTAACACACGATTAATTTGGTCGTGGTAGGTGTGTCGTGGCCTTCCCCGACTCCTACGTCCATCCACTTTCGCGTTGTATATCTGTTTTGTCATTCTTTCATCACCCATTCGCTCCACTTGGCTGAACCATCGTAGCATGTCCTTCCTTACTTTAACACCGACACTGTCTTCCAGACCAATTCTCTTTCTTACATCTTCATTCCGAACGCGATCTGCGAGCGTTACTCCGCAGATTTTGCGTAGCGCGCGCATCTCGACCGCGTTTATTCTACTTTCATGCGTTTCCTGCCGTACCTAACTCTCGCTCCCATACATTAGCGGTGGTTTCAGCACCGCACTGTGTACTGCGAGCTGGGCCTTTTGACTTAGGGTT
The DNA here is from genome assembly GCA_933228765.1 of Miltochrista miniata. Lineage (NCBI taxonomy): Eukaryota > Metazoa > Arthropoda > Insecta > Lepidoptera > Erebidae > Miltochrista > Miltochrista miniata. The sequence goes on along the minus strand of OW121758.1, from coordinate 33,383,163 downwards.
TTGGTACCCAAAAGTTTGCCTAACGCTCCATTCACTCTATTTCCCGCAGTTACCCTCCTTTCTACATTAGTGGTGTACCGTCCATCCCTGCTTAATGCACATCCAAGATATACAAACTTATCTACCTGTTCCAGCACTACATCATTTACAGTTATCCTGACATTCGTTCTGTCCTCTTCTCTTTCGAATACCATCACTTTCGTTTTAGTCGCGTTCAAATGTAAGCCTCTCATTAGACTATCATCTTTCATCGCTGTGACTAGAGACTATAGTTCTGATGGCGATTCGGCTATGAGCACGGCATCATCTGCATACAGCAAACAGTTCACATTCACAAGTAAGTCACCCATTCGCAATCCAACATTCATCGATCTTACTCTCTTAAGACAATCGTCCAGGTAGAGGACAAACAGCAGGGCCGACAGCACGCAACCCTGTCTGACGCCAATGTTGACGTCAGACCAGGGAGACAGGCTGCCGCCCACCCGCACACATGCCATACATCCCACATATGTAGACTACACGGCACGAAGCAGCGCACCATCAATCCCAAATCCTGGCAAGATGATGAGATGACACATAATCCAAACACGCTTTCTTCTTTCTTGCTACGCAGGATTGAACCTCTGCATCCCACCAGGCATCACCTTTCGAATGTTCATGTCTCTTTGCACTCCCACATGCTTCTTTTGCTCTATCCACTATACTTTCTTTCATAATATTCCAGTATTCATCCACATCTAAGTCGGAAAGGCTCGCGTTTGCAAGCCTTTCACTGACTAAGCCTACATACATACTCCTTACGCTTTCATCTTCCAGTTTTTCACTCTTTATCCTATCAAAGTCTCCGAGAGGGACACGCACTCACCAGTGCCTCCACTTCTTGAAAAGGCTGAATGAAGAAAAATATACTAATAATACATTTTTTTTTAACGTGAGATAAAATTCATCATGAGTGCTATGCCGGACTCCTACCGACTAAAAATCCTCACGTAACGCCCAACAGTCTATGGTTGGGAGCCCCGGGTAAGCCCTCGGAAGGATGTTCCAGGACTTCTAACAGACCTACGGCCACAATTGCGGCCTCGCCCAGGGGGCGGTTCGGGTGCTATACCGCGTCTTTGGGGGGTTTCGGGTGTGATCCCGCTTCTAAGGGCGTGCGTGAACTTTTCACGTCACGCTGCCGTCATGGGCCTGCTTCTGTAAGGACGGTGAGTAGCCCTCTCGCCGTCCTCAGGCCCACGGTCATGGAGGCCGATAGTCTTCGGAGAAGACATGTCGCTAGCCCAACTGCGGTACTCGGGTGGGAAAGTTTTCTCCCGTACCTACCCCACCGCCTCTTTCAAGAGCATAACCTGCTCGCAGAGAGAGGCGGCGCAGTCCCACTTACTCCCGCTGGAGATCGTGGCTTGCACCATGGTCTCGAGCGAGAGAGTGTCTACGTCCAGACCCACTACAAGGACCTGGCGCTGTTGCGTCCACTACACCAACGTGTGGAGCGCTGTGTCATCGCAGTGGTCCTCGCAATGCTGGCACTCGACCGTGGTTTCCCGGTGTCTTCGTCACAGATACCTACCGAAACTACCGTGCCCGGTAAGTATCTGTGACAACCGGTAGGAGAGAGTACCGTGCCTCCTCTCCAGCAACCCGTCCATGACCGGTCTGACGGCCGCGATTGTGGCAAATCCCCCTTTGGTTGCTCTAGTCTCACCTTCCATGTATCCACGGTTTCCTGGTGGAGCAGGGACCGCTGGGCCTCGATTTCCCGAGACGCAGGCCTTTGGCCCCGCTCTAGCGCCTCCCTGCGCCATCTAAACAGTGACGCAAGGGCTCTCGCTTCCAGATCCCATGGAGCGGTCCCGGCTAGGAAACATGCCACCTCACCTGAAATCGTGCGGTATCCCCTTATCACCCTGACGGCCATCGCCCTCTGCAGGCTCAGCAATCTAGCCACATTGCTGGCCGTCAGGGTCTCCACCCATACTAATAATACTATTAACGTGAACTTTGTTACTCAGAAGATAAACAAATGGAACTCTTGGCACTTGTTTATTGTTCTGGGTAATCGATCAAGATAAGGGCGAAATCATGTGAGATGAAAACGTCGACAGAAATTTAATTGCGAAATATCTTTTGTCTCATATTTAAAAATGACAAATTTTGAGATAGAAGACATTTCACCAGTAAATTTTCATATTTACGCTTTCGAGTAGTTACGTCGAGAATGGATTTCTTGGTTGAACCCGTGATGGCCGAAAGTTTTGTTAGTAATCCATCTTGGCATCTAGGAGTTAGGTCGTCATGAAGCCATGTTGAAGGTCAAGTCTAAGCAGGTTTCCATAGCCTGCCTCTGTTCACTTCAACGTATTACGTGGGACCAAGTGATACTTTTGGAATATGACCGTGTATAAAGCCTTCAATTTCGTTTTTTAAAATCTTTTTATTTATTAAAATAATTAGCAATTTTAAATTTCATGGATTCATCAACAGGCTGTCGATGAATCTATGAAAAATTAGAAATGACTACATTAGGCCGATAGAAACTACAGCTTAAATAGTTATATGCATAGAACTATTTTAGCTACTTATAGTTATTTTACTATTCTATAATATAGTGCATGGCTTTAATCAGTTCAAGTCTGACACGTTTATAATGTCTTTTAGGTCCAGTGGGGTAATGGGGCTCATATAAATAACGTATTTTCAAAAGTATTTTTTGATACATTGCTGTTTTTTTGGAATCAGGTGTTATATAATTGCTCTTTCTTTTCACATCACTGAGCTCTTTTTAATAACCACGTCAATTTCTCTTAGGGGCATGTTTCGTGAATGTCTGGGATCCAACAATTCAGCCAGTAAGGATACAATCGAGATAAGAAGACTTAGAGTTTGAGGACCATGAAATCTTCCTATAATATCTGGTTTCGTTTATTTCGTTCTATTTTTATGGGGCGATTTTCACCTGACCAGGTAGCAATTAAACATTTTTTCCTATGACTAATATTAAATAAAATTAATATTAAATAAAATTGCCGTCATTCAAACAAATTCTTCAAAGGCATTTTGTATTATCTCTTGGGTATTGACTTTCTTTCCCGCCAAAAAGTTATCCAAATTCTGGAATTAGTAGTAGTCTGTATCGCAAGGTCTGGTGAGTTTGGTGGATGACGGAGAGCTTCCAACCTCAGTTCTTGCAACTTGGGGATCGTCTGCAGTATGAGGTCGCGCATTGTCGTGCAGGAGCAGCGGAGAAGAGCGATTGATCAATGCTGTGCCAGCTTCTCCATCATTGTGTTCAGTTCTTCACAGAACACATCTGCATCAATGCTCACCCCGCTTGGTAAAAAGCTGTGATGAATCACACCGGCGCGCTAGACCACCAAACAGTGACCATCACTTTTCTAGGGGTAAGTTTTCGTTTAGGGCATTGTTCGTCTTTAATTCGTCATTGTCGACCAAAGTCTTCGGACGACCGCGAGGTTCATTTTTCAGGTCGAAATTTTCAGAACGAAAGCGAGCAAACCATTTCATAACTAGCGGACGTCACGCGGTTTCACCCGCGTAGTTCCCGTTCCCGTGGGAATACGGGAATGAAACATAGCCGACTAAAAAACGTCACGTAACGCCCAACAGCCTATGGGTGTGAGGCCCACAGAAGGATGTCCCAGGACTCCCAACAGACCCACGGCCGCCACTGCGGCCTCGCGTCTTTGGGGGGTTTCGGGTGTAATCCCGCTTCTAAGGGGGGGCTTGCGCGAGTTCCTCACGTCACTCTGCCGTCATGGGTCTGCTTCTGTAAGGACGGTGAGCCGCCCTCTCACCGTCCTCAGGCCCCCGGTCATGGAGGCCGATAGTCCTCGGCGAAGACACGTCGACGGCGCCCAGGCCGCCGACTGCGGAACTTGGGTGGGAGAGTTCTCTCCGGTTCCCGCCCCGCCGTCTCTTTCACGAGCATAACCTGCTCGCAGAAAGAGGCGGCGCAATCCCACTTACTCCCGCTGGAGAGCATGGCTCGCACCATGGTCTCGAGCAAAAGAGTGTCCACGTCCAGACCCACCACGAGGACCTGGCGCTGTTGCGCCCAACAGCATCATCATTCAGTAAAAACTCATTTTTCTTTCATTAGTACCTTCAATAAAATGATTATTCTTTTATGTGAATCAACAAGTATTTTTGAAACAATAAATTTGTTTTGAAAATATCACCGGCAATTTTCTGCTATTAAATCGAAAGTCTAAAGACAGTGTTATATTTTACAGATTTTTTTTTTAAATACTTACACTGTCTTTTTTGTACTTGAATTAGCCGACTCCACTGTTTTATGTTCCGTGCAATTACTTCCGGCACCGGCACTCCTAGTAGTGGCGGGCGGTTTCTGGGTTTAGTATGACATTTTTAGGGTTCCGTAGCCAAATGGCAAAAACGGAACCCTTATAGATTCGTCATGTCTGTCTGTCTGTCTGTCCGTCCGTGTGTCACAGCCACTTTTCTCCAAAACTATAAGGCCTATGCTGGTAAAACTTGGTAAGTAGATGTATTCTGTGAACCGAATCGAACCGAACCATCAAGATTTTTGTTTAAAACGAGAAAAAAAGCAGTTAATTTTGGGGGTCCCATACTCAGAACTGAAACTCAAAATTTTTATTTTCATCAAACCCATACGTGTGGGGTATCAAAAGATAGGTCTCCAAAAATGCTATTGAAGTGTATAACATATTTTTTTTCTAAAGTGAATAGTTTGCGCAAGAGACACTTCCAAAGTGGAAAAATGTGTGTGTGTGTGTCCCCTCTAACTTCTAAACTAAGAGAATGATAAATCTAAAAAATATATATAATGTACATTGTGATAAAATCTACTAAAGAAAATTGGTTTGAACGAAATCAAGATGGTCGTTTTTTTTTAAAACGTCATATACCGCAATTTTCGCCGAGAAAAATCACTACCACTGCGAACATCAATGAAAGTTACAACGAACTACACGAACTTTTACATTATGTTACTTGCTGCTACGGAACCCTTCATGGGCGAGTTCAACTCGCACTTGGCCGGTTTATTATTATTGTTCCTAGAAAGCGTCCAGTTCAATTAGGCAATTAGGCAAGGCTTGGGGAGGAACAGGACAGCAGTCGCTCTCAACTTTGCCAATGGGGATGAAAATTCAATTCATAGCTGCTGCTCCTGGCAGCCAATAAAAGCTGCGTCTGGTTTGAAATATGGTTGGGCTTGAAGGCAACTGGGCAGATGCTAATATGCAGATAAGGTCTGGGCCCCATGAAGATCTTCTAGGCCCAGGCCGACGTCACTTGAAGCAGTGCAGGTGCTGACCAACGAACGAGGTCCTGGTACAGGCATCCCGTAACGCCGTTGGGAACTTAGATGATTCTCGTTGGCAACAATATCGAGGAGATAATATGCCAAATCATACCGACCTAGTCCACACAAAAGTAACACCCCTGTTTCTACAAGCCATCGTGAAGAAGCTAAGTAAGATAAAGAAAATTTACATCGGATAGTAAACAATCAATACGGTTCTTAGCTTTTTATTTCTCTCGTCCTACGAGCGAAAAACGTTTTTTATGTTCCTTTTTAGTCATTTTTCTGGTCTTTATATTTATAACTTTTATAATTAGTTACATTTATTATTTACACAAATTAAGATTTTAAGCACCTACAGCCATCGCCCCCCCCCCCCCCCCCAGCTTACTTCAGGAATTCAAAAGTTTTTTAATCGATCTATCGATGTCGTAATTGAGCATTGTGTGACGCAATCGGGCATAGGTCCGCTTCCTACAAGGCGCGCAGCCAGACTAATCGTAATCGGTAGAGGATAGCGCATACAGATTTCGTGAGGAAAGAAAGAGAGAGAAGGTTTGGAGCGCGTTTAGCGAAATTATATGAAAGCTAAAAAACAGATAATTACAGATAAAAAGAAAACTATTATAAATATTAAAAAAACCGACTAGTGTAAATGAAGTTTTTAGTATTGTCTTTCTTATACATTAAAAATAATATCCAATTAATAGATAATTATAGAGATCCAGCCTAAAGTTTAACTAAAACGAGGTGTTTTTAAAAATTAAAAGTATCGAGGTTTTTTTTAGTAATCGTGTTTTCAGGCTAGTAGATCTTTGGTTCATGAACTGAAGTTGCTTGCGTTGTAATGTTAGTTCATCAGACCTCACGAGTCCTGAGATCTAGATCAAGATAAAAGTCCATTTGGCGTCATACGTCCTCTTAATATTTAAGTTCTTTTATGACTAAGTAAACACGCCATTTTAGTATGACTCTTACATTCAAAGGAATCGTTGAATAATACTATGTTTAGCGAAAGTTGAGATGTCTCTAATTTCTGAACTACATAGGTAACTCAATATTGAAACTTGTGTGGAACAATCCGTATAGTACTCCCTTTATAACACCTAAAAACATATTTGAAATCGGACCACGCGTTGAGAACTTACAACTGAAAACCCATTTTGTCTTTCATTCCCCCTCCCGGGACAACCGCACCAAATATCGGAATCAAAAGTATCCTAGAACCTTCCTCGGACTATAAGCTCGGAATGTACCAAGTATCATGCAATTTGGTTCAGAAGTTTCGGCGTGATACTTTTTTGGAAAAGATCGTAAAAATAAATGGATAGTTAGGACATAGAAACAGAAATTGATGATTTTTATAGTTTTTAATATGTCCAGCCAATTGGGTAAATTATTTTGATTTTTTTTACACACAATCGTGTAAGCAAATACTTGATTAATCATGAATTTAAAAAAATAATATTAAGATTTCAGTACAAATAGTGACCAACAGATGGCGCTTATCGATTTAAATTCAAGATAGCGTTTGGTTTCCTAAAAGTTTATATAAAGACTAGCTGACCCGCGCAACTTCGTTAGCGTCTCATAAGAGAGAGAGAGAGACAGAGAGAAAGAGCGCTATTATTTTGATATCATGTTACTTGTCATTTACCCCCTTTGCGTTAACTCCCGTCGCATCGCTACTATTCATTATTTTAGAAATAATTAACGTTACTGTGATCGAGAACCTCCCAAAAACGCGAGATAGCACCCAAACCCACTTAGTTGAGGCCATAGTGGTAGCCGTAGGACTGTTGGAAGTTCTGGGTTGACTACCGAGGGCTTACACTGGGCTTCCAACCGTAGGCTGTTAAGCAGAATACGTGTGGTTTTTAGTCTTTAAGAGTCCGGCATAGCATATATGTAGGAATTTCCTCACTTTAAAAAAAATTAACTGTGAGCGAACGTTAAAAGATAAATAAATAAATAGGTATTATGTTTTAGAACTTTTTAAGTGGAACAGTTTTGTATTAAATTATTTTTATGTAACTTCAACCATTTCACTACCTTCAGAGGCGCAACGGATACTCTAATGATTAAATGCTTTCCGTTTTCGAAACATTTCATTTTCAAACATTTTGCTGCACCGCTCCTATTAATCTTAGCATTATGTTACAATAAATGTACCTACTTACTATCGAACAGTTAAAGACTTTTTGAAACCCTACCAGTAGTTTCAGTAAGGCTTGCCTTGGTATGATGTGATCATGGTCCCTTTGCAGCTTGCAGCGTGTGTCCAATCCAGCTACACTTCCGATGTTTGATCTGTTGGTGAATAGGGGTCTCACTGCAGCGTTCCAATAGGCTTACGTTGGTGATCTTCTCGGGCCCGTATATACCGAGAATCCGTTGGAGGCAGCGGTTGATGAAGACTTGTAGCTGTTAGCTGGTGCGAAAGGTCTTTAGTGACCTTCCATGTCTCGCATCCGTATAGCAGTTAGCAGTACAATTTTAACGTATACTTTGTTTTGAGTTTCACTCTTCGAGTCCATTTCGCGACTGCCTACGGGGCGCAGCTGTGTGAAGGTTGTTCTAACCTTGGCGAGTTTTGAAATGATGTAGGGTACTCTTCTATGCCATCAGTTTCTGACACGACATTCCCAAAGTACGTGAATTAGTGCCTTCACCACATGTCCAGCGTCTGTCGATTTTATTTTCAATCCAGCCATTCACTGCCTCATGCCCACATTCAGACATGCATGACGGCGTGTGTGTGCCTCAGCAGGCACAGTTCATCGGCGTCATCTAAATCCTCCAGGATATCAGGATAGTCCCCATTCTATGCCGCGCCGCTTGTTCTTTGCGGTATTCAGCATTATACCATCTATTTTCTATGGATGGTCGTTAACTATCCTGTTATCTTCATAACGATTCTCTAAGGTAGGTACAGTACGTATTTTCAAAAGAGTTTGTGAACTCTATGTTTAATTTCTTTTTCAGAATATTGATGACATTTGTTTGATGTCATTTTATACACGTTACGTCTACTACATTGATACATGTAATAAAATTCTAACACGCCGTATGTGTTTGTATGTAAATTGTTAATACTGAGGAAAATTCTATACTGACAAATAGCTTTAATCATTAAGCTCTATTTTGATTAAGCAAACAGGGCAGATTCACATGCTACTTGATGACTATGATTAATAAACACCTCTAATTTCATAGACCTTATGTGACGTAAACAAAGTTGCGAGGGTCAGCTAGTTAAAAGATCAAACAATAGGTTTCTTCTTACCTACTTAAAAACTATTTTTACAAAAGGGATTATTTTACGGTAATAATAGACATGCTTTGAAATGAGCATTTATGGTATTGTTGTGACTTTTATGACACGTCATACGTCATCTCGCTCGCGGATACGTCAGCGTAAAATTTTACTTCCTGCTTCCCATAGGAACGTACTCCCGGGATAATAAGTAGCCTATGTGTTATTCCAGACTATAATGTATCTCTGTACCAAATTTCAGCACGATCCCTTCAGCCGTTTGAGCGTGAAAGAGTAACAATCATCCACACTCATAAACATTCGCATTTATAATATTAGTAAGATGTCATCTGGCCTACAGTTTACGAATTTATTATTATGTAGGTATATGTTACGGCTAATACCCGAAGTGCGGCTGCACCTAGTTTTAGCCGGTTAGAACTAGGTGTAGCCATTTGCTCTTGGTTAAACCTAGTACGAGCCAATTGTTTTCGGGTAAAACTAGGTCTAGCCTTCATCATGCCGGCTACAACTAGGTCCAGCCATTCCCTGTTGGATAAAACAAGTTGAAACAAGTAACAGGCGTCTGGCTCATGCGAGACGCGTCGCGCTTATTATGGTTAACACCTCGACTCGGATAGGTTAGGTTCGCCTTCGTGGTTATTTTTTTTTTATAACCATTCAACACCATCGAATACATTTATAGCCGTTTCATGTTACAACATGTTATCGAACTTTAGCTGCTTCTAGAAGATAAACCTAAGTTTAGCCGGCTAATCTTAAGTTTATGTTCACGCCTACCTTTAGCCGTAACACATATATAGGCTTGACGGGACACCCATCTAAGTTTTATCCAACAGGGATAGTCTGGACCTAGTTCTAGCCGGAATAATATCAGATAGACCTAGTTTTATCCAACAGGGAATGGCCGAACCTAGTTGTAGCCGGCATGATGAAGGTTAGACCTAGTTTTACCCGAAAACAATCGGCTCGTACTAGGTTTAACCAAGAGTAAGTGGCTACACCTAGTTCTAACCGGCTAAAACTAGGTGCAGCTGCACTTCGGGTATTAGCCGTAACATAATTATAGATTATATCGACACGTCCTAACTAAAACTCGCTGACTGGCACTTGAAGATTTATACGATTGTTTCATTTTCGTAATCTACGATTTGATTTGATTTTTATATTTTTACAAAAGAGAACTTTGCAGCTACATAGTATGATCCCGGAAAAACTATATATTTGGGCAATATATTACATGGGCATCGGAAAGGGTAAGTGAAATCTTTACAACGAGGTCGCATACTCAAGGTTTCCCGTATTCGTTTCTTATAGGAAATGGTTCCCCGGAAAGCTATTCAGGTGTTATTGTAATGAGAAATTAAAAATATAATAAATCTTACAATATTGCAACTGTTTTGTGCGACCTCTTAAAATTATTTTATAAGTTACTAGCGACCCGCCCCGGCTGCGCACGGGTGCAATGCTGATACAATACACTAAGTACAGAAAAACTGTGAACTTTAAAGCATTGTGGATCCCAAACCCGCAGGGATACGCGGAAAATTTTTATGTTGTCGTATTAAAGACCACAGTTGCTTTTCAAAATATAAGGTGAGACTTTTATACTTTGATACCGAACTGAGAAATTGAACTAAATAAATTTTCCCTCATACATTTTTTATTTTCATTTTTTTAGGCATGAATTAGTCATTTTATGGAAAAGTTGTAGTACTAAATGTTAATTAGCACTATATTTTCTACCCAAAACAAATTTGATATCTTAGATCGTATGTCCACCTATTTTAAAATCCGGACCAGTGTGCGGCCGGCCGGTACAGCCGCAAACGCTACGTCCCGCAATTTTATATCTGTAATTTCTTAGAAAATATTCATTTAAATCTTAAAGCTGTAAAGGGCCATATAGATCTTTATTAAATAAACAATGTATTTAAGGTATTTAATTAGATAAGGATTAATGCTGTATTGGTTAAAACCGCTTCGAAAATAAGCCATTATTTGTCATAAAAAGTAAATGACATAAAATGTTATTGTGGGATATCCATAAGAGATAGAGATATGCCATCGCGGAGTTTTCTGTAGACCTTTACAATCTGTACAATACTTAGTACATTATATTGATAAATCTCGTAGGATTCAGCCTGTGTTTGCAAAGTAAGTGGAAAAATTGTAATTATTTACGACATCACATTAGAAACCTCTAAAATAACAGTATTTCTCCACTATTTAATGGATGTTATTATACATATAAACCTTCCTCTTTAATCACTCTATCTATTAAAAAAAACCGCATCAAAATCCGTTGCGTAGTTTTGAAATTTAAGCATACAAAGGGACATAGGGACAGAAAAAGAGACTTTGTTTTATACTATGTAGTGATATTTAGACGGGGCTCTTAAATCTTACTTCTTACTAATATTATAAAAGCGAATGTTTGTGAGTGTGGATGTTTGTTACTCTTTCACGCTCTAACGGCTGAACAGATCTTTCTGAAATTTGGTACAGGGATACATTATAGTCTGAAATAACACATAGGCTACTTTTTATCCCGGGAATAAGTTCCCATGGGAAGTCAGAACGGGAACGAGTTATTCGCGGGCGAAGCTGCGGGCATCAGCTAGTAAAACATAATTTTAAAACAATATAAATTATTCGTTTTCTTCATGCTTGACAAGAATCTTATTCCCCTTTTAAACATAATGCACTGCAGTGGTCTGAGCAATTTCAGATGAAACATTTTTTTTTTAATTTTCGAATCTTGAATATTAGTTCAGTACCCAATGGTCACCACTTTTTTTTTATTATACTAAACGCATTAAACCTAAACATAACAGACCTAAAATAAAAACCACTCTTCAAAATCATTCCCTGCAATAGGCCCAAAGGGAGCCATTTTTATTTTATGTTGTACCTTTCAGCGTATCTGTTTATTAGTATCTTGTAACCAGACGCAATAATTTATAACTGACTTTTTAACGTTCTTCCTAAATCTGGCGGGACTTGATAAATTTTGGTAGAGAAGTTGGCCTCGATTTAAAAAAAAAATTTGCTCGTTATATCTTTCTAGTAACCTGTGGACGATTTGACTCAGCTCGAAATGGCGTATTGTGTTATGAAAAATTTGTACCGTAAGAAGGAAATGAGTGCAGTCGACTCGGTTTTTCATTTTAAAAAACTAATATCTTACCTTCGTCTCTTTATGTTTTTTATCTCCAGTAAATTTATACGGAACCATTTTACTCTTTTCTTTTTACCTGGATAGTGTATATACCATGTTCATGCCAAATACGTAAAAATTTCATTTTGACAAAATTTTGAGTCATTCCCTATTTCCTAATCACCACAGAATTATTGTAATGTTATTTGTACAATGTTTATTATAATACAAGACCAGTTAGTTTCAAACAATTAATTAGAAGAGAATTTTGAAAATCGGTCGAATAAATTCAGAGTTTTTTGATTACAAAACTTCAAATCTATAAGACGGTAGTTACAGGGAAAGTACCCTTAATATTGTTAATGGCAAATTTTGCTGAAAGGAAACATTCCTTTATTTTCAAAAGTAAGTAAATCTGCATTTAAAGTTTTTTGTTGAAATCGAACTTGGGAGATTCCCGGCTAAAGCAGGTGATTTTCAAAAAAAAACTTCAAATGCAGTTTTACTTACCTTTGCAATTACAATTTGCCATTATCAATATTAAGGGTACTTTCCCTCCAACTACCGTCTTTAAAATCCACCCTGTAGATAAGTGCTATCTCCATTTTGGAACTCCACAGGTTGCACCACCATACTTTAAACCGTCTCCCATAATAAGTTTTAGAATAACGTATGGAAGTTTACCCAATTGTTGACATGTATGAAAATACTAGACCGCTCCCTTGGGTAGTGGCATATATTGGGTAGCTTATGTTACTGATTATAAGATCTTATTACTTTCATTTTTCTTCTTTTCTCGTATACAAAACTCTTCGTATACATAAATAATTTTATTGATATTGTATAGTTTACAACCTTCGCCAGCACGGAATTGTGCTCCCGTTCCCGTATCGCATGATGTGCTCATTGGATGTGGAAACAGGAACATAATTCCATGCTGGTGAAGCCATTAGCATCAGGTAGTGTTCCAGGACTAAAGAGTAGTTTACGTGTTATTTCCAGACTATAATCTATCTCCGTACATTTTCAGACAAGTCTGTACAGTCGTTCCATTACGAGCGTGATTGAGTAACAAATATCCAAACATCTTCAGAAACTTTCTCATTCTTAATATTAGTTTTTTTATACCACTAAAGCGGCAGAAAAGCATACGGCCCCACCAGATGTACCTGTGGTCACCACAGCCTATGGACGTTTGCAACACCAGAGGCGCCGCACTCGCGCTGCCGACCCTGTAAAAGACACTTTTAAAGAACCCCATTCTGCAGGCGTTTGGGAAAACCGATGCAGGGAGATCATTCCACAATCTAAGCGTACGCGGAAGAAAGTCTCTATCGTATCTTACCGTGCTCGAGCGCTCAGGAAGCAACGTATTAGGATGAACACCCTGTCTATGACGAGCGGTGCGATGATAGAATTTCGCCGTAGGCATCATATCAAACAATTCCTCAGAGCACAAACCGTTGTAAAGGCGGTAGAACACGCACATAAGTAGTTAGTTAGTAGGTATATAGATAGATAAGTTCTTCAACTAATTCAAGCTACTTCAACTAATTCGTATGAATAATTTGATTTCAACCCAAAATCTCTATACTCATCCTAATAGTTCTTCAAGACACATTAATATCCGTACTAGACCAGACTAGCAGTACTTAATAACGTTCCTTAGTGCCGACGGTGACAAAGACGGCTGTAGAGACAGATTAGTGAGCAACCCGCGCGGGGATTCACCGACTAACGAGCTCACAATCTGGATTTAAAAGGTGTGAAATGTTCTTAGGGCTTAGTGAGTTTATCTGAGGATCTGTGATGAAGTAGTTTACCTTGTCTGTGTAATTCATCGTGTTTGGTTTAAGTTTTGTTTACGTAATAAAAGGTAAGATGACAATTCCCAACACACTTCCCTCTGTTGGTTTGTATTAAATAAAACTCACAGAAATTCCTTTATAGCTCGACCGCCATTAATTTATTCGCACGTAATGTCCCCCCCCCCCCCAATACATCCCGAGAGTGTCATAAGAGGCGACTACGGGAACACTTTAGCAAAAAGATCCATTACGTAAAGAAGGAAAACTCGAAATGAAACCCGGTTGTCAGTAAACTGTCAATCGTTAAGCCAAGTTGAAGGCCTTATGGGTGGCTTGAAAATTTTCAACTGAGGGTCGCGACGACCTGCGCCTGTCCATTTCAACACGGCAATAGGCTCACCACCAGTTTTATGTCCCACGTAATTGGGACATAAAACTATAAGGTGAATGTGGGCGTATACTATGCCTCTGCCTACCCCTTGGGGATACAGGCGTGACTATTATCAAAAGTTGACATGCTTGATATCTAAACAAGATGAGAGACTGTTTAATTCGCCTTCATGATAGATTTTCTTTGTAGGAGGCCTTGATTAACAGCATAGAATCTAGAGTAGGTGGTAATTCCTCTATTGCCGACGATAGTACCATCCACTATAACACATATTATTATCGTGACATACATACATACATTCATATAGTCACGCCTTTATCTCCGAAGGGGTATGCAAAGGCATAGTATACGCCCATATTTCACTTTATAGTTTTATGTCCCACGTAATAGGTGGTGAGTCTATTGCCGTGTTAGAATGGACAGGTGCAGGTCGTCGCGACCCTCAGTTGAAATTTTTCCAGCCACCCATAAGGCCTTCAACTTGGCTTAACGATTGATAGTTTCTGACAACCGGGTTTCATTTCAAGTTATCCTTCTTTATTTAATGGATCTTTTTGCTAAAGTGTTCCCGTAGTCGCCTCTTATAACACCCTCGGGATGTATTGGGGTGGCAACATTTTGTACTCTTACTCGTCGCAACACGGGACCCCGTCGCCACACGGGGCTTATTATCGTGATATATAACATAATGTTAATGTTTAGTCGCTTCAACGGCCCCAAGAGGAAGCGATGATGTGCCCCAATTCTGCTCCATTGGCCACCCAGTACAAAGTGGGTCAAACATATAAAAATTGTTTGCGAAATATAATTATCGGGTGCATAAACTTCTGCTTACTTTCAGCCGTGTACAATTTGTCTACGTACTTAAAATCGAAATTAATGACTACCTACTTATCAGTTCTACTATAGATCAAAGGAGTGAAATTTCTGTAAAATTATATTATCTTTGGTACTACCTTTTATTTGTCGGCCTTACATTGTATGTGATTTGATAATACCTACCTAACTTAATGTGAATTCGTTTATTGGATTGAGTTGGTCAGTCGCTCACAGTTCTCACGGTGAACGACTGACGGATCACCATGAAACAAGACATGAAATATAGCTTCGAAATAGCTTTTGTTATGTTGGTACTACTTGATGATAACTTTCATAGTTGCAGTAGACATCTAGGACGAACGTGCTTTACGAAAAAGCGTATGTGTGTGTGTGTTTCAGTGCGAAATTGAAAGGTGGGTGTGGGCGAGAATTGAAATGTACTGTGATACTTTATAAGTATGATACATGATTTAAATTGACTTATAAGTCAATTTAAATAATGTGATATATTATGTTTAGGCCCGGGGCCGCACTTGCGTTTTACCGCGGCGGTTTCTAACCTCAAAATGTCATGAAACTGTCAAAATCAATGAATTTAAGTCAAGGTTTGACATTTTGAGGTTAGAAACCGCCGCCGCGCCGCGGTAAACTGCAGATGCGGCCTCGCGCTAAGTGGGAGTGAGTAAAGGTTGAAATATCACCATTTTACCTAATAACCATTTAGACCTTTTCTGTGGTAGTATCAAAAAATAAAAATAACTTGACATTAAACCTATAATCTTTTAGAAAATAATTGTTGTGTGGGCAAATTAATTTTACTTAAAGCACAACCCAATTGAATTTTCTTTGAGGCTCGAAATAGAAGCAAAATAATTTTATGACTCTTTTATGTTTAGGTCGTATTAAATTAACGTTTTCATTTCATGAATTTGGCTCATGAATTTGGCATAATTTTTAGGTAAGTATTCCGAAAATACTCGTAAACAGTATAGGCTCACCACCACCTATTATGTGGGACATAAAACTGTAAGGTGAATTGTGGGCGTATACTATATACTTAGGGGATAAAGGACATAATTTCACCGTATCGTTGTGAGCACTGAGTACCCACTATTGATATTTTTCAAGCCACCCATATGGTATATTCCACCTTAGTGGTGGAAAAAAAAATCTAATCAAAACCCCTATTCATGTAGGTCAAACACTAACACTTATCAACGTCAAAGATTATTACTTCAAATTATTTTTTACTGATAGATTCCCAAGGCCATGGGTAGAGTCCATGCGAAAGCACATAGCAAACATACCTAACACAAAGTGATAGAAAAACGTTCAACCAATTGCGAATCGGACTCCCGCACGGATGGTTCGGTACCAAACAATTGCGTTTGTTGTTTAAGAATCCCCTTTTAATAATTATTATTCTTCTATAGTATTTGCTGTTATAACGAACAAAATCAAAATCAAAATCAAATGTCATTTATTTACTTAGGCATACAAATGCACTTGTAAACGTCACTTATATAAACCAAAAAGTTACCACCAGTTCACAACGCGACCCACCTGAGAAGAACTGGCAAGAAACTCAGCGGGTTATTCTTTTAACTACTCTATTTACAACTTTATTAATGAATCTAAAAACTATGCATTTTAACAGTTTTTTGAGAATCTAGCAGAGCAGGTCATTTCCAGGCTTCCTTATCCATCAAGTAATCACCAACCGTATAGTAGCCCTTGCTGTATAATTTAACTTTAACAAACTTTTTGAATTTATTTAGGGACATACTCTTAATTTCGTTAGGTAACCTGTTGTAAAAGCGTATACAGTTACCCCTGAAAGAATTACTGATTTTATGCAATCTGCTATGATAAACAGCGAGGTTATTTTTATTTCTAGTGTTGACATTGTGTCTATCACTTAACTTATTGAAACTAAGTAAATTTCTTTGTACATACATAAGATTTTCAAAAATGTATTGAGATGCTACTGTAAGAATATTAACCTCTTTGAATGTTTCGCGCAGAGAGATCCTTGGACCTAATCTATATATAGCTCTTATGGCTCGCTTTTGTAAAATAAAAACAGAATTTATATCTGCGGCATTGCCCCACAGTAGAATACCGTAAGACATTATACTGTGAAAGTAACTGAAATAAACTATTCTAGCCGTATCTACATCAGTCAAGTGCCTTATTTTTTGCACAGCAAATGCTGCTGAACTTAATCTACTAGCTAGTTTTACAATATGTGGACCCCATTGTAAACCAGCATCGACCGTTAACCCTAGGAACGTCGTTGATTCCACAAGTTCCAACTCTCGACCATTAAGTTGAACATTGGTGTCTGACTGTGTTACATTCGGCAAGGTAAACTTAATACATTTAGTTTTATTATCATTCAGTCTAAGATTGTTAGTGTTAAACCAATGAACCACTTTCAAGATTGCATTGTTTACATCGTCATAGTTATCTAATTGTCGTTTGACTTTGAAAATCAAAGAAGTATCATCAGCAAACAAAACAATCCTGTTGTTGTCCCCCATGTAAAAGGGTAGGTCATTAAAATATATAAGGAATAAAAATGGGCCGAGTATTGAACCCTGCGGGACGCCCATAGTAACTACTGATCCTTCTGAACGTGTACCATTAACATCGACTCTCTGAATTCTATTGTTCAAATATGAAGTCAGAAGATCGAGAGCCTTGCACATACATACAGGGACATAGGCAAAAGAAATACATCATCTGGGAAAATGTCATCTCTCTAGCTATAACGGTTATTAAGATACAGAGTCATGACGTACTAGCAGACAGACAAACGGACAGTGAAGTCTCTTGAGGGTCCCCTTTGGGTGCGGAACCTTATTAGAAAGTGTTCATATAACTTGTGGCGTATGTGTTCTGGGATATCCTTCCAAGGGCTTCCCCGGGGCTCCCAACCACAGGGCGTGACGTGAGGTTTTTTAGTCGGTAGTAGTCCGGCATAACATCTACGAGGATTTTCCCTCATGTTAAACAAAAAAAAAACTTGTGGCGTATATAACTGAGATTAACTCTCTGCTATAACCTCGGGCATATTGTATTTAATAAAAGTTTACTGAAATCCTCATAAGTACTGTCACGCTGTGGGTGGGTCAGCCACCTCATCAAGTGCAAATATAGGTATATTTACCAAGGAGATAAATATGAACGATGTGGTAATAGTAGAACTGCAGTTATCTGCGTTTATTCTTCAGAGAATCGATATATTACAATAATAACGGTGGACTTTCGTCCCTTTAATCAATTAACGAGAGAGGTTTCTTAGTACTAGACCACCAGTCCCAGTGATGCGCACAGATGGAGCGTGTCAACATCACCTCAAGAGCCGCAGGCCGGAATCAGAGACCCGTCGCAGTCGCGCAGCTGTTTATATAGGCCCGGTAGTGGAGGCTGCGGCGGGGATGAGAGTGCGGGGACGCGCGCCTGGCACGATGCTCGTGCGTGGTGGTGGCGTGATATGACGTCACACACGTCACACACCCCCCTTTTAGGGCGAGAATTTTTCTTAAAAAATTTCCGCTTCTCTTGTCTTCAAGGTCCGCTCTCCTGACGACTCCAGGGACTTGGCTTCAACCCTGGAACAATTCAAAAATAGGGGGGTACATAAGGGGTACAAGGGTGCTTATATATAGTATCTAAGGTTAGACAGTTTCGAGAAAAGGACAAGATATTGGACGTGGCTTTACTACGTATCAAATTATTGACGTTTGATATTCTAAGTGCCTAATATAGGAGGAGAAAAATATAAATTGTAAGTGACATAGATGACTAATGCGGTTATCCGTTAGCTATAGCCTTGTGTGTGTGTATTTGATACGCATCTATGAGTGCGCGACCAAATATTTTAATCTAATATATGATTATGTAACTACAACAATTAAACCCTGACCACCCTACGACGTAGTTAATAACTAGTCTTGGGATCGGGTAACTAGCCCATGGTCAGGTGGAATGCAGTATTATACCGTAGCATACTTATAGATACAAGTACATACATAACATTTTACTAAGCGAATACTAAGTAAGTATGTATAATGATTGCGCCGCTCGCACAATGCACTGTAGTAACCCTGATGATAGGCGTCACAGTCATGTCGGTCTGTTTGTCACGGTTCAACGCTATAACTAGAGAATGGCTGAACCGATTTTGACAAGTTTTAGTTTAAAAATAGATAATTATTTTAAGACATTAGTAATTTTTTTAGAAATATGTTATAGTTACCACAGAATAATATTTTTAGTTTAAGATTGTAGGAACAACTATTGCAATGATGTGGCGCTATTAGGGCTGATTTTACCCTCTAGTGTAGAAGGTAAATAGCTTAGCGATTTGTCGTAGCTGTACGTGCTCATCACCGCTCATCAACCATATGAGAGTAGGATATATGGTGTGAACTGTACCTTTTAGTTTTATGAATAGAAACAACGATGAATGAATCAATTGACTGATTTGCGATCTAGTCTCCGCTTGTTAGAAGATGTTTCATTAAATTAGGAAAAATGTAAGCGTCGCACTCAGATCGACTGTTAGAAACACAAAAGAATTTTTTTTTTTTTTTTTTTTGTGTAAAACCGATTCGGTCCTAAAAAAATTGTTACTATCAAATTTACATTCTAGCGAGTTGATGTTATTGGCTACTTTAAACAAAGAGACTTTACAGGCAGATATATCGTCATCCGCTTTATAAGGAGATGTAGCAATGTCCTCCGAGGACACGGTTAGGGAAAGTTTAGTAATTTGCTTCCGGAGCTCATCGACCGTATTCGACTTAGTTCCCCCGCGAATTAAAACTTCGTATTCTAATTCATTTTTACCTAAATGTGTATACTTAATGGGGTAAGACATTTTTACGGTGGATGGTATCCGTAGCGAAAATAGACACAAAAATAATGAGTTAGGTTCAAGAAATTAATTTCAGTGCAGAATAAATAGGAGCGCGTTAGGCCGGCCGACGCAGCGACTCGCTCAAGGTCATGCGGCGAGCCAATTTGAAGGACACGCACGACTCGAGTGCGCGCTGTATTTAGTACGGTTTGGAAGATTAACCTCGCTTATGTTATTACTTGAATAAATAAAGCGAAGTTAAGATCGAATTTACCTTCTGCACTGAAAAAAAATATGTATTAGTAACAAAAAATACACGTCCTGGTATTGGTGGTCTAGGGGTTTTCTATTCCCGTGGGCGCCATTGTCACGCTGTGGGTGGGTCAGCCACCTCATCAAGTGCAAATATAGGTATATTTACCAAGGAGATAAATATGAACGATGTGGTAATAGTAGAACTGCAGTTATCTGCGTTTATTCTTCAGAGAATCGATATATTACAATAATAACGGTGGACTTTCGTCCCTTTAATCAATTAACGAGAGAGGTTTCTTAGTACTAGACCACCAGTCCCAGTGATGCGCACAGATGGAGCGTGTCAACATCACCTCAAGAGCCGCAGGCCGGAATCAGAGACCCGTCGCAGTCGCGCAGCTGTTTATATAGGCCCGGTAGTGGAGGCTGCGGCGGGGATGAGAGTGCGGGGACGCGCGCCTGGCACGATGCTCGTGCGTGGTGGTGGCGTGATATGACGTCACACACGTCACAGTACGACAGTGTAAAGTTACGGTCTAATGAGAGAATAATGAATTTTCAGTATCGTATAAGCTTTCGGTGCCTTATAGGGCAAATATTGGAAGATACGGATGTTTGGGAATGATAAGAGAGTCTTGAATATGTTTTAGTATAAAATCAGTTGCTTTAAGTGGGTTTAGATAGTTTAGTAAGATTTTTATTCCACTAAGGGGTAGACAAGCATACGACTCACTAGATGAACTGGTGGTCCGCGCAGCCTATGGACGTTTGCAACACCAGAGGCGCCACACTCGCGCTGCCGACCCTACAAAAGCCTTGTAAGACCCCTTTTAAAGAACCCCATACTGTAGGCATTTGGGAGAACCGAGGCAGGAAGATCATTCCACCATCTAAACGTGCACGGAAGAAAGCCCCTATCGGATCTTACCGTGCTTGAACGCTCTGGACGCAAGGTTCCCACCTTGCGTCCTTGGATAAACACCCTGTTTGTGGCGAGCGGCACGATGATAGAACGTAGTTAGTACGTAGATAGAATGACTTTGAACAATATAGCGATGTGATATATTATCATAAGCTACCAGTTACTTAACAAATGCTTTATATTATTATTGCCTAATACAACCAAGTTCAAGTGTCTTTTTATTTCAAATTTGCTATCATTCATTACAATTGGAAATTTTCTTGTGCCTCAATCTATAAAATCACCCTATAGCAGCTTAGTGCTGGACGTAAACCTCTCCTAATTTACGCCACTACTAACAGTACTGCGCCTTTTGTATCCAGTTCCTTCCTGCTACCTTTTCAGGTCGCCCGTCCATCGGTATTTTTATGCCTTGAGAAGTATATTAAGGGGTTGATTGAAGTGAAGTAAAATATAATGGAGTTTATGATTTTTTTAATGGTCGATTGAAGGAAATACGCCATTAAACTATTATCGTTTATTATAACTATTCCATCATAATCTTTAGTAAACTTTCGTGAGTAATTTTTAATTATAACTTTAACGCTAGTTTTTTGTCGTAAAATTTTACGTTCTCTCTAATTAACACGCAATAGTTGCATGCAGGCCTAACGATCAGGTTATTATACCGAAGGCCTACTCATAAGTAATAAAAACCAGTCAAGTGCAAGTTGGACTTGCGTATGGAGGGTTTCGTACTAAAAAATCAAGTTTGTTCTAAAGGAGCCGTCTTAAATCTGCTGCCTCTGTGGCGTAATCCAAATATTTGTGTGATCCACAAGTGTTTGTTTCGTAGTTTGGGTGTTTTCTATGTACATATGTATATATTTAGAAATATACAAGTATGTATATCCGTCGTCTAGATCCCATAGCACAAGCTTATATTAGCTTATTTTTGGGCTAGATGATGTTGTGTGTAAATGTCCACCATTGTTTATATTTAAAATAAAAAATATTTTACCTCTATCAATAATTTTTGTTGTAGCGCCATCAGAAATACATTCTCTGTCTAGCTATCATGGTTCATGAGACTCAGCCATATAATAGAAAAACGGAAAGGTTGACAGCGCAGTCTTAGGAAGTAGCCCGTGTGTCGACGGAGCCCCGTTTAGCAACGGGAAAGACTAGGTACAAAATGCCGCCAACCCACTTCATTCCGACGGTTCTCGTAAGAGGCAACTAAGGGAACACTTTCGCAAAACGATCCATGGTGAAGAGAAGGAAAACTAGAAACCAAACCCAGTTGGTCGGTAAAATAACAATCGTTCGGCGTCTTGAAAAATTTCCACTGCGGTTCGTTACGACCTGCGCCTGTCCATTTCAACATGGCAATAGGCTCACCACCTATAACGTAGGACATAAAACTATAAGATAAAATGTGGGCGTATACTATGCCTCTACCTACCCCTTCGAGGATAAAGGCATAACTATTTGTATGTATGTTTCTGTACGGAACCCTAAAAATGTAACAAATTAAAAACTGTTATTACCAACGTGTGTTAAGGTTTAGACTTTTCGAAAAACTGGATCGCGACACCATAACTACCATGTTATGACCCCAGTAACTTAGGCAAAGACACGAAAGTCTGAATGTAAAAATAAATATTTAGGGCATTATTGTACGATTTAGTAGAACATAGGAAATGGGCGAAACAAAATATGTGAAATTCCACCAGATTTTTTAACCAAAAATCCAATAAAAGAGCAAAAGGATCTCAAGTGACTTGTGAAATGACTTACTCATCGCGGTGTCATGTCGAGTAGAGGGAAGGAAACAAACCCTCCTTCACGATGGCTTTTAGCCCCTCTCTATAAAATAGATTGCAGAGGGGCTTTTGGCGAGACTTGTGTCTGTAGTCTGTGACTCTGTTGCATTAAACTACGTCTCTAGGTCATGTGGATCATCTGTTCAAACTTTGTAATAAAACAAAAAGGACAACGTCAATCGGACTGAACTTTCACTTCTTAGGCTTCTTGTTAAAATTGTTTTAAAATCTAACTTCCGTAAAAAAAACTAAACCAGTTGATACCTGACCGACTCCGTAGGCGTGAAGTATTTGCTCGGGAAAGTTTATAAAAACGAGTCCATAGTTTTATAATTCCTTATCTCTAATGCCCTAAAAATATTTACACGCTTCACATGCTAAGTTTTAATATTTAAAAGCTTGCCTGAAAGATCGCTGTCGATCGATTAATCAGCCTTATTATGTTTTCTATTGTAAAATAATGCTGTTGGGAGTCCTAGGGACATCCTTCCATGGGCATACCCGGGGCTTCCAACCGTAGACTGTTAGGTAGACTTATAAATTAGACCAAAATTTTTGGCATACCTTGTAGTATTAGCGTGAATAAGTACCCGCCTGTGGTCTTTCTCTTCAGCCTATCAGACAACCACCACTTATCTTATCTCCGCATCACACCTCTAAATAAAATCATTTTTGTATTACATGTGACGATAGCCATCGTGCATCACGTATTGGCCCAAGGGGCAGCTATGCGTAGCGCGGAATTCACATTTACACTGTGAGACATAACATTCCTGTTGGAGTTGGGATGCAATATCGGTATATCTTAAAAACATTCATTTTGGGACATGATCTAAGGAATTGTTCTTAAACTAGCTTGGAAAACTGAAAAAATTTGTGTTTACAAACCTGCGCGTGAAGAAAATAATCTGTCCCGTTGGACACATTATTATTGTAACCATTAATGAAAGTTGCGATATAGATACAGGTAAAAGAAAACAAATCCAGAACTCTAAATCCGCTCCTTATGTAGCTGGTAGTTTTGATGATGGCCAGTGAAAATCTATTAAAATACTAAGATAAAAAGTTAATTTATAATCTCCAATGCAGATGTAGACAAGTCAAATATATCTGTAGAACTATTAACTTCAATGCGTTTTCCTAACAAAACCTATCTTACTTAATACCTACCAAAATTCAGTCCAATCGCCATCGCTATTGAGCCATGGTACAACAAACAACCATAAATTCAAACTTTCGCGTTTATAATAATAAGTAGGAACGATTTAAGTAAGTAATACGATTTAATCAACTATCGAAAACTTGAATGCTTAAGAACTGCGCCTTTAAACATAAATCTCACATTTAATAGCCATTTTATTGCCAGAAATGAAAACTATTACTGCACAATTTTGAACTTGCCAGTCTAATTAGAGAAATAGCTTTTGATTCGCTGTAATTAACTCCAATAAGGGTAGTTTACAGCCCATTATGAACTGTATTACTTTGTATTAAGATTTATTTTAATTTGTCATGATGTTTGAATATTTAGAACGTAACAATTTCTCTAAATGCCCGTCTAATATTGCACAGGGTGGTTATGCTACAGAAAAAAGGCGTCGAAAGATTAATTATACTGATTGGATAATAACACCCTGTATTATCTGCGGTACAGTGGTGTTGAAAAATGAAATGTATAAAATTAATAGACCGTTCGGGGACATACATTGAATTTTCATTTGAAATTATAAATCTATATATATAAAAATCAATGCCACTTTTCGTTGTAATTTTATAACTCGAGATCGGGCTGGCCTATCCAAACCAAATGTTTAGGCTTCATTCGGACTATTGAGTAGATGGTTTATGTGAAGTTTGCACAAAATCGGTCGAGCGGTTCTTGATTTATCACGCAAACGAAGTTGCGCGGGTCAGCTAGTAAAATATAAACCTATGTTTTTAATCTTACGTTGTAATCTTACGTTGTAAAACGGAATACTGTATATTCTTAGCATTCAGGGGGTAAGGGTAGTAAACATACTACCTATTCTAAATACCTTTCCTTGAAGAGTTCACTTCGTTATTCCTTCGTCATTCGTTACAATCAGTTGATGTAATCTCTGCCTGTATAGTACTAAATTTAACAATGGTAGAAGGTGTGATATTTTCACCTTCCCCTATGTTATTATCAAGTATATAAAAAGCAAAGGAATGGTTATCCATCTCAGAATATATACTGGAGCAAAGATTCGGTCTGAGTAAGGCTTACTGTGTGTTAACTAAATCTTCAATTACATTGTGCGGAAAAATTATGTCGCCCCAAACCGTATGAATTGGTCTTGATGAGTAGTTGGATGAGCTGATGAGCTTCTTGCCCAGCATGCTAAAAGACGCAGATTGTAGTCCTGCTAAAACCGATAATTTTACCACATTAAATTTTTGATATTTACTGTCTATTAATTTCAATAACAATATTTTATTATTGATCTATGTATGTTGTAAAGTTTCCTTATGTCCGCAAAACAAATATTATAGATTCATCAACTAAAATCTAAACACTTTACGCCGTCAGTATACATTCGTACAATTTTCTGCACAATTCTTTCTCAGCTTTTGAACGTTTCAAACGGTTTCACAACATGAAAATACTTTCCATAAAAGACCTCACCACTACTATAGGTGAACGAAATAAATTTGACGAGCTCATGAGTGTACCACTTTTCATTCAGGCCATTCTTGGTCAACAAACTTTGAATCCTAAATGGTCTTGGAAAAGGTGCTTTTTCGAGCACACCTTCATATTAAGCTTGATCATTTATGTGTTTTTTGGTACTGCTGAAGTTTTAAAAGAAGCGACAGACATAACATCTAAAGGAGAAGCATATTATACTTATATAGTAACGACACTATACTTAGCAGACTTTTTTTTCTTTGTAAATAACCGTAGAAAATTCCAAAGGGTATATTTGATGGGAAAAAATACGATATTTCCAATGATAATGAATTTATCTACTGAAAAATTTCAAAGTTTAATAAACAAACTAAATTTAATAGTTAAATTGTTAATTACTATGATGTTTATACCAACAGTAATGTATTTATTAGCAATGATATGGTCAAATTGTCACGGACCAAAAGTAACATTTTCTAAAACTACATCGACTTTGATGCCAATGACGAGTCCTTACTATGAAGTTGGATTACTACTACATATATTATTTTTCTTGCTCATAGGTTTTGGTATTTGTATCATAGATATGTGGTTTGCAGTAGTCGTGTTATTATTTTGTGAGGCGAGCGATTCTCTAGTAGCCTTACTACATGTTGATGTCAAAATTGAACGAGAAACTGCTCTAGCGTATGCAATTCGATTGAATGATAGACTTCGTGCCTTTTATAAACATCATGAGACACTAATGGAGTAAGTTATTTTTATCATTCTCATACACGTCTATCCTCAAAAAGATAGGCATAAACTTAGTTTACATCCACATTTTGAAAAAGAAACTTATTATTTTTTAACACTTCGTATACTTACTCGATATTAGTTGATTTCAGCTTCGTTTCTTGCATCTTGTCTCTGAAAGGGGTTTCTTGTACGAAACCTTTAAATTAAATATTATAAGCAAGAAGAAGTCGATCAATTCGGTATCCGTTCCCACTTTTCCTGGGAACATATTCCCGGTATGAAAAGTAGGCTATATGTTTTTCCAGAGTGTCAAGCTATCTCTTTAGCAAATTTCAATACAATCCGTTCCGCCGTTAGAGCGTGATTTAGTAACAAACATCCAAGCATCTTCACAAACTTTAACATTTATAATATTAGTAGGGAGCAGCATGGATAGGATTAGAAGAAGATATGGAGCTACTAACATGAGTGGCATCTGAACACATAGCCTTATAAGGATAAATGCACCCATAGCCTCTTTCTTGGTAGACAGTTGCATCACGCACATTGTGATGTCGACCATTACTATGAAAATTTTGTATGTGCCCAGTTTAGTCAGTCTATCAATTTGGATCTTTTTTACAGATACTTGAACCTGTTAAAGGACATGTATAAATGGCCAATCACTGTGCCTCTACTGATTCCCGTGTTTCAAATCTGTTTTAATTTGTTTTTGCTGACTGAGGTAATAGTTTATAGTTATTAAATTCACAGAATAATAACCTGACAAAAGAAATAGATTTTTTAATGACTACTTAGTTGTCAGTAGCTGTGCACTTAGGTACATAGTCATTTTCATAATATTTTTCAATATCGTTACCCCGTGTTGTTATCGTCTCCAGAATGCAACATATTTTTTTCAGAAAGTGCAGTGGTCTTTCCTATCAAACCTCGTACCAGTGTTGCTCCTACTTTTTGCTTATAACTGGTTTGGTGAACAGGTTAAAACTAAGGTAAGAAAACAATATTAATAATGTTAAGTTGATAAAACAGTCGGTTTGGGTATTTGCACTGAAGAGAGAATCAAACACCGTTTCACTGTTACAATATACACTTTAAACTCGTATTACCCCCTCATGCAACTGTAGGTATTTTTTTAAACGGAACGTTGTTTACGCCTACAACATAAAGGCTATTCTCAATAGTCTTGATTGTAAGAGTGAACCTCAGTGCACTAGATGCTGCCATGTAAAACTTGCTATTTCGACGAGCTAAATATACATGAAAATATAGGTAAACAGATAAGCTTAGCACCGGACTACAAGCGTTACTGAGTATAAAGCATAACTAGTTTAGAAGAATCACATCATAGGGACTCTAACTTAAGGACCCCTATCTATAGTCCATACTGTGACAGTGGCCCCCAATCGCTAGATGTCGTGATGACTTTTCATGAGGCGCCGGCATCATTTTGGCGAGGTACGAAAAAAAAGCTTTGATAATGATAAATAAGCATTGTCGTGTATTAAATGAAATAATGGCGATCTCAGAATGCATTGACTTTATTGAGCTAGAACCTGTACATTGTAGGTGGGTAGTTTTGCAGAAAAGTACCGACAAGACTAGTACACAACTAGACTAGTAAAGTACAAAGCATGGCCTAAATTCTGCTAATAGAGAGTAAGGTTCAGCTTCTTTACTATTTAGTCCAGAGTCTGGTGACGGAGCAGAAATTATTATTCTGGGTACAAACTTCTTTTTTATCGACTCTGATTGCACTTTTTACTTGCATCATAGCTCGTCAAAATAATTAAAGCATTTTGGTCTATTCAGGCAAATGACTTGGAGATGGCGTTAATACATTTTGACTGGTTGAGCTTGCAAGTTCAGGATAGAAAAAAATACATGCTGATTGTTACATACTGTATGAAGAAGGACTTCTCAATAAGATCGGCTTTTGGAAAAGACTTATCTATGAGCACAATGGCTGATGTAAGTGTTTTACTTCTTACTAATATTATAAATGTGGAAGTTTGTGAAGATGTTTAGATGCTTGTTACTCCATCACGCTCTAACAGCTTAACGGATCAGGCTAAAATTTGGTACTGGGGTAGAATAGGTCTGAACAGCTTTTAAACAGTTTTAAAATATATGCAACGAACGCAAAGTTCTCAGTCCAATATAACACAAAGCTTAGCAAAACTACTGTTAGAAACCTCTAGATTTTATCGTTCTTACGATTTGTTAAGTATAATAATTTTGTCATTTCAGATATTAAAAGCGGCTTATCAAGTATTCACATTATTGAAGACTATGAAAGAATAAAGGCTGAAGGAGACATTTTAACCCAAGATTTTTTTCTAAATCAAATGCCAAATGACGCAAATGTCACTCCGTCTTCACGTCTCCCTTTCCCAGCAATCATGGCAGTGCAGAAAAGAAAATCAGGTACCACAGCGGCCGCTACTACTCCCAGTAACGTACTGTTTGAGGTGGAGTTCGCTGACATCCGCGGACTCCATGCCAACCTCAACGTCGTCCATCACCATCTAGAGACGGCACGGCCAGCTGTGATGTTCCTAACGGAGACGCAAATACTCCGCCCTGCCGATCAGTCGTACCTTAGTTACCCCGGCTATATCATCGAGGAACTATTTCGAGAAAAAGCCGGGGTGTGCGCGTTCGTTAGGGCGGATGTTTGCTGTCGCCGGCTGCGCTGCCTTGAGGACCCTTCCCTCTCCGTCCTTTGGCTGCACGTAGATCACGGCTCCATGAGTCAGATCTACGTGTGTGTCTATCGATCCCACACAGGGACAGCTGAGATGATGAGGCTGTATCAGCACCTCAGCGAGGGGGCTGATGACGCGCAGGTACGGTTCCCGAACGCCGAGTTTGTTTTTCTGGGGGACTTCAATGGTCACCACATTGAGTGGTTGGGGTCCCTCAAGACAGATCCTGCGGGACGGGCCACCCACGCGTTCGCACTCTCCCATGGTCTGACCCAGGTGGTACGCGGGATTACGCGCATACCGGACAGGTCAGACCATGAACCCGCCCTGCTGGACTTACTGCTGACAAGTAATCCAGCACAGTACAGTGTGACGGTTAGCACCCCACTGGATACATCCGACCACTGTATTGTGCGTGCCCGCCTGCAGGTACCGTCCCCTGCAAGGGCAGTAGAGGTGACGCGGCGACTGTGGCACTACTCGTCAGCAGACTGGGACGGACTACGAGAATACTTTGCAGCCGTCCCGTGGAGTCAGCGCTGCTTTGCAGGGAGGGCTTCATCGGAAAGCGCCTCTGCGGTTGCTGGTGAAATCACATTAGGTATGGAATACTACATTCCATACACTGATGTCGCCAGCATCCGCAAAGCCCGCCCCTGGTTCGGGCGTGAGTGTGCCGTAGCTGTTCAACAAAAACAGGCGGCTTACCGCGCCTGGATCAGGGCTCGAGCTGTGCACGACCCGAATGTGGCTCGCCTCAAGGCAGCGTACAACAGAGCCACTAGGTCCAGTAAGAGAGCCTTCAAGAGAGCGGACGCCCAGCGCGTCACGCGGCTTGGTCAGGAGCTCACGTCACATCCGACGGGCAGCCGTGGATACTGGCAACTGGCCAAAGCCGTGCAGGCCAACTTTTGCAAGTCCTCGCTGCCGCCGCTGCGCTATCCTGACGGATCACTGGCTCACAAGGCCCAAGAGAAAGCGGAAATGCTGGCCAAGCTCTTTGCGGCTAATTCCCGGGTCGATGACTGTGGTAAGCAACCTCCCACTATCGCCAACTGTGGAACCACGATGCCGGAAATTGTAATCCGGCAGTGCGATGTGCGGGCGGTGCTACGGTCACTCGACACGCGGAAAGCCAGTGGTCCTGATGGCATTCCGGCCGTGGTGCTGAGGAATTGTGCAGCTGAATTGTCTCCAACGCTAACACGCCTGTATCGCCTTTCGTATTCGTCGGGAGAAGTGCCGGAGGCTTGGAAGGAGGCGGTTGTCCAACCGATCCCCAAGAAAGGGGATCGGTCGGATCCAGCCAACTATCGCCCCATAGCCGTAACCACCGTCATCTGCAAGGTGTTCGAGCTAATCATCAACAAACAGCTCATGCGCTATCTGGAGGATCACTCGTTAATTAACGATCGCCAATATGGCTTTAGGCCGAAACGATCAACGGGTGACCTCCTAGCGTACATAACGCACACCTGGGGTGAGGCTATGGAGAGGCACGGCGAATCTCTGGCTATTGGCCTAGACATCGCAAAAGCCTTTGATAGGGTATGGCATGCGTCGCTTCTCTCCAAGCTGCCGTCATATGGTTTATCGCATCAGTTGTGCCGCTGGTTGGCCAGCTTCCTGAACGGGCGACGGATTCGGGTCCTCTGTGATGGTCAGGCTTCCTGTTTTTTTCAGGTAAATGCCGGAGTACCACAGGGATCGGTATTGTCCCCAACTCTCTTTCTTCTGCATATCAATGACATGCTGTCCCTTGGGTGCATTCATTGTTATGCGGATGACAGTACTCTTCATGGAAGCTATTCTGGCCGTCCAGCGGCGGGGCGAGGCGACGTGGATGAGAAGAGACGACAACTCGTGGCGGATCTCGATCTGGACCTGGGCCGCATTGCCCAATGGGGTTCAGACAACCTGGTCGAGTTCAATGCCAGAAAAACACAGGCGTGTGCGTTTACAGCTAAGAAGTCCCCATTCCTACCCCTGCCCTCTCTTTAGAGCATTACAATTCCACTAAGGACAACCTGGTATAGACGTCCGGCGTGAGCTCAATCACAAAAACTACATAGAGAGCTGTATTGGTCTGGCCTCGCGGAAACTGGGAATCCTGAATAAGGTGAGACGGTATTTCACGCCACATCAGAGATGTTTACTGTACAAGACGCAGATTCGTCCCTGCGTCGAGTACTGTTCTCACCTTTGGGATGACTCCGCGAGGTACTTGTTAGACGCGCTTGACGCTATGCAGAGACGTGCTATCCGAATAATTGGTTGTCCTGAGGTGACGGGAGGCCTCGAACCTTTGTCGCAGCGAAGAACCATAGCGTCCTTGGCTGCCTTCTATCGAATGTATCACGGCGAATGTTCTGAAGAGCTCTTCAACCTGATCCCACCATCTCCTTTCCGATCCCGAACAACGCGTGCCGGGCAGAGATGCCACTCATACACAGTGGAGAGAATCTTCGCCAGAACCGAGCGTTTCAAAAGATCGTTCCTCTGTCGAACTATAAAAACATGGAACGACCTGCCCGCACACGTCTTTCCCTCATCTTACAATCCCGGGTTCTTCAAGAGGAGCGTGAAGAGGCACATCACGGGGCCGCCAACTTGAGGACCACTGTAAGAAGTGGCCCCCAATCGCTAGATGCGCCACTGCTTTCTTACCATCAGGCTGGTGGCGACGTCAATTTGGCGAGCCGAATATAAAAAAAAAAAAAAAATCCGAAGAATCTTTAGGACTCATTTTAAACTAAGCTTTTGTATTACTCATTACTGTCACAGCATTAATTTAGCTAAACACTTCATAATTACGAGTATGCGCCCAAAAAACCGTTCCTAAGCACACCAGCAAAACATATATTTTTTTTAAATAAGTGAATACTGGTTATATAGTTTCGAAGTTCTTTGTGAGCAAGAGAGTGACAATAGATTTTCATAATACTTAGATGTATTTTATTTTATTACAATCAATTATTTCAACCAGAATAAAAATAATCCTTTACTGAATAGGTACTTACAAAGCTGCACATTATAGCAATATACGTTTAAACTTTGCTCACCTTTCGATGTTTCGGCTATGTTGCAAGAGCCGTGGTCACGAATAGACGACATAATTGAAGTGTTAATTGGGGTTTATAATAAATTCATTAATATGTAAGTCTACTCGACTTTTTTTCCACGACTACTGCAACATAGCCGAAACATCGAGAGGTGAGCAAAGTTTAAATTTATACCCAAAAAGACCGGTAATCTATAATGTGCAGTGGAAGTCGTGTGAGTTTGAAATCTTACTTACGAAGCTAACAAAGCTGACCGAACTAGGAATGTGAATACATTGAAATTCCATCTAAATATACAACCAGAAAGCTTTAGATATTACCGTTTTTAACTGGTCGGAACCTATTCAAACTGGTTTGATCCGGATCAGTAAGCGCAATACCGGTAAAAATGCTTTAGTTTTATTGCCTCGCTACATTTATGGTTGAGGTAAAATTCTAAGCGACTGCATCTCTTCTAGAGAAACTACTATTGGTTTTCAGATTTCACAGTATTTGGTTGAAGTATTTTGTAAAACAACCTTTGTGAGTTTGAAAAAGATTGGGGTATTATTGTCACATAGATTTTTTTGCAATGCTAAAGGGAGATCCCCACATTAAAAAATGGAGCTTATAGTTTATCATGCAGGGAAAGCAACGTGAGAGTAGCACCTTTGCAGATATCCCTTAGCTATGGTTTCCACTTTTGAAGTGATCTGAATGCTTATCAACCACCTTTATAACACTGCAAGAATATGCATGGTACTGCTAAAAATGACGACCTGAAAAACGACCTGCCCGCCGACGTGTTTCCCTCATATTACAATCCTGGGTTCTTCAAGTTGAACGTGAAAAGAACAGCACATTATAGGGTCACTAACTTGAGGACCACTGTCGGATGTCTTACGCACTGTGAGAGTGGCTCCCAATCGCTAGATACTACTTTCTATCAGTGGCGACGTCAATTTGGCGACCTTATTAAAAAAATAAGGTGAGAATAGTTACGTTACTAATCGAAAATAATCAGTAGGGGAACTCCAGTAATTCCTCGAGGTGAGTGTGGTAATTTAAGTCACCTCTGTCCTAGATCCACTGAGAATATCCACGTGGTGACTGAACACCAAGACGTGGCGATCGAAATAAAATAGTTCGCTATCGAAACTCTTTTCGCAGTCAGGTCCCTAGCAAATTTGACACATGCTTGGAACTGTAACATAAAATGTATATGTATCGAAAGAGAATTATATTTTGCGACATTTTTTATATTAAGCTCGCCAAATTGACGTCGTCACTGGTGGAACGCCGTGGCACATTTAGCGATTGGGGGTCACTCTCAAAGTCCGTAATAAAACTTCTGAAAGTGGTCCTCAAGTTGGCGACCCTGTGATGAGCCTCTTCACGCTCCGCTTGAAGAACCCGGCATTGTATTATGATGATGATATAATAGTTTCGTGGTAAATTTTTGGGCCCTGTGCAGCAAAACTAGCAAGTCACAACTCGATTGGGCAGTATGTAATCATTTTATGCAGCCTATGTTTTTGCCAAAATCATTTTGAGCTTAGCTGATTATCAAATAGAAACATAGACTTCTAAGTTCATTAGCTCCTTCTTAGCTGACCCGTAATCGGATAATTATCATTATTCCTGACCCTAACAGTTACCAAAGAACTCCAAAAGTGTAGTCTAGTAGAAATTATGACACAACAAAAGGTATTCACCGAATAATGAAATTAACAGTCCCAGTAGAGTTAAGTTAATGTCTGTTTTACGTTTACTCCGGCCAACTGTTATATTTCATTGTACCGTAGCACCTGCGAGCATAAGAAAAAATGTAAGTGAAGTTGACTACGGTCTGTTGACTAGGAATACGTTGGGTTTTAAGTGTTTTTAAAAGAGAGAATTAGAAATTTGTACTTATATTACCTACTAGCTGATGCCCGCAGCTTCGCCCGCGTAAAATTTTCCCGTTCCCGTTTCCCGTGGGAACTTATTCCCGAGATAAAAGTACCCTATGTGTTATTCCAGACTATAATGTATCCCTGAACCAAATTTCAGCCAGATCAGTTCAGTCGTTCTAGCGTGAAAGAGTAACAAACATCCATTCGCATTTATAATATTAAGTAAGATGCAGACCAAAGATTTGATGAATTCCGTAACACCAAAGGCTTTGTTATAATATGTTTTCCATAGAATTATTCTGATACAATGCCCACATTTCATTTCATCATTTAGATTTTGTCCCAAGTAAGTAATAGGTGGTGAGCCGTATTGCCGTGTTGATTTGGATAAGCGCGGGTTGTGACCGCCCGCCCGCTGTTAATTTTTTTGCAGTCGCCCATAAAGACCTTCTACTTAACTTAATGCCTGCCATTTTAATGGCAGAGGGGACCAACGCTAGCAAATAAATTTCACAAAGTGGTCACCCATCCAAGGACCGGTCATAGTAAATGTTGCTGACTGCCATGATCGTTAACAGAATACAAAGTCCGCAGGGCCACGAGCTCCTCCTTTTCCTTAAATTTTAAACCATAAACAACGAAATACACAGCTACCTACGTAGGTGAATTACGCCTCAAAATATACAATAAGCCAGGGCAGGGCTCCAGTGGTAAATACTAATTAATTGTGAACGACAAAGTTCTCTCCCAGTTGCATCGTTCCAACTCCGTGTTTTATCACGGGCTCGACCCGGCCGCCGGCGACGCTCCATTTGTCCTAGAGTAGCTAGCTTACATTGTGTCATAGAGCAACACGGGAGGGGAGGCGCGATACGAAGTCTCTCCCCTCTGTCAATACATACTCCGGATGGAGAAAAAATACCGAAATATGTCTGTGTGGTTCTCAAATTGAGTGAATCAATCAAATCTGCCTATGGCAGTGCACTGCTGGACGTGCCTCTTTCAAATTACGCCATAATACACGGTCCTACTCCTTCTACATCCCGTCACTCCCTCCAAGACCTTCATCAGCTTCTATATTATGAGTGTATTGTAATTAATGTTTTAAATGCAAGTTTTATTGCTATAGCCGATTGCTTTTGCAGTGATGTATGTGAATATGATTTCCCCCACAACATATGACAGACAGATATGTATATATATCAGACATTGAAAAACTTCACTTGTACTGTTCTACAATATTTATTATTGTAATACCTAACCGGTTTCGCCTTTCGGCATTCTTACAGAAGTTGTTGTGGAACAGTACAAGTAAAGTTTTTCAATATGTGTAGCAAGTTCCATCAAGTGTCATCAATCAACAGTATCAATAATTTATCAAACATGCTATGTCTACTCTCCTTGGTCATGTCGCTCTATGCACTGTATAATTCTCCGGAAAAATGCAAGATATAGTACCTACGAGCTTCCAAGAGCTAAAGGAATAAGGTTTGTGTAATTATATTTTGACCTCATTTGTTTAATAAGATGTCTTTATTAAATGTTTTATATTTATTTCTATGTGAAGTCGAATTCGTAATTAAAAATACTTCACGTACTGCCACAGATATAAAATAAACTGGAATAATTTCATTGTTTGCAATTTACTGTATTAAAATGACGCCGCCACGGGTCTGATACGAAGGTAAGATGAATTAGGAGTTGTTACCTATTTATTGAAGACAACCAATATACCTACGTGGTGAGAGAGATCACTAAATAAAATGTCAGGGACAAAAAGGGAAAGTCAGGGAGATCATTCCACAATCTAAGCGTGCGCTGGAGAAAGCCCCTATCGAATCTAACCGTGCTCGATCCGATCCGGATGTTGAGAATTTATTTGGGAGTCCTGGGACATCCTTCCGAGGGCTTACCCGGGGCTTCCGACCATAGACTGTTGGGCGTTACGTGAGGTTTTTAGTCGGTGGGAGTTCGGCATAGCATCCATGAGGGAATTTCCCTCACGTTAAAAAAAAGCACTTTTATTAATCACTGTTCGTCACAACTATTTACAAGCTGAGGTTTCTACGTGTATTCATTTGCGAAGTTGTATAATGTGTGTATGATCAATAGAATGCATTTTTGTTATATTACGAGCTAAAACACAGTGTTTATATATATTACCAAGTATGTATTGATTACTTTACTCATTATGAAAGCGCATCTAAAGGTTGAGACACATTTGACAATACCACAAGCAATTGTTCTCAAATTGACGGTTCAAAGACATGGTTGCAAAATTTGATGGAAAAAAAAACACAGAAAAAAAACTAACCCGAGTTTGCCTAGGTGTTTCGGCAGCTACCTATCCCACATCCCTGGAAGTTCATACGGATGTTATCCTGCTTTTTGGGTCTTGAGACGTGCGTGAATTTCTCTGGTAATAAATCCGTCTCGGGCCTGCTTCTGTAAGACTCGGGAACAGCCCTCCGCCGTTCTCAGGCCCTCGTTCATAGAGGCCGATAGTCTTGAGCAAAGATAAGCCTTCGGTGTTTTTCCGTGGACTGGGCCTTAAGCAGGTTGGAGTCCGGGTCAATCTATTTTAACTAAGCTTGCGCTCAGATGAAGAACCTGGCTGTGCTCTACGTAGGGTGTGGCGACGGGAAAGAGTTCAAAACGTCTACCCAAATTCATCCCGAGGCCGCGAGGGTGTCGCAAGACTAAGGGCTTGGTGCAAAAAGAAAACTCGAAATGAAACCCGAGCGGCTGAAAAGCTTTCACCTGTAACTGTACATTTCAACACGGCAATAGGTTCACCACCTATTAGGTGGGACATAAAACTATAAGTTCAAATGTAGGCATATGCCTACCCTTTGACTATATACATGTATGTATGTCCTCTACGGCGTTATCAGTCATATGCTACGAAATCCGAAGCACCCATTTACTATAGGTATTTTTGACATAAATGTGAGGGAGTAGTGGTATGTTCAGTAGTCGCATAATGATACATTGTTTAATGGAATAACTTCGGAATAAGTTATTGCTTTCTAGTAACGAAAGAATTTTCGTAATCGGACTACATCTTAAAACTTTTCTCTATAATATTTTATTATGGATCAACGATACCCTGTATAAGATTTTAACTGAATCGAATGGTTAAACCGACTTAGCTACTGCATTAAGTACCAACCAAATTGAAGTGCAGCTCCTTTGCTTTGTCGAGTGGCTAAGTAATTGGAGATAAATCAATTCTAACAAGTTAAACGTCTGTGTTCACCTCGCGCAATGGGAAAAGTTTTGAAGCTCACTGTAGCTCTGTTCTAGTAATGAGGTGCAATGTTTATGTATATACACCAACTACTTCTAAAGTGTTGTTCCTCTGTAACTTGTTAGGATTCCTCTCGTTGTATCTGTACTACTCGTAACATTGTAAAGAAGGAAGATTTGTTTGTAAATATAAACTCTGAAAATACTTAACCGAGTCTTATCAATATGTATAGTTTTATATATTTATTTTCATCCCAAGATGCCCTTTCCTTCAACAGGTTAATCTATCGAAACTCTGGAGCCGTATTAATTTAATTCTTCTATTTACTCTCAGTTTGACACTTACACATCTTTTAATTATTTAACGCTTTTTAGGGTTTCGTAGCCAAATGGCAAAAACGGAACCCTTATAGATTCGTCATGTCTGTCTGTCTGTCCGTCCGTGTGTCACAAACACTTTTCTCCGAAACTATAAGGTCTATGCTATTGAAACTTAGTAGCTAGATGTATTCTGTGAACGACATTAAGATTCTTATATAAAACTAGAAAAAAAGCAGTAAATTTTGGGGGTCCCCATACTCAGAACTGAAACTGTAAATTTTTTTTTTCATCAAACCCATACGTGTGGGATATTTATAGATAGGTCTTCTAAAATGCTATGGAGGTTTCTAACATCATTTTTTTCTAAAGTGAATAGTTTGCGCAAGAGACACTTCCAAAGTGGAAAAATGTGTCCCCCCCCCCCCCCCCCCACCCCTCTAACTTCTAAAATAGAGAATGATAAGTCT
Organism: Miltochrista miniata; assembly: GCA_933228765.1. NCBI lineage: Eukaryota > Metazoa > Arthropoda > Insecta > Lepidoptera > Erebidae > Miltochrista > Miltochrista miniata. Next base: position 33,345,476 of record OW121758.1, on the reverse strand, counting down.
AAAAAAAATATATGATGTACATTGCCATAAAAACTACCAACGAAAATTAGTTTGAATGAGATAGAGCTGGTAGTTTTTTTTTAATACGTCATAAACCGAAGTTTCCGGTAGTGAAATTACTACCACTGCGAACGTGTTAAAACATCAGTCAAAGTTACAACGAACTATAAGAACTTTTATATTATGTTACTTGCTGCTACGAAACCCTTCATGGGCGTGTCCAACTCGCACTTGGCCGGTTTATTTAATATATAATAATCAATCACCATAATATATGAATAATAATTACCATAGCCAATAGACGTTTGCAACAGCAGAGGCGCCCGGATGCGCTGCCGGCACGGGTGCTGCATGCGACGACTCACTGTTGAAAAGTTTCAAGCCTAAGGCCAATAAGGCCTTTAACTTGACTTGCCTTCAACTGGACTTGTCGTGGCCCCCAACAAGAAATAATCCGGTCTGAAGTATCACTCATTATATTATTATTCTCGTAGCATTACTCCTTAGATATCTTGCACTCAATGCATTCTCTTGTTAAATATTCACATTTGTTCACATATATCTGGCCGTTTCTATTAATTTATTGTATGATGTCAATTTATTGTGATTAGCGGAACACTGCATTCAATTTGTTTGGTTATGTATGGTACTTGCAGTTCTGGTTCAGATAAAACTTTCACTTTTCTTTTAACTTGAAAACTTGTGTGATGTCAATGTGTACATTAAATGACAATATTAATAATATTACTTGACTTGACAGAGTTGACAGATAAGTTCATTCCGTCAATTTTTTTTTTTTTTTTTTTTTTTTTTTTTTTTTTTTTTTTTTTACGTTCATCTGTCGAGTGCGAATGGCCTTTAACCCATGCAGCCTAAAAAAGTGCAGGGAGTGCAAAAATATTTTAATTTTTTTTTTTAAATCTATTTTTCTTTAATTGTTTTGTGAATATTATTTTATTTTAGTTTTAACACAAATAGCGGGTGGACAGAAAACTTACAGTGCAAAATTATTCTCATTCTTTTTTGGTAAATTTCATTGTAATATTATTTTTTATAATTTTATTGTATATATTTTATTATTTTTGTATTTTTATAAATATCTATATTTATTATGTTAGATGCATATGAATTCAGCGATGATGACGTGAGTTACACTACAGCGAACAGCATAAATGATAGCTTTCAGAGCCAATACACTCTGCCTCAATTTATTGAGTCCCAGTTTTCCGATGTACCCAAGAATTTTAATGTAGTCCATATCAATGCACAGAGTATTCACGCCCATTTCCCAGAGATGCTGACTACTTTTGATTGTAGAAATATCCACGCTATTCTGGTTTCGGAAACGTGGTTAAACCCCTGTCTACCTTCTTCATCTTACACTTTACCTCACTTTAACCTTATACGTAATGATCGTTACACTTCCACTACAGGTGGTGGTGTTGCAATTTATTTGCGAGACAATATTACCTTTAATATTTTGGAAATGTCTCCTCAGCCACCGCCTGCAGATGCTGGGGAATCAATATTCATCGAGTTGGAGCTTTGGCATACCAAGGTTCTGCTTGGTGTGTATTATTCCTCTTCATCTGCAATTAATTTCTTTTCTTCCTTTGAAGACATAATGGAACGTCTTTCACCATCATTCAACCATACAATTGTTTTGGGTGACTTTAATACTTGTCTTCAAAAACAAGATCCTCGCTCGCGTGCTCGCGCCTCTACTTTCACTAACATTGTAAACTCTTGTAACTTGTCTATCCTGCCTCTAAATGTCACTCATCACTTTCCAAATTGTGCTCCATCGCTCATTGATCTCATCCTTGTTTCTTCCACTGAATTAGTTGTTAAGCATGGACAATGCACAGCTGACGAATTTTCGTACCATGACCTAATCTATCTTTCTTATAACCTTCGTCCTCCTAAATCCAAACCCAAAATCCTTATGCAGCGTAATTTTGGTGGTATGGACCTTCATAGGCTACGTGAGGATGCATCAAATTTGGACTGGGGTTCTCTATTAGCTACGGACTGTACTGACGAGAAAGTCAGCATTTTCACACACAAATTAATAGACCTATACGACGTACATGCTCCGGTCAGGGCCGTAAAAGTGCGATACTTGCCGGCACCTTGGCTTACAGCGGAAATCAAATCCCTCATTGCAAAAAAAGCTGCTGCCAAGTGTAGGTTTAAGCGTAAGGCTACATGCGAGAACCGTGAAAAGTATATAGCTTTGAGGAACCTCTGCGGCAAGGTGTGTAGGAAAGCGCAACGCCAACATATCCATAATTCGGTCCAGAACGGGGACCCTGCGAAGATCTGGAAATTTCTTAAAACAATAGGGGTTGGAAAGCCAAAACCACAAGTCCTTCAGAAAATTCTGGATATTGATTCATTAAATCAACATTTCTGTTCGTCTTTAAATTATGATCCATCTAATAAAGCAAGTACTTTACAGTATCTTTCATCGCTTCCAACTCCTTCCTTTCCACCGTTTCTTTTTGAACAATTAACTGCTTGTGATGTTAAGAGGTGCATAATATCGCTTAGTTCCAACGCAGTGGGCACAGACTGCATAAGTCGAAACATGGTCGTGCCTATTCTGGATGAAATTCTTCCAATTTTGTGTCATCTCTTTAACCACTCCTTAACCTACAGTGTATTTCCGACAACGTGGAAAGAGGCACAAATTGTCCCCATTCCCAAAAAGCCTAATCCTGCATCCTTTGCCGAGTATCGTCCCATCTCCATTTTACCTTTTCTCTCAAAAGTCCTAGAAAGGCTTGTTCATATCCAACTTAGTACATTTCTTAACAGAAACCTTCTCCTTAACCCGTACCAATCAGGATTTCGTCCGGGATATAGCACGACTAGTGCGTTGGTCAGTATTACTGACGATATTAGGCTGGGCATGGAGAACGGAAATCTTACTGTACTATCCTTACTCGATTTCAGCAATGCTTTTAATACAGTGGATTTCCAGATCCTGCTTGGCATACTGCGCTCGATTAACATATCTCCAACAGTTATTGATTGGTTTCACAGTTACCTGTTCGGGCGACGTCAGCGTGTACGCATTGAAGAAACTTTTTCTTCTTGGTGCGACACGACTGCGGGAGTACCACAGGGTGGCGTTCTATCTCCTTTATTATTCTCAATTTTCATAAATTCCATCTCTAAATCTTTACTATCATCCTACCACCTTTATGCAGATGATCTACAGATCTATATGCAAGCTCCGGTCCATGAAATTACTGAAGCTATTTCCATAATTAACTCGGATCTACGGCGAATATGTAAGTGGAGCAAGCAATATGGTCTTAGCGTGAATCCCTCCAAGACTCAAGTTTCCGTTATCGGCAGTCCCAATATGGTGTCACGATTGGACGGGGTTCAACTGCCTGACATAATGTTTAACGGTATTGCAATACCCAGTAGCGCAACGGTTAAAAATCTGGGAATTTTGATTGATGGCACGCTATCCTGGCGTCCCCAACTACAAGAAGTCAGCCGGAAAATGTTCGCATCTGCAGGGTCTTTGCGTCGACTACGCAATTTTCTGCCAATTACCACTAAAATTACGCTTGCTCAATCTCTCCTTCTCCCTATTCTAGATTATGCCGATGTCAGTTATCTCGATATCACAGAGGAGCAACTTGATAAACTTGAGCGCCTTCAAAACTTCTGCATAAGATTCATATTTGGATTACGTAAATATGATCATGTATCTGAGTATCGCAAACAGCTCGAGTGGCTTCCAATTCGTTTTCGTCGGAATGCTCATATCCTCTCTATGCTTTACAGTATACTATTCAATCCATGTTCCCCAACTTATCTCAAAGAACGATTCATGTTCCTTAATGACACACATTCAAGATCCTTGAGGTCGTCGGAATCCTTGGTATTGGCTATGCCTATTCACTCTTCCGGTTTTTATGATAAATCTTTCACCGTACAGGCTGTGCGATTGTGGAATGCGCTGCCTATAACGATTAAAAAGGCACAGTCTATGGTTGCCTTTAAGCGCATGGTGAAGGAACACTATTTAGCCCGGTAGCATGTTCCAAAGCTTGATATGTTGTTTCCACACTGAAATGTATGCATTTAGGTATGTATATTTGTATGTGTGTATATTTATATGTATGTATATTAGTTGGTATGTATATTAGTATGTATGTATATTTGTATGTATGTATTTTTGTATGTAGGGATATTCGTATGTGTATATGTGAGATAAAAAAAGGAAAAAAAGGAACCTACCTGATATCAGGTTATTCTACAAACAGATAGCCAACCCCCTTTGCAATTGCTTCGTATCCCTTGTTTATTAAATTTATCAGTAATTTGACATGAATTTGAGCCTCGAAAACTATGCAAATCGTATGATTTGAAAAACCTGTTTCACTTTCATTGATAATTACCATATGTAATCCGTTGTTAGGTAAAATGTGTTTTAATAAACGTTTAGAGAGCTAAATTTACTAAGTATGTTAGTGAATACCATGTTTGTACGATAAATATTTATTGACTTTAAATGCAATGAAAAGTATGGTTTCTGAGCAATATGTGGCGCGAAATATGTTAGCCCTCTTAAATAAAAAAAAATCCTACCTTACTGTTAACTCATTCAAGTCACGTTCAGTCATTAGGCTCTTTCAATATACGTGTGTACCGACATACGAAATGTTATCCACATATTTGAAACTCCTTTTACTCATAAATATTAAAACATCTGAAGTGGCTACCGGGCCCTTCATTACTTATCCTTTGACAGATCAATATAATACGATAAGAAATAATCAATCAAATAAAGTCAAAGGTTTATGTGCACGAGTTTATTTCAAGTGAATTTATTTCCGTTAACGTTAAATTTATTATGCGGGACGTGTTGGTAATCGGATGAATAAAAAAGTTGGTTATAAGATCTCGAAGAGGCCTTTTTACGTAGCTCCATGTACCTCCACTGACTTGACAAATGAAGCCGAATATCGATGTGCATGAGTTAATTCCATGTGAATTTATTTTCTGTATGTAGTTATTATATACACAATGCGGGACGCGTTGTTAATGAGAAGCGCTCGTGGCCCCGCGGACTCAGTGTTCCGTAACCAATCACTGCAGTAAGCAATATTACTATTGCTGGTCCCTGATTGGGTGACCACCACGGGATCACTATGTGACATTTGTTCTTTGGAAGGCACATTAAGTCGTTGGTCCCGATTGCCAGTAAAATGGCAGCCGTTGCGCCAAGTTTAAGGGTTTTATGCGCAGCTTGAAAAATTTCAACAACGAGCAGTCACAACCTGCGCCTGTCCAAATCAACACGGCAATACAGCTCACCACCTATTACGTGTATACACATATACCATATAATATGCCTCTGCCTACCCCTTCGACTATAAAAGGAGCGATCAAAAATCAAAATTTTCCCATCACTACTCGGGGACTAGGTTCAAATCGGATTGAGTAGTCCCATAGACTTTTTCCCATGTGACATCGTTGAATAAAATAACACTGTCGTCACAAAGCTAATAATTTTTCCATTAGGAAGATGGTGCATACCCACATTGTTCACATAAATGAAGAATAAGGTAGGGCCGAGAATATTACCCTACGGTGTACCATATCCCAGCGGGTTTATTAGTCACTTATCTATTTTCAGTCATGACTAGGACTCCGATCAGCCCCAGTTATTCCATCTTTTATAAGAGAATTGGGACCGGAGATCGTATCAAATACGTTAGCAAGATTCAAATCTCACACGCAAACACGATACAACTATGCTGAACCATGGTAGCTTAGTGCGTAGTCTGATCCTACATCAGTCTCTTTAGTTCTGATAATAGTGAGAATCTCACGCCAAGCTGCCATATTTCTTTCAATGCCGAATACTGTACATAATGTTATGCCTACTGCTCTTTCAGTCAATCACACTGGACCACTGTATACAATCAGCCAAGTTTCAAATTTCTTGTTCGTATATCAACAGTTTAATCCCAATAAAAGATTGAACAAACCACTTCCTCTAAGCAAATCGGTATCACACCTTCGTGTTCCCAGGTAATGCATCGGGTGCCGGCAATCTATCATTTATTCTACCGTCAGAAATCCATTATCACCCGTCGCGTTCTAGCGTGTCTGTATAAGCAAATACAGTAATGTGCTGTGAGTTTGTCGACGGCTTACTGACTGGGGTTAGAAGAAAAATTGTGTCTGATTTAAATGTTAGATGTACAAGATGATGGTTTTGGATTAAGTTATTTATGTTTTCTAAGCAGAGACTAAGTGCCGTGTCAACTTGACTTGACAGAATTTTTAATTATTACTTTTACTATAATTGGAAAGTCTCTTCAGACAGTCTGCAGACTTTATCTTCTTATTATTTTTGACCTAATTTAATTGCACTCTATGTCATTGTCTTTCCCAATTAAAACCCGACTCCCTCTGTGGCGCAGTCGGTAGTGATATCGCCTGCGGCGCTGGAGGTCGTGGGTTCGATTCCCACCAGAGACAAATATTGGTGTGACCCATAAATGTTTGTCTCAAGAGTCTGGGTGTTTCTATGCGTTATATGTATGTATTTAAAAAAATATAAAAGTATTAATATCCGTGATCTGATACCCATAACACAAGCAGGTTATTCCTAGCTTACTTTGCGATCAGATAGCGTTGTGTAAAATGTCGGTAAATATTTATTTCTTTAATTACTTTTTAAAAGTTTGTTTGAAATAATCACAATGTTAATGTGATAAATTATAGTACTTGAGCAGGACTCGAATCTTCGTCTTCTGGCTAACCGGACCAGACTTAATAACCCACTGGACCACCGAGACACTACTCTCAACCGACCAATTCTTTAGCCCCACACATCGTGGGGTGACGTAGGTAGATTCTCGTCCTGCTCAACACCGATATTTTTTTCACATGAAATTTGTGATTTATTTACCTATATTACTTTTATTTCTTTTCTAAATGATTTTGTTAAAAACTTCAAGAAGTTTACTTTTGTAAATAATAGCATAGAGTATCAAGTCTTTACTTGTTATTTTATCCTGTGATCGATTCAATTTAATATTTGTAAGAAAATAAATTATGTTCACTGTACTGTGTTAATTATGTTCTTTTATACTACTGAGGTTAAGCTGACGGCCCATCGGATGGTAACTGGTCACCTTAGCCTATGGACATTTGTCACACCAGAGATACTGCACTTGTGCTGCCGAACTTAATCATAATATTGTGTATACAATAATAATAAAAAGAACGTAAGTATAACACTAAAATGGTTATTATACACTCCAACCCTCTCACAACAGTTTTCTAAGTACTTACTATCCTCCCAAATGTTATAATACAAAATGAGTGTATTTATTTCAGTAAACGGTTATCGAGGCCATTTACAGAATTACATTACAATACTCATACGGTTAAATAGCGTAGTTTTGCGAAACAGACAGATGCCTAACGCCAATACAACTATGCTGTGAAACAAACGAAGCCTCTGCCAGGGATCCAATAAAAAGCTATTCTGTAAATTGGACTATCGAATTGTAATAAAAATTTAAGTTCAGTAAATCATAAGAAGTTTAGTTTCGGAACAGGAAAACTACTGAAGAAAGTAATCTCTTTGCGAAAATGTGCTGTATTTATTTGACGCGGCGAATACATTTGCGCATCGTCATCCCAGCTGCGGTGGCAGCTGCGACGGTATGCTGTACTCCCGACTTTGAAATGGGACCGTCTTACCGACTAAACACCGCGGTGTTCCTCCTCGCCTTATCCAGGTCGAAGGATTCAGATGGGTGACTCCGCGGAGCCCCATAATGAGCTGACGACCACGCCCGCACCTCGACATCCTCGAGCGCCCCTCTGTAAGAAGAAGAGGTAGCGATACCCGGCCGCATGCAGTTATTGGGCATCTTGGATGGGTGACACTCCATGTTATCACTTTGTGACATTTATTTGAGCATTTCTCAGACACGTTAAGCCGTTAGTCCCGGTTGCCAGTAAAATCGCAGTCGTTAAGCCAAGTTGAAGGCCTTTTAGTCGGCTTGAAAAGTTTCAACAGCAGGCAGTCACAACCTGTGCCTGATTATCTCAACACGGCAATACGGTTCACCACATATTAGGTACGTGGGACAAATTATAAAAAAAGTGAAATGTGGGCATATAATAATATGCGTCTGCCTACAACTTCGGGGATAAAGGCGTGTCCATATGTATGTATCGGTTTAGTTGGTAGCAGTCCAGCATAATATCCATGAGGATTTCCATACGTTAAAAATATCTTTAGCAGTGACTGATCCAAATTACAATTGTTTACATTGTAACTAGGAAGAAGCTATGTAAGATGTTAAAGCAAGATAATATAGAGTTAGCTACTGGAACTAAACATGCCTGAATAATATACGAAGCAGTGTTGTGGTAAATCGACGCAAGATACAACCGCGAAAGCCTTTTTACGAGATTTACTACTGGGATTTGGAGGTCTCAGTACTGCGCCTGTCTGGACTTTTGTGGTCCAAGTTACCCGCTACACTTATGTAGCGGGTAGAAATGAAAATCATAGGTAGTTGAAAAGCCTTTCGATGCATAAGACTAGAAACGCAATTAACCCGATACGCAAATGAACATTAAATATTTTCGACGGCAAGCGATACGCAGAAGGCCTAATCTTTCATCTTACTGCGACCCCTTACGTCATCTGATTTACTGCCATAAAGTGATGTAGCTCCAAGGTACCTACGCAAGCGGTTTCTCGGACCTTAACCCGATTTTCAGATATTTCTGATAACAACTTCACTATGATGATGGGTAATGAGATGACATACCCTATTTAATTTTCTTCCTCGACAAATTGACATTAAAAGTTTTCGATTTTAAGATAAGTGCGTTTAACGAAACACACAAAAAAAACTGTTATCTCAGACAGTAAATCAGCTTATTGCTGAGATGTTTATTGTCAAAGCCAGTGTTACCTGCAAGTTTAGTGGTAAACATAGGTACTAACAAACGGTGGAGATTACAACGAAAAGAAAGAAAACTCGAAATATGTATCTTCAATAATTCAATCACCTCATTTACTCTTCCAAAATGAAATTATTAATAGAGGTCAACGTCAAGCAGTGGACTATAAAAGATAGAAATCTAAAAAAACAGTCTAATATCTTAAAATTTGGAACACACCCTCGATTCTTCAGTACTAACTACAACAGTCAAGGATAACCTCAACTAACAGGAATGATGAATTATTTGATACGTCATTTCTGCGTTTTTCTTTTTTAAGAACAACGGGTAAAGTTAAGGACAAGTCAGGCATAAAAATAATTAAACAGCAACAGTTTATAACTTGGGCCAGCGCCAATCTCTAAGTCAGAGGTCTTGGCGAGCTAGTCAAATGCTTGGATAGAGTAAAGGTACAATATTATCTTCTTTTATCTTACATTTTTTTAAACATTAAGACGAAACGAGTATAAAATGTTTAATGGTTGCAACAGAAGAATACATTTTATTTAAGAGGACAGTGTGCCCGTTGTGGTAAAAAACCTGATTGAGCTTTGTTTTATGTTGTCTGTGTAATAAGCTTTAAAAGAGTACCTAGCTGAATGTATTTAATTAAGGTAAAAATTCCCTACTAAAATTACAAATTCCCGGTTTGCTTGTAACCCTGCTGGCGTCATTTTCCCTTGATCTGCGCTTTCAGTACGTTACAGTTGAACCTGAGATGGCTGACCGTTTGTATGACAATTATGATTATTCTAAAATTAAACTTTATGTGAAACAAAATTGAATAATTTAAAAATCCTTAAATTAAGTATTTTGTGTATTGATTATTCTATGAAACAAAATATGAGAAAATTTTTAATTGAAACAAAATTCTATAAAACCTTTAGCTGTAAAACAACGTACACCCATAATATTGTCTTTGGGCGAGGACTGAGTTATGTGGTCTAGCTATAATTACGAGCATTTCTGTGATAAAGAAGGCATGATGAGTGACTGGCCTCACTTTCTATTAACGTCTTTATATCCGGTTCAAGAATTCATCGGGTGGTTTTAATATTTTCAACCGCGGCTAGCCAGTAGCAAATTCATATCCATTTTAACCCGGCAATAGTCTTATCACCTGTTTCGTGGAGCTAAAAATTATGTGATCAAAATTGAGTGAATCGATTAGTTCAAAAAAAGTGTGACGGAAATTTCCATAGCAAACTTTTTTTATTTGTTATTGATACTCTTTCACCTCATTTGCTGTACCTATTGAATTTAATCAAATTGACACACCAATGAAAGCATTCGATACGACCTTGAAGTCAATTATTGTTTCACATACATACATACTTTACATAAATACAGTATAGTGACATGCGATCCAATTATCTCTTAGTTATAACATTTAATTTTAAGTGTTACGGTTGGTTCCAAATACTTACAGTTCATAAAGTGGACTGAAATGGGGTGAAAATACTATATTGAAGACTTGAGGATGTCACGCAGTTTCACCCGCGTCGCTCCCGTTCCCGTGGGAATACGGGATTATTATATAGTCTATGTTCACCAGGAAGAGTGTAGCTTCCCAACAGTACAAGTATTTTTCAAATCGGTCCAGTTATTTTGGAGCCTATTCGATGCAAACAAACAAAACAAAAAAAAAACAATGAAATCTTTTCTCTTTATAATCTATAATCTTCATATCATATCATATCATTTATTTGCTTTAAATGGAGTTCTATAATATAAAAATGAATCGCAAAATGTGTTGGTAAGCGCATAACTCGCGCCTGGACCAATTACGCTAATTTTTTTTTGTTGTGTTAGGTATTATCAGGAGAAGGTTCTTAAAGAAGAAAAAATTAAGAAAGTTGCATGGAAAATTAGAAAATTTGCAATAACTGTAACTGGCTCGAACTGTTCAAAGAAATGGTTTCTATTGCGACTTTGGATCGGGTCTTGGAACTCGAAGCACCAAAATGGGAACCGGTAACAGAAAGATGGACTGGGAAATGAAAACCAGAAACTGGGAACTCAGAACTCGGGGTACCGATTTCCATATTCATAGTTATGGCAGGACTACGTCTGTCAGGTCAGCTAGTATTAGTAAAGATACAGGTACAGAACACCTACACACATCCACAGCTATTTATAGGTATTTAGAAAATATAATTTACAGACCAACCAATTTATGTCTCATATTATTCAGAAGCCGTATTACATTATAATAAAACTAATTCTAAAACTGAAATTAGATTGGTCGAGGGTTGTAAATTGGGGCCATATTTCTGCCTACCTTAATAAATCTAATGATACCCAATTTATTTCGACGCGTCGTAGGTACCTTTTGTTCATAATTGGTCAAATCCGATTTATTTCTGGGCACATTATTTATAAACTTACTAGCGGTACCCTGCCACGCTTCGCTGTGACTTTTTTATGGTGGTTTAATATACCTATGAGAAATGAGTAACAAACAAAGTGATGGGCAAATTAAAAAAAAAATGTGTGCGTGTACTATATACACACGTAAGAAGTGAAACTTCTTCATGACCTTATTTTTCGAAAGAAATATAAAATGTACATAGGAGTTAGTTGTCCAAAAATTCAAAAGTTTAAAAGTCAAAGTCAAAAAGTCAAAAAGTCCAAAAGTCCAATAGTCCAAAACTCTAATAGTCCAAAAGTCCAAAAGTCCAAAACTACAAAGTCTAAAATTCTAAAAGTCCAAAAGTCCGAAAGTCCAAAACTCCAAAATTCCAAAAGTCCAAAACTCCAAAACTCCAAAGTCCAAAAGTCCAAAGTTCAAAAGTTCAAAACTCCAAAGTCCAAAACTCAAAAACTCCAAAACTCCACAACTTCAAAACTCCAAAACTCCAAAACTCTTAAACTACAAAACTACAAAACTTCAAAAGTCTAAAAGGTCAAAAGCCCAAAACTCCAAAAGTCCAAAAGTCTAAAAGTTCAAAAGTCCAAAAGCCCAAAAGCCCAAAAGTTCAAAAATACAAAAGTCCAAAAGTGCAATACTCCAAAGTCCAAAAGTTCAAAACTCCAATGTCTAAAAGTCTAAAATTCTAAACGTCCAAAACTCCATAACTCCAAAATTCCAAAACTCCAAAACTCCAAAACTCCAAAATTCCAAAAGTCCAAAGTCTAAATTCCAAAACTCCAAAAGTTCAAAAGTCCAAAACTACATAAGTATAAATGTCCAAAAGTCCAAAGTCCAAAAGTCCAAAAGTCTAAAACTCCATAACTCCAAAACTCCAAAATTCCAAAAGTCTAAAGTCCAGAACTACAAAATTCCGAATGTCCAGAAAGTTCAAAAATAACATGCAAAACATATCTGACCTCTTTATTAGGTAAGTATGTACTCTCTTTTATTATTCTGAATGCAAGGAGGCCGCAATCAAACTTCTCTTAAAAAACATCAATCTGGTAGGTACCTTCTAAATAGGTTGTTTATAATATTTTGTTCTGAAGCTGGCAGAACATAATTAAAAAAAAAAGACCAGCGCCATCTATTGGTAAAATCACTTTTTAAAGCTATTTTATTGCTGTTGTGATAAAAGTGTATAAAGTAGCCTAAAACCATCTCTGAATCCTATTGTATATCGTGTCCAATTTTGAGCTTAGTCGATTCAGTAAATTTTGAGTTTTTTATAGATACTTAAACGCACACTACATTTTTATATATATAGATTTGTAAAGGCTCAACTGGACATAGCTTTCAGCAACACTTATAGTTCTAGTATTAGCAAATTGGTTTATTACTAGGTGTCCTGAAACGAGTGGGCCGGGGCCTGCTCGCCTACTTCCAATACATCACAGGCGGCATGACGTAAGTGTTTCAAATATGTCTCACGCCCCAAGAAGCCGGATATAACTTGGCCAACCCTCAAAGTTACCTGTAGTTTCCAAACGGCTAGGAGAATCCTTGCGATGAAGATATATTATTGTTGCCACATGTCCGAGGAAGGTTCTTTATAGCCTGTGGGTGTAAATCGCTCATTACTACACAACATCCTCTAATAGTAGAAATACAGGAGTTTGGACGGCTTAATTCCGTTCTACTAACCGTACTTTTTTTGACATTCATTACTCCTAGTACCTACTAATTTATAACCCTTAAGTAAGTATAATATTTTTATTACATTCTTTATAACCATGCAATATTTAGTCATTAGTACCGTATTACCTGACTATAAATTTTGAAATTAATACCTTTACTAAAGCAGTTTTAATTAAATTACTTACACAATTTTCCGAGTGTAGCCCCGAAAAAAGAAGCAAAACTTCCAAGCTCTACGTAGGTGTTGATTAAAGCTTTGAGCCTGTAGCTCGTCATTATTTTTCTCATTAGCGCAGAGCTGTCGGGGCCGATTAAAGATGATGAGGGCTCCAGGGCTCCGTACAGAGAGAAGATAAAAATACGTAAGAAAAATAAATGATTTTGTTGAAATGATGACAAAAGATTCGTGGGAATTTTATTTACTGTTGTACTCGTATTTTATTATGCCTAATTTACGAGTCTTTCATGTTGTAATTGCAACGCCCATGGTCGTAGCTGACCTTAAAATAATATCTTACAACATCAAAAGTTCAAATAATTATGAACCAACCCCAACTTTCTCGATATTCTTCGAACTAGCATTGCATATACAAAGCTAGTTCCAAGTACGTACTAACCTGGAGAGGATTAGAACTTTTTTTAGTATTTTAATGTAAACTTTTAGGCCCTATTTTACACCCATAGTATAAATCTTTAAATGGGTGTGCATTTAATTTTATTGAAAGTCGGCTTAATTAGAGACATATTATTTTTATGTCTTTTACATAATTTGTCAACTAATTTTACCTCTGACGTACAGATTTATACTGTTACCACTTGTTGAAACTTGTAAATCATGAAAACTGACTTGTATTCCAATATTTCTAAAAAAAATATACATAAAATTACAGGCCATGATTCCTTTGTATAGCTAAAACTTACATGAATACAAAAGGTATGAATTAAAATTAATACCCTCACAGATAACACACAAAATACCTTTGCCCAAGTGTGTACGTACCCTAATCCGGTGGCCTCGTTAAGAACTATCAGTCGGTGGGATAAAGCTCTTATTTGTGAACTAATCTGCGCACTGTGTTAATAGTGATAAATTGGAACGACCCACATTTTTGTTGGGGTATTTTGGATAATACAGGAATACTTTGAGCGCCATTGTTATTACTCGTATTATTATTTTAAGCTAGTTTTCCTTTTAAAATTAAGTTATAATAAAAATCATTAACATTGTTTAAAACGCCATAAGTCAACTTCAGGTCTATATAAAAATGTCCGTTTGTCTGTTACGCTTTCACGCCTAAACTGCTAAAGTGATTGAGATGAAATTTGGTATAGAGATAGTTCGAGGCCCTGGGAAGGACATAGGCTACTTTTTAACTGACTGCGCAAAAAGAAGGTTATGATTTTACGCGATAATGACTTCTACGCGGTCGAAGCCGCGGGGAACAGCTAGTCTACTGTAAACTTGAAGTAAGACTGTCCATATACCACATAAGTGGCAGACGCACCTGATCATAAGTGATCACCGTTGCAATTGTAGCATAATAGACATTTGCAAAACCAAAGGCGTTCACTCCCGTTGCTTACTCTACAGAAACTTTCTAGAAACCCCTTTTGAAAAAATCCAATCTGTAGACGCTTGGTAAAACCGTCTGTGTAATGCCTAGTCACAGCAGACTCCATTACATGCCTACAATAACAATGCCTTGCATTCAATACAACAATTCTTCCATTATTATAAATGCTTATGCTTTCAAAAACCACCCCTAGTAAGTGAGTGCATTAGCATTCTGGCGCCGTGAATACACTGATGCCGGTACTAGATATTCCCACATTCATCCCGGGCAATAAACCCAATGGGTGGGAAAATTTGAGTGCCTGCAAACATTATATTTTGTTCGAGAATTGGTTCGTGTAATAATATAGAAAAGTAGGGCAGTTTTGTATAGGTAATTTCAGCGACGTTGGTAATAAAATATTGTGTAATGTACAAACGTGAAAATTTTTATGTACCACTAGCTGACGCTAACGGCTTTACCCGCATGAAATACTGTTCCTGTTACCGGCCCCCATAGTAACATTTTCCAGGGATAAAAATGTAATCTTTGTGTTATACCAGACTATAATAATAATCTCTCCCTGTTTCAGACAGATTCGTTCAGCGTGAGTAACAAACATCCAAACATCTTCATAAACCTTCACAATCATGGTAGTAATAGCACTATAAAAATACTGGCTTATGTCCATACATCAAATTACATTTCAATTTCATTTATTAATTGCATGCAGCATACATAAACAAACATACCTAAACCTTCCTAATAAATTACTCAATCTCTTAGTGAAAATATGAAAATTCGTTATAACTCGTTCTTTACAACGAATTTTCATATTTGAGTTTATCGCAAACAAACACACATATCCGATAAAGATCTTTGCTTTGTTGCAATAGCAATTCAAAAATTTTGTCTTAAACTGAAAGCATCTTAATATCTCTACGAGAGCCTTCTTTTCTATTAGGAGTCCTGGGGTATCCTTCCAAGGATTTACCCGGGGCTCCCAACCATAGGCTGTTAGGTAGGATACGTGTGGTTTTTAGTCGGTAGGCAAACAAGTAGGATTGTCCTCACGTTAAAAAAAATTAACAGCCGTCCCGAGTTCAGACTGTTTCTTTTTTTATATATTAAGCTCGCCGTTGCCAGCCTGATGAAAAACTGTGGCGCATCAAGCGATTGAAGGCCACTCTCACAGTCCGTAAGACTTCCGACAGTGGTTCTCGCGTTGGCGGCCCTGTGATGTGCCTCTTCACGCTCCTCTTGAAGAACCCGGGATAGTAAGATGAGGGAAACATGTGAGCGGGCAGGTCGTTCCAGGTTTTTATAGTTCGACAGAGGAACGATCTTTTGAAACGCTCGGTTCTGGCGAAGATTCTCTCCACTGTGTATGAGTGGCATCTCTACACGGCACTCGTTGTTCGGGATCGGAAAGGAGAGCTATTCACATTCTAGAAATTTTAAATGGAATCCAGTCTTCTTCATAGGAAGAAACGGAAGAATAAACAGCCTATACTTGATACAATTCATATTATACAATATACACGCACCAGAAGCTTCGCATACCGAAATATTCCTCGTCGATAAAATAGGTGTGTGGTCAAACGAAATTTAAGAGGGGAGTTCAAATATTCATACGCACAGGTAGGCAAGGGCTGAATGGAACTTTGTGATCTGTGTAGGGAAAAGAAAAATCCGGACAAGTGCGAATTAGACTTACTCTTCGAGTGTTCCGTAGAAATTTGTTTTATATAATTATATAGTTCAGCATATAACATACGACATTTTATATGATTTAATTTTATGCATAAATGTTTTCAGATGTTTCGTTACATATGTATTATAGGATGGTATTACTTGCCAAATTTCATATTTTTGTCACCAAAAAAAACTGTTTCCCTCGAGAGTAATGAAGGATTTTAGGACATAAACGAACGTATTTCTTTTTCAGATTAACATTTCAACTTTATAACTCCACATCTTCTCAAGATAAAGTACCTTGACAGACCGAAGAACGGACCGACAACGACGTTCAGTTTTCTTTTAGGAAATTGGTGTTAATATCATAATATGAACACCTAATTTAAAAACTGAAGTGTTAACTTTTAACATTTTTTATTTATTTGGCAGTTCTCTAGTTGAACAAAGTTGAAAAAAAATTGCCCATATCAACACTGACGCTCCACACAGTCTCATCGAAAAGAAGTTCGGTTTTTAACACAATGAAAATTTTCTCAAAACTGAGCTTCCTTATAGGATAAGTTTCTCAATTATTTCCAAGCTGATTCAACAGCCGCAGCAGTTCTTTTTAGTTAACTTAGTAATGAATACTAACCTATAGGTACCTAATAGGTTATTATGTTTCTAAGAAAACGACAATTTCACAAGATATTAACAAGAATTATTTACGAAACGAAAATAATAATCCTCACATAATCTGACAATAAATCATGAAGAAAAATACTCCGAGAAAAAAATAAGACACACTCTATTATGGCGTTTATCTTTTAATCTTTAGCAATAAAGGAAAAGATTAGTCAAGTAATTCACACCTCAACATTTCTTGGTAACAGGCGGTGTTATCGGAAAGGTCGGCCTAATGAGAAAAATAATGGTGGACGTTATCTGAAGGCTGTATTGAAGCGCTTAAGACCGCCCTAATACCGCTCTATCTATTCCTGGGCGTTAATTGAGCGAAAAGTATGTGTGCTTTTATCTTTTGACTGGGAAATATGGAGTGGTTGAGTTTGGACCGTTGGAGATGATATATTGTGTAGTGGTTTATAAAGGCTTTAGGTATATAAAGGGTATTGGCAATTGAAAGTAATAAAATGATAGAGGTAATGCAGATTGTAAAGCAAAAAGAGGCTTGAATTACTTTCTGAACATCCATTGACTGTACCATTACAATTTTTTTAGGTATTTCAAGAGTAATCACAAATAAGAGAAATATAAAGATACATACATAATATCACGCCTGTCCCAACGGGGTAGGCAGAGACTATGACTTTCCACTAAAGACACATTTAGTTTCTAAATTATTTTACTTATAATTATTTATTTTTAATTATTTTAAATTATTTAATTTTAGGCGGTTACACTACCGAGTGCGTCACAGAGGCAGTTAAGGCTATGCAGTGTGTCTAAACTATTTTGCGGCTTGTTAATGGAAAGTTGTAATATTATCGTGGCTTGTGGATAGTTTTGACCCCACCCAAAACTGGAAGTCCCACATATATGGATATTAGATTCAATGACAGTACAAGTGAGTCTTGGTGGAAAGCTTTTTATTCAATGTAAACATTAGATACAAGAACGTCGCAACAAAATAATGGGCGTCGTACGGATGACGTACTTGGTTAAGGTATTTCAAACGAGTATTTTAATAAAGTCACCAAACATTTTCATAAAGCATTTTCTTGCTTTTCTTGAACAATATTCTGCGCACATTGCATACCACGCTTACGATGACATAGCATAACACCTCCTACGCAAAACTCGAAAATAGAAAAATTTACGAAAGATCAAAAATGACAATATAAGTAGCGCCCGCAACATCGCAGCTACAGGGTAGATTTAGTAATATTTTTATTTTTATTCTATTCTAGAACGATAATAATAGCCTCTAGCGGTCCACGCATAATTTAAGATCTTCTTGATTACGGCCCAAGTCCTTTCTAAGGGACTAAAAATATTTATCAATTAACGCCCAAAAATAATTTGTCAATTAATAGGGGGTAAGGCACTTTTAATGGTCTTATAATGTCACCAGGGGCTATAAAAGTTTTATAAAATTATCAGTTAAATTGACCAATTAAATAAGTGTATTTAAAGGGACTTTGGGCCGAAATGCAGTCATATATCATCAAGTTTTGTAGGAGAGAAATGAGTAGATAAGGAGATTAACGTATATTCAGTTTATAAAAATAGCATATCATCAACTTTCAAATTATATAAGACTTCGAAACGTGTCTAATAAAACCAAAATGTATGTATTTGATTTTTTTCATATTATATTCTTTTGAACCATAACAGAACTATTCTAAAGTCATGTTAATTACTAGAGACCCCGCTGCGATAGACGATCAAGAGGAGGCCGATGACTATTGGAGACGTTTCCACGACGAATTCCCAAGCCTTCGGCCCTTTCTCTACCACTACTTCATCTAAGCCGCATTATTGATGAGTCTGGGGGTATCATGGGGAAATTTGGAATTCTTAGTTAATGGAGACACGCCCATAATTAATGAAGGTTTAAACTCTAGGTCGTTATCATCACTGACCTTCTAAGTCATGCAGCAACTATTCTACATATCTATATTAGGTGCTGAAATCAATATAAATAAAAGTTAATAAACTCTGTTAAAGCCCAAAGTCCCTTACAAGGCACTAAAAATATAAAACTTTACGCAAACTACGTCCTGAGGGGAATTTAGAGGGACTATTTCTTTTCTACCAAAAAATTATCATAAATGCTATAAATTCCACGAAAATAATTAATTCCTTCGTTAATGTATTTCAATATCTTTAAAATCATGTATATTTTATTATTAGAAATGTAATATAACCACAATAAAATAAGATTGAATTGTTGCTTACCTTTAAGACGTGATGACGCCTTAATGGAAATTAGCTTATCACACTTTTGTCTTCATTTTTAAAGCCGGGAACCTTGTTGATTTAGTTCGGTATAGATTGACAAGTTTGATAAGTCAATCAGAAAGTTGCTAGGCCGGTAGTTTAAAAAAAATGAAATAAATGTTTTTGGTCCCTTAAAAAGGACCTGGGCGGTAAATAAGAAATTCATAATATTTGTTTGGGCTGTAATGACATAAGTTAATAAGGGTATTAGAAGGGACCTTGGGCCGCTAGAGGATAGAAGGTTGAGAAAGAAAACCACGATTTGCCCATCGTAACATGCAACAGTTTACCAACCACAAAAATAATTGTAATGGAATTTCCCAGCAAAGGAAATTTGGATGTAGGGTAGGAGAAACACCTTTACCCATCAGATTGATTATATTAAGCACTACTCCACTTAACAACTTGACTGATAAGTCGACACGTGTTTTGCCTACACATCCAAACATCCTCAAGACTGCATGGCAGCAAAAAGTTGCTGCGTTCTGCGATGGATTTCGACATGTAACGCTTGATTCCAATAGATTAGTATTCAGTATCTTTATTCGCTATTCACAAAGTGTTTTATTACATGGTAGGTATATAACAATGATAAATTTAGATCGGTGTGGCCCCTGTTAGGGCGCAGCAATATCGTGCGAAGCATGGCTCTATACGGAGCTCCTGTATGGACGAAAACCCTGACGGCCAGCAATGTGGCTTGATTACTGAGCCCGCAGAGAGCGATGGAAATCAGGGTGATAAGGGGATACCGCACGATCTCCGGTGAGGCGGCATGTCTCCTAGCCGGGACGCCTCCATGGGACCTGGAAGCGAGAGCCCTTGCGTTCAGATGGCGCAAGGAGGCGCTGGAGCGGGACCAAAGGCCCGCTTACCGAGAAATCGAGGCCCAGCGGTCCCTAGTCCACCAGGAAACCGTGGAGACATGGAAGGTGCGACTTGAGCAACCAAAGGGGGATTCGCCACAATCGCGGCCGTCAGACCGGTCATGGACGAGTGGCTGGAGAGGAGACACGGTGCTCTCTCCTACCGGTTGACACAGATGCTTGCCGGGCACGGTAGCTTCGGTAGGTATCTGTGGCGAAAACACCGGGAAACCACGGCCGAGTGTCAGCACTGCGAGGACCGCAGCGATGACACAGCGCTCCACATGCTGGTGGAGTGCACGGCGTGGGCGCAACAGCGCCAGGTCTTCGTAGTGGGTCTGGACGTGGACACTCTCTCGCTCGAGACCATGGTGCGAGCCATGCTCTCCAGCGGGAGTAAGTGGGACTGCGCCGCCTCCTTCTGCGAGCAGGTCATGCTCGTGAAGGAGGCGGCGGGACGGGTGCGGGAGAGAACTCTCCCACCCAAATTCCGCAGTCGGCGGCCTGGGCGCCGCCGACGTGTCTTCGCCGAAGACTATCGGCCACCATGACCGGGGGCCTGAGGACGGTGAGAGGGTGGCTCACCGTCCTTAAAGAAGCGGGCCCATGACGGCAGCGTGACGTGAGCATTTCAAACACGCCGCCACGCATTAGAAGCGGGATCACACCCAAAACCCCCCAAAGACGCGGGATAGCACCCGAACCAACCCCTGGGCGAGGCCGCAGTGGCGGCGTGGGTCTGTTGGGAGTTCTGGGGCATCCTTCCGAGGGCTTCCCCGGGGCTCCTAACCACAGGCTGTTGGGCGTGACGGTGGGTTTTTAGTCGGTAGGAGTCCGGCATAACATCCATGAGGACTTTCCCTCACGTTAAAAAAAAAGGGCGCAGCAATTGATTATAAAATTAATTTTACTTTTCACTTAAAATGTATTTCTATTATCATGCAACTAATTATGCAAATAGTTTTTATACAGTTTTATGCTTTACCTTTAGGATTATACACAGCACTTAAACTTTGTGAATCTTTGGACTTGAGAGCCTAGTCTTAAACTTTCCCTACCTCCTCTACACTCAATGCACAAATATTGATCTGGTGCCCAACCCCTATAGATATACCTTCTTCAATTACTACTAGGAAAAATAGTATTTACGATGAACAAATGCATACATTTTCTGAATAATAGACAAAAGTCGCAGATTACATAAATAAAATAATTGGATACACTCTGTAACTACAAGTTACAGAATTAGGTATTCATTGGAATTGCCGATATTATCGGCATAAATAGACTATATATATTTCGAATATCATCATAAAATTCGCAAGAAACTTCTCATGCGAGCGGGACAAGCCGATTGTTGTGAATTCTTGAAAGAATTTGATGCTCAGACGTAGGCGGTAATCGGCTCAGATCATTGTGATTTAAATAAGATATATAAAATGAACGGTGCTCGTCTTCATCAGAATTTTAAGCATCCTATAATAATAGGATCACTGAAAGTTCCGATGTTAATTCTGGTTGACGTTTTTGTAAGACGTATTGTTGCAATCAGCTCGTAATTTTCGAATCGGCTTCTGATTTATAGGATGTGGACGCTCACCTTGATTAGGATTATCGATATTTAGAGAATAAAGTTGAAAGGTCTAGATTGTGTGTTTCCCTGTTTCTTAGGGCGTGAGGCGTGCTTGAAACTCTGATTTTAGGGGGCAGTAGTTCGACAGTACCTACTTTGTGAGATTGTGGGAGAACCTTCACTTTTAAAATAATTTATTAAATAGATACTACTACATTGTGCCCCGCACCTTTATACCCGTTATTTTATCTAATAACTAGCTGACGTCACGCGGTTTCACCCGCGTAACTCCCGTTTACGGAGAACTCCCGGGAAGACGGAAATGAAATACAGCATGTCACCCCGGGATAGTGTAGCTTCCCAAAAGTGAAAGAATTTTTCAAATCGGTTCAGTAGTGTCGGAGCCTATTTGTGCAAACAATCAAATATTTCTGTTAGTATAGTAGATAAAAGAATGTATAAAATGGGTTGAAATTTTTTATGACACGTAGAATGAATTTACGCGCCGTCATCGTCATCCCAGCCGCAGGGGCAGCTAGAACGGTGTGTGGGACTCCCTGCCGGGCAAAGGGACCGTCCTACCCACTAAAACCCGCGGTGTTACTCCTCGCCCTGTAACCAGGCCAAAGGATATTCAAGGATTATTCACATCGACCCGGCAAGGGGCGCCCCGCACGTCCGGGACTTTCCTCGGGGAAGCCAGATGGGTTGTTTTCCAATGCTTCCTAAGGAGCTAAAGCCTACATCTGCACCTCCACTCTCGAGCGCCCCCCAAAACACAGGAGGAGGTTGCCCACCGCCAAGTGTCCGCCAAGTGAACTCCTTACGGCAGCGCCTCCAAACTACATGGCGGAGCGGTGCATTGTCGGTTGCTCCCGCTCCCCCACGCAGTGCACCTCCTGCTTTGCCACCATTAACTCGTCAACTGACGAGGACACCCCAGAGCAACTTACAGGTGGGCTGCTCCCGCCTAAGCCGGAATAAGCCGGAGTAGCACAACTCCCCCACAGAGATAGGTGAGTGGCCACTACTGCGTTGCCCAGGATGTACCACGAGAAGGATCCGAACCATTGGGGTCATGTTAGTAGGACCCCGCATCCTAAAATCGGTAGTGTAGTACATACCAGAATTTGTCGATTAGATTACCTACTAACAGTAACAAAAAATGTAGTACTACAAGTTATGAAACTCATAGTTGAATCCCATTTTTTATCACCTCTCAATTTAAGCGCTTTGAGTGGTAAAATCGACATCAACACACCTGTCGGTTTTAACATACATTCAAGTTATTTTACGAGTACTGTGACCATAGTTTAGTTGAAAACAGATAATAATTTCTTTTCATGTAGTATTTCATTAAATTTAGATGTACATAGTATGTACGTTCACATTTTCACCTTTATTTTTTACCCCACGTAATGTGGTGAGCTTTGTCGTGTTGAAATCAATAGACACAGTTGTGATGACCCGCTGCTGATTTTTTTCAAGCCTGCCATAAGGTCGTTCAATTTGGCTCAACGACTGCCGTCTCACTGAGAAGAGGCTAAACTAGCCCTCCAAAGCAGAGAAATTGTCTCAAATAGATATATCCCAAAGTGGAAAATCCATCCGAGGACCAGCTACAGCAGCTTACTGCAGCGATCGCTTACAGTACACTGACTCCGCGGGGCTGCAATTTAGACATGGAGATCTTCTATATTAGAATAGAGTATACATTCTATACTCATTAATATAGAAGTACTGAATGGCACCCACGACTCCCCCCGCATTTTTTATTCCCGTTCCCACTTGAAATGGGAACTTATTCCCGGATAAAAAGTTATTGCAGATCCGTTAGAGTGTGAAACAGTAGAACATTCTGACATTTTCACATATACTACCAAGCTTTTTTTGGCATTTCATAAAAATATAAACCATGGTGACACCATAACGTTGATCGCGCTATATTTCGACAATCGAAAATCGCACAGTTCACTGTAGCAACGCTCTTTGAACCCCGTAACTACTCAATGTTTCGCCAGGGGAACCCCCTCACGGTCAATTGATATTCATTAAAACGCCCCCAATTAACAGCTGGGGTGATGGCCCATTGAATTGTAAAACATTTTCAGGCGAAGGTGGAGTTATGGAGATTGACGACATGAAAACGATATGAAATGGAAGTAAATAAATATATAAGCATCGTCCGTTTAAGGTCTCATTTATTTTAAATAGCTTGATAAGAGCTAAATATTATTAAGCACTCACCTAGGCATGAAAAATAATGGGGTCTCTTTATGACAGCAAAGTATAAATCTAAAAAACCCGACCAGCAACTAACAAACTCACTCGTGGTGTTTTATAAAAAACTGTTAATAGCCTAGGTATACAACGACACAAGAACTATCTGTGTCGTTGTATACCTTGGCTACAACAAAAAGAAGCTACTATCGAAATGCCACCCTCACCAATCTCAGATCTAACCTTAGTCTACGTAGCTTAAGCAGCGATCGTTTAAAAAATTCTGAGTAGATCACAGGATTATATTGAAATTTCTACTCGTTAGTCATCAAAGAATAACAACACAGCATCACAATACTTGTACACATACCTACAAAAGTTTGTATCGAGTCGTTTAATCCAGTAGAAACTTCTCGTGTCTCACAATACCCCCCACAGACAGCCACCCAATTCGTTTGTTATCTTGTTGTCGCGAACAATTAGCAATACATTAATTATTGCTATTCACACGCAGCTCCATCTATTTTACTTCACACAATGTCACTGGAAATGTTCGAGTAAGGATATCTCGAAACTGTAATTTATCAATCAATTTACCGTTAGGTAGGGGTGCTAGACAGTGAGATATCTGTTCAGTAGTTTTGAAGCGTATTCAATTCAATCAAACAAACAATCAAATCTTTCCTCTTCATTATAATTATTATTAGTAAGTATAGAACTAGCAGACTGCCTCTGTGGCATAGTCTGTATTTTTTTTTATTCACAACTTTACTGATTTTCCCTCATATTAGATAGATTTAGGTAATTTACTTTTTAATTAATCGTATTCAGGCTTAGTTTTGCGATTTTGTGGTGCCTTTTGTTCGTTTGAAGGTGTTAAGGAACTTCTATAGTGACTGTTTTTCATTCCTGGTCGTTCCCGGGCGTAAAATGGAAAGGTTACAGTGAGGGTCGAACACTCCTAGAAAGTGACAGGATGCACCCTGGGCAGTTCAATGAATAAGTTGCTTGCCCGGGATGGACAGTTTTTAAATAAAACAACTATCAATCCCGGGTAAGTGAGAGTTTTTATGTTACATATTTTTTTTAATGTTACATAGCATTTCTATACATTGAAAATATCATAAATGGCTACCCATTTCGGAACTGATTGTATAGAGGGCGCTTAACAACAACGACAGTAACCACCAATTTGCTAATATTCGTAGTATTCAAAATAATTACTTGAATATAATGATAATATTACTGATAGCGTATCCGCTTATAGACAAAAAGCAACAAGACGAAACTAATTTGGTTGCAAATTTGTAACTAAATTAATGAAAGATAGATAAATATTGAACACAAGAGAATTTAAATAATTGATGCTAAATAATATCGAAAGCTTTTCATTGAATATTCGAATTGAACAGAATTCTGAGTAAAATAGGTTTTACTCATCAGCCGTCACCGTACATAACAGGGGATAAAAAGTACCCTACGTGTTATTTGTAACCATTAGAACTTGAAAGAGTAACAAATGTCCATAATAACCACATATCCATACTCACAAGTAGTGGTAGCCGTAGGTCTGTTGGGAGTCCTGGGACATCCTTCGGAGTATCCATGAAGGATTTTCCCTGACGTTAAAAAAATCCATACTCACAACTTTCGCATTTTTAATATTAGAAAGGACTAGTCATATTTCCGAGTATTATTTAACTTTGTGACGCTTTACAGTCGAAAGCTTATAATAGATCATCACAACCGAAACTACATCTTAAATTCCTCGTATACTCTTAAACTAATCCTAAATTCTTACACTACTTTTATACCAACAAAACCAAACTTTTCTTAAAGAAAAATATAAACATCAGCAGAATGAATCTGTGTCTCAGAACAGGGAACTTCACTTATCTACTAAACTTTAACGTCGGTGCATCAGCTCTCATGAATAACGCAGGCAGTCTCAGAGAATCTTCGGTTACCTTTTAAGGCTGAATGGCTTAATACATAATGGTATTTTAGGTACACTTTTCTTACTGGCCGTTCAAAGTGTCTATTTATAATTAAGGTACTGGAGAGAAAGTTGAGGAAAGTTAAAACTTTTTTGGGCGGAGTTTGAGTGTTTTAAAATCGGTTCTGTGTTATTAATAACTATGAGGAAAAATATATTAATATACTTTTCTTTTAGCTTCTAATATTTTAGGTACTGCAGGACCGATTTTGTAAATAGGGACTGAAGAAATTAGATCGTAATCTGGGCTTAGCGTGTATGAAGAGCGCAAATATCGCACTATTTACGCATGTGCATGCAATTGACGTATCCTGAGCATTTAATACTGTATTCTGAGCTAAGAGTGGTTAGGATTATGCCAGTGGTTTGCCACAGCTTTTATATCTGTATAAAGTTTAGAAGACAAATAAAATAACTTGAACATCAAAGTTTTGTTTTACGTACGTTCATATAAAGACTACTTTTCTACACCCCAAGAAACTTTAGCAATAAAAATCCGTTACAAACGAACCAAACTATTTCAACTAATTATCTATCTACGTAACCGATATGTCAAGCTATCTGTTTCACATCGAAACTTTGTGATTCAAATGGATCAAAAAGTTGATCAGTGGGTATCGGAGCGGTTTCCAATATTAAAATATTAGCTGATTTATAAAAAGGAAGAGATGTGGTACCTATCCATAAATAAAGGTAGTCTGCAGTTGACAGTGACGTCTAGCCGTCAATCAGATTCTTTCTGGTAAGCGTGCGGGCGCTCTGTGAATTGTATACTGGTTCACTAATATAATGTGTTTTATTGTGAAAAGTGGCGGACATCACAGTGCGCATGAAGATTTTTAGAGTTCGTACCCCGAATATCCCACATACATGCTAGACGACTTCTACCGACCAAAAGTCACAAGTATACTACCTAATAGCCTACGATTGGGCGCCCCAGATAAGTCCTCGGAAGGATACCCCTGGACTCCCAACAGACCTTCGGCTACCATTGCGGCCTGGGTGTTATTCCGCTTCTTCGGGGCGTGCGTGAATCCCTCACGTCAGTCTGGGTTCGTACTCTATTTACGAGACTTCGCTGTCCGTCTATCTGTACGTCATGAGGCTGTGTCTCAGGAACCGTGATAGCTAGAGAGCAGCAAAATACAGATGATATATTTCTACCATGCGATTAGAATAGTCGCGACGGGGAATCTTCCTATTTCTCTTTCTCTCTTACGCAAACGAAGTTGCGCGGGTCAGGTAGTAAAATCTTATATTTCTTAATCTCCTTATCTATACATATAATAAAATGATAGGAAAGCCAAAACTGTACATAGGAAATATAAAAAAAAATACTTGCTAGGTGTTCTATGTAAGATACCGAACCCAAAAATATAGTCAGAAAAATTTTTGTCTGTTTGTCTGTTTGCTTTGCTTTGTCCGGAAGGATCTCGAAAAGTACACACACAACACAAAAGCGTCTAGATCTTATTTAGTAGCATACATAATACTATAGTCACGCCGTTATCCCCAAAGGGGTAGGCAGAGGCATAGTATACGCCTACATTTGACCTTATAGTTTTACGTCTCACGTAGGTGGTGAGCCTATTGCCGTGTTGAAATGAACATTTTTTTCATACCGCCCATAGGCCTTCAACTTGACTTTTAACGATTGTCATTCTACTGACAACCGGGTTTCATTTCGCGTTCTCTTTCTCTACGCAATGGATCACGTACCGAGGGCTTCCCCGGGGCTCCCAATCGTAGGCATAAGGCAGGGAACGTGTGGTTTTGTCGATAGGAGTCCGGCATATCATCCATGTAGGATTTTCCTAACCTAAAAGAAATCATGCTACTAAAGTACAGGCCAGTGTGGCAACTGGGAAGACTTTCGTTTTGCGAAAGTGTTACCTTAATCGCCTCTGAGCGATTCAAAAGATCGTTTTTGTGTCGAACTAAAAGTTTTTGTGTAAAATTAAAAACTTGGAATGACCTGCCCGCCCACTTTTTCCCTAATCTTACAATCCCAAGTTATACAAGTGAAGCGGGACGAGGCTGCCAACTTGAGGGTCAAAAGTAGCCAGCCAAAGGCCATCGATCAAACTGGCACTATATTCAGTAAATGTGTGAAAATCATCTGTTTTTTTGTTCTTATCGTGAATCCCTCGCGTCACGCTGTCGTCTAGGGCCTGCTTCTGTAAGGACTGTGAGCGGCCTCCTCATCGACGTCAGGCCCCCGGTCATGAAGGCCGATAGTCTTAGGCAAAGACATATCGCCGGCGCTTCCGCCGCCGATTGCGGAACTCGGGTGGGAGAGTTCTCTCCCGCCCCCTCCCCGCCACCTCTTTCACGAGCATGACCTGCTCGCAGAAAGAGACAGTGCAGTCCCACTTACTCCCGCTGGAGATCATGGTCTCCAGCGAGAAAGTGTCGACGTCCAGAACTGCCACGAGGGCCTGGCGCTATTGCGCTCACGTCTTGCACTCCACCAATGTGTGGAACGCTGTGTTCTACGCTACGCTCCTCGCAGTGCTGGCACTCGGCCTTCCTTTGCTAACTTTGATACCAATGAAAGGCAATCTTAACATCTCTGTTTGTTTGTTTATTAAGAGGGCGAACATATTTGGCGCCACGTTTTGCTCAGAAACCATTCTTTTCAATGCGTTTAAAGTCATTAAATATTCATCGTACAAACATGGTATTTACTAATATACTTAGTATATTTAGCTCTCTAAACGATTCATATAACATATTTTACCTAACAACAGATTACATATGGTTAATATCGACAATAGTGAACAAGGTTTTTCAAATCATACGATTTGCATCGATTTCGATTCTTAAATTCATGTCAAATAACAGATAAATTTAATAAAAATAGGATACGAAGCAATCGCATAGGGCCTTGGCTATCTGTTTTAAGAATAGCCTTATATCGGGTAAGTTACTTTTTTGGAGAAAATTGACTGTAAAGTTTGCTCAAATACTGAGAAATTTCGCAAAAATAAAGTAGTCTTTTCGCCAGTAGTTTAAATCATTATAATAATTATGTCTTATTATGTCAGAACTTCTCCTTTGACAATAAAAATATTTATTTTTGAGTATCTGCATATTACATTTTTTTTACAATATTTTTTGTAATCTATACTTCTGTACTAATATTATTAAGAAGTAAAGTTTGTGCGTTTCTATATTTGTTAAATTGTAAGGGGTAATCTCGGGATCTACTCAACTGATTTTAAAAATTCTTTGACCAACAGAAAGCTACGTTATTGTGTGGTGTCATAGGCTATATAGCATCACGCTACAACGAATAGGAGCGGAGCAGTAATAGTAAATGTTTCAAAAACGGGGGAAAAGTTATTCCCTTTGAGAGCTTCGTTGCGTGTGCTGCGTAAATATTTATAGTTATGTAAAAAATATGTACTACAAAATTGTTTCTCTTAAAAAGTTCTGAAAAAATTGCACGATAGCATGTGTCTATCTTTGGGTTGGTGCACAATAACCATTTTAATGGCAATCAATTTTTTTCTACAATAATGCCACGGGATACCTCTTTCATAAATGAAATTGTTCTTAAAAATAATGCGACGGGAATACACGCGACGAGAAACCTTTCTCTCTCTCTCTCTCGCTGACCCGTAGTTTTGAATATTAACGACGAGACGCTACGGGAGTAAACGCAACGCGACGGGGGTAAATGCGACAGGAACGGGTAATACTCTCTCTAATGTGGCGCAAACGAAGTTGCGCGGGTCAGCTAGTTTTAAATAACATGACATATTTGTTGACATTAATATATTGGATGAGAGTAATTGTTTCTTTCTTTATGATATTATATCTTCGGTTAACAATGGGATTTTAAAATTCTGATTTACATAGTATTAATAATATAATAGCCCGCGACTTCGTACGCGTGAAAATTATGTTAAAATGCCAATTTGATTGCTCTCTGCTTAGCCCCTAGGATATGTAGCGTGATAATATATAGCCTATTTGAAGACCCTACCCCTAGTTAATATTTGTGCAAAATTTGAATCAAATCTATTGAGTACTTTTCGAGATCCTTCCGGACAAAGCAAAGCAAACAGACGAACAGACAAACCGACAAACAGACAAAAAAAAAATCTAACTACATTTTCGGCTTCGGTATCTTATGTTGAACACCCAGCGAATTTTTTTTTTTAATATTTACAATGTACAGTTTTCACTTTTCTATCATTTTATTATATGTACTAGCTGACCCGCGCAACTTCGTTTCCGTCACATGGAAGTGAGAAAGAGAGTTTAGATTAATATTTTAAGTAGGTAATATAATCCCGTCGTATTTACTCTCGTCACAGTGCTCTCGTCGCGTGTCTTAGGTAGGTATATTTACTAGAGAGGTGTGGTAGGTTTTAATATTTAAAGTGTTGTAATTTTTCCCGTCGCGTCGCTTATATTCATTACCATCAATGATGTTACAATAAAAAAGATTACCATTAGAGTTGAACCGCAAAACTTTGTTGAAGTGATATAATGTTTCCCGTCGCATTTATTTTTGTCAGTTTTTTGCATCATGTGTGAGTCCGACTCGCACTTGGCCGGTATTATCTTTCAGTTGACTGGCCACTGCTGCAGAAAACGTTTACTCCTGTCCCGACGCGTCGAGTTGCGTCGCTCATATTTTAAAAAATATTAAGAAGGTGATTGTAAGTGAACCTTAAAAGATAGGCATATGCCGTTCAGGACTTTTTTTTGTAACTTTTTAAGATGAAATTTTTTGTAGTACACAATTTTTACGTAACTTTAACCATTTACGCAACGGACGCTATGAAAGCTTTCAAAAGAAATAAATTTTCCCCGTTCTTAAAACATTATTCATGGCTGCTCCACTCCTAGTTGTCTTAGCGTGATGTTTTATAGCCATTAGCCATCCTAAATAAATGGACTGATAAACTGTGAAATTGTTTTTGTAATTCAACCAGTAGTTTCTGAGATCCTAGCACAAACAAACTCTTCAGTTTGATAATATGGTGAGCTAACCTTAAAAGAAAGACAAATTAGGTTATTGTGAGCGAACCTTAAAAGATAGACATATGCTGTCACGAACTTTTTTATAGAACTTTTTAAGAGAAAAAATTTTCTAATACACATTTTTTACGTAACTTTAACCATTTAGGCAGCGTACGCCTCGGAAGCTCTCAGACGGCAAAAATAATTCCCCGTTTTCGAAACATTCTTCATTGCTGCTCCGCTCCTATTCAACTTAGCGTGATGTTATATAGCCTATAGCTATCCTCAATAAATGGACTATCAAACTGTAAAAGAAGTTTTGAAATCGAACCAGTAGTTCCTGAGATCCTAGCGTTCAAACAAACAAACAAACAAACAAACTCTTAAGCTTTATAATATTAGCACAGATTATATAATATATTCTATACAGATGCACGAACAGGAACAAAAATCGGTTACACTCGTAACTCGCTCCACAGACCTGGCCGCCTACCTGTCAGTGTGGAAATCCTCAAAATGTAACTAGATGGCGACGATATTTTTAGCAAAATGTTCAACTAGATTTCAAGGTCAAATTTGATTTCGTTTCAACTGTTTTGATAAAGTATTTAGTTATTTCAATCGTGACGCAGTCACTAAATTAGCACAGACGGGTAAACGGACGGTATCCGGTGCATGCAAGCCCCAGTTCGAATCCCACTTTTCACACGATATCTTTTTAAGTTTTAATTTTTGAACGTACCCACATTTTATACTACTCAATATTTTTATTAAGTGAAAAAAGACTACTTACTCACACGGGACTTTGTCATTTTTTATTATATGAAAAATATTTTGAAAAAGTTGACATACTAACTGCTTTAAATAAGCATGTTATCGAGTATTTATTTTTTGCAATTGATTGATTTAAAATTAAAATCAATCATCAACTGTTCTCATAATTTTAATGTTAAGAGAACACTCGAATTCGTTTCAACTGTTCTGATATCACTAAGTATTTCGCTCCAAGCATCAGTCGCACAGTTAGCTCAGCGGGTAGGCGGGTGGCGCCTGAAATGAGTTGACCCAGTTAGAAAGAAAGAAAGAAAAAGAAAGAAAAAGCATTTAATTTTGTTCACAGAATGGACATACAGAAATTATTAAAACTAAGTAGATATACAAAATAAAAGTGCAATAATACATAGTAGGATATTTAGATTCAATAAAACGACACCCGAAACTAATTGAACATTATACCCATAGTAATAACAAAACAAACCCAAACCAAAACTGAAATAAACATAAAAAAAGAAAAACAATAGAAAATATGAATAAATAAACCACATGAAGTACAGGTAACCGCAAAGACGGGTAACCCTATCTATTTCCGTGCCCATTCTATGCAAAATTGGGCCCTCCCTCAGCATATGCTGTCAATTTGCATTGACAGCGCTGATTTTCTGAGAGTGCCGAGTGTCGAAGGCGCCACTACCCACTGTCGTTCTATGAAGAGGATCCAAAAATACATAAAGTGTTGTGGGGAAATTATATTACCCATTCAATAACAAATACTTAGATATGTGTTTATATAATTAAATATCATACAGCAAACAAAATAAAAAAAAAACACAGTAAATTTAATCCTTAAACTAATATATATTAAAACGTAGTGAGTGTTATGTGACAAGATTAAACCATCAACACGCAATAAATCCCTACCCGTTCAGCTGAACCAGACCATGTAAGTATTTTACATTTAAAAAGTTACTAGTAAAAATTTAGTTTGACAGATTTTCACAAACTCATCACCCCAATGCAAACGAAATATTGTGGAATATATAGAAACTATTTAAACACCTATGATATGCACTGTTATTATCTATAACTTTTTCATTTTAAATTGCTCCAATAAGTAATTACGTCTTAAGTGTATGATGAATGTTTTTTTTGTTTTTAGGTTACGCATAGGAGGAGAAAGGACGTTCCAACAGTGCGTTGCTGCATGCCTAAAACAGCCCCGGAAAGCAGCGGTCCGGTACTTTGGAATTGAGAGAGGCGGCACCCCTGTTCTTCGGCTGTATCGCTCCTTCTCGTGCCTCCAACTGAGCCTGTCGTACAGATAAGTAGGTCTTTTAGTTGTAACTACTTCAAACATTAGACTGGCCAGATGCAGTTTTCTCCTGGCTGCCATCCTCAATAGCTCCAGATTATTGATATATAGTGTAATATGGCTCCTTCTAGGGACATTGACACAGAAACGGACACAGGCATTCTGTACCCTCTGAATTAGATTTTCCGTCCGTTTGAGAATACAAGGACCGTAAACTGTGTCGCAGTAGTTAAATTTGGACAGTATCAGACTGTCCACCAGCAGCTTACGGAGAGGCACAGTCAGGTACTGTCTTACATTATACAGCACCTTTAATTTGTAGAAACAGCTGCTTACGACTCTGTTTATATGACTCTCAAAACACAGCCCCGAGTCAATCGTGAGCCCAAGATTGGTGACAGTCTCAACCCTCTCAATCATCTCCCCCTTTAGCAGAACCTTTGGGTCTAATTCTAGTATAGTTTTTATCTGTTGTTTCGATCCCAGTACTATGAACTTCGACTTAGTAGGGTTCAGCACCAGTGAGCTATTCTCCGCCCACCCTACCACTGTCCTCAGATCAGCATTTATTTCATCAACTGCCGATGCTGTTTCAGCGGGTTTGAAGGATTTGTAGACTTGAATATCATCCGCATAAATGAGAAATTTACAGTTTTTGAAAATAGTCGTTACATCTGCACTGTATAGAATAAACAGCAGTGGGCCTAGTATTGAGCCCTGCGGTACACCTCTGGGTACGGGGCTAGGAGGTGATCGAACCCTAGTTCCATCATCATTCTGTATTTCAACACTCTGCGTCCTGCCCATGAGGTAGCTGTGAAACCACTGCACTGTTTGTCTGGTAAACCCGTAGTAGGACAGCTTTGACAGTAGCAGCGTAAGATTTATTGCATCGAAAGCTCGAGAAAAATCAAGCAGTACCAAAATAGTACCACTCCCAACATCCCTAGCCTCCAGTACATTTCCGATTACATCCGACAATGCAGTAGCCGTGCCACGACCCTTCCTGAAACCAGATTGAACCTCGGGTAATAGATGATTTTCCTCCAAATACTCCATAACCTGTCTGTACACCACACGCTCCAGGACCTTCGAAAGACAGGGAAGGATACTTATGGGTCTCAGGTCTCTATAATGCAATGGATTGTTTTTTTTTAGTATTGGACGGACCACAGCATGTCGCCACAAATCTGGGAATGTTTGAGTCTCCAATGATGCATTTACAATATCGGTTATGGCTTGTAGAGTGGCCGGCAGGGTCAGAGACAGCATCTCCTGGCTAATCTCATCCACGCCCTGAGCATTCGTTTGGATATCATTTACAATTTTGAGCACTGTTTCAGTTGATACTGGATGTAGATTAAATTGACATGGGGTACACCTGCTGAACTCAAAAAATGTAAGTTGAGATATAGATACCTCACAAGAGCCCGGTACGTTTAGGAAAGCCCGGTTAATAGCATCCGGGTCCCTCAAGTGACTCGGAAGCACTGTCTCCTTATGATCCGGAAGAATATCTGATTTTAAGTTTCGCCACAAGCGTCTAGGATTGTGCATTTGTTTATTTACATTTGTTTGAAAATATGCTGATTTTTCTCTTTGCAAGGACTCACTGGCCACACGTTTCAGCTGTAAATAATAGTTACGGTGCCCTACCAAGTTAGTGTTGCGATATCTATTCCTAGCCTTATCCCGCAGTCTGAACATCAGGCGGATGTTGTCAGTAATCCATGGAGTTGGACGGTCCTTGAATAATTGTGACTTTTGAGGAGCATGCAGATCAAATAAGAGCACTATATAGTAGTTCAAAATTGCCACCATAGCATCCACGTCCCACACGCTACTCACTAAGGACCACGGCAAATTATCCCTGTCCCTCTCAAAATACTCCATGATAATATCCCTCATTGGCCTATATGTAATCACCCTGGGCTTAAATTTGGCTTTTTTAATTGATGTGTCACAGGTCACTACCGAGTGACGTCCCAACTCAGAGATGTGATCAACAACAACAATATTTATCTTAATATCAGTACATATCACATCTATGAGCGTAGACGCCTTACCAGGAGTGAAATGTGTGGGTGACCTCACCACCTGCATCAGGTTCATACATATGAGAAAGTTAGCAAATCGTTTCACGTCCGTATCCTCCGTCTCAAGCATATTTACATTAAAATCTCCTAGCAGCATTACATGGTCGTAAGGAGCGAGGGCAATCAGACTATCGGTAATACCATCCAAAAACACCTCCAGATTGAGCCAAGGTGGACGATAGGCTGTACCGATTAGCAAAGTTTTTCCTAAAGCACTAGTTGAGATCCACATTTGTTCCACATTAGGATTTACAGGGTGCTCCCTGGTTCTGGCACTTATACCCGTTTTAATGTAAAAGGCCACTCCACCACCACGGCCCTTTTTTATATTCATCGGCCTGGGTACATGTCTGAGCCTATACCCCTGCACCGTTGGAGCCCTTCCCTCCTGGTCCTCCTTGAGCCACGTCTCATTAATAGCCATAATATCTACAGCATGATTCAGCATG
Source organism: Miltochrista miniata (assembly GCA_933228765.1). Lineage (NCBI taxonomy): Eukaryota > Metazoa > Arthropoda > Insecta > Lepidoptera > Erebidae > Miltochrista > Miltochrista miniata. Next base: position 33,309,959 of record OW121758.1, on the reverse strand, counting down.
GCCACCCTAAACTCCTCATGCTTAGTTGAAAGAGAGCCTGTATTTAATAATCCGAATTTCAGATGTTTCCCGCTTAGCATGGAAATGGTGTCCCCCTATAACAACCACCAAATGCATAAGTAAATTTGTAGTGAGGATTATGAATACTGAGCTGCAGGCTATGATTGACATCAATGTTTCTCTTTGTGGAGCAATATGTTTCATATTTAAGTGTTTTGCATAGTGTTAATCTGATTATTATCAAAAAAATTAATGAATAGAGTGTGTTTAAACACCGTGTTATTCTCAGAGGAATTTGAGTTGTAATATATTGAATATATATAAAAAATGTGTATAATATAAGCCCAGATATTGTATATACATAGTGTGGGCCTCCTAGTGGCAAATACAATACTATAAATGTACACAGCCTCCAACCGGGGCACATTTTGACAGACAAACCAGGTCTATGAATATTATTTATTTTGTTAGTAAATTGTGTACTACAATATGTCCTATACGCATATACTCGTAAGTTCCGTAACCTATATATTTCTAGGAAATTGCAAAAACGTGGCAACCCTGAAATAATGCGCGCGACGCCGTCTTTGCGGTACCCATCCCCATATCCTAAAATCATACCAAAGAAGTACATATAAAAAATAATGAGTTCCAAACACAGGTAGCAAAGAAAATCACTGTGAGGTGGATCGCCCTTCAAAGAGAGTGTGTAGATCCGTCTCAGATCTGATGCGATGCGTTGGATCGCCGGGTCTCCTGCAGGTGAGGACATGTCCCCGCTTGGTCCACACGAACCTCCAGCCCGCCACGCCGGCAGCCTCCCGCACCGCGCGAAACAACTGCCTATTGGTGCGCGTGAGACGCTCATTAACGTAGAATCGGCGCGGCGGCGCGGCACCCCCCACGCCCTCCGTGGTGGCCGTGCGGCGCACGCGGGCGCTCCGCAGCAACTCGTCGCGAACGTCGCGGCGCGCCAGGCGCGCCACGAGCACACGCGGGCGCGTCTCGCGGGGCCCGTGCGGGCTGGTGGCGTCGAGCGCTCGCCGCCCCACCCGCTCCACGCTGACCACGTCGCGCTCGTCCAGGGCGACGCCCAGCTTGGCGCCGAGTGACTTGAGGAGGTGGACCGGGTTCTCCCCGGGCTGCTCCGGCACGTTGGATATTTCCACGTCGTTGGCGAGGAGCTCCTGGTCTCTATCATTAAGCTCACGTCTGAGATTATCAACGGTAAGCTCAAGAGACCCCGCTCCGGCGGTGCCTTCTAGCGCCTGCAGTTTTTCTTCAATTCCGTCGATGCGCGTATTGCATACTTGCACAGACTCCTTTATGGCATTTATCTCAAGCTCCATTTGCCTTTGGAATTTGTTCACGTCCGTACGGAGCGCCTTAATTTCTTTCAATAATAAACTGAATTCTCGGCCTCCGAATCCCTCTTGCGCTCCATCGCTCGTTCGAGAAAGTATGAGCCGATCGGGGGACACAGGAGCAGAGTCCGAGTCGCTCACCCTACTGATATCAGGGTGGGTCCCACGGACGGGAGTTTCATCGTTTCTCTGCTTAGCAACAGACGGTCGTTTGCATTCAGGGCAACACCAGTCCGAAGGGACACTATCCCTAGCAAGTATGCCCACACAAGCCCTATGATATAGGTTAACACATTTTCTACACTTCGCAGACTTTCCAGTTTCCGCTTGCGATATAAAACGGCCACAGCCTCCGCACTTAATCATCTTGTATAGAATATTTCACTGTTTATTTATACCCAAACTAATTAAAAGCTTGTATTATATCGCTATTCCACAACAGATGGCGCTGCTAACCGACGCGATTCAGCACTGCACAGTGACGTCAAAGATGCGCGCCCAGCCACTCGACAACAGATGTCGCTGTTAAGTGAAAATATTATGCGCCGTTTTCAAACAAGCGAAATATAAATTTACTACCGCCCTCAATGTTCACAAAATCAATCTTTATTTTTAATTTTAACGAATATTATTTCACAGGAATGTTTTCAACTTAACTCTCTGCATCCACAAAATGTCTAAATGTTTGATGTAAGTAAGTAATATCAACTTGTAAACTGTAGGACCACTCTGACCTCAAAAAAGTTCCTTCACTGTATACGTACTTCTTACTTTTTGTTTTGATATAAATGTATTTTCCAACTCTGCGATTTATTTATTGTATACTTCAAGGCACTTTGTTCACGATTCTTCACTTTATTATCGAAATTAAATACACTTTATATTTTTAAATAGCTTTTTTTACGCACAACCTTATACACACGTCTAACATAGATGGTGGCGCCATCTACCTCCTACCTCCTAGTTCAAGTCCAGTTGGTATCACGGTTCTTTTTGTTTCTTTTTTTTTACTAAATATTTTTATTATGAAGTGAAAATGACAATAAGCTCACACAGGACTTGTTTTTTTTCATTTTACAATAAAAATAAATACTTACGATGGAAAAGTTGGCTTAAGTACTAAAAAATAAATATTTTATCTTGGTAGATACTTATTTTTGTAGAGGGCGGCAGGCGGAATTATATAAAAAAAACCGGCCAAGTGCGAGTCGGACTCGCACACAGGGATCCGGACCAATAAACGGCAAAAAGTCACGACTTTTGAATGAGATTCTCCTTAATCTTTCCTTTTTTTCTGATTTTATTTTTTGTTGTTATAGCGGCAACAGGAATACATCTAGGGTTGCCAACTTTTTTTAGAAGAAATAAAGTATATCTGATTTCAATGGGGTAAAAAGAAGTAGACTTACAAAGAAAACTAGGTACATTTTATTTACAATTTTAAAATTGTACTTTTTAGAACCTTGGCAGTACACAAGTGCTTTTTATTATTTTTAAAACTATCGGACGTTACGTGGTTTCTCCCGCGTAATTCCTGTTCCCGTGGGAATTCGGTAATAAAATATAGACTAGGTTCACCGCAAAGAGATTAGCTTCCCAACAGTGAAAGAGTTTTTGAAATCGTTTCTGTAGTTTCGGTGCCTATTCGATGCGAACAAACAAACAATCAAATCTTTCCTCTTAATAAATAACAAGCGGAAATCACGCGGTCCCGTTCCCGTGGGAATTCTGATATCTGTGTTCCTAACAGTAAAAGAATTTTTGATATCGGTTCAGTAGTTCCGGAGCCTATTCGATGCAAACAAACAATCAAATCTTTTCTCTTAATAGATAACTAGCGGACGTCACGCGATTTCACCCGCGTTGTTCCCGTTCCCGTGGGAATACGGGAATAAAATATAGCCTATGTTCACCGCAAAGAGTGTAGCTTCCCTACAGTGAAAGAATTATTCAAATCGGTCCAGTAGTTCCGGAGCCTATTCGTTACAAACAAACAAACAAACAAACAAAAAAACAAAAAACAAAAAGCAAAAAAACAAATCTTTCCTCTTTTTAATATTAGTATAGACTAGAGGAAGTCGAGCGGTTTCACCCGCGTAGTTCCAACGGCAACGCCCGTGGGAATACAATACTTTATCTTTCATACGAACCTTCTCCTGACAATACCTTACACAACAAAAAAAGAATTAGTGAAATCGGTCCACCCGTTCTGAAGTTATGCGCTTACCAACACATTTTGCGATTCATTTTTATAAGTATATGTATAAGACTAGCGGACGTTTCATGACGGCAGCGTGACGTGAGCAACTCACGCACGCCCCCCCTTAGAAGCGGGGTCACACCCGAAACCCCCCAAAGACGCGGGATAGCACCCGAACCACCCCCTGGGCGAGGCCGCAGTGGCGGCCGTAGGTCTGTTGGGAGTCACGGGACATCATTCCTGAGGGCTTACCCGGGGCTCTCAACCATAGGCTGTTGGGCGTTACGTGAGGTTTTTTAGTCGGTAAGAGTCCGACATAGCATCCTACGAGGATTTTCCCTCACATCAAAAAAAAAAAAGGACTAGCGGACGTCACGCAGTTTCACCCGCGTAATTCTCGTTTCCGTGGGAATACGGGGATAAAATATAGCTTATGTTCATCGCAAAGAGTGTAACTTCCCAACAGTGAAAGAATTCTTCAACTCGGTCCAAAAGTTTCGGAGCCTATTCGTTGCAAACAAACAAACAATCAAATTTTTTCTCTTTATAATATTAGTATAAACTAGTGGACGTCACGCGGTTTCACCCACGTAGTTCCCGTTCCCGTGGGAATACGGGAAAGAAATATAGCCTATGTTCACCGCAAAGAGTGTAGCTTCCCAACAGTAAAGGTTTTTTAAATCGGTCCAGTAGTTCCGGAGCCTATTCGTGCAAACAAACAAACAATCAAACCATTCCTCTTCAAAATCCCAGAAAAATCTAATAATGCGAAATAAAGTATTTTCGCGTACTTTATTGTTCTCATAAAGTATACAGTGCAAATACCCGAAATAAAGTACAATACTTTATTATAAAGTACGGTTGGCAACTCTAAATACCTACATCATCTGTGAAAATTTCAGCTCTCTGGCTATAACGGTTCCTGAGATACAGCGTCATGGCGGACAGACAGACAGACAGATGGCGAAGTATCGTTAATAGGGTCCCGTTTCTACCCTTTGGAACCCTAATAAAAGCGGGTTCAAAATCTCGCTGGAACATATTTCTCTTACAATTATCACGTAGATTACAGCTTTAATTTTTTATAACAATAACGTGAAACAATTCTGAAAGGAAAAAAAAGGATTATTAAATTCGAGAATAGAGCTATTCTCGAATTTAATAATCCTTTTTTTCCTTTCAGAATTGTTGTAGCTCTATAAGTAGGACTATTTAATAATCTATGTTAGATTAAGTGAAAAAGTAAAAAAAAATAAGATATATACAAAAAGAAATGCAGTCAGTGGGATTCGAACCAGAATTATTTAACTTCAAAATACGCCCAAAGCAGCTTTGATACCCGCTGAGCTAAAGTGCTACTGAGAGAATCGGCCAAATAACGCTTTATATTTTAGTTTATCACCGCCACCGTTGCCGCTTGCTTATTTCGATAACGCAAACTGGCCGTTCGTAAAATAAAAACTAATGAAATAATAATTTCTTTACATCGATAAAAGATGGCGTTCATGTTAATCATTGACATCATTGACATGATTAACATGAGCGCCATCTTTTATCTTAATCAAACGCTATCGAGAGATAATTTTTACACAATCTACGTTTATTCTATAATCAACGAGTTTGATGTGCTACTATAGCAGCCAATATCATGATTTAATTTTTAAAATAATTTGCCATGCATGATATCGCACCTTCATTTCGAAACCGTTACTAAACAAAATAACTAAATTTTACAGGAGAAGCAATTTAAGATTTTTGGCCTATTAAATACCTCATAATGAAAAACTTATGAACTTTTATGAGGTATGTCTTAGATTACTTATTAAATTATTAATTCCTTTTCAAGATGTGAAGGCACATAATTAGATAATTTAAATAATTACTGATTTATAGTAATTTTAATTTTTATAGTAACACTTTTGCAATAACTTTTTTTTTCAATTATCATTGAATATTGTAATGTTAGTATGAATTGAATGTTACTATGTAAAAAATTAAATTCTAGCTATTTTAAATGACAGAATAATGAGTGTGAAATATATTTAAAGACACGGATAAAATAAAAGGTAATAGTTAAAATCACTATTTATTAAACGAACGTATGAAGTACAATTATAAATGGCAAATAACTCTTTATTCTTCTTTTAATAATTATCATTTAATTGAAGCTTACAGTCACCGTATTTACTTATTTTGAATAATAATATCAACAGAAAACTAATTCCTATTCAGATGGGACCACCTGCGGGATCCAGCCTACAGGTAGGGGGCGTCAGCATAAGCATCGAGTCCTCTTTGAAGTATCTGGGGCTCGTACTCGATGGCCGGTGGAAAATCGGACATCACTTCCAAAGTTTGGTCCCAAAACTGATGGGGGCATTGATGCCCAACATCAGGGGACCCTACGCTCCCTACAAGGAGACTGTACCTGGGGATCGTACGAAGTATGGCCCTAGGGGCCCCCAGATGGGCGGAGACCCTGACGGTCAGCAACGTGGCTAGATTGCTGAGCCCGCACAGGACGATGGCCGTCAGGGTGATAAGGGGATACCGCACGATCTCCGGGGAAGCGGCATGTCTCCTAGCCGGAACCCCTCCATGGGACCTGGAAGCGAGAGCCCTTGCGTCACTATTTAGATGGCGCAAGGAGGCGCTGGAGTGGAGCCATAGGCCTGCGTCTCGAGAAACCAAGCCCCAGCGGTCCCAGCTCCACTAGGAAACCGTGGAGACATGGAAGGTGCGACTTGAGCAACCAAAGGGTGAATTCGCCATAATTGCGGCCGTCAGACAATCATGGAAGGGTGGCTAGAGAGGAGACACGGTGCTCTACTGCTACTCCTACTGGTTGTCACAGATGCTTGCCGGGCACGGTAGTTTCGGTATGTATCGGTGGGGAAGACACCAGGAAACCACAGCCAAGTGTCAGCACTGCGAGGATCGCAGCGATGACACAGCGCTCCACACGCTGGTGGAGTGCACTGCGTGGGCGCAACAGCACCAGGTCCTCGTAGTGGGTCTAGACGTGGACAATCTCTCACTCAAGACCATAATGCGAGCCATGATCTTCAGCGGGAGTAAGTGGGATTGCGCCGCCTCTTTCTGCGAGCAGGTCATACTCGTGAAAGAGGCGGCGGGGCGGGAACGCGAGAGAACTCTCCCACTCGAGTTCCGCAGTCGGCGGCCTGGGCGCCGTCGTCGTTTCTTCACCGAAGACTATCGGCCTCCATGACTTGGGGTCTGAGGACGGTGAGAGGGCTACTCATCGTCCTAACAGAAGCAGGCCCATGATGGCAGCGTGACGTGAGGGATTCCCGCACACCGCCCCTTAGAAGCGGGATCACACCCGAAACCCCCCAAAGACGCGGGATAGCACCCGAACCGCCCCTTGGGCGAGGCCGCAGTGGTGGCCTTCCGAGGGCTTACCCGGGGCTCTAGCTAAGTAAAAATAATATAACACAATATGAAACTAAACAGTCATCTATAAATCTTTTGTATTTGTTTTATACTTATTATTTGTATACTTATTGTAATAATACTACCACTGTTTATATACTTATTGTAATAATCCTAACCGTAAACATGAGAATCAAGTTAGTCAAGAACTATACTAAACCAATAATCACAATTTGAAACTAAATATTTATGTCATACTTTTATCTAGAATCTTTATTATAAGGATTATACAAAAGGTAACGGTTTTAGTTTTAAATTTGAAAAAAATAAAATACACATTTTAAGTTAAAAACTGTGACTAAACAAAAAAACACACTTTATAGAATAAAAATAAGTAAATAATATAGCTTAACGAGAAAGTCAACCGTTCTTATATCAATAGTTACACTTTTATTATAAACTTGTACGTCGACTCCTCAAATGACCGGTGACAACGGGTTTAATAACGGTTATGTCATTAGCGTTTGTTTAAAATTTTCGTTTAGTAACGTTTTAGTTTAGAGCTATCTACCGTAATATTGAGGTATTAAATAAACTGTCAAATTCATTCGGTAGTTCCTGACGATTTAAAAAAGATGGCGTTATTAACTCAATTTCGTAAAAATTTCGTTTAGTAACGGTTTCGAAATCAAGGTGCGATATATCTAAATAAGATATTTTGAAATTTGAATTCCGGAATATGAAACTACTAGTGCCATCTTTTGATATTTTCTGTTTATTAAAGATAATCTGTATGAGTTGGGTGCCCGTGATATTAGTATGGATAGATATAGATTAATTTTTTGTTGAAATATATCATCAAGTTACAGTCCTTTCTAGCCTAACGTTTATGTTACTAGCAATCTAAATAATTCGGTATTCTATACAATCCTAGGTAATGTAAAGAATACCTTTTTTTTAAAGTGAGGGAAAATCAATCATGGATGCTATGCCGGTCTCCTACCAAGTAAAAAACGTAACGCCCAACAGCCTGCGGTCGGGAGCCCCGGATAAGCCCTCGGAAGGATGTCCCAGGACTGTATAGACTACCTAATACTTGTAATGATGCCTTTATTATGCGATATGATATGCGATACGAGAAGGACCTTGTCAAAGAAAATGAAAAATGACAGATTTAAAGTATACCGTTGCGTTGGCAAAAATGTTCGAAAATCTGTCATTTTCCATTTTCTTTTACTTACACCCGGATTTTAATAGATAGATATAATATTTGCAGTATGTTACGACAAAGATAGTTACGGTTCATAAGACTGTCAGTTTACAATCTCGCTGTATTTAACAGTTTTACGGGGAAATATAGAACAAGATTCGAATCTGGAAATATAGAAGAGATCCACTTATTTTACACTGATGGACGTCACGCGGTTTCACCCGCGTAGTTCCCGTTCCCGTGAGAATACAGGAATAAAATACCGCCTACGTTTACGGGAAATAGTGTACCTTACCAACAGTAAAAGATCTTATTAAAATCGGTCCAGTAGTTTAGGAGCCTATTCGATGCAAACAAAAATCTTTCTCGTTTATAATATAACAGCGGACATCACGCGGTTTCACCCTTTTAGTTCCCGTTCCCGTGGGAATACCGGAATAAAATATAGCCTACGTTCATCGCAAAGAGTGTAGCTTCGCAATAGTGAAAGAATTTTTCAAATCGGCCCAGTAGTTCCGGAGCCTATTCGATGCAAACAAACAAACAATCAATCAAATCTTTCCTCTATATAATATTAGTACAGAAGTATAGATTAGTATTAACATTCACCGTTCACGGTGAAACGGCAAGTATACTCTTAACAATCCTTAGGAATTGTAAACATTACTAGGTACAGTATGTAATGTCCATAATACTCATAATATTATCACAGTATAAAGGGAAAACCTATACCTATATCTGTAAGCTGTGGTATTAATTAATTCATTGCCACGATGACGCTTTGGGTTTAAGGATTCCAATCCCAGATCGGAAGAAATATTTGTGAAACTGACAAATATTTATTGCGGAGTTTGGATATTTTCTGTAAATAATAAGGCCATACCCAGGGCTAACGACCTTGAGCAAATGGGCGATATGACTCGCTAACATAGAGTAGCGCAACTACAGAGACATCAGAGTAAAAGAACCACGGAAGAAGAAGAAACATAGTAGCGGAAATGCGTTCCTCGCTTCACCAAATAAACAAAAAGCTGTGAGACGGTCTCACCCGACTGCCCCTCTCTAAAACGTTTATTGTGAGAGTTCAATCCGATTGACGTTGTCATTTTTGTTTTATTTCAAACTTTGAACAGATGATCCACGTGACCGAGTGACGTAGTTTAATGCAACAGAGTCACAGACTACAGACAAAGTCTCGCCATAAGCCCCTCTGCACTCTATTTTATAGAGAGAGGCGAAAAGTAAATTAAAAACAAAGGAACGTTTGTATTTCAATTTTCCTTTGTTTTTAAGTGTAGTTAAATACACTGCAAAAAATGTGATAGATCATTACGTAAAACTTAAATGTGACGAATTCACAAAGACGAATGTTCATATATTCCACAGACATATAAGAATAAGATATATTCATTGTTTTGTACTTAAATTATTACAAATCCAGAAAGGGGGGGTCTTCCACTCGCTTAAAATTTTTGTTACTTTTGGAACAAAATTTCATTTCATTTTATTATTACAAACAAACAAAAATAGACGTAAACGCAGTTGCGAGGGTCAGCTAGTTATGTATAAATAAGAAGCGCACGTGGCACCGCGGACTTAGTGTTCTGTAAGCGATCACTGTAGTAAGCTCATTCACTATGGCCAGTCCTTGGATGGGTGACCATCCATGTGACCACTTTGTGACAATTATTTGAGCGTCGTTTCCGTGTTTCGGAAGGCACGTTAAGCCGTTGGTCCTGGTTGCCCGTAAAATGGCAGTCGTTAAGCGAAGTTGAAGGCCGTTTTGGCGGCTTGATTATTTTAACAGCAGGCAGATACAACCTGCGCCTGTCTATCTCAACACGGCAATACAGCTCACCGCCTATTACGTGGGACAAATTCTAAAAAGGTGAAATGTGGGGACATAATAATATGCCTCTGCCTACCTCTTCGGTCTCTCACAACTAGCTGACTCTCACAACTTCGTTTACGACGCTTAAGGTGTATGAAACATGAGGTATTTCTTCATCAGTCTCATCAACCGGCGGCGGGTGAAACTGCCCTGTTTGCTTAATCATAAACGAATTGAAAGATTAAGCATATTGTAAAACTAGCTGACCTTCGCAACTTCGTTTACGTCACATAAGGTTTGCAAAAGGAGAGGCACTTCTTCATCAGACTCATCAAGCAGCGTGTGAAACGGCCCTGTTTGCTTTATCATAAAAGAGCTTAAAGATTAAGTTTATTCTAAAACAATTCAGTCCCCGACTTCGGCGCGGACAGAATTATTTTACAACAGCCTTAATCATTAAGCTCTTTTATGATTCAGCCAACACGCCTGTTTAGATTTACCGTCACATTCCAAGGAACCCTTGAATTATAGGTTTTGAGAAAGTTGAGATATCTCTAATTCCTGAACTACAAAACCCTCAGCACTGAAACTTGTGTGAAGCAATCCTAGGTTGAATTCTAGGTTTAGAGAAGTTGAGATGTCTCTAACTCCTGAACTTCCTCGGATCAATTTTCATTCCAATCAGTAGTTTCGGCGTGATACGTATTCGGAATACAGACGGACATGAAAATTTTAAATTTAATTTTGGCTTAAGTAGGTATCGATTAGAGAACGCGTTCTTTTTTTTTAAATAGCTTCCATATTCAGACTCTCGACCCTCAACAGTTTTATTATTATGTATAGATATAGACTAGCAAGAAACTCGGCGGGCACTCACTTTATTCACTTTTATACCTTAACCAATTTGTCGGTAGATGGTGCCTACTTGTGGCGACCACCAAGACGTAATAAGCTAAAAGAGTCAATTCTTTCAGCTTAGGTTGAGAGCAGTGTCTCAAAAAAGCAGTGTGTTAATAATAACTATAAAATAAGTATTTTCATCAGTAGACAACTGATGAAAATACTTTTATTATAGTATCCCTTAGCACAAGGTTATATTAGCTTAAGTTGTGTGCGAATGTCCACAAATATTTCTTCATTTATTTATATTGAAATGATTAAGTACCGCTTACAATATAAGCATGATTACCTTTCAAAGTAATTTAATAAAACAATACGAAAAATAAGTTGAAATGCATTATATTCTCATGTAATGCAGCATGCATTGTGTAACTCGGGCTCTGGCTCTGTTGCACGCATTACTCTGTACATGAATGAAAATATAACATTTTACGAGAATATTTTGCAGACCAGGGCGCCGATTCTCGACCAAACGACGTGAATGCGTGGACGCAAATTTACGGGTGAAACGTCGTCCGTCTCATGTTTCGCCGTTCCTAAATATGAGACAGGCGACGCGTCATCCGCCGATTTCCGTCCACGCATTCATGTCGTGTGAAGCGAGAATCGGTGCCCAGAGCGACACACGTCCGTCTAGCAACACGACTCCCCCCGCACTAGATTTTCGGGCGAGCGCGGGGAAGCAAGCAATGTGATGTATTCTTTGAATACATTATTAGTTATAATTAGTTAAAACTTATACTAATTCAAAATTGAAGAAAACCATTTTAGAGGCCTATGTTTTCTTTAGTCTCTGATATAAATTTTATTATCATTCATTAATAAATAGATGTCATACAACGACTTCTTCTAAAAAATTATGAGCTATTTCAGTGATGTTTTACTAGTTATTTATAATAAATACACAATTTCTGATGAAACCATCCTCTGGAACACATCTTGTAGATTTCAAATCTACTTTTGGCTGTCATTTTTCGTATACTAATACCGAGAAGAACGTCTTTATTTGCACCTCTTTTTCGCAAACTTTGTCAACCACTCCCCTTAAAACCCTCCTTGTGCGAGTCCGACTTGCACTTGATCTGTTTTACAATTTTACGGTGACATTATACATACATATACTTAGAGATAATAACTTGCCATTCTTCAATCGCCATCTTCCAATATTATTCTTTCAGTCCGTCCTCCACGCTTCGTATGTACAAAAACTACATTTTCAATATCGTGCCGGCTCGTTGACCGGCAATATGTTTGGGGCTGGGTAAGATCTAAAACATATTTTATAGGTTTCGAGATCCTCGAGGGTTTACCATGGTTTATAACTTAACTATCGTGTTACATGTGCGAATGACCTAATTTGGTTACTTTTGGGGTTCCGTACTAAACATGGAAAAATTTGTTTTACTTCATTATTTTTTATGAAAAGCCATAGCTTCATACGTAGTGAGTTCATATTATGAGAATACATACTTGTGAGTTTGCCTTGTGTTGTAACACCTGATTTTCCAGGTATTACAACACAAGGCAAACTCACAAGCATAGGCTGTTGGGCGTTACGTGAGGTTTTTTTGTCGGTAGGAGTCCGGCATAACATCTGTTGGGGTGCCTTCTATGAGGCTACACCTAAACGTATATTGGTATTACGTCGACCCTTGTGAACCACGGCGAGGTCAACGCACCAATCTATAGCTACGCAATTACGCAAGTACTTACGATCTTGCACAATATAGATATCTAGAACCTATTCGCCCATATGCGTGTTCTCTGTATGCTGTGCTGACTGCAGGGATTACTGTACACTGGGAGTGACTGCCACTGGCCTTGCCCTTCAATAAAAATGCTAATTTACCAATAGAACTCTAACTATATTTTGCCAAAAACACTAATATTATTCTATCTGAACTACAACCACTCAGACGGGCCAGCGCGCAGTAACTGGCCCGACACGCATTCATCGCTCATTCACAGAACTGCTGACAGACAAATTCCTTTACACTTACATTGTAGGTACAGCCGAACACATCCATGAGAATTTTCCCTCACGTAAAAAAAGGCAAACTCACAAGCAGGTAAAATTACACGAGACTGTACTTAGAGTCTTAGAATCTAATATTATTTACCTCTTTCTGAAAATAAGTTATGCCTAAAGGCCACCACATACGGAGCTATAATATATATTAATATATCGCGTATTTTATAAACAGGATGTTCAAGTTTCAGCTTACCTATCCTAAAAACCGGCCAAGTGCGAGTCAGATTCGCGCATTGTAGGTTGGGTACCATAGAAGGCAAAAAATCTAATTCTTTGAACGACAAATAGGCCAACCCTATGGTCATGAGAGGAGTGAACTAGACGCTTTGCGACCTCAACGTACATCGATATTCAATTGTCTTAACAATCTTCATTTGTTTTGTCGATATTGACTTATTTTAACGTTTCTCATTTGTTTTGTCGATTTTTATTTGTTAAAGCGAATTTCATTTATTTCTTCCATTTTCATTAATTAATTTCATTTTACTTGTAACCTAGATGCGATAACCATCTAAAAAGTAGGTGCAAGCAATTCTAGACCGTAATGACATTTCTCTAAAAATGTGTTTATAGGTGTTTATACACATCACTGATTACAAATATACAAAAAAATAATACATATTATACATGCTTATAAGGTCGAGAATTGCTTGCACCTACTTTTTGGAAGGCTTTCGCATCTAGATTACAAAAATGGACACAAGCAACGTTCGCACTCATCAACTTGCCGATAGTTGATAAAAAAAGTTATTATGAATGATACCACCAAGTGAGACGCGACACTGCTGCCGTACTCGGAATCAACGGGACAGACAGCATTGCTGCGCAACACCTCAACGGCAGCACTGCAGCAAAATGCGACAGCAGTTTGGCTTGCTGCCGAGTTCGGGCTCATACCTTTATATCATGTCAAGATTCCAGGAAGATTACAGCAAGATTAGTTTTATATGATTAATTTACCACTTACTTGCTTTAGTCATGCAATGGAAGTACTACCACTGATGATGATACTCTCCCAGAATGTTCGGTAAACAAACGGAGCATCCTTTATCTTCAAAATATACGAAAATATATATTAATATATAGTAATATGTTAAAATATACCAAGCTATATCTGTCGACATATTTTGTTGACGTCAATGAAATATATATTATAGCTGCGTGTGTGGTCCTTCAAAAATTTATATCGAATATATGTCGTAATATGCCTTGCTATGTTTCATATTAATATATATTATAGCTACGTTTGTGGTGGCCTTAAGGTATATCAATAGGGACCTGTTGTTGAGAAAATGATGATGTATAAATATTTCCTAAAATACTAATACTATCATCTCGTAAGCTTACTTCAAGAATAAAATAAACCGAAGACTAGGGCTCTGAGTTCCTACTGTATCAGAGTAAAATAGCACTGCTACGATTTATTACTATACTGATCTCCGTACTGCGATTTACTGTTGTTTAACTCGTAGTATCATCCTGCGGCGTATTGTGTTCTAAATCTCTCATCTAGTGTTTTCTCTTACAAGCATACCCTAAAATATACTGTACCCTGAAGGCATATTAATACAGATGCATCTTTTCTATTACATCCCCTATTCTTTATTGCTGTGTATTGTATAGGAGCATCAACATCAGTTTATGGCGTCCCTATATCCTGAGGGCGTAATTTTGTAATAACCCTGTTGATATTTACGAGGGCCAGGCTTATAGCTATCGGGATGTTAAAATTTATATTATGGACGTCCACGCCAACGATGTTGCTCGCATAGCAGTTTTATAAGACACGAGTATTTAGATTGACAGATAGATAATACGCTTTATTGTATTCCGTATGTAACTCACAACACGCAATACTCATTTTAGAGGAGTACAGCAATTTCTTAAAGGTAAGTAGCGATGGGTGGCCGTGTTCAACACTACTTTATCTTCCAACCACTTGGATGAATAGGAATAAAGAAGAAATAATTGTATTTATGTACGAGCTCAAGCAAATGGATGTGTTCAGAGTGAATTCAAACACGTAACGATAAATATTTTTTTTTTTTTTTATTTATTTTCGGGTAAACAAACAACATCACAGTAGGTACATAAATGGTAGTTACAATGCGTTTGAATGATTGTGATATCAACAGCGTTTACCACAGATATAATAAAAGAAAATGGATAAATTGTTTGAAAGTTAGGAGTAAGTACACCATACCATGTTGGTATCAATACATCATTACAATAATATCTAAATCAATACACATCAGGGTGTGTACATTTGCATGTCAATTGTTGAGCTTGTGAATTACCAGCCTTCTATAAGAACCCACACTGTTGGCGTTGATGTCAATGTGATTAAAGTTCGCATTATAGTCATCAAGCATTCCACGTAAGGGGGCACGCAGGCCCGCGTTAGTGCGTGATCTACGCGTTACAAAAAAGGGAGTGGCACGACACCTTCGCACATGAGAACTGCGTGGAACGTTATAATTAATGTTATTGATAAGGTCAGTACAGTCATACCTATTGTTACAAATGTCATACAGAAACATAGCCTGTATTAGTTTTCGTCTTGATTTCAAGTCTAGGAGATCCAACTTCTCAAGCAAACTTGGGTACGGTTGGTAGCTGTGATAACACCTGTAATACACATTACGGAGAATTTTTTTCTGTACTCTCTCTATATTATCGGAATATATTGTATACAATGGGTTCCAAACACAAACAGCGTATTCCAGTTGACAGCGAATTAAAGATTTATACAGATGTAAGTATGTTTGTGGACGAGTGAAATCATTGGCGGCTCGCATGACAAATCCGTACATCTTAAACGCCTTACTACAAATGTTGTCGACATGTATATCAAGAGTCAATTTAGTATCCAGCGTAACACCCAAATCCCTAATGCACTCCACTCTGTCGAGATAGTGACCTCCCATTGTGTAGCTATAATCTTTTGGCGACCGCTTCCTAGTGAACGTAATAATTTTACATTTGTCGAGATTTAGCTGCATTTTATTAATGTTACAGTAAAGATTAAACCTACGCAAGTCGTCCTGTAACGCCTGCTGATCAATAACATCACCTACCGTCCGGTAAATCTTGAGGTCATCAGCATATAACAAAAAATTACACTTCTGAAAGCAGGAATGAATGTCGTTGATAAACAGTATAAACAGCAGGGGACCAAGGATAGAACCCTGTGGTACACCGGATGTAACAGTTACAGGTCTAGATTCATACCCATTGATGACCACTTTCTGCGTCCTATTTGTCACATAGGATTTGAACCACCTCCAAAGATTACCACGGATACCATTAAATGCTAATTTCTCCAGCAGTAGTTTGTGATCTACGCGATCAAATGCCTTGCGGAAATCAGTGTATACGCTATCCGTTTGCTTATTATTGTCTAAATTATCAAACAATTCCGTTGTATAGATTGTGAGATTAGTAATTGTGGAGCGTTTGGAAACAAAGCCGTGTTGCTGCGGGATAATAATCCTATGTAGCAAGGGGTATATGTTATCGTGGACCAGTCTCTCTAATACCTTAGATAAAACAGGTAGTATAGAGATTGGGCGATAATTTGTTATATCTCTTTTGGTACCTCCCTTGTGAATAGGGGATATTCTTGCTGCTTTCCAAATAGATGGAAACACCCCCTCCGATAGAAATTTGCTGTATATAATAAAAATTGGTTTACATATTGTTCGGGCAGTGTTCTTTAGAAGTATCGGGGGAATATTATCCAGTCCAGCACCCTTTGTGGTGTCTAAAGAATTTAGTTGTTTAAGGACATTGGCTTCGAGTAAATAAACATCACTAATAACAGTGCTATTGGGAACTTTCACACGTCTCCAATAGTGAAGGATTCTTCAAGATCTGATGGTTGGAAAACTGACCGAAAGAAAGAGGAGAATAGGTTGCAAGCCTCCTCAGGGTGACTAGCTTCTTTGCCATTGTACTGAATATTTGCAGGAATATCCGATTGGTTTTTACGGTTTCTAATATAGGTCCAGAAGTATTTAATGTTTTTCGGTATACTGTCTTCTATCCTATTCATATAGTTCCTATAACATGTTAAAGATTCTTTTCTAAATCTCTCTCTGTACATGGAGAAGAGGGCGTAATCTGATTGGTTTCCGTATGCTTTCCACTTGATCCACGCCTTACTCTTGTTCTTATAAATATGTGTCAGAGCAGGAGTAAACCAAGCGGGAAAACTAGTATTCGAAATGCGTTTAGTGGGTACTCGTCTTCGTATTATATTAAAGATATGTTCGTAAAATATTTCAACACATTGTTCGGTACTTTTATGTTGAAGCGTCTCATACCAATTAATATCTGAAATTTCATCGTTAATTAAGTCGTAATTTGCGTTCCTATAGCAGTACGTTATTCCTACTTTAGTCGGGATAGGCTTGGGCTGGCCAACTTCGGTCGGTATTAATAGGTAATAAGGAGGGTGAAGGGAGTCTGGTTTTACTAAGGTGATGGGTGCGCAGAACGTCTTGCTGTCGTGTAAATTAGTCAGAGTTAAGTCAAGGCATCGGTTCATAGTGTTTTTAAATATATTAATTTGAATACAATTCATATTTGACATAAAATTTCTTAGATAAACTTCAGGAGGTGTCAAGTTGTCTACGTTACGTATTTTCATGCATGTTCCATCACGATACCAGTCCAGTTTCGGTAAATTGAAATCACCTATGAGACAAAAATTAATATAGCCCTTCACTTGTATAAACTCCTGTATCGTATCAAAGTAAGTACGATACGTTTCCGAGCTCATATTAGGTGAGATGTATACAGCGCTCAACAAATACAAAACTTTTCCCAAACGAAGCTCCAATAATATACGGTCAACTACCGGTGGTATATCTATAGTGACGAGAGGGGGCGCGGGAGTGCAGCGCGAGGCGCACAGCGAGCGCAGCACCGCGACCAACACCCCACCGACCGCCGTCATCCTTGCCACAAGCATCGCGGTCGCGGTCACATCGGTACACATTATAGCGAGAGTCTATAAATTCACTATTTAAGATTTCATCATGAAACCAGGTTTCAGTTAAAACTATGATATCGTAATTGTGCGCAAGTATATTCATATAAATTGTGTTAAGTTTAGTTCTCAAACCGCGACAATTTTGATAACAGATGGACAGTGCATTATTGTTGAATTTTGTTTATAATTCCATATGATGTTAAGTGCAAGTATTCTGTGTCAAGCCGGTAACGAGCCAAGCCGATTAAAATGACTGTGTTATTAGAAGTACAAGCATAGTGATATCTGACAACAGTCTCGAGATACACGGGTGCCACGCGAACCAGGCCAATAACCACAAAAATAGTAACAACATTCGGTGAAAACATAATGTGCAGAAAGGCATTTAATGTGTAATTTATTAGTATAAATTTTCTGTATGACATTAGTGACATATTAAAATGGTCTAAGATACAACATTTTTTATTATTTTTACTTACATTGTTCTTATATTTAGGTAAGACATATGGAGACAGGCAAGCCATACAATTATAAGTTTGTGATGTTTCGTAAGTATAATATTTCTTTACTACAGGATGAATTTGGATGCATGGGGATCCCATTAAGATCTTAGAGGACCGAGCCGACCCCACATGCTGTTGGTGCACCTGTCGATTTACGGATGAGACTCTGGTAAACATAATCGTTTCCAGTAAACGACAGTGGGCTCGTCCTGTGTGATGTAGAACCAAAACAGCTATTGACGAAAAGTGGGCGCACCACACACTCCTGCCCACCCCTCCAAGAAAGCAGGTTTGAATAAAATAAAAGGTATGTTTGCAGGTAAGTATTGAACGAACAATTATCAGGGCACGAGTACACATTATGCTTAAAATAACTAAACAGGTGACATATTTCACAGATCTGACATAAATTAAAAGTAGGTATGTTTTTTCAACAGCGGTAAGTATTATTATTATAGTATTACTCAGGAGACCAAATATGCCGATTTTAATATGGAAATTTCGTAGTTGTTTTTTACTTGATACGAGTAATATCTTGATGTGATCTAATTGCAATCGCCGGGGAGCTGTTCGTTTTACGGGCGAGCACTGTCCCGTGTTTAACCCACACATACTTATATTGAAAGTTTTTGGCTGCTTCTCGACTTTGACGAAACAATTGTTTGTTAGCCAACGTCAGATGCTCATTAACGTATATAGTAGCGGCAGTACCAGGTATAGAAAAGCAGCAGAGTTCAACCCCTTAGTAGCACGACTGGCAGCAATTACGTTATCACGTAGTATGCGAGTGGAAAATTTTACAATTACATTTTTTGGGCGTCGATCGCTTTGATCAGCGTGGGGCACGCGATGAACTGCAACTATATCTGAGGGTTGTATGGGGTTCTTGATTGCATCACCCCGAGATTTCACAACATTTAAGAGATTTTCACCTCGACGATCCGGTACTTTTTTTTTTTTTTTTTTTTATACTACTTAGGTGGCAGACAAGCTTACGGCCCACCGGAAGGTTGGTAACCGTAGCCTATAGACGTTTGCAACACCAGAGGCGCTACACACGCGCTGCCGACCCGGGCGCAGGTTGTGACGACCCACAGTTGAAATTTTTCAAGCCGCCCGTAAGGCCTTCAACTTGGCTTAACGACTGTCATTTTACTGACAACCGGGACCAACGGCTTATCGTGCCTTCCGAAGCACGGAAACGCTCGTAAATAAATGTCACAAAGTGGTCCACGTGGTGGTCCCCCATCCATATCCGGCCATAGTAAATGTTGCTTACTGCAGTGATCGTTTACAGAACACTGAGTCCGCGGGGCCACGAGCGCTTCAATTTGGTATATTTGTAATTTCGATGTTACATTGTCTCGCCTGCTGTTCCATGGAATTTAGCTTGTTCTCAAGCTGTCTAATTTTCTCCCCGAAATCACCAGTATGTGCAGAGTTCTGTTCCAAAATTTTTAAACGACTATCGATGTCATCCTGGCGTTCACTTGCGTAATCAACAGACTTCTCCATTTCGTTTAGCCGAGTGTTGACTTCCTGTAAGGATCTGCTTAGGGTAATAGTGTCAGAGTTAAGCTTTTTCACATTATTGTTGAGCTCTGTCAGCACAGAGGTGATCCTAGTAAGCTCGCCAGACAGCGCGGCATCCACCGCAGTGGCAATGCTTTTCGAGATACACTCGGTAACAGTTTTATTCCATGTCATCATTTGTATATCGAATTTTTCTGCGAAGACGTTCATAACATGATTTTCAATGTCAGTGTGCTCCATTTGTTTACGTTTCCTGCTCGTCATGAAATCATCACCACCCGCATTTATTTTCACTGATGCAGGGATATCACCCTCGGAGTGAAACATATTTGGTGGGGTACGTTGTAAGGACATTTTGATATAGCAAATGTGCGGGTGTGAGCGAGCCAAAAATTGTATCGTTGTCTCTTCGTCACCCGGTGAGGAAAGGGGTCCCCGCACTATCGTCGTTGGAAGATGCGACGCGTGAACGAGACGGCGACGGTACAATAATTGCTTTCCCGTTTAAACTCACCAATCAACTTTGAGGGCTATCACCGTATTCACGACACTACTGACACCACTGCCACCAATGTGACGACCGATATTTGCTTGCACAATATTATATTATTTGGGAAAGACGCTAGTACAGGGTACCACTCCAAACGCTTACAAACGACGGAATGATATTACAATTCAAATTTAAGTTTCCTTCTAAGCTTTATTATTAATGGTCTCCTAAACCTGTTCGATATGTTTTATTTTTTTAAGGCTAGATCAAAGTCAAAATCTAAGTCTAAGCACTATTTGAACAGGGTGGCGTTGCTACTGAAGTGGCGGTTAGAGCTGCTGCTGGTGTGGTAATCTTAAGTAAGTAATCGTATAGGTAATCGTATAGTTATTTTAGTCGCACCTCAACATTAAGATACTATCATAACAGAGGCTTGTTGTTTTACTTGGCTAGGTCCTAAAGATTTTATTTAATTGTCGATATAATAACTACTTAAACAACCTAAATCTGCTTTATTTGTAACTGATAAAGGTAAAACAAAAAGATATCAAGCAATGTCAGTTGTTACATGGTGATGCTACAAATTATGATGAAGATGCATTACCAGTAACAAAGACCTTACGCAATTGTTTAAAATATAAACATTGTATGGAAAACCTCGTAAATTTTCTAAAACAATTTTAACATACGAAAAAGTATGTTGGAGAAATATTTTGTCAATACAACTCGCAAATACTCCGATATTGATAGCTGAAAATGGCCTAAACAGTTACCATAAATGCAAATTGGTAAAATTGATTGCTGAAGACATAGCATCGTTAAGGATGGCTATCACAGGATTTGATCTTACAAACTACTCACTAGTTAAGAAAGTTTGTTTACGATTATTGCATACTCATAGTGCGATTTTCAACTTTCTTCCCCTGTATCAAGGTATATATTCGATGGCCATTCTTGGAGTTTAGACAAGTTAGGCAGTGAGAGTAAACGCGAGGGTCAATTTATACACAGTACAATTGTAGTAACTAAACCATCCTTTTAAAGACGATATCCGTATATATCTGAAATTTGTTATATAATCATTGGTCCCAAATCATGAATCGTTTTTGGATTGACGCAGACGAAGTCCACGCAATGTCCATTGCGTGAAGTTCGTCTGTCGTTGTCGTTTAAAGAAAAGGACCTGCTGATAGCTGCAGTCATAAGAAGATATCTATCATTGTGGAAATGGCTAGGTACCTACTCATAAGTTTTGATATTATAATGGTACTATACCATTATAATACCGACTTTTATAAGTAGCATACCATTGTTTAAGGTTGAGATACCAGAGCAAAGGTGATTCTCTTTCATCGTATACCGATCAATTTTTTTACCTATTCGTCCATAGCCGGGGATTTGGCATAAGTCCTTAATCCATTAAAATCGTAACAGGTCGCTGTTACGATTTTATTATATGTATTGATTGATTTTTAGGTAGGTGAGCAGTTCTAGATAGAAAAGCATAAAATGGATGCCTGCGTTTGAGATGACTATCGTCAGGGAGTGATTGAAAACTAGAAATTTTAATCCATAAATCATACACCCGTCACATACTGCAGAAGGAATTAATGTTTTATGAAACGGCTTCTTTCGAAGTTTTGTTTTAAGCATATAATCGGTTCCTTCCAAGGAGTTATGCCAAATCCCCGGCTATGGACGAATAGGTAAAAAAATTGATCGGTATACGATGAAAGTGAATCACCTTTGCTCTGGTATCTCAACCTTAAACAATGGTATGCTACTTATAAAAGTCGGTATTATAATGGTATAGTACCATTATAATATCAAAACTTATGAGTAGGTACCTAGCCATTTCCACAATGATAGATATCTTCTTATGACTGCAGCTATCAGCAGGTCCTTTTCTTTAAACGACAACGACAGACGAACTTCACGCAATGGACATTGCGTGGACTTCGTCTGCGTCAATCCAAAAACGATTCATGATTTGGGACCAATGATTATATAACAAATTTCAGATATATACGGATATCGTCTTTAAAAGGATGGTTTAGTTACTACAATACAAAACAAGGAAGTTATATTCAACGAAATTTACAAAAACTGATAGGACAGAGATTCATAGTTACTTGCTTTTGGAAAGCGAATGCACCTTTACGGGAAATTCTGAAGTCTGAATCCTCATTAATATCTAAACTTAACTATAGTGACTATATTGTAATCTTAGGGGGTACTAATGATTCAGATCCAAGAAATCTCGAATATGGTCTATGTAATTTTTTAAATATGACAAGAAACACCAATGTTATCGTTTCAGAAATACCTTACAATAGATACTTAAATGAATTCAAAATTAATAGCGTTCTGAAATTCTTATGCAAATACTTTACTCACACACAATTCCTTGACATGAATTTTTGCTCTTATCTGCCCAGTCGCAAGTGCTTCCCATTACATGTTTGCCAATTGCTACTAAAAGAGATTTTGCGTAAGGATTATGAACAAAAATATAAATATTATTGTACGCAATTGAATATTAACTCTGACTCTGATGGTCAGAAACAAAACATGTCTGACAAATGTGTACAGACTGACCATTTTAGTAATAACGGTGTTCCGTCTTGCACAAGCAACTCATTTTTTCGCATGTAATTATTTAAAAATTCTCCACCAGAATATAGATGGTCTTTTGAGTAAATCAGATGAGTTAATTGTCCACTTACATTCTTTGTGTAGCGATAAGGACCATTTGCCGATTGACATACTTTGTGTAACTGAGCATAATATGACCCAGTCGGATACGAAATTGTTAAAAGTTCCAAATTTTGTGCTGGGCGCATCTTTTTCTCGACATAATAGACGTGGCGGGTCATGTATTTTGGTTAGAACTCCTTACAAATTTAGAAATATACCAGATACCGAAGGATTCAGCATGGTTAATGTGTTTGAATGCTGTGGTATTGAATTAACGGAGTATAATATGATTGTAATATGTATTTATCGGTCACCAAGAAATAATAATGACATTATTGAGATATTTTTTGATCGCCTGGCGCTACTATTAGACAGAGTGGCCTATAGAAATAAGAAACTTGTTGTCTGTGGAGATTTTAATATAGATAGATTAAGTAATAATAATAAGTCACGTCAATTTGAAAACTTGTTGAGAGCATATAATTTAAAATTAGCTATAAACCAACCTACAAGGATGGAGGCTATGACATGTATCGATAATATCGCACATAACATTAGAGGGTCAAAGTCTAAAGTTTTGGAATTTTCACTGTCTGATCATACAGCACAGCTCTTAACATGTCCGCTTGGAAGAAAATGCATGATTACACACTGGTTCAAAATGAAAAGAGACTACAGTAAATATAACACTGCAGTATTTTCTAACTGCATAAAAAGCCTTAGTTTTACTGAAAGTTACATGTGCAATGACCCAGAAAGAGCATATTGTTACTTTTTTGAGCTGTATAAACTGTTTTATGATCTGTGTTTTCCAGTCAAGAAAATTAAAATAGCTGTCACCAAAAAATCAAAATGGATTAGCAAAGGATTAAAACTATGTTCTAAAAGAAAACGACAAATGTTATGGCGTTATAGATTGTCACCGAACGTTCAGAACAAGAGGAATTATAAGAACTATACCAAAAGACTACGGCACGTCATAAACAAAACTCAAAAAGCTCAAAACAATTATTATATTTACTCAGCCAAGAATAAAACTAAGGCTGCATGGCAAGTTATACATAGTTATAAAGCGACTTCTTTAAAACAGGAAATTGACCAAATCAATAATAATGGTAACTTAGTAACATCACCTAAAAATATTGCTGATTTATTTAATAATTTTTTTATCGATGACATAAAATCTGATAAAGATAAAAACGTTAACTCTCATAGGAAAATTGTATACGGTAGATTTAATTCCATGTTTATGAAGCCCATTGATCCAACTGACATTTTGAATATTATAATGACTCTTAATAATTCTGAAAGTACAGGTTACGATGACATACATACAAAAATCATAAAATTGACATCACATTGCATTGCTCCGGTTCTAAGTCACATTATTAATTTAAGCATTCAATATGGCGTGTTCCCATCCCAACTTAAAATAACCACAATTATTCCACTATTAAAAAGGGAGGGTAAAGAAGACATGAAGTCGTACAGACCTATTGCCTTGATTCCAGTGTTTGCAAAAGTGTTCGAAAAAGTTATTTACAATCAAATTTATAATTATTTTGAATCTCATAACATATTTGCGGACGAACAGTTTGGTTTTCGACAAGGAAAGTCAACAAACACTGCACTTTATAATTTTTTGCAAAAAGTCATCACTGGACTTGATGAACGAAAATGTATCACTGCAGTCTTTATGGATATGACCAAGGCATTCGACCACGTAGATCATGGTATATTAATATCGAAGCTGGAAAGGTATGGAGTCAGAGGAAACTCTCTCGAATTGATAAAATCGTACTTAACAGGACGAATTCAAGTGACAACAATAAATAGAATTAATAAAAAGTCGAAAGTCGAAATTAAATACATTTCAGAGGCAAAGAAAGTTAAATTTGGGGTACCACAGGGCAGCATACTCGGACCATTGCTGTTTCTTGTATATATAAATGATCTTCCTAAAGCTGCAAATCAAAATATGATCCTCTTCGCTGACGATAGCACAGCAATTTTTGATACTGATAATGGAGTCCTAAATAATGCTGTAAATGTGAATAGGTCAATAGCAGATATAATAGACTGGCTAACACAAAATAATTTAAAGATAAACCTGGAGAAAACTAATTACATGACATTTAAAAACAGAAATTCTAAACAAAGTAGTATTACATTACAATACAAAGATAAAACTTTAAAGGAGGTACAATGTACAAAATTTTTGGGTATGCATATAGACTCTGACTAAAATTGGAAAATGCAAGTCGATCAGATCTGCAATAAATTAAATTCATTTGCATATGCTCTCTACATGCTCAGAAAAGTGGCCAGTGAAGATACACTTCTGATTGCCTATCATGCGAATGTCGGTTCTATCCTCAGGTATGGTGTTTTGTTTTGGGGGAACTCTGTTGATAGACAATATGCATTTAGAGCCCAGAAGAAGTGCGTCAGAAGCATATGTGGACTTCGGCAGACAGACACATGTAAACAATCGTTCACTAGACTAAAGATACTTACCCTACCATCTATATATATTTATGAAGCAGCATTAATGGTAAAAAAGAATATTAAAAGCTACAGACCTCTAAGAAGTGCGAGACATAAGAACATGCTTCATGTTGACTTATGTAGGACTACACAATTCCGAAAAAGTATATTTGGAATGAGTGCAAAGGTATACAATAAACTCCCAGACTTTGTTAAGAACGCAGAATCAATTAATGTATTTAAAAATAAACTTAAGGAATTTCTAATTAATAAGGCATACTATACGATTGATGATTATATGAATGAATGTAAAATAGTGACATTAAGGTCTTAGTTTTTAATAATTTATGATTGAATGAAATATTGTGACATTTAATATTTTATTTTCTATTTTTGTATGAATGACAACTTTTGACATTGATTATTTTAATATTTATTTTAGCGAAGAATTGTGACAATTTATTATAATTATATTAAGTGTCTGCATGCAATCGATGTAGGTACTTGGGCATGTTATTTATTTTGTCTTTGATTTAAATTAAGTATAGAATCGTATGACTTTGATCTTTTTCAGTATACTTATTACCAATTATTGTACGCCCAACTTGGCATGTTACGGAGTGCAAATATCAATATAATTTTAACAACTTCATTATACCTGTGACAAACAATAAATAAATTGAATTGAATTGAATTGAATTGAATTGAACTACAATTGTACTGTGTATAAATTGACCCTCGCGTTTACTCTCACTGCCTAACTTGTCTAAACTCCAAGAATGGCCATCGAATATATACCTTGACACAGGGGAAGAAAGTTGAAAATCGCACTATGAGTATGCAATAATCGTAAACAAATTTTCTTAACTAGTGAGTAGTTTGTAAGATCAAATCCTGTGATAGCCATCCTTAACGATGCTATGTCTTCAGCAATCAATTTTACCAATTTGCATTTATGGTAACTGTTTAGGCCATTTTCAGCTATCAATATCGGAGTATTTGCGAGTTGTATTGACAAAATATTTCTCCAACATACTTTTTCGTATGTTAAAATTGTTTTAGAAAATTTACGAGGTTTTCCATACAATGTTTATATTTTAAACAATTGCGTAAGGTCTTTGTTACTGGTAATCCATCTTCATCATAATTTGTAGCATCACCATGTAACAACTGACATTGCTTGATATCTTTTTGTTTTACCTTTATCAGTTACAAATAAAGCAGATTTAGGTTGTTTAAGTAGTTATTATATCGACAATTAAATAAAATCTTTAGGACCTAGCCAAGTAAAACAACAAGCCTCTGTTATGATAGTATCTTAATGTTGAGGTGCGACTAAAATAACTATACGATTACCTATACGATTACTTACTTACGATTACCACACCAGCAGCAGCTCTAACCGCCACTTCAGTAGCAACGCCACCCTGTTCAAATAGTGCTTAGACTTAGATTTTGACTTTGATCTAGCCTTAAAAAAATAAAACATATCGAACAGGTTTAGGAGACCATTAATAATAAAGCTTAGAAGGAAACTTAAATTTGAATTGTAATATTTATCGTTACGTGTTTGAATTCACTCTGAACACATCCATTTGCTTGAGCTCGTACATAAATACAATTATTTCTTCTTTATTCCTATTCATCCAAGTGGTTGGAAGATAAAGTAGTGTTGAACAAGGCCACCCATCGTTACTTACCTTTAAGAAATTGCTGTACTCCTCTAAAATGAGTATTGCGTGTTGTGAGTTACATACGGAATACAATAAAGCGTATTATCTATCTGTCAATCTAAATACTCGTGTCTTATAAAACTGCTATGCGAGCAACATCGTTGGCGTGGACGTCCATAATATAAATTTTAACATCCCGATAGCTATAAGCCTGGCCCTCGTAAATATCAACAGGGTTATTACAAAATTACGCCCTCAGGATATAGGGACGCCATAAACTGATGTTGATGCTCCTATACAATACACAGCAATAAAGAATAGGGGATGTAATAGAAAAGATGCATCTGTATTAATATGCCTTCAGGGTACAGTATATTTTAGGGTATGCTTGTAAGAGAAAACACTAGATGAGAGATTTAGAACACAATACGCCGCAGGATGATAGGAGGAGTTGAACAACAGTAAATCGCAGTACGGAGATCAGTATAGTAATAAATCGTAGCAGTGCTATTTTACTCTGATACAGTAGGAACTCAGAGCCCTAGTCTTCGGTTTATTTTATTCTTGAAGTAAGCTTACGAGATGATAGTATTTAGTATTTTAGGAAATATTTATACATCATCATTTTCTCAACAACAGGTCCCTATTGATATACCTTAAGGCCACCACAAACGTAGCTATAATATATATTAATATGAAACATAGCAAGGCATATTACGACATATTTTCGATATAAATTTTTGAAGGACCACACACGCAGCTATAATATATATTTCATTGACGTCAACAAAATATGTCGACAGATAAAGCTTGGTATATTTTAACATATTACTATATATTAATATATATTTTCGTATATTTTGAAGATAAAGGATGCTCCGTTTGTTTACCGAACATTCTGGGAGAGTATCATCATCAGTGGTAGTACTTCCATTGCATGACTAAAGCAAGTAAGTGGTAAATTAATCATATAAAACTAATCTTGCTGTAATCTTCTTGGAATCTTGACATGATATAAAGGTATGAGCCCGAACTCGGCAGCAAGCAAAACTGCTGTCGCATTTTGCTGCAGTGCTGCCGTTGAGGTGCTGCGCAGCAATGCTGTCTGTCGCGTTGATTCCGAGTACGGCAGCAGTGTCGCGTCTCACTTGGTGGTATCATTCATAATAACTTTTTTTATCAACTATCGGCAAGTTGATGAGTGCGAACGTTGCTTGTGTCCATTTTTGTAATCTAGATGCGAAAGCCTTCCAAAAAGTAGGTGCAAGCAATTCTCGACCTTATAAGCATGTATAATATGTATTATTTTTTTTGTATATTTGTAATCAGTGATGTGTATAAACACCTATAAACACATTTTTAGAGAAATGTCATTACGGTCTAGAATTGCTTGCACCTACTTTTTAGATGGTTATTGCATCTAGGTTACAAATAAAATGAAATTAATTAATGAAAATGGAAGAAATAAATGAAATTCGCTATAACAAATAAAAATCGACAAAACAAATGAGTAACGTTAAAATAAGTCAATATCGACAAAACAAATGAAGATTGTTAAGACAATTGAATATCGATGTACGTTGAGGTCGCAAAGCGTCTAGTTCACTCCTCTCATGACCATAGGGTTGGCCTATTTGTCGTTCAAAGAATTAGATTTTTTGCCTTCTATGGTACCCAACCTACCATGCGCGAATCTGACTCGCACTTGGCCGGTTTTTAGGATAGGTAAGCTGAAACTTGAACATTCAATATAAATAAATAATAATAAATAAATAAATATTCACGGACATTTCACACAACGCTATCTGATCCCAAAGTAAGCTAGGAATAACCTGCTTGTGTTATGGGTATCAGACCACGGATATTAATACTTATATACTTTTAAATACATACATATTATACATAGAAACACCCAGACTCTTGAGACAAACATTCATGGGTCACACAAATATTTGTCTCCGGTGGGAATCGAACCCACGACCTCCAGCGCCGCAGGCGGTATCACTACCGACCGCGCCACAGAGGCAGTCCAGTCGTAACATCCTGTTTATAAAATAAGCATTAAAACCGTGCGCTTGCAAGGACGGCCGCAGACCGAGTGAAGGCAAAATATATGTTATAGTATAGCTCCCGTGTGTGATAGCTTGCTATAATATAATATATATCTCGATATATTAATATATATTATAGCTCCGTATGTGGTGGCCTTTAGGCATAACTTATTTTCAGAATCAGTACAGTCTCGTGTAATTTTACCTGCTTGTGAGTTTGCCTTTTTTTACGTGAGGGAAAATTCTCATGGATGTGTACGGCTGTACCTACAATGTAAGTGTAAAGGAATTTGTCTGTCAGCAGTTCTGTGAATGAGCGATGAATGCGTGTCGGGCCAGTTACTGCGCGCTGGCCCGTCTGAGTGGTTGTAGTTCAGATAGAATAATATTAGTGTTTTTGGCAAAATATAGTTAGAGTTCTATTGGTAAATTAGCATTTTTATTGAAGGGCAAGGCCAGTGGCAGTCACTCCCAGTGTACAGTAATCCCTGCAGTCAGCACAGCATACAGAGAACACGCATATGGGCGAATAGGTTCTAGATATCTATATTGTGCAAGATCGTAAGTACTTGCGTAATTGCGTAGCTATAGATTGGTGCGTTGACCTCGCCGTGGTTCACAAGGGTCGACGTAATACCAATATACGTTTAGGTGTAGCCTCATAGAAGGCACCCCAACAGATGTTATGCCGGACTCCTACCGACAAAAAAACCTCACGTAACGCCCAACAGCCTATGCTTGTGAGTTTGCCTTGTGTTGTAATACCTGGAAAATCAGGTGTTACAACACAAGGCAAACTCACAAGTATGTATTCTCATAATATGAACTCACTATTCGGTCTAGATGCCGCTACAGAATAACTTATAGTACTACGTATGAAGCTATGGCTTTTCATCAAAAATAATGAAGTAAAACAAATTTTTCCATGTTTAGTACGGAACCCCAAAAGTAACCAAATTAGGTCATTCGCACATGTAACACGATAGTTAAGTTATAAACCATGGTAAACCCTCGAGGATCTCGAAACCTATAAAATATGTTTTAGATCTTACCCAACCCCAAACATATTGCCGGTCAACGAGCCGGCACGATATTGAAAATGTAGTTTTTGTACATACGAAGCGTGGAGGACGGACTAAAAGAATAATATTGGAAGATGGCGATTGAAGAATGGCAAGTTATTATCTCTAAGTATATGTATGTATAATGTCACCGTAAAATTGTAAAACAGATCAAGTGCAAGTCGGACTCGCACAAGGAGGGTTTTAAGGGGAGTGGTTGACAAAGTTTGCGAAAAAGAGGTGCAAATAAAGACGTTCTTCTCGGTATTAGTATACGAAAAATGACAGCCAAAAGTAGATTTGAAATCTACAAGATGTGTTCCAGAGGATGGTTTCATCAGAATCGTTTTAAAATAGACTTAATCATTAAGCTCTTTTATGATTAAGCAAACAGGGCAGTTTCAGACGCTGCTTGATGACTCTGATGAAGAAATACCTTTCCTTTCATACACCTTATGTGACGTAAACGAAGTTGCGGGCTCAGCTAGTTTTTAATACACCTCTAACAGTTTGCACGGGAAGTAAAACTTATGATAAGTTCTACTACCTGTCAGAACCAACTGCTAAACTCAAACAGAGAGACAATTTCCCCAACTTTAATCCCATTTTTAAACTTAAAAAATATGTAAGATGTGGTTAATTTAACAGTCTAGGAACAGTTTTAAATTAGACAATCTCTCTGAAATATAGGATTCGTTTCCTGAACACTGGTCGGTGATATTTCATTTTTATTGGAACCAGAGAACGATAAGGGGACGAATAAAGGAGCGGAGAATGTAAATCAAATACCTTCGACATTTTAAAATAATATTCGCGTTATATTTTAAAACTCCGATAAACGGTTAATAAATAAAGTTGAATGGATAGCTACACTGTGTGACCTGGGATTGATAAAAAATTCAAACAGTGTTCATTGTTTCTGTTATTGAAGAATAAATAAACTTGTATTTCAATAATTGAAATGGGTCTATTGCAGACCATAGTTGATTATAGAAACCTCCCAATTTTTGTCGTAAGATAGTGCCATTTTTTTTTGAAAGATAATTGCCACGGTGATCAGACCTGTACAGAGATTTTTTTTTTAAATTTATCTTATCTTCGCCAAGATTTCGTTTGTTAGGCTGACCGCCAGACTACCTCTGCACTAATTACTTAGAGACGGCCCCAAAGATTACAGTAGCACCATATTGTTGTAGACGTAAATGTAGTAACATTCATTAGTGATGAGTAAGTAAGTAAAACTTTATTGTACACCAATATAAACAGTTATTATTGTATGAGACTTATTTGAATCATAGAAAAATGGCTGGAGCAGTGTAACAGTGATCATTTTTCCTAGTTATCGCATGTTTTCGAGTAGCAAGTAGCGGTTTTAAGGCAATTGTTAAACGATTGCAGCTTGCTCTCTTCTTGCAAAATCAAACACATTTATTCAGGAAATGTACAAAATTGTCGAGTAAAAATATTAACAGACTCTTAAGAAATTGCCAATTATTATATACTGACGAAGCAACGGAGCGTGTAGGAAAAATTATGTTACAGTGCGAGTATTGCGTAAGAGGAAAATTGACAACAGCGTTTTTTGCGTATGAAATCTGCCCCTGTGCAGTCAAGTTGATTGTTGATTTAGGAAAAAAAATCTCAAAATCCATCATTTTGAGATTTTTTTTCCGTTTTTTGATAATTCGGCCCTAATGAAGGGTGCAAGTGTCCCTATCCCAGTATTCGGAACCTATGCCAAATTCACCTACAAGTTGTGCACCGGCTGACTTATGAACGAGGTAGTGGAGGGCCAGCATGGTCCGGTAAGCTAATTCCGCCTACCAAAATTTTTCATTCATGATATTGCACGATACACATCATGGAAAAAAGACAAACCATTGGCCCGTTAAATTTTGATTCCCTTTTTCCTTATTTTCATTAAATTTTGCAAGAAACTCTAAGCTTGAATTGAATATTTGTATGATCAATATTTTATTTACTTACCTGCGAAGACTTCTCTAAATATCTGCTTTAAAGCAATTAATTTACCACATTTATTAAAACCAAAAAACGAATAATCCAACACAGATCTCTCAAGAGATTCATTTACATTTAAAACACGAGGTATAAGCAACTTTGGTTGCTTTCAAAAAAGGCTTTGAATAAAAAACTTTTACTTTGGTGTATAAAAAAGCAATGATTCCTTATTTATCCGAGTGGCGTTAATTTGAACAAATGGTCCAAACAATGCGAAATTAAACTTGTAGAATAATGAAGTGTCTACATTCATCTCTATTTAACTGATCCACTGGAGACTTACAATGGAAGCAAATGAATAATCAAAGTTGGAGTATTCATTGGATCACTAGATTTATGTATTGGTGTCGGAAAAACCGGACAAGTGCGTGTCAGACTCGCCCACCGAGGGTTGCGTACATCCGTCCGTCCGTCCGTCCCTCCGTCTGTCTGTCAAGACTCTTTATCTCGTGAATGCATGAAGGTATCGAGTTGAAATGAATACCATACCTATGTGAATAAAGTCTATGGTCCCATGAAGCAGTTAAAACAACAATCCTCTAACTAAACTGACCCACAGTTGAAATATTTCAAGCCGCCCATAAGGTCTTCAACTTGGCTTAACGGTTGTCATTTTACTGACAACTGGGTTTCATTTCGAGTTTTCCTTCTCTACGCATTGGATCGTTTTGTGAAAGTGCTCCCTTAGTCGTCTCTTACAACACCCTCGGGATGAATTGGGGTGGAGACATTTTGTAATCTTTCCCGTCGTCACATGGGGCATCAACACCCAGCTGAAACTCTTGAATGTAGAAACTTGAAGTTTTACAGTAAACTACTGTTAAAAAGCTTGCACTGGAAAATTTCAGGAAATACTCTTTTCATCCAAGATATAGATTTTATTAAAACTAACCAGAAAATTTCCTGTAAATGCACTTTTTTTTTCTATTTTCTTATGATCAATTACATCATCTTAGTATTTTATTGAAGTTTACCGGATACATTCCCATTTAGCTGTAGGGCGTACCTATCCCTGACGTGGGTCACAGTTCACTCAAATCCTAATGTGACTATTTGACAGTTTTCGGCCTGAACACTATATTAAGTCGACTATTTATTAGTCTAAGACCCTACGTATGTACGCCAGTAATATTACCGACTCCGTCTGGTATTAATATAAGGAAAATTATTGTCATATCACGCGCATAATTGTCATGTAGTTATATGTTTTGCTATGTAATGTTCTAGATAATATGTCATGAGATATGGGATATTTCTGTGAAGATCAGCGGCATAGTTGACAAGTTTCGTGAACTTGTCGGGTTAAATATGCAATTACTACACGCTTATGAAACTATACATTCATAAATAGGCATGTCTATTCCTGTGAGATGTCAGGGTACATTTTAACCTAAAAGTGACAAGAAACGATTTTGGATGTAAAATTTTCTACCCAATATACTTTCTGCCTCGTTGGTGGAGGCGTATTATAATGACCACTGACGTTTCGGAAGGCTCAAATTCGAATAGCCCAGTCGAAACAATAGTACTTATTTGTACAAACATATAGCCTTCATTCACGAAGGGGTATGCCCACATTACGCCTTATAATTTTATGTCCCTCGTAATGGCATTTATGTCCCACGTAATGGCAGTAAGTCAAATGCCGTGTTGAAATGAACAGGTGCAGGTCGAGACGATGCGCAGTTGAATCTTTTTAAGCCACCCATGAGAATTTCAACTTGGCTTAACGATTGTCATTTTACTCACAACTGGGTTTCATTTCGAGTTTTCCTTCTCTACGCAATAGACCGTGTTGCGATAGTGTTCCCTTAGTCGCCTCTTACAACACCCTTGGGATGAATTCGGGTGGGGACATTTTGTACTCTTTGCCATTGCTACACGGAGCCCTGTCACCACACACAATACGTCCTTATTTGTGTTATCTGCAAATTATGTTTGTTGCATAGATCCTTTAATATAAAATAATAATTGTAAAATGGCAGTCGTTAAGCCAAGTTGAAGTCCTTGAAAATTTTCAACAGCAGGCAATCACAACCTGCGCCTGTCCATTTCAAAACGGCACGACAGCTCACCGCCAATTACAAAATCTAAGAAAGACAAAATCTAAGAAGGTGATACGTGGGCATATAATAGGCATCTGCCTGCCCCTTTGGGACCGTGGCGTGAACAATTATGTATATATTTATATTTGATACAAACTTTGTATTCTATTTAAACTCGTCATATTCAAAGTCAAATTCGCATTTTACACGAACCATAGGAATATAGACCGCTGGCCTTTTGGTCCAGCAACAAATCTATAGGTTCCACAGATCCTAGGATCACTTCAATGGATTGAAACTATAGGGCTTGTTGGACAATAGGCAATGTATCAGATTTATGGTACTGGAAATTTATTGTGCGCGGCAGTTGTGGCCGCACTAATCTGTTGGGTCGTATGCTCGTGCCAAGTACGGTAGATATAGAATCGGGGCTAGTGAAAAGCTGATGGCTTTCAGGAAGAGAGAGAGAAATGAAAAGATTGAATTTAAAATGTAAATAATTAGTAGTTTATTAGAATTGAGCACTTGGGGGTCGTGGGTGTGGCAACTTCGGGCAGCAAGTACGGTTTCCGAAGGCCTTCGCAGGGTTCGACTTATCTTGTGGCTCCAGGATGTCGATGCAGTCCGCCAGGTAGCCGTGTCTTCCACAATTTCGGCCGGCACGGTATTCCCAACCCGCAGGGCGGATGTTCGCTCGTAGAACTCGAGGGGTGGATTTTACCAACCCGTAGGGTAGACGGTTTCTTGGACCCGTAGGGTGAATGTTCCTTCGTGGAACCTGAAGGGTGGACTTCTTGAACCCGTAGGGTGGACCCTGGAAAGTTCCATATGACGGGTTAGCTGGAACCCTTTTTCCCGCCAATTGCTAAGACAGCCGACCACTGTTAAACCATTTGGGAGTCGGTTGCCTTACAATGGTTGGTTCTATCCTAAGTTTACAGAGACCTTTTTTTTCACACCCCTGTAATCTACCCTCCCATAACAGGGTCGACCAACAGCCGTTAATTTTCACTATTTTAAAATCTAGAATCATAATAATTAATTTAACTCACCCAATGATGGGGTCTTCTATTTATAGCTATTTGCTCCTTATCCTTGACAAATATTTACGAGGATATTTGCGATGATATAAACGATTATTTTTAAACTGATGTGATTCTCACAATTTCCAATTACACTGATACGTTCGTGATCTATTTTAAATATTAATCTGGCGGTCCTCCTGCATTGACGCAATGCCTTATATATCAATGAAATAGCGCCTCTAGTGGTACCGCTCGAAACTACTCAATCGTCAAGACCGTATCACTGCCTATAGCTTCCGTCGTTGCGACACTAACTCGGTAGATGGCGCTTTCATTTATTAATCTAAGTTTTCATTTTAAAACCCCTAACGTTGAACCCCTATTTGCACCCGTTGTTTCACAACGTTACATACTCCCCCTCCCCAGTGAGCGTTTGACGTACCCTAACGCGTCAAACGCTGCGTTCGTCCTCGAACGCCCCTAATATAATACCTACTACTCGTCTATGTGTGTGTGTATGTTAGTGTGTTGTGTGAATGAGGTGATGCTGGGTGTAGCGAAGAGTCGGCCTTAACTTTAATGAAACCAACTCGCAGGATGTATTTAGGTGATTCTGAAGGATCTTATGGGACAGAAAGAGAAAAGACGTATTTGAGGCTTTGGGTTGAAGGTTCAGGTAATACGCACCGCCTGAAAGTGGGGTGTGTATAATAAGGCTTTTTACTGAAGGCTGGGATTTATACAACCGTCCCAGAGAAGAACATCCTACTAGGGCTAGTGTAACACTTCCGACTCATAGGATGGACTATCCCCCAGGGCAAGCCTCTAGCTTCCGAGTGGTAGGAGTAGCCATATGACGAAAATAAAGATAACGGTGATCTACACCTACGACTGTTAGGGCAAGACAAATGCTGCCAAATAACAGTCCACCATATATCTGTTCGGGTAAGACTCATGCTTCCTCGTAACAGTAATAAACCTACACCATAAATCTGTTCGGGTAAGCTTCATGCTTCCTCGTAACAGTAACCTACAACATAATTCTGTTAGGGCAAGACCATGCTGCCAACTAACAGTTAACGACGAACTTTGTTAGGGATAGACTCATGCTTCCAACTAACAGAAACTCCCAACTAAACCAAGAAACAGAAAAGTGATAGAAATGATTTACTCGCAGAATCCTCCGTGATGCTAATTAACCCCTATGTCCCCATGACGAACACGGCATGTGTTTGTCACGTTGTTATGTGTACTTATTTGAAAGTCGTGTGTAATGTGTAGTGTCCCTATCTAATTGCTAGGCTATTTAGCCCTTTAACAAAATAACATAAAAAAACTAAGTGCTTATTTGCAATCTTAGTAGCAATAACAAAAGCTAAGTGCTTATTCGCAATCTTAGCAGAAGAATGTTGACTATGACTATTATGTCAACCCTAATAAATAACTAAGATAAATGATCTTTGGCCATTATGCCAAATATCTAAAAATATGGTGCCCTTGTTTGCCACCATGTCAGTGTAAAATGTATCTGCGTGTTTAAATAAATGATATGTATGTATGTACGTATGAAATCTCCCTTGTGTAAGTTTTGTTTTGCTTGCGCGTCTAATGTTGACGTAATCATGTTGATGCAAACGTGTTATTCATCGTTGCATCTAAGGCCAGTGTCACACTACATTCCATGCCATATGATAACCCGTCAGCTTTGGTCGGGAACAAAACCTTTGAGTCACTTTCTCTAATCTACGGAAGTGACTCGCCTGTAACCAGTTTGACTCCTACTTCCGCCTTTGGGAGTCACACAACATGAAGTTCAAGTGTCACTATGTAAACAAAAAAACAAAAAAAAAACTGCTTATGAAGTATTTGGAATTGTGTGTGAAGATAGTTGTGATGAATATGTGATGACCATCTACTACCTAATTATTATGTAAGTGTAATTGTGAAACTTCCGTATGATAACATGTATGCGTGTAACATGACATGAAATGTGGTACCTATATGTGACCTAAGTATTTAAATTCTATTACGGTGTGTTAACACCCTTTATATTTTCCAAAAATAAATATCAAAAACACTATTGTGTAACTGTACTGATGTACTAGATACGCTATTCGCAAATGCATCTTAATGCAGTGTGTTACGGCCTTTACCGTTATCTGCATTCGTCTTTGTAACATTGAGGAATGTTTATGTTATTCGTCTCACCGATGCAATGGACGATACCGAATGTTGTTTTATGTCTTTGACGTGCCAACTTCCTAGGTTTGTTCCTGTCATATCTTCCAGGATATAGACCAAATTTGATAACTTTTCCTTGACCCTACATTTGATAAATTTGGGGGCCAGTTTTTTAGAAAAGTATGCGTCTTTGTCACTTTGGAAATAGCATTTTTTCCACACTATGTCGCCTACTTCGAATTGTGCGTGTCGGTGTCTCGTGTTGTAATGGTGTGCGTACTTTAGATGGCTACGCCAGAGGTTCTCTTGTACTGTGTTGAACACCTCTGCGAGATATCCTAGGTTCTCCGCGTATATGTTTCTAGGCAATAGGTTAAGTTCACTTGGGTCATCATTTTGTAAGTAATGTGACCCGCATGTTACCAATTCCCTACCATGAACCAAATATGCTGGTGTGTAACCGGTGGACGCGTTGATCGAGTTGTTGATCGCAAATTGGATTTTTGGGATATGTATGTCCCATGATCGATGGTCATTATTGGTAAATATTGATATGGCTGTCATTATAGTTTTATTGTACCGTTCTACGGTATTTACTTGGGGTGTGTATTTAGGTGTGAAGTTGATGTTGGGAATTTTATATTTCGTAAATAATGTGTTCAACTCTTTGCTTATGAATTGGACACCGTTATCCATTAATACCGTTTGTGGTATGCCATGCACCATGAAAACATTGTCCTCTAGTATTTTGGCTATTGGTTCTGCGGTAGCTCTGCGTAGTGGGAAGATTAAACAATATTTAGAGAAACAACACGTGACGACGAGAATGTATACGTGTTGTTTTTTAGAGACCGGTAAGGGTCCTACTAGATCAGTCGAAATTGTCTGAAACGGGCGAGAGCATTGTTTGGGACGGCCCATCTTACCTATGGATGCTTGAGTGTCATGTTTGTGTGCTTTGCACTTTTCACAAGATGACACATAGCTTACCGTGTCCTTATATAGCCCCGGCCAGTAATACCGTAACTTTATTTTATGGTATGTTTTAAAAATACCGAAGTGTCCGGCTGTAGGTGAGTCATGGTTTTCTCGAAATATTGCGTTTCTCGCTTCGGGTGGTACTACCGTTTTCCACTCGAACTCATTGTTTACAAAGTCCTTTATGTCAGTTCGTCTGTATAGTACGTCGTTCTCTATTTTGAAGTTGGGGTATGCCTGCGGTAAGCTAGTCACGCCGTTGCATATTTTCATGAACCATTCGTCCTTGCTGTCGGTGACTTTGCATTGTTTCGTGGAAATGGTAGATACTGGTACAGCTCGTGACAATGCGTCTGGTATTATGTTGTCTTTGCCCTTCCTGTGCTTTAACTCGAAGTTGAAGCAGCTAAGCCGTATGCCCCAACGAGCTAACCGGCCGGTTGGATTGTTCAATGATATAAACCATTTTAGTGCCGAATGGTCAGTATACACCGTGAATTTGTGACCATTGTCTAGGTAGCATCTCCAATGTTCTAATGCGGCTATCACCGCCAAGCATTCTCGTTCTGTTACGCTATAATTCTTTTCCGGCCCGCTCAGTGACCGACTCATATATGCTATTGGGTGTTCTACTCCCTCGTGTAGTTGTGTTAACATGGCACCAATGCCAAAGTTGCTTGCGTCTGTATGTACCTGAAATGGTTCGTCGTATTTTGGACATTTGAGTACCGGGCTTTTTATTAAGTGTGCTTTTAATTCCATGAACGCCCTTTCCGCCTCTGTGTTCCAATGAAAAGCCGGGGCTCCTTTCTTTGTTGTAGTGAGTTTGTTAAGAGGTGCAGCAATCGTACTGAAGTTGGGTATAAACCGTCTGTACCATGACGCAGTGCCTAAGAACCTCTTAACGTCCTTCTTTGTTGTTGGTACCGGGAATTTCAGGATTGAGTTGACTTTCTCCGGATCTGTTCTGAGACCCAGACCATCCACAATGTACCCCAGGAACTTTAGCCTGTCCTTGAAGAAGTTAGATTTCTCCAGATTGATGGTTAGATTTGCCCTTTTTAATATTTGTTGAACTCTTGAAATGAGTGACACATGTTCTTCGAATGTAGATGACGCTATCACTATGTCATCTATGTAGCAGAACACCTTGTTTTGAAACTGTGGCCCAAATAGATTGTCCATTAGTCTTTGTTGTGAGCTGCTTGAGTTGCTTAGTCCAAATGGTAAAACCTTGTAATGGTATGCTCCTCGTCCTGGGATGAAGAAGGCTGTTTTTTCCCGGTCTTTTGTTGCTAAAGGAATTTGCCAGAAAGCTTTGGAGAGATCCAGTGTTGTTAGATACTTCACTTCTCTCAAGTTGTCTAATATCTCTGATATGTATGGCAGGCTGTATGCGTCCTTTTTTGTGACTGCATTGAGCTTGCGACTGTCTAGGCAGAAACGGGGCTTGCCGTCTTTTTTATTGACGATTAGTACGGGGCTTGACCAAGGGCTCTGACTAGGCTCGATGACGTCAGCCTTTAGCATCTCGTCTACTTGTTCTGATACTATTCGCGTTTTTTCAGGGGACATTCTATAGGTTCGTTGTTTGATTGGCTTGCTGTCTCCCGTATCGATGGTGTGTTCTATTAGATGTGTTCTGCCTAGCCCTACTTTCTCATATGATATTTCGGCACATCTGGATATCATTTTTTCTGCTATTAAGCGTTGTTGTTTCGTGAGACTACGCCAGTCATACAGTTTGTTTTGCTCTTCGGATATTAATGACAATTTAGGGTCATCGTCCACTAATATGGGTATATGTCCGAAGTATTTGGGACATAGGTTAAATCTGAGCCAGAAATCTATACCTAAAATTAGGTTTGTGGTTATGTTAGGCACTATATACGCCGTAATTATGTGAGTTCTGTCTTCGAATTTGATGGGTAATTTTATCTTCCCTTGTACAACGGTTGTGTGTCCGCCGGCCGTTGTAACCGTTGTACTTATGTTTTCCTCTATCTTATATCCTAAATTTTGTAACACTCTGTGCGAGTTGTTACCTAAAATTGTGATTGCGGCTCCTGTGTCCAACAATCCATATGCTTCTAACTGTGGGTTTGACATGATTGTTATTTTGGCGTAAGGCCTGGGGTCATTTGTAGGTAATGGGGAGAGTATAGAAGATTCCTTCTGAACTGTAAGTTCGTTTTCTTGATTTAGAAGGGCTTTCTCAGCGACCCCGTCTTGCTGATTCAGACTTCCATATCTCCCTCTTAGTTTTCCGAATTATTGCGGCGACCTTGAGTGGCTGACTTATTGAAGTTATGAGTGAAGTTTTTGTTGTGGTATGTGTATCTGTGTGCTTGATCTGGTTGTACATTACACGATGTGCATTCTGTAACCCTTACTCCTTTTCTTCCACATTTGTAACAATATGGCTCCTTACTATTTCGACATGCCATAGTCGAGTGGTATCTGGACCCGCACTTTGAACATGGCCGTGTGTCGTCCGATGTTGTCGCCGCCACAGTGTTTTGCGATCTGAAGTTACGACTGTCGCGGCTGTAACCTGTGCTGTAAGCGTTACTGGTCCCGTAGGTATTGTTCGCCATTCTGCTGTTTGGGAAGTTACGGCCGTTTCTGTTAAAGTTGTTGTAACTTTGCCCTGTAGATGTAGAGGTCTTGTTCGCAGTCTTCCTGCTTGTGAATGCGAATTCCGCTGCTACCATCCCTTCAGATGCTGTTGGAGGCTCTGTAAAGAACGCTCTGCGTGCCACCATGTCTTCATGTTTTCTGCATATGTTCTTTAAATGTTCCAATGAGACTATATTTCCATTGGTTGCTAGGATGGTGTCGTAGACGGGTCTGATATTGTTTAAGACAATGTGTAACTTTTCCGTTTCAGACACCTTGTTGCTTAGTCGAGCAAACATTCCATCCATAATGGCCAGGTACACTACTATGCCTTCCCCGTTTCCTTGAGTGCGTTGTCGAATCTCCTGCCATAGCCGGTTTTCGTAGTTACTGACTCCGAAATCCTGTATTAGCGCATTCGTTAGATCTTGCCAACACGCAAATTTATCGCGATTACTGCGGTACCAATGCCTGGCGTTGCCGGTGAATAATTCAGAGGCTGCTGTTAACAATCTCTTGTCGTCGATTTCTCTGGCTTGTTTAAAGTCTTCCACCCGTTCAATGAATGAGTGTACCTGCGAATTACCGTCGTATCTAAATTTGGAAAGTTCCGTAAGAGAGCATCGCTCATATTTTACGGGAAAGCCTGAAAAGTGACTCTCTTTCCGGTTGTTACTATTTGCTTTCTCTTTAATGTCCGCGAGGGTGTCTGCCTCCTGCGCCTCATTGGTAGGGGCAGCAATGCTCTCGTCCGCATCATCAAATTCGCTGGTGTTTGATGCATGCGAATAACTTTCGGATATGGCTTTCAATCTCTTGTATGTAGTTTTGAAAGTGAGATGAAAGTCGTCGTATCTTTCTTTTAGATCAGACTCCTCTGGGGGAATGATTCTAGCAAACCTAGACTCCATGTGAGCACATAAGGCTTTGGAGCTCGCCAATAATGACAGTTTGTACTTGTCCTGAAGGGACGCCACGTTCCTCTCCAACACGGCCAGCGAGGAATACAACCCTACTAAGTCTTCCTCCAAATCCAAAGGGGAGACCTGTAAGTCCTCTTCGTCCGTGGTTAACTTTAATTTTTTAATTTGTTGCCTGAGGGCTGCCACCGTTGAACCAGGTTCCTCTCCCCGGATCTTAACTTCATATGCAAGTTCCGCCTTTGGAAGTGATGTGAAATTTGATATGAATGCCATTGTACTGACTATTTCAATTGCTATTGCCGGGAATCTTTAGTGATGATGATTATTTACCAATATCTAGTGTATTTATCTGCTACTTATTTTATATGAAGTGTTAATTTTATGTAAACAACGAATGTTCGCTATATTCGCTAACGAATTCTGTTGTAGTGAACGACGGCCCTTATCGTTGTCTGTTTACGTATTGTTGAATGTTAAGGAATGTGAATATTTTTCGATTCACCCGCCGAATAACGAAAATAAATTCTACTTTTTAGGGTTCGTTGAACCGAATTATAAATTGAACCTTTATAAAACTTAGTATTTGCTTTAGGAAATACTTAAGTTTGGAAATATTACCTTTTAGGGTTCCTTCACTCAATTAATAGATTGGACCCTTCTAGAAATTAATTGTCTGTCTGTCTGTCTGTGTTTAAATGTAATCTAATCCGAAGCAGTGAGTGGTGAAAGTGAAGTGTGTGATGATGGGTTGATGAAATTAACTAAATGTTTTACAGTTTTACTCGAATAATGCAATTTTCGACGCTACTATTATTTTTATTGAAATGTAACTATTCCCACGAACGTGCTAAGAGTTAATTGTATATTAACTCGTACCAACTATTTTTTTTTTTAGATAGTTGCTTACTACTACGGAACCCTTAAATATTTCGAACTGTGTCAACACGATTCGCACTTGGATGGTTCTGGAAACAAACTGTATCGTAGTAACTAACTTTTTATGTAAATTGTTCCTTACCACTACGGAACCCTTGAAGATTTCGAATTGGTTGAAAACCGATTCGTACTTGGACGATTCTGGAAATATTCTGTATCAGACTGTTGGTGTCCGGAGTGTATTTTATTCACTTCCACCCACAGTTTATATGGAAAAAAAAAATTTTTTCTAATATCGAGCTAGTAAATCAACTTACTCGTAAACGTTATGAAAGCAACATCTGCCGTTGTTTATTTAGAACCCGAATCAAAGTTAATAGTTTACTATTGTTTTTTGGCAAGAATGTTTTCGCTGCGTAATCTACGTTTGGAATGTTTTTTCTTACAGTTGTATTTCAGTGTATCAGAATTCGACGTAATTCGAAAAGTGAATCAATTATGAATCTTTTATAATTTACGTGAAGTGAAATTCGTAAAATCTTTGTTCTAACGTTTTACTAGCGTGAAATTTCAATAGGGATTGTTACCCAGAAGTGTGATT
This sequence comes from Miltochrista miniata, assembly GCA_933228765.1. NCBI lineage: Eukaryota > Metazoa > Arthropoda > Insecta > Lepidoptera > Erebidae > Miltochrista > Miltochrista miniata. Next base: position 33,266,271 of record OW121758.1, on the reverse strand, counting down.
ATCGGCTGTTGGTCTCGCTGTAAATTCACATATGGGAAATACAACAAAATAATACACAAATTGAGGCGGTTTGACGCCGTACAAAAATAAAAATTGTGGTGGTGATATCCTGTGACTACTTTTTACGATGAATATAGGCAATACAAATCACTTACTAATATTAATGTAAGCGTTTCAAATGTGAAGTTTTGCTTCAGACTTTAATAAAGTAATATTTAAAATTGGAACAAAACAAAAAACTTTTACTTGAAATTTACTTAAAATTTTTCCACCATAAAATTAATATCTGAGGGTGTGAAAAATAAATTGGGGACCGTTAAAATTTGGAAAAATTACAATTTATGTTGAGAAAAAATTCAAATTTTGCCTTGTTCTTGATTATGCCGAAATCTGTCTAAAATCACTAAAAAAAACACACAAAATAATCCGGAAAGAACAAGTTGGCAGCAGAGGTCAGGAGAGCCAAATTCCTGGGTAGTTATGTTAATTTTGAGGGAAACTACCCCGCTAACGGGCACTCTTAAGACTATTTTACACAGATTAAAATATCTTATAATTATGGCCTCCCGACTCCCGTCGGAAATCGCTTTCTCGCTACCCGAAACCACGATATGGGCGCCACTGAAAAGCTGATGGCATTCAGGAAGAGAGAGAGAAATGAAAAGATTGAATTTAAAATGTAAATAATTAGTAGTTTATTAGAATTGAGCACTTGGGGGTCGTGGGTGTGGCAACTTCGGGCAGCAAGTACGGTTTCCGAAGGCCTTCGCAGGGTTCGACTTATCTTGTGGCTCCAGGATGTCGATGCAGTCCGCCAGGTAGCCGTGTCTTCCACAATTTCGGCCGGCACGGTATTCCCAACCCGCAGGGCGGATGTTCGCTCGTAGAACTCGAGGGGTGGATTTTACCAACCCGTAGGGTAGACGGTTTCTTGGACCCGTAGGGTGAATGTTCCTTCGTGGAACCTGAAGGGTGGACTTCTTGAACCCGTAGGGTGGACCCTGGAATGTTCCATATGACGGGTTAGTTGGAACCCTTTTTCCCGCCAATTGCTAAGACAGCCGACCACTGTTAAACCATTTGGGAGTCGGTTGCCTTACAATGGTTGGTTCTATCCTAAGTTTACAGAGACCTTTTTTTTCACACCCCTGTAATCTACCCTCCCATAACAGGGTCGACCAACAGCCGTTAATTTTCACTATTTTAAAATCTAGAATCATAATAATTAATTTAACTCACCCAATGATGGGGTCTTCTATTTATAGCTATTTGCTCCTTATCCTTGACAAATATTTACGAGGATATTTGCGATGATATAAACGATTATTTTTAAACTGATGTGATTCTCACAATTTCCAATTACACTGATACGTTCGTGATCTATTTTAAATATTAATCTGGCGGTCCTCCTGCATTGACGCAATGCCTTATATATCAATGAAATAGCGCCTCTAGTGGTACCGCTCGAAACTACTCAATCGTCAAGACCGTATCACTGCCTATAGCTTCCGTCGTTGCGACACTAACTCGGTAGATGGCGCTTTCATTTATTAATCTAAGTTTTCATTTTAAAACCCCTAACGTTGAACCCCTATTTGCACCCGTTGTTTCACAACGTTACACTAGCTGCAGATATTCGTTAGACATTATTAATGTTGAAGTTTCGAGACATTTCGGGTTAGTTTCATTGAAAACTAGTAAATAATTTGATTATTATAAGTTTCAGTATTGTTTTTATACTACGCATAAAGCTACGGCGCACCTGATTAAAAGTGGTAAGTAAAGTGAAGTAAGGTACTGTCTTAGTCGAAATACGACCGGTAAAAAAAGTTCCTTCTGAAAGAATTCTTGAGGCAAATTTTCACAGCAGACAAAGAAGAAGAAACTCTTTATTTGTATTGAGGCATACTCGACACTAATCATGCACCTAATTACATATACCGTGGTCCAATCGGATATTAGTCCCATCTAAGCGCACACACTGAAAAAACGTTTTCATTTTATCTATACTTATATCATAAAAAGGAAATATTTGATTGATTATTTCTTTGCATCGAAAAGGCTCCGAAACTACTGGACCGATTTGAAAAAATCTTTCACTGTTGGGAAGCTACACTCTCCCCGGTGAACATAAGCTATATTTTATTCCCTTATTCCCACGGGAACGGAAGCTAAGTGAGTGAAATCGGTGACGTTCGCTAGTACTACATAATCATGACAAAGCCATCATATTAAAACGACTAATGATATATTATCTTTGAGTGATACCCACGTTCACTATAATACAAATATTCCACCTCTAATCTGCACTCAAAGCTGCAAGTGCTCTCATAAGCCCTGCACTTAAAACTACGCAGCCAGCAGTGGTGAAGTTGTACCGTACTTTAAACTCCGCTAATAAGTTCGCTTTTATGCACAGTGGAGCTTCTCTTAGTTCGTTTGTTCACCATCTATATAACTCAAGGAATGGAGTTGTGTGTGTTTTAGTGGAGCTTTTGTTATCTAACTAGATATTAGTTTTATGTTACAGTTGAGTTAAATACTGTTATCCAGAGTTTGAAATTATAATCCTACTAATCCTACTTCCTACTAATATTATAAATGTGAAAGTTAGAAGATGTTTGTTACTAAATCACGCTCTAACGGGTGAACGGATTGGGTTGAAAGGTACAGAGATAGCTGTCTGTCTCGAATAACACATAGGCTACTTTTCATCCCCTGAAAATGTTTCCACGGGAAGCGGGAACGGGTACCAAATTTCATGCGAGCGAAGCTGCAAGCAATTTTTTTTTTTACATTAAGGTGGGGATAAGAGCATGTGTGAGTCCTCATCCTGTCACACCTGAGGTCGAACAGATGTGGTTGGCATTGTTAAATAATGGGAAAAAAATTCTCATTGGAACAGCTTACCGACCGCAATGGATGAATGTTTTGGTATTCTTGGAAAGTATTAACGATAGTTTATGTGCACTTGGACCATTTGACAATGTAGTGTTGTTAGGTGACTTTAATATAAATATGTTAGATTTACAGGAGTCTAAATCCAAAAGATTGATAGAATTTCTTGACCATCATAACTTAAATCAAATAATCACTTCGCCCACCCATTTTGAAGATAATAGTGCTACTCTAATTGATGTAATCTGTACCGATATTGGGTTTCATAGTGTAAATGTGATCCATAGCAGTGACCTTGGCCACCATGCTTTCATTACTTGTGTCACAGTTATTAGAAAAAAAAAAGGCAAAACCAAGGGTGATATCATACAGACCAGTTATGGATATTTTAGAAGATTTTTTTAACGTTGACCTTGGGTTTATGCCATGGAATACGATATCTGATATGACATGTGTAAATGATATGGTTTGTACATTTACATCTTATATACATTTTTTATTTGATCTGCATGCTCCACAAAAGACTCGAGTATTTAGAGATCCACCTACACCCTGGATTACTAGCAATATTAGATTAATGTTTAAACTCAGGGATACTGCGAGGGAACGGTACAAGAAGTCTCAGACCGATAGCAGTAGGTCTTATTATCTAGCTTTGAAGAGACAGGCAAAAACAGCGCTTGAAAACGAAAAAAAAGTGTATTTTAGTGCAAATATTAATAATAATATAGATAATCCTAAATTATTATGGAAAAGTTTAAAAACGGAAGTGACACATATTAATAAAAATGACTGTTTGCCTAGTCATTTTAATGATCCTGACAAAATCAACTTGGCCTTTTTGGATGTCCCGGGTAATAATAGCGTTAGTATTTCGCAGCTAACATTCTATGAGTTCAATAGGTATTCCCAATCTACTTTTCAACTGCAGACAGTCAATCAAGATGAAATATTAAACATTATAAAAAGTCTCAAGTCCAATGCACAGGGAGTTGATGGAGTTAGTTCCCAGATGCTCACTTTAACTATGCCAGAATCTCTTAGGGCACTGACAGATATAGTTAACAGATCTATTTTATCATATACTTTCCCGGAGTTGTGGAAGTGTGCCAGTGTTCGGCCAATTCCAAAGGTCAATAATCCAACCACATTCAAAGATCTTAGGCCAGTGAGCATACTTCCTACCATATCTAAAATATTGGAAAGGGTGGTATGCAATCAATTGGTTGATTACCTGGAAAGTAACAATATACTTCCAGACTTACAATCTGGTTTTAGGAAGGGACGTGGGACTGCAACCGCCCTATCCGATGTGATTGGGAATATTTTGGAGGCAAGAGATAGGGGGGAGGGCTCTATGCTTGCCCTGCTGGATTTCTCTCGCGCTTTTGATGCCATAAGTCCTTCACTTTTGCTTTCCAAGCTGGCATTCTACGGATTTGCATGGGAAACAGTTCAGTGGTTTAACAGTTACCTATTAAATAGATCGCAGTATGTTGAGATCCAACAGGAGGATGGACTGACTCTTAAATCTCTTCCTAGATATGTCCTGAGAGGGGTGCCGCAGTGCTCTATATTGGGACCTATTTTATACATTTTGTATAGTGCTGATATAGTGTCATCATTCCAAAATTGCAAATATCATATGTATGCAGATGATATTCAAGTATTCATATCATTTAAACCTGAGGACATCACTAGCGCTACAAAACAGATTCAGGATGATCTCAATAGGGTGGCACTGTGGTCAGAGAGTAACTCCTTGATCCTTAACCCAGCTAAGTCCAAGTATATGGTGCTTGGAAGTAAGGATCAAATTAGCAAAATATTGGCTGCCAATCCAGTAATTGAGATCCAAGGAAAAAGAATTGAGCGAGTGGAGCTGGCCTGTAACCTGGGACTAACAATGGATCCGGAACTGCACTTTGAAGCCCATGTATCTAATGCAATGCGCAACTGCTTCTATAGACTTAAAGTATAAGATAAGGGATTATCTTAGTATTACTGTAAGGAAAAGACTGGTGGATAGTTTGATTATGTCAAAATTGAACTACTGTGATACTGTATATGGGCCATGCTTGCTGGCACGAACAGTACGGCTGATACAGCGTATACAGAATGCATGTACTAGATTCTGTGTCAGTATTCCCAGAAGAAGTCATGTTACTCCGTATATGAATGAGATAAATATATTAAAAATGGCAGCTAGAAGACAGGTGCACTTGGCAAGTTTGCTATTTGGAATAATAAAATCAAAAAAGCCTAAATACCTGTATGATAGACTAAATTGGAGAGTGGGCTATGCAGGATATATAAGGTCTAAAACTGCTCCACTGTCTGTGCCAAGGCACAGGACTTGTGCCTTCAGAGGAAGCTTCTCTTACTGTGCTACTCGCTGTTGGAATAACATTCCGCCTCCGCTTCGATCCCTGAAATCAAAAAAGTACTTTATTCTTAAACTTAAAAATTACTACATGTTACAACAAAAAATAACATAGTCCTTAAAAACAATGTAAAAATAATAATATTACACTTTACATACTTACATTTGGAGATATGTTCCACAGCGAGACAGCGCAGTGGCTGAACTGCATCGGTGAATGACTTCTTCTGGTTTCTTGATATCTAGGTTTGGGTGGGTAGCAGTATATTATAGTGTACGGTTTGTTGTGGTATTTTGGATTCTATGCACTTTTCATTTTAAATTTTAAATTATGTACTAAATAGCGTAGTAGAAATGGGGTTGCAATTGTTTTCTTGGTATGTTTTCGTTGGAAGACTTAAATATTGTGCATAAGTGGAGAATATTTTTTTTGTTAATTGTGGGTCTCTACCTCTGTTTTTTCTTTCTTGCAAAAAATAAAACTTTCAAAAGTAGGTAGGTAATAATCACTGCTGCAATGCACTTAATTGTATTCTCTCACGGGTTATTTGTATTGTAAGACGCCGCTCTTGAAACATTTCATGTAAGGAAGCCTTTTTTAGGGTTTCGTAGCCAAATGGCAAAAACGGAACCCTTATAGATTCGTCATGTCTGTCTGTCTGTCTGTCTGTCTGTCTGTCTGTCCGTCCGTGTGTCACAGCCATTTTTCTCCGAAACTATACGGCCTATGCCATTGAAACTTGGTAACTAGATGTATTCTGTGAACCGCATTAAGATTCTTAAATAAAACTAGAAAAAAAGTAGTAAATTTTGGGGGTCCCCATACTCAGAACTGAAACTCAAAATTTTTTTTTTCATCAAACCCATACGTGTGGGGTATTTGTAGATAGGTCTTTAAAAATGCTATTGAGGTTCCTAACATCATGTTTTTCTAAAATGAACAGTTTGCGCAAGAGACACTTCCAAAGTGGAAAAATGTGTGTCCCCCCCCCTCTAACTTCTAAAATAAGAGAATGATAAATCTAAAAAAAATATATGATGTACATTGCCATAAAAACTACCAACGAAAATTAGTTCGAACGAGATAGAGCTGGTAGTTTTTTTTTAATACGTCATAAACCGCAATTTTCTGTTAGAAAAATCACTACCACTGCGAACGTATTTATGTTACTTGCTGCTACGAAACCCTTCATGGGCGAGTCCAACTCGCACTTGGCCGGTTTATTTATCTCGGGTTTGTGATGGATGACGCCATTTACACGATATCTAAGGTTGTTGATGAAAATCAGCGCTTGGTGTGGAAAATCTCTGCATCACAGCATTATGCTGAGAAACGACCTGCTTTCACCAGTTGCAGTGGCTATCGACTTGGTTTGTTGTAAAGTATGATACTGTATTTACGCCTATTAATGTTCTTGTAAGAGTATTATTTAATGTAGGCGGTAAGATTTAAAACTTATGTATAAAACTCTACAAATTTCTCTACATTTTGAGTGACGTATGTTGACAATATTGACAACTTTTGATGTGACAATGACAAGATAAATGTAACACTGTTGACAGTCACAGTCAGTCATACTTTTTTTTTATGTACACTTTTGTTACTGCAGCTGGCAGAAATAAATTGATTTTTCTTTCTTTTTTCTTTCTTTCATCATCTAGTATGACATATCATAATTATAATTACTCTTTTGTTAAATTCATTAATCATAATAACTACGAATCTTACTAATATTATAAATGTGAAAGTTTGTTCGTGTGGATGTTTGTTACTCTTTCACGCTCTAACGGCTGAACGCATCTGGCTGAAATTCGGTACAGGAGTAGATATAGGTCTGGAATAACACATAGGCTACTTTTTATCCCGGGAATAATTTCCCACGGGAAGCGGAAACAAAATATGACGCGGGCGAAGCTGCGGGCGTCAGCTAGTAGTTTATAAAAATCAACAGCAGGTGGCCTTTGTCGGTTTCAACACGGTGGTAGGGTTGACACTGACACATCTGTAGTTGCAATGTCCATTATAGCCTACAGTAATCACTTTCGTTCAAGTATGTGTTTTAGTGGAGCTTTTGTTATGTATATATATTAGTTTTATGTTTGAAAGGTTTTTGGTGACATTTGAACTTTAATCATTATCCTTATAGCAAATCAGGGGGCAAGCGGGGTTGAATTACACAGCCACACTCTCCAGTCGTTTTTTACAAAAGTTTATTTGGGAACAACAATAACGGCAACTGGCTACAGCTATAGCCGTCACCGGACACATATGCAGAGGAAAATATCCCTTTCTGTAGTCCAAAAAAAAAATTCAAACAGCCGCCGGCACAGAATATGTTACACACCCTGCGTACATAGAACCGCAGTCTCAGCATAATTATGATGACAGACGAGCTAGACCCATTATCCCGTGTAGTAAATCATTTACCTAATACTATGAGCAGTGTTGCCAGACACTATTTAGTAGTAATAATACTAATATTTGTACCATCACAAACATAACATAATAAAGTATGCTTCTTTATCTGTTACAGCTAAGGCGGTAGTATGAAAAATCTGTGTTATGTTGCATTTTTTTTCGGTTTTAGTATTTATTTTTATTAGGTAGGTATAGCGGCACTTCATTTTTCAAAGTTTTAACTGTCTAACTATCACGGGATTCATCATAAATACGAATTTGATTGGCACTTGGTGGAACTGCTGCACATTTTGAAAACCGACGGAAATATTGTGGAACAGTACAAGTGTCGTTTTTCAATATGTGCATCATAAATACAGCTTGGTGAAGTGCAAACAGGCAGACAGACAGCGGTGTCTTAGTACTAGGGTCCTGTTCTTACCCTTCGGATACGGAACCCTATAATAGGAAGATTTGTTTTTTTTTATAGTAAACCAGATTAGAGAACCCTTCATAATCTATTTCTGTGAACCAATATTCTTCAACAAAACAACTCATAACGTAACAAAGAACATCTGTACTATCTGCCACAAAATTTTCGAAGACCATTTCTCATTTCCAGTTACCAATTAGACCTTCACAAGTTTGTCCCAAAACACGAGTAATAAACAATCCCAAGTTATGACAGTCGTTTATCTGCTTTCAGAATTGGTGGAAGTTGTATGACAAGCAAAACAGTAGGAATTATGAAGTCAACTTTGCGCGTGAAAAAATGTAGTAGAAAAATATCCGAAAGTCTGAAAGAGTACCTATCACGAGGAAAAAACTATGCACAATATAACGATCTTAACTTATTATTTTGTAAAATTTTCATTAAGAAATTTACAAACCTAGAGATTTTTTTTGGATATACTAACGCAACGAAATCTAGTTCAAATTAAGCTAACATACCCTTATGCTAAAGTATCTAGACAATTAATGGAATACATATTTTTATATTTAAAACCGCCCAATCCCCAAAAAACATTTTCTTATCAAACAAATAGGTATCTAAACACTAGAAGCAGCTACTATGCTTTTTTTTAATGTTAGGAAAATCCTACATGGATGCTATGCCGGACTCCAACCGAATAAAACCCACACGTATCCTACCTAACAACCTACGGTTGGGAACCCCGGGTAAACCCTCAGAAGGATACCCCAGGACTCCCAACAGACATACGGCTACCAATGCAACCTCACCTAGCGCGGGGGTTCGGGTGCTATCCCGTGTCTTTGGGGGAGGCAGCTACTGTGCTAGAAGCTCTACACTCGGTTGGATCCTCTGGTGTTTCAAAAGTCCATTAGATTACAATAACCATTTTGGACCTGATGGACTTCCTTTCGTGGACTAACCTGATGCTCCAGGCCGTAGCCAGTGGTTGGGCAACGTGTGGTTTCAGTCGGTAAGAGTCCGGTATGGCATCCATGAGAAATCTCCATACAAATAAAACTATTTTGGTGATAATAAAATAGTATTTTCCCGCCATTAAACAGCAAGGGTATTATGTTATAATTAGTGTCCGACCGAAACTGGTTTTCCGGCCGAAACCGAAACCGAAACCGAACTTTCGGCCCCAGGGTCAGTTTCGGCCGAAACCGAAACCGAAACCGAAACTCACGTGTTCATATTTAAATAAAAAAAAAAAAACAGCCAAGTGCGAGTCGGATGCCCGCAGAGGGTACCGTTACAAAATTGGGTGCAAAAATTTCCGTTTCTTATGTGGATGCTTTTTTCTGATTTTAGTAGGTATTTTTAGGGTTTCGTAGCCAAATGGCAAAAACGGAACCCTTATAGATTCGTCATGTCTGTCTGTCTGTCTGTCTGTCTGTCCGTCCGTGTGTCACAGCCATTTTTCTCCGAAACTATAAGGCCTATGCTGTTGAAACTTGGTAACTAGATGTATTCTGTGAACCGCATTAAGATTCTTATATAAAACTAGACAAAAAGTAGTAAATTTTCGGGGTCCCCATACTCAGAACTGAAACTCAAAAATGTTTTTTTCATCAAACCCATACGTGTGGGATATCTATAGATAGGTCTTCAAAAATGCTATTGAGGTTCCTAACATATTTTTTTTCTAAAATTAATAGTTTGCGCAACAGACACTTCCAAAGTGGAAAAATGTGTGTCCCTCCCCCTCTAACTTCTAAACTAAGAGAATGAGAAATCTAAAAAGAAGATATAATGTACATTGCCATAAAAACTACCAACGAAAATTGGTTTGAACGAGATAGAGCTGGTAGTTTTTTTTTTAATACGTCATAAACCGCAATTTTTGGTTAGAAACATCACTACCATAGCGAACGTGTTAAAACATCAATCAAAGTTACAACGAACTATAAAAACTTTTATATTATGTTACTTGCTGCTACGAAACCCTTCATGGGCGAGTCCAACTCGCACTTGACCGGTTTTATTTGTTATAGCGGCAATATAACAGGGTGAGGTGGTGGTTGCATCTCTCGGTCTTTTGACATCGCCAACATTTTCAACACCTTGCCCTGGAGATGCGTTTGGGAGGCGCTTATTTTCCATGACATGCCTCCATACCTCCGTCGAATTGTCGGGGCCTATCTTTCCGAGAGGGCCTTATCCTACCAGAGCTGGCTAGGGCAGGGTCGTCGAGATGTGTCGTTCGGCGTTCCATAGGGATCGGTCTTAGGGCCACTTCTATGGAACATCGGTTACGATTGAGTACTGCTTGGTCCGTTGCTCTAGAGGTGTCAGCGTAACGTATCACAACGACACCCTCATTACAGCGCGAGGAGCAACGCACCGAGACGCAGCCCTAAAGGTCACCTGCGGGATCCAGCTTACATAAAGGGGGCGTCAGCATTGGCATCGAGCTCTCGATGACGTATCTGGGGCTCGTACTCGATAGCCGGTGGAACTTCGGATACCACTTCCGAAGTTTGGTCCTATAGCTGAGGGAGCCCAATATCAGGAGACCCAACGCTCCCTGCAGGAGACTGTACCTTGGGATCGTGCGGAGCAACCGCATGGCCCTATACGGGGCCTAACGGGGCCCCCGTATGGTCGGAGATCCTGATGGCCAGCAATGCGGCTAGAGTGCTTAGCCCACGGAAGGCGACGGCTGTCTGGGTGATAAGGGGATACCGCACGATCTCAGTTGAGGCGGCATGTCTTCTAGCCGGGACCCCTCTATGGGACCTGGAAGCGAGGAAGCGAGGGCCCTAGCATCATTGTTTAAATGGCGCAAGGAGGCGCTGGAGCGGGGCCATAGGCCTCTTCCTGTGAGCAGGTCGTGCTCGTGAAAGAGACGGCGGGGAGGAAGCGGGAGAGAACTCTCCCACCCGAATTCCACAGTCTGCGGTGGCGCCCCCTACACGGTGACAGGGCTGCTAACCGTCCTTACAGAAGCGGGCCTTAGATGATACCGTGACGTGAGAGATTCATGCACATCATCAAGAAGCGGGATAATAACTGAATAACCCCCCAAAGACGCGGCCGCAGTATGCATCATTCCGAGGGCATACTCGGGGCGCCCAACCGTAGGCTGTTAGGTAGGATACGTGTGGTTTTTAGTCGGTAGGAATACTGTACAGTTAAAATTTTCTATCTGACCCGGTTCCGGACAGCTAGGCCTCATGTCTCGTTTATAGGGTCCCGCTTTAACCCCTTCGTGCGAGAGTTCGACTTACACTTGTTCGGTTATTTTTTCAATAGGTGCAGCAAGTTTCACTAAGTGCCATCAATCAACGGTATAAATCTTCTCAAGTGTTCATTTTAGAAATTTCTCCACCTAAAGATGAGTTTCTTTCTTTTACGTGCGAAATTACTCATAGTGCTATTGCGAACTCCTACCGACTAAAACCACACGGTGCCCTGCTACTAGCTCTTGGCTGGTTTTGGATACATTCTAGAAGTATATAACTAAAACTGGACAACAGTGAGTCGGACTAACGCACGTAGGGGTCCGTACAAGAAAAGCGGAAAAAAATCACGTATGTTGCATAGGAGGCCCCCTTTCATATTATTAATTTGTTGCTATAGCGGACGACCAACAAAGTCAACGAAAGCGACAACAAAGGGTTATGTAATGTCTCAGATCACCTTTTTAGGATTCCGTAAAAATTGTATTATTATAACTATTGATTGGAAGTCCTTTGTAAATCTGTAAATCTTCGGTTAGTAACATATTAACTGGTTGGGCTGACCCCAACCACGTCACAAGCAGAGTCAGGCACTCAAAATTCATGAACACGTGAGTTTCGGCCCGGCCGAAAGTTTCGGCCCATTTTGGCCGAAACCGAAACTGCGGCCGAAACTCGATTTTTTGGCCGAAACTGGCCGAAACCGAAACCGAAACCGAAACTTCGGTCGGTCACTAGTTATAATACTCTTTAGTAACATGTGTACCCTAATGTGTTGTATTCTCAAACTCGTTTGACTTGCAAACTGAGCTTCGCATCTCCTGAAGCTCGCAACTTAGAAGCATCGCATTATAAAAACAACTTGTTCAAAGACTGCTTTAAAGTTCTTATACTTAAAAACAGTGATTTGTAGTGAAATCTATATAATGTAAGATTTGTTGGGTTGTCGAGCTGTACATTTGATAACTTAATGTAAAACCTTAGATGGCGACCTTTTACGTCGTGTGAAAGAAATTTAAACCGTTGGCCTTTCTGCCATTAACATGCTGGTCGATAAGCTTTACACCTATAAAGCCTTACGACTGTAAAATCTCCAAATTGGCTTATAGCATTGGCTTAAAAAAAATTACAGCAGCAAGTGAACACAACCTGCCCCTGTCAGTTCCAACACGGCAATATTCTCATCACCGGTTTGTGCGAATAAATTCTACAACTGATAAAAATTTTGTAGTTTTTTTATACTACTACGATGGCAGACTAGCATACATCCCACGAAATGAATAGGTGGTCACCACAGTCTATGGACGCTTGCAACACCACAGGCGCTACACTCGCATACATTTGTAGCATAGCATTCCTTTGCCTATCCTATCCAGAAAAGGCGTGAGTATATGTTATGTCTGCATGTACTCAACCTAAACATATACATAACCAATACTAAACCCATTATAATAACAGTCTATGGACGCCTGCAACACCACAGGCGCTACACTAGCATACATTTGTAGCATAGCATTCCTTTGCCTATCCTATCCAGAAAAGGCGTGAGTATATGTTATGTCTGCATGTACTCAACCTAAACATATACATAACCAATACTAAACCCATTATAATAACAGTAACTGTGTAGCCACTCGTAAAAACATATTGCATCTCATTTTCCATAAAAGCTTTGTACACAGTATATAATTTTCCCCTCTCTTTTACAATCCTACTGGTGCACCAACAGTACTGTAAGTATGAACAGTTTCTAAGCTGTGGCGATAGAGCTTGAAGAATCGATAGTTGGCTACAATTAAATAGTACTATGTAGAATCAACCGTGTTGATGCTATTTGCTTAATGCGGACGCAAATCCGCAGTTGCATATAAATGAAACTCTCGTATGCCGACTGACTCAGTGTTGGTGACCACTTTGTGACATTACCATTTACGATCACTTCCCTGCTTCTGAAAACCCTGCAGGGATTAATATATCAGTCGCTAATAAGCTAAGTTGAAGGCCTTATAAGCAGCTTTTTTTTTGTTTAACGTGAGGGAAAATCTTCATGGATGTTATGCCGGTCTCCTACCGACTAAAAAAAAGACGTGTGGCACTCGGGGACTGCCGCGGTAAAGCTATTACATAGCATTTTTTACCAACTATGCTAGTATAATTATTTCTATATAAGAATACTAGCTGATGCCCGCAGCTTCGCCTGCGTGCAATTTGTTACCGCGGGAAGTTATTCCCGGGATAAAAGGTAGCCTATGTGTTATTCCAGACTATAATGTATCTCCGTACCAAATTTCAGCCCGATCCGTTCAGCGGTTTGAGCGTGAAAGAGTAACAAACATCCACACTCACAAACTTTCGCATTTATAATATTAGTAAGAAGTAAGATTTTAAGGCCTATGTTCAACAAAGTAAAGTACCAAGTGCCTACTTGACTGTGGACATTTGGGCTTTTGGAATTTTGTTTTAGAACTTTTTAAGAAGAACAATTATTTTGTAATAAATTATTTTTATGTAACTTCAACCATTTACGCAGAGGCGCAACGGATACTCTTATAACGATTAAATGTTTTCCGTTTTCGAAACATTCCTCATTGCTGCACCACTCCTATTAATCTTCGCATTATGTTATGTAGCCTATAGCCACTATCAATAAATGTACCTACTTACTATCGAACAGTTTTTGAAAGCCTACCAGTAGTTTCAGTAAGGCTTGCCTTGGTATGATGTGATTCATGGTCCCTTTGCAGCGTGTGTCCAATCCAGCGCAGCAGCTACACTTCCGACGTTTGATCTGTTGGGGTCTCACTGCAGCGTTCCAATAGTCTTACGTTCGTGATGTTCTCGGGCCCATATGTACCGAGGATCCATTGGAGGCAGCGTTTGACGAAGACTTATAGCTGGTAGCTGGTGCGAAATGTCTTTACTTTAGTGACCTTCCATATCTCGCATCCGTATAGCAGTTAGCAGTACAGTTTTAACGTTTACTTTGTTATGAGTTTCACTCTTCGTGTCTATTTTCGCAACTGCCTACGGGGCGCAGCTGTGTAAAGGTTATTCTGGCCTTGGCGAGACTCGAAATGATGTAGGGTACTCTTCTATTCCATCAGTTTCTGACACGACACTCCCGAGGTACGTGAATTAGTGCCTCCACCACATCTCTTGCGTCTGTCGATTTTAATTTCAGTCCAGCCATTCGCTGCCTCATCCTGCTCGTTGTCCTGCACGTTGTCCTGCAGACATGCATGACGGATGCATGTCTGCAGGACATCACATCCTGCACGTCCTGCAGACATGATGCAGACATGATGTCCTGTGCCTCAGCAGGCACAGGACATCGGCATCATTAATATCCTCCAGGATATCAGTATAGGCCCCATTCTATGCCGCGCCGATTGTTCTTTGCGGTATTCAGCATTATACCATCTATTTTCTATGGATGGTTGTTAACTATCCTGTTATCTTCATAACGATCCTCTAAGGTAGGTACAGTATGTATTTTCAAAAGAGTTTGTGAACTCTATTTTTAATTTCTTTTTCAGAATATTGATGACATTTGATTGATGTCATTTTATGCACGTTACGTCTACTACATTGATACATGTAATAAAATTCGAACACGCCGGTGTTTGTATGTAAATTGTTTATACTGAGGAAAATTCTATACTGAGGAATAGTTTTAACCATTAAGCTCTATTTTGATATAGCATACAGGGCAGATTTACACGCTACTTGATGAGTATGATTAATAAATACCTCTAATTTCATAGACCTTGTGTGACGTAAACAAAGTTGCGAGGGTCAGCTAGTTAAAAGATAAAACAATAGGTTTCTTCTTTCTACTTAAAAACTATTTTTACAAATTTTATGGTAATAATAGACATTCTTTGAAATATGCATGTATTACCATACATGCATATTTCAAAGAATTTTATGACACGTTTAAAGTACATAGGTATGGGATAGATGGCGCTCGCGGCTACGTCAGCGTGAAATTTTCTTCCCGCTTCCCATGGGAACGTACTCCCGGGTTTGGTTATCTTTATAGCAGTATTAAGTATATATAAATTAACAAAACAAAAAATGATACTGCATTGGTGATAATAATAATAAAATGTATGTATATAGGGTGTAGTGGGGCCCTACCAACACCTCCGGGCCCAAGTCAACCTCACGTGCAAGCTCGTGCACCTGCTGAACAACGGACGAGGCTCTGACGTCGGCGGTCCATTTCAACACGGCGATGGGCTCACCACCTGTTACGTGGGACCGAATTGTACACGGTGAAATGTGGGCCGGTATAGGCCTCTGCCTACCCCTTCGGGGATGAAGGCGTGAATATATGTATGTATGTATGTATATAGAGTACTCACTCATTTTCTTTCACTATTTTTCGTGACTTTCTACATTAATAAATGCACTTTGTTTATTTATATTTAAAACACTTTTTACACAAATTATACGAGTACAGTTCACTGTTGTACATAGATGATGAATACCTATACACCTATAGTCGAATTTTTATTTAGACGAAGTAAATTGACAGCAACTAATGTAATTGACAGCATCGAAATAGTCATTTCACATTAAGAACTCTAAATTCGACCAACACTCTTAATTCAACTTTGGTCGAGTGGTTAAGACGCGGATCGGTACGCAGAAGGCGCAAGATCGATTCTGGGTACAAGCATCAATTTTTGGATTATTTGACATAATAATAATAATATATAACGACTGCAGAGTTCATAATTGACGTAAACAAAAAAATTATGAATTGCTAGACTAGATACACGAACGTGGCCGAAGGTAGCCGAGTGTGACTCGTTTTCGTGACACAATTTCTGGATTCGGTCTCCACCAGGGGGGGCACACTTAGAACATTGAAAATTTTCATAGACGACAGTGACCTCTGGTGCATGTTGGCGGCAAAAAAACGGCGCCATTTTCTACTAACTTCATGTATGTGTCAAGTGTCAACTCTATGTAGGTACTGTGGCTCACTTCACTGACGTTCGGTTGGATGTTGATGAGATGAGCTTTTCGAGGTTATCTCTTGTTATTTTATAATTGTTTTGATTTTATTGTTACTTTGTTTCCGTTTGTGATTATTGTCAAGTTTTGTTTTCTTTAAGTTGTCTTTTCACTTATTTGTTCTTTAAATGTTAATTTTGTTTTGGTATAATAAACATCATGAGTCTGTTAGGTACCGAAAAGATGTTGTTTTTAGCTGCGACCCTCTGGGTAAGTGGTTTCTGTTTATATTTAACACACAAAATAATATGTACCTACCAATTAGATTATTCGCAGTTGTAATCGATTTACTTTGTTACCTAGGTACCTATTTATGCGTTATACTTTTGAAACTTTGTTTACTCAGCCACAGTATTAGAAATATGCTTACAAAATTACTGTACGCATTCAGGCTTGTGCAATATCTAACTTTTTAATTAACTCTCTCGTTCCATGATATGTACACAATAATGTTTACGGGAATTAATGCGATCATGGTATAGGTACAAACATACCTTTGATTTGCTTGACGTTTCAACCAGTTTTCACCGGCTGTGGTCACGGCCTGTGTAACCTGGTACCTATACCATCATCGTGTTTCACCATAGTTCCATAAACATTATTGTTGTTCAATATTTTCTTCCTCTTAGCGTTGATCCCAGTCGCCTCATAATCTTTCACCTCGGCCCTGTGGTACGCTTTACCAGTCTAACTGTGGATTTGACTAAACTTCAATATTTTCTGTGAAGCGACTGCCATCTGACCACCACAACCCAAAATCGATAGCGAAGCATTGCAGCTAGACTAGTTGTTGAACTTTTTAGAGCTACAAGTACCTAACAACACACAAGTAACTACTGCCATAGATGTTGTTATAGCTATACTAGTACCAACTAAATAACATGCTCTCCAAGGCACGACAAATGGCTTGTACAATATCTATCAAGTATAATATAAATGTTACTGATATAGATTTCTCTTCGAGTTGCAGCCAAATATGAAAAATAAAAATAACGTGATTCTTTATCTTTCAGACACTCATACATCGGTTTCCGCATCCTGATAAACACCCTGATTATTTATCATCTTGGAAATCAGCAGTAGAAGATTACCTGAATGAAATTGATCCAATGAAAATATACAAGAATAAAAGAATATTATGTGATTGCCATTTTGATCCCATGGACAAGACAAGATATCAGGAAGATGTTAAGTATTAAAACGAGCATAAAATAATGTAAAAAGCAACACAAACATATATGCACCCCTATCAATAAAAAATAGATACAATAACTTAAATATTTTATTTATTACCATGTATTCCTAATTGACCTACTTAATTACAAATTTCTCAATGTACTTAACATTAAGTTTAACTTAAGTAAGTATATATTTTATGTCAAATTTATATAACACCCTGATTAATTATCATCTTGGAAATCAGCAGTAGAAGATTACCTGAATGAAATTGATCCAATGAAAATATACAAGAATAAAAGAATATTATGTGATTGCCATTTTGATCCCATGGACAAGACAAGATATCAGGAAGATGTTAAGTATTAAAACGAGCATAAAATAATGTAAAAAGCAACACAAACATATATGCACCCCTATCAATAAAAAATAGATACAATAACTTAAATATTTTATTTATTACCATGTATTCCTAATTGACCTACTTAATTACAAATTTCTCAATGTACTTAACATTAAGTTTAACTTAAGTAAGTATATATTTTATGTCAAATTTCTTATAAAGTATAAATTCTTATATAAAGTCAACAATATTCCCCGGAATACGGTAATAGGCTCATCCTATAGTACATAGGACCAAACACAATGATTGGTGAACTTCCTAATGTGGTTTTCCCAAGCGACTACAATACGGGGTTCTACAAGGGCACTAGGTTTATTCAGAGTCGGCAGGAAACACCTCTGATGTTGCATACATCCATAGGCCAAGATAGCCACTTTCCATTGGGTGGACCATGTGTGTGACTGCAACCTAAGGTATAAAAAAGTGTGTGTTAATTCATTAAGGCGTGATTATTATGTATGTATGCTGTAATTATTCATGAATTCATGCAGTACATAGGTACATTGAGAAATCTGTAACATATCTGTCTATATCTATAGCATAAACTTAATATAAAGTAAGCTTGTGGTTTATAGATATGAATATACTACACAAACTATAAACACTATCCCTCAAAGCTATGAACTCTTAAAACAGGTTGATAATTGAACGATTGTCATACTACCAACTGCAAATATATCTTTGTAATCCTATAAATTTTTAAGGGATTACAAAGCTATTTATGCAGTTGGTAGTATGACAGCCGTTCAATTATTAACCTGTGTTTATGAGTACATGTTTGTATACATAAATGTACCTACCTATGTATACAGCTACTGTTATCGTGCTTAGTTCATCCAACAATCACGCGGCGGCAGCACTTTCCATACATGCATATTTAAGCATAGAGTAGCCACTCTTCTCCTATATATATTACTATACTCTTTGGTCTCCACGCAAGGCCCGCGATAGAAGCTATGCAATAGCTTAAAAACCTCACGTAACGCCCAACAACCTATGGTTGGGAGACCCGGGTAAGCCCTCGTAAGGATGTCCCAGGACTCCCAACAGACCCACGGCAGTAATTGACGCAGCCGTAATCTCCTTCAAGGCCGGCACGGCCGCCACTGCGGCCTCGCCCGGGGGGTGCTTTTTAAGCAGTTTGTAAGACTTCAACAGCGGTTAGTCCATTTAAAGAGTTCCGTACCTACATGGTACATTCTTTTTACGAGATGAGATTTCAATGTCCGTCTGTGTGTCTGTCTGACTAACTGTCTGTCTGTCTGTCCATCATGCGGCTGTATCTCAGCAACTGTAATAACTACAGAGCTGAAATTATCACTAACGACAACAAATACTACAATCAGAAAAAAAAAGCGGGGGATTAAGGGGGCTCACATACAACAAACCTGATTTTGTCCCATTTTTGGCACGTATAATCGCCTGTGCGCGAATCCCACTCCCACTTGACCAATTTTTATCACTGCAATAGGCTCAAAACCTATTACGTGGGCTTTAAACAGATGGTGAAACGAAGGCTTCTCTTAAACCTCTGCCTTCCCTTCAAGAAGAAATGTAAGTAAGTAGTCGATGACTTTGTGAAGGCAATTAATATGAAAAGGTATATTTTACTAATTGGCTCGAGCTGTCTGATACGATTGTGCTCTGAAATATCTACGAGGATTAGGTACCAGTATAAATGGAGTGCATTGGTTCGCATTTCAAGAGGGTTCTGTAGAATTGTGTTGCGGTTGTAGTTACTCTGCTATTATTGTTCACTGATCAATCTTTATATTCATTCATGCAAGTTTTCGCCTCTTTGTTGTTTTTCACAATTGTGGCTATTGGAATATCACCGAAACGTATATAAAGATGGATTATCCGTTAATGTAAAATGAAATTGACGTGTATTTATTAAAACGAAACGTGTTGAATGAAATAGTTATACAGAATATCAGCTTATTCGTAAACCCCTATGGTTTCATCCACGAACGTTTAGATTATGGATGGAATGAACTCTGAGCCTCGGGTTTCCTAAACGTAGGTCTTAGATGGTTCTTGCAGGGTCGGCAGTGCTAGTGTAGCGCCTCTGGTGTTGCAAACGATCATAGGCTACGGTGACAACCAGTCCGCCTGGTGGGCCGTATGCTTGTCTGCTACCCGAATGGCATAAAAAAAATCAGTGGCTTAGAAGTATTTGAAGGCCTTACGATTTGTGGCTTCAAAACTTACAGCGAGTCGTCACCACCTGCGCCTGTCTATTTCAACAATTATTTTAAAGTTCACAAGAGTGTTAGTTTATGATCCCTTCGAATAAACATATGTGCTTTGATTTTATATTTATACTTACACCTAATTTCGTTCTATCACTGCCATAAAATAAAAAGAAGTCAAGAAAAAAAAGGTTCTATCCGTAACATAATCAATCTAAACTTTTCTAAGTGCTGTCCCAGCGATAGTAATTGAAACCACACAACACAGCTCTGGAAGGAACTTTCACACAATATATTAGAAACTTCCAACCAAGTGGAACAGATAGGCGTAGTTCATACAACATAATCTATTCTAGAACATAGACCAGAAGCGACCACTGTAACACCTGTTTTTGTGGCCCCAAACACTCAAGTTTGCTTACTGAAACTGTATAGTACCAATTCTTTCATTCCATTGTTTTAACTCTTATAGCTTTATGTCTAAGGTTGAAATTACAATAACACAGGAGAATGTAAAGGATGGTTATCAATAGATAAGTTTCTTGCAAGTCCGCAGTGAAGTAATCTACTAATGACAAAGAAAGTTGGTGTTGTTTCGTGGTTTGAATACAACTGTGATTATTTCTGTGTTGGTGAGGATGAGTTTCATGAATTAAATAGTTGCGAACAATATGGACAACGTCAGCAGATGGAAATAGAAATATAAAAACTATTTTATCAAATAATGTTATTGAACAAAGTATGTATATTACACATTGAAATGAAATATAAAATAATAGTTTATTTAAGTTCATATACTATACAACACGGCGGAGTGTATGCGACTGCGTTGATAAGGTCTTGGATTCGAATTCATCTAGTTAAAGATCTTAGTAGAGCTCTAAAGTCTAGGATATCCACAAAAATTGATAATGTATGCTTCAATTACACACGTTTACTACGTCATAGATGTCGTGTACTAACTTCAAAAACAGTAAACAGTACTAACCGACAGCTTTGTTCTGTCTAGTTTCTGATGATCTGCACTGAAAGTTTCTTTTATTTAATCGTGATCATGATTAATAACTTTTAATTTAGTTTACGATCAAATCCTACTTGATATTTACAATGATATAAACATAAAATTATCCACAAAAGGAACCATTCTTCAATAATAAGTTAGACTGCTTCGGTGGTGCATTCGGTAGTATAACTGTCGCACTAAGGTCCTGGATTCGATTCCCAGGTCGGTTCAGAAGTTTGTGTGATGCACAAATGTTTGTTTCGGAGTTGAAGTGTCTATGTAATATTATAAAGACGATATTAGATCTGAATGAAGTCTTCAAAGTCACTTCCAACTCCCAAGACGATCTCATATTTGCAGAAACCTATTTCGTAACTTGCAACAGTCAAGGAAAGTAACAAATTACAAATGGAGATATTATTAAAATATTTCTGAGAAATAAAATATTGTAAGAGAAATGAGCCGTGGGAATATGAAGTCAATGCATCACCTCAGTATACGACTTAGAACGTAACTTGTATTATAGGAAATCTTACACAATCAAATATTTTCAATTTAGATAATCTATTCTAAATTTTTAAAAGTATTATTTTTCTTTATTATAAACTAGCTGATGCCCGCAGCTTCGCCTGCGTGAAATTTTCTTCCTAAACTATAAAATATCTCTTTAGGCACCAAATTTCAGCCAGATCCGTTAAGCCGCTACAGCGTAAAAGAGTAACAAACATCCACACTCACAACCATTCGCATTTATAATAATACCCAGTTAGACAGATTTCTGATTAACAAATTCATAATCTATACTATAATAAGAGAGTAGAAATCGTGTGTCTGTACAATTGATAATATTAAAAAAAAAGTAGCGGGGGCGGTATAAAAACACCAATAGAGCACAAAAATGATGTTTTTAAAATTCTTTTCTGTCTGTCTGTCTGTCTGTCTGTATGAGCGTCAGGATTTCCGAAGATACTGAACGGATTCATTTGCTGTTTACAAAAAAAGATTAAGCTCAACTCGGGGGAGGCTTTAGGCTATTTTTCATCAAAATCGAATCGCAGATGAAAGAACTATAGTCGTATAAAGTTATTATCAATTATTGCCTAAACGGTTCATGGTACGGTGATGAAACTCAGCACGAGCGTTCTTCGTTACAATTTGAAGAAAGTAATTTTACCATTTTTGCAAATTCCACCTCCAAGGGTTTTATACCCTTGGAGGTGGAATTTGCAAAAATAGAGAGAAAGAGAAAGAAGGGTAAAGTTTGTATGGGACAACGTGATTCCTTGGTCTGATCTACTTCAAATTCGGCTTATAGCATTAAAATCATTATTGATTAAAGATGTGTTTCGTATTTTATAAAAAATTATACTATAACGAGCCAAAAAGGGAATGTAAGATAATTTGGGGAAATTTTTTTCCAGAATTGTTATCAATACTCCTTAAAAAACTTACTCATTATTTTTGATTTAAATTACTTTTAATAGTGACACATTTTTGAACGTTAAATCCGATTGACATTGTCATTCCTATTTGATGTCCAACAGAGATTGATTTTGTGTTATTGTAAATGTCTTCATGTTGATTAATTAAAGTTTAGTATAAAAAGTTGAACCGGTAGACTTAGACACAGGCTGTTCAGGAATAATTAACGAACTCGCTCTAAGTGTGTACGGTTCATTCAAATAAAACCAACTATTATCAGGGTATTCATCCTTCGACTAAAGACTGTCAACATGATTCTCCAACCAAAGTTTTAATTACCTTGCATAGGTAAAATTTTGCTTGATTTGGACGAAAAACATTCAGGGTTCCGCATCCAAAGGGGTAAAAACGGAACCCTATTACTGAGACTCCGCTGCCCGTCTCTCTATCACCAGGCAGTACCTATCTCATAAGCCGTGAAGTCACGCTCGCATAGTTCCCATCCCACCACGTAGTTCCCGTTCCCGTGGTAATAGTAAGGGAATATAACCTATGTGACCCGGGGATAGTGTAACTTCCCAGCAGTAAAATAGTTTACAGATGAGTTCAGTAGTGGCGAAGCCTGCATACAATCAAATCTATAAATCTATTCTCTTTATAATATTAGTTTTTTTAACATGAAGAAAATCCTACAGGGATGCTATGCCGAACTCCTACTGACTAAAAACCACACATTTTCTAACTAATTCCTACGATTGGGACTCCGGGTAAGCACTCGGAAGGACGACCCCAGGACTCCCAACAGACCTCGGCTACCACTACGGCCTCGTCTATGGGTGGTTCGGGTGCTGTCCCGCATTTTGATACAATATTTGTTTAGATATATATACTATAGGGAAACATTATTTTACGACGCAATATTCATGAGACTTCGCTGTCCATCAGTACGTACCTATCTCAGGCTGTCCACGCACGGTACTTATCTTAGGAACCGTGACAGCTAGAGAGTAGATATTTTCACAGATGATGTATTTCTGTTGCCGCTGTAACAGCAAATATTAAAATCAGAAAAGAAGGGGGATCAAGGGGGGCTACCATACAACAATCGTAACTTTTTTTGCTGTTTTTAGTACCTACGGAACCACTCGCACTTTACCGATTTATTAGATTCACTAGCCGTTCGCGTTCTGTATGTCGTTCAATATGTCTATCTTATAAGTCAATGATGTATTTAGCTCCGTGTGGCGACAGGGTTCCGTGCTGCGAGGAGTACAAATACATCCCGAGAGTGTCGTAAGAGGCGACTAAGGGAACATTTCGCAAAAATATCCATTGCGCAGAGAAGGAAAACCTGAAATAAAACCCGGTTTTCCGGTTATGGGCGGCTTTAAATATCCCAACTGTCGGGTAGCGGCGACCTGTGCCTGTCCATTTTAACACGGCAATAGGCTCACCAACTATTACGTGAGAGATAAAACTGAAAGGTGAAATGTGGGCGTATACTATACCTCTGCCTACCCTTTCGGGGATAAAGGCGTGACTATTTATGTATGTATGTGTACGCCGTGCGGGAAAGCGCGAGGGGAAGCCAGGTTTGCAGATATTTCCGCCGTCGTATTTATGTAAGGATTTTATTGGGCAGTTTCACGATATTAGGTATTAAATTCTTTTTGGTCTGATTTACTTTTAATTCTAATTTCTAATTTTAAACTAAATGACATTTGTGTGGTATTAATACAGATCAGTGGGTGGCATATCTAATAAAAAATAGTGTTGTGACTGAAATGGATAAGTAAGTAGTTGGTTTAGTTTAAAATGGTATTGATGCCGTCTTAGACTATTAAAATTTAGTCAATGATAATAATGTCGGCCCGGGCAACCGGTCAAAATGATGTGATGAGCCGACGATGACGCGAGCGAAGCCGCGGGCACCAGCTAGTGCATAATATATGAGCCAAGTAAATTTATTTATTAAATACATTTCTTAATTTTATGGCTAAACTACTACTTTACACAACTTCTCTTCTAAGCAATTGACATCGTAACTTAGTTCCTTCTTCAGGTAGTCCCACCCAGCCTACGACGTTTAAACAAACCGAACTACTGTAGGCTTTGTCCTCCTAATACAGATGGTCCAACCTAGACCTGGTAACGTAATAACAATGTAAATTTCATCAGCTGAGCGTTCATGTTCATTGTAATGGCTCTTTTCAGTCCTGTCGAATGTAGTCTTCGTAGAAGCCATTCCCGTGTTTTACAAAGACTTAGTGAGTCTATTTCCTGACAGAATGCAGTTAGCATTATATGTAGAATAAAGTTCATGCCTTCCATGATCAGTCTGCTGACAATCTTTGTCGTAAGGATTGAGCGTAGATGGTAACATGCGGTATTATTTTATTGACCAGTGGATATTACCTGAAGCGTAATCTTTCATTTCTTTCTGGCTAGCCATCTTAGAATTTTCGTCTTCTTTTCACAAATGTATTTATGTCACACAAAATATGAATAAATTAGCAATAATACTTCCGTATAGCATATTTGGTTAATATTAAACCAAAATAGCGCTTTTTTTAACTTTATGACTTTGTAGTAAAATCGTCTCTTTGAAAGCTGAAGTAAAACCATATAACATAAATGACAACGCTTTCACAAATTATGTGTTAAAATAAAAAGTAATTTAAGTATAAAATAAGAGTATATAAGGAGTACTGATATCAACTCCGGAGAAAATCAGCCACAAAATAATTTACATTCCCTTTTTAGCTCGTTATAGTATACATTTCAATGAAATACGAAACACGTCCTCCATCAATTATGATAATACCTAATGCTATATGCCAAATTTTAAGTAGATCGGACCAAGGAATCGCGTTGTCCCATACAAACTTTACCCTCCTTTTTTATACCTTTGGAGCTGGAATTTGCAGAAATGTTAAAATTACTTTTTTCAAATTGTAACAAACAACGCTCATGCTTAGTTTCATCATCGTACCATTAACCGTTTAAGCAATAACTGATAATAACTTTGGGTCTAGGGATCGAACCGCAAAATTAAGTTCGCTTTGAATTCTTTATACTTTTCCGGGATAAAAAGTACCCAGTGTGGTGCCCAGGCTATTAAAGAATAATTATACGAAGTTTCATCGCAATCGAACCGGCAGTTTTTGCGTGATGCCTGAACAAACAGACAGACAGACAAAAAATTTTTTAATCACATTTTTATGTTCGGTGTCGGTATAGTAACACCCCCTGATATTTATTTTTTTGATATTTTGAATGTACAGAATTTTCACTTCTACAGATTTATTATAAGTATAGATGTTTCTTTAAATACGTTTGTAGTTTAAGATCAAAGTAACTACCTGTCTATTTTATCTGCAGTTATAGCTAGAAATGATAAAATTGTCATATTTGACGTTAAAACTCAAAGATTACTGTGTAATATTTTTAGTCAACTGAACCATCTACCGAGTGCGGTATATGGTTCAATTACATCACTCTATCAGTGGATAGAGATTGCTAGGCTCATGATAGCATATTCATGCTAATTTATGAAAAATATCAAGCAAAAAGAGGTAAACCCTTACTTACAAAAGTGGATGTATTAATTTTAGAGTAATGATGATGTGAGAAGTTACCAAACTTGCTTCCTGTGATCCTGTGACCTTTTCCTTACAACGCTCTTACCAACAGAGCTACAAGAGCCGCAACCAAAACACTTTATTTATTCATACACTTTTCGAATGCCCATACTGTTGTGTTCTGCATTAACGTCTGTCCTGAGTCCTGGTAGTTACAGATTAGGTCGAATTACAGAAAAAAAGCATAATGATTATGTAAAGGAGGTACTTTTCCTATGTAAGTGCCTAGCACAGACTTGACTCATATTACGTGGGATCAACAAAACTTCTGGCAAAATGTGGGTATGTAATTCACCTCTGCCTACGTCGGTGATTTAAGCGTAATTATAAATTATGTTAAGAATGAAACTTTTCAAATTCCTTCTTCGAATTAGAGACTGTGACGTCACCAAAGTATCTAGATTTTCATACGTCGTACATTCTATTTTCTAAACCCACAACTTTACCTTCTAAGACCCGTATGTCTCAACGTCTCAGCACAGTGCCAAGTGTGAACTTTAAAATGGAACAGTAAAATCCCAAAGGACCTAGTTCTAGAGTGTTTCGATCACCGGCACGATTACGATCGACTCGATTATTTATATTCGATTTTATGATCTTCGAAATGCGATTGGGAACGTTTTTATTGTGAGTGGAAACTTTGTGAGTTGTGGTCGGTTTATTGTGGATGAGTGCGCGAAAATTTTAGTTTCGAGCTGTGTACGAACAGCGTCGGTAAAGTGGCAGTAAAAAAATCAAATCTATCCATACTAATAAAATTTATCGGATGATTCACTCACCTATCAACACAATGCTAAAATTTATCGGATGATTCACTCACCTATCAACACAATGCTAAAACTTTTACAGCTAGAATTTTTTAGATCCTGCTACCCTTATTGTAGGCGACTACTAAAGAAGGGTTTTACAATATTCTACTAAGTAAACAAATTGCACATAGGCAAAGCCGCGCGCGTCCATTACAGATAGGTACTTAAATTTTCATTATATTTTAATCAAGCAATCGAAGCGCTCGTGGCCCCGCGGACTCAGTGTTCTGTAAACGATCACTGCAGTAAGCAACTTTCACTATGGCCGGTCCATGGATGGGTGACCATCCATGTGATCACTTTGTGACATTTATTTGAGCGTTTCCGTGCTTCGGAAGGCACGTTAAGACGTTGGTCCCGGTTGCCAGTAAAATGGCAGTCGTTAAGCTAAGTTGAAGGCTTTATTTCAACAGCAGGCAGTCACAACCTGCGCCTGTCCATTTAAACACGGCAATACGGCTCACCACCTATTACGTGGGACAAATTATACAAAGGTGAAATGTGGGCATATAATATGCCTCTGCCTACCCCTTCGGGGATAAAGGCGTGACCATATGTATGTATGTATGTATTTTAATCAAATATTACTTATCACACAGCGCCATCTAGATCAAATTAAGCTAATAATAAACAGCTCAAGTTTTTTTTATTAGCTTTTGATCTAGTCAGATAGGTAATAAAATCTAGACAACTGAAAACATTCAAACTCTGAAACAAGCGGTTTTGGATCACACGAATGTTTATTCTGAGCTGGAATTTAAACCAAACACCTCGTCAAAGACAGTAAGAATACAGGGCAGGTGGTCCACTGCCCTACCGAGGCAGCCTCATTCAGTAAATAAATAAAATACTGAATTGATTTATAATCAACGACGAATTGATTACTTTTTACCTAGATTACTATAAAAAAATATGTATTTATTAGCATTCGGATCAATCTTAAAAAATGATTCTAGCTCCTTATCTGACGTTACTCTGAAAGGATGGTCATAATATTGTATGAAAGAACATCAAATTATTGAAAGCAGTTCTGTAGCTCAATTGGCCCCAGAGTTGTCCTTGTATTTTTGCATTGGTCGCGTGTCGTCAAAACTTCACCACTTAAGCAAAGCCGCGAACTATAGCTAGTATTAAATAATCGGTATCTATCATAGTAACCAGATATAGTGAATAAGTCTCACAATAGAAAACTCTCAATATAAGTTGAAAGCTTTTAAAAGCTCCCAGTTACGAGTTCACTAAGCTCTATTGGAAACCGCTCCGATACCCACTGATCAACTTTTAGATCCATTTGAATCACAAAGTTTGGATGTGAAACAGATAGCTTGACATATCGGTTACGTAGATAGATAATTAGTTGAAATAGTTTGGTTCGTTTGTAACCGATTTATTTTGTCTCACACATTTTTATTACTAAAGTTTCTTGGGGTGTAGAAAAGTAGTCTTTATATGAACGTACGTTAAACAAAACTTTTATGTACAAGTTATTTTATTTGTCTTCTAAACTTTATATAGATACAAAAACTGTGGCAAACCACTGGCATAATCCTAACCACTCTTAGCTCAGAATATAGTAATAAATGCTCAGGATGCGTCAATTGCATGCACATGCGTAAATAGTGCGATATTTGCGCTCTTCATATACGCTAAGCCCAGATTACAAGCTAATTTCTTCAGTCCCTATTTACAAAATCGGTCCTGCAGTACCTATTGAAAAATTCTTTTACAATTTGATAGTCCATTTATTGAGGATGGCTATAGGCTATATGACATAACGCTACGAGGAATAGGAGCGAAGCAGCAATCAAGAATGTTTCGAAAACGAGGAAAATATTTTTACCATCTGAGAGCTTCCGAGGCGTACAAATGGTAAAAGTTAAACACGGCAAAAAATATTTTACAATTTAAAGTCCATTTATTGAGGATGGCTAATTGCGATATAACATCACTCTAAGACGAATAGGAGCGGAGCAGCCATAAATAATGTTTTGAGAATGGGGAAAATTTCTTTCTTTTGAGAGCTGCCATTGCGTACGTTTTGCGTAAATGGTTAAAGTTACGCGAAAGTTGTGTATTACAAAAATGTTCCCCTTCAAAAGTTATAAAAAAATAACCTACACAGCATATGCCTATCTTTTAAGGTTCACTTACAATAACTCCTTTTAATAACTTTTAAAGTATGAGCGACGCGACGGGAGTAAACGTGGTCTTCAATGGTAGCCAATCAATTGAACGGTAAAAACCGGCCAAGTGCTAGTCGGACACACATGAGTTCCGTACCAAATAAAGGACGGGCGAAAATAAATGCGTCGGGATAGGCGCGACGAGAGTAAATGCGACGGGAAACATTATATTACTCAAAATATTAATACCATACCTCTCTCTTTCTCACTCTCATGTGGCGCAATCGAAGTTGCGCGGGTCTGCTATTAGTTATTAATAACACAGAACTGATTTTAAAACACTCAAACTCCTCCCAAAAAAGTTTCAACTTTCCTCAACTTTCTCTCCAGAACCTTAATTATAAATAGACACTTTGAACGGCCAGTAAGGAAAGTGTACCTAAAATACCATTATGTATTAAGCCATTCAGCCTTAAAAGGTAAACGAAGATTCTCTGAGACTGCCTGCGTTATTCATGAGAGCTGATGCACCGACGTTAAAGTTTAGTAGATAAGTGAAGTTCCCTGTTCTGAGACACAGATTCATTCTGCTGATGTTTATATTTTTCTTTTAGAAAAGTTTGGTTTTGTTGGTATAAAAGTAGTGTAAGAATTTAGGATTAGTTTTTGAGTATACGAGGTTATATGATGCAGGTTTGGTTGTGATGATCTTTATTAAGATATTGTAACACTCTGCAATACTCACCAACACATTATCCATACGTTCTAGTATAATACTCTCTTTTTGTCTCGTGATAACGAGGATTTCATACATTAAGCACATTAACACAAAGATATTAAACTCGATATCTTTCTGTCGTTTTATTCCGTGTTTACATCCAGTCACAATACTACACATACACATAGGTTAGACGTCGTGAATCTGACATTGTCATTTTGACAGTGACAATGACTGATCCTTGTCAACGAAATAGTTTAGGAATAAAAAAAAAAAGAACATAAAAAAAAATAGTTTTATTTAGTGTACAATAAATCTAGATTAGAATAAATAATAGGTATATTAAATTAGTAAACAGATTTGGAACTAATGATAATTTATATATAGTTTACGAGCGGATCAATTTCGGAGTGGTCACACCAGAATTCACGTTCCGCGTAACGTAGAACATTATGTCAAATAGTGGATAAAATATTCGCTTAAGAGGATAGGATGGTTAATGTACAGGATAGTTTTAGCTTCAGTTAATGACATGGCGTTAATGCGATAAAGCCCTAATCGTGTATGGCGTATGAGAAGTGGAGGAATAAAAGTCACGAACGGAACGTGAGGGATGAGTGAAATGAAACGGACCGTAGATGTAACTGACCAAGCGGGTTTGGCTTGGTGGGAAGGGGAAGAGACGAAAAGCAAAGATGGAGGCAGTCGGCATTTTTTTCTCTCGAGCGAGAAGACCCGTAAGGTGTCTCTTCAAGAGCAATTCGTACCATCACAGGACCCGCAAAAAGGTATTTATAAGCTAGATAGACCTTGTAATAATCGCGGTCTGTGAAGTGCGTGCTGATTGCTAATGACGCGTAACTTTTGTTGTAGCGGGTCTTTGGAGTACCTACCTATTATTGCTGGGAATACCTGCCCGTCCCTTGGCGGAATCCCAACACGGAGGAATTCTTCCCCGTGAACCCATCAGCGTGGGACGCGTGATCCACAGACGGGACTGCGCGCCGCTGACGAGCCCGGCTTTGTAGCGGTAACCGGTTCTCGCACCGGCATTTTTTATTCTCTTTTTTACGCCACGTGCATTTCTTTTTCACTACTTGGCACCAAGGAGGGCCACCAGGATTCTTCTTATACATCCATACGCGAGGTTGATTACTGCATCTCGTTGGTTAGCGGTGCCTACGCGATAGTCCACCGACAGTTTAACAACGTAGTTCACCTTCAGGAGGCTGCATAACGATCCGAGAATGTAACTAGATTTATTTAGCCTTTAAATCATAGATTATAATAATGTTAACCAGAATGGATCCATCTCTAGGTCGCTAGATTAAAGTATATTTTGTTAGCCACGTCACAAGGTGATGTTTAGTTAATTGTGTCAAATGAAATAATTTCATCGCATCGGCGCAAGAGCCGGCCAGGTCAATAGATCTGATATAAGTTTATAGCAAGTAAGTAAAGTGTGTGTAGATATAAGTATTCTAACTGGAGTAATACTGGTACATCCTGCCATATATATATATAGGCTAAGTAGTGCGTTTGATATACCACAAGGCCTGTGGTTTTTGTATTGTAGACCATTAAACGTGGTGAAAATAATATACACTGGTTTTTCTTTCACGAACTCACTGCAACAGGGGTTTACTAGCAAGACAACACGGCCCTTAACCTAAAAGGTCCACTGTATCTCCGGCTGCTGTTATCCAGGTAATCTTCTTTTACAAATCAAACTATTGTAACACGGGACTTGGGAAGTCCACACCGACACCCTTGACTCCCGTTACGTTAAATGGCGCCCGAACTTTATTTTATTGTGATTACCTATTAAAGTGCTGCATGTACAGCGCCTGAATTCAATTGAAATTAGTTGGTAACCATTGTTGCAATTGAGCTTCGGGGGGGAATTTCCTTTGTGTTTATCTTTTGAGGGATACAATTTTTATTGTTGTATCTAGGCTTGAAAGCAGTAGCTTTACTTTAAGAAAATTAATAGTTCATACTTCACCGTTCCCTCAGGAATATGTCAAAATTTTAAATATTGACATATTGATGGTTTATAGATATTGAATCTGGTCACTCACCCTATTAAGAATTCATATCCGTGAAGACCAGACCACAAAATGTGTAAATTTTGACTTTTTTATGCAAATTTAAGTTTTTTTTCTTTAACAAAAGTTTCATCCAGAACTAACAACATTTTTTAAATATTGACATCTGGATGGTTTAAATGTTTAATATAATTGCTTACACTGCTTAGAGTTAATGACAGTAAGAAACCAAACCAAAATATGTGCAAATTTTGTTTTTGTGAACAGATTTGTGTTTTATGAGTTGTCGTTCTCATCCCGGCAAAAATCAACTTTTTAAGTATCAACATATTGGTGATTTTTAAACTTCTATCTGATTCGGTGCACCATTCTGCATTGATAAACACTAGGACCAGATAAAGTCTTGTGTCAATTTTCGATTTTGTGAGCAAATTTGAGTTTTTTTGTGTTATCGTTCTCCCGACAAAAATCAACTTTTTAAATATCAACATATTGGTTGTTTTTATAGTTTTATCTGATCTTGTACACCCTTTAGAGCTTAAATACACAAGGA
This sequence comes from Miltochrista miniata, assembly GCA_933228765.1. NCBI lineage: Eukaryota > Metazoa > Arthropoda > Insecta > Lepidoptera > Erebidae > Miltochrista > Miltochrista miniata. The sequence continues at coordinate 33,233,822 of OW121758.1, read as the reverse complement.
TCAGGACTAAATAGTTGCAGGTTTTGTTTTTATTAACAAAATTGAATTTTTTCATAGTAATTTTTACGAACATACTTTTGAAACATAACTTTGTTGTTATTGTGTCTGTGGCATTGCTACAGTGATTATACCATTACTACTACTACGACTAGAGCATTTTAGGCTAAATACAAACTAGATATTAAGAACTTATTTATAAAAAATGTCAAAAACTCCAGATACTGATGCAAGTGAATTTGCTTCACCGGTGCATAGTCGGAACGTTATGCAGGTAACTTCTAGCCCGTATACACGACCTTTAGAGGTACACATACCTATGGATACCGTAAATACACGTCCCCGAGTCAACGTGAACCGGACTTCATCTTTGGCTCCCGAAACGTTTACGACATCCATAGTCTCTAATACGACCACCCATTATGCTGCCTCTCACAGCAACACACAAGAGACATACGTGGCACAAGAACCGATAGCACACGCACATAAGACATTCCCCATTAAAACTAGCGAAATTTTTGACAACATGAACCAAGGTAATGGTATAACACAAGTAGTTGCACCGCCCCCCAGTGCGCATGTGTACTACAAATCATTGAATTTAGCTTCCCTTAAACTCAAGTATAACGGAGAGTCAGATATTGACGACTTCCTCCTTAGGGTTAATGAAACACGTATCGCACGACAGATTGACGATACAACATTAGTAAGAGGTTTTTCAGAACTGTTATCTGACACCGCACTCAAGTTTCATAGAACAATCCAACATAAAATTAACTCTTGGTTTGATATTTGCGTTGAATTTCGAAAATTCTTTCAATCAAAGGATTACAACTACAACATAGAGAGACAAATTCGTGAAAAAAAGCAGAAGCTAGGTCAGTCTGTATCATTCTTTATTTTAGATATCCAGGATTTAAACAATAGACTAACATATCCTATTGCAAGCGACAACCTACTTGAAATTATAAAACACAATTTGCTACCTACATACGCCCAACTATTAGCCATCAATGATATTACTACCTTTGACCAATTGGTCAACGTGTCCAAGAATTATGAGGCTTATTCTGGTGTTTTATGTCAATCTAAACCGGTTGGCAAGCGCGAACTCAATGCAGTCAGCGTCGGCAAATTACCTGACAGGCGCGGCTCACCTATTACTTGCCTTAAATGTAAAAAAGTCGGCCATAGTTATAAGGTGTGTAGGTCAATACCAGGCATAATATGTTTCAAGTGCGGTGCTAAGAGGGTGACGATTAGGAACTGCACCCAATGTAACACAGGCTTGCGCTCGCAGTCTACTACACAGACACTTAATAAAAAAAACTGATGGGGCCCCCGAGCAAGTCGTTACACACACAAACAGTCTCTTCGCCTGAAATATCGTCATTCGTAGGGGATAATCGGTTGTTTGTTAAATTCACAATAAAGGACCGTAATTTCGAAGCATTGCTCGATCCTGGGGCACATTTATCAGTTTTAGGTGCGAATAAGCATCGATATTTTCAAAGACTTGGATGGACATTACATGCTAGGGATGCTTCAGTCGTGCCAGCAGTATTTTTAGCGGATTTATCACAAATTAAAGTCATTGGCATAATGTCTTTGCCAATAACTTGTAATGGGATAACTGCCCACTTTAATTTTCTAGTTTGCCCTGACATACATCACGAAATCTTGTGCGGTATGGATTTCGCTGATGCATTTGGTCTAGTGGACATTTTTAAGTTTGGAGATGTCGTGAGGAGAGGCAACTCCACAAGTTATAGTGCTTGCAGTGCGTTGTGTGAGGTGAAAGCTTTAATACCCAGAGATGATCTAACATCTCAACAAGCCAAACATCTACAAAAAGTAATGAATGACTTTGAGTCAATTTCATCAGAAAAAAAAGGTTTAGGGAAAACGCATATCGTTACACATAAAATTATTACACAGGGAGAGCCTATTAAACAAAGATATTACCCTTTATCGCCTGCTAAGTTGACAGCATTGAATAGGGAGGTGGACGAGATGTTGAGGCTCGATGTCATCGAACCGTCGAGGTCACCATGGTCCAACCCGGTTGTCATGATCCCAAAGAAAGATGGATCATGGAGATTCTGCCTCGACGCGCGTAAGCTCAATGATGTCACGGTTAAAGACTCGTACCCACTTCCTTATATAAATTCGATTTTGGACAATCTGCGAGGAGCACATTATCTTAGTTCAATTGATTTATCATCGAGTTTTTGGCAGGTCAGTTTGTCAAGTCAGGATGGAATAGACGGCAGAGGTACTTCTTGTGAGAAAACAGCTTTCGTAGTCCCTAATAGAGGTCTTTTTCATTTTAAAAGAATGCCATTCGGATTATCCAATGCGGGAGCTGAAATGCAAAGGCTAGTTGATTCGCTATTTCTGCACAAATTTGACGGAAAAGTTTTTTGTTATCTGGACGATCTTCTGATTGCCACAGAGTCATTTTCTGAACATATGGAGATACTTGCTGCTGTAAAGAAGTCGCTTAGTGACGCTGGTCTCACTATCAACTTAAAAAAGTGCGAATTTTGCAAAGGAGAGCTTAGATACTTGGGATACATCATCAATACACAAGGTTTGCGCACTGACCCAGAGAAGCTGAGCAGCATTCAGAATTTCCCACAGCCTAAAACTGCCAAGCAGCTACGAGGATTTATAGGTCTATGTTCATACTATCGTAGGTTTGTTAAGGATTTTTCCACCATCATAGCACCTATGACAGCGTTGGTAGGTAAGAAGAAAGGCAGTGACGGCATCCAATGGTCCGAAGCAGCTGAGGATTCTTTCAATACCCTTAAAAATGCTTTAATAACAGCTCCAGTTTTGGCGTCGCCAGAATTTTCGAAACCTTTCGTGCTTCATTGCGACGCATCATCCGTAGGCATTGGTAGTGTTTTGACGCAGGACATAGATGGAATCGAGCGTCCTGTGGCTTTCTTTTCACGTTTACTGGCAAAACCTGAGAGAAATTACAGTACAACAGAGCGTGAACTGCTCGCGGTAGTGGATTCCATAAATCATTTTCGTGCTTACATAGAAGGTACTAAGTTCACGGTCATCACTGACCATATGAGTTTAAAGTGGCTTAAGTCTTTAAATAACCCCTCAGGCAGGTTGGCCAGATGGGCAATGCAGATATCCACTTTTAATTTTGACATTTGCCATAAGGCAGGTAAGCTTAATGTCGTACCAGATGCACTATCCCGAATTTCGGTCGATGCTATTACTTTCAATCAAGAACTTTCTTCAACTTCTGATGAGTGGTATAAGAAGATGTATAACGGCTGTAAAACTATGCCTACTCGTTTCAAAAATTTTCAGATCCTAGGCAACAATTTGTTTAGATTTTGCAAAGGTGGCTCTTGTACTTCAAAAAACAATTGGAGGTTAGTAATTCCTAAAGAGCTGGTCGATGAATGCATCAAGGAAAACCATGACTCCTTCTGTAGTGTACACCCAGGAGTTCAAAAAACGTATTTGAAAATTAGGGAACATTATTATTGGCCAAATATGTTTGAAAATGTTAAGGAATTTGTCACACGGTGTGACAAGTGTAAAGCATATAAACACTCAAATTCACCACCTCACGGACTCATGACAAATCAAAAGGAGGTGGACGTTCCGATGCACACGTTGTCAATAGATATTATAGGCCCATTACCTAAAGCATATTCGGGTCATATATACATTCTGTCAGTTGTAGACGTTTTCTCAAAATTTGTATGGCTTCACCCCCTCCGTACTGCAACCACTCAAACGGTCACTTCATTTTTGGAAAAGGAATTGATCTTGAAATGGGGAACCCCCGCGATTCTTATTTGTGACAACGCTACCATATTTAAAAGCAAATCGTTTAAATCATTTTGCGATGGATATTCTATCCCTCGAATTTTCTATACGGCGCATTATGCACCGCAAGCGAATACAGTCGAACGGTATAACAAAACCGCTGAAGTCTGTTTATCCATACTAGTTGAACAAGATCAACGTAATTGGTCCAAATACCTTCAGCAAATTCAGCTATCACTGAATAGCACGGTGAACCTAGCAACGGGATACACACCGTACTTCTTAGCCACCGGTCGTGAAATAGTCACTGACGGTCAATTCCATTCAATTCTTAGGGATTTACCAACATCAGCTGATGATCTGACCATAGGCGATAGAAGCGCAGCGGCATCATCGTTGTTGGAATTGGGAAAAATTTTTGACAAGGTAGTAGATGCATTAACTCAGGCGTACCAGAAAAATTCACAACATTATAACCTAAGACGACGACCCTTCACAGCGAAAATAGGCGATGTGGTCTGGCGAAGGAACTTCGTACAATCTAACGCAGCGAAGTATTTCTCCGCCAAGCTGGCGCCGAAATTTGTGAAGTGCACGGTTGAAAGGAGGTTGTCAGATGTAGTGTATGAGCTACGCGAGTTATCGTCAGGATCTGTTGGTAAATTTCATGTAAAGGACATCTTGCGTGTAGATTAAATTATTTACACACCCTGTCCGATATTGTTGCTTGTCTAGTGGTATTTACTCCGAACCCAAGATTTTTTTTTGATCGTAGGGCTAGGCAAGCATTTATCGAAACTAATGTATGCAATTAATAATTGCTTTGCCGTTTGTGTTTTTACATTGTGTTCTTATTCTTACAGTTAATGTTTATATGATATGATACTTAACAACGCATGAGCAAAAAAGTTGTTTTTCTTGACAGTCAAATGATTGACCGACAGTACGATTGGCCAAAGTATGAAAAACTCTTACAGAATATAAGACTGATGAATGACAGCATGTAAATAATTATGGAATGATAGGAGCAAATAAGAAAGGGAAGGATAAGTGCATGACTGAATGATAGGTGGAAAATAAGCTTTAAATATTATTATATGTATTATTATAATTATTATTAATATGAAAAGGATGACGAATGAATGTACATAGATAAATATGAAATACTGTGTGAGGTATGGAAGAGTGAAGTACGCGTTTTGAAAGGAATACCTATCCAGCTGTGATCATTCTAAAGGGCAGTCAGAAGAATAACTATTGCTAGCAGCGTTCTGAAGTTTTATTCTTTTATTTCTCGGTATTTTTTTTAATCCTTTTTGGAGTCGGTTAAGTAACCACTTTTTCCCGGTTCCCCCGGCTGTTTCTTTCGGTAAACCTGTCGGTTTACCTCTTTTCCCGAGAAAGGGGGTATTGTAACACTCTGCAATACTCACCAACACATTATCCATACGTTCTAGTATAATACTCTCTTTTTGTCTCGTGATAACGAGGATTTCATACATTAAGCACATTAACACAAAGATATTAAACTCGATATCTTTCTGTCGTTTTATTCCGTGTTTACATCCAGTCACAATACTACACATACACATAGGTTAGACGTCGTGAATCTGACATTGTCATTTTGACAGTGACAATGACTGATCCTTGTCAACGAAATAGTTTAGGAATAAAAAAAAAAAGAACATAAAAAAAAATAGTTTTATTTAGTGTACAATAAATCTAGATTAGAATAAATAATAGGTATATTAAATTAGTAAACAGATTTGGAACTAATGATAATTTATATATAGTTTACGAGCGGATCAATTTCGGAGTGGTCACACCAGAATTCACGTTCCGCGTAACGTAGAACATTATGTCAAATAGTGGATAAAATATTCGCTTAAGAGGATAGGATGGTTAATGTACAGGATAGTTTTAGCTTCAGTTAATGACATGGCGTTAATGCGATAAAGCCCTAATCGTGTATGGCGTATGAGAAGTGGAGGAATAAAAGTCACGAACGGAACGTGAGGGATGAGTGAAATGAAACGGACCGTAGATGTAACTGACCAAGCGGGTTTGGCTTGGTGGGAAGGGGAAGAGACGAAAAGCAAAGATGGAGGCAGTCGGCATTTTTTTCTCTCGAGCGAGAAGACCCGTAAGGTGTCTCTTCAAGAGCAATTCGTACCATCACAGGACCCGCAAAAAGGTATTTATAAGCTAGATAGACCTTGTAATAATCGCGGTCTGTGAAGTGCGTGCTGATTGCTAATGACGCGTAACTTTTGTTGTAGCGGGTCTTTGGAGTACCTACCTATTATTGCTGGGAATACCTGCCCGTCCCTTGGCGGAATCCCAACACGGAGGAATTCTTCCCCGTGAACCCATCAGCGTGGGACGCGTGATCCACAGACGGGACTGCGCGCCGCTGACGAGCCCGGCTTTGTAGCGGTAACCGGTTCTCGCACCGGCATTTTTTATTCTCTTTTTTACGCCACGTGCATTTCTTTTTCACTACTTGGCACCAAGGAGGGCCACCAGGATTCTTCTTATACATCCATACGCGAGGTTGATTACTGCATCTCGTTGGTTAGCGGTGCCTACGCGATAGTCCACCGACAGTTTAACAACGTAGTTCACCTTCAGGAGGCTGCATAACGATCCGAGAATGTAACTAGATTTATTTAGCCTTTAAATCATAGATTATAATAATGTTAACCAGAATGGATCCATCTCTAGGTCGCTAGATTAAAGTATATTTTGTTAGCCACGTCACAAGGTGATGTTTAGTTAATTGTGTCAAATGAAATAATTTCATCGCATCGGCGCAAGAGCCGGCCAGGTCAATAGATCTGATATAAGTTTATAGCAAGTAAGTAAAGTGTGTGTAGATATAAGTATTCTAACTGGAGTAATACTGGTACATCCTGCCATATATATATAGGCTAAGTAGTGCGTTTGATATACCACAAGGCCTGTGGTTTTTGTATTGTAGACCATTAAACGTGGTGAAAATAATATACACTGGTTTTTCTTTCACGAACTCACTGCAACAGGGGTTTACTAGCAAGACAACACGGCCCTTAACCTAAAAGGTCCACTGTATCTCCGGCTGCTGTTATCCAGGTAATCTTCTTTTACAAATCAAACTATTGTAACACGGGACTTGGGAAGTCCACACCGACACCCTTGACTCCCGTTACGTTACAATATAGATTGTAAAGCGTCACAAAGTAAAATAATACTCGCAAATCCTTTTTAATGCTTACCAATTTTAAACAAGAAGGCGTGAGATCGTTCTCACCCGACTGCCCTCTCTAGCACGTTTATTGTGAAAGTTCAATCCGATTGACGTTGTCATTTTTGTTTTATTTCAAACTTGAACAGTTGATCCATGTGACCTAGTGACGTAGTTTAATGCGACAGAGACACAGACTACAGACAAAGTCTCGACATAAGCCCCTCTGCACTCTATTTTATAGAGAGGGGCTAAAATGTGAAAGTTTGTGAGTATGGATGAACGGATATTTGTTACACTTTCATGCTAAGACAAAACCTTATAGTGAAATGTGGGCATACTGTAATACCTCTGCCTATACCTTTGGCGTGAACATAATAAGATATTAAAGAAAATTAATTTAAGAAATTCGTTGTTATTGAAGAAGAACAGAAAGGAATAAAACCGGCCAAGTGCGAGTTGGACTCGCCCATGAAGGGTTTCGGAGCAGCAAGTAACATAATATAAAAGTTCCTATAGTTCGTGTAACTTTGATTGATGTTTTAACACGTTCGCAGTGGTAGTGATTTTTCTAACAGAAAATTGCGGTTTATGACGTATTAAAAAAAATTACCAGCTCTATCTCGTTCAAACCAATTTTTGTTGGTAGTTTTTATGGCAATGTACAGTCAAGGGCAAAAACATGGATACACGTACAGTTTACATAATTTGGTATTCATCTAAACAGGCAATAATTTGGATACATCCAAACATTTATAAATAATGTCTACTTTGTGATGGGCAAAAACATGTATCAAGCAAATGCAAAAACATGTATACATGTAATGCTAATAAAAATATATATCCTTCCAAAGCATCACTAACTTGTACACGACATTACGCTATAAACTATAATACACACTATTGAACACATAAATATGTATACAAGAATAGACATACTTTTTGTGTATACAAAGATTAAAACTACGAAATCATAGTTTATTGACAAGTTTTTTACCCACGACGTAAGGTAGACGGTATTTGCGTTTGGGTGGTGAGTATGTTTGTTTGTTTGTTTGTGCAAATACATATTGCCATTTTTCTCCAAAGCTACTGGTCGGATTTTGATGCAGTTTCATTATGGGTTGAGCTTTGATTGGTGCAAGTTTTTAGATAGGTGTCACGGTGACAACTCACCAGGGTGCGCTGCAGCAAGCATTATTTGTGATGAAAAATCAATGTTTCCGCTTTTCTATTAAACTACTAGTCCGATTTTGATGCAGTTTACAGTTATGGGTTTGGGATTGATTGGTACATGTTCTTGGATAGATGTTACGATGAAAACTCACCAGGGGGCGCTGCAGCAAACATTATTTCTGATGAAAATCAATGTTGAGGCGTTATTTTTTTTTTGTATAACGTGAGGGAAAATCCTCATGGATGCTATGCCGACTCCTACCGACTAAAAAACCTCACGTAACGCCCAACAGCCTATGGTTGGAAGCCCCGGGTAAGCCCTCGGAAGGATCTCCCAGGACTCCCAACCGACCTACGGCCGCCACTGCGGCCTCGCCCATGGAGTAATTCGGGTGCTATCCCGCGTCTTGGGGGACGGGGGGGGCTCGGGTGTGATCCCGCTTCTAAGGGGGGGGGGCGTGCGTGAGTTCCTCACGTCACGCTGCCGTCATGGGCCTGCTTCTGTAAGGACGGTGATTTGCCCTCTCACTGTCCTCAGGCCCCCGGTCATGGAGGCCGATAGTCCTCGGCGAAGACACGTCGGCGGCGCCCAAGCCGCTGAGTGCAGAACTCGGGTGGGAGAGTTCTCTCCCGTTCCCGCCGGTCTGACGGCCGCGATTGTGGCGAATCCCCCCTTTGGTTGCTCAAGTCGTATCTTCCATATCTCCACGGTTTCCTGGTGGAGCAGGGTCCGCTGGGCCTCGGTTTCTCGAGACGCAGGCCTTTGGCCCCGCTCCAGCGCCTTCTTGCGCCATCTGAACAGTGACGCAAGGGCTCTCGCTTCCAGGTCCCATAGAGGGGTCCCGGCTAGGAGACATGCCGCCTCACCGGAGATCGTGCGGTATCCCCTTATCACCCTGATGGCCATCGCTCTCTGCGGGCTCAGCAATCTAGCCACATTGCTGGTCGTCAGGGTTTCCGCCCATACAGGAGCTCCGTATAGAGCCATGCTTCGCACGATCCCCAGGTACAGTCTCCTGTAGGGAGCGTTGGGTCCCCTGATGTTGGGCATCAGCCGCGTTAGTGCGGCTGATGCTCCCCTCAGGTTTGGGACCAAACTTCGGAAGTGATGTTCCACCATATGGCTCTCTCGGAGAGATAAGCCCCGACAATTCGACGGAGGTAGGGAGGCACTCCATGATAGATAAGCGCCTCCCTGACGCAGCTCCAGGGCAAGGTGTTGAATGCATTGGCGATGTCGAGAGACACCGCCACCACCACCTCACCCCGTGAGACTGCTTCCTCCGTCAGGCCTCTAATGCGCATGATCGCGTCCACGGTGGAGCATCCCTGACGGAAGCCAAACTGGCTATCCGCCAGATCAGGCCCCACGCGTGTGAGGTGCCCGACGAGGCGTTGTGCAATAACACGCTCAAAGAGCTTGCACACCTCGTCGAGTAACACGATCGGCCGGTACCCTGATGGGGAATTTGCCGGCCGCCCCGCCTTTCGAATTAAGATCAGTTTCCCGGTCTTCCAGACCTTGGGAAACTGGCCTTTCTCGAGGCATGCGCTAAAGAGCCCAATTAGTCGAGGCCGAAGCTCCTCGAGAGCCAGGACCCACGCTCGGCCTGGAATGCCGTCGGGTCCAGGGGCGGTGTTTTTGCGGGATTTAAGCCGCAGGACAGCCGCCCCTAACTCACCCTCGGTGACTGCGGGCACGTCGTTCTCGCTGCCTTCCGCGTTGGGCGCCTGAGACGGAGCCATGCGCGGAGGAATGTGTTCCTCCGCTCTCGACGGGAACAAGGAGTCCCCCTCCAGCCGCTCCGGCTGGAGACTCTGGGTCAGTGGGGGCGCCTTAGGGCGTAATTTGCCTCTTACCATGAGGTACGGGCGCCCCCACGGGTTCAGCTCCAGAGTCTCCATCAGCTCTTCGCGGCCCAATTTTTTGGACCGCTTGATGGCTGTCTGAAGGGGCCCTCTTGGCCTCCCTGTACCCATCGTAGAGCTCCGTTTCTCGGGCTACCGCATCGTCTGGGCGACGACGCCTCCGGCGAAACCTGGTGTACCGGCGGCGCGCGGTAACGCAATCCGCGCGCAACTGCACGATTTCCGGCGTCCACCAGTACACCTGTTTCCTCGCCGGTCTGGGCCTAGCCCTGGGCATCGCCGCATCGCAGATGTGCGACATGGCTCTCCCGAACCACTCCACCTCGGTATCAACATCAGCAGGCCTGTCCGCTATCGGAATCCAGGCCTGCACGATGGCCGCCTCCAGGAGAGCCTCCCGATCAAGGCGATGGAGTGCCCAACGCGGTTTCGGAGGATTCGCGATTGCTGGCGGCAGGTTAGGTGGAGGGGAGACGTCGAACCGAATATATCGGTGATCTGACGACGTCTCCTCCTCCTCCACCACGCGCCATCCCTGGACACGGCGGGCGATCTCAGGGGTCGCAAACGAAACGTCTATGACCGAGCTGAGACCCCGCCGCGGCCAGGTTGCGACATTCCCCCGGTTCAGGATGACTAGGCCACGTGTAGTGACCCAGTCCTCCAGTATCCTCCCCCTGTCTCTGGTTTCCCGGGAGCCCCAAGCCTGTGACCATGCATTGAAGTCCCCCAAGACCAAGACAGGGCGAGGCCGGCATGCAGCGAGAACGACGTCCAGCTCAGGTAGCCATAGCTCAAACTGATGCTGGTCGAGGCTCGGCGAGATGTAAACGGTCACGACAGCCACACCCTCGTATGCCGCCGCGACACAACCCGGGCCTCTAGCGATGACCGCCAGGCGCGAGTCGTCCGCGCCGGTTCCCCCAAAAATGGTCGCCACGCCGTCCAGATCCACCGGGCTTCCCGGGTGAACCCAGTACGGCTCGACGATGACGACGATGTTAATGGACCACTGCCTGATGCTCTGGTACAGAAGGTCCTGAGCACCAGTGCAGTGGTTCAGATTCACTTGCAGGATGCGGATATGGGTGTCCATTAATGGACGTCCATTTCTGCAACCTGCCGCGAACTTGCACCCACAGCCTCAACCCCCCGTGCGGACGGACGGGGCCTTGGCCTTGAGGCAGCGCAGGCTTTGCTGCCCGCCCGGTGGTCCGCCTCCTTGCCTTCCGCCACGCATTTATAACAGCGTGACGGAGCGTCACCGGCAAGGGCCTTGTGACCCCCACGGAATACTTTATTTTCGTGTTGTTTAACGATAAATCAATAAGGCAAATAGTCAACGATGGAACTACAGTTCAATGCATGTAAATATTTCTCAAAATGAATTTAAGTGAACAGAACGATCAAATCAAACAGAAAATATAATCGCTTCCAATACGCAAACATGTTAAGCATCTGAAGACAACAAGTTAGCCAATAGTGCATTTGGAAAAATTGTCGCCCATGAATTAGATAACGTGCGTACTTCTAAAAGGGCACTTTAATAAGCAATTATATTTAATATGGTTTACTATAAGAAATTAATAAAACATAATAGCATGCAATTAAAATATTTGTAACTTAAACAATTTTTCAGCATAACAAAAATAAATAAAAGTCTTTGCAAGAATCGATATCACACGATACATTTAAAAAATACTGAGTATAACCACCGCCAGCAACAATAACATCTTCTAGTATATTCCTCATAGACCTTATCATGTTGATTTGATTTAAGCGAAAAATTTACACCGTTAAGTCAAACAAATAAAAATGAAAAATAAAAAGGAAATAAAACAGCCAGTCACTCACAAAAAAATATCAATCATTAATTATATTCTTTAAGTAAGTACTCTTTAGTATTGAGTGGCGGAAATATAGATGATCTCTAAAATCTGAATTGTCTAGTGTTTACATATTATTGATAACTATGGATACATAAATATTAACATTATGATGTTTCCATATTTATGAACTCTTAGATGAATCCATATTTATAATCGTATTGAGGGTGACATTTTATGAGGCTGTGGAGTGTATGCATATTTTTGCCTTTGACTGTACATCATATATTCTTTTTAGACTTATCATTCTCTTAGTTTAGAAGTTAGAGGGGGGGACACACATTTTTCCACTTTGGAAGTGTCTCTTGTGCAAACGATTCACTATAGAAAAAATGATGTTATAAACCTCAATAGCATTTTTTAAACCCTTTCTTTAGATACACCACATGTATGGTTTTGATGAAAAATAAAATTTTGAGTTTCAGTTCTGAGTATGGGGACCCCCAAAATTTACTGCTTTTTTTCTAGTTTTATATAAGAATCTTAATGCGGTTCACAGAATACATTCAATAGCATAGGCCTTATAGTTTCGGAGAAAAGTGACTGTGACACACGGACGGACAGACAGACAGACATGACGAATCCATAAGGGTTCCGTTTTTGCCATTTGGCTACGAAACCCTGAAAAGTGAGTTTTTTTTTTTTTTTTTTTTTTTTTTTACCGATAACATTCAAGCGACGTGTGGTGTTATGGGTTGCTCCGCAATTTTAAATACAAAAGTGTGATAAAAAATGTGTTATTGGTAGTAAAGAACATATAAACTGAGACTATACATATAAAGAAGTGACTAATAAACGGAAATATTATGGTGAGAGATGTATTGGATCATTTAAAATCATCTTAAAGGCATGAATAGTACGGTGAAATACGTAAATTGTGTCCCAAAGTGAACTTTGAGCCACTAGTTAACAAAAGACCTAGGCGCCCGACCGAGAACTGGTTTCTTGTACTCGGCAAATAGATACAAACTATTGACACGCTTCTGGGAAGTCCGTAGTGTTCCCCAGGAGTTCCCAGGCGGTTCAGTAGTTTAGGTAAGGTAATTTGTCCTGGAGTCAATAATGCACGAACTCAGAGTATTAATATTTTTATTACAACTTCACCAGTAATAAACTTAAATCTAACTTATAACTATGTACTCATCCGGATTCTGGGATGGGACTTCCTTCCTCCAGGATATGTAAAATAAGTAATATGGCTCTACGCCTATATTTTCAGCAAAGATATATTACGGGTATAAGCAGGGGTTTTTTAATCATAAACTTGGAAGCTCATTCTGAAAAGAACAAACAATATAATTTTATATACACCCTCTTCAACCATAGATATCCCTAAACTTTCCCTTATTACTAATTTTTACTCCCCATTTTAAAACATTTAATATACCAAAGAACATTCCCTTTTCTAAATTTCACAAACGCCTGCCTGATAAAATAAATTTACTTAAAATATACTTTTTTTTTTACATGAAAATTACCCACAATTAATTTACTTAATAAAATTTATGAAGTTGATGCTTACCAGAGCTTCCGTTTTCAATGTTTAATTTTATTAAAATACTTGGGCTACGTACGCCCTCACTGGTATTTCAATGAAATATATTTTATAGAATAATTTACTTTGATGTAAATTGCTTCGACAGTATGAAGTAAAATAAATTAATTTTAGTTAGTTCCTGATTTTCTCTTCTACTATTGCGCACGCTTATATATAGCTTACATCCCACCATATCTCCTTCCATCAACTACCCCTACTTTGACACTATTAAGGACACACCCATTATACTGACCTAAGTATACCCAGATATACCTACGCTTAATAGCGCCTAATAAACCAATATAGCAAATCTATGTTTTACGCCACAATATCCCCTCCCGAAGAGAAAATTTTGTCCCTATAGACAAAATTTAAGACTAATAATTCAATTTAACAATATTGAATTATAGTTATATAATATAATTCTCTAATAACTGAATTAGTAGATAATATTTCCATTTAAATATCTCCATAGAGTAATTCTGATGGTGTTCACAAGATAGATAGAAAAAAGACGTATTTAAGGCTTAATATTAAGAAATCCAGGTAATACGAACCGCCTGAATGTAATTTAGAATATGGCTTGAATTGAAGACTGAGATTTCTATAACCGTCTCAGAGAAGAAAATTTATATAACAACATATACAACGATGTAATAACATTGTATTATGTCTATATAACGGAAATGCAATGTATTTGCATAATAATAAGCAAGCCTTTAAGAGCTTCCTATTAAGTACTACGCAAATCTACGAGGGCAAGCTTACAGCTTCCGAGTGGCAGAATTTACTACTAAAACCAAGAAACAGAAATATAGCACTGAATACACCTACAGAATCATCCTACCAGAATTCTAACCAAAAATATACAAACAACCCAGAAAAAAAAATATCATATGTACCAACCTTAACCTCTCACTGATATCCAATATCCAATAATATATGTATTAACGTTTTCAAAACGTATGCATCACTATTAACATACTGCATGTGCATAAAACTTTCATAAATTCGTAATTCTTAATACTTTGTAATTTTATAAACTCACGGCACGTACACAACTTTCACTTATCATGACAATGAATTCACAATGTGACCTCAAGCTTAACAATATTTTGAGGTACCCTCATAAATTTTCACAATTATTCATAAGGTCTCTTACACACTGACTCAAATTTATCGTGTATGATTGACTGTCCGCGACAACATCCAAAAGAAAATCAACACTCATTTTTAAATCATTTACCTGATATTGCTATTCTTGGCTTACTTACTTTAATTTAACTTGATAAAAATCTAAAATAAAATGACGTTAATTTTGTTTTAGAATAGGGGAAAAATTTTTTTTTAGCTATGCAGTTTATTTGTATGCAAAGTATTATTGACTATTTCAACTTTCATAATTCACCGGACTCACCCATTCCTTTGAATAATGTGCCTTTCATACATCACGCTCATAAAATACTCATGCAAACTTGTGTCATCAATACAATCACATGATGACGCAATTCTTATATACAAGAGAATTTAGCTTAAATTTTATACTAAATCTCAACATTATTCATTAAAACCGTATACTGTCCTTACGCTTATGGAATTATAATAGCGTGATGAAATGCAGTCTGTAAGCAGCCTAACGATATTCACATGATATTCACAACTACCCATACTTAGGAGAAAAAAAAAAGTTACTACGATTTAGATAGAAAATGTTTTTAGTTATGAGGTTAAATTTTGGAATTATTTTATGATGATTATAACCTTCTTGAGCGAAGTACCTAAATTGCACGATGCCTATGAAGCAAATTGCCTAAAGTCAATGTCTAAAACGCAGGTTGCCTATAAAGTTTTAATGTCTATAAGGTTATAATGCCTACGAAGCAAAATGCCTATGTTGTTTAATGTCTACAAAGTATAATGCCGGCGATAGTTAATTGCCTACAAATCAATTAGAGTATGACAGCATCATTATGCACTTTACTCAAAAAGGATTCATTACCAGAGATGTACAAAATGGTTTTAAAAAAGCATTTAAATACAAAATGCAAAATACTCTTCAGATTTACTATTTCAAATGCAAAATACCAAATAGTTTTGCGTTTTGTATTTCAAATGCTAAATGCAAAATAGGTATTTTCAAAATACTTTTTTAAAATAAAATACTTTTTTACCAAATTTCACATATTTTTATTTATTTTAGGTATTTATCATGAGAAATAGAGACACAATGCCGAGCCGAATAAAAACGTCTAATATCATGTCACCTTATGAGCATGACCATTTGGTCATATTTATCAGTACCTACGCGTATCAATAAATTCTGTTATGTTATTAATAATAATAGTACTCACTTAAAATAATGTAAAAAACTAGACTAACGAAAAGAGAGACATGGCTCCATTTTGTGACTTGTGTGGCCATTTATTTCGGTTGATTGTGTATCTAGTTCTTATTTTATTATTATTATACTTTTCTTTTATTAGGTAATAATAATAACAACTGGACTAGTATTGTTAAAAAGTGAAAAAAATAAACATCAATATATTTTTATTTCGTTCAAATACATCATCACTCATTTTTCTTCTGTGAGTTCTCATAATCATTCGACCGTTTTTTTTAACGTGAGGGAAAAGCCATCATGGATGCTATGCCCCCTCCGGCACAGAATGACCACATCTCAAAATGACTACTTCTCAAAATGACCACATCTCAAAATGACTACTTCTGAAAATGACTACATTTCAAAATGACCACATTTCAAAATGACCACATCTCGAAACGACCACCTTTCAAAATGACCACATCTCAACATGACCACATGACACCGGGAATGACTCGACCCAATAATTTCCTACGGGCAGAGGGAACGGAAACAAATTTTAATTTGCATGTTGTGCACATTATGCTCCGAATTTAATAAATAAAAGATCTTGAATATTTATGGCTCTTTATTGTCTCTGAACTTACTAAAATAACAAAAAGTGGTAGATACTTCTCATACACTAAACATAAAAAACAACATAAAAAATAAACTAAAATAATATTTGTACCTACTTATAAGTATACTTCTTAAAACGTACGTTATAGCTTATTATTAATAGGTACAAAATATTTAAAATTTCACTATTTTGAACATTTTTGTATAAACAATGCGCTTCAAAAAATTTAGAGGTGTTATATGGTTTTTCTCAAGTTTTTTTAATAATTTTGAATATAATGTGTCGAAATAAACGTGTCGTGTCTTCATATTTTTCTTTAAATTTTGAAAAAGGCTTCTTTTAAATTTTAGATCGCCATGTTTAGACTCTTTTTTTAAAAAATGTAAAAATAGGAAAAGATTAGGTTTTCTGACAATTTTTGCGTTTATTCTGCGGTGCCATCCCTCTACTGCGTTATTTGTGCGTTGTTTGCATCCTGCAGAACTCAGCATATTAAGATCCTGTGTTAACCACTGTCGTTCAAAATACTCTTTGAACTGGTTTAATTGCGGCATGTCGGGTTGAATCATGGCTTTGATACAATCCCACGACTCTAGTATGTGTTTGGTTGGTAGGAGTGGTATAATAGATGCAAGTCTGGCAACATTTCGACCACATTTAGAACTCTGAATTTTCAACTCTTTCGCTTTTTTCCATATAGCTTTATTGAAATGGTAAAATGAACCATTTATTTGTACATCCGGAAATGCGTTCTTAACTCCATTAATCTGAGCTGTTTCAAAATCGCATGTAAAATGCACTATATTTATTTGTAATTTGCTTTTAATTAAGTTGAAAAAACGAGTATAAGTATGTTCTGTTTTGTTAGGCAACAATGCACTGCGAGCAGGTCATGCTCGCGAAGGAGGCGGCGGGCCGGGTGCGGGAGAGAACTCTCCCACCCGAGTTCCGCAGTCGGCGCCCTGGGCGCCGCCGACGTGTCTTCGCCGAGGACTATCGGCCTCCATGACCGGAGGTCTGGGGACGGTGAGAGGGCTGCTCACCGTTCTTACAGAAGCAGGCCCATGACGGCAGCGTGACGTGAGCAACTCACGCACGCCCCCCCCCCCTCCCTTAGAAGCGGGGTCACACCCGAAACCCCCCATAGACGCGGGATTGCACCCGAACCACCCCCTGGGCGAGGCCGCATTGGCGGCCGTAGGTCTGTTGGGAGTCACGGGACATCCTTCCTGAGGGCTTACCCGGGGCTCTCAACCATAGACTGTTAGGCGTGGCGTGAGGTTTTTTAGTCGGTAAGAGTCCGGCATAACATCCTATGAGGATTTTCCCTCACGTTAAACAAAAAAAAAAAAATGGCCCGCGATGGCGCGGTATGTAAAATTTTGCTGAATTTTCTTTGCTATAAACCTCACGGAGCCCGAGACCTTTCTAACGAATGCAAAACCGTGGAAATCGGTTCGTGCGTTCTATAGTTATAGCGTCAGGAAGGAAAACCCGACTTATTTTTATATAATAGATTATCGACCAAAGTGTCGCTTAAAGTGTTTTTCCATTGTACCGTCGATATGTATGTTATTTTTTAGTTAAATTACAAATATTCAAGCATACCTTTCTGTTTTATTATTGCAATATACACTTTTAAGTAAGTTTGGGAATCTCAACTACATAATTATATTCCACATTTATAACAGATAAAATAAATAAAAACTGATAACGCCTGCTTATAAACTTACCAAATTGTATTTTGTTCATTTGCTCATTTATTTGTTACAGGCGCTTCGCCATCAAAATAGTAAATTACTATAACTTTGAATCCTTAAATGCTACGAGGCTTAAACCGACATATATGAAGGTAGCAAGCTGGTAGCAACTATTGCTTATAAAAAAACTCAATTCATTTGCTTAGTTTTTCCTCTCTGCATAGGTGACCGGCCATCCTGATGTCAGAATGGCCGGTCACCTTAAAAACTCGTTTATCTTGTTTAAATCAAAGGTAGCATCTATTTAATGATTGGTAGCAACTAGTAGCAACTAGGTAGCAACTAGCTATAACTGTTTCGATGCGATCTATGGGTAGTGACCGTCCATCCTGACGCTCACGGCATCTTCCAACCCCAGTATTATAGTATATAGAATATTGTAATTTTTAAGAAGTGGTCATTATGAGATGTGGTCATTATGAGATGTGGTCATTATGAAATGTGGTCATTTTGAGACGTTGTCTTTTTGGGAAGTGGCCAATCTAAGAACTGTCGTTCTGAGATGTGGACATTTTGAGAAGTAGTCATTTTGAGATGTGGTCATTCTGTGCCGGAAGGGCTATGCCGGACTCCTACCGACTAAAAAACCTCACGTAACGCCCAACAGTCTATGGCTGGGAGCCACGGGTTAGCCCTCGGAAGGATGTCCCAGGACTTGGAGTCTTCAGACCCACGGCCACCATTGCGGCTTCGCCTAGGGTGTAGTTCGGATGCTATCCCGCGTCTTTGGTGGGTTTCGGATGTGATCCCGCTTTTAGGGGGGCGTGCGTGAATTTCTCACGTCACGCTGCCGTCATGGGCCTGCTTCTGTAAGGACGGTGAGCAGCCCTCTCACCTTCCTCAGGCCCCCGGTCGTGGAGGCCGACAGTCTTCTGCGAAGACACGTTGGCGGCGCCCAAGCCGCCGCCGACTTGACTGCGGAACTCGGGTTGGAAAGTTCTTTCGCGTACCCGCCCCGCCCGCGCCGGCGCCGCCTCTTTCACGAGCATGACCTGCTCGCAGAAAGAGGCGGCGCAGTCCCACTTACTCCCGCTGGAGATCATGGCTAGCACCATGGTCTAGAGCGAGAGAGTAATCATCCCACCGTACGAACAATTTCGTTCATTTCATTTTGTTTGGCTGGTGATGTTGGCTGAACTTAATCACAAAGTATTTTGCATTTTGAAATGAATGTTAAAAATGCAAAATACATCTCGAAAGGTATTTCAAATAAAATACAAAATGCTTTTTAATAAAAGGCATTTAAATACAAAATAGGTATTTTGCATTTTGTATTTGCATTTTAAATAGAAGTAGGTATTTCAAATAAATCACATCTCTGTTCATTACATTATTTCGTTTAATCACCTTTTACAAAATGGATGTGAAACAATTTATCACAAAGTGTTGTCAGAAATGGTAAACCAATTTGGCCGACCGTATGAATGGAACCGTACCTGAAGCGCTCGTGACCCCGCGGTCTCGGTGTTCTGTAAACGAGTACTGTAGTAAGGAACTTTCGCTATGGCCAGTCCTTGGATGGGTGACCATCTTAGCTTCGGAAGGCACGTTAAGCCATTGGTCCCGGTTGCCAGTAAAATGGCAGTAGTTAAGTCAAGCTGAAAACCTTTTAGGCGGCTTGAAAATTTTCAACAGCAGGCAGTCACAACCTGCGCCTGTCTATATCAATACGGCTCACCACCTATCACGTGGATAAATTCTTAAAAGGTGAAATGTGGGAATATAGTAGACCCACATTTTACCTTTGTCTACCCCTTCGGGGATAAAGACGTGATCATAAATAATGTACCTGAATACCCCCATACCTTGTATTGTGCTGGCAATCTTCATTTTAGGCATGTCCATTCCTAGGCATTAAACATTGTTGTCAAAGTATATTGTAGGCACATTAAGTTTTTAGGCATCGTGCAATTTAGGTACTTCGAGTTTCAGGTATTTCGCGTTTTAGGTTGTATGCAGCAGTGGCATCGTGCAATTTAGGTACTTCGCTCAAGAGGGGATTATAAGTATTTATTCCTTGTAATTATTTAGTTTAAATATTCGTATTGCTAACTACTATGCCGCATTTTTGAAATGATGTAATGATGAACTTTGTAACCTAACCCAAAAAAATATTATATTACTAAGGTGGCTATCGATATAGAAAAGACATAACTTTATGAAGGTGGCAGATAAACATACGGCCCCCCAGAAGGACTGGCGGTTACCGCAGCCTATGAACATTTGCCTCACCATAGGCGACAAACTCATGCTGCCGACCCTGTAAAACCCTTTTATGACCCTTTTTAAAGAACCCATATTATTATAACCGTAGAATTTGGCTCAAAACCGCGAATAACTACTTCACAAGTTAATTGATTTTTACAGAGCAAGAAATATCTAATTTTATTACTATCCATATTAAACGGTTCTGGTAAGCACCGAATCACTCACAATTTTTAACACAAATCACTTTTTCTATTCACACAGAACTACAATAACATTCAGATTTTCCTGAAACAATAGCAATTTATATAAAACAAAACCTACCGTGAATGGTTTGCATTCATAAATCTTTAAAACATTAACAAATTTTATTTCTAACAAGAAGGTTCGTAACAATTTTACTAATGTGGGTATATTTTTTGCATTAAAGTTACTACAATTAATTATCAAAAAACAATGAGGGTAGATTTTTTTCCTTACGATGAACAATACAACACCAGTCATGATTTTGATAACGTTTGCCACTAAAAACCACTAAAAACCACTAAAAACCACCAAACACAAAAGAATTTTCACTCAACACACTCCCGGTCGCTGTCACGTAGCCGCGCGAACTGGCGCGCGATGGAGAGCACTTTTTAAACGAGAATTATGAGCTGCAGCTATTATTTAGAGACAGACATTGTACTATATACTTGTCCCGTTTCTTTCTATGAACGCTCCCTGCAAGTATGAGCCGGATAGAGAGAGTACAGTTCGCGCTACAAGAGCGCAAACTGTTTGAAGGCGAAAAATCTCCAGGAGATACCGGCACAGAAGTGCGCCATAGTGATCGATTACTCTAGGAGATATTTGCACAGTTGAAAGGTTATGACTATAAGCCAACAATTATATAATGAAAGATATTTTACTATTACAGTTTCAAGTAATAAATAACTGTAATTAAATTTGGGGACAAGCTACGTTAATAAAATAATGTTGTGTAAGAAAATTTTCAAATTTCGGAATACCCGTTTAGCCAAAAAAATTATGTTAATGCAAAAAAATGTTCAAATTTCGGGCATCCAGACTAGCATAGGCCAAGGGCGTCTAATCCTTGAAGTAGCACGAATTTTGGGGGAGGCTACCTGCTAGCGGGAAACACCTTACAATAAAAATTATTATTTATCTAGGAGTCACTAGACCCAGCAAATCTGTAATACCACAAATACGCTATCAACTACCAGGACAATTAATTGTGTTCGGGCGCCATGACACGCTTCTGGGAAGTCCGTAGTGTTCCCCAGGAGTTCCCAGGGGGTCAGTAGTTTAGGTAAGGTAATTTGTCCTGGAGTCAATAATGCACGAACTCAGAGTATTAATATTTAGGTGTTCGAGCCTTCGCTTGAACCACATTTGAGATTAACGTTCCGATATTCGTCAACAACATCTGCTATCTCACTCTATCACATAGGATTGACGCGTCGTCCATACTATACCTGTCCTTGTCTCGCACTTAGAGGCAGCGCGCGGCGGCCATGTTCCTCAGTACGCTTTTGATATTCGTGAAGTCAACACGTCTCCACTCAAAGAAAGTAAAATTTCACAGCGTTATAGCTCGTTCGGCGCTTTTAAGCCCAACGATAATATCCTACCGCTCGGCGCCTCTTTAGGCCCAGCGACGAACAAGTTATTACTTACACTGATGAACATACTAGTATGTTCTAGGACTTAAACGACTGAGCGTCGTGGCGTCCTTCGGTAGTCTCAGTGAGACGACTGTCGCTTTAGTCGAGACGACCATCGATTCAGTCAAGAGCATCTGTCGCTTCGATCGGGGCGTCTGTTAACTTGGTCGAGGCGACTGTCATGTCGCTTCAGAGGATAAACTACCGTCACCCGAACTGGGACGGTTGTCTCTTCAATTCAGCTATGGGCTGTCGCCTCAGTTGTAACGAGTGCACCCAGGGTTGCTCGTCGCCTAAATTATCATGTAAACATTAAAGCCACTCTTCTAAAGAGGAATCACCCAATTATTTCCAGAACTATGGCGGAAATAACATCTATGGGTGCTCTGGCAGCAGAGTCTTACTCAGAAGATAATGGAGATAGTTTATCGGCCATTATTGCCTCCTTAGACGAACATTTTCCGAGTGATTGGAGAGACTGGAAAGTTAACAAATTTACCTCCGAAGAGCTGTTTGGGAGTTCCCAGTTGCCAGCAGCAATAGAGACGGAACTCAGATTCGCCATCCCTATAGTGGATCTGGCACGCGCCTTCAACCCTTTGACAACATGGCTGTCGGAACGTTCAGACAGGACAATGAGTACTACTATCCTGAAATGGCCTCTGGGCAGAGCTCTCCTTTTCTCACCGCAGAATATAATGGAGAAGATACACTCACCAGACTATGATGCCTTCATGAACACCGTAAGGAAGTTGAAACCGAAACTCGTAAAACGACGAAACGCTTTGCTAGAATCGGAGCATCTTAGTCCACTAGCAGGAACGCAGCCTTCTACGAGTGCAATAAGATCGATCGAGACTCCCGTAGAAGAATATACATCATGCACAAACGTGACAAGTTCACTCACTCGCTCTGAAGCCCACCCGGCTCCAACACAAGGTAGCAGAGAACATCTACTCGCCTCGGTTGCAAACCAGCAGATACTGCGGTTCAACAAAATGTTAAGGATGCAATCTGAGCAGAACGAAAAGATTAAAACAATGATGCAATATCAACAGACGAATGGTCCACTGTCCACACACCAGGCCTGCGAGGAAATTCTCAACGAATCTTTCGAATCACTCTCAGATAGCACCCAATCTGATGATAAAAAGGAGGATCAAGCTCAGGGGACAAGGAGCTCTCCCTATTTATCCACTACTCGGCAAACTAGAGTAACTGATCTACGAGGACGAATTGTCGATGCGCAGAAGGATTTGGCAGTAATAACAGAAGAAAAGGGTGCTCACAACGTCACCCATTTCAATTTTACGACAATCACCGCAGAAGCTGAACCTAAGATAGCACAGGCGGACCCCTTAGCTAGGAAGCATGGATTTAGTTGTCAGAAGTTAGGGCAAAGCAGTTGGTGTAACGTTAGATACGTGGATACGCAGAAACAGTTTCAAGCAAGCCCAGTTTTCACTTCTCTTAAAACGAACAAGCTTCTGACAGAAGTAACCCCAAGCAGGAAATCAATACCAATTTTGGAAAAATTTGACCTGACCTTAGGAGCCATATCAAATGGCCTGATTCAGCAGAGGTTGACATTCCAAAACCTCCTGGAAAATCTTCCAACAAACGTAAGAAACGTAGTGGGTCGAGATTTTGTAGCGGCGAACACCAGCTTTCGACGAAATTCTGATGCACTTCTGCAATACGTGTGCGGTCGACGAGCGGACGTAATTAAACAGAGGAGAGCGTTCTACAACCCTCCTGTTCAAGTCTTCCGAAACATCCTACATGATATCCCTCCTTCAGGGACGCACCTGTTCGATGACAAATCTCTTACGGAGATGGTAAAGGAAGTTGGTGGGATGCATAAACTATTTAAAACTAGGAAAATATTATACACGAACAGGAAGCCTAGTCCTCCAATGACGAAGCAGAATGGTTCGTATAGCCGATCTCAGGGTACTCGAAACACCACCAACAAAAAATCCCTGCCCACTCACCGCAGAGGGGACGTTGGAAAGGGACTACTTCAAAAACCCTTTTCTCCCAAAAAATACCAGGGGAAAAGAGATAGAGGGAGTAAGAAATGCCTTTCTCACTGGGGGATGCCTAATCAATTATGTCAAGCACCGAGCAGGGGCACTTGTAAGTGGTTTAAAGACGTTATGCGGATACAGAATCCCTTTCAAAAAACCAAACGAACATGTGATTGCCCAAAGATTTCGCATTATAAATCATCAGAAAATCCCATCACACTTAAAAGAAGGAGATTACATGATGAGAATCGACCTATCTCAAGCATATTTTCACGCATCGATCAGTCGCAATCACCGGCGGTACCGGTCCCTTTCATATCACGGGAAAGTATACTAGATGGCGTAGCTGCCGTTCAGCTTGGCAAGAGCACTAGCGGCGTTTGCCAAAATAACAAACCAGATCGCACAACAACTTCTGCGAAAAGGATGCAGGGTGATAGTATACTCGTATCTCGACAATTTCCTGTTTATGAACGAAGACCCGAGGACACAAGAGCATCAAACGGCTTTTGCTATAGAATACCTAAAGAACCTGGGTCAGCCAATCGACCATGCAAGATTTTTAGGCAAGGCTTCGGCCAGCATAGAATTCCTAGGCATTACTTGGAATACAAATCGAAACACCAAGAGTCTATCAACAGGAAAAATTCAACAACTGCGGTCGTGTCTACAAGATCTCCAGAGGAAATCTCGATGGAGTGGGCACGATGCCAAAGTAATTCTAGGCAAATTAAACTTCGCCTCCTTCACAGTCCCTTGGACCCGGCTTCATTGTCGCCCAATTCAGAAAGCATGCCGTCTCCAACCGCAGAATCAACCTCATTAAAGACTTCATATACAAGTCACTGTTCTAGAACAGTTTCAATGGTGGTCGGAAAACCTGCAAAAGCCAATACCGACCCATTACCCAAGTCCATCAACTTTCAGCACAACAGACGCAGCAGAGAGAGGTTGGGGGGCCATACTCGTAGTGAGCGGGCGATACCTGTAGGGAAGACGGACTCGCTCTCAGAGGGAATGGCACAGCAACCAAAAATAATTGTGGGCAGTATACGAAGCCCTTCAAAGGCTGGGATCAGAGAGTGCCAACAAGTCAATCATGATACAATTCGACAATCGGACAAGCGTAGCTTACACAAACAAACAGGGTGGCACCAGATCCATGATGCGGTTAAGCTCCACAACCCATATTCTAGAATTATGCGACCGAATTTACTGTCACCTGATAGCTCGATACATTCCGAAGATTTACAACGGCATAGCCGACTGACTCTCTCGAGAGAAAGCCTTACCAGAATGACACCTCAACGAGAAAGTAGCCTCCTGGACTTTCGAGAAGTATGGTACACCAGAGGTAGACCTATGTGCCTCGAAGAAATCAGCGGTCGCTCAGAGGTACGTCAGCGAGGATGTGGTGGACCCAGAAAACCAATTTTGCAACGTATTCATCCGGACGTGGATGTACAATCTGGGATGGATATTCCCGCCACCAGCTCTAATCCCACAAGTCTTGCGACATTTACAAAAGTCGGAGGGGCGGTACATCCTAATTGCACCCAATTGGGACAGGGCCTTCTGGAAACCAGAGCTGGATCAAATGAGAGAACAGCCGCCGCTCTTAATTCCGAACCTCCACGAGAACCTAATAGATCTCCGCACGAACCATGCACCTCAAGGAATCGAACTACTAGTATTGGCGGCCTGGTTGGTACGGGCTGGTCCAAACAGATAGCCAGCTGGTCTGAAAGTGAAGTAAGACTGTTGGAATCATCCTGGAGAAGATCTTCGCTAAAAACCTACAAACCAGTCTGGACGAGATGGGTTAGCTGGGCTCAAGCAAATAACATCCTTATTGATAACCCCAGTCCTCAGGATTTTGCCAAATACCTGTGCCACCTTTATGAAGTTATAAAGCTGGCTCCCAGGACTATAGCAGTGCACAAGTCAGTTGTAGCAAATTTTAGCAACCCTTCCAGATCTTGCGAACTCAGCTCTCACCCCCTAGTCAAGCAAGTATTAAAAGGCATCTTGGGATCGAACCCCCCAGTGAAAAAGTCAATTACATGGACAATTGAGGACTTGCTTAATTTCCTACAGAATTATCAATTAGATGACAACAATCTTTTTGCAGTTTCAAGACACACTAGTGTTCTTCTCCTGCTGGCTACGGGCAGGAGGGTCCATGATCTAACCCTCTTATCAATAGCAAAGGGTAGCTTCGAGGACAAAGGTAGTGAAATAATATTTTGGCCTAAATACGGCTCCAAAACAGATTCGACATCATACAGACAATCAGGTTGGTCACTGAAAGCCAGCGAAACTGTTCCAAAAACTCGACTTGATATTATTATGTGGGTCAAGAAAACCATTTCTCTTTCAAAAGCACGCCGTAATAAGTCATGCCAGGATAGTTTGTTTATAACCACAAGAGGGACAGTTAAGAATGCCTCTCGATCCGTGATAGCAGGATGGATTAGAACATTATTCAAAGACGCAGGTATATCTAGCTCAGCGGGTAGTTTCAGAGCAGCAGTTGCAACCAATAATTGGATTGGAAACCAATGTAACATTGATGAAATCTTAAAGAGGGGCAATTGGCGATCGAAACAGACTTTCTTTCGGCACTATTTTAGGGATATAACGCCCAAATCCAATAAAAATCCAAACATCTTAAGCCAGAGTTTCTCACCAATAGAGTAACAAAGTAAAGCTTTCTATGTTCTTAGTTAGACCCTATTATTAAATAAATATTACAGAGGTAATAAAAATTACATAATCATGATATAAGTAATTACACCTACATTTACATTGTGGCATAAATAAATAATAGTTTTTCTTTTCAAACTGTTAGTTGTTTACGATATTCAAACCGTTGATTACGCTCTTCAAACGGATGATTGATTTTCGAGCAGAGGATTATGTTTTTCAAAAAAAAAAAAAAAACAATAAAACAATTTTATAATTTAACACTATAATGCAGTTTATCTGGCAATCATATTCATATTTCACAGTACGCTTAACACCAGTCTCAAGACTAGTTTGGCAGCGCCGGCAGATAGTAAACACGTCTCAAATGTGGTTCAAGCGAAGGCTCGAACACCTAAATAGACCCGTTTTTCCCCCGAAGGGTAAAAAACGGATATTTAGGTTTCAGCCGCAGCTTGAACCACACCTGAAGGCCTTGCCGGCTCTTAGTACTGAGGAACATGGCCGCCGCGCGCTGCCTCTAAGTGCGAGACAAGGACAGGTATAGTATGGACGACGCGTCAATCCTATGTGATAGAGTGAGATAGCAGATGTTGTTGACGAATATCGGAACGTTAATCTCAAATGTGGTTCAAGCTGCGGCTAAAACCTAAATATCCGTTTTTTACCATTCGGGGGAAAAACGGGTCTATTTTTATTACAACTTCACCAGTAATAAACTTAAATCTAACTTATAACTATGTACTCATCCGGATTCTGGGATGGGACTTCCTTCCTCCAGGATATGTAAAATAAGTAATATGGCTCTACGCCTATATTTTCAGCAAAGATATATTACGGGTATAAGCAGGGGTTTTTTAATCATGAACTTGGAAGCTCATTCTGAAAAGAACAAACAATATATTTTATCTACACCCTCTTCAACCATAGATATCCCTAAACTTTCCCTTATTACTAATTTTTACTCCCCATTTTAAAACATTTAATATACCAAAGAACATTACCCCTTTTCTAAATTTCACAAACGCCTGCCTGATAAAATAAATTTACTTAAAATATACTTTTTTTTTTACATGAAAATTACCCACAATTAATTTACTTAATAAAATTTATGAAGTTGATGCTTACCAGAGCTTCCGTTTTCAATGTTTAATTTTATTAAAATACTTGGGCTACGTACGCCCTCACTGGTATTTCAATGAAATATATTTTATAGAATAATTTACTTTAATGTAAATTGCTTCGACAGTATGAAGTAAAATAAATTAATTTTAGTTAGTTCCTGATTTTCTCTTCTACTATTGCGCAGGCTTATATATAGCTTACATCCCACCATATCTCCTTCCATCAACTACCCCTACTTTGACACTATTAAGGACACACCCATTATACCGACCTAAGTATACCCAGATATACCTACGCTTAATAGCGCCTAATTAACCAATATAGCAAATCTATGTTTTACGCCACACTATTTTAAACCTTATTGGGTTGACGTTGAATGTTCCGAGTTGTAATATATATGGATGACAAAAGATACCTTAATTGTGTATACATTGTGGGTCATTTTTGAACATTTTGTGCTATTACTTTGTTTAAACCATATCGGCAACAAATACGCACACGGACAGCAGCTATGCCACGAATTCAACGATCACCACCAATTGTGCCCGCTAGCGAGATACAGCGAGTACACTCGAGCCCTGACATAGCGAGTGATTCCAAAATCATGGAATCAGACTTATTGACCACAACAGGAAGAAATAAATCAAGTAAACGTCTTCGTGCTGAATTTTCTCCTGAATTGGAACTTGATTCTTTTGAGGGAAAAATAATCAACATGCTCAGGTCATGGAAGAGTGAACAGGATGCTACACTAAAGACTTGGAAAAAGGAACAAGATTCTGTGCTGAAATCTATAAAATCAGATAGCACAGAACTCAAACAGCAGCATAAAGAAATTAAGAAAATTTCATGTGATATCGAAAAGTCAATTGAATTCATTAGTAAAGACTATGAGAACATGAGATTGTTGATCGAAAAATTAGAGGCTGAACGAATTCAGCAACGTGATTATATTGTGGAATTGGAGAGAAACATCTCTGAGGTGAAACGCAAATTAAATGCCGCCTCGAGGGCTAGCAAGAGAGCAATTGTCAGGGCTAAATTCGATTTCGTCGGCAGAATTGGTGAGCGGCTAGCAGGGTACCCTTCAGGAAGTCGTGAATTCTGGTCGCTTGCCAAAGCTGCCGAGGGAAACTTCTGTCAGTCAGGTTTACCACCTTTGCTTAAACCCGACGGTAGTCTGGCCCAGAGTGCCGGGGAGAAGGCCGACCTTTTGGGTTTTCTCTTTGCCGCTAACTCGACCATGAGCGACGGGGGTGCTGTACCGCCGGACGTTCAGTGGTGTGGAACTTCCATGCCGGAAGTTAAATTCACGCAGCGGGACGTCCGACGGGAGCTTCGTTCTCTGGACGTTCATAAGTCGAGTGGGCCGGACGGTATACCCGCGGTGGTACTTAAGCAGTGTGGTCCAGAGTTGTGTCCGGTACTTACACGTCTTTTCACGCTTTCATATTCTATGCGACAAGTCCCGGCGTCGTGGAAGATCGCGTATGTGCATCCTGTGCCCAAGAAGGGTGATAGGACCGACCCGGCCAATTACAGGCCTATAGCCGTCACCTCACTATTGTCTAAGGTGATGGAGCGTGTAATTAATACACAGCTCCTGAGGTACCTTGAGGAAAACGACCTGCTCAGTGACCGGCAGTACGGTTTCCGTCACGGTCGCTCGACGGGCGATCTTCTCGTGTGCCTCACACACCGATGGGCGACGGCTATCGAGAGTAAGGGCGAGGCTCTAGCAGTGAGCCTCGACATTTCTAAAGCCTTTGACCGGGTCTGGCACCGTGGTCTTCTTAATAAATTGCCCTCCTACGGACTGACCGAAAGATTATGCGGATGGGTGTCCAGCTTTTTGGCCGGTAGAAGCATCAGGGCTGTTGTCGACGGCAGCTGTTCTGACTGCATGGCCATTAACGCTGGAGTACCGCAAGGCTCAGTGTTGTCCCCTACTCTGTTTCTGCTGCATATCAATGACATGTTGTCTATTGACGGCATTCATTGTTATGCAGACGACAGTACGGGGGACACTTGTTACACAGGCCGCCCCGGTATCTCTCGGGACGCAGTGGAAGAAAGTCGTGAACAGCTTGTGTCTGAAATCGAGGCTACTCTTACTAGAGTGTCCGATTGGGGTAGACAAAATCTTGTTCAGTTCAACCCCTCCAAGACACAGGCGTGTTTCTTCACCGCTAAGAAAGCCCCAATTACTGTAGCGTCACAATTCCAGGGCACATCTCTTTCCATCTCTAAATGTATAGGGATCCTTGGTGTTGATATCTCCAGTGACGTTCAGTTCCGCAGTCATTTGGAGGACAAGGCCAAGCTAGCGTCCAAGAAGCTCGGTGTGCTCAACAGGGCGCGGCGGTACTTTACTGCGGCGCAAACACTGCTTCTCTATAAGTCGCAAGTGCGGCCACACATGGAGTACTGCTGTCACCTCTGGGCGGGGGCACCTGAATATCAGCTTCGTCCATTTGACTCGGTGCAGAGGCGAGCTGTGAGAGTTGTCAACGATCCTTTACTGACAGGTGGTGTTGAACCTCTTTGCGACAGGAGAGACTTTGCCTCCTTATGCGTGTTCTACCGCCTGTACAATGGTATCTGCTCTGAGGAATTGTTTGACATGATGCCCACGGCTACGTTCTATCATCGCACCGCTCGCCATAGACTGGGATTTCATCCTCACACCCTACGTCCGGAGCGTTCGAGCACGGTTAGATCCGATAGGGGATTTCTTCCGCGCACGCTTAGGTTGTGGAATGATCTTCCTGCCTCGGTTTTCCCAAACGCCTACAGTATGGGGTTCTTCAAAAGGGGTCTAAGAAGGTTTTTACAGGGTCGGCAGCGCGAGTGTGGCGCCTCTGGTGTTGCAAACGTTCATAGGCTGCGGTGACCACCAGTCCTCCTGGTGGGCCGTATGCTTGTCTGCCACCTTAGTGGTATAAAAAAAAAAAAAAAAGAAAGGTTGAGGATTTACAGCGTTCACACCGTTCCTCAACCATTGAAATCAGGAATGTTCCTAGAGGAGATAATGAAAGCTTCTCAGAACTTAAAACTATTATCACGAATACCTGTAACGCCATTCAAGCGGAGGTAAGCGCGGAAGACTTGCGCGATGTCTATCGCTTCCCGGGTAACAGTCAAACAAACCGGTCCATTGTGGTGGAATTTCTGACGGTTTCCACTAAGCAAAAAGTGTTAGAGGCCACTCGCACGTTCAATCGAAACCGTTCTTTTCCAGACAAACTGAATACTCGTCATATAGGAATCGGTGGGCAAGTAGTGCCGGTATACGTTGCAGAATATCTCCCGAGCAGTGTAAAGAAGCTCCCGAGCAGTGTAAAGAAGCTGTATCATGATTGTCGAATCTTTGCAAAAAATAATAACTATAAATTTTGCTGGGACTGTAGGGACACTGCTGACGCATTAGTTTTATATACCGAGGCGCAAATACTCGCTGGGCGTAGCAGTCGTCTCCCCGCACGCTATGGGTTAGGTCATATTATAATATCGTATAGTATTTTATCTTATTTAGTGTAACTGGTACCAGACCACAATTATATATTTTATACATAAAGTCTTAGATTACTCATTCACCACAACCCATCGAAACCCTACAATTGGTGACCCCGAAATGGACACGGAGCCTACTGTTGCTTGGCGCGAGGGCACGCGTTGTTATCGAATATCGCATTATGTGACCGACGGATACGACGCGTGGCGGCCAGAAATGCACCTAGAGGTGAGTCCATGGGAGACGACTCGTCCTGTTCGCCGTGACCAACAGGGCTAGTGACCTAACCCAAGATGATCGTGAAAAAAATATTGCATGAGGATCTGCCTGCAAGAACATTCATTACTACTCAACATGGTTGTTTTGTTAGCAAATTTATGTAGGGGCCAAAGCAGACCATAGGAGACGGAATACGAGCGACATGGAATTTCCGGGACGAGGCATCAGGCGTTACTACTTGGAAGCGTGAGACATTCCGCATCAAGATGAGAATCGCAGCATACCCGAGAAGAAACATGGATGGCTGGAGGACACGTCGGTGGCACTCTTTAGCACAGTGCACGCGACGTATTGGTGCATCACACGTGGATGCTACGACACATACCGCTTCAGTGTTGGATAGCGCAACCTACAGCATCCAGAAGAATTCGGTCCATTGCTCATTGTGATATATTGGTGAACTTCGTTGGCAGATACTCAATAGACAGTAGCAGATTGTTTCTTCATAAAGAACGCGTCAACAGCGTTTATGAAGAACAAATGGCAAGATTGTGAAGTGCATGTTAACTCGTGAATTTTTACAGTATTTTAAAAGTGTTGCACCCGTACACAGGTAGCGTAATGATACGATTTAGATTTCATTACATTATTGTTATAGTTCAACATAGGAACAGTGATTGTGCAGTACAATAATTATGTCGATTCAACTTTCTTGGAACCGCTCGACGGCTCAAGTAACATGATACTGTATGTAGTCTATGTGTTTTGCAATGTACGACGATAACGTTTAGTTTTATTCTTTGTAATGATTGTTTATGTGAATGTAATTATCGTGAACTTCATTTACTGAAATGTTTAAGTTATAAATTTTTTGTTGTAAAAATTTGGGGGGAGTACTGTAGGGACACTGCTGACGCATTAGTTTTATATACCGAGGCGCAAATACTCGCTGGGCGTAGCAGTCGTCTCCCCGCACGCTATGGGTTAGGTCATATTATAATATCGTATAGTATTTTATCTTATTTAGTGTAACTGGTACCAGACCACAATTATATATTTTATACATAAAGTCTTAGATTACTCATTCACCACAACCCATCGAAACCCTACAGTACCAAAACGGGAAAATATTTCTCTGTGAAAAAGAAGGTGAAAGGGCCATTATCATCAAATCAACATCAGATTTTCCCCAAATACAGAAAGCAGCTGGGTAGGATCAGAAATAATCTACTATCACGTCAAACTTATATTTTAAAATTTAACGTTTATTATTACTTTAGGCTGTTTTATTGTTTTATTCCAATTGCTATGCTAAGAAAATTTTGTTGTAGCGCAACGCCTGTTACAAATCCAATAGCTGCAAGCCGATCTCCTGCTAAACTAGATATTAAGGTAAACTGTAGCTCCCTGGAATTCATGTTGGTTTACTGTGCCTGTTTAAACCTGTCATTAGCTGAAAGGCAACGGAAGGTGAGATACTGTCGGATAGGCACAAAAGATCCATGGAATTTTGTTATACTCATCAATCAGGTAGTCTCTAAGTGTGTTATTAAGTTTTTATTGTACTGTAAAGGTGCATTCCGATTTTTTCATAGGTTAGGATGGATCCTCCCTCGGGGAGAAATATTCGACACTAGATTAATTCCAAATTTGAAATTGGAGCAACGCATTAATTTGTGGAAAGGTTGCGAACTGATAGTCAGAGGGGGTGGTACTGCGACTTGGATTGTGTTTGTAAAAATTATTACTATTACACCTACAACTAGCAAATACAAATCAAATCACACACACACAGCACATTCGTTACAAAACACACGGGCAATCGGAAGGGTATACCACCAGCATACATATCTGCATACAAATTGATACAGCTGGTATATTATGTTGGAAATAACATAAACACCATGTACACAAATAACATAAAATGTCTCCTCTACCTATCTAAATTTCCCTTACAAGTTGGAATTAAGTTGAAGGGGATGCCAAATCATTCCTATCGGACTTTGGAAAAAATTAAAAATACAAATTTAAGCAATATGCTTGAACTCGCGGTTCTTATTATAACGAAAGCAACTTGGAATATGGATGGTTGGTCAACCTATCCATATTCCTTTTATACTTTATGTACGTGACATACTTAATTTTAAAAATTCGACAGTAACATTATAAAATATATTGATGGTTACTCCATAGCAGATGTTATTACATGCGAACCAGAGCGATTTCCAACCCTTTTAGAAAATCCAAACACCTATCTGAAAATATTAGCACAAAACATCTGCAGTGTAAATAAGAATTTGGACAGTATAAACATTTTAATGAAAAGGATGGATGTTGAAAGTGATCTTATTGTGCTGTCTGAATGTTGGATGTCTTGCGTACTCGAGGTCCTAGTGTTGGATGGTTATTTAAGTGCAGCTACAACGCTCCATTATAACCAGAACGATGGAGTTTTTGTGTATGTAAAAAATGACCTACATGCCAGTATAGAGGAGCCACTTATTGAGGAGGCAAACTGCATATTGGTGAAATTAGGTTGTGACATTGCTGTTCTTGGCATATATCGTCCACCTTGTTTCAAGAATATAGAGAAATTTTTATCTTCTCTTCAACGAATACTAAATAGCTTAACAGGTTATAGAAATATAATATTAATTGGCGACATCAATATAAACATCACGCCAACTAGCAAAGATAAATATTTAACAGAATATCAAGATTTTCTAT
Source organism: Miltochrista miniata (assembly GCA_933228765.1). Lineage (NCBI taxonomy): Eukaryota > Metazoa > Arthropoda > Insecta > Lepidoptera > Erebidae > Miltochrista > Miltochrista miniata. Next base: position 33,199,435 of record OW121758.1, on the reverse strand, counting down.
CCCAGAACGGTTTGCTTCCTGCTTTCAATGAGCCTACTCGCTCTAAAAGTTGTTTGGACCATGTTATATTAAAAACAAAAATTCCAATAAGTTTTTTATACTCGAAACGCAAATTACTAATCATAAGCCAATATTGTGTTGCGCCAAATTACGAAATACATATAAACCTACGAAGAAGCCAATTTATAAAATTGACTACGCCGCTATAAATAGTGCGAGTGACAAATTGGATTTCGAAGAGATATACAATACCGACAACCCCGAAATTGTATTGGATACTTTTATTGCTAAAATCTCAAATACTATACAAACAAACACTAAAATCATAAATACAACGAATAGACAAAGACTTATTAAGCCATGGATGAATGTGGGCCTACTTAAATGTTTACGAAACCGAGATCGTTTGTATAAAAAAGCCAAACAAAATCCAGAAAGTATTATATTATCCGTTACGTACAAGAGATACAGAAATTACTGCAATAATTTAATAAAGAAAAGAAAAAGAGAATATGAAAAAAAGCTACTGACTGACGCGGGAAACAATAGTAAGCATATGTGGAACGCAATAAATTTAATAACAAATAGAAATATACAACATGACTATTCGATTGAGCTGCTGAAAACAAAGACAGCACCGAACTTATCTATTAATGTCTTAAACAGCTACTTTGCGACAGTAGGTGAAAAATTAGCTAATAAAATAACTCCGCTCCCTGAACCAAAGTTCACAGGTTGCAGAAATGGTTCATTGAATTGTAGCTCTTTAGCAATGTTGCCCACTGAAGAAACAGAAATTAAAAATATAATTATGTGTCTTAAGACTAACTGTTCGGTGGGTGACGATGGAATAACAGCAGTGGTGTTAAAGATTATAAAAAATTATATAGCATCGCCGTTAACATATATATTCAACAATTGTTTAAGCATGGGAATATTTCCAAGATCTTTGAAAACGGCAATAGTAAGGCCCATTTACAAGAGTGGAGATAAACACAGTGTCACAAATTACAGACCTATCGCTATTTTGACTTTTTTATCCAAAATTCTAGAAAAGATAATTAACAAGCGGCTAATCAATTACTTAGAAAGTCATAATCTTCTATCACCAATGCAATACGGATTTCGATCTGGCAAATCAACGCAAGATGCTTTGACAGAATTTACCGAGAACATAGTGAGTGCACTGGACGGTAAAAAGAAGTGGCTGACAATATTTCTTGATCTGGCCAAGGCATTCGATACCGTTTCAATTAACATCTTGTTGAGAAAATTGCACAATTATGGGATTAGAGGCAACCAGCACAAACTGTTTAAGGATTACCTTACAAATAGAACCCAAATGGTTAAGATTGGGGAATACACGAGCGGTAAGCTTCCGGTGACGCATGGAGTGCCTCAGGGTAGCATACTAGGACCTACCTTATTTGTATTGTATTTGAATGACCTATCGACTGTTAATATTGAAAACTGTAAGATCATCTCATATGCTGACGACACTACATTGACATTTTATGGAGGTACTTGGGATGAGGTATATGACAAGGCCCAACAGGGACTAAACATGGTTTCACAATGGCTGACACGCAACTATCTCTCACTCAATGTGGAAAAAACCAAATTTATTCCATTCGCAATACGTAACCAAAAACTGCCAGCACATCTGTCTTACAACATAACAGTACACTACTGCAACACTGATAGTGAGAGTTGCTCGTGTTTATCTCTGTCAATGGTCACGTCTTATAAGTATTTGGGCATAATATTCGATCAAAACCTTAACTTTAGAGTACACTTGATAAACATGTCAAACAGAATTAGAAAACTTATACATATATTTAAGAAGATCAGATATTCAGCAAATACCCAAATTATTAAAATAGTTTATCAAGCCCTGTGTCAAGCAGTAATCACTTACTGCATAATATGTTGGGGTGGTGCTGCCAAAACATATAGTCTTATAGCTGAAAGAGCGCAAAGGGCCCTATTGAAGATAAGTCACTTCAAGCCGATGTTATATCCTACGGAAGAATTGTACAAGGATTGTAAAGTTCTTTCAGTGCGAAAGCTGTCCTTTGCACAAGGATTTTTCCCCTTTTTAGGTCCACGGATTTTCAATAAGTTGAATAGAGATATGGAAATCAGTCGGAAAACCAAAATTGAATGTAAGGCCGAAGTAATAAAATGGCTCTTGACACTATCTTATAAGGAGGTGGAGGACCTTCTGCATGTTCCTTCCTGAGTATGAGTACATTATCAAGGCATGCATTACGCACACACACACACACACACACACACACACACACACACACACGCACACACACACGCACACGCACACGCACACGCACACGCACACGCACACGCACACGCACACGCACACGCGCACGTGCACGCACACGCACACGCACACGCACACGCACACGCACACGCACACGCACACGCACACGCACACGCACACGCACACGCACACGCTCACGCTCACGCACTCGCACACGCACACGCACACGCACACGCACACGCACACGCACACGCACACGCACACGCACACGCACACGCACACGCACACGCACTCGCACTCGCACTCGCACACGCACACGCACACGCACACGCACACGCACACGCACTCGCACACGCACACGCACACGCACACGCACACGCACACGCACACGTACACGCACACGCACACGCACACGCACACGCACACGCGCACGCGCACGCACACGCACACGCACACACACACACACACACACACATCCACACGCACGAACGCGCACACACGTGCTTGTGCGCTTCGCAGAGTCTACTGTAACTATACTCACAATTAGGTAGCCTTTATTAGCATTAGGTTAAATAACTAATATTATATTTTAGTTTGTTGAATATAAGAAGTGAATTGTATAAATACTAGTAAGAGAGGAGATTCCTAACACAGGCATTAATAGTTTGCCTAAAAGGAGTTTCCAAAAACACATAATTGTACTTTAGTTTGTTGAATATAAGAAGTGAATTGTATAAATACTAGTAAGAGAGGAGATTCCTAACACAGGCGTTAATAGTTTGCCTAAAAGGAGTTTCCAAAAACACATAATTGTACTGAATGTTCTTTTGGGTCAATACATTTATCTTATCTTATCTTATCTTATTATCTACAAAAAGAAATTAGGTCCCATCAAAAACAAGACTTGTAAAAAACCGAATTCTCGCGACGAAGTTCTCCTACCATAAAAAGTAGTGAGATTCATGTACCTAATACCAAATCAATGTCCATAATCATTATGAAAAAAAAACCGGCCAAGTGCGAGTGGGACTCGCGCACGAAGGGTTCAGTACTAAAAACCGTCAAAGAATCACGTTTGTTGTATGGGAGACCTCTTAATCCCCCCTTTTGTTCTGATTTTAGTAGATATTTGTTGTTACATTGGCAACAGAAATACATCATCTGTGAAAATGTCAGCTCTCTGTCTATCACGGTTCCTGATGATACAGCCTTGTTACGGACAGACAGACAGACAGACGAACGGCGAAGTCTCATGAATAGGGTTTTTTTACCCTTAGGGTAGGTACGGAACCCTAAAAATCTTTTATGTTTTAAATAAGTAAATAGATTGACTTGGTTATCTAGCCGAAGGGCATTACCACGCATTACCCCTTTAATCTAATTTAATATACCTAATCTACCTATTACTTGTAAGATATCTACATTATGTTTTCATGCGAGAGCTAAGTCTTTTTACTTATTTAGAACATAAAAATACCTATTTTTTATATTGATTGTGGACATTGACTTGGTACCAATACCAAGTCAATGTCAAGATGCCAACATCTAACTACCTTTTACGGAGGAAAAATTCAGTTGCGACTCGAGACTTGGGTGTTTTATAAGTTTTGTTTTTGATGGTATAGCTATGACACCCGGGAATAGAGTAGCTGCCCAATTCCCAACGCAGAGGATTTTTAAAAAATATCGGTTCTGTAGTTTCGGAGTGGTTTCGGTTCACACAATGGGTATGCTCTGAAATCACACTACAATGCAACCAAAGAAACGAATCTTTCCTCTTTTTATATAATGTGAGATCAGTGATGAACAGAAACTCTGATCTTTTGTGATATCTTTATTTTACTTCCACTTGATAACAACAGAATTAATTTTCTATGAAACACTTCGTATGTAGGTAAGTCTTCACCTTTAACGTCGTAATCCAATTGTACCTTAGTGTATTATATTAGTAGGTATAATAATAATTATTAATATTGGGTGTAGTGGGGCCCTACCAACACCTTCGGGCCTAAGTCAACCTCACGTGCAAGCTCGTGCACCTGCTGAACAACGGACGAGGCTTTGACGGCGGCGGTCCATTTCAACACGGCGATGGGCTCACCACCTGTTACGTGGGACCGAATTGTACACGGTGAAATGTGGGCCGGTATAGGCCTCTGCCTACCCCTTCGGGGATAAAGGCGTGAGTATATGTATGTATGTATAATAATAATTATACCCTAAGAATTATACCAACTAAATCATCATAACCATCACACCGGATCTATCGTCTTGCATACTTCCTGTTCCTTTCCATTGAGTGTTGTCTTCCGTTCATAATTAATTAATTACCCATTAACTACTTAAGAGCGTTAACGCACAAATACTTGATTTCAACGTTTGTTTCTAAAGAAACTGGTACCAATGTTTAGTAAGTATGTAAGAGTAGTAAGTAAGTACGTAAGTGTGTAAGAGTAGTATATTTCCTTGTCTAAAAAGTGTTCAAATCAGAATAAACGTGGTATAACCAGGTTTTTAGTAAAAACGGTTAATTAAACTATAACGACACTTGCGCACAATACATCGTCGCTTGATCGCGCAACTTGAGGTCCACGCTGCGTGATATTATGCTCTTAATGTTACCACATTATGCTATTCTACATTCCCACATAATATTAGTATCTATTGATTAAATGCATACAAAACACATAAACTAATTAATTTAGTTTAATATCATAAAACATTGTAAGCTCGTTAAAGTTAATGACCAGGATATAATAATAAACGTTATTATTCGATATATTAGGTACTTAACTGTCTTCAATAATAGAATAACAGCTAGCAAGAATTTTGAGTTGACGAGTCACCGTCTGCCAATATTTTGATAATGATATATTGAAATGGCAGACGCCGTCTTCATCCATAGGTCAAATCACCCAGTCTATTTTAAGCCAAAATTCAATAGCCCATTTTGTAGTTAGCGTATTTTACAATAGTTTAGCTCCCATTGTAGGCAGTCCATTGTCGTTCTTCTACATATGGCGGCCGTGAATTGTCTGCAATGGGGGTCTCATTTCTCATTAAGGGCCTCTGCGTGTTGGACCAATATGACATCATGTAAGCCTACCAAAGAAAGAGACATAATAGTAATATTTTATTAGCATATACCGTCACATAGGCATTACAAATCATTTGGTACATTATGATTTATTACGGAGAATTTTCTTTAATTCTATTTATGCAGTTTAAACTGGTATTTCATTTAGTAACCTATTATACCTAGTTACTTTTTTTTTATACTCAAATAGCGGTCATCACGCTGTTCCCGTGGGAATACGTGTATAAAATATAGTCTATGATACCCGGGGATAATGTTGCTTAGAATTTTTCAAATTGTTTCTTTAGTTTCGGAGCATAGGTATTCAATGCAAACAAACACGCACACAATGCACATACCATTATTTAGTTTAATAGCATAAGACATGGTAAACTCGTTAAAGTTAACGATCAGGATACGATGATAAACGTAATTAATTGATATATTTATTTAACTGCCTTCACTAATTTAATAGCACAGTATTAAGAGAAAAAAAAACATTAACCGTAATAGTCCAGTCATTTGGTCGGAAAAATAGAGGTTACCTGGAAAGTTTTCCGGGAGTTTTGAAAATTGGCAATTTGATAGATTTTGATATGTTCTTTCTAAATTTCAACTTTGCCACCTCGTATGTTTGCCGCTCGCGCCGCCATATTGAAAAAATGGCGCCCAAAAGCAGTTTTTTGATAATAAATCCTTTCCGGCGCATTTTACAGGAAAAACGTACTACACAAAATAAAAGTAGAGAAAATTTCCTACAATTTATGTCATAACCTTTTCTTTCCAAAAATCAATAGTTTCGGTGTACGAGCGCCGTAAACCATTATACATCCACACCAACGTGTAATATTTACTTTAAACTGCTCTTGTGATTTGTCAATTATAAAAATTATACGAAGGCTAAATATTGTTCCATAGAATAAAAACCTAGCTAACTATAGTCTGTCATGTCTCCGCAGGTATAAAGGAATACGTCCGTTCTGTCTCAGGCCCCTTCTTTCCCTTCTAAGAAACCTCTGGCCATAGCTGAGCTCAATAGAAATATTTAGTCTGAGTCATCAGTATACGTTTATCATTTCACAGTGTCGTTTACATTTACAGAGCCATGGCTTCTAATGAAGTAAACTGCTTTATTTGTGGTGATATACTGCAAGAAAGTGAAGTTATTGAAGTGAAGGAAAAATGATTGGAATTGCACTTTACGGCGCTCCTACGCCGAAACTGTTAATTTTAGGGAAAAAAAGATTATGACAAATTGTAGGAAATTTACTCTTCTTTTATTGTGTAGATATGTTTTTCCTGTAAAATGCGTCGGAAAGGAGTTATTATCAAAAAACTGCTTTCGGGAGCCATTTTTTCAAAATGGCGGAGCGAGCGGCAAACATACGAGGTGGCAAAGTTGAAATTTGGAAAGAGCATATTATCAAAATCTATAAAATTACCAATTTTCAAAACTCCCGGAAAACTTTCCAAGTAAAAATACTAAATGACTGTACTATAAGAGCTGGCATGAAATAATAATACATTTTCTTTTCTTTTTTTTTACGTGAGGGAAAATCCTCATGGATGGCCGGACTCCTACCGACTAAAAATCCTCACGTAACGCCCAACAGCCTATGGTTGTGAGCCCCGGGTAAGCCCTCGGAAGAATGTCCCAGGATCCCTCGGAAGGATGTCCCAGGACGGAAATAAAAATGCTTTATTAGCATACAAACACACTGGGGTCATCCTTCAAGGACTTACCCGGGGCTCCCAACCGTAGGTATTAGGTAGGAAACGTGTGGTTTTTAGACTGTAGGAGTCCGGCGTAGCATCCCTGTAGGATTTTCGTCATGTAAAAATAAAAAACTAATATCATATCTTACAAAATAAATTATTTGGTACTTAGTATTATGACTTATTACAGACAATTTCTTTTTATAAATCGATACCTCCCGTCTAGGAAGTTCTGTACCTATTGCCGAGTAGGTATAAGCAGCAAGCTGGAGCCTTGTCTCAGACCTATTCTATAAAATATACTTCAAAACGGAACTATCACAAAATTTTATAACATAAAATAATGTGTTTAAGGCAATATTTAATGAGCAAGTATACAAAGTGTCGCCACCACAATTTGTCCCGAGGATGTCGTAAGTTTAGACACGTTTCGCAAAACGATCCAATGCGTAAAGAAGGAAAACTTGAAATAAAACCCGGTTGTCAGTAAAATGACAATCGTTAAGCCAAGTGGAAGGCTGACGCCCTAAGGCCTTGATAAAAATTTTTAACAAAAAAAAACCAACTTCAAACAAAAACTAAAAAAAAATAAAAAATAAAATTAACTTAGCACAAAGTAATGGGTAAGTATATTTAGATTTATCAAATATTTATTGAATGTAATACTGAAATCAGTGCCAAGTAATAGGTTTAGTAGTTTAGTCTTATTTATCTCTCATAGAAATATTGGCACCGACTTCAGTATAACATTCAATAATATCTGATAAATCTAAATATACTTACCCACTACATTGTGCTAAGTTTAAAATTAACTTAGCACGAAGTAGTGGGTAAGTATATTTAGATATATCAGATTTTTTTTTTTTTTTTTCATTTTTTAGTTTTTGTTTGAAGTCGGTTTTTTTGCTAATTTTTTTTTTCATTATTTTTAGTTACGGGTAGACTGAAAATACACACATCAACACCGTCTAGGGATATTTCACATTTTCTCAATTTTCTGAAAATCTGTTAGGAATGATATGCAACAATGTTATATTCTTAGGAAGCCCATTTTTCAGACTATATTTTAAAATATAATAAAAATATATTTTCGACTTATATTAAATTTTATTAAAATGAAAACAAAAAGTAAAAAAATGGTGCAACTAAAGATGAATGTATCATTTACGAAAAAAATAAAAAATAAGTAATTTCTTTTCAATTTTTTGCACTGATAGGAAAAATCAGTAGTCAGTAAAACCACCCATGACGTTAACCACGGTCCTGCAACGGTTTTTCATGCTTTGAATTAAGTTATCAAAGTCTCGCTGCGGGATATTGTCCCAAGTTCTGCTAAGATGCAAAAAAAGTTGCTCTTCAGTCGCAATGTCTGTAGGAAAATTCTTATAAGCCCTTCTTTGGAGCATGTCCCACGCATGCTCGATGGGGTTTAAATCAGGCGATTGCGCCGGCCAGGGTAAAACCGACACGTCATGGTCCTGCAGCCAGCTGGTCACCGCTCGCGCTGTGTGCGGACGGGCGTTGTCATGCATGAGAGTAAATTCTTGACCCATTTGAAGTCGATGAGGGTAGACAATGGGTACAAGCACCTGGTCGTGGTATTTTTCAGCGGTCATGGTGTTTCTAATCCAAACGAGGTCCGTTCTTCCACCAAAACGAATTCCCGTCCAAACCATAATTGTCCCGCCCTTGTATGGATGGCCTACCTGGGGTTGTTGCAGGCGACTCTCACGACCAGGAACTCGCCAAACGCGTACTCTTCGTGAATCGGGATGAAAACCGAATCGGGACTCATCGGTAAACAGTACTACCGACCACTGGTTATCTTCCCAAAGCAAATGTTCACGAGCCCACTCTAATCTTCGTCCACGATTTCCTCTGCGTAGTGCTGGAGTACTATTAAACTTGTGTGAGAGTAGTCTCGATTTCAGACACAAATTGTTTACGACTTTCTTCCACTACGCACCAAGAGATAATGGCTCGGCCTGTGTAAAAAGCGTCGCCCGTACTATCGTCCGTATAACAATGAATGCCGCCAATAGACAGCAACACATTAATATGCAGCAAAAATAGAGTGGGCGACGACACCGAGCCTCGTGGGATTCCAGCATTTAGGGCCATGAAGTCAGAACAGCTACTGCTTGCTGAAACTTCTACCGTCCAGAAAGCTAGACACCCATCCACAAAACCCCTCGGGCAGTCCATAGGAAGACAAATTTGGTAAGAAGGCCACGGTGCCAGACCCGGTCAAAGGCCTTAGAAATATCGAGGCCCACTGCTAGAACCTCGCCTTAACTTTCGATAGCCGTCGCCCAGCGGTGTGTGGGGCACACAAGAAGACCACCAGTCGAACGACTTGGGTACAGGATGCACGTGCGCAGTCTTCCACTAAGCCGGGAAGCCTTGTTTCATGGAATATGAAAGCGTGAAACGACGTGTAAGTACTGGACACAACCCAGGACCACACTGATTTAGTACCACCGCGGGTATGCAGTCTGGCCCACTCGACTTATAAACGTCAAGGGATTGAAGGTCCCGCCTAACGTCGCGCTACCGGAAGCTGCTCGGGTGCTCACCAGGGGGTGCCAGGCGGCGAAGAACCTCCATCGTTTACATCTTCTTCCATCGTTCGTAACATTGACGTTCATAGTCGAGTTGGAGGCAAAGAGAGCACCCAGAAGGTCGGCTTTCTCCTTGGCACTCTGAGCTAGGCTACCATCCGATTTAAGTAGGGGTGGCAAACCCGACCGAAAAAAATTTCCCTCGGCAACTTTGGCAAGCGACCAGAATTTACGACACCCAGAACGGTTGCATGCCAGTCTGTGTCACCGCTGTGAGACCTGTACAAACACGCGTAAATCCCAATGTGCCGCGCGATCAGCGCGTGCCCACAAAGTAGACAGTTCTCTTTGTTCAAGACTCCTGAGACAACGACAACAGATATCATCCCGGATGTGCTCCAGCTTGTAGCCAGGGAACATTAAGTAAGATATATGATACTGACAGGAGATTTGCGTCTCCATCAAGAAAAATAGGGTCAGCTGCGCATTTTCCAGATGGTGGTGGACTGCGTTGACGTTATCTGATGTTACGTAAGTCCATCTGAAGTGTGGACGACGATGCCACTGTAAAACGTTCCTTATTTTTCTTTTTCTTGCCATGGTGTTTCGAAAAGGGAAATTTAAGAAGGTTAAGTGGTACCGGTGGCGCAAGAGACAAAGCGAGGTTCCAGTGGTCCAAAAGCCAGCACAGGTAATGCGGTCGATTGTCACGGTGTACGGAAGGGCCCTCCGGTATCTTCCTCTGGCAACAATCACAGCACCAGAGACGTTACACAGGCTGCTGGTTCATCCTCTTGGGGCGGAGAATAATTAATCCCCAGGTTTGGCTGACGTACAGCCTGCTGGAGGCCAAAGGCCATTTTTTTATTTTTTTATAAATAACGGAGTACCGTTATGCCCACCCTCTTAATGTGGAATTTTTCGTTAATTCCAAAGATTTTCGTTAATTCCTTAATTGGATCTTAAGGAGCTAATTGAAAAAGCCAAATTTACTGTGCCCAAAGGGTGCTGCGTGATCTCTATGAAGAAGTAACGCTTATCCTTTGATCCCCGAAGGTACAGGGATAGATCATGGTGTGCTTAGCCTATCTCTTAGTGTAACTCTTCAACCTAATCCTACCCTCTCGTTTTTGATCACGAATAAAGCATGCCGGCCAGACGTAGCCGCTCCTACATTGGAGAGTACTTCGCCAGAACTGAGCGATTCGAAAGATCGTTCCTCACTCGAACTATGAAAATTTAGAATGACCTGCTCGCGCACGTAGGTACTTCTTACCCCTTTATTTCCCGTGGTCCACCTCGTAGTCCACCCAGGTGAACCACGGGATTTTTTTTTTTACCCGTGGTCCACCTGCATAGCCATATGTTTGTAACAGTAAATTATATAATAAAATTATGGATATACTTATGATCAAAAAAGTAAAAAATTACCAGTAGTTTCTACTAAGTGGTCCCAGTAGTACTACTACACTGCTGGTACTTAAATTTTTCCCATGGTACTACTGGATCAAAAATAAATGAAGATCGGTAAAAACAAATGAAGATCGAAAAAACAAATGAAGATCGAAAAAACAAATGAAGATCGGAAAAACAAATGAAGTTTAAAAAAACAAATGAAGATCAACAAAAACAAATGAAGATAGGCGAAACAAATGAAGATCGACAAAACAAATGAAGATCGGCAAAACAAATGAAGATCGGAAAAACAAATGAAGATCGGAAAAACAAATGAAGTTTGAAAAAACAAATGAAGATCAACAAAAACAAATCAAGATCGGCGAAACAAATGAAGATCGACAAAACAAATGAAGATCGGCAAAACAAATGAAGATCGGCAAAACATGCAGATCAATAAAACAAACGTCTATAAGCAAGTTCATAAGGTCAAAAACTATTCGCAGCTATATTTTGTAATCAAGATGCGATTGCCATTCAAAAAAATAGGGGCAAGAAATTCTCGACCTTAACGACACTTTTTTAAAAATGTGCTTTTAGGCGTTTATAGACATCACTGATCACGAATATCGACACCAGAAGTATCAATTAATGTAAGGGACAAAACACGATTTTACAGGAGAGCCAAAAAACGATTTTATTTTTATAAATCTGTCTGTAATTTTTTACTGTCTGGTTCGATTTTAATTGTGTCAAGAGTGAAGTTTCTTAGAATTTCTTCTTCTTTCATGCTATAAACTCAAAATTTAGGAATGTCTACCGGTTTCCAAAATAGCGTGTCCGTTACATTAAAAAAATGTGTTTAGTTGTACCTTACGTTACTGATATTTTATGTATAAACAAATGACTAGAGTGTAAGTAGCAAGAGACTATAGAAAATCACATGCAAATGTATTGTAAAGGACTTCTCTTTAAGAATTTTGATGATATTTGATGTAACTTGGTACTGAAGATTATCGAAAGAATTTAAACAAACCGGCCAAGTGCGATTCGGCCTCACGCACCACCAGGGCTTAGTCCCAAACAACAGTACAATATCACGTTTGTTGTAAGGGTTAAATAGTATTATTTTGATTTTAATATTTGTTGTAGACCCGAAAAATTACTTTGTGGTATTTTTTCTACAGGGAAATATTTTTTTTGCATGATTAATATTGGTATGAATCAACATTAAAAGATAAAACAAAAGTTTTCGCACCAAGGTGCCACGACTAACTTAGCTGGAGAGGATCTTGGTCTCCTTGTTTCTATCAGGAGTTAAGGGACATATTGCTCCGTATGGCTCCGTCTCAGGCACTGGACGGGGATTACTGTTAGAACGCTGTGCCTGAAGTCACCAAGAGCGTGTTAGGGGCACCTGTGCTGCAACTTAAAAAAGCACCAACCCGGACCCGACGGCAATTCAAGTCATGCATAGGTCCTGATGGCTCTCGAAGAAATTGGGTCTTGACTGATAGGGCTCTGATGCTGATGCGCTAAGCATAGCTCGAAAAAGGTCAGGGTGTAGCATATTATTACAGAGCGCCTTGTTGGGCACTTCACACGAGTGTTGACAGATTTGACGGATAGCCAGTTTAGTTTCCGTTGGGGGCGCTCTATCTTGGACGCGATCATTTGTGTCTGGGGTCTGACAGAGGAAGCGATATTTCGGGAAAGGTGGTGATGGCGGTGTCTGTTGACATCGCCTTCAACCCCTTTCCCTGAAGCTGCGTTAAAGAGGCACTCATTTATCATTATGGAGTACTTTTCAACTTACGTCGGAGTTTCGAGGCTTATCTCTTCGAGACATGAATAAGCTACCGACTAAGGTAAGGGGTATCGTGCGTTATTGTGGAGGAATCGGTCCACTTCTGTAGAACCGCGGTGATGGTGCTACTCGGTCATTTGCTCGAAGGGTCCGACGTAACGTACTACGCTGATGACACCCACGTTACGACGCGAAAATCTACTCACCGAGACGTGGCCTTAAAGGGAGTTGCTCGAGTTCTTGGTCGAAGATGGCGACTGGTTCTGACCTAAATTTTGTAAGAGACTACTCTTACAAAATTCAGGTTCTGTGCCTTTACGGACCTCGGGAGGACTCACCCACGGAATCCAGCATACAAGTAGGGAGAATTAGCGTTAATATCTAGCCCTCTATTAAGTATCTTGAAGTCGTACTCGATAGCGGGTTGAACTTCGAATACCATTTCCGAGACATGATTCAAAAGTGAGGAGGGGCAACGACTGCACTCAGTGGTTGATCAACATTAGAGAACACAACGCGTGCTGCACACTGTCAGGAACTCATGGAGACTTGGAAGGTGCAGACTGAGCAACCAAGGTGGAAACTGCTGCAATCGGAACGACCAGACTGGGGGGGGGGGGCGATACACGATGTCCATACATAAGTAGGCCCAAAAAACAGCATAACAACAGAACTTCCAAAAACGTGGATTAGCACCATTATAGCTGAGTGCTGAGCCGCGGTGATGAGCTCGTCTACACGGGACCCTGAAACTGTCTTCCGAGGAGTTACCCTTGGCCGCCGCCCATACACCGATAGGTGGAATCAAGAAAACATTTAGATTTTCACACGAAAAATACAAAATTGCAGAAATTATGTGAGATAAGTAGTAATGTATATAAATTACCCTTTAAAGGCTCGAAAAATGAGTTAAGGTAAGGGACATGTTGTATAAAATTACCGATTTGAGGTCTAATGTAAGGGTCAAAATTATTTTGTATGATGAGTTACTTTACTTGTCTGAGAAGAATAAAATCTAAATGGCCCTTAAATCAATTTTTTCGTTATAAATCGTTTTAGACAGTCCTAAACTTTGTACTGTAAGGGACATTTTTTTAACGATAGAGACATTTTGAGTATACCAATCGATAGAGCTCGAAATTCTGAATCCAATGATATACATAACTCATTTTCGCCAAAATGTCCCTTACGTTAATTGATACTTCTGGTGTCGATATATAAAAATTAAATAAATATTATGCATGTTCCTAAGGTCGAAATTCGCTTGGACCCATTTTTGTAATCTAGATGCGATAAACATTCAAAAAAATAGGTGCAAGCAATTCTCGACCTTATAAACATGCATAATATTTATTGATTTTTTACATGTTCTTGATCAGTGATGTCTATAAACACCACAGAGCCCATTTTTGAGAAGTGTCATTAAGATCGAGAGTTGCTTGCACCTTTGTTTTTGAATGGCAATCGCATCTAGATTACAAAATACGGCTGCGAGTAGTTTTTGACCTTATAAACTTGCTTATAGTCTTTTATTTTATTGATCTGCATATGTTTTATCGGTCTTCATTTGTTTTTTCGATCTTCATTTGTTTTGCCGATCATCATTTGTTTGTCGATCATAATTGGTTTCGCTGATCATCATTTGTTTCGCCGATTTTCATTTGTTTTCATAAAAAGGTTACCACAGCTGTAAGTGTTGATATAAGAGCGCTAAGTGTCAGGTGGACCATTTGTCGATCATAATCGGTTTCGCTGATTATCATTTGTTTCGCCGATTTTCATTTGTTTTCATAAAAAGGTTACCATAGCTGTAAGTGTTGATATAAGAGCGCTAAGTGTCAGGTGGACCATTTGTCGATCATAATTGGTTTCGCTGATCATCATTTGTTTCGCCGATTTTCATTTGTTTTCATAAAAAGGTTACCATAGCTGTAAGTGTTGATATAAGAGCGCTAAGTGTCAGGTGGACCACGGGTAAAAATTATTTCCCGTGGTACACCTAGGTGAACTACGGGTAATAAAAAAATTCCCGTGGTACACCAGGTGGACTACGGGTAAAAAAAAATTCCCGTGATTCACCTGGGTGGACTACGAGGTGGACCACGGGAAATAAAGGTTCTTACCTCTTATAGCCCCGGGTTCTTCAAGCGAAGCGTGAAGTGGCAAATAACAGGTCGCCATCTTGGGGACTACTGCGTACTAACTGTCAGAAGTCTCTGTGAGAGTGGCCCGCAATCGCTAAATGTCGCTATGACTTTCCGTTAGGCGGGCGACGCGACGGTGAAAATAATAAAGAGAAAGCTTTTTTTATACCGGGATAACGCTTCCATGGGAAGCAGGAACGGCAACAGGATTTCACGCAGGCGGAACCGCGGGCATTATCTAGCTAGTTTGTTATAATCTTTTATGGGGTTCCGTAGAATAAAACATATTTGTTTGGTGTTCCGTTGCGTTAAAAGTTTAGGAAGCCCTGGGTTAGAGCATTGCCCTGGATTAGGCAAAGGTTGCGGGTTCAAGTCCCGTCTGGGCCAAGTTGTCTTTTTTCACTTTATAATAAAATATTATGAAAAAGTTAGCATACTAATTGCTTTAAATATTAAAAAGATACTAACTGTTTCCCGCGGATTCCACCGCGTAGAAGTCGTTATCGCGTATAAACATAACCCTCCTTTTGCGAAGTCGGTTAAAAAGTAGCATATGTCCTTCGCAGGGCCTCAAACTATTCCGATACCAAATTTCATCTCCATCGCTCCACTCCATTTTAGGCGTGAAAGCGTAACAGACTGACAAACAGACAGAGTTGCTTTCGCATTTATAATATTAGTATGGATACTGTGTCCTTATTTGCTATTTCCCAATGATAGTGGAGGACAAGATGCAAATTAGGCCCAAGTTACGGTACATAAATTAAATATAAAATTCAAAATTAGGTAACTTCATAATATTCGTAGGTTTTGATCATTATGCATTTTTATTAAACGGTTTTATTATTATTATTAAACGGTTTTATTTAGCTCACCCCGTTTGTTTTATTATTTATTCTTGGGTCAAATTTAGTAATTCAAATTTCACCCTCTTCCTGTCAACCGATTAATCTGAAATTTTGTATACACTTTGGATTTTGATGACAATACAATTATGTTTATTCATTATCTTTATAAATTCAAGATGGCCGCCGCTACAAAATGGCGGATAATTTATTTATTATTAATCACATCAATATGGGTATCAAATGAAAGGGCTCAACAAGCAGAATACAATATACTATAAAAAATTGAAATCCAAGATGGCGGCCGCTACAAAATGGCGGCTAACGTAGGTTTTATCAATATGGGTATCAAATGAAAGGTCTCAACAAGCAGAATACAATATACTATAAAAAATTGAAATCCAAGATGGCGGCCTCTAAAAAATGGCGGATAACTTAGGTTTTATCAATCCCATCAACATGGGTATCAAATGAAAGGTCTCAACAAGTAGAATACAATTTACTATGCAAAATTGAAATCTAAGATGGCTGCCGCTACCAAATGGCTGATAACAATTTTTTAACAATCCTACCAATATGGGTATCAAATAAAAGGGCTTGACAAGAAGAATACAATGCACCATACAACCTCAATGTTTAAGATGGGCGCAGCCACTAAATGGCGTATAATAATAAGATTTAAATTTAGAAATTGAATCTGTAATTTAGGTATCTGATTAATCCAGCCTGAATCCACCACCAGTCAAGATTTTGTATCGTGTTTCGTTAGGGTGGCTAAAAATGATACGTCGTTAGCGGTACACCACCCAAGTTAAGGTGAAAGGTTAAAACGCGCCGAGAACTGTATGGCATTAGGGTGGATAAAAATGATATGTCGTTAGCGTTTTCCCCCCAAGACTCAGGCGCATCTTGTTGTACATAGCCTTGCCCCTTTATTGGATCTCTGGGGGGGGTCGACCGTTTAAATGTTCATTACTCGTGGGAACAAAATGGTAAAAAAAAATATAAGCTAGTTAAAAAATAAAACAATAAGTTTCTTCTTACCTACTTAGAAACTATTTTTACAATTTTTGCGAAACTGTTTGAAGAAGGTCAAGCCTACGTGGCTCTTAGTAGAGTAAGATCTTTGCAGGGACTACGTATAGAGAAGTTGGACTGCAATAAACTAACGGGCAAGAAACGTTGCAATAATGAAGCAGTAAATGAATTAAACAGAATGCGAAATAAAAACTAAAAACTAGAAAATAAAAATAGGTAAAAAAACTTTTTAAGTTAAACGGTTTTATGTTAAACATACATTGCAATGTTTAAGATAAATGTACTGTCGTGGGAATTATAAACATATGCATAGACTAGACTAAAATAAAACCGTGGGGCACGTCAATTGTCTACAAATTATCGACTTAATGTGCGATAGAAGAATCGTTTAATTCGTCGTTAGGCAGTTGGCCCGCAGACGGTGAGGAAATTACTCACTATTTTCTTGCTCATGGAAATTCCAATAGTTATACACTCCATGTAAATAAAAGAAATGTTTCAACTAGTTTATCGTTGGACATTCACACTGCTGGCTGGCGAGGAATCGTTTCACTGCTCGTAGTTTGTCTTTAATCGACAAAACATATGATAAAAGTACTACTCGCTCACCACTATGAAACCGCGAAAACTCGCTTATAATCGAGCTTGCTAGCTTGTTTCCACATTCTAGCCGTACTTATCACACGCCCATCGTTATCGGTTGAACAACTGCCTAATTATAGTGTAACATTACAAAATAAACATTTTAATCAACGATTGTAGACAATTGACGTGCCCCACGGTTTTATTTTAGTCTAGTCTATGCATATGTTTATAATTCCCACGACTGTATCTATTTTATTATTTTTTGGTTTTTAGTACATTTATCGACATTGCAATGTATGTTTAACATAAAACCGTTTAACTTGAAAAGTTTTTTTACCTATTTTTATATATACTTACCACTAATGAAACAGTGAAATTCAATGTTTTAAAATACTTATTAATTAATTTTATTTTTAAAAATTTATTTAACGAGACAAGTACGAGAATCCTGAAACAATAACGGACAAAGACTAGTATTATAATACGATGAAATTCATCATCACGCCTTTATCCTCGAAGGGGTAGGCAGAGGCATATTATAATACCCACATTTTACCTTTTTATAATTTGTCCCACGTAATACGTTGTGAGCCGTATTGCCGTGTTTAAATGGACAGGCGCAGGTTGTGACTGCCTGCTGTTAAAATAAAGCCTTCAACTTGGCTTAGTGACTGTCATTTTACTGGCAACCGGGACCAACGGCTTAACGTGCCTTCCGAAGCACGGAAACGATCAAATAAATGTCACAAAGTGATCACATGGATGGTCACCCATCCATGGACCGGCCATAGTAAAGGTTGCTTACTGCAGTGATCGTTTACAGAACACTGAGTCCGCGGGGCCAAGAGCGCTTCACGATTCAATATTAAAGTTACTATTAACAGTTCAGAAAATAAGACCTATAAATAAGTACACATTTTCTTATCAAAATCTCTTCATCACGTGAGTTGTATGTCGGTTTTTCACCTTAGTAGTATCAATAATTGTAATACACACTATTTAAGATAATAAAAATCTAATCTGAATGTTTTGTAAACATAGGTATCTACTATTCTATTAGTTTACGAAAGATTGGCAACCCAACAAGTGCAAATGGCAGTGTATTTTGTGCATTGCGTTTTTTATATGATTTTGTCACAAAAGTACAGTTTTTAGATTTTCCCTATATTAGTGGTATAAGAAGATATATTACTTGCTAAATTTCATAGTTCTAGGTAAAGGGAAAGTACCGTATTCATTTGATTCCCTTGGAAGTGTCGACATACACGTTTTCGCCGATATTTACTGCCGTAACTTTTTTTAGCGTTAACTTAGAAGTTTGATTTTTTTACAGCATCAAAGGACCAGAAACGATATATATATGGCATAAAAATTTTCAACTGGATATTTTCACGCGCTCCCATACAAAGGGTCTTGACAGACAAGACGGACGGACAGATTGGACGGACGGACGGACAACAAAGTGATCCTATAAGGGTTCTGTTTTTTCCTTTCAGGTACGGAACCCTAAAAATAATTATCGCTGTCAATTATTCAATTATAAACGACATTAATTTATTTTCACCACACATCACTGATATTGCCCATCTGTTTATCACATCATTTATTTATTCAACAAAAAATAATTACTTTATCATTTACATATTTGTCTATGAGATGTTTTTGTCAAACAGGTATTTGCTATTATGATACTTTGCAGAGTGTTTTAAATTCTATAATATTTATGCTCTTCTATTTCCTTAAAGCTAATTAGATCTCTATTAGGTGACGTACAATTTTGGAGCTTGGTACCAATAGTTTATTTTTAAATGAAATGGGAACAGTGCCGAATTACTTGCTTGATAACGCGCTTACTTATATCCGTGATCTATTGATGTTTTACTCACAGTTTACTGACATCGCAGAGTAATAAAACTAGTGCTAAAAGTATATTACTTTTAAAATAATACATCGTATCTGAGTGGCCTGTTAAGTGGTATTAACTAATTTATAAAGTGCAACAGTGTAAGAGTTGTTATTATATTTAGTAACAAAACGCTTCTTCTCTCACAGGGAATAATCTCCATCAAGTATTACAAAAGATACATCAATAAAACTCAACATGTACAGCAACATGGCCACAGGTGGTATGGTGGTGACCCCTCATTATTTGGCCACACAAAGTGCACTAGCAATTCTGAAAGAAGGTGGAACAGCTATAGAAGCTATGGTTGCAGCTGCGGCTACTATAGCAGTGGTGTATCCATACATGAATAGTATTGGTGGAGATGGATTTTGGTTGATAGTACCTCCAAATAAAGATCCCATTGTTATTGAGGCATGTGGTGCGGCTGGATCATTAGCTACTCCAGAATTTTATGCAGGTTATGATAAAATACCATTCAAAGGACCTAAATCTGCACTAACAGTAGCTGGTACAGTAGGAGGCTGGGAAGAAGCTCTAAAGTACGTTTCTGAATGTGGGTATCAAAGGATGTCAGTTTCGAAATTGCTAGCTGATGCCGTGAGGTATGCTGAAAACGGATTTCCAATTACAAAAAATGTACATGAAAACTTTAAACGCTTGATTGATTCCGGCAACTACACACAAGAATTACATGATGCATATTTCCCGGATGGAAAGATTCCAATGGTTGGAGAATTGGTTTGCCAAAAACAACTGGCCAAAACCCTGAAATTATTAGCTAAAAATGGTCTAAACAGTTATTATAAAGGAGAGGTTGCAAAATTAATTGCTGAAGACATGGCATCATTGGGGACGCCTATCACATTATCTGATCTTGAAAGTTACTCGCCAGTTAGAAAAGAACCTTTACGATTATTGCACAGTCACGGTGAGCTTTTCAACACCCCGCCACCCACTCAAGGTTTAGTTTCGATGACCATTCTCGGTATTTTGGACAAGTTAGGCATAGACGGTAAACATGAAGGTAAATTTATTCATGCAGCAGTTGAAGCAACTAAACAAGCATTTAAATCGCGGGATCAAATAACTGATCCTCGTTGTATGGGAGTCGAACCAAAATCATTGATATCCAATGAAACGCTTCTCAAATTGGCAAGAAATATTAATCTAGAGCAAGCTTCATGCGATGTACAAGGAAACGGCCATGCAGATACAGTATGGATGGGTGCAATGGACAGTAAAGGTTTTTCGGTGTCGTTTATACAAAGTATCTATCATTATTTTGGAAGCGGTGTGGTACTTCCAAAAACTGGTATTCTATGGCAAAATAGAGGTGTAGCATTTTCATTGAATAAAGATAATATACGTTCATTAAAGCCAGGCAAGAAGCCGTTTCATACACTGAATCCTGCTGCTGCACGATTACGCGACGGTCGACTAATGATTTATGGAGTTGATGGTGGTGATGGTCAGCCTCAAACTCAAGCAGCTGTTTTTCATAGACACGTGATTCAAGGTTCTGAATTACAGCAATCTATAACAGCGCCTAGATGGATTTATGGTGGTATACTTGGTGAAACAGGACATACTTTAGGCCTAGAATCAAGGTTTGATGAAAAAACTTTCAATTACTTGAGAGATCGAGGTCACGATGTAGAAATATTGACGGCATTCAGCTATATGGTTGGTCAAGCTGGGGCATTAGTGAGACATCCTAATGGTACGTTGGAGGGTGCTTACGATGTCAGGAGCGATGGCTGCGCGGCTGGTTTTTAAGCCGTTATAGAATTTAAATTTTATTTTTCTCTAACATTTTGAAAAGCTTATTCATTATTACAGATTTTATCATCCAACAATAAAACAGAATGAAAATACCAAAGACTCAACCCTACATTATATTGAATTAATATCTAATGCTAGGGGCAAAGGTTTATCTTTTACTCTGATCTAATAAGTACTTGAATAAGTGGTCCGCATAAGGCCAAAGCGATGAACGCGATAATCTTGTTGTTGATGTAGGTTAATTGTATTCAACATTGAAAATGTGTAAAATGGGTAATTATGGTCTCAAAATTCATTTGGAAATTATTAGACATGATAGCTAATTATGACGTGGACATCCACTAAGAAAAGAATTTTAAGGTAGGTATAAGTATTGAAATATTATTGTACCTAAATGTTATTAGTGACTTAACATGCCTGGCTGCTCTGGTTCAGTGTTTGATGTAGGTTTTATAATTTCTATTTTTTTAAATGTGTAAATAATAAAGTACTCTCTCACTCGTAGTGTAATTAACAATATTACAGGTACCTAATAATTTGTTTGTATCCTTTTGTTAGAAATAAATAATTTCCCCACACTTTCTTCCTGTTTATTCTAGAAACTTGCTGCCCAAATTTGTATTTTTCACATAAGAGAGAGAGAGAGAGAGAAAGAGAAAGAGAGGGAGAGGGAGAAAATATTTGTTATTTATTTTATACAAATACTTTTAATTACAGTAAAATTATCCTGTAAACCCAGAGAGGGTTCGTGTAGGATAACAAAAAGATAGAGAGGGGGTAAGAAGAAGCTATAAAAATAATCAATCAATATCAATACATATAATAAAATCGTAACAGGTCGCTGTCTGTACATCCTACTAATCCTACTAATATAATAAATGTGAAAGTTTGTGAAGATGTTTGGATGTTTGGATGTTTGTTACTTAATCACGCTCTAAGGGCTAAACGGATTGGGGTGAATTTGGTACAGGGATAGAGTGTAGTCTGAAATAACACATAGGCTTTTACTTTACATAGTTACTTTTCATCCCGGGAACATGTTCCCTCGGGAAGCGGGAGCGGGTACCGAATTTCACGCGGGCAAATCTGCGCGCATCAGCTAGTGGAAGATAAATAAGAAAAAATAATATAGGGGGGCTTCATGAACACAATAGAACCCAAAACAATGATTTTCAGAATTTTTGTCTGTATATCTGTTTGTCTGTACGGTTGTGCACGCTAATCTCGGTAACCGCTTAACCGATTGCAATGCGGTCTTTATTGTGTTGAGGTTTGTTCCACTTATCATTTAGTGTTTATTTTATGTCAATCGGTTTATAAATAAAAAAATTATATCACTTTAAAGAATCATACATAGACATATGACTGAATTGTTTTAGAATAGACTTAATCTTTAAGTTCTTTTATGATTAAGCAAATAGGGCAGTTTCATACGCTGCTTGATGAGTCTGATGAAGAAATACCTCTCCTTTCGTACACTTTATGTGACGTAAACGAAGTTACGGGGCCAGCTAGTCTATTATATAAAAATAAGTCGTGTTTTCCTTCCTGACGCTATAACTCCAGAACGCACGAACCGATTTCCACGGTTTTGCATTCGTTGGAAAGGTCTCGGGCTCCGTGAGGTTTATAGCAAAGAAAAATCAGCAAAATTTCACATACAGCGCCATCGCGGGCGAAGCTGCGGGCATCAGCTAGTAATAAATAAATATTCACGGACATCTCACACAACGCTATCTGATCCCAAAGTAAGCTAGGAATAACCTGCTTGTGTTAATATTTGTCTCCGGTGGGAATCGAACCCACGACCTCCAGCGCCGCAGGCGGTATCAATATCGACTGCGCCACAGAGGCTATGTTCTTACATTCTCTTTTTCTCTCTCTAGCTCCCTTAAATGATAAAGAAAAATGCCTCACAACAATTTTTTTATTTTCTTCCTCCTCTACATGTCGAAATACTTAAACAGTTTTTATAAAACTAGCTAAAAAAATAGAAATGTGATATATCATGGCTAGTCGCAGTCTTGTCTTGGAGTAAAACTATCGGCCTCACGTCCCAAAAAGCGGGAAGCGTCCCGAACTAACTTCCGGGATAGCACCCGAATCAACAAAGTCGTGGCCACGGTGGTAATTAAAATCTGCCGGGGATCCGGGACAACCTTCCGAGGGTTTCTTACCCGGAACTCATGGCTCGTAGAAATCCAGCACAACATACATACATAAATATAGTCACGCCTTTATCCGAGAAGGCGTAGGCAGAGGCCCAGCACACCCCCTTATAATACCTTATAGTTTGATTTCCCACGTAATAGGTATAGAGAGACAGGCGCAGGTCGTGAAGGCGCGGGCGGCCCGCCGCCGTTGAAATCCGTATATATTCTGATCATATTCTGTTTGTATGTATGTATTTTCAAATTTGTCATTTATAATTTTTGCAGGAAAACACAAAATAATAAGGAAAGGCTTAGACTCGTAATAACCATTTCTATTTTATTTTGTTGCACCTTTAAATGTAGAAATCAATCAACCTTATAGTATTATATTAAAAACCTGTTTTTTATTTCGAACAGACAACACTCGTCATCTGTTAAGACCTAAAGATCATCAATCTTCAACTGATCATGGAAAGCGACGTTGCCCCAGAAGGAATGGTAGTGACGCCTCATCATTTAGCGACGCAAACTGCTGTAGCAATCCTTAAACAAGGTGGAACTGCGATCGAAACTATGGTTGCAGCTGCAGCGACTACAGCAGTAGTATATCCTCATATGAGTAGTATTGGAGGTGATGGATTTTGGTTGATAATACCTCATCATGAAGATCCTATGGTTATTAAAGCTTGCGGTTCTGCCGGATCATTAGCTACTACATATATTTATACAGGTCTTGATAAAATACCCTATAAAGGTCCCAAATCTGCATTAACAGTAGCAGGCACAGTTGGAGGTTGGGAAGAAGCACTAAAATATAATTCAGAGTTAAGATATCAAAGAAATATATTATCAAAGAATAATAGGTTTAGTATTGGTTATCTTTATAATGTTTAGGTCGTGTAATAGTACATATATAATATTCTCATGCCATTTTGAATGGAATAGGCAGAGGCATTTATTCGCACAAATCGGTGATGAGCATATTGCCGTGTTGAGACTGACAGGGGCAGGTTTTGTTTAGTAGCAGCAGAAATTTTTCAAGTCATGGGTGGTCTTTAAGCCAAATCGGATTTCTTGCAGTCGGAAGGACATTTAGGCGTAAAGTTTATAGACCAGCATATTAATGACAGAAACGGCCAACGCCTTAAATTTCTCCCACACGTTTTACATTAAGTTATCAAATGTATAGCTCGACAACCCCATAAATCTCACATTATATAGATTGCACTACAAATCACTATGTTTAAAGTACAAAACAACTTAGTAAGACTTTAAAGCAGTCTTTGAACAACTTGTTTTTATAATGCGATGCTTCTAAGTCGCGAGCTTCAGGAGATGCAAAGCTCAGTTTGCAAGTCAAACGAGTTTGAGAACACAGCACATTAGGGTACACATGTTACTAAAGAGTATTATAACATGATACCCTTGCTGTTTAATGGCGGAAAAATACTATTTTATTATCACCAAGATAGTTTTTTTGTATGGGGCTTTCTCATGGATGCCATACCGGACTCATACCGACTAGAACCACACGATGTCCAACCACTGGCTACGGCCGGGAGCATCAGGTTAGTCCTCGAAAGGGATTCCCAGGTTTCCAGACAGAGGTGGAAGAAATCATATGTCCCAACAGGTCCAAAATGGTTACTGTCTAATGGACTTTTGAAACACCGGATGATCCAACCGAGTGTAGAGCTTCTAGCATCGTAGCTGCCTCCTCCAAAGACACGAGATAGCACCTGAACCCCCTCGCTAGGTGAGGTTGCATTGGTAGCCGTAGGTCTGTTGGGAGTCCTGGGGTATCCTTCTAAGGGGTTACTGGGGGCTCCCAACCGTAGGCTGTTAGGTAGGATACGTGTGGTTTTTAGTCGGTAGAAGTCCGGTATGGCATCCATGAGAAATCCCCATACAAAAAAACTATAACATCCATGTAGGATCATTCTTACGTTAAAAAAAGTATAGTAGCTGCCTCTAGTGTATAGGTACCTATTTGTTTGATAAGAAAATGTTTTTTTGGTTTAGGCGGCTTTAAATATGTATACCAGTTGTGTAGGTACTATAGTACAAGCGTTAATTTGGAATAGATATCGTTGCGTTAGTATACCCAAAAGTATCTCTATGAAAATTTCTGAATGACACTTGGACTATTTAACTAGTCTAAGGAATGACATAATAAGAAAATTTTACAAAATAATAAGTTAAATTCGTTTTATTGTGTGAAATTTCTTTCCCTTTGAGGATTCAGACAAGTTTTTTTTTGTAATGTGTACTTTTAAAGATATTTTTCTACAACATTTTTTTTTATCACATTTTTTTCACGGGCAAAGTTGACTTCATCATTCCAACTTTTTTGCTTGTCATACAACTTCCACCAATTCTGAAAGCAGGCAGTGATAAACGACTGTCATAACTTGGGATTGTTTATTACTCGTGTTTTGGGACAAACTTGTTAAGGTCTAATTGGTAACTGGAAATGAGAAATGGTTTTCGAAAATTTTGTGGCAGATAGTACAGATGTTCTTTGTTACGTTATGAGTTGTTTTGTTGAAGAATATTGGTTCACAGAAATAGATTATGAAGGCTTATCTAATCTGGTTTACTATTAAAAAACAAATCTTCCTTTTATAGGGTTCCGTATCCAAAGGGTGAGAACAAGACCCTAGTACTAAGACACCGCTGTCCGTCTGCCTGTTTGCACTTCACCAAGCTGTAATTATGATGCACATATTGAAAATCGACACTTGTACTGTTCCACAATATTTCTGTCGGTTTTCAAAATGTGCAGCAGTTCCACTAAGTGCCATCAACCACCATCATAAATAATTCGTATTTATGATGAATCCCGTGATAGCTAGACAATAAAATTTTTGACAAATGAAGTACTTCTGTTGCCACTATTCCTAATAACAATAAATACTAAATCCGAAAAAAAATTGAAACAACATAACACTGATTTTTTAAGGTTCCGTACCCCAAGGGTAAAGAAGGGGAACACCCAAAAATTCTGAAATATGTTTTTCCTAATTTCAATATTCCGACGTTCAAAATTCCGAAGATTATAATTCCTAAGAAAGAAAGCTCCGAATATTCAAAAGGACGATATTCATTTATCCGAAAGTCATAAATACGAATTTTTATTTTTCCTAATTTCATTAGCACGAATAATCAAAAGACCGGACTGTTATTTTCCCGAAAAACATTATTCAGAATTTCAAATATCCGAAAATTCACTTTTAAAGCTTTTTTAATAAAGTACGGTCAAGTCTAACTACCGAAGATATCATTTCCCAGTGAGTGGAAGGCAAACGACAAAACAAAAAAATAACTACGATGGCTAAGGCCGGAGCTCCGCTCCGCTTCGCTTTCGCCTTAGCCTTCTAACCTAACCTATTCAAGGCGAGGTGTTAACCATAATAAGTGAATGGCTAACACCCCGACTCAGAGTACCCCGACTCGGATAGGTTAGGTTAGAAGGCTAAGGCGGGAGCGAAGCGGAGCGGAGTTTTTTTTTTTGTTTTGTCGTTTGCCTTCCACTCACTTGGAAATAATACTTTCGGTAGTTAGACTTGACTATACTTTATTAAAAAAACGGGTGGAATCGAGAACATAAATAATCGTCTTTAATGATAAGTTTTCGGGTTGAAACAGGAACGGGTGGAAACGACATTCATCCTTCGTATTTATAACTAGCTGAGCCCGCAACTTCGTTTACGTCACATAAGGTGTATGAAAGGAAAGGTATGTCTTCTATTGTCTTCAGTCATCAAGCAGCGTCTGAAACTGCCGTGTTTGCTTAATCATAAAAGAGCTTAATGATTAAGTCTATTTTAAAACAATTCAGTCCACGCCTTCGGCGCGGACTGAATTGTTTAAAAATAGTCTTAATCATTAAGCTCTTTTATGATTAAGCCAACACGCCAGTTTAGGTTCACTCACACTCAAAGAAACCCCTACAATTAAAATTTTCAAAATATCAGATTCTTAAAAGTGTTAGAACTCTTTTATTTCTAAACCGATTTACATAAAACAAACGCTAAATGTTAACTGGAGCAAACCTCAACACAATAAAAAAAACCGCATTGCAATCGGTTGAGCGGTTACTGAGATTAGCGTGCACAACCGTACAGACAAACAGATATACAGACATACAGACATACAGACATACAGACATACAGACATACAGACAAACAGACAAAAATTCTAAAAATCATTGTTTTGGGTTCTATTGCGTTCATAAAGCCCCCCTATAATATTTTTTCTTATTTATCTTCCATGTACAGACAGCAACCTGTTACGATTTTATTATATGTATTGATTGATTGATATTTCGGATTTTTGATAATCGGAGTTCGTATTTATAATATGGCGGATTTTTAATAATTCGGAATTCAACGGTTCGGTTTCTTGAAATTCGGCATTCTGACAGTCGGAATTGTAAACATTCGGAATTTTCAAATTATGACTTTTGATAAAAAGGATTTATGAAACATCGGATTTTTGACTTTCGGGATTTCGAATCATTCGGAGTTATAAAATTCGTAATTATGAAATTCGTGATTGTGACTTTCGGAATTAAGTTTTTCGTATTAATGTAGTGTACCCGTAAAGAAGGGGACCCTATTCATGAGACTTCGCTGTCCGTCTGTCTGTCTGTCTGTCTGTCCGTCACGAGGCTGTATCTCATGAATGGTGATAGCTAGAGAGCTGAAATTTTCACAGATTATGTGTTTTTGTTGCCGCTATAACAACAATTACTAAAAACAAAAACATCATATTATTAAAGGTGGGCTCCCATACAACAAACGTGTTTTTTGCCATTTTGTTTAATACATAAACACAATACAAACACAATTTTATCACTATGTACCTATGTTGTAGACGTATCGTTTACATAATGTCATCATTCAAATGTCATCAATATTCTGAAAAAGAAATTAAACATAGAGTTCTCAAACTCTTTTGAAAATACATACATAGAAGCATACTATAATAAGTATATGTTATGTTTGAGATGATACAAATATTAATATTATTACTACTAAATAGTGTCTGGCAACACTGCTCATAGTATTAGGTAAATGATTCACTACACGGGATAATGGTTTTTAGTTAATCAAAGTCTCCAAAATGGCCAGTTCCCAGATCCCCTAAAAATATCTTCGATAAAACCAATACACAAAAAGGGCGACACCTACACCCCCTAGCAATTATAGACCTATAGCTTTATTACCCGCATTTTCGAAAGTGTTCGAAAAAGCAATGTGTATTAGAGTATATGACTTCTTAGAAAAATATAACATTCTCGATGACAGTCAAAACGGTTTTAGAAAGTCAAGATCGACCACTTTAGCAGTATATCCAGATATATCCAGACTGCCCTTCAACACATAAATGACAGGAAACAGATACTCGGAGTATTACTAGATATGACGAAAGCATACGATAAAGTATTGTACGACATTCTTCTAAATAAACTACACGGTTCTGGTATTCGTGGCCCAGCTTACACATGGTTTAAATCATACTTATAAAATAGATCACAAATAGTTCAAATTGACCATTTCGACACCAACACAAACGAGGTTAAAATTATACGATCAGAAAAAAGGAGCATAAAATGTTCAATTCCACAGGGCAGTGTATTAGGTTGTGTGCTGTTTCTCATATACATAAGCGACCTGCCAAAGGTATTAAATAAACAACAAACACTGTCTGTATTATTCGCTGACAATATTTCAATATTGATGACGTGTGACAAAACCAATAACCTAACACCAATACTTCATGAAACTCTGAACACCGTAAACAATTGGCTCAATGACCACAACCCAGAAATTAACTACAGCAAAACTAAAACAATCCAATTTAGATCATATCAGAGCACCCCCATAAACGTAGACACAACATACAATAACACACAGCTAGAAATGGTAGATACATTCAAATTACTTGGTATAACTGTAGACACACACATAAACTGGAAGGCACACATTGAGCATATTCAAAAAAAGCTATCCCGATTCACATACGCACTATTCCAACTAAAATGCAACACAGACAAAGAAACCGCATTGTCTGCTTATTACGCCTATGCGTACTCTTGGCTGAGATACGGGATTATGTTATGGGGAAATAGTGTAAACTTTCAGGACTTATTTATACTGCAAAAGAAATGTATCAGAATAATTGCACAGATTGATAATTGTGACAGTTGTAGGCCCTATTTCATTAATTTAACATCCTCACACTACCTTCCTTATACATATTCGACATTTGCATATTTGTACACAAATACATAAATCACTTCACAAAAGTAAAAGACACTCACACCCTAAATACACGCCACAGAGACAGACTATACCTACCACCATCTAGAATTAAAATGCTAAACGAAAGCCCCTACTACATGGCTGTAAAAATTTACAATAATTTACCTGCCCACATAAAAACCGAAACTAAACTTCCATTATTCATAAAAAAACTGAAAATATTCTTATAAAATAATATAATAAAAAAAAAAAAATATTTATATACTTATAGTAGGAAAATGTTTCTATTCATTAAAAGAGTACACAGAAACAAAACACAAATAAAAAGAGTAAAATTACTATTATTATATATGTTTTTTTTTTACTCTAGATAGGTATATTTTAACAGAATTATAAAGGAAAAAGATTTTATTATTATAAATTATTTATTGATTTTAATAATGAGTAGGTATAAAATTAATGGAAAAATGTATCAATGTCTCGACCTGAAATTTGTTACCTTTAAGCCCTAAGTAGGTACTTTGAAATGTAATTAGCTAGCTACATTTTGCATGATAAGGAGAAATTGTTACTAAATTACTTTAACAGAAATATTTTATTAATGCTCATATATTTTGTTCTTCTTCTTCTCTTATTTGCAATGCCTGAAAAAGGCTGCTGATTTGTGACCATGTTTTATTTTTAAGACCTTATAATGTACACTTGGTTGGCAATAAAGTTATGATTATGATTATGATTATGGGTTTAGCTCGTCTGTCATCATAATTATGCTGAGACTGCGGTTCTATGTACGCAGGGTGTGTAACATATTCTGTGCCGCCGGCTGTTTGAATTTTTTTTTTGGATTACAGTTTGAAAGGCATATTTTCCTCTGGATATGTCACGTGTAGCCAGTTGCCGTTATTGTTGTTCCCAAATAAACTTTTGTAAAAAACGACTGGAGAGTGTGGCTGTGTAATTCAACCCCGCTTACCCCCTGATTTGCTGTAAGGATAATGATTAAAGTTCAACTGTCACCAAAAACCTTTCAAACATAAAACTAATATCTAGATAACTAAATCTCCACTAAAACACATACAACTCCATTCCTTGAGTTTTATAAATGGCGAACAAACGAAAAAGAAGTCTCACAGTGCATAAAGCGAATTGACAGACTGAAATGATTACTGTAGGCTATGGACATTGCAACTACTGAGGTGTCAGTGTCAACCCTATTACCGTTTTAAATTGACAAGGGCTACCTCCTGATGATTTCTAGAAACTGGTCTCAGTTATAATATTAATGTATTTAACAAAAGAGTGATTATAATCCTATTTTATGTGATGATGCTCGCGGCTGCGCTCGCGTGAAATTTGGTACCCGTTCCCACTTCCCGTGGGAACATTTTCCCGGGATGAAAAGCCTATATGTTATTCCAGACAGACAGCTTTCTCTGTACCAAATTTCAACCCAATTCGTTCACCCGTTAGAGCGTGATTGAGTAACAAACATCCAAACATCTTCACAAACTTTCACATTATTTTATAATATTACTTAGTAGGATTAGAAGGATTAAGTATAATTTCAAACTCTAGATAACAGTATTTAACTCAACTGTCACATAAATCTAATATCTAGTTAGATAACAAAAGCTCCACTAAAACACACACAACTCCATTCCTTGAGTTATATAGATGGTGAACAAACGAACTAAGAGAAGCTCCACTGTGCATAAAAGCGAACTTATTAGCGGAGTTTAAAGTACGGGACAACTTCACCACTGCAGGCTGCGTAGTTTTAAGTGCAGGGCTTATGAGAGCACTTGCAGCTTTGAGTGCAGATTAGAGGCGGAATATTAGTATTATAGTGAACGTGGGTTGTAACACAGTGATGATCAGTGTTACTCACCAACTAGCGCGAGGTAGCTATGCAGAGAACTCTTTCCCAGGGCGCCTTACTACAGAGATTCCAGTGTGCGTGCAAGGGTAGGCCAGGGCTCTGACGAAAACAGTCAGGTAGGGTGTACACACATATATTTATATAACACAGAGATACACAGAGACACACAGAGAGCTTATTCACTGATAGACACAAATATCACAGGTACACAGAAGTATAGTCACGGATTAGGTACTAATATTACTCAATAGACCACTGCCGCGTGAGCAGGTAAAACTGGTAAGCAGCTAACTACGCTTATAATTGGGTGACAATTACTGGCCTTGAGTGAAGCTGAGAGCAGCACAGCACGAGAATGCCACGTGGAGGCGACTGGTTCCCCTCAAAACCCCTCGCTCGTGCAGTCCACGTGTCTTTGGATGTGGCTCTGCCAACCGTGGACGGGCCGCTTTCTCCGTAGTAAAAAAACCCGGTATCCCGGGTGTAGGTTGAAACAGAAACTTATTCTTTCTGAGGAAAGTAGAACCTAGGCTATATTCCTCAACAAGTCCTCAGGTTTGTACAGTGCCTGCGTCAAACTAAAACCTCGCAACACACGAGGTGCGCTAAATCATCAGACCTCAACGTTAACCAAGATGTGAATCGTATTGGCTAGATGTTAGAAGAGAGCTTGTGACCTCATGGCAGGGCTATTTATACCCTGACTATGCACTCCACCAGAAAATTCCTTCAAAACCCGTTTTATATTGTAGTTCCTGTCTGACAACGCAAAAAAACCAGCGACTAGGTATCGACTCCTTACCAGAGAGATGTTGCCAAAGCCAAAAAAAACAATGAATTGAATAAGGCGCTTTGACACGCTCAATGATGATTGTCAAGCCGAAAACTTGACAATACTACACATACAATATAAATGTTACAACCACCCCCCCCTTAATAGTATTTCCTGCGGATATGACACGCTGGAAATACCCAATAAAGAAAACAGAAAAGTACTGACTAATAAACAAAGACAACCAGCTAGGTCCTTCAACCCCAAGCTGACTGCTACCATTACAATAACAAAGAAAGATCCTCCTATACACCTAACTAGACACTGACTCGTGTACCGGATAGGCTTAGTAACTAGAGTCTAATGCCCTTCATAGAAAGCGAATGCTCCCTTTACTGGCTGCTGATACCCTAACACTACACAAGCTCTCAGGATATTGTAGAGCGAATGAGAGAAAACGCTCGGTGCGGTGCATAGAAGAAACTACAACGTGACAATTTGAAGTCACGTAGACACATAGAAATACAAACAAAAGATTAAATAGTCTTACATAATGATCACATAGCACTGGTTTAATAAACTAGAGAAACAGTGCTATGTAGTTACGTTAGGTATTGGAGACGGCTCCTCCTGATACTTCAGGATGTCCTTGATATGGTACTCCCCAAGATCCTTACCGTCCAGATCTGATAGCCTATATACTAAAGGGGATCGTTTAGCAGTCACCACACATTTAAGGAACTTAGGGGCTAGCTTAGAAGTAAAATTCTTGGCCTTGTTGGACAGGTAGAACGTGCGTTTGTAAACTATCTGTCCCACTTTCAGCTCTACATGCCTTTTTCTGAGGTTGTAATACTTTTCATTACGCTGGTGGGCAACGTTCAAATGTTTCCTCACCTGGTCGTAAATGCGTTGTATTTCTCTCAGCTTGACACCAAAGGCTGATGGATCGTCTACAGAGACTGAAGTAGGATGGCACGCGATATCTGTCTGCCTGTATAACACTCCATCTCCAATAAATTCCCTACCATGTACTAAAAAGTAAGGGGTGAAACGAGTTGCTTCGTTAACTGCAGTGTTTAAAGCACACTGTATCTCAACCAAGAACTGATCCCAAGACTTGTGTTGTGACTTCACATAGCATGAGATCGCTTGAACCACATTACGAATAGCTCGTTCCGCCTGATTAGTTTGGGCATGATACCTAGGGTTATAATATATATTAGGTACATTGTATTTAGCCAACAGATCCTTAAATGGCTTACTCACAAACTGAGGGCCATTATCCATGTAAATAGTCTTGCAGACTCCGTGCACGAAAAACACACTCTTCTCTATGAACCTCGCGACTACAGCGCCTGTGGCAACCCGAACAGGGCACAACATGACGTATTTGCTAAAGTAGTCGGAGACCACGATCAGGTGTACGTTTCTATTGCTCGAAGTGGGAAAGGGACCTAGCAGATCGACAGAGATAGCTTCGAATGGCTTCGAAACCCGCTTCGGGCTACCCATTAGGCCTGGACGAGACGTGTTTACGGGTTTGTACTGCTTACAGATTTCGCAATTCCCGACATATTCTTTGACGTCCTCGTACATCTTGGGCCAGTAATAATTTAGGGCTAACCTTTTATGTGTCTTCCAAACACCACCATGGGCACTTAGTGTGTCATCGTGGTACTTAGAGAGCAGGGGCAAGCGATCCTCCTGAGGTACCACCAGCTTCCAGTCAAAGTCTGAAGTCAGAGAATATTTATTTTTAGTTAACCTTTTTTTTTTTTTTTTTTTTTTTTAACGTGAGGGAAAATCCTCGTAGGATGCTATGCCGGACTCTTACCGACTAAAAAACCTCACGTAACGCCCAACAGCCTATGGTTGAGAGCCCCGGGTAAGCCCTCAGGAAGGATGTCCCGTGACTCCCAACAGACCTACGGCCGCCAGTGCGGCCTCGCCCAGGGGGTGGTTCGGGTGCAATCCCGCGTCTATGGGGGATTTCGGGTGTGACCCCGCTTCTAAGGGGGGGCGTGCGTGAGTGCTCACGTCACGCTGCCGTCATGGGCCTGCTTCTGTAAGGACGGTGAGCGGCCCTCTCACCGTCCTCAGACCCCCGGTCATGGAGGCCGATAGTCCTCGGCGAAGACACGTCGGCGGCGCCCAGGGCGCCGACTGCGGAACTCGGGTGGAAGAGTTCTCTCCCGCACCCGGCCCGCTGCCTCCTTCGCGAGCATGACCTGCTCGCAGAAAGAGGCGGCGCAGTCCCACTTACTCCCGCTGGAGAGCATGGCTCGCACCATGGCCTCAAGCGAGAGAGTGTCCACGCCCAGACCCACTACGAGGACCTGTCGCTGTTGTGCCCACGCCGTGCACTCCACCAGCGTGTGGAGCGCCGTGTCATCGCTGCGGTCCTCGCAGTGCTGACACTAGTTAACCTATATAAAAGGTTGTCACGAATGTCAAAGTTTGGTGACTTCCTCGGGTTCTTCCGAACACTATTCATGGTGTGGTCATACCACGGGTCTTTAGTGGGTACTGCATCGAGGGACTCAATCTTGATACGAGACAGAGCATCAGGTACAACGTGGTCTTTACCTTTTCGATGCTCTATGTCAAAATCGAATTGACTGAGCCTCATGCTCCAACGTGCTAGACGACCCATGGGATTTTTTAGTTTATGGAACCACAGAAGAGATGAATGGTCCGTGACGACCGTACATTTTTGGCCTTCGACGTACTGTCGAAATTGTTCCAAAGCGAAAATCACGGCCAGAAGTTCTCGCTCAGTTGTGCTGTAGTTCACCTCGTTCTTGTTGAGAGAACGGCTACAATAGGCGATAGGGTGCTCAACACCATCGTGAGTTTGTGTCAGTACAGCAGCAACTGAGTAAGCTGACGCGTCACTAAGAATGCGGAAGGGCAGCTCAAAGTTAGGCATTTTTAATATAGGGGCAGAGACCAAGGCTGACTTTAGCAGGTTAAAGGCCTGTTCAGCCTCAGGGGTCCATTCAAACTTAAAGTTTTTAGATGTCAGTTTGCACAGAGGTTTACTAATCTTAGAGAAGTTGTTAACAAAGCGACGATACCAGCCGGCCATTCCCAGAAATCTCTTAACCTCCTTAGGGTTAGAAGGGGTGGGATAGTTGAGGATAACCTCAACTTTACCCGGGTCTGTCCGTAGGCCATGTTTGTCCACATAATACCCCAGGTATTTGAGTTCACTCCGACAAAAGTGAGATTTTTTCATGTTGATAGTTAGGCCAGCATCCTTGAGTTGCTGATAGACTCTATGTAAGAGCTCTACATGCTCCTCAAAGGTGCTGGACACACAGACTATGTCGTCCTGAAACGCAAATACCTTATTGTCGAACTCGGGGCCAAACAGGCGGTCCATCAGGCGTTGCATCGTGGCACTAGCCCCGACAAGACCGAAGCACATCGAATTGTATTGGAATAATCCTCTCCGGGGAACCGTAAAAGCAGTCTTCTCAGCAGACTGGGGTGAGTCAAATGGAATCTGCCAGTAAGCCGCACTCAAATCTACAGAAGTTAAATACTTAGCGTTATTAAGGTGGTCCAAGATTTGATTGATATAGGGTAAGGGGTAGGCGTCACTCTTTGACACAGAGTTCAGCTTGCGAGAGTCCAAGCACAATCTGAGGTCACCGTTTGCCTTCTCCACCATGACCACTGGAGAGTTCCACGCGGACTGAGATGGGGACACTACTCCCATCTCCAGCATTCGGTCCAACTCGGCTTCCAGGGCCTTCTGTTTAAGGGGAGAGAGCGGATAATAACGCTGCTTTATCGGCTTGCTGTCACCAGTGTCAATGACATGATGTACAAGTGAGGTCCGACCTAAGCCCACCTTATCCGTGTTCAATGAGTCAAATTTCTCAATGACCCCGTTGATTACACACCTTTGTTTAGCAGTCAAGTTGTTGTAATCCTCGAGGCCACCGTTAAGGGACACAGACTCTATAGGATTATTATCACTAAAGCTATCAAGACTAATATTTTGTAAAATTAACTTATCACTTAACTTAAATTGTTGCCAGAAATCCACACCAAATATCATGGAGGTGGTTATGCCTGGGACAACATAGAACTTGACAACTCGGACAACCGAATTGTACTCAATTGGCAAAGAGATACAACCCAGACATTGCAAGTGAGAGCTGTCTGCAGTTGTAATACGAAAAGTAGGATTGATACTCTCAAGATCAAAACCCAGTTCCAAGAAGATGCGGTGCGCTCCCTTACCTAATATTGAGCAGGAGGCACCGGAATCTAGAAGGCCTAAAACATTTAAATTTAAAACCTTAACAACTAGATACGGTCTAATGTCACTATCCCGTTTAGGAAACAGGACCTAATCAGAAATAGACTCAGATACAGAGTAATGCACAGAGTTCCTAATAAGGCCCTGGCCTACGCGTTTTTTGACTTGCTAGTACAGTGTGAGCAGTCTGGGGTCTTGACTCCTTTGAGACTACACCGGAAACACACCAGCTCCCTTGACTGTGTGCAGCTGTATGCAGTGTGACCGCCCCCGCCGCAACGAAAGCATTTGCGATCGTGGGGGGTAACCGGCGTCTCCACTGCAGACACCTGCTTAGCGGGCTTTTGTACACCTTTGTTCTTAAGCTGGTGTAAGTCAGATGTAATCTCAAACTTGTCAAGAGCAGGCTCATGGAAAGCGTCTGCCCTAGTACGCGCTCCTACTCCAAGCGCTTACCCAAACGTCTCAAGTCATCTACAGAGTTGACATCATGCAAGGCCAGTTCCTTCATGTAGTCAGGTCTAATGTTGTGCATGAGAATGTCCAGCTGTTCCTCACTGGGCATCTTACATGACAACCTTGAGAACATGGCTTGCATTGTACATATATAGTTAACCAAGGACTCAGAGCGGGCTTGTGTACGCTGTCTTATCTCATTCCTGAGGCGGTAATCATAATCAGGAATATCAAAGGTATCTCTAAGCTCACTAATAAGATCCTCATATGAGATGAAGTTAGCTTTGTTTGTACGGAACCAAGACAAAGCCGGTCCATCCAACAGGTCGGAGAAAGCCATAAGGAGTCTAGGCTTAGTAACCTCCCGAGCACATCTAAGTTCCTCTAATCTCTCTAAAAACACACGTACACAAGTAGAACCATCATATTTTAAATTAAATGAACATAAGTTAAGGGGACGTTCTTTATACACTATGTTACATGTAGAACTATTCCTACTTGAACTAGCTCGCACCGAGCGGTCCTCTCTCACTACTGGTGAAGTATATTCTACCTGGTCACGACCCGAAGGATCCTCACCATCATCATCCGAACCTTCGGATTCAGAATCACTACTGGGTTCAGCCCTAGCGATGATCTTCACTAGCCTACCACGAATATCCACCAGGTCGGGGCAATCCAGACCACAACGAGCTAACCTACTCAATAAGTAGTTGGCCCTGATAGACACCCTAAGACGACTACCCTTATTAATGAAGATGTCACCTGACTGAATAGCCTCCTCCAGCTCGGAGATCTTTGGGAGGCAGATTGAGAGCTCAGCCGATGCATCAGCGGGTACCGGAGCACTCGCTTTGATGCTACCTCGACGGACGAGTCGGTGTGCCGTTCTTAGCTCACTCCGAAGGCCAGACACTGTCGTTTCCGGTTCCACTGAAATACCCATGTGGGACAGCTCGTTAGCAAGTTCATCCTTTCTTAAATAATTAATATATTTTTTCATCTGTGCCATTATGTAAAAATTTACTTACAACAATTATAAAGATAAAATGGCACAGATAGGGATCAATTACAAAGTAAAAATGTAAATTGAGTTACAACAAAGTGTACTAAGTTAGGTAATTATGTTTCAAATTGACTTTTAGAATTTAACAAAGATTAAGAGAGAAAAGTTTCTAAATTTTCTGACAACACAGTTCAGGTTAATAATTAAAATTACAAGGTATCAACATACCTTCAAAAAAAAATTTATAATTACACAGAGTGAAATTCACTAAGTTAACACAGAGGTGAAGCTATAGAATAATATATGTAATATATTAATCTATGCTAATATAATATTACAATAAATATATGTGTGCACCATAAAAAGGAACATAACAAAGAAAAGAAACACAATAAGAAAAGAAGTGGGTATGCCAAATAAAATCAAAAAGTTTTTTCCAAAATCACAGCTATTTTAAATTTTTGAATTTAGAATTTTGTGTCTTTTCCAGCCAAAGATGTAGGAAGCTGGAAGAAGACGAAAGGGAAGGTTTTGTGCTTAGCTGCTAGCACCACCAATTAACGTCCTGGAGCGTCTCGGACGATACACCAGAATGGTTTCGCCAGAGGTAACCACCTATGCACACACACTAGACTGAGGCTACCGCAGAGTAGACCCAGAGATTTGCCACTACGTTGGGAGCCAATTTGTAACACAGTGATGATCAGTGTTACTCACCAACTAGCGCGAGGTAGCTATGCAGAGAACTCTTTCCCAGGGCGCCTTACTACAGAGATTCCAGTGTGCGTGCAAGGGTAGGCCAGGGCTCTGACGAAAACAGTCAGGTAGGGTGTACACACATATATTTATATAACACAGAGATACACAGAGACACACAGAGAGCTTATTCACTGAAAGACACAAATATCACAGGTACACAGAAGTATAGTCACGGCTTAGGTACTAATATTACTCAATAGACCACTGCCGCGTGAGCAGGTAAAACTGGTAAGCAGCTAACTACGCTTATAATTGGGTGACAATTACTGGCCTTGAGTGAAGCTGAGAGCAGCACAGCACGAGAATGCCACGTGGAGGCGGCTGGTTCCCCTCAAAACCCCTCGCTCGTGCAGTCCACGTGTCTTTGGATGTGGCTCTGCCAACCGTGGACGGGCCGCTTTCTCCGTAGTAAAAAAACCCGGTATCCCGGGTGTAGGTTGAAACAGAAACTTATTCTTTGTGAGGAAAGTAGAACCTAGGCTATATTCCTCAACAAGTCCTCAGGTTTGTACAGTGCCTGCGTCAAACTATAACCTCGCAACACATGAGGTGCGCTAAATCATCAGAGCTCAACGTTAACCAAGATGTGAATCGTATTGGCTAGATGTTAGAAGAGAGCTTGTGACCTCATGGCAGGGCTATTTATACCCTGACTATGCACTCCAACAGAAAATTCCTTCAAAACCCGTTTTATATTGTAGTTCATGTCTGACAACCGAAAAAAAACCAGCGACTAGGTATCGACTCCTTACCAGAGAGATGTTGCCAAAGCCAAAAAAAACAATGAATTGAATAAGGCGCTTTGACACGCTCAATGATGATTGTCAAGCCGAAAACTTGACAATACTACACATACAATATAAATGTTACAAACGGACAGTGCGACTCAAGTGACTGGCGGCCAATGTACAGACACAAGTAGCATCCTACACCAGGCACTTGCCGTTCCTCCACGGCACCAAGGTTAGCCCATCCGGCTTCTTGCCATCAGTTCTACAAAGACCCGGCGGCTCAAGAACGCAAGGGACACCCGCCGAGACAAAAGCCCTCCGTACAATATCGTTGAGGGCATGGTGTCGCGAAAACCTCCCTGTACAGCGACGACAACTCAGAGCGTGGTGGCCATCAGCCCCCACCATGGAACCGCAGGTGCATCTATGGGGTTCACACACCCTGCAGCCCAGGCGGAGAGCAACCGCCACACGCAAAGAGTCATCGTCCAACAACGTGCCCAGGTGAGGCGATGGCAGCGCGTGCAGCCATGCCCCCGACTCTGGCTGTGACACAGCAAGAAGTCTAGCCCTATCGGCAGCAGCGGCACCGTCCAGCAACAGTCCCCGAACTCGCTTTAACCCTAAATCATCCCACGCGTGCTGACTGCACAGTGCCTCAGGCGGCACTGCACCCACGCCCAGAGACCACGCGGCCAGGGCATCCGACACAAAGGATATACCGTCCACGTCACCATTAGAATGGAGTATGGTAGTGACGAGGCTGGCAACCCCATGCGCAGAGGCCATGAATGCCGGTAAACCCACATCGTGAGCGCATCTCACACCAAGACCCCCGTAACGAGTCGGGAGAACCGCCTGAGTCCACTGGGGTCCATCAAGGGTCATTCAGTACGGATTCGAGCGTTATTTTGATGGATCGGTCGAAGCTTGAAATCTCCCGAGGGAAGAGCCATGTAGGGGTCGTACGCAATAAGTACATGAGCTTCGGAACAGCGAAGCACATGCGCAGCAAAACAACCGCAACGTGCGCGGAAAGTTTTTTGAGACGCTCCCGAGCGACAAGGAGAAGCTGTTCACACGAACTGATAGCCTCAGGAACTGCATCCAAGAAAATGGGAGACCCTAAAAGGTAGAAATTTGATTTTGTTAGTTCTCTGAGACCTGGTAATAGAGCGTTGAATCGAGACAAGTGTTCACTGGCATCGACACTGCAGGGAAAGAACTCGCACTTTGAGGCGTTTACCACTAAGCCAAGCTCACTTAACCGAGGAAGAAGCATCTCCAAATCCCTATACACTTCATCCGGCTTACCTCCAAGGATGCCATCATCAAGGTACCAAATATTCAGAGGAGACTGTATTTCTCGGATAACCCTGTGAATGGACAAACTAAATATGAGTGGCCCAAGAGGATCTCCCTGCTGTGCCCCCACTTGTGAAAGAATGAGGTTCTCATTAAAGAACAGATTAGAAAAAGGTTGATACACCTGGCAAAGAAAAGGATAGATAGAAGGAATTTTATCCCTGACCTGTTTTTTCTTACAGTTTTATTTCAGTGTATCAGAATTCAACGTAATTCGAAAAGTGAAGCAATTATAAATCTTTTATTATTTACGTGAAGTGAAATTCGTAAAATATTTGTTCTACCGTTTTACTAAAGTGAAATTTCAATAGGGATTGTTACCTAGAAGTGTGATTATCGGCTGTTGGTCTCGCTGTAAATTCACATATAGGAAATACAACAAAATAATACACAAATTGAGGCGGTTTGACGCCGTAAAAAAATAAAAATTGTGGTGGTGATATCCTTTGGCTACTTTTTACGATGAATATATGCTATACAACTCACTTACGAAAATTAATGTAAGCGTTTCAAATTAGAAGTTTTACTTCAGACTTTAACAAAGTGCCATTTAAAATTGAAAAAAAAAAACTTTTACTTTAAATTTAATTAAAAATTTTCCACCATAAATTAAATGCTTGAGGGTGTGAAAAATAAATTGGGGACCGTTAAAATTTGGAAAAATTACAATTTACGTTGAGAAAAAAATTCAAATTTTGCCTTGTTCTTGTTTTTGCCGAAATCTGTCTAAAATTAATAAAAATTGCACAAAATAAGCCGGAAAGAACAAGTTGGCAGCAGAGGTCAGGAGAGCCAAATTCCTGGGTAGTTATGTTAATTTTGAGGGAAACTACCCCGCTAACGGGTACTCTTAAAACTATTTTACACAAATTAAAATATCTTATAATTATGACCTCCCGACTCCCGTCGGAAATCGCTTTCTCGCTACCTGAAACCACGATATGGGCGCCACTGAAAAGCTGATGGCTTTCAGGAAGAAGAAGAGAGAAATGAGAAGAGGTGACGTTTAAAATTTAAAATAACAATTTATTAAAAAAAAGAAAGAGCTCGGGGTCGTGGTATTTTCAGGCAGAAAGTGCGACTTCCGAAGGCCTTCGCAGGGTTCCGACTTATCTTGGGATTCCTGTCCTTCTTGTAGTGATCCAGTCAGCGACGTCTCCGTGCCGTCCACTCGTCGAACTGCACGGTATTGCTGAACTGGGAGGGTAAATAATTCTTCTAAACTTCCGTAACCCGTAGGGTGCACGCTTCTTTGTAGAACCCGGAGGGTGGACGTTCCTTCTTGGAACACGAAGGGTGGATCTTGACAACCCGTAGGGTGGATCTTGACAACCCGTAGGGTGGACCCTGGAATGTTCCATATGACGGGTTAGCTGGAACCCTTTTTCCCGCTTATTCCCCAAAGACAGCCGATCCCTGTTAACCATTTCAGGAGTCGAGTGCCTTACAATGTTTACTTGTATTCTAATTTCACAGAGACATTTTTTTACACCCCTGTAATCTACCCTCCTACAACAGGGTTGACCAACAGCCGTTAATTTTCACTGTTTTAAAATCTAGATTACATTATAAATAATTTAACTCACCCAATGATGGGGTCTTCTGTCTAGAGCTATTTGCTCCTTATACTTGACAAATATTTTTATAAACGATGATTTTTTAAACTTGTGTTTTTCTCACAATTTCCAACGACACTTAGGCCCTTCGTACACTAGGCTACGCAAATCTTCGATACTAATGTTGTCAACTTATGTCGCGAATATTTGGTAGCGCACGAACCGTACACACGAGATATCTCAAGACGCAATTTTGTTTATTCTGCCACTGTAGACATAGCGACAACACGTCTCAGACTAATTTAATTTACGAAATGTCTGACACAAGTGACGAAACTATGATTTTGGCTTACTATCTTTACTAAAAGCAAAGAAATCGTCGTAATAGGAAATACTGCGTTCAACCATATTAAAAAAAAATGTAAAGTGTAGACTGTTTGTAGCTACAAAAAAATTACAGCAAACAGATACTTGTCCAGTTTAACCCTTCCAAGACACAAGCGTGTATATTCACTGCTAAGAAAACCCCATTTACTGTACCGCCATAATTCCAGGGCACATCTCTCACTATCTCTGAAAGCATTGGGATCCTCGGCCTTGACATTTCCAGAGAGGTTCAATTCCGGAGTCATTTGGTGGACGAGGCTAAGCCGGCGTCCAAGAAGCTCGGTGTGCTGCTGAGCACACCGAGCTTCTTGGACGCCGGAGAGAGCGCAGAGCGCGGCGGTACTTTACTGCAGCGCAAACACTGCTTCTGTATAAGTCGCAAGTGCGGCCGCACATGGAGCACTGCTGTCACCTCTGGGCGGGGGCACCAGAATATCAGCCTCGTCCATTTGACTCGGTGCAAAGGCGAGCCGTGAGAGTTGTCAACGATCCTATGCTTACAGGTGAAGTGGAACCTCTTCGCGACAGGAGAGACTTTGCCTCCTTATGCGTGTTCTACCGCCTGTACAATGGTGTGTGTCCTGAGGACTTATTTGATATGATGCCCACAGTTACGTTCTATCATCGCACCGCTCGCCACAGACAGGGATTTCATCCTCACACTCTACGTCCGGAGCGTTCGAGCACGGTTAGATCCGATAGGGGCTTTCTTCCACGCACGCTTAGGTTGTGGAATGATCTCCCTGCCTCGGTTTTTCCAAACGCCTAAAGTATGGGGTTCTTCAAAAGGGGTCTTAGAAGGTTTTTACAGGGTCGGCAGCGCGAGAGTCGCTCCTTTCGTGTTGCAAACGTTCATAGGCAGCGGTGACCACCGGTCCTGGTGGGCCGTATGCTTGTCTGCCACCTTAGTGGTATAAAAAAATACTAAATTCAAATTGAATATTTATGTCAA
Source organism: Miltochrista miniata (assembly GCA_933228765.1). Taxonomy (NCBI): domain Eukaryota; kingdom Metazoa; phylum Arthropoda; class Insecta; order Lepidoptera; family Erebidae; genus Miltochrista; species Miltochrista miniata. Next base: position 33,155,741 of record OW121758.1, on the reverse strand, counting down.
TTGTTCTGCCATCTTGGAAATCGCAGCGACATTAGTAGCGACGATCTCGACCGGCAGGTAGCGCGCGACTGGCGTCGGCGACGAATGAACAAAATGTCGGCGACGCATGTCTGTGTACGAACCTCTTTGAATTTGTATTGCGGTAGTCGCTTAGAGACCAAAATCTTTGGGTATCGAAGATTTGCGTAGCCTAGTGTACGAAGGGCCTTATACGTCCGTGAGCTATTTTAAATATTAATCTGGCGGTGCTCTTGCATAGAAGCAACGCCTTATATATTAATGAATAGCGCCTCTAGTGGCACCACTCGAAACTACTCACGTGTGCCCGTACCGCATGTGACTACTGCATTTGCGCAACGTCACTTTTATTTCCTAGCCCCGTTTACGTACAATAAAATCTTAAAAGTTGACAAAAACTGTAACCTACTCAGTGATCACGATTTCAAAGGATTAGTAGTAACGTGGCTAAAACAATTTGACTACAAAAAGGTCGAATCTATGATTGGTGGTTTAAACATATAAAACATATAGGGTTTAACATTATACACATAGGAGACAAACAAAACGCACACACACACACACACACACACACACACACACACACACACACACACACACACAACACACACACACACACACACACACACACACACACACACACCACACACACACACTATAATATATTAACATAATAATTGTATAAACATGTAACAACTTCATATCTCATTCATGTAGATTACATTTATGTAGATTAAATACTAAGTTTACTTTTAACAAGTTTATCCCTGGTAAATTTCGCTTGCTTTTTAAGTTTCTTTTTAAATACTTACGCAGTTGTTAAATAAACTATTATATTATACATGTTGTAATAAGTAGACGAAGACACTGGTCCCTGAGATACAGTTTACACTAGTTCAGGGGCCAGGGGATTCACATATAATGTAAATTCATCATTTTGTGGAAATAAAGTATTTATTATTATTATTATTATTATAATCGTCAAGACCGCATCTATGACTATGGCTTCCGTCGTTGCGACACTTACTCGGTAGATGGCGCTTTCATATGTTGATCTAAATTTTTATTCTAATCACCTAAAATTAATCAATATCTGCACCCGTTGTTTCACAACGTTACAATCTGTCCTGATAGAATCACAGAAAAAAAGCAGAATGGTAGAATTCACTTTTCCTATGTAAGTGTCTAGCACAGACTTGCCTCATGGGTCAATAAAACTTCTGGCAAAATGTGGCTGTGTAATTCACCTCTGACGTAATTTTAAATTATGATATGGATGTAAATTCTTCAAATTAGAGATTGAGACATTACCAAAGTACGAGTATTTACCTACATTTTCATGCGTCGTATATTATGTTTCCTAAACCCACAACTTTACCTTCTAAGACCCGTATGTCTCAACGTCTCAGCACACAAGTGTGAACTTTAAAATGGAACAGTAAAATCCCAAAGGACCTAGTTCTAGAGTGTTTCTATCACCGGCACGATTACGATCGACTCGCTTATTTATATTCGATTTTATGATCTTCGAAATGCGATTGGGAACGTTTTTATTGTGAGTGGAAATTTTGTGAGCTGTGGTCGGTTTAATGTGGATGAGTGCGCGAAAAGTTTAGTTTCGAGCTGTGTACGAGTAGCGTGGGTAAAGCAAAGCGGCAGTAAAAAATTTTCTAATCTATCCATACTAGTAAAATTTATCGGATGATTTACTTATCTATCAACGCAACGCTAAAACCCTTACAACAAGAAATTTTTAAAGCCTGCTACCCTTATTGTAGGCGGCTACTAAAGAAGGGTTTTCAAAAGTCCACTAAATTTGGTAAACAGATTGCACATGGGCAAAGCCGCGCGCGTCCATTACAGATACTTAAATTTTAATTATATATTCATCAAATATTACTTATCACACAGCGCCATCTAGATCAAATTAAGCTAATAATAAACAGCTCAAGTTTCTTTATTAGCTTTTGATCTAGCTAGATGGTTACTCTGAAACATGCAGTTTTGGATCACACGAATGTTTATTCCGACCTGGGATTTAAACCAAACACCTTGTCAAATACAGTAAGAATACTGCCTCATTCAGTAAATAAATAAAATACTAAATTGATTTAAAATCAACGACGAATTGATTACTTTTTACCTAGATTACTATAAAAAAATATGTATTTATAAGCCTTCGGATCAATGTTGAAAAATGATTCTAGCTCCTTATCTGAGGTTACTCTGAAAGGATGGTCATAATATTGTATGAAAGAACATCAAATGATTAAAAGCAGTTCTGTAGCTCAATTGGCCCCAGAGTTGTCCTTGTATTTGCATTGGTCGCGTATCGTCAAAACTTCACCACTTAAGCAAAGCCGAGAACTATAGCTAGTAATAAATAATCGGTATCTATCATAGTAACCAGATATAGTGAATAAGCCTCAAAATAGAAAACTCTCAATATAAGTTGAAAGCTTTCAAAAGCTCCCAGTTACGAGCCCAGTTAGTTTGGTTCGTTTGTAACCGATTTATTTAATCTCACAGATTTTTATTGCTAAAGTTTCTTGGCGCGTAGAAAAGTAGTGGTCTAAGAGCCCATGAACATCTACCAGTATGTATTTGACCAGACCTGAGGTTTTGTACACTGATACTCCTATACCTACCATGCATTATGCAGTGACTCACTAAACTCTAAGTGGAGCACGCGACGACTGCGCAGCCAGGACAGGTATCGATTTTTGACTAGTTTTAAATGCATTTGACCATGGATGCCGTTTTAAAAAAAATGAAAATATATTATTATTATTATTGGAAAATAAGAATGGCAGACCATTATCGTAAGTTTTACTTAGTGGCAGACGATTTTGAAAATGGCCAAAAAATTTTTTTTTTAAAGTATTTGACCAGATCTGCCATTGAAACATTTGGTTGATTATGGTCTTAAAAGCTTATATTCAAAAAGGCAGACGTCTACATAGAGCATTTACATAACAAAATAATAAAATCTTACCTACTAATCGGTCACATGAATACGCATTCCGTTTGCTGTTTTACATTAATATCAATATAAATACTGTGGGATATTCACACACAACGCCATCTAGCCCAAACTAAGATAATATAAGCTTTTGCTATGAGATTTAGACAACTAACAAACATACTTAGATCTTTATTTATTCATTTATTTATTTATTTATTGGTTTTGTACACACAATTAAAAACAAAAGAAATCATATGGAATATTGTACAAGGCACTACTTATTTCTAATGAAATCTCTTCCAGTAGGCCTGAGAGAGGAGATGTGAATGAGAGACAGAGTAAATAAGTGTGTGCAGAATAGTAAACATACATAAACCTTAAATAGCATACATACATAAATACATACATAATATATAGTATTATACTATCTAAATATACTTAAGTACAGAGAAATATCATAAACATCTCTAAGGATAAAATGTTATGTTAAAGATAACAGGTAATGTTCTTTCACTTTCTTCTTTAAGAGTGAAACAGTTTTACAAGTTCTTATCTCCGGTGGGAGAGAATTCCATAGCCTTGCCGCGTGAACAGTGAAGGAGTAAGAGTAAAAATCAGTTTTGTGAGAAGGGAATGTAAGGCGATTTTCAAGATGTGTTCTACAAAGAGCATCAGGTGTACGCATAAAAGAGAACCGCTCACGTAAGTAGGTAGGACATAAAGGATTGTGCAAGATATTGAATAGGACACACAATATCCGAGTATTCCTCCGAAGTCGGATTGGGAGCCACTTGAGTTTTGCACGAAATTCCGAGACATGATCATACTTACGAAGATTGAAAATAAACCGAATGCATAAATTTTGCAGTCTCTCAAGTTTGTTTAAAAGCTCCTCAGTAGCATCCAAGTAGCAGGAGTCCGCATAATCAATAATGGGCTGTATCAATGTTTGAGCAAGTGAGATTTTAATATCTACAGGCTAAAAAGGCTGGAGGCATTTGAGGGTGTGGAAAGTGTAGTGAACCTTTTTGCTAACATTCAGAACATGAGCATTCCAGGTCAAGTTTCCATCTAAGGTAATACCAAGATCTTTCGCCGTGTCGGTATATGGTATTTGAACTCCATCAAGTAAGAGAGGCGGAAGAAAGGCCATGTCTAGTCCAGATCGCATTTGCCTACTGCCGATCACTATCGCCTGAGACTTACCTGGATTAATTAAAAGCCCAAAAGACCTAGCCCACTCGCCAATAGCACTCAGGTCACGATTCATATCGTCTATGGCGCTTCTATACTCATTCAACTTAAAATGACGATACAGCTGCAAGTCGTCTGCATACAGATGGAAGTTGGAAGAAATAACTCGAACAGAAGAGTTGATGAAAATGGAAAAGAGTAAAGGAGAAAGTACGCCACCTTGAGGCACTCCAGCAATGAGGTTACGCCAATCCGAGAAAGACTCGTTAAGGCGAACACACTGCGAGCGCCCCCGAAGATAAGAGTCAAACCAGGCCACAGTCTCAGTGGAGAAATTAAGGGAATTAAGAATGCCTAGAAGAATATCTAGATCCACTGAGTTGAATGCGCTACTGAAGTCCAGCAGAACAAGTACGGTAAGGGATTTGTTCTCCATGGCCAGACGAATATCATCCGTCACCTTCAGCAGAGCCGTCACAGTGCTGTGACCTGTCTTTCTTAATACATAAGTACACATTATACCTAGAAGTTACATAGAAACACCTGAACTCCGAAAAACTATTAATATGTCTGCCTCGTTGGTCTAGAGATCGTAAAGCCCAAATGCGTATCACGAAGTCGTGGATTGTTTCCCAACATACCACAAAAAATTATGTGAGCCACAAATATAAATTGTCTAGAGTCTGGGTGTTTCTATGTAGGTATTAACAAAAAAAATGATTCAAGTATTAATATCCTGTTGTCTGATTTCCATAACACAATCAAGGTAATCCTAGTTTACTTTGGGATCACATGATAAGTACCTACTGTGTAAAAAATGTACGCATCTGTAAATAATTTGTCTTTAAAAGTTTTATAATTCTAATTTTATACATTTTATTATTATAATTTTAATATGAAAGAATCATAAATAATACGGTATACGCTGATAAATAACATCGATTACCTCCTATTTATATTTTGTTATTATTTCGACATGTCAAAATTATAAGTGTTAAATGAGTTAAGAGGGAACATGGGCTCAGAGAAATTTGCAAAAAAGGTATTTGAATTTAGATATTGCCGTCGCAGTGCACCTAATAACAACCCCGTAATGTGCGATAAGAATAATTTTACTTCAGATCGATTTAATTTGGACGAAATCGATGTTTCGTAGTTAGAGGACTAACAGGCAAATTCAAAAAGCTGCGATCCGTATCGTAATTTTCCGCCATTTTGAAAGGGTGCATTATATTCACTATTTTACTATTTTCCAAAATTAAATATAAAAAAATAATGGGAACATGAGTACCTACATCATGTTATTTTGCCAAAAAGAAGATTGCCAAAAAACTAAACTTCTATTCAAACGCAAAGTTTTCGATGTCAAAGGAGTAAACATTTCTTTTAAAAATTTAAATCGCTAGTTTAGAAAGATCAAATAAATTTTAAAGTTCTGCTTATCTCAATTCATTTTATTAGGAATGTTGAGAAACTACTCTTTGCATTTGCCTGATAATTCCGTACAAAAATTCATGTGCATGTTTTATGTATTGCCCGGTTTGAACATTATTTCCGTATTGATACGGACAAATCCGTATATAATTATGGCAAGACTGAACATGCATGCGGCTACAATGAGTGCCAGTACGCGCCGCATTATGACGTCATCAGAATGCTATTCGCATGCCTGCCGCATTTTACGAAATACGGCGCCTGCAGTGCGGGTGAAATGTGCGAGTTTTCATATCATTACATACAACGAATTCTAAAATGCGGCGCGTTTGGTGCGTGCGGAGTGTACGTTGCGTGTTCTGACAAATGTGCGATCAGCTTCAGAGAACATACTAACTGTCAAACAAATGTGTCAATGGTCAAGATCAAACCTGACGTATGGTCTAGTCTTAAAAATAAATTTATTGAAATTTTTTTTTTGTGTTCTGGTTTAATCTGCAAGCAGTATTTTTCTTTTCTTGAACTATTTATAGTTCAAGAAACTACCCAAAATATTTTGCTTATAAGCAGATTATGTTGGGTTATAAGCAGATTATATTGACATGTGAAGTGTGCCTCCCAGCAGAGACATCTACTCCTTATGTCCACAGCTCAGTCAATCGCAAGATGTAGGCTCAATATGTCCTTTCTTTTAAGGCGCCTTATTGAAATCTAAAAACTATTGCCCAAGACTCCGTATAACGCTAAATAGACTATTATCTTGATCTAGAACACAGGAGTCGTAAGGTCTATAAGTAAATTAACTCTTTTTTTGTCAAAAATGTCGTGAATTTTGAGCTGGATCTTCTATACTTGATGTCTGGTTTAAAATGTATTTTATAATTACCAGAAAGACAATAGTAAATCTTAATTAACTCGAAAACTCGAAACTCTTTTGTTTTTTAATTATTACAGTTCTTTTAATTAATTTATTTAGTTAAAAACGCATAAAACTATACGTATCTATCACTTTCTTGTACGCTGAAATTTATATCTGTTATCTTCTTTAAACTGATTAGCGTCAGGTGGGCTCTTAACAGGTAAATTTTATTAATCATATGCTGTTCTAAATTACTCAGGAACATCTATAGTATCTATTGAAATATATACGTGGAGGTATAAGTAGTAATATATTCGTCGTGGCAAATTTAAAGAGTAAAATAACACTATTTTAAAACATTACTTTAAAATACAAAATAAATACAGTGATATAGGAACTCGCAAGTAAAATATATCATGTACCTATTGTCGAATGCGGCGTTGGTGCGGGTGTTAGTGAAACAGACTGTCACTCTGAGGTCTTGGGTTCGATTCATGGGTCGGACAAATATTTGTTTGACCCACAAATAGTTGTTTCAGGGTTTAGGTGTCTCTATGTATAATGTGTAAGTACCTACCTATGAATTAAGAAAGATCTAAGTATGTTTGTCAGTTGTCTAAATCTCATAGCAAAAGCTTATATTATCTTAGTTTGGGCTAGATGGCGTTGTGTGTGAATGTCCCACAGTATTTATATTGATATTAATGTAAAACAGCGAACGGAATGCGTATTCATCTGACCGAGTAGTAGGTAAGATTTTATTATTTTTTAATGTAAATGCTCTATGTAGACGTCTGCCTTTTTGAATATAAGCTTTTAAGACCATAATCAACCAAATGTTTCAATGGCAGATCTGGTCAAATACTTTCAAAAAAAAATTTTTTGGCCATTTTCAAAATCGTCTGCCACTAAGTAAAACTCACGATAATGGTCTGCCATTCTTATTTTCCGATAAAAATAATAATATATTTTTGTTTTTTTTAAAACGGCATTCATGGTCAAATGCATTTAAAACTAGTCAAAAATCGATACCTGTCCTGGCTGCGCAGTCGTCGCGTGCTCCACTTAGAGTTTAGTGAGTCACTGCATAATGCATGGTAGGTATAGGAGTCTCAGTGTACAAAACCTCAGGTCTGGTCAAATACATACTGGTAGATTTTCATGGGCTCTTAGACCATAGTATTTATATGAACGTACGTAAAATCAAACCAGTTTTTTTTCTCCAATGATCTAAACTTTACACAGAAACAATAGAGTGATAGACCGCTGTAATAATCTTAGCTCAAAATGTAATAGCTAACTAGTCTAAGCTCAGAATACGTCAATTGCTTGACACACAAAAATATTGCGATATATGCACGCTTCCACCCATGCTACGCCCAGAATACAACCTAATTTCAAAATTGGTTATGCGGTACCTATAATAATAATTCGAAGCTAAAAGAAAAGTAAAATAATATAGATTCGCCCCTGCGTCGAATACTGTTCTCACCTTTGGGATGACTCCGCGAGTCATCCCAAAGGTATTATACGCCCTTGACGCTATGCAGAGACGTGCTATCCAAATAATTGTTTGAACTGAGGTGACAGGAGGCCTCGAACCGTTAGCGCAGCGGAGAACCATAGCGTACTTGGCTGCCTTTTACGGAATGTATCACGGCGAATGTTCTAAAGGGCTCTTTAACCTGAAACCCCACTTTGAGGACCACCAACTTGAGGACTACTGTCGGAAGTCTTACGGACTGTGAGAGTGGCCCCCAATCGCCAGACGCACCACGGCTTTCCATCAGGCTGGCGACGTCGATTTGGCGAGCTAAATATGAATAATAAAAAAAATTTCCTCATAATTATTAATAACACAGAACCGATTTTAAAACACTCAAACTCCGCCCAAAAAAGTTTCTACTTTCCTCAACTTTCTCTCCAGTACCTTAATTATAAATAGACACTTTGAACGACCAGTAAGGAAAGTGTACCTAAAATACCATTTTGTATTAAGCCATTCAGCCTTAAAAGGTAAACGAAGATTCTTTGAGACTGCCTGCGTTATTCATGAGAGCTGATGCACCGACGTTAAAGTTTAGAAGATAAGTGAAGTAACCTGTTCTGAGACACTGATTCATTCTGCTGATGTTGATATTTTTCTTTTAGAAAAGTTTGGTTTTGTTGGTATAAAAATTGTGTAAGAATTTAGGATTAGTTTTTGAGTATACGAGGTTATATGATGCAGGTTTGGTTGTGATGATCTTTATTAAGATATAGATTGTAAAGCGTCACAAAGTAAAATAATACTCGCAAATCCTTTTTAGTGCTTACTAATATTAAACAAGAAGCCGTGAGATCGTTCTCACCCGACTGCCCCTCTCTAATACGTTTATTGTGAAAGTTCAATCCGATTGACGTTGTCATTTTTGTTTTATTTCAAACTTTGAACAGTTGAAACTCGTGACCTTGTGACGTAGTTTAATGCGACTGAGCCACAAAATACAGACAAAGTCTCGACATAAGCCCCTCTGCACTCTATTTTATAGAGAGGGGCTAAAATAATGTGAAAGTTTGTGAGTTTGGATGAACGGATATTTGTTACACTTTCACGCTAAGACAAAACCTAATAGTGAAATGTGGGCATACTTACTAGAATACCTCTGCATATACCTTTGGCGTGAACATAATAAGATATTAAAGAAAATTTTTAAAGAAATTCGTTGTTAGAACAGAAAGGAAAAAGTGTTGGATTATCTACAAAAAGAAATGAGGTCCCATCAAAAACAAGACTTGTAAAAAACCGAATTCTCGCGACGAAGTTCTCCTACCGTAAAAGGTAGTGAGATTCATGTACCTAATACCAAATCAATGTCCATAATCATTATAAAAAAAAAAACCGGCCAAGTGCGAGTGGGACTCGCGCACGAAGGGTTCAGTACTAAAAACCGTCAAAGAATCACGATTGTTGTATGGGAGACCTCTTAATCCCCCCTTTTGTTCTGATTTTAGTAGATATTAGTTGATATAGCGGCAACAAAAATACATCATCTGTGAAAATGTCAGCTCTCTAGCTATCACGGTTCCTGATGATACAGCCTTGTTACGGACAGACAGACAGACAGACGAACGGCGAAGTCTCATGAATAGGGTTTTTTACCCTTAGGGTAGGTACGGAACCCTAAAAATCTTTTATGTTTTAAATAAGTAATAAGATTGACTTGGTTATCTGGCCGAAGGGCATTACCCCTTTAAACAAATTTAATATACATAATCTATCTATTACTTGTAACCTACCTATATAATATTTTCGTACGATGGCCAAGTCAATCTTTTTACTTATTTAGAACATAAAATATTTTTTATATTGATTATGGACATTGACTTGGTATTGGCATTTAACTACTTTTTACGAAGGAAGAACTCAGTTGCGAGATTTGGGTGTTTTACAAGTTTTGTTTTTGATGGGATAGCTATGACACCCGGGAATAGAGTAGCTTCCCAATTCCCAACGCGAAGGATTTAAAAAAAAAATCATTTCTGTAGTTTCGGAGTGGTTTCGGTTCACACAATGGGTATGCTCTGAAATCACACTACAATGCAACCAAAGAAACGAATCTTTCCTCTTTTTATATAATGTGAGATCAGTGATGAACAGAAACTCTGATCTTTTGTGATATCTTTATTTTACTTCCACTTGATAACAACAGAATTAATTTTCTATGAAACACTTCGTATGTAGGTAAGTCTTCACCTTTAACGTCGTAATCCAATTGTACCTTAGTGTATTATATTAGTAGGTATAATAATAATTATTAATATTGGGTGTAGTGGGGCCCTACCAACACCTTCGGGCCTAAGTCAACCTCACGTGCAAGCTCGTGCACCTGCTGAACAACGGACGAGGCTCTGACGGCGGCGGTCCATTTCAACACGGCGATGGGCTCACCACCTGTTACGTGGGACCGAATTGTACACGGTGAAATGTGGGCCGGTATAGGCCTCTGCCTACCCCTTCGGGGATAAAGGCGTGAGTATATGTATGTATGTATGTATAATAATAATTATAACCTAAGAATTATACCAACTCGATCATAACCATCACACCGGATCTATCGTCTTGCATACTTCCTGTTCCTTTCCATTGAGTGTTGTCTTCCGTTCATAATTAATTAATTACCCATTAACTACTTAAGAGCGTTAACGCACAAATACTTGATTTCAACGTTTGTTTCTAAAGAAACTGGTACCAATGTTTAGTAAGTATGTAAGAGTAGTAAGTAAGTACGTAAGTGTGTAAGAGTAGTATATTTCCTTGTCTAAAAAGTGTTCAAATCAGAATAAACGTGGTATAACCAGGTTTTTAGTAAAAACGGTTAATTAAACTATAACGACACTTGCGCACATCGTCGCTTGATCGCGCAACTTGAGGTCCGCGCTGCGTGATATTATGCTCTTAATGTTACCACATTATGCTATTCTACATTCCCACATAATATTAGTATCTATTGATTAAATGCATACAAAACACATAAACTAATTAATTTAGTTTAATATCATAAAACATTGTAAGCTCGTTAAAGTTAATGACCAGGATATAATAATAAACGTTATTATTCGATATATTAGGTACTTAACTGTCTTCAATAATAGAATAACAGCTAGCAAGAATTTTGAGTTGGCGAGTCACCGTCTGCCAATATTTTGATAATGATATATTGAAATGGTTGACGCCGTCTTCATCCATAGGTCAAATCACCCAGTCTATTTCAACCCCCAATTCAATAGCCCATTTTGTTGTTAGCGTATTTCACAATAGTTTAGCTCCCATTGTAGGCAGTCCCAGAATTGTCTGCAATGGGGGTCCCATATCCCATTCAGGGCCTCTGCGTGTTGGACCAGTATGACATCATGTAAGCCTACCAAAGAAAGAGACATAATAATAATATTTTATTAGCATATTACCGTCACATAGGCATTACAAATCATTTGGTACATTATGATTTATTACGGAGAATTTTCTTTAATTCTATTTATGCAGTTTAAACTGGTATTTCATTTAGTAATCTATTATACCTAGTTACTTTTTTTTTATACTCAAATAGCGGTCATCACGCTGTTCCCGTGGGAATACGTGTATAAAATATAGTCTATGATACCCGGGGATAATGTTGCTTAAAATTTTTCAAATTGTTTCTTTAGTTTCGAAGCATAGGTATTCAATGCAAACAAACACGCACACAATGCACATACCATTTTTTTGGTTTAATAGCATAAGACATGGTAAACTCGTTAAAGTTAACGATCAGGATACGATGATAAACGTAATTAATTGATATATTTATTTAACTGCCTTCACTAATTTAATAGCACAGTATTAAGAGAAAAAAAAACATTAACCGTAATAGTCCAGTCATTTGGTCGGAAAAATAGGTACCTGGAAAGTTTTCCGGGAGTTTTGAAAATTGGCAATTTGATAGATTTTGATATGTTCTTTCTAAATTTCAACTTTGCCACCTCGTATGTTTGCCGCTCGCGCCGCCATATTGAAAAAATGGCGCCCAAAAGCAGTTTTTTGATAATAACTCCTTTCCGGCGCATTTTACAGGAAAAACGTACTATACAAAATAAAAGTAGAGAAAATTTCCTACAATTTATGTCATAACCTTTTCTTTCCAAAAATCAATAGTTTCGGTGTACGAGCGCCGTAAACCATTATACATCCACACCAACGTGTAATATTTACTTTAAACTGCTCTTGTGATTTGTAAATTATAAAAATTATACGAAGGCTAAATATTGTTCCATAGAATAAAAACCTAGCTAACTATAGTCTGTCATGTCTCCGCAGGTATAAAGGAATACGTCCGTTCTGTCTCAGGCCCCTTCTTTCCCTTCTAAGAAACCACTGGCCATAGCTGAGCTCAATAGAAATATTTAGTCTGAGTCATCAGTACACGTTTATCATTTCACAGTGTCGTTTACATTTACAGAGCCATGGCTTCTAATGAAGTAAACTGCTTTATTTGTGGTGATATACTGCAAGAAAGTGAAGTTATTGAAGTGAAGGAAAAAGGATTGGAATTGCACTTTACGAAACTGTTAATTTTAGGGAAAAAAAGATTATGACAAATTGTAGGAAATTTCCTCTTCTTTTATTGTGTAGATATGTTTTTCCTGTAAAATGCGTCGGAAAGGAGTTATTTTCAAAAAACTGGTTTTGGGAGCCATTTTTTCAAAATGGCGGAGCGAGCGGCAAACATACGAGGTGGCAAAGTTGAAATTTGGAAAGAGCATATCAAAATCTATAAAATTACCAATTTTCAAAACTCCCGGAAAACTTTCCAAGTAAAAATACTAAATGACTGTACTATAAGAGCTGGCAGGAAATAATAATACATTTTCTTTTCTTTTTTTTTACGTGAGGGAAAATCCTCATGGATGGCCGGACTCCTACCGACTAAAAATCCTCACGTAACGCCCAACAGCCTATGGTTGTGAGCCCCGGGTAAGCCCTCGGAAGAATGTCCCAGGATCCCTCGGAAGGATGTCCCAGGACGGAAATAAAAATGCTTTATTAGCATACAAACACACTGGGGTCATCCTTCAAGGACTTACCCGGGGCTCCCAACCGTAGGTATTAGGTAGGAAACGTGTGGTTTTTAGACGGTAGGAGTCCGGCGTAGCATCCCTGTAGGATTTTCGTCATGTAAAAATAAAAAACTAATATCATATCTTACAAAATAAATTATTTGGTACTTAGTATTATGACTTTTTACAGACAATTTCTTTTTATAAATCGATACCTCCCGTCTAGGAAGTTCTGTTTACGTAGTAACTATTTAGTAATCTGTGGTTCTGTACCTATTGCCGAGTAGGTATAAGCAGCAAGCTGGAGCCTTGTCTCAGACCTATTCTATAAAATATACTTCAAAACGGAACTATCACAAAATTTTATAACATAAAATAATGTGTTTAAGGCAATATTTAACGAGCAAGTATACAAAGTGTCGCCACCACAATTTGTCCCGAGGATGTCGTAAGTTTAGACACGTTTCGCAAAACGATCCAATGCGTAAAGAAGGAAAACTTGAAATAAAACCCGGTTGTCAGTAAAATGACAATCGTTAAGCCAAGTGGAAGGCTGAGGCCCTAAGGCCTTGATAAAAATTTTTAACAAAAAAAAACCAACTTCAAACAAAAACTAAAAAAAATTAAAAAATAAAATTAACTTAGCACAAAGTAATGGGTAAGTATATTTAGATTTATCAAATATTATTGAATGTAATACTGAAATCAGTGCCAAGTAAAACTATAGGTTTAGTAGTTTAGTCTTATTTATCTCTCATAGAAATATTGGCACCGACTTCAGTATAACATTCAATAATATCTGATAAATCTAAATATACTTACCCACTACATTGTGCTAAGTTTAAAATTAACTTAGCACGAAGTAGTGGGTAAGTATATTTAGATATATCAGATTTTTTTTTTTTTTTCATTTTTTTGTTTTTGTTTGAAGTCGGTTTTTTTTGTAAATTTTTTTTTTCATTATTCTTAGTTACGGGTAGACTGAAAATACACACATCAACACCGTCTAGGGACATTTCACATTTTCTCAATTTTCTGAAAATCTGTTAGGAATAATATGCAACAATGTTATATTCTTAGGAAGCCCATTTTTCAGACTATATTTTAAAATAAATTAAAAATATATTTTCGAGTTATATAAAATTTTATTAAAATGAAAACAAAAAGTAAAAAAATGGTGCAACTAAAGATGAATGTATCATTTACGAAAAAAAAATAAAAAATAAGTAATTTCTTTTCAATTTTTTGCGAAAAAAATTTACGAAAAAAAAATAAAAAATAAGTAATTTCTTTTCAATTTTTTGCACTGATAGGAAAAATCAGTAGTCAGTAAAACCACCCATAATGTTAACCACGGTCCTGCAACGGTTTTTCATGCTTTGAATTAAGTTATCAAAGTCTCGCTGCGGGATATTGTCCCAAGTTCTGCTAAGATGCAAAAAAAGTTGCTCTTCAGTCGCAATGTCTGTAGGAAAATTCTTATAAGCCCTTCTTTGGAGCATGTCCCACGCATGCTCGATGGGGTTTAAATCAGGCGATTGCGCCGGCCAGGGTAAAACCGACACGTCATGGTCCTGCAGCCAGCTGGTCACCGCTCGCGCTGTGTGCGGACGGGCGTTGTCATGCATGAGAGTAAATTCTTGACCCATTTGAAGTCGATGAGGGTAGACAATGGGTACAAGCACCTGGTCGCGGTATTTTTCAGCGGTCATGGTGTTTCTAATCCAAACGAGGTCCGTTCTTCCACCAAAACGAATTCCCGTCCAAACCATAATTGTCCCGCCCTTGTATGGATGGCCTACCTGGGGTTGTTGCAGTCGACTCTCACGACCAGGAACTCGCCAAACGCGTACTCTTCGTGAATCGGGATGAAAATCGAATCGGGACTCATCGGTAAACAGTACTACAGACCACTGGTTATGTTCCCAAAGCAAATGTTCACGAGCCCACTCTAATCTTCGTCCACGATTTCCTCTGCGTAGTGCTGGAGTACGAAGTGGCCTGCGAGCATGAAGTTTGGTCACTGACAAGCAATTGGTGTTCTGACTGGAGCCGTTGAACCAACTGCACGGCTGTAACGCTTGGCTGCATTCTCGCGGCAACTTGTAAAATTCGTTCTTGTCGTTGGGTGGTTATGCGTCTCCCGCCACGGTGTCTTTCAGCCACTTCCCCGGTTGCACGATAACGTGACCATAATCTTGAAATAACGTTTTGCATGGTTCCAATCTCCTCAGCAATACTCCGCTGAGTAGCCCCAGCTTGGAGCATGCCTACTGCCCTTAGCATTTCATTTCTCTAGTTAAATGGCGTCGTTGCATGACTTACACAATGAAATAAATTCGTAATTAATCAATAACTAGCTTTAAAACTTCAACTGGACAAAACAAATACCAATTAACTATCGTCGGTAAAATTAAAATTTTGAACTTTGCTATATACTAATGCCGCGCAAATCATTTGTTTTAATTTCTTTTTTTAATTTCAAATTTGGATTCATTCAAATATACCTACAAAATAAGATTCAATCAAAAGTTTTTAAAATCGGCCAGTATTTTTTGAGATGCAGAACTTTTTAAAAAATATCCCTAGACGGTGTTGATGTGTGTATATTGTTCTAGGGGTATTGTTCTCCCTAATACAAATTAATCAAGCCGAAACACAAGGTAGCTGCTGTAAATCGATAAGGAATTCCCTCGATTCAAAGGATTTCTTCGATTTCACCAGGATCCCAGCATCCGATTCTGACTTCCTGTAAATGGGACCACATGGTGAACACCAGCTTTCAATTAAAAAAAATCATCCAAATCGGTTAACTCCTTCAAGCGATTGGCCGGTAACACATTTAAAAAAAATACGGACGAATTGAGAACCTCCTCATTTTTTGGAAGTCGGTTAAAAATTACAACTGTGGATTGTCACGGCCTGCGCCTGTCCATTGCAACACGGCAATATGCTCATCGCCACCTAAATCTAGAACCTAGATGGGCGTATACCATGCCTCGGCCTACGCCTTCGGGGATAAAGGCGTGACTTATGTATGTAAGTATAATATAATATGTTCTGGCTAGTGTAATGTTTACATAATTACAAAACCGTCTAGTCCGACACGCGCGCGGACAGAGGGTTTCGTACCAAAAAAAACGGCAAAATGTGATATTTTGCCGTTTGGGAAATCCCCTTAATCCCTCTTTTTTTTCTGATTTTAATATTAGTTGTTATAGCGTCAACAGAAATACAACATCTGTGAAAATTTCAGCTTTCTGGTTAACACGGTTCCTGAGATAGGTACAGCCTCGTGATGGACAGACGGACAGACAGACGGAAGGCGAAATCTCATGAAAAGGATTCCGTTTTTACCTTTTGGGTATGGAACTGTAAAAATAAAGCCCGATGATTTATTCGGGCCTTTAATATTGCCTTTTTTTAACATGAGAGAAAATCCTCATGGATGCTATGTCGGACTCCTACCGCCTAAAAAACCTCACGTAACGCCCAACAGCCTATGGTTGGAAGGCCTGGGTAAGCTCTCGGAAGGTGATGTCCTAGGACCCTTTACTATTGGCTTACCGATATTCTAACTAATATTATAAATGCGAAACTTTGTGAGTGTGGATGTTTGTTACTCTTTCACGCTCGAACGGCTGTACGGATATGGCTGAAATTGGGTACAGGGATAGTTTATAGTCTGGAATAACACATTGGCTACTTTTTATCCCGGGAATAAGTTCCCACGGGAAGCGGGAACGGGAAAAAATATCACGCGAGCGAAGCTGTCAATCGAATAGGAGAACAATTGAATACTATTACGTACATTGCTCAAATTATTTATACAGGCGTGAACAGATTGTTGTATCTGAATTTGTAGGATGAACGTCTCCACTAGCTCTAGGAACATAACCCTAAATAGCTATGGAGCGTAAGGTCCTCAAGTGCAGTTTAAATGGATATAGGGAAATGATTTAGTTACGACCAATTATTCAGTACTAGCTGTTCCCCGCGGCTTCCACCGCGTAGAAGTCGTTATCGCGTATAAACATAACCCTCCTTTTGCGAAGTCGGTTAAAAAGTAGCATATGTCCTTCGCAGGGCCTCAATCTATTCCGATACCAAATTTCATCTCCATCGCTCCACTCCTTTTTAGGCGTGAAAGCGTAACAGACTGACAAACAGACAGAGTTGCTTTCGCATTTATAATATTAGTATGGATACTGTGTCCTTATTTGCTATTTCCCAATGATGGTGGAGGACAAGATTTGAACATTATATGTAAGGGTACATAAATTAAATATAAAATTCAAAATTAGGGAACTTCATAATATTCGCAGGTTTTGATCATTATGCATTTTATATACCTACCACTAATGAAACAGTGAAATTCAATGTTATAAAATACTTATCAATTATATTTAGATACAAAACATTCATTTTTTAAAATTTATTTAACGAGACAAGTACGAGAATCCTGAAACAATAACGGACAAAGACTAGTATTATAATACGATGAAATTCAATAATAAAGTTACTATTAACAGTTTAGAAAATCAGACCTATAAATAAGTACACATTTTCTTTTCAAAATCTCTTCATCACGTGAGTTGTATGTCGGTTTTTCACCTTAGTAGTATCAATAATTGTAATACACACTATTTAAGATTATAAAAATCTAATCTGAATGTTTTGTAAACATAGGTATCTACTATTCTATTAGTTTACGAAAGATTGGCAACCCAACAAGTGCAAATGGCAGTGTATTTAGTGCATTGCGTTTTATAATGCCGACTTTAAACATCGTTTTTTATATGATTTCGTCACAAAAGTACAGTTTTTAGATTTTCCCTATATTAGTGGTATAAGAAGATATATTACTTGCCAAATTTCATAGTTCTAGGTAAAAGGAAAGTACCTACCCTATTAATTTGATTCCCTTGGAAGTGTCGACGTACATGTTTTCGCCGATATTTACTGCCGTAACTTTTTTTTGCGTTAACTTAGAAGTTTGATTTTTTTACAGCATCAAAGGACCAGAAACGATATAAATATGGTATAAATTTTTTCAACTGGATATTTTCACGCTTTCCCGATACAAAGGGTCTTGACAGACAGAAGACGGACGGACATATTGGACGGACGGACAACAAAGTGATCCTATAAGGGTTCCGTTTTTTCCTTTCAGGTACGGAACCCTAAAAATAATTATCGCTGTCAATTATTCAATTGAAATTGTACATTATAAATGACATTAATTTATTTTCACCACACATAACTGATATTGCCCATCTGTTTATCACATCATTTATTTATTCAACAATAAATAATTACTTTAACATTTACATATTTGTCTATGAGATATTTTTGTCAAACAGGTATTTGCTATTATGATACTTTGCAGAGTGTTTTTAATTCTATAATATTTATGCTCTTCTATTTCCTTAAAGCTAATTAGATCTCTATTAGGTGAGTACAATTTTGGAGCTTGGTACCAATAGTTTATTTTTAAATGAAATGGGACCAGTGACGAATTAGTTGCTTGATAACGCGCTTACTTATATCCGTGATCTATTGATGTTTTACTCACAGTTTACTGACATCGCAGAGTAATAAAACTAGTGCTAAAAGTATATTACTTTTAAAATAATACATCGTATCTGAGTGGCCTGTTAAGTGGTATTAACTAATTTATAAAGTGCAACAGTGTAAGAGTTGTTATTAAATTTAGTAACAAAACGCTTCTTCTCTCACAGGGAATAATCTCCACCAAGTATTACAAAAGATACATCAATAAAACTCAACATGTACAGCAACATGGCCACAGGTGGTATGGTGGTGACCCCTCATTATTTGGCCACACAAAGTGCACTAGCAATTCTGAAAGAAGGTGGAACAGCTATAGAAGCTATGGTTGCAGCTGCGGCTACTATAGCAGTGGTGTATCCATACATGAATAGTATTGGTGGAGATGGATTTTGGTTGATAGTACCTCCAAATAAAGATCCCATTGTTATTGAGGCATGTGGTGCGGCTGGATCATTAGCTACTCCAGAATTTTATGCAGGTTATGATAAAATACCATTCAAAGGACCTAAATCTGCACTAACAGTAGCTGGTACGGTAGGAGGCTGGGAAGAAGCTCTAAAGTACGTTTCTGAATGTGGGTATCAAAGGATGTCAGTTTCGAAATTGCTAGCTGATGCCGTGAGGTATGCTGAAAACGGATTTCCAATTACAAAAAATATACATAAAAACTTTAAACGCTTGATCGATTCCGGCAACTACACACAAGAATTACATGATGCATATTTCCCGGATGGAAAGATTCCAATGGTTGGAGAATTGGTTTGCCAAAAACAACTGGCTAAAACCCTGAAATTATTAGCTAAAAATGGTCTTAACAGTTATTATAAAGGAGAGGTTGCAAAATTAATTGCTGAAGACATGGCATCATTGGGGACGCCTATCACATTATCTGATCTTGAAAGCTACTCGCCAGTTAGAAAAGAACCTTTACGATTATTGCACAGTCACGGTGAGCTTTTCAACACCCCGCCACCCACTCAAGGTTTAGTTTCGATGACCATTCTCGGTATTTTGGACAAGTTAGGCATAGACGGTAAACATGAAGGACAATTTATTCATGCAGCAGTTGAAGCAACTAAACAAGCATTTAAATCGCGAGATCAAATAACTGATCCTCGTTGCATGAGAGTCGAAGCAAAATCATTGATATCCAATGAAACGCTTCTCAAATTGGCAAGAAATATTAATCTAGAGCAAGCTTCATGCGATGTACAAGGAAACGGTCATGCAGATACAGTATGGATGGGTGCAATTGACAGTAAAGGGTTTTCGGTGTCGTTTATACAAAGTATCTATCATTATTTTGGAAGCGGTGTGGTACTACCAAAAACTGGTATTCTATGGCAAAATAGAGGTGTAGCATTTTCATTGAATAAGGATAATATACGTTCATTAAAGCCAGGTAAGAAGCCGTTTCATACACTGAATCCTGCTGCTGCACGATTACGCGACGGTCGACTAATGATTTATGGAACTGAAGGTGGTGATGGTCAGCCTCAAACTCAAGCAGCTGTTTTCCATAGACACGTGATTCAAGGTTCTGGATTACAGCAATCTATAACAGCGCCCAGATGGATTTATGGTGGTACACTTGGTGAAACAGAACATACTTTAGGCCTAGAATCAAGGTTTGATGAAAAAACTATCGATTACTTGAGAGATCGAGGTCACGATGTGGAAATATTGACGGCATTCAGCGATATGGTTGGTCAAGCTGGGGCATTAGTGAGACATCCCAATGGTACGTTGGAGGGAGCTTACGATGTCAGGAGCGATGGCAGCGCGGCTGGTTTTTAAGCCGTTATAGAATTTAAATTTTATTTTCCTCTAACATTTTGAAAAGCTAATTCATTATTACAGATTTTATCATCCAACAATAAAACAGAATGAAAATAACAAAGACTCAACCCTGCATTATATTGAATTAATATCTGCTATAATATGCTGCTAGGGGCAAAGGTTAACATTTATCTTTTACTCTGATCTAATAAGTACTTGAATAAGTGGTCCGCATAAGGCCAAAGCGATGAACGAGATAATCTTGTTGTTGATGTAGGTTGTATGCAACATTGAAAATGTGTAAAATGGGTAATTAAGGTCTCAAAATTCATTTGAAAATTATTAGACATGATAGCTAATTATGACGTGGACATCCACTAAGAAAAGAATTTTAAGGTATAAGTATTGAAATATTATTGTAAATGTTATTAGTGACTTCACATGCCTGGCTGCTCTAGTTCAGTGTTTGATGTAGGTTTTATAATTTAAATTTTTTATGTTCAATCTATACTTATAATAAAACTGTAGAGGGTCGAGAGTTTGTACATGGAAGATATTTTGAAAATTTTAATTGTAGAGCGTTCTCTAATCGATACTGAAGCCAAAAATGTAGTTTAAATTTTCATGTCTG
The DNA here is from genome assembly GCA_933228765.1 of Miltochrista miniata. Taxonomy (NCBI): domain Eukaryota; kingdom Metazoa; phylum Arthropoda; class Insecta; order Lepidoptera; family Erebidae; genus Miltochrista; species Miltochrista miniata. Next base: position 33,134,714 of record OW121758.1, on the reverse strand, counting down.
TCTGTCTGTCTGTCTGTCTGTCTGTCTTTATCCCGAATAAGTATCACGCCGAAACTATTGAATCGATTTGAATGAAACTTGATTCAATCCGAGCTTATGATCCGAGGAAGGTTCTAGGATACTTTTGATCCCGATATTTTGCGCGGTTCCTTTGGGAGAGGGGATAAAAGAGATAATGGTTTTTCCGTCATAAGTTCTCAATGCGTGATCCGATTCCAAAAAAAAATCCGTGTCATAAAGAGAGTACTTTAGGAATTGTGTCACACGAGTTTCAATGTTGAGGGTTTTGTAGTTTAGGAATTAGAGACATCTCAATTATCGCAAAACCTATAATGCAACGTTGCCTTGGAATTTGTGGGTAAATCTAAACTGGAGTGTTGGCTTAGTCATAAAAGAGCTTAATGTAATAAGCTCTTTTATGATTAAGCAAACAGGGCAGTTTCATACGCTGCTTGATGAGTCTGATGAAGAAATACCTCTCTTTTCATAGACCTATGTGACGTAAACGAAGTTGCGAGGGTCAGCTAGTTTTTTATATGTGTAAATAATAAAGTACTCTCTCACTCGTAGTGTAATAAACAATATTATAGGTAGATACCTAATAATTTTGTTAGAAATAAATAATTTCCCACTTCACACTTTCCTCCTGTTTATTCTAAAAACTTGCTGAACAAATTTGTATTTTTCACATTTAAAGAGAGAGAGAGAGAGAGAGAGAGAGAGAGAAAGAGAGAGAGAGAGAGAGAGAGAGGGAGAGGGAGAGGGAGAGGGAGAGGGAGAGGGAGAGGGAGAGGGAGAGGGAGAGGAGAGGGAGAGGGAGAGGGAGAGGGAGAGGGAGAGGGAGAGGGAGAGGGAGAGGGAGAGGGAGAGGGAGAGGGAGAGGGAGAGGGAGAGGGAGAGGGAGAGGGAGAGGGAGAGGGAGAGGGAGAGGGAGAGGGAGAGGGAGAGGGAGAGGGAGAGGGAGAGGGAGAGGGAGAGGGAGAGGGAGAGGGAGAGGGAGAGGGAGAGGGAGAGGGAGAGGGAGAGGGAGAGGGAGAGGGAGAGGGAGAGGGAGAGGGAGAGGGAGAGGGAGAGGGAGAGGGAGAGGGAGAGGGAGAGGGAGAGGGAGAGGGAGAGGGAGAGGGAGAGGGAGAGGGAGAGGGAGAGGGAGAGGGAGAGGGAGAAAATATTAATATTATTTATTTATTTATTTTATATAAATACCTTTAGTTACAGTAAAATTATACTGTAAACCCAGATAGGGTTTGTGTAGGATAACAAATAGAGACAGAGGGGGTAAGAAGAAACTATGTTCTTACATTCTCTTTTTCTCTCTCTAGCTCCCTTATATGATAAAGAAAACTCGCTTACGATGACTATATAATGCCTCACAACTAATTTTTTATTTTCTTCCTCCTCTACATGTCGAAATACTTAAAGCTCACGTCCCAAAAAGCGGGAAGCGTCCTAAACTAACTCCCAAAAACGCGGGACAGCATCCGGGACACCCTTCCGATGGCTGCTTACCTGGAACTCACGGCTCGTAGAAATCCAGCACAACATACATACATAAATATGGTCACGCCTTTATCCGAGAAGGCGTAGGCAGAGGCCCAGTATATGCTCACATTATACCTTATATTTTTATTTCCCACGTAATAGGTGGAGAAAGACAGGCGCAGGTCGTGACGGCCCGCAGTTGAAATCCCTCAAGACGCCCCCTTAGGTCTTATACCGTCAACTTGACTTAACGATTGTCATTTTACAGACAATCGGGTTTCATTTCGAGATTTCCTTCTTTACGCAAAGGATTGTTTTGCAAAATTGTTTCCTTAACCGCCTCTTATGATAACCTCGGGCTAAATTGGAGTGGCGACATTTAGTCCTCTTTTCCGTCGCCACAAGGTGCCCAGTAATCCGGCACAACATCTATGAGAAATTCTTGAGCAGAAATTGATGACGTATATATTACCAGTTCGAGGAAACCACTCAAGACGGATAAGCCACCGAGCACGCTCAGTGCAAGAGCCTCCAGAAGATGTATAGGTGGAATAGCTCCAGCTTGACATCTTTCCCACATTAGAATTTGTTAAAGTTGCATAGGCATAATACTTTTGGAAGTTATAGCTAACCTGTGTTATTCTGAAATCTAGGTTACATAAAAATCAACGTGGCATAAGAACAACAAATAGAAATAATAACATTTATTGTTAAAATTACAATGAAACATTCTTTCTTTCTTTCAAAACATTTTCTGTTAATATTTTATCTATCTAAAAAAAAAACAATCTCAAAATGCCCCCGTGGAATGGTGCCCAAGTAGGACAGCAAAATTCAACAAAATAAAACGAAAAATACTTTAATTTTGTTGCACCCTTAAAAATGAAAATTGATCATCCGTATTCGACGCTGGAAAGGCTAATTGCATTAACGACCATTATATGAATTGTTCAGGAGAAGCATTTAAAGTTTCAAATTTTGCAAAAAAATTCATAACTAATTAATCACTTGAGTTATTCCATTGAAAATCAGAATAGTTATTATAAATAACGTTTACTATGAAATGTATATAAATAAAAAATGTAGGTATCCTCCTTTCTAATATATTGGAGATAATACAATGAAAAACATAATCTTGGTAATGTAAAAATAACTTAAGTTACTGTAATATCCTCATTGTGGTTCGCTAAAGACGTTTGAATGATCAAATAGCTGTATAAAATGAACTAGATAAAGTATTTATATTCTGGTCAGTATAGTTCCACATCAAAGTAAAATGTTTTATCGGGCTGAATCAAGTGACATGATGACAGCCAGATTATCTTATCCGGCATTAAACGCTAAGTCATTCCTAGACTTTTAGTATTATCTCCCAATATGAATGACTTATGGAAGTGATCGGTAAAATAATCTTCAAATTACATTATATTTTGATACTGATTTTTCTTAAAAAATCAAGAGCGTAACTTTATGTATTAGCAAAAAAATAAAACTATACGATTCTGAAATGAATCGCTGTCATTAAAATGGAAAAGCTATATTTTATGCGTGTAATCATTAGGTTGTACCCATAAACTATGTGAGTGGAGACTCCATCCGTTTTCCCAGACTTCCCCTAAGGATGAGTATGAGTATTCCAGTAGTTTTCACGGCGGCCGGTCAAATTCTCGTTTATTTACAGAATCGTACTATCTGACCCATCCAGATACCTACTGCAAATTTTCTTGGTTTTTTCTTGTCGTACCCATAATCTTAGATCTGCTAATTGAAATTATTTTATACTCAGCCATAACTTGAGACTGGTCTCTAACAGAAGCATTTCGGTCGTGGGGGGGTCATCCATCACTCTTAACTAGTATTGTCAAGTACTATTCAGGCTACAGTGTCCTGTAACTATCTCGTTAACTAGTCTCATGTTTCCTCTTATTAGCTTTGACTATCTCATTCACGCTTAAAATCTCAATCTAAGATTAAACTTCTGTCATTATGCTCCTGCTAATAACGCCCCTGGCTTTAATGAGCGATGGGAATTTCAGTCTTAGGTCCAACCAAGCATTCATCTGCTCCTTCTGGGGATAGATTATCTATTGTTTCGTCACCCGAAATTCCCTAGGTTCCAGGTACCCAATCTATGTACGTATACTTCTGTCTTTCCCTCCAACATTTCAAGTGACTTTCTATATTACTTTACGATTGCTAATGTTATTATTTTCTTCCTTATATTTCAATGCCACTTGACTGTCGCTGTATATGGTTGCCTTTCCCGAGTTTGTTTGGTGGTAGAGCCTTCTTCAAAAAGAACAAAGAGTTCCCCAACGTCGGAATATACCTATGTGTATTATTATGTGCATCCTCTTAATTTTATAATTATTCATCTTATTACCAGACAACACATAAGTAGCGATAGGTATCCTCCCTTACTCACGTGCACCGTGCAAGTTACGGCTGCCATCTCCGACTCCATCAGCCGGTGTCTCAGCATTTTATGTTTCACCCATTTTAATGTCTTGTCACTTTCTTCGCAGCTCAGGGTAGTTTCTATTAAATCCGGAGAATTAAAGATTCCTTGATGTCAAAGAAGTACCTCAACGCGAACTGTTTTAGTATTATGCCTAACAGCCTACGGTTGGGAGCCCAGGGTAAGCCCTCGAAAGGATACCCCAGCACTCCCAACAAATCTATGGCTACCACTGCGGTCTCATCTAGGGGGGGAGGGGGGTTCGGGTGCTATCCCGCGTCTTTGGGGGCATGCGTGAATCCCTCACATCACGCTGTCGTCTAGAGCCTGCTTCTGTAATGACGGTGAGCAAGCAAAGAGGCAGCGCAGTCCCACTTACTCCCGCTGGCGGTAGGTGTCCTTCTTCCTAATATATTGGAGATAATACAATACACTACATAATCTAGGTAAGGTAAAAAATTTAAATAAAAAAATAGAACCGACTTCATACAAATCTTTAAATAATAAATTTACCTAGCACATAGTAATGTGTATTTTGATTTATCAGATTTTATTCAATATCATATTGAAGTTGGCGCCAAGTAAACCTATAGGTTTAGGTAGGTTTTATTTATGGCACCAACTTCAATAGTATATTGAATAAAATCTGATAAATCAAAATACACATTACTATGTGCTAGGTAAATTTATTATTTAAAGATTTGTATGAAGTCGGTTCTATTTTTTTATTTAAAATTTTTATTTTTTGGACCGAAAGTGAAAAAGAGCTCGATGATTCGTTCATCATTGTATTCCATGCTACATTTTTTCCAGCTGTTAACCTTAAAAATATTGTCTACGTCTTATAAGTCTTGCAGCATATGACTGCTTTTTAGCCCCACGAGGAACGGCCTCCATCAACTTTCATTTCTGTATTCTTTTTTGGAAGTGTTTATTTCTTCTTCTCTTTATATTTTTTTCTTTGAACACATCTATTCTATCTATTGTATTTATGAACAGATTCAGTGATTTGTTTGTGATAAAGATGCACATACTGACCATAATAATGTGCCAAAATATCAAATAGTCTCAATAACACATGGAAAATATCCCTTTAGCTGTAATACTAATAAAAATTCTTTTCTTAAATTATTTTAGTACTAGTAGATGTCAATTTGGTTCACGTTTCCGCTTCCCGGGGGAACATATTCCCGGAATGAAAAGTAGCCTATGTGTTATTCCAGACTACACTCTATCCCTGTACCAATTTTCAGCCCAATCCGTTTAGCCGTTAGAGCGTGATTGAATAACAAACATCTAAACATTTTCACAAACTCTCACATTTTTAATACTAGATGAAGCGGCTTCGCCCGTGTGAAATTCGGTACCCGTTCCTACTTCCCGTGGGAACATATTCCTGGGATGAAAAGTAGCCTACGTTATAACTCATATTCGACCAAATTGGCTGTTAATGCAGTTTGCCTTTCCAGCGTCGATATAGATAGCACTTCAAATCACTGTATTTTAAGTACAAGAACAACTTAGTAAGACTTTTAAGCAGTCTTTGAACAAGTTGTTTTTATTTTGCGATGCTTCTACGTTGCGAGCTTCAGGAGATGCAAAGCTCAGTTTGCAAGTCAAACGAGTTTGAGAACACAACATATTAGGGTACACATGTTACTAAAGAACTGTGAAACACCAGAGGATCCAACCGAGTGTAGAGCTTCTAGCACAGTAGCTGCCTCCCCCAAAGACACGGGATAGCACCCGAACCCCCGCGCTAGGTGAGGTTGCATTGGTAGCCGTAGGTCTGTTGGGAGTCCTGGGGTATCCTTCTGAGGGTTTACCCGGGGTTCCCAACCGTTGGTTGTTAGGTAGGATACGTGTGGGTTTTAGTCGGTTGGAGTCCGGCATAGCATCCATGTAGGATTTTCCTTACATTAAAAAAAGCATAGTAGCTGCTTCTAGTGTTTAGATACCTATTTGTTTGATAAGAAAATGTTTTTTGGTGATTGGGCGGTTTTAAATATAAAAATATGTATTCCATTAATTGTTTAGATGCTATAGCATAAGGGTATGTTAGCTTAATTTGAACTAGATTTCATTGCGTTAGTATGTCCAAAAAAATCTCTAGGTTTATAAATTTCTTAATGACACAATCAGAAAATTTTACAAAATAATAAGTTAAGTTCGTTATATTGTGCATAGTTTTTTTCAGACTTTCGGATAAGTTTCTACAACATTTTTTTTCTACTACATTTTTTTCACGCGCAAAGTTGACTTCATAATTCCAACTTTTTTGCTTGTCATACAACTTCCACCAATTCTGAAAGCAGGCAGTGATAAACGACTGTCATAACTTGGGATTGTTTATTACTCGTGTTTTGGGACAAACTTGTGAAGGTCTAATTGGTAACTGGAAATGAGAAATGGTCTTCGAAAATTTTGTGGCAGATAGTACAGATGTTCTTTGTTACGTTATGAGTTGTTTTGTTGAAGCATATTGGTTCACAGAAATAGATTATGAAGGGTTCTCTAATCTGGTTTTCTTCCTTTTATGGGGTTCCGAATCCAAAGGGTGAAAACAGGAGGTCGTCCTGTTTTTTGATGCACATATTGAAAAACGACACTAATTGTACTGTTTCACAATATTTCTGTCGGTTTTCAAAATGTGCAGCAGTTCCACTAAGTGCCATCAACCACCATCATAAATAATTCGTATTTATGATGAATCCCGTGATAGCTAGACAGTTAAAACTTTGAAAAATGAAGGTAGGTATAGACCTACCTAATAAAAATAAATACTAAAACCGAAAAAAATTGCAACATAACACTGATTTTTCATGCTGCCGCCTTAGCTGTAAAAGAAAAAGAAATATACTATATGTGATGTTTGTGATGATAAAGTAAAAATATTGATAACATTACTACTAAATAGTGTCTGGCCTCACGTGTGGCTCATAGTATTAGGTAAATGATTTACTACACGGTATAATGGGTTTAGCTCGTCTCGTCTGTCATCATAATTACGCACAAACTGATAACGGTTGTATTTGTGGATGTGTAACATCAGTCCTGTCCTGACTGTAGGAATTTTGTTTTGAATCACAGAAAGGTATACTTGTATATCCGGTGACGTTGAAGCCCTTTATGGGGGTGTTTGTAAATTTCAAATAGCAGGCAGTCACAACCTGCGCCTGTCCATTTCAACACGGCAATACGGCTCACCGCCTATTACGTGGGACCAAATCTTAAAGATGAAATGCGGGCATATAATATGCCTCTGCCAACCCCTTCGGGGATAAAGGCGATCCGATTCCATAGCTATGTAGCATAGCACATCTCTGGTGAAAAAAATTTTTCAATAAAAAATACAACCGACTTCCAAGAAATCCTGAAAAATAAAATTTACTTAGCACAAAGTAATATGTATTTTGATTTATCTGATTTTTTATTCAATATCATATTGAAGTCGGCGCCAAGTAAATTCAGGATTTCTTGGAAGTCGGTTGTATTTTTTATTGAAATATTTTTTTTTCATTATTTTAAGTGACGGGTGAACCGAAAAATATATCTATCTAGGTGAAAGTTCTCATCAATACAAATTAATCAAGCCCCAACACAAGGTAGCTGCTGTAAATCGTTAAGGAATTCCCTCGAATCTCTTTTGGTTCCATCATCAGATCGACTCCAGACCTTTATTAATGGTACTTAGTACATTAAAGCACTGAATTAAAAAGTTAACAAACGCAATAGTTGTGCCTATAATTTTCGGTGGTTGCCCTCGATTTCTCCAGGATCCCATCATCAGATCCTAACCTGGTTATAATGGGACCACCTCAGAAGTAAACCCTATTCAACAAAAAAAATTGAAATCCGTCTATAATTGACGGTGAACATACATAAAACATTGAGACCTTTCTTTTTTTTTTGAAGTTGGATCTATCAATCTAGGTGTAAAGTTCTCATCAATACAAATCAATCAAGCCCAAACACAAGATAACTGCTGTAAATTGTTTAGGAATGCCCTCGACTGTCTTTCGACTCTATCATCAGATCGACGCCATACCTTCATTAAAGTGTAGAACATTAAAGCACTTAATTAAAAAGTTAACAAGCACACTAGTTGTCCCTACAATATTCGGTGGTTGCCCTCGTTTTATCCTAGATCCCTTCATCAGATTCTGACCTGGTGAAAATGGGACCACCTCAGAAGTAACCCCTGTTCAACAAAAAAAAAATTTGAAATCCGTCTATAATTGACGGAATTATCGCTTGACATACATAAAATAAAATACATACAGACGAATTGAGAACCTCCTCCTTTTTTTGAAGTCGGTTAAAAAGCACCCAGAGGGTGGGAGGTGGGAGGAAGGGAGGCGCCACTGTGGCGCCACAGTGGCGCGCCACTACCAGTTTTCATACAATATTTAGAAGCGCCGTTGCAGCGCCACTGACGAGCCACTGACGCGCCACAACTGCGCTTCTAAAAATTGTATGAAAACTAGTAGTGGCGTGTCTAGCGCACCACTGTGGCACCACTGCGGCGCTTCCTCGCGCCTCTAATTTGAAGGTGCCCTAAAGCTCGTTCGTCACAATAAAACTTTCAAACATAGAACTGCCAAATATCTATAAAACAAAAGCTCTACTAAAACACACACATCTCCATTCCTTGAGTTAAATAGATGGCGAAAAAACTAACAACGAGAAGCTCCACTGTGTATTAAAGCGAACTTTACAGACAGATACGTCCCCTCAATAACGATAGTGATTACTGTAGGCTATGGACATTGCAACTACAGAGGTGTCCGTGTCAACCCTATTACCATGTTAAATTGACAAGGGCTACCTCCTTGGCCCCCGTATGGGCGGAGACCCTGACGGCCAGCAATGTGGCTAGACTGATGAGCCCACAGAAGGCGAAGGCCGTCAGAGTGATAAGGGGATACCGCACGATCTCAGGTGAGGCGGCATGTCTCCTAGCCGGGACCCCTCCATGGGACCTGGAAGCGAGAGCCCTTGCGTCACTGTTTAGATGGCTCAAGGAGGAACTGTGGCGGGGCCAAAAGCTTGCGTCTTGAGAAATCGAGGCCCAGCGGTCCCTACTCCACCAGGGAACCGTGGAGACATGGAAGATACGACTTGATCAACCAAAGGGGGGATTTGCCACAATCGCGGCTGTCAGACCGGTCATGGACGAGTGGCTGGAAAGGAGACACGGTGCTCTCCCCTTCTGGTTGTCACAGATACTTACCGGACTCGGTAGCTTCGGTAGGTATCTGTGGCGAAGACACCGGGGAACCACGGCCGATTGTCAGCACTACGAGGACCGCAGCGACGACACAGCGCTCCACACGCTGGTGGAGTGCACGGCGTGGGCGCAACAGCGCCAGGACCTCGTAGTGGGTCTGGACGTGGACACTCTCTCGCTCGAGACCATGGTGTGAGCCATGATCTCCAGCGGGAGTAAGTGGGACTGCGCCGTCTCTTTCTGCGAGCAGGTCATGCTCGTGAAAGAGGCGGCGGGGCCGGAACTGGAGAGAACTCTCTCACCCGAGTTCCGCAGTCGGCGGCTTGGGCGCCGCCGGGTGTCTTCGCAGAAGACTATCGGCCTCCATGACCGAGGGCCTGAAGACAGTGAGAGGGCTGCTTACCGTCCTTACAGAAGGCTCATGACGGCAGCGTGACGTGAGAGATTCCCCGTTAGAAGCCGCCCTCCCTTAGAAGCGGAATCACACCCGAAACCCCCCAAAGACGCGGGATAGCACCCGAACCACACCGAGGCCGCAGTGGTAGCCGTGGTTCTGTTGGAAGTCCTGGGACATCCTTCCGAGGGCTTACCCCGGGCTTCCTAGGAGTCCGTGGAGCTCCCGAGGAGCATCCATGATGGATTTTCCCTCACGTTAAAAAAAAGGGGTACCTCCTGATGATTTCTTGAATCTATTCTCAGATATAATCATTATTCTATTTAACAAAAGAGTGGTTTTATGATATTTTATACTAGATGATGCTCGCGGCTACGTCCGCGTGAAATTTGGTACCCGTTCCCGATTCCTGTGGGAACATTTTCCCGGGATGAAAAAGTTCCCATGGTTCCCAGTAGCCTATGTGTTATTCCAGACAGACAGCTATCTCTGTACCAAATTTCAACCCAATTCGTCACCCGTTAGAGCGTGATTGAGTAACAAACATCCAAACATCTTCACAAATATTAATATTAGTAGGAAGTAGGATTAGAAGGATATAATTTCAAACTCTGGATAACAGTATTTAACTCAACTGTCACATAAAACTAATATCTAATTAGATAACAAAAGCTCCACTAAAACACACACAACTCCATTCCTTGAGTTATATAGATGGTGAACAAACGAACTAAGAGAAGCTCCACTGTGCATAAAAGCGAACTTATTAGCGGAGTTTAAAGTACGGGACAACTTCACCACTGCTGGCTGCGTAGTTTTAAGTGCAGGGCTTATGAGAGCACTTGCAGCTTTGAGTGCAGATTAGAGGTGGAATATTAGTATTATAGTGAACGTGGGTATCACGAGAAGATAATATATCATTAATCGTTTTAATATGATGGCTTAGTCATGATTACGGACGTCACGCGGTTTCACCCTCGTAGCTCCCGTTCCCGTGGGAATACGAGAATAAAATATAGACTACGTTCATCGGAGAGTGTGCAGCTTCCTACCAGTAAAACATTTTTTTAAATCGGTCTAGTAGTTTCGGAGCCTATTCGATGCAATCAAACAATCAAATCTTTGTTCAAAAAAATGAAAAAGCTTTTTCTGTCTGTGAGCTTAGATGGGACCGATGGGACTACGGAATGATTAGTGGACCTCAACTCAAATAAAGAGTTTTTCCGACAATTTCGCTTTTGACTGCTGTGAAAAATTTGCCTCAAGACTTGTTTCAGATGGATATATGTCGTATTTCGACAAAGACAGTACTCTAGACTCACCACTTTACTTCCCTACACCACTCACTTAACTTACCACTTTTGGTCAGGTGCGCCCCAGCTATATAGCCAGGTAAAAAAAACATTTCTCAAATGATGAAATGTGAAATTATGAAATCACAAATTATATACTAGTTTTCAATGAAACTAATCCGAAATGTCTCGAAACTTCAACATTAATAATGTCTAACGAATATCTGCAGCTAGCCACGATTCTATATCTACCGTACTTGGCACGAGCATACGACCCAACAGATTAGTGCGGCCACAACTGCCGCGCACAATAGATTACCACTACCATAAATCTGAAACATTGCCTATTGTCCAACAAGCCCTATAGTTTCAGTCCATTGAAGTGATCCTAGGATCTGTGGAACCTATTGATTTGTTGCTGGACCAAAAGGCATCGTGTTACATTCGTATGGTTCGTGTTACATGTTGAGTTGACTTTGATAGTGAAGAGTTTAAAGTACTTATTTGTTTCGACTATTCGAATTTAAGCCCTCAGAAAAGGCAGTGGCCTTAAACTACCACTCCACCAACGAGGCATAGGGTAGATAATCTTACTATATTATCTTACATTCAAAACCTTCTCTTATAACTTTCAAATGTACTCTAACATCTCACAGGAATAGACATGCCCAATTATGAGTGTATAGTTTCATAAGCGTGTAATAATTGCATATTTAACCCGACAAGTTTACGAAACTTGTCAACTATGCCGCTGATCTTCACATAAATATCCTCATATATCATGACATATTATCTAGAACATTACATAGCTAAACATATTACTATATGGCAATTATGTGCGTGATATGACAATAATTTTCCTTATATTAATACCAGACGGAGTCGGTAATATTACAAGCTTACATACGTAGGACCTTATTCTCAGACTAATAAATAGTCGACTTAATATAGTGTTCAGGCCGAAAACTGTCAAATAGTCACATTGGGATTGGAGTGAACTGTGACCCACGTCAGGCATAGGTACGCCCTACAGCTAAATGGGAATATATCTGGTAAACTTTAATAAAATACTAAGTTAAGATGTGATGGATCATAAAGAAAATAGAACACAGTCGTAGTTTCTGGGAAAATTCTGGTTAGTTTTTGAAGACAAATTAAATCTTCATCTTAAATGAAAAGAGATTTTTTTTATTTAAACAGTAGCTGTGCATCCCAGCGTTGCTCATGATGATTGGAAAATTCTTTATTAGCCTTGTTTATGGGTGGAAATCTTTCTTATCATACAAATAACAAACGTAGTATTTTATTAAGGGATATAATAAACCGAGCCTCAAAAGTTTTTTATCGGCCACGGCATTTAGCTTCTGATTTAATAACTAAGCCACGCGAAAATGAAATAGCCTCTAATATGCTAATTCGTCCTCTTTACAACGTCACCTAAAAATTTCATAATAAGCATCAAATAAAGATCAACAATTATTGTAACTTGTCCTGCCCATTAAAATATTAACACGTAATTTACTAATTCAGCCACAGATTTTATATGTCATCACCATTTTATATTTTACAGCTTCAAATCGAGAGCCTCAAAAAATAGAATTTAAGCCTCCACAGACAACATCAGTTTTTATTACTTAGCGTGTAAAATAAATCTAAATTATACTATAATAATACTTCTAAATTAGAACTTGGCAGGGTTTCATGCAGTACGTAACACTTGATTAATTGTATAATTAAATTTATTATGTATATAATTAAATTAACCTGCCAAGTTCAAATTTAGAAGTATCATTATTCTAGATATTTTAAACCAAGTAGGTACCTACGTATTTTCACAACTACACCATATTTTAAGTTGGGTGTATGGTAAAGTGAATTTCGGCCATATGGACCGTTGACGTGAATGCGGTGGTGGGTAATGGCTGGATTCGAAAGGTGGAGGTCTGAGTGTGGTGGCGAGTCTTGGGATTGGCAAATGTTTACCAGTGGATTAGGCTGTTGATGAAAAAGATTATGATCGATTTTAAAGTACATCTAAACTTGGCATTGGATTGGATTTTAACCCTTTTTTAGGCGAACAATTAGCCCATAGGAACTTGGCCTCCTTTTCAACAGGGATGTTTTTGGTGGGATTTCAATACTTTTTTTCAAGAAACCGTACCTATTTTTTCTTTAATAAGCTTTAAAGTATGCATTATGTATACATGACATTATTTTATACCCCTCCCTCTTTTCTTCCCCCCTCCTCATTGTATTCTCATTTTGTCACTGATTCATAAATATTTTTATAAAAAAATCGATTTTCGATTAAGCCAACTCAAGCGTTATAATATGAAGTCCACGTTTACAGCTTACATACTTCTTAACAATATTCGTGCAAAATTTTTAGTTTAATCCATCCAATAGGTTAATCCCCAATTTACATAGTTTATTAGCCTTCTGCTTACCCCCAAGTTTATTTAGTGTGATTATATATAAATGTATATTAATGTCATTACATTAAAATATAGCTTATGTTTAGAATATAACCGGCCAAGTGCGAGTCGGACTCCCGCACGGAGGGTTCCGTACCAAAAAACAACAAAAGTCGTACCTATTAATAATAATAATAATAATAAAATACTTTTATTAACACAAAATGAGGAATGTACATTATAATGTGAATCCCCTGGTCCCCGAACTAGTGTAAACTGTATCTCAGGGACCAGTGTCTTCGCCTTTTTGTTACTACATAAGTATAATAATATATATTTCATTCAAAACGTGCTTAAGTAATTAGAAAACATGAAAACAAGTAGTATCAAACTAAATCTGAATTCAATAAAAGTAAACTTAGTATATAATCTACAAATATACATAGCAGTTTCATGATATGAGCGTGTTTCATCTTTATACAAACATGTATTTAAACATCCATATGGGTGAATGTGTGGTGTGTGTGTCTGTGTGTGTGTGTGTGTGTGTGTGTGTGTGTGTGTTTGTGTGTGTGTTTGTGTGTGTGTGTGTGTGAGTGTGTGTGTGTGTGTGTGTGTGTGTGTGTGTGTGTGTGTGTGTGTGTGTGTGCGTGTGTGCGTGTAAGTGATGTGTGAGGTTGTGCGTGTTTCGATTGCCTCCTACGTATTTTATATGTTTAGACCACCAATCATAGTTTCGACTTCGTTGTAGTTAAGTTGTTTTAGCCATGTTACTACTAAACTTATGAAACCGTGATCTCTGAGTTGATTACATTTTCTGTCGAGTTTTAAGATTTTGTTGTAGGTAAATGGGGCTAGGAAATTAAAGTGACGTTGTGCGAATGCAGTAGTCACATGCGGTACGGGCACGCGAGCAATACGTTTTGTGGTCATTTCCAGGGTAAGTGAGGTTTTTCTGTGGAATCTTCGCAGCATTTCCAGAAGGTATAATTTCCGCACTGAAAGCACCTGGGCTCTTTCGTAAACGTCTTCTGTGGGATGACGGTACGGTAAACGCTGCATGACCTTTAGCACTGCACGTTGTGCTCTTTCCACTGGTAGTAGGTGTGTTTGGAAAGCTCCACCCCATGCACAGATGCAATACCTAACCACACACTCGCACAGAGCAAGGTACGTGTGTTTAAGTGTTCGGATATCAGCCACTTCTCGAAGATTTTTGAACACGTGTATTAGCTTCCGTATTCTGCCGGCCATCAACTCCGCGTGGTTGCCCCAGTCTAGTTCTTCATCTATTATAGTGCCTAGGTATTTGATATCGTTAGCCCTGGTCAGAAATGCACAGTTACAATCAGGGCGGTTGACTTCCCGGTTACATGGATAGGTATGGATTCTAAGTTGTACATTGTGCTCAGGGTTAGTAAAGTGGGATTTGTGAAAATATAGTACCTTTGTTTTGGAGGTGTTGAGCGAAAGCAAACTGTTTTCAAGCCATTGGGTGACCCTGGCAAGGCCATCCTCCGCAACAAGGACGGTGTCTTCCCATGTTTTTTCGTAAAACAAAAGTACGGTGTCATCAGCAAACATTATCATCTCCCCCTTTTCAAGTGGTAGTCTCAGGAGGTCGTTAATATACACCAGGAATAAGGTCGGTGAGAGCGCACTGCCTTGAGGAATACCGAAGGTGCAGGAATCATCCTCACTTTGCAACCCATCCACTCGAACAGTCTGTACTCGTCCTGTCAGGTAGTCCTTGAACCAATCAAGAGTCACGCCACGTATACCCGAGTTCTCTAGCCTTGTGAGAAGAATTTTTATAGAAACCGTGTCGAAAGCCTTCTGGAGGTCCAGGAAGACTCCCATACACCTCTGCTTGTTATCTAGGTGGTTAGTGATAGAAGTTGTAAGTCTCAGTACCGCATCTTCCGTAGATTTACCCTCTCTAAATCCGAATTGGTTTTCGTGAATTTGTGTATTTAACTCTAAAAATGCCAACAGTCTCTTATTAACAATTTTTTCTAATACCTTGGACAGAACTGGAAGAAGAGAAATAGGTCTGTAGTTAGTAGGATTATCATTACTGCCAGCCTTGTAAATTGGACAGACTATGGCTCTTTTAAATATTGTGGGGAAGGTTCCAGTTTCAAGGCTAAGATTATAAATATGCGCGAGAAGGGGGGCTAGACAGGTGACATTCTGTTTCAGAAAGCTCGCCGTAATGTTGTCCGCACCCGGAGCACTATGCGTTCTCAGGCTGCGGACAACACTCGTCACCTCTACAGTGTCTGTCAAGTAGAAAGACAGGGAGTCCCTAGGTGTGTTAGCTTTGTCTGCTAGTGATGCCAATTCCTGCTCGGACACCTCCATTTTACTCAAAATTAAGGATGCCAGGTTTCCTCCAATTGATGTGAAGTATTTATTTACTGAGTTGAGTGATTCGACTGGTGTTTTATCAATTTTTAGAAGCTGATCTGCGTTATTCTTTTTTGGTTGGAGATTACATAATTCTTTTATAATTTTCCATGTCTCCTTACTGTTTTTCTTATTATTTTCTAGTTTTTCTCTGTAATAAGTATTCTTAAGATTTTTTATTAATTTGACCAAATGATTTCTGTAATTAGTGTATTTAAGTTTTAACGCCTCATTAGTTTTATTCTTTCTAACTTGTAAATGCAACCTGTCTCTTTTCTTGATACATCTTACAACCCCTCCTGAAATCCAGGGCTTAAGTGGTTGGTAACGCTTAGTAGTAGTTTGAATGTGTGTATTGTTTGCAATTACTGTAGTCAGTTTATTAGTTAGTGATTCAGTAGCTTCATTTACATCTTTACAATTGTAAATACTGGACCATGATTCATTGAGAAGTGAAATTTTAATTAAGTCATAATCAATGAACACCTTACTGTATGTCGCGGGTATTTTATTTAACTGTTCGCCATTGATATGCAGGAGAATGGGACGATGATCGGTGAGTTGTTGGTCGAATACCACTGTCTTCCATGGACTACTTAAATTTACCATGAAGTGATCCAAGCAAGTATCAAATCTGGTAGGTTTGGTGATGCCTACTTTAAGCCCATGCATGGCCAATACATTCAAATAATTTTTTAACTTATCTGTTGTGTCCCAAAGTGTATCTATATTAATATCTCCCGTTAGTACAACATTTCTTGATCGAACGTCACGCAGTATTTGATCGAGAGAATCAAGATAGTTCGAGGTGTCCCTAAAACATGGTGGGCGGTAAGAGCATATTATTGTGTAGTCAGAGGGGACAGTAATGACTAGACAGTTCCCATCTGAACACGATGGTTCACTCGATTTGGCCCCTATTTCCTGGCGGACGTAGACCACTACTCCATCGTTCTGGTTGAGGATACATGTAGTCCAGAATTTGTCGTATCCATTGACATCAGGTGGGGGTCTGTCAACATCCGTCCTGCACTCAGTAAGTACTAAAATATCGACAGGAAAGTAAAGCGTTGCTACAAATGCCAAAAACTGATCCAGGTTACGGTAAGTACTTCTTACATTGAATGTTAGTATTGTCAATGATCGCTCCGAATAGTCTACAGCGCGCGCGCAGAGTGTAGTGTCACTAATTGCGATACAGTCAGCGTGATATTCTGTACAATCTATATCGTTTACGAGGTTATTATTGCATCGATCGAATGTGATATGTAAAATATATACATTTTATATGAGGGCTATTTGAATAAGAGTATGGTACCAGGTACTTACCAAAAGATAGGTCATCTGGTTTTAGTTTGCAGTACCATAGGGTTTGTGTGATAACAAATATTGGTATGACGTTTAGTTTTGTGGGTCTAGTGGTCTGCGAAAACCTGGGCGTTACCGCCGTACAACTTAAGATTGCAAATACGGCACAAAGGCATGTAGTGAACTTAATAGCAGGTTCCTTCACTCGATATGGTAGGCAGAGACGTCGCAAAGGCTCGTTACGCGAAATAATGTAGTGTTGTAAAGTTATGTTAGTGTACAATCTGTTTATTATGTGGGCTATAGTTCTTGTATTACTGTGAAATTTGTCGAATTTTAGTGTCAGTGCTGACTTTATGAATGTGTAGATGTGTTTTCTTTTTTGTGTGTAACTTGTATAAAAAACGGCAATAATCTCCCCACCTATTACATGGGTCATAAATCTATATGGTGAAATGTAACTGTATACCATGACTGTGCCTGCCCTTTCGGGGTCAAGGGAGGTGCGATATTGTGGTTGTATGTATGTGTGTATTGTACTTAAAACTATGTAATTATAAAAATGAGTGTACAAATTTGCTAAATAAATATGAATGCCGGAGCCTTTATAAAGAAATACAAAAATAAAAACCGTTAACATTACATTAATACTAACAATATGATACGGTCGTAGTACAGATAGTAGTCACTGTTTACTTCCGAGGCTCAGAAGAGTATCTTCAGATCTTACTATAATTAGACGGTCTCCCTCCTCTCTCCGAATAAAAACAATGCCATTTTTTACCCAGCAGTATTTATAATTATTGTTCCTCGCATACTCTCTGGCTTTAAAGAATAGCTTTTTAGTGCTCGCTGGCAAGAACTCTGTTATGTATATGGGTTTTCGTTCTCCCTTTAGGCCAATAGTATGGGTATTAATGACATTCTCTTTAGTGTTATTGTTGTTGAAAGTTCGTATGGACGTCAACAGCTGTATCTTCGTTTGTACAGTAGTAAATTCGGTTACAATTGGTCTGACAGTGCCCGGTTTGCCAGGCAGGCGGTAGATATCGCGAACTTGATCATCAGACAGCGATACTCCTCCAACCTGACTGACCCCCTTAATTATTTTAAGGAGATCTAAGGACGTTTCCTTTTCTTGGAGAGGAATATTTCTGAGCTCGACCGAAGAAGAACGCGACATTAGTTGTTGGTCCCGTATTTTACTCTCGAGTGCCTCAATGTGGGATTGATAAGACTGCTTTTCTTTTTTCCATTGATCAATTTGTAGTTTCATTTCCTCGATCTGTTTATTCAGAAACTCCATAGATTTTTCGATATCAAGGTTAGTTTTCTGTATTGCAGTATTTTGCCGCTTCAGCTCCGCAATTTCGCCCACAAGTTTATTAAGGGTCCTCGTTTGTTGGTTAAGCAGTTCATTTACATGCTCATCCTGCTCCACCTTCCATGTTCTTAACATATTCCGTATATCCTGCTTCAGATCAGCCATGTCTCTGTTTGGGGAATCTTCAGGGAACGGCCGTTTGTTACGAGTCGTAATGTTTACATTTTGGGACTCCCTATTGATTTCTTTAGGTATATCGGAGTCGGACATAGTTTGGCTCAGATAACCGGTCGAGGCTGCAGTGCTTGGTGGTGTACGCTGTATGCGTGACATTATTTGGTTACGTACAGAGTAATATGAACCGTAGCGCTTACCCGTAAAGTTGAGGATGTCCGCTATCTCAACGTCACACACACACACAGTTTTTTGTTGCGCACGCGTCGTTAGCTATTCAATTCGGCCCTCGGGTTTCACCGTGCGTTCGAGCGGGAAAGCAATTATGTCCGCCAATTCTGTTCTCGCGGGGGTGAAGGAGGGCGTGCGCCGATCCTTGCAGTGAGCGACCGCACTACGTACACCGTGATTTACTTTATGGAGCACTATGCACTTTGTCTATTCAAATACGGATTATAATTGCTTTATGCCGATTTCATTTAGGTTGAATATTTAAATAAAGATTTAGTAACACGTCTATTCACAACCAAAACATTGGACGAAGAGGTAATAATCAATTGGTTGCATGGGAGCCCCCCTTTGTTTCTTTTTATTTAACGAGTTGGAAAATCCTAAATGGATGATATGCCGGACTCCTCTCTCTCAACAAGACAAGCTCTCGAAAGGATGTCCCAGTAAAGGTCCATTTTGTTTCAATTATTATTTTTTTATGAAAATACAATGCTCGATATTCTGTGAGTATTTTAAGCGTCTACTGGTTGCCCTCATTACCTATTAACACATAGCAACGCGCGCCTTAGACAGTTCGCGTTGCTCTATAGTGTTATACAACTCGCGTCTTTAGACAGTTCGCGTTGCTCTATAGTGTTATACAACGCGCGTCTTTAGACAGTTCGCGTTGCTATATAGTGTTATACAACGCGCGTCTTTAGACAGGTCGCGTTGCTCTATAGTGTTAACTATCATTGTATAGATCCTCTACGGTAGGTACAGTATATATTTCAAAAAGAGTTTGTGAAATCTATGTTTAATTTCTTTTTCAGAATATTGATGACATTTGAATGATGACATTATAAACACGATATCTATGACGGCGCGTTGACATTGGAACGAGAGTGACACCTGCCATTTGTCAGGTTTCGTTTGTAATTGCAATGAAGGTAGATTCAATATAAAACGGCAACGCCCTTTTGTGAGGCTCAGTCTTAAACTAGACGTCAGTAGATAGAAACGTGAAAGTATATGGGCAATGGAGAATATTGTTATCGGTGGAATGGTGAGCATTTATGATCATAGTAAGGCGGCCGCCTCAAATTTGCTTGTATGGGTTGCAAGCCCCAGACACTGTTGCAATGTTCCTCCTTGTGCCACGCGGTTATAGGTTTAGTAGTGTTTAATTAAGTAAGTGTACCGTGACATGTTCATAATGGTTATCTGGTGATTGCTTTGTCCGTTACTCGTCCAAACCGTGAAATCGCCTACATCAGAAGTGGGATAAGAATGGGCAGAGTCGACTGAAGGAAAAGCAGCCACCAGCTGAGCATAGTGCATTGAAGTTTTTGTATGACGCTCACACAGATATTGAAGCACATGCAATCGGAGAGGACCTGCTATACATGTGGTCGATCCGGGTACCTATCACAATAATGCCCGGAAAGCCCGAAAATAAATGTAGCGTTGGACATATAGCAAGCAAGGAAGTTAATCCTTGCTAATAATTGTCATCTAGGAGCACCTTGAAGACGTCATTCGGTGAGTCGATTCCTTTTCATAACCCTCAACGAATAGCGAGGGATGTTATAAATCTGTGCATGTGTGTATCTATGTGTCTGTCTGTGGCGTCGTAGCTGCCCAACGGATGGACCAATTTTAATGCGGTTTCTTTTGTTCGAAAGCAAATGTGACTACGATGGTTCGTGGCTGTGAGTTTTGGATGACATCGGCTCACTTCCTGAGTGATGAAGGAATTTTACTATAATTTACAGGTCTAATTCATCGGACATTGAATAAACCTACTTTACTTTTAAGGGTATGTCCACGAAACGTTAACCTGGAACTGACTGATTCATCAAATTGTCTGCGGGATACCCAACTCCTCAGAAAATAACAGGATTGACATGCCATGTTTGGATTTGTTAGAATAGTCTCAGGATCAAGGTTTTAATAAATTTTTAAATTTATACTTGTTTATTCGATAGTGGATCTTTTGCTTCATGATGAACAAAAGTTTTTCTGTTAAATTACGGGGTACTGTACGCAACGATCTCGTTTTTGTACTTTCCTTTTGGTATATGTGGTGACGAAATAAAATGAGTGTAGGTTTCAACTAATAAGTGTGGTAACGGTAGACGAAGTGTCGCAAACCTGGATATTTCACAAAATACTGGACGTTTTCTCAGCGATCCTGTCGTCAGTAGCCGGAACAATTTAGATAATTTTATAACCGGATAACCAGATCAATAACGATAGCCTCATATTTCCCTGATCCGTCATTAACAGCAGTCAAGTTTCTGTTACGCGAACGTAGTTAAGCCAGATTTCTCTCAACTAGATAGATGCAGACTTAGAAGGTGACGACAAGCCAGCGCTGGTTAATTTAGTACGTTACTAGGTTACTAGTGGGTGTGTAACGACAGCACGGCACAGAATTTTGTAGGGGGGTACTCCGGTAAAAGAACAAATAGTGGTTTTCCACTGAACCTGGGAAATGCAGGTTCATGTAGTAGAAGGTTTTATATTCTGGCATACTTAATTCAGATCGATCAAATTGAGCCAAACCAGGTAAATTCCTGCCTAGACTCTTGCTTCAGGAGGTTTCTTCCTCGGTTCACAAGTACTGCTAGCCCGTTGTGTCCATTACTAGAACAGCAAGGTCCTGTTCAGTAAATCATGAAGCGTAAGGGAATACGTAATGCTATTGTGGGGGGTGCTAACTTCGAAACCGGCGGTATTTTATTAGGAGTTGTTCGTCGTATTTTGCATTGCGACGACGGTTCTAAGGGAAGTAAATAGAGCTGTCCCCGTTCAGGGGAGGAATAGCTTTTCTCATTTTGTAGTGTTTTAGGTCACCATTGATCCAAGGCTGAGTCGGGCTATAGCTCTTACAAGATAGTGGCGCTTGCGGTGGAGTGCTTTCGGAAATACAAGCGGCAGAGCGCTTTTAGTGGTACCAGCGGTTGAGCCCCTTCAGTCGTACGAGCGGTTGAGCCCTTTCAGTTGTACGAGTAGTTGAGGCCTTTCAGTTGTACGAGTGGTTGAGCCCTTTCAGTTGTACGAGTGGTTGAGTCCTTTCAGTTGTATGAGAGGTTGAGCCCTTTCAGTTGTACGAGCTGTAGAAAACTTACAGTGGTACGATCGGTGGAGCGGTTTCAGCACTATTTGTGTGGCCGTGGATTCGGAGTCTACATAAACCAACTATATTCCCCAGGAGGTGTCAACATCTGTTCCTCCGCTGATGTATAATTTCGATGTTCTTTGTCGCTAGGGTCGCGGTGTGGAATATTCAGTTTATCTATCACGGATCCAGTTGCCAGACCCTAGACATATCTACGTATGCTTCTGCACACTAGTCGCTTTACCAAAACTATTTCTTTCGGGAAACTGAGTCGGAAATGGCTTACAGTGGAACATCGGCGTGACTCGTTGGACAATTCACGTGAGCAGTGGTGGTTTTCTCAGATGTCTGACTGCCTGAGGAGGTTCATCGAGCCTTGTACGGTTTACAAAGCGTCGAGGAGTCTTTCCGGAGCGCTCTATTTTTAATGAAGCCGTCTTATCAGGGCAAATGGGTGGTAGATGTGACCAGAAGTACTGCTCAGTTATCGTTCTCAGTATACTTCCGTTATAAAGCTGGAGTCTTAAGAGTTGCTGTTGCCCATTTTGCAGCAACCAAACCTGTTGTTGCCGATCAGGGTGGACGCTGTAGTGGCTGGAAACTCCAGGGTTTTGCATGGTGAATAGTTTTCAATAGTATTTAGTTGCAGAGTCCGCCGGCGAGGCGGATGGTTGCTTGCAATGTCTGAGAGTGATAAGTTTGTAAGCATTTGATTGACACTTGGCGGCACCAAGTCAAGTGTTGCCAATTGCTCGCCAGCTGGGCTCATGATCCAGGTCGGGTAGCAATTTCAGCGAATGTCAAGGGTTATCTCTGTTGCTCTAGAAAATGAACAGTGTCCAACTTGATCTCAGTACGGGAAAACGCCACTGATAATTCACAAAAGCAGCTGCATCTGTCGCTCGTGTAATTATAAGCCGTATTATATCGAAAGTTCAAGGGACCTTTCGTGATTATCGCGTTGATAGATAATCATGTTAATTTATTTCAAAACCTATCTGGTATATCTCACACTTTTAAATATATGCACAAGATCTTGCGGCCAGTACATTACGGTCACGATAGTTTGGTTCAAATGGGTACTAGTTATTGAACGAAGAGGAGGCCAAGACGGCGCAAATTAAGGTAGATCATGAGATTTTTAAACACAACGTTCAAATTCACGCTAAACAAGACAGTCCATGCCAGGTAGGTGTATGTTACTTTTTGCACGGTTACCTACTTTACATGTCTGTGTGTGTGGTTATAATTAATGTTGCGGTGACATTTGTAAAAAGCCTATGTCCAGCAGTGGACTGTTATAGGTTGGTTTGATTGAGTGATTAATTTGTGTGATTGAAGATAAAAGCTTACATGGTACCTACTGTGTTGTGAAGGTCTGATTTATGTGAAGCTGGTTGAGAGGACAGTGTCGTCCGGTCCATGCCCTGTGCGGATGGTCGAAGGGACACACTCGTCCGGTCCAGTCTAATGAGTTGAGTACGCTGGTCGAAGGGACAGTGTCGTCCGGTCCATGCCATGTGCGGATGGTCGAAGGGACACACTCGTCCGGTCCAGGCTAATGAGTTGAGTACGCTGGTCGAAGGGACAGTGTCGTCCGGTCCATGCCCTGTGCGGATGGTCGAAGGGACACACTCGTCCGGTCCAGGCTAATGAGTTGAGTGCGCTGGTCGAAGGGACAGTGTCGTCCGGTCCATGCCCTGTGCGGATGGTCGAAGGGACACACTCGTCCGGTCATGGTTAATGAGTTTTAGAGATAGGTAGTCTGGTCGAAGGGTGTCATAAGGGCGTTGCACTTGTGGCTGGTCCTAGACCCCCCCACCCGATCCAGGCTAGAGAGGGGTAGAGCTAGGGAGGTTAAGAGATAGACTGGTCGAAGGGTGTCGTAAGGGCCTTGCACTTGTGGCTGGTCTTGGACAACCCTCACCCGATCCAGTCTAGGGAGGTTTAGGGATAGGCTGGCCGAAGGGTGTCGTAAGGGCCTTGCACCTGTGGCTGGTCTTGGACAACCCCCACCCGATCTAGTCTAGGGAAGCTTAGGGATAGGCTGGTCGAAGGGTGTCGTAAGGGCCTTGCACTTGTGGCTGGTCTTGGACAACCCCCACCCGATCCAGTCTAGGGAGATTTATGAATAGGTCGACTATGGATAGAACATAGTTAACAGTAGTGGCAGATAACCGTATCGTCCGGGCTATACCGCAGCGGTTAGTCGTAGGCACACGCTAATTTCGTAGCATGTGTTATCTCGAGAGAAAAGTGTCATTGACTGCATACTTGGTTGGTTGTTGGGAAGTACAGGTCAGTTGTAATAACGTGGTTGTTACTGTTAATTAAAGGTGTCAGGTTTGGACGAGCAGATTGCTTATCAAAGTGAGCTTTAGATTTTTGTGTGATATTTCAGACTTACAAAATTAAGCGCCCGAGGACGGTCGCAGGTCAGTCCGGCCGTGACGGCGCGTTGACATTGGAACGAGAGTGACACCTGCCATTTGTCAGGTTTCGTTTGTAATTGCAATGAAGGTAGATTCAATATAAAACGGCAACGCCCTTTTGTGAGGCTCAGTCTTAAACTAGACGTCAGTAGATAGAAACGTGAAAGTATATGGGCAATGGAGAATATTGTTATCGGTGGAATGGTGAGCATTTATGATCATAGTAAAGGCGGCCGCCTCAAACCTGC
The DNA here is from genome assembly GCA_933228765.1 of Miltochrista miniata. Classification (NCBI taxonomy): domain Eukaryota; kingdom Metazoa; phylum Arthropoda; class Insecta; order Lepidoptera; family Erebidae; genus Miltochrista; species Miltochrista miniata. The sequence goes on along the minus strand of OW121758.1, from coordinate 33,110,218 downwards.
TTGTATGGGTTGCAAGCCCCAGACACTGTTGCAATGTTCCTCCTTGTGCCACGCGGTTATAGGTTTAGTAGTGTTTAATTAAGTAAGTGTACCGTGACATGTTCATAATGGTTATCTGGTGATTGCTTTGTCCTTTACTCGTCCAAATACCCACGTGGCAAGCTTTGGCCGATCCTAACCTAACCGTGAAATCGCCTACATCTACGTCTACAACATAAATTGTGTGTTTGTACGTAAATTGTTTATACTGGAGAAAAATCTAAAATATGGACTATTTGTTTACTATTTCCTATTAAATAGCTATCTTTGAAATATTACACCTACCTAAAGTAATCTGCTGAAAGCGTTGTTCACTTTTTAAAGAACAAATATTTACGATGAAAGTCGAAAAATAAGTTAGTATGTGACCCGTATAGTGTTCAATCATGGCGACACGAAATTAATTTCATTGAGCAACATTTGATTGTGCTATACCTCCTAAAGTATTCATTTAATTTGCATGGTGTAAAGGGAATGAATGATCTTGATGTAATGTTCAAATTAACTAACGTATTTAAATTGTGAAGGATACCTTATTACCGAATATATAAGACAAAGTCGCTAAAAACACCTTTGTTGTATGGAAGCCCCCTTAAATATTATTATGTTTTTGTTTTCAGTATTTTTGTTGTTATAGCGGCAACAAAAACACATAATCTGTGAAAAATTCAACTCTAGGTATCACCGTTCATGAGATACAGCCTCCTGGCGGACAGACAGACAGACGGACAGCGAAGTCTCATGAATAGGGTCCTGTTCTTTACCCTTTGGGTACGGAACCCTAAAAAGGATGACTCACGCTACGCCGTGCCGGGTTCGACCCGAGTGCCGGCCGCAGCAAGGTCAATATTATATATATTTTGTGTGAACAAACTCACGTTAAACCATAGATTTAGAATTTTTCGCGCTAAATCTACGCGTTAAACCGAGCGGCAACTGAGTGACAGCCGAACTACGGAAAGCGCTCGGAAACAACTCGGTCCCGCCTCGGCACGGCCACGGCCCGTTGCATGAATACAGTGCCACCGAGCTTTGCCCGAGCAGTCGTGAATGCAACCAGCTCGGTGACCGTGCTACAGCCGACACTCGTCTCGGACCCGGCACGGTCTAGCGTGAGTCATCCTTTAGAATGCTTGCTGATCTCTAAACTACTGGACGGATTTGATCCAAATATTTACAAATATGAATAACAATATTCAATGTGCAGTATTGACTTTTCCATAATTTGTATGTATAGAGCATTTGATTGACATTAATCAAAACATTGACAACATCTTTCTCAAATCTGATTGAGTTTTTAAACATGACATGTATGAAAATAAAAAGTAAATTAAATCAAAAGAGTCCTCTCATCACTAAGAAGTATTGATACAAATTCGAATCAAAACCCCCTGAAGAAAACAATTGTTACCCGCTTTTAGCCATGTTCTGGAATGAATTTCAATAAAATACGAAACACGTCTTCCATCAATTATGTTAGAGATGATTTATGCAAAATTTGAAGAAGATCCGACCAAAGAATCCTGTGGTCCCATACAAACTTTGTAACCCTTTTCCAACTCACGCTTGACCGATTTCTTAAATTTCTCAATTTTTCGTTAATCTACATATAACACCCGATCTGTGTGCCAAATTTCATAACGCTAGGACAATTGGAAGTGGCCTAGAGGTTTTGATGACCGGTCAGTGAGTGAGTCAGTCAGTGCCAAAATTAGCTATATTCACAGGGTCATATTTCAGGATCTACTAAAGCTACATCTATGAAATTTGGTACACTGCCTTAGTACTAGTATATGATTACGTACGTACAATTTTATTTCTGTACTTGCAATAGGCACTGAGCTACAGGGGGGTCAAAAGTGCGTCGAAGCGGTTCGTGTAAATAGATTACGGCATGCGCTCGGCCTGTTGCTGGAACTTGGCCTGCGGACTACCGTGCGCTTAGATATATCACATTCTTTTTTCGTGAAAATAGCCACTGCAAGGTTTAATCTAAATGCAAAGGACGATAGCGACCGGCCATTTGCATCAATCAGAGACCGCTATTTGATGTCACTTTGTAACTAAAAACAAATTACGCTTACTGAACAAGAAAGTGAGGTCAAGAAAGCAAATACTAAACTTAAAAGTGTATAACACATTATACACTTTTGACTTTAGTATAGGTATATATATTTTTTTTTTTTTTTTATACCACTAAGGTGGCAGACAAGCATACGGCCCACCAGAAGGACCGGTGGTCACCGCAGCCTATGAACGTTTGCAACACCAGAGGTGCCACACTCGCGCTGCCGACCCTGTAAAAACCTTCTAAGACCCCTTTTGAAGAACCCCATACTGTAGGCGTTTGGGAAAACCGAGGCAGGGAGGTCATTCCACAACCTAAGCGTGCGCGGAAGAAAACACCTATCGGATCTAACCGTGCTGGAACCACAGACTTACAATAAGTAGCAGACAAAGCATTAGAGATTGAAAAGTACGCCAAAACTAACACATATAAAAACCACACACACTAACGCATTTACAGGGAAGGAGTTAGCCGCCTAGTTCAATAAGATTTATTTTATTGAAATAAGAGTATCTTAAAATACCTTTTTTAAGGTTCCGTAGCCAAATGGCAAAAAACGGAACCCTTATAGATTCGTCATGTCTGTCTGTCTGTCCGTCCGAATGTCACAACCACTTTTCTCCGAAACTATAAGACCGATGTACTTGAAACTTGGTAAAAAAACCGCTTAGACGATACCCATCATGAAATTTTGTGATTTCAGCGCGGCCGCCATATTGGATTACAAAATTATCATGTGATTCGTACTCAGCATACCAAAAAACCCCTTAGACGATACCCATCATGAAATTTTGTGATTTCGGCGCGGCCGCCATATTGGATTGCAAAATTATCATGTGATTCGAACTCAGCATACCAAAAAACCCCTTAAACGATACCCATCACGAAAATTTTGTGATTTCGGCGCGGCGGCCATATTGGATTGCAAAATTATCATGAGATTCGTACTCAGCGTACCAAATTTCCCCTTAAACGATACCCATCATGAAATTTTGTGATTTCGGCGCGGCGGCCATATTGGATTGCAAAATTATCATGAGATTCGTACTCAGCGTACCAAATTTCCCCTTAAACGATACCCATCATGTAATTTTGTGATTTCGGCGCGGCGGCCATATTGGATTGCAAAATTATCATGAGATTCGTACTCAGCGTACCAAAATCCCCTTTAAACAATACCCATCATGAAATTTTGTGATTTCGGCGCAGCGGCCATAATTGATTACAAAATTTCATGTGATTCGTACTCAGCATACCAAAAAACCCCTTAGACGATACCCATCATGAAATTTTGTGATTTAGGCGCGGCGGCCAAATTGGATTGCAAAATTATCTCTTAGTCTTTCTGTTCCCGGTTTCCATTTCGGAGTTTCCAGTTCTATGATCCGATTCAAAATCGCAATAAAAACCATTTCTGCTAATAGTTTTGCACCAATTTTTTTAAAACCTTCTCCTGACAGAAACAAACACAACAAAAAAGAATTAGCGAAATCGGTCCAGCATTTCACGCGTGATGCCGTGACCACGGAAATCGGGCTTCATTTTTAAATATTGTATACTCAATATCATCGAAGATTACAGGCATTATATTAAAATGCAATTCTGAACTAATTAAATGCTGAATCACAGTTTCCCACACTTATTTTTATGTTAGCAGTAAAGGAGAACGCCCAGAGATCGTTTCTTTTTGAAAAACCTTAATAAAAAGTGTATGGCCATCTAAGTAAATTGGTAAATCATGTAATATTTTTTTAACAATCTTTTAATTCAATCGATCAAAATCTTTTGTGGCGTTTTAACTTTGATAATAATTCGTGGTTGTATCGTTTGTACGCGCCGCGGACTGACCAAATGAATGGTACTGACGTGACGAAGATGGCCGCCAATCGCAAATATCAATGTGTGAGGCCTACATTTCGGTGTTCATGCAACAATGTCGTTGAGATCATAGATTTACTATCAATAAATTCTAAATCTATGGTTGAGTTGGAAGTAGGTTCTATTAATAGCAGATTATTGTATTTTTTATATAAAATAGCATTCTAACCATAGATTTAGAATGTGATTTGAGAGTAGCGAAAAATCCTAAATCTATGATTCTAACTATAGTAAAAATCTAGGCTGGTGATATATTATTCACCGCGTTGCGAGCATATTAGACATTTGAACGAAATACGAACTGTCAAAAATTGAAAAGTTTTTAACAAAACGTCTTTTCGGTACTTGACTTTGAGTGTCCTAAGAGGACGAGGACCGAGAAAAATGACATAAACAGCTGAATATTAAACAATACAAGAATTGGCAGTATGGTTTTAAATACCTTTGCCTGTCCTTTGGACGAATAAAGCAGCAACAACAACAACAAGGAAAAATCACAGTTAAAAATGTTTATCACCGAAGGATTTTTCATGAAATTATTTTATATAAATCGGTGTGAAATGTTTATATAAAACAATGTACGGTTCCATACAAAGTGATTATGATCAGGATTGATATTTAAATGGTAAGTAATTAAGGAACAATCGAGATCCAATTTGTTTATTTACTACAATACATTATCTCAATAAGTTGATATGTGGTAAGTAAATACATTTTCAGGGTTTTTTATAAGTGTGATGGAACTATTACTTTTATCTTTTTTGAATTAAATCCATGTTCATCAATGTAACGATTACACTTTTTGGACAAATTGATTTGACGGATTGATGGACATTTGCTTCAAAACTAACCTCTAATTTGAACAGCAAAACGAAGAATGATAGAAAACCCTACAAAATAATAGAATATTTTTTATTTCCTATGAAAGTACGATATCCATTCAATTCAATCTCCGATTTTCGCTGTCATACTAAATTATTTGTTATGAAACGGCGGTCCATTGAAAGATGGGCAATCGCCTTTAATCTTGAAAAGAAGTGCCTGAGTTTGGCCCCTACATTAATTAGAGGTATCTAATACGTCAAACTGCAGCATCGGCAGCTTATATCTTTCAAAAACCAGGCGTACGTCATTTTTTTTTAAATGTCATGTATAGTGTTGATATACGTGTAGAAACGAGATAGCAGCATTCACTAACCCCTTAGAGCGAGCGGAATGGAAAGACCAACGCACACGAACATAATTAATGTTTCGTCTGCTACTTATTGTAAGTCTGTGGCTGGAACGCACCGGACGCAGAGTGTGAGGATGAACTCCCTGTCTGTGGCGAGCGATGCGATGATAGAACGTGGCCGTGGGCATCATATCAAACAATTCCTCAGAGCACATACCATTGTACAGGCGGTAGAACACGCATAAGGAGGCAAAGTCTCTCCTGTCGCGAAGAGGTTCCACACCAGCTGTAAGTACAGGATCGTTGACAATTCTTACAGCTCGCCTTTGCACCGAGTCAAATGGACGAAGCTGATATTCAGGTGCTCCCGCCCAGAGGTGACAGCAGTACTCCATATGCGGCCGCACTTGCGACTTATAGAGAAGCAGTGTTTGCGCCGCAGTGAAGTACCGCCGCGCCCTGTTGAGCACACCTAGCTTTTTGGACGCCAGCTTAGCCTTGTCCTCCAAATGACTACGGAACTGAACGTCACTGGAGATGTCAACGCCAAGGATCCCTATACTTTTGGAGATGGAAAGAGATGTGCCCTGAAATTGCGGCGCTACAGTAATTGGGGTTTGCTTAGCGGTGAAAAAACACGCTTGTGTCTTGGAAGGGTTGAACTGGACAAGATTTTGTCCACCCCAAACGGACACTCTAGTAAGAGTAGCTTCGATTTCAGACACAAGCTGTTTACGATTTTCCTCCACTGTGTCCCGAGAGATACCGGGGCGGCCCGTGTAACAAGTGTCCCCCGTACTGTCGTCCGCATAACAATGAATGCCGTCAATAGACAACATGTCATTGATATGCAGCAGAAACAGAGTAGGGGACAACACTGAGCCTTGCGGTACTCCAGCGTTTATGGCCATGCAGTCTGAACAGCTGCCGTCAACGACGGCCCTGATGCTTCTACCGGCCAAGAAGCTGGACACCCATCCGCATAATCTCTCGGGTAGTCCATATGAGGGCAGTTTCGTAAGAAGACCACATTAAGTGAACATGTGGATCATGTCGTCATTAATTTCACTATTAATGAGAAATTACTCGTTACGTGTAAACAGTGCTTAGCACTGCCACGTTATAGTACTCACTTTTGAGTTTAGTATTTGCTTTTTTGGTCTTACTTTTTTGTTTGGTGAGCGTTATCTATCTTTAGTTCAATAATCAGTATTACATGCATACATAACGTCACCGACCAAAATCTGTATAATGTCTGGGCATTCTATAGAATACCTGAAACTTGCAGGCAAGGCAATGTATGAAATAATTATATACGAGAGTATGGAAGGTTTATTGGCTGCTTGCGAAGGTTAGGTAAGGTTGGAACAGTTACCACTAACGCGCGAAGGCGAGCAATTGAAGCGAGCATGCCGCACAGCGGTCGCCGAGCACCAGATGTCAAAAAAAATATATTTAGCATTATGTTACAAATTATAATTTCTCGATAGTTTATAATTTTGCGGTATTTACATTTTTATGGTGACCCTAGAGTAGACCTATTTATTTTACACATTGCTGGTGTACCAGCAGGTATTCTATGCAATCCTTAGGAATTTTGTACAATACCTAGACAAAGTGTGAACAATCATATACTTATTCAAAACATTTCATACATTGCTTGGACTCTGGGGCAGGTATTCCTTAGAATGCAGGTATTGTATAGAATGTCTAAATTATAAAGACTGCAGGTAACATCATAATAAATTAAAGCATTTATGCCCGAAGGTCTGTCCCACGCTCCCGTGTTGAAACGAACTCGCTTGTCCGTTTCCACCACCAGATTGTGATACCCCATACAGTCATCTTAACGTGCCTTACAAAACAAGGAAACTCTCGCAAATCAAATGTTACAAAGTGGTAACCCATCCGAGCACCAGCAATAGCGGTAGTTGCTTACTGCAGTGATCGTTTACAAAAGACTGAGTCAGTGGCTACAAGTGGTAAGTGGTCCTAGCTATTTAGGTAATATTAGTGGCCATAATTTGTTTTTTTATGGCAATTTTACTTAACTTTGATGATCCATTAATGTGGGATGAGTTAAATTTTAAACATGCTGATTTAGGAAATTAGAAGCTAAGATATTAATAAATAATGTCTATTTTGATGCCATTTTTTAGTAATTTAGAAGTTCACTGTTTGAATGCATGTTACAAAATTAGATGCTAAAAAATATATTAATAGTGAATTATATTAACAGTGGCTAATAAAGAAGTTAAATGGTGGCTAGAATCTATAAATACTGATGCTCATTAATTGTGGCTCACTTATTAATTTGGGGGGCAAAGTATATTTTGGGTGGCCAATAATGCTATTAAAAAGAAGTTCGTTTAATTAGCACCCTTTTATTAATAGTAAGATACCTAGATGTGTTTGAGACCACATCCGATGCAACCCAGGCCGAACTTCTACCACCTGTTTTCAATATTTACTTCTTTAACATATCATTCACATGCGCATGTTAGGAGTCATGCATCTTTCATTTTTTTTAATAGTTAAACAATGTGTTTCCAACACAAATACATAAATCTAGCGATCCAATGAATACTCCAACTTTGATTATTCATTTGCTACCATTGTAAGTCTCCAGTGGATCAGTTAAATTGAGATGAATGTAGACACTTCATTATTCTACAAGTTTAATTTCGCATTGTTTGGACCATTTGTTCAAATTAACGCCACTCTGATAAATAAGGAATCATTGCTTTTTTATACACCAAAGTAAAAGTTTTTTATTCAAAGCCTTTTTTGAAAGCAACCAAAGTTACTTATACCTCGTGTTTTAAATGTAAATGATTCTCTTGAGAGATCTGTGTTGGATTATTCGTTTCTTGGTTTTAATAAATGGTGGTAAATTAATTGCTTTTAAACAGATATTTAGAGAAGTCTTCGCAGGTAAATAAGATGTTGATCATACAAATATCTGATACAAGCTTAAGTTTCTTGCACTATTGACTGAAAATAAGGAAAAAGGGAATCAATATTCAACGGGCCAATGCAATGGTTTCTCTTTTCTCCTTAATGTGTATCGTGCAATATCATTAATGAAACAATCACAAAATGTGCAAAAATTTTGGGGATTAGGCTTACAGGCCATGCCGGCCCTTCACTACCTCGTTCATAAGTCAGCCGGTGTACAACTTGTCGGTGAGATTGGCATAGCTCCCGAATACTTGGATAGGGACACTTGCACCTCCATTAGGCCGCATTATCAAATCTCAAAATCCAATCTAAATGAACTCAACTCTTCTAAATCAACTCAATCTGACTGCACGGGGACAGATTACATACGCAAACAACGCTGCTGTCAATTTCCCTCTAACGCAATACTCGCACTGTAACATATTTTTTTCTTTTCTTTCAGAATATAATAATATTGGCAATTTCATAAGTCTGTTAATATTTTTTCTCTACAATTTTGTTGATAATTCTGAATAAATTTGTTTGATACAAGAAACTGCAATCGTTTAACAATGTCCTTAAAACCGCTACTTGATACTCGATAACATGCGGTAGCTAGGAAAAAAGATCACTGTTGCACTGCTCCAGCCATTTTTCTTTTCTGGGTTAGGCGACATGTCGCCCTCTTGATATCTTGCCTGCAGGCGAGTTGAACCTATATGATTCAAATAAGTCTCACCACTAACGAATGTTACTACATTTACTTCCAGAACAATGGGGTCCTACTGTAATCTTTGGGACCCATTTCACTTTATAGGAAATACAAAAAAGGCTTATTCATTCTTCAATAACAGAAACAATAAACACTGTTTGAATTTTTTTTCAATCCCAGGTATTATCTCACTGTGTTGCTATCCATTCAGCTTTATTTATTAACCGTATATCGGAGTTTTAAAATATAACGCGAATATTATTTTAAAATGTCGTAGGTATTTGATTTACATTCTCCGCTCCTTTATTCGTCCCCTTATCGTTCTCTGGTTCCAATAAAAATGAAATATCACCGACCAGTGTTCAGGAAACGAATCCTATATTTCAGAGAGATTGTCTAATTTAAAACTGTTCCTAGACTGTTAATTTAACCACATCTTACGTATTTTTTAAGTTTAAAAAGGGATTAAAGTCGGAGAAATTGTCTCTCTGTTTAAGTTTCGCAGTTGGTTCTGACAGGTAGTAGAACTTTTCATAAGTTTTACTTCCCGTGCAAACTGTTAGAGGTGTATTAAAAATTGATTTTCCAGGTAGGTAAGCAGTTCTAGATAGAAAAGCATAAAATGAATGCCTGCGTTTGAGATGACTATCGTCAGGGAGTGAATGAAAACTGGAAATTTTAATCCATAAATCACACAACCGTCACATGCTGCAGAAGGAATTTATGTATTATGAAACGGCTTCTTTCGAAGTTTCGATTTAAGCATTTGATCGGTTTCTTCCAAGGAGTTATGCCAAGCCCCCAGCTATGGACGAATAGGTAGCCATATGAATAAAACAATTTGATCGGTATACGACGAAAGTGAATCACCTTTGCTCTGGTATCTCAACCTCAAACAATGGTATACTACTTTTAAAGTAATGGTATAGTACCATTATAATATCAAAATTTATGAGTAGGTACCTAGCCATTTCCACAATGATGATAGATATCTTCGTATGACTGTAGCTATAAGCAGGTCCTTTTCCAAGCAAATAAAGATATTATTTTTTTTTTTTTTTTTTTTAAACTTTTTTTCTCAGCTAATCAAGCTGGTTTTTACCACATTTACGGACCAAGGTCAAGTAAAATGTGGCGTGTGGTTGTGTGCATCTTATTTGTGATCTATTTGCAGAAACTTTCGAACAATTCTGCACGTATTTAAAATAGCTGCTTTTTGAATGCTTATAAATGTATTTTCTTTGAGACCTATTAGTTGGATACTGTGATGTAAACATTTGGGGATAATTCCAGTGGTAGATATGACAATTGGTACTATATATACTTTCTCTTGTTTCCATACCCTCACTATCTCATCTTTCAAATCTGAATATTTATTAATTTTTTCGGTTATGGTCTTTTGTATATTGTGTGTATTTGGGACTGCGATGTCTATTAAATAAGTACCTACTGTCTAACTTGGCGAAAACTCTAAGAATGGCCATCGAATAATATACCTTGATTCAGGGGAGGAAAGTTGAAAATCGCTCTATGAGTGTGCAATAATCGTAAACGAACTTTCTTAACTAGTGAGTAGTTTGCAAGATCAAATCCTGTGATAGCCACCCTTAACGATGCTATGTCTTCAGCAATCAATTTTACCAATTTGCATTTATGGTAACTGTTTAGGCCATTTTCAGCTATTAATATCCGAGTAAGTATTTGCGAGTTGTATTGACAAAATATTTCTCCAACATACTTTTTCGTATGTTAAAATTGTTTCAGAAAATTTACAAGGTTTTCCATACAATGTTTGTATTTTAAACAATTGCGTAAGGTCTTTGTTACTGGTAATCCATCTTCATCATACTTTGTAGTATCACCATGTAACAACTGACATTGCTTGATATCTTTTTGTTTTACCTTTTTCAGTTACAAATAAAGCAGATTTAGGGTGTTTAAGTAGTTATTATATCGACAATTAAATAAAATCTTTAGGACCTAGTCTATTAAAACAACAAGCCTCTGTTATGATAGTATCTTAATGTTGAGGTGCGACTAAAATAACTATATGCTTACGATTACCACACCAGCAGCAGCTCTAACCGCCACTTCAGTAGCAACGCCACCCTGTTCAAATAGTGCTTAGACTTAGATTTTGACTTTGATCTAGCCTTAAAAAAATAAAACATATCGAACAGGTTTAGGAGACCATTAATAATAAAGCTTAGAAAAAAACTTAAATTTGAATTGTATTATTTATCGTTACGTGTTTGAATTCACTCTGAACACATCCATTTGCTTGAGCTCGTATATAAATACAATTATTTCTTCTTTATTCCTATTCATCCAAGTGGTTGGAAGATAAAGCTGTGTTGAACAAGGCCACCCATCGTTACTTACCTTTGAGAAATTGCTGTACTCCTCTAAAATGAGTATTGTGTGTTGTAAGTTACATACGGAATACAATAAAGCGTATTATCTATCTGTCAATCTAAATACACGTGTCTTATAAAACTGCTATGCGAACAACATCGTTGGCGTGGACGTCCATATTATAAATTTTAACATCCTGATAGCTATAAGCCTGGCCCTCGTAAATATCAACAGGGTTATTACAAAATTACGCCCTCAGGATATAGGGACGCCATAAACTGATGTTGGTGTTCCTATACAATACACAGCAATAAAGATTAGGGGATGTAATAGAAAAGATGCATCTGTATTAGTATGCCTTCAGGGTACAGTATATTTTAGGGTATGCTTGTAAGCGAAAACACTAGATGAGAGATTTAGAACACAATACGCCGCAGGATGATACTCGTACTACGAGTTGAACACCAGTAAATCACAGTACGGAGCTCAGTACAGTAATCAATCGTAGCATTGCTATTTTACTCTGATACAGTAAGGTCCCAGAGCCCTAGTCTTCTGTTTATTTTATTCTTGAAGTAAGCTTACGAGATGATAGTATAATTAGTATTTTAGGAAATATTTATACATCATCATTTTCTCAACAACAGGTCCGCATTGATATAACTTATTTTCAAAAAAAATTTCAATACAAAATAAAACCGACTTCAAACAAATCCTGAAAACTAACTAGCACAAAGTAATAATGAATTTTGATATATCTAATATGATATTGAATAAAATCAGATATATCAAAATACATTATTACTTTGTGCTAAGTAAATTTTATTTTTCAGGATTTGTTTGAAGTCGGTTTTATTTTTTATTGAAAAAAAATTTTCATTATTTTAAGTGACGGGTGAACCGAAAAATAAATCGATCTAGGTAAAAGTTTTCATCAATACAAATAAATCAAGCCCAAACACAAGGTAGCTGCTTCGGTTCCATCGGTTGCCCTCGATTTCTCCTGGATCCCATCATCAGATCCTGACATAGTGAAATTGGGACCACCTCTGAAGTGAACTCTATCCAAGAAAAACAGATTTGATTCTCTATAATTGACGGAAATATCGCTTAACATAAATAAAAAAAACATACAGACGAATTGAAAACCTCCTCCTTTTTTTGAAGTCGGTTAAAAGAGGAAATATTAGATTCTAAGTAGAGTCTCGTGTAATTTTACCTGCTTGCTTGTGAGTTTGCCTTTTTTTTACGTGAGGGAAAATCCTCATTGATGTTATGCCGGACTCCTACCGACATGTACCAATATGAACTCACTATTCGGTCTAGATGCAGCTACAGAATAACTTATAGTACTACGTATGAAGCTATGGCTCTTCATGAAACGCACGGCTCGACGTAACTAGTTAAGTATAATATATTTTTCCTTGTTTAGTACGAAACCCCAAAAGTAACCAAACTAGGTCATTCGCACATTTAACACGATAGTTAAGTTATAAACCATGGTAAACCCTCGAGGATCTCGAAACCTATAAAATATGTTTTAGATCTTACCCAGCCCCAAACATATTGCCGGTCAACGAGCCGGCACGATATTGGAAATGTAGTTTTTGACGTGACAACGTCCTATAATTCGATAGAGCCGGCTGCACGAACGAAAAAAGATGACGCAATAATGTTGTTACCTCCCTCGCGTTACCTCGCTCTGAGGCGTTCCATTTATTTTAGTAATGTTTTCAACAGATGGCACTATAATCAATTGATGTGTTTTTATTTTATAATTCTTTTTGTTTTGTAATGTTAATAATGTGTAATGTTTTATTTGTATTTGTATTTTTATTTTTATTAAGCTATTGTATAGCTTCTATCGCGGGCCTTGAGCGTGGAGACCGAATCCAGAAATTCCGTCACGAAAAAAGCCTAACACACTCGTCTATTCTCGGCCACGCTCGGTCACGCTCGTACATCTCGCATTTCATTTTGTTTTTTATTTACGTCAATTATGCACTCTGCAGTCGTTATATATTAACCCATTATTGCATAAAGTTCGTGTCTGCACTTATTATGATTTTAATGTATATTAGGGACTAATTGGGGGTTATTTAAAAGGCTTAATCAATAATAACACGACATATATATGCGAGTATAACTTTATGGCCCGTCCGATATATCGGACGCTATGCACTATGGAACCTGAAGTTCCTTGGATGTAGTGTACAGTTCAAAGAATAAGACGGTTAAGTATTTAGAATTATTAGTTAGTAAAATAAAAAAATGAATGAAATAATAATTTTATGGGCTCAAAACAACAACAAAACAAAACGTGTTTTATTCCACAAATGGTGACAAATTTCTTAAAGTTAATCAGGCTAAGTACCTATAACTACACAGAAAAAGCACTGTCACCTTAGTCCAGAATAAGGCCCCCTCTCAGCTTATTGCTGCCTCACTGTTAACGTGATGACAGCACTGATTTTCAGAGGAGGCCATTCGGGACATGGTGACAACAGTCTAAATAAACTACTTACTAAATATTTCTATGCACAAATCAAAATAAAGAATAAAGAAGGAAGCAAGAACAGAATACACAAGAATAACACCGACACTACACTAAACTAATCACTAAAAATACGTTTAGGTTCATATATATTGAAATCTCGATGGAGTGAATGAAATTTTCGAGATCCGTATAACACATTTGGCCATGCGGCTGAACAGACCAAAACTCCTTCGCCTCAACATGTGAACTAAACAAATATTACACTCAAAATATGAAAAAGAAACGTCACGCGTCAAAGTCACAAAACACTCAAAACAGTATTATTACTACTATTACTAGTATTGTATTCTCATAACAAAAAGAAAAACAGTTTTATTCCCAGCTTGATCATGCGTCGCCAAGAAATAATAATTAAAACACGGGCATTTTCTAAATAACTTAATTAAACTCTTGTATTAGCTATACTTATAATAATGATCCAACCCGAGCTCAGGCATGCACCCACGAAACGTGACCGCAAAAATCGCTCCTTCACGCAAGACATCTGCAGGACAAAAACAAATGCCCGAGCGCAACCAAACAATGAGAATCACCATGTTTATACCTATTTGGAAATACCAGGTAAGCATACCCATTGCTTCTATTCACTATTTCCTTACTTTAAGCACCTACATAGATAAGTAAATAAAATATTTACGGACACTCAAACAACGCCGTCTCATCCCAAAGGAAGACAGGAGTAACCTGCCTGTGCCATGGGTATCAGACCACAGATATTAATACTTATATAGGTACTCATAAGCATACAGGTAGGTACTCATCATACATAGAAACACCCAGACTCTTGAGACAAAGATTTATGGAACACACAAATCCTTGTCTTCGGTGGGAATCGAACCCACGACCTCGTGATCAGCCGTCGCACATTTCTTCCTCTAGAGATCAACAAGGCAGTCAAACATTAAACACTTAACCTATGATAAATTCACTCAAGAACTTAATTGCTTCATCATGTACGCACCCTTTAGGTGCTTAATAAACGTTTTCTTCGTTTTTAGGCTGCGGATTGGCGGCGAGAGCGTATTCCAGCAGTGGGTTGCGCAATGCTTAAACGAGCCTCTGAACGCTGCCGATCTAAATCTGGGCAATGAGAGGGGTGGCACGATGGATCTCCTGCTATATCTTTCCTTCTCGTGCCTCCAGCTGAGCTTTTCAAACAGATAAGTTGGCTTCTGAGTCCCGATTACACCAAACAACATACCCGCCAGATGCAGTTTTCTCCGAGCCTCCATACTCAGCATCTTTAGGTCATTTATATATGGAGACACATGACTTCTTCTGGGGATGTATAAACAAAACCTGGCACATGCATTCTGGACGCGTTGAATTAAAACCTCTGTTCGTTTTAAAAGACAAGGACCATACACAGTATCACAATAATTGAACCTAGAAAGAATAAGGCTATCGACTAAGAGCTTACGCAGTGGTACACTCAAATTTTGTCGTATATTATAGAGAACCTTAAGTCTATAAAAGCAGTTGCTAACTACTTTATTTATGTGAGCCTCAAAGCGCAGCTCCGAATCAATAGTAAGACCAAGATTGGTGGCTCTGGAGATAGTTAATGCGACTTGACGAGTACCTATCATGTGTACATACACGTTGATGTACATACAAAGAATTTTTCATTCATATTCATTCATATTTTAGCACACCTGTCAAATCACATTGACTGTCTCTGTAGCCCATTCTGTAGTTTTATACTGCCTCATATCACTATCCTATAATTTTTAACTCACTAATAGAAAATTCCCAATGTATTTATGTAGGTAAATAAATATAAGTAGGTATACTTAATTGTGTGTGTCCATGTGGAAATAGTCTGGTAATATTTGTTGCAGTGTTTCTACTAACCTCAACAAGATCCCAGCGCGTCAAGCTCAACTCAGGTCACTGCGAAATTGGTTATTAGCATAACCACAACCACAAGCACACGCAATAGCCATTACACGTCTGATTTTGGCGGAGTTGCCGGCATCGGCCCCGGCAGAAAGCCATAACCAAAAATAGAATAGAATAGTAAATGATGTTTTGGGTACATGGTAGGTAATCAAAAAAACATTTTGGGTTAGGCCCATATCGCATTTCAAGCATTTGTACTTTGATTTTCCTCCACATTGATAAGCGACTGATAGTTACCACCTAGTGGTATTTGCCATCATGCTGTGTATTTGACAGTGGTTTATCTGATTTTTAACCTTGATGCGGTGAAGTACGTATCATGTGGGACAAGTAACATGCCTTCTGAATGCAATCAACGACGTACTCTCATCATCGCAGCCATTTTTTCATCCTAGCAAGTAACCAGCTGTTCACCAGCGCCACATCCCTAAAGTAGGCAAAAATCAGCCACCACCATATCCTTATTCGCATTTTAGTGCGAAGATTCTCTACCTACAGCTAGATCGTATATTTATCCACCCTATTCATATGCTCGTTGTAGCTGGTAATCAGTGAAGGCTGCGCGATCGAAACATTTGCTTTCTTGTTATTATACCAACGAGTAGCAGATTCAAAGATTCAGTTTTATAAACTAGTTGCCACAAACAGTGACCACATTGCTGTCATACCAGCAACACACAAAAACATAATCAGATATTCTGTAATCAAAGCCATAACAGAATGTCTGTTGTGTGATGTGGCTTTCTTCGCGCTTGAACTGGTTGATGTCTGTTAGCGGACAGTTCTCAACAAGGTTGGACCGAACTGCACTAGTCGCTTATTATGCCAATTCTCAGAAGTCTTATCAATGCTAAAGACGTTGCCTGCCGACTTTCTTCCATAGGCGGTTCAAAATAAATAATAATATGCTTCGTCTACTCATTATCAACACCACATTCCAAAGCTGGCAAAGCACTAAGAAACAGTAACTGTAGAGCCCACCATGCATAGCGTCCGATATATCGTACACCATCAAAAACACGCGCCTGAGAAAAAAAATATAGACTTTGATATGAAATAAAGCATATTTCTAGATAGATATAGGGGAAACTGGGGATACTTGATCCCTACGGGAGACTAGGTACACAAGATTTACAGAACTTGTATAAGTCTTATTTAGTTATATAGTGGCAATATCGATTGTATATGGTACACGATAACTTTTTAAAGATGATAAACCTATCATATTTAACACTTTGGCAAATGGCGGGCGAGTAAGTAATTGTTGCGGCACAAAGAAAATTTTGGTGAGTTTTTATTGTGACTAAACATTTATTTAAAATAGGACTTTTAAGTGTGTATGCATTTAATACGAGCCATTATCTATATTATTAGCCATTCTTACCGTAATAAAGTGGTAATATTATAAACATTTGAAAACATTTTTGTTTATAACCTCAAATAGCTCAGGGTATACTTGGTACACTTTATTATGGGAGATTTGATCCACCTGGCTCAAGTGTCCCCTACCTTTTTTATTTCAATTCATTGCAGAACAATATGCCAAGAGCCTACAAAACCAGGGGAGGTGCCCGAAAAATGGTGCCAGGGAACGAAAATAAAGCTAGTCCATGCCCTTGAAAACGCACAGCGAGCAATTGAACGAGCTATGCTATGGTTGTCTCTGAGGGATAAAATCTGGAACGATGTTCTCCGTTAGAGAACCAGAGTGGTCGACATAGCTCGCAGAAGCATGCGTCTTGAAATGACAATGGGCTGGCCACATCTCTGTAGGAGAACCGATGCCGATGGTCGATGGAGCAAACGAATTGTGGAGTGGCCTGCTGTTAAAATTTTTCAAGCCGCCTAAAAAGGCTTTCAACTTGGCTTAACGACTGCCATTTTACTGGCAACCGGGATCAACGGCTTAACGTGCCTTCCGAAGCACGGAAACGCTCAAATAAATGTCACAAAGTGATCACATGGATGGTCACCCATCCAAGGACTGGCTCTTAGTGGAAGTCGCTTACTGCAGTTATCGTTTACAGAACACTGAAATCGCGGGGCCACGAGTGTTACTAATACATAAACCGTGATATAGATATATGAAGAAATATGTGATTTCGAAAATGAATAATGACATTTTTTAATTTAACTCCTTAGTAATAGTAATGTGGCCCTAAATATGGGAGACTTGATCCCCGAGGATCAAGTCTTACGTATATAGTGGACACATGGTACGAATCCTTATTTTTGATTTTAGTCTAATAACTACTAAATTTAGATATTCATATTTTTGGCTCTTACAGCAATTATAAGCAAATAAATTTCACGTATTTTAGTACCAACGGTTTTTTAAACGGATACTCAAAATAGAAATTAGGGATAAAAAACAAAAGGGGGGATCAAGTGTCCCCAGTTTCCCTTACAATATTTCAACCGACTGAACATACTATTTATTACTTTTACCATAACAATTTAAAAATATTCAAAATAAACTTTACCTTGGTATCAAATTTGCCTGACCGCGACTCGCCCTTTTAAACAAATGACATATGACAGGCTATTTATGATACTAAAGTCTATTCTATGGGGTTACTCGTATAAAGACACTGTTTATCATTCGTTCAAAATCAAAACATACCAATTATTTTAATAATTTCTCTGTATTGTTTTCAATATTCTAGCGTCCGATTTATCGGACGTTATGCTGTAATGGGTTAAGGCCCGTCCGAGCGCACGAGGCAGCGGCACTTTCGGTGTTTTGAATCGGCGGTTCAGCTGTGTGCGTGCGGCACTCACACATAGACAATTCTCTCAGCGACAGTCACTCTGTTTGGTCGCAACGCAACATTAGGCAACTTAAAAATTTCAAAAAATATTAGTATTTTTATTGTGACGAACGGCTCGAAAAGATCATGACTACTTTTTATATTATGAAGTACGTTTAGATAAGTTTAAATACAGTGGACCGTATTAATATGACACGGACATTTGTTATTCTTTTACAAAGCGCCATCTGATCCCAAAGTGCAGTACTAGTGCTAGGCAGCAGATATTAATAGGTACTTATATAGGTACATACATACATATGGATGTACCATACATATATATAGACACGCCTTAACGCTGAAAGGATCGGCAGAGGCACATACACATTTCACCTAGTCTTTAGGGTTCCGTACCCAAAGGGTAAAAAACAGGACCCCATCGCTGAGACACGGCTGTCCGTCAACAGGAGTTAAAATTTCTGTTTTAACAACAAATCCAAATTACAGAAAAATAATACATTTTAAGGCAGGCTCTCATTCAACAAACGTATTTTTTGATTGTGAACAAATATTTATAGACCACTGATATTTTTTCCCGTGGGCAAACTCAAACTAAAAAAACAGTAATATAGCTATTCAGAAATTATTACTTAGTTTCATTTTACTAAAAAAAAACATTTAGGTATTTGGCACACGTGTGAATTGTGTGACTTGTACTTGCGAAACGTTATCCCCAACTCTCTTTCTTCTGCATATCAATGACATGCTGTCCCTTGGGTGCATTCATTGTTATTCAGATGATAGTACTCTGCATGGGAGCTATTCTGGCCGTCCAGCGGAGGGGCTTTGCGACGTGGAGGAGAAGAGATGACAACTCGTGGCGGATCTCGACCGGGACCTAGGTCGCATTGCGAAATGGGATTCAGACAACGTGGTCGAGTTCAATGCCAGAAAAACACAGGCGTGTGCGTTTACAGCTAAGAAGTCCCCATTCCTTTCCCTACCCTCTCTTCAGAGCATTACGGTTCCACTAAAGGACAACCTGGAGATCCTCGGTATAGACGTCCGGCGTGAGCTCAATAAAAAAACTACATAGAGAGTTGTATTGGGCTTGCCTTGCGAAAACTCGAAGTCCTAAATAAGGTGAAACGATACATGCGTCGAGTACTGTTCTCACCTTTGGGATAACTGCACGAGGTACTTACTAGACGCGCTTGACGCTATGCAGAGACGTGCTATCCTAATAATTGGTTGACCTGAGGTGACGGGAGGCCTCGAACCGTTAGCGCAGCGAAGAACCATAGCGTCCTTGGCTGAGAGAGTTGCCACTCATACACAGTGAAGAAAACCTGCCCGCACACGTGTTTCCCTCATATACAACCGGGGTTCTTTAAAAGGAGCGTGAAGAGGCACATCACAGGGCCGACAACTTGAGGACCACTGTCAAAAGTGGCCCCCAATCGCTAGATGCGCTACGGCTTACCATCAGGCTGCTGGCGACGTCAATTTGGCGAGCCGAATATAAAAAAAATCACAAAATGTTGTTTGAGAATGCAGTAGAGCGAGCAGATCATTTCCAGGCTTCCTTGTCAAGCAAATAATCGTCAATTCTATAGTAACCCATGCAGTGTAATTTTGGTACTTTTTTATACACTTTTGAACTTAATTAAGTGCATACTTTTTATGTCATGTGGAAGCCTATTGTAAAAACGTATACAGTTACCCAGGAAAGAATTGCTGACTTTGTTTAGTCTACATTTAGTTTTGTTACCATTCAGGCTAAGAATATTAGTGTTACACAATGTACTACTTTCAGGATTGTATTGTTGACATCATTATAGACGACCTTATTACTTATAAACTATGGATCAGCGAGGCAATTAAAGATCATATTCATAGACTCAAATGTGTATTTTGATAATATTTACATTGCAAAACACCCTTAACCTATTTGTGAATTTATATCTATTATTCGAATATTTTGAAGAATAAAATGTGGCCTTCAGCCACAATACCATCATAATACATACAAACAAATGACAATTTATAATTTTTAGCTATCATGGTTTATGAGATCCAATCAGATGATAGACTGAGTCACAGTTATAGGGTCCCATTTTTTCCCATTGAGAACGGAACACCAAAAAATACAAATAACTTATCGTGCTACTTGTAGTAAGATATCCTATTTTTGCGGAATCTCGCCCACTTTTCTATTTATAATACTTTTCCTTGCGTCGTCCCATTTTCTGTGAAATACAATATTTTTTGTTAAATAACACATTTTCAGATAACTCAGACATTCGGTCTAAAAACCGCGATAGTTTATAAAGAACATCTTAAATTGAGTTACAATAATTGCAAGGAAATCAGACATAGAACATACGATTTATTTTAGTCGTTAAACTATTAATATAAAAAAAAATATTATGGATCTATTTCTATTCATCTTCCACTACAATTGCGTACATAAGTAAAAAAACTTGAAAATGTACTTACCTCTTTTTTGTTTGCACGTCCAAGTGTGCGTACACGCTATGCTTTACGTAAATATTTCTATTTTTTGCGACGCAACGAGACGTGTACTTGCTCTGAGCTCTTGCGGATCACTAAGGTTTGTCAGTCGGCAAGCTGCGTGCTCGCAGAAATGTATGAGAAACTTGGGCAACTCTTTTGTTTTTAGGTATTAATGAATTAAAATTTTAACGTAGGTAAAATATTAGAATTACTAATTGTAGTTTATGAAGTGTAGTTTATTGAAAGTAAAGATATACATAGTAAACTACATCCAATTTTGTTAAATCCCTTAAACAGTAGAATAAGATTTTTTAGATATTGGTGATTTTTAAACGTATTTTTCGAAATACCTATTAATTATATCCTGATTGTGAGTATCAGTAATGGTGCATTGGTTCTTGCTGACATACATATTAATTTTTTATGCAAATTGTGCAAATAGAATTGTTTGAATCAACGAAATGGTAACTATCGTTTTGCCATTTTTCGCTCGATGCCGCCTTAAGTCAATCCAAAAAGTGACGCTTGTACCCAGAATCGATCTTGCACCTTCTGCGTACCGATCCGCGTCTTAACCACTCGACCAAAGTTGAATTAAGAGTACTGGTCGAATTTAGAGTTCTTAATGTGAAAACAATTTCGATGCTCCGATTGATTGAAATGCGTCATAGATAAGAATATTGACAGCACTTTGCAAATTATAACTTTTAATTCACAATTTTTCATAACGGACTCGGTAATGTTTATGTAAAATAACGACACGAATCTATAAGGGTTCCGGTTTTTGCCATTCGGCTACGGAACCCTAAAAATGCTATGCAAGTATGCAATAGCTTTACCGCGGCAGTCCCCGAGTGCCACTTTTTTCATTTTTATATTTCCCCGTAAAACTGTAAATTACAGCGAGATTGTAAACTGAAAGTCTTGTGAACCGTAACTTTGTAATACTAAAAAATTATCTTTGCCGTAACATACTGCAAGTACCTATTATTGCTATTAAAATCCACGTGCAACTAAAAGAAAATCGAAAATGACAGATTTTCGAACCTTCTTGCTGACGGTATACTTTAAATCTGTTATTTTCCATATTCTTTGACAAGGTTTCGCATTCTTCTCGTATCGCATATCATATCGCATAATAAAAGCATAATTACAAATATTAGGTACTAGCTGACCCGCGCAACTTCGTTTGCGTCACATGAAAGTAAGAAAGAGAGTTTAGATTAATATTTTAAGTAGGTAATATAATCCCGTCGTACTTACTTTCGTCACAGTGCTCTCGTCGCGTGTCTTAGGTAGGTATATTTATTAGAGAGGTGTGGTAGGTTTTAATATTTAAAGTGTTGTAATTTTTCCCGTCGCGTCGCTTATATTCATTACCATCAATGATGTTACAATAAAAAAGATTACCATTAGAGTTGAACCGTAAAACTTTGTTGAAGTTATAAAATGTTTCCCGTCGCATTTATTTTTGTCAGTTTTTTGCATCATGTGTGAGTCCGACTCGCACTTGGCCGGTATTATATCTTTCAGTTGACTGGCCACTACTGCGGAAAACGTTTACTCCTGTCCCAACGCGTCGAGTTGCGTCGGTCATATTTTAAAAAATATTAAGAAGGTGATTGTAAGTGAACCTTAAAAGATAGGCATATGCCGTTCAGGACTTTTTTTTGTAACTTTTTAAGATGAAATTTTTTGTTGTACACAATTTTTACGTAACTTTAACCATTTACGCAACGGACGCTATGAAAGCTTTCAAAAGAAATAAATTTTTCCCGTTCTTAAAACATTATTCAGGGCTGCTCCGCTCCTAGTTGTCTTAGCGTGATGTTTTATAGCCATTAGCCATCCTTAATAAATGGACTAATAAACTGTGAAATTGTTTTTGTAATTCAACCAGTAGTTTCTGAGATCCTAGCACAAACAAACTCTTCAGTTTGATAATATGGTGAGCTAACCTTAAAAGAAAGACAAATTAGGTTATTGTGAGCGAACCTTAAAAGATAGACATATATGCTGTCACAAACTTTTTTATAGAACTTTTTAAGAGAAACAATTTTCTAATACACAATTTTTACGTAACTTTAACCATTTAGGCAGCGTACGCCTCGGAAGCTCTCAGACGGCAAAAATAATTCCCCGTTTTCGAAACATTCTTCATTGCTGCTCCGCTCCTATTCATCTTAGCGTGATGTTATATAGCCTATAGCCATTCTCAATAAATGGACTATCAAACTGTAAAAGAAGTTTTGAAATCGAACCAGTAGTTCCTGAGATCCTAGCGTTCAAACAAACAAACAAACAAACAAACAAACAAACTCTTCAGCTTTATAATATTAGTATGGATTCTATACATTACCTAGGACAACAAAAACAACAAAAACAGGCGGCGTACCATGCCTGGATCAGGGCTCGAGCTGTGCGCGATCCGAATGTGGCCCACCTCAAGGCAGCTTACAACAGAGCCACTAAGTCCAGTAAGAGGGCTTTCAAACGAGCGGACGCCCACCGCGTCACGTGGCTTAGTCAGGAGCTCTCATCACATCCAACGGGCAGCCACAGATACTGGCAACTAGCCAAAGCCGTGCAGGCCAACTTCTGCAGGCCTTCGCTGCCGCCGCTACGCTATCCTGACGGATCACTGGCTCACAAGGCCCAAGAGAAAGCAGAAATGCTTGCCAATCTCTTTGCGGCTAATTCCCGGGTCGATGACTGTGGAAAGCAACCTCCCACTATCGCTGACTGTGAAACCACGATGCCGGATATTGTAATCCGGCAGTGCGATGTGCAAGCGGTGCTACGGTCACTCTACACGCGGAAAGTCAGTGGTCCTGATGTCATTCCGGCGGTGGTGCTGAGGAAGTGTGCAGCCGAATTGTCTCCAACGCTAACACGCCTGTATCGCGTTTCCTATTCGCCTGGAGAAGTGCCGAAATAGAAGGCGAACGTCCAGCCGATCCCCAAGAAAGGGGATCGGTCGGATCCGGCCAACTATCGCCCCATAGCCGTAACCACCGTCATCTGCAATGTGTTCGAGCTGATTATCAACAAGCAGCTCATGCGCTATCTGGAGGATCACTCGCTAATTATGGAGCGTCAATACGGGTGACCTCCTAGCGTATATAACACACACCTGGGGTGAGGCTATGGAGAGGCACGGCGAATCTCTGGCTATTGGCCTAGACATTCCTAAGGCCTTTGTTGGGTATGGCATGCATCGCTTCTTTTCAAGCTGCCGGCATACGGTCTATCGGCTCAGTTACGCCGCTGGTCGGCCAGCTTCCTGCACGAGCGACGTATACGGGTTCTCTGTGATGATCAGGCTTCCTGCTTTTTGCAGGTAAATGCCGGAGTACCACAGGGATTGGTATTGTCCCCTACTCTCTTTCTTCTGCATATCAATGACATGCTGTCCCTCGGGTGCATTCATTGTTATGCAGATGGTAGTACTCTGCATGGGAGCTATTCTGGCCGTCCAGTGGATGGACGATACGACGGCGACGTGGTGCAGAAGAGACGGCAACTCGTGGCGGATCTCGACCGGGACCTGGGTCACATTGCCCAATGGGGTTCAGACAACCTGGTTGAGTTCAATGCCGGGAAAACACAAGCGTGTTCGTTTACAGCTAAGAAGTCCCCATTCCTACCCCTACCCTCTCTTCAGAGCATTACGGTTCCACTAAAGGACAACCTGGAGATCCTCGGTATAGACGTCCGGCGTGAGCTCAATCACAAAAACTACATAGAGCGTTGTATTAGGCTGGCCTCGCGGAAACTAGGAGTCCTAAATAAGGTGATACGGTACTTCACGCCACATCAAAGATGTCAACTGTACAAGACGCAGATTCGCCCCTGCGTCGAATACTGTTCTCACCTTTGGGATGACTCCGCGAGGTACTTGCTGGACGCGCTTGACGCTATGCAGAGACGTGCTATCTGAATATTTGGTTGTCCTGAGGTGACGCGAGGCCTCGAACCGTTGGCGCAGCGAAGAACCATAGCGTCCTTGGCTGCCTTCTACCGAATGTATCACGGCGAATGTTCTGAAGAGCTCTTCAACCTAATCCTACCCTCTCTTTTCCGATCCCGAACAACGCGTGCCGTGCAGAGATGCCACTCATACACAGTGGAGTGAACCTTTGCCAGAACTGAGCGTTTCAAAAGACCGTTCCTCTGTCGAACTATAAAAACCTGGAACGACCTGCCCGCACACGTGATTCCCTCATCTCACAATCCCGGGTTCTTTAATAGGAGCGTGAAGAGGCACATCACAAGGCCGCCAACTTGAGGACCACTGTCAGAAGTGGCCCTCAATCACTAGATGCGCCACGGCTTTCCATCAGGCTAGTGGCGACGTCAATTTGGCGAGCTAAATATTTAAAAAAAGAAGGTATGGAACCGAATTATATAGATTGCTAGTAACATAAACATTAGAATGAAAATGCTAAAAAGGGATGTAAATTGTTGATAAATTATAACCAAAAAAATTATATTTAAAAACTATTAAAGTTATATCTTTTATAAGAGCTTTTTTTTTTAATTTGAATATCATCCGGTAAATTTTATACATCAAAAAATATAAAAAACTATTAGTATTAAAGTTTGCGGGATATTTACCATGTATTGTTGTGAGTTTCCGATATTTCGGCGCTGTTACAAGCACCATGATCACGGAGGAACTGAAGTACTGGCGGTTGAAAGCGAAAGTCTCAGCACATATATCGATCTACCCTCCTTCGCAGTCGTTTATTACGCGTTGCACCACTACCACTGGTCTCACTTTCGATTTCACTAACTCGATTACGTTCACGACACACAATGCTCACAGTATCTACTCGTGGTTTTGTTTGGAACTGTTTTTGGTTATTTATACACAAACGGACCACTGGCTGCCAGACGCTCGGCAACTGAAACCCATCCTCACGATTGAAATTCTTGAACTTTTTAATTTCAATAGCTTCTCTAACCATTCTCGGTATGTAGTGACGTTCAGTTGAGAGCATCTTAGGGTTATGTAACTCAATAAAACAACTTTCTTATGGTTCTTCTTAATAAAACAACTAGAACGAGTGCGGAAAAAGAGTGAATGTTTAAGTGAGTCGCTATCCTTTTTGGTGAAGTGTCGGGACGCGGACATTATACCCGTATGTGTGCAAATAAAACCGCGCAATGACATACATGGTTCTGCTAACAGCTTACGTAACGCGAGTGTAAAATTGTTACGTAAACTAATTAGTAACACTAGGTACAAAATAGACAAAATTCAGTGTGAGCTTTACAGGATCCATATGGAGTGCGTTATGGTTTTGTCAGAGAGTGATTTCGATAAGTGTGACCGAATTACGTACCTACAGGCACAACGTTCGAGGGAAATCAGTGCTTTGAAACAGAAACGTAAGTTTGAATCCCTCTTACATAAACAGAAGCCAAAGGTCCCCTACCATGATAGCTCAAGGACGGTTATAAACCTTTCGGACAAAGTATTGACTGAGTCCGCACTCAGCACACTGGAGAAAGGGTTGAACTTTGCCCCTACACCCAAACGTATTCCTTATGAAAAAGTGATAGGCACGATTGAGGAAGTTGTTCGACGGAATAAGATACCAGCTGATGATGCTGAGGTACTAAGACAAGAGGTTGCACTTACTCTGCGTCGGGCCAAGCTTCCCCAATCGAATATGACTGCTGATGAACGCCGTGCGCTCCGTGACTTACGAGACGATGAGAGGGTACTTGTCTTAAAAGCCGACAAAGGAAATGCGACGGTAGTTATTAATGTCACCGAATACGATGCGAAAATTCGTCACTTGTTAAGTGACGAAAACACTTATAAAAAGGTAAATTACAACCCAACTGCTAGGACGAACCGGGCCACTGTTAAATTAATAAAGGAGTACAAA
Organism: Miltochrista miniata; assembly: GCA_933228765.1. Classification (NCBI taxonomy): domain Eukaryota; kingdom Metazoa; phylum Arthropoda; class Insecta; order Lepidoptera; family Erebidae; genus Miltochrista; species Miltochrista miniata. The sequence continues at coordinate 33,083,426 of OW121758.1, read as the reverse complement.
CATGCAATTGGTGAAGAGACAGCGACACATCTGCTGCGACCGAGAAACCTTCAACCTCCCAAACTATATGGTCTACCAAAAGTTCATAAGCCAAACACACCTTTACGGCCCATAGTGAGTCAAATTGACTCACCAACATATGAACTGGCCAAACATGTGGCTAGCATCTTACAACCTTTAGTAGGGAGAACAACATCATATGTGAAGGACTCGAGGCATTTCGTACAAATTTTGCGACAAACCACCCTAAACGAACAGGAAGTGATGGTCAGTTTCGATGTTGAGTCACTATTCACAAAAGTTCCCATTACTGACTGTATGGACGTCATAAAACGCAAAATTACAGAGAACGGTATTGCGATGGAATATGCTAACCTTGTACAGCATTGTTTGGACACAAATTATTTTGTTTATAGAAATGAGTACTACCTACAGATAGATGGAGTAGCAATGGGCAGTCCAGTAGCTCCAGTTGTAGCAAACATTTGGATGGAGCATTTTGAAGCCTTAGCCACAGCTAATACCCCAAGCATTAAAATCTGGAAACGGTATGTAGATGACATTTTTTGTGTACTGGAGGGTAGTGAAAATGTTGTACAACAGTTACTAACGCAGTTTAACAACATTCATCGCAATATAAGCTTCACGTACGAAATGGAAAAAGAAAGATCCCTTGCCTTCCTGGACGTGCAAATCAGTGTTCGACCGGACGGTTCGTTGAGTCACTCCGTGTACAGAAAACCTACTCACACTGACCGATACCTAAATGCCGACTCGCATCATCACCCACGCCAGTTGAACTCGGTAGTGACGTCGCTTACAGACCGCGCATATAGTTTATGTGACGAGGAGCATTTGGAAGCGGAGCTAAATCATTTAAGCGGCGTTCTACATAAAAATGGGTACAGTGGACGGATCCGACCACCGAGACGCTCGAATAAGCCTGTGGACTGTAAAGTGGAAAGACATCCAGCCTTTTTACCTTACATCAAAGGAGTGACAGATAAGGTCGCAAACATCCTAAAAAAGGTTTCAGTAAAAACTATCTTCACTCCTTTTAAGAGGCTGTCGCAGTGCCTACGTACACCTAAGGACAGTTTTCCACTAGACAGTCCGGGAGTGTACAAGATTGACTGTAGTTGCGGCAGTTCGTATATAGGCCAAACAAAGCGAACTGTTACGTGCCGAATCAAAGAACATATTAGGGCAGTCAAAAACAACGAACCACACAAGTCTGCAGTCGCTGAACACCTGTTGGAGTCCGGCACAGACCACTGGATTGAGTTACATAACCCTAAGATGCTCTCAACTGAACGTCACTACATACCGAGAATGGTTAGAGAAGCTATTGAAATTAAAAAGTTCAAGAATTTCAATCGTGAGGATGGGTTTCAGTTGCCGAGCGTCTGGCAGCCAGTGGTCCGTTTGTGTATAAATAACCAAAAACAGTTCCAAACAAAACCACGAGTAGATACTGTGAGCATTGTGTGTCGTGAACGTAATCGAGTTAGTGAAATCGAAAGTGAGACCAGTGGTAGTGGTGCAACGCGTAATAAACGACTGCGAAGGAGGGTAGATCGATATATGTGCTGAGACTTTCGCTTTCAACCGCCAGTACTTCAGTTCCTCCGTGATCATGGTGCTTGTAACAGCGCCGAAATATCGGAAACTCACAACAATACATGGTAAATATCCCGCAAACTTTAATACTAATGTCAGTGACCATGAAAGTTTAAATACCTATAAAAAACTACCTTACGTTATATCTACTAATAAATCAAAAGGGTAAAGTTACGAAAATACTGAAATACATTTTTTACAATGAATTTAAAAATCCCATTATTAACCGAAGAAATAATATCATAAAGAAAAAAAAAATCCAATTTAATAATGTCAACAAATATGTCATGTTATTTAAAATGTTTTCGGTAAACGATGGGATTTTTAAATGTAAATTTGTTCAAGCTATACGTATACGTATATTCAGTCTATTACGAGCCTTACGTCTCTCTAGATTAACACATCACAATATCATGCAGTAAATCTCTAACATCAAATTAAAAATTTGAAACCATCTTCAATAGTATACTTATAACTGACAGGTGTAAAGTTATCAAAATACTGACAATATGCAAACCTGATATTAAAATCTCATAAAAAAATGAAAATATAATACTACCAAGAAAGAAATAAGAAGTGTAAAGTCTTCAGAAAAAATCCTATAGCGTAAAATGACATTGCAATTTAAAATCCAGCCGCACTACCATCACCTCTGATATCGAAAGCTCCCTCCATCACACCGTTATGATGTCTCACGAGTGCCCCTGCTTGACCAACCGACAAGCTATATTCCGGTAAAATAACGATGTCATGCCCACGATCCTTCAAATACTTAATAGTCTCATTGTCAAACCTTGATTCTAACTTTAACGTATCTTCTGCATCACCTCCTAAACGTCCATAAAGCCATCTAGGACCAGATATGGCTGCCTGTAATCCATAACTCTGAACTACGTATCTATGGAAAATTATTGCTTGAGTCTGAGGCTGACCATCACCACCACTAGTACCGTACACCAGTAACCGCCCACCATTCAAACGAGCTGCGGCTGGATTCAATGTATGAAACGGCTTCTTACCAGGTTTTAATGACAGTATATGGTCCTTCTCTAAAGTATATGATGCACCCCTATTATGCCATATAATACCAGTTTTTGGGAGAAGTATTTCGCTGCCAAAGGGGTGATAGATACTTTGTATAAACGATACTGAAAATCCCTTACTGTCCATTGCACCCATCCAAATCGTATCTGCATCTTCTTTGCCGCGTCCATGTGAAGCTTGTTCCGGATTAATATTTTTTGCCATTTTGAGAAGCGTTTTGTCCGATATTAATGAGCTAGGGTCAACAGTCATATCACGAGGGTCTGTTATATACTGATCTCGAATTTGAAATGCTTGTTTAGTCGCTTCGACAACAGTGTGAATAAATTGACCCTTATTCTTACTATCAAAGTTTAATCTGTCTAACATCCCAATAATTGCCATTGAAACTACACCTTGAGTGGGGGGAGGTGTGTTAAAAATTTCTCCTTGGCTATGCAATAAGCGCAATGGAACTTTTCGAACAGGAGAATAGTTTGCAAGATCGGATGCTGTTATTGGTAAGCCTAGAGATTTCATATCATCAACAATCAAATTTGCTACTTCGCCCTTATAGTAACTATTTAAACCATTTTTACTCAGTAGCTTAAAAGTTTCTGCCAACTGTTCTTGACGGAATATTTCTCCAACTTTTGGTATTCTTCCATCTGGTAAAAATACTTCGGAAAATTCTCGTGAAATATTTCCTGTACTCAGACTGGTCTTTAAAGAATCTTGTATAGTCTTTGTCATTGGAAACCCATGCTCAGCATAATTTATAGCATCAGCCAGTAATTCAGGAACTGCCATTCTTTGATATCCTAACTCTGAATTATACTTTAGTGCTTCTTCCCAACCTCCAACTGTGCCAGCTACTGTTGATGCAGATTTGGGACCTTTATATGGTATTTTATCAAGACCTGTATAAAAATCTGGAGTAGCTAATGATCCCGCAGAACCGCAAGCTTCAATAACGATAGGATCTTCATGAGGAGGTATTATCAGCCAAAATCCATCACCTCCAATACTATTCATATGTGGATATACTACTGCTATGGTCGCTGCAGCTGCAACCATAGCTTCTATCGCACTTCCACCTTGTTTAAGAATTGCTACAGCAGTTTGCGTCGCTAAATGATGAGGCGTCACTACCATTCCTTCTGGGGCAACATTGCTTTCCATGATCAGATGAAGATTGTAGTCCTTTAGGTCTTAAGAGATGAAGAGTGTTATCTGTGCGAAATAAAAAAAAATGATTTTAATAATGAGTAGCTTTTACTTTTAAAGGTGCAACTAAATAAAATAGCAATGGTTAATTATGCTTTAGCCTTTTATTTGTTAAATATTGTGTTTTCCTGCTAAAATTCTTAATGATTTATATCAAAATGTAGATCCATTATAATAAAATTATTATTAAGTGTTTAACTTTTTCATCCAACACATTTGATGCGTATTTAAACCTTCTTCTTGAATCACTCTATATTGCTGAAAACTGCATTGATACCTATCCGTTGAATAGGTAGTTCAAGGCATGTTTAAGGGCAAAGACAGCGGAAGCGTTTCATCTTATACCTATCATCTAAAGAACATACATAGTGCTTATTATTAGAATTTCTTTTTAAATATAATAATAATAATTTATTTTACAAAAACAGAATGAATACTATGATCCATTAACAATTATCTCTTGCCCGCGACTTTGTTCGCGTGAAAATTATGCTATAAAACCAATCTGGGCGCTCTCTATCGAGCCTCTAAAATTATTTAAAGTAATAAGATGTAGCCTGTGTGTTTAACCTATCTCTTATTCCTGATACATTTTAGTTAAATCAATTCACCGACTAACATATTTCATTGCCCTCTGCCTAACCCCTAGGATATGTAGCGTTATAATATAATAGCCTATTTGAAGACCCGATCTCTAGATATTTGTGTAAAATTTGGTTCAAATTATTGAGTACTTTTCGAGATCCTCCAGACAAAGCAAAGTGAAAACCCAAGCAGACAAGCCGACAAACAGCCAAAAATTTTTTAACTACATTTTCGGCTTCGGTAGCTTATGTAGAACACCCGGCAACTTTTTTTAATATATCCAATGTACAGTTTTCACTTTCCTATCATTGTATTATATTATATAAATAACAATGTCTCAAAGGAACTGAAAATAGCTTCCGTCGCCTAACTAGGTATGAACCAGTGTTCTAGCTGTCGGTGCCAATTCCCCACGGAAATTCTTAAAGATAATAACACGCAATTTATAAAAATATGTAGTTCTCTGTAGAATTTAAAATTATTAATAATTCAAATATGTAATGAAAAATCAATGAACAAAATTAAACATAAAGAGGGATAAGTGTAAAAGTTAAAAGTAAAATGCTATAAACGGACCGAAACTTGTTTATATAATTAACTAGCGGTACCCTGCCACGCTTCGCTGTGACTTTTTTATGGTGGTTTTATGTACCTATGAGAAATGAGTAACAAACTAAATGATGGGTACATTTAAAAAAAATGTGTGTGTGTACTATTGTACACACGTAAGAAGTGAAACTTCTTCATGACCTTATTTTTCGAAAGAAATATCATGAAATATAAATAGGAGTTAGTAGTCCAAAAGTTCAAAAGTTTAAAAGTCCAAAGTCAAAACGTCAAAAAGTCCAAAAGTCCAATAGTCCAAAAGTCCAATAGTCCAAAAGTCCAAAAGTCCAATAGTCCAAAAGTCCAAAAGTCCAAAAGTCCAAAGTCCAAAAGTCCAAAAGTCCAAAAGTCCAAAAGTCCAAAAGTCCAAAAGTCCAAAACTCCAAAACTCCAAAACTCCAAAACTCCAAAACTCCAAAACTCCAAAACTCCAAAACTTCAAAACTCCAAAACTCCAAAACTCCAAAACTCCAAAACTCCAAAACTCCAAAACTCCGAAACTCCAAAACTCCAAAACTCTAAAACTCCAAAACTCCAAAACTCCAAAACTCCAAAACTCCAAAACTCCAAAACTCCAAAACTCCAAAACTCCAAAACTCCAAAACTCCAAAACTCCAAAACTCCAAAACTAAAAAACTCCAAAACTCCAAAACTCCAAAACTCCAAAACTCCAAAACTCCAAAACTAAAAAACTCCAAAACTCCAAAACTCCAAAACTCCAAAGCTCCAAAACTCCAAAACTCCAAAACTCCAAAACTCCAAAACTCCAAAACTCCAAAACTCCAAAACTCCAAAACTCCAAAACTCCAAAACTCCAAAACTCCAAAACTCCAAAACTCCAAAACTCCAAAACTCCAAAACTCCAAAACTCCAAAACTTCAAAACTCCAAATCTCCATAACTCCAAAACTCCAAAACTCCAAAACTCCAAAACTCCAAAACTCCAAAACTCCAAAACTCCAAAACTCCAAAACTCCAAAACTCCAAAACTCCAAAACTCCAAAACTCCAAAACTCCAAACCTCCAAACCTCCAAACCTCCAAAACTCCAAAACTCCAAAACTCCAAAACTCCAAAACTCCAAAACTCCAAAACTCCAAAACTCCAAAACTCCAAAACTCCAAAACTCCAAACCTCCGAAACTCCGAAACTCCAAAACTCCAAAAACTCCAAAACTCCAAAACTCCAAAACTCCAAAACTCCAAAACTCCAAAACTCCAACACTCCAACACTCCAACACTCCAAAACTCCAAAACTCCAAAACTCCAAAACTCCAAAACTCCAAAACTCCAAAACTCCAAAACTCCAAAACTCCAAAACTCCAAAACTCCAAAACTCCAAAACTCCAAAACTCCAAAACTCCAAAACTCCAAAACTCCAAAACTCCAAAACTCCAAAACTCCAAAACTCCAAAACTCCAAAACTCCAAAACTCCAAAACTCCAAAACTCCAAAACTCCAAAACTCCAAAACTCCAAAACTCCAAACCTCCAAACCTCCGAAACTCCGAAACTCCAAAACTCCAAAAACTCCAAAACTCCAAAACTCCAAAACTCCAAAACTCCAACACTCCAACACTCCAACACTCCAACACTCCAAAATTCCAAAAGTCTAAAGTCCAAAACTCCAAAATTCCGAATGTCCAAAAAGTTCAAAAATAACATGCAAAACATATCTGACCTCTTTATTAGGTGCGTACTCTCTTTTATTATTCTGAATGCAAGGAGGCCGCAATCAAACTTCTCTTAAAAAACATCAATCTGGTAGGTACCTTCTAAATAGGTTGTTTATAATAATTTTGTTCTGAAGCTGGCAGAATATAATTAAAAAAACAACGACCAACGCCATCTATTGGTAATATCACTTTTTAAAGCTATTTTATTCTTATTGCTGTTATGATAAAAGTGTATAAAGTAGCCTAAACCATCTCTGAATCCTATTGTATATCGTGTCCAATTTTGAGCTCAATCGATTCAGTGAATTTTGAGTTTTTAATAGATACACAAACGCACACAACATTTTTATATATATAGATACCACAAAATATAGTACATAATCACACTTAATTTTCGTAGTTTAAAATAGACAATATTGGAATAGCATCCAGTAGGTAAACGTTAAATATAAAGAAAAAGATTTTAAACTTTCCTAAATGCTAATAATAACTGAAATTTATTATAAAAATATTAATACCACAATTAACAATAAACAGTTATTAAATATGATAAACGAATTTTAAAATCTCGTCAATAACATTCTTCGCAGTTTAAAATCCAGCAGCGCTACCATCACTTCGGACATCGAAAGCTCCCTCCATCACACCATTGGGATGCCTCACTAGTGCTCCTGCTTGACCAACCATAAAGCTATATTCCGGCAAAATAACGATATCATGTCCAAGATCCTTCAAATACTTGATAGTTTCATCGTCAAACCTTGATTCTAACTTTAATGTATCTTCTACATCACCTCCTAAACGTCCATAAAGCCATCTAGGACCAGATATGGCTGCCTGTAATCCATAACCCTGAACTACATATCTGTGGAAAATTGTTGCTTGAGTCTGAGGCTGACCATCACCACCACTAGAACCGTACACCAGTAACCGCCCACCATTCAAACGAGCTGCGGCTGGATTCAATGTATGAAACGGCTTCTTACCAGGTTTTAATGACAGTATATGGTCTTTCTCCAAGGTATATGATACACCCCTATTATGCCATGTAATACCAGTTTTTGGAAGAAGGATTTCGCTGCCAAAGGGGTGATAGGTACTTTGTATAAACGATACTGAAAATCCCTTACTGTCCATTGCACCCATCCAAATCGTATCTGCATCTCCTTTGCCACGTCCATGTGAAGCTTGTTCCGGATTAATATTTTTTGCCATTTTGAGAAGCATTTTGTCCGATATTAATGAGCTAGGGTCAACGGTCATATCACGAGGGTCTGTTATGTACTGATCTCGCATTTGAAATGCTTGTTTAGTCGCTTCAACTACAGTGTGAATAAATTGACCCTTATTCTTACTATCAAAGTTTAATCTGTCTAACATCCCAATAATTGCCATTGAAACTACACCTTGAGTGGGGGGAGGTGTGTTAAAAATTTCTCCTTGGCTATGCAGTAAGCGCAATGGAACTTTTCGAACAGGATAATAGTTTGCAAGATCGGATGCTGTTATTGGTAAGCCTAGAGATATCATATCATCAACAATCAAATTTGCTACTTCGCCCTTATAGTAACTATTTAAGCCATTTTTACTCAGTAGCTTAAAAGTTTCTGCCAACTGTTCTTGACGGAATATTTCTCCAACTTTTGGTATTCTTCCATCCGGTAAAAATACTTCGGAAAATTCTCGTGAAATATTTCCTGTACTCAGACTGGTCTTTAAAGCATCTTGTGTAGTCTTTGTCATTGGAAACCCATGCTCAGCATACTTTATAGCATCAGCCATTAATTCAGGAACTGTCATTCTTTGATATCCTAACTCTGAATTATACTTTAGTGCTTCTTCCCAACCTCCAACTGTGCCTGCTACTGTTGATGCAGATTTGGGACCTTTATATGGTATTTTATCAAGACCTGTATAATAATCTGTAGTAGCTAATGATCCGGCAGAACCGCAAGCTTCAATAACGATAGGATCTTCATGAGGAGGTATTATCAGCCAAAATCCATCACCTCCAATACTACTCATATGAGGATATACTACTGCTGTAGTCGCTGCAGCTGCAACCATAGCTTCGATCGCAGTTCCACCTTGTTTAAGGACTGCTACAGCAGTTTGCGTCGCTAAATGATGAGGCGTCACTACCATTCCTTCTGGGGCAACGTTGCTTTCCATGATCAGTTGAAGATTGTTGATCTTTAGGTCTTAACAGATGACGAGTGTTGTCTGTGCGAAATAAAAAACAGGTTTTTAATAATATAAGGTTGATTATATTCTACATTTAAAGGTACAACAAAATAAAATAGAAATTGTTATTATGCGAAATTCTAAAATGTTAGTCCATAATTAATAAACCTGACGGCACACTTCAAATGTGATCCTAATGACAAGTGACATTGACAGGTGACATAACACCGAGCGCTGGAGGGGCGGCCACGCACGACATATCAGGACGTCGTCAGTCGAGTCTCGGTCATTATTGGTGCAACGATCGACCGGTGCGCACGCGCCCACGTGCTCTGGTGGAATGTTATAACAGTGTAGATTTAATTAGTCCTAGGAGGTTCTTTGTGTTTAGTGTTAGTTATACGATTGACTAAATGAGTGTTAACTAAACCACGCATTATTTCTTTATACCACGATTCCTGGTTTCCTCGCCGAACTACCTACAAAGTGATGGTTACATCGGAATGTAGCAACGTGCCACCTGACACCACTCAATCCTACATCAGAAGTGGGATGAAACTCAGTCGCCCACGTGGCGATAGAGTATGCATTTTTATGGCGATACAGAAACGGAAATATGGCATTTTCTGTTGAAGCAGCAGTAACGCGGTAATTTCTGTCACAGAAAGTACGCACGCACCTTCAGGATTACTTTGGTGAGCAGTTTCATGTTTATTTCTATTCTGATACCGAATATTCGGCAGTGGAAGAATCTATCTTCTGTAAAATTTAAGAATTAAAGACTTTGTTATAGTGTGACTGCAACAGATACTGGATTAACTTTCGTGAGATCGCCTGTAGAAATTCTGACCACTGATACTGATGGCGTAACTTTTGAAATCCCTTTTTTTTTGTTTTACTAGGCCACTAGGCTGGCTAGAAACGATCATGATTTGACGTAATTTTACGTCCAACCGTATCACATGGCGCCCTTCATTATAGAAATTAGATTGACCAGTACGTGAGACAATAACATCCCTCCTATAAGGAAACTGAAATCAGAAACTTGAATTCTTCAATCACACGTTTATTATCGGTGATACCCTTGCAGTTTGACCCTGGAGGAGCACACTTAAGAGCCAATATAATTCGCTGTAGTTGATCATTATTTGCAAGTTCCATTCTGTAGTTTAAAATGAAAAAAGACTGTACGGACAGGATGTGTGTAGACTACTGCGATTGAGGACACACAGTCCTAAACCGTTATATTTTTTTGTTGCTTCTCGGAACAATTAGTAAGGTTACATGGAGGTCGATCTCTCTACAATCTTAGATTTAGCGTCAGAAAAGGTTCGAAGCTCTCACTCATGCAGTTGGAAATTATGTTATCATCATTTGCATAACAGCAAGTTTGGTGTGGTCAAAGACTGCATTCATGCAGTCCACATGGGCGAAAGCGGACATAGTGCCGCTTGTCTCATTTGAATTTCATATGGTGATGTCGAATTGGTTAGGAAGGCATTGGCTAGGAAATATTACAGGCACACTTCTTTTCAGAAAATAATCCCCTACAGTACTGCAAAGAGAGTGTATTGATCAATCAGCGGAATTTGCTGACCAACAGCTGATTGCGGAACGGCAGAAGGATGGAGAGCTCTTAAAACTCGTATCCTACCTGAATAATGGAAAGCTTCCTCGGGGATCACTCAGGACCCAAAGGGATCAGATGTGCTACACCGGAAATCTAGCGATTTGGTAAAACTCTTTGTTTGCAAATGGTCCTTAGATCGTTCTGATGTTCTGTCATCAACGATGTCCACGAGAGGTTACTGCGTTCACGCTTATGAACTTTATTGCTTCAAGAACATGCCGAGGGTTATAAGAAAATTTAAATAAATTTACAGACAGTCGCGCGATATCATTTATCAGGTAAAGTACAGATTAAAACGAACACCAATACCAGGGTGGCACTACCCTGACACACCACACACAGTGATGCGACCAGAAAACTTAGTGTATGAACAACCAAAAGGAAGTTATCAGTTCAATAGAAGCGCTTGTAGTCCTGCGGTCTTGGTGTTCTGTAAATTCATTTTGTCGTAAGCAGCTTTTACTGTGGCAGTCCTTGGATGGGTAACCACTTTGTGACTCTTTCATGTACAAGCACTTTCGGGCTTCGGAGGTTAGCGGTAAGGTCCCGGTTGTCGATGAAATGGCTGTCATTATACCAGGTACTAAGTACGCATCATTTCATCCTACACTTAGCATCGATATAAGCAGCAGTATAAGACACTGAATTATAGTGTTCGTTATTCGGCATACTTATCTACATGATTGGCGATCAAGGACGGTACTCCGCCAGCAGAGACTTCAAGGAATTTTGTGAGTCCGTTATTATCAAGCTTTATTTAATAGCAACATGTAATTCGAAAGCCTACAACCAGGAAGAGAGAATCCGAGATACTGAAGATGAACTCCATGTATGAACATATATGGAACTAAGTAGTCGCTCGTGACGGGATGCTCTGTTCAAACGTACAGCTCTCTCTCAATTGCACCATGAATTAGGTCACGCAGGCTAGTCCCTTAGAACTTTTAATAGGTAAGATTGTAAGGTTTAAATTTTTGATAGATTACAAGCTGTGAATAAAATTCGCTTACAAGTTATGACTCCTGTGTTATCTGATCGTAATTTCTTAGTGTAATTATCAGACCAGTGATTTTAGTTGTAACTGACGGTACCGGCTACAAGATGGTTTAATGGTTGCCCAATGAGTGTTTTGTTGACCAGGAGTGATACAAGTTCGAATGGTTTGATTATTCCAATGTGACATAATCTTTCCTCAAAATATTGGTTATAAATAATGAAATGTAGGTATGAGCAACCACCGCTTATGGGCAAAAAAAATAATCTATTCAGGGAATGGAACCAATATTATGTCATCCCTCATAACGTTTTGGCGGAAGACATGTACAGTAACTTGTTACCGGTGTACTTTAACTCTAAATTTTGTTAATTTTCATGTAACTTCTTCGTGAACGGTTGCGCTGTGGCCGCTGTGGGTGCTCCATCACCAGCGCAGCGAAGAAGCAGAGCGCGGGTCGACAGCGGCTTGCGCGAGCACTGGTGTGAAAACTAACAGCGTGCGGCACGGGCGGCGCGGTCACTAGCAGATTATGTTGTGCCGGAGCTACGGGAGGCGTATCCTCATCGAGCTGCTGGGTAGTTATGAAGATCGACGTGCTACGAGGATGGACCTTGCAAATTACAGGTCACGTAGTCCTTTTCTTTTTCCATTAAGTAGGTCGTTGAGATGACGAAGGGGTTAGACCTTCATGTGAGTAGATTCTTTAAAGACTTACCTGACAAATGATGATGAAGGAGTAAGACCTTCACGTGAGTGAGTGAGTGTAGTATGCGAATTACTCTGGCCGCGCGCAGATTCATGCTAGCCATGGGTCTTTATAGTGACCTACGTCGTCAAGCCGTAAGGAAAAGCCTACAGCATAGGGTTCTTTGAAAGGGGTCTTTGAAGGTTTTTACAGGGTCGGCAGCACGGGAGTGGTGGCGCCTCTGGTGTTGCAAGCGTTCATATGCTACGGTGACCACCAGTCCTTGTCTGCCACCTTAGTGGTATAAAAAAAAAAAGTGCCGAAGGTAGGCATTTTCTGGTTCAATTCATACCATTATCTGAAGTGGGTACAGGATGGAAGTCCCACTACCCGGCCGGATGGAGGCTTTAGGTTGAGTTAAGAGTATTGCATACTGAACTCGCCGATTTCGATTTAATTGAGTACCTATTGTGATCAGCAATACTCAAGAGATCAAAATAATCAAGAGTAAAAAAATAGCAGAAACACAGCAATAGGCTCACCACCTATTGCGTGGGACATAAAACCATAAGGTGAAATGTGGGCGTATACTGTGCTTCTGCCTATGGTAGCGTGACTGTGTGTATGTGTTTGTATGTATGTATTGTGATCAGATTTAATAAGCGTTGCGAACTGTTTAGAATAAAATAATGCAGACTTAATATGTCGAGTTTATTTAGCTGATGCCCGACTCTTCGGTCAGGAAGGTCGAGCAAAAGATTCTGTACTTTGGATAAACTGTTGTTTCAGATGCTGTAAATGTTTGCGATGCTTCACACGAGGACGTGTGAGTCGTCGTGATGGCCGTGTCGCAGAACTAACATCACAGCTGGAGGTGCACTGCTGACGTCATCCGGTGAGACTGTTCCTTTTCTTTCGGAAGCAAATCGCCAGGATTTGCGACCTTTGTGTGCCTCTTTCACGTTCTACAGTTTCGTGAGTCGATTTATGTATGAACCTCTGCCGCTATACAAAGTCACGCTTTTGTTATGGGGAAGACTGGTTGAAAAGGTCACGTATGCCTGAGCCACGTCTGTTTAGGCTGGTTCAAAAGGATACGTGCGCCTGGGCCACGTCTTTGTTGGTCAGACTGGTTGGAGAGGCCGCGTAAGCCTAGACCACGTCTGGTTGGACTGGTTGAAAAGGTTACGTGCGCCTGGGCCACGTCTGTGTTGGTTGGACTGGTTGAAGGGGCCGCGTACGCTTGAAATGTGTACGTGCGCCCGGGCCACGTCTGTGTTGGTCGGACTGGTTGAAGGGGCCGCGTACGCTTGAAATGTGTACGTGCGCCCGGGCCACGTCTGTGTTGGTCGGACTGGTTGAAGGGGCCACGTACGCTTGAAATGTGTACGTGCGCCCGGGCCACGTCTGTGTTGGTCGGACTGGTTGAAGGGGCCGCGTACGCTTGAAATGTGTACGTGCGCCCGGGCCACGTCTGTGTTGGTCGGACTGGTTGAAGGGGCCACGTACGCTTGAAATGTGTACGAAATAAAATAAAATAAAATAAAATAAAATAAAATAAAATTTATTCCCTTTGAAATTTTTAAAAAAATTATTTAGGTTTGTCAAAATTTTTGTGACTCTACCGGGGGTTCGGAAATACTACAGACTGAGAAGAACACCCCAAGAAACTCAGTCTGGTCCCTTCTCTTCTAGTATCTTAGTATCTAATACAGTTTTTTTTTAATGTAGAAAGGAGCAATTCGTGTCACTGCCAGGCAGCCTTGTCTTCTAGAAAGTCTTTAATGCTATAATAAGCTTTCTGGCACAATTTAAGTTTTATTAGTTTTTTAAATTTATTAACTGACAAACCTGTTATGGCTGTCGGCAATGTATTGTACATTCGAATACAATTGCCCGCAAAAGAATTGCTTATTTTATTAAGCCTAAATCTAGGTACAGCCAATTTATTCTTATTTCTTAAGTTTAGATTATGGATATCACTATTTTTAATAAATTTACTGTTATTTTTATGAGTATATAATAAGTTTTCATATATGTACTGTGAATACACAGTAAGTATGTTAATATCCTTAAACTTTTCTCTTAATGACTCCCGAATCCCCATACCATAGATAGCCCGGACAGCCCTTTTCTGCAACACAAAGATAGATTCGATGTCGGCGGCGTTACCCCATAATAGTATGCCATAGGTCATGACACTGTGAAAATAGCTAAAGTAGACAAGACGCGCTGTTCTAATGTCTGTCAGTTGTCGGATCTTTTTAACGGCATAGGCTGCAGAGCTCAGTCTGCCCGAGACTTTCTCGATATGAGGCCCCCACTGCAAGTTGGAGTCTAACTTTATGCCCAGAAAGACAGTTTCATCGACCAATTCTACTTGATCATCCCTAATCTTAATACTGGTGTTAACGAGCCTAACATTTGGCAAGGTGAATCTAATACATTTTGTTTTAGTTTCATTTAACAATAAATTATTTGCGTTAAACCAGTGGACTACCCTAGAGAGGGCATTGTTTACTTCGTCAAGATCGCGTTGTCCACGTTCAACTTTAAATATTAAAGATGTGTCATCAGCAAACAAAACTACCTCGTGATCGTCTCTTATAAGGTGAGGGAGATCATTTATGTACACTAAAAATAGAAAAGGTCCCAGAATTGAACCCTGGGGCACCCCCATTGTTACAGCAGAACCATGTGACTGTTTACCATTTATAACTACTTTCTGTACTCTATCTCTTAGGTAAGAACTAATTAAATCCAAGGCCGTCCCCTGGATCCCATAATGATCAAGTTTTTTAATTAAAGTCTGATGCTGGACGCAATCGAAGGCCTTAGATAGGTCGCAGAATACACCATAAGCATCATACGACTCCTCCCAGGCCTCATATATATACTCTAATAATTTGATTCCAGCATCCGTGGTAGACCGACCGCGCGTGAAACCGAATTGTTTAGTATGGAATAGTTTATTTGTATTAAAATGATTTTGCATTTGATTAAGCATTACCTTTTCAAAGATTTTACTAAACGTGGGTAGTACAGAAATAGGACGAAAATTGGACGGATCCGAGGTGCTACCTGATTTAAACAGAGGAGTTATTTTACTAAACTTCATTAAGTCAGGAAACACACCACTATCAACACAATTATTAAATATTATTGATAATTCAGGAGCAACCATTTCAATTAACGAATTAACTAAATGTACAGAAATTCCCCAGAGGTCAGCCGTTTTCTTAATATTTAAAGATTTAAAAGTTTTTATGATAGTGTGTAAACTAATTTTACTGAATTTGAATATTTCATTACAGCAAGGAACATTTGCTTTTAACAAGGATTCTGCTATTGGGGTAGAAGAACCTAGGGCTCTGGTCAAATCTACTGGAATACGAGAAAAAAATTGTTCAAATTCGTTAGCGACTTCGGCATCTGTTGTAATTATGTTACCATTTACTTTAAGTTTAAAATTATTATCATTTGATTTTGCTTGGCCTCTTTCTGCGTTAATTATTTTCCAAGTAGATTTAACTTTGTCTACACTATTGATAATTTTATTACTTATATACCTTCTTTTGGCCGCTAAGCAGTCTGCTTTAAACTTTTTTGAATAAATTTTAACATAATTTAGAAATTCATCTGTTCTATTAAGCTGTCTTTCTGAGTATAGTTCATACAGTTTTAATCTACTTTTATGTATATCCTCAGTGGCCCATTCACTGAAGGCTGGCCTGTCACCGATTGTGACTTCCTTAGACTTGAATATGGAGTTGAATTCATTGTAAAAGGAATCAAAAAATAACTTATAACTTACATTTGGATCTAAGCCAGTGTCTAAAAATGGAAGTTTATTGCAAAGTCCAACTCGCATACGTTCCAAGCGGCCACCAGTTACTGGTCTACATAATATTTTACGTCTTTTAACTTTTTCTCTTGTGATCTTGAAAGATGCTATTTGCCCAGTATGATCTGATTTTATCTTATTTATAATACTCTTACTTTCTGGCAACATATCACTGTATATATTGTCCAGACAAGTAGCTGTTGTATCACAATATCTAGTAGGCTCTAAAAATAAGTTAGTGAGATTGTGTGATTTAAATAAATTTAAGATATCATTGGTCTGACGCGTATTTATAAGTATATTAACATTAAAATCTCCGCACACTATTAGGTGTTTATTAGTTTTTCCAAGTTTAAATAGCACTTTATCCATTATTTCCTCAAACTCACAAAAGGGTGAGACTCCAGGTTTATATACGCATACTACTATGAATTGCTCCAATTCTACGCATGATATTTCAACTGTACACTCTACAGAGAGGGACACAACATCTTTCCGTTCCTTATACTTTAATTTCTTATTTAATAAAATCAACGAACCCCCCCGTGTTGTGTTGACCCTGCAGAACGCACTACCAACCCGGTGACTACTGAAACTGAACATGAGCTCATACTCCTTACGCATATGCTCTGTAAGACAAACAATTTCAATATTTTCTGAGCTCATGAACAGCTCCAATTCAAACTCTTTGACCTGCGTTAATGTTGCAATATTATAATGCACCAGGCTGATATAATTTACATTTTTTAATTTAGTTTTGTTCGGAGGACAGTTTCCGATATAGTTATGGTTTGCAATTAAATTCAACTCTATCAATTTACAATTTTGGCTAGAGGGTAATTCCTCTGTTGTCCCAGAAGTTAATTTAAATTACTTGGAACAGATTCCAAAGTCCTAAATCTACTCTGCTCAAATAAAGCAGTTTTGTCAGCCAAGTTTTTGGCTAAAGAGTAAAAATAACTGAATAGCAAACTTGCTATTTGTCTTTTATAATAATTGGGTAGACAATACCTACCCTTGTGATTATTATAGACTTTATACTTGCTATGTGACAAATTTGTGTCAAATACAGAATTAAAGTCAATTACATTAAATTTATTATTATACTGACTTATTAAGTTTAAACGTAAATTCATCTTATATCTAAATGAATTTTCCGAATCTGGCACACCTTTTATAAATGGAAGTGTGAACATTACAACTTGTATGGCATTTAAGTTTAAGATGTAATTCATGTACAGGGACAAATCATCATTGCTAATTTTGCCCCTGTTTGCACAGAAAATTATTATTTTACTGTTAGCGTCAAATTTATATTCTATTATCTTTTGCATAATATCACTTAATGAAGCACCCGGATAGCAATTATTAATAACCGAGTAATAACTTGAATTTAAGTTTTGTTTTAAAAATGAACTAAGATTGGTACCAATATCATCACTAAATACAATTAATTTAGTACAACTATTACTATTATTTA
This sequence comes from Miltochrista miniata, assembly GCA_933228765.1. Lineage (NCBI taxonomy): Eukaryota > Metazoa > Arthropoda > Insecta > Lepidoptera > Erebidae > Miltochrista > Miltochrista miniata. Next base: position 33,065,873 of record OW121758.1, on the reverse strand, counting down.
CACTGTCACACAATATATCCACTGATGTACTGGGTGAGCACATGGTAATGGGAGCTAGGGGCTCAGCGGTAACCGGTTCGCCCTGAGCCTCCACCGGCTCAATTGCTTTAGGGCAGTTAATATTGCACGAGTGGTCATTTAGGAAACAATTAAGGCGCTCAGTGTTATCATTTGATGTTTTGAGTACCTTATCTATGGTTAAAGAACATTTAGTAAAGTCCTTAAGGGACCATTCATATTTTTTAGTCATATATTGTAGCTCAAATTGCAAACTTTGTATTTTTGATTCTAATTTTTGTGTGTCAGTGCAATATTTTAAATGGCTTTGTTCCAGCTCTAACATTGACAATTTAGCTTGTTCTCTAAATTTTAAACAAGAACCTATATTTTTACACTTCTTGATTAACATTTTATGCAGTTTTAATTGCTTTTTTGATTTTTGTATAAACTTTTTAATTCTAAGATATTTTTTTAGTTTATTTCTGCTGCAAAACAAAACCGACTTGTCCTGTTGATATGGACTGTCACCTGTAAGATCTATAGTAGTCAAGTCCAGGTTTTGAGAATTTGCAGAAGGAATAAACTGCGGGATACCACTCATTAACTCACTATAAAGATTATCAGTTTGTTGAGCAGTAACTTTCTCAGCAGCTTCTTCCAGGTGTGAGATCTGTCCCTGGGCATCCCTTAGCTCCTGTTCCAGAAAGGTAGTCCTCCTCAAAGTTTTCTCATACTCGTCACTGCACTCTTGGAACCTATCTACTATTGACTGAAGGTGGTCCCGCTCCGCAACAATGTCATCATAACTAACATGAAGTTTTGATAATTCGCATTTTAATTTTTTTGTGTCATTCAAAGCGTTTATCAATAAGTTTTCATTCTCTTCTCTTTCCTTCTCCAACTGTTCACAGAGCTCTGTTTTAGATTTAAGCTCCAGCAACACCAACTGAAGTTTGGTTTCCTCCTGCTGGCGGCCGAGAGCTCTGCGACTACGGGTATTCATATTATTAATAAGTAAGTGCAATTAAACGCGAATTATATTGATGATGGAGCTCTTTGTACAGTTTATGGTAAGAAGTAACAAGGTTATGTATGTACCGGCAATAAAATTATACTTAATATTTTTATGTACTTACGCAAATACACCGACCGTCGTCAACGTCGAGTAAACGCTTATACAAGTATAATAATTCTACTCACGAGAAACAGTCGATTTAGTATGTATTTACGTGAAAAAGAAAACATTCAACATTCGAAAAAACCGGGTACCTGACTCGTCACTTTTTACACCAAAATACACGGACAGAACACTTTTATTAAATTATCTGACTATTTTAGGACACTATTAATGTGATGATATTGGTTTTAGTTGGTTTAAAATTGTTTAAATACTAATTATCTAATTAATTTTAAAAATATTTTTAGAGAGCTAAAATTTTTGACAGTTCGATTGTGTTGCCAGACTCGAAAAAAAAAAAAACGTGCGCCCGGGCCACGTCTGTGTTGGTCGGACTGGTTGAAGGGGCCGCGTACGCTTGAAATGTGTACGTGCGCCCGGGCCACGTCTGTGTTGGTCGGACTGGTTGAAGGGGCCACGTACGCTTGAAATGTGTACGTGCGCCCGGGCCACGTCTGTGTTGGTCGGACTGGTTGAAGGGGCCGCGTACGCTTGAAATGTGTACGTGCGCCCGGGCCACGTCTGTGTTGGTCGGACTGGTTGAAGGGGCCACGTACGCTTGAAATGTGTACGTGCGCCCGGGCCACGTCTGTGTTGGTCGGACTGGTTGACGGGGCCGCGTACGCTTGAAATGTGTACGTGCGCCCGGGCCACGTCTGTGTTGGTCGGACTGGTTGAAGGGGCCGCGTACGCTTGAAATGTGTACGTGCGCCCGGGCCACGTCTGTGTTGGTCGGACTGGTTGAAGGGGCCACGTACGCTTGAAATGTGTACGTGCGCCCGGGCCACGTCTGTGTTGGTCGGACTGGTTGAAGGGGCCGCGTACGCTTGTAATGTGTACGTGCGCCCGGGCCACGTCTGTGTTGGTCGGACTGGTTAAAGAGGCCGCGTACGCTTGAAATGTGGACGTGCGCCCGAGCCACGTCTATGTTGGTAGGGCTGGTTGAAGAGGCTGCGTATACCCAGGCCACGTCTACTTAGACTGGTTAAAAGAGGTACGTACGCCTGGGCCACGTCTTTGTTGAAGGTTGGACTGGTTGGGAAGACCTCGTATGCCTGAGCCATGTCTGTGTGTTGCGCTAGCTAGTTTAAGGCCTCGGATGCCTCAACCCGTTTCAAGTAGGTACTACACTCGAGAGCAATGAATCCGGGTCACTTAAAGAATCCTAAAAATCTCGGAAACTAAAAATGCTAGGTTAATGCAATAAATTGCATTTAATAGACAATGTAATACTCCTTAAATGAAGGTATTAAAACTTCTTAGTTATTGTAAAGTTATATCATAAAAAAAATCAAATTTGAAAAAGGGCCACTTTCGAAGATGGAACTACGAAATTACAGCATTTGGTGTTGCTTTTGTTTGTAATCTGTCATTTATGTGGGTACATAAACCATGTTGATAGTGCTCTATATTCATTAATCAAGCTGAAATTATGTCGCTTACGCCTGAAGAATGCACCAGAATACTTACAATGCTGGAAACCGGCCGGAGTCAGCGCGATACAGCCAGGACTGTCGGTGTGTCGCTGTCAACAGTACAAAGAGTTCTCCGACGTTACGAAGAAACTGGTTCTAACCTACGCAGACCAGGAACAGGCAGAACCAGGTGTACCACAGCACGAGAAGACCGATACTTGGTGAACACCATGCTTCGAAATCGCTTTCTAACAGGAACTGAACTCACCAATCAGTTTCGACGCCTCGGAGGAAGTAACCCAAGTGCATGGACAGTAAGACGTCGGCTTGCTGAATCTAACTTAAAACCCCTTAGACCTGCAAACGGCCCTAAACTGGAGCGTGGGCATCGTATTTCGAGACTAAGGTATGCCCAGAGCCACGTAAATTGGAGTATTGAAGATTGGTCAAAAGTTATGTTCTCCGACGAATCAAAATTTATGCTCTACAAGCACGATGGAAGACACAGAGTGTATCGAAGACCAGGGGAAAGATTCAAGCAAGCATGCATCGAAGAAAAAGTAGCCTACGGTGGTGGGTCTGTACTTGTGTGGGCCGGAATTTCTTCTGAAAGTCGCACAGAGCTGGTGATCATAGAAAACGGCTCTTTAACTAGCGTAAGATATGTGGAAGAAATCCTCAATGATCACGTTGGTCCATTTATGGTCAATTTAGGTGAGGATGCTATATTTATGCATGACAATGCCCGACCTCATACAGGTAGGATTGTGAATGACTACCTTCAAGAGATGAACATTACTCGTATGGAGTGGCCAGCGCGCAGCCCGGATATCAACCCGATCGAGCATGCTTGGGACGAGCTAGGCAGATGCGTAAAACAACGAAACCCTCCCCCAATCACGCTTCGTGAGCTCAAAATTGCTCTCACAGAGGAATGGGAGAATATTCCCCAAAATTGTATAAGGAACTTGGTGTACAGCATGCCAAACCGCGTAAACGCAGTAATGGAAGCACGAGGAGGCAATACGAAGTATTAAAATTCAAGAAAATCGTAATAAAGTTCAAAAATTTCATGTTTCCTATTTTTGTTTTAAGGAGAGATCAGCAGTTTTTTCTTTATGTAATTTTGTGTTAATAAAATGTATGGTGACTCATATTTTTTTTACTTTCATTTAAGGAGTATTACATTGTCTATTAAATACAATTTATTGCATTAACCTATCATTTTTAGTTTCCGAGATTTTTAACATTCTTTAAGTGACCCGGATTCATTGCTCTCGAGTGTATTTGGTTTAAAGGGCTTAGTACGCCCGGCTTATTGGGAAAGGAAGATAAGTTCACAATTTCTGTCAGGAATGGACGAGCGATCATTAACGCATTCTTAAATTTCTACAGGTGTTTCGCCCGAGGACGTGCGATAGTCAGGGTTGGCCGTGACGGCACACTTCAAATGTGATCCTAATGACAAGTGACATTGACAGGTGACATAACACCGAGCGCTGGAGGGGCGGCCACGCACGACATATCAGGACGTCGTCAGTCGAGTCTCGGTCATTATTGGTGCAACGATCGACCGGTGCGCACGCGCCCACGTGCTCTGGTGGAATGTTATAACAGTGTAGATTTAATTAGTCCTAGGAGGTTCTTTGTGTTTAGTGTTAGTTATACGATTGACTAAATGGGTGTTAACTAAACCACGCATTATTTCTTTATACCACGATTCCTGGTTTCCTCGCCGAACTACCTACAAAGTGATGGTTACATCGGAATGTAGCAACGTGCCACCTGACACCACTCAATCCTACAAACCTAATAATAAGTGATTAACTTTTTATTTTCATGCAAAACATTTCATACATATATAAACCTTCCTCTCGAATCACTTTCTATATTGCTGAACGCGGCATTAATAATCGTTGAGAAGGTAGTTTAAAATATACAAAAGCACAAACAGCAAAAGCGTTTTCCTATGTAAAGAAGCTACACACCCAGTGCGTATTATTAGAAATTTTATAATTATAAGAATATATTTAGTAAGTTTTCTGTAGAAATTATAATATCTATCTAAATATATATAACTCAAAGGTGACTGACTGACTGACTGACATGGTGATCTATCAACGCACAGCCCAAACCACTGGATGGATCGGGCTGAAATTTGGCATGCAGGTAGATGTTATGACGTAGGCATCCGCTACGTAAGGATTTTGACAAATTCTACCCCAAAGGGAATAAAATACGGGAAGCGGCAACGGGAACAAATTTTACGCGGGCGAAGCTGCGGGCATCAGCTAGTTGGATATAAATTACAATGAAAAAGCCATGAACGGAAATAAACTTAAAAAGGGCTAAGTATAAATTAAAATGCTATAAAAGGACCGAGGCTGGTTAATATATTAATACAACAAAATTTTTGTAGTAATATAAGCTAAATTACGTAGTTTTTAATGTACACTGTTCGAATAGTACCCAGGTAAACCTTAAATATAAAAAAATAAGATTTAGAACTTTCCTAGCTTCTAATAATAACTGAAACAGTTTAAGTTATAATAATACTGACATATCGCTTTTTACAATAAAAAATAATACCATAATTACCAATAAATAGTTATCAAATATGAAAAATAAGTTTAAAAATCTCGTCAATAACATTCTTTACAGTTTAAAATCCAGCAGCGCTACAATCACCTCGCACATTGAAAGCTCCCTCCATCACACCATTGGGATGCCTCACTAGTGCCCCTGCTTGACCAACCATAAAGCTATATTCAGGCAACATAACGATATCATGTCCAAGATTCTTCAAATACTTGATAGTTGTCATCTTGTATATTCTTTGTCATTGGAAACCCATGCTCAGCATACTATATAGCATCAGCCAGTAATTCAGGAACTGTCATTCTTTGATATCCTAACTCTGAATTATACTTTAGTGCTTCTTCCCAACCTCCAACTGTGCCAGCTACTGTTGATGCAGATTTGGGACCTTTATATGGTATTTTATCAAGACCTTTATAAAAATCTGGAGTAGCTAATGATCCGGCAGAACCGCAAGCTTCAATAACGATAGGATCTTCATGTGGAGGTATTATCAGCCAAAATCCATCACCTCTAATACTACTCATATGAGGATATACTACTGCTGGTGTCACTGCAGCTGCAACCATAGCTTCTATCGCAGTTCCACCTTGTTTAAGCTTTGCTACAGCAGTTTGCGTCGCTAAATGATGAGGCGTCACTACCATTCCTTCCGGGGCAACGTTGCTTTCCATGATCACCTGAAGATTATCGTCCTTTAGGTCTTAAAAGATTACCAGTGTAGTCTGTGCGTAATAAAAAACAGTTTTTAATAATACAAGGTTGGTTTATTTCTACTTTTAAAGGTGCTATAAAATAAAATAGAAATGGTTATTACGAGCCTAAGCCTTTCCTTATTATTTTGTGTTTTCCTGCAAAAACTATAAATGACAAATTTGAAAATACATACATACAAACAGAATATGATCACACCTTTTTCCCCCCAAAGGACTAGAAAGAGGCTGTTGTGTGATGTTCTGCGAGCGTTTCAAGCGTCTAAATGTTCCGTTAATGACGTTTGTTGTATTATGGGAGCCCCCCTTAAATATTATTATTTTTCTGTTTTTATTTTTTATAGCGTTACTCGTATTGTATTTGGTTGTTATAGCGGCAACAGAAACTATCACCGTTCATGAGATTCAGTGATTCAGCCTCGTGACGGACAGACACTTTGTGTTGACAAAGTATCTGACACAACTGTCAAGCGCAGTGTAAACATTGCCTCCATTTAAATATTCGATCTTTACCTATGAAATTGCAGTTTTCATGTATTTTTTATTTGTATTAATCGAAGTAATCACCTATGCAATCAATGCATCTTTGCCAACGCAGCGGCAGTTTATTGATGTCCTTCTTAAAGAAATCAGCTGGACGGGAGGCAACAAATTCTTCAAAGGCATTTTGTACTGCCTCTCGGGTATTGAATTTCTTTCCTGCCAAGAAGTTATCCAAATTCTGGAAATAGTAGTAGTCTACAGGCGCAAGGTCTGGTGAGTATGGCGGATGACGGAGAGCTTCCAACCCCAGTTCTTGCAACTTGGAGACCGTCTGCTGTGCAGTATGAGGCCGCGCATTGTCGTGCAGGAGCAGCGGAGACGAACGTGACCAAAGCTGGTTGGAAATGTGCCAGCTTTTCCATCAATGTGTTCAGTTCTTCACAGTAAACATCTGCAGTAATGCTCACCCAGTTTGGTAAAAAGCTGTGATGGATCACACCGGCGCTAGACCACCAAACAGTAACCATCACTTTTCTAGGGGTAATTTTTCGTTTAAGGCATTGTTTAGGTGCTGAATTAGAATCCAACCAACTTGCTGAGTGCTAGCGGTTATCAAACAGAATCCATTTTTCATCGCAAGTAACAATGCAGTTCAAAATTCCTTCATTTATGTGCCTGTTGAGCAATGCAAGGCATATTTCGAAGCGCACTTCGCGCTGGCGATGATTCAGTTCATAGGGCACTCATTTATCAAGCTGTTTTACCTTTCCAATCGGACGCCAATGGACCAATATTGTTTTGACTCTAACGTCGAAAGCTGCTGCTAATTAAGCCGCAGATTGTGAATCATCGGCTTCCACAATTGCCATTAATTTGTCATTGTCGACCAAAGTCTTCGGACGACTGCAAGGTTCATTTTTCAGGTCGAAATTTCTAAAACGGAAGCCAGCACACCAATAACAGGCGGTGCATTGGTTTGTAGTGTTAGCTTCGTAAACGTTCGTTGAAGTTGCGTGCTGCGTTGATGCCACGACGGTACTCATATTCCATAATTACTCGAATTTTTAACGTATTCATGATGACGAAAAAGATTGAAATGTGATGAAAACGTCACACTAATCAATAAATAAGAAAAAAAATTAACAAAAAAGAAACCGACTTCAAACAAAACTAACCGATTTCTGTATTATATTTAATGATATCTGATAAATCAGATTATACTAACTTTGTGCTAAGTAAATTTTATTTTTCAGTTTTTAGTTTTGTTTGAAGTCGGTTTCTTTTTTGTAATTTTTTTTCACTATTTTTAGTGACGTGTAGACTGAAAATCTAACTATGTAGGTGTAAGGTTCTTTACAGTACAAATTATTCAAGCCCAAACACAAGGTAACTGCTGTATATCGTTAGGGAAGTCTCTATAATGTCTTTCGTGTCCATCATCAGATCGACTCCAGACTTTCACCAAGTTGTACTACTTTAAAGCCACTTTACATCCTTAATAAAAGAATTTACAAATGCCCTAGATGTCCATACAATTTTTAAAAGTTCCCTACGATTTCTCCAATTTGCCATCATCAGATCCTGACTTCCTTAAAATGAGACCACCTTGGGAGTATCTATTATTAAAGAAAAAAAATTTCAAATCGGTCTATTAATGATGGAGTTCTGCGCGAACAAAGATACGAGAAACCTCCTCCTTTTTTTAAGTCGGTTAATGAATTCCATGTTTTTAAAATAAAATTAATTTGAAATTAGAATTCTTAACCAAACCAATTTTTTTTTTCATTTGAAATGGCCAGTACTGCAGAACTACATAGGTAAAGACCTATTATTAAGTTGTACACTGAGTTATGAGTGTTTATCTATTCAGTTTTATGTTCAAATAATTACCGCAGCCGACAGATCATAATTACCGTGCAACTCATAAGCTACAATGTTGTTTTGCAAGGATAAAAACAGTTAACAGTTTATAAAGATATAATGATTTGAAGTGATTATCAAACAATAACAATAAATTCAATGTAACAATGTAAAATGTTCCGAAACCAAATTATTTCAATTATTTTTTTTAAATTGCATTGACAATAAAACTGTTTATAACAAGTTATTATCAATGAAATAGTGCCAAAATCGTAATAGTAGTTTTCGATACAAGTGTGGGATTTCTGTTATTACGACGAGTTTCGACAGATGTTACCCGAGCCGAAGGCGAGGGTGGACAGTCGGAACGAGTTGAAATAACAATCCCACACGTTGTATTGAACAACTATTTTTAATACAGTTGCGAAAAAATTAAGCAATTTAATAAAATAATAAAAACACAATAAACCTGAATTGTCCAAAATGGCGGCAACCGTAAAAGAATATATACCTTCCTAAGCAGAGACTATGGCAGTGCACTTCATACAGCCAACTTTTTTTATATTTATATATTTAATTTGGTCGATACTTATATTAATTTATGTTTAAATTTTAATTAAAATTACTTTTAATCTGATATTGAAACACGTTAGTATCTTTTTTTGAAATATTTGCATGAATCACAGAAATTATTTTGACAGTTGTGAAAGGAAACGCGCACTAGTGCGGGAAAGGTAAAGAAAAAGCACGAGTGTGTAATAGCCCACATCCCGAACGCTAAACGTCCCTGTAATACGCCACTTTTTGAGCAACTGTATTAAAAAAGATTTTTTGCAATAAGATCGTTACCTCCTTTTTTTTACGTGAGAGAAAATCCTCATGGATGTTATGCCGGACTCTTACCGACTAAAAAACCTCAAGTAACGCCCAACAGCCTATGGTTGTGAGCCCCGGGTAAGCCCTCGGAAGGATGTCCCAGGACATCCCTGATCGTTACCTCCTAAATTTATTTTTCAAGTTGGACGCAAATGTCAGTAGGCGATTACGAATTTTATCAATCACGCTATCAGTGCATACGAGCGGGCACTTTGAACAATTTCTATTCATTTTGGATTTCAGGTAAAAGTAATAAAGAGATCTGGTCAACCGTAAAAAAAACTGAAAGAGTTAAAGTTATAATAATACTGACACATCGATTTTTTAAATAAATAATAATACAACAACAAAAAATAGTTATCACTATCACTACATAGTATAAAAACAAAGTTGCTTTTTCTGTCCCTATGTCCCTTTGTATGCTTAAATCTTCAAAACTACGCAACGGATTTTGATGCGGTTTTTTTAATGGATAGAGTGATTAAAGAGGAAGGTTTATATGTATAATAACATCCATTAAATAGTGGAGAAATACTGTTATTTTTGAGGTTTCTAATGTGATGTCTTAAATAATTACATTTTTTCCACTTACATTGCAAACGCAGGCTGAATCCTACAAGATTTATCAAAGTGATGTACTAAGTATTGTACACATTGTAAAGGTCTACAGAAAACTCCGCGATGGCATATCTCTATCTCTTATGGATATCCCACAATAACATTTTTAAGTCATTTACTTTTTACGACAAATAATGGCTTATTTTCGAAGCGGTTTTAACCAAATACCAATACATCATTAATCCAATTAAATACCTTAAATACATTGTTTATTTAATATAGATCTATATGGCCCTTTACAGCATATGATTGAAATGAATATTTTCCAAGATATTACAGATATAAAATTGCGGGACGCAGCGTTTGCGGCCGTACCGGCCGGCCGCACACTGGTCCGGATTTTAAAATAGGTGGACATACGATCTAAGATGTCAAATTTGTTTTGGATAGAAAATATAGTGCTAATTAACATTTAGTACTACAACTTTTCCATAAAATGACTCATTCATGCCTAAAAATATAATGAAGATAAGAAATGTATGGGGGAAAATTTATTTGGTTCAAATTTTCAGTTCAGTATCAAAGTATAAAGGTCTCACCTTATATTTTGATAAGCAACTATGGTCTTTAATACGACAACATAAAAAATTTTCGCGTATCCCTGCGGGTTTGGGATCCACAATGCTTTAAAGTTCACAGTTTTTCTGTACTTAGTGTATTTAATATCAGCATTGCACCCCGGCGAAGCCGGGGCGGATCGCTAGTTGAATATAAATAACAAATTTAAATATCTCGTAATAGTCCATTGAAATGTTACAATTTAAGGACCGAATATTGCATTTCTTAGAGGACGCAATTTTATTTTTGGGACATGTGTGGGGGGTCAATAGAAGCTTAACCTCAAGTTTGTGGGGTCGCCACCCTTGTCCCCCGGCCGCAATCTTAAAAGGGGTGAAAACACTCTTTTCCCAATATCTCGGAAACTATGATTCTTACAAAAAATTTGTCAAATCATAATTTGTAGCAAATTGTATTGCCTACAAATATGTTAAACAATTTTTTACCCTAAATTAAAAGTTAAAGAAGTTATAAACAAAAAAATAAAAATAAAATTATAAAACTTTTCTTTTTTGCTCTGTGGCGTTTTTTTTTAATTTCTCTTAAAAGATCATCTACAAGATTAGTCTGAGGTATTTTTTTTGTAAAATGTATAAAAAAATGTTATAGAGCAAAAAAGAATTTTTTTATTAAAAATTTATTAAAATTTCGTAAAATTTTTTGTTAAGTTATATACACATTTGTAGGCAAAACAATATGCTACAAATTATGCCTCTACAATTTTTTTCCCCCCTCTTTTCAAGATGGCGGCCGGGGGACAAGAGTGGCGACCCCACAAACTTGAGGTTAAGCTTCTATTGACCCCCCACACATGTCCCGAAAATAAAATTGCGTCCTCTACTAATAAATGCAAAGCTCATGTAACATTTCAATGGACTATAAATAATATGCTTCACAGTTTAAAATCCAGAAGCGCTACCATCACCTCGGACATCGAAAGCTCCCTCCATCACACCATTGGGATGCCTCACTAGTGCCCCTGCTTGACCAACCATAAAGCTATATTCAGGCAACATAACGATATCATGTCCAAGATCCTTCAAATACTTGATAGTTTCACCGTCAAACCTTGATTCTAACTTTAACGTATCTTCTACGTCACCTCCTAAAGTTCCATAAAGCCACCTAGGAGCAGATATGGCTGCCTGTAATTCATAACCCTGAAATACATATCGATGGAAAATGGCTGCTTGAGTCTGAGGCTGACCATCACCACCTCTAGAACCGTACACCAGTATTCGCCCACCATTCAAACGAGCTGCGGCTGGATTCAACGTGTGGAACGGTTTCTTACCAGGTTCTAATGACAATATATGGGACTTATCCAAAGTAAATGATATACCCCGATTATGCCATGTAATACCAGTTTTCGGTAGAAGCATACCGCTTCCACATTCATGATAAATACTTTGTATAAACGATACTGAAAATCCCTTATTATCCATTGCACCCATCCAAATTGTATCAGCATCTCCTTTGCCCCGGCCAAATGGTGAAGCTTGTTCTAAATTGATATTTCTTGCCATTTTAAGAAGCATTTCGTCCGATATTAATGAGCAAGGATCAACGGTCATGTAACGAGGGTCAGTTATGTACTGATCTCGCATTTGAAATGCTTGTTTAGTTGCTTCAACTACGGAGTGGATAAATTGACCCTCATTCTTACTATCAAAGTCTAATCTGTCTAACATCCCAAGAATCGCCATTGAAACTAAACCTTGAGTGGGGGGAGGTGTGTTAAAAATCTCCCCTCGGCTATGCAATAAGCGCAAAGGAACTTTTCGAACAGGAGAATAGTTTGCAAGGTCTGATCCTGTTATTGGTATACCAAGAAATGTCAAATCTTCAGCAATCAATTTGGCTACTTCGCCTTTATAGTAACTATTTAAGCCTTTTTCACTTAATAGCTTGAAAGTTTCTGCGAGTTGTTTTTGACAGAATATTTCTCCAACATCTGGTACTTTTCCATCCGGTAAAAATACTTTTGAAAATTCACGTGAAATATTTTCTGTACCCTGGCAGATTTTCAAACTATTCTGTATTATCTTAGTCATTGGAAATCCATGTTCAGCATACCTTATGGCATCAGCCAATAGTTTAGGTATTGCCATTCTTTGAAATCCACATTCTGAAACATACTTTAGTGCTTCTTCCCAACCTCCAACAGTGCCAGCTACTGTTAGTGCAGATTTTGGACCTTTATATGGTATTTTATCGAGACCTGAATAAAAACCTGGAGTAGCTAATGACCCGGCGGAACCGCAAGCCTCAATAACGATGGGATCTCCATGAGGAGGTATTATAAGCCAAAATCCATCACCTCCAATACTATTCATATGTGGATATACCACTGCTACGGTCGCTGCAGCTGCAACCACAGCTTCTATTGCAGTTCCACCTGCTTTAAGAATTGATACAGCAGTTTGGGTCGCTAAATGATGAGGCGTTACCACCATTCCTTCTGGGGCAATGTTGCTTTTCATTTTCAGTTCAAGATTCTTTTGTTCTTTACAGATGACGAGTCTCGCCTGTACGACATAAAAACTGTTGTTACATATACGGTTGATCAATTTTCATTTTTAAGGGTGCGACAAAATTAACGTATTTTTCGTTTTATTTTGTTAAATTTTGCTGTTCCACTAAAATTAAAAACGAGTGGTTTGTTTAATTATTTGGGCACAATTCCACAGGGGCATTTTTTGGATTTGATTCATTTTAGATAGATAAAATATAAATAAATAATGTAAGAATTATGTTTCATTGTAGTTTTAACGATAAATGTTATCATTTCTCTTTGTTGTTTTCATGCCATGTTGAATGTTATGTAACCTAGATTTCAGAATAACACAGGTTAGCTATAACTTCCAAAAGTATCATAGGTACTTTTGCAACTATAACAATTTCTAATGTGGGAAAGATGTCAAGCTCTAGCTATTCCACCTATACATCTTTGGGAGACTCTTGCACTGAGCGTGCTCGATAGCTCATCCGTCTTGAGTGGTTTCCTCGAACTGGGAATAGACATGGCATCGAATTCTATCCGAAAATCTCTCATGGATGTTGTGCCGGATTTCTGGGTACCGTGTGGCGACGGAAAAGAGTACTAAATGTCGCCACTCCAATTTATCCCGAGGGTATCATAAGAGGCGGCTGAGGAAACAATTTCGCAAAACGATCCTTTGCGTAAAGAAGAAAAAATTTCGAAATGAAACCGGGTTGTCAGTAAAATGACAATCGTTAAGCCAAGTTGAAGGTATAGGACCTAAGGGAACGTCTTGAGGGATTTCAACTGCGGGCCGTCACGACCTGCGCCTGTCTTTCTCCACCTATTACGTGGGATATAAAAATATAAGGTACTAGCTGATGCGCGCGGCTTCGCCCGCGTGAAATTTAGTTCCCATTCCCGCTTCCCGTGGGAACATTTTCCCGGGATAAAAAGTAGCCTATGTGTTATTCCGGACTATACTCTATCCCTGTTCCAAATTTCAGCCAGATCCATTCAGCCGTTAGAGCGTGATTGAGTAACAAACATCCAAACATCCAAACATCTTCACAAACTTTCACATTTATAATATTAGTAGGATAATGTGAGCGTATACTGGGCCTCTGCCTACGCCTTCTCGGATAAAGGCGTGACCATATTTATGTATGTATGTTGTGTTGGATTTCTACGAGCCGTGAGTTCCGGGTAAGCAGCCATCGCAAGGGGATCCCCGGCAGCCTTTGGTTACCACCGCGGCCACGACTTTGTTGATTCGGATGCTATCCCGCGTTTTTAAGAGTTACTTCGGGACGCTTCCCGCTGTTTGGGACGTGAGGTTTAAGTATTTCGACATATAGAGGAGGAAGAAAATAAAAAGTTTGTCGTGAGGCATTCTATAGTCATCATAAGCGAGTTTTCTTTATCATATAAGGGAGCTAGAGAGAGAAAAAGAGAATGTAAGAACATAGCTTCTTCTTATCCCCTCTGTCTCTTTTTGTTATACTACACAAACCATATCTGGGTTTACAGTATAATTTTACTGTAATTAAAAGTATTTGTATAAAATAAATAATACATATTTTCTCCCTCTCTCTCTCCCTCTCCCTCTCTCTCTCTATCTCTGTCTCTCTCTCTCTCTCTCTCTCTCTCTCCCTTTAAATGTGAAAAATAAAAATTTGGTCAGCAAGTTTTTCGAATAAACAGGAAGAAAGTGTGGTGAAATTATTTATTTCTAACAAAAGGATACAAACAAATGATTAGGTACCTATAATATTGTTAATTACACTACGAGTGAGAGAGTACTTTATTATTTACACACATGAACACTGAACCAGAGCAGCCTGGCATGTGAAGTCACTAATAGACCAGTGCAGATAGCTCTGAAAATGATGAAAAATGTTAAAATTTCGTAGTAGAATGAAACCTACTGTAACAGGAAGCGAATGTCACAAAAATAACAGGAAAAATAATTTACGGGCGATCTGAGGTCGGGAAGTGAAAAAAATGGGGGTTTTAAGGGGGGAAAAGGGGTTTTCTCGATTTACGACAAAACTACAAGTCCTATGGAAAAATGTTTAAATGCAAAGTTGTAGGAAATAAAAAATTTACATCTTTTGGATTTGCACTTTTGTGACATAACCTCAAAAAGTAGGTATGTCAAAAACTGAAAAAAACCCAGATTTTGAGTTTTTGATTTTTTTCTTTTACAAAAATGTTCTTTCTATCATGAAATTTGGCAGAAACCTTTCTTCTTATGTTCCTAATGCCCTGTAATTTTTTTTGATCCGAAATGTTTATTTATTCTCTTTTTGTTGACTTAATATCGCAAAAGCATTGGAATTTTCAATCGAAAAATCACCCGTCAAAATATCAGATATTTTTTAAAAATTGGTGGGCTTTTTGTTACTTAAAATCTCTTCTTTCTGATGATGTATGTGTGTATTAAGTCAATAAATAGAGATTATTTTTATTTATATTATTCTTTTGCGATATTAAGTCAATAAATAGAGAAAAAATAAACATATTGGATCAAAAAAATTACAGTGCATTAGAAACATAAAAAGAAAGGTTTCTGCCAAATTTCATAACAAAACTACCATTTTTGTAAAAGAAAAAAATCAAAAACTCAAAATCTGGGTTTTTTGAGTTTTAGACAACATACTTTTTGAGGTTAGGTCATAAAAGTGTAAATCCAAAAGTTGTAGATTTTTTTATTTCCTACCTCTTTGCCATTTCACATTTTTCCATAAGATTTGTGGTTTTGTTGGAAATCGAGAAAACCCCTTTTCCCTCCTTAAACCCCCCATTTTTTAGGGTTTCGTAGCCAAATGGCAAAAACGGAACCCTTATAGATTTGTCATGTCTGTCTGTCTGTCTGCCTGTCTGTCCGTCCGTGTGTCACAGCCACTTTTCTCCGAAACAATAAGGCCTATGCCATTGAAACTTGGTAACTAGATGTATTCTGTGAACCGCATTAAGATCATTATACAAAATTAGAAAAAAAGCAGTAATTTTTGGGGGTCCCCATACTCAGAACTGAAACTTAATTTTTTTTTTCTCATCAAACCCATACGTGTATCTATAGATAGGTCTTTAAAAATGCTATTGAGGTTCCTAAAATTATTTTTTCCTTTGCGCAAGAGACACTTCCAAAGTGGAAAAATGTGATTCCCCCCCCCCCCCCCTCTAACTTCTAAACTAAGAGAATGATAAATCTAAAAAAATATAAGATGTACATTGCCATAAAAACTACCAACGAAAATTAGTTTGAACGAGATAGAGCTGGTAGTTTTTTTTAATACGTCATAAACCGCAATTTTCGGTTAGTAAAATCACTACCACTGCGAACGTGTTAAAACATCGATCAAAGTTACAACGAACTATAAGACCTTTTATATTATGTTACTTGTTGCTACGAAACCCTTCATGGGCGAGTCCAACTCGCACTTGGCCGGTTTTATTTTCACTTCCCGACCTCAGATCGCCCGTAAATTATTTTTCCTGTTATTTTTGTGACATTCGCTTCCTTTTGCAGTAGGTTTCATTCTACTACTATTTTTTTTATATTTTAAAAGCTATCTGCACTGGTCTATAATAAAATTTACAATAATATTTCAATACTTATACCTAAAAAATCGTTTCTTAGTGGATGGCTAATAATTTCCAAATGAATTTTGAGACCATAATTACACATTTTACACATTTCAATGTTGCATACAATTAACCTACATCATCAACAAGATTATCTCGTTCATCGCTTTGGCCTTATGCAGACCACTTATTCAAGTACTTATTAGATCAGAGTAAAAGATAAATGTTAACCTTTGCCTCTAGCATTAGATATTAATTCAATGTAGTGCAGGGTTAAGTCTTTGGTATTTCATTCTGTTTTACTGCTTGACTGTAAAATTTTTAATAAAGGATTAGCTTTAAGTAAAATGTTAGAGGAAAATAAAATTTTAATTCTATAACTGCTTAAAAACCAGCCGCGCTGCCATCGCTCCTGACATCGAAAGCTCCCTCCAACGTACCATTGGGATGTCTCACTAATGCCCCAGCTTGACCAACCATATCGCTGAATGCCGTCAATATTTCTACATCGTGACCTCGATCTCTCAAGTAATTGATAGTGTTTTCATCAAACCTTGATTCTACGCCTAAAGTATGTTCTGTTTCACCAAGTGTACCACCATAAATCCATCTGGGCGCTGTTATAGATTGCTGTAATCTAGAACCTTGAATCACGTGTCTATGGAAAACAGCTGCTTGAGTTTGAGGCTGACCATCACCACCTTCAGTTCCATAAATCATTAGTCGACCGTCGCGTAATCGTGCAGCAGCAGGATTCAGTGTATGAAACGGCTTCTTGCCTGGCTTTAATGAACGTATATTATCTTTATTCAATGAAAATGCTACACCTCTATTTTGCCATAGAATACCAGTTTTTGGAAGTACCACACCGCTTCCAAAATAATGATAGATACTTTGTATAAACGACACCGAAAAACCTTTACTGTCAATTGCACCCATCCATACTGTATCTGCATGACCGTTTCCTTGTACATCGCATGAAGCTTGCTCTAGATTAATATTTCTTGCTAATTTGAGAAGCGTTTCATTGGATATCAATGATTTTGCTTCGACTCTCATACAACGAGGATCAGTTATTTGATCTCGCGATTTAAATGCTTGTTTAGTTGCTTCAACTGCTGCATGAATAAATTTACCTTCATGTTTACCGTCTATGCCTAACTTGTCCAAAATACCGAGAATGGTCATCGAAACTAAACCTTGAGTGGGTGGCGGGGTGTTGAAAAGCTCACCGTGACTGTGCAATAATCGTAAAGGTTCTTTTCTAACTGGCGAGTAGCTTTCAAGATCAGATAATGTGATAGGCGTCCCCAATGATGCCATGTCTTCAGCAATTAATTTTGCAACCTCTCCTTTATAATAACTGTTTAGACCATTTTTAGCTAATAATTTCAGGGTTTTAGCCAGTTGTTTTTGGCAAACCAATTCTCCAACCATTGGAATCTTTCCATCCGGGAAATATGCATCATGTAATTCTTGTGTGTAGTTGCCGGAATCGATCAAGCGTTTAAAGTTTTCATGTACATTTTTTGTAATTGGAAATCCGTTTTCAGCATACCTCACGGCATCAGCTAGCAATTTCGAAACTGACATCCTTTGATACCCACATTCAGAAACGTACTTTAGAGCTTCTTCCCAGCCACCTACTGTACCAGCTACTGTTAGTGCAGACTTAGGTCCTTTGAATGGTATTTTATCATAACCTGCATAAAATTCTGGAGTAGCTAATAATCCAGCCGCACCACATGCCTCAATAACAATGGGATCTTTATTTGGAGGTACTATCAACCAAAATCCATCTCCACCAATACTATTCATGTATGGGTACACCACTGCTATAGTAGCCGCAGCTGCAACTATAGCTTCTATAGCTGTTCCACCTTCTTTCAGAATTGCTAGTGCACTTTGTGTGGCCAAATAATGAGGGGTCACCACCATACCACCTGTGGCCATGTTGCTGTACATGTTGAGTTTTATTGATGTATTTTTTGTAATACTTGGTGGAGATTATTCCCTGTGAGAGAAGAAGCGTTTTGTTACTAAATTTAATAACAACTCTTACACTGTTGCACTTTATAAATTATTTAATACCACTTAACCGGCCACTTAGACACTATGTATTATTTTAAAAGTAATATACTTCTAGCACTAGTTTTATTAGTATGCGATGTCAGTAAACTGTGCGTAGAACATTAATAGATCACAGATATAAGTAAGCGCGTTATCAAGCAAGTAATTTGTCACTGTTCCCATTTCATTTAAAAATAAACTATTGGTACCAAGCTCCAAAATTGTACTCACCTAATAGAGATCTAGTTAGCATTAAGGAAATAGAAGAGCATATATATTATAGAATTAAAAACACTCTGCAAAGTATCATAATAGCAAATACCTGTTTGACAAAAATATCTCATAGACAAATATGTAAATGATAAAGTAATTATTTTTTGTTGAATAAATAAATGATGTGATAAACAGATGGGCAATATCAGTGATGTGTGGTGAAAATAAATTAATGTCGTTTATGTACAATTTCAATTGAATAATTGACAGCGATAATTATTTTAAGGGTTTCGTACCTAAAGGAAAAAACCCTTATGGGATCACTTTGTTGTCCGTCCGTCCGTCCAATCTGTCCGTCCGTCTTCTGTCTGTCAAGCAAGACCCTTTGTATCGGGAACGCGTGAAAATATCCAGTTGAAAAATTTTATACCATATATATATCGTTTCTGGTCCTTTGATGCTGTAAAATAATCAAACTTCTAAATTAACGCAGAAAAAAGTTACGGCAGTAAATATCGTCGAAAACGTGTATGTCGACACTCCCAAAAAATCAAAAAAAAATTTTAACAAAAAAGAAACCGACTTCAAGCAAATCTAAAAACTGAAAAATAATATTTACTTAGCACAAAGTTAGTATATTCTGATTTATCAGATATCATTAAATATAATACAGAAATCGGTGCCCAGTACTGCCCAGTAAAACTTTGTAGGCTTAGGTAGGCATTGTTAAGCTCTCTCATAGTCATATTGGCACCGACTTCAGTATTATATTTAATGATATCTGATAAATCAGAATATACTAACTTTGTGCTAAGTAAATATTATTTTTCAGTTTTTAGATTTGCTTGAAGTCGGTTTCTTTTTTGTTAAAAATTTTTTTCACTGTTTTTAGTGACGTGTAGACTGAAAATCTATCTACCTAGGTGTAAAGTTCTCGACAGTACAAATTAATCAAGCCCAAACACAAGGTAACTGCTGTTTATCGTTAGGGAATTCTCTCTACTGTCTGTCGTCACCATCATCAGATCGACTCCAGACCTTCATTAAGTTGTACTACTTAAAAGCCCTTAACAAAAAAAATTACAAAAGCCCTAGATGCCCCTACAATTTTTAAAAGTTACATTCGATTTATCCAGGATGCCGTCATCAGATCCTGACTTCCTTAAAATGGGACCACCTTGGGAGTATCTATTTCCGAACGAAAAAAAAATTTTTCAAATCGGTCCATAAACGACGGAGTTCTGCGCGAACAAACATAAAAAAAAATAAAAAAAAACATGTATACGGTCGAATTGAGTAACCTCCTCCTTTTTTGAAGTCGGTTAAAAATAGGATACTTTCCGTTAACCTAGAACTATGAAATTTGACAAGTAATATCATATACAAAACGATGTTTAAAGTCGGCATTATAAAACGTAAATCACAAAATACACTGCCATTAGCACTTGTTCGGTTGCCAATCCTTCGTAAACTAACAGAATAGTATATTTACAAAACAGATTTGATTTTTAGTATCTTAAATAGTGTGTACCTATTACAATTATTCATACTACAACAACTCACGTGATGAAGAGATTTTGATAAGAAAATGTGTACTTATTTATAGGTCTTATATTCTGAACTGTTAATAGTAACTTTATTATTGAACTAGCTGAGCCCGCAACTTCGTTTACGTCACATAAGGTGTATGAAAGGAAAGGTATTTCTTCATCAGAGTCATCAAGCAGCGTCTGAAACTGCCCTGTTTGCTTAATCATAAAAGAGCTTAATGATTAAGTCTATTTTAAAACAATTCAGTCCACGCCTTCGGCGCGGACTGAATTGTTTAAAAATAGTCTTAATCATTAAGCTCTTTTATGATTAAGCCAACACGCCAGTTTAGGTTCACTCACATTCAAAGAAACCCCTACAATTAAAATTTTCAAAATATCTGATTCTTAAAAGTGTTATAACTCTTTTATTTCTAAACCGATTTACATGAAACAAACGCTAAATGTTAACTGGAACAAACCTCAACACAATAAAAAAACCGCATTGCAATCGGTTGAGCGGTTACTGAGATTAGCGTGCACAACCGTACAGACAAACAGATATACAGACATACAGACATACAGACAAACAGACAAAAATTCTAAAAATCATTGTTTTGGGTTCTATTGCGTTCATAAAGCCCCCCTATAATATTTTTTCTTATTTATCTTCCATGTACAGACAGCGACCTGTTACGATTTTATTATATGTATTGATATTGATTGATTTCATCGTATTATAATACTAGTCTTTGTCCGTTATTGTTTCAGGAGTCTCGTACTTGTCTCGTAAAGTTTTTTTTTTAAATGAATGTTTTGTATCAAAATATTAAATTAATTATAAAATTACATTACATTTAAATGTTTACTTAGTGGTAGGTATATAAAATGCATAATGATCAAAACCTACGCATGTTATGAAGTTACCTAATTGTGATATTAATTTTATATTTAACTAGCTGACCCGGCGAACTTCGTACCGCCTAAGGGTCCGTTCACACAGACCGGCTCGGAGAACAGAGCAGATTCTTATCACGTTGAAAACAGAGCTTTTATTATTTGAAGTAAGGTTTATTCTTGCATGTACACTGCTTTTGTCAGTAAGAATGCTTGAACGCGCTTGGTGTGAAATAATAAGAGGAGCTGACCGGCTCCGATCGCGTACTTTTCTCGTTCGCGCAGCCGTTCGGCTCCGATTTCCTGCTCTTTCTTGCTCGCGCAGCCGATCGGCTCCGATTGCGTGCTCTTTCCCGCTCGCGCAGCCGATCGGCTCCGATTGCGTGCGCGCTGCCCCACGCCGACCGCCATTTCGATAGCACAATTTAAACAGAACAGTTGTGTGCACTTATACGAAAACATGACTGATGAATAATTAATATATTTCTTCATCGGAGCTATCTAAAACCATGTTCCGAAAACCACCCGTTAACACCGAAAACAAAACTTGGAATACTGGTACTGCCTTTGTAGTGAATCGATGCACTCGATGAATCCGACCGGCTCCGAGCGCATCCGACCGGCTCCGAGCGCATCCGACCGGCTCCGAGTGCATCCGACCGGCTCCGAGCGCATCCGACCGGCTCCGAGCGCATCCTCTTTCAGCCGGTCTGTGTGAAATAGTTGGCGGCTCCGCTCCGACCGACTCCGAGCGTATACGATCCGGTCTGTGTGAAAAGAAAAGTGCGCGCCGATGCTCTCCGAGCCGGTCTGTGTGAACGGACCCTAACAGTCAATGAATGTCGTGTTACCTTTTAGCTGAACTAATTTAGGCTTTGATGTACGTAATACAATGATACAAAATAATATTAATATAGATAGAAACATAAAATTATTTTATAATGATAAATGATGATGAAAAATACAGAATAATAATAAAAATTTAAAAAATAATAATATAATTAAGTAATTCAAACTCATGTCAGAAAAAAAATGATTGAAAACTATGTTGTGCAGATTGGAATACACTCGGATTAATTCATTAATGGGATTTTCATTCAAGCAGCTTGTGGTAAACGACATTCTTTGTTTTTTGGTCAGGCGCAAGAACAAATAAAGCGGATGGTTTGCCGATACGTGAGCATGCCACGTACAATTGACCATGAGAAAAACATGCATTTTCTAGATTGAGACCACAAATAGTGAAGGATTGGCCCTGTGATTTGTTGATCGTCATGGCGAAGGCATGACGAATCGGGAATTGAATTCTTTTAAATTAAAATGGCATATCCATTGGGATCATCGGAATCCTTGGAATAAGAGCTTCCTCATCTTATCGACGCGTGAATCACATTGCACTTAATTTTTTTTTATCACCAAACGCGTTCCATTGCACAGTTTTGGTTGGTTTAAATTTCTAAGCATGATGACTACCGATCCAACCTTAAGTTTTAAATTGTGCGGTGGTAAACCAGGCACATCCAAGGAGTTTAAAAATTCACTTGAATAATTAGTGGCTTCTTCTTCGTTTGTTACACAGTCGATAGATTTGAATGAATACAGAGTACCTACGATGTGATTTTGAATTATAAAATTGAGGTCATCTACATCTTTATTTTTAGCGGCCAAAATTGCTCGCTCACTTAACCATTTAGTATTTTTGTGGTTAGCAATGATATCCGGGAATACTTTGTTGATAAGCTCGTCTTTTGATGATACAAAATTGCAAACATTTGGAGGAAATGAAATCAAACCGCTCGATTTGTCAACAGGAACTTGGCCATTACCGATAGTCAGCAATTGCTTTGAGAAATCATCAGCAGATAGATCGTTCAACAATGCAACTCTCATATTTACAGACAGTTGAAGTTTCTTTACATATCGCCCCAGATTTGATGCTTTGAGGCAAGCGTTTATTTCGTCGGCAGCAGTAGATCTTGGAATGACTGGTAGTGTTTGTCGGAAATCGCCAGATAATAAAATCATTGCACCACCAAAACATCTCGAGTCATTGCGCAGATCTTTTAATGTTTGGTCTAGTGCTTCCAATGCGCGTTTGTGCGCCATTGTGCATTCGTCCCATATGATGATTTTTGATGCTACTAAAACTTTGGCCATTGCGGAGTGTTTCGAAATATTACATGTCGGTTGTTCAGTAGTTTGAAGGTTTAATGGCAATTTTAACGCTAAGTGAGCCGTACAGCATCCGTTTAACAATTTGGCCGCTATTCCAGAAGAAGCTATTGCTACCGCAATTTCGGATCTCGCACGTACAGTGGCCAAAATCAATGACATGAGGAATGTCTTCCCAGTTCCATCGGGGGCATCCAAAAAAATAAGCCGCCATTTCCATCATCAATTGCATTAATCAGTGTATCATAGACTTCCCTCTGCTTAGGATTCAACAGAGGTACATTCGTTTGGACTGATTGGATGTGTTCATGTGGATCATATTCACGTTCACGTTCCAATTCTCTATTAACCCGGCGTCAGCATGGTAGAAAATAGGTACAGCAACTGCTTGGTGGGTCATTATTACCCGATTTTAAACCGTAGCTGATTTTTATCATATCAATGATATTTAGAGCAAATTTGTGTTTAACTTGATGAATAGTTCCTTGATTATAATATTTTGGAGATAAAATAAAAAAAAAAGTTATTTATAGAGCTATTTATGTATTCAAGAAATCAGAATAAAATTTACATAAAAAAATATCAACTTTTAGAAACTTTCTAATAAATAACAAAAAATTACTAATTAACACTTGTTTTGGATTGACAAATGTCAGATATTTAAGAAAATATATAGAAAAATCCTGAAGAATCTTAGTGTCAATCACTATTCGCACCGTCATCTGCGCAACCGCCACAGAAAGAAATTATGTGTTCAGGGCAGATCATTTGTTGCATCTATGACAGGTATGGATAGTTTTCCTGTCTTTTATAGCGGGACATATCTGGCATTTGTTTATGAACACCACGGCATTTAGCAGGGGGCTCCTCTGATGTTTCTCGCTAACGTGATCATCTTCCTCGTATTCTGAAGAATTTTCACCTTCTTCCGAGCCGCTTTCTTCTAATATTGACACAATTCGCTGCCTTTTGCGTTTTTCTTTTTCCATTATTCAAATATAACCTAAAAATAATAAATTATAATGCATTACGCAGTGACGGTATAAATAAATAACGATATAATCAAATAATGAACTCAACGTAACTGGCACGAAATGGTATCATCGAATGTATAGTTGGGTCATATTTACCTTTTTGTTGTTTGACCGCGTCTATCATCCTGCGCAGGCGCACACCGTCTAAGTTGACATAAGAAATGAGGGAGGCGCGGCACTAACCGCACCTACTGAGAAGCGTGGTAACGTTACACTATTATTTTAATAAATACCCGCATTTAAAAACATCACGGGTCATTATGACCCAACCAAGCAGACGCCGGGTTAAATGCGTCATTCATTCCGCTGGCGCTGGCATTCCTAACCTAACTAACAAACTGCCGCACATGAGGTAACACATATCTTCGATCAAGAGCAAATTCTGGTTGTGCATCTCCTCATTCACCTCAAGATCGGAATCTAATATTAATACTGAATGTGCACTCAAAAAACAAAAACAAAAAACCACTTTCGAGACATAGACAATAGCTCAAAGAGTATTTAACCACTACATAGCTTATCAAGAAAAATTATAGACAACCTATAAAAAGACATTTACACTTTTGTTAACCTGTACAATAAATCTTAGGTATTATTTTCGGAAATTAAAAATTAAATAATATCGAGTTTTCATTGTTTTTAAGATTTATTATGCTATTCGGGGCGGAGACAAATCCAACGAATCAATAACCATGAATATTGGTTCAGCAGATCTCGAGTTATAAATGTTGTAACAAACCCGTCTTTGTTTTATATATTAAGATTTCTGTGCCGTAACAGGGTAGGTACATAATGATTAAATCTTGTCCTCCACCATTATTGGGAAATAGCAATTAAGGACAAATTAAACTGAATAATTGGTCGTAAATCATTTCCCTATATCCATGTCAATTGCACTTCAAGGCCTTTTTCTTTTGAACGTGAGAAAAAATCCATCATGGATGCTATGCCGGACTCCTACCAACTAAAACCCTCACGTAACGCCCAACAGCCCATGGTTGGGAGCCCCGGGTAAGCCCTTCGGAAGAATGTCCCAGGACTCCCATCAGACCTACGGCTACCTCTGTGATTTTGAATTAACTAGGACGGATTTTTTCTTACTATACAAGTTGTCTATGGTCTATCTATATTCTATGGCACTGGATCCGGTCTACAAACACAGCCGGACTCAACTAGAACGTAATCCTGGCCAGTGAGAGTGACTGGTACTAAAGGTAGTACCCGAATCGAATGGCACCCCCTGGGCCTCGCCCAGGGGGTGGTTCGGGTGCTATCCCGCGTCTTTGGGCACTTCAAGGCCTTATGCTACATTTTAGGTGTTACCAGCTATTTAGGCATATATCCGAAAGCTAATTTTTGACTGCCTCTGTGGCGCAGTCGGTAGTGATACTGCCTGCGGCGCTGGAGGTTGTGGGTTCGATTCCCACCGGAGACAAAAATTTGTGTGACCCATAAATGTTTGTCTCAAGAGTCTGGGTGTTTCTATGTATAATATGTATGTATTTAAAAGTCTATAAGTATTAATATCCGTGGTCTGATACCCATAACACAAGCTGGTTATTCCTAGCTTACTTTGGGATCAGATAGCGTTATGTGATCTCGTCCGTGAATATTTATATTTATTTATATTTAATAAAGGCGTTTTTTCTACAAATTCAGATACAACAATCTGTTCGCGCCTATAAAAATAATTTGAGCAATCTATTAGTATTCAATTGTTCTCCTATTCGATTGACAGGGGCTTTTTAACACGCTTTTATTAGCTTCACTTGTAACTATGTACGTAAGAAAATCTTGGAATGTTAATTTGACCCACTTCCCGTCCTTCAATCAGGCTGAAATTTTGCACACGCTCTGAGTTCTGATGACAATACATGACTAGCTAAAAACAGTCATTACAAATCCAATATGGCGGCCTCCCCAAAATGGCGGACTGGCTGTTTGAAATCCACCCCCATGATATGGGTATCGAATGAAAGGGTTTGCTGTCAGGAATACAAAAAATATAGTCATGTGACTTAAATCCAATTTGGCGGACGTCCAAGATGGCGGACAGGCTATTTGAAATGCACTACCATGATGTGGGTATTAAATGAAAGGGTTTGTTGTCAGGAATACGAAAAAAAAAGGCACGTGACTTAAATCCAACATGGCGGACATCCAAGATGGCGGATTGGCTATTTGAAATGCACCCCCATGATATGGGTATTAAAAGAAAGGGTTCGCTGAATGGGATACGAAAAAAATAATGACATTTTGTAATTTTTAGTGCGTGCTAAAAGCGTGTTTTTTAGTTTTTTAAACTTTTATATGTTACTTTATTTTATTACGCTTTTATTAGGTCGTCGTGTATGTAACTAACAATGTAATGGAATCTCAGAAAACTAATTTAACCATCTTCCAAGGATCGTAGCGTCCTGAAAATTGGCAGATGTATGTAGTTCTGGTGACAATACAATAATATGGTACTGCCAAACTGATCTGATAACGGAGTCGGAAGATATGCACTGAAAACAAGTGGAATCTAAGGTAGCTAATTTAACCAGCTTCCAAGGATCGTAGGGTCATGAAAATTGGCAGCTGTATGTAGTTCTGATGACAATAAAATAATATGGTACTGTCAAACTGATATGATGATAGAGCCGGAAGATAGGCACTGAAACTTCGATGGAATAAGTGGAATCTAAGGTAGCTAATTTAACCAGCTTCCAAGGATCGTAGCGTCATGAAAATTGGCAGCTGCATGTAGTTCTGATGACAATACAATAATATGGTACTGCCAAACTGTAATACAGAAATCCCTACCAATATTATAGATGCGAAAGTAACTCTGTCTGTCTGTCTGTTACGTTTTCACGCCTAAACCATTGAACCGATTTTAATGAAATTTGTTATAAAGATAGTTTGAGTTTATGGGAACGACATAGGCTACTTTTTAACTGACTGCGCGAAAGGAGGGTAATGATTTTATGCGATAACGACTTCTACGCAGATGAAGCCGCAGGGAACAGCTAGTAAAGGTATAAATGTTGTGACTAAAAAGTATAAAATAAATAAATGGTTTAAAAAATCCTAGAAAAATACGCTTTTATAATGCACGAAAAAACCAAAAATAAATTATGGATCGTTCAAGTTGCCTCTATTTCTGGGCTGAAGCGTAAACTATGTGCTTTTAGTTATAATATTATTTTCATGGTAGAAGCGTGGGGCGCTAGAACAAGAAATTCTTTTTATAAGCAAATTCCTATTAATACTAATCCTTATATGTATAATAAAAATCCTGGCGAAAGCTGCATGAGGTCACACAAGAGCATAACGTTTATGCTGCCAAAGGGAACGCCTCTTCTTTCAGGCAATTAAGTAGAGACATGAACTCTACATTTTGCCACTGTTAACGTATTCCCCATACGTTAACAGTGGCAAAATGTAGAGTTTTTGTTCGAGAACGATTATAAGGACAGGCGCAGGCCGTGACGATCCACAGTTGAAATTTTTTTTAAGGGCGTAAGGCCTTCCACTTGGCTTAACGATTGTCATTTTACTGACAACCGGGTTTTATTTCAAGTTTTCCTTCTTTACGCATTGGATCGTTTTGCAAAACGTGTCGCCTCTTACGACATCCTCGGGACGAATTGGGGTTTATATTATACTTACTCATTAAATATAAACACATTTTTAAAGCAAAATTATTATGTTATGAAATTTTGTGATAGTTCCGTTTTCGAGTATATTTTATAGAATAGGTATGAGACAAGGCTCCAGCTTGCTGCTTATACCTACTCGGCAATACAGGACTTCCTAAACGGGAGGTATCGATTTATAAAACGAAATTCTCTGTAATGAGTCATAATGGGTTCAGGTTCATCATCACGCCTTTATCCCCGAAGGGGTAGGCAGAGTCATATTATATACCCACATTTCACCTTTTTATAATTTGTCCCACGTAATACGTTGTGAGCCGTATTGCCGTGTTTAAATGGACAGGCGCACGTTGTGACTGCCTGCTGTTGAAATAAAGCCTTCAACTTGGCTTAACGACTGCCATTTTACTGGCAACCGGGACCAACGGCTTAACGTGCCTTCCGAAGCACGGAAACGCTCAAATAAATGTCACAAAGTGATCACATGGATGGTCACCATGTGATCACTTTGTGACATTTATTTGAGCGTTCATCATATTTAAATGATATGATCATATTTTCATTTATCATGGTCATAATGCTAAGTACCAAATAATTTATTATGTAAGATATGATGTTAGTTTTTTTATTTTTACATGACAAAAATCCTACAGGGATGTTACGCCGGACTCCTACCGACTAAAAACCACACGTTTCCTACCTAATGCCTACGGTTGGGAGCCCTTGAAGGATGACCCCAGTGTGATGTCATGCATTATTATTTCCGTCCTGGGACATCCTTCCGAGGGCTCCTGGGACATCCTTCCGAGGGCTTACCCGGGGCTCACAACCATAGGCTGTTGGGCGTTACGTGAGGATTTTTAGTCGGTAGGAGTCCGGCATAACATCCATGAGGATTTTCCCTCACGTAAAAAAAAGAATAAAAAGTATTATTATTTCCTGCCAGCTCATACGGTTAAGGTTTTTTTTTCACTTTATACTGCGCTATTTGTGACAGCAGTAAAGTAAATATACCGATTAATTACGTTTATCATCGTATCCTGATCATTAACTTTAACGAGTTTACCATGTCTTATGCTATTAAACTAAATAATTGGGTGTGTGTATTGTGTGCGTGTTTGTTTGCATTGTATATTATTATGCTAGGACACTAAAGAATTAATTTGAAAAATTCTAAAATACGCTATACCTGGATGTCATAGACTATATTTTATTCACGTATTCCCACGGGAACAGCGTGATGACCGCTAGTTAAATATAAAATAAGTAACTAGGTATTAGTTAATGTATACAGTACTGTAGACAGTATATAGTAGGAGTACTTAATGAAATACCAGTTTAACCTGCTTAAATAGAAGTAAAGAAAATTCTCTGAAATCTATACCTAACTTTACTTATAAAAAAAACTGTTGCCGGTCGAGAGTCTGTACATGGAAGATATTTTGAAAATTTCAATTGTAGGGCATTTTATAATCGATACTGAAGCCGAAAATGTAATTTAAATTGTTCATGTCTGTCTGTCTTGATTCCAAATAAGTATCACGCTGGAACTACTGAATCGATTTGAATGAAACTTGGTACAATCAGAGCTTATAATCCAAGGAAGGTTCTGGGATAATTTTTGATGAGAGGGGATGAAAGACAAAATGGTTTTTTAGTTGTAACTTCTCAAGGCGTTGTTCGATTCCAAAAAAAATCAGTATTATAAAGGGAGTACTTTTTGAATTGTTCCACACAAGTTTCAATGTTGTGGGTTTTGTAGTTCAGGAATTAGAGACATCTCAACTTTCGCAATACCTAGAATTCAAGGATTCCTTTGAATGTAAGGGTAAATCTAAACTGGCGTGTTGGCTTTATCATTAAAGAGCTTAATGATTAAGGCTTTTTTTACATAGAAAACGATTAAAATAAAACGATTAAGGCTATTGTAAAATAATAATCCTCTAGAATGGACTTAATCTTTAAGCTCTTTTATGATTAAGCCACTAGGGCAGTTTCATACGTTCCCATGAGTCTGTTAAAAAAAATCTTGTCCTTTCATGTATGAAAAATCAAAATGTGAAATTATAAAGAGCAGAAAGAGACATACTAAAAATATTTTATTAGCATATTACCGTCACTTTTGCGTTACAAATTATACCCTCGCAACTTGGTTTACGCCACATAAGGCGTAACCTTATGTGGTGTAAACCAAGTTGCGAGGGTCAGCTAGTAAGTCAATATGTACCAAATAATTTGTAACGCAAAAGTGACGGTAATATGCTAATAAAATATTTTTAGTATGTCTCTTTCTGCTCTGGTATCTTCTTTTTAAACGAATATACCCGATCTTTTGGTAGGCATATTATGGAGACATATTGGTCCAACACGCAGAGGCCTTTAATTGGGAAATGGGACCCCCACTGCAGACAATTCACGTCCGCCTTATGTAGAAGAACGGCAATGGACTGCCTACGATGGGAGCTAAACTATTGTAAAATACGGTAACAACAAAATGGGCTATTGAATTGGGGGTTGAAATTCTTGCTAGCTCTTAATCTATTATTGAAGGCAGTTAAATAAATATATCGAATAATAACGTTTATTATTGTATCCTGGTCATTAACTTTAACGAGCCTACAATGTTTTATGATATTAAACTAAATTAATTAGTTAATGTGTTTTGTAGGCATTTAATCAATAGATAAAACTATATTATGTGGGAATGTAGAATAGCTGTTGTTACATTAAGGAATGAATGGGTAATTATGACAGGAAGACACACTCAATGGAAAGGAACAGGAAGTATGCAAGACGATAGATCCGGTGTGATGGTTATGATGGTATAATTCTTGGAGTATATAGGGTGGAATTTAAAGACGTAGGTAGTTGCGGGTAGAGCACCTACCCTTAATATTGATAATGGCAAGTTTTGCTGAAAGAAAACATTCCTTTGTTTTCAAAAGTAAGTATAACTGCAATTAAAGATTTTTGAAAAATCACCTGCTTGAGCCGGGAATCGAACCTAGGAAATTTAAAAAAAACATCTTGTCTTTTTATGATACCAACCGAAAGAGTCTTTAATAAGGAACAATTTCTTTTAATCAATATAGTATCTTAAATTAAAGGAAGGTCTAGTAAAATATGTTTTTATTGTAGAGCTTACTCACTATCTGAAAAAAAAACAGTGTTATTGAGATACTTCTCCTATTCCCGGGTGTCATAGTTAGCCCATCTAACTCAAAACTCAAAAAAACAAAACTTGTAAAAATCTGAAGTCTCGCAACTAAGTTCTTCCACCGTAAAAAATAGTTAGATTCATGTAAGTGCCTACCTCATACCAAGTCAATGTTTTAAGTTCTAAATAAGTAAAAAGATTGACTTGGCCATCGTACGAAAATATTCTGTAGGTATCTCACAAGTAATAGATAGATTAAGATATTAATTAGATTAAAGGGGCAATGCCCTTCGGCCAGATAAACCAGTCAATCTATTTACTTATTTAAAACATAAAAAAAAATATTTTCATAGTAAAAAACGGGACCCTATTCACGAGACTTCACCGTTCGTCTGTCTGTCCGTCAGCCCCGGATCTAGGGATTTTTTAGGCGGGACAAAATGTGAAAATGCCGCCCCCATTAACCCCCCCCCCCCCGCCCCTTTTTATAAGGTTTCCTAGTTCAACCCTGCGAGTAGTAGCGAAGATACAAATCTGCGCCTTGTACAGCAGACACCTCTATTGTGGCGTAGACCGCGTAACGAACTACCTCATCTTAATTAGAGCTCTTATTTTCCGCGAGAGATGAATTCGGAGCTCGAGGTGGTATTATCGCATTCTGTATAGAGGGATTTTTAGATACGTATGGAAATACGTCATTAATGCTATGCCGATCTCTTACCGACGGAAACCACACACATCCTAGCACTGCCTACGGTTTGGTGCCCCGGGCAAGCCCTCGGAAGGATGTCCCGGGATTCCCAACAGACTTTGGTACTCTTCCGCATCTTTGGGGGTTGTTCAGGTGTTATTCCGCTTCTTGGGGCGTGTGGCGTGTGTGAAGCGTTCACGTCACGCTGTCTTCTTGGGCTTGCTTCTGTAAAAAAGGTGAGCAGCCCCCACCATTCTTAAATTGGGAAATGTGGTCAGGCCCGGTCGTGATTCACCACGAGATGCCGCCTCTTTTCTTCTACGACGGAACGCCCCCTCTGAACGGTCCTTCAGTAGTACTATTGCATTGTGAAAAGACGGTAGAGGATGGAAAGAAGATATTTCAGCTGTAAACGCACACACATTTGTTTCCTGGCATTTAAATCTACCAGGTTTTCTTAATCCCATTGGTAAATGCAGTCATACCCGGTTGAGATACGCCACGAGCTGCCGCCTCTTTTCCTCCAGGTAGGGCCGCCCCTTCGTGTGACAGCCAGATTAACTCTCCTGTAGAGTACACTGTCTCTGCATAACAATGAGTGCGCCCAAGGGATAATATGCCGAAGAAATAGTGTTGAACAACACAGATTCCTGTGGTACTCTTGAATTAAACTGCAAAAAGCAGGGAACCTGATCAGCACAGAGGACTTGTAGATATACGTCACCCGTGCAGGAAACTGGCCATCAAGCGGCACAATTGAGTCGGTCAGCGCAAAAGTGCATAATCCTCAATTTAATCGTATGCAAAAATGGCCTAGCCTTTTTCATTTTCCAGAGACCAAAAGAAAAGATTCAAAAGAAACTTTAGAACGCTATCCGTTGTCGTATGTTTACGTGCAACAAGATATTATAAGAACACAACAAATTTTCAAATAACAGAATAAGAAATACTGTGGCCGCCCCTGTGGTTGCCGCCTCCAAAACATGCTGCAAGTTTGTAAAGAAGCGATGCATGCAGCTTAGAATTGTACGCTTCCTTTCAAGCATCTGGCATATTTCTGAAGTTCATTTCTGATATGATTTGTACAAATAGTATAATTATTTCTTGTGAAAGGAGTTGAATAAGTTGGAGTGTTTATAATTAGATAGGTATCTGCTATGGTCCAGGTTAATTAACTGATGAGTTGTGCATCTGTATGCCAAGTTTGAATTTGTCGGCCTCTGATTTGCCGTCCCCCTGATTTTGCCGCTTCCGTAACAAGGCTGTATCATCAGGAACCGTGATAGCTAGAGAGCTGACATTTTCACAGATGATGTATTTCTGTTGCCGCTATATCAACTAATATCTACTAAAATCATAACAAAAGGGGGGATTAAGGGGTCTCTCATACAACAAACGTGATTCTTTGCCGGTTTTTAGGGAGTATTCCCGTTCGTCCCCTTGACTTCTAGCACTGAACCCTTCGTGCGCGAATCCGACTCGCACTTGGCCGGTTTTTTTTTTCATAATAATTATGGACATTGATTTGGTATTACATGAATCTCACTATTTTTTATGTTAGGTTAGGAGAACTTTGTTGCGGAACTCTGGTTTCTTACAAGTTTTGTTTTTGATGGGATCTCATTTCTTTTTGTAGATAATCTTACACTTTTTCCTTTCCGTTCTTCTTGAATAACAACAACGAATTTCCTAAACAATTTTTCTTTATTACCTATTTTATTATATAAACACACATAGCTGTACATTTATATATTCACGCTAAAGGTATAAGCAGAGGCACTCCATTTCGCTGTCAGGTTTTGTCCTACGTACCTACTTAATAGCACAGAATAGGTAGTGATATTGCCATGTTGGAATGGACAGGCGCAGGTTATGACGACCCGCGCCGCCGTTAAATTTTTTCTTTTTAACGTGAGGGAAAATCCATCATCACGAAACTCCGAACAGCCTATGGTTGATAGCCCCGGGGAAGCCTTCAGAAGGATGGCACAGGACTCCCAACAGACCTTAGGCCGCCACTGCGGCCTCGCCCAGGGGGGCCTATCTACATGCTATTATTAATGCGAATGTTTGTGAGTGTGGATGTTTGTTACTTTTTCACGCTGTAACGGCTGAACGGATCTGGCTAAAATTTGGTACCTACAGAGCTAGGTTATAGTCTAGCAACCAAATTTCACGCAGGCGAAGCTGCGGGCATCAGCTAGTTAAATAATAAAACACGTTTTGAAAATCGGTATTTTCATCGGTATATTTTCCCTGTGCAAGTTGGTATATTTCAGTATATTTTTAAGGAGCTAATGTATTTTCTTAAATTTAATTTGGTCACACTGTGTTAACGTCAATTTTAACGTCAAGAATGGCCATTCACGCCAAAATTATTGT
Organism: Miltochrista miniata; assembly: GCA_933228765.1. NCBI lineage: Eukaryota > Metazoa > Arthropoda > Insecta > Lepidoptera > Erebidae > Miltochrista > Miltochrista miniata. The sequence continues at coordinate 33,031,716 of OW121758.1, read as the reverse complement.
TGAAGCGGCCACACTACTCAAATTATGGCGGTTAAAATTAACGCAATAATTATCGCAATATTTGATGGGCATTGATGTTTTCTTTAGTGTGGCCCCGGCATTACAACTGGGACCAAGAGCTTAACTTGTCTTCCAAAGCACGGGAACACATCCTAATAGGAATATCACAAGGTGATCAATTTTTATTCAGGAAATGATGTGAGTGGCTCCTGCTCCAGAAAGGTAAAACAAATTTAGACTGATTTTGGACCAAGAAAAAAGTAATTATTCTTAAAATTGACTGTGTGGGTTTGAAAGGTTTGAAAAGAAGTCATTAACAAAGAGGAAAAACTGACAGTTTTCTGGTCCGAAATAGTAATACAGCAACGCGAACGGTAGACCTGCTTATAACATAAGGATAGAAGTAAGAATCGGATTTTATCTAGGTATTTAAATCCTAAATTTTAAATATGGAAAAAGAATTGGATTCCAGCAGGATTCGAACCTGCTGCGTCTTCTCGCACACCATGTTGTGCGTACATCTACCCGCACTTTATAAAAAGTTACACGGTACGAATGTATAGAATTGCACCTAATTATATCCATTCGATAATATGATGAAAACATTAAGATATCTTTTTTTTAAAACACTTAGGTAGTATGCTAACTAAGAGTCCTGGGACATCCTTTCGAGGGCTTAGGGGGGGCTCCCAACCATATTAGGCTGTTGGGCGTTACGTAAGGTTTTTTAGTCGGTAGGAGTCCGGCATAGCATCCATGATACATTTTCCTTTACGTTAAGAAAAAGTATGCTAAGTATGCTAACTAATCATAAATTTTAAATATGGAAAAAGAATTGGTTTCGCACAGGATTTAAAAAAATCCTTCTTAAATAATAGAACAGTAAAATGAAAACTACCTCCACCAAAATATAAAATGCATTTCCATTTAGATTGTACTCCGGAAACTAAGATCTGTGCTGTCTCGACGCGGAATAACAGGAACTACAAACTTCGCAGTTCAACCTTTGTGCAAAGAAACTTGGCGCTCGGAGACGAACAAATTCGATTTATTTACTTGAAGCTGAATCGCACCAGTTCCTACCAACGCCGCTGATCTTTTTATAGACTTTTGTTATTATCTTTGGTGACTTTGAATGCTTTATCAACAGTAATGGGAGATAACTTAGAACGCTAAAGATAGGTAGTAGATGTGGTTCTTTTTAGGGTTTCGTAGCCAAATGGCAAAAACGGAACCCTTATAGATTCGTCATGTCTGTCTGTCTGTCTGTCTGTCTGTTCGTCCGCGTGTCACAGCCACTTTTCTCCAAAACTATAAGACTTATGCTATTGAAACTTGGTAACTAGATGTATTCTGTGAACCGCATTAAGATTCTTATATAAAATTAGAAAAAAAAGCAGTAAATTTTGGGGGTCCCCATACTCAGAACTGAAACTCAACATTTTTTTTTTCGTCAAACCCTTACGTGTGGGGTATCTATAGGTAGGTCTTCAAAAATGCTATTGAGGTTTGTAACATCATTTTTTTTAAGTGAATAGTTTGCGCAAGAGACACCAAAGTGGAAAAATGTGTGCCCTAACTTCTAAACTAAGAGAATGATAAATCTAAAAAGAATATATGATGTACGTTGCCATAAAAACTACCAACGAAAATTGGTTTGAACGAGATAGAGCTGGTAGTTTTTCTTTAATACCGCAATTTTCGGTTAGAAAAATCACTACCACTGCGAACATGTTAAAACATCAATCAAAGTTACAACGAACTAAAAGAACTTTTATATTATGTTACTTGCTGCTACGAAACCCTTCATGGGCGAGTCGAACTCGCACTTGGCCGTTTTTTTTATTTTTAGAATTACTTCAAGATTTGTGGCCACCCTAAACCTATTCATATGGGTCGCAAGTCCCAGACGTCCGTCGGGGTGTTACCCCTGTGCCACGCTATGGACCCGGCACCTGCACGGTGAATCCATGGAATGCCAAGAATAAGGTCTCTGCACCATTATAATTTGAACTTATTTCAACTCTTGAACAACCTGTACGTACATCAATCAATGGCAAGTTTTGCACCCGCTTAGTGGTTGAAGAGTCACTTGGCAGTAACTCCTAACAAAGTCAAAAACAGTAACCGAAACACAACTGCTCAAAATCTAGGTAGGCTTTGAAAGCAACTAGGATGACTATGACGCTGTGAAATTATTTCGTTCGTTATTCGTGAAATTCGACAGAATAAACTAAGTAAAACCAATCAAGTGCGATCGGACTAGCACACAGAGGGTTCCGTATCAAATACGGCAAAAAATTACGTCTATTGTGTGGAAGCGCTCGTGGCCCCGCGGACTCAGTGTTCTGTAAACGATCACTGCAGTAAGTAACTTTCACGATGGCCGGTCCATGGATGGGTGACCATCCATGTGATCACTTTGTGACATTTATTTGAGCGTTTCCGTGCTTCGGAAGGCACGTTAAGCCGTTGGTCCCGGTTGCCAGTAAAATGGCAGTCGTTAAGCTAAGTTGAAGGCTTTATTTCAACAGCAGGCAGTCACAACCTGCGCCTGTCCATTTAAACACGGCAATACGGCTCACCACCTATTACGTGGGACAAATTATACAAAGGTGAAATGTGGGCATATAATATGCCTCTGCCTACCCCTTCGGGGATAAAGGCGTGACCATATGTATGTATTGTGTGGGAGCGCCACTGGTCCCCCCTTTTTTCTGATTTTAGTATTTGTTGTGATACTGGCAACCGAAATACATTATCACGGTTCCTGAGATACAGCTCGGTGACGGACAGCGAGATCTCATGAATATGGTCCTTTTTTCAGCCTTTGCGTCCAAAACCCTAAGAGTAATAAGAATCGAATTTCACTCGAATGTAGTTAGTAGGTATCTTCTCCAATAAGTAAGCACGCCCCAATAAGTGGGAAACCATAAAATATACCCCTAAAGCCTACCCCTAACCTAACAGAAGCAGGCCCATGACGGCATCGCGACGTGAGGAACTCATGCACGCCTCCCCTTAGAAGCGAGATCACACCCGAAACCCCCCCAAAGACGCGGGATAGCACCCGAACCACGCTCTGGGCGAGGCCACAGTGGCGGCCGTGGGTCTGTCTGTTGGGAGTCCTGGGACATCCTTCCGAGGGCTTACCCGGGGCTCCCAACCATAGACTGTTGGGCGTTACGTGAGGTTTTTTTTAGTCAGTAGGAGTCCGGCATAACCAAAGATTTCTATATAAAATGAGGTAGATACGCTCTACTATAAGAAACGAAAGCATAAAAGCAATCCTCATACACACACATTGCTAAACTACACTCACTAATAAACTATATTTACGTAATTGTTACTGCAATAGCAATATACGAATAGAACAAGAGTAAAAGAGAAGGCGTATAAACTCCAATTACAAGCCGAGTATAACCCGGTTCATTAAAGAAAGGAATCTTAAATGGCGGTGCTTATCATGTTCTCTCGCTCGCAAACTAGTGCCGTCTATACTCACTCTCGCACGTACCGTAAACAAAAAAGTCTTGATTTGCTTTCATGTTAACTTAATAAAAAATTTCGTTTATTTTAACCAACATCATGATCGTCCATGACATAATGTGATATACGTTGCGGGATGACGATACGGGATGAAAGCACTCTATGTCCGTTTCCGTACAAATCTACATACTTAGTGTCCTTTCATCCCGAAAAATGTAGGTAGGTACTGTTTCACAATTTTTGACTTTCACTCTGGCGAAGCCGCGCTGGCAGAAGCTACTCAGAAATTAATATGACCCGGTCTTGTTTTTATTTTATTTTTAATTTGAAAATAAAAAACTGACTTGAAATTTTATATGCTAACTGTACTATCCGTCAACGCAAGTACAAGCCGCCATTTAAGATTCCTTTCTTTAATGCATCGGCTTATACCACCGAATACTCTCGAAGTTTTACGATTCTCTATCACAGGTACTGACTGCAGAAAAATGTTAATTAGATACCTACCTAATTAGAAGACTGCAGAAAATTTTAAGTAGGTATAAAGGAATAAAATGCAAAATTTACCAATGATGTATATATTTAAATGTAAACTTAAAAAACTAATTACATACCTATTTAATGATATTTAATCGATATCTGAATTTTTCGAACCCTTTTCCGATCAAAATATTTCAAAGTTAAACTAAAAATACTGACTTTAACACTAATTATGCACACCAAATGAATCAAATTAAATGTACTGTTTAATGGTATTTGCACAACTGTTTTACTGAACGAATAACTATTTTCAAAATAGTTTATCTAACAATTTCATAGTTCAACAAACATAATATCTAAACGTTTTGAAGGAAAACCGACGATTAATATTACCGAAAACGATTATTATTATTGAATAAAAAAATTCAAACATAACCTAACCTATTCAGTTATAAGATTGTACCATTTAGAGTCTGGTATGCATTCAGTTAGTGGAGTTACCTGATGTGTTGAAAATTACACAGATGTGTATATAAAAATATCCCATTAATTAATTACAAATTTTTATTAAAAAACTAGAGGACGTCACGCGGTTTCACCCGCGTAGTTCCCGTTCCCGTGGGAATTTAACATTTTTTCTTTCATAAGAACCTTCTCCTGACAATACCTTACACAACAAAAAAAGAATTAGTGAAATCGGTCCACCCGTTCTGAAGTTATGCGCTTACCAACACATTTTGCGATTCATTTTTATATATAAGAAGATTACCTGTGAAAGGTAACTCCACAAGATTTGTTGCATTTTGATGTGTAATTTTTACAAAATCTTAGTACACAAGATGGCATTATAATGACTGACTCGATCACAATCGTGGTAAGTAGGTACCTTTAAAGTAAAACATATAAATTAAATTTTCTTGCAAACCTTACTTGCGAAGAACTATAACTATTCGGGGAATCCCCGTGCCTTGACTCTGGCTTGGCATATTCAGCAAGTATTATGCTGTCAAAATACGAAGTACAACAAAAGCATTGGGCGCGTCAGATTAGTTAGGCCTGTACAATTTGGTGGGTTAATACGATTAAGAATAATCATAAAATTGATGAAAAATAATTAATTACGCATAAATTGTGCGTACTTACCAAATAAATTAGTTCTCCTTTGTAAACTACCTAATCCTAAGCACTTTTAAGACGTTAATTATGTACTTTTCCACGTTAAAAATACACATTTGTTGTTAAATCGTGGGAGATACGACAGTGACATAGTGTCAGCGCGAACTGCGCGCAACCGCGCTAACTAGCTCAGTTTATACGCTTCAAAAATTGGTGCGTAGGGCAGGTCTACCTCTTTATATAGAAGTCTTTGGGCATAACATCCATGAGGATTTTCCCTGCCGTCAAACAAAAAAATAATAAAAAAAACCCCTAACCTAACACTTTGGCGTAGCCACTGTGGCCCTTTTTTGAATGAATAGCGGGCAGTCACTTCTTACGCCTGTCCAATTTAACATGGCAATACCCAATGATATTAAATTTAAAAAAATAATTTCTATGAAATTATCTATGGTAGCATGTATGAAAAGTAAGGCAATTGCCTGGCTTTTTTGTTGGTAACGTATCTATAGTTTTTATAATATAAAAACTTTTCATACATGCTATGCCACCATAGATAATTTCAGAGAAATTCTTTTTTTAAATGTGTAAAAGATCTGCTGTTTTTTAAAGCCGTGATGTTCGTGCATGACGTGTCTAATTATCATACGTCGTTGGCAATACCTACATGTTTCGTACGTGGGATAAGAAAAAGGTTATATAGGTAGGTGTCTGCGTATAGTATGCCGCTGTTTACTCCTTTGGGGATAAAGTGACCATCGTGTATGTACATACCTATATTATTATCTAGCTAATTATTTATACAAGTACTAGCTGACCAGCGCAACTACCTACGTTTACGATGAAATCCTAGATACCGACTGCAGCGCCATCTGCCGGGCTGCTATATAGGTACAAATAGTAGAATATTATAAATTATAAAGAAAATAACACAGACGACGTTGGAACGCTAGGATCTCAGGAACCACATGTTGGTTTTCAAAAATTCTTTTGCACCTCAAATCTTAGATCATCTAACCACAGGATGCGCCTTACTTAAGCATTGTTTTCTGCCATTGCACATGACCATTTGGTCTTTTGGCTTTATGAAAAGCCTGTACATCAGTACATCATTTTATATGATTAAACTAGTACATTACATTGTAGTTGACTGTACAATAACAATTAACACACAACAGCCATTACGCGTTTGTCGATTAATACATTTTTAAATGCAATGAAATTTTATATGTCTTTATGTTTCCCCCTTCACTTGTATGAAAACTGGCAGAATATTTTTGTATGCGGTGGTTCGCAAAGGCTAGTCCCGTGTTATATGGTCTAAGCCTCAAATGGATTGTCGACACAATCCATTTGAGGAAGTTTAGAGGGGTTTCAATTATTACTTTTTAAGTCAAAAATTAACGCCATCTAGTCAGATTAGCACAAAACATTTTCATAAATAATGTAGTCTCTCCAACAGAGATGACGCCACTTAGAAACTAAATATAATTTCTTCTAAGCTTCTCCCCTGGTGAATCTACTTTTCTCCAATTTCCCGCCAAATACAGTTCGAATTGAAATATTGATGCCTGCTGCTTTTATGCGTCCCAGATACGATCAAGTGACTTGACAAGACTCACGTACTGCGTCAAGTCATTGATCGTTTATCTGTAGATACTATTTATCCTTTAGCTGTGAGGTTGGCTAGAATTATAGTTGTACTAGGAATTTTAATAATTATGTTTATCTTTCTCCCATGTACCTTTAGCCGAAACTTTGGTCTGTTGGGAGTTCTGGGACATCCTTCCGAGGGCTTCCCCGGGGCTCCCAGCCACAGGCTGTTGGGCGTGACGTGATGTTTTTTAGTCGGTAGGAGTCCGGCATAACATCCATGAAGATTTTCCCTCACGTTACACTAAACGAGATGACCTTTTTTTTATCGCATTTAAACCAAAAATGTATGATATATCGCACCTTCATTTCGAAACCGTTACTAAACAAAATAACTAAATTTTACAGGAGAAGCAATTTAAGATTTTTGGCCTATTAAATAGCGGCGTTTTCCCTGAAAGAAAACGCATATTAAAATACTTAGCTAATTCGAAGCTTATATAATGAGATAGGCATATCCGTTACCCGTAGGCTTATCTTACTCATGTTTGATGACGTATTTCCGTCGACTCAGCAGGCTGGTGGCGCCATCTGTGAACTTATAAAGGTAGAACTGCGCCATTTTGTTCTTATTGGCTTTTATTCACCAGGCAGATTTAAAAAGTAAGCTTCGAATTAGGTAAGTATTTTAATATGCGTTTTCTTTCAGGGAAAACGCCGCTATTAAAAGTACTTGACCGTAATTCGAAGCTTATATAATGAGAAATGTTTGTTTTCGCCTGGTGAGTGACGGAAACGCCAATGTGATTCTAATTTATTTTTAAGAAAATAATATTATAGAATGTTGTATGTATGGTATCTAGATTTATAATCTATACCATCTTGAACAACTTCATATGTAATCTTAAACAGACTTAATAAGGAATCTTATTTAAGGAGTAGTAAGTATTCCTTCTATTGACAGGATTCAATAATTGCGAATTATTATTATATTTGATTGGTGGTAGTAGCTGACATTATTACTCGACGATAAAATTTTTTGAAACCCATCGTCAATTACCTCGTGTTAAGGATTAATTTGATCTTACCACCACCACCAATTCTTAGAAGCTGCTGTTGACCGGTTAGTGCCGGGGCTAGAATAGTTGGAGAACCTCTAACAGTCATAAATAAACTATTTGACTGTGTAGTCTCATATCGGTTACTCTGATATCCTAATTTCTATCTAGAATAAAGGATTCAATTGATTAGTCGTAGGTGTTATCTTTGTTTACAATAGTTTTCCAACCAGATTGTCTGAAATGAAAATGATCAGTTTCGGACTCTTGATTCGGGCCTAAAAGTAGTTCCTATGACGTGAGGTAATACAATTGAGCAAAGTTAGATCGTGGTTGCGGCGACCTAAGCACAAAATCACTATGACGAGAAACCTGAAAAATGTTCTCTGTGTATCAATACTTGGTAATATTGAACTATGTCATCAATCCCAATCAAATGAATATGTGACTTAACTTTCTTTAAATTTTTTAAAGAGATCGACCAAGATATGTTTAACCAAAACATGCGAACTATGTGAAGTTGACTAACGGTTTCTATATTATCAAGAACAGCAACAACAGATTTATGTAACAGAATCTTATTATATAATAACCATGAATAAAATGCAAGTCGGTTAAAACTGTAAAATTTATAAGTATCTTAAAAGGTAGGTCTCAAGGAGCTCAATAGTAGAAGTTTTTGATTTTATATCTGTTATTTACCTCTTCCCCCCCCCCCCCCCACATTTCCACAGATTCTCTATGTGAGGTGGTGGGAGACCTGTCGAGGTGTTTATTACAAGGAAAGAAATAAAGTTTATTAGGTTCTTTTGCAGGTTCTGCAGAACGAATGGAGAAAGAAAGAAAGAAAGAAAAATAGTTTATTCCACTAGCACTGCTTAAACAAAAATATCAAAAACAATAACTAAAATATACATCCTTAAATCTAAAAAACACAATTTCATTACCGCACTCTGTGGAATAACGGCCGCCTCTCAGCTTAATGCTGTCTGCATGTGGTTCATGCAGCCAGCGCTGGTTTTCAGAGGCAGCCGGACGCGACGCGACTACCCGATAAAACAGTCAGCAAAACAACCAATTCAAACAAACATCGCCAATCACATGCAACAATATTTAAAAAAAAAAAAAATATATATACATAATAATAAACATAACAAATATGAGGGCTGGCAACATTTCTGGCAGTTTCCGTCTCCCTCCGAGCGAGAGACGCCACGCCACCGCCATTACTGTCAAGTGTCAATTCATGAATTCAATCTTAATATCAAGTTTAACTTTCCCTTTCATTCCCAAGAAACTGGTTAAACCAGATAATGGTAACTTGTTATTCAAGTAATAATCATATTGATAACAAAGAAGATAAACAGTAAGCGACCTTAGTAAGTTGTGTTGCATGTGATTACGATTTGCATCCAGTAATCAATGTTCTGTTCTGTGGTGTAAAATGCGTTTAATGCTGTGCCAATCTTTACCAGTTCATGTCAACATTAACGGAATCATTCACAATTTCCATTATATAACATAACTCAAAGAGGTTTTAACGCAGTCGGCCATGAAATAGGTAAGCCAAATCATTTTACCTTAGACTATTATTCTGCAATCTGAGCATTATACCTACTCGAAGAAATACCGCCACACAAATTGGTCCGGTGTTCACTACATTTATTAAATCAAGTTTTTAGTTTTCTTTTCTATAAATTAAGTAGTAAGTTACTCAGGTACAGAAGTGGGCATTGGGACTTATAATTATTTCTTATTTTAAGTAATTTAATTTATCTAAATTCCCTTTATTTCAGACAGGAATGAAAACGGGCCACATTCCCCCTCACCCCTGGCACAACCAGCCCCTGGCTATTACATATCGTGCTTCGACCCACCCTACTCGACGGCTAATCCCACAAGGTAATAAAAAAACACTCAAACTCCTCTCAGGAAATTGAATAATTAGGCAGTAATCATTCCTTGACATTTTACACAATCTTACCCGATCCCAAAGCAAGCCAGGAACAACCTGCCCGCGTCATGGGAATCAGACTATGGATATCAATACCTATATACTTTTTGAATACACACAAATTACACATAGAAACACACAGACTCCTGAGGCAAACACCCATGGGTCACACAAACATTTGTCCCCGGTGGGAACTAAACCCACAACCTCCAGCGCCGCAGGTGGTATCACTACCGACTGCGCCACAGAGGCAGTCAATCATTAACTAAATACATAATTTCCATAACATGAACAATATATAATTGTATTTAAATTACCTAAATAAGTGTTATTAAAAACATTCAAAATATGTACATACACAAAACTATAAAACACAGCAAAATGGAGCTTACAGAGCTCTCGCTTTGAGATCTGCCCTCTATTATTACCTTGTGCCATCGCGGCACCACAAACACTCCTGTTGACCGATTAAGGTGTGACAGCATCTTGAGTGTTAAAAATGGTGGTGGAAGTATTAAAGCTACCTCTAGGCACTGCGAAAGTGGTAAAAATTCAAAATACCCACCAAGCTTGAATTTTCTTTAAAAGAACTAAGTTTCTTTGATTTGGAATTAAATAAATCTTAATTTTATGTCTAATATCTTTTCTTTTGGTATTGGACTTTCAGGTAATTCTATGTCTATCGCATAACGATATGAGAGGTTTCTTTGGGAACCTATTGTTTTCTCCCAATTGTCTAACCATCCCTGGGTTTGAAGAGTTTTCAAGGCTATTTGTACGTGTTTGTGAAGAGTAACAGGATTTTGATCCGCAAAATGAGATTTTGTGTAGGTAGACGAGTATTTGAATACTCTTATTCTATAGAAATCGAGGCACCCAGATGGTAAGAAACGAAAATGTTTTGGGTGCGGCTTACCCGAGCGGAAGACAAGAATGTGCTCTGAGAAAGAATAATGTACACTACATCAGCTTTACCATGAAAATAAGCTTGACTGAGATGTATTTTGCGCATCCAATCTCGTGGTTGGAGGAAATCTGGTAAACGGAACATGCTGAAAGATAGAATTATTCTGGCTTCACAAAGGCGTACAATGTCCTAAAACTGAATTCTGGGCGGATGACCCATCGCTATTTGAAGTTAGGAAAAGTGGAGAAACCAAACTTGGTGACAAAGGAACTAGTTTTAGAGTGCCTTGAGCATTCATCTTTTGAACCATTGCACAATGTGGTCATTTCAGTTAAAAAGGAAACCTTAGTATTCCACCTTAGTCAAGTTTTCCATAGCATTTTAACATAAAGCGAAAATTTACAACTTTGTCAGGACGGGACTTGAACAGAGTTCGGTGTAAATTTAAATGTGGTAAGTTTATCAGTTTTGAGCAGGATTCGAACCTGCGTCCTCTCGAATACCGTGCAGGACGGATTGGAGTTTCTGGATAAAGGGAATGCGGTACCCTTTTATAAATTTAAAACTTTTTGGTACTCTCGTTCCTTACCAACGTATTTTGTACAGAGTTAACTGACCGACATAGAATGACAGGGTCATATCATTTAGTGTTTCCTTTGCTGGTGTGGGCAGAGGATGTTAGACCTCTCCTCGTCTCTTTGAGAGCCTTGAGCTCGAAAATTTCGTAATTGAAGGGACATCCTTGCATGGTTACTTAGTATGTTATCGTACGCCTGGTTACTATCGTAAACCCAATTATTATAGATACACAATATTGTACATACCCCTCGAGGGTGGTAACTGGTTAGTGTTTCCTTTGCTGGTATGGGCAGAGGATGTTAAACTTCTCAGTCTCTTTGAGAGCCTAAAGCTCAGAAATTTCTTAATTGAAGGGACATTTACTGTCGTATGCCCAATTATTATAGATATTGTACACACCCCTCGAGAGTGGTAACTGTAATACAGGCCTAAAAAGGCTCTTGGTAAATGGATTTTATCAAGGTTCATTTTAAGAATTGGGTCTTTGACAATTCTGAGAATAATATTATATGAAATCAAATCTATGGCCGCAGGCCATTTGTAATAAATTGATAAAAGATTTATGGAAATCCTATTATTAAAGTAGGTCTTCAATTTTGTCATAAATATTTTCGAAGAAACTTAAGTTTTTCAAAAGATTCTCTTTGTTTAAAAATACAAAAGGTTTTGGCAGCAAAAGCCTTTTGGCAGAAAGAGCCTTGTCAGCTTTTTCAAAATGTAGCAGGGATTCGAATTGTCGGATCTCCCCGTTTTTGTTTAGGTTGACGAACCCAGGACTATGATTTTACAATAGTGGGTATCAGCATATTATCTTATCTAGGTAATTTGTCGCCAAAACGTGTCTATCAACCTCTTAGGTTATACTGTGTCTTAGGATCTTGGGTAACCGAAATCTCTTTTAATGCTGTCCCTATATAAAATACGAAGCAAGGATGATTGTTTCTATCATCCTCGTAAATTAACCTCTGATCTGTGAAGAAATTTACACTTGGTCAGGACCAGTGTTAGGTAAATGAGAAATAACTCACCTATTTCCATCATCCTTATCTGGTTTAGTGGAAGTCGGCTTCTTTTACTCCACTTACGACAATGCACGTGGCGTCGCGATCGCCCTTATTTGAAGTTCGAGCTAAATGAGCTGGAACTGTAGCTATTTGACGTACCTAATACAGTAACTGCAGCTCCGAGCGCGCTTCTGAAATACTCCACTTGGAATTAGCTCACTTTCTAAGGATGGAGGATTTATTTCTATCAAGAAACCAAACTAAAAGAAATAGTATTATGTTAGGTACCTAAAATTTAAGTACTACTTTCATGGTGAACATTTAGTTATTTTTTGACACACTCGTACGTATTCAGAAACTTGGGATTACGATTTTACCCATAATAGGCCATATTTTTACATGTATAGGAACATCTAGTAATAAATGTGCCTTTATGTGGGTAGGTATAAAAATATTTTGAAAATATTTTCTATATTCGACGGTACTTACGCTGTACATACACGAAGCAAATAATATCTAAAAAAAAAGTATTAGTACCTATGAATATAATCTATAAAATCAGTTTGATATTAGCTGTAACTAAAGATATTAAATAAAAGAAACTGCAACCTCGAAAGGTTTACGTGCTATTTTAAAATAATAGGTAATTTCACGTTATGACGTACCACACTCATTAAGTGATCGTAAAAATATGAAGTAAGAACATACCTGAGACTTAAACGAACGGTCAAACCGTTAAATATGTCTGTAGGTTCACTTACTTCAATCACAAGTCACTTGTTTTAGATTCACTGTATATTCAAACGAACGGCAAAGCCGTTAAATAATTATTTCTGTAAATTCACTTACTTCATCCCAAGTCACTTTTTATAACTTTACTAGGTATATAACTAGTAACTAGAAAAAAAATGCACTAGCAGGTGTTCCTGCTATAACATTTTGCTACGGGAATCAAAACGCCAATGAGAACAAAATGGCGCAGTTCTACCTTTATAAGTTCACAGATGGCGCCACCAGCCTGCTGAGTCGACGGAAATACGTCATCAAACATGAGTAAGATAAGCCTACGGGTAACGGATATGCCTATCTCATTATATAAGCTTCGAATTACGGTCAAGTACTTTTAATACCTCATAATGAAAAACTTATTATGAACTTTTATGAGGTATGTCTTAGATTACTTATTGAAATATTAGTTCCTTTTCAAGATGTGAAGGCACATAATTAGATAATTTAAATAATTGCTGATTTATAATAAATTTAATTTTTAGTAACACTTTTGCAATAACTTTTTTTTTCAATCATCATTGAATATTGTAATGTTAGTATGAATTGAATGTTACTATGTAAAAAATAAAATTCTAGCTATTTTAAATGACATAATAATGAGTGTGAAATATATTTAAAGACACGGATAAAATAAAAGGTAATATTTAAAATCACTATTTATTAAACGAACGTATGAAGTACAATTATAAATGGCAAATAACTCTTTATTCTTCTTTTAATAATTATCATTTAATTAAAGCTTACAGTCACAGTATTTACTTATTTTGAATAATAATATCAACAGAAAACTAATTCCTATTCAGATGGGACCACCTGCGGGATCCAGCGTACAGGTAGAGGGCGTCAGCATCAGCAACGAGTCCTCTTTGAAGTATCTGGGGCGTCGAAAATCGGACATCACTTTAGAAGTTTGGTCCCAAAACTCAGGGGACCCTACGCTCCCTACAAGGTGACTGTACCTGGGGATCGTGCGAAGTATGGCCCTAGGGGCCCCCGGATGGGCGGAGACCCTGACGGTCAGCAACGTGGCTAGATTGCTGAGCCCGCAGACGGCGATGGCCGTCAGGGTGATAACGGGATACCGCACGATCTCCGGTGAAGCGGCATGTCTCCTAGCCGGAACCTCCCATACCTGGAAGCGAGAGCCCTTGCGTCACTATTTAGAGGGCGCAAGGAGGCGCTAAAGTGGAGCCATAGGCCTGCGTCTCGAGAAACCAAGCCCCAGCGGTCCCAGCTCTACCAAACCGTGGAGACATAGAAAGTGCGACTTGAGCAACCAAAGGGCGAATTCGCCACAATTGCGGCCGTCAGACAATCATGGAAGAGTGGCTAGAGAGGAGACACGGTGCTCTACTGCTACTCCTACTGGTTGTCACAGATGCTTGCCGGGCACGGTAGTTTCGGTTAGTATTGGTGGGGAAGACACCAGGAAACCACAGCCGAGTGTCAGCACTGCGAGGATCGCAGCGATGACACAGCGCTCCACACGCTGGTGGAGTGCACTGCGTGGGCGCAACAGCACCAGGTCCTCGTAGTGGGTCTAGACGTGGACAATCTCTCACTCAAGACCATAATGCGAGCCATGATCTTCAGCGGGAGTAAGTGGGATTGCGCCGCCTCTTTCTGCGAGCAGGTCATGCTCGTGAAAGAGGCGGCGGGGCGGGAACGCGAGAGAACTCTCCCACTCGAGTTCCGCAGTCAGCGGCCTGGGCGCCGTCGTCGTGTCTTCACCGAAGACTATCGGCCTCCATGACTTGGGGCCTGAGGACGGTGAGAGGGCTACTCCCCGTCCTAACAGAAGCAGGCCCATGACGGCAGCGTGACGTCAGGGATTCCCGCACACCACCCCTTAGAAGCGGGATCACACCCGAAACCCCCCAAAGACGCGGGATAGCACCCGAACCGCCCCTTGGGCGAGGCCGCAGTGGTGGCCTTCCGAGGGCTTACCCGGGGCTCTAGCTAAGTAAAAATAATATAACACAATATGAAACTAAACAGTCATCTATAAATCTTTTGTATTTGTTTTATACTTATTATTTGTATACTTATTGTAATAATACTACCACTGTTTATATACTTATTGTAATAATCCTAACCGTAAACATGAGAATCAAGTTAGTCAAGAACTATACTAAACCAATAATCACAATTTGAAACTAAATATTTATGTGATACTTTTACCTAGAATCTTTATATTAAGGATTATACAAAAGGTACCGTTTTTAGTTTTAAATTTGAAAGAAATAAAATACACATTTTAAGTTAAAAACTGTGACTAAACAAAAAACACACTTTATAGAATAAAAATAAGTAAATAATATAGCTTAACGAGAAAGTCAACCGTTCTTATATCAATAGTTACACTTTTATTATAAACTTGTACGTCGACTGCTCAAATGACCGGTGACAACTGGTTTAAAAACGGTTATGTCATTAGCGTTTGTTTAAAATTTTCGTTTAGTAACGTTTTAGTTTAGAGCTATCTACCGTTATATTTAGGTATTAAATAAACTGTCAAATTCATTCGGTAGTTCCTGACGATTTAAAAAAGATGGCGTTATTAACTCAATTTCGTAAAAATTTCGTTTAGTAACGGTTTCGAAATCAAGGTGCGATATGTTAAACAAAAATACGAATTGCTGTTCAAAAATACTAACTTGGTCTCCAAATTGTACAATCGTATAACGGAATAGGTTAGGTTAGGTTTTTATTTTTTGAGCACCTAATTTTAATTTTGTAAAGATGACTGATTAAATTGAGTTTTGAATAAGAATAAAAGATGTTCCCAAAAGTAGGTACCTAAATTAGACGACGGTTTTCCTTAAAAAAGTTTTAACATGTTTGTTTTAATTTTTCGATATAGGTACCTATTATTTTGATAATAGTGATTTTGTTCAGTAAAACAGTTCTGCAAATACCTACCAATAAACAGTAAGTATATTGAATTTGATTTATTTAGTGTACATAATTAGTGTGCAAGTCAGTATTATCAGTAAGACCAACGGCTTAACGTGCCTTCTGAAGCACGAAACGCTCAAATACATGTCACAAAGTGGTTACATGGACGGTCATCCAAGAAGTGGCCATAGTTAAAGTTGCTTACTGCAGTGATCGTTTACATAACACTGAGTCCACGGGGCCACGAGCGCTTAAGAGCCTACCAGACGCCAAATTGTTAAAAGAAGATAGAAGATATACATTTTAGCGTGCAAGAAAGAGAGAGATGCGATCGGTTTTTGTGCGCTTTTAACGAAATAAATTAATTATAAAAAAACTATAACCAATATGAAAAAAATACTCTAGTGCAAATGAAGATTTTACTTTTGTCTTTCTATTAAATATTTTATATTATAAAAACAACTTATAAATCGAGGTATTTTCAACACAAAAATCTATCGAGGATTTTATCAGTAATCGTGTTTCGAGCCTAGAGCGTTTTTAGTTCATGAACTGAAGTTGTCTGTGTTCAAATTTCAATTCATCAGCCCTCACGTGTCCTGAGATCTAGATCAAAGTAATAGTCTATTTGGCGTCAGACGGACTCTTAATACTAAAATGTAAGAACTTAAAGTTTTAAAGAATAAATTTAAAAAATTTACTTGGTGAATACGAATTTCTGTTCTGTGGTGCCCTCTTATTCCGTGGTTCTATAGGTATGTGATACGTAGTATCTAGGTATAAACTAATGCGGATTAAAGCATCGACGTCAGTATCGAAAGGTTTCTTTATTGTCGCGATTTACCGACCTCTTTACCAGACAAAAAAAGATTATTTTTGTTATCTTCTTTATCTTGATGATTACCTACTTCGATAGCTTACCGCCTCGCCAAGACAATATATTATCCCAGACAACAATGGAGGACTTTAGGCGTTTCCAATTAAACACGCAGTAGACGCCGCATACATTCGCTCTCTCCTAAAAATAAATGCACTGTTGACCGTATTGACCAATGACCATAAAATTGAACTGACCATACCTGCACGACTATACAAGACATCAAAGACCACTGCTCCGCTGCTCCGCGATAACTTCGTTGAAATTGACTCGATTAATCGATTTACAGCTTAGTAGGTAGGTACTTAACCCATTTTAATTTTTGCGTCACAATTTTTAATGTTATTGGTTTTGTGTTTGTGGTTTCAATTTTAAAACCATCTTGGTGTTGAGGATTTATCGTGGAGGACTACTATTGTACCTTCCTATTATTTTGTTTCTCGTAGGTACTTTAGTTCAAATTCTGGTCCTAACACTTATAATTAGGTAGGTAGGTAGGTACAAAAAAAATCATGACGAAAAGCTGCAGCAATGACATAGTTCTTAGGGCGAGGACGCGCATCATCCTCACGGGTGGCGTAGGAGTTGATCTGTCATTTAAGCCGCGTGGTGCGAGCCATAGTCTTCAGTCAAATATATGTTGGGTCGCCGTCTCCGTTTTGCCTCGTTCGCTAGCGAACTGATGACGGCCAAGAGCGAAAAACTGCGGAGGTGCAAATGCGCTGATCTGACGCTCCCACCTCGTCATCCAATTCAAAGGCGCCGTGTTGCAGAATTCTTCTCAGGTTTTCAGCGGGGGAGCCCACCCATCTGCTCTTGTAAGCGGAGAACCCCTACAATGCGGCACCTATGTGCCGGGTTGCAGTTAACTATCCTCCGGCCATCTTGCGACAACTCGCGGCTTAGCGCCTAACACGACACTGGGACGCGCAGTGCACAAAATGCATTCCCCACATCAGCAGTAAAATATTCACATGCGGTTGTCTCCATGCCATGAACAAAATTAAATTTACGTGCCCTCCTCGTGAGTGTCATAAATCATAATTTTCAAATCATAACAGATTCTTTTTAATTTAATTTATTTTTGGTTATGGCTTTCTGCCGGTGCCACTGATCTGTATAAAATTATAGATCAGTGGCCGGGCCGATGTCGGTAACTCCGCCAAACAGATTGTTTATTTTCGAAATAAAATAATGTTTCTTTTGTCAAAATACGTAGGTAAGTAGGTACACAACGTTAAAAAATAAAGACGAATTTTTTTTTTAATAGTTTTGGCTTGGTTACAAGACCTTTAAGCCAAAAAGTTGGGACTGCGTGTTGCCAGCATGCAAAAATACCGTTCTGTTTCAAGTTTTGAGACTATTTTGTCGAGCTATAATTATACCGTAGGAAATTACATTTTCCAATAGTTGATTTTTATGCGAATCACAAGAGCATTCATCAAACAAAAAATACAGTACATTTTAACAGGCTAGCATATAATTATGAACATGCTGGAGCTTTTTAGCAATTTAAAGCAATGAGTAAGAAAGCAGCATTCAACTCAGGAAACTATCAAGAACCAGTTTAAGGTCCAGAACCCGATTTTACCAGATTGACAATGAGAACATCACTAGACGTCAAAATATTGAAAATAAATGCATTTTAAGCGGCTAAATTAAAGAGGCCTAATGTCATTTGGTTTTTGTCAACTTTAAGAGCTTTACAAACTTTCCGCTTTATCATATCATTGCCGGTCGGCTGTTGTGATCATGATCACTCTGCGTGTTTAACAAAAATAGAATTTGTTACATTTTTATGTATAGTGACGTGTTATTAAGCCAAACGTACTATAAACTATTGTTACCGAGTTAAACATTACAGATTTTTAACTAGGAAATCGTGAAGTGACTTAAAAAAACTGTAATGTTTAAATATTTGTTGAGCACTGTATTAACTCAGGCCAGCTGTCAAGAGGTGGGTAAGTTTTTAACTATAATTTCAAAAGTTATATGTGTATAAAGAACTCGCTAATGCTGTAAAATAGCTAGATTGTAAATAGTATGCCCTTGTTTCGTCCGCCCTTCAAACTTGATACGTCACTACTCTTCGATCCCACCATAAAAAACTGTTATAGTTAACACTGTAGACTGCTTTACTTCCTTCAAATTTAAAGACACTCAAAACTGAATTATTTTCACCCACGTGCCAGAAAACTACAATAGGAAGAAGGTAACATGTCAAAGGATGTGTAACCTCTATGACCTTTGCCATAGCAAAGCAATAATTTCATGGATGTTTCATGCACATAGATAAATGCCAAGTATGCACACCACTTTGTTAATAAATAATGTAATGGCATATTAATAATCTATACTAATATTATAAAGAGGTAACATTTGTGAGTTTGTGATATTGTAAGTGTAAGGGGTAATCTCTGAATCTACTGTATGGATTTTCAAAATTATTTCAGCAATAGAAAGCTATGTTTTTGTGGAGTGTCAGCTATAAATCATCACGCAACAGTGAATAGGAGCTGAGCAGCAATGAAAAATGTAACACAAACGAAGTCGTGAGGATCAGCTAGTAATAGATAAAAATATCTAAAAGTTGTGTTAGTTAAGTTCACTCTTTGTGACCATAATATTGGAGAACCAATTTAATTTTTTTTGGATTTTCCTCCCCTTGTCTGAGTAGAGTAATGTGAAACAAAGAGTTGCACTAAAGAGTTAAGAAAATAGTTCATTTATTCAAAGTGACACTTGTACAAAAACTAAGAAAATAGTTCTTTTCTCATATAATTTCTATGAAACCGTATCCAGTCTGGTGCTAAGTTTTCTGGGATCACTGGTAGTACTTATATTAATATTATAAATATGTCATACCACATTTATAACCAAAGGTAAATAAAATTGTAAAGAAAACTTTATCCAATTCAAATTAAGTTTTGAGTGAGTGTATGTTAGAAGGCTCACTCCAAAAAAAACTAATTTAATTAAAATAATAAAAAGAAAGAAAATTAAAACTTACAGTGTCAGTCGTCTTTGAAGCAAAAAAATGTAATGACAACAAAAATTATGTGATTTTTTCTACATTGCTCGAGTACATTTCGATAATATAAATCTTATCTATCTTATCAACGCTTTGCTGATTCCCGCTTCAGTACGGTGTGACTCTCCACAACACAATGTCAACACGTCGGGTAATTTAAATCAATATTGTTATTGCAATTACAAATATTGTTATCATTACATGTTCTTAAATTGTAAAATAACGTGTTTGTGGAATGTGTTCTTCAGTGAATATTGTGATAATGAAAAATGTGCCTAAACTACAGTTTTAAATGAGTTTGTAATGTCTTATTATATGACATTCAGATATCATTACCGTCTTAAGTGATAAAAGTATACTGTATATATTATAGGTACTAGTATTATAATGAGAGCGCCCTGAATCTTGTGAGTTTATCAATGTCAGTATATGTTCCGAACCACTGCAGTTATTGAACTAAAATCTTTGACCATTTCTGTTCTAGTTTAACATGGAATACCTATATTATGTTCAATAATCCAACTGACCAGGGTAGTACATTAAAACCAACCTAGATGATGCTCGCAGCTTCGCCCGCGTTAAAATCCCCTGTTAAATAAAAAAGGGTACCCGTTCCCGCTTCCCGTGGGAACATATTCCCGGAATGAAAAGTCCTGAAGCTAGCTAAGCTGAAGCCTATGTGTAATTCCAGACTATAAGCTATCTCTGTGCCAAATTTCAGTCCACTCCGTTCAGCCGTTACAGTGTGAGTGACATCTAAACATCCAGGTAGTAGGATAGTAGGATGTTTGTTCTACACTAGCTAATGCTGAGTCTCAGTCAGCTTGATGTGTTTTTCTACTATTCTTATGTCTTACAGGTACTGGTTTCCTTGATCAAAATAGACATAATATACTACATACTATGAACCAGGTTGTACCTATATCATGACATAATTTTGTGTATATCTGTGTAGAACTTTTTGAGTTTTTGAAACACACACAAACCAGTTTGAAAATGTGCTCCTGGAGCTTGATGAGTGTTTTGTGGTGTTAGAAACATTATACCTACCTTATAAAAATTCTACTGAACTTGTGATAGCATCTGCAAATCTTTTAGGAACCTGTGTCAACTATGTTGTTTAAAAACCTTGAACCATTCTTAAATCACTACCTACATTTAACATTTTAAAAATTTAAATGTAGCTCCATCGAAAAGGCAAATTACTGACCCCGTTACAAACAAATGTAGGCAGATAACCACTCATCAAATAAGGCATCATGCATTTATTCGTACCTATTTTCGTGGCAACTAGGTACCTATTTAATTTAATTCCTAAGAATCTATTCTTTCAATATCTATCATTAAAATTATGTGGTGACTAACTGATTTGTCAACACCTAGCAGAAACCCTAACTTATTTGAATAGTTTAGGGTAAGCTACACTTATAGTGTTATCTTGGGTATATCCTTCCGACGGCTTACCTAGGGATCGCGGTCTTTAAGAATCTGGCATCCGGCAAAAAAATCTCCATATAGTGCAGGCACCATAGAAACGGTTTTCAATATTCAACCCTAGAGTAGGTAGAGGGGGCAAAATGAGGGGCTATTAAATAGTTTATCAAAGTACGTCACGGACGAAGCCGGGGAGCTAGTATGTGTTTATTAGCATAGAATAGCAGACAGTTACTGAACAAAAGCCTATCCGAATTAGCGCCATTTCTTTTTCAACGTGAGGATGCCGGACTCCTACCGACTAAAAACCACACGTATACCACCTAACAGCCTACGGTTGGGAGCCCCGGGCAAGCCCTCTGAAGGATACCCCAGGACTCACAACAGACCTACGGCTATCACTGCGGCGTCACCTAAGGGGGCAATTAGCGCCATAGCAGATCCTCTGCCTTGATGCGCACAAAATTTACACATACAAATTGTAATAGCTTCTAGGATCATTTTGCAATAATAATGGAATCTTCACGAACCTATTAAACCATATGTGTTTGTTACATAAACTTGCCAGAGGGAACGTTTCCGATTTACGCAAATAGCTGATAAGATATCACAACTTGTTACTGTAATACTCCATATTTTTACTATATCGCCGGCCTTATTATTATTTATCTTGCATCATTTTCTTTGTAGTGTTTATTTAGTAACAACAAGTGTAATTATAGATACGTGTGACGTTGGAGAGGAATCACATTGCGTGCCAATGCCAATGGTCTGACAATCGGTGATGAATCACATTCAAAAAACTTGATTCCCTTTAATGTGTTTGTAGCTAGAGATGATCTTTTTTCAGACGCGACGCGGTTGTCTTTTCACTTTATAAATCCTCCTTTAAAGGAGGATCTTTGTCTACCGTTACGTGCAATGAGCTAGCTAAGATCGCAATACTGATTCCACAAGATGGTCACGATATGGAAAGAACGACTAGTTATGATACAGAGGGCAGAGACGGCGATAAGATAAAATCATGGCCGCGGATATGCTTTGTAGGTATTAGTTAGAAGCTAACACTAGAATAACGCAGCTGTACCCTGGCAGAGTGCAAAAGAAGAAGCATTTCGCTACCAAACTCGGTTCTAAGGAGCCAAAATTTGTGAAATTCTCCTCTTTTTACGGTTAAAGTCCCTATCTCCCTTACCCACAGAGAACGTACCAGGTGCCGAAAAGCACTGACCAATGTCCGATCTCTAAAAGGCCGGTTCTTCAGACGATAAAGGGCTTGTTATTGTCGTAGGTCTTTTACCACAAGTGCCTCTCGGAGTGCGAAGTACGACCGTACGACTTGTATAGGCAGTCTAAATGTGGATGGTCTAGTCCAGGGGTCGGCAACCTTTTGAGTCGGAAGAGCCAAAAATGACGATTTTAAATTACAACATTTTCAAAGAGCCACAAAATCTTTCTTGATCCCACGATCCCCCCCCCCCCCCCCCCCGTAAGAAGTGGGATAGACTAGACTGCGGGGAAAGTCTGCTATATAGACAAACCAAGTCTGTCAGAAGCTCTGAGAACATTCTTCGAAGGGCGTCTCCAGGACTTACGGCCATGGTAAGTCACAGGGTGGTTTTGGAGAATTTCCACAATTAAAAAAATCTGAGTGATTATATGGGATTCTCCCACTAAAACCCTGGGATGTTCCTTGTTGTCACTATTGTTGGGTCACAGGGAAGGCAAGCGTACAATAGCTACCTGCAACAGTCTCGACTCTGGGGGTCTAAATATTACCCTCCGAAACTTCACTGCCGCGACGCCTGAACACGAGGGGTGCGTCTTAGTCAGTCTCATGGCTGTCATAAAGCTTTCACCGTCGTCCACGCGTGCGAGGTTGGCTTACTGGAAGTGTTAGGCCACCCCGCTCTGGCACCCGCAGCGCTTTTCTCATTGCCGTTGATGTCAAAACAACCAATTTTCTTCGCTGCCTAACATAGCGTAAACTATAATAGACAGCGACGCGACCGGGCCAATTTAGGACTCTTAGAGCGGTACGCTCGCCACTCCACTCCGTACAAAAAGCGAGGGTGTGCAGCGCTTTCTCCACGGCGCCGTCCTCGCAGTGGGTACGTTGCCTCAGGCTCAATACCTACCACATCATGCAGGTATTTACTAAATTATCCGTGAGGAGCTGTGAGGTAGGTATGTCAGTGCCACTTTTCTACCCAGGACCAGAATAAATAAGATGGCAGAGACGAGCTCAATGCTTACCGCCGAGCTCTGAATGAGATCATTGCGCGCTCTAACACGCCAGCTTTCAATCTCTTCCGAAGATCGTTGTTTTCCATTTTGACGCACCAAAGCATTGGGCCGGTAGATTTCTGCAAGAACTGCGGCCTCTAGGTTCCGCGACGAACTGTCAGAATTAGACATGCCGTCTCTTATGATATTATATTCTCTGGGCTATGGCCCGCTGCGGACATCGCAGCAGAATCCTATTAGAAAGAAAATAGTGCTCCATATAATGCTTTCAAGCGCAGCACACCACCATTAGGCGAGTTTGCTTGTTTAACTACTAGTAAGACATTTGTGGTATTTTTGAAAATAAAAGGGTGATAATGTTCTTGAAAATGAATAATATGACAATTATGTATGCAACTAAAGAGCCGCAGGTCTACACCCCAAAGAGCCGCATGCGGCTCGCGAGCCGCGCCTTGCCGACCCCTGGTCTAGTCGACGCTCCTAGATTTTCTTTCAAAAAAAGACACCGTGTGAATTTTGCCCGAACTACCTAATACTTGCGTTACATTTTTATAAATTTCAATACAGTCCAATTTTACAACTTCTCCAACTTATATTATAAGTATAGATCTAATAAACCATAAAAAATATTGTGGCCTACCATGTTCCAAAGACATCGATGCTTATTTTGTTTTAAATCGTGTTCCTAGCTCTGACTTCTTCAGCCTTTTGAGCGTGTACCTGCTCATTTCGATTGCACTTGTCCACTTAATATGTATAATTTTAGTAATTTGTGTTTAAAAAAACAATAGAATTGTACATTATTGTTATTACGAAAAGTACCCTATAATGCACGATATCACGATATTGCCGTAAAAAATAACTTACGTGTCTTTGAAATTATGTATTTCTTGAAAGAATAGTAATACTCTACTGCCAAATCAGTCTAGTAATTTCGTATAGGCATAAAAATGTATATTTAAAGTTTGCTGCAGACCTGTGTGTTCGTTCTATAAGTATGTTCGTCTTGTCTCGAAAAAAGATGAACCTTTTGTGCAAAAACTTTCCCTAAGTAACAGCTGATGTAATTTTAAGAAGTCGTGTTCAGTGCACGATACAAATAGCTGGACATGTTTTGATGAAATTTATTAATAAATAGAGATCAAAGTCACGGGCATTCGCGAGTTTAGTACTTAGTTAAAATATGCGAATTTTAAACGTTAAAGTAAAATGTAACAAATGTAACAAAGTTATTTGTTACACTCGAGTTCTGCCGTCTTTCAGTGACAATCCAAAGAGACATCACGAATTCACGATTATCGAAAAACTAAAACATATTAGAATTACTAGCTGACCCTCCCAACTTCGTTTACATCACATAAGGTCCATGAAAGGAGAGATATTAACAAAGTTATTTGTTACACTCGAGTTCTGCCGTCTTTCAGTGACAATCCAAAGAGACATCACGAATTCACGATTATCGAAAAACTAAAACATATTAGAATTACTAGCTGACCCTCCCAACTTCGTTTACATCACATAAGGTCCATGAAAGAAGAGATATTTCTTCATAAGACTCCTAAGAGCGTGTGAAACTGTCCTGTTGCTTGCACTTGCATTCAAAGGAACCCTTGAATTTTATGTTTAGCGAAAGTGAAATGTCTCGAATTTCTGAACTACAAAACACTTAATATTGAAACTTGTGTGAAACAACCCATATAGTACTTCCTTTCTAACACTAAATAAATATTTCAGTCAGACCACGCGTTGAGAAAGTACAACTGAAAAACCATTTTGTCTTTCATCCGCTCTCCCAAAGGAACTGCGCAAAATATTTGGATCAAAAGTACCATCCTATATCCTTCCTCGGATAATTAACTCAAATTATGCCAAGTATCATTACACAGACAGACAGAAAGATAGACAGACATTTTTTTTTAAATTACTTTTTCGGCTTCAGTATCGATTATAGAATGCCCTATAATTAAAATTTTCAAAATATCTTATTCTTTAAATATATATAAAATATTTTATTATAGATGGTCGAGAATCCGTACATGGAGTACAGATTCTCGACCATCTACAGTTTTATTATTATGTAACATGTGAATGGGCATATTATAGTGTAATTACTTAGGAACGGTTTTATGTCCAAACGTGATACTGATAACCGAGGTAATTATCGCATTTCCAACCAATAACAACATCAATTTACTTGTACATACTTGGTATTATAGATGAACACACAAGACTGACTACCTATATCCAAATTAGTTCATACTAGCGGACGTCACGCGGTTTCACCCGCGTAGTTCCCGTTCCTGTGGGAATGCGGGTATAAAATATAGCCTATGTTCACCGCAAAGAGTGTAACTTTCCAACAGTGAAAGATTTTTTCAAATCCGTCTAGTAGTTCCGGAGCCTATTCATTACAAACAAACAAACAAAAAAGCAAATCTTTCCTCTTTATTATATTAGCATAGATAAATTACAAAAAAAATTAATACGTCATACAGTGACAAAAAATTCTAAGTAGGGACCACACTTAGCATTTTTTAGGCTCGTAAAGTTATAAAATAAATTTCCACAAAAATAAATTCATAATTCAAAACAGTTTATGAAAACATATGCATGTATGTTTAGTGTAAAAAAAGCATACCGTAAAACAAAATGAAATTCAAAAAAGAAAATAGTATAAGTACATGAAATTCGAAAACTAAATTTAAATTAACAGTTGTTGACACAGAGTTCAAATTTGCTAGGTCGCGTTTAATTTTGAAATATCACTGTAATCAATTTTTTGTACGTTAGATGTTTTGTCAAACTTCAATGACGCTGGCTGTTCTTACACATTGTTTATGTAAAAGCTTACAGGCGATAAGAGGAGGCAATCGCGGTAAATATAACAAACAAATATTAAGTCCTGGAGAATGACACCTTACGTAACTAGGTATAAGTACCTACTTATTGTCTTGATGAGTAGGGTAGGTACTTATATGTTACAGTTAAAACCAGTTTTTAGATAGAGCGCTTTTTAACTAGTTAGAATATGGTTTTACTCAATTACCTTTGATAAAACTAGAATTTACTTATGCTCGAAGTTAAATATTGGTAAGAACTAATTCCTACCAGCAAAGCACGTTTTTCTGAAGCAATTTTGTTAAACTGCTCCGACTGATGCTAAAATTCATAACCTTTTTGATCAGCGGAGATGTGGTGATCGAAGACCGCTATCGCAGAACTCTCGTTTCGCTCGCTTGCCTTCGTGATACTAGGAATACAGAAAACAATTGTAATTATAGTCTTACAATATTAACCTTTAACTGGTGACGTGCGGTCTCACAGGCCGAGCGGCGTAAGCGAAACATCACACCCCCGTCCCCGCATTTCCCGTGTTTGAGCGCCTGAGTAGCTTCGAGTTTAGTGTAGGCAGTGCCCTAGAGGAGGATAGTTGCGTCGGCCAGGCCCAAATCGGTAAGTTAGATCGATTGAAAATTCTCGGGCGGCCTCTCAGACCTTATGTCACCACTTACGTAACTTTTTTGGAATTACACTGTAGTGTTGTATTGCGTTTTTTTTAGATATTTCTTACTATGAATGACTCTGAACTTCCTAGAAAAAAGCGTAGAGAGGTTGTTGACAAAAATGTAGTGCCTACTCGAATTGTAGACTGGTTTAGCACGTTTCCAAAAATTATGTCCCGGAGCATAGCGACCACAACTCGGAGACGGAAGAAAATGCTTCTGAAGACGAAGAACCTGTATATATGATATAATACATCAGGAAAATCAGCTTGCAGGGAGTGACAGTGACGAATGTATATCATGCTATAAACATGTGTGTTTGCAGTGTGCGAAGCAATTATGCCCTAACTGTCAATAAAAATACTAAAGATTGACAGTTGTCATTTTTGAGACATGACACTTGTGATAAGAGTTTAATTTTTTTTAAGGTGATTAGTATTTGAACTTTGTTAAAAAACAAATATTTTATAATTTATGTTGATTTTTACTATTTTATAAGCAATCGTTGATCTCGATTCTAGTTTTTCAATTACAGAGATCCAAAATTTTGTAACTACCTAGTTTCTAATTAAAATTATATTTAGACTACATGACGTTGTTTTAATTTTTACTTTAATATTTAATTTAAAACAAAATAAACATTAGGATAACCTACCATATTTTAATATAATGTAATAAAGACCAATTATAGCAGCGGCCTGTCAGGCCGCTCGTCACCAGTTATGTTATAAAAAAACCATGTCACCAGTTAAAGGTTAATACTTAATAACTTACAATGGTCGGCCGGTCCAGAGAAAATCTATGCAGGTGGGGAATGCGTAGTCCGGACCTAGCCTAACCGCATGTGACTGCTGCGTCCCCGTGCAGTCTATGTTGCAATTTACTTGCATGTCCCCTTTGTCCTACATCCTGCTCTAAGGCCGATCTTATTAACGCCACCGACGACAGAGCGGTTGAGATGGTAGAGTTTTATGTCAAAATTGTTTAAAAAGAAATACTAAGGATGATTGACACGAAGGAAGAAGAATACTTAATAAATAAATTTTGCGAGTTTACTGGAACACACGATTTGCAGGAGTTTAAATCGTATACCATGAGTAAATTGACAGGAAGAACAAAGATAATCCACATACATAAATAGGCCACACTGTCCTTGGATTTATCTGAAAAGAGCCTTGTTGAGGTACCCAGATATCGCAACGTCGTTCTACGTGTACTAAGTATAGTGAGATCGGACTACGTGTACTATAGTGAGATCGGACTACGTGTACTATAGTGAGATCGGACTACGTGTACTATAGTGCGATCGGACTACGTGTACTATAGTGAGATCGGACTACGTATAAAATAGTGAGTTCGGAATACGTGTACTCCGCAGTATAGTGAGATAAACTTACAAAGTCGACTTTTTTCTTCAGTTGGATTAGTTTCGTAACCTTACGGGTCCGGTCTTGGGTTTTCATGTAAAACATTTGACATGTGTGTAATCGCAGGAATATGTATAAAATGCCTATTCTCCAGTTACTGGTATTTATTGTTTCTTTCACTGAGTTAACTTCTCTGACATTTGCACTCAAATAATCCATTTATTAAACACTTCATCTATCTCATCTGACTATTATCTACCATTACAAAATCTCAAGAATGTGCCGCCTGCTCCCTGGTTTGATAGGATGCTTGAGGTAGCTGTGATTTTTGGCTTGGACAATTCGAAACTGTATTTTGTACGAATTACGAATCGACACCTCCGAAAAATGCGATGGCTTTTCGCTTCGCCATATAAGACGTGAGTTTGTGGGCCAGGGTTAACGTAGAAACGTGCGTTATTGTTATTTCGTAACGTATTATGTTACAAAATTATTTTTACACCTTAGTGACAGGAAAAATTTGAAAATGGTCGTTCCGTACACGTATATTTTTTTCAGTTAAGCCGGTTAATTAGAAATAAATATATGTATACTACTTACACTGTGATGTTTTTGTAAAAATATATTATTTTCAAGAGGCAAGTGTTCTAGACATTGATGATTGTATAACTGATCGTTCAA
This sequence comes from Miltochrista miniata, assembly GCA_933228765.1. Lineage (NCBI taxonomy): Eukaryota > Metazoa > Arthropoda > Insecta > Lepidoptera > Erebidae > Miltochrista > Miltochrista miniata. Next base: position 33,002,709 of record OW121758.1, on the reverse strand, counting down.
AGATTTAGATACAATAAGAATTTCTTATACTTAGATGTAATCTTTTATTTCACAAGAAACGTTTGTCTTGTTGTCTGTTTCAAGTTCGTTGCTATTATATTGTTTTCCACTTATTAACCTACTCCTTTGTCAGCAGCTCCGTCAACTGGAACAAAATATGTGTCTATTTAAGTATAAAGCTGTAACAGTTTTATTTGTTATGAATTAGTTTCACTACATTAAAACGCGACATAACGATTTTATTTCAAAATCATTGCCTGATACATCTGAAATCTGAAACTCTTCCAGCTTCCCAGCATTTAAAGTAACAAAATGGAATGTGAATGACTTTTTCACAAAATTTCTACCGGTCGGAAAATGTTTCTTTCGCAAAAAGTCGTTTTCATAATCATAATCATTATAATTTTTTCAGTATCTTTCGCAAAATGTCGTAATAGTAACGTTAATTAATAAAACACGAAGGTAACAATTTACCTTCGTGTAAAAACTAGGTAGGTACCTACCTACGTTAAATGATTTTTTGGGTGACCTACCTAATAATTTGTTTTTAATCAAATTCAAAGATATTTTTATACATTTAACAATGTTCAGAAATGGGTATTTTTTTTTCTTCTTTTTATTTTTTGAAAAGAGTGTCTAGCCGGTTGGTGTTTCGCAGAATGTCTTTGTCGCAAAAAGTCGCAATAGTAAATTTTCAACACATTTCCAAAGAAAATATTGAATAGTTACTAGAGATGCGCCGAATATGGGTTGAACCGAATTCGAACATTCTGCCGAATATTCGGTATAAAATGTACCGAACCGAATATTCGGCCGAACTATTCGGTTCAAATTAACGCTGTAAACAGGTAAGTACAGGTCAGTCGACGATGCTGGTGACATTCCTTCAGCGCTAGGCGCGCAGCCCTCAACCTCAGGGCGCCGATTCTCAATTCAAGTGAAAAAAGTTTACACTCGAAATGTCTTTTGTCACAAATATTTCACCAGTAAATCTCCGTTTATGCAGGAAATCGCCACTTTGTTGCTATTATATTTATAGTGGTTCGCTTAGGTCTACAGATCCTGCAAGCTGTAAAAAAATCGAAGTTGTTACGAAGTTCCCTAAGTAGAGGATCGTTAATAATAATCTTCATAGTACTGTTCTATACCGAATCGAACGGGAACGGGCCCTCTTACCTAACCTATCCAAGCCGGGGCGCACAGTATTCGACTTATAACCATTTAGGAGCTACACCATCGAAATTGGTAATCAAATAGAAGCCTTAAATAAATGATTATTTTTACATAAAATTGCATTATTATAATTCCCAAAAATTCTTACTTTGCCTTTATGTTTTTTGTCAAAGCAAATTAAACGTTTATTGTCTAAAAATATTTGCTGTAATAAACTATTTGATTAGAGATCAAATACCATAATGATATTATCCATTGTAATGTTCTGTCAACATAAAAATTTGACGAAATAAAAGAGTGCGTACTAAAATTATTCCAAACATTCCATTGGTATAATTAAAGGTTGCCAAAATTTGTTTGGATCGTGAATTTTTGGCAAAATCTTTTCGGTCTAACGGTCTGCTCCCGGATCTGCTCTGCTCTCGGTGAAAACTGGGCATTTTTTTGTGAAGCAACATTGAGCTTTATTTAGCACTCCGAGTTTTTTCGATGCACAGTAAAATAACGTAGTCATTTAGGTGATAAGTCACCTAAATGACTACGTTATTTTAAAGTGCATCACCAGAAATCTTCTGTACCATGACGTTAATAATAGAAAAACCCCTAGCAATACAATAATTATTAATTTTGTTAATAATAATTTCAACATTCGGTAATTATTCGGCAAATAAACCGAACATTCGGCCGAATACGAACTTTCCAAAACTTGCCGAATGTACCGAATTCGAATATTCGGCCGAACATTCGGCGCATCTCTAATAGTTACCCATTTCTGAGAGACTTCGCAGATTGCCCGTATCGCAAAATGATTAGTGGTCCGAAAATGTTTCTTTTCCTATTTCGCTGATTGTCTCTTTCGCAAAAAACGCGATGAACTGAGCGTCACCACACCACCAAAACAGTTGCGTTCAAATAAAAAAAAAACAAATCAAAATTTTGCGAAATGGGCGTTTTGCAATAAGACATTTTGAAATTCGCACTCCCGCGGTAAGCTTGACGTTTCTGTAAAGCCAAAAAGTGCTTGAGCGTAGTTTGTGTATCATTTTGTAATACGACTCTTTACTACTTACTTTACTTTGCACATACCTACATAACAATCTATAGATTAGGTATTGATTTCCTGTTACGATCTATCATTATTGACTTGTCAGGTTGCCTATAACTATAACAATATTAAATAAATAAATACACACAATACTCATATTAGGTACTAAATGTATTTTTTACTTCTATTATAAAATAATCGTGCCGGTAAAATGGAGGATAATTTGAAAATAATAACTCTATTGAACTACCTACTTATTTATTTAATTCTAAACCGAAACCATTTATTTTCTTTGTCTCTGTTCTGTGCTGACGCAAAATGCATACATTACAATTTTACAATATTTGCATAGTCATTTGCTCAGCTTAAATGCTCATGTTTTGTCAAAACCGGTGGAGCGGTATGGTAGGTAAAGTTGAACTGTATTTACTGGACACGCTGTTGGCAGGCGTAACCGCCGCCGTTCACTAGTATACGATACAATGATAAACCACAAAAGTACCTACAACTTAAACATACTTATAGAAATAAAATAGTGATGTAAATAGTGTTGTGTATAAATATCTAGACAGGTGGCACTTGCGCATAAGTGTGGTAGTGAGTTTCATATATTATAAAGGCGACCAAATTTTTCAAAATTTTCTTAGCAAACATAAAAACCGGCCAAGAGCGAGTCAGACTCGCGCACGAAGGGTTCCGTTCCAAAAAACTACAAAAAATCATACCTATATAAAAAAAAATGTTGTATGAGAGCCCTCCTTAAATGTCCATTTTTTATTTATTTATTTATTTATTTATGTACACACAAGAAACACAACAAAAACAATATACAGAAATAGACGTACAATGGTTCTGCTTATTTCTATAAGAAATATCTACCAGCAGACCGGCGAAAGGAGAACAAGAAGAAGGGAAAAGAACTTTCAAAAGTGTGTAAATAAGGGAGTAGGATAGAACTAAATTAATACACATACAAAATTAATAAAACAATAGGTATATAAATCTCAATATGTTATTTATAGGTATAAATATACAAATAGGTATGTAAAAATATAAATACGGTACATACTTACATAAACATAATAAATACATAAATAGGTTTATAGTGTAGATATATAATATTCACGTTATTTTTATAATTATTAATAAAAATATTTATATTATACAACTCGATGTTCTGTGTGCATTTCAAGCGTCTACTTGTTGCCGTCATTATTATAAGAAATAAAATGGCCATAAAAATCACGTTTGTTGCATGGAAGCCCCCCTTAAATATCATTATTTATTTGTTATTATTGTGGCTATAGAAACACACAATCTGTAAAAATTTCAGGTCTCTAACTATCACCGTTCATGAGATACAACCTCTTGAAGGACAGAGAGACAGACGGACATGATGACATCCTGTTATTATGATCTGTATCCAAATGGAATATTGTTTACAAATTGATCATTAGAAAATTTTGAACATTCTGGTCTCCTCTATATTGACATTGACTACGTGCATATTAAAAGGGCATTTTCATAATTAAATTCCGAAAGTTTTAACGAGCTATGGCCGTTCATGAGATACAGTTCGTTGACAGACAGACAGACCGACAGCGGAGTCTCATTAATAAGGTCCCGTTTTTACCTATTGGGTGCGGAACCCTAATAAGTTTTTTTAGAGTTCATACGGAACTCTAGAAAACGGATTATGGTTTCGTGCCCAAAAGGTATCCGAACATTACATTTTGTCTATTTCTCTTCGAGCCAAGTGAAGTTTATCATAAAAATTGCCTAATCCTCAATTTCTTTATTTTTATTGTTCCCAGGGTGCTGGTTACTTAAAAAGGGCAGACACAGACCGGCTACATGATATATTCCTGAAGTACGCAACAGCCGAAAAAAACGGAGAGAAATGCATCACTAGTGAAGATTTTGTACGAAAGTTCCTGGGATTATTCACCGAAGGTTAGTAAATTCTACTTTGTTCTTACACAAAGCCGTCAAACTAAGCTAATATGTATAAGCTACGACGGCATTTCCACTATTAATCACAATACCCATACCTAATCATAGCATATTTTCAGTACTCCATGGATTCACCTTGCACGCACCCCAGGTCCATAGCGTAGTACATAGAGTGGGCGTATACCTACTCTCTGCCTACCCCTGTCCGCTTCATAAATAAACATACATACATATATGGTCACGCCTTTATCCCCGAAGAGGTAGGCAGAGACATATTATATGCCTACATTTCACCTTTGTATAATTTGTCCCACGTAATAGGTGGTGAGCCGTATTGCCGTGTTTAAATGGACAGGCGCAGGTTGTGACTGCCTGCTGTTGAAATAAAGCCCTCAACTTAACTTAACGACTGCCATTTCTCTGGCAACCGGGACCAACGGCTTAACGTGCCTTCCGAAGCACGGAAACGCTCAAATAAATGTCACAAAGTGATCACATGTATGGTCACCCATCCATGGGCCGGCCATAGTGAAAGTTGCTTACTGCAGTGATCGTTTACAGAACACTGAGTCCGAGGGGCCACGAGCGCTTCATAAATAAAGGCGTCACTATTATGTACAAGTATGTGTTTTGCAACATGTACCGATGTCAGACTAATACATTATTTTGTACTACACTGCGTGTATGCAACACGTGGTCAATGAGTGTAATATTTAATTACATAATATGATAACAATATTTTTCATTCGATAAAACTGTTTCTGTCATTGATACACAGATGTGTAAAGAATGCTTTATCGACTTGACACACTCGTACCTATAATCCTATAGTGTGATCTGATAAATGGATATCATTGAATGGAAAATCGCAGACGGAAATTATTTAGTAAAGTAGGTAGCTCGTTTGTACCATTGACATAATTATATTCTACCGATAGATAGGAACGTCCATACATTAAATATGTTCCAGATTTGTACGCGCTTGAGCGAGAGCGATACCAATGGACTCGCCCAACAGGTGCAAAACACATAATTTTAGTATGAATAACACGGTCTAAACGTTGTATAATTATATTACTTAGCATTAATAATATGTTTTCCTCTGTACATTGCGTTTACAACACTTTGTTTGATGATTATACCACAATAAATTAAAATATCTCCGTCACGTGCGTGTCATTCGTATTATGGCACAAACCGAACTAACAATAGATGAGTACCTTTACCGCAGTTGAGTGGTACACGACGCTTGTTCTGATCGCCGCATCTAGTACGTAGTACATATAGATCGATGGTTTTACAGACAGAGTAGAAACAGATTAAAATATAGATGATATCATCTATCGATACTTTTTTTTATGTGTGGAAATCCCTATGGATGTTATATGGGAGTTCAACCATTTTGCGATAAGACCTTTAACCGGTCAACTGTTCCTACCTATCCGTCTAGAGCCGGACGCCTCAGCTAACTGCTTTAGAAGGATGTCCCTGGACATAAGGTAGTCAAGTTGAAGCCACAGCAGGTCGCCATAAGCTACCCCTATTCGTTTTAACGCGACAAGCGATAATATTCTCACCACCTATTACGTTGGACAAAAATTAGTGAAATAAGAGAATTTTTGTGCAAATGCCTCTGCATACCCCTTTGAGGAAAAGGCGTGACTATAATATGTTAGTTGAACTTGACAAATAGGAATTCTTATACTGAAGTTCATCATAAGACTAATTAATGATGCTTTAGATAAGGAACTTCTAGGTCCTGACTTCTGACCTACATAAGTACGGACATTGGTACATAATCGACTTATCAAAGGTGAAGCTAGAAAAAACGTTGATACAGACATAATGGTCACGACTTTATCTCGGAAGGGTTAGGCAGTGTCGTAGAATAAGGAGGTACCACTTTTCATCTCAGCTGTAGTCTTGTCTATATGTCTATAAGTTGAAATGTGGGCGTATACTATGCCTCTGCCTACCCCATCGGGGATAAAGGCGTGACTATATGTATAATTTTGTCCCACATAATCGATGGTGAGACTATTGCCGATCTGTTAAAATTTTGCAAACTGCCCACAAGGCCTTTATTTTGGCTTAATGATTGCCATATTACTGAAGGTTGTCAGTCCCGATTGGAACCAACGGCTTAACGTGCCTGCCGAAGCACGACTCGCAAATAAAATGTCACAAAATGATTACCCGATCGAGGACCAGCCGTACCGAAATTTGGATACAAGTAAATATAATTATGCGAGGGTTTATGTACGGATGATATTATATAAGGTCATTCATTACCCCCCCCCCCCCCCCCCTAGGCGAGGCCGCAGTGGTAGCCGTAGGTCTGTTGGGAGTCCTGGGGTATCCTTCCGAGGGCTTACCCGGGGCTCCCAACCGTAGGCTGTTAGGTAGCTATACGTGTTTTAGTCGGTAAGAGTCCGGCATAGCTTTCATGAAGGATTTTCCTCACGTTACAGAAAATAGCGAAAGTTGGTTAATGGCGTAATCGTTTACAAAACAAGTCAGCAAAGCTAGTGAAAGAAAAAAAATCATTGTTCATGACTCGTGCAATTACCGTCCTTGAGCAGGTAGATAATTTGTCTTAACCAACCATGAAACATCCCTGTTCCATTTTCAAAAGATGGGTCAGGAATCAGTCTTCAGTCGGTTCACAGCCCTTGCTTGGAACGTTTCTACTATCAATATCGTCGTTTTTAACATAGTTGCGGTGCTTTTTGTGAAGTTATTTTGTGCGAAGTATTTAAAATGGATAATGTGAAAAACGAGAAAACCAATTCTACTGATTCGTGTGATCAAGGTAGGTTTCCTTATTTGTACTGCAAATTTTCCGAATTTGCACAAGGCTAAAATGGATTTGAAATGATAGATCTAGGTCCCAGTAATTTCAAATCGAGGACCTATCCAACATTGCCGTGAAAATTCACCAGGTGACTTTTGTCGTATCCATTGCGATACTTTGATTTTTTCACCATTATTCCTAGTGGTTTCATGGCCGTTGGTGTGATTCCACATGGAAAGAAAACTGCATATTGAGCAGTACAGTATTTTCCTAAAATCTTGTTTAGTCTCTCTCATATATCAAGTTTTAGGACTCGAAAACAGACACGAGTCACACGAGCTGTATCTATCTTCTCTTAAAGGGTACTAAGGGTAGTAGTAGTAAGTACAAAAACCTTTGCAAACATGAATAATGTAAAATAATATGATGCTCACCATGAATATTTCTGAATCATCTAAAAATGAATGCTCACCAAGAATATTTCGAAATTTCTGAATTGAATAATGTTATTTAATTTTAATATCCCTCTATCGAAGAAAATTGTCTGCTTGATTTACCAGTTCCGATTTGTGAATCAAAAAGGCGGGTTCAGAAAAAATCATGCCATAATAATTCGCGTAAAAAGGCTTTCGCGCTGGTGCGGGACAGCCCCTATTCGTGCCACATAGGTACTTTGAGCGACACAATACTATTTCTATGGCCTTGTTATTTCTATGAGCAAGAGTGACAAAAGCATTCTGGGAAACAATAGAATGACCGTTCCAATTGCCGAATAACAATTGGATCTCTGTAAGAATATACTTGTTGATAAAAAAACTGCAGTTAATATATGGTTGCAGTCGTTCAAAACAATAACAGGAATAAGTGCGGACAATTTTGAACTTATTTTTATCACTTCTCACGGGCCGATTCATTTATCGGAACAATATGAATCAATCACTCATTTCTTCGGTGTTCAAAGACAAGGATACGCATTGCAGTGCAGTAGTGCGATTATTCCCTCCAAATGAAACTCTTCTAAACTTCTCCATCCTTCTTAACGCGTCCTCTTCCATTGGCTAGCTTAATTGATTATGATGATGTAACGTAGTAGGAAGGGAAGGCTTGATTGAGCAATTGTGAATTATCCAAAGGTCTTCAATTTACTAATCCCCTATGGATTCGTTTATACGGAACCTTTCTAAACAAATGTTTGCTACATCTCTGACATTGGGTTAAGAGACCATACCGAGCTTACTTACTGATATTTAATTCGAAATGATGTCTGATTTACAGATGACTACAACAAGCAATCCGTCGAGCTCATCGCGGGCATCGTGGACATGGACAAAGATGGGTTCATCTCATTCTCCGAGTTCCAAGCCTTTGAAGGGCTCCTGTGCGTGCCCGATGCACTGTACAAGACCGCCTTCCAACTGTTCGATACCAACGGCAATGGCCTTGTGGCTTTTGGTGAGTTTAGAAACAGACCTATTTTTACGTGTGCATGTCCGTTACCTTATTCCCTTTATTTCCATCATCTAAAATCCTTTGCAGCTGCCAAACCATTAGTAATATTTCAGTTTTTGTAGGAGGTTTTGGAGCAGATACCTAAAACACCAGTATCTTGAACAAATTTTTGAGGTATTACGTGAACATTCAGCGGGCCACAAGTAAGATTTCTATTTGTCATTAGTGAACCGTATCTCACGTGAAGTCTTATCGATAGCTTTCGAGATAGTAGGCATCATTAATATACATTAGGTGATAATCATTTGTAATAGGTATCGCTAGGGTAGAAATCAAGATTTACGCAGATTAATTGGCTGGCGGGTATTGTGTGTAATCCTGAACAGCTCTTGGAGATAGTAGGTATGTTATAAAATTGAATGTAGCTATATATTTCTCACCTGCATCTCTCAAGGATCTATTATTAGACCCCTGCAAATTTAAATGATGTCCTTAATTTTTGTCCTTGATTTAAAACTGAAATCTTAAAAATATTTTCTTCTAATAGTCAATGGTCGAGAGCATAACACCATATTTTCTGTAAGATTCTTAAGCGTAACTGACGTTATTTGTAAAAATGCTTTTGTAGAGTAAGAGATTATATTTGTCTGCAAATTCTGTAATATTTAGAAGTATACCTGCAGTTGTAGTATGTTGAGAGTACCTAAATTAGTTCACAATTCATTAGATTTCAAGACCAAAATGTTAAACATAATTTCTACTGCTTTCCAGACGAGTTCGCAGAGGTTATGCGCAAAACGGCCTTGCACAAGAAACACCCATTTAACATGGAGAGTACCTTCGTCCGATTGTACTTCGGAAAGGACAGGAAACGTCTTGTGACGTACCAGGAGTTCAGTCAGTTTCTCCACGACTTTCATGAAGAGTATGGAGTGGAGGCGTTCAAGAAATGTGACAAAGATGAATCTGGATTCATCAGCGCGGGAGATTTTAGAGATATCATGTTGTCGGTGAAGAGGCATCTTTTGACGAAGGAGTTGATGACTAAAGTTATAGACGTAAGTTTTCTTTTTGTACTTATTAACTAAATTGGCTTATTTTGCATGTCTTATAGGTCCATGTAGCATTCTTTTTTGTATATTAAAAACAAAATACTGAAAATGCGTCTGTATATCTGCTCGCGATAAACTCAATGAGTTGTATTGATTTTTATAAATTTTTCCTTAACAAATAACTTCAGTCATCAGGAAGGTTTAGGTATATAATTTGATGTATTTCGTGGGTTAAGTCGCTGGGCACAACCTAGTATTATATTTACAGCTCTAATACCGCCTTTTTCCTGTATTATATACGGTTTGATATAGCAATAATGTTGAAATACAAATTTTATCTAAATTAAATAGTCCATACGTATAATAGTTCATTGTATGTTTATCGACTTACAAAGTAGACTATTAGTTTATTTGTATGAATGGCTTTTGTTCTTATCGTTCTAACGGTAGTCTCTTTGAATTGACAAAGGGTTCTTTAAGTAAATAATAAATTTCTATAAGTATGACATTTATGACTATGAAGGTTATCTACAAACTGACTACTGACGGATAACTTTGCCACGTAATCTGTGAATAGTAAACTGGCCAAGTGCGAGTCGAACACGTGCACGGAGAGTTCCGTACCCAAGAACGGAAAAATGTCACGTTTATTGTATGGGAACCCCTTATTGTCACTAATATTTTCCTGATTATAGTATTTGTTGTTATAGCGGCAACAGAAATACATCATCTCTGAAAATTTCATCTCTCTAGCTATCACGGTTCCTGAGATACAGTCTCCTGACGGACAGACGGACATCGAAGTCTCATGAATGGTCCCTTTGGGTACGGACCCCTAAAACCATTTTACTATACTGGAGCGTTTATCAAGTAGTACGTACCTTGATGAAAAGACGCCGACCTATTGCGTTTAACCGAAATACTGAACACAGTAAGATAGGTACCTATATGTGCAATACTTGAGCTCATACTGACGATAACTTCGAGGTAAATTTTGCGCAATTAGGTATCTAGATTTATGCAAGGAGGACAGTGTCACAGTATAAAGAGTACTAACACAGTGTTGCCGTGTACCATAGATTATAGTAGCGTTAGGTATATGTTTACATATTCAAATGGAAATCTATACATATAATAAAATGATAGAATAGTTAAAACTGTACATTAAAAATATTTAAAAAAACTCGTTAGGTGTTCAACATAAAATACCGAAGCTGAAAATATAGTTAGAAAAATATTTGTCTGTTTGCTTTGCTTTGTCCGGAAGGATCTCGAAAAGTACTCAATAGATTTGATTCAAATTTTGCACAAATATTAACTAGGAGTAGGGTCTTCAAATAGGCTATATATTCACGCTACATATCCTAGGGACTAAGCAGAGAGCAATCAAATTGTCATTATAACATAATTTTCACGCGTACGAAGTCGCGGACAACAGCTAGTGAAACCTAAAAAGTCCGCGCACCCCATGGGATCGTATTTCGGACTAAAAAAGTAGGATACAAGATGCGATGATACTGACACAGCCACATGCAAATACATCAATACATATAATAAAATCATAACAGGTCGCCGTCTGTACATGGAAGAAAATAAGTAAAAATATTATAGGGGGGCTTCGTGAACGCAATAGAACCCAAAACAATGATTTTTAGAATTTTTGTCTGTTTGTCTGTATATCTGTATGTCTGTATATCTGTTTGTCTGTACGTTTGTGCACGCTAATCTCAGTAACCGCTTAACCGATTGAAATGCGGTTTTTTTTTATTGTGTTGAGGTTTACTCCACTTAACATTTAGTGTTTATTTCATGTCAATCGGTTTATAAGTAAAAAAGTTATATCTCTTTAAATAATCGTACATAGACATATGAATCTTAAAATGAGTAAATCTAAACTGGTGTGTTGGCTTAATCATAAAAGAGCTTAATGATTAAGGCTATTTTAAAACAATTCAGTTCGCACCGAAGCCGTGGACTGCATTGTTTTAGAATAGACTCTTTTATGATTAAGCAAACAGGGCAGTTTCACACGCTGCTTTATAAGTCTCTCTCTAGAAATACCTCTCCTTTCATACACCTTATATGACGTAAATGAAGTTGCGGGTTCAGCTAGTTAATAATAAATCTCAAATTCGCATGCTGTCCTGATAGCATCCTTTAAAGAAATAAAGACTACTCCCATTTTTCTACAGCTCCAACCCTATTTCTATCTCTTTCTTGTGCGTTGATCAGTAGGTAATCAGAGCGAGATACCCTGCATAGAAGTATGTCGCAGGTTTAGCCGTGGGACATAGCTAGTGCACTATAAAAACCGACCAAGAGCGAGCATAGAGGATTTCGTACCAAATATCGACTTTTTTGGAACGAAGTTCCTTATCGCGCGTTGTGAAAGGGGGCTAGACGGAAAAAATTCTCACGAAAAGTTGTAACGACACTTTTGGTAGTGATAGTGGTAGTGATAGTGGTAGTGATAGTGGTAGTGATAGTGGTAGTGATAGTGGTAGTGATAGTGGTAGTGATAGTGGTAGTGATAGTGGTAGTGGTAGTGATAGTGGTAGTGGTAGTGGTAGTGATAGTGGTAGTGATAGTGGTAGTGATAGTGGTAGTGATAGTGGTAGTGATAGTGGTAGTGGTAGTGGTAGTGATAGTGGTAGTGGTAGTGGTAGTGATAGTGATAGTGGTAGTGATAGTGATAGTGGTAGTGATAGTGGTAGTGATAGTGGTAGTGATAGTGGTAGTGATAGTGGTAGTGATAGTGGTAGTGATAGTGGTAGTGATAGTGGTAGTAATAGTAGTAATGATAGTGGTAGTGGTAGTGATAGTGATAGTGGTAGTGATAGTGGTAGTGCTTGTGCTAGCCAGGGGATGAACATGAACTCTACGAGCAACACCAAAGCAAATAGGAGTTTCGCTCTGTTCAGTTTCAGTCGCGCGTAAAGGTTACACGCACTCACTTATTTTTATATTAGTTTTCTTTTTGTTTTTGTTTTTGCTTACAATAAAATTTTAAAATTAAAATAAAATTTTATTACAATTCCTTCACTTTAATCGAAAGGAACTTCGTTCCATCCGGGTGTCCCTTGACACCTCTCAAGTTTTCTGTTTTTAGTTTCTATTGTTATAGCGACAACAAAAATACATGTTCTGTGAAAATTTGAGCTCTAAAAATGTATTACCAACAACTTGTTTTTTCTTTTCCAGGCTTCAGGTTTCCAAGGCGAACGCAAAATAAGTTTCCCATACTACATGGCCTTCAATTCTTTACTTAACAACATGGAGCTTATCAAGCGAGTGTACCTGAACGCCACGAACGGGCATCGAACCCAGGAAGTGACGAAGGAGGAGTTCCTACATTCAGCTCAGATGATGTCTCAGGTCACTCCGCTCGAAGTTGACATTTTGTTCACGCTGTGTGATACGATACATCATACTAATGGGTGAGTAAGCTTTTGTACCACAAAAGATAAATATACATACATACATATGGTCACGCCTTTATCCCCGAAGGGGTAGGCAGAGGCATATTGGATATGCCCACATTTGGTGGTGAGCCGTATTGCCGTGTTTAAATGGACAGGCGCAGGTTGTGACTGCCTGCTGTTAAAATAAAGCCTTCAACTTAGCTTAACGACTGCCATTTTACTGGCAACCGGAACCAACGGCTTAACGTGCCTTCCGAAGCACGGAAACGCTCAAATAAATGTCACAAAGTGATCACATGGATGAAAGATAAATATATAGTATGAAATACAGATAGGCAACTCCCTGCTCCCTTCCCCACCCCACCAGTCCCGCCACAGCTGCCATATAGTTGGAGGGTATTTTGACGGAACGTTTGCTTAACCTTAGTGTTCACACACACATTCAAGCTCTGTACAAACATAACGAGTTTTTAGTGTGGGTGACAGAATTGAAAACAAATCATTTATATGGAGTTTCCTCGCTGTGGTACCATTAAGAATAAGAAATAAGCAAAGCCAATGGACATTGGTAAACATCGGAGGAGTTATAATCGTACTGCTAAAGTTATTAAGCTCTTGTGACCATTTTGAAAGCTATATTATTATTTCATACTAGCGGACGTCACGCGGTTTCACCCGCGTAGTTCCCGTTCCCGTGGGAATACGGGAATAAAATATAGCCTATGTTCACCGCAAAGAGTGTAGCTTCCCAACAGTGAAATAATTTTTTTCAAATCGGTCCTGTAGTTCCGGAGCCTATTCGTTACAAACAAACAAAAAACAAATCTTTCCTCTTTATGATATTAGTATAGATTGTGTGCCACGATAGGAAAATCAATAAACAGTTTTCTAAAGGAAAATTAAATAAACAAGTAGGTACCTACATAGTGTGCCTAAAAGGCTGCTACATTGTGAGCGGACCTTATTAAACCATCTACCCAGTGCACGCAACGGAATCTCTCAAAGAAATAAATTGTCCCCGTTTTACATTTTTCATTGCTGCTCCGCTCCTGTTCGTTGTACAGCACTCGCCACATAACTTTGCGTTCATGAAGTGTGTTCGTTCTCGCCGCAATAATGCATTATTAGGTATTAGGCAATAAACTACTGCTGAGGCAGGAGGGCCGCCTCTCCCGCCTCAGCTGCGTAGTAGTTTACCCTGTGATACCTAATAGTGCATAATTGCGGCGCGAACGAACGAACTTCATAGACGCAAAGTTATGTGGAGCGAGCTGTAGCTTGATGTTTTATGTAGGTATAGCCTTCCTCAATAAACTAACTATCAAAGTCAAAAATTATCTTTGAATTCTAACTCATTAGTTCCGACGATTCTAGCGTTCAAACAAACAAACAGAAATCTCCTAAACACTTTGTTTTTAAAAACAGAGTCGCATTGTTGTAACTCGAGAACGGGTGATCCGATTTCTGTGATCATTAACTTATTGAAATTGTCTCCTCCCTGTAAAAGCTTAAGCGAAAAATATAGGATACAAGCATCAGCTTCCCCCGCGTAACATTTGTTCCCGTTCCCGTTATCCGTGGGAACTTATTCCCGGGATAAAAAGTGACCTATGTGTTATTCCAGACCATAATCTATCGCTGTACCAAATTTCAGCCAGATCCGTTCAGCCGTTCGAGCGTGAAAGAGTAACAAACACCCTCACTCACAAACTTTCGCCTTTATAATATTAGTAAGAAATGCATTTTATAACCCGATACAATATTGATATAGACCACGTGGACGTCGACCTACAATGCCAGCCAATGTCAAACTGTGAAAAAACATTAGAACTGTCCGGCCTAATCTATTTTAGTGTGACACTACGGCACGTGTCTAGTGAGTTGATTCACACGAGGTGAATGCACCGGTTATATCTGATTATTCGTGGATTTTTTGTGCGAGAATCGTTTGCTCTGCCAATTCTTGTTGTTAGCCGCGATAGGAATCTGGTTTTTACTAGATAGTTGATAATAGGATTATTGTTAGTGTATGGAGGTGAATCATCATTATCTGGGTGCTAGTCCCGGTTTTATTTAAGTACTCTCGATTCCGTACGCTTTCTGCTATTATTTTATACTACTGAGGTGGTAGACAAGCATATGGCCCAGCTGATCGAAATTTATCAGTCATCACCATTACCTGTGGTCGTTTGTTTGTAAAACCAAAGATGCTACACTAGCCCTAATGTTACATACAATACTAGCTGACCCGCGCAACTTTGTTTGCGTGATAAATGAAGAACCGCTCGACCGATTTTGTGCAAACTTCACATAAACCATCTACTAAATAGTTCGAACAAAGCCTAAACATTTGGTTTAGATAGGTGACTCCACTTGAGTTATAAAATTACAACGAAAAGTGGCATTGATTTTTGTATATATAGATTTAATCAGTAAGCGTTAAAGCGAAAAGTCTAGCTCGTCAAATTGATGCCATCCGCCTGTTGAGAAGTCCGATAAGGCCCTATTCGCTAAATGTCGCTATGACATTCTCATCGCTTACGCTTCTCATGCCTCAAAACTGACATGCCCCGACATACCGAGACGTCTGGCAACCTTAGATTAGGAGCCACTTTCACAGTCTACGAGACTGGACAGTGGTCCTCAAGTTGGCGGCACAACGATGTGGCCTCTTCACGCTCCGCTTGAAGAACCCGGGGTTTTATGGTGTAAAAGAAGAGGGAACGGGCTCTATAAAATAAATATTTATGAATATTTTCACACAACGTCAGGTAGCCCAAATTAAGGTCATATGAGCTTGAGCTATGGGATGAAGATGACCGATGACTGATAGACATATAGTCCAATCCTGCCCGATCTGGCAATAATGTAAACATGTCATGTTTTGACAATCGTTGTCTAAGACAA
This sequence comes from Miltochrista miniata, assembly GCA_933228765.1. Lineage (NCBI taxonomy): Eukaryota > Metazoa > Arthropoda > Insecta > Lepidoptera > Erebidae > Miltochrista > Miltochrista miniata. The sequence continues at coordinate 32,986,914 of OW121758.1, read as the reverse complement.
ATGAGTAGAAAAATATAGTATGACAAATCATTGAATTTTTTACTGTCCTGAGTAGGTATTTTAAATGAAAATAAACTATCATAAAGAAGTTATTTGGTGTCGAAATGATTGTAAGATTGTAGAACACTGTATGACTCCTGGATACTGGAATATAATCAGGGTGAATACTCAATTGCAAGTAACTATGGATATTTAGGATCAAATGTGTTTGTTTACATTTTTACGCAAAGCTATTGAAATACAGTATACTTATACTATATATTTCTAAATACATAATATATAGAAAACACCCAAACTCCGAAACAAACATTTGTGCATCACACAAATATTTGATCTGGAACGTTCCAAGAAGTAATTTGAAAATGAATGTTCTTTAACTTCTTTTTTATTTCCAGTCGAATCATCTACAAGGATTTAATATCCATCACACCGGAGCAATATTTCAAGCATGTCAAGCGTTACGTCACAGAAATCAAAGCAGTTTCGGTAAGTATTTCCATCTCTTTCATAAGCACATGTTGTCCTGTTCTAACATGAAGCTTTTGCAGAAACAATAGTATTGTTAGTTGAATGTGTTCTAGACTTTAAGCATATTAGATATAGAGTTTCAAATGCAAATGCAACGGTTTGTAAAATGGTGGATTGTGTCGCTGTAACACTGTATTAAAAACTAGCTGTTGCCTGCGACTTTATTTGTGATTCTTTAGATTGATATAACTTTTTAATTTATGAGCCGATTGACATGAAACAAATACGAAATGTTAAGTGGAGCAAACCGCAACGCAATAAAGAAAACCGCATTGCAATCGATTGAGCGGTTGCTGAGTTTAGCGTGCACAAACGTACAGACAAACAGACAGTTACGATTTTATTATATGTATTGATTGATATTGATATTGATTGATTGATATTGATTAATGACTTTATAGTTATACCTAAGTAATTCTCAAACCGTGTAAGTTCTGTTTTAACATGACATTGTAACAGCTCAGAATACAATTAAAATAAACAAACGCTTCACTGAAAGGTTCGTGAATCGTTTTGCCATTGGAGGTACGCACCCTAAATTGTGTGAGAACTTTGACAATATGCCAACGTATTTTCACACTTTTAGGAGTGATTTTCGCTTCACACAACAGTGTCGACACGGGTTATGTACTATTAACGCTAGCATGTTTTACCTTTTGAATAGTTTTTGAATAAAAGGAATTAAGCCACTGATTCCACTATTTTAAAAACCGTATCTACGCCTAGCTTAAGAGTTACGTTAAGCCTGGAAACATCACTAACTGAAAGGTATATATATTTTTGTTTCCTTCATGCATAAAAGGAGGAGGTAAATATAATAACGGGTAGTCGGTTACGTAGCATTTGGGAACTCATCCTGGTAAGTAAGGGACGCTAAGTTTTTGATGTTTCTGCCCTTTTCTTTCTTGTAGCTGTCAGCTTTTGGTAGAGTAGTATAACAATAGTAGTGGTTCGGATTATTCGAATACAGCTCGCGCCACATATCTTTGCGTAGTTGAAGTTCGTTCGTTCGCGCCGCAATTATTACAAAGGAAACTACTGCGCAGCTGAGGCGGAAGGGACGCCCCTCCGCCTCAGCAGTAGTTTATTGCATAATTGGGGTGCGAACGAACGAATTTCACAGACGCAAAGTTATGTGGCGCGAGCTGTACGTAGATACTTATGCAAATTATTTCAAACACAAGTAACCAGAATCGTTCTGTAACTGAAAGAGGCATATATAAGACGTCCAGCAGTAGACTACTATAGGCTGACTGCTAAGTTATAATTTTTTAAATATGGAAAAAAATATCGATTTCGAGCAGGATTCGAACCTGCGTCTGCTCGCATACCGAGCAAGATGCATTAACACCGAAACTCTACTCGGAACCGACCAATTCTTTCACCGTATTAATTTATACGTCTTGCGGCAACGATTCTCTTTTCCATAGTATTTAAATTTATGATTGAGTTAGCAAGAGAGAAGTATTAAACTGTTTTTTAATTTTTTTTTGTAACTTGCTCACTTTCAGATGATATAAGTTGTTAGAAGTTTGATGTAAATAACGTAACATCGCACAGAGCGCATCTCTTACGGCCTGGCCACGGAGCACGGCGGTGCGGCGGGCGAGGCGACTAGTCGCGCGGCATCGTTTGCAGGCCACGGGGCCGTCGCGTTCGCCGCCGCGACCAGTCATTCTCATTTGATCACTGGCCTAGTCGCCGCGACTGCCGCCCGACGCCGTGGCCCGCGCCGTACTGCTTCATGTATTTGTTCCACTCGCACGCCGCACCGCCAGTCGCCCGTGCCGTTCGCTCGGTACATTTCGCCGGTCGCGTCGCCGTTCAAGTTCAACGCGCCGCGTGGCTTGCTCAGTACATTTCTATTCATTTGTTTGAGTCGCAAGACGCTTCGCCGTTCGCGCCCCGCAAATTTTCGCTATGGCGACTGTGCCGTGGCCAGGCCGTGAAATCATAATGGGTAAACTTGTAATATTTATTTGTTTATTATATACTTTATTGTACGCTAAGATAGTATTACAATTAACAAACTTGGGCGCAAAATTACAATGGGCGGCCTTATCGCTAAAAGCTATTTCTGCCAGGCAACCATATACCGATCTTCACAATACTGTTTTACATAATAATTATTAACTTATGTACTACTTGTACAGGTGTGTTTTCGATGCACATGACTTCGTCGGGTTTACGCATTTGCCCGTATTTTGCCGTAGTTATCCATCTCCATATTATAAGTAATGCTCAGCGAATAGGTATTGCTATTCAAAGGGGAATGCTGCTAGTCTTTTGGGCATAATGCCACTGGGACCATATTTAGGTTTAGTTTAGATAGTAATAATGTAAATATATATGCAATGCTCAGTATTTGTATGAATATCATTATTGACGTCTAGCTAAAAATGTTATGTGCTCAACAAATTACATGTTGTGAATGTGTTTGTTGCAGAGTCCAGAAGAGAGGAGCGTGTTTATTCAAATCTTGGAGAGCACATACAGGTTTACACTCGGGTCTATCGCTGGTGGTAAGTTATGCAGATTAATAAGCATTTTTTTTTTCACTGACATTTCACACAACGCTGTCTGATCCCAAAGTAAGCTAGGAATAACCTGCTTGTGTTATGGGTATCAGACCACGGATATTAATACTTATATACTTTTTAAATACATACATATTATACATAGAAACACCCAGATTCTTGAGACAAACATTTATGGGTCACACAAATATTTGTCTCCGGTGGGAATCGAACCCACGACCTCCAGCGCCGCAGGCGGTATCACTACCGACTGCGCCACAGAGGTAGTCTTCTACCATTGCTCCCTATTACTCGTCGTATCATGATTCACTCCTCATTCATATCATTTACAACAAACTCCATCCATCTTCAGCCTTTCTCTAGCTCTCCATCCCTCAACATTCGACTTCATGAATCTTTTTGTTACACTATCGTTTACGTACAACTGTTATTAGAATCAAGCTGTATTGTACAGTAGGTATAATACTTCCACGGTATCAATACCGACCGCGCCACGGAGGCAGTAAATTTTAACTTCAGTACAACCAGATGTTTGTATATCGGCTAATTGCGATTGTGTAAAATTACCGATACATTTATTAAATTGCCTTAAAGTTGAATAAACACTATTTGTATTTGCGATGTTATCCCATGATATCTGGTAGTCCTATACAGCTTTTCAGGGACGTGAATAATATGATTTGAGATCAGAGTTGCTAAGTAGCTCGATAGATGGCTCTGTGCCATACTCTTAAATGGCGGTTACAATAAGGTGAAAAATTTCAACTTGTATCAGTACGGCTCCCGTAGCTCAATTGGTTAGAGCATTGCCCTGGATTAGGCAAAGGTTGCGGGTTCAAGTCCCGTCTGGGCCAAGTTGTCTTTTTTCATTTTATAATAAAATATTATGAAAAAGTTAGCATACTAATTGCTTTAAATATTAAAAATCAATATGATTTGATTTCTAAAGCTTGTTGAATTCTATTTTCTTTATAGTAAATGTCTATTCGAATGACGGTTGAAAGCAGGTAAATAAACAAAAATATACTTTATTTCGGCGCCATAAAGCTTTTGTGGTTAAAATGCAGAGGATGAGAACATGTAGGTCCAAACTATAAATAGCGACATTATGTTTTTTACATTGAAAGTTGATTATTTTAGTTTTACCAACGGTACAAATTTATTGGTTAAATTATCAAATAGTTACCTTAAAATTGGGTAAGTTTTTAAGGCCGTTTTCAAAGTGTTGTATATTGTACCCCCACCATAGCAAAAAGTATCTCAGTCGTATTTACATGCTGTAATAATGGAAAATATGTTCGAGGGATCAACTTAAGTACATGATACAATTGTCTATACTGTATTTCAATAGCTTTGCGCAAAAATGTAAACAAACACATTCGATCCTATATATCCATAGTTACTTGCAATTGAGTATTCACCCTGATTATATCCCAGTATCCAGGAGTCATATAGTGTTCTTACAATTATTTCGACACCAAATAACTTCTTTATGATAGTTTATTTTCATTTAAAATACCTACTCAGGATAGTAAAAGATTCAATGATTTGTCATACTATATTTTTCTACTCAACTGTCTTAGACAACGATTGTCAAAACATGACATGTTTACATTATTGCCAGATCGGGCAGGATTTTACTATAAACATATATTTTCTCTGTTTCCAGCCGTGGGCGCTTCAGCAGTATACCCAATCGACTTAGTCAAAACCCGCATGCAGAACCAACGCACGGGTTCCTTCATCGGCGAAGTGGCGTACAGGAACTCTTGGGATTGCTTCAAGAAAGTGATCCGACACGAGGGTGTCTTCGGCTTGTATAGAGGATTGGTGCCGCAGTTGATCGGTGTGGCTCCTGAAAAGGCTATTAAATTGACGGTAAGTAAATTTTGATGCTATTTTTTTACCCCGTGTGGTGACGGGACCCCGGGAAATAGTTCAAAATGTCACCACCTTAATTTATCCTGAGGGTGTCGTAAGAGGCGACTAAGCTAACGCTTTCTCAAAACGATCCATTGCGTAGAGGAGGAAAACTCGAATTAAAACTCGGTTGTCAGTAAAATGATAATCGTTAAGCCAAGTTGAAGGCCATATGGGCGGCTTGATAAATTTCAACTACGGGTTGTCACGACGTGCGCCTGTCCGTTTCGACACGGCAATAGGCTCACCACCTATTACGTGGGACAAAACTATAAGTTGAAGTGTGGTCGTATACTATGCCTCTGTCTACCTCTTCGAGGACAAAGGCGTTTCACAATTAGAAAGAAATTAAAGAAAGTGTTAGGCATTTTGTATCAGGAAATGCACTTGAAATGGCGACCTGTTACTATTACCGATACCTCGAAACTGTTGGCTATTCGAACTGTTCGAGGTGACGAATTTAGTTTCACTTGTATTTAGATTTTTTTTTACTTCTATCTTATCAAATCATAGTCTACTAGCTGTTCCCCGCGACTTCGACCGCGTAGAAGTCGGTTATCGCGTAAAATCATAACCTTCCTTTTGCGCAGTCGGTTAAAAAGTAGCCTATGTCCTTCCCAGGGCCTCGAGCTATCCCTATACCAAATTTCATCTCAATCGCTCCAGCCGTTTAGGCGTGAAAGCGTAACACACAGACAGAAAGAGTTCTTTCGCATTTATAATATTAGTAGGGATTAGTGTGATCCGCAAAGTTCGTTTCGTAGTTTGGGTGTTTTATATGTACACCGTGTATATATTTATAAATATTTAAGTACTTATGTTTATTCGGGGTCTAGATCTCATAGCACAAGCTTGTATTGCTTAGTTTGGGCTGGATAGCGTTGTATGACTGTGTGAGTTTTCAAAAATATCTATTTATTTTGAGGGTTATTAGTACTCCTTACAAACATTTTCAACTTAGTTTTTAACCCTAAAATTTGAGCACTGCTTGTGGTTTTCAGATGAACGACCTCGTACGTGACAAATTCACAGACAAAAATGGAAACATATCGATATATGCGGAAATATTGGCCGGCGGTTGTGTAAGTATAAACAAACCCAACTTAAAGTACACTATAACTTCTTACTTTTTTTATCGCCTACAAACTGTTAAAGCCGTTTGGCGAATTGTATTAAATTTGTAACTTGATAAATAAATTTAAAAAAAAAAGAGTTTGAAAAAGCGCCGTGAGACAAAACCTAAACAATGAAAACAGTAGTTGTCAATCTTTTTTAGCCAAGTGGGGCGAAAAATGTATTGTGTGTTTAATAGATAAAAATGTGAAAGTAAAATAAGACTAAGTAGGCGTCTTCGACATGCCGTCTATGTTTAGTTTAGTGTGAAAAGTAATAAATAAAGAAGCCGTGAGATCGTTCTCACCCGACTGCCCCTCTCTAACACGTTTATTGTGAACGTTCAATCTGATTGACGTTGTCATTTTTGTTTTATTTCAAACTTTGAAAAGATGATCCACGTGACCTAGTGACGTAGTTTAATGCGACAGAGTCACAGACTACAGACAAAGTCTCGACATAAGCCCCTCTGCACTCTATTTTATAGAGAGGGGCTAAAAGTAGTTGTCAATCTTTTTTAGCCAAGTGGGGCGAAAAATGTAACGTGTGTTTAAAATAAAACTAAGTAGGCGTCTTCGACATGCCGTCTATGTTTAGTTCAGTGTGAAAAGTAATAAAAATGTAAAAAAGTAATGTTATTTATACTGTTGGTTGATGGCACTTGGTGGAACTTGCTGCACATATTGAATAACACCACTTGTACTGTTCCACAACATTTATTTACGTTACACCTGACCGGTTTCACCTCTCGGCATTCTCAAAGGTACAAAAAAACTTACTTGATGGCCACTACATCATGTAACCACGTCTAAACTAAACAATTTTCAAATTATTTTTACTTCAAATTCAAACTACACCACACATCTAAACTAAACAATTTTCAAATTATTTTTACTTCAAATTCAAAAATTGTTTAGTTTAGATGTAGTGGTCATCAAGTTAATTTTTTTTGAACCTTTGAGAATGTCGAGAGGCGAAACCGGTCAGGTGTAACTTACATAAATGTTGTGGAACAGAACAAGTGGTGTTATTCTATTATAATAAAATGTTGTTTACAATTTGTCTCACGGCGAAGTAAATACGGTATAGTTCAGTCGACTGGTGACCCAAGGGCTGGCAGTTTTCTCGCTCAGCGACTAGGTATTGCTATTCAAAGGGGGAATGCTGCTAGTCTTTTGGGCACAATGTCACAGGGGGGCTTAATTAAGTTTAGTTTAGGTAGTCATAATGTAAATATTGTAATAATTGTTCCACTGTAATTTTTAACAATAAATGTATATTTTCTTTCTTAGTTAATCCAACTTTGTTTTAAGTGAGTATAATTTGACGATAATATTTATAAAATTTTTCTCATTTCAGGCCGGTGGTTCCCAAGTAGTATTCACGAATCCGTTAGAAATAGTGAAGATCCGTCTACAAGTGGCGGGTGAAATAGCGACCGGGAAGAAAGTCCGCGCTTGGGCCGTAGTCAAAGATTTAGGACTTTTTGGGCTGTACAAAGGTGCTAAAGCATGCCTATTGAGAGATGTGCCTTTCAGTGCGATATACTTCCCGGCTTATGCTCATGTTAAGGTACGTATTTCTTTTTATATTCTAACTAGCGGACGTTATTATTTTTCATCCGCACAGTTCTTGTTCCCGTGGGAATACGGGTGTGAAATATACCCTATGTCATCTAGGGATAGTGTAGCTTCCCAAGAGTGAAAGAATTTTTCGAATCGGTTCAGTAGTTTCGGAATTCAATGCAAACAAACAAACAAATATTTCTTCTTTATAATATTAGTTAGATAACTTACTAGCCTATGCCAGCGGTTCCCTCCACTTGGATATCGGTTTTCATGACCAAAAGAAGTTAAACATACAACAAATGTGGTTTTTTGGAGTTTTTTAGTACGGAACCCTCCGCGCGCGATTCCGAATCTCACTTTGCAGGTTTTTTTATAAATCGGTTGAAAATTAACAAAATACGTGCTTTCACTCCTTTATCGTAATGTGTTACTTTACTTGCTTACTTATATTTGTATGAAATCTATTTATTTTTTATACCACTAGCCGTATGCTTGTCAGCCACCTTGGCTGACAAGCATACGGCTTACCAGATGCACTGCTGGTTACCGTTACCTATGAACGTTTGCAACACCAGAGGCGCTACTCTCGCGCTGCCACTCTTTGTATCCAAGTAACTTTATTAATATAAAACTGCCTGAATGACATTCCTCTTTGCAGTCAACTATCCCAATCCCCATTAAAACTATCAATATATTATTTCCAGGCTAAATTCGCTGACGAGAATGGCTACAATCATCCTCTGACACTGTTAGCGGCGGGTGCCATAGCGGGTATTCCTGCCGCGTCACTCGTCACACCCGCTGACGTCATCAAGACTCGCTTACAGGTAACTATAGTCTTTTTCTGGACAGCTCAGCAATCATGTAAACATGTCATGTTTTGACAGAAGTTGTCTATGATCATAGTGTTGTAACTATACTGATTCTATGTATGTAAATAATCATTGAGTTATATCTAGTTCACCGTACATTCATTTACTTCGGTATATCAATCGCCAAATTCATCAAATCATGAAATTCGGTATATCAATATATATTATGTGCAATAATTTTTTTATATTAATTTAATTAAAGGATCTTTAAAAAAAAAGAAACTTTTAGAAAATTGAATAAGATAATCATTTATTTACAATAATATATTACTTTTGGGGATGATAAAAAGTGTAGACGCCTCGTTGGCTGCTTGCCGTTCTTACAGAAACAGACTAAGACATCTTGAGAGATTTCTAATGTGGGGTTTTTAAATCCTAAGAAAGGAAAGTAGGCCATTATAATGACATGGTGACAGGTATATTCGAAGCAAAGTATTAAGAAATTAAACCTTTTGAACAAGCGCAATAAAAGCACATTAGGTCACAAAATTTGATAAAAATGTTACGAAACCAAATACATAGGTATGTTGCCAATCTCGCCGCCCCAAAAAAAAATAACGGCACCTTCGTTTAATCACTTTGAACTTACTTCGGGACAGGTTAAGCCTTACGTAGGAAGAAAAAAAAACAAATCATCAAATATAACAGAAGTTGAAGTACTGCTAAAAATAGGTTTGACTAGAATCGAAGATTAATGTGTCACTCAGGTCCAAAACGAAAAGGAACACAGGTAAAAAATGATTAGAAATTAAGCATTTGGTTAGCGAGGCTGTAACAACGCACTTTATAATCACTGGGAAAAGTCTGGCATGACTTCCATGAAGAATTGCATCTAGCACCTATCTTCTTGCAGCATCTTCATCAGGTCTTATGGCAGCTTGGCAGCGTCGCGCGCATCATGCATTTGTGTCTGATTCGTAATAGTCACTAGATGTGTCGTCGGACACAGTAATTAAAAAAGTGTTTGTTACGGTATCGCTAACCTGATCCATAATCTCAATTAATTTTTTCATGTTTTCCTCTTCCTCTTTAACGTGAGCAACACATTTTGACCATTGTTCTGCTCCGATTCTCGCCAAACCTTGTTTTAGCAGTTCTTTGATTTCTACCATTTGAAATGATTTGTTTTTTCTTCCGACATAAGATTTTACCTGTGCCCAAATAAGCTCAATGGGGTTTAGCTCTTTAAGTTTGGAGAAAATCGGTTAACAAATGCGTCTTCTAGACCAAAACTGACATGCACACACACATACGGACGAAAGCAAAATCGTCTATACTGTGGAATCGAAGACCCAAACTCAAAGTGCCTTTTCACACGTACCGGTTGCCGGGTAGCCGGTGCCGGGTAACCGGCGGCGAATGCAAGCGGTTGCCGGGCAAATCACGCCGGTACGTGTGTGTACTCGCACTCTTCGCTGTCTGGGTCAATAAGTTATATTATTATGTAAGTACATTTTTTCGAACTGACATTGATAAAACAATGACCTCCTTTTAAAATCAATTGGCCAGTACAACAATTTTACAACACTATGGCAAAGACAAACAAGTCTGAGAAAAAATAATTTAATGACAAGCAAAAATGACAGTCTTAAATTTTTACCATCCGAGTATTTTTCATGAAATTATTCTGTAATCTAAAGGTTTATTAGTGTCGAAATGTCCGCATAAATCTAACTAGAGTTCCTTGAAACGACTATGATCAGGATTGATAATTAAATGTAAGTAATTATGGAGTAGTCGAGATCCAATTTCTTTGTTTACTATATTATTTAAATCTGTTGAATTCCACTATACACTGAATACTGTTTTATTCAAACCGTGGAACTTATGTACTGTTATTTTTTACGCGTGGAAAGCAAACAAACACAAAAATAATATTTAATTCAGAAAATCCTAAGACATAGGCACTTACGAAACGTCAGGAATACAAAGCGAAGCTGGTACCAACAGTTTAAAATGCGGCGTGGTCACGAGTAGACTCTACTCGTGTCGTAGAAGTAAGAGTAGGAATCTACTCGTGACCACGGCTATTGTAACATAGCCGAAACGTCGAGAGGTGAGCGAAGTTTGAAATGTTTACGCGAAAAAGACCCACAATCAATATAATGTGTAACATAGTATCTTTAATTAAAGGAAGACCAAGTAAAATATGCTTTTATTGTAAGGCTTACTCATTATCAGACGAAAAAAACCTGTCTAATTGAGACTTTTCTCCCTTTTTTTCTATTCTTTTTCATATTTAAAGCAATTAGTATGTTGCCTTTTTTATAATATTTAATATGAAGTGAAAAAAAGACAACTTGGCCCATACGGGATTTGAATCCACAACCTTTGCCTAAATCGAGGCAATGCTCTCTAACCACTCGAGCGAATGGGACCATTATTATTTTTTATGCTCTATTTAAAATGTAAAAATTAAAGAGCAAGTAGATCATTTCCAGGCTTCCTTATTAAGCAAATAATCGTTAATTGTATAGTAGCCCTTGCAGTATAATTTACATTTTAAACACTTTTTGATCTTAATTAAGGACACATTTTTTTATTTAGTTCTATCCTCATGAATGCTATGCCGGACTCCTACCGACTAAACCACACCATGCGCTACCATCTGCCTACGCTCATGAACGTTAAATATAGCTTCATTCAAATGACAGTTCTATCAGAGGCGTCTTCACCTATGGTGCGGCGCACACGGGCGCCGGGTGTAAGGGCCGCCCGCTAATGCAACACCTCCAAAGACGCGCCGCCGGCGCTCTCCAAGACCCTGCCGCTCGTGCTATGGCATAAAGTTCAAATTAAAATTCCCAGGAACGTGCGGCGGTCATTTTCAAAGGCTTATACGCGTGCCGCAATTTTTGTTTTACCGCTAAACCGTAGTTTTGCGAAATATTGCAACATCCCTCGAGGTCGAAGGTCATCAAAAATAGCTATTGTGTGTACGAGCGCTCTTTTCTCGTCGAGATCGGGTCTCTTGTGGCGGAAGATCGTCGCCGGAGACTTCAACGCCCACAGAACGCCCCACGTGGACAGGGCCATTATTTACCCGGCCAGGTCAGGGTTAGTTCGCAGGGAGATGTCGTGCAGTGTTCCACAGGGTTCGGTTCTCGGGCCGCTCCTGTGGAACATCGGTTACGACTGAGTCGGCGTGCTATTCTACGCCGATGATACCCTGGTCACTGCGCGGGGCCCGGATTTTAGGGACGCGAAGGTTCTGGCCACCGCGGGCGTTGCCCAGGTGGTCAGCCGAATCAGGGCACTGGGACTTCAGGTGGCCCTCGAAAAGTCCGAGGCCGTGTTCTTCCACGGAGCTCGACGAGGGCCTCCTCGGGATTCCCACATGGTGTAGCACCTATTTGGGTGGACGCCCTGTGCGTCAAGAACATACCGCTATTGCGAAGGCCGCAATGGGTGATTGCGCAGAGGGCGGCGCGGGCGTACGGCGTACTGCACTGTCTCGTTCGAGGCGGCGTCCCTCATTGGCGGTAGCCCCCCTGGGATCTCGATGCTGTAGTCGAGAGCGCCCTGGTGCGTAGCGTTGGAGGTCGCCCGCTCCCGGAGTACAGCGATCGCTGGAGACAGTTAGCTCGCAATGATCTCTTCCGCGAGTTGGCCCGCCGGTTGCAGGAGACCGATCCTACTAGACTAGAGGGCGCCAGGGTACTGGTTGCACACGGGCGCCACAAGGGCTAGAGACGCCTCTGAGTTCTATGGACTTTATTTCTTTTTGCCAAATTTCAATAACTCTGAAAGCGTAACAGAAAAACGAGCGTTATTGACGCATTTCAGAGAAATAACGATTAAGAGTACTTATAATAGTTTTATGAAACGTGTCTATTTGAGAATAGTTTTAGAGTATTAAAAATATTTTATTTGATTTTCAGGTAGTAGCTCGATCCGGTCAAACAACGTACAACGGAGTCATAGACGCCACCAAGAAAATATATATGGAGGAGGGCGCCAGAGCTTTCTGGAAGGGAGCTATGGGTAAGAATTATGTTTACTATATTTACACTATTCTAGCTGATGCCCGAACAAGAAGTACTTAAGTATATGTCATTCCAGGCTATATAATCTATTCCTGTACTAAATTTTATCTAATTACAGCCGTTGAGTGTAAAGAGTAACAAACATCCGTAGTTACAAATTTTCGCATTACATTATTAAATATGGAAGTAAAATTAGTTATAATACCTAATAGACATTGCTCTTAGTGATGATATAATAATTGCCTATTGTACTACCTCCCCCGCTCCGCTGCCTAGCTCCGTGAGGCAATGTGGCACCGTGTGGGTTCGATCATCGGACTATTTAATCGGACTACTGATACTAGGGGGTGGCAATGGGTAAGAGTACAAATTCGAAAATATCAAATACTTAATAATAATAATTACAATCACCGTCGCCCAATGTTTTGATAATGAGATATTGAAATGGCAGACGTCCTCTTCTCCATAGCCTAAGTTAACCAGACCATTTAACACCCATCACATTAGCCCATTTCGTAGTTAGCGTATTTCACAATAGTTTAGCTCCCATTGTAGGCAGTCCATTGCCGTTCTTGTACATAAAGCGGATGTGAATTGTCTGCAATGGGGGTCCCATTTCCCATTACATTTAAAATCTCAAAGGGCCTTTGCGTGTTGGACCGATATATCCCCATGTAAACCTACCAAAAGACCGGGTATCTTCATAAGAAAAAAAAGAGGATACCCAAGAAAAGAAGAGACTTAATAATTAGATTCGAGTACAAATTGCGGTTGTCAGTAAAAATTCGGCTTGAAAATTTTTAACTACGGATCGTCACTAACTGTGCCGGTCCATTTTAACACGGCCATAGGCTCACCACCTGGGAGACGCACGTGGGACATGAAACTATGAATAATAGAGTGTGCAATTTGAATATCGTTTTGTATTTCCCAGCGCGAGTGTTCCGTTCGTCGCCGCAGTTTGGTGTGACGCTGCTCACTTACGAACTGTTGCAGCGTATGTTCTTCGTGGATTTCGGCGGAACGTGAGTATTTAGTATTTATTATATACTAGCTGTTGCCTGCGACTTCGTACGCTGCATTTTATAAGTGATTCTTTAGATTGATATAACTTTTTTATGTATGAACCGATTGACATGAAACAAACACTAAATGTTAAGTGGAGCAAACCGCAACGCAATAAAGAAAACCGCATTGCAATTGGTTGAGGGGTTGCTGAGATTAGCTTGCACAAACGTACAGACAAACAGACAGTTACAATTTTATTATATGTATTGATTGATGATTGATTGATTATACCTTTTGTATGTACTGATGGGGGTTTTGGGTGCTTTTAGATAGTATTCCAGTGAATATATTCGTACTAACCACAGACAATACTACCTAATAGACAATGCTATACCGGGGTTACGCAGTCATTAAATGACTACCTTACCGGCTGGCCTGCACCTTTCTGTCTCTCTCTGTGTGTTCGAATCAGGTGTAAATTAATGTTGTACGACTGTGACTGTCAGGGCGTGGCTTTGACGGAGCCAACTAGTCAACCTCTCCCCACACAAGGCGTTGTCTTTTAGATTGTATTGTCTGTGGTACTAACTCATGAATCTTTGTGTCTCAGCTTGACTTTAAACGAATTTATTCGACGATTGCAACTATCCTGGCATCGCTGATGAAATTTTATGACTTAAATTTGGTTCTATTCTTAATTGTATATTCTTCCGGGATAAAAAGTCTATGCCTGTGGTACTTTACAGAATTAAAACTATCCCCATACAAATCCTTGCAATCTGAAAAGAGGACAAACAAACACACTTTCACATTAACTTTTCTTGAGCACTCCTGCTGTTCAATCCGCCTGAACTTGGAACTTGCCATAAAACCACTTTGAATTTCTACCTAATCTAATAAAAATATACCCAACTAGAGTTGCCTTCCCAAGATTTATACTTAGCTCAAATTAAGCCTAACTTCTTATTACACCAGCAAAGTTTAGAAAGTTCTAGAGTACCTCAGCACATTGTCCTCACCTAAATGAAAACAAACCTTTAATTCACAGGAGACCATCCGGCTCAGAGCTCCACGTATCCACGGCCGTCGAAGAGGCTACAACCAAACCCCAACATATCGGAGGCTACCAAGTAGCCTTGCCCGTCCTCACTGGACTAGAGACCAAATTCGGCATTTCTTTACCAAGATGGTCTACCGTCAAACCTCCATCACCACAACAGTGAGAGAGGCTTACGTTAAAATGTAGCTAGAATTTAAAGAAACAGCTAAAATTAATAAATCGTCACGATAATTGAACACCATGTATATGACGTTATACGTTTTTGTGTGACGTAGACAATATTCGGCATGTTTTTACAGAGATGAGACTCTAAAATGTAGCTACAATGTATACGACAGGACAAACTTTTGTAATTCGACTTTTACTGTGAACGGAACGGCTTCCGAAGGCGCGTTAATCCGTTGGTCCCGGTTTCCAGTAAAATGGCAGTCGTTAAGCCAAGTTGAAGGCATTTATGGGCGGCTTAAAAATTTTCAACAGCAGGTAGGAACAACCTGCACCTGTCCATATCAACACGGCAATACGGCTCACCACCTATTACGTGGGACAATTTCTGCAAAGTTGAAATGAGGGCATATAATATGCCTACCCCTTCGGAGATGAAAGGCGTGATCATATATGAAAATAAAAGGTTAAGGTCGACCTACAAAAGACAGTCGTGTGTGTGTAAATAAGCTAAAATTAATAAATCGTCACGATAAATGAATAATGTGTATGACGTTATACGTGTTTGTGTGGCGTAGTCAATGTTTGGCATCTCCATCGCCGTAACAGTGACAGTCTTACGTTGGAATGTAGCTGGAATGTTAAAATACGACTTAAATTAATAAATATGAACACCTCGTAGATGACGTTATACGTTTTGTGTGACGTCATCCATTTTTGTATAGCGTCATCAATATTGTGTTAATATAAATTAAAGTAAAATTTTGGTGGGGCGTCAAAAATATTTGTGTAACTTCGTGAATGTTTATGTGACTTCACAGATTTCGACTTGACGCTATAGATTAATCGTGTGACGTCATCCGTATTTCACATAAAAACGGCCTAATCTGATATTTTAATTTACATCTCAAGCTACGTCACAGTTATATATCAAATAATGTATGGCTATTGCTGAATAAATTGTGATCTTTTTATTAATTCTAGCTATAAAATCAAATTGTAAATTTGTAAAACGAAGGTTGTTAGGTTAGAAATCAGAGTGCACATATTAGTGAAATACCACAGATTATAGAAATAAAGGCAGATGACGCATGCCGAACAAGAAAGTGACACCAAAAAAGCAAATACTAAATCAAAAGTGAATACTGTAACATGGCAGTAGCAAACATTTTACACGTAACGAGTGACTTCTCATTCATTGTGAACTAGCTGTTCCCCGTGGCTTCGTCCGCGTAGAAGTCGTTATCGCGTAAAATCATAAAACTCCTTTTACGCAGTCGGGTAAAAAATAGCTATATCCTTCCCTTGGACTCTAACGATCTCTATACCAAATTTCATCAGAATCGGTTCAGCGGTTTAGAAAACGTAACAGACAGACAGGCAGAGTTACTTTTGCATTTATAATATTAGTAGGGATATTGCCGTCATATATCATGACGTCATTATTCAAGTATTCACTTCTAGAGACTCTACACAGTACTTAGTTTTTTATTTAGTATTTCTTTTTTTGGCCTCTCTGTCTTGTTCGGTAAGCGCCATCTTCGTTTATTTCTATAATCTATGTGAAAATACGATAAGTTGTTGAAATTGAACTGATTGGAATAAAAAATGAGTGTCTTAGAATAAAACTGTTCCAACCCAGTTATCTATGTCAATTGGTTGAAAACGGTTGGATATTTAGTGCCAGTCAACCTGACCAAAACAGGGTCAGGAATTCTGAGATTATTCACCTAGCTAAAGTGTATATATAATACGTTTAATTTGCTCAGATTTTAATATAAAAGCAATATTGTATCGGAATATGCGTTGTGAATTATATAAAATCGAATACAGTTTTATACAACTATGTTTATTTATACGGACTGAAATTTTGTAACATCTACAGTATGAAGTTCTCCAAACGGAGTGTTAGGTCGGCAGCGCGTCCTGGGACATCCTTCCGAGGGCTTACCCGGGGCTCCCAACCGTAGGCTGTTGGGCGTTACGTGAGGTTCTTTTAGTCGGTAGGAGTCCGGCATAACATCCGTGAGGATTTTCCCTCACGTTGAAAATAATAAAAAAAAGGGTCGGCAGCGCGAGAGTAGCACCTCTGGTATTGCGAACGTTCATAGGTGGGACCGTAAGCTTGTCTGCCACCTTAGTAGTATATAATAACTTCTACCAACAGAAACAGTTGATAACTATATGAATAGTCATATTTTTAGCAGTTATTGGTTGCAACCGTTTTAGGTTTCATAAATTTTGCGATGTCAAAATGTTTTTCTTTTATTTGCCCATTGATATCGCGAGCGACTCTGAAATCTTGATGTTATTAGTTCCATCAATTTTCTGAATCTAAAATCTTGCTCTATTCTTGGTCCCATCAATTTTGCGACGCTAAATTCTTGTTCTTTAATTAATTTCCCAGAGTTGGCGAGCAAATTCTTGCGGTGATTGGTCTCATAGACTTTTCGAGCCTTAAATTTTTCACTGCTATTGGTCCCACCGATTTTGCAACAAGTCTTGTCAGTTATTGTTCACATTCTTTTATGACACTAAATTCTTGTACTATTTGGATTTCAAAACTCCAAAATTTATAGCTACACTGTTAATAATTATTTTGTAAAACGAAAACCATACTTGCCGCA
Source organism: Miltochrista miniata (assembly GCA_933228765.1). NCBI lineage: Eukaryota > Metazoa > Arthropoda > Insecta > Lepidoptera > Erebidae > Miltochrista > Miltochrista miniata. Next base: position 32,969,530 of record OW121758.1, on the reverse strand, counting down.
AAGGGCCTCATCTACATCCGACAGTACACCAAAGCGTGAAAAAACATAAATGCAAGCAAGCAAATCTCTACTTATTGCTCTTGCAAATAAAGTTCAATATATTTTGTTTGTACATTCGGCTATTGTCGGAAATTGGTCGAAAACTGCCGAATGAGATTATTAGTTACAACACGTCGGAAATATCTGTGAACCTGGCTTCCCCTCGCGCTTCCCCGCACCGGACCCCGTTTTCGTCTATTTAGTATAACCCGCACGTGATTGAATGGTATGGTATTTGACAAGATTCATTGCACATTTTCGTTGCGCGCGGATTATCCCGTACAGTTAACATGACGTCATGAGCCAGGTTCGCAGATATTTCCGCCGTGTTTTATGTAAAACTGTATTCGAACTACTACTAAATTATTAATAAATGTTGGGATGTCCGCGGAAATTTGTAAAAATCTATAAAAAGACAAATAAATATGTACATCTAACCTTCACCCTTTAGCATTTTGGACCTTTAAAGGTCTTTTTTTGTTCTTTGTTGACATCTATTGTGTTACAGATATAACAATTATGAACGTTAATTTTAAGTATTCTGTTTTATGTTTTGTAGATTAACTTAAGTTATTAATTTTATAAACATAAATATATTATTATCTTTTGTGAGAATTTTATTTATTTATTTTACTAATATTATCCTATTTTCTTCTAATTTTTATTAAGTTTATAAAGTTGTTGTTATCAAATCGTTTTTATACAATATTAGTTTTGAAATAGTAGTTTTCGATACAAGTGTGGGATTTCTGTTATTACAACGAGTTACGACGGGTGTTGACCCGAGCCGAAGGCGAGGGTAGACAGTCTGAACGACTTAAATAACAGTCCCACACGATGTATTGAACAACTATTTTTAATACAGTTGCGAAAAAAATAAGCAATTTTATAAAATAATAAAAACACATTAAACCTGAATATCCAAAATTGCGCCAACCGTAAAAGAATATAGGTATACCTTCCTAAGCAGAGACTGGCAGTGCACTTCATACAGCCAACTTTTTTTTATATTTATAAATTGAATTTGGCCGATACTTATATTAATTTATGCTTAAATTTTAATTAAAATTACTTTAAATCTGATATTAAAACAAGTTAGTATCTTTTTTAGAAATATTTGCATGAATCGCAGACATTATTTTGACAATTGGGAAAGAAAACGCACAAGTGCGAGAATGGTAAAGAAAAAGCACGAGTGTGTAATATCCCACATCCCGAACGCTATACGTCCCTGTAATATGCCACTTTTTGAGCAACTGTATTAAAAAAATCTTTTTGAATAAGTAGTTTGTTCAACATGGATAGCCAAGGGGAAGACACTACTCTGCGATGAAAATGCATTTCGGTATAATAAGGATCATCCGTTATGTATAATTTTGTGACAACCCAATAACTGTAATACCTAAGTTGGCAATTTTTGTTTGGAGTGCAAGTGTTTCGACTTTAGAGTATACTATACAGGTGAATTTTTCAAAAGGGATTGGATGGCCAAGTCCGAAACTATAAGGAATAGCGAAAAATGCTCAAAGGAGTCACGAGCCGCCCGATTTTGATAAAACTTAAAACCTCATCATTAGATTTCTGAAAAACCAATAATCCTAGGCGGGAATCGAACCCATTGATTTTGAAAAAAAAAACACATCCTATATTATTATACCGTACGATAGTGTTGCTATTAAGGACTTTATTCTGGGAAGTAATGACATTCGGCAAACTAAAGGAAAGTGCTCATCTTTAACAAAATACAATTTATTTTTCTTACGTTAACTGATTAATTGTTCATTGTTTTCAATACATAGCTGGATTCGAGACCTAAAGGATCGTACTGCATTCAAAATTATTGATTCCGTTTAGAATATTCTCCAAAGAATCATTCTGAGCATGATTTAAAACATGGAATAGTTACGATCTATTCTGGGATTTTGAACGAAACTAATTTTGATACATAATTTAGGTAGGTACATGAAATTTAAATTTCAAACTTTTCTTAAATTTGCAGTATATCATTACTTAGCAGAATTTGATCCTTATCAGCGACACTATCGTATGGTGTAATAATAAAGGGTGTGTTTTATTTTTCAAAATCAATAGGCTCGATTCCCAGCTTGGATTATTGGTTTTTCAAAAATCTAATGATGAGGTTTTAAGTTTTATCAAAATCGGGCTCGTGACTCCTTTGAGCATTTTTAGCTATTCCTTATAGTTTAGGATTTGGCCTACCAAGCCCTTTTTTAAAAATTCACCTGTATATTGGCACTTTTAGAATGAATTATTGGCACTTTAGTTAAGAGTATATTTCGAAAAATAAGGGAAACCTAGTTTAATCCAGTTCAGTGTTGCCCATAATATAGTATTAGGTATGCATTAAAAACTACAATAGCGTTATTTTTCTGTTAGAAATGGGCAATACACCCTAAAGTGCCAATAATAATTGGAGGAGTGCCAACGATTGGGTTGTGTACCCTATTAACCTGTGAAATGTTATCAGTTTGAGTAAAAGGGTTAAGCTGCATCTGACCGCACCATGCCGCACTTGCACTTCTATTCTTTTTAGGGTTCCGTACCCAAAGAGTAAAAACGTCTGTCCGTCACGAGGCTGTATCTCAGAAATCATGGTTGATACTACCCTTAGAGACCTGAAAATTTCACAGATAATGTATTTCTGTTGCCACTATGACAACAAATACTAAAATTACTAAAAAGTGGGGATTAAGGGGGGCACCTATACTCACATCAGATGTAGCACAACGCTAAAACAATATCCCTCAGAGTAAATAGACAACGCATCAGGTTTTACTCAACTTCAAAATGAAATCGTTGTCCAATCACCCAATCAAAACGCAGTGTTGCGTCAGATTATTATATCTGTGGTCATATCTTCTTACAAGCTTGGTGCAGCTCTTTCATAATGTAATGAGTAGGTGCTAAGGATGTTCCAGGGCTGAATTCTTTACTAAAACAAAATCTTTCTCATCAGCTCGGATATTTTACAATTATATTGAACTAGCTGATGCCCGCAGCTTCGCCCGCGTATTTTTTCCCCGTGGGAACTTATTTCCGGGATAAAAAGTAGCCTATGTGTTATTCCAGACTATAATGAATCTCTGTACCTTTCAGCTCGATCTGTTCAGCGGTTTGAGTGTGAAAGAGTAACAAACATCCACACTCACAAACTTTCGCATTAGTAAGATTATAAATAATGGTAACTGTCCATATCTACGGAGCTTTTATATATTTATCGTGTAGGAAATATATATTTCTTTTATATAATATTTTATTGTGAGTATATAAATAAATTACCTATATAGGTACCATACCTATAGCTATACTTATTAATAATTGGTAGCAGTTTTAATAAAAACATACTGTTGTAAAAAAAAATTGTCTCTCTTTATATAACTACTTAAATTTTAATCCTCACTGCGGCACAAGTTTATTTCAGTAGTATATTATGTACGGCTTACATCAAAATTGCTCACTAAAAGTAATAAAATGCTAATTTAGTGTGAGTCTTGCAATGTTTTTTTTCTACTCGAAATACGTATACATACTTATAGTACCAGAGCCCACGACCAAAACCATGTCTCATAGCAATACGGCAAAAACCCTATAAAATCGTTAGATTGTATGATTCTGAACCCGACTAGGTGTGTAGTAACGGTCGAAAGCGTGAAACTGCGTGGGAGGCCATTTCTGCTGTGTCAAAAAAAAAAAGGCAGTCGGTATTATAGCAATACGTCTGATAGTGAAAATGTACATAGATTTTATAATTGTATTACGAAAAAGTTTGTTTTCAGACATTTTGCGCGTAGCACATAGCCTGAGCGCATTTTTGAAAATGTCAACAAATTTAGCCGACCTGTATCATAGCAATACGGATAATTTTTTTTTTTAAACTTTTCGTATTGCTGCCATGATTACCAAAAACCTGTTTTCAGAAACTTTAAGTGTAGCATATACTCCCAAAAACGAAAATAACGTTTCGGAGTCGCCTGGCCGACACATCCTGGACGACGATTCCGAATCCGACAGCGATTGCATACGAGAATATTTTGTAACTTTGAATAAACCGTTTTTTTTTCAACTTCATCCCAGTTTCCTTTTGTGCGATTTATTTCAGTCCTTCAACTTCAATGTTACGGTTTCGGGTAAATTCTTTGTTAATTATCATCTAATAAATTCAGGGTCGCAAGGTATTCATTGGTTTGTAACGGAGAATTCAAGATGCCTCAATACGATTTTTATATATATATTTTTTATTTATTTGTTTATTTATTCACTTCTCCCACCACTATCATTACAGATGTGTACACCCAATGCGATAGTGTGGCTCATCTTACAATATAATGATCTGATACTACATTACAATAAAATGATACATACATGATTATAAAAAACCTAAAACTAAAAAGAAAACCTTAGAATTTGATATCTGAGTATCGAAAAGTTGTCTGATAGAGAAGGTGCTACACTTAATTTGTCTGATATAAATTTTTTGCACATGTGGACAACTTATTTTATCATGTCCAACAATTTTCAGACATATTGCTATGATACCGATCGGTAAAATTTGTTAACATTTTCAAAACGGTCTCAAAATTTAATGCGTTCACATTTCCGTCTGAAAATTGTTTTGTTCGCATCAAATAACCAAAATTTACTAATAAAAAAGATTTTCAGACGTATTGCTATGAGACATTTTTTTTGTCTCATTTTTAATTTTTTTAAGTGATTTTACGGGTTTGCGCTACACCACTAACGTCTGAAAAATATGTTTCCGGTATCTCAGTACTATCATTCAACTACAGTCTGCAAATCAGACATATTGCTATGATGCAGTTCGGTAAAATTCTTTGACAATTTTGAAAATTCGGTCAGATCAAACGCTACGCGGAAAATGTCTGATATTGGTATTTTCGAGTTCAGGATAATCGTATCTATCGATTTGATGCGGTTTTGGCTGTATTGCTATGAGACAAAAATTTTGGTCGTGGGCTCTCGTACTATTACTTTATGTAAAACATCCGACGCAATCCTAGAGAAACGCGTCGCGCTGCTCTGCGGGCGCAATGCCAAATCCTTTTCGGAGCTATAAAAAAATGCAAGTATACGTTTGTGTATAAGTTATTGTAGTTCACATGAATTCAGAGTTAAGGCGGCACTAGTCAGTCGCTCGAACTCGGCCAAATAAGCATGCTGTTTCACCTCACATCGCATAGTGAGAGCGAGAAGCTGCGATAATGCATTCATTCAAAGGTCCTTTGGTAGGAAGGGTGTTATGAAAAAAGTACTTCATGTATCAACTTAGAATAAAGTTTTTTGAACTCTTTGAGAAATGAACTTTGTCGGAACGGACTTACATTTTGAATTTTTATACTCCTTTTATTGTTTATTTACACAGAAAGTTGTCTAAAAATTTGGCAGAAAAATCCAATTTTTAATGGCTTCTATCTTTTTAATAGTTTTTTTAATTTCCATTTTTTGAACGGTACAGACAAAGTTTATGATGAGGCCAAACAGGAAAATGTTTGACTATGTATGAAGGGTATCAAACAGTTGAGTAATATCCTCCCGAAGTTTGTATGGACAAAATAGCGACAAGCGCAACCTTAAAGTATTCAAATTGTATCTTACAAATAACGTCTACGTTCTTCTTAAATTATTTTCACTAATCTAACTAAAGTCGAATTTTTAATTAGACGAAGTAAAGTGACAGCAACTAATGTCACTTCTTCATAGAAATTAAGCAACATTGTATGAAGAAGTGACATTAGTTGCTGTCACTTTACTTCTTGTAATTAAAAATTCGACTTTACTTGCTTTACGTGGCTAATCCAATACTAAAACATTAGTATGTTTTAGGTACAGGGGTCCGTGTGAAAACACACATATTTACTTCGACTCATTATCATCGTATACGCAAACTATAAAATCACATTTCTCTGTGAATATTTGCAACATAGAGGGTGTTTGACCTTTTTGTACCATACTGGCCAAACCGAGTCGTACACGGTAATGTTTTTCTTCTCTTCTGTCTTCTAACAACCTTAGTAATAAAAACGAAAGAATCTATAGAATTAGGTAATAGTGTACTTTGAAACTCCAATCCTACTTTAATTTGAAATCCTCAAAAACTTATTATGGCTGCACTTTTCATTAAATTTTGTAGGTCGACTACGTTAAACATTGTTGTATAACAACATTGTAAGGTAAAAGTGATTTATAATTAACGAGTGGTGATATAGAACCGATGTGACTATATTTATGTATTTATATTGTACATTTGTGTTATAAAATAAACGATGTAAAATATTATTTGCATTATTTTTTCGACGATACCATGGTATTCCGACGACTACGTACTCTGATAAAATAATCTATCTTATTCGCAAAATTCCTATTATACCTAATATTGACTGAGACCCTCAGATGCATACCAAGATATAGGTACATAAATCTATCCTAATTAAGCCAATTTTATCTCTGAAGGGGTAGACAGTAGCATGATATTATGCTGACATAAACAATTCCCCTTTTGTTTTTGTTCCTAATATATGGTGAGTCTGTTGCCATGTTGAAACTAACAGGCGCAATTTATGACTTGAATTTTTTTAAGCAGCTTAACTTGGTACAGCGTATTCTCAAAGTTAGACAACGGGCTATATTCGGAGTTGATCAATAGAATGGTTGACGTAGCTCGCAGAGCAAGTGACATGACAAAGAGCTGATGCTGACCACATCTGCGTGTGTAAAGAGTTTTGGAAATCCGTGTGACAAACTCCAACGTCCATAGCAGCTAGCAGCATTCATGTTCATAGCACCCCAATCCAAGACAACCTCATGAGCTGATGACAAATTCGTTGTGGATGACAGATGAGACTACCAGTCAGTGAAATCACTATAATTTAGATAAGTATCTACTTACTAGAATACCATTTAGATAAGTATCTAGAAGCGCTCGTGGCCCCGCGGACTCAGTGTTCTTTAATCGATCACTGCAGTAAGCAACTTTCACTATGGTCAGTCCTTGGATGGGTGACCATCCATGTGACCACTTTGTGACATTTATTTGAGCGTTTCTGTGCTTCGGAAGGCACGTTACGCCGTTGGTCCCGGTTGCCAGTAAAATGGCAGTCGTTAAGCCAAGTTGAAGGTATTTTTTGGCGGCTTGAAAAATTTTAATAGCAGACAGTCACAACCTGCGCCTGTCCAGCTCAACACGGCAATACGGCTCACCACCTATTACGTGGGACAAATTCTAAAAAGGTGAAATATGGGCATATACCTAATAATATGCCTCTGCTTATCCCTTCGGGGATAAAGGCGTGACCATATGTATGTATGTAGATAATCTTGGTCTTGGTGAAGTAAAAGCTGCGAGGAAGTATCGACATCTCAAGCACCAATTGCTAATTTGCGTACGGACGGTAACAAGTTCGAGAAAGAACCTCGATAAATTTTGTCTATAAAAATTACAGATCATAGATTTGCACAGCAGAACTTTGTCTAGTCCCAGACTATAGAAGTATAATCTATCATTATTGAATACAGTATTTTCCTTTATGATTATTGACATTAGCAAATGTAAATTCAGGGAAAGGGGTTACTGAGATATTTATTTTCAAAATTTAATGGTAATGTTTTCAAGGGAACAAAAAAATTTTATTCAAGTGATGCTGTAAGGAAACCATGAATGCTTTTAAAGTACGATAACAAATAGAAAGGACAGGAGAGTCAACTGGAAATGTTACCCAGGATAAGAACTTCACGCTATGGTATCTAATAAATACACCTTAGAAAATATCTTTGAATGAAACACCTATAAAAAAGTCTCGTTCAAAGCAGATTTGTGAGTTGGTTTGCCTGGGATAGAAGATGCTTTAAGATCCATGGCCTGAATAACAGTGTACGCTCACATATCACGTTCGCGGATCTCCAATGTTATTTCTGACTTTTAGCTTTGTAGGATGTTTGCGTTGTGCTATTGCAATAATCACGTTCCTTATTTCTCCTACAAAAATCACAGTCCGATTACAGAACGTGGGCGCGCATTCTAAATGCCACATAGAATAGGTGTCCGTAAAGGGCTTGCAATGCTTCAACGATAGACACTTCCAACGGTACCTTATCACAGGAACTTCGAAAAACCAATCACTGCGAACTCCGAACTCCCAATGTGAAGTATGAATGCAATCTTGAAGCCACTAAAAAGGAGCGATGCAGCAAACAGTTCTTTGAATTGTGAGGGTAAAAAATTAGAGGTAGGTAGGTACACATTACGTCAACGGTAGTTCGGTCTAGGTAGACCATCAGGTACCTCCAAGTGATCAGATCAGACAAATAAGTAGATACCTAAACTAATGATCAATAGACACCCTGATAATGCTTAGGTACCTAATAGAAGTATGGGATATGGGACCGGACCATTGACCAAATTTCATACCGAAGACATACTTAGGTACCTACATTTATTTTCCAGAAAGAGTACCGAGGTTGCCTAAACAGGGCCGATACAAACCAGTTACGTACAATATTTCTGAAATATGCCACAATTGAGAAGAACGGAGAAAAACACATTTCTAATGACGATTTTGTTCGAAAGTTTCTGGGACTATTCGACGAAGGTAAACCCCACACAATACCTATATAGTCCTAGTAGTAGATATCTACATAGTACGACTTATCAGCAAATAAGCGTGTGATGGGGCCCCACCGAGGTCTTCATAGTATTCAGCTGAGCACATTGCCAGGATCTCTGCATGTGGTAGATTAGATATGGTATATTTTGACTTAGTCCAGTGGTTTGCTAGTGTCTTTTCCGACTGGTTTGTGAGCGCGTTAAATTGATGCTAAGTCGAGGATAAGCTAAGGATAGGATCGAGGATAAACAGTTCATTCGGACCACAAAATCGAAATTAAAGACCCGTTGAGATCTCTCTGGACATAGGTATTAATGTAAGAATCGAGGAAGATTAAAAAACAACAGTAAAATACCTATGTTAAATTCATATAACCACATTTCGCTGCTGAGTTATTTATGGCGAATACTGAGACATATCTATGTCCAACATAAGTCTGGGGCAGACAGATTACATGATTATGTTGAAATATAACTAGATTTAACATTTCCAGACGACTACAACAAAGAATCAGTTGACCTGATAGCAGGCATCGTGGACACTGATAAAAATGGGCGAATATCTTTCTCCGAATTCAAAGCATTTGAAGAACTGCTATGTTTACCCGATGCACTGTACAAAACCGCGTTTCAACTCTTTGATAGAGATGGCAAGGGTTTTGTCACTTTTGGTGAGTAGGTACTACAACATTCTAATTCCTTCAAGATTGTATTACGGCGAGTGTTCTGAAGAGCTCTTCAACCTGATCCCACCCTCTCCTTTCCGATCCCGAACAACGCGTGCTGGGCAGAGGTGACAGTGAAAATAATGTTCTCGAGAACTGAGCGATTTAAAACATCGTACCTCTGTCGAACTATAAAATATTGGGACGCCCTGCCCGCGCATGTGTTTTCCTCCCCTTTCAATTCCGGGTTCTTCAAGCAGAGCGTGAAGATGCAGATCATGGGGCCGCCAACTTGAGGGCACTGTCAGAACTCATACGCACTGTGAGAGTGGCGCCCCCCCCCCCCCCCCCCAAAGACGCGGGATAGCACCGAAACACCCCCCGTGGTAGCCGTAGGTCTGTTGGGAGCCCTGGGACATCCTTCCGAGGGCTTACCAGGGGCTCCTAACCCTAGGCTGTTGGGCGTGACGTGGGGTTGTTTAGTCGGTATTAGTCCGGCATAGCATCCATGAAGGATTTTCCCTCACGTTAAAAAAAAAAAGCACATTGCCACCTTAACGCGCGTACTCTTTGGGGAAGTAGGCGATCAATCTGATTTTCGGACGAATAACTTCGCTTCGGAGTTTATTCCTCAAAGACACCCCAGGCATTCATACGACTTTGGCAATTTGCACTATCCTCAGTGACCTAGTGTGTCTCGGCACCATACTCTTAAAATCGCTGGTTAAACTTCGATTAATAGATAAAATAGTTTATCGAGGAAGAAAATGGCATTAACTTTTGCAGAGGGATTCGAAGAGGTCATGAAAAAGACCACTTTATACAAGTCTTTCTCATTCAATATGGACAGCGCTTTCATCCGTCTGTACTTCAGCAATAAGACCCGTATGCTAACGTACCAGGAGTTCAGCCAATTCCTTCACGATATCCATGCCGAGCATTGGGTGGAAGCGTTTAAAAAGTGTGATAAAAATGAAACTGGGTATATAAGTATAGAAGATTTCAAGAAGATTACTATTTCTGTCAAGAAACATTTACTTACGAAGGTTTTGGAAACGAATGTTATTAATGTAAGTCATTCTCACTACCTATTAAATTAGAGACTAGTAAGACTACCTCATCTGCAAACTGATGAATCTGCCTAATGAGGGATAAGGATTTATATTCGGGTATAGATATATCCCAAAAGCACTAAGTACCTACATCATAGAGGGTTCGGAAAAATAAATTACCAAAAAGCCAATTTATTATCAAAATATTAAAACGGTCTCCAGGTGTCATCAATGTTAGTCTTCCGCCAAGACTCAAAAGACTTATTCTGACTTCCGTATTTTCCGATTTTGATTTTTGATCTTGAATGCTAACTACGAAATTCGTACCTAATATTTCATTGTTCATTATGCCCTATTTTTAAATAAATAAATAAATATTCAAGGACATTTCACACAACGCTATCTGAGAGCTACTGCCGTATTTTATTTCTATGGTAATTTTTATTCTTTCATGCATATGACACAATTTCTTTTCCAGACACCTGACTTCTTGTCAGAGGAACAGAAGATCAGTTTCGCCTACTACATGGCCTTCAGTTCTCTTCTGAACAACATGGAGCTGATCAAACGCGTCTATCTGAACGTCACGAACGGATCTCGTAAACAAGAGGTGACGAAGGAGCAGTTGATGCATTATGGTCAAATGAAATCACAGATCACACCACTTGAGATTGAAATTTTGTTCGCTTTGTGTAATAAGTTGCGAACTACGAATGGGTAAGAATTATCTAGGTATATCTATACTAATATCATAAAGAGGAAAGATTTGATTGTTTGTTGATTTGCATGGAATAGGCTCCAAAAATATTGACCCATTAAAATAATTCTTTCACTGTTGGGAAGCTACACTCTTCCCGTTGAACATAGGCTATATTTTATTCCCATATTCCCACAGGAACGGAAGCTACGCGGGTGAAACCGCGTGACGTTCGCTAGCTTTTTTTAGATTGCCAAAAATACGCCACCTTCCTGACGGAAAGCTAGGGCGACATCCAGCGAATTGAGGGCCATTTTCACAATCCTCAAGGCTATTGACAGTGGCCACAAGTTGATGGCTCAATGATACTCTATTCTAGTTTTTGTAGAACTATGTACCATTGCAGATAACCAGTAGGTAGTAGGTACAGTCAGCTAAGAAATTGGTCTATCAGTTTTGAAAAACGTTTCAATGAGATCCGTAGTTACTTTAAAAATTATGCCAGGGGCATCGATATACAAAAAAAATATACAAAAAAGGTATTTTCGTAAATCAATGACCAGGGTATTTGAGACTTTATTATTATTTCCAGTTCAATTTTATATTCAGATCTTAAGTCGATCACTCCAGAACGGTACTACAAGAAGACCACACAATGTCTTGCTAAAATTCAAGCCGTATCTGTAAGTTACTTATCACATTATCGGTATCGAATCTTTCCTCAGCAGGAACACCGGTACCACTCTGCTACCGAGGCAGACACATGATCAAAACGTGCATTCTCATATGATCACCAAGATCGGTCGATTATCATGGCCAATTGTCACCAGCCTTTAGTATACAGCCAAAACAGATTCAGGGTTCTAAAATACCAATGCAATGTGGGATACCAAACTTGGATGCAATCGGGGCTCGCTTCGGTTTATTTCCCTAGATAAGCAGGTCATATTACATCTGAGTAAGATCGTATTTTGTTTTGTAATTTGTCTTCAACTAAGCTTACTTTCAGTTGCTTCCAGATTCTTAATAGATTCCGAGTCTGGGGTCTGTTACTATCGTCTGCTAGTAGCAGCTATAGGTACCTATTTGGCTTGAAATTTTACCTATCGTCAACTTTGAGAGCGACTGCCGTTCGACCTCCCAACTCCGTAAGGGCGCCTGCATCGTCCGTTATGCATCAGGTGCACCGCTAGCTGGTGAAGTTCTTTGGGTTCTGGAGGTCTATATGGACCTCTTACATCCAAGTTTTTTGCATGTCTATTTCAACATGCAATAAGCTCCTATATGTGATCCAAAAACGAAATGTTGAAACTGTGGGCGTATCCATAAATTTGACAATTTTGTTGCAGTCACCAGAAGAGAGAAGTGTTTTTATTATAATATTGGAAAATCTGTACAGATTTACTCTTGGAGGTTTGGCTGGTGGTAAGAACCGCTATTCATCTCATTCTAACGTAAACTTGCGATTGAATTCATGCACCGGTGCCCAAGGTCTGTTTGATTGTCTTTTGATATTATCTGAACGACTGCATCTGACCTTTCAAATCCTCTACGGATATTGCTCCAAAGTATACTACATAGGTACTTAACAGTATGTACCTACATAAACATCAGTACTGGGTAGGTTAGTTTAGCCTACGGTTACAATAACGCCTACAGTATGGGGTTCTTCAAAAGGGGTCGGAAGCGCGAGTGTGGGCCTCTGGTGTAGCAAACGTTCATAGGCTGCGGTGACCAGCAGTCCTTCTGTTGGGCCGTATATTTGTGTGTCATCAAGTGGTATAAAAAAATAATATGTCCACTTTAGCTGCCGGAGCTGCAATGGTCTACCCAATCGACTTAGTGAAGACCAGGGTGCAGAATCAACGCAAAACCGCAACCACCAAAGAAGTTATATTGTATGAAAGCATATGGGATTGCTGCAAGAAGGTCGTCCGAACTGAAGGTGTTTTTGGATTGTACAAAGGATTGTTGGTACAGGTGGTTGGTGTGGCGCCCGAGAAAGCTGTTATGTTATCGGTTAGTAGTCGGTCAATTTATAAAAAAATCAACAGCAGGCAGTCACAACATGCAACCAACTATTTAAGACATCACAAAAAAGCTGGCCAAGTGCGAGTCGGACGCACACGGAGGGCTTCGTATCAAATAAGGGTAAATAAAATAACGTTTGTTGTATGAGAGCCCCCATTAATCCTCCCTTTTTTCTGATTTTAGTACCGATTAATTGTTGTTATATCGGTAACAGAAATACATACCTAGTTTGTGAAAATTTCAGCTCCCTAGCTATCACGGTTCCTGAGATACAGCCTTTGACGGACAGACAGACGAGTAGACAGACGGACAGCGAACGGAACTCTGAAAAGGGTGAAATGTAGGCGTGTCATATGTTTCAGTCCACCCCCTCGAGGTTAATGTATGTGTAACAACACAACATCGTAGAACTGTAAGAAAGTAGGGGACGGACCTACTCCTACCACACACCCTCGATCAGTCAGTTCTGTTCTAACGGACACAGCACTTTTGATTTCTAATCAAGCTAAGCATTTATCCCTAAGCAGATCAGTAAACTCAGACTAAAAGAAATCGATAACTTACTGTCTCTTAGGTTTTTAATTATTTACTCAGGTACGGTAGGTAGGTACTTACTATATTTTCAACTCTAAATGTGTCAGGTAAAGGACTTCGTTCGTGACAAGTTAGCTGACAAGAGCGGCAATGTATCTGTATTGGGGGATACTATCGCGGGATGCTGTGTAAGTATTTTTGATTCTCTAGTCGTATTATAAGTGTACATTTTTTATAACTTTAGGAAAAAACATAGATATCAGAAAAGAGTTTTCTGATTTCTGTGGGTAAATCCTACAGGGATGCTATGCCGGACGCCTACCGACTAAAAACCACACGTATCCTGCCCAACAGCCTACGGTTGGGAGCCCGGGTAAGCCCTTGGAAGGATACCCCTAGGACATATAAGTGTGCATATGTGTTGTTTGATGAAGAATGACAAAGAGAGGTTGTAGTTATATGGTGTTGAAAATTTTCAAGCCTTCCAACTAGGCTTGTTTACGTGCCTTTCAAAGCACAGTCACAAATTTTACGGCTGATGGGCCTGCCAGCTAATAGATACTCACCAAATATACCTATCATAACTAGTCAAATTAGACTTTTTTTAGAACATTTTAAGAGAAACAAAATTGTAGTACACAATTTTTACGTATCTTTAACTATTTACGTAGCGTACGCCTCGGAAGCTCTCAGGCGACAAAAAATATTCCCCGTTTTCCAAACATTATTGATAGCTGCTTTGTCCCTATTTATCTTAGCGTAATGTTATATAGCCTATAGCCATCCTCAATAAATGGACTATCCAATTGTGAAAGAATTTTTTAAATCCAACTAGTAGTTCCTGAGATCCTAGCGTTCAACCATACAAACAAACAAACAAACTCTTCAGCTTTATAATATAAGTATAGATATATCTATTTAGAAAGCATGTACCTTAATATGGCAATTCTTTTTCAGGCAGGAGCCAGTCAAGTAATATTTACGAATCCTTTAGAGATAGTTAAAATCCGTCTGCAAGTAGCCGGTGAAGTTTCCCAAGGGAAAAAAGTCAGCGCCTGGTCCATTATTAAAGACTTGGGTTTCAGGGGATTGTACAAGGGTTCTTTGGCTTGTATTATCAGGGATGTTGTCTTCAGTGCTGTTTACTTTCCGGCTTATACTCTGACCAAGGTATGTATAAAGATTCTTATTAACTGGTATTCACTGAACTTACTCTACAGACAGAGCTCTGCTGCAGGCATATAGGTCTTCATAGCTGCGCTGTTTTGGAACTTCAAAAGCAGCCGTCAAGTACCTATATTCTGGTGCTGCAAACGTCCATAGGCTACTGTAACCAAACATTAGGTGGGCCGTAAGCTTGTCTGCCACCTCAGTAGTATATAAAAATCTAAATATAGGTAAACCCATCTGATTGACAGAAGTCACTGTTGTTTATGAATACGAACATTTGCAACTCCAAGCCGTTAATAGAGCAGACGTCACGCGCCTTCACGCACGTCACGTAGCCTATACTAGCTGACCCCGGCGACTTCGGTGACGTCACATAAGGTGTATGAAAGAAGAGGTATAAGCAGCGTGTGAAACTGCCTGTTAGCTTAATCATAAAAGATCTTAAAGATTAAGTCTATTCTAAAACAATAAATCAGTCAGCTTGTTACAATTGTCCCCCATACTAAGGTCGGTTGTAACTATAGTACGTTACTCACTTCGTAAATTATTCGAATAAATCGAATGGTATACAAAGTCTAATGAATATTTCGACTAATATCATTCATAGTTGTGCATCACTAATGTTTTGTTATTTAGGATCAAGAGGGTAGGTTTGAGATAATACGTTATTGTATCTACCCACCTACAGTAAATATCCAATCGTGTAGAATCAAAAATGTCTTAATTATCAGCTACAGTTATGATAAAAACAGTGTTTAGTCAAAATTATTGTGTGTGTATCTAAATTAAGGACTAACAAATATCAAATATTCGGTCACAGCAATGGCTCAGGTCCCAAATTTGCTACAGCTTTGTTGTGAAAAAGTGGCAAGCGTAGCAAATGAACATAAAAAAACTCGCTTGTACATGTTGAGTTACATAAAGAGAATGAATTTACCCAAAATGAAAGTGTCGTACATCAAACATCAATTCAATCACGAAGAATGTGATTTTCGAAGATTCATTCATTACAAAATGAAACATTCAACAATCATACCCTCCTTGGCTAAATGCTGCGAAAACTACGAATTAAAACTAACAGTCGGCAACGAGGAGCTGGTATACATATCAACTCTTACCGATCTAGGTGTTGATATGCTGAAATTGGATATCCCAAAGGGAGAATATGGGGTGTTCCCCTTTTACGGCGGATATATTTTGAAAAATTTGAAAAATAAGTACTATCCTATTCATTTTATGGATACTGTTCATATATTTGGAACACGCAGTGATGAAAAAGGTTTCATAGATACGTACTGGGGACGACCAACGACTGATGTGAATCAATTGCGAATATTTAATCAGTTTATAGGAGAACATATTAGACAAAAATCTTGGTGGCGACAGTATGTCACAGATGAAGAAGGAGAGGAAGATTTTCCAACGAGACGGAAGCGTGAGTTCGATTCATCGTTATCATCAGATGAATCTGACGAATACGACTACGGTGATGATGACAGCGACGGCGACGACGGCGATGACTACATACAGTCAGAATGGAGGTATCAATTTACCGAAGAGAAATACGCAGAAGATATGTTCTGACATCTATAAAACCATATAATAATATTCCTGTATTTTTTTATTTAACAACTAAAATAAATATTGATGATCTATGCCACGTAACGTTATCACCATCTGCTGCAGTAAAAAAATGTGGTAACATTGACGCATCTTGGTTTGTCTTTCATGTGAAAAGAGGCGTAATAGGCATCGCTGTGAAACAGAAAAAGTTTTTCAGCATGATGAATGATGAGGCGGGACTGTGCTTGCTGAGATCACATGGATTACGTGCTTTAGGAAATTTTAAAATCCCTTATCACCAATACGTGGAGGGGTTAGAACGTAATGATCCTTTTCGCACGATATTTCGTATCTGTCATGATTATGTCTGTGAGTTTAATCCTTGTTCTTGCGATACTCTGTTTGAAACCGGTAAAGTACGTATACGTAGATCAAAAGATTTAACGCGTCTACAATATAAACAAAAGACCATGTTGTATAGGAGATAACCGTTTGCAGCTCTATTAGCAGGCAAGGAAATTGGTGCCTGCCGCATCATTTTCTTTCTTTCTTTCTTTCTGCCTTTCTTTATTTCTTTAAAGTGAAAATGCCTTTCATTTTATGATATAACACCAAGTCTGACTTTTTTCATAAATTATTAGTTTATAAAAATGGACAATAGATCGAATGTGTTGTAAATACCTACCAACTTTTCAAAGAAATAAAAACAATTTTATTTTGATGTTTACAAGCTTTTATTACCTATTCAAAACCACAGATTGAACTGAAATTTGCCATACTTGTTACAATAAATGGTTTATCCCGGCTGCACTAAAGTATTTCATATAAGTACCTATTCTTGTTTTCAGAAATTCTTTTATTTTTACTGAAGAGTTTTGAAACATAATTTGCTACCTCGTTTCACTCTCTTAATAAGGAAATTATTACTAAATTCCGTAACATTATGCTTCTTGTGAATTTCTGAGTCATCCTTACTAATACCTACCTATTATGTAACTCTGTCTGTCTGTCTGCCACGCTATCACGTCTAAACCGATTTAGGTAAAATTTGATATCAGCATACGTGTAAAGACTAAGTTAGTCTTTACGCGTATGATATAAGTAGAGATAGTTTGAGTATCTGGAAAGGACATAGGCTACCTTTTAACCGACTGTGTAAAAGGAGGGTAATGAAATTTATTATAACGTTGGTTACGGTCGCCTATGAAAGTTCGCAAAACCAGAAGATTGTGATGACTCACAATTGAAATATTTCAAGCAGCCCATAAGGCAGGGTCGGCAGCGCGAGTGTGGCGCCTCTGGTGTTGCAAACGTTCATAGGCTGCGGTGACCACCGGTCCTTCTAGTGGGCCGTATGCTTGTCTGCCACCTTAGTGGTATAAAAAAGGCTTTCAACTAGAGTTACGACTGTCATATTACTGACAACCGAGACCGATGTGCCTTTCGAAGCACGGAACCGCTTGGAAATAAATGTCACAAAGTGGTCACATGTGGTCACCCAACCAAGGATCGGCCATAGTGAAAGTTGCTTACTGCAGTGATCGTTTACTGTACACCAAGTACGCGGGGCCATGAGCGCTTCTTTAAGGGGCTGGTCCGCAAAAAATGCACTTAGGATTTTGGAAATATTCAAGAACTCACTTCATCAAATGACACTAAAATGGAACCTTAAATTCTTAATAGATGAAACTACACTAACACCGTGCGCTTTTTACAAAATAATTATTTACATTATAAAAAAACACCTCTCAAAGTTATTAAAAATCATCGAAATAGCAGAAATAATCAAATTGACAAAGGTAGGTAAATTTCGATGATTTTCAGAGGTTTTTTCGCAAGTAAACAATTATTTTGTAAAAAGCGCACGGTGTTATTGTAGTCTCGTCTCATCTATTAAGAATTTAAGGTTCCATTTTAGTGTCATTTCATGAAGTTCTTGAAAATTTCCAAAATCCTAAATGTCTTTTTGTGCATTTTGCGGACGCGCCCCTTAAGGAAAATAGAGTGATTTACGTGAATTTGTTACAGAAATGGCTTGCAAATGACTCTGGCTACAATCACCCAGGTACTTTGTTCGTGGCTGGAACCATATCAGGTGTACCCGGGGCGTTCCTAGCCACTCCCGTTGACGTCATCAAGACTAGGCAACAGGTAAAATATGGCATATTAGTTTATACCTTTAAATTTTATTTAGTTTTATTATGTTTTTATTCTATTTCTTAAATTACTGGCAACTATCATGTAAAATTCGAATGACTTTTAAAAAAACCGGTCAAGTGTGAGTCGGACTCACGCCTAAAAATCACGTTTGTTGTATGGTAACCCCCTTAATCCCCTCTTTTGTTGATAAAGCGGCAACAGAAATACATCATCTGTGAAAATTTAAGCTCTCCAGCTGTCACGGTTCCTGAGATACAGCCTCGTGACGGACAGACAGACAGACAGACGGACAGCGAAGTCTCATGAATAAGATCCCGTTTTTTCCCTTTTGGGTACGGAACCCTAAAACTAGGAACTTTTCAGGTGAAACCACGAGCAGGCCAAACTATATACAAGGGTATGAGGGATACCGCAAGAAAAATATTAGTCGAAGAAGGAGCTAAAGCATTTTTCAAAGGAGGTCTTGGTGAGATATTATACGAGTAATGTATGATTGTGATTACGATCGAATGTGTTCGCACGACGTGACCAAGCCATTTGCCCGATCAAAATGATACTTGGCAGGCTTTATTTGGCAGACTGCCTCTGTGGCGCAGTCGGTAGTGATACCGCCTGCGGCGCTGGAGATCGTGGGTTCGATTCCCACCGGAGACAAATATTTGTGTGACCCATAAATGTTTGTCTCAAGAGTCTGGGTGTTTCTATGTATAATATGTATGTATTTAAAAAGTATATAAGTAGTAATATCCGTGGTCTGATACTCAGTCTGGGGACCTGAGGACGGTGACAGAGCTGCTCACGGTCCTTACAGAAGCAGGCCCATCACGGCAGCGTGACGTGAGGGATTCACGCACGCCCCCCTTAGAAGCGGGATCACACCCGAAACCCCCCAAAGACCCGGGATAGCACCCGAACCACCCCCTAGGCGAGGCCACAGACAGTGGCGGCCGTGGGTCTGTTGGGAGTCATTTTCATTTTCATCCATTTGGGTTTTCCCTGACGTTAAAAAAAAACTTAAATGCAAATTAGTTTCTAATAATTCGTTAAATGTTTCCAGCACGCGTTTTCCGTACTTGTCCTCAGTTCGGTGTTACGCTTATCACTTATGAAGTCTTACAGCGACTGTTCTTTGTAGACTTTGCCGGCAGGTAAGGAGTTTGAATCATTTTAGCATAGTGCTAGCATACATACATACATACATACATATACTTACGCTTTTTTCTCTCCGGGGTAGACAGAGACAACAGCCTGTCATTTGCTTCTGTCCTTACATACTTCACTAGCTTCCTCTACATTTACTAAACCTTTCATGCAAGCCCGCTGGTTTCGAGTGCTTTTGACCTGCCCTTTTTGCAATACATTAGGTACTAATTTGTTTACATAGTGCTAGCGTTACAGGAAAATGCTTTGTCACAGGGTAAGAAAAGGTAGTGTTTCAAACCTACTTTGTTTTTGATAACAATGTTTGATTTGATTGAGTTTATGTAGGTACTCGTAATTATAGTCTCGATTGGAAGTAAACTCGACTACCTCACTGCATTAGCTGAACTTTTCCTGGCGTCGTTGATGAAACCTGTAGATAGAATCTGGTGAAACTGCCATGGCAACCTTGCTTTTAGACATCTTTAAGTTTATGTAGGTACTGCTAAGGGCTATTAATCTCAAATACAAGAAGCAATATAGGCATATCGATGATGTAATCTGGTAATGATAAGTACCATCATTGGTAGATACTTCAAAATTATCAAGATAACCATCTTGGTAATTTTGATCCTTTCCTTTGTAGAAATCAAACGATCTAACGCAGAGCAGTCAGATCACGATTATATTTACAGGAGACCAGCTGGTTCCGAGCAACAGGTAGCTACAGCTGTCGAAGACTCGATGGCTAAACCACAGCACATAGGCGGTTACCACGTCGCACTGCCAATTCTCACTGGGCTAGAGACAAAGTTTGGCATTTCCTTGCCTAGGTGGTCCA
The DNA here is from genome assembly GCA_933228765.1 of Miltochrista miniata. Classification (NCBI taxonomy): domain Eukaryota; kingdom Metazoa; phylum Arthropoda; class Insecta; order Lepidoptera; family Erebidae; genus Miltochrista; species Miltochrista miniata. The sequence goes on along the minus strand of OW121758.1, from coordinate 32,949,000 downwards.
CTGAAAAACCTCAAGAATAATGTTATTACGAGGGTTGAGTACTGGGTTTAAGCAGCAATGAGCAGGGCATGCTCATAGAACTGACGGCTGATGTGGCTGCAAGGTTCTTAGGTGGCGACCACGGACCGAAAGTCACAGTGGAAGTAAACCTTTCTCAAGGTAAACTGATGACATCATAGTCATAATTGGATGTGGATTGCACAAAATTTAACCCGGCGTGCGTTGCTTGTAGCGATATTCGGATTGCGCTTAGATGCTGATGATGTGTCAATTTGTCACAACCAGAGATATAGAATTTTTCGCTACTCTCAAGCACAAATTTGAGATAGTACAGATGGAAAACTCAAGTAAGTACTTTTTTTCACACCTACCCTCTGCCACATACATTCGCGCACAAATCAGTATCGAAAATTCGGTTGAGACCGCCTGACCTCGTGTCTGTGAATGAGTTGTCTATGTGTGCGTAGCCTCAGCGAATTTAGTATGTAGGTTCCATCTCTAATTTGTGTCTCAAGTCACAACAGTCACGACGAATGGCTAATATTGGCATCTGTAAAATCATAGCTCCCATACGGATGGGCGGATTTGATGCGAAATAGGCATATTTACGACTAGCGGACGTCACACGGTTTCATCCGCGTAGCTCCCGGTCCCGTGGGAATGTGGTAATAAAATATAGGTAGCCTCAGGATAGCGTAGCATCCGAACAGTGAAAGAATTTTTCAAATCAGTTTAGTAGTTTCGGAGCCTATTCGATGCAAACAAACAAACAAAAAGCTAATCTTTCTTCTCTATAATATTAGTTTACCAAGATATTTTGTTCTGGGGTTTGAAGATCATAATTAGCTCATTTTCCAATTGATGTGAAACGTCGAAAGATTGATGTACGGCCACAGTTATGTGTGAATTTTGATTATGACTGAATCGGTCAGTGTTTTTAGATTACTGTGAGCAAAGGCTGCGGTTTCAACTAACATTCCGAACCAAGTTACAAGTACAAGTACTAACAAAAATATTTAATTAATAGATATTTAAATTCATTTGTGAGTTTTTTTTTTGCAATGATAACAACTTTTTAGCCATTGGCTATTTAAATACATTACAGACTCACAAATGTCACAATTAAAATAAAACGAAAACTAACACAAATTGTTAGCTTAAAAATAATAACTAGGGAATGCAATACCGGGATACCGGGATCCCGAAATACCGAGATCCCGCAGTATTTTTGCGGGACCAGTCCCGCACGTAAATCGTGCGGGATCCCGCGGGATTAGCGGGACGGCGCAAAGGTAAACGCCATGTTTTGTTCTGTAAGCGGAAGCGCAAATACCGGAATTACAATTATGTTGCGGGATTGCATTCCCTAATAATAAACCACCTCGGGTCCACAGACGTACAATAAGTATTGTAAGTCTGTGCTCGGGTCGTACCCAGTGCAAAGGTGTTCAAAACGCTCGCCGCATTTCCGCGTTGTAGGTAGCTAACCTTTGCCCCAGGTACGAACCGGAGCGAGAGTCACTGGTTTTTGTGAGTTTGCGAAGATGTCTTAAGGTTTTTAAAAAAATATGTTCATCTAGCTTTGGTCATAAATGTATACAGAACATTTGGAGAAGTTAATGAAAACTTAATATATTTCTTCATCGAGGCTATCTAAAAACATGTTCCGAAAAGCACACGTTAACACCGAAAACAAAACTTGGACTGCGTGGAATACTGGTATTGCCTTTGTAGTCAATTCACCCGGCTGCGAGCGCATCCGACCGGCTTCGAGTGCATCCGACCAGCTCCAAGCGCATCCGCTTTCAGATCGCTTCCTGCCGGTCTATGTGAAATAGGGTCCGTTCACACAGACCGGCTCGGAGAGCATCGGCGCGCACTTTTCTTTTCACACAGACCGGATCGGATCCGCTCGGAGTTGGTCGGAGAGGAGCCGCCAACTATTTCACACAGACCGGCTAAAAGCGGATGCGCTCGGAGCCGGTCGGATGCGCTCGGAGCCGGTCGGATGCGCTCGCAGCCGGTCGGATGCGCTCGTAGCCGGTCGGATGCGCTCGCAGCCGGTCGGATGCATCGAGTGCATCGATTCACTACAAAGGCAGTACCAGTATTCCAAGTTTTGTTTTCGGGTGCTTATCGGAACATGTTTTAGATAGCTCCGATGAAGAAATATATTAAGTTTTCATCAGTCATGTTTTCGTATAAGTGCACACAACTGTTCTGTTTAAATTGTGCTGTCGGCGTGGGGAGGCTCGCACGCAATCGGAGCCGATCGGCTGCGCGAGCGGGAAAGAGCACCCAATCGGAGCCGATCGGCTGCGCGAGCGGGAAAGATCATGAAATCGGAGCCGATCGGCTGCGCAAGCGGGAAAGAGCATGAAATCGGAGCCGAACGGCTGCGCGAACGAGAAAAGTACGCGATCGGAGCCGGTCAGCTCCTCTTATTATTTCACACCAAGCGCGTTCAAGCATTCTCAATGACAAAAGCAGTGCACATGCAAAAATAAACCTTACTTCAAATAATAAAAACTCTGTTTTCAACGTGATAAGAATCTGCTCTGCTCTCCGAGCCGGTCTGTGTGAACGGACCCATAGTTGGCGGCTCCGCTCCGACCAACTCCGAGCGTATACGATCCGGTCTGTGTGAAAAGTGCACGCCGATGCTCTCCGAGCCGGTCTATGTGAACGGACCCTAATACCTAAATTGTTTTGTATTCTGATAAACTAGATGACTCGTCAACTTATCTGGAAGTATGTAGGTACTCTGTGTTATGGATACTTACTATCTGAACTGTTTTTCAAATCATTAATTATATCTACAATATTAATTTTTTTTTAAGATTTTATTGATTCCTTTATTTGTGCTGTTATTTTTAAATCATGTCATGTTTATATTATGGTGTTTTCTACATTATTCTGGTGAACTACCACCACATTTGGAAGATGTCTCAGTATGGAACTTTCCAATACTGTAAAAAGTGTGACTCTGTAACAAACGATTGTTAGTTTAGTGTAGTACCTATATTTGTGTTACAAATACATGGTAAAATACTTGGATTTTTGAAGTTTCATTTGTTAATTACATTACACTTAGGTACTCTGGCCTACGGGATTTAAGCTTCATATCATAGCACAGGAAAAAAATAAGGGTGTAATGCAATGCTGAGAACTTGATCTCAAACTTGAAATTGCATTTAGCTATAACGCAGCCTGTTGTAGGTACATTTTAAAACATGTATTTCGTATTCATGTAATTTCTTAATTGGTGTACAAGAAAGCATATTATTTCTATATTTATATCTATTTGCCGTCGTCATCGTCCAGTCAATAGACGCCCGCAGCTTTAATACCTAAGTCTCCCCAAAGTGTCCGTATGGTTGTAGAGCCACCTCTCCTAACTTCTTGAATTCCGGTAGGATAAGGCGGAAATCGTTAGTAGTACAACATAGTGCGTAGGTACTAAATGATACAAAAAGAAAATCAATAAAATGTATCACTTTTGTTAAGAAATTCAAGAAACTCCTGAATCCAAATGTTTAGATTGAAGAGCCACTTAGTAATAGATGTAGGTAACTTTTTATCTATTGGCGTACAAATTCTAATACTAAATGTTTTTTTCTGTACTAAATAAGAAGTGAGTTTCATTTAAAAAGGCTGGGTTTCCTCATAGACCAACTCGTATGCGCAACTAGTTGTGCCAAGTAAAATAGCATATCCTTATGGCACAACTAGGAGATGTAGCTCCTTAGTCCATACGGACACTCCTCAAACAACACCATCGACAAAGAATTATATTTTTCTGTGGTCACCACCCTGAAGCAAAAAATATAGGTTTACTATACGCGAGATTTTTTTTTTTTTATATTTGCTTTTGTAGAAGGCTTACAGACTAATATAAAAAATGTTTACTACAAATAGGTTACAATGTTGCTAACAACAAGCCTCCATTTTTAAAAAGATACTGTAGATATAAAAAATACGTGTTCGACTGCCACGGTGACGGAGTCGGTAGTGTAACCACCGGCCGCGCTGAGATACCTGGTTCGATTCCCGGGTTGGTCCAAATATTTGTATACTATACTATACTATCTTCACGCCAAATCCCTTGCGGGGTAGGCAGCAAGAACCGAGCGCCACACGGCACGGTCCATACACATCTCACTTGCTTCTTCAACTTTCATTTTTCTTTTCATGCATGCACGTCGGTTCCTTCAGCTCTTGACATCACCTTCAACTAACACACGATTAATTTGGTCGTGGTAGGTGTGTTGTGGCCTTCCCCGACTCCTACGTCCATCCACTTTAGCGTTGTATACCTATCTGTTTTGTCATTCTTTCATCTCCCATTCGCTCCACATGCCCGAACCATCGTAGCATGCCCTTCCTTACTTTAACACCGACAATCTCTTTCAGACCAACTCTCTTTCGTACAGAATCCCAAATATTTGTGTGATCTACAAATGTTTGTTTCAGAGTCTGGGTCTCTTCTATGTATGTATTTAGAAGTATGTAAGTATGTCTATCAGTCGTTCTTCTCTAAACACAAGCTTAAATTAACTTAATTTGGGCTAGATATTGTGTAAGAATCTGAATGTACAACAAATATTCATAATAGACGATGGTCGTTGCCCGCTTGCCACATGAATTTGATAATTTTATTAGTTAGTATAGGCATATGTGTAAAGACTTAAAAGTAAGACTTAGTCTTTCCACTATGGTATAAGTATAATAAGCGCAACGAGAAGGATACGGAACCTCGTCAAACTAATTTCAAGTAAGTATGGCGTTAGCAAAAAGGGGATCATAAGGTGTGAAAGTTTGTGGAGATGTACCTATGTATTATTCAACATCGTGTTTTTACTTAAGGGTTCCACCTTTTATTTCTGACACTATGTTAATTAGCAAAAAATAATCCTTATGATGAAGCCTTTCGATCGGTATGATATAGCTACGGGGTAATTATTTTTTCTCGTGTAGCGTGTTCGATTCCCGGCTCAACCATGTATTTATTTAAAAAATCATAAATGCAGTTTAAGTTGTTTTTGAAATTAATATAATGTCTGCTTTCAGTAAAATGTTCCATCTACAATATTTAAGGTACCTACTTTCCCTTCATGTGGCATAGCCGTGGGACATCCTGTATATACTGAACATACATACACTATGTTAATTAGCAAAAAATAATCCTTATGATGAAGCCTTTCGATCGGTATGATATAGCTACGGGGTAATTATTTTTTCTCGTGTAGCGTGTTCGATTCCCGGCTCAACCATGTATTTATTTAAAAATTCATAAATGCAGTTTAAGAGCCTACCCGACGCCAAATTGTTAAAGGAAGATAGAAGATATACAGTTTAGCGTGCAAGAAAGAGAGAGATGCGATCGGTTTTTGTGCGCTTTTAACGAAATAATTTAATTATATAAAACTATAAACAATATGAAAAAAATGCTCTAGTGCAAATGAAGATTTTACTATTCTCTTTCTAATAAATATTTTATATTATAAAAACAACTTATAACATACGAGATCTAGCTTAAAATTTCACGAAATCGAGGTATTTTCTACACAAAAATCTATTGAGAATTTTATCAGTAATCGTGTATCGAGCCTAGAGCGTTTTTAGTTCATGAACTGAAGTTGTCTGTGTTCAAATTTTAATTCAGCAGACCTCACGAGTCCTGAGATCTAGATCAAAGTAATAGTCTATTTGGCGTCATATGGACTCTTAAGTTGTTTTTGAAATTAATATAATGTCTTCTTTCAGTAAAATGTTCCATCTACAATATTTAAGGTACCTACTTTCCCTTCATGTGGCATAGCCGTGGGACACCCTGTATATACTGAACATACATATATTACTTAAAAACGAAAAATACGTTCGAATTAGCTTAACAAGAATAGGGATAATATAAATTAGGAATACCTACTACCTAAGGTAAAGTCACCAGTCATGGACAGTACAAGCGAAGTTTTTTTATTTTTGCTTTATAATTTCTTCATTTTTCTATTTACATTCTTTGGGATTGGCATGAAATTAAAAGTTCTTTTCTCAGTCAATATGCAATGTTTAAATTTAGTTTAGTACTCCGTGTAATAAAATATTATTAAAAAAATACACTCCTACTTAGACACCAGTCATGGACTGCAATAGTCCAGTGAAAGACACCCAATTATGGACATCATCTAATTATGGACCTATGGACAGTAATATCCCAGCTAGTTATGGAAATATAAATAATCAAGTAAAGAACAAAATATTTATTATTAACGAAATGCTTATCTTTAAGTCAACCAGCCGGCCATGTTATTTGAATAAAAACAAACAATCATCTTATTTATCAATACCGATCAGTCTTATATGTCAAGACAGTGCGGGCGGTGCTGCGGTCACTCGACACGCGGAGAGCCAGTGGTCCTAACGGCATTCCGGCGGTGGTGCTGACAAAAAGTGCGGCCGAAGTGTCACCAGCGTCAGCGCTCCTGTATCGCCACTACTTCTCTTCAGGGGAAGTGCCCGAGGCTTGGAAGGTGGCTAACGTACAACCAAGAAAGGGGATCGGTTGGATTTTGCCAACTATCGCCCCATAGCCGTCACCTCAATTATCTGTAAAATATTTGAGCTGATCATCCACAAAAAGCTCATGAGTTACCTCGAGGATCACTGGCTACTCAATGGTCGACAATACGACTTTAGGCCACAACGGTCTACGGTTGACCTCCTGGCGTACCTACGTGACGCAGGTTTGGGGTGAGGCTATGGAGAGGCACGGCGAATCGTGTTCTATAAGCCTCAATATCGCGAAAGCCTTCGATAGAGCACGCGTCGCTGCTTTCCAAGCTTCCGGCGTATGGACTACCACACCAATTGTGTAGTTGGATGGCCAGCTTATATTAATATGAGTCCTCTGTGACAGCCAGGCTTCCTGTTCTATGCAGGTTAATGCCGGGGTACCACAGGGATCTGTGTTGTCACCAACCCTCTTTCTTCTGCATATCAATGACATGCTGTTGCTCGGGAGGATTCATTGCTATGGAGACGATAGCACTCTGCACGGTAGTTACTCGGCGCGCCCAGCGGCAGGGAGAGCCGACGTTGAGGAGAGGAGGTGGCAACTTGTGGCTGATCTTGACGGGGACCTGGACGGCATTTCGCAATGGGGATCGAAAAACCTGGTTGAGTTTAATGCCCGTAAAGCATAGGCGTGTGCGTTCACAGCAAAAAGATCTCCTTTCCTACCCTTACCCTCTCTTCAGAATATGACGATTTCACTTGGGGACAATCTGGAGCTCAATCACAAATATCATATTGAGCGATGTATTGGGCTAGTCTCGAAAAAACTAGGAGTCCTAAACAAGGTGAAGCGGTTCTTTACGTCACACCAGAGTGTCTGTTGTACAAGACGCAGATCGTCCTTGCTGCTCACACCTTTGGGACGACTCCGCGAGGTGCTTGCTTGACGCGCTGAACTCTATGCAGCCTGCGGCGTTCGGCGATTTTCAACTGCCAGGAGGTGACAGAGAGTCTGGAGCCGTTGGCGCAGCGAAGAACTATTGCGTCTTTGATCGCATTCTACCGTATCTGTCATGGAGAGTTTTCTGAAGAACTCTTCAATCTAATCCCGCCCTCTCCTTTCTGATCCCGAACAACGCGTGCTGGACAGAGGTGCCACTCTCACACAGTGGAAGAAAACAAAAGAAAGAATTTTTGCTAGAACTGAACGATTCAAAAGATCGTTTCTCGCTAGATGTCACTGTGACTTTCCATCAGACGGCGGCATTATTTTGGTGAGCTAAATATAAAAAGTAACTGCTGGACCAAGATTGCAATCAATGGGACTTTTTCCAGTGATTTTTTGTGTACCTAAAGTTATTCTTGGGACTCTGTATTTTGTAACGGCAACAGATATTTTCTCACCTTTCCTGACATCTTCGATGGCCTTGGCCATTTGTTCTTTTCTGTGGGCTTTTCTTGGGGCCATTTTTAGGATGAAAATAAATTTGTTTGTATTAGAAATAAGTTGAACCTATTATGGACATCCAGCCATGGACAGAATGTCCATGATTGGATAGACTAATAATTTATTGCAGATTATTAAAGAAACATGAAGATATACTAAACCAGATGTATGATACATAAAAATATAAAAAAGTAAGCAAATTCTTTGTATGGACACTCTGTCCATGATTGGGTGTACGTGCTTGAATAATATCCTATTATGGACACCGGTAAATTTTATATTGTAAAATTAATGTATTACTATCGTTAAATCAATAAATAATATTAATTATATCGACGACGATAGACCTGACTCACAATCAGATGTTTAGTGTACTTACTTGCACCGGGATTCTTATAGGAAATTACGATTTTCGACACCAAATGACACCGCGTTACTAACAACCCCTGTGATCGCTATCAAAATGACTGTTGGTTGTCAAAAACAGTTGGTGTGACATCTAAAATATTGGCACAACTGGTCTGTGTTTTCATTTGAAAATAAATACTTCGGGTTTGCTTAATAAAGGAGGTTAATTCAAAAAATGTCCATGACTGGTCCGCGTCCATCATTGGTGCCGTTACCTTACCTGATATATTATTAGAAGAAGAATAAAGATCTGAGATCTGAGGCATCGATCTATACCTATGAAATCTGAGGTATTTTTCAGTGAGAATCATCTTTTGATATACATTTCATTTACTTATCCTCACTCTTGTTAGACTAATTCACAGACTACCTCTGTGGCGTAGTCGGTAGAGATACCACCTGCGGCGCTGGAGGGTTCGATTCCTGGGTCGGTCCAAATATTTGTGTGATCCACAAATGTATGTTTCGAAGTTTGGGTGTATTCTATGTATAATATTATATTTAGAAATATATAAGTAGATAGGTATGTATATCAGTCGTCTAGATCAGGGGTCGGCAACCTTTTGAGTCGGAAGAGCCAAAAATGACGATTTTAAATTACAAAATTTTTAAAGAGCCACAAAATCTTTCTTGATACCACGATCCCCCCGTAAGAAGTGGGATAGACTAGACTGCAGGGAAAGTCTGCTATAGAGACAAACCAAGTCTGTCGGAAGCTCTGAGAACATTATTTGAAGGGCGTCTCCAGGACTTACGGCCATAGGCAGATGGTAAGTCACAGGGTGGTTTTGGAGAATTTCCACAATTGAAAAGATATGAGTGATTATGTGGGATTCTCCCACTAAAACCCTGGGATGTTCCTTCTTGTCACTATTGTTGGCTCCCAGGGAAGGCAAGCGTACAACAGCTACCTGCAACAGTGTCGACTCTGGGGGTCTAAATATTACCCACCGATACTTCACTGCCGCGACGCCTGAACACGAAGGGTGCGTCTTAACTGCGAGAGAGACTGACTCTCACGACTGTCATAAAGCTTCCATCGTCGTCCACACGTGCGAGGTTGGCATACTGGAAGTGTTAGGCCACCCCGCTCTGGCACCCGCAGCGCTTTTCTCATTGCCGTTGACGTCAAAACAACAGCCGAACCAATTTTCTTCGCTGTCTAACATAGCGTAAACTATAATAGACAGCGACGCGACCGGGCCAATTTAGGACTCTTAGAGCGGTACGCTCGCCACTCAACTCTGTGCAAAAAGCGAGGGTGTGCAGCGCTTTATCCACGGCGCCGTCCTCGCAGTGGGTACGTTGCCTACCACATCATGCAGGTATTTACTAAAATATCCGTGCCCCGTGAGGAGCTGTGTGAGGTGGTAGGTATGTCAGTGCCGCTTTTCTACCCAGGACCTCAGAATAAATAAGATGGCAGAGACGAGCTCAATGCTTACCGCCGAGCTCTAGCCTGGTGCGCCAGCTTTCAATCTCTTCCGAAGATGGTTGTTTGCACCAAAGCATTGGGCCGGTAGATTTCTGCCAGAACTGCGACCACTAGGTTCCGCGACGGACTGTCAGAATTAGATATGCCGTCTCTTATGATATTATATTCTCTGAGCTATGGCCCGCTGCGGACATCGCAGCAGAATCCTATTAGAAAGAAAATGGTGCTCCATATAACGCTTTCAAGCGCAGCACACCACCATTAGGCGAGTTTGCTTGTTTAACTACTAGTAAGACTCTTGTGGTATTTTTGAAAATGAAAGGGTGATAATGTTCTTGAAAATGAAAAAATTGCGTGTACTTAGTGTACACACGTAAGAAGTGCAACTTCTTCATAAACTTAATTTTCACCTCACCTTAAATTAAGTCAAAAAGTACAAAAGTACAAAAGTACAAAAGTCCAAAAGTCCAAAAGTCCAAAAGTCCAAGTCCAAAAGTCCAAAAGTCCAAAAGTCCAAAAGTCCAAAAGTCCAAAAGTCCAAAAGTCCCAAAGTCCCAAAGTCCAAAAGTCCAAAAGTCCAAAAGTCCAAAAGTCCAAAAGTCCAAAAGTCCAAAAGTCCAAAAGTCCAAAAGTCCAAAAGTCCAAAAGTCTAAAAGTCTAAAAGTCTAAAAGTCTAAAAGTCTAAAAGTCTAAAAGTCTAAAAGTCTAAAAGTCTAAAAGTCTAAAAGTCTAAAAGTCTAAAAGTCTAAAAGTCTAAAAGTCTAAAAGTCCAAAACTCCAAAAGTCCCAAAGAGCCAAAGACCCAAAGTACCAAGGTCCCATCCAAAAGTCCAAAAGCCCAAAAGTCCCAAAGTCCCAAAGTCCCAAAGTTCCAAAGTCCCAAAGACCCAAAGTACCAAGATCCCATCCAAAAGTCCAAAAGTCCCAAAGTCCCAAAGGCCAAAAGTCCAAAAGTCCAAAAGTCCAAAAGTCCAAAAGTCCAAAAGTCCAAAAGTCCAAAAGTCCAAAAGTCCAAAAGTCCTAAAGTCCTAAAGTCCTAAAGTCCTAAAGTCCCAAAGTCCCAAAGACCCAAAGTACCAAGGTCCCATCCAAAAGTCCAAAAGTCCAAAAGTCCAAAAGTCCCAAAGTCCCAAAGTCCCAAAGTTCCAAAGTCCCAAAGACCCAAAGTACCAAGGTCCCATCCAAAAGTCCAAAAGTCCAAAAGTTCAAAAGTTCAAAAGTTCAAAAGTCCCAAAGTCTCAAAGTTCCAAAGTCCCAAAGACCCAAAGTACCAATGTCCCATCCAAAAGTCCAAAAGTCCAAAAACCCTTAAATGACATGCTATCCCTGGATAAAGTACTCTTAATTCGAATCCACCGTGGTGGGGAACAGAACAAAGATGGCGCGTAACCAAAAATCGTGACGTGACGTGACACAATCACGTGACGCAATTTTTTTTCCAACGCCGATAAAGAAGTTTCACTTCAATAATATGATAATTATGTATGCAACTAAAGAGCCGCAGGTCTACACCCAAAGAGCCGCATGCGGCTCGCGAGCCGCGCCTTGCCGACCTCTGGTCTAGATCACATAGCACAAGCTCATATTAGCTTAATTTGGGGTAGATGATGTTGTGTGTGAATGTCCACAAATATTTATTTATTATTCAAACATGAAGGTTTTAAGTATGAATGTCATGCATGTTCGTTATATGATGTTCAGTAGGTAATTGTTTTCATTATCTTTTCCAAGAAGTAGGTAGGTAAGTACCTACTGGTTAGCAGGTAGGTACCTAATCTAATAGCTAATAGCACTGTATTATGTATGTATATGTTAAACAACATATATTTATACTGTGCTAATAGTGATGTTGTGTTGCTAATGTCAATTCTCGATCATTCGCGAATGCAAACATTGAATCTGACATTCGCGCTACTTGTCCGCACTCCTTTGTCAATGTTCTTTTGTTTATTAAGTAGGTACCTACCTACCTATAAGTTAGTACTTAACATTTTTGTGAAACTATGTACCTAAGTTTAAGTGAGTAATTATTATACATAGATACTAGTAGGTACCTAGGTCAAAAATATGGACCCAACGTTAAGGTTAACATTGATTACCTACTTAGGTATAATTAAAATAGAATTGACCAGACATATAGCAGTTTTTTTATTTTACTATGCTTTTAGTTAGTACTTACTAACTTATTATACCTTCTTACCTACAGCAGAAATAAGAGATAGTACAGATAGATCAGAAACTCATGTACTTACCTACTTATGTACCTACTTTTTTTTCACACCTACCCTCTGCTACACACAGTATCGAGAAAAGTCGGTTGAGGATTGTGATATCTATAGAATTATGATAAGATATTATACTTATTATACCTACTTACCTACAATTAACGGTAGGTATATGCTTAACATTTTGTTAATGAGAGATTTGAAAGGTAGCTATTGGCAGTTTAGCACTGTTGCAAGTGATCACAGAGGAACTGACGTACCTAGTGGTTTCTGGGACATCTTCTGGAGGCGTACCCGGGGTTTTCGGCTATGGGCAATGACAGGATAACATGTGAATTTAGTCGGTAAAAGTTCGGCATAGCTTCCACGTGTAAAAAAATATAGTGCTCGAAGTGGTACCTAGTCAAGAAGAAGTGATGTTTACTGCGAGCCACCCACATTGGAAGCTCTGGTCGCCTCTGGTACGATCAGCGACATAGATTTCCGACATCCTCGGAGTCCAAGCCAGTCTTGCCTTTTAGTAATGCACTCGCTGTTTCTAACGGACAAGGTTATGGTGAAGCGAAGGAAACTTCATCAGTACGTAAGGCTACTCCATAAAATCATTCGTAGAGGACCCTTTATCCTTGTTACCATCCTTATCTGAACACTGTACCTACCAATCATCCAAAGTCTTCGTATAAGACGTTTGATGCGCTCGTGGCCCCGCGGACTCAGTGTTCTGTAAACGATCACTGCAGTCAGCAACTTTCACTATTCTGGTCTTGAATAGGTGACCACCCCATGATACTTTTTTTTTGTTTCTGTGCTTCGGAAGGCACGTTAAGTCATTGGTCCTTATTGTCAGTAATATGACTGTCGTTAAGCCAAGTTGAGAGCCTTATGAGCGGCTTGAAAAATGTCAACTGTGGGTTGTCACAAGCTGCACCCGGTTCCGCAGCGCGTGTGTTGCGCTTCTGGTGTTACAAACATCCATTGGCCTAGGGCAGAGGTCGGCAAGGCGCGGCTCGCGAGCCGCATGCGGCTCTTTGGGTGTAGACCTGCGGCTCTTTAGTTGCATACATAATTATCATATTATTGAAGTGAAACTTCTTTATCGGCGTTGGAAAAAAAATTGCGTCACGTGATTGTGTCACGTCACGTCACGATTTTTGGTTACGCGCCATCTTTGTTCTGTTCCCCACCACGGTGGATTCGAATTAAGAGTACTTTATCCAGGGATAGCATGTCATTTAAGGGTTTTTGGACTTTTGGACTTTTGGATGGGACATTGGTACTTTGGGTCTTTGGGACTTTGGAACTTTGAGACTTTGGGACTTTTGAACTTTTGAACTTTTGAACTTTTGGACTTTTGGACTTTTGGACTTTTGGATGGGACCTTGGTACTTTGGGTCTTTGGGACTTTGGAACTTTGGGACTTTGGGACTTTGGGACTTTTGGACTTTTGGACTTTTGGATGGGACCTTGGTACTTTGGGTCTTTGGGACTTTGGGACTTTAGGACTTTAGGACTTTTGGACTTTTGGACTTTTGGACTTTTGGACTTTTGGACTTTTGGACTTTTGGACTTTTGGACTTTTGGCCTTTGGGACTTTGGGACTTTTGGACTTTTGGATGGGATCTTGGTACTTTGGGTCTTTGGGACTTTGGAACTTTGGGACTTTGGGACTTTGGGACTTTGGGACTTTTGGGCTTTTGGACTTTTGGATGGGACCTTGGTACTTTGGGTCTTTGGGTCTTTGGGACTTTTGGAGTTTTGGACTTTTAGACTTTTAGACTTTTAGACTTTTAGACTTTTAGACTTTTAGACTTTTAGACTTTTGGACTTTTGGACTTTTGGACTTTTGGACTTTTGGACTTTTGGACTTTTGGACTTTTGGACTTTTGGACTTTGGGACTTTTGGACTTTTGGACTTTTGGACTTTTGGACTTTTGGACTTTTGGACTTGGACTTTTGGACTTTTGGACTTTTGGACTTTTGGACTTTTGGACTTTTGGACTTTTGTACTTTTGTACTTTTGTACTTTTTGACTTAATTTAAGGTGAGGTGAAAATTAAGTTTATGAAGAAGTTGCACTTCTTACGTGTGTACACTAAGTACACGCAATTTTTTCATTTTCAAGAACATTATCACCCTTTCATTTTCAAAAATACCACAAGAGTCTTACTAGTAGTTAAACAAGCAAACTCGCCTAATGGTGGTGTGCTGCGCTTGAAAGCGTTATATGGAGCACCATTTTCTTTCTAATAGGATTCTGCTGCGATGTCCGCAGCGGGCCATAGCTCAGAGAATATAATATCATAAGAGACGGCATATCTAATTCTGACAGTCCGTCGCGGAACCTAGTGGTCGCAGTTCTGGCAGAAATCTACCGGCCCAATGCTTTGGTGCAAACAACCATCTTCGGAAGAGATTGAAAGCTGGCGCACCAGGCTAGAGCTCGGCGGTAAGCATTGAGCTCGTCTCTGCCATCTTATTTATTCTGAGGTCCTGGGTAGAAAAGCGGCACTGACATACCTACCACCTCACACAGCTCCTCACGGGGCACGGATATTTTAGTAAATACCTGCATGATGTGGTAGGCAACGTACCCACTGCGAGGACGGCGCCGTGGATAAAGCGCTGCACACCCTCGCTTTTTGCACAGAGTTGAGTGGCGAGCGTACCGCTCTAAGAGTCCTAAATTGGCCCGGTCGCGTCGCTGTCTATTATAGTTTACGCTATGTTAGACAGCGAAGAAAATTGGTTCGGCTGTTGTTTTGACGTCAACGGCAATGAGAAAAGCGCTGCGGGTGCCAGAGCGGGGTGGCCTAACACTTCCAGTATGCCAACCTCGCACGTGTGGACGACGATGGAAGCTTTATGACAGTCGTGAGAGTCAGTCTCTCTCGCAGTTAAGACGCACCCTTCGTGTTCAGGCGTCGCGGCAGTGAAGTATCGGTGGGTAATATTTAGACCCCCAGAGTCGAGACTGTTGCAGGTAGCTGTTGTACGCTTGCCTTCCCTGGGAGCCAACAATAGTGACAAGAAGGAACATCCCAGGGTTTTAGTGGGAGAATCCCACATAATCACTCATATCTTTTCAATTGTGGAAATTCTCCAAAACCACCCTGTGACTTACCATCTGCCTATGGCCGTAAGTCCTGGAGACGCCCTTCAAATAATGTTCTCAGAGCTTCCGACAGACTTGGTTTGTCTCTATACAAGACTTTCCCTGCAGTCTAGTCTATCCCACTTCTTACGGGGGGATCGTGGTATCAAGAAAGATTTTGTGGCTCTTTAAAAATTTTGTAATTTAAAATCGTCATTTTTGGCTCTTCCGACTCAAAAGGTTGCCGACCCCTGGCCTAGGGGACAATAATCCATAAGCGATCCGTATTCTTGCCTTCCACATTAGTGGGAAGCACTTAAGAAAAAAAAAGAAATGGTAGGTTGACTACGTTGTTCTTGTCACCGTTTCCACATCCACGATATCTATACTAATATTATAAAGAGGAAAGATTTGTTTTTTTGTTTGTTTGTAACGAATAGGCTCCGGAACTACTGGACCGATTTGAAAAATTCTTTCACTGTTGGAAAGCTACACTCTTTGCGGGTAACATAGGCTATATTTTATTCCCGTATTCCCACGGGAACGGAAACTACGCGGGTGAAACCGCGTGACGTCCGCTAGTCATTTATAAGTTTGTTTCCGTGCTTCGCAAGGCACGTGAACAACGAGGCAGTCGTTAAGCCAAGTGTAAGAACTTAAGGGCGTTTTGAAAAATGTCAACAGCAGGTAGTTAAAAGTTAAAACCCCTTCGGAGCAGCAAGCCTCACCCACATACTTCTGCCTACTTCTTCGGGAGAACGTTTGCTTAGCATTAGTGGTCACACACATTCAAACTCTGTACAACCATTACGTGTTTTTAGTGTAGGTGACTGAATAGAAAACTAATCATTTATACTCGTATGGAGTTTCCGCCCTGGACCCCAATTCTCCGCCACTCGGATTGAATCCGTGGCCGACAATTTCCGCGATAAATGTCATCTTTCTCTTGATATGCCGTTTTGCCTATTCTCGGAGAGTCGTGGGCGACAATTGTCTGGCTATTTTCACCCGGATTACGTCGCATGGTACAGATCACACGTATTTCCTAAGTCGTATGGTATTTTATTTGTAATCCCACACTTCTGTTGTCTTGTCACTAGTTTTAAGTTTTTAATTTACCTAGGTAGTTAAAAGTTAATTTTCAAACGACAGTGAAATACACTAACAATATACAATCACTGAAAATGGAACGCCACGGAGCTAGAGGTGCATTACGTGGAGAGTAGAGGAGTTTGATTTACGCGATGTTAATTTACGAATATGCTAAGTATACAACTTTGTGAAGTTCAAGGCAAGTATTTACGCCACAGTCTAGTATAATCGGGGTTTGGTCTATGTATACAGACAGTAGAACATAGGTACTGTTGATAACATATCACCATTACATGTATCAATATGTTTTTAGTCCACTGTCTTGACAGTCTACTATTACAATCTAAAGCCCGGTATAAACATCGTAGAACATGTTAACATAATTTCGATTCGTCTGACTTAGGTAGGTATATTCCTCTGTCTTGGCAGTCTTCTACTCTATTCAAAGCCCGGTCTATTCAATACAGACACTAGAACATACTGTTGATAACATTATATCGATATGTCTTTTATTCTACTTTCTTGACAGTCTTCTACTCTTTTATAGGCGCTGTGTAGGGTCAAGTGTTCAACAATGAAACACTAAAAGTTCATAACCTCGCACATCTCATGTTTTTGCTGATAGAAGTCTATAATTTTACAGGCATGTAGTCAATATGATTGGGTATCGAATGTCATTTATAGATTTTTTAAAATAAAGTGATTTGAATCGACAAAGAAATAAAAACTAAGAAATGGGATTTGTGTCATTGTGTCCATATAGGCGTACACAATGAAACACCATATATTCAACAATGAAACACCATAAATAAACTGTGCCTAATTCAAATTTTGTTTAATTTAGGTAGTTATTAAAGAAAGAGCAGTCCGTTTCTACGTTAAATGCAGTGGTACGACGTGCCATGCTGCATGCTTCACGCTTTTTTAATGACAGTTATGCATGCCCTGATTTAAAGGACCGTAAACATTCGATTCCAGCCATTTTCCCAGCTAACAGAATATCGAATATTGTTAATTTTTGCCATTTGGTAAGTAATACGCCCCTCGTCCTTTTAACAGCTTTGTTACGCGCCATCTTAAAATTAAAACAAATTTTAATAGATAAGGTTTCACAATATCATCCAATAAAAATCTATAAAACAGTGTTTCATTGTGTCCATTGTTAAACTGTTTCATTGTTGACTACCTAGGGTTTATCTAACTAACTTTTAATTTATGTTCACAAAATTGTAACTTTGAAACAAATGAAATATGCCAAAATAATCTAAGAAACATGTAGAATGCAGGATAATCATAAAAAATATAATATTCCTAACCATTAAATAATAAAAAATCTTTAAAGATAGCCAGAAATACTTCAATTTTTGACGAAAATAGTAAAAATGAGCCGCAGACGCGTCTTTTCTCACACGGTGCCGCCGCAAACTGGGATACGCCGGTGGTATCTATTGAGTGTCCTTACGCGATATATTGCACTAAATGCCAACGTCGCGTTTTGGAAATATTACTATGTTTTATTGTGTACCACTGTTTCATTGTTGAACACTTGACCCTACGCTAATATCCTTAGTACTGGGTCAATATGCAATATGATACATACTAATACAGTATTAGTATGTGTAAGGCATTGGTGAATAAATACCTACAACTAAATGAACTGTTTCATATACAGAACTTGCCTTATTCACTTGTCATTTGCTTTCAGATCTATGGCTCAAAATAAAAAATCCTGAATGTTTATGCACGGTTTGCCGGAAGCTGCAATGTTTACTTTACCACATTTTGAATAGCTCCAATGCATTGACCCTAATGAAGCAATAAGAAGCCACAGGCAATACCACATAATCGGTTAGTTATATTTTATCACTTCTTTTATCTCCAAAAGGGCCAGCAAGGGCATACTAACTTCACCTTATAGTATTTGTCCCACATAATAGGTGGTGAGCTATTTGGTAATGTATGCAGGTGTGGGTTGTCACTGTCCGTTGTTGACATTTTTGAAGCATATGGTCTTCACTGAGGCTTAACAACTGCCATTTTAAAGGCAACCGGGATCAAAGTCTATACATGCCTTCTGAAGCTAGAAAACGCTCACAAATGAATGTCACAACGTGGTCCAGTGGTGGTAGATATAGCTTAGGTCTAGGATACTTACTGCAGTGATTGATAGTTGAGTCTGCTTCAAATTTAACTCCTTACCTCTTTTAACAACACAAAATTTCCATCTTACTTAATAACAAATAAATGGTGATTATTTATTTCAGGAGATAATGGATATGCCCGAAGGCTATGGTGTCTTACACTTCAACAAGACTATGTGGAAGGACCCACCAACAAAGCTGAATGATGACACCGTGTCATGTTAAAGACAAGTGATGCTGGTCACAGAACAAATTTATTAATAGCCACTAATTTATCAGTCTGACCATCTTAGCTAGAATCACATTCCTCTGTCAACAGGTCCACCACTTGCAGGTCACAGAGCCACATTACATTACATGCAGTAGAATATTAAGAAGAATGTGTTAAGTGTTTTATTCAAGGAATAAAATGAAAGTTAATTTCATTAATATAATAAGTTTTATTAACCCTTTTAATTTGCGAATTACAACTATACTATGTATGATTATCAATTTCAGTCAGTAAAATGACATTTAATTAGTGCATTTAATGACAGCATACAGCAGTTAAAGCATTCAGTTAATGTAAAGTGTATAAAATGTCGAAGTCTATTGATAGCCGAACATCACTATGGTAGCGGGTCACTCTTTTTGTATCAGTGACAGTTGCACTTTTCATTTTACTAACAGAGATTAATAATCCTATTTTAGAACTACTAACAACTAAGAAATAGCACAGTCACTAAAGAACCATTACAGGTTGACAGTTGAAAGACGAATTCTATTTCTGTTGCCGCTTTAAAGTTGGGATACAGGAACTACATGTTAGGATGATGTTGAAGTTAGCTTCATTTTTGTGATCCTGGTGTATAAGTACACTCCTTTTTACAGCCTATGGTATTGTTCAAACCTGAAATAGATGCAACAGATTGTATTAAGAAATTATAAAACATTACAATAAGTAACACAACATCTATCTCTCCGTTCCGACCAACTGTTGCGATATGTGTGACATAAAAGATATCATATTAACATGTTGCAATGCATTAGGTGCATGATAAATTGCTGTTGTTCTAGGCTAGACTAGTAGCAGTTATAGATTAACCACTGACTATCTTGAAGAGACCCACCACACTAGCATTCACAGAGAGTGACAACAATTTTGCATTATAAATAATAAAAGGTAAGTATTAATATAGTATTAGTACCACAGACATGCATGTGCCTGTGTTTATATAAAACCTAGCCCATGGTGTTATCACTTAGAACTGAGCATTGAATTATAATGTAACCAACTTACGTAGGTTCTCAACGTTGAAGTTACATTGAGACTTGTCATGATATTTAATTTTGTTTCATTATAACGTAAGAGTTTCCAGAAACACGTGGTAGTTGGCGCTGTATGCAATATTACAAAATCCATTATTTTAGTAAAAAAATCACAACTAGATGGCGCTGTGCCTTTTTTTAAATCGCGGTATGGTTTCGTTACATAGGATCATATAAGTAAGACTACTTTTCTGCCTGAGGTAGTTTATTATTACTTTTTATGAATTTAAAACTAATTTTTCTAAAAGATTCAAGTTTACGTAAATGTATTTGTTACACTCTATTTTTCTTTAATGGCCACGAAGTCAGAAAGTTTCTTGCAATAGCTGCTTGGCACCGCTGGTGTCGTCACTTAGTCGAGTGACGTCTCTATCTCATAATATACAAATGTACTCTGTGACCTAGCCTGCCACTCTCCTGACACCTACTGTGATGTCAAGTATTTGGATTAATTGACACCACATTGAAGTTTGAACGAAGAAATCTTGTATCTTTTGGCACACAAAGTATAGGCACTCGTGGTTTTTTGTTTTTGTTAATACTACTATGTCTGTGCATAGTAGGTAAGTACCTACTTTTAGAACATCACTTGGGAGACAGGTAGGTATTCTAATATACTGACCTCTAAAAATTACTTTTGGCTCTTGAGTTTCTCATCTTCCTTTATAACTAGTTCGGGGAAACCTCCACGCATAGCTCCAGCTGATCAATTCATCGCTGACGACATCGCTTTACTTATTCTCTTGTCTTGATAAATCTAAAAAGAAAAACGGATTAGTTGAGACTAGTAACGAAATTTGAATAATTCAAGACATTGCATGATAAGTACTACTTACTTTTCTCTTCTCGCTCCGAGTTTTGGGACCTTTAGGACGACACCAAGTTCAGCATAGTCTAGCAAACGGTGTATTTGCACATCGGAAGAATACGCTACTCCAAGTTCAGCATAATAATAGAGTCTAGCAAACGATGTATTTGCACATCGGAAGCATACGCTGCTCTTTCCTTTTCTTTGAATTGTTATTTTCCGTTAGCTGGTTCTAATTCCATTATTTTGTTTGAATTATTTGAAATATTTATGATAACTAAAGTTCCCGACATTTGTCTTGTTCACATACTTGTTTTTTTTAATGCTAAGTAAATATTCCGTCTACACGCATACTGCTTACTTATTTCCTTCATTTAAAAATTATTATTTTTATTTAATATGATAGTTTGCGCCCCCAATAACAACTTATTATAAAAATTAAATGTATTCTCAATACCTTAGTATTATTTTGATATTATTAATAAGGTAAAATACGTAGAAAATTGCTAATCGATTTTATTGGTGCTAATATGTGAGAAAACCGGTAATACCCAAGAGAAAACGGAACGTTATTTGTTAACATCACTGTGTGACATTCATAGACAATAACAAAAGCGGGGAATTTGAAGTCTACTACCGCCCAGAATACACAATTTAGTGATCACCAGACAATTTTTAACAGCATTCAATCCACAGACTTGAGGTCTGGCGATAGACATAGGCGTGTGAATCGAGAATCGGCCTCCTGTGCTTATACTTCAGTCAATCTAGTCAACCTATGGCAGTACACTACTATGTGGGCTTCTCACAATTCATGCCACAGCACACGCCTCAGCGCCTCAATTCCCAGCAATTAGTCCCAGCCTGCGACCGTTTCCAGGTCGTCGGTCCATCTGGCGGGTGGACGTCCTACCGCATGTTTGCCGAGTCGCGGTCGCCCCTCTAGAACCCGTCTGCTTACGTTTACAGAGTCGAACTTTTCACTCCAGAACTCGCTGGGTTCTTTTTTATACTTATTTAAGGTTATTTCTCAGATAATCAGGTTTGTCAACAAATAGTTAGTATTTCAGCGAGGGCAACTCTTCCATAGCTTATTATAGTAATCAAAACACATATTTAAACTGTTGGGTCATTAATAAACGTAAACTTTAATAATGTTTGAAAGATAAAAAGCTGCTCAAACCAGTCATAATTAAAAAGTTTACTTGCATCATTCATTTACATTAAGTTCATTGAGTGTGTAACTTATACAAAATGGGATACACTGTTGCCTAAGTTTACACTAAATTGGGATTGAAATGTACAAATATGAAATTTTATAACTGGTGTCTATAATATTATTGTCTGCTTTGGTGTTACATAACATTAGGTTCATCGAGTGTGTAATTAATTTGCTCAAATATATGATTTAATAACTGAATATACTGTTTGCTATGCTGCTGTACGTATGAAATTTCGTGTAACTACGTGTAACTAATATGAAATTTCAAAATGGGATAGATTGTTGTGTTAGTTTAGACTAAATTGGGATTACAATGTGTACAGATATGTAATTTTATATCTGCCAATATCTTTGTTTTTGTTATACATTGAGTTCATTGAGCGTGTACTGACAGTTTCAAATGGAATACATTATTGTGTTAGTTTACATTAAATTGGGATTGAAATGTGCTTAAATATGTCATATAACTGACTATATTGTTTGCTTTTGGTAAATGAGTACATTAAGTTCATTGAGCGTGTACTGATATGACAAATTTAAAAATGGGATACACTATTGTGTTAGTTTACACTAAATTGGGATTGCAATGTAAACATAATTTTGTAAACTATGTTATTATATTAGAGACCTTCCTCACAGAGATTTAAATTTATTTCAAATAAATAAATAAACGTTAACCAATATAATACAAATAAATAATAGTAATCTCTTTTAAAGTTTAAGTTCTAATGTGAAAAAGATCTCATAATTAAATTATAGAAAAATTAAGCTAAAATTAGGTAAGTAGTTGTGTCCAATCTAGCGAACTTGTTCAAGTCAACATAATTATTTACCTAATTAGAAAATATATTAATTATTCCTAAGTAAATTACGAAAAATATCATGTAATATTGTACATAAGTTGCAAAAAAATTAAAGTGGTAAAAATTTTTGCAACTTATATGCATATTTTTGCTGAGATTTTGTAAGTATTTACATTAATATTAAAAGCGTTTAAGGCAGAAAAAGCTACAATATGGTCATAGTCTAAAATGTTAAGAAAAACTCACATCATAAAGTGTCTTTTTTATTGTCACTTTCGTCCATAAAGAAAAAGAATGGACACAACCGAACCAATCCACAAATATTTTACAAAAAAGTATTCGCTAAACTTCACCAAAATTAGTGTGCTTAGTTTCTTTAGCGTGTTTTTGAGCTTCCACTTGTCCTGTCAAGAATTTGTCACAAATCATACATTTTAAGGTAAATTTATTTAAATCGGTAAATTGCCTCGACGATTTCGCCTCGTGAGCGAGTTGTTCAGCTTCTCTGTATATTTCCTGATCTTCCGCGGCGAATATTGTTTGTATACCACCCTGGAATTGAAAGGAATTTTTTATTTAAAGTGACTCTTTCTGATGTTAAGCATGTCAGTTTAGAAAAAAAATCCTAAAACGTAATGCGGGTAAGGCAGACGGAGAAAATGCTTTCGTGATGAACCAAAATACACTGGAAGACATGGATGGCTATGGCATTTGATCGTTGATCAATAATGGAATAGTAGGTAGGTAGAGAGTAAGAAAGAGGACATAATACAAGGTGTAAGTTGGTACATCTGTAGAATAGAAGACCACATTTAAAATTGCGGTTACTTCCACACAACTAGATGGCGCTGTGCCTTTTTTTAAATCGCGGTATGGTTTCGTTACATAGGATCATATAAGTAAGACTACTTTTCTGCCTGAGGTAGTTTATTATTACTTTTTATGAATTTAAAACTAATTTTTCTAAAAGATTCAAGTTTACGTAAATGTATTTGTTACACTCTATTTTTCTTTAATGGCCACGAAGTCAGAAAGTTTCTTGCAATAGCTGCTTGGCACCGCTGGTGTCGTCACTTAGTCGAGTGACGTCTCTATCTCATAATATACAAATGTACTCTGTGACCTAGCCTGCCACTCTCCTGACACCTACTGTGATGTCAAGTATTTGGATTAATTGACACCACATTGAAGTTTGAACGAAGAAATCTTGTATCTTTTGGCACACAAAGTATAGGCACTCGTGGTTTTTTGTTTTTGTTAATACTACTATGTCTGTGCATAGTAGGTAAGTACCTACTTTTAGAACATCACTTGGGAGACAGGTAGGTATTCTAATATACTGACCTCTAAAAATTACTTTTGGCTCTTGAGTTTCTCATCTTCCTTTATAACTAGTTCGGGGAAACCTCCACGCATAGCTCCAGCTGATCAATTCATCGCTGACGACATCGCTTTACTTATTCTCTTGTCTTGATAAATCTAAAAAGAAAAACGGATTAGTTGAGACTAGTAACGAAATTTGAATAATTCAAGACATTGCATGATAAGTACTACTTACTTTTCTCTTCTCGCTCCGAGTTTTGGGACCTTTAGGACGACACCAAGTTCAGCATAGTCTAGCAAACGGTGTATTTGCACATCGGAAGAATACGCTACTCCAAGTTCAGCATAATAATAGAGTCTAGCAAACGATGTATTTGCACATCGGAAGCATACGCTGCTCTTTCCTTTTCTTTGAATTGTTATTTTCCGTTAGCTGGTTCTAATTCCATTATTTTGTTTGAATTATTTGAAATATTTATGATAACTAAAGTTCCCGACATTTGTCTTGTTCACATACTTGTTTTTTTTAATGCTAAGTAAATATTCCGTCTACACGCATACTGCTTACTTATTTCCTTCATTTAAAAATTATTATTTTTATTTAATATGATAGTTTGCGCCCCCAATAACAACTTATTATAAAAATTAAATGTATTCTCAATACCTTAGTATTATTTTGATATTATTAATAAGGTAAAATACGTAGAAAATTGCTAATCGATTTTATTGGTGCTAATATGTGAGAAAACCGGTAATACCCAAGAGAAAACGGAACGTTATTTGTTAACATCACTGTGTGACATTCATAGACAATAACAAAAGCGGGGAATTTGAAGTCTACTACCGCCCAGAATACACAATTTAGTGATCACCAGACAATTTTTAACAGCATTCAATCCACAGACTTGAGGTCTGGCGATAGACATAGGCGTGTGAATCGAGAATCGGCCTCCTGTGCTTATACTTCAGTCAATCTAGTCAACCTATGGCAGTACACTACTATGTGGGCTTCTCACAATTCATGCCACAGCACACGCCTCAGCGCCTCAATTCCCAGCAATTAGTCCCAGCCTGCGACCGTTTCCAGGTCGTCGGTCCATCTGGCGGGTGGACGTCCTACCGCATGTTTGCCGAGTCGCGGTCGCCCCTCTAGAACCCGTCTGCTTACGTTTACAGAGTCGAACTTTTCACTCCAGAACTCGCTGGGTTCTTTTTTATACTTATTTAAGGTTATTTCTCAGATAATCAGGTTTGTCAACAAATAGTTAGTATTTCAGCGAGGGCAACTCTTCCATAGCTTATTATAGTAATCAAAACACATATTTAAACTGTTGGGTCATTAATAAACGTAAACTTTAATAATGTTTGAAAGATAAAAAGCTGCTCAAACCAGTCATAATTAAAAAGTTTACTTGCATCATTCATTTACATTAAGTTCATTGAGTGTGTAACTTATACAAAATGGGATACACTGTTGCCTAAGTTTACACTAAATTGGGATTGAAATGTACAAATATGAAATTTTATAACTGGTGTCTATAATATTATTGTCTGCTTTGGTGTTACATAACATTAGGTTCATCGAGTGTGTAATTAATTTGCTCAAATATATGATTTAATAACTGAATATACTGTTTGCTATGCTGCTGTACGTATGAAATTTCGTGTAACTACGTGTAACTAATATGAAATTTCAAAATGGGATAGATTGTTGTGTTAGTTTAGACTAAATTGGGATTACAATGTGTACAGATATGTAATTTTATATCTGCCAATATCTTTGTTTTTGTTATACATTGAGTTCATTGAGCGTGTACTGACAGTTTCAAATGGAATACATTATTGTGTTAGTTTACATTAAATTGGGATTGAAATGTGCTTAAATATGTCATATAACTGACTATATTGTTTGCTTTTGGTAAATGAGTACATTAAGTTCATTGAGCGTGTACTGATATGACAAATTTAAAAATGGGATACACTATTGTGTTAGTTTACACTAAATTGGGATTGCAATGTAAACATAATTTTGTAAACTATGTTATTATATTAGAGACCTTCCTCACAGAGATTTAAATTTATTTCAAATAAATAAATAAACGTTAACCAATATAATACAAATAAATAATAGTAATCTCTTTTAAAGTTTAAGTTCTAATGTGAAAAAGATCTCATAATTAAATTATAGAAAAATTAAGCTAAAATTAGGTAAGTAGTTGTGTCCAATCTAGCGAACTTGTTCAAGTCAACATAATTATTTACCTAATTAGAAAATATATTAATTATTCCTAAGTAAATTACGAAAAATATCATGTAATATTGTACATAAGTTGCAAAAAAATTAAAGTGGTAAAAATTTTTGCAACTTATATGCATATTTTTGCTGAGATTTTGTAAGTATTTACATTAATATTAAAAGCGTTTAAGGCAGAAAAAGCTACAATATGGTCATAGTCTAAAATGTTAAGAAAAACTCACATCATAAAGTGTCTTTTTTATTGTCACTTTCGTCCATAAAGAAAAAGAATGGACACAACCGAACCAATCCACAAATATTTTACAAAAAAGTATTCGCTAAACTTCACCAAAATTAGTGTGCTTAGTTTCTTTAGCGTGTTTTTGAGCTTCCACTTGTCCTGTCAAGAATTTGTCACAAATCATACATTTTAAGGTAAATTTATTTAAATCGGTAAATTGCCTCGACGATTTCGCCTCGTGAGCGAGTTGTTCAGCTTCTCTGTATATTTCCTGATCTTCCGCGGCGAATATTGTTTGTATACCACCCTGGAATTGAAAGGAATTTTTTATTTAAAGTGACTCTTTCTGATGTTAAGCATGTCAGTTTAGAAAAAAAATCCTAAAACGTAATGCGGGTAAGGCAGACGGAGAAAATGCTTTCGTGATGAACCAAAATACACTGGAAGACATGGATGGCTATGGCATTTGATCGTTGATCAATAATGGAATAGTAGGTAGGTAGAGAGTAAGAAAGAGGACATAATACAAGGTGTAAGTTGGTACATCTGTAGAATAGAAGACCACATTTAAAATTGCGGTTACTTCCAACATAGGTAAAAAGCATGTCAATGTGAGGTACATTTTTTATATTTAAAACATAGACACAGGCCAGGGAGAGTTAAGATCTTGGCTAAATGATGTGGGCGCGGATGCCCGGAAAGCTCGGAGCCGCTCCGGGCGTTTAATCGCGACAGGAATGGCGACGCGGCCTTCGATCAGCAACGGGCTGCTACAACTGCGAGTTTGTACAAACTCGTCGCCGCATTTAGCGCTGCTCATACTACTTTCCAATACAAGAATGTGAAGCAGGTGTCTGCTGCGGGCGTTCTCGTTTGCAAAAGCCCTTAATGCTTCACATCATTATACATAGATGAAACTACATCATGTCTCCCTGAATAAGCATATGGTAACTCAATCACAAATTAAATGTGAAACAAATGTTAGTCTCTAGCAAGACTCGAACTTGCGACTTCTGGTTTAATGAATGGACCACTGAGATACACCTCACCTCAGAATTTGTGTCTTGGTGGTTCAACAGTTAGGGCGTCTCGTCCAGCAATATAGAAGACGAGATCAAGTCCTGCTTGAGACCAAACATTTTTTCACATTTAATAAGCGAGAAATGGTGAGATTAATATCCAGATTTTTTTAAAATGAAGGCTGTCTCACCCACTTATCTATTGACAGATAATAAAAAAAAAACATTACTTACATCAGATTCTTCCAAATATAAAGGATCATAATGAACACCATCAAATAATAAGAATACCCTTTGTCCATAATTCTTGTCTTCTCCAAATCTATTTATAATTGCGTTCAAAGTGTCCACTACGGCCATTTCTAGACCATAAAAACGGGATAAAATTGCAACCTGGAATTGTCAAATTTGTCATTACTAGCAGAAATTTGTTGCAGCAAAGTAGAATTTTGAAATTACAACAGACATGCTTTTTTAAATTTCGATAAAAAATTAAGATTAACTTAAATCTTTTTTTTAACATGGAAAACGACTTAAGATCTTTATCCAACATTGTTGTACCTAATTTTAAAAAATACAAATAGCTGCTTTAATAAAGAAATCATTAGTTTACAGCTAAATATTTTGGTCCATTATGTCGGGAAGTAACTAAATCACTAATTAAATAAATAAATATTTACCGGAAATATGTAATGGTTGACTTTTTATTAGATGCAGTAAAATGTTGTTTCAAAATGTAATTTTACTACTATTTTATACAAAAGCGGCAATCAACAAAACATCATTTTACTGCAGATAATAAAAAGTTCGACTTTAGATAATCTTCATCCAGGGCAACCCATCATAAATGGAGGCGCTTATAACCTCGCTGGCTTAGTGTTATGTAAACAATCACTGCAGTAAGCCTTCACTATGGCCAGTCCTTGAAGGTGACAACCCAGCGGGACTTTGTGACATTGCTAGCATTTCTGTACTGATAAACTTTACCTCTATAGCACCACCCCAAGAGCTTGGTTGTTGTATCCACACACAGTAATCAGCGTTAGGTTTACCGAGCATCGCCTCATTGTATGTCTCTAAATCGCTGGCTACTTCCATCGCTATAATTTGTCTCATGAGTGTGTGTACCGAGGTGTCCACACTGCCATTTAATACAAAACCTGGAATTTTAAGAGATAGGTGGTACTTTTTTCTGCAAATCGATTCAGAAGTTACACTGGAGATATTTTTAAATACTTGCTGGGAACCTAAGAAAATATTTTTTGGATTAGGTATTTTTCATTTTCTTAGTTTGTTGAAAATTACCAGATTGTGTTTGAAAATATGCCTTAAAATATTGGATTTGTCACTGAGATGGCAGGTATGGAGATGGGGTGTATATTGTTCCATGTATCACCCTGTAGTTATCAACAGTTTTAAGTTAATATGGTTAAAAAATAAATTAATATTTATTAGAAGAGAACAATGTTTATAACTTTTGGACAATATGATAAGAAAAATTACATCAATATTTATAAAAGAGAACAGTGTTTAAGTACAACTTTTGGACAAAAACCATTGAACAATAATGTTAAACATCTATAAAAACAGCAGACTGATATAAAAACACTGATATCACACAAAGAAGCACACAACCGACATACTGTTCTATTAATAGTTATAGAGATAGGTAGTAATTTGTAACCTTTGTGTGACGGGCTATACAATTTAGAAGATTCTAGACTTTGAATGGCAGCTGAACAGTACCTAAAGCAAGAAATAAATCTTAGATAAACTTACCTATACTAGTAAATAAACAGGAGTTATCTGAGGGGACCACCTTCTTCATTAGAATACCTGGACGGCAAGGTCCTATAGTCTCATGAGAAACGATGCCATTCTCAACAGATTTTTGCGTAGGTACCTCCGGGGGAGTGTTCGTAACAGGAGGAGAAGCCTTTTCTTCGACTATAAGGGTCTCCCCCGTTTTCAAACCTATTTCACTAATTTTTTTACTGTCATTACTTATATCTAATGGCTTCGGTGGGTACCCACACAATACACACACTCGTTCGATGGCAACGTCCGATATACTTGATAAAAACATCTTCAGTTCACCCACAGTACTATCAGAGGTCAAATCTTTTAATATTTGCTGACCATTTTTGCTTTTCACTTTAAACGCTAAGGCAGTCATCTTACTAAATTAAACACTCGTAGAAAAGTAATACGTAGTCAGTTTGGTTTGTAGTAATTAGGTCAAAAAGACGCCACAAAAGATGAAATAAATAAATTAAAAGTTTTTCTTTTTCAAGTGACAAGACAAAACAATAGTTGACGTTGTTGACGTTTTTTTTTTTTTTTTTTTTTTTAATAGTTATGGCTTGGTTGCAAGACCTTTAAGCCATGTCTTTATTTATTATTATTTAAAGTTATATCTTCATTTTGCTTAAATAAGTCACAGTCCTCGTCCTCTAAGTCCAGTCAAAGTCAAGTACAGCCCTAAGTCAAAGTCAGTCTTCCTTCAGAAAAGCGGTGGATAAATTTCTGAAAGTTTCTTTGGATTTTTTTGTCAGAAACTGCAAAGTTGCGATTCACTGCGTTTTATCACTTCCCAACACTAGTGCACGTTGTCGAACGTTTATGTTTAAGAATCCACCATTATTACACACAAAGCACTCGAAAAAACACTAATTTTGCAAATTTATAAAACGATGCGATACGATTCCTTCCAAATCCCGCCAAAAAAGCCACGTTGTTGACGTTTCATCGTTCAATGTTGCCATGACATCATAGTTTTTGGTTCCTGGTTTGCATGGGCTTGATACTACTAAGGGGTCGTCCATTAATCACGTGAGGCCAAGGAACTTATACTTCTAACTGGAATGCTCACGTGCACATCAAAAGCGTTCCGGAAAAGGAAAGCTATAAAAGGGGATGCTATCTCTTTCTACTAATGTGTCTGTTCACGTGGATATCGATAGATATCCATGCAATCATTACATATGCTTTTGGTCACGACAAAAGCTGGAAACATGGAAACTCAAACTTGATTATTCTACCTTTGAACATAACTTCGCTTCTATTTAGCCACCTGCGATTAAATAAACGTCTTCGGCGCGGACTGAATTATTTTACAACAGCCTTAATAATTAAGCTCTTTTATGATTAAGCCAACACGCCCGTTTAGATTTCCCTCTCATTCAAAGGAACCATTGAATTCTAGGTTTGGCGAAAGTTGATATGCCTCTAATATCTGAACTACAAACCCCTCAATCTCGAACCTTGGGTCGAAGAATCCTTGAAGTTCTCCCTTTCCAATACTAAATAAATATTTGAAATCGCATCACGCGTTGAGAAATTATAACTGAAAATCCATTTTATCTTTCATCCCCTCTCCCGCAGGAACCGCGCAAAACTTCGGGATCAAAAGTATCCTAGAACCTTCCTCGGACTATAAGCTCAAAATGTTCTAAGTATCACTCAAATCGGTTCAGTAGTTTCGGCGTGATACTTATTCGGGATACAGACAGACCGACAGACAGACAGACAGACATGAAAAGTTTAAATTACATTTTCGGCTTCAGCATCGATTAGAGAACGCCCTCCAATTAAAATTTTCAAAATATCTTCCATGTACAGACTCTCGACCCTCTACAGTTTTATTATATGTACTAGCTGACCCTCGCAACTTCGTTTACGTCACACATGGTGTATGAAAGGATGTGTATTTTTTCATCAGACTCATCAAGCAGCGTATGAAACTGCCCTGTTTGCTTAACCATAAAAGAGCTTAAAGATTAAGTCTATTCTAAAACAAATGACTGACTTTACAAAAGTTCCTAGACAACTGAAGGGACAACCATATGAAGATAGACTGAAGCTGCTAAAGTTGACATCTCTCAAGGAGCGTCGAGATCGTGGTGACCTCATAGAAACATACAAGATCTTGCATGGACATTACGACTTGCGGGATTTTCAGAAAATGCTTATTTTTAACACTAATGATCGACTATGGGGCCACCACCTCAAACTCTGCACCAGCCTCTCTAACAACAACCCACACAGGCACTTTTTCAGTAATAGAGTGGTTAGAGAGTGGAACAAGCTGCCTAACGATATCATATCAGCACAAACTGTGAATCAATTTAAGAACAAACTGGACATATTTTTAATTAATAGAAAGGAGAAAATGACATAGAATGACATGATACAGGCAACTATCAGTTAAAGCAACTGCCTGCCTGATTTATCAATAATAATAATAATAATATATTATATTAAATGTATTATATATACAGATATTTTTAAATGTATTATATTTTTAAATGTATTTTTTTTATAACTATATTTAAAAATGTATTATATAAGTTATTTTATTGAATAAAGAGCATAATAATAATAAATGAGCCCACGCCTCCGGCGTGGACTGAATCATTTTACAATAACCTTAATCATTAAGCTCTTTTATGAGTAAGCCAACTCGCCAGTTTAGATTTACCCACAAATTCGAAGTAACCCTTGAATTCTAGGTTTTGCGATAGTTGAGGTTTCTCTAATTCCTGAACTACAAAACCCTCAACATTGAAACTCGTGTGAAACAATCCTAAAGTACTCCCTTTACGACACTGAAATTATTTTTGGAATTGTACTAAGTTTCATTTCATTTAAATCGATTTTATTCGGGATACAGACAGACAGACAGGCAGACAGACATGAAAAATTTAAAGTACATTTTCGGCTTCAGTATCGATTGGAGAACGCCCTACAGTTAAAATTTTCAAAATATCTTCCATGTACAGACTCTCGACCCTCAACAGTTTTATTATATGTATAGATAGATAAGAATAAGTATATGTCTGTGGGACGGACAGACAGACAGACATGACGAATCTATAAGGTTCGGTTTTGTGCCATTTGGCTGCGGAACCAATGGTCTTTAAAGCCCCTTAGATATAAAGGCCGAATCATCAGGATTTACGCGTCGTACTTGCTTGTGCTCTCTCCAACACGCTATTTCATCACCCTTCTAATCTGTCACCGGTCTGTCCCCATTTTGGGGCAGCCTGGCCATTGGGTACACTACATTAATACGAAAAACTTATTTCCGAAAGTCACAATCACGAATTTCATAAGTCCGAATGATTCGAAATTCCGAAAGTAAAAAATCCGATGTTTCATAAATCCTTTTTATTAAAATTCATAATTTTAAAATACCGAATGTTTACAATTCCGACTGTCAGAATGCCGAATTTCAAGAAACCGAACCGTTGAATTCCGAATCATTAAAAATCCGCCATATTATAAATACGAACTCCGATTATCAAAAATCCGAAATATCATAAATACGAAGGGTGAATGTCGTTTCCACCCGTTCCTGTTTTATCCCGCAAACTTATCATTAAAGACGATTATTTATGTTCCCGATTCCACCCGTTTTTTAATAAAGTATAACTACTGAAAATATTATTTCCAAGTGAGTGGAAGACAAACGACAAAACAAAAAAAAACCACGAAGGCTAAGGCGGGAGCTCCGCTCCGCTTCGCTCTCGCCTTAGCCTTCTAACCTAACCTATCCGCGTCGGGGTACTCTGAGTCGGGGTGTTAACCATTCACTTATTATGGCCAACACCTCGACTTGGATAGGTTAGGTTAGAAGGCTAAGGCGAAAGCGAAGCGGAGCTCCGGCCTTAGCCATCGTGGTTTTTTTTGTTTTGTCGTTTGCCTTCCACTCACTTGGAAATAATATCTTCGGTAGTTAGACTTGACCGTACTTTATTAAAAAAACTTTAACAGTGAATTTTCGGATATTTGAAATTCTGAATAATGTTTTTCGGGAAAATAACAATCCGGTCTTTTGATTATTCGTACTAATGAAATTAGGAAAAATAAAAATTCGTACTTATGACTTTCGGATAAATGAATATCGTCCTTTTGAATATTCGGAGCTTTGTTTCTTAGGAATTATAATCTTCGGAATTTTGAACATCGGAATATTGAAATTCGGAAAAACATATTTCGGAATTTTTGGGTGTTCCCTGGCCATTTACGGTTCGATTCTCATTTTAGGGATACAGCACGATTGACGACTGACTTCGCCTTTATAATTCGCTCCCTAGCTCCAACTCAATGCGCTTATTTCTCTTGTCATTTTATCCTGTCAGAAATCACCAAATTGTACCCAGTGAGACACTTTTAAACGGCCTAAAACTTGAGACTGGCGTATCGCCATTGTTTACTGATTTAATTTGTATCTATTTATTTTACTGGAGACTGGCAAAATCATGAATAAACGGTGGGCCATTCATTAAAAGATGAAGAAGAAGAGACACTTTTAAGAACTGCCAAACGGCCATTTTATCAAGTCATTTAATTATCCTTTGATTACACCACCACTAATGGTATTCACTTATCTAATAACCTACGTCTAGAGCCCCGCAGAGCCTCACCACATGACTATTGACGCGTCAACAGTCATGTAGTGAGAAATCTCTGCGTAAAGACGTAGGTTCTTCTCACCGTCATGAGTTCATGACGCGACGGTGAGAAGAACATGATAAACTCAAATAGACAAAAGCTACCTACCTTGGTGTACAGTTGGTTACTAATAGGTATGCGAAAGTTAGGTAGTTAGTGTAGAAATATCTGGATGGTTTTTACTCTTTCACGCACTAGCAATTGAACGAATGAATCCGTCTTTCCACTCCGACCAACTAAACGGATCAACTCTAACGGATCAACTATTTTTCATTCCCAACGGTACAATTTTTTTAGTTGGTCCGATAAACGTAGTGTTACATTCTCTTTGGGTCCGATAGTCATGTTTGTCTCAAGAGTCTGTTTCTATGTTGGTGTTTCTATGTATAATATGTAGGTTTAAAAAGTATGTTTTTAAAAAGTATATAAGTATTAATTTCTGTGGTCTGATACCCATAACACAAGTAGGTTATTCCTAGCTTACTTTCGGATCAGATAGCGTTATGTGAAATGTCCGTGAAGATTTATTATTAGGTATCTATTATATTATTTATCACATGATAATATATTCCAGTGTACAAGAAAAAAGACGGCTGCGATCTTTTTGTACGTTTTTAAACGATATAAAAAAACTATCATTACTGATTAAGTGACTGGACTATTATAAATAAAGGTTTGATCAACATACTAGATCTGCGGTTGCTTGTGTTATTAAAATATTAATTCAATAGACCTCGCGAGTCCTAGGATCTAGTTATAGAGTCAAACGGACTCTTAAGGGAAATGCCCTTAAAAGAATAGAAAGCTGCCCATTGGTCCATGAAATTAAAATCAACAATCACGTTAATTTCTTTAAATTTTATTAAAAATAACAGTTCTACGTATAAATACATCGACATAATTAAATAAAAAAACAATAACCTACTTTTTATATGGCATTATGATTCTATGAGTAACTAAGTAGGTACCGCACACTTATATTGGCACAATAATAAAATTGTTATGATTAGGTAGGTATAATGTAGCTACTAAAATATTTTTGTGATTTAAAAATTAATCTACAGGCAATAAAAGTTCGTAGCTATTGATTGTGTTTCATAAATTATATTATTATTAAGTACAACAATAAAAGAAATATGAAATGTGTACGTTTGTCTACAGCCTTAGAACTAACCCAACACTATTTTATCCTTATTTCCAGTTTTTATGTACTTTGGTATTATTATGATTGTGGTTATCTAGCCAAAAAGTTTGGTAGGTAGGTACTTATTTATTAAAATATTCTTATACTCTAAATTATTGTTACGTAGGTATAATACATTATGAGTATTTGATTATGATATGATTTGAACACCTAATTAATATAATAACTAACACTTTACATCTTAAAATTACACTTAAAGGAGATCATTCACGTTTCATACATTTTTGGGCCAATTTTGAAAGTGCCGGCCAGAAAAAAAAAATCTAATATTCGGATAGAACACACAATTTCTGGCAAAAAATACTATTACATTAACCCTGTGCGTGCTATGGTTTTGTTGTTACATGCTTTTAAAATACGAGAAAAATTTTATTTTTATGATGTATTTTGATACATTTTATCACTTGAATAGTGATTTGTTTTAACGTTATTCTATTGTAATAAGAAAGAATTATCATTTTATTAATTATCTACGTACCTACGCACAAACAAAACGTACCTAACGATTCACAACAAATCCAAACTTGTTTCAAAAAAATTAGACAAAGATGCTGCGCGCGCAGCCGCCCAGGCTCAAGCGACAGGTACCTGGCGAATCACCCCGCCACCTTCCGACGCCCGATGGGTGCGATGGGGCCCTACCACCAACCCCGGGGTCCAAGCCAGCCTCACCTGCGAGTGGTGCACCTGCTGATAAACGGACGAGGTCATGGCGCACAAAAAAGGAAAATTGGAAACTAAACCCTGTACCAACCCGTCTGGCCAGCGTGATACAGTAAGGCCAAATATCCTCCACACAACAAAACAACAGCCCCCAGTTCACGGCACTCCCGCTGTTCCCGATCACGGCAGCGGTCGGAGTGACGGCGGAAGGGGGGGTGCTAAGAATCTCCGGGTTACGGGAGGCTGCCATACAAAACTGACCCTGGCTACGTTTAATGGAATTACTCTGCGCCTGGACGAGCGGCTCACCGAACTCGAGGTAGAACTAGGTCGTATTAACTGGCACATCCAGTATTGTGCGAGGTCCGAAGAAAGGGGGAGGACACGCTAACCCTTGCATCAGGCGACCTGTTTTACTTTCGGGAAGGTGACGGAAGACATTCTTCCGAGGGCGGGATTGGCTTTATGGTGAAAAAGGACCTCGTTTGCAGTTTTGTGGAGATCAGCAGTGTTTCCCATCGGGTAGCGTACTCAATACTGAGACTCACCAACAGGTACACCCTGAAGGTGATACAAGTGTACGCTCCGACCTAGAAAAGCACTGTCGAGGCAGTTGAGACCGTGTATGAGGACATAGCAAAAGCACTACATGGTACTGCCAAGACTCACTACAGCCTTGTGATGGAGGACTTCAATGCCAAAGTGGGAGTTCAAGAAGGCGGCGAAACGAATATCTTTGGTGTAGGGCGCTGAAATGACCGGGGCCATATGCTTGTCAGTTTTCTTGGTCTCAGAGGCTCTTCTTGATGAACGCTATCTTTAAGAAGAAGCCCCACAGAAAATGGACTTGGCGATGCCCCGACAAGGTCACAAGGAACGTGATAGACTTCATCATGACGGACAGGCAGTCTATGTTTCTGTGGTTAACAGGTTTAATACCGGTGGTGATCACCGACTTGTACGAGCATCTCTGAATTTGGACTTCCGAGCTGAAAGAGCCCGTATGATGAAGCCTACTCTCCGACCTACCGCGCTCCAGTTAGCCTCAGGGGCTGAGAGGTTCCAGTTAGAACTTCAAAACGTTTTGATCTGCTGGAAACCACTGGCAATATTCACGATAAGGCCG
This sequence comes from Miltochrista miniata, assembly GCA_933228765.1. Classification (NCBI taxonomy): domain Eukaryota; kingdom Metazoa; phylum Arthropoda; class Insecta; order Lepidoptera; family Erebidae; genus Miltochrista; species Miltochrista miniata. The sequence continues at coordinate 32,912,239 of OW121758.1, read as the reverse complement.
ACAATGTGGTCAGGACGTTACAGCAAGTGTCCCGAAGGTTTTTGTTCGGAAAAAGCAATAACAGGTGCTCTAAGCTCTCGCCCGAGACTCTCGAACTTATGAGAATAAGACGGGAAACGCCATCTACGCACTCGTCTTCGTCATACCAGCGGGATCTAAATCTCAGAACACGAAAGCTGATACGACGCGGCCTTAGACGCTATAACAGCAGCATCGTCGAGGCAGCGATCGAGCAGAACAGGGGTACCAAAGTAATTGCCCAACAGCTTGGAAGACCCCGTCTGATGAAACTGAAGACAGCGGATGGCAGAACTGTGACCAGAAGGTTCGAGATTCTCGAGGAAATAAAGAGCTTTTACAGAGACCTTTATGCATCACGGACAAAAAGGCCGACGAGTAGGACCCTACTGATTGTGACCACCGAGTCCCACTATCGCGCCACTATAGCGAGGACATTTCGGACATCGATCAGAGCGAGGTGAGGGCGGCTCTCGGGCAACTTAAAAACAACAAGTCCCCTGGGGAGGACGGAATTACAACTGAACTACTGAAGGCGGGTGGGGGGGGCTCCGGTTCTCAACGAGCTGATGAGTTTGTTTAATACCGTCCTCCAACAGGGACAAACACCTGAAGCGTGGCTCTGTTCTTCAAGAAAGGTGATAAGACCTTGCTGAGGAATTACAGACCCATCTCACTCCTGAGCCATGTTTACAAGTTGTTCTTGAGAGTAATCACAAACCGCCTCGCCGGAAGGCTCGACGAGTTTCAGCTAAAGGAGCAAGCCGGATTTCGAAAAGGCTTCAGAACCGTGGACCACATCCATACTGTACGGCAGATTGTGCAGAAAACAAACGAGTACAATAAGCCGTTGTGTATGGCTTTTGCGGACTACGAGAAGGCCTTTGACTCTGTCGAAATAAAATACTCTTTATCTTTATTTTACATGCTTCTTTATGTAGGAACGAGAAATCAAAATTGGGCATAAAATATGCCTCTGCCTCACCCTTCGGAGAAACAGGTTTAATTATATGTATGTGTGCTAATATGTGTGCTGAAAGACATAATTAATAAAACAAAACACTATTCAACTGCTCATATCAATTAGAATGACACCTTCGATATAACATTTTTCACGAATTTTAAAAGCATGTAACTAAAAAACCATAGCACGCACAGGGTTATTGTAGTAGTATTTTTTGCTAGAAATTGTGTGTTCTATGCGAATATCACATTTTCTTTTTCTGGCCGGCACTTTCAGTTTTTGGTCCAAAATGAATGATGTCCTTTACATATTGTCTCAATTGTTTTACTAACATTTTATTAAAAATATCAAATCATTACGTACTTAAATGCTTATCAATGGCAAATAATCGGAATGTCTGTGTACTTCATTATATTACACTCGGCGCTGGATAGCCAGTTCCCTTGCTTGAACTTGGCTTGACACGCTGCCGCGTGTCTAGATTTAAGAAAATTTTATACGTTTAACTCGCAAAGATACTCGTATTTTCTAAAAATCCAATCTGACAAATGAAAATCAAAGAAACATTTTCATTACTTTTACTGGTTAAATATTTATGATAGTTATTTAATTTCATTTGCATTTTTTTCTAGTCCTGAAACTTAATTATGCGTTAACCCTAAAGCGACTAAAAATAATAACTAAATTTGCGTGTACTTTATGTTCCACACGTACCTAGGTAGGTACAACACAGTGTACCTATATAAAAATAGAAGTAATATTTTCTTCAATAAATCTTTGGTACATGCCTCTATATCAGTAGCCGCACACTGGGCGACAGTCGCGTCGACATGTCACGGCGACTTGTTGCTCAGTGTGCGCCTGAGGGCGACTTGTCTCCGCGACATTTGTCGCTGACATATCGCGGCAACAGACGTCGCTTGTGCAAAAAGAGACTCCCTAGCTTGTCTCCGAATCAACAAACAACAACACAACAAAATGTATATAATTTGGCGCCCGCAGCTTGTCACCGCGACTTGTTGGCCCAGTGTGCGCCTACTATTAAACCTCTAAACCTATTACTTAGTTATTTTGTTATTTATATGAACATTATCTCTTGAGTATTGAAATGGTAACCGTTATTTACTAAATCAGACTAGGAATATTAATTTATTTACATTTTGTTCAGTCGTAAACAATAACGTTAGATGGCAATATTTAAAAACATTTTAAGAACACTTAACCGCATCTACATACTAACTAAAGTGAATATATTTTGTAAAGAGCTAGAATGTTTATAGTTAGACAAATGAGTCTTGAAAAACCATAAAAAGGATCGGAATTCATAGTTTTTGCATGCTGGCCACATTGTCAAATGCTGTCAAGTTGGATTACAATCATAGACAATACATACTTTTTTTATGATCACAAAGAGTTAAGATGTTTTTTACGTTTTAATTTTGGGCGGTGAAATTAACTCATAAAATACCTATTACTGCCAGAAAGTTAAAAAGAAAAACGTAATTTTCTGATTCTTTTCCAAATTTAGATTCTGCTATTCCGGTGCGGTCTGCGATGTCTCGGGTGTCGGGGCAGCGGCCAGCGTCACGTGGGGCGCCGCACGAACCTCGCCCCGAGCGCGCGGAACCCTCGCCTGCCTACTACCAGCGGTGGCATCCTTTCATCTTCCTCTTCATCATACTCAGCACCTTCTCCGGTATCCTCTTCGCTCCAGACGGGTTTGATCATCTGGTATGAGGCAGAGAACCCTCTGAATACCAGAGAGTCGTCGGTTCGGAATCTTATGAGTAGGGCTTCGGTTGTTGATACTATTTCAGGCGGCATCTGTAAAGGAAGATAATATAGTTATACCTAATTATGGAAGTTAAGATCCACAGATTATGCTTAGATGATATTATCTACTTTGAAGTTTTTGGGTTCGCTTTCCTGAGCAGAGGTGGAATCGATTTAGTTTTTTTTAATGCTTAATTGCATAGTGAATGATATCATTTCACCACCCACCACTTAGCGCTTGTACTAGCAAATTTTAATATTGTGAATGAACTTGATTTGGCTTTTCTTCTACAGCCCTTGCTAGTGATACTTTCATCGGATATGTAATAAGTGGCAAAAAGATCAGATAGAAAACATAATTTTCAACATGAGCCTACTGCGAAGATAAAGAAGTAAAAAAATATTTGTTAAACATGTTACCTTAGTGCCACAGAAAGTGCCATAATTCCCGCCACTGCCATCCAGTCCTCCAAACACTTGCACGAAGTCATAACTGCAGTTAGCCTCAGGTTCCAACTCGAAGGTCAGGAAGGTGAGCTTCACGAAGTGGTTCCTTGGAGCCTCGATGTTCCAGTCACAGTTGGCGTGGGACTCGTAGTTATTGTCTCCGTAGCGAGCGTGTGAGTAGAGATGTTGAACTGCATCAGTAGCTGCGAGGTAGCCGCCGCATGCTGTGAACAAAGTTAATTATTAAAAACACAATCACTTGTACTTTTCCACTATTTGCATTTTAATTTTCACAGTGCCAGACCGGTTTCGCTTTACTTAAAGCATGCTTTTGTAAAGCGAAACCGGTCAGGCACTTTGTTGTGTTTGTTTTTAATGTATTACAAAAAGTTCCATCAAGTGCCAACAATTAAGAGTATAAAAGAAACAAAGTTAATGCTTGAAGCACATGAGTAAATCCCTACTAATATTATAAATGCGAATGTAGCTCTGTCTGTCTGTCTGTTATGCTTTCATGAATAAACCGCTGAAGCGATTTAGATAAAATTTCGTATGGAGATAGTTTGAGTCCCTGTGAAGGACATAGGCTACTTTTTGACCGCCTACGTAAAAAGAGGGTAAAGATTTTACGCGATAACGACTTTTACGTGGACGAAGCCGCTGGAAACAGCTAGTACATATATTGGGTGTAACAAAATTGACTCTCCAAATTTCGTCACGTGACGTGGCATCAGTCAAGAAACATTACAAAAAAGAAAAAAAAATCACATGAATACTTTAACCGTAAATCCGTTTTAAAGGTCCTATAAATTTTCATTATCACCCTTTCTATCGCTACTGAGCGGCAGTAGAAAGCGACAACGACAGCCAGACGGGTGCTCCGTGTTTGTTTTGCCACGGCGACCTCGAATTGCCGCGGTAAAAAATGAATTCTTAAAGAGCGACAAAAAAAAAAAAAATGTACCCCCCTTTTTTATTAAATATTTGTATTTGATTTCCGATGCCAAGTCATCTCATGAAATTTGGAGAGGTTTTTGTACCCGAAGCGGTAGTTTAGAGGCTCACATTTCACCTGATATTTTTTTTTTCCACGTTATACCTCGGTGGTGGTGAGCCTATTGCCGTGTTGAAATAGACAGGCGAAGGTTGTGACTGCCTACATGTGCCTACGTGATTTAAAATGTTTCATCCCGCCAATAAGGCCGTCTGATAACCGGTACCAAACGGCTTCGCGTGCATTTTAAAGTAGGTACGGAAACGCACCCAAATAAATATCACAAAGTGGTCACATAGTGGTCACCCATCTAAGGACCGGTTATAGCGAAAGTTGCTTACTGCAGTGATCGTGTGCAGCGAGTTCACGTGGCCACAAGCGCTTCACATAATTATAAGCGGCGGTAGTCTAGGAGGAGTTCGGAATTGCGTTCTCGCGGTGGGAGTTCTATTTCCAGCCATTATTTATCTACTCGATAAAGTTAGCTGGAGGAGTAAACGGAATGAAGTTTCCGTGCTTAACCAAATCCAAAGGAATCTGCTAGCGAAAGAATAAAATGTCTTTCAACTTACCCGTAGAATGGTTAGCTTGGAAACCACTCTTCTGCACAGAGCCATCCGACTTGAAGACCACGTACATTTGGTTTTGTGAGGCGACTATTGGGTGCGGCATTCTGTTGCCACAGAAGTGACCGAGAGTCTTTTCGTCTGCTGAAGCTCCGTCATATATTGTTACGTAGTCGTATGCGCATTCCTGAAACACGTGGATAAAATATTAATAGGTAATGGTTTTTATTTTTCAAAATTATTTAGCTCGTCAAAATGACGTCTCCCGCCTGGTGGGCCACTCTCACAGTCTGTAAGACTTCTGACAGTGGTCCTCAAATTGGTGACATTCTGATGGGCCTCTTCACGCTTCGCTTGAACAGCCAGGAGTTGTAAGAGAAGGAAAGCTTATCATCCTATTGCGTGGGACAAAAATAAATGACAAAATATGGCCGACAATGGGCGTATATATTAGGGTGTAACTATAATAAATGTGTATAATATATGTATGAATGTATGAATGCATGTATGTACTTACTGACATACTTACAGGATGTGGTTCTAGTTCAAATCTCTGGAAGATAAGTTTGATACGGTGTCCAGGTGTTGTGGAAAATTGCCAGACACAATCCTTTCTTGGTGGATAGGCGGCTGGGTAGTTTGGACTGTCAACAAAAACATTTATGGTAAAATTATTTATTTTTATTTTATTCTTTAAAAAAGACTTATAGATATTACATCGAAGTTACGAGAATCATATCAAAGGTACCTACAAGAAGGCCAATTACAAGTTTTTAAGTGTAAATACAGAAGTTAGACTTGTATAGGGATATAAAATAGTAAGGTTCACAAATAAAGTGTCAGACACAGAATAACAGATAATTATAATAATCTACTCTCAAAAAAGCATCGCTCAATCCTTCTGAGTATTTCTACACTGGTGTTGAATAAATCAAGATCGTTGTGTGACTCCGAAATTACATTGAAATTTCTGCTGGATCTAATGAGAAATGAATTCTGGCGATATTTGGAATTTGCAATTGGAACATGAAGAAGCCGTGGTTTTCTTAAAAACGAGCAATATACGCATAGTCCTATCTTACCCAATAGCTCAGAACAGTCTACCGAACCATTTGTAATGACGTACAGTAAGGCATGATCAGCAGGGGAAATTTTCTGAGCGCATATGTACAGCCATTATGTAGGGAAAACAGAGGCGTATGCGAAGTAGGTAGATTACCTAAGGGTGATTGATGTACCTACGGAAATATCGAGTGCCAACACTAGGTTGTTTCAAGGGTCTACGTTTACAGAATGCTCAGCATGACTGAAACAGCTAAGTGGCAAGTCTAGGACCATAGTATCACGCTACTGGACCATGACGCCACCATTATTGTAGGTAGAATTTTCACTAAATTCTGGATTGTGTAGAGTCCTGGAAGAAAATATACACGACGACAGTCCAACATCAACCTTGGCGAATTCTTGCCTGGTCGAAGGAACATCTCACTCTGTGCCTCGACAGTAGTATACGTATTACATGTAGTACACGAACGTACCTCTTGATAGTGCCCATGGGCGCCGTGACGTCGTGCTTACAGCCGCCCTCCTTGCAGTCGTGGTTGTTGTGGTGCAGCGTGAAGCCGCTGTAGCACGCGCACTCGTAGCCGCCCGGCGTGTTGCGGCACTCGTGTAGTACAGCTAACCTATATACGTACACACGTACCTCTTGATAGTGCCCATGGGCGCCGTGACGTCGTGCTTACAGCCGCCCTCCTTGCAGTCGTGGTTGTTGTGGTGCAGCGTGAAGCCGCTGTAGCACGCGCACTCGTAGCCGCCCGGCGTGTTGCGGCACTCGTGTAGTACAGCTAACCTATATACGTACACACGTACCTCTTGATAGTGCCCATGGGCGCCGTGACGTCGTGCTTACAGCCGCCCTCCTTGCAGTCGTGGTTGTTGTGGTGCAGCGTGAAGCCGCTGTAGCACGCGCACTCGTAGCCGCCCGGCGTGTTGCGGCACTCGTGTAGTACAGCTAACCTATATACGTACACACGTACCTCTTGATAGTGCCCATGGGCGCCGTGACGTCGTGCTTACAGCCGCCCTCCTTGCAGTCGTGGTTGTTGTGGTGCAGCGTGAAGCCGCTGTAGCACGCGCACTCGTAGCCGCCCGGCGTGTTGCGGCACTCGTGCTGGCAGCCGCCGTTGTTGGTGGCGCACTCGTCCACGTCCATGTAGTACACTACGGCGAACCCGGAGCGGTGCACCGATGCGTCTGATGTGAACTAGGGGAAAACGGACGAATGAGTTTATTTTGATGGCGCACAAATATGTGGGCGCTCCGATACATTTTGAAGAGATTTGACATACAGGACAAAGGATAGGTACAGGTAATACCGAGCCACCCAGGATAGCATTTTATTTACAAAAAGTGTTTTATTATATTTTTTAGTTCTAGATTTACTCTTTGACGGCATCCACCACCGACTTGCCATTTTGCATCACACCACAGTCATTTTGAAAACAGTGACGCGAGGCTGCGTCTGCCACCAATGGTCGTGGTTATAAGATCTTTATGCGCAGTTTAAACGCAAATACACTTATTTCTAGTTAGCTAAATGGGGAAAATTTAGAGTACAGTATCGATTGTTTTGTTGCATAAAGTTACTCACCTTATAAGATACATAAAGACTATATCTACCTTAAGCAAAACAAGAAAAAACGCGGATTTTAAAGAAAATGGCAAAATCATTAAAGTTTTAGAATGAAATACCTGTATTCTCAACACTGATCCATCTGAAGTAATGGGGGCAGGTATAGCCCCGCCACAGAACACTCCATGTCGCCTCAGTACGTCGTCTCCCAACTTCGAATGAACCGTGACGCTGTCGTATTCACAATCCTGCAAAGCACCCTTACAATGTCAAAGCATAAAATTTTCACGCAAGAAAATTTTAATTGATGCAGCATAGGTACATTATAAATGGCACCAAAGTCAATGAAGTTATTAACATTCGTGACTTGGGAGTTGTTTTTGACCAAAGACTACACTTCAGAGATCATTATGAATATGTTATTAGGAAGGGGGGTAGGCTAGCCGGTTTTGTTTTGAGACACACAAAAGCAACTGCTATGTTCGCAGCCTACTGGAGTACTGTAGTCCCGTCTGGAACCCTTACTATCGTGTCCACATCAACCGGCTCGAGGAAATACAAAAAAAGTTTTACTATCATCTTACATACGCCAATAACAAATGACAGGTTTGACAGACCTACGATTCTAGGTTAGAATATTACAAATCTTTCCCACTCTGGCTGAGGCGTAGAAATATCGACTTGCTATAACTCTTTAAAATCATCAACGGAAATATTGACAACCCAGACATTTTGGAACGGGTGGGTCTGTCTGTGCCTAGACGTGGTAGTCGTCTGTGCAATCGCAAAACACTTGTCGTACCTAACGCTCGTACAAACTATGGTCACAATGCACCATCGAATCAGAGTTTAATATTTCTACTATGGTCGAATCGTTTGTTCCGTACCTACAATGACGTCTGCCATGAGTTCGACATCTTCGACGCGACGGTCAATAGAATCAAACGCTTAGGTTTTAAAACTGCTGATTGTCGTTGTGAACTATTTAGTTATTTTCTATTAGGTATATAAGTATTACTTATAAGAGTGTTTTATATAAGCATGCAGTGTCCATTTTTTTAGGGCATACAGCTGGTCAAGTTTTTTATATTATTATATTGTTGTAAGTTTGCTGTTTAGTCCTGTTAATGGACCTAATAAAAAAAGCACGTCATGGTATTACTGCAGACAGTATAAAAATACTATGCTATTGTTGGATTAGAGGTGTAAAAATTCCATCAATCACATCAAATCACCACGAATGTCCTTCTTGAAAGGATAACAGGCCTGGCAACTGTAACTACCACCGCGACCGAGCATATGGGTTTGCGTGTTATCCCGCTGTCAGCATGACCTACATTATGTATGTAATCGGGATCCATACCATTATTTTGATTTACTAGCTGGGCTGGCGAAAAACTTTTATTTTCAAAAACTGTTGGTATGATTAAGTACAGAACTATATTACCTGTTGGTACATATTGTTGCCTTCCAGATCAAAATGTGTAAAGTTAAGCGTAATCCTGTGTTGTGGAGGGGCCACGATCTCCCAGAGGCACTTCTTTGATGGCGGATAATAGTCCGGGAAAGATGGCGACGTGATGGTGCCATTTGGAGCGTATAAAGAACCCCCACAAGCATCTAGAGATGTATAGAAAGTTTTAAAAAAATGACGCTACAGAACTGGTCCAAAAATAAAAATCAGGAAAAGAAACATACTTTCACATTTCTTCCCATCCGAATGCAGTTCATAGCCAATGTCACAAGCACACTCGTATCCTCCAAGGGTGTTTACACAGGAATGGCTGCAACCATGCTCTATAGATGCACACTCGTCAAATTCCTTCATGAACGTTGCTGAGAAACCAGCCTTTTGCACCGTACTGTCTGACTCAAACACTACCAGCAGTTTGTTTGAGGTGGACCTGGAAAATTATCATAGTTAAATTTTACAATTGAAGAGTCTGCCCTTAGATAAAGACCGGCGTGAAACGTGATCGTAAGTACCACCGAATGGTTTTTCGGTGTCAGAGAACCAAAGTGATCGATTGAGCCCTCAGAGTAATAATAAATAACCGGCCAAGTGCGAGTTGGACTCGCCCATGAAGGGTTTCGTAGCAGCAAGTAACATAATATAAAAGTTCTCATAGTTCGTTGTAACTTTGATTGATGTTTTAACACGTTCGCAGTGGTAGTGATTTTTCTAACCGAAAATTGCAGTTTATGACGTAAAAAAAAAACTACCAGCTCTATCTCGGTCGAACTAATTTTCGTTGGTAGTTTTTATGGCAATGTACATCATATCCTCTTTTTAGATTTATCATTCTCTTAGTTTGGAAGTTAGAGGGGGGGGGGGGGACACACATTTTTCCACTTTGGAAGTGTCTCTTGCGCAAACTATTCAGTTTAGAAAAAAATGATATTAGAAACCTCAATATCATTTTTGAAGACCTATCTATAGATACCCCACTCGTATGGTTCTGACGATATAATTTTTTTTTTATTTCAGTTCTGAGTATGGGGACCCCCAAAATTTACTGCTTTTTTTCTAATTTTATATAAGAATCTTAATGCGGTTTACAGAATACATCTAGTTACCAAGTTTCAATATCATAGGCCTTACCGTTTCGGAGAAAAGTGACTGTGACACACGGACGGACAGACAGACAGACAGACAGACAGACAGACAGACAGACAGACAGACAGACATGACGAATCTATAAGGGTTCCGTTTTTGCCATTTGGCTACGAAACCCTAAAAAGTAAATGAGTTTAGGTCAGTAGTGAACTGTCATAGATTGATTTGATTTGATTGAAGCGAGTTCTGAATTCTGGGACCCGGGCTTGGTAAACGTGGAGTAGGACGTCTATCTGGAAAGGGGTCGCACGGGTGTTTTGTAGCTTGAATTGGAGACGCCTACGTTCAATAGTGTGATAGAAAACACCGAAACTCCGAAACAAACTTTAAATTTGCGGATTATTCAAAATTTTCTTTGACCTACGAGTAGGAATTAAGTCCTTGGCAACGAAAATCGAACCCGCAGCCACTGCGTGACAGAGGCAGCAGTTCCAAAATGGCACGGAAGATTTTAATCATATTATCGAACCTGATATCCGGAGGTATCTTGTGTCCACAGAACATGCCGATGAGTGGGCTGTCCATGGAGTGACCGTCGCGAACCTTCACCTTGTCGTACGAGCACGTGTCGTGGTTCTCTACCTCGAACGAGTGGAACCTTAAGGCTACTTGGTAATCCTGTAAATGAGTTAACGAAATAATGTATTATTTGATAGCAACTCTAAAAGGCAAACTCGTACTGCAAGAATTAGGTAAAGAGTACTCCTATATTTCGATATGTGACATCAATCCTCACTGTTGGAATTTGAGGGTTTGGATTACAGAATGGATTTATTCTCTTCTGCACTCGTATAGGTACCTGTTGCATTATAAGGTCATTTGTAATACACCAGCAGCCTACTAGGATTAAATAATTATATGTCTAGCTAACATTATTACAATAAACGTTTGATTTATGACGTTAGTCATCTAGTCCTAGCAGGTTGCTGGTGTTTTACAAATGATTCTGTATTTGTTCTAGGTGACGGCATTAGGCTGCATATTACAACCGACAAAACTAGTAGGTAGCAAATTTTGGGATTGCACAATTTTTTTTACTTTTCCATAATCTCGTAAACCTTCTGAAATACGGTCTACAAAACGTACAGAAATCTTACTGAATAGTCTGCTGAATAGAATAAAATCTACCTGTGGTACAGTAAGTCTCCACACACAAAGTTTGTTGGGTTGGTAATCATCTGGGTAGTTGGGGGACTCCAAGTGGCCTGTGCTGTCGATGTCTATGTCACCGCCACATATGGCTGGAAAATAAAATGAAATTACAAATAGGATTTCTACACATTTCATATAACAGATGAAGTATCTAATTAAGTATGACAATGAAGACATCTACATATATTGGAGCCTGGAACGTTAATCCGAAACTCGTTTGTTCGAATAATCTATTGACAGAATCATTTTTGGCAGACGTCTCCTTTCATAGAAAGCACGGGTGGCAGAAACCACTAGGTACTTATAGAAAGCACGGTTCGCTGAAGAATCCTTCCATAGAAAGCACGGTTGGCGTTCGACCAAACGAGTTACAGAATAACGTTCCAGGCTTCTATATTGTGTACGTTACGGGCTTGTGACAGTCAGAACTTCTTTGGTTCTCATTCACCACATGGACAAGGCAATTGACTAGGTGCCCATAGTTGGCATGCCAGATGGGAGTTATTTCCAGCAATGAAATTTTGCAAGTCTCCCAAAAAGTTGCTGGGGTTTACACTTAGATTTAAAAAGATTCGCCATTTGCGGAAAGTGAAAAAAAATCCTTGTGCTTTATGCTCTTTCGGAAGTATTTAAACGCCTATCTATTTAGTGTACATGGGTATTTACTCTAAATACAACGAGAACCCTTTAGTTATTATCGGTATGGTATACCTCCTGAAGTTTTCTTACCTTCATAAAACGCTTTAAAGCCTTTATGCGGCTTGGGTCTCAGGCCCGGTTGATAGATAACAGTCAGCCGGGAGCCAGTGGACCTCATCATGGGACCTTTCCCTGAGCCGCATATTCTTCCCAACACTGGAGCGTCGGGCATGTACCCGTCTCTTACTTCCACCCATTCGGAGCGACATTCTTCCGATTTGTGGATGTCGATTTCTGAAACAATTTTTTTAGCATTTAAAAGGCGTCCAGTTCGAATGATCATCGGTTTCCTTGGTAATCTGTGGTAAAGGGTCAGTTTTAGACGGAAAGTATTAACCTATTTTTTTCAATGTGATCAAGACTGCTGAGCTGCCTGGCAAGCTAGAAGACGCAGGTTTGAGTCCTGCTCGAGACCAAATATTTTTCACGCATTATAGGTACAAATTACTTTTCAAAATTATCTTGGGCTATCGTAGATCGAATAATTTTAGGTACGATTCTATAATTCGGTTAACTTAGCTAAGTTGCCGTTAAATGGTCCCTACGTTCGCCCTTAGACGTTTATGGTGAAATAATTAGTCTGTTGGGAGATCATCTTGTGTCGTTTGACGGTTAGAGCGGTCGGCCCTGCATGCCAGAAGACGCAGGTTTGAGTCGTGTCCTACTCGAGACCGAAAAATTATCACATACAAATTTGTGATTAGCATAGGTACCCATAGTTGCTTTTCATTTTTTCTCTAAAGTCCTTCAAAAATAAATTTTTATGTGGATGAATGATTTCCTCCTATTGACATCGAAACTCATTAATACTCGCTGTATTGCACAATGAATACAAATAGTCTGAAATCACATAGCTATCTATTAAGCTAAATACGACCATTTTCCAATATTGAAAACTGATATGTGATGGTAGAATATCAAATTTTCACAGTACGTACTCGCCAAAATTAAATACGATTCTCTGATTCAATTAATAGGTTATTGAGTTTCAATATATTCACAAATCTGTAACTTTAAGCCTCGATGACACGGAGCTAGTTTACAAGCTATAAGGGCTCGTTTAAGGAGACGCGGCGCGTCGAGCAGTGCGGTCTGCGAAGCGGGCCGCCAGAAACACAAACATATGGGAATGTTTGGAGCGTTCAAGGAGAAACGTTTTTGAAAGCGTTTGTTTAAGTTGTAGCTACCCAAGCGACATGTGGCGCCGCGTCGGACGCGGCAAATGAAGTGACAGGCGACGCCGCGGAGGATGAGGCGGGTAAACCAGCCAGTTTCGCAATGAGGGAACGCGGCGGGTGACGCCGCAAAGGACGCGGCAAGGAAGAGGGGTGGAAGAGGTGCAGGGTATATGCATTTCTATATGTTTGAGTTTGCGCGTGACACGACGCGGCCCGCTTTACGCGCCGCCTCACTATAAACGGTCAAATCGCTCGACGTGTCGCGGCAAGCCACGCCGCAAGTGAAGCTCAACGCCCTGCCTCTCCTTAAACGAGCCCTAAGTGCTATAAGTCAGCGAGTTAGCAAGCAGCTTGTCAACTCACTCCGACATCGAGATATTTTACAATCTGCTTTTTGATTTTCTCATTGTAAATCACTTGCTAGCTAGCTTAAAGTTACCAAACTTAACTAGCAGCTTCTTAACTCACGTTTCATCAAGAATTTAATACTTATTCAAAATTTTCAAACATAGTCATATACTATACTAGCTGACCCGCGCAACTTCGTTTGCGTGATAAATGAAGAACCGCTCGACCGATTTTGTGCAAACTTCACATAAACCATCTACTCAACAGTCCGAACGAAGCCTAAACATTTCGTCTAGATAGGTGAGCCCGTTCTTGAGTTATAAAATTACAACGAAAAGTGGCATTGATTTTTATATATATAGATTGTAGTGATCAGGCGAAATTTACGACGGCCTTTTCAGCGATGACCATTTTCTACAGACCTATCTTTTCCTTTTAATTAAACAAATTGTACAGAAACTTCAAGAATAATAAGATCCTCGACAGGCCTTGTTATGTTGGCAAGTATGGTTTGAATAAGATTCCAGAGCTGGCCACTAAATGTTGCGAATTCAAAGTGGTGCTTGTAACTTTAGATATTTCTATCCCGAATTTCTGCGTTCAAAGTTTTTATTAGAGTTTCGACAAACTTTCGGAAGAATTCTGAATGTAAACTTTACAGTGAACTTTCGTCGTTATTAATTGAAGTCGGATTGATTTCAAATTCTGGTTGTAATCGACATTTTCTTTGGAGTTTGTTAATTGTTCTCGTTTTTCAATACTTTGGAAATGTTTAGAACTTTATAAAAGGGTTGTAAAGTATTTCAGCAAGACATACCCACTTGTTTTTTTTATTAATAACTAGCTGTTGCCCGCGACTCCGTACGCGTGAAAATTATGTTATAATGCCAATTTGATTGCTCTCTGCTTAGTCCCTAGGATATGTAGCGTGATAATATATTGCCTATTTGAAGACCCCTAGTTAATATTTGTGAAAAATTTGAATCAAATCTATGGAGTAGGTACTTTTACTAACTCCATAATGACTTGACTGCCAGTTTCACTTCGGCCCTCTGGCTGATGAAGCAAGTGATCAATCAAACGGCCAGCACATCAGTTAATTGCCAGTTAAATAGTTGAAGCGGAGAGATATACACAAATAGGTATAAGTATACTAATACGTAGATAATGATTACACACAGACTTAAATATACTTTGCAGACTAAACTAAACTTTATTTAACGTAAAAACGTTTGGAAATTTGAAAATAATAGGAAGGTATTCAACATAATAATAATAATCAAATTTTGATCAAATTTTTGATCAAATCAAATTTTTCATCCGTAGATCAAATCAAAGCCCATTTTGTAGTAAGCATATTTTACAATAGTTTAGCTCCCATTGTAGACAGTCCATCGCCGTTCTTCTACATAAGGCGGACGTGAATTGTCAGCAGTGGGGTTCCCATTTCCCATTACATTAAAAAGCTCAAAGGGCCTCTGCGCGTTGGACCTATATATCCCCATGTAAGTCTACCAAAAGACCGGGTATCTTCGTTAGAAACAAAAAAGAAGATACCTGAGAAGGAGACATTTTTTTTTTTTTGTACTTTTTTTTTTTGCAAGCTGTTTCTATGGACATTCAGCAAATGGTTATGAGTTTATAGTAAAATGTCTTGGAGGGCAATCAGTCCAGTGACGTGCGCCCAACACGTGTGCCATTCCTCACAGGTCTCTAGGGGACTTTCTTTTCAGCCTTTTGAACTTAGGACTATTACTCATCAGGTGCGCGGTTAGCGTATTTGGATGGTTCTCCAGTCTGATCCTGTACGATTTTATAGAGTGTTTAATCTCTTCTTTAACTGTTTTGACCTTAAGCTCGTGGTGTAACTGTTGCTTGCTTATGAACCAAGGAGCATCGGTTATCATCCTCAGCATTTTGGATTGGAACCGCTGGAGTATCTCCAGATTTGAGTTGGATGCTGTGCCCCAAAGTTGAACTCCGTAAGTCCAGATTGGTTTTAGTATACATTTGTATAAGAGCAGTTTGCTTTCAAGTGACAACTGCGATTTCCGCTCCAGCAGCCAGTACATTTTTCTGAGTTGGATCCCCAGTGCTTTTCGTTTAGTAAATATATGTTTCTTCCAAGTGAGGCGGCGATCCAAATAAATTCCAAGGTACCTCGCTTCATATGCCTGTGGTATCTGTGCTCCATTAAGCGACACTGGGGGACAGGATTCACGTCGCGTCGTAAAGGTCACCTGGACAGACTTAGTCTCGTTTGCCTTTATTCGCCAGGTATTTAGCCATCCGCATATGTTGTCCAGACATCGTTGAAGCATGTCACTTGCTTGTACCGGTTCCTCATGGGCAGCTAGGACTGCGGTATCATCTGCAAAAGTGCCGACAACGACACCGTCTGTCGTGGGGAGGTCCGCAGTGAAGATCAGATAGAGGACCGGACCAAGCACACTCCCCTGCGGCACTCCTGCATGTGCCCTGTGCAACTTGATAAGTCATCTCCCTGCTTAACATAAAACAACCTGTCAGCAAGATAGGACTTTAGGAATATATAATATCCTGACGGCAATTGCTTCTTTATTTTGTATAATAGGCCCTCGTGCCATACCCTATCAAAGGCCTGTGAAATGTCTAGAAAAGCCGCGCAGCAATATTTCCCGCTTTCAAAAGCGTTGTGGATTTCATCTACCAATCTATGCACCTGCTCTACAGTGCCGTGCTTTTTTGTGAAGCCGAATTGGTGGTCGGGTATGATTTTGTTTTCTACTATTACTGTGTTCAATCGTTTCAGAAAAAGTATTTCCCTAACCTTAGACAGAACAGGTAGCAGACTGATCGGTCGATAGGAAAACACGTCTGCAGGGGCTTTACCAGGTTTGAGGATCATTTTGACTTGCGCTACCTTCCATTGAGGTGGGAAGATGGCCCTTATCAGTATGCAGTTGAACAGGTGTGTCAAGAAATGTATTGCTATTTCAGGTATTTCCCGAAGTATCCTTGCGGTAATTAAGTCGTATCCCGGCGCTTTATTTTGTTTCAGATTTCTAATTGTTTCCACGACTTCGTGTGTCTTAATCCTTTCAATCGGAGGGCTGAGTTGGTATGGTTCATTAAGGGAGTTGATAATTTCCTCAATGTTGGTCGTTGACACATTTTGAATAGTATTTGGCACGAAGACTTCGGCCAGATGAGCAGCAAACGCCTGGCCCTTCTCCAGGTCGCTTTTTGTCCAGGAACCGTCCTTTTTGCGTATCGGTGGATTGGAGGCTACTAAATACTAAATATTGTTGGACATTCTCACACAACATCATCTATCCCAAACTAAGCTGTAAGCTTGTGCTATGGGATCTAGACGACTGATAGACATACTTATATATTTCTAAATACATACATATTATATACATAGAAAACACCCAAACTCCGAAATAAACATTTTGTAGATCACACAAATATTTGGACCAACCCGGGAATCGAAAACAGGACTTCAAGCGCGGCTGGCGGTTACACTACCGACTACGCCACCGAGGTAGTCAAACAATTTTTCCAAAGTAGGCCACAATCTTCTCCTAGCAGTTTTAAAATGAGGTAAGGTTCTCTAATCGTATTCTATTTTGGGAGTCCTGGGACATCCTTCCGAGGGCTTACCCGGGCTCCCAACCATAGGCTGTTGGGCGTTACGTGAGGTTTTTTGACGGCAGGAGTCCGGCATAGCATCCACGATGGATTTTCCCTCAGGTTTAAAAAAAATCGTATTCTATTCTTAGAATATACACTCGCTAAGTTTACTAAATAATCTAAGATCCTATTATTACTTGGTACAAAACAACGACTAGTGAAAGGTATAGGTATTAGGTATAGTATGTTTCTGTCTACTTCTTTAGGAAAAGGTATGAATATATACCTAATATGTCATACCTTTTCCTAGTAATGACTGCCTCTGTGGCGTAGTCGGTAGTGATACCGCCTGCCGCGCTGGAGGTCCTGGGTTCGATTTCTGAGTCGGTCCAAATATTTGTGTAATCCACAAAAGTTTGTTTCGGAGTTTGGGTGTTTTCTATGTATAATATGTATGTATTTAGAAATATATAAGTATGTATATCAGCCATCTAGATTCCATAGCACAAGCTTATATTAGCTTAATTTGGGCTAGATGATGTTGTGTGTGAATGTCCACAAATTAAAAAGAAAATGTATGTGTATTTGTATAGTATATGTAAAACAATTAGAAGTAGTGTGTTCGTCAATTCTCAAGCTATAAATTTCACGCCTGATCGGGTTTTTTGTCTGGTACTTTACATTCAGATAAAAATAATAGTAACTGTGTTTTTGTCTACCGTCTGGATTCTGTTGAAAATTAATTTCTAGAAGACAGATGAATATGCTATGCTAATGGACAAACGTCTGTTAAGTTTTGGGCAGAAAAAATCTAGCATAAAGTTAAAGTAGAACTTTGGTTTATTTTATTTTGTTTGAAGTTCTGTAGTAATAAGAACA
This sequence comes from Miltochrista miniata, assembly GCA_933228765.1. Taxonomy (NCBI): domain Eukaryota; kingdom Metazoa; phylum Arthropoda; class Insecta; order Lepidoptera; family Erebidae; genus Miltochrista; species Miltochrista miniata. The sequence goes on along the minus strand of OW121758.1, from coordinate 32,894,354 downwards.
CATAATTGAACAAGACATGCTTTACTTTTCTGCGACGTGGCTTTTGTAACTAGTTCCTTATAGAGATCGATCCTTTAAAAAGGTAAACTTACGACCAAAATAAATAAATATCTACCTATCTATATTCATTTCATTAAGATACAATAAATGGCTGTTATTTTAATCTATATGAATACCTATAATAATACATATTCGTAGGGAAACACGATAGCTGAAGGTTCATATTGGATTTTTAGTACCTACAAGAAAAACGTAATTTTAGACAGGGTTTGAGCCGTCATAAATTGGATATCCGAGTTGAAATACCCGTCTAATAAAGGTACAAATAAAATCATCCACCGATAAAAATGTTTTATAACATCTCATATCGAGTACCGTGAAATCCAATCTTACCTCCACCCACATATTATCCTTGTAATGGAAGCTTCTAATCTATAGGTAGCTTAGTGCTTTCAAAGGTTAATAAAGTTGAAGGGTCCATTCGTAATCCAAATTTTCAGCGTTTACTTAATGCATTTTGAAGCCTACATTAGTGATGGGAACGTTAAACATTGAATAAAAATTATAGTAGAAAATCGTAGTAAGCGTATTCTGTGTTTATAGGAATAACCACGAGTTCTCATTTTGATTTCGGCAAACGATATAGATTTTGATATTTTTTGTAATTTTTTTTGTTGATTTTCAAATCGACACTTGCGATCGGTTCTGTTATCGAAACTGTGCCTAAACCTTTCCGTTCCAGAACGACTATAAATTCAAACAGTATATAGTAAGTTCAACTCATCTTTGCGCGCAGCCCTATGTGTGGGTAAACCTCGTATAAACACAGTGACTTCCTGTGTGTGACAAGAGGTACAGTGAAGTACAAAATACAAAAACACTTGTTTAACTAAAATAAAAACTTAATGGGTGAAATGTATGTTAAACATATTAATATGTATCGCTGCTAGAAGAATAAAATTGAGGAATTTTAGGATTCACTGCTCTCTACAAGGTTAATTATAAATTCAGATTTCATATCAAAATGACGATAGTATTCTTTTTCTTTGTATTACGCCACATCTCTTCATCAATTTGACCTAAACGTTCGTTTATTAATTTCATTATTCCCATCACAGTTTGTTCAATGTTATGCGAAGCATTATATTTTTTATTATAATTCCCCATACATTTTCGATTGGGTTTAGTTCAGGATGATACGGTGGTAGCCGAAGAGCTTTTAAGCCATATGGCTGAAGTATGTCATCAATCTTATAACAAACTAGGTGACCCTTGCAACTTCGTTTACGACACATAAGGTGTACGAAAGGAGAGGTATTTCTTCATCAGACTCATCAAGCAGCGTGTAAAACTGCCCTACCCTCTCCCAAGGGAACCGCGCAAAAATATCGGGATCAAAAGTATCCCAGAACCTTCTTCGGATCATAAGCTCAGATTGTACCAAGTTTCATTTAAATCAATTCTGTAGTTTCAGCGTGATATTTATTCGGGATACAGACAGACAGACATGAAAATTTTCCATTCGGAGCAGAATGTACAAAACAAAAAATGAGCACCACAAGCAAAATTTTGATTACATTTTCGGCTTCAGTATCGATTAGAGAACGCCCTACAATTAAAATTATCTTCCATGTACAGACTCTCGACCCTCAACAGTTTGTTTAAATGTATAGATTATAGTCTTTTTACTTTTTTAAATCAAGTCATACAGTTCAATTTGTGTCATGTTTGCTGTCAACGCAATGTTTTATTCTGTCGACCATCTCTGCATTTCTGCTTTTTTTGCATTATAATTTGGAGTTCTATCATTTTCTACTGTAGGCCTTTATAAGTTACACAATTCTACCATACATTATTTTGTTATGCCTCGAAGGGTTTAGGCAGCGTTTTCGTTAAAAGCTCCCAGACACCTTATTTTTTCCGAATATCTCCAACTAATATCGTTATATTTTAGTCAATATACATAAAATCTCAACAAATTATTTACGCAAATCGTTCTCAAGAATCATTAGTGACCTCAGCATGAAAATCCATGAAGTAGTTTTTAAGTTCATCGTGAACAGACAGACGCGCCGGGGACTTTGTTTTATAATAATATGTATCAAATATCAAATATTAATTACATCGAATTGACGCATCAAAAATATTTACCTGACTTCTTAAACATTTTCTCCGTGAAGAACTAGTCATTTTCTTTAACGACTGTACCCATGGTATTATCACTTGGAACATTGTATAATGAATTATAATGTAACCAACTTACATAGGTTCTCAACGTTGCAGTCACATTGAGAATTGACATGACATTTAATTTCGTTTCATTATAACGTAAGAGTTGCCTGCAAAACATGGTAGATGACGCTGTATGCTTTTTGTATAATATAATTTTTATTTCGCGGCCACGCAGAGAGTTTCCTGCAAAGACTGCTTGGCACCGCTGGTGTCGCCAACAAGTCGAGTTACGTCTCTATCTCATAATAAACAAATGTACTCTGTGAAGACGGCCGCATCACCGCCACACAAATGAAAGCTGTATAATTACTAGCGCACGCACACATAGCGCCGCGCGCACTGATGAGTTGAACTATCTGTACCTAGTTATAATCTTACTGTAAATACATTTTTCACCACGAACAGGACTTGAACCTGCGTCTTCTGATTTCCCGGGTTACAGGTATAATTACATACATTACGTTACTTGCATAAAAAATGAATTTTTAACTTCGTTTGTTTTTTTCGGCTAACCTTTGAACGGCTGAACCAATTTTAACAGGATTTTCACCGCCAGATAGACGATGTTCTATGCAGTTATTAAGGGTAAGTAAGTACTTTTATTTTAGAAAAAAAGTTGATTGGTAATCACCAGTAAAGCCGGTATGAACATCTAATAAATGCAAATAAAACCATTCTTGTTGGCCGTTGCGAAAATAAATGGATTTCGTGGAATTAATGAATTTATTGCTGCACAGCTTTTATTTTAAGTGGTCCATGCTTGCCGCTGGACACCATAAATCTTTCTACCCACGCCACGTAATACGGGTCCTTCCCTCCAATGTTTATTGGATTCACCCTTACCTACGTGTGGTCATACCTACTTATAGCAAATGTTTCAATCGGTTATATATTAAAATACCAGAAATCAAAATGCCTTTACTTAAAATGCCTTAGACCAAAATACCCGAATTCAAAATACCTTAACATTCAAAATACCTTATTTCAGTTCACCTTACCTTAAAATGTCTAAACTTAAAATACAAATAATTATTATATCAGAATTCAAAATACAAATTTTCAAATATCCTTAATTTAAAATACCGAAAATAGAATACAATGTTAATATAAAAAAAAAACCATAACCTACCCAGTTTATCGCTATAACCTACTGGGTATTATTAGGTATATATTATGCTATACCAGTTCATTATATAGCGCATAGTTAATAAATGAATGATTTAAGAAATAAAGATTTATTGCCACTCACACGTTTTGTTATTTGACTTTAACTTATTTACCCCCCCCCCCTCCCCCCACCACCTAAGTGAAGCCGCAGTTGTAGCCGTAGGTCTGTTGGTCCTTGGGTATCCTTCTGAGGGCTTACCCGGGGCTCCCAACTGTAGGCTGTTATGTAGGATACGTGTGGTTTTTAGTCGGTAGGAGTCCGGCATAGTATCCATGTAGGATTTACCTCATGTTAAAACACTTTGATTCAGAGTTACAAAAGTACTACAGTGGGCTAAAGAAAAATAAAAATAAAATAACCACGAAGGCTAAGGCGGGAGCTCTGCTTCGCTTCGCTCCCGCCTTAGTCTTCTAACCTAACCTATCCGAGTCGGGATACTCTGAGTCGGGGTGTTAACCATTCACAGATATATAGCATCCATGTAGGATTTAAATCATGTTAAAAAAAGGTATTTTGTGTTTGAACATTTTAGGATAAGGTATTTGATAAATTTATTTTTTGGGTTTCGGTTATTCGACCGTAAGGCATTTTAAATTATTTATATTATAAATATTTGCCTTTTGAATATTGATATTTCGATTTCGGGTATTTTGGGCTCAGGCATTTTAAGTAAAGGCATTATGATTTCTGGTATTATGACGGTATACCGTTTCAATCAAATTGAATTAATTAATTAAATAAAAAGTAATGTTCATTAGAATGCACATTACGATTTTAAGATAACTTGATCCTATATTTTTATCTCTATTGAGCTACGAGGTACAATTTTTTGTGAAAGTCAAGTTCCCAGAGCTACATGCAGAGATAAAACATTATGTAATTTAACTAAAAAGAAACTAATAAACTAACCAGATTTTTGTGGAAATTGTGACGAACAATATTAGGCTCTAGCTGAAACATATTTTTAAGACAAAATAAAAAATGTCTGAATTCCACCGGGATCCATATAGTTTCAGAAAGCATGTCATTTATTTTTACCCTCTTCAAATCATAATCTTTTGCCTCTTTTATTTATTTTAATTTCTCACAAAAAGAGATAGAGAGATACATAACAAACATTACATAGTGAATACACTGTCTAATCTTGTGATGTCTGTGTAAACGGATAAGTTCCTCTCCAGCTAGCAATATAGGGCAAGCAAACTTTCAACGAGAGAAGAGTATGCGTTTTGAAGTGGCAGTGGGCTGGCCACATTTATAGAAGAACTGGTAGCCGATGGAGCAAGCGAGTTCTGGAGTGGAGATCGCGTCTTGGTAAACGTCGGGTAGGACGACCCCCTGCCAGATGGATCGACGACTTAAAGCAGGTTGCAGGGATGGACTGGATGCACAAAGCGCCCGCGTGTTGTGGCGAAGTTTGGGAGAGGCCTATGTCCAGCAGTGGACTGCTATAGGCTAAATTGATTGATTAAAACTTTCAACTGTCTAGATCCTATCAAATCATCTATTTTATTATTCTCTCTTTTAATCTATTTTCCACTCTTTTACATACATAATAGTCACGCCGTTCCTCCCATACCCGAAGGGGTAGGCCGAGGCATATTATATACCCACATTTCACCTTTTTAGTATTTGTCACAAGTGATAGGTGGTGAGCCGTATTGCCGTGTCGAGATGGAGAGGCGCAGGTTGTGACTGCCTGCTGTAGAAATTTTTCAAGCCGCCTAAAAGAGCCTTCAACTTGGCTTAACGACTGCCATTTTACTGGCAACCGGGACCAACGGCTTAACGTGCTTTCCGAAACACAGAAACGCTTAAATAAATGTCACAAAGTTGTCACATGGAAGGTAACATATCCAAGCATAGTGAAAGTTGCTTACTGCAGTGATCGTTTACAGAACACTGAATCCGGGGGGCTTATTGTGAGCATAATTCTCAGTTTAATACAGAATTCCTTATACTCCCAAAACAGATAAAAGACCTAGGTACATAACAAACATTAGGTCGTGGATACACTGTCTAATCTCATGAGATCTGTTTAAATAGGTAAGTTCCTGTCCAGCCAGCAATACAGGGCAAGCAAACTTACAACTACAAACAACCTGTTTGTTGGCAAAGATACGTGAAACCGGCCCGGAATTGGGTAAACTGCACGTGTGTGCGATTTAGAACTAACGATGATTCTCAAAGGACTGAAATTGTTTGGTAATAGTATTATCTACTGAGTCGAGAGTGTTGTCGATAAATAAAGTCAATACTGGTAGGTAGGTACTGATCTATACATATAATAAAATGATAGAAAAGTCAAAACAGTACATTGGAAATATAAAAAAAAAATACTCACTGGGTGTTCAACATAAGATACCGAAGCCAAAAATATACTTAGAATTTTTTTTGTCAGTTTGTCGCTTTGCTTTGCTTTGTCCGAAAGGATCTCGAAAAGTACTCAAGAGATTAGATTCAAATTTTGCACAAATATTAACTAGGGGTAGGGTCTTCAAATGTGTTATATAATATCACGCTACATATCCTAGGGGCTAAGCAGAGAGCAATCAAATTGGCATTATAACATAATTTTCATGCGTATGAAATCGTGGGCAACAGCTAGTGATTGTCTCCTCTTTCCGTTTCCAAGCTCTATTCTATCTCTACCTAATTTCATTAGAGTCGATTCAATGATTTAGGCGTAAAGGGTAATAGAAAGAGTTACTGTAAGTCCCGGTTCTATAGAGATGATTATAATGTGGTACTTTGTAATGTTCTCTACAAAAAGCCTTTGTAAGTACCAAATTTGATCTCCTTCATAATCACACAAAGGATTGTTGGCAGAAAATTCAACTAAGAATTCAGCTCGACTTTTTAGAATTTAATAAATATTTTAGGTTCATGAGGTATTAAATTATTATAAGAATTTAATACTAACTAGTTTACAAAGACTTCGCTCCTTTGACGCATACCACTTTGAAATTAATTTAAAAAAATATCATAGTCAGACAGGAATACAACCCACCCAACCAAAACAAAATTAAACTTTTTTCTTTCTTTCTTTCAAGCACCACCGTGTCTGGGCAACCTGCAAAAAACCTTCGAGGACCACTTTGAAAAACCAGTACGAAAACCTTTGGGAAAACTAAAATACGGGTACTTTTGTTTACAAGAGCTCTGAACAAACCTTCTGCGGTGAAAAAGTAGCTGTCAACATTAGTTAAAAAAATCCTTAGAGCATAAACTGTTGTACAAACTGTAGAATATGATTAAAATAAAGTCTCTATTTATTGTAACCAATTTTTCTGAACACTACAGTTACCTAAATTTATCTGTCTAGCGCCAAGTACCATACAACTTTTATCGCCTGAAGAATATGTGGTGATTCTGATCTCACACGTCGATGGACACAGGAGAATAAAATCTATAACCATTCATTGGAAAATAAGTCATCTAAAATCTAATCACGAACACGTCTAACTGGTCAAAGCATATCCAGAAACAAAGCTACACGAAATGTCATGAATCAAAGCGGTGAGGACATACGATACGATGTCTGATACCGAGCGTCCCATTTCGATCGAATCGAACTCATTGAGCTAGAAATGTGACGGACTTCATGTGTATTTCAAAGGTGATAGTGACGTGGGCATTTGTACAAGTAATATCCTCTTTTGTGAAGGTATTCACTTCGATAAAATGTAGGAAATATTTCAGTTATTGAGGAAATTGTAGTGTCTAGTAAGGTTTTGTCTTGGTCTTATGATGATCCGAACGAATAAATATAAATGCGAAACAGCTCTGTCAGTCTGCTAAGCTGTCACGCCTCAACCATTAGACGAATTTTAATAAATCTTGGTAGGTACAAAGATAGAATAAGTTCCTGTGGGAAACAGGTGTGGGTAAACTGCAACCATTAAAAGTATTAAATAGTAAAGTTGACTACAAATTAGATGGCTAACTCACATGTCTGTATCGGGGTAACCCGAGTAGTTTTGGACTTAACGGGCGTAAAGGAGATGGCGAGGGTGAGAGATGATCAAGTCAAATCGGTCGTTGATACTTCGAATATGACTTTATGGGTTACACCGAAAACGTCCCTCAATCAATGAAATGACCTTACTAAGAAGACATGAATACTGAAGCTACAACCAAAGGGAGGATAGATCAATATTTTAGGGAAAATTTTACACTTCTTGCTATGAAACCTAAACGACTGTCAAACTTTTCTAATATATTTCATCCAGATACAGGACAATTGAACGTATGCTCATCACAAAAAAAGATAGGTTCTGAATTGGACCCACGACCTCCAGCTTCGCAATCAGTACTTCAAGCACTAGACCAAGAGGCTCGTATTAGATATTGCCGAGTACAAATCGGTCCAAATGATATCCTCCTTTGACAAAAGCATACAGATAATATGAAGTAGATTAGACTCCATGTCAAAACACCCATTTGTCTGAGAGATAAGCTTTGCCGCTGTCAATAGATATTTCTTTAGGCACGGAGGATTATTGTGGGGACACAATTTGTCGATATAAAATGAAGGTTTCCGGTACAAGGGTAGTTTAGTGCTGCGACAAGCGAAGCGGAAATTATGCGGCGTAATGTCTGTCTGTCGATTTACTGGGTACATCACTAAAATCGTGCTCCATTTTATAATAGAAGTTGAGTGCTTTTACTTGGTTTTCTATGATTTCTGCAGTTTTTAAAGTACCTCCAACTGTTTCTCATTCCCTAGTGCGGCGGCACTTCTGTGCCATTTTCCAATTAGCACGCCAAAATGACGCCGTTCACTTAATGGAAAGCTATGGCGACAAACAGTGAATTAAGGGTCTCTCCTACAGTCTTCAAGACTATTGGCAGTGGCCCTCAAGTTAGCGATCTATTGATGTGCTTCTTCGCGCTCCGCTTGAAGAACCCGGAGTTGTAAACGGAGGAAAATACGTGTGCTGGCGGAGCGTTTCTTGTCTTGATTATTGTCAAGTTTAACTTTGCTACCTGCTTACTATGATGATCGTTTACCTATTATTATGTACAGTATAATAATATCTTTGCGATTATGTACTTTTACAAGTAACTATGGATATATTTTCGAGAGTATAAAAGTGCGTGTTCCGTAACAATTTAGGGACGTTCAGTGAGTGCCCTCGAGTGAAATTCGGGAGTTGAAGTTCTCCGCAAACACTTCACATTCTGCCATACAATGCGTTTTTATGTATAGATACTCTCATTTCTACTCATCCTACATTTTATGATAAGTATCATTTTGAGAATCTGTATCCATGTTTCAAAGAAATACCGTTAGTTATAAGAAATGTGGGTATTAATAATGTCTAGGTACTGGCCGATATGTATATCACTATATAGGGTACGGTGAGGAAGTGAAAATCAAAATATCTTTGATCAAATACGAGTAGGTCATAAAGACACTCTTATCAACGTCATTATTTTTGATTCTACAGTTACTGCCGGATTCGAAAGACAAGGTTGAGCCTGTGAGAAAGAATCTGGCAAGAAAACTCACGGCCACTCTTTTCAAATAGTCCGCAATTATATACGAAATACAAGCTACAGCCAGTTTTGTAAAAAATAAAGTGAGTGCGTGTAACCTTTACGCGCGATTGAAGTAAAACTTCATTGCCATTGACGGCATCAAATGTTATATTAATAGCATTCATTCGCTATTCAAAATTCAAATAGTAAGCGTTACTTCTGTCAGAAAAAAAACTGAGTTACTCCCTACTCGCGCCTAAAGAAGTTTTACTTCAAAAATCATATTAATTTAGCTAAGTAGTCACAATAACTAAAGTTTACCTTTTACCTGGGTAACAGTATTGCTTACATGTCTATGTCTATCCATTCGCAATAAACTCGAGAGACAATTGAACGGGTTTTCATTACTTCACCAAAAGATGGAATTGTGATTTCAGTGAACATTACGGTTTCAGTATATAATTTGAAGTACGTCTTGGGCCATATAATTATAATGGTAGATATTGAATACTTCTAAATAGAAAGTTCTATTTTACAAGTTCCGGCTTAGTTCAGACTCCAGATCTCCTATAAATTGCGGACTTTGTTCTTACAATTGTCAACTGTAGTTGTACCATACTTATTAAGCTTGTAATTTGTGGAGATAAATAAATAAACTTTATTATTATTATTATTCTAAAAGAACTTGAGAACCATATAATTATAATGGTAGATATTGAATACTCTAATAATACGTATGAACAAGACTTTCTTTCTTTCTTCAGACTTAGGTTTACGAGAGGCGTGTTGCCTTTTCTACGAATCTGTAGAGGGGAAAGCGGGACACACTGGCGGCTAAGTAAGTAATCTGATACCTTCCTATGACTGTAGCAGATCAGCAAAGTGCATTAATGCATTTCTGGGCGCGAACTAAAATCTCTAGACAACAAAATGATTCCGCCTTTTGAGCAACAATGGGTTAGTACCGAGGAAGTTACATTTTTAGTTATTTTACAAAAAAAAACTATTATTATTCACTTAAATATAATAGATTCTCCAGCAAATAGAGAAAGAGAATGGTCTGTAGAAGACACCTCCCTCTCTGTTCCAGAAATACAATAATTATTTACACTTTGCTGTGGATGAGAGAAAAACTTAGATCAAATAAAAGTACTTTTTTTGATCCAAGAGCACAAAAAGGAAAATGACTTACCTGTAATATTGAGGACGACTCTTTCCCCATGCGTAGCGACAATCCTCCATTCACACCGTTCGCCCGTCGTAGGGGGTGTATCGGAGCCCCATCCGGGTGAATTGAACCACCCCGAGTTGCCCAGCAGCGTCCGACCGCACTCTGTTTACATATTAAATCTTTTATAACCTATAAACTGTGGCGTGTGATTTATTACGGTACATGGGCCGCTAATTTGAGGGCTTTAAGGATAATCGCGTTTGGAATGGGCAGGTTGTTTGGGGCAAGCGTTTTGCAGGGAATTATGTCCTACAAAATACATGGTTACAATGTTCCTTGGTCTATTTTTAATCGATTTTTTTAAATAGGTTCACTTCGAGCAATATAGAAGTTAATATGAAATGTTTTCAATAACATAAGGGATTAAATTTTAAACGCATTTTTTTAAATAATATGAAACGTTCTATAGGGTGATAAGACACGAGATAATGAATCAACCAACGATCACAGCTCCACAAAATGATTTATGTCAGTCACATTCAAAGCTGATACCCAAATCTATTTTAGAAATCAGTAGTTACAACACTACTTACTTGCACACTGATACAACAAGTTAGTCTGCGCGATGTCACTTTCACTCAATCTCACTCTCTGCCCAATCTCCGGCATCTTCTCTCCGTGGACTACCAGAGGCAGGATGGTATCCAGATAAGTTCCCTTGCTGAAGGTGTTTCTAGCGTAATGCATGATAGAATCATAGTCGTAGGTTTGTCCTAGAGAATTTACTTCTTCGTCTGTTAGCTTGTTGAAATTGTATTCTTGGCCTGTAACAAGAATAATATAATTAAGGAATGATATACCTATTAAGATGTGTCCACACTGAACGAATAAGCTTAAACGTTCGCAGCACAAGGCTCCCAATTTGAAGAAATTTCTGCCTGCCTGAAGAAATACATACTGGAAGTTAAAAAACAAAAGAAAAAGAGTGAATGTGAGTTTTATTTCCAGGTTCTTTTCTCTCCGGCTCTACCTATTGCGTTGCGAATCTGGCAGTAAACGTAGAAGCAATCATTTTGACGTTCATAAGTGTTACGTTATGACCTACCTATATGAATTAGAATTTTTCATTATCATTGTGCAAATTAGCCGGAAGGCGCGATTCATAAGACTGGTGACAGTGTAATGGACACACTACTAATGACGCTGAAGAAGATGTAAAGAAAAGATAAAATATAATAATAAACGAAGTAGGTAAGTGGATACACAGACTCCCACCTCTAATTTGAGCTTAATTACACATTTACGAAATCGAGACCACTGTTCAAAAATGATGATACATCGAATGATGATAAATAAGTTCACGTTTGAAAGGAGATTAGAATCTTCGCCGAGGACTATCGGCCACCATGACCGGGGGCCTGAGGACGGTGACAGGGCGGCTCACCGTCCTTACAGAAGCAGGCCCATGACGGCAGCGTGACGTGAGTGAGACAATTCACGCACGCCCCCCCCCTTAGAAGCGGGATCACACCCGAAACCCCCCAAAGACGCGGGATAGCACCCGAACCATCCCCTGGGCGAGGCCGCAGTAGCGGCCGTGGGTCTGTTGGGAGTCCTGGGACATCCTTCCGAGGGTTTACCCGGGGCTCCCAACCATAGACTGTTGGGCGTGACGTGAGGTTTTTTAGTCGGTAGGAGTCCGGCATAACATCCATGAGGATTTTCCCTCACGTTAAACAAAAAAAAAGGAGATTAGAATCTGAGTCCTTTGGGGAATTAGCTTAGACCGATATGCTCGAAGCAGTAACAATCTTTCACCATAAAGTACTTACGTCTTGGAGTGAAGGTCAATAATGTCATTAAGTGGAACATACCAAGCTACATAATTTACTTAAAATAGCTATCTCGTCTTCATTCAACTGACAGCCGGCCTTCGCATAAACCTTGACCACGATTAATCAAAATGGCTGACCTAGTCAATGTGACAGCGTTTACATAATTATGTCACTGAACCATCTTGCTGCTGTATTACGATTTGATCCTCCTAATATCATAATCTCACTAAACTTTAGTATAAATTCGAATGTTTGTGAGTATGTATGGATGTACGGATGTTTGTTACTCTTTCATGCTATTGCGGCTTAACAATACTGGCTGAAATTCAGTAGGTACAAGGATAGATGATAGGCAGTCATAGTCAACACATAGGTTACTTTCTATTCCTGGAAAACGTGCCCTTAGTAGGTACAAACGGGAACAGAACTCCACGAGATTAGAGCGTGAGGAAATAGATTCGAACTTCGAAATAATGTATTCGAATCCGCAGGGTCATTTGTAAAACACCAGCAACCTCCTAGGACTAGACGGCTACCGTATGGAAATAATAATATAATAATTTTTTTAATAATATAATAATTTATTTCAGAAAAATACTTTTGTACATAGTTGTAAAATATACACCTTACGTTTACAATGGTATTACAAATTAGATTGTACGCATAGTTATTACATATTACGCATAAATATAATAAAAGACATACAATACAATTCAAAATTTAAAGGTCTATCTAATAATAACATTATGTTTTAATTTAGTACAAAGGGGCATGTTTAAATAAGTACTGCAAAAGTGTTTCACTTAGTACCGAGATTGTAAGTTACCTTGTCTGAACTAGGAACTAACCTGTGTTTCAGACTATCACTTAACTAGCCGATTTAATCTATTGTATCACATTACGTTGTTCTTATAATTATAATGAAGTATTATTGCAAACAAAAAGAAATTAGAAAAATTAAATTACCTTTTGGTTAGGTACATAATTACAATAAAGTTACTTAATTACAATTAAGATAAAAATAAAATTACGTATTAACTACTAAAAATATATGTTAGCTCAATATTTGTAGAATACTTTCTGTGTCCTCATAGTCAAGTTTACCCAGATATTCCGCTACTGCAATTTTGCAGAATTTATGGTTAGTTCTGTATATATCCAATAATCTGTTAAATCTATTATAAAGAAAGGGACCCAAAAATATATAAAATCTATGTACAAATGCATGCTTGAACGTTGTTCTGCTACAAACTATGTCCTTTCTTCTTCTGTCTGCTGGTATTGTGCTGAAGGGAAGTTCAGAGTGTTGTTTTAGTATTATGTGAAGTATGAATAATTGACGTACCGTAAGGACATTACATGCTGTATAGAGTTGATGTGTAGGGAATAAAAAGGGTCGAAAGGTTGCCACCTTCAGGACTGCTCTTTGCGCACGTTCGAGAGGAAGTAAGACTGTTTTACCAGTACCCCCCCAGGACGTTATGCAATATGTTAGGATGGACTGACACAAAGCCAAATACACCCTTTTTATAAGTGTATATTCGGCAATATTCCGTAAATTTTTGAATATATAAATTAACTTACGTACTCTACTGCATAAGAAATGAATGTGTTTGCTGAAATTTAGATTAGAATCAAAAATAATACCTAAATATTTTATATCGTCAGTCACGCTTAAAGTAGAGCAAGTGCATGCAGTGTCATCAGAATTTCTACAGCTGTGTGCGTAAAGGCTGGGGTCAGCGGGTTGGTCTTTAATATTTCTCATTCTAAATACTATGTACTTGGTCTTATCAATGTTTAAGGTTAGTGAATTATCTTGGAGCCACTTGAACACAATATTGAAACCACTCTGCGCAAAACTAAAAGCGTCTTCGCGCGATTGTGCCGAGAAAAGCAACGTGGTGTCATCGGCATATGATATTATGGCTCCATTTTGGAGTGTTAGGTTACACAGGTCGTTTATGTAGATTAAAAAGAGAGTAGGTGATAATATGCTTCCTTGAGGACAACCAAAGCCGGTGCTTTTTGTTTCATCACTTGTCCACTCCCCGATTTTCACACACTGATACCGATCCCTAAGGAATTCAGAAAAAAGTTTTAGTTGCGTCCCCCTTATTCCAAGCACCTCAAGCTTACGCAATAGAGCAGCACAGGAAATAGTATCAAAAGCTTTTGCGAGGTCTAAAATAATTCCAATGGTGTGCATGCCGTTATCAAGATTACTTGTTATATAGTTAGTCACTTGATGTACCGCTTGGTCAGTCGATCTTTTAGGCCGGAAGCCAAATTGATTATCTGAGAGCAGTTTTTTATCTTCTAAATATTTTACTAGTCTATTGTTTATTATTTTTTCTAATATTTTTGATAATCCTGTTAGTAATGAGATTGGTCTGTAGTTATTAATGACATTTGGGCTTCCAGACTTGAGTATAGGTATAATCACAGCTTTTTTAAGTAGTTTTGGAAAAGTGCCATTCTGTAGACAAAGCTGAAAGATGTGCGTCAGGGGAGGTGCGAGAAAGTCTTTAAATCTTTTGAGAATTGAATTAGAGATGTTATCCCATCCAACCGCACATACATTCCTTAGGCCACTAATAATACTTAAAACTTCCTCTAGATCGGTATCCAATAAAACAAAAGACTTCAGTTGCGATGACTTAGTCATGGGTCGGGTGGATGAGCCACAGGACGTGAGCGCCCTTTCTGCAAGGTTTTTCCCTACGTTGGCAAAATATTGGCTCGCTTTGTTCAAGGCTTCGGAGGGGGTTGAGTCTGTTGTTAATAAGTCTAGCGCTGGCTGACAGCTTTTTAAGTTGTAAGTATTATTTTTTATTACTTTCCAAATCATCTTATTATTATTGCCAGCCTTTTGTAGCTCGTCCTTTCCGTACTGTATTTTTAATTTCTTTAACAGAGAGTTACAAAAATTTCTATACCTTTTATAGGATATTAGGAGTGTAGAATTTTCAGGTGCAGATTTTGATTTTTGGTGCAAGTTATCCCTGTGTCTTATGCAGCGAACGAGGCCGGGTGTAATCCAAGGCTTAGTGTTTATATACTTTTTCGTCACAACTGTTGAGTACGTATTTTTCAATAGAGCACTTTGCAACGAATTAATAAAATAACTAAGTGCGATATTTGCATCGTCAGTCGTATAAACGGGGTCAAACTGAATATTACGTATGTCTGATTCAAGGTGTTTCATATTAATCCTAGCATGAGTGTGTATAATTTTTTTCCTAGGTATTGCCAATTGTAGGGTTAGTAGAACTGCCTGGTGATCTGTAACTGTGGAGTTAGTGACCATAGTTAGTGCGGGTTTGTTTGTTTTTATCACAAAGTGATCCAAGCATGAGCCAGTTATGAAAGTCGGGCAGTTATGAGCTGGCAGAAGTCCGTGGAAAGAACAGGTATCTAGGTATGAATCTGCTTTATCAACAGATTTCCCAGGTACAATGTTAATATTTATGTCCCCCATTAGTATTATTGTTTTATAAGATGATAAGCTTTTTAAGTTAATGTCTAACGATTCTAAAAATTTGTCAATGCTTTGAAAGGGTGGCCTATATACAGCTAAAATAACCGTATCAGCACTTATTCTAAGAATTAAGCAATTACAGGCTGCGAATTGCGGTTCCTCTACCGTAACAGCTAAATCACTTCTAGTATAAACTACTAGGCCATCATTTTGGTTCAAACTTCTCTCTGTTTTGTGAACCAAATAATCATCAAGGGAAGGTATGACTGTCGTCTCCGACAACCTACACTCTGTTAGTACGATAACATCACAGCTGACGTCTAGTCGTTGTAACAAGACCTGAAACTCATGCATGTTTCGGTTAATGCTGCGAATGTTTTGTGTTATCAATGTTAAAGACTTAAGAGTATTGGGTAGGAATGATTTACACTCCTCAACCCTACATTGTTTTACGTCAGACACAGAAATTCTATCCAAATCACCGAAAAGTTGATCGGTCATGATGGTGTACAAAATAAATAAAGTTTAGCCTAAGTAAAAAGTTCTTAATCTAACAAGAAATAAGTGGCGCTTCTAGGCGCCTTCATAATCGATCGTGTTGATATACCTGTCCTCTGCAAACTGACGTGCTGGGCATGTGGCGTCCCCGGTCCAATGATCACACTTTCTTTTAAAGCGCTTGCAAGTTGCACAGATGGCGGGAGCGGCTGTATTACTGCATTCTTTAAAGGAGTGCCCGTGATCTCCACAGTGGTTACAGGTGGGGCTAGTTTCTCGGCAAAATTTGGCTGCATGACCATACTGTTGGCAGTTGAAGCATCTAGTAACTATAGTAAAGTCCTTGACTGGGCAAGATGTCCAGTGTATAAAAATACGGCCTTGATTTATGAGCGCCTTTCTGACGTTAGCAGGTACTTCTAGGATATAGTTGCACGTGGGTTGGTTCTTTTTCCCGGATTTATGGCTCAACTTGATGGCTGCTAAAAAAGCGTCTCGGGACGATCCCGGGAACTTTTCGACCAGGTTCTGTTCATAGATCGATTCAAAGACTTCGTTCTCGGTCAAGTCCACGGGCACACCAACCACTGCGATTCTCGGACGGCGTTTAGCCGGTACTTCTACGTTAAGGCCTGAAGATGCAAATTTATCCGAGTTTCTCAGTTTTTCTATATCTCCTCTTGATTCTGTGCTTATGAGGACTCCTCCATTCCTCACCTTCTTAAGCCCACGCACATGCAATTTGAGTTCTTCCGGCGAGATTATCTTTTGGACAAGTGTCTTTGTTTCTTCACTGGTCTTGTTCTTATCGCTTGGATATATAGCGACGGAGCTCAAATTGCTAGGACGAATGTAATTATCGGCGCCTTTTCTGATCATATCCGCAAATGAAGGGTCTGCTGGAGTTTTGATCTTACATTCCACAACCTCTTTCAATTGTTCAAGAGATGATGCCAAATTCTGCTTTTCTTCTAAGTGCTGAATGACGGTGTGGGCTTGAATGGTCTTTTGCTTTAGGGCTTGGTATATTACAGCCATCTCCGAGGTTCCAGATGTCACTTTTCGGCACAAATTGGTCACACGAAGTTTTTGGTCGGAGTTCATTTTGCCCTCGGCAACTATAGTGACGACCTCATTTAAAATGGACTGGATGCTTGACATCCATTTTTGGATCTCTGAAGTCGGTACTACTTCCTCAGGTAGCTCATAATTCGAAGTAGGCCGCGGTTTTTCTTCTACTGGATTTGACACCAACCCTGCAGTTGGTGTCGATGGTGGGCTTCGGTGAACTAATTGGCTACGGCCAAAAGGAAAACCTGGACTAGACATTTCTAGACCCGATTTTCAACACTTTTTATTTAAATTACTTCATACTTTGGTCCACTTAAAAACACTGGCGTTTCACTTAAGTCGGCAATAAATCACACTGCGTGAGTAATTATGTTGACATTAATAAAAATAGTTATTTACAATAACACTTCTAAATAAACATATCACACGTCCGCTTAGTCAAGCGATCTAGACCTGATGTGTTGACATTAATAAAAATAGTAATACAAAGTTGAAAAATGCTTTATGTGTTTTTATGTTCAGTGTATTTTATGTATTTTTATCTTGGAAGTGGTAGACCAAATGTTGTTGCTGATGGTGTTAACAATCCAGTCCTGGCAGGTTGCTGGTGTTTTACAAATGACCCTGTATAGCTGTACCTACTTATCTCACGCATAGACATCATTTGTAAAGAGACTGCGACGGGCTCTAAAGTTACGAGTTTTTAAAGTCTCTACCACCGCCTTTCTTTTTTAAAACAGAATATCTGAGATTTACTAAATAGTTTTGTTACAAAATTGTGTTCAAATAGTTATAGCTATCGCAAAACATGCCAACGATTCACATCGCATTTTAGGCAGAACTTTAACTATTTGGGCAGCGGTTTTCAGGCATTCTACCATATTAATTAAAACTTTATGAACTATGAAATAAGGTTGAAATTTATATCAGTTTTCGAATCTTGATAGTCCAGTCAAATCAAAATTATAGCCCGATCGTAATAGAGATCAAATTCAATTGTACGTACCTAAGTATAATAAAGTTGGTGGAATGTTTGAGATTTGGCACGCTTACTTGGTATTTGTCTTCGCTCTAGTTTTATCGAAATTAGAACCCCAATTTATCAGCTACTAAGGATGTCCAGAAATTAAGATCAAATTTTCTTTGGAATCTGTCACTTTTTTTCTTCTTCTTGTTCTTGGACTTTCTCGGCTTGAGAGTATGCCAAAGTCAAGTAAATTTCATTGTGAAAATATAAATCATTTTCATGTTAAGAATCTTTTAACAGCAGCGTATTCATGTATGTCCAAGTTTGGACTAAGTTCTACTCTAGTAAGGCGGTGCGGTACCTTACTAGGGCTTGCTGTGGAATTTGTCGACAAACCTAAAATCTTGCGTTTCACTGCGCTTTATCACTTTCCAACCCTTTTGCACGTTGTCGAACCTTTATGTTTAATAATCCTACATAAATTACACATAAACACTCAAAAATACACTAGTTTTGAAGTATTATTATAACGAAAGTTTGTAAGTGTGGATGTATGGATGTTTGTTGCTCTTTTACGCTCTAACGTCCTACCTCAGACTAAAAGATCCTAAAAGGCCCTAAAAGTACTACATCCTACATCCTGCTCTAAGTTAAATTTGCCGTCTATCATTACTTCGCAGAATTTGATCCTTATGAGCAACACTATCGTATGGTGTGTGTTTTTTTTTCAAAATCATTGGGTTCGATTCCCAGCTAGGATTATTGGTTTTTCAAAAATCTAAAGATGAGGTTTTAAGTTTTATCAAATTTGGGCTCGTGACTTCTTTGAGCATTTTTAGCTATTCCTTATACTTTCGATTATGCCAAGAAAAGTATTCCAAATTGTAGGTATGCTGTTTACGAAAGGGATCCTACGTTATAGTCTGGAATAACAAAGGCACATGACAAGTTCTATAAGAGTACTTAAAATAAGTTTCCATTGGATGTAGGAACGGAAAGAGTAGGTACTCCATTCGGTAGGACCAGTGTCCTTATGGTATCTATACTAAAAATATAAAGAGGAAAGATTTGAATGTTTGTTAATTTGTTAGTATTGAATAGGCTCCAAAACTACTACACCGATTTGAAAAATTCTTTCACTGTTGGAAAGCTACATTATTTCCGGGTGACATAGGTTATATTTTATTCCCGTATTCCCACGGGAATGAGAACTACATAGGTAAAACCACGTGACGTCCGCTAGTATTATAAACAGGAGGTTTACTTGAAAATACAAAGTAGAACCTTTAGAACGGTATTAAAGCATTATCATATAATTGGAACACCGGAGGATCCCATTAATATAACCCAACCCATTTGGGATGTGGGGCACATAGTTTAGATTATGTAATTGGGTAATGACTATAATAACTAGTCGGGTAATACCGCGCTAGTCCAGTTGATAACGCGATTATCGTACTAACTGAAATTGTAAAATTGGAGGAGCTATATTAACAGAACTCGGTAGTGATGATACGATTGTATACCTTATTTTAGGAAAGTAAAGGTCGAGTTTCGACTATCTCATATTGTTGAAAATATTTTGTTTTGATAACTTAATCTGCAATAAATAAGCGCTAAAATGCTTTATAGCGACTTTACCTCTTATCTGATGTGAAAAGGAGTTTTAGAAATTAGATATTTTGTACTAATCCATTCTTCTTCATCTTAGTGTCTTTCTAGTTGCTTCCTTTAACAGGATTTTGGAGCAAGTTCAGGGTAGTGCTTTTAATTTTCGTTGTTTTAGGCAGTAAATTAAAGTATTCAGAGTCAGCTTTAGGGTAGGTAACTCTCCTATACGGGGATCGCAACAATTTTCTCGTCTTTTCCATTCTGTAGAGTACTGCGTCTTGGGTTCGATTACCGAGGTTAACCAAAAAAATTTAAAGATATACGAATGCTTTATGATTGGATTTTAGCTAGTTTCTGTATGTATTTGGAAATATATTGATTGTTTATTTAATTTGAGCTTGAGGGCGCGGTGTAATGAACCCAATATACCTACTTAAAACAAGTCTTTCATTTATCAAAGGTAGATATGCAGGTAGGTAGGTAAAAACTATTTTGCATTAAAGGGGACCGTTTGTGAAATATGTGCTAATTTAGTCTGCGTCAAGTGCCCTTTCGGGCCTTGTGAAAACATTCAGTAGTAAAACATGTAATGTTAGTAAAATAACAACGGGCATAGATAAGTGGACCTTTGTAACTTAACCAACTGAAAAAAACCGGCCAAGTGCGAGTCGGACTTGCGCACCGACGGTTCCGTACCAAAAAACGACAAAAAATCACGTTTGTTGTGTGAGAGCCCCCATTAATTCTCTCCCTCTTTTTCTAATATTTGTTGCTATAGCGGCAACAGATATCCATCATTTCTGAAAATTTCAGCTCTCAAGCAATCACAGTTCCTGATAACAGCCTCGTGACGGACAGACAGACAGACGGACGGCAAAGTCTCATGAATAGGGTCCCGTTCTTTACGCTTTGGGTACGGAACCCTAAAAACGTTGCTGCTACCTATTCCAAGTAAAAAGTTCTTGAACAAAAAAATTGTGGCTACGGAATCCTACATTATGTGTAGGTTGACATGCTCTTGGCGACTTTTATATTATGTACAGCCTAAACGTGACCGCTTCATCAAATTAATAAAATGAATATGTATCAATTCGACAAACAATAATCTGACTACATACATAAAAACATGTTACCAATATAGATATGACTATGACTATGACTATGACTACCTATAACTAATTACTGGCCACGTGTTTCAGTGGTTAGTGTGCCTGACTACGGATTCAGAGGTCGTGGGTTCGATGTCCACCCAGGACAAATTTCTTTGTGATGACCACATTGTTGATTTGTTCGGTGCCTGGGTGTTATTTATTTACAATATGTATGTATTTAGAAATATATAAGTAAGTATGTTTATCAGTCGTTTAGATCCCATAGCACAAGCTTATATTAGCTTCATTTGGGCTAGATGATGTTGTATGTGAATGTTCACAAATATTTATTTATAATACCAGTCGTATATAATAGAAGCGCTCGTGACCCCGCGGACTCAGTGTTCTGTAAACGATCACTGCAGTAAGGAATTTTCACTATGGCCAGTCCTTGGATGGGTGACCATTTTGTGACATTTATTTGGGCGTTTCCGTGCTTCGGAAGGCACGTTAAGCTTTTGGTCCGGGTTGCCAGTAAAATGGCAGTCTTATTTAAACTGTTGGTTGATGGCACTTGGTGGAACTTGCTGCACATTTTGAATAACACCACTTGTACTGCACAAGTGGTGTTATTCAAAATGGCAGTCGTTATGCCAAGTTGAAGGCCTTTTTAGGTGGCTTGAAAAATTTCAACAGCAGGCAGTCACAACCTGCGCCTGTCCATCGCAACACGGCAATACGGCTCACCACCTATTACGTGGGACAAATTCTAAAAAAGTGAAATGTGGGCATAAAATATGCCTCTGCCTACCCATTCGGGGATAAAAGCGTGACCAAATATACAATGTAATGTATAATACCAGTCGAATTGAAAACTTTCTTCGTATTGAAAGTTGAGAATAAAAATGATAATAAACAGGAAGTATGATGATGGGATCGTGTTGGTTCCGGTGCGTGCTGATTATGCGTCAGATGGCGCTGTGACGTGATGTTCTGAATGTAGAATGTGCGATTTGTTTCACTTTCATACTGTCACACCGAAGCGTAATAATTGCCGTAAGAGTTTGTTTTTGTTCGTTGCTTTTTAGCGGTTTAAAAGATTGTTCAACAGATGGCTTATGTATTGATTTAATAAATTAGAGACCCTTTGGCTTTCGAACATTACTAAACACTTATAACAAAAACGAAAAATGTATCTACGTCATCAAAGGAAATAAAGGTTGGCGCACTTTCTTAATGGTGTTTTAGTGCGAAAATCTGCTAAGTTTGTTAACATTTAATAGGTAGGTATTACTGTTTTCCACCATTTATACTAACATGATGATACACTGCATACGTTACTTCAAGTTTTGAGTTTCTAATGACGAGAGAATTTTCCTGATCGGTTTAATAGTTCCATGTATCAATTACAAACAAGCAAAATATATGTCCTCTTTAAAATATTAGTAAAGAAATATAAAAACTGCTTTGATAAATAAAAAATGGATTTAAAACAACAACACTTTTTAAAATAAATTGCCTTGCATTTTTTAATAAGAACGTTATTCTACGGTGTAAAGTGCGGTCTTAAAAGATTTGAGGGAAGACGATCTCGGGATCCGGGTCAAGTATGATGCGTAACACTCTTTCTTACAATGAGACAGACGCATTCTGAGTATTATAGACTCTTTGGAATTATAATCTGAACAATGAGGTGCTCGTAAAATATTGATGCAGAGGAATTCATTAAATAGGTATAGTTAGAAAATGTTAATATATGTTTCACGTGCTGAGTGTGGAATATGACTGGTGTGCTAAATTAAGTACGAATTATGTTCTGTTTATTTCGGAGTTTACACGTTTAATGCATAATAAGCATAGCTAAATTTCTTCATTATTTTATAGTCCCCTTTTTAGAGTAATCAATCAAATCAGCCTATAGCAGATCACTGCTAGGCATAAGCCCCTTCCAATTCACACCGCAGCTCAAGGTCTTGCGCCTTCCGTACACATTCTCTACCTACCCCTGTTCCAGGGCGTCTGTCCATCTGGTAGGTGGACGTATTACCCTACATTTACTAAATGCGGCCTCCATTGACCGTAGGTTCTTCTACATATACAGCTGGTCATAATGTAAGGCCAGATCCATCATATCATAGGTTACTTACCAAGCATAATGTTATCTCTTATGATCTGCACGTGGTGATCGCGGTCAGGCCTCGTGTGCTCATGCCAGAAGCCGACGACATGGCCCAGTTCATGGACCACGATACCAAATTTGTCGCAGTTCTTTCCTATGGAGATGGCTTGAGCACCGTTGCCTCTCTTGCCAACGAAGGAACAGCAACTGTGGAACATGGATATTGAATTAAATACGTTTCAAAATGGTTTGGTCAAGATAACTTAGTTTTTTGATTGATAGTCATAGATAGCATACTACGGTAGTGCTTGGATAGAAATTTACTGGCGAAACGTCATTTAGCTCATAATTAGAAACGGCAAAAAATTAAACAAACGTAATTTTACTCGTAAATTTCCATCCACGCATTCAAGTCTTGCGATTGAGAATCGGATGAATACTGTCAAGAACTTGTAGAATTTTATTAAGTAGTGGAGACGAAAGAATTCGGAAACCTTGTTGGATCAGTTAGTGAAACTTTTCAATGAAATCAACAATCCGGAACTCATTGGAGCTTAAAGCCCGCGTTTATTAACTGCTTGGACCAGCTATAGCTTTTTATTTTTGACATAATTTGAAACAGCATCCTACAAGTTATTCATTATAATTAGATTGACATTGCTATCAAGTTGACTTATTATTATTCAATTCGACTTATAGAGGAAGATCCCAGAGCCCCCAGACGTCACTCATTTTCTGATGGACAAAATATGTACGAGTGATTAGTGGTGGGGTGTACTATGATCATATGACTAGTTGCTACCTTGGCCAGACGGCCAATTTTCTGGTACCAATTAATCAAGGTACATAAAAACACTGCTCATGTCACTTAAATTCTGATAGCTGATTTTAACATATATTTTACACAATATCGTTAAAAATCAGTATTCATTACTCCCAGACATATGCGGTCGGCGGTTTCACCTTACAGACGCTTCAAAGCTCTGAAAAAAAATTATTAAGGTCACTTATTTTCTGATGCTTGATTTTTATATATGTTATTCAGACAACTGTTTTAAAACGTTTTGCAAACGGACAGACCGATCCAAGGGGCCAAATATTCCCCAGACCCAATTTTAATGTCGCTGAGAGTATGGGCGCGGGCATTATCCGTGCGTATTATGCGTATATGTAGCATGTCTAATCGAAGTCGGAATTAATATTGAAATGTAAATAAAAATGCATAAGTACCTATTAGTAATTAACGCCTGTCATTTTAAAATTTACATTTTTGTATTTGTTTTATTTAATAAAGACTTAAGTTTTAAAGGTAATAATTTGAAAATCACGTAAATATCAAAGATTAACTTTGAGAAAAGTGCTCGTCTGACCGCAATCCATACTATATACTATATATTATACTATATACAATATATACTATATATACTATATCCATACTAATATTATAATGCTGAAGAGTTTGTTTGTTTGTTTAAACGCTAGGATCTCAGAAACTACTGGTGGGATTTCAAAAATGCTTTTACAGTTTGATAGTTCATTTATCGAGGATGGCTATAGGCTATATAACATCACGTTAAGACGAATAGGAGCGGAGCAGCAATCAAGAATGTTTAGAAAACGGGGAATATTTTTATCGTCTGAGAGCTTCCGAGGCGTACGCTGCCTAAATGATTAAAGTTACGTAAAAATTGTATATTACAAAATTGTTTCTCTTAAAAAGTTCTATAAAAAAGTCCGCGACAGCATAATTATGTCTATCTTTTAAGGTTTGCTCACAATAAAATTATTTGTCTTTCTTTTAAGGTGAGCTTACAATATTATCAAACTGAAGAGTTTGTTTGTGCTAGGTTCTCAGAAACTACTGGTTGCATTACAAAAATAATTTCACAGTTTTTTAGTCCATTTATTGAGGATGGCTATATAACATCACGCTAAGACAAATAGGAGCAGAGCAGCCATGAATAATGATTTAAGAACGGGAAAAATGTATTTCTTTTGTGAGGTTTCATTGCGTACGTTGCGTAAATGGTTAAAGTTACGTAAAAATTGAGTACTACAAAATGTTTCCTCTTAAAAATTTACAAAAAAAAGACCTGAACAGCAAATGCCCATCTTTTAAGGTTCACTTACAATAACCTTTACAATAATTTTTAAAATATGAGCGACGCAACTCGACTACGCGTCGGAAGTAAACGTTTTCTGCAGCAGTAGCCAATCAACTGAAAGATAATACCGGCCAAGTGCGAGTCGGACTCGCACACGATGAGTTCCGTACCAAAAAACGGACAAAAATAAATGTGACGGGAAACATTATATCACTTCAACAAAGTTTTGCGGGTCAACTCTAAATGAATATAAGCGACGCGACAGGAAAAATTATATCACTTTTTACACACATTATTAAAACCTACAACCCTCTATTAAATATATCTAAGATACGCGACGAGTGTAAAAGCGACGGGATTATATTACCTACTTAAAATATTAATACTATACCACTCTCTTTGTCACTCTCATTTGACGCAAACGAAGTTGCGCGGGTCAGCTAGTAATTTATAGAATTGTGCCTTACAAACTGTTTTATGATTTTTTTTTAATCGAATTAATTTTAATTTTTTAAAGTAAATATCAAGAGGTTTACAAAGTATTAATAATTTAATAAAATAACAGCAACCTTTTCAAATAATTATTTATTGGCAACGAACCTTAGCCCGAGGAAAACACTGATGAACAAGATGACGATTTAGATATTCGATATCAAGATTGACTCGATGATGAATTACCTGACTTCAACGACGATGACAATGAAGATTAGAAAAAATATTTGTCCTATTTTTTGTAGTTTTTTAAGGTTTGTTACCAATAAATAATTATTTGAAAAGGTTGCTGTTATTTAATTAAATTATTAATACTTTGTGAACCTCTTGATATTTACTTTAAAAAATTAAAATAAATTCGATTAAAAACAAATTCATGAAACAGTTTGTAAGGCACAATTCTATATTTATTGCGGTCGGACGAGCACTTTTCTCAAAGTTAATCTTTGATTATTTACGTGATTTTCAAATTATTACCTTTAAAAAAAATAAAAATAAATTATGAATTTTAAATATGGAAAAAGAATTGGTTTCGAGCAGGATTCGAACCTGCGTCTTCGGCGATCCGTGCCGACGCGTTATCCACTCCGCCACCGAAACCTACTCGGAACCAACCAAATTTTCCACCTTATTATACGTCTTGGGGCGACGTAGGCACCATCTACCGGCACTTTTTAGAAAGTTACTAAAGTAAAGATACTAATTGCTTTTCAAAAATAATCTAAAAATAAATTATATGCGTATGGAGTACGAGGCAATGCCTTAGATTTAATTAAATCATATCTAAAAAATAGATTGCAATCAACACAAATAGCGAGACTTTGTCCATCATTGAAAAGAGTTGTAAATCACTCATCTGAATTTAATCTTGTTAGATTGGGCATCCCACAAGGAAGTGTATTGGGACCACTTTTATTTATAATTTACGTAAATGACTTGCCGAAAGTGACACATCATAAATCGATTTTATTCGCCGACGATAGTACCGTCATATTTACTGGCAAAAATAGCGTGCAGATGGAATTTGACATAAATAAAACTATATCTGACATAATTAACTGGTTGACATTGAACAAATTGACAATTAATTTAGCAAAAACAAACATTATGACATTTAGAAATAGAACTAATAGATTAAATGACATGACAATTAAGTATGATGACAAGAAGATAGAACATACCGACATCACAAAATTTTTGGGAATGACTTTGGACTCTAGCCTGTGTTGGTCATCACATACGGAATTGCTTTGTAGTAAACTTCATCGATTTTCGTCGCACTCTTTATGCTAACAAAAACTTCCAGTACAGCCACCGTGTTAACAGCCTATCATGGACACGTCGTGTCCCTACTAAGATACGGAATTATGTTCTAGGGCAATTCCTCAGACAATATGGCAGTGTTCATTGCACAAAAGAAATGTTTAAGGGCTGTCTTCAAGTTAAAACAAACCGACAGCTGTAGACCTTATTTTGCTCAATTTGAGTTGCTCACTCTTCCATGCATTTATGTTCTCGAAGTGGTGCTATTTGCCAAAAAGAATATTAACATATTTGACAAATTGAATAGTAAACGACATAACTTAAAGATACGGCTACCACCAAATAAAACAAAATTTTTGAACAAAAGTGTATTTTGTATGTTACCACGAATTTATAATAAACTGCCAATGTCAATTTTAACCATATCCAATATCGATAAGTTTAAGTCAAGTGTTAAGAAGCTCCTATTGTCAAAGTCATACTATTCTGTGGATGAATATTTGTCAGATATAATTGAAAATGAATTGTAAAAATTTTAATACTTAATGTTTAATTTTATTTGTTATTGTAAATTGTATTTGACATCACTTATTTCTGATTGGAATTGAAAAATGTAATCTTATTGACTACTAAATAGTTATGTTTCACATTGAACATACTCGTAGTTTACTATAATATTTATCAATGTTATGTTTATTGTTTGTGTAATTTTTGCATGCTGTAAAGTTAAGTATGGTGTAACTCAATAATTATGTTATGTAAAACATCTATTGTACCCATATTCTGCAAAATAAATAAATGAAATGAAATGAAAACTTAAGTCTTTATTAAATAAAACAATTACGAAAAAGTAAATTTTAAAATGACAGGCGTTAATTACTAATAGGTACTTTATGCATTTTTATTTACATTTAAATATTAATTCCGACTTCGATTAGACATGCTACATATACGCATAATACGCACGGATAATGCCCGCGCCCATACTCTCAGCGACATTAAAATTGGGTCTGGGGAATGTTTGGCCCCTTGGATCGGTCTGTCCGTTTGCAAAATGTTTTAAAACAGTTGTCTGAATAACATATATAAAAATCAAGCATCAGAAAATAAGTGACCTTAATAAATTTTTTCAGAGCTTTGAAGCGTCTGTAAGGTGAAACCGCCGACCGCATGTGTCTGGGAGTAATGAATACTGATTTTTAACGATATTGTGTAAAATATAAATTAAAATCAGCTATCAGAATTTAAGTGACATGAGCAGTGTTTTTATGTACCTTGATTAATTGGTACCAGAAAATTGGCCGTCTGGCCAAGGTAGCAACTAGTCATATGATCATAGTACACCCCACCACTAATCACTCGTACATATTTTGTCCATCAGAAAATGAGTGACGTCTGGGGGCTCTGGGATCTTGGACCATTAGGTCAAAGTCGTTTGATAAATCTCTGTCAACATGTATTTGTAGAAACAAATCATCTACGTAATATCACTACGTTGTTAAATACGATAAATGAGTCAGTAAACATCGTCAGTTCATTATTACTACTAAATTTCTGACACCCTATGTAAATAGTCAATCACTTTCGTGCTAATTCTATACATACAAAAATGTGCTGTCACCTATTCGACATTTTCTTATTGTCTGAAGTTAAACTGTGTGTAAATCTTCTTCTGAGACGATCATCAAATAGCCATATTTTTTTTTAAATTTGCTAACATTTTTAAGAGTATAAAAAAGTACTGTATGAAAATAATCTTACCCGCACGATCTCTCAGTGAAAACAATAAAATCTCTATGCAGATCAGCATCTCTTTCGACAAACTTCACACAAGTAAAGTTCTCCCAATGTCTCATGGCTTGCTTGAACAGAGACTTGTGGGCCCCGCTGAAGTTGCCATCTATTTCGTATGGTATCACGCCGTTGTCCCAAATCCTTTCCTTGCGATTTGTAGCTGCGCGGATAGATCGATGCCTTTTATGAAGCTGTGAAGACGAGTTATGATTATGAGTTTTGATATTCATAGGTAGATATATACTGCATGTCACTTAGCATAACATAAATAAAACATCTCTTAATATCATGAAATATTCTAAGTGCATTCTTTTACGTCAAAGTGTTTATTCCCAAATCTATTCTGGTATTAATTTAGCAATGTGTGAAGCTAGAAAATACTGAAGCGACACGTCCATTTAACACTTTTTTTTAAATACAAGATCATTGTACAGTCTAACTGTACAGTATTCGGCTTATTTCATCAGTTTTTTTTTGAACATTCTTTATTCGAAGAACCCCTACAATCACCCTTTATGGAGTGGTTGTCATGCGGGTGTAGAACCGACTAAAACCTCGCGGTCCCAACCAGTCAAACGCCGGCTCATACAGATAACTCCACGAAAGAACGTCTCAAGATTGTCGGCAGTGTCACGAGATTCCCAGCCGTTTATACAATACCTACCTTAATGAAATGCTAAGTAAATCAATTTCGAAGTAATTACACTGATGTAGAGATGAGAGATATTTCAATGTAAAGCTCACCGTTCGCTTTGTCAGCGATATTATCAATTACTGGCCATTATGCTAATCCGTAATTAAAGGCCTGACTGTAGAGCTCTCTAATTACATTACCATCAATATTCGACAGCATCCGAAACTGTCCTGTCATTAGTTCAAAACCATTTAAAAAAAATGCGTGAGTGTGTTATGTTTTTGTCTCAAAAATATTTACACTTAAAAATAAATTCAATATGAATAGAAAAACTGTTTTATGCATAATTTTGCAAATCGGTTTTTTTTACAAAGCATGCTCATTGACACGAGAAATACTGAAGATCGAACTCATTATTTTCATATAAGAGTAAATCATACCTAATTTACAAAAATTTAATCTCTCACCTGACTTCTGTTGTAAAAACTACTTTCAACAGCTTCCAAATCTTCCAAATCATCACGAACAAACCAGTCATCGAAGTTCTGCGTTTTATTCAATTCTACTTTAGGTGGAGGTTTCACTTCGAATCTTTCTTCGAATTCGTGTTCAGGTATTTCGAATTTGTGTTCAATTTCGTGTTCAGTGCTGTTGTACTTTTTGTGACGACGAAAAAACTTCTTTCTTACGAAATTCGATTGTGGTTTGTTTTCAGATGAGTTTAGACTATTTTGACCGGCACGCTCACTTGAGTGTATATTTCTTAACCTGGAAAACGTGTGGAAAAGTTAATATAGAGCTTATAACCCTTGCATATTTTCCAAGTGTACTACACCCTGTACATCCAAGTGTACTACACCCACCCTACACTTGGAAAATATGCAAGTGATATATAATCACGATCACAATGTTGTACATCGATCAAATTTTTAACAAGTTAAGCAAATACAATATTGGTCAAGATTCACTTCTTTTGTTAACCGACTTCAAAAAAAGGAGGAGGTTCTCAATTCGTCTGTATGTATTTTTTTTATGTATGTTAAGCGATATTTCCGTCAATTATAGACGGATTTCAAATTTTTTTTTTGTTGAATAGGGGTTACTTCTGAGGTGGTCCCATTTTCACCAGGTCAGGATCTGATGAAGGGATCCAGGAGAAATCGAGGGCAGCCACGGAAAATTGTAGGGACAACTAGTGCGCATGTTAACTTTTTAATTAAGTGCTTTAATGTTCTACATTTTAATGAAGGTCTGGCGTCAATCTGATGATAGAGTCGAGACAGTCAGACAGAGAAGACAGTCGAGGGCATTCCTTAACAATTTACAGCAGTTATCTTGTGTTTGGGCTTGATTGATTTGTATTGATGAGAACTTTACACCTAGATTGATAGATCAGACTTAAAAAAAAAAGAAAGTTCTCAATGTTTTATGTATGTTCACCGATATTTCCGTCAATTATAGACGGTTTTATTTATTTTTTGTTGAATAGGGTTAACTTCTGAGGTGGTCCCATTTTAACCAGGTTATGATCTGATTATGGGATCCTGGATAAATCGAGGGCAACCACCGATAATTATAGGGAGAACTAGTGCGTTTGTTAACTTTTTAATTCAGTGCTTTAATGTACTACAGTTAATGAAGGTCTGGAGTCAATCCGATGATGGAACCAAAAGACAGTCGAGGGAATTCCTTGACGATTTACAGAGCAGCTACCTTGTGTTG
This sequence comes from Miltochrista miniata, assembly GCA_933228765.1. Lineage (NCBI taxonomy): Eukaryota > Metazoa > Arthropoda > Insecta > Lepidoptera > Erebidae > Miltochrista > Miltochrista miniata. The sequence goes on along the minus strand of OW121758.1, from coordinate 32,863,616 downwards.
GGGCTTGATTGATTTGTATTAATGAGAACTTTCACCTAGATAGATATATTTTTTGGTTCACCCGTCACTTAAAATATTGAAAAATAAAATTTTTAAATAAAAAATACAACCGACTTCGAACAAATCCTGAAAAATAAAATTTACTTAGCACAAAGTAATATATATTTTGATTTATCAGATTTTATTCAATATAATATTGAAGTTGGTGCCATGAATAATACCTACCTAAACCTATGAATTTACTTGGCGCCGACTTCAATATGATATTAAATAAAAAATTTGATAAATGAAAATACCTATTACTGTGTGCTAAGTAAATTTTATTTTGCAGGATTTGTTCGAAGTCGGTTGTATTTTTTATTGAAAAATTTTTTTATAGGTAGGAACAAAAATATATTTTTCCAATAAGGACGGCATCAAGTGACTTCTGGAGGTTTCTTTGAATCTTTTTAATAGAGATCTAGCTAGAATTGAGTCAAATAGGCATGTTCTTTAGCAGCATAATGTGGTGAAGTTGTGAGATGTATTTAAATTATGAAAGAACTAATTAAGTAAATCTGTTTTTAACTCAAGCTGAAAACACAAAAGTACAGCCGCGAACTAGTTTCAAAAGCTACATTTTGACTTATTAGATGAGCTCCCAGTTTCCTTTGCTGTGAGCAAGAGATTCAGAGTCGGTGCAATTACGGGACGTGGCTTATTCATAAACTTGAAAAGAACCGATCCGTTGCCTCAATTGTAAGCAAAAGTGTACAGCAAATTTGATTTGAAACTAATGAATCCGTATTGAAACGATGTAAAGACGTTTTGAAAAGTTGCTTGACATTCGAAAATTTATTTATAAAAATAAGTATTTTTTTTTGACATATTGACAATCATTAGATTTTAATTAATTTGTAGCCCTTAAGTTTGATTTCAAACGCAGGTAGGTATATTTTTTTCAACTAATTCAGAAATATTTATGAAAACATGTGTGATGTTGGAATACTTAAAGAATAGAGGAAAGTAATGAATAACATACCGTCTTCCATTACCATGTCTTCGTCTCCTCCGTCGATTTCGTCGAAACGGCCGTTCCGTTAAATTTTGAAGGCTTTCCGTAGGCTTCAATAAGTTAGGTTCATCTAAGCTGTCATCAATTTCTAAATCAGTCTTTTTTAATATCAGCTGCTCATCGTATTGGTCACTTGTGGGTAACACTCCATTTGTAGGAGCAGGGGCGACAGTTACATTTTCGGGCATACCCTTAAATTTTAAATTATTGTTTGCATCTCCCGTAATTTCTCTACTGTTACTCTGAATTTTGTTTGTGATTTCATCCATCTTGTTTGAAGTATTAGCTATTTGAATATGAGGATATAACTCGTCTAAATTAAGAATATTGTCTGTAGAACCTTTAACTACTAAAACTCCGTCTTGTTCTAGACTTTCTGTTTCAGTAAGGTTATCCTGTATTGTTGAATGGTTTTCGTTGACTGAGGTATTATTATAGATATCTAACAGATCTTCTGCAGGTACTTTACCATTTTTTAATAATAGAGATTTATCTAAACCTGAAGGTAAAACCTGTAACAAAAAATATTTTAAGAACTTTGCTCGATTGAGAATTTTAATTTAAATTCGATCAGATTTCAATCATCTTAGTACCTCGGAAAGTGATTGAATAAAGAGAATGGGATTGACAGGTGATTGACACTATAAATACTTTTTTGACAACTTTGGACAAGTCCATTAAAATATACATACGATTTGAAAAGTTTGTTAAACTGAAGAAATTTTGTTTTCTCTCAAAGGAATTGAAATGAAACTTAATTCTGCAAATTTAAGCTATCGATCATAATTATAACTGCTGCTTGAGCTACAAAGTTCTGGCGTATACTGGGGGTAGTAGATTTCACCAAATTGAAAAAAAAAATGTTAAAAAACAAAGTAGACCACAAAGTTCATAGTACACAATGCAGCCAAGACCTATCGCTGTGGTGTAAAAATTAAAATCGCGAAACAGTTTTTTCATGTTTCAAATTGAACAATTTTTTTTTCACTATGTTTAGATGCAATAAGCTTGGCCTGTCTAATGCATCTGCTTTAATTCTACACACATGCATATAGTCACTTCAGAGGCATAGTACACGCCCACATTTCACCTCAACCTTTTATGTCCCACGTAATAGATGGTGAGCCCATTGCCGTGTTGAAATGGACAGGCGCTGGGCGTCAATTTATTTATTTATGCTTTAATTGAAATAAAAAGAATAGTTCCGTATACCTTTGACATTAACACAGCTTCATTGTATTTCTTTGGTTTATCTTGTGATAGTGCTTGCGGTTGTTTCGTCCTTTTCCTCAGGATATCTGGCAACCCTTCTTCTTCAACTTGAAGTCCTTCCAAAAGAACTTCTTTTTTTAACCTCTCTACTTCTTCTTGGAAAGATTTGTTAATTTTTGATGACGTAGGACTATTCGGTGGTTTTCGGTAGTCAATGCTTGGAATCGCGATGTCTCCTTGGAAGTTATCTGTAAAGAAATATATATTTTGAGTATGCTTATTCGTGCATTTCAGGTTTGAGATATAGTTATTATCACATAATGGGTAGTATAAATAGTACAAGTTAATAATAAATAGCATAAACGCGAACTTCAAAGCAACAATAAAGTTGCTGGCTACTGTGAATTAGAAATCTGTCTGGAAATTAATATTCGATTATTTTTATACTCATATTCTTTTAAGGTAATCCCCGTAAAAGGTTTGTAGAACCGACTAAACCACACGGGGTATATCCCAGCTGTATATTATAGGTAAAAGTTTTGCTAACATCTGAGAGATAATCCATACTAATACATCTGATAGAGAAGAACAATATCTAATAACAACCTTAATTACTACATACATACATATGGTCACGCCTTTATCCCCGAAGGAGTAGGCAGAGGCATATTATATGCCCCCATTTCACCTTTTAACAATTTGTCCCACGTAATAGGTAGTGAGCCGAATTGACGTGGACAGGCGCAGGTTGTAACTGCCTGCTGTTAAAATATTATTTTAAGTCGCCTAAAAAGGCTTCAACTTGGCTTAACAACTGCCATTTTACTGGCAACCAGGACCAATGGCTTAACGAGCCTTCCAAAGTACGGAAACGCTCAAATAAATGTCACAAAGTTATCATATGGATGGTCCGTAATTATTGTCTTTTCTAATTAAACCTATACGGACGAAATCACAGGCAAAAGTACCTATAACATTTCAATATAATCAGCGCAGTACGTTTCTGTCTGTATGTGACAGTCATTACGTTGGGCTATTAGTAACACTGCAGTGGTATTTACGGGTTCTGTTCCAATTAGCGAATCAAGCTTGGTATGAATCGACCCGAATATTTCTGCATAATTTTCGTAGAGATAGTAAATTGTTTGTTTTTATTTCAGGGTGGTTATGGCCGTGCTTTCCTTATCTTTAAATAAGCCGTGGTCGTTGTTTCGTCTGTCACTTACTTTGAATTTTAGTTGCTCCACACATTTCTTTTAACCACTGCCAGTTAGTTTGTTTGAAATAATGTAACCTACTTAGTACTTAGCTCTAATGGGAGCTCTGTCCAATGCCCATAACATATTTTTTAAAATTGGATTAGTAGTACCTGATATAATCCCTAACATACAATTTTACAAACGTAAAGTTTTCTTTAATATCGGTAAACATATTTTGTTTTTTTTTGTCTTTCAATGCAATAATGATGAATTTAAAGATAAATATTTTTTTTTATCCAAAAAGAAAAATTGTTCCTAAAGTATCAAAAATACATAGCAAACTGCTGGAGATCTATTTCACCACCTCCAATTCTTTTTTAAAAATACTCCCCTGTCATTTTCCTCGGCATTGTATACAGAAATTCATTAACATATAATACTCCTCTATAAATCTATGGTTTTGCTGTCATTACGTCAAATTCTATTTCCGTATTATGCAAATCAATGCATTCGAAATTTGAACAGCATTCGAGATTCAAGCAGACGCGTCACGGATGCATGCGACCATTAACAAGCCCGTACATCTGGTGCGATCATAAAATTTAATCACCAGTCTATGCCCCAGATGCTGCCTAACGCTGGCTGGCAATTAATTAATTGCGCGTGTATGCTTACACAGCGCGTATTGGACATGACGGTTTACGATAGTACCGCAGCATGAATATTCAATAGTGCGGCTTGTGGTCCCGCTTCGATTGAATTTGATTATATGTTTTTAGTCAATTTGATTGCACAAATTGATAGTTGTTTAAATGTTTAACATGTGTTAATGAAATTAAGTTATCGTTGGGTCACATGACACGAACTTCTGAGAAAGATTTTGGGCTAAAAACCTGGTTTGTCGCTCATTAGACACAAGTAACTCATATTTAATGGGTGAAAATAATATACGTTGAATACTATACGCAAATGTTACTTTTAATTACTTATTCGACTGGTGACCCACAGTTATCTCTCTCAGCAAATAGGTAATACGATATTGCTTTTCAAAGGGGTAATGCTGTCAGTCTTTTGGGCATAATGCCACGGGGGCCTTATTTAGATTTAGTTTAGATAGTTATAATGTAAATAAAATAATATGTAACAAATGTTTCACTGTAATTTTAACAGTATAGTTTCTTTTATGATCATAAATAAAAAAAAATGTTCACACTTAATTTAAAACATTTTAATTTTGTTTTTTAAGTATGTATATAATCTGTGTTTGTCAAAAACGTTATAGCCACAGCATAGTGAAATAGGCAATTTTGTACCATACAGAAACGTAATATTTCCACATAGCATAATTCTATCCAGCATCGCTGTACCGTTTTCATATTCGGTTAAAATGTAGGCAATCATGCGCTACGTTACCTTGCTACGAGTGCTACGACAGCCGCCTACGGAGCTACGAGAAAATCATTTCATATCAAATTATGCCTAAGCATTCCAATAGTTTTGGAGTCAGGGGTGTCACTTCGCTGGCGACATTAAATAGTTTTTTTTTTATATTTAGCTTGCCAGATTGACACCGTCCGTCCGATGACATCTAGCTATCGGGGGCCACTCTCACAGTCCATAGAACTATTTACATTGGTTCTCAAGTAGGCGGTCCTATGATATGCCTCTTCACGCTCCGTTCAAAGAACCCAGAATTTTAAGAATGGAAAGCATATGCGCGGGCTGGTAGTTTAAAGTTCTTATGGTTAGACAGAGAAACGATCTTGTGAATCGTCCAGTTCTGGCGAAGATTCTCCTCACTGTATAGGAGTTTCGCCTCTGCTATACATAAATAAACTAAGTAAAATATTGTCAAATGGTGTTATTCAAAGGAATGCGATAGATCTTTAGTATGGTTTCAACGAAAATTAGTCCAGTAAATTAATACTTACCGATCAAAGCTTATTGGATTTCAGGAATTTTGTGAAATTAATTTTGAGTCTAAAATGTTTTACCGAGACTCGGAAGATATATTGTTAGGATCTTGTATTAAAGAAAATTAAGTTTGCTTATAGAGTCTAATAGTTTTATACTAATTTAATTTCATTGAAAGAAGTCTAAAAATTGAGCTTTTTTATTCCAATCAGTAAAATGGTGTATTTTTTATTCATTTCATTTAATAGAATACTTAATAACAATTTATAAATAAAAGCCTACTTGCTTTAGAGTGCAGTTCTTTTAGTGGACAATAAAATAAATAAGTTTATTTCCAACATGATAGTAAACGAAACAATAACTAATAAATACGAATTTAAACATATTCCCTTATCTATATATTAAAGGACATAGAGACCGCAATAGCAATGAAGCACCGGACTGAAAATAAATACGAATTTCTAGGACATTTTAAAAATATTCCAATATGAAGGATATTTATTTCAAATAACTTCAAGCTTAGATCAGGATCCACATTATAGGGTTGTCAACCTCCATAGATCATTATCTCATAGAATTATTGTTAATATAGTTTGTTATCATTCTATATTGAATTATTCTGGAGTTTAGGTTATAATTAAAAAGTTATTTATAATTTTATTAATAATCTGAGAACAAAGAATAGGATCGCATGTACCAATTGCTGTAATGGCTTAAAAGATAACCATGTAAAGTAATAGCTAGCTCTAATTTTTGGTTGACTCGCTCAAAATATAGTTATGACTTTGCTTAAAAATAAAGGAAGTTTAGTAAAACTTCCTTTATTTTTCAATAAGAATATATTTTTTATATCCCTAGTAAATAATTAAGTATTAAAACTATCACAATAGACCTAATCTTTAAACTCTCTTATGAGATCGCAAATCCGCCAGTTTCACAAGCGGCTTTGAAACTGATGAGTAGAATACACCTTTTTATTTGTCTATCTCTCTAATTTGATTAGTTCATAGTTGCGCGGGACAGCTAGTACAAATTATTTATACTGAATTTTGATAACCCTAGCCTCATTTTTCCACACATATCGAAATGCCGACACCAGACGCATGGCGGCAGCTTAGCGCACAGGTTATGCATCGTAAATTGAGAAAATAGCCAGTTTATTTTAAGTGTTTGGTTTAGTACTGAATGTTTCTTTAATTCTAGCCGAGGGAATTTATATTTCACCTCGTTTCTGATAATATAACAGTAAGATGACCCTTTTTCATACAACTAGACGATGATATCAAAGAATACTTTAAACATTTCGCAATGTTCTAAAGTTCAATGAAGTAAGCTTCTTTAAAATTAAATATGAAAAAAAAAATAATAATAAAAGATAAAATTTTATTTTATTTTATTTTATTAACAGTCTGGCCATTTCTACGTTCAATATTTTATTATTATAGAATTTAAATGCTTGAAGTAAATTAATCGAATTCATATTTACTCTTTTTATTTACGTTTTGGAAATCCGTTATAGATGCCATGCCGTACTCTTACCAACTAAAAACCAACACGTTGCCTACCTACTGCCTCCGGTTAGGAGCTCCAGGTAAATCCTCGAAAGGATCCATATTTACTCTTAGATATAAAAATTATGAATTAATATAAAAAAACTATCCCGTCTAAAACGATGCAATCTTTCTTTGAACACGCTATGCCAACAAAGAGCATCATATACGTTTGAAGGCTGGAATGTAAGCTCTTATTTAGATTTGTGATGTCACAGAGAAAGTGACTGGTAAGATAAGTTCAACCACATAATGGTTTTTAGTAAATGGTTTAATAAGATTAACTGAGTAACTATCCTGAAAATTTCAATTAAAGTTTGCATATATTTTGAATGCCGATTATAAATCTTACTAATATTGTAAAAACGAAATTTTGTAAGTGTGGATGTGTAGTTATGTGGATGTTCGTTACTCTTTCAGGCTCGAACAGCTAAACGGATCTGGCTAAAATTTCATATGGAATAACACATAGGCTACTTTTCTCCCGGGAATAATTTCCCGTGGCGGGGACGATAAGTTTTAAATGAAAAGTCTATGTATTGTTCCAGACTATAATGTATTCCTGTACGAAATTTCAGCCATATCCGTTTAGCTGTTCGAGCGTCTTGAGTAACAAACATCCAAACATACAAACAGCTAAACATCCACACATCTTCACAAATTTTTACACGTAGGATAGTAGGATTGTCTCATGCTCAGAGGCTAGATCAAAAAATAGATACATTTTTACTAGGTGACCCCATGGTTCGCAGTACAATTCGATTAATCGGACTACCAAAACTTTCTTTTCATGGCAATTTTGAGCTAAACATTTATAGACCAGTGAGTTACGGTTTCTATCTGGTAGGTGTTGGACACGCTTAGATTATTGGTTCGGGCTGCTACCATTGGTGTAGGAGGGTCCCCCAGTCCTGGAGAATATCCACTAAACCACCTCGGAATGCAGGATAGACCAGTGCGACACACGTTTGTAAATTATATATATATATACCTATGCCGACTAGCCTCTGCGCCTTCAGCCTTTCCGGCTCTGCCTAAATGTTGAAATTAAAAACTTTTGACCTAAAATGTTTGTTTTATACTTGTAGAAAAATTGGTTTTTGTTTTGCAATTGTAGAAGAAACAATATTGAGTAGTATTGTTATGCAGCTTCTTTTCTCAATAATGTAATACGACATGAGACCTCGAGATCTCTTTCAGATAGTTTTTTTAAGTCACTAAATATTATTCCCTAGAACCCGTCAAAGCAGTAAGTCACAATGTAAACTCCAATCAAACACCTTTGTGACTATCGTGACAATATTGACTCCAGCACACAAAGACCTTTAATCATACACCCATCACGTAGGTTTGCATTCACGTGCCAAATGAAAGGGAGGCACGAGGAAGTTCAACTTATACTGGACAAGCGCGAATTCACACTTGTAAAAAAATTGAATAGAAATTTAAAATGATTGGTATGCTTTGAAGTATTCATACATATATAATAGTCACGCCTTTATCCCCGAAGGGGTAGGCAGACGCATAGTATACCCCCACATTTCTCCATAAAGTTTTATGTCCCACGTAATAGGTGTTGAGCCTATTGCCGTGTTGAAATGAACAGGCGAAGGCGGTGACGACCCGCAGTTGAAATTTACCAAGTGGCCCATAACACCTTCAATTTGGCTTAACGATTGTCATTTCACTGACAACCGGGTTTCATTTTGAGTTTTCCTTCTCTACGCAAAAGATCGTTTTGCGAAAGTGTTCCCTTAGTCGCCTCTTACGATACCCTCGAGATAATTTGAGGTGGCGACATTTTGTACTCTTTCCTGTTGCCACACGGGCCCCGTCGCTACTCAGGGCGTTGCGTGTATTCAACCATAAACTATTACAGTAGAATTCTTATCATAAATAGTTATATCAATATAGTGTACTAGCTGACCCGCGCAACTTCGTTTGCGCCACATAAGAGAGAGTATTACCTGTTCCCGTCGCGTTGCCTTTACTCCCGTAGCGTCTCGTCGTTAATATTCAATACTACGTGAGAGAGAGAGAGAGAGAGAGAGAGAGAGAGAGAGAGAGAAAGTTTTCTCGTCGCGTGTATTCCCGTCGCATTATTTTTAAGAACAATTTCGTTAATGAAAGAGGTATCCCGTGGCATTATTGTAGAAAAAAAATTATTGCCATTAAAATGGTTATTGTGCACCAACCCAAAGATAGACACATGCTGTCGCGCAATTTTTTTAGAACTTTTTTAAGAGAAACGATTTTGTAGTACATATTTTTTACATAACTATAAATATTTACGCAGCACACGCAACGGAGCTCTCAAAAGGAATAACTTTTCCCCCGTTTTTGAAACATTTTCTATTACTGCTCCGCTCCTATTCGTTGTAGCGTGATGCTATATAGCCTATGACACTCCACAATAACGTAGCTTTCTATTGGTGAAAGAATTTTTAAAACCGGTTCAGTAGATCCCGAGATTACCCCTTACAATTTAACAAACACACAAACTTTACTTCTTTATAATCTATATGTATATAAAAATCAATGCCACTTTTCGTTGTAATTTTATAACTCAAGAACGGGCTCACGTATCCAAACCAAATGTTTAGGCTTTGTTTGGACTATTTAGTAGATGGTTTATGTGAAGTTTGCACAAAATCGGTCAAGCGGTTCTTCATTTATCACGCAAACGAAGTTGCGCGGGTCAGCTAGTATCTATATAATTATGACTGCCTCTGTGGCGTAGTCGGTAGTGTGATAACGCCTGGGGCGCTGGAGGATCTGGGTTCGATTCCTGGATCGGTCCAAATATTTGTGTGATCCACAAATGTTTGTTTCGGAGTTTGGGGGTGTTTTCTATCTTACTTCTTACTTCTTACTAATATTATAAATGCGAAAGTTTGTGAGTGTGGATGTTTGTTACTCTTTCACGCTCAAACGGCTGAACGGATCTGGCTGAAATTTGGTACAGGGATTCATTATAGTCTAGAATAACACATAGGCTACTTTTTATCCTGGGAATTAGTTCCTACGGTAAGCGGGAACTAATTTTACGCGGGCGAAGCTGCGGGCATCAGCTAGTATTAGTATAGATAGTCATTTGGTGCAAATTAAATTGTTAGGAAAATTTTCTCAAAGTAAGTAAAATTTTATAGTTTTAAAAGTGCTCTTTTAGAATGACAACTTTGCCACTTCGTATTTTTGCCGTTTGCGCCATCATATTGGAAAAACATCAAGTAAAACTACTAAAGAGACTGTACTATAATGGAGCCAGATGAGCTGACTACCTCTGCTATCGAGTTCATCCACTGAATGTTGACCGTTCTTATACGTACAGCATTTATATGATCGTTGGCGTTTCCCTTATCTGAGGTATAATTAATTAATATATATATTTCTACAAGGAAGCTCAACTAGATTTAGTCAGAATCAGTGTAAATAGATAGGTATAATCCGCGTGCAACGAGTAGAATCCGGAACCTTGTACAAGAAAATCGAAAATGACAGATTTTCGAACCTTTTTGCTAACGCCGTACTTGTTACCTGTCATTTTCTATTTTCTTTTGCCCGCCTTCCACTGCGAGCGAGTCGGACCCATTACGGACTCCGCTATACTCGTAACGACGATTTTCATTCATGTCCTTCCACCAAAGCGGACATGACATGTATCGAAAATCATCGTTACGAGTATAGCGGAGTCCGTAATGGGTCCGACTCGCTCGCAGTGGAAGGCGTGCATTAGACATGATTCCGGATTCTACGCGTTACGCGCGATATTATGCTTTATTGTACTAACTACATAGCTTTTAAAATAATGTAAAGTACCGAGATACAAACATTTTATTGTGTAACTAGCTGACCCGCGCAACTTCGTTTGCGTCACATGAGAGTGTTGTTAATATTTCGAGTAGGTATTATAATGTTTCCCGTTGCATTTACCCCCGTCGCGCTTATTATAGTCGCGTCGCGTCGCTTGTATTCATTATGGCGCATCACATGAGAGTGAGAAGGATCTGACTTTAACACCTCTCGTTAAAGTGATATAATGTTTTCCGTCGCTTTTACTTCCACCCATCCGTTTTCCGGTATGGAAAACGCGTGCGAGTCCGACTCGCACTTGGCCGGTTTTGATCGTTCAGTTGACTGGCTGCCACTGCAGACCAGATTTACTCCCGTCACGTCGCTCATACTTTAAAACTTAATAAGAGGGTTATTGTAAGTGAACCTTAAAAGATAGGCATATGCTGTCAAGGACTTTTTTTTATAACTTTTTAAGAGAAACAATTTTGTAGTATACAATTTTTACGTAACTTTAACTATTTATGCAGCGTCAGCAATGGAAGCTCTCAAAAGAAAGAAATAATCCCCGTTCTCGAAACATTATTCATGGCTGCTCCGCTCCTATTCGTCTTAGCGTGATGTTATATTGCCATTAGCCAGCCTAAATAAATGGACTATTAAACTGTAAAATAATTTTTGAAATGCAACCAGTAGTTTCTGAGATCCTAGTACAAACAAACTCTTCAGTTTCATTATATCGTGAGCAAACCTTAAGAGATAGACAAATTAGGTTATTGTGAGCGAACCTTAAAAGATAGACATATGCTGTCGCGGACTTTTTTTAGAACTTTTTAAGAGAAACAATTTCGTAATATACAATTTTTACCTAACTGTAACCATTTACGCAGCGTACGCCTCGGAAGCTCTCAGACGGTAAAAAATATTCCCCGTTTTCAAAACATTCTTGATTGCTGCTCCGCTCCTATTCGTTTTAGCGTGATGAAAAGTATACTTTAACCTGCCCAGGAGTATGAAGAATAATTGTATCAATTTTCGTTAAAATCCGTCGAGTAGTTTTTGTTTCTATAAGGAACATACAGACAGACAGACAGACAGACAGACAAAAATTTTACTGATTGCATTTTTGGCATCAGTATCGATCACTAATCACCCCCTGATAGTTATTTTGAAAATATATTTCATGTACAGAATTGACCTCTCTACAGATTTATTATAAGTATAGATGAAAACTAAATGACAGGCACATGCCCAAAGTCGCGGGCACAGCTAGTCCATAATGCAAGTTTTGTACTTAGCAAGTTGTAGTGTATTGGTAAAGTTTACTGACTTGTTGGCAGATAGATTCATACATTCTTGTCAACTTGGTAGAACCAGTTGGAACTTAGACTTGAAATTCTTTGTGAAATTAATGCAACTTGTATGCAGTTTGCTAGAATATAATGCTTCTAAAGTGATGTCTTCTGAACGTATCTTTAGAAGCATTACTTTTGAGGTAACCTCCATTTAAGAGTATGGCACATATGGAGCTGCTAAGTAGCTCGATAGATGGCTCTGTGCCATACTCTTAAATGGCGGTTACAATAAGGTGAAGAATTTCAACTTGTATCAGTACGGCTCCCGTAGCTCAATTGGTTAGAGCATTGCCCTGGATTTAGGCAAAGGTTGCGGGTTCAAGTCCCGTCTGGGCCAAGTTGTCTTTTTTCACTTTATAATAAAATATTATGAAAAAGTTAGCATACTAATTGCTTTAAATATTAAAAATTGAATTGTGTTTTTTTAACGTGAGTGAAAATCTTTCATGGATGCTATATCGGACTCACACCGACTATAAAACCTCACGTATCCTGCCCAACAGCCTAGTAAGCCCTCGGAAGGATATCCCAGGACTCCCGACAGACCTACAGCAACCACTGCGGCCTCGCCTAAAGGGGGGCGGGGGGTTCATATGAATTGATAGTAATTAAAAATCCTATATAAATTACTGCTTTTCCATTGGCTCTAGATAGAGAAAGTTTGTAATTACGACTAACACCAGAATAATGATGCAGATTTAAAACTTAATTAAAATTTTTCGTAATAACTTCATAAATAACAATATATTTGCAGCCAGCTACGGCACAGCCAGACCGAACAAACCGCTAATTTGAGGGTAGCGGCAAAATATTTAATATTTAAAATTAATTACCTTTTTTTGGGGAAAACAACGTGGCCTCAATTTTAATTTCACAAATTGGTATTTATCCGAACTCTCGTTATGATTGATGCATTGCTTTATTTCTAAGAACTGTTTTTTTGAGTAAAATTAACATTTTTGCGGTTGTAGGTTTGGAGCAAATATTTGTGCGACCTGCAAATGTTTGACTCGGAGTCTGGATGTGTTGTCATATTGCTATAGTAATTTGTAAGTTTTTAGCAATTAAATTATGTTTATCAGTTATACAAATCCCACAGTAGTCATTCTTCGAACCATTTCCCAACCTAGTTAATTAATCCCATAGCATTTAAAAAAAAAAATTGTTTTTTTATTTAATATTATGAAGGCTTACAGACCAATAAGATAAATTGAGTAAACAATCAATATTATCAGATCGCTAATGACTAGCCTCCAGAGATAGATATACATAATACCGATTTATGCTACAAATTATAAAATAAGCAACACAAAGGCACAGAACTAAACAAAAATAAGAATACAAAAAATAACAATGAAAATATTTACACAAACCAAAGGAACGCCACAAATCGCTCGGTAGCCCCCCTCCCCCCATCAAAGTAAGAGTCGACCAATCGTCGTCTAACTGTCGCTACACTGCTGGTGCTGAAAAGGTATTTAGCAAATTGCCGCGCCTTAGGCATAATATTGGTTTGATAATAGATTTAAACTAGTAAAAACTAGAACATTTACATATACCTAGCTACAGGATGAATCCTTCCACGGTACAAAGCCACGGTCGGGTGCAGACGGCGGCTTTGTTCGTACGCGTCGACTCCTCAATGGCGTAGTGATTACACTGGGAGTATGCACACAATAAGTGACGTACGATGTGAAGTAAAAATTGCTCAAGCGTAAAGAATGAGATTGTACTTAGTTTGTTGTTGGACTATAATTCATCAGGCTGTAAAGGTACCTTGTGTTTCTTTGCTTGGAAGGTAGAGCAACAACTGTTCTGGACGTTTGAATTTTGGTTTGAATTATAGAAAAGTCCTTCTCCTGTGTGTCCCACTACGGCAATAAACATGTCCATCGAAGCTGGTCCCTCATTAAACAACAACAATTGGTCGTGTCTTACGTGTCAACACTATGTATGCCTCTGCTTCCACCTTGGGGACATTTGCGTAACTTCTTTTTCATGTAAAGCTCGTCGAATTGAAAAATAGACGCCCCGCCCGCCTGCCTGATAGAAAAATGTGATAACATCTATTGATTGGGTGGACTCTCACTGTCCATAAGACTTCTGACAATGATCCTTGTGTCGGTGGACCTATGATGTGCCTTTTCATGCTCAGTTTGAAAAACTAAGAACTTAGTATAAGATTAGTTATGCTTCTGTAATGTACTCATTTATGATCGGGTGTTCCGAAGATAGAGAGACCATTGGCAAATTAAATCATCTTCTGTCCTAATCCTTTCAAATCGCTATGAAAACGTGCCTTTCTTTTTATACGTGAGGGAAAATCCTCATGGATGGTATGCCGCACTCCTGCCGACTAAAAACCTCACGTAACGCCCAACAGCCTACGGTTGGGCGCCACGGGTAAGCCCTCGTTAGGATGTCCCAGGACTCCCAACAGACCTACGGCTACCACAGCAGCCTCGCCCAAGGGGCGGTTCGGGTGCTATCCCGCGTATTTGGGGGGTTTCGGGTGTGATCTCTATGAAAACTTGCCTACTATTAAACCCATCTTATTTTACCTGCCTCTCAGTACGGACGGGGCTTATTAGTGGGAGCTCTGTAACCAGATACTTGTATTGTATCTAAACTCCAAATTGGGCCCTATATAAATTTTACTAGCGTTTGTAAGATTTTATTAAAGACGAAAATATTTTTACAAAAAATTATTTCAAAAATATTTTCCTCTCTTTGCCGTCACAATCGACAAGAATTCCACGACAGCTCTCAATAATTTATCTTTATATTCCTCAGTCATTGTTAGGTAAACAATAAATGATCTTTACAATGTCATTCAAGTGTAAAACGTTACACAGTGGTTCAATTATAACCATTATATGGTTTGGGCACAGTGACCCGACCGCGCCTTCTATTCAGTACTAACCTTTTGGATACATAAAGGAACATAAAACACTATCTACAATTTTACGACGCGTGAACTAAAGATAATACATGATTTGAATTTTATTTCTTGTGTTGAGTAAAGGTTGAATAGAGGATATTAAAGATTTCGTCGGTGTACGATATACCTATTTATCTATAAATGGCCCAGAGGATCGTATGACTGGGATTAAGAGTTATATATTGATAGTCGCTCTTAAAATTTTGGGGTTGCTTAATCAAATAATACAATTGAAAGCATCGACTACTTTCAAAATATCTAAAAAAAAAGGGTAAATCATAATAGTGACCTCCGAGCTCCATAATACATTACAGTGCAACGACGATTAATAATAATAATATTATCATCGCGTTGCGTCGTTGTCTTAATTATTGAATGATGAGTAAAGTCCATTTCGCTATCTTGCTCTAAATAATATTGGTTTTCTCAAACGCCTACCAGTAGTAAGTTCTTCAAAAGAAGTCCTTAAACGCGCTTTAACAGGTCCGCACCGCAAGTGTGTGTCTGGTGTTGCAAACGTCCATGATTGCGGCAGCAATAATGATTTAAAAAAAATAAAAATATTTAGGAAAACTATACAGTTTATTAATTTATCTCATTCAACCATTGAAACATCTCCGCTATTACTTATTGGGTAATACTAATAAACTCATAAATTGCAGACAATGAAGTCACAAAAGAACGTAGGTAATACGCGATAAAATCAGTAGTTCACAGGTTTATTTTGATGCATAACAATAAAATAGATCTCGTTCACATTTCGATTGACAGTCGCGTACACAAATGTTTTTTCCAATACAAACAACTGAAAAGATGATCTTGCAATAAAAGCTCGCACACAAAGGATCGGAACACAAAGAGTTTGTCTCTGAATGTTGGCACATGTGCAAGTTGTGGAGGTAGAGTTGTGTACAGGCACCTCTCTTTTTTTAATGTGACGAAAATCCTAACTGGGTGCTAGGCCGGACTCTTACCGACTAGAAACAACGCGCTCCCTACCTAATACTTACGGTTGGGAGGCCCGGGTAACCCCTTTGGAAGCATGACCCCAGGTTACAGCTCTATATGAAATTTTATGTGATAGCAACTGAGGTACCTAACCTATTACTTTTTCGAATATCACAGTTTCGACTCACATGCTACTAAATAGAAGAAGTAACTAAGAAAACGGATCCTGATCTCCGAAGGAAAGACATACGTATAACCAATAATAATGCTTGGAATTAAATCGCACATGCAGAATGTTTCATGAAACGGCGCTCGGTTCCTTTCTCACAGGTTCTACCTGATGGTTTTAGAAATCTTGCAGTAAATGTAGAATGAATAGTCTTGAATTTGATAGTCTTGACGTTCTTAAGTGTTAAACTACTTTTCGGTCACCATCGTAAGCGCGCTTTGTAACCAGTTACAAAAGAAGATATCGACTTTTTTGATCATGTAACTAAATGACCATTGAATCGTTTAGTTAGTAGTACTTAGTGCCTTTCTCAGTTACTAAAATTATTACTTACATTTTCATAAAAAACATCTGCAGACATTAATTTATTCAGGAGTTACTTAAAATCCTTAAATCATTTAAAATATTTTTGCACAAATACTTTTAGCGAGAACGGTTCCAATTGAAATCGAATATTCGTCAATACAAGTGTAAATAACGCCTACCCGTATGATGACGAGATACGCGTATAAATAGACATATATATCAAATGTACAATGTACATATACCTACCACCCACGTTTATTCCGTGGGTGTAGTAAAAGGCGATAAAGAGAACATTGGAGTTTTTGAATCATGCATAGGTTAGTACACAGTTCACTTATATGGACACTTGTTATTAGCATAATATATTGTATTCTTTCGCTACATTCTCACTTGTCCGAATTAAGCTTGAAATAAAAGCTTGTGCTATAGGATACGCTTATGTTAAGCTATGGCTGTGGCCGGATTCTATCAACCAATACTTCGGCGAACCTTGCTTTCTACGAATACTGATTTCTGCCAACCGTGCTTTTTATGGAAGGATTCTTCGGCGAACCGTGCATTCTACGAGTAGTGATTTCTGCCAACCGTGCTTTCTATGAAAGGAGACGTCTGGCAAAAATGATTCTGTCAACAGATTATTGGAACAAACGAGTTTCGGATTAACGTTCCAGGCTCGAGTTTTATTGCCTCTTAGGGTACCTTTTTTCTGCGGCTCTACCTATTGCCTTGCGAATCTGGCAGTAAATGTAAATGTAGAAACAATCATTTGGACGTTCTTAAGCGTTACATTGTGACCGATATGAATAAAGATTTTTAATTCGCATCTTCGTATGGAAAACATACAAAATATTAGAAAAAACTCAAAGTTCGAGCATACCTACATTTTTAAACGATCAAATAAATATTTTTTTGACAATTTCATTATTTTGCAAAGATAATTGCGTGGTGAAGGAAAACTCGAAGTAAAATCCAATAGTGCTGCGATGATATACACATAGGTAGTGCTGGCAAGTGTGGCAATGTAGGTACATAGTGTTAGCACGTTGTGTTTGAGATGGGTTTCTTTTTATACCACAAAGGTGGCAGACAAGCTTACAGCCCATCAGAAAGACTGGTGGTCACCGCAGCCTATGAACGTTTGCAACATCGCAAGCGCCACAATTGCACTGCCGACTCTGTAAAAATCTTCTAAGATTTCTTTTGAAGAACCCCATATTGTAAGTGTTTGGGAAAACCGAGGCAGGGGACATCATTCTACAATCTAAGCGTGCGTGCGTGAGTATGAAGCGTAAACCAAAATAAATCACATTTATCCATATATGTATGAAAAGCAATTATTCACTTGATTTAACCCTACTTTACTTTTCAATATTCCGCTTCTGCTTCGTTGATTCGAAATTGATTCTAATGGGTTTATAGGAAAATTTGTTTGACACTCCAGGTTTAGCTGAGGAGTTGTTTTGAATAAAAGAGGTGGAGGCAAAGATGCGGCAATGTATATTATGCCTTTCCTTTCCAAGGTGGTGACTCGCCAATCCGTTCTAAGGTCTTACGAAGTTTTTTAATAAGTCTACTTTATTAAAACGCTTCTAATCTATCCGCGCTTTTTGAATATGATAGACCTTGTTACTTGAAGCCCCGTTGCTACTTTCGGAGTTAAATTTTCAATATCAGACAAACATTTTTTTAAATTGCAACGAACACCGCTCCTACTACTTTTTATGACTTTTCAAAATCGCTAGTAACTTTCACCTATTATATAATATTTTAAAGAGGAAAGATTTGTTTTTTTGTTTGTTTGTAACGAATAGGCTCCGGAACTACTGGACCGATTAGAAATTTTTTTTTACTGTTCGGAAGCTACACTCTTTGCGGTGAATATAGGCTATATTTTATTCCCGTATTCCCACGGGAACGGGAACTACTTTGTCGGCAGCGCGAGTGTGGCGCCTCTGGTGTTGCAAACGTTCATAGGCTGCGGTGACCACCGGTCCTTCTGGTGGGCCGTATGCTTGTCTGCCACATTAGTGGTATAAAAAAATAAAAACTACGCGGGTGGAACCGCGTGACGTCCGCTAGTCCTAAATATCTACGAGAGGGTTTAATTAATGACAGACACAGATTACTATCACTATCAACAAATATCGATAGCCTGCATACACGTCGTGATTGTTACATCTCAGGCAGATAAAATATCAATAAATAAGGTATAGCCAGCCTCGCCACCATTCAAATTCGATACTATTGTCAGAGTATCATTATTTATGAATACAGCATTTATTTCCATCTTTATTGCTTTAAGACAGAGCTCAATTTTGCTTAAATCAAATATGTATCGTCAATAGTTTGTAATGGACAATACATGCGACAGTAAACATCTTTACTACGTTGAGATAAGGTTTATATTCACTTGTCAATAGCAGTTGTATCGTGTCTACGACAGTTTCATGGAGCTCTTGCGATTCGAGTGTGTCAACAGACTTCGCTGGCTATACCCAGGGCTTGAAGATCTTTGTTCCTGTATCGGGTTGGGATGCATTACTGAACGGTTTATTTACTTGTATTGTCAGGTATTGATTTAATGGGCACTTGTTTGTTTTGTTCTTCTAGTTCAAATAGTCTAATGATAAAGATTTATACTTTGACTGCTTTCTCGTTAGCTGGGCCATATTAGGCTTTTTCATTGGTATACCATCACAAAACCAGAAATTATAATGCCTTTACTTAAAATATACTATATAATATATAAATATTATATAATATGAGACCAAGATATCTGAAATCGAAATAACTTAATATTCAAAATACCTTAATTCAATACATCTTACCGTAAAATGCCTAAATTTAAAATACAATATTGTTATTTCGATTTCGGGTATTTTGGGCTAATGCAATTTAAGTAAAGGCATTCTAATTTCTGGTACCCATTGTAATATAGGTATAACCTTTTTTCATTGCTGCGTGTCTCATTCATCTATCAGATTAGTTCAGTCGAATCTGCAATCATCTACCTACTAAGAAACGATTTCTCATAATTCTAGCCCTAAAATAATAGGTTCAAGTTTATCAAAGTGTTTTTCTGGCGATGAAGGGCGCCTTCAAATTAGAAGCGTGAAGAAGCGCCGCAGTGGTGCCACACTGGTGCACTAGACGCGCCACCACTAGTGTTGATACAATTTTTAGAAGCGCGGTTTTCACGTCGTGTGGCGAGTCAGTGTCGCTGCAACGGCGCTTCTAAAAATTGTATGAAAACTAGTGGTGGCGCGTCTATCGCTGCAGTGGTGCTTTAGTGGCACCACTGCAGCGCTTCCTCACGCCTCTAATTTAAAGGCGCCCTTAGAGCTACCCAGTTTCTATTATAAAATTGCTTATTCTATTTCTAGTCTATCTAACCGTTTATTTTACTTTTGACAGCTCGATTACCAATTACTATTGTGATGTTATAATGCGTTCCCGATTCGATATCAACATTATTTATGAAGAAATTGAAATCGATTTAATACATTGTTATTTTATTGTGCTCTCGGGCCGCTGTCAAAAGTAAAATAAACGGTTGGATAGACTATAATTACCCAATGTCTTGGGTGTGTAAAATAATATTATTTACTGTCACAAGCTATTTCAGATGTAAAAATATCCCGCCAAGTCTATGTACCTACATTCCTACATCTTTTTGATATCATTATAATATTATCTTATTCAAGTATCACCGAATTGCGTTCCACTTTGAAGCGACCTCAAATGGCTGCATTAAAATCTGGCCTCCCATTATTATTTCCTCTCATTTTACATTAAATATCCCTTCGTCATCCGTTCCCTGTACATTTTTGCTTGAAAAGCCTTAAGTAGCCCTTTTATGATTTTGAGTGACTTTTTATTACCCCTGAGAGTAACTTCACAATGGGTTTGAAAGGCATATTAAGATTTAGTGAAGTTTTAAAAAGTGCTTCCTGATACATAGGTACACACATAATTATATATCTTTATAACATTTTGTTTTAGTCTTAGTATTGAATGACGGTTTCAAAGGTACTAAGATTTATAGCGGTATGCACATTTTTCTTCTCCTTATAGGGAAAGATAATAAATAGTATAGCTAGTATATGCAAAGATAATAAATAGTATAAGTAGCTATAATAATATCAAATTTCAATTTTTTTAAGATAGGTAGGTACTTACGAAGTTTTCGTTTCACGTAGGTTTATATAGGTAATTGATTGTAATAAATGTTGTCATTTCATTTCCTTAAAAAAAACACATTTCCTGTAATTTAACAATGTCAAACATGTGAGGTTTGCAGACATCCCTTTGAGGATGTTGGAATAAAATATGAGGGTCACGTTGCAGTCATTTTTGCGCATTCCTAATTGGTCTGCTTTGGAACAGTCATACTCCCGGGACACAATATTTTTTTGTCCTCACGATTAGAAATATTCGATACCTCTGGGCTCGAAGGTCGTAAAGGACAAAATGAGACTTTTCAGGAGAAGCAAAAAACAAAAGAAAAAAAATATTTTGTACTCTAACTTTTTTGTTTCTTGAGCAATTTTAATAAAACCAAGGAAGAAAGTGCTTAGAATTTATAGTATTTTCTAAGGCAGATTTAAAAAAATACCCTAGTGCTGTATTTACCGAGATAGATTTCCTTTACGACCATAAATTTGAAAATAAAAGTCCTTTACACCCTTCAAATTTCCATCCTAAGATTTGACCGAAGGGTGTAAATCTACTTCACTGCGCAATTCTGAAGAAAATAAGGTAATAATCGACTAGTGTAATAATTTTTAGGTCATAAGGATCACTTGCTAACTCATTTTTAAGGGCTACATTATTAAATAAACTTATATTTTTTAATATTAAGCTCGTCAAATTGACGTCGCCACCACCCTGATGGTAAACCGTGGTGCATCTAACGATTGGGGGCCAGTCTCACAGTCTGTAAGACTTTCGACAGTGGTTCCTCAAGTTGCCGGCCCTGTGATGTGCTTCTTCACGCTCCTCTTGAAGAACCCGGGATTGTAAGATGAGGGAAAAACGTATGCGGGCAGGTCGTTCCATGTTCTTATAGTTCGACAGATGAACGATCTTTTGAAAGGCTTGGTTCAGGCGAAAATTCTCTCCACTGTGTACGAGTGGCATCTCTGCCCCGGCACGCGTTGTTCAGGTTTGGAAAGGAGATGATAGGATTAGGTTGAATCGAGCTCTTCAGAACATTCACCATAATACATTCGGTAGAAGGCAGCCAAGGACGCTATGGTTCTTCGTTGCGCTAACGGTTCGAGGCCTCTCGTCACCTCAGGACAACCAATTATTCGGATAGCACGTCGCTGCATAGCGTTGACGCTAGACGTCTTGCGGAGTCATCCCAAATGTGAGAACAGAATTCGACGCAGGGGCGAATCTTCGTCTTGTACAGTAAACATCTCTGATGTGACGTGAAATAGTCTCAGCTTATTCAGGAATTCCAGTTTCCACGAGGCCAGCCCAATACATCTCTCTACGTAGGTTTTGTGATTGAGCTTTCTTTTAGTGGAACCGTAATGTTCCGAAGACAGGGTAGGGATAGGAATGGGGACTTCTTAGCTGTAAACTGTGTTTTTCTGGCATTGAACTCGACCAGGTTGTCCGAACCCCATTGGGCAATGCGACCCAGGTCCCGGTGAAGATACGCCACGAGTTGTCGTCTCTTTCCTTCCAAGTCGCCTCGCCCCTCCGCTGGACGGCCAGAATAGCTCCCATGCAGAGTACTATCATCCGAATAACAATGAATGCACCCAAGGGACAGCATGTCATTGATATGCAGAAGAAAGAGAGTTGGGGAAAATACCGATCCCTGTGGTACTCCGGCATATACCTGCAAAAATCAGGAAGCCTGACCATCACAGAGGACCCGTGTACGTCGCCCGTGCAGGAAGCTGGCCAACCATCGGCACAACTGAGGCGATAGACCATATGCCGGCAGCTTGGAAAGATGCGACGCAGGTCATACCCTATCAAAGGCTTTAGCCATGTCTAGGCCAATAGCCAGAGATTCACCGTGCTTCTCCATAGCCTCACCCCAGGTGTGTGTAATGTACGCTAAGTGGTCACCCGTTGATCGTTTCGGCCTAAAGTCATATTGACAATCGCTAATTAACGAGTGATCCTCCAGATAGCGCATGAGGTGTTTGTTGATAATTAGCTCGAACACTTTGCAGATTACTGTGGTTACGGCTATGGTGCGATAGTTGGCCGGATCCGACCGATCCCCTTTCTTGGGGATCGGCTGAACCTTCGCCTCCTACCAAGCCTTCGACTCTTCTCCCGACGAATATGAAAGACGATACAGGCGTGTTAGCGTTGGACATAATTCAGCTGCACACTTCTTCAGCACCAATACCGCACTGCCGGATTATAATATCCGGCACCGTGGTTCCACAGTCGGCGATAGTGGGAGGTTGCTTGCCACAGTCATCGACCCGGGAATTAGCCGCAAAGAGATTGGCCAGCATTTCTGATTTCTCTTGGGCCTTGTGAGCCAGTCATCCGTCAAGATAGCGCAGCGGCGCGGCGGCAGCAAAAGCTTGCAAAAGTTGGCCTGCACGGCTTTGGTCAGTTGCCAGTATTCACGTCTGCCCGTCGGATGTTACGTGAGCTCCTGACCAAGCGGCGTGATGCGCTGGGCGTCCACTCTCTTGAAGGCTCTCTTACTGAACCTAGTGGCTCTGTTGTACCCTGCTTTGAGGCGGGCCACTTTCTGGTCGCGCACAGACCGAGCCCTGATCCAGGCGCGGTAAGCCGCCTGTTTTTGTTGAACAGCTACGGCGCACTCACGCCCGAACAAGGGGCGAGCTTTGCGGATGCTGGCGACATCAATGTATGGAATGTAATCTCAATAATGAAGCCCTCCCTGCAAAGAAGCGCTGACTCCACGTGACGGCCGACTGACTCAGCAGGACTCAGGGCAAAATAAACGGATTTCAGGTCGTCCGTTGGCGCTGAAGAACTAAGAAATTTCATTATATTTGTCGTTTTTCGCACTCCGTTTGACAAAACGATGATGTGTTTTTTAACAAGTTTTCGTCAATAATTACGCCAAGGTATTTAATGCTGTCTGTCCTTTGGATGAATTCACATTTGCAACCTTTCATTTCTTTGCAGTAGTGTAATTTGATACCAAGAGATGTGTAATGGGCCGATCTAGCTGTTTTATGAAAACATACATATTTAGTTTTACTGGCATTCAGTGTCACTAAATTATAACGCAACCATGTTGACACTTGACACCCAGGCCCAACTCGGCTTTCGAAAATTTTTCAGCCCAACTTGCACCAACAAATATAACAACAGTGTCATCGGCATAGCATATTATATTATCCATATACATTATAAAAAGCATTGGGCCAAGCACGCTACCCTGTGAGTCTCCAAAGTCGATTGTATCTAGCTCACTTTTAAAGTTACCCACTTTCACACACTGCTACAAGTAGCAGTATGGATGTAAAGGACATCAGGACAAGTCCTGATGTCCTTTACATCCATATTTTTGAGGTGACTTATAGGGAGTATAGGACCATTTAAATTTTTTATGTGTTTTACACCCAAAATTTTCTTTATATTTTCCTTTACTACCAAAATAATTACACTCTAGTAGGTAAGTGTTATTTACTTCCATATTTTCACGGTAAACTTGCCTTAAAGTCTCAGATTATGTGGGTCGTAAAGGCATTTTTTTTTGCGAATTTCGTAAAACGGAATATACAGATCGATAGGGAATTAAAAATTGAGTAAAACTGTATCAAAAAGTCATTTTCGCCCAAATGTCCTTTACGACCTTTGAGCACAGAGGTATCGATATAGCGTTGAAATATAATTACTGATGCCTTCTATGTGTGTAAAGGGCTTCAATTTAGAAATATGAGGTTTCAAGAACACAAGTCTATAAAGAATTTCTAGTCAGTGCTATGTTCTATTAAATCATATAATTTGCTCAAACAGTTTTATGTACTTTTGGCAAATGATTTATTAAATACTGTAGATACGTTACTAACACTGAAAAATGGCAACAATAAATCAGGCAATTGCCTGACTTTTCATGCATGTATGAAAAGTCAGGCAATTGCCATACCATAGATAATTTCATAGAAGTTCTTTTTTTAAATGTACAAAAGATCTGCTGTTATTGAAAGCCGTGATGTTCATGCATGACGTGTCTAATTATAATACTTCGTTGCTTTTGCCTGTGAAACAAAACTGAAAACGCCACAAAAAAACTCATACCGGAAACTACGGGTTTAAAAAAGAACACATGGAATGTGTGTACTATTATGAATAGAAGCAGTCGCAGTCGCATTTTACTGGTTTTTCTTTGTTTTATCTGCGTTGTGTATGAGATTATAATAAAGGTAACTATACAAAAATACTTACGTAGTAAAGCGAATTCTGTGTATATTGGATGCTTGTTAAGGTACACTAGTCCTGGTGAATTAAGGCTATACGCGGGTGAAATCGCGTCGTCCAAGTAATCTATACTAATAGTATATAGAGGTACTGGTAAAGTTTGTTAGGATGTATGGATATCTGAATCTACAGTATTGATTTCAAAAAAATAGTTTTTCAGTAGCATTTCTTCCTATAAGTATTTGTTACTTTCATTAGGTACAATCACACCACTGATCGAATAATCATAAAATACAATATTTGATTTGTCTGAGGAGAGGTTGCAATGTAAGTTCAAAGTAAGTTAGCTGTGAGGTACCTACACCTAGTAATTAATCAAGATTTAGGTATTTCAATACTAAACAGGGTTAATGACACCATTTATGAAAATATACAGCCAATTTCATTCATGTTATAAATGTTATAACCATTCTCTTTAAAGTATATAAACACAAGGAAGCCTTGGATTTGGAAAAAAGATGGCTGCTTACTCAACAATGAATACGTTTCTTATTTATATTTGTTAATGTTATAACATCATCACAGTTATCGTTGATACAAACAACTCAATTAAAACATGGTATGATAAAATTTCGTGTGAGAATGGCTTTGTAAACGAATATTAAACTACCAGCCCGCGCATGTGTTTTCCAGTCTTATATTTCTGGGTAGGCACATCATAGGGCCGTCAACTTGAGAACCCATTCAAAAAGTTCTATGGACTGTTGGAGTGACCCCCAATAGGTAGATGTCATCGGGCGGGCGGCGGTGTCAACTGACGAGCTAAATATAAAAATAACACATTTAAGCAAAAGTGACATCACGACTTTTTAATACACTTTAATGTTCACTAAAATCACTACCAGTTTCATATTAAAACGCTTGAGAGTATGCTTTAAGGTCTAATATTTAGATTTCAGTGACCTAACTCTGTCTCTCTGGTGTATTGTATGCTCATATTTTCTTTAATTTTTTCATCTTGCCGTTTTCTTTTTCAAATTAGTAGGTACATACCCGATTTGCGTTTGGACGAGTAACATTTGTACCACTATTAGGTACTTGAGGTGGTGTCCTGGGACATCCTTCCGAGGGCTTACCCGGGGCTCCCAACCGTAGGCTGTTGAGCGTTACGTGAGGTCTTTTAGTCAGTAAGAGTCCGGCATAGCATCCATGAGGGATTTTCCCTCACGTCATAAAAAAAAGATACTTGGTGTTTGTGCTTGCCGTACCACACTGTGTGGCTTTATTTTATGCACATTTTTCTATAATGCTACCTATGTAAAAGTAAAATTCTGTAAATTTTACTATGAATAATATGCTATCCACTAAGAACGTTGTTCCAATAAAATCTATATTAAATTATTAATCTTGTAACGACAGCTAAAATTAAATGGAGCGTTAACTTTGCTCATTTATCATGTTCTCCATTCACGGGTCAAACGCGAAGGGTTAACAAATGGTCCGCACCAATCAGGCTTGAAGGAACCCCACTGTTAACCCTTCAATGTGTTGGTGAAGTTCATCTTTTATCGTCATATGAACGGTCTTCCAAATTCGAATGTCAGGTCTTTTCCTTTTTTAGTCATAGGCATTCGTTATTTATAGAAATTAATAAAGTAAGTACATACCTACTGAATTAGAAATATTGAAATGTATAAATACCTATATTTTGTGATCTGAAAGTACATCATATACCTATGTCATATTAAATCAATTCCTACACTGTCGCATTGGGAAAGTTGCCTGTTATGACGAATGTATGTAAGAACAAAAATTAAAATAAAATAAAATAAAATTTTAGTGAGTGGTCGTTGAACATTTTTGTTTAGTAGATACAAGACGCTAATTGAGTTTTATAAGATTGCAGTACTCCACGATTTGAGTAGTGACATCAGCTTGTAATACACATTGAACCCATACATGCCCATAGGTATGTATGGGTTTATCCCTCACGTCATGTCGATGTGTTGGGCCAGCTTTTGTAAAGACGGCGACCAGCGCATCCACCGTCATCGTGTCGGGAGTCCTAGGTTGTCTTTCCGAGCGCGTCCCGAGTACTCCCGGCCGTAGGTAGGTGGAAAGGCACTGTGTAGTTTTAGTAGGTAGAAGTCCGACATAGCATCCATGAGGATCTTAACACAAAAAAATAACGCGCACTTGCCATCCTCTGGCCCATTTTGGGCAGAGACAAGCCGGAGGCGCCTTCTCCAAAGACGAGGCTAATCGGATGGAAGAGTTTTATCCCGCTGACTTTAGACATCTCTGTCATTTATTAATACGAGTAAGCAGATAGAGGGTTCTATGTAAGAAAGCAAAGAAATAAAGTGCATCCTACCGCTTTGGTCTATATTACCTTCATACTGAGTAAAGCATTATTCACCCTTCAACATCTTTCACACGTCACTAAAATAAACTGAATCTTCGAACATCTACCTGAATAAATTCATTTGGCCCAACATTATGTAACACTAAATCACAGTCTTTAGGAAAGCAGAAAAGGGAGCAAAAATATATCTGTTCCCTCCCTCGGCCCATGTTGCGTGTCAAGATGTCTGTTTAACATTTTTCTACTCTGAAATGTTGGGGTGATGCCACATACGCATGAAACTGACAGAACGAATGTTTGTACAACAAAATTGCTAACATGTGGAGATTAACACTCACTTTTAGCCCCTCTCTATAAAATATATTGCAGAGGGGCTTATTGCGAGACTTGTGTCTGTAGTCTGTGACTCTGTTGCATTATATTACGTCACTAGGTCACGTAAATAAAATAAAACAAAAATGACAACGTCAATCGGATTGAACTTTCACTTTCACAGAGGGGCAGACGGGTGAGATCGTCTCACGGCTTCTTGTTCTATTTTATTATCGAAACAAAAACTATACCTATATTACAGGACAATAAAAACTTTAAACTTGAAGAAGAATTTCTTTTGCTGTGCATATGATTGAACGTAAAAAGTTTCAATGTTGCATAGTTTTGTTTCTATGTTGATAAACCTTTTTTTTATGTATGAATTTTTATATCTTGGATGCTAAAACCACACGGTGCCCTCAGCCCTCGTAAGCATGTCTCAGGGTTGCTTATAGAACCAGATAGTTTACAATTCAAGTAATATTATAAATGAAGTTCTTATGAAGATTTTTAAAAATGATTGTTACTCTCTCACCATCCTTACAAAGCTCAATAATCGTCTACTTGTCTTACACGTTATTAATCGATGGTACTTAGAGAAGGGTTTTTGCAGATTTGTAGTGTTACCCATTTCAATAATCTTAATAGTTTTTAACACGCAGAGTATGCGTTTTGAAGTGGCAGCAGGCTGGCCATATCTGTAGAAGAACCGATAGCCGATGTAAACGAGTGTGTCTGGAATGGAGACCGAATACACGTGGGGTAGGACGAACCCCCACCAGATGGACCGACGACCTGAAGAAGATCGCCGGAGGTGACTGGATGCGTTCGGAGCAGGACCGTGTATGGTGGCGTAATTTGGGAGAGACTTACGTTCAGCAGTGAACTGCCATAGCCCGATTTTATTTATTTGATGGAAATGATTTTTTGGTCCAATTGCAGTCTGAACCAAAGACTTCTATATAAACTGAGGTAGACGCGCCGTACTCTAACAAACGAGATTTCAAAAGCAATCCTCAAACACACACATTGCTAAGACTACACTCACTTACAAATAATCATAATCAAGTCACCACAATAACAATATACAAATAGAACAAGAGTAAAAGAGAAGGCGTATGGACTCCGCTTGCAAGCCGAGTACTCTCGAAGTTTTGACTCACTACAGTGCGACCGTGTCGCTGCCAATTGGCACAGTTTATAGGTTTCAAAAATCGGTGCGTCTACCTCAGTTTATATAGAAGTCTTTGGTCTGAACTCATTACCCCTCAAACGGGTGTCAAAGAGAATACAATAGGTACTACGTAAGACTGACGGGTGTAAGCAATGATTTCATTGAAGCTTAATATTTAGTATGTTGTACGTCCTTAGAAACAGTGTGTCATATTTGTGTGTCATTTGAAAAAGCTCATATCCTGAGCGTAGGTCTATATATGTCGTTTCGTTGTGAAAATGAAACGGTGATAACAGATGTTATTACTTTTAAACGCTTGACTTATATTACTCGTAAGATGATATTTTTATATCTTTCCCTTTTTATGTTATCTCGGTATTATACTTCCATACATACATACATACATACATACATATGGTCACGCCTTTATCCCCGAAGGGGTAGGCAGAGGCCCACATTTCACCTTTGTATAATTTGTCCCACGTAATAGGTGGTGAGCCGTATTGCCGTGTTTAAATGGACAGGCGCAGGTTGTGACTGCCTGCTGTTGAAATAAAGCCTTCGACTTAGCTTAACGACTGCCACTTTACTGGCAACCGGAACCAACGGCTTAACGTGCCTTCCGAAGCACGGAAACGCTCAAATAAATGTCACAAAGTGATCACATGGATGGTCACCCATCCATGGACCGGCCATAGTGAAAGTTGCTTACTGCAGTGATCGTTTACAGAACACTGAGTCCGCGGGGCCACGAGAAAAAATTAAAAGAAATTCAGACGGAGTTTGACAGACTGAGATTCAAAGTGTCACATAACCAAAATCACTCTAAAGATAGAATTGCCGGCTCCGAGCCGAGGCGGGACCGAGTTGTTTCCGAGCTTTGCCGTTGTCCTTTGCTCGGCTGTCACTCGGTTACCGCTCGGTATAGCGTGAGTGTGTTCATAGAAAATATATGCTATACTAGCTGTACCCCGCGACTTCATACGCTGCATTATCTTTAAATTAATATAACTTTTTCATTTATGAACCGATTGACATGAAATAAACACTAAATGTTAAGTGAAGCAAACCGCAACGCAATAAAGAAAACCGCATCGCAATCGGTTGAGAGGTTGCTGAGATTAGCGTGCACAAACGTACAGATAAACAGACAAAAATTCTAAAAACCATTGTTATGGGTTCTATTACGTCCATTAAGGCCCCCCTGTAAACTTTTTTCTTATATATCTTCAATGTACAGACAGCGACTTGTTACAATTTTATTATATGTATTGATATTGATTGATTGATGATTTAGTTGACCGTGCTACCGACACTCGGCTCGGACCCGGCACGGTGTAGCGTGAGTCATCCTTTACTTACACATCGCTTCAAGTGGTAACCTAACCTACACTAAATTTCAACAAGTAAAAGTGTATAAATACAAGTAATTGTTTATTACACGCGCACCTTACGCTAAGGCGAAATTGCATCCGCAACTTTTTTGCATACATTGGCAAATATTTAAATAAAATATCATATGATATTATTATAAATCAAAGGGTTTGTTCTCGATTCATGATACCTTACCCGAGACTCGCGGCCATATAATCGGCTAATGTATCGTTTGGTTTTAGTCAGTAGGAGTCCAGCATAGCATCTCTTCTCAAAAAAATGTTAAAATGCATAGTTTTAGATTCATTTTGTAAATAGAGCTCTTAAAAGAATAACCCGCTGAGTTTCTTGCCAGTTCTTCTCAGGTGGGTCGCGTTGTGAACTGGTGGTAGATTTTGATTTATATTCTGGACGTTTTACAAGAGCATCTGTATATGCCTATGTGAAATAAATTTCTTTTTCTTTCTTTCTTTCTATCGATGTAGGATTTCCACACGTAAAAAAAATGACAGAAAAAAAGGCTACTGTTATATCTTGATGTGCAGACAAAGTAGCATGTTTGATTCCCGGAACCTATAACGTTATTAAATCTACTATTCACCTGAATCTATGTCCGTTTAAAAAGCATCCAGCTATGCGTTTGTGTTCCGGACTCCCAGTCCAATCATGTAATGAATGTTCCTTTTCTCTTTGTAAATGTAAAAAAAGGTTGTCAAAAGTCTGTCCAATGGAACACGCCTTCAGAATTTTTAATCATTTCTATTTCCATTCAAGTCGCTTTCATCCGATGTTTTGTGTTTGTTACGTAGTACGTGGCAGTTGGATTACCGGTGTAGGGATTTTCATTAAATAGAATCGGTGGAAATGTTTTTAAAGAGTAGGAAGTGTATCTTTACCTTTACCTTTAATACCATAGCCTCAAGGGTTGGCAGCGCGAGTATATCACCTCTGGTTTTATGGAAGTCTTTATAAATCATTTGCAGCCAGGAAACAATAAAAGAAGGATTGTGTTTTACAGTTGATGTACTAGTGGGATATCTAAATACAAGATCTATCTATCTTAGTTTATTGCGGATCCCTCCCGGATAGCGCATAAAGTCTGATTCGGCGAGGAAGGCAACCTACCGTAGATATACAAAAGGGCTTGGTGGACTTGACGATTCAGCAAGGCAAGGTGGATGGCCTAGGGCGGCGGTTGAGGGCGTACAGTTACCGTCGGCCAGACACATCATCCGACCTCTTCTCCAGTCGTAGCGGTCTTCCGTTCCACTGGGTTCAGGAGGGGGAAGACGAGTGTGTGCGCCTGCGTTTTCGCGAACGCTTGCGCACCTACAAATATCCTGCGCACTTGACCGCTTCATCATCACTAGTGGGATAAATCAGTGCCATTTGTACCATTTTCAAATGGTACAAGTGGTCCAGCGGGATATTCGGGATATTTTGGTATCATTTGTACAATGAATACTGTACTAGTGGGATACATCAGTGCCAAGTACCATCAATGGTACTGACTAATGGTACGGTGGTGCTACAGTAACCGCATTTGTTCAGAGGCCCAAGTCTTTTATTTCAGTTGTGTCAGAACAGAATCGTAATCGTTGCATATTAGCGATCATAACTGCCAAATTGGACCGTAGCAAAAGTACCTACGTCAATTTAGAAAGAAAGCAATAACTGTAAGGCCTTTTTTTTTTTTTTTTTTTTTTTAACGTGAGGGAAAATCCTCGTAGGATGCTATGCCGGACTCTTACCGACTAAAAAACCTCACGTAACGCCCAACAGCCTATGGTTGAGAGCCCCGGGTAAGCCCTCAGGAAGGATGTCCCGTGACTCCCAACAGACCTACGGCCGCCAATGCGGCCTCGCCCAGGGGGTGGTTCGGGTGCAATCCCGCGTCTATGGGGGGTTTCGGGTGTGACCCCGCTTCTAAGGGGGGGCGTGCGTAAGTGCTCACGTCACGCTGCCGTCATGGGCCTGCTTCTGTAAGGACGGTGAGCGGCCCTCCCACCGTCCTCAGACCCCCGGTCATGGAGGCCGATAGTCCTCGGCGAAGACACGTCGGCGGCGCCCGGGGCGCCGACTGCGGAACTCGGGTGGGAGAGTTCTCTCCCGCACCCGGCCCGCCGCCTCCTTCGCGAGCATGACCTGCTCGCAGAACGAGGCGGCGCAGTCCCACTTACTCCCGCTGGAGAGCATGGCTCGCACCATGGCCTCAAGCGAGAGGGTGTCCACGCCCAGACCCACTACGAGGACCTGTCGCTGTTGTGCCCACGCCGTGCACTCCACCAGCGTGTGGAGCGCCGTGTCATCGCTGCGGTCCTCGCAGTGCTGACATTCGGCCGTGGTTTCCCGGTGTTTTCGCCACAGATACCTACCGAAGCTACCGTGCCCGGCAAGCATCTGTGTCAACCGGTAGGAGAGAGCACCGTGTCTTCTCTCCAGCCACTCGTCCATGACCGGTCTGACGGCCGCGATTGTGGCGAATCCCCCCTTTGGTTGCTCAAGTCGCATCTTCCATGTCTCCAGGGTTTCCTGGTGGAGCAGGGTCCGCTGGGCCTCGATTTCTCGAGACGCAGGCCTTTGGCCCCGCTCCAGCGCCTCCTTGCGCCATCTGAACAGTGACGCAAGGGCTCTCGCTTCCAGGTCCCATGGAGGGGTCCCGGCTAGGAGACATGCCGCCTCACCGGAGATCGTGCGGTATCCTCTTATCACCCTGACGGCCATCACTCTCTGCGGGCTCATCAGTCTAGCCTCATTGCTGGCCGTCAGGGTCTCCGCCCATACGGGAGCCCCGTACAGGGCCATGCTTCGCACGATCCCAAGGTACAGCCTCCTGTAGGGAGCGTTGGGTCCCCTGATGTTGGGCATCAGCCGCGCGAGTGCGGCCGATGCTCCCCTCAGTTTTGGGACCAAACTTCGGAAATGGTGTCCGAAGTTCCACCGGCCATCGAGTACGAGCCCCAGATACTTCATCGAGGGCTCGATGCCGATGCTGACGCCCCCCACCTGTAGGCTGGATCCCGCAGGTGGCCCCATCCGAGGTCCGTGGAAGCACAGAGCCTCGGATTTGTGAAGGGCGACCTCAAGACCCAGCCGCCGAATCCGACCCACGACCTGAGCAACCCCTGCCGTGGCCTTAAGTGCTGCGGCACGGTGCGTTGCTCCCCGCGCCGTAACGAGGGTGTCGTCGGCGTAACATGTTACGCCGACCCCTCTGAGCAACGGACCACGCAGCACCCAGTCGTAACCGATGTTCCACAGGAGCGGCCCTAAAACCGATCCCTGTGGAACACCGCACGACACATCTCGCCGACCCGGCCCTAGCCAGCTCGGGTAAGTTATGGCTCTCTCGGATAGATAAGCCCCGACAATTCGACGGAGGTAGGGAGGCACTCCATGATAGATAAGCGCCTCCCTGACGCAGCTCCAGGGCAAGGTGTTGAATGCGTTGGCGATGTCGAGAGACACCGCCACCACCACCTCACCCTGTGAGACTGCTTCCTCCGTCAGGCCTCTAATGCGCATGATCGCGTCCACGGTGGAGCGTCCCTGACGGAAGCCAAACTGGCTATCCGCCAGATCAGGCCCCACGCGTGTGAGGTGCCCGACGAGGCGTTGGGCAATAATGCGCTCAAAGAGCTTGCACACCTCGTCGAGCAACACGATCGGCCGGTACCCTGATGGGGAATTTGCCGGCCGCCCCGCCTTTCGAATCAAGACCAGTTTCCCTGTCTTCCAGACCTTGGGAAACTGGCCTTTCTCGAGGCATGCGCTAAAGAGCCCAATTAGTCGAGGCCCAAGCTCTTCGAGAGCCAGGACCCACGCTCGGCCTGGAATGCCGTCGGGTCCAGGGGCGGTGTTTCTGCGGGATTTAAGCCGCAGTACAGCCGCCCCTAACTCACCCTCGGTGACTACGGGCACGTCGTTCTCGCTGCCTTCCGCGTTGGGCGCCTGAGACGGAGCCATGCGCGGAGAAATATGTTCCTCCGCTCTCGACGGGAACAAGGAGTCCAGGACCTCCTCCAACCGCTCCGGCTGGAGACTCTGAGTCAGTGGGGGCGCCTTAGGGCGTAATTTGCCCCTTACCATAAGGTACGGGCGCCCCCACGGGTTCCGCTCCAGAGTCTCCATCAGCTCATCGCGGCCCAGCTTTTTGGACCGCTTGATGGCCGTCTGGAGGGCCCTCTTGGCCTCCTTGTACCCATCGTAGAGCTCCGTCTCTCGGGCTGCCGCATCGTCTGGGCGGCGACGCCTCCGGCGGAACCTGGTGTACCGGCGGCGCGCGGTAACGCACTCCGCGCGCAACTGCGCGATTTCCGGCGTCCACCAGTACACCTGTTTCCTCGCCGGTCTGGGCCTAGCCCTGGGCATCGCCGCATCGCAGATGTGCGACATGGCTCTCCCGAACCACTCCACCTCGGTATCAACATCGGCAGGCCTGTCCGCTGACGGAATCCAGGCCTGCACGATGGCCGCCTCCAGGAGAGCCTCCCGATCAAGGCGATGAAGTGCCCAACGCGGTTCCGGGGGATTCGCAATTGCTGGCGGCAGGTTTGGTGGAGGGGAGACGTCGAACCGAATATATCGGTGATCTGACAACGTCTCCTCCTCCTCCACCACGCGCCATCCCTGGACACGGCGGGCGAGCTCAGGGGTCGCAAACGAGACGTCTATGACCGAGCTGAGCCCCCGCCGCGTCCAGGTTGCGACATTCCCCCGGTTCAGGATGACTAGGCCACGTGTTGTGACCCAGTCCTCCAGTTTCCTCCCCCTGTCTCTGGTTTCCCGGGAGCCCCAAGCCTGCGACCAGGCATTGAAGTCTCCCAGGACCAGGACAGGGCGAGGCCGGCATGCAGCGAGGACGACGTCCAGCTCAGGGAGCCATAGCTCGAACTGATGCTGGTCGAGGCTCGGCGAGATGTAAACGGCCACAACAGCCACACCCTCGTATTCCGCCGCGACACAACCCGGACCCCTAGCGATGACCGCCAGGCGCGAGTCGTCCGCGCCGGTCCCCCCAAAAATAGTCGCCATGCCGTCCAGATCCACCGGGCTTCCCGGGTGAACCCAATACGGCTCGGCGACGACTGCGATGTTAATGGACCACTGCCTGATGCTCTGGTACAGAAGGTCCTGAGCACCAGTGCAGTGGTTCAAATTCACCTGCAGGATGCGGATATGGGTGTCCATTAATGGACGTCCATTTCCGCACCCTGCCGCGGGCGTGCCACCTCACTCTCAGCCCCCCGTGCGGACGGACGGGGCCTCGGCCTTGAGGCAGCGCAGGACTTGCTGCCCGCCCGGTGGTCGGCCTCCTTGCCCTCCGCCACGCATTTATAACACCGCGGCGGGGCGTCACAGGCAAGGGCCTTGTGACCGGGCTGACTACAGCGGAAGCACCGGTCGCCTACGGTGACTTCCGCCGCACACTGCACCCCCACGTGCCCCACGACCAGGCACCTATAGCACCTGGCTTCGCGGGGCTGCAGGAGATGCACCTGCGCCCTCAAGAAGCCCCCAATAAGGAGGCTTCGTCCGTCCGCCACTTTCTGGGCCGCCGCGACGGGGCAGCTCACGACTGCCGACCCGTGACCGGTGGGGCCAAAGCGGATTTCGCCTGACCTCACCTGATCACGGGGAC
The DNA here is from genome assembly GCA_933228765.1 of Miltochrista miniata. Lineage (NCBI taxonomy): Eukaryota > Metazoa > Arthropoda > Insecta > Lepidoptera > Erebidae > Miltochrista > Miltochrista miniata. The sequence goes on along the minus strand of OW121758.1, from coordinate 32,827,871 downwards.
AGCCGCTCGCATCCACGACGGCGGAGATAAGCTCGTCCGTCGTGGCCGCGTCATCCAGACCCGAAATGCGCAGCGCGGCGCATTTGTTGGGTCTGGTCACGCAGACGTCGCCCGCATTCAGCGACTCCCGCAGCTTCGCCGCTAAGGCATCCGCTTTGGGGCCGCTGGTGGCGCCGGAGACCTCGAGGAGGCGTGCTCCGGTGCGCGTCACCTTGCACCGGAGACCTCCCTCTATCTCGAGGGCCTTGAGGTCAACTGAGGCTTTCGCCTGCCTCAGGACCTCGGCGTACCCCACGCCCTTCGCCTTGCCCTCCGTCGTCACCGTAATGACGACGGCAGTGGAGCGGGGAGCGCGGAGCCTCTTCGGCGCCTTCGTCGCGGCGGCCTTTGCCGCCTTTGCCGCTTTAGCGGCGACTTTTGCCGCCTTCTTGGCGGCCTTCGCCGCCTTTTTGGCGGCCTTATTGGCCTTCTTCTTGGCTCCTACCACCTCCCAGACCCCCTCGTTCGAGGTAGTCTGGGGTGCAGCAGGAGCGCTGGCTGTTGGGGAAGCGGGGTTGCCACTTCCCCCAGATGCCGTCTTCTTGGGGGTGGAGGGGGCGGAGGCCCTCGGCTTGGGACCAGTCCCGTAGGGTGCAGCCGTCGTCGCGTATGATGCGCCGACGGGAGCCGCCAGCGGTGGGCGGTATGCCCGGTCCTCCAGGACGCCGAGGCGTCGCTCGATGGCCTCCAGCAGCTGGACCATCGAAGGTGTCGTCTTGGGTGGTGCACGGGGAGCGGGGGTTTTTACACCCCGAGCTTCCCCGGCCCCCTGGACCAGCTGCGTCAGCTTGTCAACCTCCTCCCGCATCAGCTGCTGCTGCTTACGGGAGTCGGCAAGCTCCGCCTCCAGGCCCGCAACCCGAGCCCGGAGCTTCCCCTCCTCCTTGGAGACACTCCTCTCGAGGAGCTCTTCCAACGCTTTGGCGGCGCCTGTGACCGCGTCCGCCACAACCTTCTTCTTACCGGCCACATTTTTGGCACCCTTTACGGCGCCAGAAATGCGGGCAAGAGCCGCCATGATTTCTTTAGCCGCCGGCACCTCCGTGACCTTCCCGCTTGGCAGCGGGGGCACAATCGCCGGCGGCTCTGCTGCTACTCTACCCCCTTTCGCTCTGTAGAGGTCGGTCTTCCGACCTCTACCCGCGGTGGTAGCCACAACCTTCCGAGGGAGGTCCTCCTCACTCGTCGATGACTCCGACCCAGGCCTACGGAACAGGCCTCCGCCGCTCGACCTGGGTCTCTTCCTTTTAACGTCGGCATGGTTACCCTCGATGGCACCCTCGGTTTCGGTACCCATGTCGACCGCCGACTCCATCTCCGAGCCAGCACGGGTTGACGCGACCTCCGCGTCACTGGGGGTGGTTTTAAGGCACACCCCTGGGCCTAAAGTATGGTTACCCCTCCCATATACCACCAGGGATGAACCCTGGCGGGGGTCGCCATGCCGAGGCATGGCAAGCGATTCCCCGGACACTGTCCGGGTGCGCTCCTGGGTAGTAACTTTCGTCGTAATTTGCTCCATACTGATTTTTTGCGTTTTGCGTCCGCCGACGTAAGGGTGGGAGTGGGGAAGTTGGGAGAGGATGTGAGGATGGGAAGGGTGGGAAGGCGGGAGTGACGCCCTAGGCACTGAGTTCCCCCCAGCGATACATCAAATTGCCGGGCGTCAGAGCGTGAGATTTGGGGTAATTTTTTAAAGAGGTTTTCTTCCTCGCAACTCCAAAGAGCCACCGTGCCCGTCTGTTGCCAGACGGGGTTACGGCTCGGCCGAACGATGGTTCCTATGGAACCGTGCACTTCGCCACTGATCACTCAGTGGCGAAGTACTCGTCGCCCTGGGAGTTCTCCACTAAGTACGCTCTGCATAACAGAGCGCATGTGGAGAACTCCAAACCGGCCATAAAGGCCCCCCCTCCTTGGTGGACTATTGGCCGTGGGCGACGACGTGCGCCTCAGGTGAAGTCCACATCGTCGTCCACGTTACCAGGATGCACCACGTGGAGGTTGTCCTACCCAGCACCCCTAACTGTAAGGCCTGTAAGTGTGCTGCACTTTGGCCCCCTATAAGATCTCAGTAATGTCAATAGCTGGCCAGTTTTTCTCTGACCCTGAAACTAGGCTAGAATTAAACCAAGAATTCAGCTCAAATGATGATAAAAGGTAAATCCCTTGGCTTAGGTCTTGAAAGGAAAACTTCAAAATGTCCGAAGTGTTACGCCGCCCTTAAATCACTATGACAGTTGACATAAGAAGTGACGTAATTTCCGGGTGTATGATAGACCGTGTCTGTATATAAGAGAGTGCGAGCCATTTGTCGGGTCATTCTGTACTGTATACTAAGATTAGCCGAAGCTCTGCCCAATTTATTGCGTGTCTATACGGAGAATAAAGTAATTAGCAGAGTCCTGAAGTGTTTAATTGCCCCTTCTGTTACAGAAGTCATGTCCAATATACTTATCATTCGCGCGTTACAGCAAAGTCTCTACTTATTTCAGTAATTGTATCCCACACAACATTTGAGTTGAAATTAAGTTATTTTCTCATTAAGCCTAACTTCTTCAGTTCACGCTCTTCAAGAAACTATTAACAAAGTTAGCATATTTGAGAGAATAATCTTCATAATTAGTAACCCCAATTCAATTTAACTTCGAGCAAGTTTGTACTACGTGTGAACAATTATTGTTAACACTAAGCCGTGTTGGTTTAGTGGGCGGTATTTATGTAGGGGGTCGTCCATTAATCACGTGAGGCTCGAAAGGGGGGGGAGGGGGTCTGACAAAAATCACGAAACATCACCATGGGGGGTGGGGGGTGTAGTGAGATATCACGTGTATTTATTTCGAACAGCAACTTTACAACCTTGAATTTGAGATCACTGTGATTTCTGAACAACAAAACAACGAAACCTACAATATTAAAACTTGTATTGAATAATTCATAAAGCTCTTAATTCCTTTCTTACATCAGAAATTAATTGAAATCGGAATAGCTATGCGTTGGTCATACAACACAAAAATCATTTTGTTTTTCATCGTGTCTCCCAAAGGAATCGCGCAGAATATCGGCATCAATCCGATCAATAATAATCTCAAATTATGTCATTTAAAATGGTACTATCCATAGTTTTGGCGTGATACAGAAAGAAATACAAAAAAAAACTATTTTGGCTTCAGTATCGGATGTAATGTTAGTTACACAGATAGAATGTCTAGTAAAAAAATATGTCTGAAAATAATTACCAAATATATTCGACGCGCAGATTTTCGACTCTCTATAGCTTTATTATAAGTTATATATATTAGACTAGCCGATGCACGCAGCTATGACCCCGTCCACCGATGATCATTTAGCGGAAGGTTCCTCTCCTTGTTCCGGAGATGCCTTCAGAGCCCACCCGCTCACCGCGCTTCCAGAGAAGCATTAGAGAGCGTTGTGATGCGGGCGAGAACCCTGGAAGTGTTGGAAGCCCCCGGCCGAGCCGGGCCGAAGTGAATAATCTTTGGATATCCCCCCGTAACAAAAAAAAACGCAGCTCAGTCCACGTGGATATCGATAGTCAACCTTGATTATTGTACTTTTGTTCATAACTTCGCTTCTATTTAGCCAACTGCGATCAAACCATCCTAGATTAAGATTTTAAGCTTGACAAACTGACACCTTCCTTATTAGCTCCAAAATAATGAATATTAGGTATATAGAAACATGACGGGAGTAAATGCAACGGGAAATATAGTAAAATATTAATACCATATCTGTCTCTATTATGTGACGCAAACGAAGTTGCGCGGATTAGCTAGTATTCGTATAGCAGTATAGATAGATTATAACAATAGAGACTTCTACAACTTATAGAGACTTCTTGAACTTCTACAACTTCTTGTATGTATAAAATTTAAAAAAAATTGTAGATACTAAAAATACACGTGATTCGGCCCAGGGGGGGAGGGGTAATCTGAAACCTCACCAAATATCACCAAGGGGGAGGGGGGGTCCAAAAATGCCCAAAAAAACCTCACGCGATTAATGGACGACCCCTAGGCAAACCTACACCTACCTACTGAAAGTCATAAGTACAGCAACAAGGCCTTTTTAAGGTCAGTGAGGGGGCTGCTCACCGTCCTTACAGAAGCAGGCCCATGACGGCAGCGTGACGTGAGAGATTCACGCACGCCTTCCCTAAGAAGGGATAACACCCGAAAACCCCCCAAAGACGCGGGATAGCACCCGAACCACCCCGTAGGCGAGGCCGCAGTGGTAGCCGTAGATTTGTTGGGAGTCCTGGGACATCCTTCCGAGGGCTTACCTAGGACTCCCAACCGTAGGCTGTTGGGCGTTACGTGAGGTTTTTTGTCGGTAGGAGTCCGGCATAGCATCCATGAAGGATTTCCACTCACAATAAAAAAAAGGCTTCTTAAAGTCATATTCGTACAATATCGACTTAGTTTGAAAATAGCACCTTATAGCTACATAAATTTTGCGCAATATAAATCAATTGTCTCAAAAACCGACGATGGTAGAACTCTCGCAAAAATACCCATTGCACGGGGAAGGAAAACTCAAAATCCGAGAAAATTTTTACGCTTTAAAATGACTGATTGGCCTCTGATGGACTGCCTCTGTGGCGCGGTCGGTAGTGATACCGCCTGCAGCGCTGGAGGTCGTGGGTTCGATTCCCACCGGAGACAAATATTTGTGTGACCCATAAATGTTTGTCTCAAGAGTCTGGGTGTTTCTATGTATAATATGTATGTATTTAGAAGTATATAAGTATTAATATCCGTGGTCTGATACCCATAACACAAGCAGGTCTAATACTTTGGGATCAGATAGCGTTGTGTGAGATGTCCGTGAATATTTATTATTTATTTACTTCCCTTGTCGAAAAAAAAAGAAGAGTTATAACAGGCAAGTTTTTCGAAAACATGCTAACGGAATAAACAGAAGGTAAGTACTATATATTTTAATCCAAAGTGTCAGCTATCTAAGCGCAGTTGATCTGGTGGTATAAATTAGCAACTGATACGAGAAGATCCAAGTACGAATCCAGGCCCGAACTGTTTTTTTTTCTGTTTCATCCTTCCGAGGGCTTACCCGGGGCTCCCAACCATAGGCTGTTGGGCGTTACGTGAGGTTTTTTAGTCGGTAGGAGTTCATCTATCTTTATACCAAATTTAAGCCACATCGACTCACAGTTTGAGCATGATTGAGAAACTTTCACATCTATAATATTTATAGTAAATATTTCCTGTATTACCGTTGTAGTAAATTTTCAGAGATAAAATTCACGTCACATCTATGTACGTCACATCTATGTACACTACAAACAAACTATAAGGCAAACGGGGGCGGCAGGTCACCGGACATCGCTTTGCAGGCCGGATAATGCTCCCCGTTCCTGTTTCGTCGGATGTAAACCTCTTTTCTGTGACCTGTGAGCCTGTGCTAAGGCTACATTCTCTTACAACATATAATGCTTTTAAAGCTAGTTTTGTTGAGGAATACATATTAGTTCTTAGAAGATTGGCTCGAGTTCATGTGAGGTATGGTATATAGTACTTTAACGTGTAACTAGTTTTCCCACTGGCTTCAATCTTGACGTACTTGAAAGAATATTGCAAATTATGATCAGACTACATTTGATATGGATATTAGACAACGGGTTGCTAATACATACTTTTTAAAAAGAGGAAATAAGGTGGGAGGGTTTAACCCTCATAATAGCCGCACTCTCACCCAGACTTCCGAGACAAATATTTATGAATCACATACACTTTTGTCCCGTGGTGGGAATCGAACCCCATCTGCAGTCGCACTATACGCACCCCTAGACCAACGAGGTAGTCAAACAAAAGCATATAGGTACATTAGTCTCTAAAAAGCATCTTTTGAGTTCGTCAGGTAACCTAATATAAAACGTACAGAGTATTCAGTGTACATACGACTAGCTTTCTGAAAGTAAACAAACCGTAAACATAAAGAGGAGGATTATTTTTATTACTTTCCACGCTTCAAATTGTAACTTTTAATGCTATTTTTATGTTTGACACACATTTTGTAACAACCAATTAGAAATGAGCTTAATCAAACACGTCTGGTGTAGTCAGAGTTGTTGGTCGTACAAAGGTACTTTTTCAAAGGTCAGGGTGTTTGGAACCAACAAATGCCTGCATTTGTTGGTTCCAAACACATGAAAACCGGTGAAGTGGGAGACCGACTCGTCCATAGAGAATTCCATAGCAAAAAAACCGGCCAAGTGCGAGTCGGACTCGCGCTCGGAGGGTTTCGTACCAAAATGCGTCAAAATATTACGTTTATTGCATGTAGGTATAGATTATTTTTTCTGATTTTAGTATATGTTGTTATAGCGGCAACAAAAATACATCATTTTGTAAAAAAATCAGCTCTCTAGCTATCATGGTTATTGAGATACAGCCTCGTGATGGATAGACAGACAGACGGACGGCGAAGTCTCATGAATAGGGTCCCGTTTTTTACCTTTTGGGTACGGAAACCTACGTACGGCAGAAAAATCATCTTTGTTGTTTAATGGGTGACCTTATTTTATTTATGTTCAGTATTTATATGTATTTACACATCCACACTTACTACACTCTCACACACACAACTACACACATAACAAAGGTTCCAGTCGAAAATCAGCGCCAAAGTTCCGCCAGGCATATGCTGAACTGGACACCCCTTTGTTGCAGTCGTGAGGCACACAATTCAATAAAATATGTACAACCTTACGTTAACAATTAATGTGTCTTTCTTTCTTTCTATTTGTTGTTATAACAACAACAGAATACAACATCTATGTACATTTCAACTGTCTAGCTATCGAGGTTTATAAGATACATCCTGGTGATGGACCGATCGACAAGCAGCATGACGGACAGATGGGGAGCGGAGTCTAAGTAATACGGTCCCGTTTATCCTTTGGGTACGATACCCAAAAAAGGTTCCATTCATATGTCTTTCCCATTAGTCAAAATATTTCTTTCAGCATTTTGGTCACGGATACGGGCTAACGATGTAACGAGCTCGTAATGAAGGATTTTTAAAGTTGTGAAATTAAATTTTCATTCAACGTGTACAAAATAAGTAATTTAAATTTAACTTAACTTGCTAAAACATATAGGGTAAAGAATGTGTCCATCGGCACTTTTCTTATGGTCTCGAGTCATAAAAGAAAGTCACTTTGTTCATGTGTTCTTCAACATTCACTCACGGGTAGCAATCACTTTACACTAATTTCACTAAGCTAACTCAAAAGGCTTAGTCCTTTTCAGTCTCCTTACTATTACCGTGGTGTCAAAGAGCTAGATTGCCTCGACATTCACATGTTTTAGTCAGAGTTTAATAGAGTTAGGCATCTCCAATAAAAATAAAATAAAAGGTACCGAGCGCGGTATACTTGTGTGCGCGCGTAGTGCCTACAGGCGCGTCGCGTGGGAACAAGCAGCGCGTCACGCACACATTTAAAAATCAGTACTAGTCGGAAAGCTCCCAGCTGGTAAACCAAGCGTTCAATCAGTGTTGCCGCGAACCGCGTGCGCGTGATTACGTAAAACGTATGTGTCATATGCCCGCTATCTTTACTTACATACATACATATATTTACGCCTTTATACCCGAAGGAGTAGACAGAGGCATAGTATACGCTCCCATTTCACATTTTAGTTTTATGTCCCACGTAATAAATAGGTGGTGAGCCTATTGCCGTGTTGGAATGAACAGGCGCAGGTCGCCGCGACCTGCAGTTGAAAATTTTCAAGCCAAGCATAAGGCCTTCAACTTGGCTTAACGATTGTCATTGCACTGACAACCGGGTTTCTTTTTGAGTTTTTCTTCTCTACGCAATGGATCTTTTTGCGAAGGTGCTCCCTTAGTCGCCTCTTACGACACCCTTGGGATGTATTGGGGTGGCGACATTTTGTACTTTTACCTGTCGCAACACGGAACATCGTCGCCACACAGGTATATTAATATTAGATAAATATGACAATGCCTATAAAGAAGTAAAGACGATATTGCTGTGTTTTTGGATGCCTCAACAGTAATTTTTAAACTCCATCCTTATCTATCGTTATTCACGAATTCACGATAGGTAACAAAAGAAGAAGAAAAGTTAGTCTGTCCCACAAAAGGTCTGTGTTAGGGGAACGTTAGTTGCATGGGATACAACAAACATGAATTTTGCCGTTTTTTGGTACGGAACCCTCCTCGGTGCGCGAGTTCTACTCCCACTGCTTCGAACCCACTCAGTTCATTTTCGACCCCTTATAATTTCTTTGTGGATAAAACTAGAAGTTTGAAGTATCTTTAGTATCTTTCAACAGAACACTACCCGTCCATTTCAACACGGCAATAGGCACACCACCTATTTCGTTAGACATAAAACTATAAGGTGAGATGTGGGCGTATACTACGCCTCTGACTACCCCTTTTGGGATAGGGGCGTGACTATAAGTATGTATGATAATCGAAACTTTATGGCACTTCAAACGAATATAGAACTTTCAAAAGTGTTTAGTGTATGAATTAAGGAAAAGCTAAAATATTCTAGAATTTGGACTAGATGATGTTGTATGAGATTGTCCAATTGTTTAACCTAACCCGTCATTTGCGACGATTGAATTAACTAAAAGTGACAGCCCTGATACTATAGGTAAGTATCGTGCGGTCAGGGTCGGAGATACCCTACTATTAGTAGTCTATGTTCATGAGCTTCCGCATATTTTTTGATAACCTTGGCAACGAGATCCACTCCTAAGTATAGCTAGATTAAACAGTGCGAAAGAATATATAAAGATATTATAGTATTTAGTTAATTTAAATCAACACAATGCAAAGTCGATAATGGCAATAGGCTCACCAACTATCCGAGGGTTTTAATTATGATGAAATTTTGGCATCATTAATGCCTCTGCCTATCCTTTTGGGGATAAACATACATACATACGTATGGTCACGCCTTTATCCCCGAAGGGTTAGGCAGAGGCATATTATATGCCTACATTTCACCTTTGTATAATTTGTCCCACGTAATAGGTGGTGAGCCGTATTGCCGTGTTTAAATGGACAGGCGCAGGTTGTGACTGCCTGCTGTTGAAATAAAGCCTTCAACTTAGCTTAACGACTGCCATTTTACTGGCAACCGGGACCAACGGCTTAACGTGCCTTCCGAAGCACGGAAACGCTCAAATAAATGTCACAAAGTGATCACATGGATGGTCACCCATCCATGGACCGGCCATAGTGAAAGTCGTTTACAGAACACTGAGTCCGCGGGGCTACGAGCGCTTCTTGGCTTTGGCGCTTTGGGGATAAAGGCGTGCTTATATGTATGTATGCTTATGTATAATGCAAAACCAACACCCTAACCTAACTCCATATCAAACTACGTACGAGTACATACAAAAACAATACACAAACTCGGGACTACGGGCCCGTCTGAACACTATTGAATTGAATATTAATTAATGCGTGAAAACAGGTAGAATTATTAGCTAAGGTATTGTCTCCCGGCCTCAATGTTATGTAATGCTTCTGTATAACTAAGTTTTAAATCGTTTTATTCAGCTATGGATAATTAATCTGAATATTTTGATATAGGTGCATGGATGTTTTGTGTGTCTAATTATTTCTCTATCCACATTTGCCTAATTTTGGATAGAGATATCGATATTTTTTTTTTGTAATGAAGCGCTCGTGGCCCCGCGCACTCAGTGTTCTGTAAACGATCACTGCAGTAAGCAACTTTCACTATGGTCAGTCCTTGGATGGGTGACCATCCATGTGACCACTTTGTGACATTTATTTGCGCGTTAGTTAACGCGAGCGTTTCCATGCCTCAGAAGGTACGTTAAGCAGTTGGTCCCGGTTGCCAGCAAAATGGCAGCCGTTAAGCCATATTGAAGGCCTTTTTAGGCAGCGGGCAGTCACAACCTGCGCCTATCCATCTCAACAACGCAATATGGCTCACTACCTATTACGTGGAAAAAATTCTAAAAAGGTGAAATGTGGACATATTATAATATCTGCCGACCCCTTCGGGGATAAAGACGTGACCATAATTATGTATATTTTTAGGTGTTGGAGTTTGATCACCAAAATAGTGACTCCAGTTTTTTTATAAATAGTGCCCTTCAAGAAAACGCGCCCACTCTGTTTAGATTTCCGTACTCAAAGGGTTAAAAAACCTATTCATGATTTCAAATCGCGAACTATGCAACCATATGTATGTATTTTCTTTCGGTCCTAGTCGTGTCTTTACACTCATCTGTAATTACTGTGTAACGCAAGAAGGGCAATAGACGTGGAAAATTGTACACCTTGGACTGTAGTCAATTGAAAAGAGCGGGGTGTTTTAGGTGATGGTTCGATTTTATGTCAGAACCGTTGCTACGGAAGCTACGATTGTCTACGAACGTAGCACTTCTACGTAAGTGTACGAAACAGATTCAATAGGATTGTCAAACAATTATTATTCATCTGATTGAAAGAGGTGAATTTATATTTCAGCTTAAGGTGGTGTGGGTGCACTTTTGATAATACTGAAGTAGATTTCAAGTAACTATTAACAAAAGATTTAGGTAAGCCAAATTTGTTTTCAGTTACAAGATCTAATGAACGATCGATAGCAAAAACATCCCAAAGTTACCCCTTTTTGAACGTTTTTTTCAATAATGTGAATAAAAATTTATACTCAACTAAAACTATTAAGTAAAAAAAGAAAGAAAAAGTGGGTATTTATAGACAAATTCGTAAAATGCTTCTATAAACAATGATTCAAATAGCTATTATGTACAAATATCTGCCAAATTAACGAGCGATTGCACCACTGGAACCTGAAAACATCGTTATTGATATTCTGAAACGTAGGTGTTCAGAAATAGATTTATCAATTTTTGATTTTACAATACACGTTTTATTAAATTATTTGCTTTACGTATTATTTTTAAGCTATTGCATAGCTTCTATCGCGGGCCTTGAGCGTGGAGACCGAATCCAGAAATTCCGTCACGAAAATAGCATAACACTTGGCTATTCTCGGCCACGCTCGGTCACGCTCGTACATCTCGCACTTCATTTTTTTTTTGTTTACGTCAATTATGCACTCTGCAGTCGTTATATATAAAGTCAAATAATAATCCAAAAATTGACGCTTGTACCCAGAAACGATCGTGCACCTCCTGCGTACCGATCCGCGTCTTAACCACTCGATCAAAGTTGAATTGATAGTACTGGTCGAATTTAGAGTTCTTAATGTAAAAACAATTTCGATGCTCCGATTGAAATGCATCATAGACAAGAATATTGACAACACTTTGCAAATCACCCACTAACTTTTAATTCACAATTTTTCACAACGGACACGGTCATGTTTATGTAAAATAACGACACGAATCTATAAGGGTTCCGTTTTTTGCCATTCGGCTACGGAACCCTAAAAATGCTGTGCAATAGCTTTACCACGGCAGTCCCCGAGTGCCACACGTCTTTTTTATTTGTGTTAGAAGTAATATCTCTAAAAAAAATCTAACGTAATTTCAAAAATAACAGTAAATAACAAATTTCCCCACCGGCTGTAAAACCGGTATTGTGCCGATTTTTACGGTTCGCTCGATGAGGGGACTCTTTATTGACATTACCTAAAGGTTTATAGAGAGCCAGATTCCAATTTAGTGGCGGGAAACCGTTACGAAACCGATAAACTTTGACGGTTTTTCCATCAGTTGACGCTGTAACGTGTTAATTGTTTATTTTAATCGAAAATTTCCGAGTCACGGTCAATTTACTTTTTGATAATATCGAGGCAGAGTTGATTATTTGTGAAAATTGTTTTGATCAGCGGGACTTTGAAATTGAAAATGTCAGTGCATTTTATAAATGCGTATTATACTGCTGAAGTTACATGCTTGTGGATTCGTTGTTCGGATTTTTTACAAATTTGTATTTAGTTGGAATTTCGTCGCTGTCGGAAGTAGCATAAGTTACTCCTTGTAACATTTGCTATTCACAACAAAAACTTCCGTTAATATCGGTGGAGCCGATTGGAAGATTGTCCGAAACAAACAGACTTTTTTTGTCTTCACTTGTATTTAATAAATTATTCTTATTTGTGTTTTACAGATGCTGTTATTTCAATTATCTTTATAAAGATAACAAATGAAAATATTGGAATAAACATCAAGTTTGGTGAGTATTAATAATAGTTACCCTTTCGCGGACATATTTAGCTGAAGTTACAAGAACAGATTATTGTCTGGAATAACGCATAGGCTACTTTTTATCCCGGGAATAAGTTCCCATGGGAAGCGAGCACGAAAACTAAACTTCGTGGGAGCGAAGCTGCGGGAATCAGCTAGTAAACTATAACAATGATATCAATCTACAAAACAATTTCAAAAATCCAGTTTCAAAGTGTTCCAACAATCCAGTCGAACTATTCTCAGGGATAAAAGCGGGAAATTTAAATCTCGGCCGGGAGGTAGCCATTAAAAAGTGCTAAAACAGAAATCAGCGGCGGGCGATAAAAACCAGGCCTCCACCGTGCATTTTGGGAGCTACCACAAGTCATAAACTGTAGCGGTGTAGCGGGTGGCAAATGATTTACGGACATTTTCACACAACGCTATCTGATCCCAAAGTCAGGTAGGAATAACTTGCTTGTGTTATGGGTATCAGACTACGGAAATTGATACTTTAATACTTTTAAATACATACTGATTACATGTTCCCATTTATGATCAGTATGTATTTAAAATTATGACCAGTTTAAATACTCGTAATCAGACTCTCGAGACTAACATTTATGGATCACATAAATATTTGTATCCGGTGGGAATCGAACACACGACCTCGTGAACCGCAGTCGCACATTTTGACGTCTAGATCAACGAGGCAGTCAGATTAATGAACCTATAAAATGCTGGTCGCATAATTTCTACTATTCCTTCCACAGTATAAAATACAAAAGTAAACCAGTTTGATACGCTTTTCGGCCTGAACTATAGAATCGATTCTGATGAAATTCGGTATAGAGGTAATATAGAGTTTGGGAAAGGACACAAATGTTTCCTGTTACGGAAACAAGTTTCTAAAGGAAAATGAAAACCTCAACACTGAAATATAATTGAGAAAGTAATGCGCAAAAATTCTTCAAGAATTTGAAAAAGCGCCTTGTGGAGTCAACTGGTGACCCAAGGGCTGGCAGTTTTCTCGCTCAACGAATAGGTATTGCTATTCAAAGGGGGAATGCTGCTAGTCTTTTGGGCACAATGCCACGGGGGCCTTATTTAGGTTTAGTTTAGATAGTATTAATGTAAATATAGATAATTATGTAATAATTATGTTTCTCTGTAATTTTTAACAATAAATGTATATTATATTGAGAAAGTTTGTAAGTGAATGTTTAAATGTCGTGATGTTTGTTACTCTCTGATGCTCTAACGGCTTAATGGATCTGGATTTAATTTGGTACTTAGATAAATTATGAGCTGGAATAACACAATGGCTACTTTTTAAAGTTAGGTTTTTAGAAGACATCAAAACATAACGCTAAGATTTAAAAGATCTTTTGATATTTAAGATTTTAACTACCTACGTCATAAGTGAATTACAAAGCACGTGATTTATTTTGTTATTAATTTACAGACAAGCTAGTGATAACTCTTATCACCAACACTAATACTTCATAACAATATAGTTATTGACCTCAAAACGAAGATAATGATATATTTGGCAATCCCACAGACACATTTACTTTTGATTCTGAGAAAGAGGTGTCAAGGCCTTTTTAGCATCATTTTAAAGTTATCTATACTGTAACTGGAACTTTAATTTTGATGCAAATAAATGTAAGGTTATGACAATTCACTCATTTGTACAATTCCACAACTTTTATTTTAATTTTAACAATATCGGACCGGTTTCGCTTTATAGCATTCTCAAATTTGTTTTAACAATGCTCAAATGCTAAGCCAAACCGGTCAGGCATCCTACTAATATTATAAATGTGAAAGTTTGTGAAGATGTTTGGATGTTTGGATGTTTGTTACTCAATCACGCTCTAAGGGCTGAACAGATTAAGCTGAAGTTTCGTACAGGGATAGATAATAACCTGGAATAACACATAGGCTACTTTGAATCCCGGGAATATATTTCCATGTGAAGCGGGAACGGGTAACAAGTTTCACGCGGGCGAAGCCGCGCGGAGTCATCTAGTTGTAAAATAAAAATCAAAGTTGTGTAATGGTACAAGTGAGTGAATTTCTGTAATGTATTAGAAGAAGTTCCATCAAGTGCCAACAATCAAAAATATAAAGGACTGTAAGATGTTTGTAAAAAAAGAAGTAAATTTTTACACGTTTAGATATATATTTGCTGCTTAATTTTGACTTGATGATATTTTAACACATAACGACATCCAATACTATCTGCCATTTCTCAAAATTTTATATCTTATCTACAACTACTGGGACTAAGACTTCCATTATGTATGACAAATGTTTATACATTTTAAGTGTAATCAAGTAAAACCTTGGCTCCGATAAGTAGCTTTATTATCCTACAAAAAAATGGGGATATTTTTAATGCACATCTATATATTTTTTCTGCACACTAGGTACCTAGCTCCACTAATTAACTGAATAGGTACATACAAAAAATCTGAATGCTGTGCAAAATAAAAACAATTGCTTAAACGAATTTTTCATCGAATTCAAACCAAAGATGTGGTTCGTTCACCGGATATATGATTTACTAATCAAAAATACGAATTGCTTATCGAAAATACTTACTTGCACTCTAAATTGTACAATCTTATAACAGAATAGGTTTGGTTAGTTTTTATTGGGATATTTTTAAATGCACATCTAAATAATTTTTCTGCACACTAGGTAACTCCACTAATTAACTGAATGCATACCAGAAATCTGAATGCTGTGCAAAAAAACCAATTGATCAACTAAACATGTACTACTTAAAAAAATAAAATTTTACACAAAACGAGATGACCTTTTTAATCGAATTTAAACCAAAAATGTGGTTCGTACACCGGATATAAGATTTTCTAAACAAAAATACTAATTGCTAATTAAAAATACTAACTTGCACTCTAAATTTTACAATCTTATAACGGAATAGGTTAGGTCAGGTTAGTTTTTAAATTTTTTGATTAATTTAATTTAATTTTGTAAAGGTGACTGACTAAATTGAGGTTTTACTTAGAATAAACGATGTGCCTAAAAGTAAATTAGGCGATAGATTTCCTTAAAAAAGTTTTGATATTTTTGTTGAACAATGGAATTTTTAGATATACTATTTTAATAATAGTTATTCGTTCAGTAAAACAGTTCTGCAAATACCATTAAACAGTATAATGAATTTGGTTTATTTAGTGTGCATAATTAGTGTGCAAGTCAGTATTTTTGGTTTAACTTTGAAATATTTTGTTCGGAAAAAGGGAATATACAGATATCGATTTAAATACATGCCTTTTAATAATAGTGATTTGTTCAGTAAAATAGTTCTGCAAATACCATTAAAAAGTATATTAAATTTGACTTATTTAGTGTGCATAATTATTGTGCAAGTCAGTATTTTTGGTTTAACTTTGTAATATTTTGTTCGAAAAAAGGGAATAAACAGACATCGATTTAAAAACATGCCGTTTTTATTTGTTTATTAATAAAATTTAATTTTGTAAAGATGACTAATTAAATTGGGTTTTTCATTAGAATAAAAGATGTCCCAAAAAGTAAATTAGGCGATGGTTTTCCTTAAAAAAGTTTTAATATGTTAATTAAGCTAGGGAATTTTTAGATGTGCTATTATAATAGTGATATGTTCAGTAAAATATTTCTGCAAATACCATTAAACAGTATAGGTATTGAATTTGATTTATTTAGTGTGCATAATTAGTGTGAAAGTCAGTATTTTTGGTTTACTTTTCAAATATTTTGTATGAAAAAAAGGGATTATACAGACATCGATTTAAATACATGCCAAAGAAATAGTCTCTAGGTGTAAGCGTTTGTGTTAGTAAGTAGTTAATGATGGAACCCATAATTATGTTTCTAAATTTCATGTTAGTATAATTTTATTGTTTTCACAATTTTTAGAGCGTAACTTTACCACGAGGGTAGGAATTTAGTCATAAAATGTAACCTAGAATGCTCTGATCTAATCGCTTCTACTCATATTATGTACCACACCCGGTTCTAATTGTATCAAATACTGTACGGAGGTAATCAACGAGAATTATAAGCTGGACGAGAACCCGACCTATCTGGCCCCGGTCCTTTTCACGCTTTGTTAGTTACAATAGCTTTTTTGGCAACGCCAGATTGTTCGCGAAACGAAACGGTAGTGACAGTCATGAAAAGGAATTGGCGGGCGATAATAAAGACGACATAATGATACTGAAAAGTGGCAGTCGTTTACTGAAGTGTTGAGTCTTTAAATATCATTCAGAAGTTCTGTTGTGTCGCAATATATTATTTACTCGTTGAAGTTTTTAGTTATGAATTTTAAACAGAGATAAACAAGACTAATGAAATCATTTTATTAATCCTTACTAGCCAACGTCACTCATTTTCACCAGCGTAGTTCCCGTTCCCGTGGGAACACGGGCGTAAAATATAGCCTATTGCACCTGGGGATAGTTTAGCTTCCCAATAGCACTGCCTCTGTGGCGCAGTCGGTAGTGATACCGCCTGCGGCGCTGGAGGTCGTGGGTTCGATTCCCACCGGAGACAAATATTTGTGTGACCCATAAATGTTTGTCTCAAGAGTCTGGGTGTTTCTATGTATAATATGTATGTATTTAAAAGTATATAAGTATTAATATCCGTGGTCTGATACCCATAACACAAGCAGGTTATTCCTAGCTTACTTTGGGATCAGATAGCGTTGTGTGAGATGTCCAAAAAAAAAAATAGCAAAATTATTGAAATATTGCACAATTTGCAATCGTGAAGTAAAGATTATAATATGACATGTGATCTTAAGACTTTCACGATAACCGCTTGTATTTACCCAATAATGAAATAATGTTTCAAATCGTTCAGTAGTTACATACATACAGTCACGTTTTTATCCCCGAAGGGGTAGCCAGAGGCATAGTATACGCCCACATTTCACCTTATAGTTTTATATCCCACGTTATAGGTGGTCAGCCTATTGCCGTGTTGAAATGGACAGGCGCAGGTCACCGCGACCCGCAGTTGAAATTACTCAAGCCACCCATAAGGTCTTCAACTTGGCTTAAAGATTGTCATTTTATTAACAACCGAGTTTCATTTCGAGTTTTCCTTCTCTACGCAATGGATCTTTTTGCGAAAGTGTTCCCTTAGTTGCCTCTTCCGACACCCTCGGGATGTATTGGGGTGGCGATATTTTGTACTCTTACCAGTTGCGACACGGGACTCTGTCGCCACACGGTTCATTAATTACGGACCTAATTCAATATAAACAATCAAATCTTTTCTCTTAAAATAATAATCCAGATATACCAGATTCCAATACTGGGCACGCGTCTCCTTGGTTGAATCTTGCTTTACCAATTTCAAGTTAAATTAAATTTAATCCCATCGCATCAGATATTAACTTAAAACTTAGTTGCAATTCTCAATGCCTTGTTCCACTTATGCAAAGCAGTCTTGAATTTGTCTCCAGTTGTTCTCTGTCAGCCATTAATTTAAATGTGTCTGAAAATAAAGTGCCTATTCATGTAGAAATTAATGCCAGTCTTATTTTTATTTACTGCATGAAATAGACATACGGCTACGATTATGAGACTTAAGAGTATAAGGATTTAAATAAAATTGTCATAAGAGTTGTTCCTTAATAAACTTAGAAAACCATCCTTTTTAGATTTTAGCTTCTAAATATTTTTTCATTATAAACTTTTAAAGCTTTACTTAAGATGTATCAAATCTGCTTTGTATGTTAACACGTTGAACGCCACGTTAAAATATACTACTTTTCATTGGGGCCACGCGGCTCACCGGTGAGCCGAACCCTACTGTACCATTGGAGCCACGCGGGTCACCGGTGAGCCACTCGACGACTTAAACTTTAACATGTTTTGCAGGCCACTACGCGCTGATATCATACATAAATGTTTGAAGCGTGAGCCGCGTGGCCTCCTGCAACACACCATTCAACTTGGTTTGAATATCTTGCAAAAGACTTAGAATTTATTTACAGTTTTCTATACTTTGTGGGATGATTCTCAACTCTAACAAATAAAATGTGTAAAGGGGTTATTAACATGGGTATTTTGCAACAAAAAATAATTATTTATTAGGTTTTAATATATCTTTAATAATAAATGAATTAAAATTAAGGAATTACAAAAATCTTAACATGAATTTTTAATACGGCACAAGTCTCTGGAAGTCTTATTTTTTCTCTCTCGCTTGTTTTCTACTTCGAGATGATATTCAAGTCGTCATCATCTTCGGCTAAAGTAAAACTTTTGTCCAAAAGATTTATCTCGACATTCTTGTGTAATAATAAAATCGTCAAACATATCTACATCCATTGTAACCAATAGCCAATATAATTACTTCAATAAACAAATACTTGGCACTACAAGTCAGCAGACTGGGATGGACTGCGAGAGTTGTATGCGTCGTAGCCGTGGTGGCGGCTTTGTTTAGCCTCAGAGGATCTGGATTCTTGTGCTGTAGCAGTCGCTGAGGGGATCTAGGAGGGTAGGTATGGAATGCTACATTCCCAACCGCTGGATCCCTGTAGGTGCAAAAAAGCGACGCTGGTTTAATCGGCTCTTCAGAGAAGCTCTAATGCAGAAAGAATCTGCCTACCGAGCTTGGACCACGGCTCGTACAAATTCAGATCCAAACATCCCTGAGGTGAAACGCAAATTAAATGCCGCCTCGAGGTCCAGTAAAAGAACAAATGTCAGGGCCAAGTTCGATTTCGTCGGCAGAATTGGCGAACGGCTAGCAGGCTACCCTTCAGAAAGTCGTGAATTTTGGTCGCTTGCCAAAGCTGCCGAGAGAAACTTCTGTCAGTCAGGTTTACCACCCTTGCTTAAACCCGACAGTAGTTTGACCAGTAGTGCCAAGGAGAAAGCCGACTTTTTGGGTAATCTCTTTGCCTCTAACACGACCATGAGCGACGGGGGTGCTTTACCGCCGGGCATTCCGAGTTGTGGCACTTCCATGCCGGAAGTTAAATTTACACAGCGGAATGTCCGATGGGAGCTTCAATCCCTGGACGTTCATAAGTCGAGTGGGCCATACGGCATTCCCGCAGTGGTACTTAAGCACTGTGGTCCAGAGTTGTGTCCGGTACTTACACGTCTTTTCACACTTTCATATTCCATGCGACAAGTCCCGGCGTCTTGGAAGATCGCGTATGTACATCCTGTACCCAAGAAGGGTGACAGGACCGACCCGGCCAATTACAGGCCTATAGCCGTCACCTCCCTTTTATCCAAGGTGATGGAGCGTGTAATTAATACACAGCTCCTGGGGTACCTCGAGGAACACGACCTGCTCAGTGACCGGCAGTACGGTTTCCGTCACGGTCGCTCGACGGGCGATCTTCTTGTGTACCTAACACACCGATGGGCGGCGGCTATCGAGAGTAAGGGTGAGGCTCTAGCAGTGAGCCTCGACATCTCTAAAACATTTGACCGGGTCTGGCACCGTGGTCTTCTTACGAAATTGCCCTCATATGGACTACCTGAGAGATTATGCGGATGAGTGTCCAGCTTCTTGGCCGGTAGAAGCATCAGGGCCGTCGTTGACGGCAGCTGTTCAGACTGCATGGCCATAAACGCTGGAGTACTGGAGTACCGCAAGGCTTAGTGTTGTCCCCTACTCTGTTTCTGCTGCATATCAATGACATGTTGTCTATTGACGGCATTCATTGTTATGCGGACGACAGTACGGTGGACACTTGTTACACGGGCCGCCCCGGTATCTCTCGGGATATAGTGGAGGAAAATCGTGAACAGCTTGTGTCTGAAATCGAGGCTACTCTTACTAGAGTGTCCGATTGGGGTGGACAAAATCTTGTCCAGTTCAACCCTTCCAAGACGCAAGCGTGTTTTTTCACCACTAAGCAAACCCCAATTACTGTAGCGCCGCAATTTTAGGGCACATCTCTTTCCATCTCCAAAGGTATAGGGATCCTTGGCGTTGACATCTCCAGTGACGTTCAGTTCCGTAGTCATTTGGAGGACAAGGCTAAGCTGGCGTTCAAGGAGCTAGGTGTGCTCAACAGGACGCGGCGGTACTTCACAATACTGCTTCTCTATAAGTCGCAAGTGCGGCCGCATATGGAGTACTGCAGTACTGCTGTCACCTCTGGGCGGGAGCACCTGAATATCAGCTTCGTCCATTTGACTCGGTGCAAAGACGAGCTGTAAGAGTTGTCAACGATCCTGTACTTATAGCTGGTGTGGAACCTCTTCGCGACAGGAGCAACTTTGCCTCCTTATGCGTGTTCTACCGCCTGTACAATAGTATGTGCTCTGAGGAATTGTTTGATATGATGCCCACGGCTACGTTCTATCATCGCACCGCTCGCCACAGACAGGGAGTTCATCCTCACACTCTGCGTCCGGTGCGTTCCAGCACGGTTAGATCCGATAGGTGTTTTCTTCCGCGCACGCTTAGGTTGTGGAATGACCTCCCTGCCTCGGTTTTCCCGAACGCCTACAGTATGGGGTTCTTCAAAAGGGGTCTTAGAAGGTTTTTACAAGGTCGGCAGCGCGAGTGTGGCACCTCTGGTGTTGCAAACGTTCATAGGCTGCGGTGACCACCGGTCCTTCTGGTGGGCCGTATGCTTGTCTGCCACCTTAGTGGTATAAAAAAAAACTTATCACAAGAAATTGCGCGTGATTTACTCGTATTGCAAACGGTCGACTAATTTGCAGGCGGGTGGGTGGTGCGCGGGTGAGCCACAGCGTGACCCCCGCGGCCCCCGCGGTAGTAAGATCGCGTTTCCTTCTGATGTGGCCACGCGGCCCACCAGTGAGCCATAACTCTTAAATGCAGTATTTATGGCATAAAAATCGATTGTTTTAAATGGATATAATATTACTTCATCTTTTTTACGGATTACGTGAAAAAAACACTATTATGAAAATTGAAAGAAATATCATTTTCACTTTGGCCTAAACAAGTTTTCTCACGCGGCTCACACGGTGAGCCACGTGGCGTTCAACGTGTTAAACAAGAAAAAATACGAATAGTGTACTAACTCAACCTTTAATAATAAAATTAAGTTAAATAAATAAATATAAATAAATATTCACGGACATTTCACACAACGCTATCTGATCCCAAATTAAGCTAGGAATAACCTGCTTGTGTTATGGGTATCAGACCACGGATATTAATACTTAATATATACTTTTAAATACATACATATTATACATAGATACATAGATAGAGAAGTTGATCCTAGATGGCAACGACTATGTAGCAAGTTATTTCATTTTTGTATTATATGGTGAAAATAGGTAGAAATAATAACGCTCTATTATTAAAACCATAATATCAATCTACCCTCTGTTTCTGCGGCTTTTATTTTAAACTACATTTTTATATATTTTTGTAACAGATATTTGAATATTTTACGTAATTCACTACGTAGTTATTACTAAGTAATTCAGTCACTTTCTTCATGATTTTTTGAGAGACTCTATTGTACCTATATCTTTAACACATCCCATCTAGGTAGATCTTATCTTATACCTATATCTTTAACACAATTAAAATAATCTCATAAAACTCACCAGCTTTGCACGGATCCATGCCAAGATCTCCAGAATCTTTATGTTCAAATTTCGTTGATAATAATTCATTTATCGTATACTTATGTGGTTCGTCTCTTGACTGCACCGAGGTTACTTCGAGGCACACACTCAACAATATAGTCAGTGTCATGCACACTGCCGATGCAGACACACGTCTGTGGCACAAAGCCATGATGACTGTTTTATTTACACTTTGTTTAACACTATGTCATATTATTTTCTTTTGTTGCTCTATCTGAAACAAAGAAAGTAAACTATTAATATTAAAGACAAATAGGTATGTCATTTAAGTTGTTCAAATTCGATGGATTATGCGATTACAGATTTCTAGTAGGTACTAAAGGTGTTTAAGCAAGACTGTAGAGTAGAGGTTTATGGAAATATTTGGCAATTTTCCATTTTTACAAGTTATTTGAATTAATGTTGTTCGTTTGATATAACTACTATGATGCCCATGTACCCGTGTAGGAGCGAATTACACGCTGAACATACCAATTAAATAAAAAAATAAAATTATTTGACACAATTAGGTATTTTACAATCGATACAATAATTATTTTTACCACTAAAATTACACAGAGTGTTCACAAAAAGTACTGATACTGCATTCCATACTAGGCATGAGCCTGTATTATAGAGGATAGCATTCAGTTTCAGTCGTAGAGATTATGATTAATTAAAATATGAATCAATAGTGCCGTGATATTGCTCTGCACAGCAGATATAGGTATTACGTTTCGATGAAAATTATATTCATTCTGTAATTCCTAGTACTACCCGTTCGCTCTAACTTTGCCGCTGGCGTAGAGGCGTATACCCGAATTGTTAATTAGACGAAGTAAATTGACAGTAGCTAATGTCACTTCATCATAGAAAGTACGCAATATTGTATGAAGAATTGACATTAGTTGCTGTCAATTTACTTCGTCTAATTAAAAATTCGACTTTAGTATGTAGCCGAGCGGCAAAGTTAGAGCGAACGAGCAGTACCTACCAAAATTTCAACAGTCTTATTACAATCATAGCTCAATTTAGAACATATAAGCCCGGTATCTGTTTTATATCTCTACACATATTTGAATATTGATTAGGTGAAACATATAAAACGTATTCGTCAAAAAGAAAGTGGCGCCAGCGTAGTAGGATTTTAATACTACGCTAAATGAACATCCCGCATTAGCAAAAGAACCGCAAGTCCCACAGACCAAATATTGGTTTTTCTAGCTCGCCTTTACTTTGCTAAACATCCAATCGGGATTAGTAGGAAAAGTCCAGTGGCTTAGTACAGAAAACTAATCTGTTTTTGCGCTAGAAAAGATTATCTATAGATGACTGATCACATTACTTTTCGACGCATAGTGCGGGTAGTTTACTAATTTATAAATGCGAAGGTTTATAAGTATAGATGTTTGTTAGTTTTTTACGCTCTAACCACTAAACAGATCTAGTTCAAATATAGTACAGAGATGGATTATAGTCTCGAATAATACATAAGATGCTGGTATTTACATGATGTAGTGGTCTTCAAGGTTGTTTTGTACCTTTGAGAATGCCAAGAGGCGAAACCGGTCAGGTGTAAAGTAAATAAATGTGGTGGAACAGTACAAGAGGTGTTATTCAATACGTGCAGCAGGTTCCACCAAGTGCCATCAACCAACAGTATAAATAACATAAGATGCCTTTGATACCCGGAATAAGTTACTATAGAATACGCGAGCGGGAACAGAATTAAATCCAGAGCCATAATTATAACAAATCTGATTTGGTTGGTTTGGTTACATTTTGCTAGGCCCAAATCTCTCCATCGTCCACTTAAATACATTAAAAAGATCCATCATGGATCTTTGTGGACAATCATGTCCACTTTAATATGGATCTTTTATGACATGCGAGTGAAAAAAGATCCAATAAAGGTTAAGGTATACGAAGAAAGTATAAAAGTTAAGAAGTATAAAGTAAATATCTACAAACCATTTATTTCAATAAAATATCTCATCATTTATTTACCGTTTATTATCAAAATGGCGAATGTGAGAAAATAGGAAACAGGTCATAAATAAACATTTTGACAAGTCGTTTCCGAAAGCTCTTTACTTGTGACCTAATTTACGTTTCAATATACATTTAAGTACCTATCTATATTTTCACCATAATGTAGGTAAAGATTTCAACTCTCATTTAAACCTAAATTTCTGTTTGCTTTTTGAATCAGAGACTTTTACAAATTAAGGTTCTTTGTAATTATTTGACAGGACTCTTAACTGATGTGGGTGTGAAAAGTCGGCCTAATACATTTCTGCCTAACAGAAATGTAGGATTCCGCAATTTTTTACTGAAAAAATTACATATTGAATAACACCACTCTTACTGTTCCACAACATTTATTTACTTTACACCTGACCGGTTTCGGCTCTCATTATCTCATACATTAAAGCACCTCTTAACCGCGAAACTTTATTAACAAAGTATTATATAAATTTTGAAATTCAACGCCACCCTGAGAGGTAGGGGAGAATACAATAATATTTTATTCCAGAGTTTTTTACTATTTAATGGCGTACACTTTAATGCAACCGTAATAATCAGTGTTTTCTCGTGGTCCCACTATTTTCGTCCCACTAGTGGGTCCACGACGGAGAACTGTTTCTCGTGGTCTCACCAGATTTTATCTACGTTCTGTATATTGATAAATAATTTTCAAAACAAATGAAGAACGACAAAAAAAATGAAGATCGACAAAACAAATGAAGATCGGTGAAACAAATGAAGATCGACAAAACAAAATGAATATCGGTGAAACAAATGAAGATCGGTGATACTAAGGAAGATCAGTGTAACAATTGAAGTGATTTCTAGTAATTAGGGTATCTAAATAAACTATAGTCAAACGGGTGTATGTCTCTTAACTATACCACAGACAGATAAATAAGGGTTTTTTATTGATACGGAACCTGATTCCAATGAATACACCGGAAAAAGGTGGATAATAAAACAGTGTTGCTGACAAATGAAATGGATCCTAAGTATCTACTCTATTTAAAGAAATCCAATGAATAGATTTTATATTGATGATGTGCTTTCAAAACACCAATAGGCTTAAGAACGTTCGTAAATTCATACGGACGTTTCTATTTTCATTTACTTATGTACCAAATTTAATCAATTTTAGCGTAGCAGAAGATGGACTCCTATAAGAGATTATAGGCAACCTTATAATAAATTAATAGGTAACAAAATGTGTTATTATTTTTAATTTTTTCCTCGAAATGGTAAGCAAAAGCAAACGATTAGCACATACCTATTTCACCAATTGTATTCGCCCTCATATATCAAGTATTGCCGTGTCAAAACAAAAGTTGAAATATGAATGTATTATATCTGTATGTATTTAGAAATATAAATAAAATAAATAAAAAATAAAATAAAAATAAAAATCATTTAATTCAGACATTGTCCATAAGCTTACATAAGATTAATAATTTATATGAGGCAGGTAATATCAATATATAATTCAAGATTGGCATACTTATAAAATCAAATTCAATACATTAATTTAAATGTCATACAATAAAATTAAATAAAATGTCAATATTTAAAAATTCAATAAATAAAGTTAAATGTAATATATAAGTATGTTTATCAGTTATTTAGACCACAAACTAGCACAAACTAATATCTATACTAATAATATTATACAGAGGAAAGATTTGTTTTTTTGTTTGTTTGTTTTTAACAAATAGGTTCCGGAACTACTGGACCGATTTGAAAATTTCTTTCACTGTTGGAAAGCTACCCTCTTTGCGGTGATCATAGGCTATATTTTATTTCCGTATTCCCACGGGAACGGGAACTACGTGGGTGAAACCGCATGACGTCCGCTAGTTAGCTATATTTGGGCTAGATGATGTTGTGTGACAATGTCCAAAAATAAAATTATGAACGAAATCTATATTAGAAGTAGAAAGTAAGTATAAGTATTTCCATTTCTTTATTTTCTCGATGACAGTTCTAATTTGATAGTTTTAGTGTTGTGACCAAATAAGTAATGATATCGATCGAATATTGTAAATTGATCGAATATCGTATCATTGCCAGTACAATTTATATAGAACTAATATGGGCACAAATCATAGGCCGCCCGTTCGAAACAATAACCATCCCCCTTTTACGGCAAACAAGATATTAGATTTATTAAAAAATGCATGTGCGGATGTTACTGCTGAAAACTGGGAAAAAATCGTGAGAAGAAGCAAAACATTATAGCGTCGGATTGGGAAATTCATGTGGCATTCGATAATGTAGATGTACAGGAACTTATAATATCTAAATGTAGGAGAGAGCTCATCGAGTGACAGTGACGATACGTCAGATTTTGATTTAAATAAATAAATAAAGATTACCTGTCATTATAATTATTTCGTTGCATTGTCGAGTACCTACCTACCTATATCTACTTATTTTACAAACGCTTCGAAAATTTTAGAGAAGTTGGCATTACCAATCAAAAATTAACACGTGTAACGTCTTGTACTGAAATATAATATCTACTAGTTAATAAATTTGTACAAAAGTATCCGGCAGTAGGTAAGTAGTTCAGTTTCTTAAATTATGTAAAAAAAATATCGAATCTGTTATCGTGTTATGTTTATCGATAGCTCAATCCCTATCAGTTTCTTAGAGTCAGGTATAACCTTGAACCTGCGTAAATGTCATATTTTTATAAAATAATGCATACATAATGTAAAAAAGACGCTCGTACAAGTTTTCACAGGAACTGTCATCAACCTGTCATCGAGAAAATAAAGAAATGGAAATAGTATAGTAAAAGCCAGAGCGGCACATTGGTGGATTTTCGTTAACTTGTCCAATTAAGCAAAACGCTTTGTGCTTTGAACGTTT
Organism: Miltochrista miniata; assembly: GCA_933228765.1. NCBI lineage: Eukaryota > Metazoa > Arthropoda > Insecta > Lepidoptera > Erebidae > Miltochrista > Miltochrista miniata. Next base: position 32,801,125 of record OW121758.1, on the reverse strand, counting down.
TGCAATATTCCGAAACTACAGTAGGTATTTCAAATTTCTATATTGTAACCCGATTCCTTTGAACATGATTAGCGACAGCGAATCAAGTACTTAAGTAGTTGGAAACTTGAAACAAGTTTGTTAAGCTGGTATGGGATAGTTTGAAAGCTTTGTATAAGCTTGTTGGTATCTAGGTTGTATTAAAAAAAACAGACCACTGAAGCTTATTTCATAGTTTAGGATTATGGTATAAACACAAACACACCAAGATCTTCTTGAGTGCAAGCGACCTCACCTGCTAGCGGTGAACCAGTTGACCAATGTATGATTCAATAACTTTGCATGCCAAGTGCATAAGTAGCCAATTGGGCCTGTGCTATGTAAAAAAAACTGAATAGCATCTTACATACATACATACATATACTCACGCCTTTATCCCCGAAGGGGTAGGCAGAGGCCTATACCGGCCCACATTTCACCGTGTACAATTCGGTCCCACGTGACAGGTGGTGAGCCCATCGCCGTGTTGAAATGGACCGCCGCCGTCAGAGCCTCGTCCGTTGTTCAGCAGGTGCACGAGCTTGCACGTGAGGTTGACTTGGGCCCGATGGTGTTGGTAGGGCCCCACTACACCCTTATATTATGTATAGCATCTTATGTACCCTAAAAATAAAAGATATGAATATAAAAACGCTGACGCAGTTTCAGGATTTAAAGGTCCGACGACAGTAGCTTCCCGAGGACCTCAGGCTGAAAATGCGTCTAAAAAAATACGCTGAGATGAAGTGAGATGTTAGAATTTATAGAATTATCTTCTGAACTCTCATAGAAATATTCTTAGGAGTCAAGGAAAACACGCAACTATTCCCGCCCTATTCTTTTTAATCACGAATAACATGTCCGGGCAGTTACTTCGCCTGATGCAGTAAGCAGAATTGGATAATTAGACAATCATTTCAGAAACTACCCTGAACAGTTATCAGTTTACCTACCTTTCATATACTTACTACATTAAAAAAAACTAACTTCTTCTTTTATATTCTTATCAAAATTGAAAATATCCAGTTACCTATGGCTCGGATCAAATTACCACGATAAGTAGCTATGAAAGCTGTTGCGCGGAAAAGCCATTTATTTACGAACTAGCTGACGTTACGCGGTTTCACCCGCGTAGTTCCCGTTCCCGTGGGAATACGGGAATAAAATATAGCCTATGTTCACCGCAAAGAGTGTAGCTTCCAGTAACAGTGAAAGAATTTTTCAAATCGGTCCAGTAGTTCCGGAGCCTATTCGTTACAAACAAATAAACAAAAAAACAAATCTTTCCTCTTTTTAATATTAGTATAGACTTTTTTTTTTTTTGTTTAACGTGAGGGAAAATCCTCATAGGATGTTATGCCGGACTCTTACCGACTAAAAAACCTCACGCCACGCCTAACAGCCTATGGTTGAGAGCCCCGGGTAAGCCCTCAGGAAGGATGTCCCGTGACTCCCAACAGACCTACGGCCGCCAATGCGGCCTCGCCCAGGGGGTGGTTCGGGTGCAATCCCGCGTCTATGGGGGGTTTCGGGGGTGACCCCGCTTCTAAGGGGGGGGGGGGGGACGTGCGTGAGTTGCTCACGTCACGCTGCCGTCATGGGCCTGCTTCTGTAAGGACGGTGAGCGGCCTTCTCACCGTCCTCAGACCCCCGGTCATGGAGGCCGATAGTCCTCGGCGAAGACACGTCGGCGGCGCCCAGGGCGCCGACTGCGGAACTCGGGTGGGAGAGTTCTCTCCCGCACCCGGCCCGCCGCCTCCTTCGCGAGCAGGACCTGCTCGCAGAAAGAGGCGGCGCAGTCCCACTTACTCCCGCTGGAGAGCATGGCTCGCACCATGGCCTCGAGCGAAAGAGTGTCCACGCCCAGACCCACTACGAGGACCTGTCGCTATTGTGCCCACGCCGTGCACTCCACCAGAGTGTGGAGCGCCGTGTCATCGCTGCGGTCCTCGCAGTGCTGACACTCGGCCGTGGTTTCCCGGTGTTTTCGCCACAGATACCTACCGAAGCTACCGTGCCCGGCAAGTATCTGTGTCAACCGGTAGGAGAGAGCACCGTGTCTTCTCTCCAGCCACTCGTCCATGACCGGTCTGACGACCGCGATTGTGGCGAATCCCCCCTTTGGTTGCTCAAGTCGCACCTTCCATGTCTCCATGGTTTCCTGGTGGAGCAGGGTCCGCTGGGCCTCGATTTCTCGAGACGCAGGCCTTTGGCCCCGCTCCAGCGCCTCCTTGCGCCATCTGAACAGTGACGCAAGGGCTCTTGCTTCCAGGTCCCATGGAGGGGTTCCGGCTAGGAGACATGCCGCCTCACCGGAGATCGTGCGGTATCTTCTTATCACCCTGACGGCCATCACTCTCTGCGGGCTCAGCAGTCTAGCCTCATTGCTGGCCGTCAGGGTCTCCGCCCATACGGGAGCCCCGTACAAGGCCATGCTTCGCACGATCCCCAGGTACAGTCTTCTGTAGGGAGCGTTGGGTCCCCTGATGTTGGGCATCAGCCGCGCGAGTGCGGCCGATGCTCCCCTCAGTTTTGGATATTAGTATAGATTACGAATTACGATTATATCACAGTTCAAATAGCAGACTTGGGTTCCAGGCGGGACTTACTATTGCTATTGATATACAGTCTCTGTCGTCTACGTCCGTCCTATATTATATAACACATTATATACTATCCCGTGTCGCCACCCCAAGTCTAGGTGTCGTAACAGGCGATTAAGGGAACACTTTCGCAAAAACGATCCATTGCGAAAACTCGAAATGAAACCCGGTTGTCAGTAAAATGACAATCGTACGACAGCGATACATATCTACTAATTTATCAGTGAACTTATTGGCAACAAAACTTTTCGTTATAATATCAGACCAAAATGTATTATGTACTTTGGCGATATCAGACGGACATGGGAGGAACATTTTGATTAAAGTTTATTTTTTGCTGATATTTTTGTACATGATTTTGTATATTATTATATTATGTGATGCGAACAAACAAACAAACAACTCTTCCGATTGTTTGTATGTTTACATTGAATAAGCTATGAAACTACTGAACCGATTTGAAAAATTCTTTCACTGTTGGTAAGGTACACTATCCCCGGGTGACGTAGAAACGGGAACTACTACCTGTTCGCTCTAACTTTGCCGCTGGCGTAGAGGCGTATACCCGAATTGTTAATTATACGAAGTAAATTGACAGTAGATGTCACTTCGTCATAGAAAATACGCAACATTGTATGAAGAAGTGACATTAGTTGCTGTCAATTTACTTCGTCTAATTAAAAATTCGACTTTGGTATGGAGCCGAGCGGCAAAGTTAGAGCGAACGAGCAGTACCTACACAGATGAAACCGCGTAGCATCCGCTAGTCTATACCTACTAATATTATCAAGAGGAAAGATTTGATTGTTTGTTTGTTTGCATCGAATAGGCTCCGGAACTACTGGACCGATTTGAAAAATTCTTTCACTGTTGGTAAGCAACACTCTTTGCGGTGAACATAGGCTATATTTTATTCCCGTATTCCCAAGGGAACGGGAACTAGGCGGGTGAAACCTTGTGATGTCCGCTAGTTTTTTATAATAATAGTTTCAATCTTAGTATAGTGATGGTAACAAATGTACTTCAGGTATAGTATTCCCAAAGTGATATGACGCACTTATTTGAATGATTGCCAGTAAATGATGGGTCGACGAGCAACGGAAGGCAAGGTGACCGCTACTTGGTTGAATGACTCTTGCTTTATCAAACAAACCGCGTTACTATCTAAAAGAGTGGGCATTCTGTGGTGAATATCAACTGTGATTGAATAATATTTATGTTTGATTGCGCGTGTTACTGCTAAAAATAGTTGTAAAGATAATTTTAAAAATGGTCGATTAATATTTAGCCGATGTACAAGTATGCTTACACTAATCATAAGCAATGAAATTTATAATAATAGTATTAAGCCCCCGGCCGGCTTAGCTTTTGCTTTTACTGACATGTTGTGTTGTGTTTTCCTTTCTTGGTCTAAGGGTTCTTTCCTCTGGGCTCTGATAAGTGCGTGAATCTTCCAGTAATTTTAATAAAATACCTACAGCCTACGATTGGGTGCCCCAGGTAGGCCCTCGAAAGGATACCCCAGAACTCCCAACAGACCTTCGGCTACCACTGCGGCTTACCTCGGAGCGGTAAGAATATTATCATCGTTACATAAATCCCCGCATAATTATATTTCCTTGTAGTCTTAATCACTAAATCACTATCACATACAAAGGTTTGATACACATTTGAATAGATTAATCTTGACTATTAATTCAACAGTTTATAATAGTTATCTTGATGTACCCTAGTTTGGAAGGAGACAAATGTTGAACGAACTCGTAGGTAGCCGCTGAGATTAAGGCTCAGGGAATTGAAGCGTTTTGTAAGGATTAATTGCTTTAGGAGAAATCTGCATAACATTCTCGAAGTGATATGAATGTTCTTTGTTTTTGTCTCTGTGTACTAAAATGTTAAATCAGGTCACCGGTACAATTTTTCTGATGAGTTTTAGGTAGTTTTGTACTAGTTTTATTCAGTCTATGTTGTGTATTCATCGATTACGTTGACTCAGTTATTGATCGTTTATGCTTATTATTATTACTCAAATAACATGAATACGATTCCTGATTTTAGGACTTATTTATTCATTGAGTATGTACCGAGAATTCTCATATGCCCAGAATGCCTTATGTTTTCTGTTAGCATGAAGAGCAAAATACTTAGTTTAGCTGATACTATTTTGTGTCTTTCTAAAGCGAGAAGCGAAGCAAAGGCGACATAAAAGCATTTGTATTGAACAAGCACATAGTGGACGTTTTAAAAGCGACAAGATCCAGGTTTCTACGGTCGTCCGAGCGAGGGTTTTCTCTATGGAATTACTTTCTATTGGAGTCCTTGTATTGCCTGCATATCTCCTTCTATATCATGTGCAATCTTGTTTAGGTATAGGTAGAGACTCAAAGCTTATAGCTCTACATCATTTGTATGTTTGAGATTCCAGCGAAACGATAGCCCACAAAGGTGGGTTTATCAGTCTTTGATTATACGTCTTAACACCAGGCACTAAGCAGTACTACTTAGCTCAAGTCTACTATTTCAATTGTGTCAAAACATAATCATGATCGTCGCTCAATATAAATAAGTACTGTCGAAGCCGACGGTACATCTTGACTGTTTTGTAGTATTTTCGGAGTGATTCGTAGCAATCCCACTTACTCCCGCTGGAGACCATGGCTCGCACCATAGTCTCTAGCGAGAGAGTGTCCACGTCCAGGCCTACTACGAGGACCTGGCGCTGTTGCAGCGACGTGGTCAATTCGTAGCGTATTCGATGATCACGATTATGTTATGACACAATTGAAATAGTAGGCAAAGGCCCTCCTGGTTCAAAAAATTGGTTGAAAATTATTAAACAGCCATTTGTAAACACATTATCATTGAAACACCACGTTCTAAGTACTGACAAGCGTCGTGTCTAATCAGTCCATGTTCTTTGACCCTTACACTAATACTCATTGACTTAAATCAACATCACATTTTATTTGAAAATCATCCGTATGCCATTGATATCACGTTGTATTTTTGTGTGCATGCTAATGTTGGTTAGAACATTATGTTATGAATGATAACGAAGAGCATTGGTCACTGTTATCAGAAGGGTGATAAGAGGAATACATTCCAATAATAATATGGATGCTTTCTTTGTCTGATAGTTACGGGATTGGAAATAATTTTGTTGCATTGTGTTACGACAAATATAATTTCGGTAAATATGTAATAGAAAAATTATATTTATAATATCACATTGTATATTTACTTACCTACTCGTATTATCATAAAGGAAATGCCACTGATATCAACTTTTGGGAGTTGTGATCTGTGACTAACATACTGAAGTTTGACAAACGTAATAAATAGGTGGCCGCTTTGGGTCAAGCCAGAATGTTTTTATTTAAACCACCAATAATTCATTTAACTTAACATGATTAGTGTTATATCTTTGACCTACGGATTTACGTGTCTCCCGAAGTATGAAAATGATTTTAATTGGAAAACCGAACTGTCTAAGGACTGCCTGTAAAAAACGCTAGATACCTAACGCAATGATCGTTTACAGAATACAGAGCTAGCGAGGCTATGAAAGCTGCTGATGAAATAAATGGATTTTATTGTGTAACTTACAAAATATTAAACTATTTCGTTACTATATACCTATATGTCGTTTTTCAGTGCAAAAATTGTTTGTATTTTTTTCGTCTTCTAGCAGAACAAATAGTTTTACAGAAATGGATAGAACGAAAGGGAGAGAAAACACCTCAGAGTTGAACATGCATTGCATTTAAGGGTTTCTAGTAGTTGGGGTAGAGATTGCGGTGGTTGAACATAGACTAAACCATAACAAGGGGTTTTAAAAAAGCTATCGTATGAACAAGCACATCGTGGGCGTTTTAGGGTTAAGCTACACACGAGTGCACGAAATCCCTCTTTCTTACAGGGTCGCTGATGCCGCTGCGTGTGGTCACGCTTACGCTCTCTTTCTCATACTAGTTAATTACGGTCCTAAGCGACACAAAAGGATAAAAGTGAAAAAAGTGAAATGCGCATCGGTCAGATGCCGCTTAACCCTTAAACGGGTTATAACGCTCGTCTTTGACACGTCACACGGGAATCTCTTCAATAATGTTTACAAATAACAAGCGTTGAAGTTATAAATAGTTCAGATTAACTTACTGACCATTGTAGAAGATATAAGGGTACCCTTCTCTCAATCGCTAAGCCTATAAGCATTGTGCTCGATGTCATAAACTCTTTTGAAAGTTGCTACGAAGTATTAATACACCCAAAGAAAATTACTTTCCTCATACCGGGAAGGGCAGTGTGACATAGAATAAACTTCATATCATTATCCTTTTTACGAAAGAGGGGAAGGACATTCTTTGTTGTAAAGGTTGGATATTAGTAGGTAAGATGGAAATGTTATTTAACTGGTAAATAAATGGTATACCTACTTCTCAGTAAAGATAAATATACTTGCTAATATTTACCAAATAATATATAACAAAAAGCATTAGATTCCAATGGACTACTAAAGCGGCAAAGTAAATCGTCGTTATGACCGTCAAAAATAGTTAAATAAAGTATATTAAAATTACATATTGAGCCAATTAGATTATTACCAATGTCAGTCGAAAAGTATTAAAAGTGAGTATAACATTCAAAAGTTATCATGACACGTCAAGAATGCAAAGACCTTGCTGGTTTAAAAGTACTATTATGTATAGCGTTAATGTTGTATGTATATCAGATAAATAAATATCTCTGGTAAAGTTTTCATCTTTTGAGATAATTATTAACATAAATTAGAAAATTAATGTCGAAACAAAGCACTGCATTCAACCTAAAACTCGATATAATCTCAATAACCTAAAACAGGTATAGGCACAAAATTATTCAGAGCACATAAGTTACACGTCACTAAATATTAAATTAATATTGTAAACGTCTCAAATTAAGGACTACAGGTGTTTCTTATTTGTTACTAGGTGTTTCCTCCGGCTTCGTCAGCGTAGAAGTCGTTATAGCGTAAAATCGTTTTGCGCAGTCAGTTTAAATGTAGCCTATGTCCATCCCTTGGACTCAAACTATCTCCATACCAAATTTCATCAAAATCGGTTCCGCGGTTAGAGCGTGAAATCGTAACAGACAGACAGAGTTACTTTTTAATTAGTTACTTTCGCATTTATAATAATAGTAGGAATTTTTAACAAATAGCTAACAAATGGAATTGCTTACGTTGGGTACTTTTCGTTTTAATAGAGCTGGACTACAATAATATTTGAAATTTGGACAAGGCTAGAAACATATCAGTAATTTCTACATGCAATGGTATCACTATTTTATGATTAGCCAGTCTCGTAGTCTCAGTAAAATTCTTATTGCCTTAGAATCGGTTATTTAAGTAATACTAGCTGATTAGGTAAAGACCAGTTACGTTGGGTTACTATAGTCGTCCTTAATCCTATTGTCACATGAGACTGACATTTTTGGTCGCAAAAATATAGTGATTATGCCTCCATATACTTACCTACTGTATATAAAGGGTAAAAAATGAGGATATTATTATATCCCAAGGCCACAAAATTTTTAATTTAGCATAATTACAGTTTCTTCGTGACTGTACCGATATAAAGTAGCCTACGATTTTGTTTCAATGTTTACCTTACTAATTGCTTTCAGTAAGCTTTTCTAACATATCGTTTGGGCTCAAAATTTGTACATTTGTACCCAATTAGTAGATATCTAATGAACAACTTCATATTAAATTTAATTACCTACTGTACAAATAATCCTTGTCGTGTTGAAAAGCAGATAAGACGTAATTTATTGCTTTTCTGTCTCATTTCTAAACGTTACGTTTATTTATAATTAAATCAAGGCAATAATGTTAGCACTTGTGTACGCGACTTTACTCTTCCTGGTTATTCATCATGGAGCTTTCTTTTAAAATAAGTCTTGGATTTAGGTGTTAAAGTTGAAATTGCAAAAACTACGTAATAAGGCGAGGAGAGGTGAAAACTCGACATTTTCTGTTTAGTTAGCTTTGATAGTAAGATTGAGGTCATTTTTCCAACCGACTTCAAAAACAAACCAGCAACTCAAGTGTATACTTATTTGCACAACTCGTCTTAGTCTTGATTGCATCGAAAATATTTAGTTTGAATATTTTCATACTTTGTTTTTATTTGAGGACTAGCGGACGTCATGCGGTTTCACCCGCGTAGTTCCCGTTCCCGTGGGAATACGGGAATAAAATATAGCCTATGTTCACCGCAAAGAGTGTAGCTTTCCAACAGTGAAAGAATTTTTCAAATCAGTCCAGTAGTTCCGTAGCCTATTCGTTACAAACAAACAAACAAACAAAAAACAAATCTTTCCTCTTTATAATATTAGTATAGATTAGTATAGATGGGCACCCGCGGCTTTGCACAAATTGAATTTTGTTCCCGTTCTCGCTTCTCATAGGAACTTATTCCCGGGATAAAAAGCTAGCCTAGCCTATGTGTTATTTTAGAATCTAGATCTATCCCTGTACTGAACTTCAGCCAGATCCGTTGAGCAGTTAGAGCGTGATTGAGTATCAAACATCTATACTTATAGAATTCGGAACTTGATATAATCTACCTACTTACATGCACCGAAGTCCCGAATTCTATAAATATGATTGTAAAAAAACCGCTATAGTTTTTATATAACAGCCAAACATGTTAACAAACATTCATTGTATACCTACTGCCTTCTGCCTCTTATGATACTGGTCATCCTAGTTTAAGAAGCCGGGTTCTTATAAATTGTAACATTAATAATTATTGTATTTTAAGTTTCACAGTTTATGTCACATACTCTAATATGCCTATCATTAAGGTTTTGTATTGTGTTACACTGTACCTTTTTTCTCATGAAATAAATTTATCGTATCTTATTGGAAGTAGGATGTAAAAGAATAAAGCACATCATCAAATTGAGAAATTTTAAAGTCTTTTATAAAATCTACGAATCTGCAATGTGCAACCCGAACTGAAGGCTATATTCTCCAGTTTTATGCATATTAATGGATCTTATCTAATATTGGTCTGGCATAGTTCCAAACTTGAGGTGCAGCTAGCATAACTTAATATGCAGCAATTTATGGAAGCTGTACTAAAAATCGATATTAAATGATAGTGTAACACGGACATTATTCAATTTTGATGGAAAAATCTTTTTTTGTTTGGGGTTTCCTAAGGCCTAAAAAGGCCGCATTGTATGTTTCATATTATGAAACGTAAAATGATAGATACCTAGGCTTTGTATGTTTTGCAATTCAAATTATATGAATTGTATGTTTCATATCATTTAAAATAAAATGTTACCTTTTTAAGCCCGCTGATGATTATTACCAAAATGAAATTCATTGCATGAACATTTGCAATTTTTTTGAAATTATTAGTTAAGCAACTCTTCACCATTCTGTATCCAGTAAGTGAAGAGACAATTCTGTTTCCAGTAAGTGAAAAAAATCTTCAAAAGGGACCTTAAAAGGTTTTTATAGGGTCCAGCAACTCTGGTGATCCAAATCCATAAGTTACGGTCACCACTTTTGATCAGTTATGCCATGTTCTTGTCTGCTACATTAGTGGTGTAAAGAATCCGTAGATTTCACCGTCTATTACTGCTATTGTGTTTTAACTTCTTTCATATTGTTTTCCTACTCCTCTTTATACTCCTTGTTTGAGAGAAAAGATGGTCAGCCTCTCAGTGCCCTTACATTTATGTTATAGAATTCGAGACCTTTGCAAACTTGCCCTTTTTATCAGTTCAATCGAAAATCCAATAACAAAAATCAACGAATATATTATGTCAAGTTTCATGAAATTTCAATGATACTCGTATTTGCGACTATAAATAGAATACAAAGGGCATCTGAAAATAGAGTCTCTCATTCGTAACTGTCGGTCGGAATAAGTAAAATATTGTAGAACATTCATGATCATAGAATTATTTATATCACAGCCGTTTACTTACATGTAATTGTACCTATTTAGATCTTTTACTACAAATATCTGTTAGTCGTCTTCTCATATTTATCGACAATGCCAAAATAATTTACTTCCCATTCCACTACTCATGGGAATTTCAGGTACCTATATAAAACCTATGTATTATTCCAGGGTATAATCTGTCCTTGCAGAAAAAATCAGCAAGTTTCGTTCAGTCATTAAAGCATCCTGCCTGACTCCATTCCTACTCAAGTCCGACTAATCAAAAACGATGACCATTGCTTTTGAATATTTGCTATACCACCACCTGTTCTAAACCTCTGCACTTACTCAACTGGTCCTCTTTTCAAGAACCTCATATTGCAGGTGATTGAGAAACTTCTTCCAGATGTTCACAAGTGTGCCATAAATCATAAGCATGCATGCCTTATGCCAAATTAGGGATAATACCAGAACCAACCCCCAAAGAAGCGGGATCGCACGAAAACTAACCCCTACAGAAGCGGGATAACACCAGAACCAACCCCCAAAGAAGCGGTATAGCACCCGAACCAACCCCCAAAGAAGCAGGGTAACATCCGAACCAACTCCCAAAGAAGCGGGGTAGCACCCGAACCAACCCCTAAAGAAGCGGGATAGCACCCGAACCAACCCCCGAAGAAGCGGGATAGCACCCGAACCAACCCCCAAAGAAGCGGGGTAGCACCCGAACCAACCCCCAAAGAAGCGGGCTTGCCCTCGAACCAACCCCTAAAGTAGCAGGGTAACACCCGAACCAACCCCCAAAGATGCGGAATAGTACCCGAAGCCGAAGCAACCCCCAAAGATGCGGGATAGTACCCGAAGCCGAAGCAACCCCCAAAGATGCGGGATAGCACCCGAACTAACCCCCAAAGAAGCGGGATAGCACCTGAAGCAACCCCAAAGAAGCAGGATCGCACCCAAAGACGCGATATAGCGTCCGGACCACAGAAATATATCTAGAGTCCGGACCCTAGTAAAGACCGTGGTGATAGCCAAAATCTGTCCTGAACCCTGGGACGTAGAAGGCCACACAAAACGAATATTTACGACCGACCACTTTATGTCTTATAATAGTATCAGAGGATTAACAACTTATACGAAAACTATTTTGCAGCATAATGCTTACACTGATACGCTTTCATAAATCGTGTTACGGGGTTTAGTTGGTAACGAATTCATCGGTCATTCAGATTTCAGTACATAGCCCCTAAGGCTGTTTACTGAGATCTATCAACGTGTGTAATTTGGAAAACTCCAACGTGGCAATAATTTGGTGTTGTTACCATGGCTTTTCATTAGAAGAACGGCGTCACTTTGGCGTGGCTAAATGTAAAAAAATGGTAAGCACAGTATGTGTAAATAAATATAACGTAGGGCATTTTTATTAGGTGGGTGGGATCTAGACCAATGATAAATATACTACTATGTTTCCAAATAGGTACATACTTTGTAGTAACGTCTCAAACCCCGAAACAAACATTTGCGGATCACGGACTCAACCCCACAATCTTAGCATGGCTCTTGCACTATACTAAGAAGAAGTTATATATCGAATATGTTACCATGATTTATGAAACCTTTTAATACAAGTCACCCACGCGTCGCAGACAGAGAAAAAGCAAAGGGAAAAGAGCTACTAATGGAAATAGGGGAAGAAAAGTGTGGCCCCCATACTCACAAGTTACAGATACAAAATGCATTATACTCCAGACGGTAGTCTAAGAGATGACAGTACTATATTTGTGTTTCCTAATGTATATCTTTTTACAGAAAGTTCCCCTTATCGTAGTACAAACACGGTATTATAGATAGACAAAATATAAGTACACTACAGTTTATTAATGATGTGTAAATATCCTATATTAACTATTCTACTAATAATATAAAATATGAAAGTTTGTGAAGATGTTCCGCTGTTTGGATGTTTGTAATTTGACCATGCTCAACTAAAGGTTTAAAGAATCTGGTTGAAATTTGGTACTGGGTCAGGTCATACTTAGTCTGGAATAACACATAGGCTACTTTTTAGGGTTTCGTAGCCAAATGGCAAAAACGGAACCCTTATAGATTCGTCATGTCTGTCTGTCTGTCTGTCCGTCTGTCTGTCCGTCCGTGTGTCACAGCCAATTTTCTCCGAAACTATAAGGCCTATGCTATTGAAACTTGGTCACTAGATGTATTCTGTGAACCGCATTAAGATTCTTATATAAAACTAGAAAAAAAGCAGTAAATTTTGGGGGTCTCCATACTCAGAACTGAAACTCTAAATTTTTTTTTTTTTCATTAAATGTATACGTGGGATATCTATAGATAGGTCTTCAAAAATGCTTTTGAGGTTCTTAAAATATTTTTTTTCTAAAGTGAATAGTTTGCGCAAGGGACAATTCCAAAGTGGAAAAATGTGTCCCCCCCCCCCCTCTAACTTCTAAACTAAGAGAATGATAAATCTAAAAAAAATATAATATGATGTACATTGCCATAAAAACTACCAACGAAAATTGGTTTGAACGAGATAGAGCTGGTAGTTTTTTTAATACGTCATAAACCGCAATTTTCGTTTGAAAAAATCACTACCACTGCGAACGTGTTAAAACATCAATCAAAGTTACAACGAACTACAAGAACTTTTATATTATGTTACTTGCTGCTACGAAACACTTCATGGGCGAGTCCAACTCGCACTTGGCCGGTTTATTAACCTTACATTATTATAACAATATCTATAGTAAATTTAGAGTTTGTATAGATCACTATCTCAGCATTATACTGCAAATTGCAAATATCTGGAGCTGATTTTCATATATCCGTGGCAACGCGGATATACCCAGTCAATCAAACAATCAATAAAATCAGCCTTTAGCAGTCCACTGCTGGACGAAGGCCTCTCCACACATAGAATACGGAAATACATAGATCAGATGCACTTTGAGGACCACTGTCAGAAGTCTTACGGACTTTGAGAGTGGCCCCCAATCCCTAGATGCGCCATGAGATCCTATCAAGCTGGCGACGTCAACCATGCGAGCTTAGTATATAAAAAAAAAAATCGGTTGTCTGTAAAGTCGGTTTACGGACGATAGTTGAATGTCACGTTCAACTCAGCCTTAAATGGAACGCCTCAGAGCGAAGTAACGCCGCATACGTCATGTTTTTTCGTGCGTGCAGCCGGCTCCATCGAATTATAAGACGTAGTCACGTCAAAAACAAAGTTATACAGAAGAAAATAACAAAAACAGTAAAACTTATTTTATAGATAGGACCTATTGGGTGCTCTTGAATTTTACTACGATATAAAAGTAAGATGAGCGTGAGTGTTTGAATGAATGATTACATTATTATGGTAATTTAATTACCATCCTAGCAGGGTTTTTATATAGAGCACTGCTGCACTTTATCCCTTCTGTGCAACTTATCTCACACAGCTAAAGTAGAAATGACAGTTATGTATGAAACTTTGATTAGAATTGATATCTTTGCGTACAGTCCACTTGAATTCAACGCATTTCCATTTCGCTGCAAGAGGTCGATATGGACTTTCTTGTAACTTGTGAATTTACTTAGACTTCATAGATTAGTTTTAAATGGACTGCCTCTGTGGCGCATTTGGTAGTGTAACCGCCTGCTGCGCTGAGGACCCGGGTTCGATTCCTGGGTCGGTCCAATTGTTTGTGTGATCGACAAATGTCTGTTTCGGAGTTTGGGTGTTTTCAATGTTTAATATGTATGTATTTAGACATATAGGTATGTCTATCAGACGTCTGGATCCCATAGCACAAGCTTATATTATTTGGGCTAGATGATGTTGTGTGAGAATGTTTACAAATATTTAATGGCTTCAATTTCAGATTTCATCTTTTTCAGCGTAGTGTATTTCTAAGTGCTTCAGATTTCTACTCGTATTTTGGAGCTTAGGCCAACTCTTAAACTGCTAGGAAGAGGGTATGATTCAGATTATTATTTTGGACATTTCGTCTCAGTTCATTATCTCGCCGTAGTCTCTATGCCTGTAAGAGATTGGCTTTAGTGATAAAGTCGCAAATGGTAAAATGTCTGTCTGTTTGCGATAAACTTATACTTTTTAACGTATTTCAGGCAGTTTCAACTAAAAGATATTTTTCGTCTCCGAAAATCAGCGCAGTTTGCGTGTTGCAGACAGCGCTGATTTTCATTGAGCCGAGAGACTGACGGCCATTTTTTCAATATAAGGTTTTAATTTGTAAATTTTGAGTACCTAGTATTTTTAACTACACATTGTTATAGATTTCGGGTCTTTTTCGCGTATACATCTAACTTTAAAGAGCCCAACATCAACCCTTAGACCACGGCCAGGCACGATTACATTGCCCGATTCTCTGTTTGTATCCGAGTAACGTAGGGCAGGTAACCCCTTTGATTATTAGTGTAAAAATCAAAGGGTAAACCAGGGTAACCCATTTCTCGACACTCGGAAAGAGATAAATTTGACATTTTTTGACTGGCAGAAGCATTGTTAGCAGTTGAGGTTACCATGGGCTCCTAAAATCTTGGTAAGACCCCAGTATATGTATACTTTAAATGTTCCCTTCCTATTTAAATCAAATTCTCTCTACCAGGTAAAGAAAAGGACAATGCTAGAAGGAACTCGTTATAGTTTATTACGTTATATCTAAAATGGTATAGGGTGTCTCAATATGAGTGCACTTTTTAAATTTTGTGCAATTTTTTTTTTGTGCAAGTGGCGACTCTGAGATTTGACAGCTTACACATTTATTTGTTCCGATTAATAAAAATGGAGCGCTTTTCGAAAGAACAACGCGTAATAATTGTTAAAACTTATTACAAAAATTTGGAAAGTTATGCTGAGACCGCTCGCAAACTACGAACAATTTTCAGTCGAGAAAGTGCGCCTAATGTGTGAATCATTCGAAGAGTTCTCAAAAAAAAATTAAGAAACTGGGTCGGTAATGGACAGTAAGACTCCTGTGCTTCCGTTGTGTGCGGATGGCATGTGGTTTCAGCAAGACGGCGCGGCGCCACCTGGTACACCGCGCATGAAACAATCCATTGCAGCAACGGTTGCCGGAAAAAATATCTCAATAAATTCTGATGTGAACTGGCCACCAAGATTTAACGCCGTGCGATTTTGTTCTTTGGGGTTTTCTCTAATCGCAGGTTTAAGCGAATAAACCAGAAACAATGCCTAAGCTCAAATCCGAGATCCAACGAGTCATCGGAGCGAAACAGCCTCATCTCTGTGAAAAAGACATGAAAATTTTCATGAATAAAGTAATGGCCTGCCATCAGAACCGTGGAGGCCATTTAACGGATATTTTGTTCCATACCTAATCGGAACATGTCTTTTTGACAATTCAATAAAAAAATCACAACTCTCTCAAAAAAATATGTTTTTTTTAATAAAATGAAAAAGTGCACTCTTACTGAGACACCCATTATAACACATAACCTATTCTACTTCTACTGGTTTAGTTACAATTAGCGCGGGAACTGAGCACCTGTGCCGTCTTTCTATGGTAGCGATTTTCATAAATGGAACATCGTTCAAATGCTTGATTGTTTTTTTAATGCTATGCGCGCCTTTTTGTACGGCGAAACTAGAAATTGATGGAAATAAAGTCAAAATTATTTGAATCTAAAATAAATAATTTAATTATGAAGAAAAAATCTATCTTCTTTTATTTTTTATTTTGTTTTGTTCTGTAACTTAAAGATACAGGCCGCCTGAAAAAAATGAGCCTAGAAGAAAACGATAAAAATTTCGAATAAAGAACAAAAAAATAACAACAAAGTAAAACCTCCTTTTCAAGATCATAATATTCTTAAATATTTAAAAATAGAACACCAAGTTGCGTACCTTTAACTACGTAATTCATAGAACACTACTACCACTGGCACTCGAATACACAAGTCACTTCACACGGACACACGACTGCGACGAATTCCCGAGGGCAACTGACATGAACAACTAAAGAGTACTTACTGTACAACAGGACTGACAAAACGGGAGATTCGTGAATCAGAATGAATCGCGTACTGGTGGTTACAGCGGTGTTAAGAAAAATTACAACATTTATTTCTTTTAGCAAAAATATATCTTTACCAACATTATAAACAGCTGTTTATAATGATGGTAAAGATATTAATTGTTATTGTAGATTGATTCAGCATTATGTGCCATTTAAAAATATTTATTTATAGTACTAATCGGGCAGACAAGCTTACTGCCCAAATGATGAAAAGTAGTCACCGAAGTCTATGAATATTTGCAATACCACAGTGACGTTACTTAAATAAGTGAAAATAAACACCCCCCCCCCCCCCGAGCCTTCAATTGCATCAATCACGCCATAACTTGACGTAGACCTGGAGAAAATTCTTTATGTAAAAGATAAACTCCAAAAATATTCCTACGTCTTGAAAAGCTAAAATTGGGACTTGCTGCGATATCGAGACAATTCGAAGTTTGCAGGCAGCTAAAACGTATAATAGTAAAAATCAGACAAACTAAAGAGCCCAAAAATATCGTACTTTAGTCGTTGTAGAAGTAACTTCTAATAAATGAATCTTCTCTCTAATAAGTGAAGTTTTAACAACATACACATACACATAAATCTGCTATTACTTCTTAATCTACGAATACCTAAATTATGAAAATTGCCGGCTTATGCAGTTTTGACACATGGCTTACTTCTGACTGATAATATTATAAATAGGTAAGAAAGTTTGTGAGTGTAGACGTATAGATGTCTAACTAATTTCTGGATGTGTTGTTGATTGTTACTCTTTCACGGCTGAAATTTGGTACTGGGATAGATTATAGTTAGGAAAAACACCAAGGCTTAATCTTCCGGAAAAACCTCCCATTGGAAGCGGGAACACACACATCTGCCATCTGTCATAATTTACTTTTGACAGTTGACAGTACTTTAAGTAACTTCACCACTTCTATCCACGACTGTACAAGTAGGAGTCAACCTTTTATTTAGCCATCTGTCAAAACGGCTCACAACACGAGACTTATCTCGTGTTAAGGTCAAACACGACGAGCTCAATGAGTAAACATAATGTGTTATATGATACAATTACACACAAATTGACTTGTTAAATGAATTTGTTTGGAAATCCCTCATGAATGCTATGTTGGACTTCTACCGGGTAAAACAACACGTACCCTGCCACTGCCTACAGCCCAGAGCCTCCTGTGACCCCTCGGAAGGATGTCCGGGATTCCCGTCAAACCTTCGCTACCACTGCAGCCTCACCTATGGGGTTTGGGTACTTTCTCGAGTCTTTGGGGTTTTTCGGGTGTTAGCCCGCGCTTTGGGGCGTGTGCCACATTATGCCTAAGTATAAAAAAAAGTAAAAAAAAGTCATCTTGGAACATCCTTTCGAGGCTAGTCCATTATAGATTTTCACACGTAAAAAAATTTTAATTTTTTTTTTTTTTTTTCATAATAATAGCCAAGACTTGCACTGGAAAAAATCCCTTCTGACCCGTGGTTCAGAGGGATGAGAGAATAAAAAAATATTAAAACAAAATACGAAAAAGCTTTAACCAATAAAACAGTGTTAGATTTCATCATGACAAACGTTTTAAATGTGTATATAGGTGCATTACTTATATTTGAAATGTTACATACCAAAACTAAGGGATTTCAATCTAAATAATAGGTAACCCTCGTCATGGGCTGACATAACGAGACGAAATTCGGTGGTAATTCGTATTTCGAAATGTTTTAGTATTATTTCGAATTTCTGTAGTGAGTAGAGCATTCGTAAGATACCGGAAGGTCGTTAAACTTTATAATACCAATGTCATTCCTGGGCCTTGCTAGATTTTATTACAATTAATGTTTCCTACCTACTGATTTCTTAAAAGCTGCATCTAGCATGAACTGAAACCTCAAACACAGATTTGGTTTAAAGATATATTTATTGATATAAACTAATGTAGTACAATGAGATTTAAATTAATGTGAATCTGTCTTATTCCTCATTGGGCTGCCAACTTGGGGCCAATGTCAATTTGAACTAGTAGTGATCCTCAAGTCGCTCGATAATTCCATGGTTCTCTAGATATTGTAGGTAATGAGTTTCTTTGTAGAGCTAATTATAAAATAAAATTTCCGTGTGTAATTTTCCTTTACTGATATTTTTAAAGGAAAATTACACATGGACATTTTTTTAGTTGAGTTAGACTGGTTTTAGTACTGACTCTATAGTCATCAGTGCCAAAACCTGTTTAAATATTAAATTGGTAATTCTTTTCACATTGGACTCTTCTAATACTATGATTGATAAATGTCTGGGATGACGTTCGAACCCACCTCGTTCGTGATTGTTCCGTGTTAAAAAAAGGTATAGTCAGCATACTTTACCATTCTTTATTTTTATCTAGCTTACGCGAACAACTTCTCAGCTTCAAAATCAAATAATGTATCTATTTTAAAATCCTTTTAAGCCTTGCAGCATTCGTACTTTTTTCAAAATTAATAAGCCGTTCTCGAGTTTTAGCGAGACTACCAAACATCAAATGTATAGTTAGAATATAATAACAAAATCGTCTACGTTCAATATAAATATTGTTAGGAGTAATAGTGTAAGAACATGTACCTTTGAGAATGCTTTAATGCTAAACCGGTCAGGGTGTGTTAAATTAAATTAAATTATGGGATGTAAGTACAAGTGTGTGTTTCAATAATGTATTACAAGAACTTCCATCAAGTGCTGACAATCGAGATTATAAATGATATAAAGTATCGCCTGAAGTGTAAAAGAAAAAAGACGAAAGTGTGCACTTTTTCAATAGGCAGATGTTCTATTGAGTAGTTATCTACGAACTGCACACCAAGACGCGAATGATATCTTAAAAGGAACTTGAGAGTGAGACTATGTTTGTATGGGAAAAGCGCTGGCCTTGTTCCCTCCTAAGCCTCTTCTGAACTTCCACAAACGTATCAAAACTAAAATCACTCAAATTGATTCAGCCATCTTCAAGTTAGAGCAAGACTAATAAACGTGAATTAATCTTCATACAATAAAAACATTAAAACAAAGTCGTCTATGTCCAAGTATCCCCTGAAGTGTAAAAGACAAAAGACGAAAGTTTTCACTTACACTTCGACCAAGTAATAGTATAGACCGGCCCATCCATACATTAGTTTTGAAAACGTTCAGGTGAGCACATGCGCTCACTTGGTTGTAGTCGGTGTTATTGTTCCGAAGATGAAACACGAGTCAAGATAAGACATTTAACGCAAGATGCCTTCCTGTGCTTTCCCGAAGTGTAAAAACACTACCCTAAATTCGAAAAAGGAATGTGTGTATGTCGTTGCGACAATATCTTTGTGTGTGAACTAGTCTCACTTTTTGAGTTCGTAAGGTATGAAGTGGGCCCGTCTTACTATTACTTTGTCGAAGCACTTACACAATAGAATAGATGTTCTATTGCAAGTTATCGACGAGCTCCAACACCAAGACGAGGACGATATCATAAAAGGAACTTGAGAAATGTCTGAATATTTACAATGGATCGGTGGCGTTTAATGGACTGAGAGTTAAGACCGATAACGGACTTGTATTACTGAGAAAGTTCTGTAAAGTATTGAATGGTCTTTTGTGTTAAGCGGATCGAACACCATCGATATTATCAGTTTTAATGTCATTTCTTTCATTATTGTAATGAAAGAATCAGTTTTAATGTCATTTCTTTTGACTGCCTCTGTGGCGCAGTCGGTAGTGATACCGCCTGCGGCGCTGGAGGTCGTAGGTTCGATTCCCACCGGACACAAATATTTGTGTGACCCATAAATGTTTGTCCCAAGACTCTGGGTGTTTCAATGTATAATATGTATGTATTTAAAAGTATATAAGTACTAATACCCATAACACAAGCAGGGTCATTTCTAGCTTACTTTGGGATCAGATAGCGTTGTGTGAAATGTCCGTGAATATTTATTTATTTATTTTTGTAATGAAGTTCTAACTACCGTCTTCTAGACTTCCAGCTGATTTCATTAGTTATACTATTTAACTTTTAGGGTTCCGTTCCCAAAGGGTAAAACAGGACCCAATTCATGAGATTTCGCTGTCCGTCTGTCTGTCCGTCATGAGACTGTATCTCAGGAACCATGATAGCTAAAGAGCAGGTCTTTTTTAGATATTTTTCTTCCTGCATATGTACTTTAGTTTTTTTTTACTTCCTTAAATTTTGTTGTGCCCTTAACAAACAAAAAAAGAAACACATAGTCTGTGGAAATTTCAGCTTTCTAGCTATCACGGTTCACAAGAAACAGCCTCGTGACAGACAGACAATTAATATTGGAAAATTATAAATTAATAGTGGAATTTCCAGAAATTCGTTCTTATCGACACCCTCTCTTATAGGGATGGCTTACCCTAAAGTTTTCAAGTTTCTTGATCTGGGGGCTTGAGCTGGGCGCTGATAGATGATTGTATTACTCTAATAATAATACTTCTCGATTAACGTAGACATTATTGCAAAATAAAATAAAGCCTACTGTGTGGCTATATAGTATCTCTGGCGGCAGTGGAAGATCAGCGCTGCGGATTATAAATATCTGTAGCATTAGCTGAACTGCGGGCTTTTAGACGCACACATTCTGCACTGACTGTAGGTTAGGTTAAATTCAAATATGTAACCTTTTGTAATTTCTATAGGTATGGTGGGATAGTTGAAGCTAAATTTAAGTTTTGCAGTGACACACAAAGTGTTTAATAAATGTATTTTTCTTTCTTTCTTTCTTTCTTTCTTTCAGACAGACAGACAGGCAGACGGACAGACGAGTCTCAATAATAAAATCCCGTTTTTACCCTTGTAAATTGTAGCAGTTCATTTTAAAACAAGGGTTGTGAGACTTCCGGGTCTGCTCTTCGCAGTAATAGTGGGGAAAACAAGCAGGATCTAATTCCCACGATGGAACTTTCCAGGGTCCACCCTTTGGTCTACGAGATTCACCCTTGTGAGGGTGAGACCCAACTTGAGGCTGAATCAGTGCACTCTGGTGACGACGGTGGTCGACATCAGAATCATTATATACTACACAGGAAGACTCTTCAGAGGGAATCTGCGAGAGGGGCATCGCCGCATCCCCAAAGATAAGTCGGGACCCAGCGGGGACCTTCGGAAACCGTACCTTGCTACTTGAAAATACCCAAGACCCCGAGCTCATTTTCATTTCAATAAATTGTTATTTTTATATTTTACTTTTATATTTTACTTACATAAAGACTAAAAGAGACGAACTCAACATGCGGTACAAAGGTCTATACTGGTTAATGGGACGCAACAGTAAACTATTTACAGACAGCAAACTACTGATCTATAAAACCATTCTGAAACCTGTCTGGATGTATGGAATACAGCTCTGGGGTAGTGCCAGTAACTCCAATATTAGTATCTTACAACGAATGCAAAATATGATCCTCAGATCAATAGCCCAAGTGCCATGGCCTGTTACAAATAACGAAGTACATCACAATCTTCAAATGGACACAGTCAAAGAGGAAATCTCTTCAACATCCAAAAAGTACCAGATCCGGCTGCATAAACACCCTGACTTACTTGCAGCTAAATTGACTCAACCAAGCCATGTCAGGCGCCTTAAGAGAAAGGACATATTGAGCCTACATCTTGCGAGTGACTGAGCTGTGGACCTAAGGAGTAGATGTCTCTGCTGGGAGGCACACTCCACATGCCAATATTATCACCCAACATATCTGCTTATAGTCAAAGAAAAGAAAAATACTGATTGCAGATTAAAACAGAACACAAAAAAAAAAAAAAAAAAATATTTTACTTTTAACATCTTCTTATTTCTCTCTTCGTCACAATTTCCTGAAAGCCTTAAGCGTTTCACCCTTTGGCCACAGAACCTTAAAAAATATAGTCTCAACCTAACGCAATAGGCAAAGCGTGACATTATTACAATAAACTATCCAAAATTCATCCAATACGACTACCTATATTTCTACTCTTGTATAAAAGGCGTGATAGAGTGACCGATTTTTCTCCACATTTCAAAGCTCAGTAGTCACTCTGATATTCATCATGGAACCCAAAAAGGCACCTATATTAGATAGAGTAGCCTCTCAAACGAGTCGTGAAATACATGAAAAGGTTCCGAGGGCGTAATAGACCCATTATTCAATGACATTTCAATTTCGGTTCATAAGAACTGTAACTGGTGAGGTAACCCTAATACTACCTGGTAACCCTACTTAAGGCGGCGCTATTTGGTCGCTCGAACTCGGTCAAATAAGCATGCTGTTTCACCTCACATTGCATAGTGAGAGCGAGAAGCTGCGATAATGCATTTATTCAAAGGTCCTTTGGTAGGAAGGGTGTTATGAAAAAAGTACTGCATGTATCAACTTAGAATAAAGTTTTCTGAACTCTTTGAGAAATGAACTTTGTCGAAACGGACTTAGATTTTGAGTTTTTATACTCCTATTACTGTAAATTTACCCAGAAAGTTGTCTAAAAATTTGGCAGAAAAATCGAATTTTTAATGACTTCTATCTTTTTAATAGTTTTTTAATTCTCATTTTTGGAACGGTACAGACACAGTTTATGATGAGACAAAACAGTAAAATGTTTGAATTTGTATGTAGGATATCAAACAATTGAGTAATACCCTCCCGAAGTTTGTATGGACAAAATAGCTACTAGCGCAACCTTAATAAATGTATCGCTAAAAATAGAAGATTGTTATACAGGATGATAAAATGTCCGTTCTGCACGAAATAACTTATTTTTCTAAAGATAACCGCATTGTAATTTAGTTATTTCCTAATAAAAGGTTCACAAAACAGAACATAGTACATACTTACAAATATTATGTCTAGAAGTGCAGTTTTGGTTTAAACTATGCTCCAAAGCTTAAGCTTAAGTCCAACTGGGAGTGTTGGAGTGACACTAAAATAACAATAACTTTTCAAATTTTACAATTGTAAAATACATTGTATGTAATACACGATATACTTACTCGTATTACCCAAGAAAATATCGCTTTTAGTTCTTTTTATCAATATTTTGTTATAAATATAAGATTTCGAATAAATATTTTCCCTTCGAACATGTAAGTTCTTAATTAAATAAAAAAAACATGAAATACAATGCATTCTATTAACATTTGCTGCATATTGACCATTTGCATTATTTCGTTAGTTTTATTTTTCTGTGCTTCGGAAGGCACGTTAAACCGTTAGTCCCGGTTGCCAGTAAAATAGCAGTCGTTAAGCCAAGTTGAAGACGTTTTTGGGCGGCTTGAAAATTTGCAACAGCAGGCAGTCATAACCAGTGTTCGGAGTAGGTAGATTGATTTTTGCAACTTGCATCAAAACGTCTATATTAATATGGACATTTTTCCGGAATTCCGGAAGTGGTTGTATATTTCGGAAATTAAAAATTCGTGGTACTTAGATAAATAGATTTTTGGTATTGAAATTGGTTTATTTTACTGAATTAAAAATTTTAAGGTTACAAAGATGTTATTATTGATCGATATTAGATAAATATATCGACGAAGAATTATGTCTTCATCGATATATTTATCTAAGTCGATATGTGACGTCACCTATAAAAAAACGTGAGTGCAACAGAGAACATGACGTGCCCCGTCTCATTTCAAAGTTTTTTTGCACGGTTTGCGACATGCCAGATGTATGACGTTGCCTATAAACAATGTTTTGCCTATAAACATTTTAACATTTTATTTGTACCGTATGCTAGGAGTCTTGCTCTTGCGACATGCCTGATGTATGACGTCACCTATAAAAACTGTAAGTGCGACAGAGAACAAGACATGCATCGTCTCATTTTAACGTTGACATGCGAGATAATGCATTTAGATGGCTCACTTGCTTACTTCGGTTCGTTGAGTGCACTTCTTTGTTTGTTACTGTATTGTGAATACCTTTTTTGACCCTGGCTTCTGTACATACGCTTCTGGAACTGCTCAAAACGACGATTTGGCTCGGATGTAGGGTCTAGCTTTTTAATATTGAATTGGATTTAGTTACGCCAAGTTTTGGTAAGTAATACACATTTAACTTCTAATAAAATTGGATACAAATGTTTCGTCTTGTTTGAGTTTGCTTTTCTGTTATCCACACCATGGATTGTAACATCGTATAAGCTTTAATAGAATATCAAACTTTGTGTAAAATAAAAATATGATATTCTTAAATGTAGTTGGTATTCAGTCAGCTCTATTTTTGCCCACATTTTTAGCATAATTTCATATATTATGGGTATATAATTATTAAGTATAATCCATGTTACGTGACCTGTGTCCACATATATATATATATAGAAATAATCTTGCTCCATTCGTAAATATTAACGACAAACAGACTAACTTTTAAACTGTCTCTGATTTTTCTTCTTTCCCTTTAACTCTCTATCATGTTAAACTATGCACACTCCATTGAGTGTTTATATACAGGATTTACACAATTTATTAAATAGTGAATAGTAAATCTGTCTTACTCGATTAAATCGAGCCATGAAACATTTAAAAGCAAAAGTTATTATAGGTATTTTTTCATCTCTTTGTTAAAGGTTAAAGGTGTCTTACGAAGTTTCTTCTCTCCAAAAGAGTTAAAATATGGCAAATGTGAAGGCTACTACTGTAGAAAAATGGATATCCGGTCATTCCGAACTAATTTAAGAGCACTTTAGTGGTATAATATACTGTTCGAAATGTGAAAACCATTTGAAAAGCGTTAATAAATACAACATTAAAAGACATATCGAAAGAGCAGTACACCAAGGCACGTTTAAGCGGCCCAAAGATGAATTTTATTTTGACCTCATACAGTTTCTCATTTTGTGCAAAATTCCATGGTCTTAGATGAAAAATGCTACTTTTCAAGAATTCTTCAATAAATATATGTGCAGTGCTTGTTTGTTGTACGTGTACTATTCGTAAACTGCCAGATGAATCTCAGTTACGTAACTTGGACAAGTTTTATAAGAATAAAATGGATTCCATTAAGCAAAATAATAAACATGAAAAACTATGGATATCTTTGGACGAAACGACCGACTTTTTAGTTTATCACCGCGTGTAAAGTGCTAACTGTAGTTAACGGACAAACAATCACGTAATTTGTGTTGGAATGTTTAGAAAATTTATGGGAAGACTCTTTAGAATCGAGAGTAAATAACGTTCTTGTCCTATGCACCGATAGCGTAGCCTATATGCTAGTTGCAGGACGATATTTCAAAAATTACTTACCCCAAATGAAGCACGTAACATTTTTGGCGCACGCACTCCACCGAGTATCTGAGAAAATTAAATCTGAATATCAGGATGTCAACATTTTAATATCAAACGTAAAAAAGTATTATTAAAAGCCCCAAGCCGAAACAAAATTTTAAAAGAAAAGTATCCTGATTTGTCGCTGCCTCCCCCACCAGTTATTACTAGATGGGGCTTGGTTAGAAGCAGCATTCTACTATGCTCAACATTTTGAAAAAAATAAGGATGTACTAAATTGTTTAAGTAGCGCTGATGCAATATCTATTTGAGAAGCTAAATTAATTATAGATAAAGAAAATTTAAAAGACGATTTACACTATATCAAAGAAAATTATTTAATAATTCAACTCTCCTTAAAAGAATTAAAAAACATAATTTAAGTTTGATGGATTCACTTTTAGCTTTTGACCAAGTGAGAGCTGCTATTAATGAATGTAACTCAGAAAATATTAAAAATAAAATAGAAAATGTTATGGAACGAAACCCGCACTCATAAATACTAAGGGCACATAGTGAGGCATTTGGAAAAAACAAGCCTTTGGTTTGAATCCTTTCTATAAATTTGCTCCTTTGACATCCTCAGATGTGAAACGATCCTTTTTCACATATAAATGGATTTTAGATGTTAAAAAAAATATACTAAAAATATAAAATATAGAAAACGTCATGGTTATTTATTTTAATTGTATAGAACACGATTACCAGGATGCTGAAAGTGTAACAGATGAAGATTAAAAATATGATTTTAATCTTCATCGGTATTGAATACAGAATTGTATACACGTCAACTTGATATTAAAAAAACGTTGATTTTATATATACCTTGTTTTATTCAACGCGTAATCTTAATGACTACCATGCTATTGTAAAGTATTTGCAAAAACTAGTCCCAATAAAGTAAAGTAAAATACTAGGCATAAATTATACGGAACAGATAACGATGAGGGCGGAGATGTACTTCATTTCAATTTATTATTTTTCAAGTGGTAAATGAAAAGAAGCTTAAATAGTTTTGATATCTTACAATAGTTTTGTATTGAGTAGGTACTAATAATATCACTACTAACAAAAACATTTGTTATTTAAAATTGGAAATACCGGAAGTAATTCCGATATTGGGCTTATCCATGTTATTCTTTCGGTGACTAGTTTTGATATTAGTAGCAAAAATCAATCTACCTACTCCGATCACTGGTCATAACCTGCGCCTGTCCATCTCAACACAGCAATACGGCTCACCACCTATTACGTGGGACAAATTTTAAAAAGGTGAAATGTGGGCATATGATAATATGCCTCTGCCTACCCCTTTGGGGATAAAGGCGTGACCATATGTATGTATGTATATAAGTATGTATTTTTCTAAACGACCGGGTTCGATTCCCAAAACGTGCAAGAGCTTTTTTTGAAATCCATGTAAGCAGATCTTCTTTTCTCTAAAATCGATGATATGGAAACAGATCTATGTATAAGTATTTAATTTTATATTTACAGACTTGCCCATACTGACCGCTCCGAATGTTACACCCTGTTTATCAATAGAAACTTATGAGACACAAAAGTTAAAATCATAATTATCACACTGCTTCACAATCGCTAAGTAAAGTTCCAAACTACTTATTTAACTCATTTATACTTTATCTTATTAGTTAATGAGGTGTAATATAACTTGTTGACTGTTGGCATTATTCTATTTGTTTGGTCATCCTACTAATATTATAAATGTGAAAGTTTGTGTAAATGTTTGGATGTTTGTAACTCAATCACGCTCTAACGGCTAAATGGATCGAGCTGAAATTTAAGGTACAAGGTTAGATCATAGTCTAGAATAACACATAGGGTACTTTTCATCCCGGGAATATGTTCCCACGGGAAAAGAGAACGGGTATCGAATTTAACGCGGGCGAAACTGCAAGCATCATATAGTATAAAATAAATATTTATTTAGTTACATTACAAATATGCTCAATGGGGGACTTCAAACTGGGATTCAAACCAACCTCACTTGTTAGTGGTGAATCTACTGACTTAAACGTGAGGTCATGGCGAAGAGAGTTAAAACTGAAAAAAAATCTTGTACTTACCTTTTTAACATTAGAAAAATCCTACATGGATGCTATCACAGATAATATGATATATTCTATTGCTATGCCGGACTCCTACCGACTAAAAATCACACGGTTTTTGCCTAACAGCCTACGGTTGGGAGCCCCGGGTAAGCCCTCGGAAGTATACCCCTGGACTACCAAAATCTTGTACCTACCTTGTGACCGCATGGTACGGTGAGGCCAAACAACAGATAAGTAGGACAGCCAATAGCCTGGTATGATTAAAGTAGTCACCATACTCAAGAGATCGATTCTTAGCATTCCATGGATTCTCCGTGCGGGCGCCGGGTCCATAGCGTGGCACAGGGGGGAACACCCCGACGGCGTCTGGGACTTGCGACCCATTCGAGTAGGTTTAGGGTGGCCACCTTACTATGCGCATAAACGATCACCTTCCACCGTCAACAATGTTCCCCCCCTGCCCAACCAGATTTGGAAAGATTCTATCAATGCCGCTTTGGATACGCGTTTTAGTAAAGAGCTTACTGAAGCTCTTGGCAATCCAAGGTCCTTAAATAAATTATACAGGGATTTAGCTGGAATTCCACTTGCTCCTACTTCTACGGCATAGAGTTTAACCACATAGCCATTTTTGGTTAACTCATTGGTCAAGTCAAAGTATTTATTTGTCTTCATGGCGTGGTCCTTCGGTATGTTGGTCTCCCACGGCACCGTCAGCTCCACGAGCACCACACGCCTGTGTATCCTCGAAAACAGGAATATGTCGGGTCTGGATGACGAGGCACATACATCCTCCGGGATTTTGTAGTGTTTTTCATACGTGTCTGAGAGTATAGTCCAATCGGCGGCAGCCATCAAAATTGAGTATGGCTTTTGAGGTACTTTCTTTGAACAGCCTTCCTTTACAAACGCAATGTCATTTCTTTTGTTTGTGGTTAATCCCTTTTTCGCTGTCGCTACCGCCAAACTGACAGCCTCACGTATGATTTCCAATGCCCTATCGTGTCGGCGTGAGTAATGACCCCGGTCTAGTAACGTCCTACTACCTACAACCTACCAGCAGGTGCCTAGCAGTTCAATTAAATTATTCGAATTCATCGTAATGTTATGTAGTAGAAAAAATCTCAGTTAGAACATTCATAACTCAAACATTACTTATTTATTAATTTATTGTACACACATTATATGAATATGAGATACACACACGAAAACTAGTACAAAGGGTCTGCTTATTTCTAAATAGAAATCTCTTCCAACAGACCCAAGAGAGGAGATCGTTGTTAGTCAGAATAGGGTAAAGAAAGAAGTACGTAAGAAAGTCAATAGAGACATCAGATTAATATACATTATATCACCAGAATGAGATTCAAAATTTTTCTAACAAGTATTTTGTCTCATGCATGAGTCATATTTAACTGTATGCGATATTAGTTTAGAGGGATTCAAATTAAATACATAAATCTTTACGACAAAAAGCTTGAGACGTCCCTCTTTGCATCGCCCTATATGACTCATCCCAAATTTCCAGACAGTCTATGAGATGATGTAAAATTTCTCTTTAAAAGGTTTGGTTGGTTCAACTTAGAGTTTGTGTCCAAGATGATTTATTCAATTTTAAACTACTACATCTTTTAAGAAATAGTTTATATATATTACTAGCTGATGCTCGCTGCTTCGCCCGCGTGTAATTCGGTACCCGTGCCCGCTTCCCGTGGGAACATTTTCCCGTGATGAAAAGTAGCCTATTTGTTATTCCAGGTTATTATCTATCCCTGTATCAAATTTCAGCTTAATCCGTTCAGCCCTTAGAGCGTGATTGAGTAACAAATATCCAAACATCTTCACAAACTTTCACATTTATAATATTAGTTTAAAAATTGTGTCATCTTATATTGTAATTGTTTGCTTATTATCAAGATATAACACTCCTACAAATAAATCCAATTCGGCGACAGATGGAGGAGCCCAGCAGTTAATGAATTCCAAAATGTATTTCAAATAAGCTGGTGTTTTTTCCTCAAATCCTTAATTTAATTGTACGAAGTAATTGCTGGATCGCTACGGCTTCTGAGTAACTTATAATGATGACCTAGTTTTCCTGCGGTATATTTTTCTGCCTCTAACTCGACAGTTTAATGTATTTTAAGAAAAATAAATACCTCTGAATTGTGGTAATAAATATTCGTTTGGTTAGTTACAAGATGCAGCTTAGATGGTGAATAATGGTTTTTGTGAATATTCTCTTACTTTTATCGGTTAAATATGATGCGATGGAGGAAAAATAGGAAACTCGTTAAAACAGACTCATAAATGTAAATTGATTATGTCGTAATGTCGTCTTCACTTGCCAAAAGCACTTCCATATCTTTTAGCGCTTGTTTGTTGCCTTATATCTCTGTTTGCTAAGTAATTTCTGAGATAGGATACGTTTTAGGGGAAGATTTTTCTTTTCTTTTTACCCTAACTGCCGAAGACAGGAGGGTAATGTTTTTCGAGATAATGTATGTATGTATGTATGTCTATTGTGATTTCCTTTAGCTACTTACTGTTTTACTTTGTCGGCAACATTTGCAGGTGGAAACAAGCTATGCGAACATGTAGCTATTTTGTTAACCTCCGCTCGCTTGACATAGCTTCTTCCCGCCTGCAAATGTTGCCGACAAAGTAAAACAGTAAGTAGCTAAGGAAAATCACAAAAGAAATGTAGAGCTTGTTTTTTGCTTTTCAGTTGTATGTTTACTGGGCAGTCGGGTTTTTTGTATTCTAAATAGGTAATTAAGTTTATTTATCAATGTTGTAAGTGACAAGTAAACTGATTTGCTTAAAAGAAGAACGTGATGATGTTTTGTACTTATATGTTATTTTTTAGATTGATTTGAGGAGATAGGTATGATTTGAATTTTTAAATTATGATAATCTTGAGATATACTTACTCAAAATCATCGTTTACTTTTATGAACTTGTTGAAATGTTCACTATTCGATCAATGTTTATGTCTGCTATGAGCAGGTGTTCCTAGACACAAAAAATCAACGTGTTGTCCCGCGATAAGATGAAAAGACCCAGCTAAGTGCAAGTCGGACTCGCGCTTGGAGGGTTCCGTAACAAACAAGACAAATAATCACGTTTGTTGCATGGGATTTCGTTCTGATTTTAGCATTTTTTGCTAAAGCAGCAACAGAAATACATCATCTATTTCTTCAGCTCTCTAGCTATCTCGGATCCTGAAGTACAGGTTCATGACGGACAGACAATGAGTCGGACGGCGAAGTCTCATGAAGAGGTTCCCGTTTTTTACTCTTTGGGTACCTACGGAACCCCTAAAAATGATCACAGATGGTGAAATATTTACTGAGGCCTATAAATTTCAGTAAATTTCTTGTTTGTGGTTGTATACAAGAAAATAAGACTTTGGCTTATCAAAAAAGTAAAAATAAAACGCAGTGCCAAGCGGCTAGTGTGGTCTGATCCTATAAAAGCGCGCTAAACCGATCTCATTAGCGAGTCTGCACAACGTGTGCTATCTACCGATCGCTGATACGCATCGCTTTGATCTCCGCGTTGACGCCCGAGATAATTGGAGGCAGATTCAAGATGGCTATGTTTTCAGCGTTTTGTTATGATTGTAATTTAGATGTTAACACCAAGTCTACGCTTCGCTGACAAAGAAAAGCTTTATCATATCAAGTGAGTTTGTACTTTGTAAAACTAATAAGTAAGGACTAGATTTTGCGTAGGTGTCAGTGGTGAATATTAATTTAGTTTGAATAGGGCACAACATATAAATATATTTAGGTACCTATGTTGTGGATAGGCTTATTCTTGTTACCTATTTAATAGGGAATAAAGTTTATACTTGACGTCAAATATGTCATTAATGAAGACAAGTTATATCAGTAGCAGACAACAGTGCTTACTATTTTACCTACAGCTATTTGACGAATCCTGGCTTGGTGGTCCTAAATCTAGTTGCGGCTGGGGCAGAACTGTGAGCAATAAAATAAGTCTGTGTTCTAATTTGCTAAAAGGACTTACATAAAAAAGTGCATACTCTGAAAAAATTATAGGTACATCAATCTATACATATAATAAAACTGTTGAGGGTCGAGAGTCTGTACATGGAAGATATTTTGAAAATTTTATTTGTAGGGCGTTCTATAATCGATACTGAAGCCGAAAATGTTATTTAAAATTTTCATGTCTGTCTGTCTGTATCCCGAATAAGTAACACGCCGAAACTACTGAATCGATTTGAAGGAAACTTGGTACAATTAGAGCTTATAATCCGAGGAAGGTTTTAGGTTCTAGATATTGACTTTTGATCCCGATATTTTGCTCGGTTCCTTTGGGAGAGGGGATGAAAGACAAAATAGTTTTTTAGTT
Organism: Miltochrista miniata; assembly: GCA_933228765.1. Taxonomy (NCBI): domain Eukaryota; kingdom Metazoa; phylum Arthropoda; class Insecta; order Lepidoptera; family Erebidae; genus Miltochrista; species Miltochrista miniata. The sequence continues at coordinate 32,768,783 of OW121758.1, read as the reverse complement.
GTTACTTCGCAATGCGTAGTTCGATTACAAAATTTTTTCAGTGTTATAAAGGGAGTACTTTATGGATTGTTTCACACAAGTTTCAATGTTGAGGGTTTTGTAGTTCAGGAATTAGAGACATCTCAACTTTCACAAAACCTAGAATTCAAGGCTTCCTTTAAATGTGAGGGTAAATCCAAACTGACGTGTAGGGTTTACCATAAAAGAGCTTAATTATTTAGCCTCAATCATGGACATCACTGAATGGTTTTATAATAGACTGAATATTTAAGCTCTTTTATGATTAAGCAAACAGGGCAGTTTTACACGCTCCTAGGAGTCTGATGAAAAAATACCTCTCCGTTCATAGACCTTATGTGACGTAAACGAAGTTGCGAGGGTCGGCTAGTAATATTATAAGTTTATAGCCAGGGTTTGAATAGCATTTTTACAACTTTTTAAGAAACTATTGCCAAATGCTGGCCTACTAACCAATTTATATTATACTTATATCGACCTCTAGCTAAAGAGAGAGAGAAAAAGAGAACCGTCCTAATCTCCTAGATTCTTAATTAATTTATGATTTTGCCTAATCATTGTAACTTTAATTGTAATTTAATGCTCTCCTTGTTCATTTCGACATAGATCACAATTAATTACTCAAGCACGTCAACCTAATGTAATTACCCTAAAACCTTTAGACAAAAATTTACTGCGGAATTAATCAGTTAATTTAATAAACGGTCTCTTTGAAACATTTCACTAATAACAAGTGAAGTTAATGGGCGTTTTCAGAGGAATCTTTAGGTTTTAAAAATCACGCGTTTCTGAATTCATTAGGAGGTGATTAGAGTAGTATGCCCTTTGTGAATACATAGACGTTTCCCTATACATATACATTACCTACTAATTTATTTCACACCAAAAATACCGTTTTCAACCTTGAAATGGGGTTTTCAAATGTGCTTCATTTCATAATACCTCTCCATGTTTCAGTGTCAGTTGCCTTTAAAAATAAGGCTATACCTGCCGTGGGTGGCCAACTTGAGAAGACCAAGAAACAATGTGCGTCTACCAATTACATACTGTTAGAAAATTTAATGACGTACCTACCTAATATACAAATAAACAGTAGGTATGAAAAATTAAAAAAAAAATAAAAAAAAAATTAAACCGACTTCAAATAAATCCTGAAAAATAAAATTTACTTAGCACAAAGTAATATGCATTTTGATTAATCAGATTTTATTCAATATCATATTGAAGTCGGCGCCAAGTAAACCCATAGTTTTGTGTAGGTATTATTCATGGCACCAACTTCAATATTACATTGAATAAAATCTGATAAATCAAAATATATATTACTTTGTGCTAAGTAAATTTTATTTTTCAGAATTTCTTTGAAGTCGGTTTTATTTTTTATTGAAAAATTTTTTTTTTCAATATTTTAAGTGACGGGTAAACCGAAAAATATATCTAAGTGAAAGTTCTCATCAATACAAATCAATCAAGCCCAAACACAAAGCAGCTGCTGTAAATCGTTAATGAAAAGTAAAGGAATTCCCTCGACTGTCTTTCGGTTCTATCATCAGATCGACTCCAGACATTCATTGAATTGTAGTGCATTGAAGCACTGAATTAAAAAGTTAACAAACGCACTAGTTGTCCCTACAATTTTCGGTGGTTGCCCTCGATTTCTCCTTGATCCCATCATCAGATCCTGATCTGGTTAAAATGGGACCACATCAGAAGTGAACTCTATCCAATAAAAACAGATTTGAAATTCGTCTATAATTGACGAAATATCGGTGAACATACATAAAACATTGAGAACTTCCTTTTTTTTAAGTCGGATCTATCAACCTATGTGTAAAGTTCTCATCAATACAAATCAATCAAGCCCAAACACAAGGTAACTCCTGTAAATTGTTACGGAATGCCCTCGACTGCCTTTCAACTCTATCATCAGGTCGACTCCAGACCTTCATTAAAGTGTAGAACATTAAAGCACTTAATTAAAAAATGAACAAGCGCACTAGTTGTCCCTACAATTTTCAGTGGTTGCCCTCGTTTTCTCCTGGATCCCATCATCAGATCCTGACCTGGTGAAAATGGGACCACCTCAGAAGCAAACCCTATTCAACAAAAAAATAAATTTTGAAATCCGTCTATTATTGACGGAAATATCGCTTAACATATATAAAAAAAATACATACAGACGAATTGAGAACCTCCTCCTTTTTTTGAAGTCGGTTAAAAAGTAAGTCAAGTAGTAGTAAGATTTGATACGATTTACTGAATTTAGAGTCGCGATCGACCAGTCAGCTGCTCTGCTATATCATACCTTACTAATAATCCTACTACGAGTATCTAATATTATAAATGTGAAAGTTTGTGAAGATGTTTGGATGTTTAAATGTTTGGATGTTTGTTTTTTTTTTTTTATACTACTTAGGTGGCCCACCGGAAGGTTGGTAACCGTAGCCTATAGACGTTTGCAACACCAGAGGCGCTACACACGCGCTGCCGACCCGGGCGCAGGTTGTGACGACCCACAGTTGAAATTTTTTCAAGCCGCCCGTAAGGCCTTCAACTTGGCTTAACGACTGTCATTTTACTGACAACCGGGACCAACGGCTTATAGTGCCTTCCGAAGCACGGAAACGCTCGTAAATAAATGTCACAAAGTGGTCCACGTGGTGGTCACCCATCCATATCCGGCCATAGTAAATGTTGCTTACTGCAGTGATCGTTTACAGAACACTGAGTCCGCGGGGCCACGAGCGCTTCAAAACCTTTTGTTTGTTACTCAATCACGCTCTAACGGCTGTAATTTGGTGCAGAGATAACTTATGGTCTGGAATAACACAAAGGCTACTTTTCATCCCGGGAAAATGTTCCTACGGGAACCGGGTACCGAATTTCACGCGGGCGAAGCCGCGAGCATCATCTAGCGATAAATGCGAAAGTTTGTGAGTGTGGATGTTTGGATGTTTGTTACTCTTTAACGCTCTAACGTCTCAACGGATCTGGCTGAAATTCGGTACAGGGGTAGTTATAGACCTGGAATAACACATAGGCTACATTTTATCCCGGTAATGAGTTCCCATGGAAAGCGGGAAAGGTAACAAACAATATTTCACGCGGGCGAAGCTGCGGATTTCAGCTAGTACTCTATAATAGATCTCATGACGGCAGCGTGACGTGAGGAACTCACGCACGCCCCCCCCCCCCCCCCCCTTAGCGGGATCACACCCGAGACCCCCCAAAGACGCCGGATAGCACCCGAACCACCCCCTGGGTGAAGTCGCAGAGGCGGCCGTGGGTCTGTTGGGAGTCCTGGGAAATCCTTCCGAAGGCTTACCCGGGCTCCCAACCATAGGCTGTCGGGCGTTACGTGAGGTTTTTTAGTCAGTAGGAGCCCGGCATAACATCCATGAGGATTTTCCCTCACGTTAAACAAAAACAAAGTACTCTAAAATATAGATCACACATCATTCTCGCCATTTATACGAACCAGAATAGTTTACAGGCATTATACTGCTTTGGAAATGCCTTAAAAGTATAGCTAAAATGAAACTTTTGAACTCCTAGCCTATAACAAGCAACTTTGCCATCAACTTTATTACATTCCCTGGAAAACCATTTGTAAGTAACATTATTCGTCCACGATTGAACAATGGGAACAGCGTAAAAGTTTGTATTTTCTACGTTACATTGAGAACTTGAAGTTTTCCTTTTGTGAGTGTCGATCAACGATACTATAGGTACCTACTATTTATATTCTTAGGCTTGAAAATTTGTGAGGCGGCATGTCTCCTAGCCGGGACCCCTCCATGGGACCTGGAAGCGAGAGCCCTTGCGTCACTGTTCAGATGGCGCAAGGAGGCGCTGGAGCGGGGCCAAAGGCCTGCGTCTCGAGAAATCGAGGCCCAGCGGACCCTGCTCCACCAGGAAACCATGGAGACATGGAAGATGCGACTTGAGCAACCAAAGGGGGGATTCGCCACAATCGCGGCCGTCAGACCGGTCATGGACGAGTGGCTGGAGAGAAAACACGGTGCTCTCTCCTACCGGTTGACACAGATACTTGCCGGGCACGGTAGCTTCGGTAGGTATCTGTGGAGAAAACACCGGGAAACCACGGCCGAGTGTCAGCACTGCGAGGACCGCAGCGATGACACGGCGCTCCACACTCTGGTGGAGTGCACGGCGTGGGCACAACAGCGCCAGGTCCTCGTAGTGGGTCTGGGCGTGGACACTCTCTCGCTCGAGGCCATGGTGCGAGCCATGCTCTCCAGCGGGAGTAAGTGGGACTGCGCCGCCTCTTTCTGCGAGCAGGTCATGCTCGCGAAGGAGGCGGCGGGCCGGGTGCGGGAGAGAACTCTCCCACCCGAGTTCCGCAGTCGGCGCCCTGGGCGCCGCCGACGTGTCTTCGCCGAGGACTATCGGCCTCCATGACCGGGGGTCTGAGGACGGTGAGAGGGCCGCTCACCGTCCTTACAGAAGCAGGCCCATGACGGCAGCGTGACGTGAGCAACTCACGCACGCCCCCCCCCCCCCCTTAAAAGCGGGGTCACACCCGTAACCCCCCATAGACGCGGGATTGCACCCGAACCACCCCCTGGGCGAGGCCGCACTGGCGGCCGTAGGTCTGTTGGGAGTCACGGGACATCCTTCCTGAGGGCTTACCCGGGGCTCTCAACCATAGGCTGTTAGGCGTGGCGTGAGGTTTTTTAGTCGGTAAGAGTCCGGCATAACATCCTATGAGGATTTTCCCTCACGTTAAACAAAAAAAAAAAAAAAAAAGAGGCTTGAAAATTTTAAATGTATAATTAAAAATTTAGCCTATGTGTTGACCTCTTGTTAAAATTCGTAAGAAAACGGCAAAAAAATCACTTCACGTTTTTTTTACGTGAGGAAAATCCGACAAGGATCCTATGCCGGACACCCACCGACTAAAAACCACAAGTATCCTACCTGACAGCCTACGGTTGGGAGCTCGGGGTAAGTCCACGGAAGGATGTCCCCGGGGCACGGCACCGTGATTATTCAAAGTTTTCTTAAAGATTAAAAAAATTGTGTGCGTGTAACCTTTACGCGCGATTGAAGTAAAACTTCTTTGCCATTGACGGCATCAAATGTTATAATATATTAATATCATTCATTCGAATTTGAATTCAAATAGTAAGCGTTACTTCCGTCAGAATAAAATCTGAGCTACTCCTTAGTTGCGTCTAAAGAAGTTAAAATTAAGAAATTTAAGTTTTAGTAAAGATTTTTGATAGTTTGTGATCCGTCTAGCGACGGGTACCCTATTTTCTCGGAAGGATGTCCCAGAAGTTATCAACCCCAAGATAGATTAGTATTAAATTTTACCTACTTGCACTTCAAAGCAAAATATAGTCACAAAAGATTTTAAAACGAATCTGCGAGGGTTCTCTTTTATACCCACGACATTAACCTTTCATTAAACCGCAGTCATTCACTAAATGGCCACTAATATTCAAAGTTACCCTAAACGTTGACTAACAGTTTTACCCTTACCTTTATATTAGTTTACTTTAGCTAAGGCCTCGTTTGGGATGACCGCACACATTCATAATTCTTTGTATCAGTTTTTTTAGAGACTTTGGTTTATACATTTATTTGGGTTTATAAAATGATTTACAGAGTTAATGTATTTAAAATATGTTACTTATGAATGACTGCCACAGTACAGTATAGCAGTGGTAGTGTATGCGGCTGTTGTTGGTAAGGTCTTGGTTTCGAATCCTGCTTCGAAACAAATATTTTGTGTGTGATCCGCAAATTTAGTATAGCTTAAAGTGGCCAAGACATAAAATATTTCTAATTATTGATTTTATACTAACTAAAAGAAATTCTACTTTCAAATTAAGCAACGAATCCTTAAAACTGTTCTCAAACTCTTTTCGCTTCCATCTTTCTCCTAAAGCCTCGGCATTATCACAATTTCAATAAATACTAAAACTTTATAATATCATGAAAAATGGCTCTAAGTCTCCAAAGTATCTTTAGTAAATAGTTTATTTAACACCCATCATGAATTCAAAATTTGGTCGAGAAAGCTTTTCGTAAACATTATTCAATTATACCAGATGCCTTTGCATTGATACGGGTCTCTGTTTCCGGGACTAAGGCCTCAAACTGGATGACAGCGGCGAGTGGGCGATTCTGGCAAAAGCGCAACTCCAGAATACAATAGGGTATAGGTACGAGTCTGAACTCAGCAGCAAGCAGCACTGCTGTTGCTGCAATGCTACGACGGCAACATCATGGTGCTGTCGCAGCAATGCAGCGTTACAGAAAGTACGGGTACCATTGGTTATTCTGTATATATTTATATTAGAATACATTCTGAACTCGGCAGCAGTACAGCGGCTGCACTGCTGCGACAGCACTGCAGAGCGGCAGAGTGGCACTGAATGACGCCTTGTCGCCGTGACAGACCAGTAGTGACGTCATCGCCGCAACTATAGTAGGTATGTGGGTAAGTACGTAAATCAATTTATCTGATTCAAAAGAGGAACAGTTAATTGACAATGACAGTAGTCATAAAAAGTATCGTTAAAATTTAATTAAACATAGTAATATTGAAGGATAACATCACGTGCAGCTCCAACGCGGCAGGCACATTGCTGCGCCGCACTTCAGTGGCAGCACTGCAGCGGCAGCAGTGCTGCTTGCCGCCAAATTTCGACTCCTAGGGCGCTCACTGACTATCAAACCGCGCTCGCTGCGTTATGTTATCGTTTGTTTGAAGTCTTATACTCTCTTCACTGACTACTTAAACAGTCAGTGACTCTCTTGCACTCGTGGACCACGCTCTCGCCGCAATCGCCAGCGCTTGCCACTGACATTCACTTTGAAGCAAAGCATGGAGTTTGTCCTTCTCTAATTGCCATAAAATTTGCACTTTTTTAAATGTCAATAAAATGTATTTGGACACAAATTTGACATTTTTGTCCAATTAAATTTTAATTGGACAAAAAACATGGGTTTATTTGCGTTACCGATAAATTGTAGAGTTTCGTTCGAGAAGCGAGGTCACTCATTTTCACTCAGAACACTTTATTTTATTTTTGCCGTCGTCAACTCGCACGAAACTCTCTCTCTCTCTCGCGCGCTCTATCTCTCTCTCTGACCAAGATCTTATAGCTTTTGCAACCATCGCCAACAAACAAACATAAGAACAAAGAGACAAAAATTTCAAGTAAAAGATGGCTGCGTCCAGTACCGTTATAATAATAATAATAATAACAAGCTAAGTATTTGGACTTGGCCCACGAGATTGTGGACATGTGGAGTATTGACTCAGCTATTATTGTGCCGATAGTGATCTCTGTGCATGGACTAATAGCCAAAAGCCTCGACCAACACCTTAAGAGGCTTGCGGTGGGCAGTTGGGTCAAGGGCTTGATGCAGAAGGCGGTTCTTCTAAACACGGCACGTATTGTGAGGAGGTTCCTGTCTCTGAAGTCCTGACCACCGGTAGCTTGGTCCCTGTACCCGATGCCGGTGGGGTACTATTTTTTATATATTTAAATGTGTAAGGAAACTAATGCAGTAGTACTAAACGACTTTATTTTAAAATTACCAATACAAGATAGAAACAGAAAGGAAACGATCCGCGCAGGCGTATACGTTTCGTACATAAGCTATATGTAAGTATATAGAGGCCCGGTATCGTGCGCACTATATATTTACCCTACCGAAGTGGATAGGTTACGTTAGGTACCGAATACATAAATTCACCGATCTTATAATGTGGCAGTCGGCAACGACACTATAGCGCGATTCAGTTTTAGCGGTTAACGCCATCTATTGAGCGAAAGCGTAAACTATAACGTAACTACGTAAGACTTAATGTTACATTCTCCCCCTCTGATCATGAAGGCGTCCCGACGAATAGATCAGTTATAGAATCATTACCGACTGTTTACAAAATATTTCTTAGGACGTCCGCGACGACACATTTCTCGTATGTCTGCAGGTGTCCCTGTCCAACTATAACGCTCTATCGGGTGCTGTATAGCGCCCTCCCCCTGCGCCAAAGCTGCTCTGAGAACGTAATTAAGCCGATTCCGTATTGATTCTCGTTTTGGTCGGGGGGTCGTGATCCATAATCACCTGAGTCGAGTGAGATCGAGTTGAATCCTATATCCTCGTACGTACAACCTGGGAACAGTGCCTTTGAATGTGGGGAAAGGTTGAGCTCGGTTGTTGCAACAGCTTGACGTGCATCTTCATACATGAACTGTAAACCGTGTGGAGTAACCGTCGAATGTGGGCTTACAGCGTTTTGGCGGTGGGTTAGCTGCTGCCGTAGAGATCTTGTAAGGTGGCAGCTAGCCTCAGCTGCTTCTTGAAGCTGTCCAGAGTGTCTGCTTCCGTCAAAAGAAAAAGTTCGCATAAACGAACGACGCACCGCGCCGCTCGTACCGGACTGGATCGCCCGAATCGGAGCAGTCGTGATGGAAGCCACCATGTCCCTCAATTGATCCGCTGAGATATTGACTGACGTCATCTCGATGGGGTTCTCCGTCGTCCTGTGTTTTTTCCGCCTTAGCGTAGGTGTCCTCGGAACCGTAGCCACGATGTTGTGTGTTCAGGCCACTCGTTTGGCGCCACTTGTAAGGAAACTAGAGCAGTAGTACTAAATGCCTTTATTTTTAATACTACAAGACAACTATACAAGTGAGAATTAAGAAGGAAACTGATCAGCGCAGGCGTATACGTTTCGTACATAAGCTATTTGTAAGTATATAGAGGCGCGGTATAGTGCGCACTATATATTTACCCTACCGAAGTGGATAGGTTAGGTTAGGTACCGAATACATAAATTCACCGATGTTATATGTGGCAGTCGGCAACACAACTATAGCGCGATTCAGTTTTAACGGTTAACGCCATCTATTGAGCGAAAGCGTAAACTATAACGTAACTACGTAAGATTTAATGTTACAAATGTATATTTTTTATATGTATATTTAAAAATGTAATTTATATGTTAATGTAAAGAGAAATAATAATAATAATTGACTAATATTATACCGAATTTTGCAGTTCCAAACAACAAACAAACTCCCCAGTACTGACTGGGGAGTTTGTAGTTGGGAAAGTTGAAAATAATCTAAAGAAATAAAAGAAAATAATGTCCATGTTATTATTTTACTGGTTACTGATTTGTAACTACAAAACTTTCACCCAACATTCGGTCCCTGTACCCGATGCCGGTGGGATACTATTTTTTTATATTTTTAAATGTATTTTTTTATATGTATATTTAAAAACTAGCTGTTACCCGCGACTTCGTTCGCGTGGAAATTATGTTATAAGCAAAGTTTGAACTGTATTCTATAGAGCCTCTAGGATAAGTCGTAACCAAAATGTGGGGACATATTTAGGACGTCCTCCAACTTACCCGGGAAGCTATGCGCTAGGTGGTTCTTTTTAACGTGAGGAAAATCGCACATGAATGTACTATGACTCCTACTGACTAAAAACCACACGTATCCTACTTAACGTTAGCTTTATTTATTTATTTATTTATGTAACTTATTTGAAGATTTGTGAGTCACTATCCCAGTTCACCTAACAGCCTACGGTTGGGAGCCCCGGGTAAGCCCTCTAAAGGATAGGTAGAGACCTCATGGTTTTAGTGGGTCCAAGGCCGGTATGACGTACGTGTTTATTAATTGGCCTCTTTAATAATAAAAAGTAAGTAGTATGGTGAAGCGCGAATACGAAACGTTTGTTAGATTTGGGCCACAGACTGAAAACTTTCAGTAAAACCGGAAGATTTGAGACGATAACGCTAACGGTAGCCAGTAAATGGCAGTCGTCAAACCAAGTTGAAGAGCTTATAGACTTAAAAATCTTCAAAAGTAGGCAGTACCTAGGTACGCCTGTCCATTTCAAGACGGCAATACGGCTCTCCACCTATTACGTTACGCGGGACGAATTATAAAAATGTAAAATGTAGGCATATAATTGCCTCAGATACCCCTTTGGGGAAAAAGGCGTGACCGTATGCATGTATCATGTTTAAGGGGATTTAATTTGTGTACCCATGTCACTGTAGCCAAAGTTCAACAATTTCCAGTAAAGTTGTATTTTTAAGAATGTTCATTATAAACTACATTTGTAACTTTGCTCTCAGAAGCAAAATTACAGAAGTAATCATGGCTAGTAACGCAGGAGCCAGCGGCGAACACTTATTCGTGAAGGAAGCCACTTAACCGTAGGTCGACAGCCGCAGTGTTGTTGAAAGTCCCCGCAAAGCATTTTCTATACAAAGGCATATGACGACACAACCCGTAGACAGTTCTGCCTCAATAGTATTGCATTGAGTTATTAGAAGACTGGTTCTGTTTTACAACTTCAATACATATCCAACCTTCCTGGTGCACTGGAAGTCCATTCCTTGCGAAAGATCCCTCTTGCTAAGAAAAGTTGATTTACAAATCTAAGACTTCCTTTGGGTGCCGTATTCAACTGATGTCCTACATGTGACCTACAACGAATGAGTTCCTCGAAGCTGTATAACCATTACTAAAAGACTATGGCTCTACCGGTGTGCTGCTATGCCTCTATGCTAAACTTCTGACGATAATAATGACGATTGTTTCAAAGAAGCATTCACCTTGGGCCTTGGTGCTCGGATCACTGCATGAAGCATTTTTTCCGATTATGTACCAATCAAGTGTTAGTTCCAGCACATAATTGCTGTAGGGTCCTGCTTTCCTGTCCCTTAGTCATTGCCTCCTAGAGCACGTGTCTATTATCACTGTTAGACGCCACGCCACAAAGAATCGTTTCTGTGATAAAAATAATAACCCATTGAAGATTTATGAGTCACTATCCCAGTTCACAACACCTAATATTGTAAGTGCAATACATCATTGCGCCTACAACATTAGGTGTTGTGATATTTTCATGCTCTGCTTAAAAACCTGGCTATTTAAGAGACACGCTGACAGAGGGTTTCAAATTGCTTTGGTTCGAAAGAGAAAAGATTTTTGCATTCCTAGGTTCTGGCGAAGAGTCTTTTCACAGCATGCGAGTGGTACCTGGGCCCGTGTTATTTAAGATCGAAAGGAGAGGGAGGAGTTAAATTGAAGAGCTCTTTACGTCACCTTGGCAGATTAGGTCTATTAATTGAATTTAAGTTTTACGGACTGTGAAAGTGGCCCCAATCGCAAGATGCGCCACGACTTTCCATCAGAGGCGACGTCAATTTGGCAAGCTTAATATATAAAACAAAAACTATTGTTCTACACTGCACCAGTGGTTCAAGGCTGTCAGTTATCTCAGGACAGTTTTTATTGTGAATACCACATCGCTGCATGTACAGACGGAGTGTAAGCACTGCTGGGAATTATCCAAAAGTTGAGAGCAGTATTATTTAATAACGAATCTGCGCTATGTCTGTCTTGTGCGGCATGAAAATGGCAGCCTTTCTTTGGGACGGGACCAATACAGTTTTCAATGCAGATGTTATTGTTACACCACGCACATCTATCAATACCAAGCTGTTACATATTACTGTTGTTACCGATGAACTGTATTCTTTTAAATTTAAAGTATTATCATGTTACTGAATTCATATATGATGTAAATTGTTAATGAATTAATAAACAAACAAACAGAGATGTTGACATTGGTATTAAAGTTAGCAAAAGACGCCGAGTGCCAGCACTGCGAAGAGCGCAGCGAGGACACAGCGCTCCACACATTGGTGGAGTGCAAGGCGTGGGCGCAATAGCGCAAGGCCCTCGTGGCAGTTCTGGACGTGGACACTCTCTCGCTGGAGACCAAGATCTATAGCGGGAGCAAGTGGGACTGCACTGCCTCTTTCTGCGAGCAGGACATGCTCGTGAAAGCGGCGGCGGGGAGGGGGCGGGAGAGAACTCTCCCACCCGATTTCCGCAATCGGCGGCGGGAGCGCCGGCGACATGTCTTCGCCTAAGAAACCTACAGAAGCAGGCCTTAGACGACAGCGTGACGCGAGGGATTCGCGCCCCCCTCCCCCCCCCCCCCCTAAGTGGGTAGCCGTAAGTCTGATGGGAGTCCTGGGGTAGCCTTCCGATGGCTTACTCGGGGCTCCCAACTGTAGGCTGTTATTCAGGATACGTGAGGTTTTTTAGTCGGCAGAATCCGGCATAGCATCCATGCAAGAAAAAAAAGCTAGCAGAAGAGAGGGTTGCCTTGCCACCAGGAAACAGTGAGACAATTATTTGATTTTTAAACATTTACTAAATATAATGTCAGTTTTATCGATGACCTTTGGCTGGCTACTTCTGGCCCTCAAGTTGGCGGCCTCGTGATGTGCCTCTTCACGCTTCACTTGTAGAACCCGGGATTGTAAGATGAGGGAAACACGTGGGAACACTTTTACAAAACGAATGTCTTCCCAGAGTTTAGTAGCATGATTTTTTTACGTTAGGAAAATCCTACATAGATGAAATGCCGGACTCCTATCGACTAAAAACCACACATTCCCTGCATAATATTAAGTAGGGATAATTTTCCAGGCAGCTTTGACTTTATTCTGGGCAGTATTGATAAAGTGGTTGTTTTGTGCACGCTGAGTCAATTTTATTACTTTTCTGTACCTCACTGAGTATTTTTTAAATTTTATTTTATTTGCCACTGTGCGTTTTTTTTGGTATTGCCATAGTAATATAAGTTTCCGTCTGCTGCACATTCTTACACCGTGAGAGACCCATTTTTGTTTTTTGTGAGCATTTATAGTAAGTAGTACTTCTGGGAAGCAAAGATCATACAAATGCTTAAACAATTCATAAAAATTATTAAAGGCCATGTTAGGGTCCTGTGTGAGGTAGATTTCACGGCGCGGACTGAATTTTTTTACAATAGCCTTAATCATTAAGCTCTTTTATGATTAAGCCAACACGCCAGTTTAGATTTACCCATTTTTAGATTCATAAGTCTACGTATGATTCTTTAAAGTGATATAACTTTTTTATTTATAAACCGATTGGTATGAAATAAACACTAAATGTTAAGCGGAGCAAACCTTAACACAAAAAAGAAAACCGCATTGCAATCGGTTAAGCGGTTACTGAGATTAGCGTGCACAAACGTACAGACAAACAGACATACAGACATACAAACAAACAGACAAAAATTCTAAAAATCATTGTTTTGGGTTCTATTGCGTTCATAAAGCCCCCCTATAATATTTTTTCTTATTTATCTTCCATGTACAGACAGCGACCTGTTACAATTTTATTATATGTATTGACTAGCTGAGCCCGCAACTTCGTTTACGTCACATAAGGTGTATGAAAGGAATGGTATTTTTTCATCAGAGTCATCAAGCAGCGTCTGAAACTGCCCTGTTTGCTTAATCATAAAAGAGCTTAATGATTAAGTCTATTTTAAAACAATTCAGTACACGCCTTCGGCGCGGACTGAATTGTTTAAAAATAGTCTTAATCATTAAGCTCTTTTATGATTAAGCCAACACGCCAGTTTAGGTTCACTCACATTCAAAGAAACCCCTACAATTAAAATTTTCAAAATATCTGATTCTTAAAAGTGTTATAACTCTTTTATTTCTAAACCGATTTACATAAAACAAACGCTAAATGTTAACTGGAGCAAACCTCAACACAATAAAAAAAACCGCATTGCAATTGGTTGTGCGGTTACTGAGATTAGCGTGCACAACCGTACAGACAAACAGATATACAGACATACAGACATACAGACAAACAGACAAAAATTCTAAAAATCATTGTTTTGGGTTCTATTGCGTTCATAAAGCCCCCCTATAATATTTTTTCTTATTTATCTTCCATGTACAGACAGCGACCTGTAACGATTTTATTATATGTATTGATTGATGTAAATTGATATGTAAATAATTTAAATAAAGAGGAATAATAATAATAATATTCATTTATTTCAGATTTTCATCCATATGTTATTAGTAGGTACATGTGTCTTACAAGCTATATTAGTAGTCCGCTATAAATTTTATATTAACCCATGTTTTATTTTCATAATATCTCCATGGTATGTACAGATAGAACTTCTTTACAATTTTGTTTATAGATACAGCGCCCTGAAAGTACTAAACATCTTCAGAAACATTCTCACTTAGATATAATATTATTAAGTAGGATAGTAGGATGACCATTTATTACTCCACCTGTCGTGAAAGCCCTTAAAGAGCTTCCAAAGTTATTTCAATATAAAATTACTCAAATACTCATTACTTTATTAAAAGTAAAACTTTTGGGTAACGACGTGGATGTCACGGCATGGCTTCTGTTTCTAGAGTTAATTAAAATTTTCCAGTTCGCTTAAAGCGAGATTGCGTAAATTTATTTCCATGAAAAGTACAGTCTTCAATAAAAAATATTTCAAACTGAAATTACCTAACATTCATCCTTGTTTTAGAAAGAGACTACAATTATTAAAGTACTAGCGGTACCCTGCCACGCTTCGCTGTGACTTTTTTTATGGTGGTTTTACACCTACCTATGAGAAATGAGTAACAAACTAAAGGATGGGTACATTACAAAAAAAAAATTGTTGAGCTCTAACCAAAATTATAAATCTTTCTGAAAAACAACATTAACATCCAAATCAATAGAAGCAAAAAAATATATTCTGTTATCAATGATCAGTTCTTAAAAAATCGTGCGCACGCTTCAAAAAAATAAATTCACTCTAATAATATTTCCCTAACGCGCCAAAAGTCTTAAGTACTTCAAAAATAACATACAAAACATAATCTGACCTCTTTATTAGGTAAGTACTCTCTTTTATTATTCTGAATGCAAGGAGGCCGCAATCAAACTTCTCTAAAAAAACAGCAATCTGGTAGGTACCTTCTAAATAGGTTGTTTTTATTATTTTGTTCTGAAGCTGGCAGAATAAAATTAAAAAAAAACGACCAGCGCCATCTATTGGTAAAATCACTTTTTAAAGCTGTTTTATTCTTATTGCTGTTATGATAAAAGTGTATATAGTAGCCTAAAACCATCTCTGAATCCTATTGTATATCGTGTCCAATTTTGAGCTCAGTCGATTCAGTAAATTTTGAGTTTTTAATATGTACCTAAACGCACACAACATTTTTATATATATAGATTTGCATAAGATTTGAAGGGCCTACAATGGATAGGTAAGATAGGTTTATATAATATTCCAAACTAATCCAAATGTACAAAACGCCACGCCACTTGTTGGTAAACACAAATAAACTTTTTATTGGCCCTGTAGGTTAATACCTACAGGGCAAATACAGAAACCCAATCAACGATATGTCACCGGTTGGTCTGCCAATAAAACAGGTTAGGAATTTATTACTATGGAAATGATAAAATCGACTGTTTATTCTAATCAAGTATTTCGTATACACAGCAATATCTAATAGTCTACTAAATGAAAGATCACAAGGGGGTGTGGATGGAAAAGTCAAGAGTAGAAACTTTGACTTGGGAACTTTGTTTGGACTAGTTAGCAGATAAACATACTAAAGTCCTGACCCCTCCAAGGTGAGCCGATTTTTGGTTTTTCGCTTACTTCTCGAAAACGGTGCTTTTTTTTTTTAACGTGAAGGAAAATCCTCGTAGGATGCTATGCCGGACTCTTACCGACTAAAAAACCTCACGTAACGCCCAGCAGCCTATGGTTGAGAGCCCCGGGTAAGCCCTCAGGAAGGATGTCCCGTGACTCCCAACAGACCCACGGCCGCCAATGCGGCCTCGCCCAGGGGGTGGTTCGGGTGCAATCCCGCGTCTATGGGGGGTTTCGGGTGTGACCTCGCTTCTAAGGGGGGGCGTGCGTGTCATGGGCCTGCTTCTGTAAGGACGGTGAGCGACCCTCTCACCGTCCTCAGACCCCCGGTCATGGAGGCCGATAGTCCTCGGCGAAGACACGTCGGCGGCGCCCAGGGCGCCGACTGCGGAAATCGGGTGGGAGAGTTCTCTCCCGCACCCGGCCCGCCGCCTCCTTCGCGAGCATGACCTGCTCGCAGAAAGAGGCGGCGCAGTCCCACTTACTCCCGCTGGAGAGCATGGCTCGCACCATGGCCTCGACGAAAACGGTGCTTTGTACGAAATTGTATTGTATTACATAATACAAGCTAATTAAATTCACAACAACTTTGTCTTTTACACTTTGTATCTATCTTCAATCATTGCCTAGCTATGAGTTTCAAAGTTGGTCGATTTTCAAAGCGCGCATTGTAACAGTAATTTACCAAAATCATTGTTTTTTTTAACGTGAGGGAATATCCTCAGGGATGCTATGCCGTACTCCTACCGACTAAAAAACCTCACGTAACGCCCAACAGCCTACGGTTGGGAGCCCCGGGTAAGCCCTCGGAAGGGTGTCCCAGGACTCCCAACAGACCCACGGCCCCCACTGCGGCCTCGTCTAGGGGGTATTTCGGGTGCTATCCCGCGTCTTTGGGGGGCGTGCGTGAATCCCTCACGTCGCGCTGCCTGTATGGACCAAAATAATTTCTAACAAAGCGCGCTTTGAAAATTGACCAACTTTAGAAGTTATTCATTTACTAGGCTATAAACCGATAGATGCACGCCTTTTTTAACGTGAGGATAGTCCTACACTAAATGGATGCTACGTCGGACTCATACCGACTAAAGACCACACGTATCCTACCTAACAGCCTACGGTTGGGAGACCCGGGTAAGACCTCGGAAGGATACCCCAGGACAACCGATGGATACCCGCTGCAATTATATTATCACGTATTCCTAATCCTCAGTTGTTCCCCAAGTTAATAATTTACGTAATTTATACAAGATATAAAAATGGGATTAGTTAAAAAAATCTTTAAGAGATGCAGTTGCTTTACAAATTTAGAGTCCACGCCCAGGTTAAAAAATCGGTAGTAGGTAGCCCATTTTTTTTACGCCGATAATTAATAATCACATTCAGCTGTCAACTGACTCGATCACGTGCGCTTTGAGGGGGTTGGATGTCAACAAAGGCCCAGGGCCTGACGGCCTACCTCCCTTTTTCATTAAAAAGGTTTCAAAAAATATTACACTTCCGTTACACATAATATTTAATAAGTGTCTGGGTGAGGGCACTTTTCCAAGCGTATGGAAGCAGGCATTTGTCACGCCCGTACACAAGAGTGGTGACAGGTCCAATGTTCAGAACTACCGTCCAATATCCATACTGTCCACCTTGTCGAAATTATTTGAGCGCCTGGTACATAGCAGGTTATACTTTTATATTCACCATATCATCATACCGGAACAACATGGTTTCGTTCAACGACGTTCGACTAATACAAATCTTATGTTATTTACCAATTATTTGTTTGATAACATGGACAATCGAATCCAGGTTGACGCCGTGTATACGGACTTCCGGAAAGCATTCGACAAGGTGGATCATAAATTGCTTCTGGATAAAATAGCCTACAATGGCATTCGTGGAAACCTGTTGCGGTGGTTCATGTCCTATGTTTTGAATAGAACTCAAAGAGTGGTCATCAATGATATCGAATCAGATGCCATTATTGCCACCTCTGGAATTCCGCAGGGGTCCATAATTGGCCCTCTCCTCTTCATTTTGTACGTCAATGACATCAAGGATTGTTTTATCAATTCTCAGTTTTTGATGTATGCCGACGACATAAAAATATTCAAACCCTGTAAGAACATTCACGACTGTGAGGCACTGCAGGAGGACCTCGACAGGCTGTCGTTGTACTGCACAAGTAATAAACTCCAACTTAGTCTACCTAAATGCAGCGTAATATCTTTTACAAAAAACAAAAACAAAATATCATTTGCGTACAGTCTACATCTTACATCGCTACAGACTGTTGACTCCGTCCGAGATCTCGGCATCAAATTCGATTCAAGGTTGCATTTCGATCAACATGTTGACAACATTATCAATAAAGCATACCGAATGTACGGCTTTATTATGCGAGCCTCAATTAATTTCAAACGAACGTCTACATACCTTCTATTATACCAAGCATTAATACGCTCTCAGCTAGAATTCGCAGTTCCAATTTGGTCTCCTTTCTACAATGTCTATGAAAATAGACTTGAAGCGGTACAAAAAAAATCTTAAAATCAATGCATTACAGGTGCTACCGCTCAAGATTGACTTTGTCATACCCTGAGATTCTTAGAGAACATAAGCTACTCAGTCTGGAGTCTAGACGTAGTCTTCTAAAAGTTATGATGCTCCATGGAATGTGTAACAATAAATTTGACTGTTCCAGTATCTGTAATAACATATGCTATATTGTACCAAGAACTGTTAACCGGCGAGAGGCGCGTGTGCCCAGGCTGTTTCACACTGCGAGGTGTAAGACCAATGCCGGGATACGCGCCCCTCTGCGCCGTCTTTTGGATAATTATAACACGCACTTTGTTCATTCAGATATTTTCGCTCTTTCACATAACCAATTTAAAAAGCAAGCAATAGCTTCAAATAAATTCAAAATTAAATGATCGCACAGGATTAGCACAATTTATTATTAACTAGCTGAGCCCGCAACTTCGTTTACGTCACATAAGGTGTATGAAAGGAATGGTATTTTTTCATCAGAGTCATCAAGCAGCGTCTGAAACTGCCCTGTTTGCTTAATCATAAAAGAGCTTAATGATTAAGTCTATTTTAAAACAATTCAGTACACGCCTTCGGCGCGGACTGAATTGTTTAAAAATAGTCTTAATCATTAAGCTCTTTTATGATTAAGCCAACACGCCAGTTTAGGTTCACTCACATTCAAAGAAACCCCTACAATTAAAATTTTCAAAATATCTGATTCTTAAAAGTGTTATAACTCTTTTATTTCTAAACCGATTTACATAAAACAAACGCTAAATGTTAACTGGAGCAAACCTCAACACAATAAAAAAAACCGCATTGCAATTGGTTGTGCGGTTACTGAGATTAGCGTGCACAACCGTACAGACAAACAGATATACAGACATACAGACATACAGACATACAGACATACAGACAAACAGACAAAAATTCTAAAAATCATTGTTTTGGGTTCTATTGCGTTCATAAAGCCCCCCTATAATATTTTTTCTTATTTATCTTCCATGTACAGACAGCGACCTGTTACGATTTTATTATATGTATTGATTGATGATATTGATATGCTTTTATTAGGTCGTCGTGTATGTAACTAACAATGTAATGGAATCTAAGGAAACTAATTTAACCATCTTCCAAGGATCGTAGCGTCATGAAAATTGGCAGATGTATGTAGTTTTGATGACAATACAATAATATGGTACTGTCAAACCGATATGATGATGGAGCCGGAAGATAGGCACTGAAAACAGGTGGAATCTAAGGTAGCTAATTTAACCAGCTTCCAAGGATCGTAGGGTAATGAAAATTGGCAGCTGTATGTAGTTCTGATGACAATACAATAATATGGTACTGTCAATCTGATATGATGATGGAGCCGGAAGATAGGCACTGAAACTTCCATGGAAAAAGTGGAATCTAAAGTAGCTAATTTAACCAGCTTCCAAGGATCCTTGCGTCATGAAAATTGGCAGCTGTATGTAGTTCTGATGACAATACAATAATATGGTACTGTCGTACTGATATGATGATGGAGCCGGAAGATAGGCACTGATGAAAATTGGCAGCTGTATGTAGTTCTGATGACAATACAATAATATAGTACCGTCGAACTGATCTGATGATGGAGCCGGAAGATATGCACTGGAACTTCATGATGGAATATCATATTATATCTGTTTTTGGATTCGTCAGAAAAGTCTTGTAATGAACTTTGACCAGGCTTAGGTTTCAAGGTTATAACAATCCTTTTTTTAATTGACTTGTAAAACTATGCAATGGAATCTCAGGTAACTAATTTAACCATCTTCCAAGAATCGTAGCGTCATGTAAATTCGCAGATGTTTATAGTTCTGATAACAATACAATAATATGGTGCTGTCAAACTGATCTGATGATGGGGTCGTAAGATATGAACTGTAACTTCATGATTGAACATTGTATAATAGCTGTGTTTGGATTTGTTAGAAACGTCGTGTAATGAACTTTGACCACGATTAGGGTTTAAGGTTATAACAAACCTGTTATATACTGATGTTAATATTGAGTGTAAATTGATATAGGTACCTGCATAAAATGTATATGTATTAGAGTAATTATGAAATATTTTCACATTAGTCGAACTCAGACCAAACACCATGTAATACAGAAATCCCTACTAATATTATAAATGCGAAAGTAACTCTGTCTGTCTGTCTGTGATGTTTTCACGCCTAAACCACTGAACCGATTTAATGAAATTTGTTATAAAGATAGTTTGAGTTCAAGGGAAGGACATAGGCTACTTTTACTTTTAACTGCTGACTGCGCGAAAGGAGGGTAATGCTTTAATGCGATAACGACTTCTACGCGGATGCCGCAGGGAACAGCCAGTAAAGGTATAAGGTAAGGTATGTTGTGACTAAAAAGTATCAAATAAATAAATGGTTTAAAAAACCCTAGAAAAATACGCTTTTATAACGCACGAAAAAACCAAAAATAAATTATGGATCGTTCAAGTTGCCTCTATTTCTAGGCTGAAGTGTAAACTATGTGCTTTTAGTTATAATATTTGATTGTAAAAGCGTGGGGCGCTAGAACAAGAAAGACTTTTTAGTAAGTAAATTCCTATTAATACTTATACTTATATAATAAAAACCCTGGCGAAAGCTGCATGAGGTCGCACAAGAGTATAACGTTTATGCTGCCAAAGGGAACGCCTCTACTTTCAGGCAATTAAGTAGATACATGAGGGGAATACGTTTACAGTGGCAAAATGTAGAGTTCTTGTTCGAGAACGAGATATCTTTGGTTACCGTTAAAAACCCGCTTAGTGATATATGCGTTTGTATTCTAATTACATGTTTTCTACATATTGTACTAAATATCTCGGAATGCCGACACTTTAAGGACCTACCTATGAATTTATCTAATAGAGATCCGTAACGGTAATAGGTTTGCTCCTATTACGCGGGCGTCACGAAGAACTGGCAAAAGTGGGTGTTGAAAATGCGTAGGCGTGATTAACTACTTTACTTTTCAAGTAAGCATGTTATGCATTTCAATTAAAGCCTATCATCGTTAATACATTTCCGAAATTTAAAATGATAATAATATTAGTAAAAGTCACAATAGATATATAAAAGCGTGACAGTGTAAATTAATAGTTTAAACACGAGAAAAACACGCTTTTATAAATGTGAACTTATCCTTAATCTGACAAGACACTTTCGACAGGAAAGACTTTCCGGGCGGAAGCATCCTGTTCCAGCGCCCCACGCTTTTGCAAACAAATATTATAACTAAAAGCACATAGTTTACACTTCAGCCTAGAAATAGAGGCAACTTGAACGATCCATAATTTATTTTTGGTTTTTTTGTGCGTTATAAAAGCGTATTTTTCTAGGGTTTTTTAAACCATTTATTTATTTAACCTTTCTTACCTTCTACATTATTTTGTGGACATAAGTGTGGGTTATACATTTACCAAATTCTTTAAACTTAGTTTCTTATGTAAGATACAATGTATAACTGTTTTGTGTCCCAATAAATAAATAAAAAATAATAATAATAATAATTAATAATAATACACCGGAAGAGTATAAAAATTGAATTTTATACTTATCTGTAGGACGTGGTGTGTGTTTTATTTTACTCAGCGTCCAAATATGAAGCGCTCTACGTGGGACAAATTCTCAAAAAGGTGAAATGTGGGAATATAATATGCCTCTGCCTACCCCTTTGGGGATAAAGGCATGACCATATACACACATACCAAATACGATATGTTTGCGCACCGTGTTACTCGAGATTATCTGATTTGTTCAGTACATTCTCACTACTCTCGCATTTATTAATACCTACTACAAAACTCTCCTTACCTCTATAGATTACTGTTTCAACCCCTTCATTCACCCAAAACGCGGGTATTATCTAAACTGTAAAGGACCCTGCAACATTACCCTAACAATATACCTATATACAGCCTTAACTTGTGTACAGCATAAAGCATGAAATATCGTATTTAACTCTACGTAAACCTCCATCCGCCCTGTTGCTGACAGACCATTAATTTATATCGATTATGTAGCGATATTTCAATATTGCGAAACGATATATCGATATTATGTTTCGATGTTACATCGATTTTTGGAGCCCATAACCTGAGCATGTTCGTGACAGTTTGATATTGGGTTGTATAATTCTGTTTTTATTCGATTGAGGTTTTTGGTTCCGTATTGTGGTGACATTATTATGTATTAGGTACTTTGTGGCGTAAATCATAGATTTGCTGTAATTAGTTTATTAGGCGCTATTAAGCGTAGGTATAATGGTTATACTTAGGTCGGCGTTTGTGAAATTTAGAAAAGGGGGTAATGTTCTTTGTATATTAAATGTTTTAAAATGGGGTTAAAAATAATAGTAAGGGAAAGTTTAGGGAAATCTATGGTTGAAGAGGGTGTATATAAAATATATTGTTTGTTCTTTTCAGAATGAGCTTCCAAGTTTATATTTAAAAAACATTGCTTATACCCGTAAGCAACTAATATTGAAAATATAGGAGTAATTATCTATTGTTACGTCATAGTATTCCTGAAGGAAGGAAATCCCATCCCTGAAGGAAGAATTCGGATGAGTACCTAGTTTTTTAAGATAGATTTAAGTTTATTATGTGAAATCGCAATAAAGGCAGTTATTATATGTAATCGTTGCGTTATTGACTCCAGGACAAATTATATACCCTTACCTAAACTACTGAACCGCCTGGGAACTCCTGGGATCACTCTGGACTTCCCAGAAGCGTGTCATGGCGCCCGAACAGGGACCTGAACCCTGGACCCTTGGGTAAGGGTATATAATTTGTCCTGGAGTCAATAACGCAACGATTACATATAATAACTGCCTTTATTGCGATTTCACATAATAAACTTAAATCTATCTTAAAAAACTAGGTACTCATCCGAATTCTTCCTTCAGGGATGGGATTTCCTTCCTTCAGGAATACTATGACGTAACAATAGATAATTACTCCTATATTTTCAATATTAGTTGCTTACGGGTATAAGCAATGTTTTTTAAATATAAACTTGGAAGCTCATTCTGAAAAGAACAAACAATATATTTTATATACACCCTCTTCAACCATAGATTTCCCTAAACTTTCCCTTACTATTATTTTTAACCCCATTTTAAAACATTTAATATACAAAGAACATTACCCCCTTTTCTAAATTTCACAAACGCCGACCTAAGTATAACCATTACACCTACGCTTAATAGCGCCTAATAAACTAATTACAGCAAATCTATGATTTACGCCACAACTTAGTACATATATGTGGTCCCAGGGTGGGACTAGGTGTGTGGAAGATGCAGGACCGTATGTAATGGCGAAAGTTGAGAGAAACCTAAGTTTAGCAGTGGACTGCAACATGCTGATATGATTGATAAAAGTAATCTTACTTAAGTATTTTAGAGATTTAGTGTTTTTAGATGAAACTAAATGGACGGTTTACACCTGGACAACCTAAAACCTCATGCTGATCTATAAAATCATGTCCATCTACCACCATAATACAGATTACGCTCATACGATTAATAACAATCGTAGGGGTTGGTGTTCGGTTATTACAGAAAACGTACATAAATCATATAGATTTTTCTCATTTGTCATTCCTCTGGCTCATTTACGCACACTGTGTGTACCACAAGTTTCTGAAAGATGATAATAATTTGGATCTGAAATGAACATGGCTGTGAAACTTTAGTAAATGCTTTGGTTTGTGACAAGAATAGTAAGTCTAACCAAAAAAGTTCGATATCGCCTAATAGTCGTGGAGGTCAGATGGCAGTCGCTTCATGAAAAATATCGAAGTTTGGCTGCATCACAGTTAGAATGAAAAGCTGACCATAGCTGAGTTGGGAAAAAGCTTGGTGGATGATGATGAAGAAGTAGTACGAGTATAATCCTTCTAACGGGCACATGGCCACAAAATAATAAGGTACAGAACGCAATCTCATGTATGAACTTATTTTTTCAACCCACCCTCGAATACGCACGTCGCACACTCGCGCACAAACCAGTATCGAAACTACTATGAAAATCCTTTAACCTTGTGTCCGTAGCTTCGTCGTCTTGGGGCGACCTAGGCACCCTATAATTATAAGGTGGAAAAATTTGGTTGGTTCCGAGTAAGTTTCGGTGGCCGGTGGTTAAGGCGTCCGCATGGTATGCGGGAAGACGCAGGTTCGAATCCTGCTCGAAACCAGTTCTTTTTCCATATTTAAAATTTATTTATAATCTGTGAGCGGTGTCTATAGTGTGCGTAGCTCGAGCGCACTTTGTATGTAGATTATCTTCTGCACATTATTATTTTGTGTCATTATACTGTACTTCAATAGCTTTGCGCAAAAATGTAAACAAACTCATTTGATCCTATATATTCATAGTTACTTGCAATGAGTATTCACCCTGATTATATTCCTGTATCCAGGAGTCATACAGTGCTCTTACAATCATTTCGACACCAAATAACTTCTCTATGATAGTTTATTTTCATTTAAAATACCTACTCAGGATAGTAAAAAAATTCAATGATTTGTCATAAGTACTATATTTTTCTACTCATCTGTCTTAGACAACGATTGTCAAAACATGACATGTTTACATTATTGTCAGATCGGGCAGGATTGGACTATACCATTAACTATAGATGAAATCACTCCGTTTAGTATCGAGACATCTTCACCACAAAACACGTGACACGAAAGATTAAATTTGACAAACATCAATACTATTGCTTGACAAATCCAGTAGCCTACCAAGTCATCACCAAGCCTTCATTGGGATTATTTGGGATTCGATCGATTCCAAAAGCACTCCAATTTTAGCTATTAGGTCGTTTAGAGCTTAGCATATTGCTCTAAATTACCTAATAGCATGCAAAGTCCCTAGTTAGGGTCAAGGTTTGTCGGACTATGATCAAATCGAGCTATTAAATAAAACATAATGATTTGGCGCATTGTGTGTGTGGAATAATAACATTTTAGCACGCCAGTCAACTCTATAATCTTTTTCTAGAGTTCTATATCCAAAGGCTTTTTTTAACATGAGAAAATCCTACAGGGATGCTACGCCGGACTCCTACCGGCTAAGAACCACACGTATCCTACCTACCAACCTACGGTTGAGTGCCCCGGGTGTGCCCTCGGAAGGATGTCTCTGAATGAATGAATTTTGTTTCTGAGTCTTTGCTGTCCGTTTGTTTGTCTGTCAGCGAGCTGTCTTCATGAACGGTGAAAGCTAGAAAGTTGAAATTTACACAAATTATGTACTTACCTGCATATTTCTGTTAATATTTAAGGGGGCTCCCATATTAAAAAAATCATTTTACGATACAGTAGGTGTTGAAATTTACACAAATTACGTAGGTACCTGCATATTTCTGTTAATATTTAAGGGGGGTTCCCATATTAATAGATCATTTTACGATACAGTAGGTCTTAATAGGGTTCCGTTTATGCCATTCGGCTACGGAACCCTAAAAATGAATCCCTAATTCCTTGGTCACAGCATCACGCGTGAACGGCTGGACCGATTTCGCTAATTCTTTTTTTGTTGTGTTTGTTATTGTCCGGAGAAGGTTCTTATTTTTTTTTTAAATTGAGTTGAAAGTTAGGCAATTTAAGAATACTTAACCACCATACAATATTATTTCTAATCCAACCTTACCGCTTTGGACAACTATGAACTTTTTTGAAATTATGATATTTGACATAGAATTTACAGAATGCGTGCTGCAAATATCATCAAAAACCGGCCAAGTGCGAGTTGGACTCGCCCATGAAGGGTTTCGTAGCAGCAAGTAACATAATATGAAAGTTCTTATAGTTCGTTGTAACTTTGACTGATGTTTTAACACGTTCGCAGTGGTAGTGATTTCACTAACCGGAAATTGCGGTTTATGACGTATTAAAAAAAAACTACCAGCTCTATCTCGTTCAAACTAATTTCCGTTGGTAGTTTTTATGCCAATGTACATCATATATTTTTTTTAGATTTATCATTCTCTTAGTTTAGAAGTTAGAGGGGGGGGGGGGCACACATTTTTCCACTTTGGAAGTATCTCTTGCGCAAACTACTCACTTTAGAAAAAAATGATATTAGAAACCTCCATAGCATTTTTGAAAACCTATCTATAGATACCCCACACGTATGGGTTTGATGAAAAAAAAATGTAGAGTTTCAGTTCTGAGTATGGGGACCCCCAAAATTTACTGTTTTTTTTTCTAGTTTTATATAAGAATCTTAATGCGGTTCACAGAATACATCTAGCTACCAAG
Organism: Miltochrista miniata; assembly: GCA_933228765.1. Taxonomy (NCBI): domain Eukaryota; kingdom Metazoa; phylum Arthropoda; class Insecta; order Lepidoptera; family Erebidae; genus Miltochrista; species Miltochrista miniata. The sequence continues at coordinate 32,742,377 of OW121758.1, read as the reverse complement.
TTTCAATAGCATAGACCTTATAGTTTCGGAGAAAAGTGACTGTGACACACGGACGGACAGACAGACGGACAGACAGACAGACAGACATGACGAATCTATAAGGGTTCCGTTTTTGCCATTTGGCTACGAAACCCTAAAAAGGATGTGAATGTACCTACTGAATATCGTTTAAAAATTAAATAATTTAAATTTATATAAAAATTAATCTGCGAAATGCATGTATGCGCATAACTTCAGATCGGCTGGACTTTTTTTGTGTTTGTTATTGTCAGGAGGTTTTAAAAAAACCGGCCAAGTGCGAGTTGGACTCGCCCATGAAGGGTTTCGTAGCAGCACTGTTACTTGCTGCTACGAAACCCTTCAATAAAAGTTCCTATAGTTCGTTCTAACTTTGATTGATGTTTTAACACGTTCGCAGTGGTAGTGATTTTCTAACCGAAAATTGCAGTTTATGACGTATTAAAAAAAACTACCAGCTCTATCTCGTTCAATCATATATTTTTTTAGATTTATCATTCTTTTAGTTTAGAAATTAGAGGGGGGGGGGGACACACATTTTTCCACTTTGGAAGTGTCTCTAGCGCAAACTATTCACTTTAGAAAAAAAATATGTTGGAAACTTCAATAGCAATTTTGAAGACCTATCTATAGATAGAGATACTCCACACGTATGGGTTTTATGAAAAAAAAAATTTTGAGTTTCAGTTCTGAGTATGGGGACCCCCAAAATTTACTGCTTTTTTCTAGTTTTATATAAGAATCATAATGCAGTTCACAGAATACATCTTGTTACCGAGTTTCAATAGCACAGGCCTTATAGTTTCGGAGAAAAGTGGCTGTCGGGTCTTAGAACTGGAAACTCCAAAATGGGAACCGGGAACAGAAAGACTGACAGGGAACTGGAACCCGGTAACCAAAAACCAGGAACCGGGAACTCTGAACTCGAAACTGGGAACCCAGAATCTGAAAGCAAGAATGGGACCAGGGGACCGGGAACTCAATCTGAAACCGGGGACAGGAAATCGAGAACGGGAACAGGGGACCGGGTACTTAGAACTCGGAATACCGATTTTTCATAGTTAAGGCAGGACAACGTCTGTCGGGTCAGCTAGTGACATATAAATATGACCTTGCGTTAGCTTGCTGATTATTGTATCATTTTGCAAGCAGCAAGGTCGCCGATTTTTTTTTTAAACTTATAGGAAGACTTTGTACTTTGTAAGGATCTCCTTCCTTACAAAGTCCTCGCAAAAGTAAAAAAAATAGAATTTGTAAATATTACTTTTTTGGTGATGATTATTGTCTTTTGTGGGGTAGACACACTACGCGTCTACTTGTACCGTATCCATAGAATACTCCATCTACGATCTAAACCTTATTTTATTTGCCGCTTAACATAGGGACGGAAAATAAACGAAACATACAGAGTGTTTGATAAACAGACAGATAAAACAACATCCGACCGTTATTACATGGTAGTGTCTGGTCGAAGGTCGGAATTTGACGCGACAACCGGCCTGGGATTAACTTGGATGTAGGAATTCCAATAATATTTCACTAGCTATCCCGCGTGGGTGATGTGTGGTACAAGGTGAAAGCGGAATGCGGAGTTATCGATATTATATTAGTAATTTAGTTGATCAAACACTACTATTACTTTTGTGGTAGAAAACGTATTGCACATCAAAACCAGTTATATTTACAGAAAATCGTAGGTATATTTTCTTATACATACGCATTATCTCGGCGATGTTTGATAACTGACAAGCTGTTAGGTATTTGGAATGTTGGTTTTATAATAAAAAACATTTAAAAATTATTTCTATGGCAAGAAACATGAATGTTACGAAAATTTCTGTAATTTATGGAAGTGGTTACAATGGGGTTTTAATCAAGATATTTGAGACCATTCCCACCTGCAAGTGGTACACTTGCTGTCTAAAGAAATGGCTCAAATTAAACCCTGACCTAACCTGATATTGGCCAGCGTGGTGCAGATAGGTCAAGCTTATTACAACCACAAACGAAGAAACGCTCCAAAATTAGTAGAGCTATGTTTTCTATGAAATATCGCGACATCTTTCAGTCATGAGCATTCTTTGTCAAATTTGTTAATTTTGTAAATCGTATTATAAAAGCATGAATCTATAAAAGGATATACTATGTACTATCGAGAGTAGTGCATATATTGAACCGTGTTCCATGTATAGAAAATTAGAAGTATAAAAAGTTTCACATACGATCCCTAGATGGCGCTGTGCACTAAATTTAAATCGCGGTATGGTTTCGTTACAAGTCGACTTATTAAGTGTCGTAGTAGAACTCGATCTACGTTTTCTATGTAAAAGTATGTATTTAGAAATATATAATATTTTTTGATTTTTTGATGTAATGCACTCCAATTCAATTTGGAGGCATTCTAAAAAACCTATTTTATCTTCTTCTTGCCAGTTCTTGCATATTTATATTATTAGTATGTAATTGTAATACTACTCTTAATTCGTAATTATCTTTGTTAATGGATTGCGGCACAGATTTCATTAACTATATACCAAGTAATTGCATAATTCAACTTCTCACCATTAAATTTATTCTTATATATTCTTCAGCCTCTACCACTTGTGTTTTAAACCATACTTTAGACCACTGCAGACTATCAAACCTTTCCATTTGAAAATCTCGCTTGGTCTGACGGCCATTAATTTCGGCTACTTCTGTCCAGTGACTTTTGAGCCCTCGACAAAATGTTGGGTAAATCGATTATATTTAACCAATTCCACATTATTTGCACAGTTGCCAAGATTTCTGTTGGGTAAATTAAATTAAAATGGAGAAAGTTTCAATTGTTTTCCTACATTTTACACAGTCTATGCTGATTTTCTGTTGGGCTTTTTTAAGCAATGTGGGCAATATTGGTGTTTTTTGTTGTGTGTGGAAATCCCTGATGGATGGACCAAATAACACAGATGGAACAAATAACGCGTATTTCAGTTGAAAACTGGAGCCAGAGTTTGAACTCCTAATTTATTACACGCGAGAATAAGTGATTGTTTTATTTTCTTTGTAATTACAAAATTTCAGAAGCGCTCTTGGCCCCGCGGACTTATCGTTCTGAAAACGATCACTGCAGTAAGCAACTTTCACTATGGCCAGTCCATGGATGGGTGACCATCCATGTGATCACTTTGTAACATTTATTTGAGCGTTTCCGTGCTTCGGAAGGCACGTTAAGCCGTTGGTCCCGGTTGCCTGTAAAATGGCAGTCGTTAAGCTAAGTTGAAGGCTTTATTTCAACAGCAGGCAGTCACAACCTGCGCCTGTCCATTTAAACACGGCAATACGGCTCACCACCTATTACGTGGGACAAATTATACAAAGGTGAAATGTGGGCATATAATATGCCTCTGCCTACCCCTTCGGGGATAAATGCGTGACCATATATGTATGTAAAAATTTAATACGCGAGAAGTTTACCTAGACCATTTAAAATAGTCTAAGGCGCGAAGCCATAGACGCCCTTTAGTTTATTACTAGGTAGATCCCGAGATTACCCCTTACAATTTAACAAACACACAAACTTTACTTCTTTATAATATTAGTATAGATTATTAACACTTTTTAGGGTTCCGTAGGTACTGTTCCGTACCCAAAGGGTGAAAACAGGACCCTATTCATGAAACTTCGATGTCCGTCTGTCTGTCTGTCCGTCACAAGGCTGTATTTAGAAAGCTGAAATTTTCACAGATTATTTCTGTTGCCGCTATAACAATAAATAGTAAAATCAGAAAAAAGGAGGGAGTATTAAGAGGGGGAGGAATTTTGGCGAAACCGGAACCCTCTGTGTGCGGGTCTGACTCGTACTTGGCCAGTTTTTGTTTTTCATAGGTTCGAATTCAAATTCCTCTATCCTTTTTCTGCAATATTGTGTAAATTCCAATTCGATATAAATCAACGACATCACGCCCTTGCCGATCTCTGTGACAAGCGTTTAGCAATAAACACGAAGGAATACTAATATTGTGATTGCGTGGGCGGGGATGGATTCGGCACACGAATTGTGTTGATACAAGAACAAATATACAAGCTTTTATTACAGAAAATGTGATGATAAGAGCATTGAAGAATTTCATCTCGTTCGGTGTCCATGAAAGAAAAATGTCAACTGATGAACATACATACATACATACATACGGTCACGCCTTTATCCCCGAAGGGGTAGGCAGAGGCATATTATATGCCCACATTTCACTTTCGCATAATTTGTCCTACGTAATAGGTGTTGAGCCGTATTGTCGTGTTTGAATGGACAGGCGCAGGTTGTGACTGCCTGCTGTAGAAATAAAGCCTTCAACTTAGCTTAACGCCTGCCATTTTACTAGCAACCGTGACCAACAGCTTATCGTGCCTTCCGAAGCACGGAAACGCTCAAATAAATGTCACAAAGTGATCACATGGATGGTCACCCATCCATGGACCGGCCATAGTGAAAGTTGCTTACTGCAGTGATCGTTTACAGAACACTGAGTCCGCGGGGCCACGAGCGCAACTGATGAAGTTCACAATAAAATTGCTTTGGCAGAAATAAAATTGAAAAGAAAGTCACAGACAAGTTGCTTGTGTACACTGCCAATTATTCTCTAAATATTAGATATACCAGCGATAGGAATAGTTATTTTGTAAAGCCAAAACTTCTGTACATACTTTTTAAAAAATCCGGAGAACCGTTATCGATATATTTGACATAGGTAGTTGAAGTATATACGTAGAAGAGCTTAAAGTTATTTTTCAAGCTTAAAAATGTATTCAAAACAAAGTAAATTAACAAAACTATGTAGGTAGTTGAACGAACTACTATCGAATTTCTCGTTTATATTTAGATCTGAGACTTGTGCTAACGGGTAAAGATCCTCACCAATTTGTATTCTTTCAGTTCGTAAAATACTTAAATAAAAGGTCAAAACACTGAAATACAACATGATGTATTCCCATATTTACTCCCAATCCTTTTAAAAATTAGCATTCACTGAGCGTCCGGTACATATAAAACCCTAAACCAATAAGGTACAAAACGATATCAGAAAGGGAAGTCATACAAAAGTAGCAAAAGCCACGTTTCTCGCTGATTGAATTCTCCGTCCATTGGGTTAGTACGTTGACCATATCCAATTTGAGATCAAATACACCTTATTTAGGCTATGGACCTATTCGTATTAATTTAGAGTAGAAGAAACTTTCTTACATTGAGTTATCAAGTACTTATACCTTTTTTTTGTGTAGAAATACCTCATGGATGCTGTGCCGGTCTCTGACCGACTAAAAACCACACGTATCCTACCTAACAGCCTACGGTTAGGAGTTTGCTCTGTCTGATTCAAACCACTCGTGCTCTAACACTGCCTATGGTTGGGAACCCCGGGTACTTTGCAAACCCTTTAGAAGTATGTCCCAAGTATACATGACAACTCAATGCTAGCTATAAATATAATGGATATTTTGATGGATTATTGTTTGTTTGTAAAAAATCAAAAATAAACTTTCGAATTATACGTGAGGTGTCCCCTGTGTGTTGTAATTCTGTTGAGACACATTTACCTTGTAGGATTCAAGCTTCTAAAATCTAATAGATCCCGAGAACATCAAGTCACTTGACAAGTCTCACGTGATTGAATCAAATTAACGTGGTACTTATCCAAAAACAGAAATATCATAACAATACACCGAAATAAATTCAGTCCAGCTTACAAACCTATACCCAACAGACATGCTCAGCTCTCTTGTATAAAAATTAGTGTCCGACCGAAACTGGTTTTCCGGCCGAAACCGAAACCGAAACCGAACTTTCGGCCCCAGGGTCAGTTTCGGCCGAAACCGAAACCGAAACCGAAACTCACGTGCTCATATTGAAAAAAAAAAAAAAAAAACCAGCCAAGTGCGAGTCGGATTCCCGCACAGAGAAATCCGTTACAAAAATTACATTTTTGTGTGGATGTTTTTTCTGATTTTAGTAGGTATTTTTTTTATAGCGTAACTTCTCATGGTGAATTGGTTGGTGGTGGCAGTGTCATTTGTAATCTCCAACGCTTTCAACACCTTGCCCTGAAGCTGCGTTTGGGAGGCGCTTATTTACCATGGAATGCCTCAATACCTCCGTCGAATTGTCTATCCTATCTTTCCGAGAGGGCCATAACTTACCCGAGCTAGGGCAGGGTCGGCGAGTCGTTCGGTGTTCTACAGGGATCGTTCTTAGGACCGCTTCTGTGGAACATCGGTTACGATGGTCGGTCCGTTGCTCAGAGGTGTCGGCGTAACCTGTTACGTGCGTAACGTGTTACGACGACACCCTAATTACAGCGCGAGGAGCAACGCACTGAGATCTCGACGTCGTATCCGGGGCTCGTATTCGATAGCCGGTGTAACTTCGGATACCACTTCCGAAGTTTGGTCCCAAAACTGAGGGAGGGGGTATCAGCCGCACAATCGCGGTTGTTGCCCAATATCAGGGGAGCCAACGCTCCCTGCAGGAGACTGTACCTTAAGATCATGCGGAGCATGGCCCTATGTGAGGCCCCCGTATGGGCGGAGATCCTGATGGCCAGCAATGCGGCTAGATTGCTTAGCCCGCAGAAGGCGATGGCTGTCAGGGTAAGGATAAGGGGATACCGCATGATCTCAGTTGAGGCGGCATGTCTTCTAGCCGGGACACCTCTATGGGACCTGGAAGCGAGGGCCCTTGCGTCATTGTTTAAATGGCGCAAGAAGGTACTGGAGCTGGGCCATAGGCCTCTTCCTGTGAACAAGTCATGCTCGTAAAAGAGACGGCGCCGGGGAGGAAGCGGGACAGAACTCTCCCACCCAAGTTGCACAGTCTGCGACAGCGCGCCCTATACTATCAGCCTCTATGAGCAGGGTCCTGAGGACGTCTGCTCACCGTCCTTAAAGAAGCAGGCCCTAGACGACAGCGTGAAGTGAGAGATTCATGCACGCCCCCCTCAAGTAGCGAGATAACAAGTGAACAACCCCCCAAAGACGTGCATCATTCCGAGGGCATACTTGGGGCTCCCAACGCATGGTTTTTAGTCGGTAAGACTCCGGCATAGCATCCCTGTAGGATTTCCCTCACGTTAAAAAAATAGCGGCAACAGAAATACATCATCTGTGAAATTTTTAGGCCTCTATCTGGCGCGGTTCCAGCGATACAACCTCGTAACTAAGAGACAGATGGATGGCTAGGCCTCATGTCTCGTTAACAGGTTCCCGCTTTAATCCCTCCGTGTGAGAGTCCGACTCGCACTTAGCTGGTTATTTTTTTCAATAGGTGCAGCAAATTCCACCAAGTGCCATCAATCAACGGTATAAATCTTCTCAAGTGTTTATTTTAGAAATATCTCCGCCTAAAGATGAGTTTCCTTCTTTTTCGTGTGGAATTGCACATAGATGGTATTGCGAACTCCTACCGACTATAACCACACGGTGCCCTGCTATTAGCTATTGGCCGGTTTTGGTTACATTCTAGAAGTGTATAACTAAAACTGGACAAGAGTGAGCCGGACTCGCGCATGTAGGGTTCCGTACAAGAAAAGCGGCAGAAAAGTCACGTATGTTGTATGGGAGGCCCCCTTTAATACCTACTATTATTTTGTCTATTTTTGTTATTTGTTGCTATAGCGGCAACAGAAATACATCATCTGTAAAAAAACAACTGTCTAACTATCACTGTGGATGAGTTACAGCCGGCTGACAGACAGACAGACGACCAACACAGTCAACGGAACACGACAACAAAGGGGTAGGGTTATGTAATGTCCTAGATCTTTAGGATTCAGTAACCAAAAGTAAAAACGGGATCCTAAAAAAAGAGGTCTAAGACATAACACAGGACCGCAGGGGTAACTATCCAATACTTCTCAATGATTGTAATTGCTTGTGGTTTAAATACCTAAAGGTAAAGTGTAAATCTCTAAATCTTTGGTTAGTAATATATTAACTGGTTGGGTTGACCCCAACTAAAGACACTCAAAATTCATGAACACGTGAGTTTCGGCCCGGCCGAAAGTTTCGGCCCATTTTGGCCGAAACCGAAACTGCGGCCGAAACTCGATTTTTTGGCCGAAACTGGCCGAAACCGAAACCGAAACCGAAACTTCGGTCGGTCACTAATAAAAATAATAAATTCTTTCCACAAAACCACAGACTATTTGCCTGAAAGGCTCAGGATTAGCGGACAATATTAATTTCGTCTCTGAACAATCTACAAGACTCGGAAATTGAATCGGTAAAGATAGGATCAGTTTTTTCCATTACAAAATGGGGGACTGACTTCGATCGAGTAAGATTAGAATTTAATAGGGTATATTAATTTTTTGTGGGCGAAAAAACGTTTAAGTTCGTGTTAGGGAGGCGACAGTTTAGGCAGTTTTTAAATCTGAGAGGCTTTTATAAGTGAATCAGGAATTTAATTTACTGAAGATTACGTTTTGCGAACATAAACTGAGTTTTGTTGAGTAATCAATTTATATGGATGGTTGCCTATTGATAAACTCATCGGTTATTACTTTCAGCTTTTATGTTCTGAAGAAACCACACAGTCGATAATAAAAATAAATATTTCTTGAAAATCTTTGATGTTGTATTATCAAATTTCTCTCTACGTCTAGTAGAGAGAAATTTGATAACTAAATTAAATATAGATTAAGTTAGAGAGAATAGATTAAGTTAACCGTAAAAAAATAATATACAGGAAAATGAAGGCTATGTCATTCCCAAGAAGGAAGAAGAAGACCCATTAGATCTTTTACAAGCTTCATGGAATAACCTTCCGAGGAATTACCCGGGGCACCCGACCGGAGGTAAAAATAAAAGAAAGAACTTATAAAGGGTGTTTTTTTTAGAGGTATAGAACTTTGAAATGGAATAAAACAAAAGGGATTTTTTTTATTGATATGAAATTGACTTTATTCGAAAGACAATTTTCTGGCATTATAATTTAAATATGATTTCTGGCATATGACCGCCACGGCTGGCTCAGACGTAGTCTAATCCAGAGGTCCAATTTTCGATGACATTTTCCAACATTTGTGGCCGTATATCGGCAATAACGCGCCGAATGTTGTCCTGCAAGGGGTCAATCGTTTCGGGTTCATCGGCGTAGACTAGCGACTTCACATATCCCCACAGAAAATAGTCAAGTGGCGTTAAATTGCACGATCCTGTAGGCCAAACCACGGTACCAAAACGTGAAACTATGCGGTTACCAAACGTTTCCTTCAATAAATCAATTGTGACACGAGCTGTGTGCCATGTTGCACCGTCTTGTTAAAACCACAACTCCTGCACATCATGGTTGTTCAATTGATGAACGAAAAAGTCAGTAATCATCGCTCTATAGCGGTCACCATTAACTGTAACGTTCTGGTCAGCATCGTTTTTAAAGAAGTACGGACCAATTATTTCACCAGCCCATAAAGCACACCACACAGTCAGATTTTCTGGATGTAACGGTGTCTCAACATACGCTTGAGGATTATCATCACCCCAAATACGGCAATTTTGTTTATTGACGTATCCATTCATCCAAAAGTAGGCTTCATCGCTCAACAAAATTTGCTTATGAAAATCGCAATACGTTTCTCGGACAGAACCATGCTTTTCAAAATAAATTTGCACAATTTGGAAGCGTTGTTCCGGCGTCAGTCTATTCATGTTAAAATGCCAAACCAAACTAAACATAAATCACTTGACAGTTGACAAAATTACCGCCAGTTAAAAAAGTGGTGGCAACTTAAAGTTCTATACCTCTAAAAAAAACACCCGTTACAAGTTAACATTCCAAGAAATGGGATGAAACCCAAACCCACAAGAAGAGTCCACTGTGGCGGAGAAAGCCTGTGTCGGGAGCCCTAGGATTACCTTCCGAGAGCCCACCCAGGACTCCCGATAGTAGGCAGCTGGTTGGAAATAAATAAGGTCGACTCATAAGTTAAGTTTCATTTTTTAACAGCTTCTAGAAGTTGATTATGTAATTCTGAGTGTTTACTCTTAGTTTTAATGTCAATTTGATACCTCCACGCGTTTTGTGAGTTGAAGTGTCTTGATAGTTAGACGGACAGAATTCGAAATTATCTCAAAAGGTTCCTTTTTCCTTTTGATGCATGGTACCCTGAAAGTGGTACAGAAAAGATTATCTTTATAAATAAATAAAAACCTATAAAAAGCTCATTTTCTCTACTTATCTTTTAAAGAGAAGCCACTTGTGCATTTCAAATTGCACAAGTTTTACTCCTCACAAAAACGCCATTCACTTTGAAAGCGACGTACGCAAAGCATTCATAGCAAAGTGCAAGATTTTAGCCTACAGAAATACTAACTTTTCATAAAGATAATGTAAAAGAAAACTACCTACTTCATTAGGCCGTACATACATGTTAAATGTTTCTCAGCAACTAACTAGGTCTTAGTATTTACATGGATTTATGTATGTAGGTACTTATATTAATGTCAAATTTTTAGCAGAGCCTGTATTTGTTTAAAAAGTTAGTTTCCTCACTTAACAAAAAACGGAGGCCAATTCCGATAATTTCTAATAATAAGCACTTTGATCGAAAATTTAAGGAGCTATGTACAATTGTACATCCTATTCGTTGCCTAATTAAATTCTCTGCAATTTACACAAGATCTGAGGTTGTTGTGAAGAAGGCTTTACAAAATTGGTACAAATAAATTGGATACTTGAAAATTTAATCTGGTATTGTTTTAAACAATTAAACGGTTATTTGAAAATTCAATCTGACGTTTATTAGAGGCTTCTCCTGCCTGGGTATTAGGAAACAGTACAAAGCATAAATACTAAAAAGGGGTAAATCATGCCATGAGAGTCTTTCAGCGTTTATTACCTTGATCTGTACTTACGTATGTTAAAGAATCTTTGAACGAGATTTTCGAGCACTTTAGAATGTCAATGAAGACGTTTTTAGCTCGACAGATTCAGTGTACTGTAAATGATCTCTAATGCAACTGTCGCTGCGGCTCCCTTAAGATGTTTATATTGGCGAGCGTTTCCGTACTTTGAAATGTTTTTTACGCCGTTGGTGGTAATATGGCAGTCGTTAAGCCAAGTAAAAAGCCTTGAAAATTTTTAACACCAGTATTTAAACAAGGGAATTATAGTGAGGAACTCACGCACGCCCCCCCCCCCCCCCCCACCTTAGAAGCTATATCACACCTGAAACCCCCCAAAGACGCGGAATAGCACCCGAACCACCCCCTGGGCGAGGCCGCAGTGGCGGCCGTGGGTCTGTTGGGAGTCCTGGGACATCCTTCCGAGGGCTTACCCGGGGCTCCCAACCATGGGCTGTTGGGCGTTACGTGAGGTTTTTTAGTCGGTAGGAGTCCGGCATAACATCCATGAGGATTTTCCCTCACGTTAAACAAAAAAAAGGGAATTATAGTTCGTCACCTATTAGGTGGGTACGTCACGGCAAAACGTCTGTTCGAATTTTGCAAATTTTTCACTATCTGAAGCAAAGAATCGATTTTTTTGTATGAAAGTATCACATAATAATATTGTTATCACATAATAATATTGTTAATCTGATTGTATGTTTTTGTTATAGCGGCAACAGAAATAAATCATCTGTTCAGCTCTCGATCTATCACTTATTGTATTTATACATCTACATTATGTGTGTATATCTACATTATTTATTGTAATTATTAATTATTCTGTGTCTAACACCTTATTTGTGTACCGTACTTTGTTTGTATCCCTATTCTTCTAACTTCTGTATTTACACGTAAAAACTTGTAATTGGCCTTCTTGTACCTATGATTCTTTTAACTTTGATGTATTAGCTGTAAGTTTTTTTAAAAGAATAAGATAAAATAAAATAAAATAAATCACGGTTCCTTAGCTGAAGTCTCGTGACGGACAGACAGACAAACAGACGAATAGCAAAGTCTCATGAAAATGATCGATTTTACCCTTACGGAACACCAAAAAACAAAAGATAGGTAACACAACAAGCATCTTATCTATATATATAAAAATCAATGCCACTTTTCGTTGTAATTTTATAACTCGAGAACGGGCTCACCTATCCAAACCAAATGTTTAGGCTTTGTTCGGACTATTTAGTAGATGGTTTATGTGAAGTTTGCACAAAATCGGTTGAGCGGTTCTTCATTTATCACGCAAACGAAGTTGCGCGGGGCAGCTAGTCTTATTATATTATAAATGCGAAAGTTTGTGAGTGTGGATGTTTGTTACTCTTTCCCGCTCAAACCGCTGAACGGATCGGGCTGAAATTTGGTACAGAGATACATTATAGTCTGGAATAACAGATAGGCTACCTTTTATCCCGGGAAAAACTTCCCGCGGGAACAAATTTTACGCGGGCGAAGCTGCGGGCATCAGCTAGTAAATTATAATTTGTTGATTAGTTTTCTATTAAAACATGTTTTAGCCCCTCTCTGTAAAATAGAGTGTAGAGGGGCTTATGGCGAGACTTTGTCTGTAGTCACGTAGATCATCTGCTCAAAGTTTCAAATAAACCAAAAATGACAACTTCAATCGGATTGAACTTACACTTCCACAATAAACGTGTCAGAGAGGGGCAGTCGGTGAGAACGATCTCACGGCTTTCTTGTTTAGTTTTGTAAACTATAATTTACTAATATGTGAATACCACATGGACTTCACCTTTCCGAAGCTATAGGCGATTTGGCTACGATGGACTCGAACCGACTCATAGTCGGTTCGAGTCGGTACACAGTGTGGTCCTTTGCGGTCGAATATGGCCAGAAAACTTGGTATACTGTCGAAAGGAAATCTCTAAGGCTCTGACCCTATTAGAATCCAGATATCATTTTCAATACATTCTTACTTCCTCTAAGGCGGGAAACTTTTAAAATTAGTTCACCCAATTAGTAACAAATTTTTAATCTTCAGTCGTCTCACAAACAAATATCAGATTTTACTATGGGAAAAAGTGGTACAGAGTTCAAAAAGTGGAGCTTCTGCAGGCACCTCAACTAACCATCAGCTAGAACTGATTTTTTGATTCCCTCAAAAGTCAAAGTGTAATTTTTAATTATTATCGCCACAAAGAGCAAATAAGTAAAATCACAGATTTCACATTTGATTATACATATTATGATTACAAAATAGACCTGAAATTTAAAAAGCGTCATTTATTACAGAAAAATCAAGGTATAAAAAAAAAAAGTATCTGAAATACTCACCAAGAACAAAACACCGCACGAACAAAATAACTTAGTTCGCGAGTCGAGCGAGCGACGCGAGGGACGCGAGGAGACGCACGCTCCGGGTCGGCTGTGCGCTACGACTGCCGCACACCCCGCTTAGAGCTACGCCGTAGCGCTCACGTAGCGGCAAAATACTAGAGCTTTTTTTATTCTTTTAAGAAAAAAAAGAAAAAATAATGGCGCTTCATAATGTTGCCAGAACTGAAATTAAAAAATAAATAAAATCGTCAGATTAAATCATCGTCAGAAAGGAGATTCATTTGCGAAAAGAACATGGAATAATTTTATTATAGTTGTAGGGTAGTTACAACTTTGGAGGATACAGTATAAGCAAGGGTGCAACAATCGTTAGAAATAATAATTATTTTTAAAACTGTCTCGGTTTTTACCCGTAATGTTTTGTCGAGATAATGTATGTATGTATGTATGTATGTACATTTCTTTGTCACGTCCTACAGCCTGAACGGCTTATCGGATTTTGAAATGCGAGGTGTCATTTGATTCGTTGTAATTGTGTGAGTGACACCAGGTACATTAAAATTTCAAAAAGTCAAAATGGCTGGCTTTTGGCGCTAAAATGAAAACGTTGATGTTTTTTTTTGCACGCTCTACAGACTCGACGGCTTGACGGATTTTACCATACGAGGTGTCATTTGATTCGTCGTGATTGTGTGTGTGACACCAGGTATATCAAAATTTTTGAAAAATGAAAATGGCAGACTTTTGGCGCTAAAATGTAGTTTGATAATTTTTCTTGGACGCTCTACAGCCTGAACGGCTTGATGGATTTTTAAATACAAGGTGTCATTTAATTTGTCGTGATTGTGTGCGTGACACCAGGTTTAATAAAATTCATGGAAAATCAAAATGGCGGACTTTTGGCGTTATAATTATTTAACTGCGATGGACACAAAACTACTGAACCCATTTCGATGCGGTATTATGTGTTTATAAGGCCTTGGTCAGACTTAAATTCTAACATTTGTTTGATTGCAATCGGTTGAGTAGCACCAGAAATATGACCAAAAATATAATAATTAAGGTTGAATTTTGGTGATGTCCCGGCACTACACGAAAATTAATAACTGCACTACTAACCTAACTAAAAAGTTTTAAATAAACTTAATTACCTATTTAGAATACAAAAAACCCGACTGCCAAGTAAACATACAACTGAAAAGAAAAAATCAAGCTCTACATTTCTTTTGTGTTTTCTTTAGCTACTTACTGTTTTACTTTGTCGGCAACATTTGCAGGCGGGAAGAAGCTATGGGAACATGTAGCTATTTTGTAAACCACCACTCGCTTGACATAGCTTGTTCCCGCCTGTAAATGTTGCCGACAAAGTAAAACAGTAAGTAGCTAAAGAAAATCACAAAAGAAATGTAGAGCTTATTTTTTGCTTTTCAGTTGTATTACCTTATATCAGGAGGGTAACGGATAAAATTCGTACAATTTTAAAGACTTTACCCCCATGTCAAAAGTGTCACAGCAAATGAGGACACCAAAGGACACTATTCCTTATCAGACTCCGGGTGTTTACAAGGTAGACTGCAGCTGTGGGAGCTCGTAGGGTAAACCACCCAATCGTTGGCACTCCTCCAATTATTGGCACTTTAGGTAATTTTGCCCATTTCTAACAGAAAAAGAATGCTATTTTACTTTTTTATGCATACCTACAACTACATAATGGGCAACACCGAACTGAAATAAACTAGGTTTCCCTTATTTTTCGAAATATACTCTTAACTAAAGTGCCAATAATTCATTCTAAAAGTGCCAATAATTGGGTGGTTTACCCTATATCGGGAACTAAGCGAACCATCGCAGAACGAGTGAGGGAGCACATAGCAGCAGTCAAGAACCACAAAACGGAGAAATCTGCGATCGCTGAGCATCTGCAACTGTCGGGCTCCAATCACTGGATGAAGTTACATGCACCGGGAGTTCTATCCACCGAACGCCATTACTACCGTAGGATTGTTCGTGAAGCTATTGAAGTTAAGAAACATCAAAATTTCAATCGGGACAGTGGATACAAGCTTTCCTCCACATGGAATCCGGTAGTTAAGATGTGCAAGTGTCGCGATAAATGGCGTGGCATTCGTTCGGACATAGCGAGTGGAGTGTGTCGCAACCAAATACTTCTATATAAACTGAGGTAGACATGCCCTACGCACCGATTTTTGAAACCTATAAACTGCGCTAATTAGCAGCGTTGTTCGCACTGTTGTGAGTCAAAACTTCGAGAGTAGGTACTCGACTTGCAATTGGAGACCATACGCCTTCTCTTTTACTCTTGTTCTATCCGTATATTAATAATGTGTGTGGTGACAATTACGCAAATAGTATTTATAAGTGAGAGTAGTCTTAGAAATGTGTGTGTTTGAGGATTGCTTTTGAAATCTCGCTTGTTAGAGTACGGCGCGTCTACCTCAGTTTATATAGAAGTCTTTGGTCGCAACCCTAATGATTGTTAACAAAATACTTTATGTGGGTACCTGGACAATCGCCGGTACGAGATGACGGCGCCCGCTGCATTCCCCAGTCTACTCGTGACCACGGCTGTTGCAATATAGCCGAAACGTCGAGAGGTGAGAATAGTTAGATGTTTACGCGAAAAAGACCCGAAATATATTATTATGTGTTTACTTGGCAGTCGGGTTTTTTGTATTCTAAATAGGTGTAATGTTTATTAACACTCATACTTATAGAATTCGGGACTTCAGTCGAAATACTTATTATGTACTTATTCACCGACGTTTCGGACACGTTGCAGCGCCCGTGGTCGCGGTTGAACTGACTGGCGCTGCAACGTGCCCGAAACGTCGGTAAATGTTAGTACATAATAAGTATTTCGTTTGAAGTCCCGAATTATACAGGGTGAATTTTTCAAAAGGCCAAATTCGCAACTATAAGGAATAGCGAAAAATGCTCAAAGGAGTCACGAGCCCGATTTTGATGAAACTTAAAACCTCATCATTAGATTTTTGAAAAACCAATAATCCTAGCTGGGAATTGAACCCATTGATTTTGAAAAAAAATACACACCCTATATTATTACACCATTCGATAGTGTTGCTATTAAGGATCATATTCTGGGAAGTAATTACATACGGCAAACTAAGGGAAAGTGCTCATCTTTCGTATTTTTCTTACGTTATCTGATGAATTGTTCAAAATGTAGACCATTGTTTTTAATACATAGCTGGATTCGAGACCTCAACGATCATACTGCATTCAATATCATCGATTCCGTTTAGAATATTCCTCAAAGAATCATTCTGAGCATGATTTAAAACACGGAATAGTTACGAACTATTCTGGAAATTCGAACGAAATAAATTATGATACAAAATTTAGGTACAAGAAATATGAATTCCATCAAAATTCGAAAATTTCCTTAAATTTGCCGTATATCATTACTTCGCAGAATTTGATCCTTATCAGCGACACTATCATATGGTGTAATATAAAGGGTGTGTTTTTTTTTTCAAAATCAATAGGTTCGATTCCCAGCTAGGATTATTGGTTTTTCAAAAATCTAATGATGACGTTTTAAGTTTTATCAAAATCGGGCTCGTGACTCCTTTGAGCATTTTTAGCTATTCCTTATAGTTTAGGATTTAGCCATCCAAGCCCTTTTCAAAAATTCACCCTGTATATGTTTCGGGACTTTGAGAGTTTTCATACCTCCTCTCTTAGTGAATGCCTACATCATAACAACTATCTTTTAACCAAATTCCTTTATCGTATTGTGCTAAGCCATGCAGTCCATCAAACACGGTTCCATCCAAACAATATTCAACAGCATACCTTGAACGTATTCTTGGGCCCCCATAATGTCAGCTCTCCCAACATGCATTCCGCTAATGAATGCACAGTCACGCCTCATCATGACCGCGTTTGGCAGCCGCAGGACACATTTGAGGCTCGTTAACTGATAGCCATAAAGATACCCCTTACCGCTCTAAATGGGTTTTAATCAAGAATATTTTATTTGTAGACGTTATGCCTTCCATGGACCCATACCATGTGCCACAGTCCAATTAATCAGCGTTGCATGCCATATCTATGAATGGTATGCAGCTTATGCTGAGATAGCTGCCTTTTCGGGTGCATGCACTAGTTATTTGTATTTTTGTACCAATATAATTTGTGAATTAAGTAATGTGCTTGAATAAATTATTTCTTTCTTTGTTTCTTTATTCATGAAATAGCAGAACTCGGGTATTATAAATGGTCATCTATGACATAGGAGGATTACAATTTTAAATTATGAGTCCAGAAATGAAAGCAATACCAAGTAAGAATAGCGGGCACATAAAATTCGACACAACCTGGTGTCGTCGCATCAATCTGTTAAGTCTGTTGTCAGCACTGTTGAGAGTCCTGGGGACATCCTTCCGAGGGCTTACCTGGGGCTCCCAACCGTAGGCGGTTTTTAGTCGGTAGGAGTCCGGCATAGCATCCTTGTAAGACTTTCCTCACGTTAAAAATAAGAAAAAAAGTCTTTTGAACACGGAAAACGATAATAAATCAATCAATCAATACATATAATAAAATCGTAACAGGTCGCTGTCTGTACATGGAAGATAAATAAGAAAAAATATTATAGGGGGGCTTTATGAACGCAATAGAACCCAAAACAATGATTTTTAGAATTTTTGTCTGTTTGTCTGTATGTCTGTATGTCTGTATGTCTGTATATCTGTTTGTCTGTACGGTTGTGCACGCTAATCTCAGTAACCGCTCAACCGATTGCAGTGCGGTTTTTTTTATTGTGTTAAGGTTTGCTCCAGTTAACATTTAGCGTTTGTTTTATGTAAATCGGTTAAGAAATAAAAGAGTTATAACACTTTTAAGAATCAGATATTTTGAAAATTTTAATTGTAGAAAATTCTTTGAATGTGAGTGAACCTAAACTGGCGTGTTGGCTTAATCATAAAAGAGCTTAATGATTAAGACTATTTTTAAACAATTCAGTCCGCGCCGAAGGCGTGGACTGAGTTGTTTTAAAATAGACTTAATCATTAAGCTCTTTTATGATTAAGCAAACAGGGCAGTTTCAGACGCTGCTTGATGACTCTGATGAAGAAATACCTTTCCTTTCATACACCTTATGTGACGTAAACGAAGTTGCGGGCTCAGCTAGTAAATAAATATTTGTGGAACTTCACATACAACATCATCTAGCCCAAATTAAGCTAACATAAGCTTGTGATATGGGATCTAGACGACTGATATACATACTTATATATTTCTAAATACATACATATTATACATAGAAAACACCCAAACTCCGAAACAAACATTTGTGGATCACACAAATATTTGGGCCGACCCGGGAATCGAACCCAGACGAACGATCTATTAAGTAGATCTAAAAACATTCCTATTCCTTTGGTTCACCAAACGCATGATGACAGAAATCATGAAAATTCAACGGATGAAACTACATGATTGTGCTACCCAGTTGACACGCGGCATTACATTTCCCCTGATGTAACAAAAATATCTATTTTTTCACCGACCCATACGCAAATATCAAACCACTCCACAGCAAGCGTTGATAGGCCACGACAGGCACATAATAATAAACGACAACATGTTTGCTTTGCGAATAATAAAAAAAACACGCCTACAAGTCTTAAAAATAATTCAAAATTGTCGAAATAAGTCCTTTGAATTTCCTTAGGCGTTTTTCACTTATCGTCTCAATCAGGAGAAAAAATATTGAGGTGTATTTGTAAATTGCCGTTTCGTGACGCTTCGGAAGGCGTCTTTTCACACTTTCTATTCAGTGGCGCTCGTTATAGGGAAGGTGAAAAGATGTTGTGTATATTTTTATCTTCATCTATTGAAATGTTATACAGGTTGGTTCCAATTCCAATGTTGAGTCTGGGTGTTTCTATGTATAATATGTATGTATTTAAAAAGTATATAAGTATTAATATCCGTGGTCTGATACCCATAACACAAGCAGGTTATTCCTAGCTTACTTTGGGATCAGATAGCGTTGTGTGAAATGTCCGTGAATATTTATTTATTTATTTAATTTTCAAGAAGGAATTACTTCCCTTTTAGAGAATATTATTCTGAATTGGTAGTGAAATTGTATACATTTAGGTATGTAGTAGTAGTATCTAGTTATATTTAAACTCATATCAATAAGCATAATATTCTAGTATCAGAAAGTTATAATATCTAAACAGCTCTAAAACCTTTGTTTTAGATCATCATTCATTCGCGAGATACTGCGGTTCTCTATTCTGTGAAAAGAGAGACACAGAGAATTCGACGGAGCGGCCTGACATAAAGCGAATACGAAATCCCATCCTGCAACGTAAGTAGAGTACAGGGAAATGAACAAAACAGCCTGCAAAATAAGCGGTTGAATCGTCTATTTATCCTACAAGCTACAAGCACACGGTGCACCTGATTCAAATGAGCATGGTGACTCTTAGAAATAGAAGCATTAGCCTGCACTCCCACTGCTGATCTTATGCTATATTGAAATGGACAAAAATAAAGTGTGATACACTGCTACCTGTTTTTTTATAACCTGAGGGAAAGTTCATCATGTATGCTATGCCGGACTCCTACTGACTAAAAACCCTCACGTAGGTAACGCCCAACAGCCTATGGTCGGGAGCCCCGGGTAAGCCCTCGGAAGGATGTCCCAGGACTCCCAACAGACTCATGGCCACCACTGAGGCTTCGCCCAGGGGGTGGTTCGGGAGCTGTCCCGCGTCTTTGGAGGGTATCGGTGTGATTCCGCTTCTAAGGGTGGACGTGCGTGAATTTCTCACGTTACGCTGCCGTCATGGCCTGCTTCTGTAAGGATGGTGAGCAGCCTTCTCACTTCCTCAGGCCCTCGGCCGATAGTCTTCTTCTACCTGCTGTTAAAAATGTTCAAGTCTCTCTTAAACTCAGCGCCCCCCCTCCCTATAAAAGTCATAGGTCGTGTTGCTCTCGTGGCCCGGTCTTCTCTCGTTTTCCATAAATTCATTTGCACTATTATTGTTTGCCATAATCATCCCCGATCATAATATTTACTTGCACTATTATCATTTATACTAATAACGTTTGCCTTAACAACTCAACAGTCATAACTTTTATTTGCCATAAAATGACTTTCTATAACAACATTTCTCATAATATTTTGTTTCCATAAGTAACACATCTCATAATCGACTCTTGACATAATTAAAATTTGATATAATTATGAAAATAATGCATAATATTGTAAGGTCGAAATTAATTATCGTTAACACCCCGACTCAGTGCAATCCGACTCGGATAGGTTAGGTTAGAAGACTAAGGCGGGAGCTCCGCTTCGCTTCGCTCCCGCCTTAGTCTTTGTGGTTTTTTTTTAAACCACCCAGAAGTAGCAGCTCCGCAAAGCGGGGCTCCGTCGAGCTTAGTTAGCTAGAGACGCCATATGAGGTTTAGTTTTTGGTTTAATTGTTAATAAAAAATCTTTGTCGTATAAATTATCTTCATTTATATAATGGTGAATAAAAGTTAGGGAAAATGGCATTATTGAAAACGAAAATTATGGCAAATACATTTATGGATTTAAATTATTATGACACTTGATCGATTATGACCAATGGAATTATTGAAAGTCATTTTATGTCATTTCACGATTATGGCAACTGAAGCGTTATATCTAATGAAATTATGGCAAATACCAGTATGGCCTATGAAATTATGGCATTTTAAATTATGGCAAACATTAGTAAACCCTCGTGGCCCCGCAGACTCAAGTGTTCTGTAAACGATCACTGTAGTAAGCAACTTTTACTATGGGTGGGTGAGCGACCACCACGTGACTACTTGAAGGGAAGGAAAACTCGAAATGAATTAAAGTCTTGAAAAGTTTCAACTGTGTCAAAACCTGCGCCTGTCCATTATCACACGGCAAGACGCTCATCTGTGTGACATAAAACTATAAGGTGAAATGAGGGCGTATAGGTACTATGCCTCTGCCTACCCTTTTGGGTATAAAAGCGTGACTATATGTATAATTATTAGGCGCCTGTCCATTTCCACACGGCAATAGGCTCATCCGTGGGACATAAAACTATTAGGGGAAATTTGGACGTATACTATACCTCTACCAACCCCTTCAGGGATAAAAGCATGGCTATACCCCATGTGTGTGCTGAAAAAATTTTAACAGCGGGCAGTCACAACACTCACAACCTGTCCAAATCAACGAGGCAATACGGTTCACCACCTATTACGTAGGACAAAATCTAAAAAAAGATGAAATGTTGGCATGTAATATGCCTCTGCCTGCCTGTTCGGGGATAAAATATGTATAATAATGTTGTGGACCTGCTTTCTCGAGTCTTAATTGACTTTAACTTAATCCCAACAAATAACGAACTTGAATGCCCAACGCACTGCGGCAATGTCTTGGACTTAGCAAGAGAGAAGGACAATAAATTTCGCTAAACGGGGGATTACCCGCACACTATGTTTGTATTCTAATCTGCATTGCTAATTTGCTTGACTATCAATTCGTTTTAAACTAGCTGATGCCCGTGACTTCAGCCGCGTGGAATCATCCGCGCTTAAGAGTCTGTTTCCTCAGCATTCCATGAATTCACCGTGCGTGCACCGGGTCCATAGCGTGGTACAGAGGGAAACACTGTGAGGGCATCTGGGTCTTGCGACCCATTTGAGCAGGTTTAGCGAGGTCACCTCAAGATGTGTCAGTGCTTACCTTCCACAGTTTAAAATGATCCCTCTTTGCCTAACCAGATTCGGTAAGATCCTATCATTGCCGCTATGGATATTCGTTTTAGTACATAGCTTACTGAAGCTCTTGGCATTCCAGGACCTTTAAATAAGTTAGGTATATAGAGATTTAGGTATGTTGTATTCCCCTTGCTCCTACTTCTAAGGCATAGCCATTCTTGTTCAACTCATTAGTCAATTCAAAGTATTTAATTCTTAGGTACCTATGTTAAGTCCCCTCGAGCAGCGAGATAGCACCCGATCAACACCCCAGATACGCAGTATAGCACCGAACCCCCCCCCCCCCCCCTGCCTAGGTGAGGCTGCAGTGGTAGCCGTAAGTCTGTTGGGAGTCCTGGGGTATCCTTCCGAGAGCTTACCCGGTGCTGCTAATCCTAAGTTGTTAGGAAGGATACGTGTGGTTTTATGGTCGGTAGGAGTCCGGCATAACATCCCTGTAGGATTTTCTCCACGTTAAAAAAAAGTATGATAGTTTCCCACGGCACCGTGAACTCCACGAGCACTGCACGCTTATGCATCCGCGAAAACAGGATAACGTCGGGTCTGGATAGCTTGACACAGTAGACACATACATCCTTCTCTGTTTTTGATTCCATATCCCATGCGGAAACGAAAAGAGAGGAAACATATTGTATTTAAGGATAAAAATTGATAGAAAAGCCTAGCCAATTTATGTGTTATTCAGACGACTTACACTTCCACTACATTTTGGGGTTATAATAATACATCTTCGTGTGTAGACGCGTTAAAAGAGAATGTATGGAAATACGTGGCATGAAGATTCTGTCGCCTGTGTAGACGACTCCTTAGAGTCTGCCTCGCCTGCAGTGACCCGGGGGAGGTAGTATGTCAAGACACGTTTTGGCCCCCACGTATTAAGAGACCACGTGTTAAGAGGTTTTCTTAACACGTGGTCCTACCAGCGAAGCCGACTGTGCCAGCGAAGGCGAGCAAATTTTTATTCTGTGGAAGAGTTCACGAAGTATGATAGAGCCTTGGCATATTCTCGCAAGGTTTACACAGTTGACAACTCTATACCTTATTTAGACCATGCTACTACGAGAATGTAGGTAGCTTCTATAGGTACCTATAAAGCCCGGACCGGAACAGGAAAGGAACTTAATACCAGGCGGGTAGTTCCGCGTACGCCATCTAGTAAGTACCTACGCGATAAATCGTAGTGACGTATTTTATTATTCTCTATGAACATAAATGAAAGAAGCACGTTGTAGGTAGATACGTAGGTATTCTACTGGCGCGCTGGAAAACACTGGAGAAAAATAAACGTGATCAAAAATAGAATGCTATAAAATCAAATCAATGTCAATCTGGAATAGGTACGTAGGCAAGTCGACCGGCGCACTGCGTATCTTAGCTTAGTAAAAATATAAACAAAGCTATTTTAGTCAGTGAATAAACAAAATTTTTGTTGGTCTTATCTTTGTACATAAATAGCAAGAAGTGGAATATTTCTTTATCTAACTTGTGCAATGAACATCAGTGACTTAGTAATAGCGTCTAATTTTTTATACGTGGAGACAAGAAACGCTCTAATTCGTTCCTGGGACCTTCCAAGTGGCTTACTATACAGTCTTCGTAAACCATTCCGTAAGTAATAAGTCCTGTAATGTGAATAACAAAGATTTGTAGGTAGGTATACCTATTAGAGGCGATTAGCACTCTCGCGCGTTTTTCTTGCCACGAATTAACTTTGCTGAACGCAGCGAATATAGGTTCCGAAATCGTACAATCATTCCACTTAGACTTTAGAGCTTTAGAGGTTTTCGCGGGCTTTATAAATTTACCATTATTGTTTGATGTAGAAAGAGACACAATATAGATGCACAGATCTGATGCACACAGATTATTAAACCAAAGGCAGATGATGCTTACCAACGAATAAGAAAGTGAGGCAAAGGACACAACACGAATACTAAAATCAAAAGAGCACTGCGCTGCGTAGGGGAGACCGGGTACAAAAGTAACACTTTACACTTTTACCTTGATTTATGGATAAGTGTTAATATTTTCAATAAATGAATATATCCATGTATAAATTCAGTTTATGTTCTTTGCACTGGTTACTCAATTTATTGTTAAATGGTGTGCATTATGAGAATAATGGGGAGTTTAAAAAAAATCGTCACTTGTTACTTTCGACCTAGCAGGCAGGTCGAAAGTAACACGTTATGGGTCGAAAGTAACAAGGATTTAATTGATTATAATTCGTGATATTTAGGCACTAAAGAAGATTAGAAAAATAAAATCAAAATCTCTTTCAGTTTAATATAATTTATTTAAAATGTTTTTTTGAGTGCATATGATACTCACAACTTAAACTTTAAATTTGAGCGTATCTAGAAAGATACATTGTCAAAGATACAAACAATCAAATTAAACATGAAAAATAAGTAGGTATTTGTTACTAAATAGAAGAAAAGCTAATAATTGTCTGTATAATTTCAAAAGTAATCACTTAATCGTTGAGAGATAAATACAAATAGTCATCCCTGGGGCCCCCAAATTGCTGTGGAGCACCGTCAGCTCGACGATTTAAGAGTTACCTAGGACTCGTTATTAGGCAAACGATGGAAGTTGCTCAGCACTTCTAGTAAATCATCCCAGAGAACATGATCTTTTTGTGGAATGTTAGCCAAACATCATCCCAACAAGGAGGGATCGGGCAGTATCTGTGGCTGCCTTTATGGAGCACCAAGATAGGCAAATGTACGTCTTCGGCGTATTGCATCTTATTATAATGAGGCAGCGCTCCACACAATGGTGGCGTGGGCGCAACAGCGCCAGGTCCTCGTGGCAGGTCTGGACGTAGACACTGACTGACTGACTGACTGAACGGACGTGTCTTCGCCCAAGACTGTCGGCTTCCATGGCCGGGGGCCTAAGGATGGTGAGGGGCTGCTCAAACTGCAAACATTATATTTTTTTGCCAGGGCTCTTATTTTTGCACAATCTTTAAATTCTTTTCAGTCGCTTTACGACACACTTCCGTGTCGGTAGTTCTTATATGTTGTCGCGGCATTCTGTTGAAGTAAAGACATAAAAATATAATGTAAGTAGGTACTGAAATCATTACGGGGACAAAAGTAACATGTTACTTTTGTACCCATAGGCCTATGTTACTTTTGTACCCTTCCTCATTTTTGTTAAAACGTGTTATGTAACCTTAAAACGGAACGTTCCAGACAAAAACGAATTCAAACAATATACAATGAATCTAATCAAGAGTGTATATGCAAACATTCAGATTACTATTATCCTGTTACGACTACGTAAACACTAAACAAAAAAACGTCGAAAAACTTACTTTTGAGTTGTGAAAACACATTGCGTCCTGTCACACAACTTCACAGCGCATGGCGCACGCAGCGACTACATGCGAGTGAGGGGGGCGCTCCCGGCTATCATCTGACGGCGGCGAAGCGAATGTTCGCCCATTGGATAAACCTAGAGAGCATTTGTTACTTTCGACCCGCCGTTACTTTTGTACCCGGTCTCCCCTACCTAATAATGCCGTCGCGTCCTAACATACGATTATTTACAGTAATGAGAAATAACTCGATACCTACGTGTGAACAGTTTTTAGCACTGCCGGGTTAAGTATAGTTAGCTCACTTTTGCGCACTATTTGCTTTCATGGCCTCACTTTCTTCTTCGGTAAGCGTCATCTGCCTTTAAAGTCCTATTTAATGTGCAAACACTTAGGTATAGATAATTCAACTCATCAGTGCGCGCGGAGCTATGTGTGCGTGCGCTAGTAATTATACAGCTTTAATTTGTGTGGCAGTGATGCGGCCGTCTTCACAGAGTACATTTTTATATTATGAAGTAGAGACGTAACTCTACTTATTGACGACACCAGCGGTGCCAAGCAGTCTTTGCAGGAAACGCTCTGCTTGGCAGCGAAATAAACATCATATTTAGACAAAAAGCATACAGCGCCATCTAGTTCCCGTTTGCAGGCAACTCTTACGTTATAATGAAACGAAATCAAATATCATGACAAGTCTCAATGTAACTGCAACGTTGAGATCCTGTGTAACTTGGTCACATTATAATTCAGTACATAGTGTTCTTAGTGATAATACCATGGGTACAGTCGTTAAAGAAAATGTCTAATTCTTCACGGAGAAAATGTTTAAGAAGTCAGGTAAATATTTTTTATGTGTCAATTCGATGGAATTAATATTTGTTATCACTACATATAATAAAACAAAGTCCCCGCCGCGTCTGTCTGTTCACGATATACTTAAAAACTACTGCATGGATTTTCATGCTGAGATCACCAATGATTCTTGAGAAAGGTTAACGTATATAATTTGTTGAGTTTTTGTATACATGGACTAAGATATAATGATATTAGTTGGAGATGTCGGAAAAAAATAAGGTGTCTGGGAGCTTTTAACGAAAACGCTGCCTAAACCCTTCGAGGCATAACAAGATAATGTATGGTAGAATTGTGTAACTTATAAAGGCCTACAGAAAAGTTATAAATGATAGAGCTCCAAATTCTAATGCAAAAAAATAGAAATGCAGAGATGGTCGACGGAAAAAAACATTGCTTATACTGCAAATATGACAAAAATAGAACTGTACGTATGACTTGATTTAAAAAAAACATATCTATACATCTAAAAAAACTGTTGAAGGTCGAGAGTCTGTACATGGAAGATAATTTGAAAATTTTAATTGTAGGGCGTTCTCTAATCGATACTGAAGCTGAAAATGTAATTAGAAATTTTCATGTCTGTCAGTCTGTATCCTGATTATGAATTGATTTAAATGAATCTTGGTACAATCTGAGCTCATGATCCGAGGAAGGTTCTAGGATACTTTTGTTCCCGATATATTGCGCGGTTCCTTTGGGAGAGGGCAGGGCAGTTTCACACGCTTTTCGCACACCTAATGTGTCAGCTAGTTTGTTATAAGATTAATGACATACTTCAGCCATATGGCTTAAAAGTTCTTCGGCTACCACCGTATCACCCTGAACTAAACCCCATAGAAAATATATGGGGAATTTAAACAAATTATAATGCTTCGCATAAAATCGAACAAAATGTGATGGAAATAATGAAATTAATAAACGAACGTTTAAGTCAAATTGATGAAGAGATGTGGCGTTATACTTGTCGACACGCCAAAGAAAAAGAATACTATCGACATTTTGATTGAATTTATAATTAACCTTGGAGAGAGCAGCGAATCCTAAAATTCCTCAATTTTATTCTTCAAACAGCGATACATATTAATGTGTATAACATACATTTCACCCATTGAGTTTTTATTTTAGTTAAACAAGTGTTTTTGTATTTTGTACTTCACTGTACCTCATGTCACGCACACGAAGTCACTGTGTTTAGACGAGGCTTACCCACACATAGTGCCGCGCGCACAGATGAGTTGAACTTACTTTACCTACTTATAAGTTCATAGCAACAGCAACACCATTGGTTTTACAGAATCTTGCGAGGCACAATGATGGTTGACTTGGAGTTACCTGTAACTAAGATAATTTTACCTTTAGACGAACAGCCAATTTATGGTAATTGCTATTGCTTTTATTAAAGTAGCTTTTGTGGAATTAGAATCGCACATCTCGAAAAGTACATAATTAAAAACTATTTTACAAGTTTTATTTATGAACGCATTTATGCGTTTTGTTAATCCCCGTAGAATTATCAGAATGACCTGATAGTTTTCTTTATCAATTCAAAAAAATTCTATAATACGTTACAATTATAATTTTCCCGCTAGTTGCTATTGCTTCATTATTTAAGATCAGCCATTAAGGTGCTACATAGCCTTGCTTGTAATAATAAAACAATGTTAAATATGGATCCCAATCCCACCAATATTATGAACGCGTTTGTGCGTTTTGATGTGCTGTTAAAGAAGTGACATGCATGACACTTTTCTTTTTTGAATTTGGAGTTCTGTCAGTTCGGTCGGTGACATAAGTAAAAATGGCGGCGATTGGAATGTGTGAGACACCGGGCTGCAAATCTCTTGCCCAATTACAATGTCCAACATGTATAAAACTCGGTATACAGGGTTCATTCTTCTGCAATCAAGACTGCTTTAAGAAATCATGGAAGACACACAAAATTATTCACTCCTTGGCGAGTAAGTGCCTTTGAGGTTAAGTATGCCGTGGTGTTAGGTTTCATGATAGTAAATAATATGTGAATTTTGTTTTAGAGGGTGATACTAAGGATGCTTCGAATGTGGAATATAATCCCTGGCCGTCTTACAATTTCACTGGGAAGTTAAGGCCTTACCCGGCAGGGCCTAAGCGAACTGTGCCGCCTCATATTGGTCGCCCTGACTACGCGGATCATCCGACCGGTTATCCCGCATCGGAGAATGAAGCTAAGGGTTCCGGACAGATTAAAGTGCTAGATGATGAAGAAATTGAAGGCATGCGTGTGGCTTGCCGCCTAGGAAGGGAAGTTTTGGACGAAGCTGCCAAGTAAGTAAACAAAAGAGAACAAAGAACACAGTTTATTTATTTCCCTGTGCATGCTTTCGGACATACCTAAACTGCTACGTAAATAATGTGTATTGTGATTTAGGCACATTGTTTTACAAACCACCAATTTGAATTTAACAAAATTGTCTGTCTTTGCACTTGATGAGAATAAAACAGGCATTGTTTTAAAGCCATGCTGTTACTTAGTATTTTCTATTTGTGTTAGTAATTTCCACCAAGTCCTTAAAGAGGCTAGTATGCTGTAATCCTCTAATAAACCTGTTTATCTATAAATAGTTGTTTTAAAAGTAAATCTTGATTATTTCCAGAGTTTGTGATGTCGGTGTAACTACTGAAGAAATTGACCGTGTTGTACATGAAGCGTGTATTGAACGAGAATGCTACCCAAGCCCAATGAACTACCACAATTTCCCAAACAGTTGTTGTACTTCAGTGAATGAGGTTATTTGTCACGGGATACCTGACTTGCGTCCTTTGGAGGTAAATTCATGTTTCCCCACTTTCTTAGTTTTCAAGCCTGGTCTAAGGCGTTTAAAAAAAGGGATTAATAAACAAAGAATGGAGAATTTGAAGCACTTAATATAATACACATAGAATATTGATTTTTCAAAATGGTTTTTTTGGTGCTACAATTAAGAAGAACAAAGATGAGATGATTGCAGATGTAGCGGAAGACTATATTATTCTATTTCATGTCGTTTCTGATTTTTTAAGACATGGTATTTTATAGAGTGACAATAAATCATGGATCACTTGGTCTATCAATGGCTTTCGATTACATAAAATAGAAAATTAGTAACTTAGGTTTCTCACAGCTGTGTAACATAAGGTTTAGTTTATAAAGAAATTTATGCACTAAAATTTTTTTTTTCTTTTACAAGGATGGTGATGTATGCAATGTGGATGTCACAGTCTATCATCGAGGCTTCCACGGTGATCTGAATGAGTCATTCTTCGTTGGAAATGTTCCGGAAAGCACTCGCAAACTCGTCCAAGTTACTCACGAATGCTTAATGAAGGCTATAGAAATTGTAAAACCAGGAGAGAAGTACAGAGAAATTGGCAATGTGATTCAGAAGCATGCGCAAGCTCATGGTTTCAGTGTGGTTCGGTCTTATTGTGGTCATGGAATCCACAGACTGTTCCACACCACACCCAATGTGCCACATTATGCTAGTAAGTAAACCTGCTATAATCTGAATCAGTTTTATACTTCTATACTAATATTATAAAGAAGAAAGATTTGATTGTTTGCACCGAATAGGCTCCAAAACTTCTGAAATGATTCGAAAAAGGAAAGCTATCATAACATTACTTAGGGGCATAGGTAACATCTATATACAGGGTGAATTTTTGAAAAGGGCTTGGATGGCCAAATCCGAAACTATAAGGAATAACCAAAAATGCTCAAAGGAGTCACGAGCCCGATTTTGATAAAACTCAAAACCTCATCATTAGATTTTTGAAAAAGCAATAATCCTAGCTGGGAATCGAACGCATTGATTTTGAAAAAAAAAACACACCCTTTATTATTACTCCATACGATAGTGTCGCTGATAAGGATCAAATTCTGCGAAGTAATGATATACGGCAAATTTAAGGAAAGTTTAGAATTTTAATAGAATTCATATTTTATGTAACAAAATTTTGCATCATAATTTGTTTCGTTCGAAATCCCAGAATAGATTGTAACTATTCCGTGTTTTAAATCATGCTCAGAATGATTCTTTGGAGAATATTCTAAACGGAATCAATAATATGAAATGCAGTACGATCCTCAAGGTCTCGAATCTAGCTATGTGTTGAAAACAATGGTCTGCATTTTGAACTATTAATCAGTTTACGTAAGAAAAATAAATTGTATTTTGTTAAAGATGAGCTCTTTCCTTTAGTTTGCCGTATGTCATTACTTCCCAGAATAAGATCCTTAATAGCAACACTATCGTATGGTGTAATAATATAGGGTGTGTTTTTTTTTCATAATCAATGGGTTCGATTACCAGCTAGGATTATTGGTTTTTCAAAAATCTAATGATGAGGTTTTTAGTTTCATCAAAATCGGGCTCGTGACTCCTTTGAGCATTTTTCGCTATTCCTTATAGTTTCGGATTTGGCCATCCAATCCCTTTTGAAAAATTCACCCTGTATATAAAAATCGATGCCACTTTTCGTTGTAATTTTATAACTCAAGAACGGGATCACCTATCCAAACCAAATGTTTAGGCTTTGTTCGGACTATTTAGTAGATGGTTTATGTGAAGTTTGAACAAAATCGGTCGAGTGGTTTTTCATTTATCACGCAAACGAAGTTGCGCGGGTCAGCTAGTAGACTATATTTTATTCCTGTATTCCCAGAAGAACGGGAACTACGCGTGTGAAAACGCGTGACATCCACTAGGACTCCACATACTAAAATTTAGATAATTTTACCTAGCCCTACTAGCATGTAAATGAACACTGCAGTAAGCATATTTCACTGGCTGGTCTTCAGATGTTTCAATGGTACAAGTGTTTCAGCGAAAAACTAAGCATTGGTTCCAGGTCTCATAAGTGGTTTGAAAACCAGCAGTGGGTTGGCAGAACCTGCTGCTGAGTTCAGGGTGCTTCTTATTGCAGGATATTCTCTTATGTTATTGACTCTATAAGATGACTTAGACTTAATGTAGTAATTGACTTCATAATACAATAATTCATATTTCTTTTAAGTTCATAGAATAAAGATCACTCCAAAAAGCAGTCTTACAGAAAAAAAATAAAACCGACTTCAAATAAATCCTGAAAAATGAAATTTACAAAAGCACAAAGTAATATGTATTTTGATTTTATCAGATTTTATTCAATATCATATTGAAGTCGGCGCCAAGTAAACCCATAGTTATAAGTAGGTATTATTCATGGCACCAACTTCAATATTATATTGAATAAAATCTAATAAATCAAAATACATATTACTTTGTGCTTTGTAAATTTCATTTTTCAGGATTTGTTTGAAGTCGGTTTTATTTTTTATTGAAAAATTTTTTTTTCATTATTTTAAGTGACGGATGAACAGAAAAATATATCTATCTAGGTGAAAGTTCTCATCAATACAAATCAATCAAGCCCAAACACAAGGTAGCGGCTGTAAATCAATAAAGAATTCCCTCGACTGTCTTTCGGTTCCATCATCAGATCGACTCCAGACATTCATTAAATTGTAGTACATTAAAGCACTGAATGAAAAAGTTAACAAACGCACTCTTGTTGTCCCTACAATTTTCGGTCGTTGCCCTCGATTTCTACTGAGTTCCATCATCAGATCTTGACCTGGTGAAATTGGGACCGCCTCATAAGTGGACTCTATCCAACAAAAAGCAGATTTGAAATTCGTCTATAAGTGACGAAATATCGGTGAACATACATGAAACATTGACAACTTCCTTTTTTTTAAAAGTCGGATCTATAAATCTAGGTGTAAAGTTCTCATCAATACAAATCAATCAAGCTCAAACACAAGGTAACTGCTGTAAATTGTTAAGGAATGCCCTCATCTGTCTTTCGACTCTATCATCAGGTCGACTCCAGACCTTCATTAAAGTGTAGAACATTAAAGCACTTAATTAAAAAGTTAACAAACGCACTAGTTGTCCCTACAATTTTCGGTGGTTGCCCTCGTTTTCTCCT
Organism: Miltochrista miniata; assembly: GCA_933228765.1. NCBI lineage: Eukaryota > Metazoa > Arthropoda > Insecta > Lepidoptera > Erebidae > Miltochrista > Miltochrista miniata. The sequence goes on along the minus strand of OW121758.1, from coordinate 32,710,171 downwards.
GGATCCCATCATCAGATCCTGACCTGGTGAAAATGGGACCACCTCAGAAGTAAACCCTATTCAACAGAAAAAGAAATTATGAAATCCGTCTATAATTGACGGAAATATCGCTTAACATAGGTACATAAAAAAAATACATACAGACGAATTGAGAACCTCCTCCTTTTTCTGAAGTCGGTTAAAAACTAGCGAACGTCACACAGTTTCACCCGCGTAGTTCCCGTTCCCGTGGAATTACGGGTATAAAATAGAATTTTTGAAATGGTCCAGTAGTTTGTGAGCCTATTCAATGCAAACAAACAAACAATCAATTCTTTCCTCTTTATAATATTGGTATAGATTGTGTAATGGAGTTTCCAATACAGAGATGAATCCTAATCATCACTTCATGCTTAGTTCTAGCTGCACTATACAGGCCAATTCATCTTTAATTCATCACATTAACTCTATGTATGCATATGCATACTGTTTCCTCCTCCAAAATCCACTATAATTTTCCATCCTGTTTTAACGGACATAGTTTCTACAACATTATCTAACTCAATACCCTAAACAATTTCAGAGAACAAAGCAGTGGGAGTAATGAAGCCTGGCCATTGCTTCACAATTGAGCCGATGATCAACGAAGGAGGCTGGAGAGATGAACAGTGGCCGGACCACTGGACTGCAGTCACTGCTGATGGCTCTAGATCTGCACAGGTATAGCAATAATTTAATAATAGATGATGTATGCTGGCATGAAATTCAGATCCAGTTACTGCTTCCCATTGCTGTTTTATGCTTCATTGCTGTTTGTCTGTCTGTCTGTCTGTTTGTTGTGTGTATCAGAAACCGCGATAGGGTTGGCAGCGCTAGTGTAGCCTTCGGTGTTGCAAGTGTACATAGTTGAGGGAGACTGTGGTCTTGATGCTTAGGATGCGAGCTGGACATTTTCCATTAAATAAGTATTACCATATGATAGGAAAAACTCAAAGTCCTATGTGCAGTGTTTGTAATAAACCTGAAGATTTTATACATATGGTGATGGAATGTGACCGGTATCGTGTTCTGAGAGAAAGGCTGCTATTGAGTATACAGCTTAGTAATGGGGGGTTAAACATAGTTCTGAGTAGACCACAGTCTGAGGATTGCAAGGCACTATGTGTGTTTGTCAAGGCTTGTATGAAGGAGAGGAGAGAAAGGATGGAAGACGCTGAGTGAGTGAGTGGTGTGTATGGTAGTGAATGAGTAGTGTAATAATATGTGAGTGAAAACATGAGGCTGGCATGGTCATATAAAGTGACCGAAGCCTCTACAAAAATTAGATTTAAAAAAAAAAAAAAAAAAAAGTGTACATAGGTAGCCGTGACCCCCAGTGCATCTGGTGGGTCTGGCTTGTCTGCCACCTTAGTGGTATAAAAAAAACTGGAGCTGATATTTTCGCAGATGTATTTCTGTTGCTGCTAATAACAAATACTAAAATCAGAATAACAATAATATTAAGAGGGGCTGATTTTTTGATGTTTTTTTTTGTATGGAAGTATGGAACCCTTCATGCGCAAGTTTGACTCGCACTTGGCTGGTTTTTGGCTTTTAAATTAAATTCCATTTGTGTTTGAATAATACAAAATTTCATTGAAACATTGTCGTCCTAAAATAAAAAGTTGTAAATTTGTACTTATCAGAAGTTTCTATAAAAAGTAAACAAAAAACTAAACGTTCCACAATAGACTAATAAATCGGTCATGGCCAAAATAGCGAAATCCCACCGGTTTGAGATAATCATAGACGGCGCTGATGTCATTGAACTCCGCTGTGTGAACTGGAGGTCAGTGACACAAATGCAGAGATGAATGACCAGGGCGTAAGGCGGCCATAGAAATGTGCGGTCACAGTATTAAGATTAATTTATTTGACTGACTTGATGGCCCACTGCTAAGCATATGGTCTCGGGTTTTAATCCTGGGTCAACTCAAATTTTAGAGTAGTCTGCAAATATTTGGTTCGAGTGATCTGTGAAAATGTTATTCCACGCCGCACCTTATCATAAAGTCAACGTGCTCTGCTTCCCTCCCTACAGTACTGTGTGCCCATAATAATCATTCAACACAACTATTGTATTCATTGTTACTAGACACAAAATACTATTTGATAGAACAAGTGTTTATCTTAGTCTAATTAAATTGATAAAATAATAGGACAACTGCATGAAAACTATTGGGTATTGACTATATGGGTATTGACATTTTTTACCCAAGAATTGACCTCTACTAGGTTTCAAACGTAGGGTAAGGGCGCGTTCCCACAGAACGTCCGATTTTACGGATCCGTTTTAACGGATCCGTCGCCACTGGAGGTAATAGTCACACACCATTTACAGGACCGATTTAACGGATGCGTTGCTACGCCAAGCCTCGCGCCGTTTCGATCCAATAAAACGGATCAGTATTTTCGTTTTTTCACTGGATCCGGAATACTGTATTTGGTGTGAACTCATTCATACAACTACATACGCTAATAACATTTACGTTTAAACGGACCGATAAAACGGACGTTCTGAGGGAACGCGCCGTAATACGTCCACCGGCCAGAAGGACCGACGACCTAGAATAGGTCGCGGGCTGGGACTGGATGCAGAAGACGCAGGACCGTGTGTTGTGATGCAAATTGGGAGAGGCCTACGTCCAGGAGTGGACTGCCATGGGCTGTTTTGCTTTTCAAGCTATAGTCATCAAAGTTGTGTAGATGTCATATTAACTGAAATCCTGCCGTTTGGCAAAATATATTTTGTCAAAATCATTTTTTGCCAAATGAAAATTTAGGAAACATACTTTGGCATGTGACACTTTTGGGGCTGTTTTTTGCCAAACATTAGTAAACCATATTAACTTGCAGATGACATTGTTTTTAGACCCTGAAAATCTACTTGGTACTACCCATAGTGCGCTAAAAAGTGTACAATTACTACAAACATACATTTTCTTCTTTACAGTTTGAACAAACTCTACTGGTAACGGAGACTGGATGTGACATCCTCACGAAGCGAGGAACAGGGCGGCCTTGGTTCATGGATCAGTTGGAGAAACTCAATGCTATTTCATAGTGTCCTCTGATCATCAAACATCCACTGAGATGAAATACTATGCTGAAACACTAATACAATACTGCTGAAGTAAGAATGCCTTATAATTTTGTTTAGAATAGCGCCATCTATGAGTTACCACCGGAACACGAAGATCTAAAACTAAGTGTCGTTTATAATCTGTGTAGAATAGCGCCATCTATGAGTTATTGTCATAATTAATTTGGTAGCGGTAGATGGCGTTGTTTGTCATTCACGTAACAAATTTATTTCTAGTTTTTGGTAACCTTGTTTAAAGATTTATTGCAGCTATATTAGAATTTACTGTAATGCTGAGATGTTCCTCTGTTTGATGCAAGCTGAAAGGAAATTGCAAGTCTATTTTGAAAAGTTGTTGTTGCATTTTCACCTTGTAAAGTACATAATATTGCATTTTGAAAATCCTTTTGCAATTTCCTTGATTTCAAATTCACTTTAAATTGACCCTTTAGGGAGGACCCTACAACCGGACATTTAACATATTTTTTAAATCTTATCAACATTTGAATGTATGAACAACCTTTTTGAAGTGGCCTTCTGTAAATGGAACTTAATGAAATTTGTATTTTTCTTGCAGTAAAGTTAGTGTTTGAGCTATAGTGACGCAAGTAATTAATAAACAATTTTTCACAATTTTGTATCGCATTTCTAGATCTAGAATAACTAAAATCTAATACCTATCTAGGAAATTAAAATACTTCTAATAGTTTATGAAAGCGAAAACAACGAATTTTTTTTATTCATTCTATGGCTTACAACAAGAATTCATTAAGAGAAATGAGTTTGAGAATCGTGTGTCTGGCCACTTGAACAGTTTTTCCGATAGACAAGTTGCTACCATGTGAACTCATATTCGGTGAGGGTTAGTTATTGGTTACCTAGATTCTATATCACAAGATTATATCAGCCTAATTTTGTTGAGATACCCGTAACAAAAAAATATGATGTGTATTATTTCATCTCAGTGGAAGTATCTATAACTACAGTTTTACCAGAAATTAGATAGTACAGATGGAAACCTACATACTAAATTTGCTGAGGCTATGCACACATAGACACCGCTCACAGACTGCACAGACACGAGGTCAAAGATTTTCAAAGTAGTTTTCGATTCTGATTAAAATTTTTTTTTGACTGCCTCTGTGGCGTAGTCGGTAGTGATACCGCCTGCGGCGCCGGAGGTCGTGGGTTCGATTCCCACCGGAGACAAATATTTGTGTGACCCATAAATGTTTGTCTCAAGAGTCTGGATGTTTCTATGTATAATATGTATGTATTTAAAAGTATATAAGTATTAATATCAGTGGTTTGATACCCATAACACAAGCAGGTTATTCCTAGCTTACTTTGGGATCAGATAGCGTTGTGTGAAATATCTGTATATATTTAAAATTTATTTAAAAAAAAAGATTTTCAAAGTAGTTTTCGATTCTGAGTAGAGTACATACATGAGATTGCGTTCTGTACTATCTTTATTTTGTGGTTTTACTTATCACTTTAGTACCTAACTAAAATGAACAATTAATCTTAAAATTTGAGACTTTTTTTTTGTTTTATGATCACAAAACTTTGGTTTTACAAACTTTTACGATAGTTCTTATTTGACATTCACGAATTGAATCGTATATCATATTATCATCATCAAGTACCTCGCGACCTAAGGTTCTCAGGCCATCGGTATTTTAAAATGGTATTGCATAGAAATGAGCTTTATTTATTATACCTAATCTTATAATAGTAAAACTGTCTCAAATTGTAAGATTACAGTTACAATTTTTTATATTTTTGTAAGTGATCTGTACAGAAAACTTATATTAAATAATGTTTTTTTTTTGTATAAGTATCACTCTTTTAGCTTATATTTTCATTTAGCAAAAGCTATTCTTATTTAACTCTACCTATGATTTCTGGTAATAAATATTTCTGTTTATGAATATAAAACTAAGTAGGTATCTAATTACACTTTAAAAAATGAAGTTTGTTTTATGTATGTATCAAAAACAGTTTAAAATACTAAAAATGAAATATAATTATGTTAAAGTGGCGGTTTTACACTACACGTGATAATCGCTAAAAATAACAATACTTATACAATTGCAGTAGTAGGTAACTGTATATTTTACTTTTTGACCTCAATTTCAAATTTATAATTAACCTGGTTCATGCTTATTCCTCTGGTAGGTAAAGTAGAAATTTTAGGTTAATTTAAAACAATAATAGGGTTTTTTACAATTTTTTGACAAACTCAGTAGTTTGCAGTAACTTGATATTCATAGAAAAACTTGTAAATGTGCTAGATTACGTTTGAATGATTAACACGAGTTTACCACTGTTGACCGAAATTCATTTGATCATTTGACGTGTGACCGAAAAAACATTAGGCCGTTCTACTACTGATCGAATGAACAACTGACCAAAAGAGTTTTTATCGAACAAACATTTGGTATTTTTACTACTGATCGAATGAACGTTTGGCCGAAAAACAGTTGACTAAAGAATATTTTAACAGGGGCTGAATCAAAATGGCAAGGTTAGGTTAGAACCGCGACCACAACGCACGAGCCGAGCGAGCGAAGCGAGAGTGCCGCGGCAGCGGCCGGCGAGTGCCAGAACCGAATTCTATTTATTTCGCTTTTGTTTGTTAAAATATTCTTTAGTCAACTGTTTTTCGGCCAAACGTTCATTCGATCAGTAGTAAAAATACCAAATGTTTGTTCGATAAAAACTCTTTTGGTCAGTTGTTCATTCGATCAGTAGTGGAATGGTAGGCCATTCTACTACTGATCGAATGTCTGTTGTTTTTTCGGTCACACGTCAAATGATCAAATGAATTTCGGTCAACAGTGGTAAACCGGAATACCACAGATCCCTTCCTTTGGTAAACTCTCTCAGGATTCCTGACAGGCTTTGATTAACGCCGCAGACTCGTGTAATGCTAAACCATGTGACTCCTCGCCCAAAGACAATTATTCCAATGATTTATAAAAACTATAGATACGTTACCAACACTCAAAAATGGCAACAAAAAAATCAGACAATGGCCTTATTTTTCATACATGCTACCATAGATAATTTCATAGAATTTTTTTTTATAAGATATGAAAGCCGTGATGTTCGTGCATGACGTCTCTAATTTTAATACGTCGTTGATATATTCACTACGTAGTACTACGTCTCATACAAATTAATGATTATTTGTCTTTGTGCGAGGACTGAGTTATGTGATCTAGGTATAGTTGGGTATTTGCGTGTCGGGTCATTTGCGTTTCTGGTCATATGCGTCGAAAGGTACTATTCCGCGTTTGGAGGTTGGTTCGGTTGTTATCACGCTTCTTAGGGCGTGAGGCGTGCATCCTGAGATGGTCACATTTAGGAAAATTTGCCTGTTTTAGAAACCATGTTAAACTGTTATTCCTGGCTCCCAGAAACAAGGTAGGCTGCTAGTAATTTTTGCCATAATCGATCAAGTTAATTTAGCATATTTGTGACATTTTTTTTTTTTTTTTTTTTTTTATACCACTAAGGTGGCAGACAAGCATACGGCCCACCAGGAGGACTGGTGGTCACCGCAGCCTATGAACGTTTGCAACACCAGAGGCGCCACACTCGCGCTGCCGACCCTGTAAAAACCTTCTTAGACCCCTTTTGAAGAACCCCATACTGTAGGCGTTTGGGAAAACCGAGGCAGGAAGATCATTCCACAACCTAAGCGTGCGCGGAAGAAATATGTGCGTTAGGACCACGGGTGTACAGCACGGAATCGAGCTGCTCCTCTACACAAAGATGGTACCTGCAGTGTACCTTAGTGTACCCTTAATGAAATCCAGTGTACTTCTTTTGATAAAAAAATATATAGTATAATGTGTACACCCGCCATCCTACAGTTAGGACTGCGGGTGTACATTTTTCCCATCAGGAGATGCGTATTTTACATATGTTTTTTTTTGTAAATATGTGTACCTGCAGTGTACCTTAGTATACCATTAATGAAATTCAATTAACCTTCTCGCATAAAATGTTATATAATTAAGTATGTACACCCGCCATTCTAAGTTTAGAACTGCGGGTGTACATTTTTTTTCGCCGCAAGCAGATGTATATTTAACTTTTTTTTAGTTTTGTTATGCGTACCTACTGTGTACCTGCATATAAAAATATTAAATATAATTAATGTTGACAAATACGAGTAAAAAACGTCCAGACAACGGTACCTCAAGTAAGGGTAACAATATACATACATACACTCTATACATATACATACAACTCTCCTTCTTCGCAGACAGGTAATTATACTTAACTAAATCGTAGCTCTATTGCGCTTAATAAAGTTATATTATTATATTTATATTATATTATTATTATTATATTTTATTAGATTATTAGACTAACTTATATGTTTTTTTATTTTCTCTATATATACTCTTGCTTGAGGTACCCCGTTGTCTCAACATTTATTACTCGTATTTTCAGCATCCCTACTAATATATTCCAACTAATATTATAAAAGCGAAAGTAACCCTGTCGGTCTGTCTGTTACGCTTTCACGCCTAAACAGCTGGGGCGATTGAGATGAAATTTTGTATAGAGATATGTCGAGGCCCTAGGAAGGACATAGGCTACTTTTTAACCGACTGCGCAAAAGGAGGGTTATGATTTTACGCGATAACGACTTTTACGCGGTCGAAGCCGCGGGGAACAGCTAGTTAGTTATATTTAATATTTTTATATGCAGGTACACAGTGGGTACGCATAAAAAAAAATAAAAAAATGTTAAATATGCATCTGCTTGCCGAGAAAAAAAATGTACACCCGCAGTTCTAAACTTAGAATGGCGGGTGTACATACTTAATTATATAATATTTTATCCGAGAAGGTTAATTGAATTTCATTAAAGGTATACTAAGGTACACTGCAGGTACACATATTTACATAAAAAAACATATGTAAAATACGCATCTCCTGATGGGAAAAATGTACACCCGCAGTCCTAACTGTAGGATGGCGGGTGTACACATTATACTATATATTTTTTTATCAAAAGAAGTACACTGGATTTCATTAAGGGTACACTAAGGTACACTGCAGGTACCATCTTTGTGTAGAGGAGCAGCTCGATTCCGTGCTGTACACCCGTGGTCCTAACGCACATGAAGAAATCCCCTATCGGATCTAACCGTGCTCGAACGCTCCGGACGTAGGGTGTGAGGATGAAATCCCAGTCTATGGCGAGCGGTGCGATGATAGAACGTAGCCGTGGGCATCATGTCAAACAATTCCTCAGAGCAGATACCATTGTACAGGCGGTAGAACACGCATAAGGAGGCAAAGTCTCTCCTGTCGCAAAGAAGTTCAACACCACCTGTCAGTAAAGGATCGTTGACAACTCTCACAGCTCGCCTCTGCACCGAGTCAAATGGACGAAGCTTATCAGATGCCCCCGCCCAGAGGTGACAGCAGTACTCCATGTGTGGCCGCACTTGCGACTTATAGAGAAGCAGTGTTTGCGCCGCAGTAAAGTACCGCCGCGCCCTGTTGAGCACACCGAGCTTCTTGGACGCTAGCTTGGCCTTGTCCTCCAAATGACTGCGGAACTGAACGTCACTGGAGATGTCAACACCAAGGATCCCTATACTTTTAGAGATGGAAAGAGATGTGCCCTGGAATTGTGGCGCTACAGTAATTGGGGCTTTCTTAGCGGTACTATAACTATCGAGTAATAGCAAAAATAATATTTTTCAGGACAAAAAAAATAGGCCTTTTGTAACTTTAGTGACTTTTTTTTTCAAATATACCTAGTAACGTTTGTGTAAAATCCGAGAAACCTTTTCATTTTAGGGACAGTCACGTGATACGGAGATGATATCGCTGCGATTCTCTCGCGTGTGTATACGGCCCCTTATTGCAATATTTGCATAATTGTTTATTATCATGTACCTACCTACGAGGTTAGTATAAGGTGTTGTCAAAACAATGTTTGTGAAATGAAGTGAAGGTTTGTAAATTATATTAGTAGAAAAATAAAAAAAAAAACTTGTAAAAAATAACGTTTTTTATTTGAATAACAATTTGGCATTTACTTTTTTATAAATAATTATTCGCACATCACTCACACTTAAACACTCTAAATGCACTTATATTATTCTTAAAATTAATGCAGCACTTTTTTTCATTTTCTTTACAGGTTTCGCTAGACTTAAATTCACTATAAAGTTTGCAGTATACTTATCTTTGCAAACGGTTATTGCAATTTTCATTGTGAACCTAAGTTTGACGAAAGCTGTGCCATTTAGATTTTAATGGGTGGGTTATTTATGAATTCCGCCCTTGAAGATTTCTTGAGAATATTGTTAGTGTAATTTGATTCATATTTCTATTATAATTTATATTTTAGTCTTAATTTTACGAAAGTTAATAATTAACTTAAAGAGGTACGAGATGCGTATTAAGTCCAGGTTTTTTGATATAGTTAAAATGACTAAATAAAACCCGGCCCCATACACATACAATAATATTGATGAATACAGCAATAAATTGACCGTGTATGTCTAATATTGAGGTTTGAACATACTATATTCCGATTGAAATAAATATTGATGCAATATTATTGACTCAATATTGTACGAGTATGGGGCCGTCCAAGTGCCAGCCGGACTCCCGCACGGAAGGTTCCCTACTTAAAATCGGCAAAAAAATCCCAAAAAGCACGTTTGTTTTATGGGAGCCTCCTTAGTTATATTTTTTTATATTGTTATACCGGCAACAAATAGATCGTCTGCGAAAATTTCAACATTCTAGCTATCACGGTTTATAAGATAAATCCTCGTGACAGACGCACAGCAGATTTTCGGTAATAGTTCCTCGTTTTTACCCTAAACATATTAAGATTGCGGTTTATCGAAGCTTTAATACTATCCGTTGAGTTAGAAAAGAACGAAGATAAGCCGGGTTTTAACGTCTACATTGCATTTACCGATTCTTTTCTGATTCAAGAGTTCAACAGTTTTACGCAATATGATACTGATGATAGAACCTTGAAATCGGAGTGGTTCTTAGGGCGTGTTCAGACGATACGCACACGCTAAGCGCACGCCACGCTCGTCAGAACGCGTCTAACACGCTTCGTTTATTTTTTGAAATATAATTTAAGCCCTATTATCATATCTTTAGATCTTACATTGCATGTCCGGGACGCCCGCGTAGTGGGCGCGGGGCGGGCGCGTGGCGGGGCAAGGCGGGCGCGTGGCGTGTGCGGATGCTGACGAGCGTGCTGCTTTCATTATTGCAATTTGAAATCTATTGATGAGATAATAGGGCTTAAATTATATTTTAAAAACAAATAACACGTGTTAGACGCGTGCTGACGAGCGTGGCGTGCGCTTAGCGTGCGCGTGTCTATTGAACACGCCCTTATAAGTTCTTATAGCTAACATTTTATGTAACTCTTGTAAATAAGAAAAGTGTACCTAGACATTTCGTTACAGGTTAGATACGAAAATTTAAAAAAATCTACTTACGAGAGATTATTTTCCCATATTGCGATCATAGTAGATAATATTAAAAAAGCACAAGGTAATTAAAGTGATAGGTACACCATAACGCTTTAAGAAGTCTCCAGAATAGAACAAGTATGTACATAGAAATGATTATTTCAGCATTCAACGGAATCAAAAGTAATCTCTTCCTTAAGGCTGGTTTTAGAGTACGCTGATCGTCGGCGCTGACAGCTCAGCGCGTAGGTAGCTCGTCAGCGCGAGACGTTTCAGTATCGTTGTGGTGTACACATATGATGTACCTACTGCCCGTTCGCTCTAACTTTGCCGCTCTGCTCCATACTAAAGTCGAATTTTTAATTAACGAAGTAAATTGACAGCAACTAATGTCACTTCTTCATACAATGTTGCGTATTTTCTATGACGAAGTGACTTTAGCTACTGTCAATTTACTTCGTCTAATTAACAATTCGGCTATACGCCTCCACGCCAACGGCAAAGTTTGAGCGAACGGGTAGTACGGACGCTGACCCGTCCGCGCTGACCAACGCACGCGTGATATCTACGCGTTATACTAAAAGGCTTCCTAATAGTTCATACACTTTGCTGTCAGCGCCGATGGTCAGCGCGACTCTAAAACCAGCCAAAAAAATAATCTTATCAGCCAGCTATCAGTCCTCGTAGTCTTCAAAAAGCGGTATGTAGTCGTCACTCCGTTGTTTCAGTTTGAGTCCAAATTGCGTCACCTGATTCGCCTCGAACCCTTTACTTTTGGCCACAGCCTTTATCGTGGTTCCTTTCCAACTTTCCGCTAAGTCCCTCTTCATAACGCTGTCTTTGGCTTGGTTCAGAGTTGCCAATTTTGCTACTACAGCGTCTTTCTGAAAATAATAAAGTATATTGATTTTTCGTTTGTTCAGGAATCAAAAATTAATGTTGATTAGTAATTAGTATGAAAACTACTTTAAATTTGTAAAAATCTCGGTCTCGAGCAGGACTCTAACCTGATTCTTCTGACATTCCGGGCGAGACGCCCTATCCGCTGGACCACCTACCACTCTCAACACTACTCTCGACGTAGGCACCATCTACTACAACTTTAAAAAAAAAATGTTTTAAATTTTCGCCTGTTCCTCTCACTGGTAAAAAAGGGTTGATAGTATGAGTAAACGTACTTCACGCTTGATGAATTTACAAGTGTAATTTAATCTCTAGGCCTGGAAAAAATCTTACTTCTTACTAATCTATATATATAAAAATCAATGCCACTTTTCGTTGTAATTTTATAACTCAAGAACGGGCTCACCTATCCAAACCAAATCTTTAGGCTTTGTTCGGACTATTTAGTAGATGGTTTATGTGAAGTTTGCACAAAATCGGTCGAGCGGTTCTTCACTTATCACGCAAACGAAGTTGCGCGGGTCAGCTAGTATTATATATGCGAAAGTTTGTGAGTGTGGATGTTTGTTACTCTTTCACGTTCAAACGGCTGAACGGATCGGGCTGAATTTAGGTACAGAGGTACATTATAGTCCGGAATAACACATAGGCTACTTTTTATCCCGGGAATAAGTTCCCACGGGAAGCGGGAACGGGAACAAATATTACGCTGCGGGCATCAGTTAGTATATAATAAATTCTACAATTTCATGTTAACTTATACTGATTTGAAAAATATAAATAAATTCTCCAAATAATCGCCAAAAGTCTCAAATTGTCAATATAGTCACGCCCTTATCCTTCATGGGGTGGCAGAGTAATATCAAATGCGTTGGCAAAAATATAAAAAAGAAAACATTTTTTTACTTGTAATAATGGCTACCATATTCTTACCTGTGCGGTATTGTCGCTGTAACTAGCGTATATCCTTAAAATTGGCTCTCCAGTTTTTTCGTCGAATGTCAATTTGCTCTTGGGAGGAATTTTAGCTTTGATCACCGCTACTTCAGGTACCGATGCTGCTTTAACAGCACTTGCAATATTCCTCGAGTCTGCTACAGCGAACAGTCTAATAGGAGCTCGTCTTGATACGATTTTTGCTTTTTCTTTATTGAAGTCTTGGTCTTCGCTAATAGTAGCTTCAACAATTTGTCCAGCATATACAGTACCTTCTTTTGTTAGTTTAGGTTGTTTATCATCTGCTCTTACCAAAGTGTAAGCCACATTTACAGATTCCGTTGCTTTTTTAAATGGAGCTCCTAAAAGAGACTTTAATTCCGGCTTAGTTTTATTCTCAGACTTGTCTTTACTTTCTACAAAGTAAGCTTTCAAATCTGGTGTTAATGTGGTAGTAGTAGATACATCTTGTATTGATTTGACTGGTGTTGTTTCTGACGTTTTGTCTATTTGAGCCATAGCAGCTGCTGCTCTAACATCATTAATAGCCGAGTAAAACCCATTGGCAATAACACTGCCAACGCTTTGTCCAACCTGTGCATAGTAAATAGGAGTTGTGTTCTGTTCTTCAGTATTCGTTTCGATGATATACTTTATTGTGGTCGTTACTGGTCGTGACTCAGCTGCTACTAGTTCTATTGTAAGATTCTGTGCCTGCTGCGGTGTGGTTACTTCAATTTGTTTTTCTGTTGTGTTGCTAGTAACAACAAATGCTTGAGGAATTAAAGTAACAGCAGAAGCTTCTTGTGTCTCTCGTTGTACTATGTTTTTTTCTTCACTCTTTTCTGGGACGTGTATGGCTATTGGTCTATCTATTTGCTCGTTTTGAAGTAAAACTATTTGTGGATGCTGTTCTGAAGGTTGTTGTTGAGGTTGTAAATGAATATGGTTCTGTACATCTGCAGTATAAGGAATGTATTCAACTGCAGGGTAACGGTGCATTAACTGGCTTTGAAGTTTTTGTATGAACATTGGATCTGACTGGTAAAATGCATTTTGAGGCATAAAAATACCCTCTGCTCCATTATTGAAAACTTGGTGGGACGGGAGATTGTTTATACTCTGAAACATAATTATGAATATGTAACTAAATAACGTCTTTTGATACTTAAAAATAAAGATTATTTCTTCGCGTTGTGCTACTTACCTGTATTTGAAACTGATGTGGTGTAATTGGATGATGTCGATTCAGGCTCATTGCTGGCAAAGAATATTCCGCAGCTAGTTGTAATGCTGCTCCGTTTCTTATCAGAGATTGTAGCTCTGGTGTAAATGACTGCAAACAACAGAATAAAATGTGAATTGAATTACATTTCTTTCTTATAAGGTAACGGCACCAATGATGGACGCGGACCAGTCATGGACATTTTTTGAATTAACCTCCTTTATTAAGCAAACCTGAAGTATTTATTTTCAAATGAAAACACAGATCAGTTGTGCCAATATTTTAGATGTCACACCAACTGTTTTTGATAACCAACAGTCATTTTGATAGCGATCACAGGGGTTGTTAGTAACGCGGTGTCATTTGGTGTCGGAAATCGTACACTAAACATCTGATTATGAGTCAGGTCTATCGTCGTCGATATAATTAATATTATTTATTGATTTAACGATAGTAATACATTATTTTTACAATATACCCAAAATTTTAATGGCGTTCTAATAATAAAATTTACCGGTGTCCATAATAGGATATTATTCAAGCACGTACACCCAATCATGGACAGAGTGTCCATAAAAAGAATTTGCTTACTTTTTTATATTTTTATGTATCATACATCTGGTTTAGTATATCTTTATGTTTCTTTAACAATCTGCAATAAATTATTAGTCTATCCAATCATGGACATTCTGTCCATGGCTGGATGTCCATAATAGGTTCAACTTATTTCTAATACAAACAAATTTATTTTCATCCTAAAAATGGCCCCAAGAAAAGCCTACAGAAAAGAACAAATGGCCAAGGCCATCGAAGATGTCAGGAAAGGTGAGAAAATATCTGTTGCAGCTACAAAATACGGAGTCCCAAGAATAACTTTACACAAAAAAATCACTGGAAAAAGTCCCATTGATTGCAATCTTGGTCCAGCAGTTACTTTTAATATTTAGCTCACCAAAATAATGCCGCCGTCTGATGGAAAGTCACAGTGACATCTAGCGAGAAACGATCTTTTGAATCGTTCAGTTCTAGCAAAGATTCTCTCCACTGTGTGAGAGTGGCACCTCTGTCCAGCACGCGTTGTTCGGGATCGGAAAGGAGAGGGCGGGATTAGATTGAAGAGTTCTTCAGAAAACTCTCCATGATAGATACGGTAGAATGCGATCAAAGACGCAATAGTTCTTCGCTGCGCCAACGGCTCCAGACTCTCTGTCACCTCCTGGCAGTTGAAAATCGCCGAACGCCGCAGGCTGCATAGAGTTCAGCGCGTCAAGCAAGCACCTCGCGGAGTCGTCCCAAAGGTGTAAGCAGCAAGAACGATTGCGTCTTGTACAGCAGACACTCTGGTGTGACGTAAAGAACCGCTTCACCTTGTTTAGGACTCCTAGTTTTTTCGAGACTAGCCCAATACATCGCTCAATATGATATTTGTGATTGAGCTCCAGATTGTCCCCAAGTGAAATCGTCATATTCTGAAGAGAGGGTAAGGGTAGGAAAGGAGATCTTTTTGCTGTAAACGCACACGCCTTTGCTTTACGGGCATTGAACTCAACCAGGTTTTTCGATCCCCATTGCGAAATGCCGTCCAGGTCCCCGTCAAGATTAGCCACAAGTTGCCATCTCCTCTCCTCAACGTCGGCTCTCCCTGCCGCTGGGCGCGCCGAGTAACTACCGGGCAGAGTGCTATCGTCTCCATAGCAATGAATCCTCCCGAGCAACAGCATGTCATTGATATGCAGAAGAAAGAGGGTTGGTGACAACACAGATCCCTGTGGTACCCCGACATTAACCTGCATAGAACAGGAAGCCTGGCTGTCACAGAGGACCCATATTAATATATGCTGGCCATCCAACTACACAATTGGTGTGGTAGTCCATACGCTTGGAAAGCAGCGACGCGTGCCACACTCTATCGAAGGCTTTCGCGATATTGAGGCTTATAGAACACGATTCGCCGTGCCTCTCCATAGCCTCACCCCAAACCTGCGTCACGTAGGTACGCCAGGAGGTCACCCGTGGACCGTTGTGGCCTAAAGCCGTATTGTCGACCATTGAGTAGCCAGTGATCCTCGAGGTAACTCATGAGCTTTTTGTTGATGATCAGCTCAAATATTTTACAGATAATTGAGGTGACGGCTATGGGGCGATAGTTGGCAGAATCCAACCGATCCCCTTTCTTGGGGACCGGTTCTACGTTCGCCACCTTCCAAGCATTGGGCACTTCCCCTGAAGAGTAGGAGTGGCGATACAGGAGCGCTGACGCTGGTGACACTTCGGCCGCACTTTTTTTCAGCACCACCGTCGGAATGCCGTTAGGACCACTGGCTCTCCGCGTGTCGAGTGACCGCAGCACCGCCCGCACTGTCTTGACATATCAGACTGATCGGTATTGATAAATAAGATTATTGTTTGTTTTTATTCAAATAACATGGCCGGCTGGTTGACTTAAAGAAAAGCATTTCGTTAATAATTAATATTTTGTTCTTTACTTGATTATTTACATTTCCATAACTAGCTGGGATATTACTGTCCATAGGTGGATGTTCATAATTAGATGATGTCCATAATTGGGTGTCTTTCACTGGACTATTGCAGTCCATGACTGGTGTCTAAGTAGGAGTGTATTTTTTTTATAAAATTTTATTACACGGAGTACTAAACTGAATTTAAACATTGCATATTGACTGAGAAAAGAACTTTAAATTTCATGCCAAATCCCAAAGAATGTAAATAGAAAAAATGAAGAAATTATAAAGCAAAAATAAAAAAACATCGCTTATACTGTCCATGACTGCTGACTTTACCTTAGGTACCTACATGTTTTTCTATTAGTGTCGTAAGTATTTATTTGTTGTAACATTATAGAAAAAAAAATATGCATGTGCATAGCCTTGATTTTTATTTAAATTATGATGAGGGCAACATAAGAAACTATACTCTGTTAAAACTAGGATGATAATTTTGATAGCTCACGCCTATGAAGTACCGTATTCGTTTATGTCAAGAATACCTCAAAAAATTACCGTAGCACATAGACGAGTACCGCCCACTTATCGTAGTGAAGCGTCTTCCAAGAATACCGCACAATTGACCATAGTTACTAGTTTTTTTGTAATATTAAGCATATTTTGTAATATTTTTTTTTTTTTTTTTTTACCTACATCGTTTATTAAATTTTTATAAAGCCAAATTACCTTGTTAGAAAAATTAGAAGAAAATAATAAAATCAACCTTAAGTCATGTACAATAATAATAATAAATAAAAATTGAATCTATCTTACCTTAAATTAAAAATAAAAGCAAAAAAAACTAATTCATAATATATAATACATACATACATACATAATTACACACATGCGTCGTAGAATTCCTCCGAATCATCGCCAACTGGAAACGTTCCCAGAAGGCTGGCAGCATTGCCACGTTGAATGGCAATGCTAATCCTTTGTGCAAGGAAATAGCCAGCCTTCTGGTCCCGCGAAGTGTCGACTAGCCGCTTGGACAAGTCTTTAAAAAAGAAGCGGGCACTTGGACCCCAAGGGCCTAACGTCTCAACCCCAAACGGCTCAAACACATAATCACCAATTAGATTACTATATTTTCGCCGTTTGAGGTTTTCTGCAGAAGCGGCAGCGGCCCCCGCACAACCCGCTGTGCTTGGAAGATGTGATGGCGCAAGGGTGTCGACGCAAGTGGCGTCCCACACCAAAGGCCGACCCATCGGTAGGACTTCGGATTACTATCCAACGATTTAAGGGGTGGGAGTGGGGGGGAGGGGGGAGGGGGGGGGTGGGGAACCCCCCCCCCTGACGGAAAAGTTGCGGACGCCCCCCCTTTTTGAGTTATGATTTTTTTAAAATTCTAACCTAACTTTCGCATTTTCTTGTTTTGAAATCGATTTCAAGGTCGAAATTGGAAGATGGAAAATGGAGGGGGAGGGGGGAATCCCCCTGACCCCTCCCCAAAGTTAGGAAATCAATAGTTACCTTGAATTTAGATTTTTATTTTTTGAGGTTATGTTCAATAAAATCGACAACATAAGTAATCGTTCTCCAAATAAGAACTCGTCGACAAGCCAAAAAAAAAATAACCACGAAGGCTAAGGCGGGAGCTCCGCTCCGCTTCGCTCCCGCCTTAGCCTTCTAACCTAACCTATCCGAGTCGGGGTGTTAACCATTAAGTACTAATTATGGTTGAATTAGGGATGCGTAATTCAAATGCCGACCTGGGGTTGAAAAAAAAAACTACGCGTCTCCTATACAAGACACAAATTCACAAATAGGGTGTCATTTGAAAGTGTTGACCTTGACCAACCCATAGAATGCGTACGACGTTTTACGTTTAGTTTCACATATCGGCAACCGTCATTAAATTATTATAATATTTAATAGCGTTCATTTATATAAATATACGTAATATAATAAAATATGCATAAAATTTAACTTAATAACTAAATATAATTATTAATTAAATTTTTAAATGAAGTAAAACATTGTTGTGCGTTAATGTTACGTAAAACAAAACGTATTGGACGAGCCGAATGTCAAAAACATTGGAAGTGTTTGTGTTCTGTGGTGAAAAGTGACAAATTATTGGTGTTTTTTTACGATTTTCATTATTTTTTTTCTCGTTAACCATTAATCTCCGCAAGTTAAAACTTCGCGTGTAGGCTTCTAATAATATTAGCTTTGTGTATAAAAAATATGAACCTCAAACTCGATGGCAACTAATCTAAAGTTAAGCCGACCCATCTTCCAAGGCAGCAACGACATACCGTCAGGTCTCTTGCCATCGTCACGCACCAGCCCGTTAGGTTCTCGTACTGCTGGTATGCCAGCGGTGACAAGAGCGCGACGGATTATGTCGTTAAGGTTGGCGTGACGTGATATACGGCCTGCGCTTCTGCTGCACGAGAGGCCATGGCGTCCAAGGCTGTCGACTACTTCTCCGCAGTGGCAATGATGCGGAGAAACACACGGCGCACCCAGACGGAGACAAGTGGCAAGGCGAAACGTAGTATCATCCAACATAGTACCTATGTTGGGCGATGGAAGCGCTTGAACCCATAAGCCCGACTCCCACTCTCCCACAGCTAACAAACGCGCACGTTCTGCAACATTGGAAGAAGTATTGATTAGACTAAGTCTTACCAAGTTACAGAGCGGCACATCCCATAGTCTCTGAGAGGATAGGATAACGGGCAAAACAGTATTGGGGCAGGCCATCTTCCAGGCATTTATGGCGTCAGTCTTACACGACACATCAGAATTAACCAGTGTGTTTCTTAAGATTTTCCTGGTTAACTCTTCAGTGCCGTAAACTGACGACAAAAACGCCGGTAGGCTGATGTCAGAAATTTTGCGTACACCGAGCCCCCCCAAGCGAACTGGAAGGGACGCTTGGAGCCAGGCCCGGTCGTTCAAGGCTACATTTAAAATTTTGCATAAAGTGAACTGAATAGTGTTATCTACGTTTTCCAAAAGTGGCAAATGTTTCCGAAAAGGTGATGACCGAAGTGCATGAGTAAATTTTGGGGCAAAAAGACAAAACCGTAGAATAGTGAAAGCCGAATGAACACTAATTTTGAGGAAACGATCAGAAATATTATCGAAATTTTGAAGCTTTTCTTCTAAAAAAGGTTGAAAACCTTCTTCTAAAACCGGGGAACCCAAGAGGCGAAAAGATGTACTATCTAAAATTTTAATGTTTGGTGCCAAAGAATTGAATTTGTCTATTGTCGAAAGTCTGTCTGTCTTTTCAGTTACAAACAGTTCACATTTATTCGAATTTAGTTGAAGACCAATGGAATTAAATTTATTGATAATAAAATCTAAGTCTTGTAAAACTGTATTTACATCGCCTCCAAGAGTCCCGTCGTCTAGGTACCTACCATATGTTAAATTTTGAAAAAAATAAATTTTTAAATTACACATGCAGGATTGGCAACTGGTTTTGTACCTAATTGTTTGTTAGCCTTCAAATCAACGAAAACAAATGAGTATCACGAAGAAATGAATTTTGAGAAATTCAAAGAGTGGTTTTTGGTTGTTAATTGTTTGTTAGCCTTCAAATCAACGAAAACAAATGAGTATCACGAAGAAATGAATTTTGTAATATTAACCTAAATGTTAAGCACGTTATTAAATAATTTAAATATTAGGTATAGGCGCCATATTATGCATAATATTGGATTTTCGTTCAAAAAATAGAATAAAAGAAATATTGTTATGGAGCGTACAGATATTATGCTGGCACGCATAGATTTTTTAAGAAAAGCTAAAAAAATTACAAATTGGGACTCTGTTATTTTTCTCGATGAGACGTGGCTTAATGCCAATCACACCGTGCCGAAAGCATGGACCGATGACACAGCACTGTCTGTTTCAAAAGTACCCGAAGGCAAAGGACAGCGACTTATAAATTACACATGCAGGATTGGCAACTGGTTTTGTACCTAATTGTTTGTTAGCCTTCAAATCAACGAAAACAAATGAGTATCACGAAGAAATGAATTTTGAGAAATTCAAAGAGTGGTTTTTGGTGTTACTAGAAAATTTACATGAACCACATATTATAATAATGGATAACGCGCCATACCACTCTGTGCAAAAAGACAAAGCTCCAACATCAGCCAATAACAAACTGGAATTGATATCCTGGCTCCAAAGCAAAGGAGTAGAAGCAAAGGAAACAATGTTAAAACAGGACTGCTCTGATTAGTTAAAGAAAATAGACCAAAAAAGCCAATATTCATTTTGGACGAGATTGCTGAGCAACGTGGCCATACAGTTCTCAGATTGCCACCGTATCACTGCCACTACAATGCCATCGAACTGATTTGCGCTAATATCAAAGGTATTTTTTTCTTTATCCTAGCACCTCAATTGGTAAAACAGATAATTTACGTTATTATTTATATTATTTATTTATGTTTTATAGGTCATGCAGCCAAACACAATACTTCTTCGGTATACTGTTCAGGTTTTTGTGTGTTCAGTGAAAGTTGTGACCTTGCAGGTATACTGTTCAGGTTTTTGTGTGTTTTTGTCGGATTATGTGAAATTATTACTAGTGAATATGGAATGTTACTGCTGCTCGCTACAACGAAATTCACAGGTAAAAGCACTTTTTATTGGTATTGGAACACTTTCGTGCTAGTTTTATATTTAATATTGAGAAAATGTGTGTGTACATCGATAATTTTGCGGTTTAAAATTCGCGGCGGTTAACGATTTAATTAACCAACTTGATAATTACTCATTTTGTGAAACTGCGAAATGCAATGCAGACGAGTGTTGTGAATTACTCCCGACATCTACTTCCTGTATAACTATATTGTCGCAGAATATTCGAAGCATATCAGCAATTTTTTCGGGGCTTTTGACTCTTTTACAGCGAATCGGTAAAACCTGTGACATTATAGTTTTGTCAGAATGCTGGTTGTGCCATGGCCCTATCATTCCTGTTTTAGATGGATATACATATTACAAATCGGAAATAATTCACAATCAAAATGATGGCGTCATAGTGTATATTAGATCTACCCTATCTCATAACTGTTACAGAACCAGATTTAAGGGATTGTAGCCGTCTGTTAATCTCTGTAGGTAATGACTTGGCGGTTATTTGTATTTATAGACCTCCGGCTTTCAGGGATTCCTCGGGTTTTACGCATTCGCTGGATGTACTTTTGAATTCGCTAAAAAAATTTAGAAACATTGTTCTCGTTGGTGACATTAATATCGACATTTCCTACGGACAATCTGAGACCGAATCGCTCAACTACATGGACACTCTGGCACATCATGGACTCTTTCTTGGCCATACATACCCGACCCGTGATTCTAGATGCCTTGATCACATAAATTTTAAAACCGCTTATCCTGCAAGAGTTTTGGTCATTGACTCAACAGTCACCGATCATTTTGCGGGTATGATTGCTCTGTCATATAAAATGCAGATTTCACCTTGTCGAGAAGCGGTGACTAGGATTGACCACGAAATGTTGAGAAGAGATCTAAGCAATATTAACTTTCAAAAAGTTTATATGGAATCTGATCCGGATATGGCGGTTAAACACTTGATTGACCCATTACTTCATTGTATTTCTTCTAACAGCAGGACGATTAATATGTCACGTAGGCATAGACCAGTGAAGCCCTGGATTACTCCAGGAATACTAAGGTGTATGCGACACAGAGACCAGTTGTATAAACGGTGTAAAAAGGAACCGACTAATGAAACACATTTAGTCGTATATAAGCGTTATCGTAATTTTTGCGTGAATCTTTTGCGTAAAACTAAACGTGACTGGGAGAAGCAGGAGTTCAAAAAGGCTGGTAGGAACTCTAAACAATTGTGGAACGTCATTCGCTCAGTCACAAATACCAATAAAGTGAAATCACCAGCGTATGACCTATTGGGCTCGACTGGAGGTGAATGGGCCGTGATCGACGAGATTAATTCCTACTTTTCAAATATAGGCAGACAGCTTGCAGAGGGTATACAAAGGGACTCTATGTCGGTTAGAGGTTTCTCTCTACCACAACTACAAACGAATTCTTTTGTTCTACTAGACACGGATGAAACAGAAGTTGACAATATAATTATGTCACTTAAAAACAATACAGCTGCAGGGTGGGATGGCATTTCGTCCGAGTTCTTGAGGAAATATAAACACATAATTATTTCACCACTGACTTATATATGTAATCTGTGCTTGAAAACGGGGGTCTTTCCCATCGCATTTAAAAGAGCCATTGTTCATCCTATCTTTAAATCTGGGGATCGAAGCTGTGTTGGGAACTACAGACCGATATCTGTCTTACCAGCGATGTCGAAGGTACTTGAAAGAATTATCAACTCCAGACTTACTTCTTATCTTGAGTCGCATAATGTTTTAGCTGTGAACCAGTATGGATTCAGAAGGAACCTGTCTACTGATGATGCGGTTCTTGGTTTAGTTGACCATCTGGTGAGGAAACTTGATAATGTACAAAAATGTATTGCGCTGTTCTTAGACCTCGCGAAAGCTTTCGACACGGTTTCGATTCCCATTTTGATAGCAAGACTCGAGTCATTGGGCATTAGAGGAAACCAATTGTCTCTTTTTAAGAGCTACCTGACTGGTAGATCCCAATATGTAAAAATAGGCTCATACACTAGTAATGAGGCGTCGATTGATTATGGCGTGCCACAGGGGAGCATCCTTGGACCGAGCTTGTTCCTCATCTACATAAATGATTTATGTAAACTTGAACTTGATCAAGGAAAAATTTTTTCTTATGCAGATGACACAGTTTTGGTGTTTTCTTCAGAGACCATAGAAGACACGTACCGACTAGCACAAAATGGTTTTGACACTGTTGGTAAATGGCTTAAAGAAAACCTGCTTTCTCTGAACATAAGTAAAACCAAGATGATACATTTCACCATCAGAAATTATGCAACTCTTGATGATGAGTCTCTGCGCATAACAGCCGGTCCATCTCTCGACGGTGCTTCTAATGAAGTTGAGAAGGTGACATTTATAAAGTATTTGGGCATACTCATCGACCATAACCTAAGATTCCAACATCATATTGACTACTTGACGAGCCGAGTGCGCAAACTAATTTATGTTTTTAGGCAACTTCGTCAGTCAGCCGAACCTAATACTATGAAAATGGTGTACATGGCCATGTGCGAATCAATTTTGCGTTATTGTATTACCTCGTGGGGCGGTGTGGCAAAGACGCATATGATTTTACTTGAGCGTGCACAGAGGGTTGTGTTAAAGGTGAGCTGCTTTAAACCTCGTCTATACCCCACGACTGAGCTTTATCAATACTGCCAAGTGTTGACAGTCAGACAACTGTACATACAGGCCACTGTTCATAAGCAGCACTCTTTAATACAGTTCAAAACGGATCGTGCTCGCCGGAATCATCTTGTCGCAACCTCTACGCGAGTTAGAACATC
Source organism: Miltochrista miniata (assembly GCA_933228765.1). Lineage (NCBI taxonomy): Eukaryota > Metazoa > Arthropoda > Insecta > Lepidoptera > Erebidae > Miltochrista > Miltochrista miniata. The sequence continues at coordinate 32,686,563 of OW121758.1, read as the reverse complement.
TTTTAGCTGTGCATTTTTTGCTTTTAGAGGACCCTATCTATATAATGCTATGCACAGATTGTTATCACTTTATAGTTTGAGTTCTTACAGTTGCAAGGTTTCTGTTCACAATTGGCTTCTGCAACAAACTTATTTTAATACAGAGAGTAATATGGAAGTCCCGCAATGAGCATGCCTATAGATAAATGATTGTATTGGTCTCATTTGCTATAGTACACAACTCACATCACGTTATTATAACAAGCGTACGCGTCCTCTCACACATATAGGATTACTCATTTACACGGTCACACTCGCACACACACACACACACACACACAAACACACACACACACACACACGCGCGCGCGCTCGCACGCACACACACATACTAAGCACTATTTGTAAATCGGTTTCCGAGTGAAAAAACTGGTGACCAGTATTACAGGTATTTATTACCTAACACAGGCACCAGCAATTCACTACCAGATTGTTTCTTTTTATTTAAAATAGCTTAGCTTTGTAATTATTGTAATAATCTTGGCTGGTGATTGAAAATAAACGATTTTTATTATTATTATTATTATTTCTCCACCATTTACTGCCAAGAAAATGCTCTCACTTTTACAAAATGCGTGTGATAATGTTACTGCGGAGGACTGGAGGAAAGTCATAGAACATACGAAAAAAATTATTGAAGAGGACAGGGAGCGCGATGTTCACTTTGATAACATCTGTGAACAGCAAGAATTTATTATTTGCCTTGGTGATGGTTCGAGTAGTGATGAAGAGGATGAGGATTTAGGTTGTGCACCCCTGAAAGAATTAAAATAGTAATTTAGATTTATTTTTCGTTTCATTTCACCTAAGGCCCTTCTTCGGCAGCGGGTAGGGAGCGGGGAGAAATATCCTTCCGTAGTTCCGCAGTCGGCAACTCGGCGGCCTGAGAAAGGCGAGTTGGCTGCTCGCCGTTCTTGCTGAAGCAGGCCAAAACGGTGCCGTGTTTCTTTGCCCCTCTTAGTGGCGGATAGTACCCAACTCTCCTCCTCTTCCCCAAGTACCGAGATAACTCCCCAGACGTGGGATAGCACCTGAACCTCCTAGGCAGGCCTAAGTGGTCGCCAAAGTCTGCCGGGAGCCCCGGGACATCCTTCCGAGACAGTTGTTAGGCATCCTGTGGTCTTAGTAATTAGGATTCCATAGCATCCATGTTAGATTCCACACTTAAAAAGAGGCTCTTCCTCAACAACGATTTGGGGCTTGCGTATATTCTACTGAACAAGTCGTGAGAGGGCTTTTTTTTTTTTTTTTTCATTTCACGTCACGTCCTTACGTGAATTTAATTTAAAAAGGTGTAAGGTGGCTCCTGAATTAATATGGACGTCGTCAGTCAGTCAGTTCTTGTTTTTATATTATATATCTAGATAATAAAAACGTTTTTGTTACTAGATTTCAAATTTTACTGGAACGATAATCGAATCGATTCATTAACGATTATACACTACTAGCTGACCCGCGCAACTTCGTTTGCGTGATAAATGAAGAACCGCTCGACCGATTTTGAGCAAACTTCACATAAACCATCTACTAAATAGTCCGAATAAAACCTTAAAATTTGGTTTGGATAGGTGAGCCCGTTCTTAAGTTATGAAATTACGACGAAAAGTGGCATTGATTTTTATATATATATAGATGGGGTGCACTATTCTCAGAGCTATCAAAATTATCAACCTAATTTTAACAGAGTATAGGTAGGTAGTCTTTATATTTAAATGGAGTTTTTTAATGAAGTTTGTAACAAGCATTACTTACACTTTCTTTTGAAAATCCTGTAGGAGTCTGTATTTTGGCTACATTGTGTTCACTTTCAGGATACTTCTCCGTGACTTCATACGATGGCTTGACCTGGAATATTAGAAATATTGGTACCTACTTAAAATGATTTGATTACATAGTCTGCTAAAATAAATAATTTTTGCCATCTTATCTCATAACAGTTCCATAAAACTATTGGAAGACCTAGGAAATGGAACTACTGGGATACGGTGAGGAGAATGGCCTCCAGCAGTCATGTGATACGATGAACGTCCCTGACATTGCTGATAATTATGTAACTGTTATGTCGCTTTCGCTGTTATTGCGATATTTGGCGGATATCATAATAGCATGGAAACTATGTCTGGGAATGCCTCCTCCGCTGGGTAATGGAAAGAGAGTAGACACAAAAATACGTGTCTTGATAGCACCATAGAATTTCTTTGGGCGCTGAAGTAGAACGCGAGAAATAGAAGGGAAGCTACCTACGGATGAAATCGTGAGCGTTTTCAGCACCCAAAAAATTCTCATTATGATAATGGTAGCTCTGAAGACGACGGGGTTATGAGGTTGATTCAACATTGACTTAAACTTACCGGTTCTGACTTCGGATTTTCTGATGCTTCCACGACCACGATGGGCTTCTCTGACAGGCTCAGGTTGGGCGCTGGTATCGTGTGGATCGCACCTGAAGGTCACACAGGTCTGAACCGAGTGCTTCCACCACAGCGAAAACCATGTCATGGAATAGCCCACGAGGTACTGAATTTTTTTTCTTTACAATATCGAGGGTATTTACCTACATTTTTAATTATCTTGACATAGTTTTTCTCTGTGGTTGTGAAGTTTAGTAGTGCTGTAAGTGCACAGAATAAGTTTATAGTCACGAAAAGGCGACGAACTTGTGAGAGAAAATTGCGATTTTATTGATCTTGTTCATGCACTTCATGGTAAGCGCCAATTGCCGTCAACTTCGTTACCATAGACTTGAAAGTGTCGACGACTGGTGAGAGAAATTTCTCTAGTGTTTGATGTTTCTTAATATTATAGAGAAATTCTAAATCTATGGTAGAAACGATCCATGTATCGGTATCCTTCTACAATTTCAAGTCGTAGGTAAGGGTCAAAATAGCCACCTAGGCCCAGCCACCTCTTTTTTTTTGGAACTGATTATTCCAAGTGCCTGAGTAGATAGTGCTTCAAAACTTGCAAGCAAAGCATTATCGCGATAGCTGAAAATGAAACCCAAGAATGTAAAAGGACTCAGAAACATTTGTATGCATTCAATTTTTTTTAGGGCTGTGCTGTCTGAATGCAACTAGATCAAAGGAGTGCAGATACAAAAATACTCTACAATTTATTTTGAAAATAGAAAAATCAAGATGTGTGCAGTGCACTTAGCTAGTCAACCTGTACCACCGTCATTATGCACAGCTGTCTGTGCGGGCGCCGCCGGTTTCACGAACTCATAGTCAGGAGTGAGGACTGACATTGGCGGCAGTCGGGACGTGGTCTTCCATGGGCTGTATGATAATACGTTCCGGGTCGAAGACGGGGCATAGTGCTTTATGGTGTAGCTGGAAAATAGAAAGATATACAGACATGTCACGTTTATTTAGACCGAGCGAGGTAAATTAAACATTAAACACACTCGACTTTACAGTACTTTTGTTGTCGAACGTAATAGGTGGTAAGTGTTGCCACCGGGCGCTGCAGAATATCTATTAGGTAGGTACCACTCTAGAACTCGCTTGCTCCAATTTTAATACTGGCAACTGAAATTCCTCGTCTTCTCGTCAACTGTAAGCTAAATTAAGTATCTACCTACTTGTAAATATCACTACCTCCACTCTGACCAACATAATGTCTGTGCGATACGACCAACTAAATGAACCATCTTGATGACCAGAAGGCAAACTTCTCAGAACTCTTAAGGACTGAGAGTGGCCCCCTATCACTAGATATCACCATGACTTTCCATCAGGCGGGCGGCGTCAATTTAGCAAGCTTAATATTAAAAAAAGAAGTAGGTAGGTATTCCTTACCGTTGAGGTTGACTTCTATACAGCACATAGGGTGCCCGATGAGACGTTGGCTGTGGAAGTCGCATGGCTCCGAAACCCCAAGGACTATGTAAGTTCTGCATGCCTTGCATGTTTACGCCAGGCCTGAACACGGCGGGTGACCGTATTCTGTTCAGTGTCGTCATTCGCTTGATTGGAGATATTCGGGTGATGTAGGATGCTTGAGTTGCGCAGCATAGTGCTAAATATATTATGTGGATCTGTGGAGAAAAGTTTGGTGTTACTATAGAGCACTAGATAAGCTTAAAAGAAAGTAATTTCTGAGTAGGTATATTTGACTTGTCATAACTATAACATTCAGCTGATGGGAAGACGATGAAGTGGACAAGGATGTTCTCGTTTTATTTTCAGTTTAAGAAAAGCTTTTTGATTGTAATGCCCTTTATGGTAGGGGTGCTAGCAAATGCTTTGCTTATTTTTCGTTTTTTTATGGATTCTTTTCTTTTACCTACATTTTCCCCACAAATGATAGTGGAGACTCTACAGCGGGCCTAAAAAGGCAACATTTTATGTTTCGTAATATGAAACATAGAATTCATATAATTTGTAATACAAAGCATACAAAGCATACCCATCATTTTACGTTTCATATTATCAAACATTCAATGTTGCCTTTTTAGGCCCTCAGGACTAATTTATTCTTCGTTTCATCAAATCTACCAATTCTAATAGGTTTCCGCCACGTTGAAGTGGAATGCATTTAGCTACTAAAGTGGTGTTGCAGATGTTTACCTATCTTGGTGATACCGCCTGCGGCGCTGGAGGTCGTGGGTTCGATTCCCACCGGAGACAAATATTTGTGTGATAAATGTTTGTCTCAAGAGTCTGGGTGTTTCTGTGTATAATATGTATGTATTTAAAAGTATATAAGTATTAATGTCCGTGGTCTGATACCCATAACACAAGCAGGTTATTCCTAGCTTACTTTGGGCTCAGATAGCGTTGTGTGAATGGTCCGTGAATATTTATTTATTTATTATTATTATTATTTATCTGTTATCTAGAACCCTAATAGGCACCAGCTAATATTATTTTGTTTTGACTAGACGATGTGTAAAAATATATTTATTTAAACCACAACCCGTATGTACATACAGTACCTACCAATAATCTGCACGCGAGTGAAACCGTACGACGCAGGTTGTCCAAGTGTAAATATCTACAATTACTTAGTTACAAGACAACATTCCGTATATGTAAGGCACGATGGAAAGATGTCGGACGACTGGTCCGGTTATTTCTACCACGGGAAAAGCGCTCTCAGTGGATGTTTAAAGTCTCTCTTTTTGCCTGTAGTAAATACCTAAGTACGTAAAGTAAGTATATAACTATTTATGAAACATCTTTATAGAATCTTTTTGGTTTATTGAGAAAACGAAGGAACTGAAAGTCATAATTTTGCGTATAAATCTTAAGTCTCAGCTTATTCCTAGCCTTTTCAGTCTTAAAGGGTAGAGGCAGTCTTTTCACCTGTTGTATCAATCAAATCAGCCCAAAATTTAGAAGAGTGACTGGGCTCCAAAAGACACAGGAAAGCACCCGAATTCCGATTTTAGGGGCCGTGGTTTTAGCCAAAGCCGTTCGAGAACCCTGGAACATCCTTTCGAGGGTTATCCGGGACTCCCGGGTCCCAGCGTAGAAAGATGCTGGGAACCTTGTAGTTTTAACCAGTAGGAGACCGGTCACATGTTAAAATGTGGGGTAATTGGACTAAATTGGCCTTGGGTACTTTAGTTGTATAACAGCTGGTAGGTTAGCTTATTCCTGTATTGAAACAGGATAAGGCTAACGGCTGTTCAAAATTTTCAGGCATTTACTTGGGCTTAGCTATAACAACCATGTTCCCGGCAGCCAGCCTTTCCAAAACGCTCGTAAAATGCCATAAACGACTTTTCCATTGCCGGAATGATCGTTTACGGAACACCGAGTAAGCGGCACTTTGTCAAGTCAGCAATTTGTCAAATTTGCAGCATAACGTAATAACAGCGCTGATTTTCAGAGGAGACCAGTTATACAATTATCATGTTAAACGCAATTGACTGCTACAAGCACTGCTCACGTTAGCCACGCTACGGATGAATGCGAGCGAAATCGACAATGAGTAAGTACGATGTTTTGTCATGAAGAAAAACATTCCTAAACCGTTTACTGTTAGCATATTATTCAGCTTTTTTACTAGTAATTGTATGTAATAACCAATCAATCAATTTGCTTTTATTGTAACTACATTAGTCGTAATTGGATTCTTACGGGCTACTAGGATCCGCTTTAGTAGCAAATATCATTTTGGATTTCATAATTTTCAGATCTTAAAAAAATTTCCTTCTTGTACAAGGATGAACGTCTGCGGGAAATTTAGGTTAGCCGACTGTAATTTTTACTCGATAGCCGATGTAACTTCGGATACCACTTCCGAAGTTTGCAAAACTGAGGGGGACAGCAGCCGCAGTCTTGCGGTTGTTGCCCAACTTATGGGGTCCCAACGCTCCCTACAGGTCCTGTAGACTATACCTTGGGATCGTGCAGGCATGGCCCTATACGGGGCCCCCGTATGGGCGGAGATCCTGACGGCCCGGAATGCATCTAGATTACTTAGCCCGCAGAGGGCGATGGCCGTCAGGGTAATAAGCACGATTTCAGTTAAGACGGCATGTCTTCTAGCCGGGACCCTACCATGGGGCCTGAAAGCGAGAAAAAAGAAAAGCTAACTGTTATTTGAAGATTTTGCACTCGGGGAAGAGAAAACACCACCTGTTCCACCATCTTAATTAGTTATTTCGTTTTCATAAAACCGGAATTTATGGGAGAAGTTCGTGATAGAGATATATTTTGGTAGGTAGTTTATAGCTTACACTTCTGAATAAAAATTCCAAAGCACAATCGTAAGCTCATTCATGTGCAACGCAGCGACACGCAATAGGTGATCGCCCCTGAAAACTCGTTACGCCTTAAGATTATCAGTTAATCCTAAGCATAATATTCTCCTTATCATAGCCTTTAGTGCACATATGAAACTTCTAGTTCTTGTAGAAGTAATAGCTACATGAATATCAATGAGGCGCTTAAATGAAGTCCTGGGTCATCCTTCCGAGGGCTTACCCGGCGGGGCTCTCTATCATACGCAGTGGTAGGGCACGTGGGCAGCATAGTATCCATGACGGATTTCCACACGTAAAAAACACTTTAATGAAAGCAAGCTAGCGGAAGCTGGGTTCCTTTAGATTGTTTTCATCTAATAAGTATAAAACCATAATATTGAACTATTTAAACATATTTTTTTTTGCATTCATGGTACCAACTTGAATGTGGGTGACCAAAATACGTTTTTCTATTGTTATAGCTTTACTGGGCCTTCACATATCCGACGTCAACTGTTACACTGTTCCACTGTGGTACTGTCATTAGTATTAGTTGAGGGTGACCACTATAAACTGTAGTCTTGTCCGTCTCAAAGGTACCATCATAAGATAAGCGAATGCCCTTATGTACAGTGTCGTAAAAGATCACAGTTTAGGCATCTTACGATGATAAGTAGTTCTGAGATGAATGACATTCGGATTTTTTTCGGAAGGCACTCTTAAGTCTTGAATGAGTTGAGACTTGAATAAATTCAACAGTATAGTATGTCTCTACTTACTCCTTCGGGGAAAAGGATGTAACAATATTCTGTTACCATTCTAAGGCACCAATTTCAAACTTCCTGTATCAACTAACCTATACTTACTAACGTTTATCAAACGTTGTGGTCTAGGAAAAACCATTTTACGACTATCATTATAGCACATTATAAGTTTATAGATACCTGCAACTAGATTTATTACAGCGATCCTTTACGCTGACAAATCGTTTTCACTGCTTTCTCTATAGAATATAGTTTATGTACCTACATAATTTAAACATTGAATGTAATGTATTGCATTCGTAAACCGTCAACTCTATCATAGTAGAATTATTAAACTCTGACTCTATCGTCGTAGCTAGAGAAATGTCTGTAATGAATAATTTTCTCAAACAGGTCTCGTATAAAATTATGATCGCATTGTATAATGTACAATGTTAGATAGGTATACACGTGCTGCCTTTTTTTTACTCGAGGGAAAATCCTAATGGATTCTATGCCGGACTTCTACCGACTAAAATACCTCATGTATCCTGTCTAACAGCCTACGGTTGGGAGCCCCGGGAAGCCCTTGGAAGGAAATAAATAAATATTCACGGACATCTCACACAACGCTATCTGATCCCAAAGTAAGCTAGGAATAACCTGCTTGTGTTATGGGTATCAGACCACGGATAATAATACTTATATACTTCTGAATACAAACATATTATACATAGAAACACCCAGACTTGTGAGACAACCATTTATGGGTCACACAAATATTTGTCTCCGGTGGGAATCGAACCCGAAACGACCTCCAGCGCCGCAGGCGGTATCACTACCGACCGCGCCACAGAGGCAGTCGCTATCCCAGGAAAACGTGGTGTCTGGGAAGCTTCGTTGGTAGAGTACCTGGTGATCGACAGGGCACGTACCTTTCCTGATTGTAAAGGCCCAATGATGGTCACTCTTTTAATGAATTTTCGAGATGTTCTTATATGCAATAAATACTATAAGGCAGATTAGGGCACCGCTGCACCGTGTGATTTAGTTGGTAGGAATTCGACACAACATTTAGAGAATTTTCATACTTGAAAATAGGCAAAAAGGATAGTGCCTGGTGCGTAATATGAAAACGTGCGATACACTTACATATTTATCTACTACGAGTAGTAGCACTAGTATCTAGTAGTACTAGTAATGAAGCGCTCGTGGCCCCGCGGACTCAGTGTTCTGAAAACGATCACTGTAGTAAGCAACATTTACTGTGGCCGGTCATGGATGGGTGACCATCTCGTGACCATTTTGTGACTTTTATTTGCGAGCGTTTTAGTGCTTCGGAAGGCACGTAAAGCCGTTGGTCCCGGTTGCTAGTAAAATGACAGTCGTTAAGTCAAGTTGAAGGCCTTAATGGGCGGCTTGAAAAATTTCAATAGCAGGCAGTCACAACCTGCGCCTGTCATCAACACGGCAATACGGCTCACCACCTATTACGTGGAAAAAAATCTCAAAGGTGAAATGTACCACTTCGAATATAAATATGTAGTAGCGAAATGGTCTAAGGCGACACATTGACCCATTAATCTATCTGTACCTACTAATATTATAAAGAGGAAAGATTTGATTGTTTGTTTGTTTGCATTGAATAGTCTCCGGAACTACTGGACCGATTTGAAAAATTCTTTCACTGTTGGGAAGCTACACCTTGCGATGAACATAGGCTATATTTTATTCCCGTATTCATACGGGAACGGGAACTACACGGGTGAAATCGCGTGACGTCGTCTAGTCTTACATATGAGTGTCAATTATAATAATACCATTTATCTCCTCACGCACATTATGTATCTGGGAAGTGCAAAGTAAATAAAGCAGAACGCTAACGGTATGCTGCAGTCCAATTGCCACAGATCCGTTAGCCAAGTAGCTGTAGATTATGGTTAATATGCTTATGCTCACTGAATGTTTACGGTAATTAAGTGATGAATTTGTTTATGAAAATTAGAAAATGAAATTAAAATATATTACCTATTATAATAGTAAGGGCAAACCTTTAAGTACACAAATGCAATTAATATGGGTAACAGTTAGAAAATGTACAATTCTACCGACAGTGGCCTCACACATACAATAAATTTACCACTTTACAACAAAATTTATTACAAAAAATTACAGTGAAACATAATTATTAAATTACCTAGGTACATATTTTAATATTAGGTATAACTATCTAACTTAACTACGGCCCCCGTGTCACTGTGCCCAAAAGACTAGCAGCATTCCCCCTTTGAATAGCAATACATATTCGCGTAAAGAGAAAACTGCCAGCCTTAGGGTCACCAGTCGACTCAATTAGGTGCTTTTTAAAAACCCCATGGAACTAAGGTATCGACACCGACTGTAAGAAAAAAAAGTTAATCTAAAAATATACTCAACACACGTTTTAGATTTCTAGCGTCGTCTGGGAATTTGATAATAATGTTAAAAGCTGAAGTACTCCACAGATTTCGTTGTTTATTTTTTTTTCATTAAAGCGTTCGTTTTTAGAATGCCCCTACTCCTACCGCTGATACTAATTCAAATCAGTGTGTAGTCACGAAGGATGCGGCAATTTTCAAAAACGTACGTTTTTGAAAATTGCCGCACAGCTAGATGACTCGCTATGACAACGTGTCATAGCGAGTCATCTAGCTGTGATTTTACAGTGACTTTTCCTTGAATTGTGTTGAATATTGTCTCCGCTGGGCATAAAGGGACTTTAAAAAAGACATTGCTGGACATAGAAGTTCGCGAACGGTCTCATGATAGGGTTACACTACGAAAAAATGGAGACTTAACAGGACGGTGATATTCAAAATTCAAAGCGAGGATTTCCAATACATTTATTCATACACACACAACTAAGGAATGACCAGGTATCTACCAGTGTTTCTTATAATGTCGGACGATACAACCTTCAGCGGCCATCATAAAAAGACAGACAAAAAAGAATTACAAGCGCCCTAGACGTACCTACAATTTTTAAAAGTTAACTTCAATTTCTCCAGGGTGCCATTATCAGATCCTGACTTCCTTAAAATGGGACCACCCTGCGAGTATCTTTTTCGAACGAAAAAAGAATTTTTCGAATCGGTCCATAAACGACGGAGTTCTGCGCGAACAAACATAAAAAATATAAAAATATTTACGGTCGAATTGAGTAACCTCCTCCTTTTTTGAAGTCGGTTAAAAAGGCAATGTCAGATGGTAGTTTGCCCAAACGGACGGAAAGGACGGTGGAATCTTGATTTCACAGCGAGGATTTCCGATTCATTTCTTCATACACACAGACACACACATAATCAAAGAATTACCAGGTAGGTACAATAATAATGGTAGATAGTATGTATTGACAACTGTCATTAACAGCTAGCAATGTGAAATCTAGACTGGTTCAACTGGTCTAGGTGTAGATCGCTCTTTCTAATAAATGTTGCACTTCTGCAGAAAAAATCTGCGTATTTTTTTTCTGTTTCTTTTTCGTGTTTATGCGATGTTTCTGAAGATTTCCAGTTTATTCGTGATTTTGAGGTCTAACTTATTTCATTAATAAATGAAATCAGTCTATAATCATCCACTGGAGGAAGCAAGTAGGCGTTTCTCAATTTTCAGTACAATACAGTTTTAATGGAATAAAAAATAAGATAATTTTGCAAATGTATCGTTTTAACAATCATTTGAATGAATGAATGACGAATGAAGTTATGAAAGTGACTATGATGAACAGGATCATTGCTACGAACCCAAGAAAAGGGAACCTCCTCGACACAATATTGCATCCCTGAGGTACACCAATGCAATATGGGGTCCGGCTTCAAGTGGGAAATCAGTCTTCTCCAAACTGACCTAACTTGGAGGATCAATCAGATGTGTTCCCGTATGGGAATAATCCCACATGTGTCAAAACTCGTTTAATACGAAAAGTGAATCCAACGCCATCAAACGTTCAATACAAAATCCATGTATTTATAACTACAATTCGATATTAACTAAACAGTTTTCTTCAGAACCGGTCCAGTCAAGTTGCGGAAAACATAGCTGTAAAATCTGTATACATATATTGTGGATCATAACAAATTGTTGATCATTGCTCATGTTCCGTAACCCACGCTCAAGGCCACAACCCAGCCTTGGCAATAAAGTTACTTGTCCACTATCAAGTATGGTAATACAATTTCTCCTTTTACTAAGGCTCTAGTCACACCGTCCCGCTTTAGTGATCAACTTTATTTATTAACGCAGAAAGTAATATTTTGTACGTCGTCGTCGCTAAAGCGCAAAAAATAATTAAAAATCAATTTTATACGTCCCGTGTGGCGACGGGGTCTCGTGTTGCGACGAGTAAGAGTAATTCAAATTCAGTACAAAATGTCGCCACCCCAATACATTCCGAGGGTGTCGTAAGAGGCGACTAAGGGAACACTTTCGCAAAAATATCCATTGCGTAGAGAAGGAAAACTCGAAATGTAACCCGGTTGTCAGTAAATTGACAATCGTTGAAGGCCTATGGACAGCTAGAAAAATTTTAACTGCAGGTAGCGTCGACCTGCGCGTGTACCTGAGCTGGCTAGGGTCGATTCGGCGAGATTCAGCGGTTTTCCGCAGGGATCGGTTCTAGGACCGGTTCTGTGGAACATCGGGTACGATTGTGTGCTGCGCGGCACGTTGCTTAGAAGTGTCGACGTAACGTGTTACGCCGATGACACCCTCGTTATGGCGAGAGGAGCAACGCACCGAGACGCAGCCCTAAAGGCCACGGAAGGCGTTGCTCAAGTTGTGGGTCAAATACGGCCGCTGGGTCTTGACGTCGCCCTTTACCAATCCGAAGCTCTGTGCTTTCACGGACCTTGCAAGAGGCCACCTGCGGGATCCAGCATAAAGGTAGGGAGCGTCAGCATCGGTACTGAGCCCTCGATGAAGTATCTGGGGTTCGTACTCGATGGCCGATGAGACTTCAAACACCACTTCCGAAGTTTGGTCCCAAAACTGAGGGGCAACAGCCGCACTCTCGCGGTTGTTGCCCAACATAAGAGGACCCAACACTCCCTGCACGAGACTGCCTTGGGATAATGCGGAGTTCTTTACTTTTATCGCTATACGGGGCCCCGTATTAGTGGAGACCTTGACGGCCCGCAATGCGGCTGTACTACTTAGCCTACAGAAGGCTATGGCCGTCAAGGTGATAAGGCTATCGCAAGGATATCGCACGATCTCAGGGGGACACAGGGAAACTACGGCTGAGTGCCAGCACTGCGAGGAACGCAGCGAGGACACAGCGCTCCACACATTGGTGTAGAGCACAGCATGGGTGCAACAGCTCCAGGTCCTCGTAACAGGCCTGGACTTGGACATTCTCTCGCTGGAGACCATCTCCTGTAGAGACCATGGTCCCATGATCTCCAGTGGGAGTAAGTGGGACACCGCTGCGTCTTTCTGCGGGAGAGAACTCTACCACCCGAGTTCCGCAGTCTTTGGACAGGACGACTCTAAGCAACGGGCCGCGCTGCGCCCTCGTCGCCGAATCGATCCCAGCCAGCTCGTACGTTATGGCCCTCTTGAAAAGATAAGCCCCGACAATCGACGAAGGTAGGGAGGCACTCCGTGATAAGTAAGGGCCTCCCTAACGCAGCTCCAGGCCAAAGTGTTAAAGTCGATGTCAAGAGACACCGGCATCACCACCTCGCTCTGCGATATTGCTTCCTCCGTCTGGTCTCGAATGTGTATGATCGCGTCCACGACGAAGCACCTATGACGAAAACCAAACTGGTTATCCACCAGATCTAGCCCAAAGCGTGTGATTTGCCCGACGAGGGGCTGTGTAGCGCTGTGACTATTACGAACAAGCAGTTTACATCGTTTTCAGTGATCGGATTTTTTTTCAAACTAGATGAGATCCCGAAAATTCCGGGATCTCGCAGGATTGATGTTTCTAATCCTGCGGGATATTGAATTTGCGATCTCGTATCGGGATTGCATTCCCTAGTTCAGATGGTTTCTGGATTTGTTTTCAATGTTACCAGAGTTGAGAAGCCACTCTCGCATCTTAAAGTGGTAGCAAACGGTACCAACATGTTCAGAGTTCTGTTAGCAATGATTGGGTATTCTGAAGCTGTTTTTCGCCAAAATGTGCACCTTCTCGCTCCACACTTCACTGAGATATTAGGAACACGAGAGATCGCGATGTCGCGTATACCTACCTAGGTATTTGTTTTATACTTACAATCATATTTTTACTCATCTATTTTGGGCATCACCTCTGTTACCCCCATACAATAGCTGTTTTACCCCCGCGGGGGTAATTACCCCCAGGTTCGGAACCGAGGAGATAGATAGATAGATATTCTTTATTGTAACACCAAAATACATTTTTTACTTATATCTACTACTCGTAACTTACACTAAATTGGTTTTACAATTGAAGGCCTTATCGCACGAGGCAATTTCTTACAGGCAACCTTATAATATAGAAACTAATTAAGAGACTAGTTCTGGGGCAGCATGATGTTACACTCAAAGTTTAACATTTATTAAATTGTTACACTGCGATGATCTTCTGTTAATGCAGTTACTAATTGAATAATAAGTACACTTTATTTAATTTATACAGCAAACATATTAATTGTTTTAACCATAGATACTATAATTCATAGAACTAACGGTATTAGCGACGGAATGTAGTTGGCTGGAGATTACTTTGCATTGCTTATTAGGTATATCTAAGTATAATGCTCGCAGGCCCCCTTGCTCAGTGTTCTGTAAACTATTACTACGATAAGCACTTTCACTAAGGTCAGCCCCGAGATGGGTTACCATTTGTTGTATTTTTTACAATTAAAAAACAATTGCATGGTAGCTGTTAAGCTAAGTTGAAAGCGTAAGGGCGGTTTAACCAATTTGTCTAGTCTCGAACTGCGCCTGTCTCTCAAACTGGCAATGGCAATCATTGGGTTCAGGGTTCAGGCATGAAGCGTGAAATTTATTTCTGTTCTCTTGTGGTGCCACTAGTGGAACCTCGACGGAGATCCGAAATATTGTTGCTGTAATATTTAGACCTAAGTAGGTACCTACTTAGATTAAGTACGTAGATAGGTGTTTAGGTATAGTTACATTTTAGTAAAGTAATATACACGGTGTTTCTTTTAGGGTGTCAAGACGCCACTAGCTGGTAGCAGGGTTCCATACCTATCGATTTAACCCCCATGTATGTTCTACGATTTTTTGTAGTTTTCGAGATATAATGTTCTGCATAATTCCCTATTTTTTTATTATCGATTAAAATTTTTACATCTTGTATCAAAGTTAGGAAGGAGATTATTTTGTCCATAATACTGCAATCAATAGGCATTATAATAATAAAAAAATATCCTAGAAAAGTCGAACCAAAAAGAAGTTGTAATTATTTAAAGCCACGTGGAAAAATAACGAAAAAAAATTATATCTCGAAAACTACAAAAAATCGTAGAACATACATGGGGGTTAAATCGATAGGTATGGAACCCTGCTACCAGCTAGTGGCGGCTTGACACCCTAAAAGAAACACCCAATATATTTAGACCTCCAAAACTAAGGTATCATATTTACGTTAAGACTATACCTATGTCTATTCTCATGGCATTTATTTTTATATGGACTGTCCATATAAAAATAAATGACATGAGAAACGTAAGTGTCGTAGCAAGTTAATTTCTTACATAGTTGCTATAAACTTTTCAAACCGAAAAATATTTTTAATAAGCCCTTACAATTGTATCTAATTAATATTTAGATACAATAGGGTTTATCATTTTCATTATTGTCAACACGTTTTCCTAAAAATACAACACAGACACTAACCTTCATCATTCAGAAGTCAGTCACAATAATCCCAACACTATTAATACAAATTCACAACAGTTTTCCACTTTTCATGCACAATTTTCCTTTGAACACTACAGTTATCGTACTAACGACAGCACTGGACCGCCGTCAGAGTATTGTGGGGGGCAAAATAGGTCATAACTTGTGTTTATACCCATCCCCCCTTGGTAACCAGCGCCAGACCTGTTTAACCACGCTTGCTTGAATCTTCTAATACTAAGATCAGGTTTGTCCAGAAGAAAACTATTGGGATTTGTATTATGTGTTCATACTTTACGAAAGTAAGAAAAATATCGGTTAAGTACTTAAAGAGTCGCGAGAGTCTACTAACGGACGTCACGCGGTTTCACCCGCGTAGTTCCCGTTCCCGTGGGAATACGGGAATAAAATATAGCCTATGTTCGCCGCAAAGAGTGTAGCTTCCCAATAGTGAAAGAATTTTTCGAATCGGTCCAGTAGTTCCGGAGCGGAGTAGAGAGTATTCGTTACAAACAAACAAACAAAAAACAAAACTTTCCTCTTTGCAATATTACATAGTATAGATAACATATCAGACCAACAGTGTGATTTGAATTAAAAAAAAAATTACAATATAAAACGTCGAGTTTTTAAATCAATTCAATAAAAATTGTATTACATAATTCCAACTAATAACTTCACTGGACTCAACTTTTCAAGGGTGTTAGAAGCCCAAGAACCGAAGATCTGGTGCGGATGATGATGAGATGCGTGGTTTATTCCTCATTAACACACAACATCCTTTACAGTTTTGACAGTTGTAAATCCACCATGACTTTCTAAAGAAAATTTCAGACTGAAATAAGACTTTCCACCTTTTGCTATTAAAAGTGTAAATTAAAAATACAAAATTGCAAAATGAAAAAGAGAAAGACTAGAGGTTTGTAATTAAATATATTCATCTCTTGCACATAGAAATAAAAGTAATTAGGTAAATGATTGAAACATTCTGCTTGGGTTTTTTGTAGGTGAATATTGCTGAGGTTTTCGTAGTTCAACCTGTTGCGAACACCTAAAGGGCTTAAACTTGGGGTGCGTCCTGGTATGGACTAATTCATCTGTTTGAATTGAAATAAGAAAGAAGTCGGTTATAGAAACACGGAAACATCGTTGTACTATTATTTGTAAGCTTTGTTCCCATGGAGTAGTAGTCATCAAGAATAGTGGATTCTCCCGTCGCTCGTCAACATTGTTACCCTAGGTAAAACATACTTATAATGCTGATGTAAAATCGAGTTTTACAGGTAAAAATCCTACCCGCCCATAGTTTTGTTAATTTATAAACATCGAAAAAAAAGTGTTTTTCGGGGTTTGTGTACTTCCAAAGCCATAGGTACTTCTATTTATTGATGACTGCCTCGATGGCGCAGGGACGCTTGTGGTCCTGGGTTCGATTCCCGGGTCGGTCCAAATATTTGTGTGAACCACAAATGTTTGTTTCGGAGTTTGGGTGTTTTCTATGTATAATATGTATGTATTTAGAGATATACAAGTACGAGTGTGTCCATCAGTCGTCTAGATCCTATAGCACAAGCTTACCTATATTAGCTTAATTTGGGCTAGATGATGTTGTGTAAGAGTGTCCGCAAATATTTATTTATTACTGGCATAATTATTGATCTGCTAGTACCTAATTCATTATTTTTAGAAATGCAATACGTACTTTACAAAACGAAAATATTTTCATGCTCTACATTCTCACACTACAGATTATACCTACTGATTGCTTAATTTGCGTGCGTCTATAGTCAACTGATTTCTATCAAGAATTTGACGAAACAATATTCAAGCTCAGTACATTAGCTCGCTAACAAATTATGTCAGGCTTGTATTAGAGAGCGAGTTTTTCCGAAGTGTCAGCGACTCGTGCGCACGCAGTGGAAAACATCGCCAATGGCCAGTAACAACACCGCATGTACACGGCCATTTTCTTTAAACGTTCAACCGTGTTTATCATTTACGAAGTTTAGTGGCGAATTTTGTTGCTTAGTGTTAGGATTTTTACAGAACTTCGATATCGCCATTTGATTGTGGAGGTCAAATGGCAATTTTGAATTTCAGCCGCATCGCAGTGATACTGGAAAGCCGACCTCAATGGGTCAGGAATAGTTTTGGAGGATAATGATGATAGTGTCAAGACAGCAGAAAGAAGAAAAAAAACATTTATTCGGAGGCTTTAGATAAACCCAACAAATATTACTTTCAATAAGCATGACACAATGTATAGATTTTTATTCCTAAGCATCCGACTGTCGACGTTTTAAAGTTATAGGAACGAGTGGTGGTTCACAAAAAAGCTACATATTTTGTAAAACACCACTCGCATTCATGCGAGTGGTGGTTGACATAGCTTCTTCCCGCCTGCAAATGTTGCCAACATAGTAAAACAGTAAGTAGCTAAAGAAAATCACAAAAGAAATGTAGAGCTTGTTTTTTTGCTTTTCAGTTGTATGTTTACTTGGCAGTCGGGTTTTTGTATTCTTAATAATTAAGTTTATTTTTATACATTTTTTGGGTTCTCAATAGCTATTAAAAGTATTATAGTATTAAAAGTATAGACCGGGCTTTTAGGATTAGCCGTTGGTAGAAATCTATGGCGAAAACACCGGGAAACCACGGCCGAGTGTCAGCACTGCGAGGACCGCAGCGACGACACGGCGCTCCACACGCTGGTGGAGTGCACGGCGTGGGCACAACAGCGCCAGGTCCTCGTAGTGGGTCTGGGCGTGGACACTCTCTCGCTCGAGGCCATGGTGCGAGCCATGCTCTCCAGCGGGAGTAAGTGGGACTGCGCCGCCTCTTTCTGCGAGCAGGTCATGCTCGCGAAGGAGGCGGCGGGCCGGGTGCGGGAGAGAACTCTACCTCCCGAGTTCCGCAGTCGGCGCCCTGGGCGCCGCCGACGTGTCTTCGCCGAGGACTATCGGCCTCCATGACTGGGGGTCTGAGGACGGTGAGAGGGCCGCTCACCGTCCTTACAGAAGCAGGCCCATGCCGGCAGCGTGACGTGAGCAACTCACGCTCGCCCCCCCCTTAGAAGCGGGGTCACACCCAAAACCCCCCATAGACGCGGGATTGCACCCGAACCACCCCCTGGGCGAGGCCGCATTGGCGGCCGTAGGTCTGTTGGGAGTCACGGGACATCCTTCCTGAGGGCTTACCCGGGGCTCTCAACCACAGGCTGTTAGGCGTGGCGTGAGGTTTTTTAGTCGGTAAGAGTCCGGCATAACATCCTATGAGGATTTTCCCTCACGTTAAACAAAAAAAAAAAAAAAGCCGTTGGTAGACAACAAAGTTTCATGTTTCAAATCAGCTCAGATGAAGAATGAGTTACTATAAATCGTTTCTAGAGTAATTAATGGAGCTTAAGATTCAATTTGTCCATTCAACCAATAAAATAGGTTGGTTTACGATATTAGATATTGAATAACACCCTATAAGGCTCTGTTCAATCAAGGGCTACACTACAGAAACTAGTAGATAAAATATCAAACACAACTTTAGTAAGTAAAGTGTTTTTACCGAGTACTTCAACCTATAATGAGATTTCTATAATGGTCGCAACACGCGGTTTTGTAGAAACATTTTTTTTAATTCGTAAAGACTAAGATTTTTTTGAGCTTGGCAGAATGCATTTCAAATGCAATTCACCATCCTGCTACAGACAGACCGATTTTCACTGGGAACTCCCAGATCTGGAGTGAGACCAGACTGCGCTTGATGACGCGCCTCAAGGGATACGTTGCAGGATACCCTAAAGGTTAAGCTACACTTAGATATATTTTCATATCCTTAGATACTGAATACAACTTTTTAGACAAGAATTCAGAGCAATATTTTCTAGAAAATCCAGAAATAGTACTTTAAATCTTAATTGGTATCTATCTACATAAATATGTCCTGGATCATATGGGACATAACTAAAGAGCTTTGACTTACAGCCTATGCATTACAAAGGCATTGACAGTCAATGAAAGTCAGTGAACTTTAATTGCCCCTGCACCCGCCAATCAGCCCGAAAGCGACCGCTGAAGCTCGACATTCTCCACAAGGAAGTGTTATGCAGTCTCAAGCCGTTTATTTGTGGGGTTTCCTCTTCCGTGTAAACTAGATTGCTTTTAGATGGACATAGAACCTTCCTACTGGGAATGACTATTCATGGTGTAATCGAAAATCTTTCAAATTACTGAGGATATTTTTTTGTAGCCAATTTTTGAGAGTCGTAGGTAATTCGAATTCATATTTTGACTGTATTGACGCAAAGAACCTGTTGCGTCAATGCTGTCAAAATATGAATTCGGCAAACAGTTGGGGATTTAAACGATGACTGTTTTTTCATTGGTCTGAAGATTTAAGCGATTACAACGACAGGAACGTGAAAAAACATGGCGTTTATTTGACAAAATCTGGCTTATTTGTTCAAATAAATCGTAGGATTGACTATAAAATAACCTGTAACTTGTAGAATGTTTAGATATAGGAGCACCACCAAAAGATCAGGGTCTCAATCGACCTCATATCGAGAGAAGTATCTGTTAACCAACGGGCAAGTTTCCAACGTTGTAAGGTGGTTTCTCTCATTCTTGAAGAGTTGCAGCGTGTTTCCATAGTTTGTTTTAAGAATTCCCGAATCATATTTTTATGCCTAAAAGGCGCAAGAGAAAACATGCTGTTCCGCCCATTGAAAACCTTCAAATACTTACCTCATTTGTCGAGAAACCTTTAACACTGATATTACTTCAAAAAAACCCATCTTCAGATAGTTCCAGGCGTTATTTGCCTTAACTAGAATCAAAGATAATATAATAGTATTACATACCAATCACAGGATTACCTAGTTCAGGCAAAACAATATCACAGACAAACATCAAAATCATCTACAACTTTGATCGAAATTTACGTTAGACTTAAGATGAAGTTAGACTATGTATTATGTAGCATAGACTCTATTGTAATTGTAGAGCTCTAATTGATTTTTGAATAAAATTTATTTATTTATTAACATAGGTACTAGAATAGAGGGCCATACAGCGACATGTGGAACTCTATAGACAAGGATTTAGTAACTTATTATGGTGATATTTTTAGAAACTAGATCCCAAAGGTTATATGATGATTTGATGACCCATCAAGGTCTGCAATTCTGTTGACTATATTTGATTGATGAATGAAGAGTAGACCATTTGACTATCTTGCTTAGGCAATTTAAGAATGCGTAGGCACGAGAAAGCAGATGTAGGTATGAACCAATTAAAGGAAATTATCTACGAGTATGTGGGTACCTATAATTTCTGCTAAATGATCTGACTTCCTACTTGATCCAACATGTTATTATTCTTTAGATACACCGATACAATAATTAACAGTGAAAACGAACTTTGATTACTAAGTGCTCTCAAAGCGTGGAATGAGATCCGGGACTTTGAAGATATAATTTTGTTTAAGAGCCTACCAGACGCCAAATTGTTGAAAGAAGATAGAAGATATACATTTTAGCGTGCACAACAGAGAGAGAGCTGTGACGGGTTTTTGTGCGTTTTTAACTTAGACCATATATCACGGGAATAGCCTTTGCGAACCACCGCATACAAAAATATTCTGCTAGTTTTCATAGCGGGTGAAGGGGGAAACACAAAGACATATAAAATTTCATTATATTTAAAAATGTATTAGTCGACAAACGCGTAATGGCTGTGTTAATTTTTATTGTACAGTCAACTACAGAGAAATGTACTAGTTTAATCATATAAAATGATGTACTGATGTACAGTGCTTTTTATAAAGCCAAAAGACCAAATGGTCTATTGGCTTGGCAGAAAACAATGCTTAAGTAAGCCGCATCCTGTGGTTAGATGATCTAAGGTTTTTAACAAAATAAATTAATTATAAAAAAACTATAACCAAAATTAAAAAAATGGTCTAGTGCAAATAAAGATTTTAGGTCTTTCTTATAAATATTTTATACTATAAAAACAACTTAAAACTTATGAGATCTAGGTTAAAATTCCAAGAAATCGAGGTATTTTCAACAGAAAAATCTATCGAGGATTTTATCAGCAATCGTCTTCTAGCCTAGGGCGGTTTTAGTTCATGAACTTGTTGTCTGTGTTAAAATTTTAATTCATTAAACCTCACGAGTCCTGAGATCTAGATCAAAGTAATAGTCTATTTGGCGTCAGACGGACTCATAAGAGACTACAGAGAGAGGAGTTGAACATTAGATAAATAATTACTATAAGTAGATATATCTACTT
Source organism: Miltochrista miniata (assembly GCA_933228765.1). Classification (NCBI taxonomy): domain Eukaryota; kingdom Metazoa; phylum Arthropoda; class Insecta; order Lepidoptera; family Erebidae; genus Miltochrista; species Miltochrista miniata. Next base: position 32,664,919 of record OW121758.1, on the reverse strand, counting down.
TCCACGTTACCACCAGTGAACACTAGCTGTACCAGAAAAACAGGGAGTTTTGTTTATACTTGTTTAAAATCGATCCGGGGGGTTCCAATACAGTTAATTTGTATGGAATAGGTACCTACTTTTTTTTACATGCGGGAAAATCCTCATGGATGCTATAACGGGCTTTTACCAACTAAAAACCCTCACGTATCCTGCCCAACAGCCTACGGTTGGAAGCCCTCGGAAGGATATCTAATAAAAAAAAATCGAAATGTAGGTACCTAAATTCTGCTTAACCGTAAAGGGTTTCCTAAAAGTTTGGTTATAAATCCTGCTGCAGTAGACTTTTTTACAAGACCAGAAAACACTCTAAAGCTTAATATTTCAAAATCAATACATTTTAAACAGACAAAAGAAGCGTTATCCGCATTACTCCTATTGAAAATAATATACCACTGAATAATTCTACAGGTTGCTATCTGTTTAATGTAAGGCGCTGTATCAAATATGCATACGTTCATACAGACCCCTAAACCCCTTAATATTAAAATTAATAAGTATAAGGGTCATCATATTGTTTTCTTCCAGTCGGTGTCAATACCCTTGGGGGTCTCAATGCGCATAAAGTACTTAAAACTTAGAAAAAGCGCCTAATAGACTGTCGAATGCTGCTAGTCTATTGGGAATAATGCCACGGGGGCCTTATTTAGGATTAGTATAGATAAATAGCCTTATAGGAATAAAAATGTTAATTTATCTTAAATAGGTAGGTATTTAGGTATGTAGTAATTATGATTCACTGTAATTTTTAACAATAAAGTTGTATTTTTTTCACAGAAGCTCTGTCTGCTAATCTCTACTGGTGGGTTATATTTCCGATAGCATAGTTCCCATAATATGGCTCTATGGATGTTATCCTCTGCATCGGAAGCCTTACCTGCGAAGACGGGGTGCAGTATTCTTCTATTGAGTTTACACTTCGCCCCTTCTGTACCCCAGCGCTATGAAAAGTGGTTACTTGCTATCCACACATCTACCACTCAAAGATTATGCACTCAGAGCACATTTTGAACAAAGACTTCTATATAAACTTCTATATAGACTTCTATATAACTTCTATATAGACTTCTATATAAACACGGCTGTCTCACCTCAGTTTGTATAGAAGTCTTTGATTTTGAACTGAACTTCTATATAGACTTCTATATAAACACGGCTGTCTCACCTCAGTTTGTATAGAAGTCTTTCATTTTGAATAGCACCGCTTGAACATTGAACATTCAGCCACAACACTTATTTACTTTACACCTGACCGGTCTCGCCTCTCGGAATTTTCCATGGTACAGCTAACTTGAAGACCACTACCTCATGTAAAAAAAATTGTTTACATGATGTAGTAATTGCGAGTAGGTATTTAAGGCGAAACCAGTCAGGTGTAAAGTAAATAAATGTTGTGGAACAGTACAAGTGGTGTTATTCAATAGATATGTGCAGCAGATTCCACCAAGTGCCATCAACCAACAGTATAATTAATGTTCTCAGCGCACATTGTGAAAATCTCCAGTATCTGGTTATACATTCCCGGGGCTCCTCCGTCTGCGGTGGAGTGGTCCAACACATGTTTTCGGTTTACCCAGCGAAAGGTTCCCCAACAAAGGGTATGGATCATAATGGCACGGATAATGTAAAAACCGGCCAAGTGTCAGTCGCGCTCGAAGCGTTCCGTACCAAAAATATTTGTTGTTATAGCGGCAACAAAAATACAACATCTATGAAAATTTCAGCCGGTACCACGGTTCCTAAAATTCAGCCTCATGACGGACAGTCAGACGGATAGCAAAGCCTCATGAATAGGGTCACGTTTTTACAATTTGGGTACGAAACCCTAAAGCTTCCTCCATACTACTCACGAAGTTGAAGGAAGTTGGATGAATACGATAGTTTAGAGAGGCACTACGATTTGTAGGTACCTCGACTCGGGCGACTTCGCCGAGGAGCTTCGTTCAACTTCGCAAGCAGTCTGGAGGAAGCATAACATAGTAATAGTATAGTCCAATCCTGTTTGATCTGACAATATTGTAAACATGTCATGTTTTGACAATCGTTGTCTAAGACAGATGAGTAGAAAAATATAGTATGGCAAATCATTGAATTTTTTACTATCCTGAGTAGGCATTTTCAATGAAAATAAACTACCATAAAGAAGTTATTTGGTGTCGAAATGATTGTAAGAACACTGTATGACTCCTGGATACTGGAATATAATCAGGGTGAATACTCAATTGCAAGTAACTATGGATATATAGGATCAAATGTGTTTGTTTACATTTTTGCGCAAAGCTATTGAAATACAGTATAAGTATTCCTCGTGCCCTTGTGATAGATGCGGTGCGCCTGAAAAAGTGCCGTCTGACACACGGCTGTCTCTCTACTTTATCTCCGTGCTTGATTCCTTTTGGTAGCAGCGTGACGGCGGTAACTTCATACAAATGATTTGTTTTCAATTTTGTCATCTACACTAAAAACACGCTATGTTTGTACAGAGCTTGAATGTGTGTGTGACCAAAAGACAAGCAAATGTTTCCTCAAAACACCCGCCAACTATAATGACAGCTGTGGCGGGGGTGGGGAAGCTTAGTCAGTGAGGGGCAGGGAGTTGCCTATCTGTATGTAATTCTATAATATTACCCACTTTTGATATTAGGTACCAGAGCCATCCCCGGCTACTGAACACTGCTTGTATCCCCGCCCCGATATCTCGGTGTTTTGTAGGTAACCGACCACGGCGTTAGGCATCTTATTCAATAGTCAATCTTGAGATGGGTACTTCGTTTGGGACAGAAAAGGAAAGGGTTTAAAGAGTTTTTCAGAATAGTTCAAACGTACCAAAAATCCCCTAGAGCTTCACAATATTACTAAAGATCACGCAATAAAACTCTTTACGCTTCCTTCATCCTTTATTTACAAAACAGGTTTAGATTTTAAGTATAAAATATAAATAACATTATCTGAGCATTATTTACAGAAAAATTCTAACCGCTATTTGTGTTATTTAAAACAACAATTCCTTAAAAACTTAATAAATATTAGTAGGAAAATATATTTTACATAAATTCAAGCCCTTTACATTAACTAATACTGTAAGTGTATCTCAATGCACATCAAAATACAATCAGAGTTAACACTCAAGAAATAACACTCAACAATTAATAATCCTAAAGAATAATTTCTGCCCTTTCCATAGGAAAACTGAACCTATTAACATTACTATAATTGTATTAAACAAGAAAGTCGTGAGGTCGTTCTCACCAGACTGCCCCTCTCTAACACGTTTATTGTGAAAGTTCAATCCGATTGACGTTGTCATTTTTGTTTTATTTCAAACTTTGAACAGTCATCTGTTGCACGTGACCTAGTGACGTAGTTTAATACAACAGAGTCACAGACTACAGAAAAAGTCTCGCCATAAGCCCCTCTGCACTCTAATTTATAGAGAGGGGCTAAAACTTCAATTGGTTATAGAACCCTCCCTGAGAACCCCAAGATAAAATGGTAACAAGAAAATCTCTATCAGTTGTCGTTCAAGATGTCAAACATTAAAAAAACATACGATTCAAATTACATTCATTTTCAGAAACTAGTTGAAATCGTATTCTAAAATTCGTGTATAACACAAGAAGTACGAATGCCACAGGCAACTGACATACAAAAACTATTACTTTTAAATAGCTATGTGTATGTCACTGCGCAACTCAATAGTTAGGTAATACCTTATTTGGCAGTGGTTTTACAATCACAAATAGTTTGATTAACTTATGTTACTCCTTGACCAAATCATGGATCATTTAATAAAGTGATATGCTTGCCACACGTAATAAAACATTCTGCATGTTAGGGATTTAGCAGATCACATTTCCCTTAAGCTAGAATTAGGCTGCATTTGTCTTAAAAACCCTAGTGTAATTTTCTCTGTTAAAAAAGTTCCAAGTATTTTAATAATTAGAACAAATTAAAGAAGGGACTCGCGTTACATATTCATGATCTTTACGAAGTGAATGGATCCCTGTAAAACATGCAGAATATTTTTGAGATGTTCACCATGACACACAAGGCCTTTTAATCCAATAGTGTTATTGTGTTGACATATTTTTGTTGGTTTGGATTCAACACTTTAAACTGAAACTAAAATTGAACTGCCTTTTCTATCATCTCATCCAGGATTTTCAGGAGATTTGAGTAACCTTCACATCTTGTAATTAATTAAATTACTTAGATAATAATTTTATTAAATTATCGATTACAGTTTATATGGTTCTAAGCTCCCTGAAGGCTTAATTTATTCTTGCATCACAATTTTCTTATTTTTACATCGGTTGGTTAAGTTTGTGACCTAAATAGCATCATATGACTATGTCTAGTCTATAAGAATGTTATTTGTTTGAGTTTTTGTAAGGACAATCTTTCTTTCTTCAAATTTTACATTACTTACCCTTCACTATACAACAATTACAAATTATTTATTTGGTATATTTATAATTAAATTCTATTTACTTTTTTAATCACCGAGAAATTATGTTACATTGATTGTGTGTTCTTTTTCTAATAAACAATTGTCTTCCAGACACAATATTACTTCTTTTTCTATTTCAGCTTCTAAGTTTTATGCTAAAAGTGTAATACTATAAGCGAGTTATGGAATTATATCACCGGTTAATAAATTAATGATGGTTGTAATGTTGTAACTCCTCGGCGTTAAATAAAGCTGGCTCAGCTGGAATCTCTGAAAATATTAAAAAGTATGTTTTAGCATAGTTAGACTTAACTGTGTGTAATTTCAAAGGGCGATTTTAGCTGCTCAGTAAAGTTAATTGTATCACAGTTACTATCGACAAGAATGAACTTTTTAAAATTGTATAACTATCGTTTTCTAGACTGATGTTGCCAGAATTGTGATACAACCATGAATGAGAATATTAACTGCAGTACTTAGATGAGGAATGTCATTATTTATTATCAACCAGAAATTAGAGGTAGGTACTTATAACTAAATCTCTGGTTGACAATAAACGATGACACATACGTTGTCATCCATTTTATTTAACAATTAATACAGCAGTTCGATTAAATTAACAGGTGATAAAATTGATAAAAAATCTGACAAATTTAAAAAAAAACTATTTGAAGACAAAATAAGACAATGAAAATGATAGAGAAGGTGAAAAATGAAAATGAAAAATAGTATAGATGGTGATGATTAAGAAATATGACAAATTACCTAGCATGAACATGACTGAAACAAAATCAAAAAATATTGCAATCTATCTACTTTTACATGAAGAAATTTTACTCTGTATTATGTTGTTCTATTCATCATCATTTACTTTCTAATATACCTGTGTGTTTATCAGTGTCTTTCAAATGTTCCTAACTTTCTTGAAATTCGTCTACCTTTCTTGAATGACTAGGCTCTATTATCTAAATAACTTGAAAGCAATTTTGAATTGCTATTCTGCCATTAAACAAACTGGGATTATAATAGCTGTTTCAAATGTATGAAATGTGATTGTAAAGTAAATATTTTCAAAAGATACTGAGTTATCAATTTGTAAAACTGATGTTAAACTATGTGAAATGAACTATGTATGTATTAAAAATAAATGAAACATGAATAATTAGAAAATCCGTCTTGTAGTCTTTGTAGTCACATTATTCTATAGAAAACTTCTATTACCTACATGACTGTAGGCAAATGAGTTGTTGAAGAATTCTATAAAACTGTTACTGCCAAGCTAATGACAGAGTCGTCAGTCATAGTCACATACCTTTAGTCAGTCATGTCAGATATCAGACTTGAATGATCTTGTTGCCTCGTAGATAGTATTTGAATTCTTTTCTTCTGGCCTGTTCGCTTTCAGTGGTTGTCTTTGGACTTTCAGTCGTTGAGGTGGTAGAAGTAGTACTGCTTGTAGTTGTTATCAGGGAGTCAAGGATTTCAGCGGGATATACGCCAACTTCGTTATCAGAAACCACTTGAGTGGGTAGAAAAGGTATTTGGCCTTCCAGCAACATTCTTTTGTATATTTCTAGGTCAGCTAACTTAAAGTTTTCGGAAGATCTTTTATGTTGATTTAAGTAGTCAGTAACTTTTTTGACATTGGCTTGGATTTTTTGAATCTTATCAGATGTCAGACCATGAGTATGAGTTGCGGGGGCAGCCTTCACTGTGCGTTTGGGTGATAGGTATTTAAAAGATTTAAAAGAACTGGCTGTTCGGGGATCATAATCTGAATATGAATCTAATGCAGCTGGTTGACCATAAGAATCTACAGCGTCATAAGTCATGGGCTTGAAGTTTGGCATGGGTGGAGGTGGAGGTGGCAGGTTATAATTGGTATCTTCAGCTGCTGGAGAAGTAAATTGCGGGGCAGGAACACCATAGGAAGAATCAGGGACGCCATATGAAGTTCCAGGGATATTATATGAAGATGCAGGGGCAGGATGAGCTGGCGCTGAAGCGGTAAAAGTAGAGGCAGTAGTAGAAAATACGTTCTTGATGGCACTATAAACAGTGTTTAGGATTGAGGGAGGAGGATCTAAGGGTGTATGGCCAGAGTGTGCAGTGTCCAAGGTCTCCGGGTGCTCGCCCAGGGGTGTCAATATGACTAGTCCTGCGTGTACGCCGTTCAGTTTACCTCGTCCTGTCTCAAAAATTGTCTTCGTCTTAGATGGAGTCTAAGTTAGTAATGAAGTAGGTACTTAGTTATAATAATGAGGTGCAGCTGATCAAAATCAAATAAAGGATTATTTTAAATTGACCGGAAATCAGGCTGATATTTTTTCACATTATATTTTTTTAAAATTTTATTTTTACTTAACACGAACTCTAATTTTATGATGTGCAGAAAAATATTTGTTACGAACAAATATGCAAAAACAGTGAAAAAACCTCAGCCTACATGCTATAAAACGTTTTGTGTATTATTTCTAATAATATTGCTATCTACTACAATTAATTAAAGCTACGTAATTATCAAAGTGTAAAATATGATCGTACGAATTGAATTAGTCTACTGTGTATTTACTACTCCAAATTACTTGACATTATTTAATATTACTTTCTGTACCTAAATAATTCAAAAATTGCGGTTCTGCTGGAGATGGTTTGAACCCGTAGTGTCCTAAAATAAAATGTTATTACAGAGGCTAGTATATTTATATAGGTACATACAATATAATAGTCCCCAAAAGCTAGCCCCTTCTGGCGCAGAAGGATTTTACGAAATATAGTAGATAATATTAAAAGTACATACAAATCAAGAGTCTTAGCGGAATTCCAGTGCAATATTTCAAAATAAATAAAATAATATGTAGGTACTATGGTACGCAGCACCATGTTAAGATGATTTTACTATTTTGTAGAAACATGTTACAATTGTTGTCGTTATTGAATTGGGAATAAAAGATTATGCGTAAAAAAAATTAATGTGAAAATTTTACCAAATGTGAAGTATTTTTGAAAGTCTAGTTTACTGCATTTGGTCAGATAAATCAGGATTCACGATTGCATAATTTTAAGAAAATAATGTTGAAGAGTTTTAACGACACTACGATTATTTAGAGTTAATACCAGTGACATACAAAAATTAGTATTACGCGTGGGGTCCATTTCCCTAGTTTGATATCTCAACTTCGCACGCTTTTCAGGATTCCTTGCAATGAGGACATCATCCAACAGCAAAAATGTCAGCCCCCCTATCTAAAGGAATGTCTTTTTTGTTGGATTCCTCTGCTGTGATGTTGTTTCCGATTCAGCATGATTAGTCACTTGTTCTACTCATATCCATGTGATTTTCGGAGATCGTAGCCATTCGCTGGTGTTAACCAAATACCAAGAGTAGCGAGCGTTTACAGCATATTTATTTCCGCCAGAAACACTAGCCGCGTTTAAAGGACTAAGGAAGAAGCCATAGTATATCAAAATTAAACTGCTTTACTTATACAATACTACAGTATAATGCTTACATTAAGATTGTATAAATTGCACTGAATTTCAAATGCGTGTCATTTTTCCCACAGTCTGTGCGTGCAAGTAAGCTAACTTCAATTTGAATCACAACAAATTCGATACGTGTGTGAAAAATTTAATTATCTTAAACCATTATTTAACTTTTCTTATAGTGTTTTTAGATACTATTTTTATATTTATGGGTTAGTGTTGAATTCACGTCTATATTAATTAACATCTCAAATTGTTTACCTAATACATTTTCTGAATAACTGACGATTGAAGTATATTACCTTAAATCATTAAGTTTTTCATCAATATTGTCATAAGTGGATAACAAATTTTTGCAAGATGTTTTGAAATGAACTTCTGTTTTGATGAGTAAATTTGATAAAAATACAAGCACTATAAGTAAACAGTGCCTGCGTTATACTAATTGATATAATCTTCTATCGTCTATATAGCCAAAAGTGCATAAATACGCTTGCAAGATAAACGATACACGCAATTTTCAGGTATTAGTTAGGTATAATCATTTCTACATGAAAGAAGTAATTCTTGTAGTAAAATGTAATCCATGGGATAACATATTTCCTCTATGATTGATCACCAATCCTAGAGTTACGTTTGCAATGCAAAAAATGTGCTTACGATGTAATACAAGAGTTCAAGCAGTCAAGATTTTTAACTGTGATTTTTACACCGCATTTACACCGTATTACTTAATATTATTATGTAATGATAAGTAATACATTTATATTTTTTGTCACCCTTTCGTATTTCAATCTGTATATTTATGTTCCTCGTTTAGTTATATAATTTTCCTCATAACACTAGATACTCATATTTTTTGATATAAAGGGGCAGCTATAAATACTGGAAACTTTTTGCGCGGCTAGTCTTATTATATAATATGTATCTACCCAGTTTTTTGATCTAAGTTGTTACGTTAGATATATGTGTACGTCTCGTTTTCTTTATTTAAAGTGACGGTTGTTAATGCCCACTTCTTATATTAACTCTCGCTGTATTAAAAGTTGTTTAATTTTAAGTTTAATATTATAGTAACAACGAATACATGAAGATAATAAGATTTGAGCAATTTCACTTGCAGTGCGTCGTGTCGACGAGCAGTATGAATAAACATGAGTAAAGCGTAATGTTACAACATACTTCTATGACGTGTGAAAAGTAAAACTGATTATCAGAGAGAGAAAACAATATATTTTAAAGTTTATTAAGACACTAAAATAAAATGATATCGCAGATGAATCACATCACAAGGCAGAATTAAACATGATTGATATTCAAAACTGATGTCAAATTATTTTTCATTTTGTAGAATTTATTTATATTCTAAATGACACCATCTAATGAAATAAAATTGGGTCACATTAAAGTATTTGTAACATAGCTGATATTTCTTAATATGTCTGAGAAAGTGATGAGTAATTTCTACGCATATTTATCGTATGTGTCAGACTCTCCTGGGCTGAAAGTCGCAGATTACGTCTTATGTCTGCTTTTGCGGTTTGGATGCAATATAACATTACGTACCTACTTTGTTATGGTAATTTACCTGATCAGAACCACAGACTGACTTTAGCCCGAGTGTGTGTGTGGCCTTGTATTTATATGAAACCTAGCGTGCCATTTGTTTGACATCTAACTGAATAAGTACGCATTTTCCGTTTTTGAAGTCACGTCAAAAACGCAAAATGGATACTTATTCACAGAAGAAATAATAAAATTTGTCATTTATGGGCACGCGTAGAACAAGCACTCGCAGCACCTATGTATATACTTACTATGTCTGTGATTTGAACTTAATTAAATTGTTGTCCAGAAAAGTATTATCCTTGTGCTTTATAAACACAATTTGCAACCGTATCCAGTTCTTTAAATCTATCTACACACTACTTATCTGTGTTTACTACTACATACTAGGTAAATGGTCAACTAATTTACTAGACGCGGCAAAAAATGAATACCTCGTATTGTTCTGGTAAACTGCTCAACCAAAACATAATGTTTCGTTATCACCTATATTAGTTAATTTGTTTACACAACTGTAATCGCTCTTTCTAACATTACTTCAAGTCACGGAATTGGATCTTCCTTTGGAACCTAACACTGATATAGTATGACTTTAAAATTGATAATATATTATAGTATGACTTTCTGAGTATTCCAGAATACTTAACAAAGATAGAAATTTACATTTTCGTTTTTCTCTATAATATTTATGGTCAATATGATTCCATATTGAAATTTTGAGACATGTCACGTCCTTCTCTACTGGCACCAATTCCTGAACAAGTTTAATTAAGGGCTGAAATGTCAACAGTTGGTATTTTCTTACCAGTTTTATTTCTAAAGAGTTTTGTAATTTTAAGTGTAACACAATCATAAACATAGTATATTCGTTTATTACTTTCTCTGTGTCTGGTACCTTTTTTATGTGCTTTTTTCTATGTTATATCTGCGATAAGTAGTGCCTTTTCTTACAGCAGTAGAATTACATAAGACTTGTTTTAGTATAAAGTAAGTTTTTAGACGTCCGAATTAATGCAGTTTGAAAGGCATTATGCAATATAACGGTAATTGCGATGATGTGATTAGCTCATTTCATTGAAGTAGTTTTTAGGACACCGGTCTCTTTAGTTAAATGGTCATTTATACATAAAAAATGTAATTATCATGCAAGATATGTGAAGATAGTAACCTCGGTAATGTTATGAGTTGTAAAAGTAATGACTTGCTGAACTGACTTTTTTAGTGCTAACTGATTTGTTATAAGATAATGATAGTATCGGTAAAAATATATCAACGGAAATTAAATAGTACAGAAAATTACAATCGATCTAAAAACTTGAGTCGAACATAATATGTGTCAGAACTACAAACAGCGTTTACAACCGGACAATCTGGAATTGTGACATAATCTACTTTCACTAGAATACTCAAAGCCGCGGTTTACAAAATTTGAACGAGTGTGCAATAATGATATATCCTCTTTAACCGTTGATATATTATTTCAGATAATTCCAAATTATACTTCCTGATCTTTGTATAGAAAAGGTGTTACGTTGATATAACCTTTAAAAGTTTTAGCACTTCTCGTACAATGAGTACCTATTAAGTAACATTATTTCCTAACTAAGGTTTTAAAATGTTACAAATCCGTCTGCTTCTTCTAGTAAAGGTGAACGAACGAAACGCACAGAATTCTCTGTTCAAAATTCTCATAGTGTTCGACCCGACTTCCGAAATGGTATGTAACAATATGAAGACAGAAATAATAGCTATATGAGTGTTTTACAAATTTAAAATTTAAATATATCGGTTCATTTTGCGTTGTGTGTGACTCACGTCACATTGCAATATTCTAGACATCCGTTGTGGTCCGAAAATTATTGGGCATGACAAAATGACACACCAACTTGTCTGTCAAACGTTTTGAGTCATTTCAAAACTTTAAACGTCTATTTCCGTTGAAAGGGAAAGTGTGATGTAAATGTGTTTAGGTCTTTGTTGCGGTCCATCCATGAAAAGACTTGGTAGCTGACAAAAATCAAACAATATTAAGAAACATTAACTTTCGCATTCATGTAAATTCATCAAAAATATGGATGCGGAAGATTCAAATTATCATAATGATGATGCAAGCTACTAAAATCGCAATTTTTAAAAAATGCAATATTATTCAGTATGTCAGTCACTCGTTCACTCACTACTCTAAAAAGACAGACTAGTAAGATAGGATTTCGGAAATTCCACCGAAAACGTTTAATTTCCTTAATATAATTTTGTGCACTAATAATAATCACTGCTAAACATTATAAACTGATAACAGTTATCTTAACAGTAATTGTATGTAACTTGCATAGCAAAAGTGCAAACAGAGGAAATAAATACATGAGGAAAGACGAGACAAAGTATTAAAAATGCCAGAAATAGTAGTAGACTAGAATAATCACTCATGTAGCGATCCTCAGCAGGCTTAGAAGTTTAGAAGTGAAGAATCAGGTCAAGTACAATTGAAATGTTTGATAAGTTAAACACGAAGTTTTCGAAATTCCACCATAAAAGGGACAAAATAGGCGAAGAAAGTTTAACCATCAGTACTCCATTTGAAACCATAATTTTAAGAAACATTTAAAAATGTGTAGTTTATCTGTCTTGCATTAGAACAGTGCAATATACAGGAAATATGTGTAAGAATACCATACAAAGATTTAAAAATATGCCAAATAACGCAGGTTAAAATTCATTTAACACAACGTGTAGAAGCACGTAACTGCAGAAACCAGATACAATAATCGTGTTTTATTTGTGTCTGGTGAAGCAAAAGAGTAATGCATCAGAGATTTATAAGTTTGTAAAGGTAAGAAAACTGGAAATTTAAGAACATTGAAACTTAAACCAAGTGAAATTCAAAGTTTCAATAAAATACGAAGTGGAGTACTCAAAGAAGGAAGAAGGCCATGTGGCGAGAAGACTACAATGTAAATTCTTACCATGACAATTCATAGGCTAGGTCGAAATATCGATACAATAACTCTGTCGACGGAAACGGAATCGGCTCCTGATTAATTTCCTCGACAACAGACGATACTGCTATTATTTCTGAAAAAATAAAACACATGGTTTTAACTAACCCGAAGTTCTCAAACGAATTTTAGCTGCACCTGTCTTGTAAAAGAGCTGTTACCCCGCATAACTAATTGGCTTATACCAAGTGCATGATACTAAAATTAAGTAATATTTGCACACAACTACCTATACTTTTTAATTAATTAGCTGTTGTGATCTTTATCTGATATGTTTAGAAATCCCTTTCGTAGCATAAACAGTTGCAATACTAGGTAAATACTCAAATATTATTTAGTATTAATGACTTGAGCAGAAAATCTAAAGGTTTGGTTTGTGTCCAATGTTACAACACCTACAGGAGTTGAACAGTCATTAGGTCATTAAACACCATATTTGGAGTTATGGTTAGAATTGTTATGTTTATGTTGGCCATTGGAATGTGAAAAGCCCCATATAGTAAGTTTAATAATATGTGGGACTTTCCTGACCACTAACTTGTTATTATTGTTAAACAGTAGTAATACTTTCAGGTCACAATGACTTATAGGCGTGACTTGATAATACGTCAGCTATATATATATAGCTCAGGAAATATGTTATATAAAACTATTTGGTACAATAAATATTTAGCATAACTTTTCTGTGACTTTAAAATCACTCAACCAATTTACCTAATATAAATTGTCATTTTTACAGAGAGTGTTAAAAATTAACGCATAATAATGTCACTCATTTGTTCCACGCATATGATTTTATAGGGCGAATTCAAATGAGATGATATAACTGATACTCTTCACCAGTAGATATGTCTTCAGAAATTCATGCAGCTTAAATAATAAAGTTAGGTATTATTTTATATTTCACATGACTTAACGTGTATGTATCAATGTGTTTGAAACATGACATAACTATTACATATTTCTTTGATTAATTTGTTAGTCATGATTTGATTTACAAGTACATTACACATATCGATAAACGTTTGATTTATTGCTACAGTAATAACTATTTAAATAACGTAGTAAAAAGTTACAGATTACTAAAAAAATCAATGAAGCATCTTAGCCCTCATTTGATCGTAAATCGACCTACTTGTTATGTTAATGTTGCCCAAGATATAATGATGGAAGCGAATTTTGGTTTACATAATGTTTCGCTTTTTATTGATGTTCAAAGTTGTGCATTATCCGGTAATTTAAGTTACTCGATAATTTATTACCTTCACCTAGCTTTACTCAACTGCACTTTATTGCTGAATATTATAAGTACATAATAATACACGACACTGTATAAGTAAATAATGATGTACCACTTTGTACCATTTGAATTTAGTCAGCGTAATAGGTGGTAGGCCTATTGTTTGTGTTGAAGTGAACTTACAACAAAATGGAAACTTTCCGGTCGCCCATAAGGCTATTTACTGGATTAATAACTGCCATTTTACAGCCAACCAGGACCATCAGCTTAGCGTGACTCCCGAAACATGATGACGCTCCTAAGCGTAGCATTCAAAAAATTGTAATAATCAATCTACGCTTTTCTTTTTCTTATTTTACATTGACATTTAAAACATCAAAGACATTTATGTCGGCTTCAAATATCATTTTGTATATCCTCCTAACACAGAATATTTCTACAAATACCTAATCAATAGTTCTAAAGGTAATTATGTACTTTAATATCTACTACATCAAATACTGGGCACGTATGTGACCCTTACATTCAAATTTGACACTTGTTTTACTATTGTAATGTTAATAATGTGATTTAATTGTAATCGTTAATCTTTAATCTTTACGAGGGTTTTCAAATTAGCCTTGAAGGCTTCAATACAGTGTTTATTGTTTAAACAACAACCTTGACATTATTCCTTTAAGTTTACGGCTGAATTAAGATTTGCGTGTACTCAATGCAAGTATTGAATGTTTTATAACTTAAGAGCATAATACTGTCAGTAATTTAAATTACTACGTGGATAAGCATAAACGAGATGTGGTGAAGACTGTTGCTATAAGTATTTATATTTTATTTCATACAAGCGTATAATACCCGAAAATATCGAAGTTCAGCCGTATCGCAGTCAGACTGGAACGCCGACTCAAACTAGATTGAAAAAAAAAAGTGTGTGCATGTAACCTTTCCGCGCGATTGAAGTAAAACTTCTTAGCCATTAACGGCATTTATCACTCTTAAATAATAAATATCATATTATAATTTAATTATATTTATTATTCATGTGTTTTACAAAGATTATTCAAATGTTATAATAATACTAGCTGCTGCCCGCGGCTCCACCCGCGTGGAATGTTGTTCCCGGTCACTTAGGGGTATGAAAAATAAATGTTGGCCGATTTTCAGACCTACTCAATATGCTCACAAAATTTCATGAGAATCGGTCAAGCCGTTTCGGAGGAGTATGGCAACGAAAACTGTGACACGAGAATTTTATATATTAGATCATTCATTCGAATTTTGAGTAGCGGTACCTACACATAGTCTGTGTAGTTTTCGCTATTCAAAATTCGAATAGTAAGCGTTACTTCCGTCAGAAAACTGACAAAATGTCCTAGGGAGAGACACGAAATAGTTGGAATATGGAATCCAGACCTTACGCCACTAGATACCAAAATAGTTGAGTATTTATTATTCTTCAAACGTATGTAAGGAGTTCATATGCAACATTGAATTAAATTTTAGACTTTAGAAGTCAACTAAAGATTTCTTGATTTACCGAAAAATAGAAGAAGTAATGTAAACTTTTCATCGACTCATTGTCTCTAATGACATTACATGACCGATGTTGTAACTATTGATGTTGCCTATCTAAACGTAGTCATTCAATTAACGACATTCGATGTGATATACCATAGATGCTATGTCGTCTTTATTTATTTTGAGTATTTATTTAAAGTAAACAACTAGTGCTCAGTTCTAGAATCAGAACACGGAATTAATTCACCAATGTCTAAAAAAAATGTGCCCACAAAAAAATTATGCCAATACATGGCTCCACTAACCTATTCAAGATCTGAATAAGCACACAAGTTAGTGGACCTCACAAAACATTAATTACGTTGTGTAAGATGCTATCTGTTATTTAATCGGTTCATTTCCGGCGCTTCGAACTTGTGACCCACTGTTATGTAATAAGTCGAATGCAAGTGTTCGACTTATGTTTTTTATGAATTATACTTTTTGAGAATGGTGGTTATTTGTTAGATAATGATGACCGTGCAATATTTTTTTAGATGTATCTTACATCGGTATCAATCGGGTTATTTTTTCAGTTACTTGAGTACATAGGGGTATGATTTAATATAAAAGGTAACACCACGCAAAATCGTAGATTACACTCTTGGCTATTGGTAAGTAAACTTCTTACCGGGTGTACTTCATACTTGTAAGAAATAATTTATTATAGAATACGGTAGACATATTTGTGAAAAGTTTGCAGCAATACTATTTTATAACTTTATACCATTCCGTAGTCTGAATGTCATAAAGTATTTATTTGAATTTATGAAACACTAAATTGGTAATGTTTTGATGAAAATTAAATATCCAAGACTTGTAGATAAGGATTTAAAAATCAATCATTTAGTATATGTACAGATTTTCATTACTGCAAAGTATCCCTTGTAAAAGACAATCGCTAAAAGACCAATATTGCTCTATTTTTTTTCTATGTGGATACACATTTTGAGAAATGGCTTTGTATCGTCGTTTACTAAATGTTGATTAAAAATGTACTGTAGAACTAATTGCAACATAGAAATTAGTATGCAATGTACGTCTATTACATAACAGAAAAGGTTGTATTAGGTAGTTTTAAGTTTCACATTTTGGTAATTAACCATTAATGTTTAGTTTAATGTTTCTAGTTCGTTATTTCAAGTCTCTTTCTTGTAAGTATTTTGTATACCTACGTGATAATGTTCATTAACTTTCTTGTTCTACATTTTTTACCTTCTTTTTCCTTTGCTTCAACCTCATTAGTTGGACCTTGCTACTTGCTTAGAATATACTGACATAGTTTTGTTAGTATCTTTCATTCCCAATTCAATAGTCATATTACTACTTTATTTCTTTTTAGATCTTCTATGAACAATATTTTTTCCTTTCGAAATTGTAGGATTTCATAATGACCATTTTGTATTTTAGGCAAATTTTACCTGATTTAATTAATGGCAAAATACAAATAGAATATTATGTATTGACTAACTTAAAAATGTTTGCTTTGTTTACAATACAAATTTATCATGTGTCGAAACAACTGTTAAATTGCTTGCGTGAAATAAATAAATAATTTTAAGCTATGACTATAATAATTTTAAAAGATATAAAAAAATATGTTTACTGTAACTTACCATCAAGCTGTGCCGGGTATTTGTGAGCAGCGTATCCTGTTGGTACAGAAGGCGCAGTGAAGTGGGCTGATCCAGTGGGGGCTCCGTATGACGTAGGTGGTCCGTACTCCAAGTGTGAGGGAGGAGGTGGTCCGTATACTGGTGGTGCTGGAATGTGTGGTTTGCAATGTGGTGATTAGGTGATGGCAGAGTATATTGTAAGAAGTATCAATGAATAAAGAGTTGATGATGAATATTACGTATTTTATTGAATTTATGTCAAATGACATCGATTTTGTTTGTTTTGAAGTTTCTGATTTGCAGAGTTTAAGGATTTAAAACGGTATGGTGTTTACTGTTAGTTCGCAGTTATTGTTTGTTAGTAGGCAAACTTTAGGGGTTAACCTAAAAGTCGACCGAAAAGTCGTGGTTTGTGGACATCTGAAAAATATACATAACCACTTTGAGATATACATTAATGGTTATAATATTATACACCAAATTCATGCAGGCAACAAAGGAATAGAAAGTTTTCTTTCAATAAAAAACTGCCAAAATTACATACATTTTATTAACTTATTGTATAATATTATACATTTTTTAAGCACTAAGAACTATTAAAATACATGATGGGTACTTTTATTTCACAAACTTAACATTCGAGCTTAAAAATACTATTATGGTAACCAGTTTGTGTATTTTTAAAACAACTAGTAGCACCAGAGATAGAAGTTATCTTCATAATACCAGTACAAAAAGATTCACACACAGCGATTACGCCACATATGTTTGTTAGATAATGTCTTTAAACTCGCACTGCTTGCATGAACTTATTAAGATCTTCCGGGCTTATTCGCGACATCTTGACATTTTGACTTCTTTGTATATACATTGACTTAACTCTAGGCCACGTCTATTATAATATGGCCGAGAGGTGAGAAATATTAATAGAGCGAGAGATCCTGATTTAGATTATGGGCAAGTGCTGTTCCTATGGACGCCTTATACCTGTGGACACAATCGATTCCGACGAAACTAACAACCCTAAAATTATAATTTGAACGCGACCGTAAAGCTAAACGACAAAGCTTTACGGTCGCGTTAAAATTTTAATTTTAGGGTTGTTAGTTTCGTCGGAATCGATTGTGTCCACAGGTATAAGGCGTCCATAGGAACAGCACTTACC
This sequence comes from Miltochrista miniata, assembly GCA_933228765.1. NCBI lineage: Eukaryota > Metazoa > Arthropoda > Insecta > Lepidoptera > Erebidae > Miltochrista > Miltochrista miniata. Next base: position 32,646,807 of record OW121758.1, on the reverse strand, counting down.
TATACTAATGACAGAAATTTAAAATTGAAGTTTTTGAATTTTTCCTATTCTTAGAAATGTTGATAAACGGATCTTTTTACAGTAAGGGGAAGAGTTAGGTACCTACTGAGGTCTGTCATTCTTGCTAGGGAGAATTTAATACCATGAATTATAGGAAACTACTAGTCATTTTCTTCAGAATCCCGTATCTTTAAAGACCAGGAAATACCTACGTTACTAGTGCAAGTAGAAGGAAAACCATCATAAGTGCATGAAGGATTACTAAAGTGTGATCTTTCAAAGGAACGTTTTAACATTCTAGTCGTGGAATGCCATGTTATTTGGTTTGAACCATTCTATAAGTCTTCTATTCATAAAAAAAGATTGGCATTCAGTAATAAACTGTTAACGATTTGTGGTATTATTATAGTGACTTTCACTTGCTGGTGAATATTATACAATTGTTCCACCAAAACTAATTTCAATAGAGTGTGGTTAGGGCACTATAAAATCAATAGGTATTTCCAGGTTATTCTTTGAGGATAAAACTGAAGTTGATGGTTTGTTGTCAAGTGAAATGATTAATGATGTGTCAATACGTAATAGTTACGTTACTGACGGAATAGTTTACAAAATGACGACATAAGTACCTACGTATTATCCTGTAGTTGTATGTTAGGGGAATATATTGTGACGTAATAAATAAACTTACCTACGTATTCACCATAGCAACGTATATATAGGAATCAAAAGGTTTGAATGTATTAAATTCCCATCTGTCTAATATCATTTCACATAGCAAAGATGTACTGCCTACTCAAAAGAGGGATTTTACTTGCAATCAAAAGTATAGATGTGATTTATAGAATCAGATAGCATCAAGTTACGTGAATGCCATAGACATAATTTTTTGTTTAGATAGTAATAAATATAAATGTGAAGACGTTACTAAAACATATTAATATTTATTGCCATAACAGTATATTTACATCATACAGTAATAAAAAATTACTTTATCTACTTAAACAATATTTAACAAAACCTAGAAATCTCTTACCATGCTCATAAACAAAAATTTAGAAAACAGAAAGATATTTACATAAAATTAATTCTAAAATACATTTATTTGAATTATGCCAGAGCTGAACAGGCACCTGCTCTAAAAATAGGAGGAGCTATGGCACACATGAAACTCATAAATATTTTACCAGGTTCGCTCTGGACAGACTTATTTGTTTTAGAGTTAACATTTCGTCGCACTTGTAGTCGGTTATCTGAAGATTCGGATATGGGTGAAATCTCAGGCGCTCTGGTTGCATTGGAAGTTCCTTCAATACTTCTCAAAGTAGATAGTATTGCTGTAGTTGAAACTACTTCACTATCGTCCGTTGTAGATATTACAGTAGTTGTCATAGTACTATCGTTGATTGTGGACATGGATGTTGTTTCACGAATCTCATCAATATTGGGTGTAGTTGTTATTGACTCAGTAGTAGATTCACTTATCTCGTTACTTTCTACTCGCCCAAAGCGATTGTCAGACAAGGAATCGATATTAACTTCATTGTCTTCAGGTAGTGCAGGAGTTACAAAAAGGTTTACTTGCTGATTTTCAATGTTAGAAGATTTTCCCATCCGAGAATTCATAATTATTGGACTTTCTGTTACTGTTGGTCTTGCTCTATCATCTTGGAAATTAAGCGCCTTTCCACCTCGACCACGTACAGAACTACCAGGAGTAGTTGTTTTACTGCTTACAATAAAAGAATTCTGCATGAAGATGTTTCCCATTCCAGCATTTACAGTTATTGATTTTTCTGTTATAGTTGGACTTGATGTATTTTGAAGGTTAAGCGCCTTGCCACCTCGTCCAGGCACATATAGTTCAGGAATAGTTGTAATATTATTCTTAGATGAACCATTCACCATTAATACTTTTCCCATTCTAGCATTAACACTCATTGGTTTCTCAGTTTTGGTTAGACTTTGTATAAATTCTTGCAGATTAAACGCTTTTCCATCTTGTCCAAGCGCAGTCATCTCAGGAGAAGTGGTAATATTGCTTATAAACGACGCAATCCCTATGGAGACAGGAAAAGGTTGTGATAGCTAAAACAGAGCATGTGTTCCACTTCATTTTCTAATCACCTCTGAAATAGACTAATTGTCTTGATAACTAGGTATGTTTAGAAATATTGTTTTAAAATTATCAAGTGCAAAATATTTTGTGTACTTTGTTTCTGTTCCTTAAACTTTCAAGCTATTAACTTTCAATAAATTATTATTTCAGTATTTAGTACTTTGCATATGATAGTTGGAGATTAAGGTAGTTGCCCAATTCAAACAGCCTTATCCTCCGTTCTTAAATCAACTTTGAAATTATGCCAGTACGATTTATTGTGATAGACTTACCAGGATCACAGGATGAATTATCTTGTATCAAACTATCTTGCATGAAAGTGGATCAAAAAGAAGCACAAATTATTTGTACATTATCTATTGATGTAGTACATACATGTCTGAGAATGTTAATTTTATTTAAATTTTAAAGTGCTTGACTTAATTTTAAGTAAATCATTAAGTGTAGTTCTATAAAATATTAACTTGATAAAGTTTCTACCGGGAAGGTAAGTTCAAAAGGTATACTTACAGTGGGAATGAGGTTTCTTTTGACTGAGAGCAGCTGAACTGACAATCTTTTTGCCTAGGTTACTGACAGCGTCACCCTTGCTAGAGACAACTTTGCCTAGAGTTGCAGCGAGTGCACCACCTCCCTTGATCAGCTGACCTTTGAGTATTGTCACACCTCCCGTAATAGCTTTCACAGCTTGGAACAGAGTATACAGAATTGATTTCTTGAGACCTAAGTAGTCATATTTTTCCTCTTGCTGCAAAAGAAATTAAGTTTTTTAAAGTAGTTTAAACAACTGTATTATTTCTATTTTTTTATTTAAACTACTTCACTAAATCCTGTTCTAAATTATTGATTCAGTTGTTACAAGATTTTTTTTTAATTCATGTGTTTTAGATACACACCGGTTCATAAGAGTATCCAGTGTGTTCTTCACCGTGACCGCTTGTTTTTCCAGATGCTGAGCCTATGAAGGAAGACGCTTGACCGAGGAGACCAACTTTACTTTGCAGACCTGATGATGCTTTCGAAACTATCGATGACAGTGCTTGCGCAGATGATCTTTTTGTCCTGTAGAGAATAAATCAATTAAAGTTTTTAAGTTCAGACATTGTCGTTTCTTTGCTAAGAAGTTCACGAAATTCTAATTAATTTTTTGGTCAAGCTTAAATGTTAGTACATAACTCAGATAAGGTAAGGTATGAAAACCTCCATGAGCCCTTTTGATGATTTAAAACATATTGCATCAGTTATTTCGTCTGAGTATCACTGAGAAATAACAAACTACGATGAAAATTACCGAATGACGAACTAAAATTAATTTACAAAGCTGTACTTTGCTAAAATTTATTAGAAAATTTCATTTCACTCAATGCTGACTAAGAAAACCCTTTAAACATATCCACATTAAAAAATAATTTTGTTAATCCTACTAATATTATAAATGTGAAAGTTTGTGAAGATGTTTGGATGTTTGAATGTTTGTTACTCAATCACGCTCTAACGGCTCAACGGATTGGGCTTAAATTTGGTACAGGGATAGAGTATAGTCTGGAATAACACATAGGCTACTTTTTATCCCGGGAAAATGTTCTCACGGGAAGCGGGAACGGGAACCAAATTTCACGCGGGCGAAGCCGCGCGCATCGGCTAGTTTCTCTTATATTTATGACTTTCACAAGTGTGACGATTTGAGGTATTGTGTATTTATATTTACTTTACGTCTAATTCATTAGCAACATACACAAATATTTAAAAAAAAATTACAAGTAACTAATATTGTTTTATTATTTCTAAAACATCTTCTCTCTTACGTCTCGTGTAAAATGGTAATTGGGAATATTAATAATATTTTTTTTTTTTTTTTTTTTTTTATACCACTAAGGTGGCAGACAAGCATACGGCCCACCAGAAGGACTGGTGGTCACCGCAGCCTATGAACGTTTGCAACACCAGAGGCGCCACACTCGCGCTGCCGACCCTGCAAAAACCTTCTAAGACCCCTTTTGAAGAACCCCATACTGTAGGCGTTTGGGAAAACCGAGGCAGGGAGATCATTCCACAACCTAAGCGTGCGCGGAAGAAAACCCCTATCGGATCTAACCGTGCTGGAACGCTCCGGACGCAGAGTGTGAGGATGAACTCCCTGTCTGTGGCGAGCGGTGCGGTGATAGAACGTAGCCGTGGGCATCATATCAAACAATTCCTCAGAGCACACACCATTGTACAGTCGGTAGAACACGCATAAGGAGGCAAAGTCTCTCCTGTCGCGAAGAGGTTCCACACCACTTGTAAGTATAGGATCGTTGACAACTCTTATAGCACGTCTTTGCACCGAGTCAAATGGACGAAGCTGATATTCAGGTGCCCCCGCCCAAAGGTGACAGCAGTACTCCATGTGCGGCCGCACTTGCGACTTATACAGAAGCAGTGTTTGCGCAGCAGTGAAGTACCGCCGCGCCCTGTTGAGCACACCTAGCTTCTTGGACGCCAGCTTAGCCTTGTCCTCCAAATGACTACGGAACTGAACGTCACTGGAGATGTCAACGCCAAGGATCCCTATACTTCTGGAGATGGAAAGAGATGTGCCCTGAAATTGCGGCGCTACAGTAATTGGGGTTTGCTTAGCGGTGAAAAAACACGCTTGTGTCTTGGAAGGGTTGAACTGGACAAGATTTTGTCCACCCCAATCGGACACTCTAGTAAGAGTAGCCTCGATTTCAGACACAAGCTGTTCACGATTTTCCTTCACCGTGTCCCGAGAGATACCGGGGCGGCCCGTGTAACAAGTGTCCCCCGTACTGTCGTCCGCATAACAATGAATGCCGTCAATAGACAACATGTCATTGATATGCAGCAGAAACAGAGTAGGGGACAACACTGAGCCTTGCGGTACTCCAGCGTTTATGGCCATGCTGTCTGAACAGCTGCCGTCAACGACGGCCTTGATGCTTCTACCGGCCAGGAAGCTAGACACCCATCCGCATAATCTCTCGGGCAGTCCATATGAGGGCAATTTCGTAAGAAGACCACGGTGCCAGACCCGGTCAAAGGCCTTAGAGATGTCAAGGCTTACTGCTAGAGCCTCGCCCTTACTCTCGATAGCCGTCGCCCATCGGTGTGTGAGGCACACCAGAAGATCGCCCGTCGAGCGACCGTGACGGAAACCGTACTGCCGGTCACTGAGCAGGTCGTGTTCCTCTAGGTACCTCAGGAGCTGTGTATTAATTACACGCTCCATCACCTTAGATAAAAGGGAGGTGACGGCTATAGGCCTATAGTTGGCCGGGTCGGTCCTGTCACCCTTCTTGGGCACAGGATGCACATACGCGATCTTCCACGACGCCGGGACTTGTTGCTTGGAATATGAACGCGTGAAAAGACGTGTAAGTACCGGACACAACTCTGGACCACACTGCTTCAGTACCACCGCGGGTATACCATCCAGCCCACTCGACTTATGAACGTCCAGGGATCGAAGCTCACGTCGGACATTCCGCTGTGTAAATTTTACTTCCGGCATGGAAGTTCCACACCACGGAATATCCGGCGGCAAAGCACCCCCGTCGCTCATGGTCGAGTTAGAGGCAAAGAGAAAACCCAAAAGGTCGGCTTTCTCCTTAGCGCTCTGGGCCAAATTACCGTCGGGTTTAAGTAAAGGTGGTAAACCTGACCGACAGAAATTTCCCTCGGCAGCTTTGGCAAGCGACCAGAATTCGCGACTCCCTGAAGGGTAGCCTGCTAGCCGTTCACCAATTCTGCCGACGAAATCGAACTTAGCCCTGACAATTGCTCTTTTGCTGGCTCTCGAGGCGGCATTTAATTTGCGTTTCACCTCAGAGATGTTTGGATCTGAATTTGCACGAGCCGTGGTCCAAGCCCTGTAAGCAGATTCTTTCAACATCAAAGTTTCTCTGCAGAGCCGATTGAACCACGGTCGCTTTTTTGCTCCTACAGGGATCCAACGGTTAGGAATGTAACATTCCTAACCGTACCTATTATTAATCGTATGATAGGTCTAATCATATTTCATACATTATTAAACTTCGGGGAAAATGTGCGCGACCAGTAAAGTACGAGCGGACGTCACGCGTTTTCACATGAGTACCTAGTTCCCATCCCTGTGTGAATACAGGAATAAAATATATCCTATGTTCACTGGGGATAACGTAGCTATGCAACAATGAAAGATTTTTTATATCGGTTCAGTAGTTTCGGAGCTTGTTCAGTGCAAACTAACAATCAAATCTTTCCTCTTCACAATATTAGTACGAGTCTAAATTTGTTTCCGCATTAATTAAAAACAAATATTCAAGAAGTCTGCTACAAACCTCATGATCTCCTCAGCGGCTAGTCCTTCCGCTAATGACTCTAACTGTTGTGGTGTCATCCTGCTGATCGCAGCCATGTCTACGATGTCAAGGTATAGTTGAGGTTGCTGCGCTGGTGCTGGAGCAGCCAGCGATGACGCCAGACAGGCCACACACACCCATAGCTGTTGAACAATGTTTATTATGATTAATTTGTATTTCATTATTATTTAACTGAGTTTCGGTTGATTCAAAAATAGTCTGATCTTAAATGAATAGGAAATTGTATGTTGTGCAAATTACGTTTTTCTTTAAGTATTATATGTATAACTGGTAATCTCTTTAATGCCCTACATTAACTATAATGTTAGAAATCAACTAAGACAAAAATCCTATTACGCTATTACACTACTACTATCGTTTTTTTATGTAAGTAACACAACAATATATATGTATACAAGCAGTAAAGTATAGCATCATGGTTCATGAGATACAGCCTAATGACAGACGGGCAATCAGACGGGCAGACAGTAATCTCTCAATAATAGGGTCTCCGTTTTTGCCCTTTTGGGACGGAATGCTAAAGATGACGAAATAAAATAAATTTACAATATTATAATGAATATAATGAATTGTTTGTACCGACTGTACAAACAATTCATGTAATAAATATTGTTTAGAATTATAAAGGTTTATTTAACCTCTGGTGGTAAAGTTAAATCATTCACGCCAATCACACTCTTTAATAAACTCAAAATTTATTGCAAAAGTTACGTTTGGAAATAAAAACGTAATAATATTGATTACTAGCAACAATATTTCTGACATAATACCTAATAAGGAATTTAAACCAGAACATGATTCCGTTAACGTCAAAGAAATAGAAAACAAAACATTTCATTACCAAATAAACCAATGATGATGCGCTACTTAAATCCAGCAAAATATTTTAACAACAATACTGTCATTCAATTTATTGCACAGGAAATAACAACCTTATGCCACTTTAAATTAGATTACTGTACCTGTTACACCATTTCCTATAATTTGTGTGACACAAAACAATAGGAATTATTGTTTTGTACGTAATGATATGGTTATAACAACGACGCGACGGCGCGACGAAGTGGCTGCAGACCAAGCCTTGGCAGTGAAAAGCGAAAGTTTTTTATACGTGCGCGTTGTTTTGACGTCATTGTACACAGTTCCGCTTATTGTGGCCACGAAACATTCGATCAACAATATTGGCATGGTTAACACAGGGGTGATAAATGGGTCTCTCCTTTTCTTTTTGGCACATTTTGCTTTGATTGAGTTCGTTCAAATAAAAACTATGGAGTTTTGAAGATGCCGTCATTTATAAATGTACTTATGGACAGTTAGAGTAAGCTCGTGAAATTTATTATTGATACTAGAAATGCACTTTGTCATGGGGACAAAGTGTGTCTAGAGGGATTATCCCAATTGAATTCATATCATCCAGTTTCTTTCATGTGCTTGACCACGATAGAATGAGGAAGCAAGAAACAAATTTTCACATTTTGTCATAAGATTACTTTCTAATAATTACATTTTATTAATATTTGATGAGCAAAATATCTTCTCTTGGGGAATTATTAAAAATAAATTCAATTGACCGAAGTATTATATTATCTTCATAACGTGTTTTAATCGCTGACTTAGCGGCCTCAACGCGTTAACAGAACACAAATGCCGTTAAACTGGTGATTCAAGGTGAGGCCAAAATTTCCAGAATCTTTCATTATTGGTTAAATTTCACTTTCTCACTTCTCGAAAGCAAATTTTGTACAATTTATTTATAAAAGGAGGTTTATCTTTAGAACAACTCAAATTACTATTTGGATTAGGCTTTATTATTGCCGAGAGACTATAGGTCAAGTAGGACTGTCAATTCAATTTTAGACATTGCCAATTCACTTTTGTACAGTCAGTTGCTACATTTACTTGCTCTCTAATGAAATGTCTATGCTCTATTATGAGGTATTTTTTACATTTATAAACACCTCTAAGAAAATTACGAGTCATTATAACTACTGTTGAACGTTTTCTACGTAATGTTTGCACAGATTATATGATTTTAGATAACATTAATTGCTTTGTCATTTTGGAATTGGCTTTTTATTTTTTATTACACGAGAGTGCCTGTGCTTTAATTACTTAAATATTTTGTAACAACTCTAGCCACTGCAGTGGAAAGAGAAATTACGTGTAAATTGTGACCATCTTAAATAAAAATAAGTGACCTCAATTTGATTTGATTCAAATGAACTTACTTAGTAGACAATACTGGAATAATAGTTTCGTAACCATATATTTTGAGACAGACTTCAGTGCTCTCTAGCAGGAAGCCTTACGTAATGTCAATAAAACTATCATTATTTTTCCATTCCACTTATTGTATCTTGTGACCTGGATTCAGGTAGATATTGTACTAGTGATTGTATAATGTGTAAATGTAATATTGTATTTATATACGGAGATTTAGTAATTCAAGGAGCATTATGTCAAATAATGCAAATTTAGTTCCTTAATTTGGATGCAATTTCAAATGGTGCGTGACAAGGGGATTTTTAGCTTTTTTTAAGAAAATTGATGTTCAGAGGAAAATTTGATTAATTGAAGGTATTCCAAAAGGTTAAGACTCCAAAGCTAAAGATAGTGGAGTCAAAAATATGTAAACAAAATCTGTAAATAACTTTAAAAGATGTTACAACAACATACCTACATGCAATTAATTTATTGAGGTTGACTCGACATACAGCATTGTAATTCAGTACACATTGCATTCAAGTATTTGGTTCTGTAAGGTTCATTATTCTGACTTTTAAATACTTGGTGACCTATTTCATAAAGAAAATTGAACTCGTATGATGCATTATAAAAATTAAAACTTTGCAGTTACTTTTCGAAGTTTACGTTACAATCTGACAAACGTTTTAATTTTAGATATAATTAAAATTATATTCAAAATAAAAACATCCTTATTATGGAAGCTGTAGTTGTTTAATAATTACCGTTCAAAAAATTCGACAATTGCAATTTGCATCTTAACATCCATAACCACAGAAATATAGAGGGATAAAAAAAACTACAGAACTGCACGTATTTTATAACATGCGTGCACACAAAAAAAAAAGATGGAGATTACTGTAATGATATACATTTTACTACGATTGTAATTGAAACCTAGAAATCTTACTAAGTAGGTTAGTGGGACACTATAACAAGAGCTAAACTAATGAAAGCGCTAGATATTGAACTGATCGATGTATATGAATTTAATAGAGACTGGATTTGATTTTACTTAGATGGTGATTACCTACAAACAATCCAGTTAATTCAAATAGATCTCTAGATCGTTGATTTACGACAAGCATTCGAAAGAAAGTACCTAGTTGTAACTAGCTTTAAGTAACTGGTGTCTAAGCATAAGATCATGTAAATGCGCCCTGTGACTACACCTCTCCTAATTGACTTGAGCAATATACCGTATTAAGTTCCCGTATACGTCAAACCGCTTGGGAACTATACGGATAACAAGAACCGGAACCACACACAGAATAAAAGAAGGTAGGGAATGCGAGCCTTTAAAAACAAACGAAAATGGTATAACTGATAAGGTCGAATGACACTTAGATATAAATGATAACTAAGAGAGGTTAGAGGTGAATAACAAATGCATAGCTATATAATCTGATAGTACCTACTTACATAATTGTCTTCAGGTCAAACTTTCGAATGAAAATTTTAAAATTACATTGTCACGACAAATGTTTCAATAGTTCCTTCCTCTACGCAATGGATGGTCTAACATTGCTACAGTACATAAATCACAATCATTTTGAATGTTTAATTAATTTATTTGTCTTAATTTGGATAATATCAGTACTTCTATGAATTTAATACTAAGATTTGTCAATGAATGTTCATGTAGTTTAGTGCAAATATCTAAAACATCAACGGTGAAACAATCTTGTTCAACATCCACTATAAATGTATTAATTACCTCTCTAATTTTCGTATAAACGTTTTAATCATACGACTGAGCTACACATTAATTGCATAGCGGAACAACGGAAGTAACAGTTCCTTTTAACGCGGTGAGCTTTGTCGGTTTAAGATAAAAGCTCATTAAACTTGTAGTAATGGTAAACAACGTCACATTCTGTGTTTGTGGTCTACTGAGCACAATGACAATCTCTTAGGTTATTTCCTAGAATGTTAATCATTATATTTCTAACTTGTGATTTTTTTAAAGAAATCTATGATTAGAATATGAAATTTACATTTACAAAAAAACTACTTGTCGTGACTTTTAAATTTCAATATTATTAAAAATGGTATTATGATTATTCTTTTGGTTGATTTGTTTAACTTTTATTATTTTGAAAATACTTTCATTTTCTTAAATTTATCATTTACTTTTCTATATACGCTTTAGTAATATACACAATAGATAAGTTGTTATGACGGTTACGCTCTGAGGCTTTGAGTATTTTAAAATTTGTTACCTACTGTAAGTATTACAGTTTACAGCAGCAACCATGACATCGGCATGAATAATAATGATTTCACGGATTGCCAGAATTGTGATCCAACTATCAATATTCATAGCTCTATTACTTAATAATGTTTTATGCTAATCTTCTATGTCCATTTTAAAATAATAACAATAGGTGGATCACTTCCCTTTATGGAAGTGATGACATAAATTTGATCGGAAGCCAAAATAAAATTGATTTAGATAATGTTAAGAATATTGAATTAAAAACAAAACGTGATTTCTACACTAGATTTTAAGATTTTTTTTTTCTTTTATTTTTTTATGTAAGCTTAAAGCATTAACAACCAGATTTAAAAAGTGCCTACTTTAATAAGAACTATAAAGTGAAATAGAGGAAAGCCACTTTTAATAATTACAATATGCAAGCGAGCAGTACACGGGTGGGTCCAGAACCGGATTAATACCACGTACTTTCCTTTCATTGAATGACAGACAAACAGTAACATAATTAACATTATTAATTTATCCAGTACTCTAGGACCAAGCTTGCAAGTTATTTCATCTTAAAAAACTTTAATGGCCGTGTAATATTTTAATAACTGTGAAGTTATGTACGTATTTCTTCCGATTGATGTTTCACACGGTACGATTTCCAAATTTTATTTACTCGTCTTAAATTGCCCCCTAAAATATGGCCCACATTTTCAAAATTTCACTTATTTTCGTTATTTGTCTCTATAAAATGGTTCAGTGAAATCAGATTAAATGCTTGTTCTTTGTAGTACTCTTCTTACTCAACAGAAAAACCGTGTACCAAATTATACATAACTTCCTCTGAGCTATAAAATCAGAAGTATTAATGAAATTATTTTGAATAAAAAATATCGATCTATTACGTAATAAAAATGCCCATACTTTTAATTTAGCCCATGTTTTGTTATCACAATTAATTGATGAATGTTTTGATGTACCAATTGACACAGAAAGACCGAAAAAATTGCGAAAGCGTAAGTTCCTGTTCGATCGATTTAGAAGTCATTATTTATGTATGATTTTCGTATACTAAAAGTCAAATATATGAGTCGAATAGCTTTTTATTATGGCTGTTGATATTAAAATAGAAAGCCGTTGTTAGAAGTCTTTATGCAAGTGAGGCTATTTTTATAATCTGTTCTATTCAAGAATATGTTGAGTTTATCTTCATTTTAGGTTGAGTGCTTTGTACGATATTTTTAATAGCTTTGATTTTTGAAAATAAAAAAAAAATCTTTGACCATCAATGCTAACATGTTCTGTCTTAAAGACAGACAACATAAATTACATAAGTGAGTCTGTATATCTCTCATATTGCACAAATTATATCATAGAAGATTAACTATAAGGATATCGAGGTAACATGAAGTCGCTTCCGTAATTATTTCCTATACGACAGGCGCATGCGGGTGTCAGTCTGAGAATTTGAACCACAGCGCAGTGGTGAAAGTTAAATTGCAGTGCACATATACGGAGTCTTGGTTGGTGGATATAAGTTCATATGAGGCTACCTATATGACGATAGTATAATATTCACGTCTTGGATTTAAGAACATTATTATTTATGATTGTCGTTAGGACTATAGAGCAATTTTCCCATTTTTTTAGAAAAAAAAAACAAAATAATAAAAGACCACGATAAGTAGTTCAATAACAGAACTATAAAAAAGACATGAAAATAGGTATTGGTGAACTAAAAATACTAAGTATAAAATAATCAAGAAATTAAAAAAGACGGACAAACATGTTTCCTAAGTAAGTTTTCGAAACTCTTGGGTAATTGTTACCAAATTTCAACAGTCATGAAACCAAACAAATTACCTATCCTGTTTATAATCACAACTTACATAATTTTCAGAATGTCTATCTAAATCATGTCTGCAATCTTAATCTTTCTGAAAGACATGCAAGATGTTATTACCAACAGCAATACAAATGTATTTTTTAATCCTCACTATTGCAATAATGACTTTTTAAATAGTCAAAAAAGTCTAGTCTTAGTCTCACACTGGATAATAGCTTTCAGATCACACAAACGCGGGAGTTGTATGCAAACAGTTCAAAATACAATTGCATAAGTATTTGGCATGTTATGTGTGCTTCCACGTAATATGCATCTCTTTAACTTTGCTTATCGTCTGGTAACTTGTTTTTCTTGCTTTTGTGGTTTTGACCTGAATATTTAATGTAACATTCTCTTTCTTTCATGTCAATTACACTGTTTACCTACATAACTGTTATTGACTTGTCGTAAAAGTGTCTACAAGTTCTATGTTTAAAAAAAATGGTTTTATTTAACTTGACCCCGTATGATCTCCTAAGGATTTCTTAACCACTTATAAACTTTTTCTGTGAAACTGATCAGAATTCACTATTAGTGGTAACTGAAATTGATGAATGATTGTATTTTTTATTCAAAAATCATATTTTTCAGCCTTAAATAATTTGAAATGCATCCTAAATAGACTAATACAAGCAAAAAACCACAAACAAAAAAGATACATCGGCATGGAATCTGAAAAGTATAATATTATTCATAATTTTAAATGTATCCAAAATAGACACTAATACCAACAACAAAACGAAAATAAAAGATACCTCGTGAGTGGAAATCCTAAAAAACACGGCATTAAATCATAATATAATAGAACTGACACTTTCTATCAATAAGCATACGCAACTTAATGTAGTAATGTTAATACTTTGGTCAGCGCCGGCCGGTGGTATTCAGAAAGCAAAACGACGACATCACTTTCGTTGCTCGCCGTTACGTTTCGTGCCAATGTCCGATGTTACCGGTATTACACTTTGATGATGTTTTTGATTTTAATAAAGTGGTCGTAGCCCACTGACTCAGTGTTCTGTAAATCACAGCAGATCGTCCTCAGATAGACGAAAATTTGGTGACATTTCAGTGTTAATCCATTGGCCCCAGTTGCCAGTCTTCAATTTGAAGGAATAAATAAAATCAACAGCATGTGATCTACATTGCCCATGCCTGTTCTTTTAACTCAAGCTTACATAGGTCAAAAATAAATGGTGAAGTGGGCATATTATTATAATTTGTTTAGGTACTCCTTTTGGGATATATTCATGACTTTTATGTATGATGTTTTTAATAACTACAAAACAATTTTTGAGCTCAGACTTCGGTGATGAGTATTATTGACTCTATCAATACGTAACTATGATTCCAGCCACACAATCACTTTGTAAACATCAAGTAACAGGTAAGTTTAGATAGTAAAATGAATGACATAAGAATTTGAAGCCAAGTCAGAGGTCATACCTTTCTCATTGATTCTTTGTAAGGTACTGAGATCTGATGATGCATCAATAGTCGGTTACTTATGATTTAACTTACATAATACTCCATTAAATAAGCATTCGGAACATTAAGCGTATAACTTATTTATGCCAGTTTTCAGCAGGCTCCTGCGACTTTGTCAGGTCATCATTCTGTCCACCTTGCGCGAGGTCTTCCCACTCTGCGTTTTCCGTTACGTGGACGCCATTTCAGCTCTTTTTTATCTATTTTTACCCTACTAATATTATAAATGCGAAAGTAATTCTGTCTGTCAGTTTCGTTTTCACGGCTAAACAGCTGAGCTGATATTGATGAAATTTGGTATAGAGATAGTTTGAGTCCAAGGGCTACTTTTAAACTGACTGCGCAAAAAATTAGGGTAAAAGTTTTACCCTAATTTTTTTGCGCAGAAACGATAACGATAACGACTTCTACGAGGACGAAGCCGCGGGAACAGCTAGTTAGTCTATAATTGGTCATTATATTACCTACTTAGCCTTAATATTTTAAGTCAACATTTTTACTTATAAATAAACATTACGATCTTTATGCAATATTTTTTTTATATCTCATGAGCTCATCTATCTTAATTAAGTAACTGTCAGCCAAGACTTACATTATTACGCATCATTATTACCGCTTCCTGAAAATAAGTTAAAAATGACAACATCAAATAGTTTCGGAGTCCGATACCATTTTTTTTAAATTATTGTTTATGGTAAGTACTTTCTTTTAATCGCCACTCTATTTTTTACTGAAGACAAATTTTACATTTTACTTTTTGTGTGATCCACAAAATGTTTGTTTCGGAGTTAGGGTGTTTTCTATGTATATTATGACTGTATGTATTCAGAAATATATAAGTATGTATATCAGTCGTCTAGATCCCGTAGTACAAGCTTATATTAACTTAATTTGTATTAGATGTGAAGGAAAAATGTTCAAGCAGGATTTATGAAAGGAAGGGGATGCACGGATCAGGTCTTCTCCTTACGATGCATAGCAGAAAAAGTTTTGGCGAAAAGCTAAAAGGTATATTGCGTATTCGTAGATCTGGAGAAGGCCTATGACAAAGTGGTGAGGAATGAACTATGTGACCATAGTTCATTCCTCACCACTTTGTCTTTGTACGGGGTGAGCAGCAGCTCGATACGAGCACTGAAATCTCTTTATGAGGGCTCGAGTGCTTGTGTCAGGATCAACGGAGCTTGCACGGACTTCTTTAACATAGAAAGTGGTGTGAGACAGGGATGTGTAGCGTAACCGTGGCTGTTTAACCTGTACATGGACAGTTGTTTGAAAGAATTACAAGAGAGTGCGTGTGGTATAAAACTGAACGAGCTGACCATCAAATGCCTCCTATATGCTGACGATAAGGTGATCTTAGCTGCATCGGCGGAGGAGTTGCAGTTGATGGTTAATATTATGCATGAGGCGCTGAAAGGTAGAGGAATGAAAGTGAATGTAAGTAAGACTAAAGCAATGGTTTTTGAAAGAGAGAGATGTATGACGAATTGCCCTATTATTATCGAAGGGCAAAGAGTGGAACAGGTGAAAGAATATGTATACCTGGGTTAAAAATTTACGAGGGATGGAAAGTGTGACCAGGATATTGAGAGAAGAGTTTTGGCAGGAAATCAAGTGAATGGGGCGATGCATATCTTTATGAGCAGTCAAAACGTGTCTAAGAAAGCAACAGTGGCTGTGCATAGGAGTGTGCTTATCCCCACACTTATGTATGGTAGTGAAAGTTGGGTGTGGCAGAAGAAGCATGAAAGTAAAATTAATGCAGTGGAAATGAGAAGTCTGCGAAGTATAGCTAGAGTGAAATTGATGGACAAAGAAAGGAATAGCGTGATTAGAAAACCATGTGGTATAACTGAAGATGTAGTGACAAATATAGAAAAAGGGATGCTTAGATGGTTTGGACATGTTGAGAGGATGGATGAAAATAGACTGACTAAACAGATCTATAAGGCGAGAATGAATGGGCAAGCTGGTAGGGGTCACCCTCGGCGTACGTACCAAACGTAACCAAATTGATGACCTGCTGGAAAAAGGCCAGGGCAAGACTACCCTTGACCGGCGAGCGTGTATGAAAGCACTAATGAAAGTAGAAGAAGCGAAAGTGGTATGCCAGGATCGTAGCAAGTGCCTACCCCGATGGGAAACAGGCGTGATGATATGTATGTATGTATGTATGTATGATGTTGTGACATTCTTAGTTCACAAATATTTATTTATTTTACCTCTGTCCATTTCTAAATACATATTGATATACCTATATTATTATGTGTGTTTTATATTGGTGTGCAATAAAGATTACTCTATTCTTTTCTCTGTACAAAATCACTTTAAAAACTTAACTAACTACCTACCATGATATTTTGTCACACGACAAATTCTGTCATATTAAAGTGTTGAGGCTGTTATTTCCGACGATAACGATACCATGGTTCCAAGCGGAACGATATGGTTGTTGCTTCTCATTGATAATAATCACTTAAATACATAAGTACGAGTAACTACTTTCATAATTGTGTTAAAGTTTGTAGTCAAAAGTGACACCAATGAAAATATTTTACTACTATATACTGAATAGGTACTTTATAAAAATATGAAATTCATAAGAATCCGGCAAAATGCAAGTCCGACTCCCGCACAGCAGACTCTATACTAAAAAACGGTAAAACAATAATGTTTGTTATAAAAGCTCTACTTTTTTTCGTTATACCTTTTTGTTGTCAAAGTGACAACATAAAAACATCATCTGTAATAATTTCTAGCTATCATGGTTTATGATATATAGCCCGGTGACAGACAGACGGTAATCTCAGAAAGAATCTTAGTGAATATGGTCCCGTTTTGCCCCATTGGTCACGGAACCCTAAAATGGAAAGTATTTAAACATAGAACACTCAACAAACTTCCTACATTACTGTGCTATTGAAGAGGATGTATAACAGCTAGGTCATGTTTATTTATTTCTTAGCAATACACTCAAGAAGAAGCTAACATTTAAAGACTGAGAGAACTGATGCAGGGACCTACTACATAAAAAAGCGACAGCGTGTGACCGCATAGTATATAACGAATTACATATTTTAATCCATACATAATAATAATGACCCAGTAAATTTCTAAATCAATATTCTAAGTTGATTTCATTAACTCATAAAATAGACGGTAAACAAAATATCAAAGTTGCAAGTAAGATGTTATTACGAAAAAGTAATTTAGAAAAAAAACTTGATATAGATACATTCACTAACACTTACGACATAAGTTCGATCATAGGGGCAGCAAAAAAGGTTTGAAATAAGTGAATTTTTTGTACCACTTATTTCAAAATGCTTATGTAAGTTATTTACAAATCTCACAACTCACAATTAGTATGGTTTTCGAATTAAGAGTTTGAGTTCAAATACTTATTTAATATTTCACGTATAACTAGTGATTCACCCTTCACAAAATTGTTTAAACTATAATCATGAAACATTGCATGTTTAAAATAGTATTCATAATTGTCTAATTTGTCTTATTGTTAAACATAATTGGTAATGCTCACTTACAATGCACATATTATATTCAAAGTAGCTTTAATCTATACTCTGTCTTTAAATAATTATTATGCACATGACCCGGGGAATAACCTCATAATCTGGACACAAATCTTACAAAATTACCTCTTTATTTTTTCATGAGATTTTATTATGTACTAGCGATCCTCACGCGGTTTCATCGTAGTTCCCGGGTTCCGGTTCCGAGGGTAACGTCGCTCACAGCACGACGCTCACATCTCTCGTCTGAGCTGCTTCCATCGCGCCATACAAATATTCCACATCTCCGCATATCGATCTCCACTGAAGCTAAGCGGAGAGGAGATGTATCAATAACGCATTTCTATCGGTTGTTTAAAAAACATCTCCGCTCCGCTCGTCTCGTCTCCGCTTTGGTAGAGTTCCGGCCTTGTGAATAAATTATGAACAGAAGTTTCAAGATTTCTTCAATATTTCGACTTCAATAGAATTGAATCGCGCAGGAAAATTCATAACACTGAGGTAGATTATGTACCACTACACAAACAAATATATTTATAGAAACTGTTTGGGGAAACTAAGCAATTTGACACACTTATTGAGACGTCATGTTTCATTCAAAATTTTTAAGTTGAATTGTTTGCATGACCAGCTTTCATTCGCATGTCAGTGTGTCAGCCACTGTTGTGTGTGACAAATGCGTTTGTTGAATACCTCATGCAACCTTACACTATGCAGTACTATTTGGTATTGGTATATGGTACTATACGATATTTCTGTTGGGAGTCCTGGAGACATCCTTCCGAGGCCATATCCGGGGCTCCCAACAGTAGGCTGTTAGGTAGGACACGTGTGGTTTTTAGCCGGTAGGAGTCCGGTATAGCATCCCAGCAGGATTTTTCTCACGTTAAGAAAAACTATACGAATTTTATTACTATTCAGCGTCTGCGGCTACATTTGCGTTGAATTCAAGTCCTCTTTCCTCCTCCCAATTCTAATTATAGTATCCCATGAGAACTTAAACATGGGATGCGAAAAATTTTAATCGGGATTCTAGGGACAAACAGTACCTAGTCTATGTGATATAAGAGACTATTATCTATTCTCGTACCAAATTTCAGCCGCCAGAGTGTAAAAAAGTAAATGACATCTACATTCATCTATACAAACCTTCGTATTTCAAGAAGTACGGACTGCAACTGGACTGACTAAGTAAGTAAGTAAAAATTTTGACAAAAAAAACGTGAATATGTTTAAAAAGGGCGGCCTTATCCCTCAAATCAATTTTTTCAAGCAATCGTTGAATGTACAAATAATAACGGACTAAAGGGAGATTCAGATTCTCAGTTTTTAGCCCGCAGAAAATAATACTGCATCAGTGTTTTGAGCCAATAATGATTAAATAGTTTCCAGCGATTTCAATCATCGTTTAGAATGTTCTCTTCATAATAAACAGTTTTCACTCGATAATCAAACCTAGACATAAAATGGCCGTCGTTTCTACTCATTCCATCATAAACCTTAGAAAATAACTAAGCACAATAGTTTTACGTTTTACTCATACAAACTAAGCATAGTTTCATAATAATCAGTTATTCAAAGCTAGCCGGCAGTTGGTTACTACTGTTTTAATTTAAAGGTCTTGGGTTGCCCGGGTCAATTATTTTTAAATTCTAGGTAGAAGATTTTTGGTGTATGTACGTAGTCAGAGGTCATCAATATTGATAAATCTTACTAATATTAAAAGGAGGAAATCAAATACAGAGCTAAAGTATACAAAGACCGCATGAAAACTCACACTAACTCGCTGGCATAGTCATTGAGTGAGTCCTGGGACATCCTTTCGAGGGCTTACCCGGGGCTCCCAACCATAGGCTGTTGGGCGTTACGTGAGGTTTTTTAGTCGGTAGGAGTCCGGCATAGCATCCATGAGAATTTTCCCTCACGTTAAAAAATAGAAAAAAGACATTGAGTGAACCAAGACATGCCAGAAAGCTTAAATGGCAACATTTATGAGACTTTGTTTAACAAAAAATTCTAATACAATATCAGACTGCTTCCTTCCGACCTCCCCCAACACATATATGCTAAGAGCTTGCAAGCCGATCGTAAGATGCAGATTTACAGAAAAAAAAAACAAATATTAATAAATTAATGAAATAAGAAAAGCACTTCTCTAACATGCGTGAATAGACAATAACTTTTTTTAAATCAGCGCTATTGTTCATATTCATTCAGTGAAACTTTATTGTCATAATCTCTACAGTTGATGTCGATGCTGTGTGTTTTTTCAATTCAATTATAAATAATAGCCCTTTCAGTTTCATTAATGAATAGTTTTACTATTCATGACGTTGTAAGTAAGTATTACTTTCATTGAATATTTTCTAAAACCCGAATTACGCTAATGTTAAACTACTATAATTATTACATAATGCTTATAAGAAAATATATGGTCAAAATGCTATGCCAATAATATTTCTATACCTGCCATATAGTTTATGAATCATGAATACTTTTCCTAATTTCTATCTAGATAAGACTGATTACTCTCAAAATACTTAGTACCCATAATCTAGTAGGTACTTAGTATTTAGCCCTTACCTTAAAATGTCGCATGTTCATCATCCTACACAAATAGACGGCGAAAGTCACTTAGCACTCGCACTGTCACCCCACAAGCACCAAACACTCCAAATAATAATGGAAAATCGAGGTTCCTTTAAAAGTTTACAAACACTTTAAAATAGGCCGCTCCAGAAAAAAAGATGGCGGTCGGGATGAAGTGACGTTGAAATAGGAGGGAAAATTTAAAATACGAACGCAACTTTCGCGCGCGTTCACAAGACTGCTCACTCTCACTGTTCACCGCAAGCAACGTGTTTTCTTTTTATTTAAACTTGCAATCCCCTCTAGTTGCTCGCGAATTATCTCATAACACCTTAATATTATCAAATCTTCATTCGGGAAGGATGCATCTTGATAAGTAGGTGATCAGTGCTTACTTATAAAAGTGTTCGTCATCTCGACTATAATTATTTTATTACTTCGAGCTATTTTTTTTTTCAAAGATGGTTTCCATTTGTGGAAGTAGGTAACAATTTATATGAGAGAATTTGAAAACTAGGTCAAAACATGACTAAAAATTATATTTGAGGCTATTGTTAATGTTGTTTTTTTATGTGTGGCAAACTCATAGATGATACCTATATCGAACTTCCCCGGCTAAATCAGCACGTTGCCCGAAAACTGTCTTACATACGTATGACATACTTATAAAATTGGTGCACCTACAGTTCTGTCATCCTAATAAGAAGCGAAGAGTAAGTGGGACAATAATAAAAATACACGAAAAGCTTGATACACTTATCGCCAATGACAAGTGAGAGGGTGGCAATTTGCCCACTGAAATAAGTAACCAATTCATGCCAAGAATAACAATTTAAGGCATGTTTAAATGTCGATTGTAGGAGCACAGTACTGGGATCATTTTTAGCTTTTGAAATATTTTAAGTAGGTCACATCTTTTTTATTGAGATAGGTAGATATAAATAAAGACTTTGTGGTGATAAAGGGCGCACTGAACGCTGGAGGTCCAAGATCGATCTCTGTCCCTTACTATTTTTTATTTACTTTACATAAAAACTCCGGGTGCCTTACGGCAGATGTCTAGGGGAGATGAGCGTGAATCTGCGTCAATGCAATGGGTAAGCTGTCACTCAGATTCGAAACTAAGGAGATGTTGCGACGTGCTCTTCTACAGGGAAAGGAGAGTCGACCTCCATACTAACCGCAAAATGGAGAAGGTGGGCGGTCAGAAGACCTGAGGGGCAAGTGCGAGTTCCGGCGAGTGCCTGTCGACATTCACGGGTGAGCGCGTTATCACCGATTTGTATGGAATCGAGCCAAGTTCTCGCGTTTCCAGCTAGGTGGCGGGGTCTCGATTCCTTACGAATTGGCGCTACGTGAATGTCGACAAGCTCACGCAACAGCTCGCACTTGCCCCTCTGATCGAAATAAGATTATCGTGACGTCAAAAAAGCTTGTCACACGAGCCCCAACAGATCAGCAAAATTGTAATGAGTATTTATTTGCTTATAACGGTATTGCAATGTCAATCAGCCATTTTTTTCATCCTTCCCCCACCTGTTCATCAAAAACATGATATATTATCCGGATTACATCTTACGCTTGCCGAATTGATGTCACCCGTACTCGACATCTAGAGATTGGTGCCACTCTCAAAGAATATTGCAGGACGTTCCAAGTTATTATAGTTCGGAGAAATAAATCTATTAAATCGCTCTGGTCTGGTGAAGATTATGTCCACTGTATGAAAGAATCACACGCGTTCTACGAGATTAAAGTGGAGAGGATGTAATTGAGTTGAAGAACTTTTTAGAATAGAACACTTAACGTTGATGAGGTACGCAGTGGTAGCCATAGGTCTGTTGGGAGTCCTGGGGTATCCTTCCGAGGGCTTACCCGGGGCTTCCAACCGTAGGCTGTTAGGCAGGATACGTAAGGTTTTTTAGTCGGTAGTAGTCGATAGCATCCATGCAGGATTTTCCCTCACGTTAAAAAAAATAGAACATCGTGATAAATTCGAAGGCAGCCAGAGTGATTGCTCAACACTACGCCAATAACGGCTAAGGCACTTTGTTCTTGCATAACAGGAGCGAAGTAAGGTATCCCAGAACTGAGAGCAGTGCTCGACGCAGTGACGAATATGCCTCGTAATTACCTTATTCAAGACTCGACAGACTTACACCTACAATTTTTTTTAATGATAGAGCTCGCGCGTCCTTTGTAGGAATTATCGCATTCTGGAAGGAAAGTATGAAAGGTGTAACTGTAAACGTATATATTGGAAAATGCGGCTCAGGTCCCGGTCGAGATATGCCACGAGTAGCCACCTTTTTTTTCTCTACATCAGACCACCCCGCCGCCGCGCCGGTGCCACGCCACTCGACGTGCAGACTGCTACCGTCAACATAACCATGAATGCTCCCTGGGGAGAGCTTGTCATTCATAAGCAAAACAAATAGAGTTGGGGACAGCACTGACTCCCGAAGTACCTCAGCATTAACCTGTGAAAAGCGGGAAGCCTGATCACCACAGAGGACTTGTACCTATACGTTCTTCTACGTTAGTGGTTATTGGTTGACAAGTAGGTATGTTAAAAGTTGACTAAGTTACACCAAATGCTTACTTTCATATTCTACTAGAAGATGCTCATGACTTCGCCTGCGTTAAATTCTGTTCCCGTTCCGGCTTCCCATGGGAATATTTATCAGGGATGAAAAATAGCCAATGTGTTATTCCAGATTATGATGTGCCCCTTTAAAAATAAAAAAAATCAGCTAGGGCCGTTGAGCTGTTAGAGCGTGATTGAGTAACAAACATCTAAACATCCAAACATCTTTACAAACTTTCCCTTCTTGTCAGTCGGTCACTCTTGTCAGAGTGGTCGTAGCTACTGATGAGCAGGAGTGCGATTCGCCGTCGCCATCCTCTTTCGGGGCTGTTGCACATCTTACAATGTCCCTCCACTTTTTGCGATGTTCGGCACTGCGAGAGCATTGTACTGCGGTCGACTGAGTAGCAGTTCTGACAAGATCCATCGAGCGGGTTGGGGACTTACCCCGTGACCTTGTGCCTTCCACACGGCCCTGTATCACTAGTGTCTCCATTGAGTCCTCGTTCCTAGAGATGTGCCCAAAGAACATCCGTATTCGCATCTGAACAATCGACGATAATCTATCCCTTGTATGAAGCTCCTTGAGGATGGAATTGTTGGTGCGGAAGGCCGTCCAAGGTATTTTTAAAAGACGTCTCCAGCACCTTATCCCCAGGATCTTACAAACTTTCACATTTATAATATTAGTAGGAAGTAGGATAGGGTAGTAGAACTAATACTATTGTAACTTTGGTTATGCTTAATAAGCATCATTAAGTTGATTCTACGGTCGTTTTGGTTACTTTCACATTTATAATATTAGTAGGAAGTAGGATAGGGTAGTAGAACTAATACTATTGTAACTTTGGTTATGCTTAATAAGCATCATTAAGTTGATTCTACGGTCGTTTTGGTTACTTTCACATTTATAATATTAGTAGGAAGTAGGATAGGGTAGTAGAACTAATACTATTGTAGCTTTGGTTATGCGTAATAAGCATCATTAAGTTGATTCTACGGTCGTTTTGGTTGCGCCGATCGCATGTTGCTCCACAAACGGTATCATGGCTTACTGCCTGACATCGAGGTTTGGAATTATTTGTCGCAAATACTGCGTTCAATGAATTTCTACTAAACTACTGTAGAGTTTAAAACAGAAAGAAACCGTTTCTTGTTATGTCTTCTTTCTCAAATTTACATACCTAACTAGCTGATGCCCGCAGCTTCGCCCGCGATGGCGCTGTATGTGAAAAATGATTTTCCCGCTTTTCTGTTGAAATTTTTCCTGAATTTTCTTTGCTATAAACCTCACGGAGCCCGAGACCTTTCCAACGAATGCAAAACCGTGGAAATCGGTTCGTGCGTTCTGGAGTTATAGCGTCAGGAAGGAAAACCCGACTTATTTTTATATAATAGATTTATAAAGTCGCACCTTTATATCCCCGAAGAGGTAGGTAGAGGCATAGCCATATTTGATAATACTGGTGAGTTACAAATAGTCTGACTGCCTCTGTGGCGCAGTCGGTAGTGATACCGCCTGCGGCGCTGGAGGTCGTGGGTTCGATTCCCACCGGAGACAAATATTTGTGTGACCCATAAATGTTTGTCTCAAGAGTCTGGGTGTTTCTATGTATAATGTGTATGTATTTAAAAGTATATATGTATTAATATCCGTGGTCTGATACCCATAACACAAGCAGGTTATTCCTAGCGTACTTTGGGATCAGATAGCGTTGTGAGAAATGTCCGTGAATATTTATTATTTATTATTATGTTTGTCTCAAGAGTCTGAGTGTTTCTATGTATAATATGTATGTATTTAAAAGTGTATAAGTATTAATATCCATGGTCTGATACCCATAACACAAGCAGGTTATTCCTAGCTTACTTTGGGATCAGATAGCGTTGTGTGAGATGTCCGTGAATATTTATTTATTAGTGCGTTCTGCAGGGTCAACACAACACGGGGGGGTTCGTTGATTTTATTAAATAAGAAATTAAAGTATAAGGAACGGAAAGATGTTGTGTCCCTCTCTGTAGAGTGTACAGTTGAAATATCATGTGTAGAATTGGAGCAATTCATAGTAGTATGCATATATAAACCTGGAGTCTCACCCTTTTGTGAGTTTGAGGAAATAATGGATAAAGTGCTATTTAAACTTGGAAAAACTAATAAACACCTAATAGTGTGCGGTGATTTTAATGTTAATATACTTATAAATACGCGTCAGACCAATGATATCTTAAATTTATTTAAATCACACAATCTCACTAACTTATTTTTAGAGCCTACTAGATATTGTGATACAACAGCTACTTGTCTGGACAATATATACAGTGATATGTTGCCAGAAAGTAAGAGTATTATAAATAAGATAAAATCAGATCATACTGGGCAAATAGCATCTTTCAAGATCACAAGAGAAAAAGTTAAAAGACGTAAAATATTATGTAGACCAGTAACTGGTGGCCGCTTGGAACGTATGCGAGTTGGACTTTGCAATAAACTTCCATTTTTAGACACTGGCTTAGATCCAAATGTAAGTTATAAGTTATTTTTTGATTCCTTTTACAATGAATTCAACTCCATATTCAAGTCTAAGGAAGTCACAATCGGTGACAGGCCAGCCTTCAGTGAATGGGCCACTGAGGATATACATAAAAGTAGATTAAAACTGTATGAACTATACTCAGAAAGACAGCTTAATAGAACAGATGAATTTCTAACTTATGTTAAAATTTATTCAAAAAAGTTTAAAGCAGACTGCTTAGCGGCCAAAAGAAAGTATATAAGTAATAAAATTATCAATAGTGTAGACAAAGTTAAATCTACTTGGAAAATAATTAACGCAGAAAGAGGCCAAGCAAAATCAAATGATAATAATTTTAAACTTAAAGTAAATGGTAACATAATTACAACAGATGCCGAAGTCGCTAACGAATTTGAACAATTTTTTTCTCGTATTCCAGTAGATTTGACCAGAGCCCTAGGTTCTTCTACCCCAATAGCAGAATCCTTGTTAAAAGCAAATGTTCCTTGCTGTCATGAAATATTCAAATTCAGTAAAATTAGTTTACACACTATCATAAAAACTTTTAAATCTTTAAATATTAAGAAAACGGCTGACCTCTGGGGAATTTCTGTACATTTAGTTAATTCGTTAATTGAAATGGTTGCTCCTGAATTATCAATAATATTTAATAATTGTGTTGATAGTGGTGTGTTTCCTGACTTAATGAAGTTTAGTAAAATAACTCCTCTGTTTAAATCGGGTAGCACCTCGGATCCGTCCAATTTTCGTCCTATTTCTGTACTACCCACGTTTAGTAAAATCTTTGAAAAGGTAATGCTTAATCAAATGCAAAATCATTTTAATACAAATAAACTATTCCATACTAAACAATTCGGTTTCACGCGCGGTCGGTCTACCACGGATGCTGGAATCAAATTATTAGAGTATATATATGAGGCCTGGGAGGAGTCGTATGATGCTTATGGTGTATTCTGCGACCTATCTAAGGCCTTCGATTGCGTCCAGCATCAGACTTTAATTAAAAAACTTGATCATTATGGGATCCAGGGGACGGCCTTGGATTTAATTAGTTCTTACCTAAGAGATAGAGTACAGAAAGTAGTTATAAATGGTAAACAGTCACATGGTTCTGCTGTAACAATGGGGGTGCCCCAGGGTTCAATTCTGGGACCTTTTCTATTTTTAGTGTACATAAATGATCTCCCTCACCTTATAAGAGACGATCACGAGGTAGTTTTGTTTGCTGATGACACATCTTTAATATTTAAAGTTGAACGTGGACAACGCGATCTTGACGAAGTAAACAATGCCCTCTCTAGGGTAGTCCACTGGTTTAACGCAAATAATTTATTGTTAAATGAAACTAAAACAAAATGTATTAGATTCACCTTGCCAAATGTTAGGCTCGTTAACACCAGTATTAGGATTAGGGATGATCAAGTAGAATTGGTCGATGAAACTGTCTTTCTGGGCATAAAGTTAGACTCCAACTTGCAGTGGGGGCCTCATATCGAGAAAGTCTCGGGCAGACTGAGCTCTGCAGCCTATGCCGTTAAAAAGATCCGACAACTGACAGACATTAGAACAGCGCGTCTTGTCTACTTTAGCTATTTTCACAGTGTCATGACCTATGGCATACTATTATGGGGTAACGCCGCCGACATCGAATCTATCTTTGTGTTGCAGAAAAGGGCTGTCCGGGCTATCTATGGTATGGGGATTCGGGAGTCAAGAGAAAAGTTTAAGGATATCAACATACTTACTGTGTATTCACAGTACATATATGAAAACTTATTATATACTCATAAAAATAACAGTAAATTTATTAAAAATAGTGATATCCATAATCTAAACTTAAGAAATAAGAATAAATTGGCTGTACCTAGATTTAGGCTTAATAAAATAAGCAATTCTTTTGCGGGCAATTGTATTCGAATGTACAATACATTGCCGACAGCCATATCAGGTTTGTCAGTTAATAAATTTAAAAAACTAATAAAACTTAAATTGTGCCAGAAAGCTTATTATAGCATTAAAGACTTTCTAGAAGACAAGGCTGCCTGGCAGTGACACGAATTGCTCCTTTCTACATTAAAAAAAACTGTATTAGATACTAAGATACTAGAAGAGAAGGGACCAGACTGAGTTTCTTGGGGTGTTCTTCTCAGTCTGTAGTATTTCCGAACCCCCGGTAGAGTCACAAAAATTTTGACAAACCTAAATAATTTTTTAAAAATTTCAAAGGGAATAAATTTTATTTTATTTTATTTATTATTTTTATTTTATTTTATTATTTTATTATTATTTATTAAATAGTATCTAGTTCGTTCGTATTCTAATTGTAGGTGTTTATCTATGATATTTCCACTTATTAAGACCAGGCTGTACTACCAGGAAAAACGTATTAGATTTGATATCGTACGTAAGAGTCCCCAAGAAGCGGGATAACAGCCGAACAACCCCCCGAAAACGCGGGATAACACCCGAACCCCCTAGGTGAGATCGCAGTACAGCAGAGTAGAGACAAGGTCTGTTGGGAATCTTGGGATCATCCTTCCGAGGGCTTTCACGGGGCTCCCAACCGCAGGCATTAGGTAGGGAATGTGTAGTTTTTAGTCGGTAGGAGTCCGGCATAGCAACCATTCTGGAATTCCTCACTTTAAAAAAGTCGTACGCAAGAGTTCAGTTTCAAACTTGATTTCTTACAATTTTCTAAAATTTGGACTTTAGCCAGAAAATTTGCAATAATTGACTCTACCCTCTGAACTAGGCGGAGGCCTGTATCTCAGAGGGCAGTGTTCAGCCAGCGTTTAGTTCTAAAGCATAGGACAAGTATTCTTGTTACAAGCTAGTTTTTAAAGTGGCCTATGCTATCTACCTATGAGATGAATAAATTTGGGATGATGGTAAGTAAATTCATTTCTACACTACACTCTTTGCGGTGAACATAGGTTATATTAGATATATTCCCGTATTCCCACGGGAACGGGAACAACGCGGGTGAAACGGCGTGACGTCCGCTAGTATATGATATTGATGTTATTATACCGAGAAAATACGAATACGAGGACGCATCGAAATGAAATGAAACATTAACAAACGCAGTGAAATGAAACATTTTAAAAACAGATTATGAAACATATAGGTAGGTATAATGTTGCTTTTTTAGGCCCGCAGAACAGAGAAAAGGTGGGACGGGACTGCTTAGATATACCTACCTACGTAATCAACTGAATATTATATTACAAGATTATCTTGAAATCTAAGACATTACAAGCAGTTTACTTTATAATTAATTCATTTATTGTACGGAACCATTTTTATTTCCTTTTATAGTTTTTGGAATTCTTACAAAATTTCCGAGATGATAATGATGATGAATGCACTTAGATTTATCTATATTTATGTTATATGGGTTTACAATAACCAGGGCGTGTGATTGGTTTACATTGCAACAGTTGGTGAAGGGATGTGTGTAGATTGTGCTGTAAGTAACTCTGTTGCAACGAAATCAGATAATATAAATATATTATATAATGTTTGATTTGATTATATAAACTTGTTCAAATGTCGATTAGGTTCAAATAACCCACTTTATCCATAAAGTGTCTGGGTTAGGATTATCTAAATACTTAACTTGTTAGGACTATTATTAGCACCTACCTATCAACAGACAGATGTGTATAAGTGACGTCATCAACATCTCCGCGGTTCAGGTCAATATTTGTGCTCATCACACAAAGAGATTTGTACTGAGTGGGAATCAAATCCATAAAAACCTTTGGTTAGTCAGGCATAACCATTAGACCAAGAAGTTTTAACTTCTTTTTCCAACCGCCGCGAGTAGAACAATCGCCATTAAATTTAATTGCGGATTTCTAGACATTCTAGTTTCTCCACTCTTGGAGATATCAGGAATGAGATAATCCAAACCACCATAGTGAATTGCCATAGATTAAATCTACAAAATGCATAACTTCGGTACTTTTTAAAATTCGTGATAAAGATTTTGAAAGATACTGCTGTGAAGAAATATGAGCAAGGTACTTGCTGCAAACATTAAACGAAACTTTATAAATACCACAAGTGCATAGGGTTTGCCTCTTTCTCGCTCAGAGAATAAATGCCGTTCCACCGCGAGATGAACAAGCATTCATATTATTGTAATTGTTGATTAGTGTACAATAAAGCATAAGTATTCTATTCACAGGAATCAAGTACAATATGCAGTTTACATTAATAGAGCCGCTCAGCTCGAATGAAAACCGGGCATAAGCATTGGTATCCAACGTAGCTAAGCCAGTATTGTAATAGATACATCAATGTAGACAAACACACGACCCAGGACGCAACACTGCTAACTGCAGCCATTATAGTTCAGTAGTAGCAAGCGGGCTAGAACTACTAATTTCTATTTGAATAAAATTAACTTAGCACAAAGTAATTGGTAGTAAATTTAGATTTATCAGATATTATTGAATGTAATAGATACTGAAATCGGCGTCAAGTTAAATTATAGGTTTAGGTAGGTATTATTAATCTCTCATAGAAATATTGGCACCGACTTCAGTATTACAGTCAATAATATCTGATAAATCTAAATTTACTACCTATTACTTTGTGCTAAGTTAATTTTATTTTTCAATTTTTAGTTTTTGTTTGAAGTCGGTTTTTTTTGTATTTTTTTAAAATTATTTTTAGTGACGGATACACTGAAAAATATATCAGTCTCCCTAGACTGATATATTTTTCAGTGTATCCGTCACATTACCCCTGTAATGTTCTCTCCCATACAAATTAATCAAGCCCAAACACAAGGTAACTTAAAGGTACCTAGCTTACTTTGGGATCACATAGTGTGGTGTGAAAAGTCCGTGAATATTTATTTATATTTATTTATTTTATTTAACTGCTGTAAATCGTTAAGGAATTCCCTCGATTCGAGGGATTTATTCGATTTCTCCAGGATTCCAGCATCAGATTCTGACTTCCTGTATATGGGACCACATGGAAGCACCAGCTTTCGAAAAAAAAAAAGAATCATCTAAATCGGTTAACTTTATCAAGCGATTTGCCGGTAACAAACATAAAAAAAAATACAGACGAATTGAGAACCTCCTCCTTTTTTGGAAGTCGGTTAAAAACCAAACAAAATATTAAAACGGAATGTAGTTCAAATTTGGCGAAGCAGCGTAAAAGAATTCGTAGCTAACAAACACTTCAACTCTACTAGGTAAGTACCTACTAGGTTTTTTAACGTGAAGAAAATTCTACATAGATGCTATTCCGGATTCCTACCGACTATATACCACACGTACGGAAGGATACCCCAGGACTCCCAACTATGATAAATAATCCAGCTTTCATAATCCAGGTTTCCATTCATAACGAACTAGAAGTATTTGTTGATCCAAGAAGTAGCCGCTATCTAGCTGGTTTTGAATTTTCCTTTTCTTTGTTATGATCTTGTCTGTTAATCAGCAGGTGTATCACTTGGCCCATGAAGATTTTGACAGAGTCCAATAACATAATATTCATCACCTAGTTCCTAGTCAATTCTTCAAAGCACCCCAGTTAGATCCCAAGGAGATTTTATAATAGGCTATGCTTATAAGTTTTACATGATTGTATAATTTTTTAAACTAATGACATAATAAATTATCTCTACAAAGCAGTGAAGTGACATACTATTGAAAGTATTATGCCTTTATAACAGTTAATTAACCTGTCTGTTGCTGAGTCATCAAATTTGATCTGCAAAAAAGTATATTGAAAATTTAATGTGAACGATCTGATTCGTATGTGAAAGGGTAAATTATGTAATGTTTTACGTTTCAACAGCTACTTAATAACATCCTAGCGTATATCCGTACATCTACGCAAGCATTCTGTTAAAGCTATTGCAATGAATTTTGAGGAAAATGAAAGACTGCATGGCCGCGATAATGCTTTAGAGTTCCGTTATGCTAGGTCAAAAAGTTACCGGGTTCTTGAACTCGAGTTACACAAGACTTGTGATTCGTGCGTGCATTGATATCTATAAAAACAGTGAATAGAAAACCAGTGTTGCCCCGTGTGGCGACGGGGTCCCTTGTTACAACGGGTAAGAGTACAAATTGTCGCCACCCCTGTACATCCCGAGGGTGGCGTAAGAGGCGACTAAGGGAACACTTTCGCAAAAAGATCCATTGCGTAGGGAAGGAAAACTCGAAATGAAACCTCATTTAGCAGTAAAATGACAATCGTTTAGCCAAGTTGAAGGCCTTATGTGCGGCTTGAAAAATTTCAACTGCGGGTCGCGGGGGACCTGCGCCTGTCCATTTCAACACGGCAATAGGCTCACCACCTTACTACGTACACCTTATTACGTGGGACATAAAACTATGAGGTGAAATGTGGGTGTATATTATGCCTCTGCCTGACCCCTTCGGGGTTAAAGGCGTGACTATATGTATGTATGTATATAGAAATGAAAATTAATATTTATGTGTTTCAATAAGTGTTCATATAACGGAGAGTGTTCTCAAGAGCTCTTCGACCTAATCCCACCCTTTCCTTTTCGATCCCGAACAACGAGTGCCGGGCAGAGGTGGCGCTTACACACAGTAGAGAGTAAAAAAAATGAGCGATTAAACCTATCGTTTCTGTGTCGAACTATAAAAACTTGGCAAACCTGACCGTGCAATTGTTTCCCTCGTCTTACAATCCCGGGTTCATCAAGCCAAGTCTGAAGAGGCACATTACAGCGTCGTCAACTTAAGAACCATTGTCAGAAGTCTTGCAGATTGTGAGATCCCTTAATTCCTATATGTCGCCAAGCTTTCCATTAGGCGGGCAGTGTCAATTTGGCGGGCTAAATATATTTAAACAAGAAGAGAAATAGGTAGGGATAAGCTACGTAAGTAAAGACAAAATATATACGTACTAGCTGATACCCGCAGCTTCGCCCGCGTAAAGTTTGTTCTTGTTCCGATAGGAACTTATTCCTGGGATAAAAAGTAGCCTATGTGTTATTCCAGACTATAATGTATACCTGTACCAAATTTCAGCCAGATCCGTTCAGCCGTTCAAGCGTGAAAGTGTTACAAACATCCACACATCTACATTCACTTTCATCACTTTCGCATTTATAATATGAGTAAGATATAGACCAGTGTCATTACAACTTGTGTCACTCACAATCAAGTGAGGAAAACGGGTATTCCCACTCAGAAACAAACACAGCGTCAATCAATTGAAAGAACTAGATCATTTGACCCTTAAAGCGACGCGAACAGTACCAGGGGAGTAGACATATCATGTTTGCTCTATACAAACTACTGTGACACTGACCTTGGCTTGCTATTTAATATTAATTCTGTTTGTATTGTATGTAATAAGTCGGTTAAATGCATTTTGTGGATGCAATGTTTAGAAGGAAAATAATGTCCTGAAGCTTTGCAATAAACATTTATTTATTTATTTTATTTAATTTACACAAGATGATGCTCGCAGCTTCGCCCGCGTTAAATTCGGTACCCGTTACCGCTTCCCGTGGGAACATATTCCCAGGATGAAAAGTGTGTGTGTTATTTCAAGCTATCTCTGTGCCAAATTTCAGCCCAGTCCGTTAAGTCGTTAGAGCGTGATCGAGTAACAAACATTCAAACATCTAAACATCCAAACATCTTCACGCACTTTCACATTTTAATATTAGTTGGATTAGTAGGATAATCTGGCTGTCATGTGTTGCGAGGGAAAAAATTGTATTCAAATACACGACTACAAAAACAATCCGCTGTCACTATGGAACTTACACACAAAAATTTTAAAAATACACTTTTAGACACACGCATTACATTTGGGGTATGTATTGACCAGGGTTCGCCGATATATATCAGCGGATATATATCATGATATGTATCACGATATATGTATATCAATTGATTTTTATCTTGATATATATCAATGGATTTATTCCTGTGTTCTAAACTAAAAAAAATTGGAGATTCATGTTTACTCGGGCCGCACGTTGCGAAAAAGTACAATTCAGAATTATTAAGAATTTCAGAATATATATAAAATTCTTAATAATTCTGAATTGTACTTTCAATATTTCAGAATTATATTTTAAGTTGGGGAAATCCCTTTTGACATACCAGTATGGTCAGCTTTTAACTGAAATTGAAACCTTAAGGTTACTGAAATAAGGTTCATTTTACAAGGTTACAAGGATATAAATTCTTTTCAAACCCTGGTATAGACAGAGGAGAAAGTGTCCGTAAATCGCCTCCCCTCCTGATCAGTCATAGGTCGTGTTGCTTATGACCCTACAATACTGACGTGTGTATACATACTTACCAAAAATTAATTCGTACAAATGAAAATCTTTGCGTCGTGTTGCGACGGGTAAGAGTTCAAAATGTCGCCACCCCAATACATCCCGAGAGTGTCTTAAGAGGCAACTAAGGGAAAAAATTCGCAAAAAGATCCATTGCGTAGAGAAGGAAAACTTGAAATGAAACCCGGTTGTCAGTAAAATGACAATCGTAAAGCCAAGTTGTATAGTCTTTTTCTGGACAGCTCAGCAATCATGTAAACATGTCATGTTTTGACAAAAGTTGTCTATGATCATAGTACTGTAACTATACTGATTCTATGTATGTAAATAATCATTGAGTTATATCTAGTTCACCGTACATTCATTTACTTCGGTATATCAATCGCCAAATTCATCAAATCATGAAATTCGGTATATCAATATATATTATGTGCAATAATTAAAGGATCTTTAAAAAAAAGAAACTTTTAGAACATTTAATAGTACAATCATTTATTTACAATAATAAATTACTTTAGGGATGATAAAAAGTGTAGACGCCTCGTTGGCTGCTCGCCGTTCTTACAGAAGCAGACTAAGACATCTTGAGAGATTTCTAATGTGGGGTTTTTAAATCTGAAAACTGAAAATATTAATACTACCTACCTTTTTTTCACTCATAACTCTCATAAGTGACGTGACGCAAACGAAGTTGCGCGGGCCAGCTAGTCTAATATACAAATCGTAGGAATGCTTCATATCAAGGAGGGTCCGTTCACACAGACCGGCTCGGAGAGCAGAGCAGATTCTTATCACGTTGAAAACAGAGTTTTTATTATTTGAAGTAAGGTTTATTTTTGCATGTGAACTGCTTTTGTCATTGAGAATGCTTGAACGCGCTTGGTGTGAAATAATAAGAGGAGCTGACCGGCTCCGATCGCGTACTTTTCTCGTTCGCGCAGCCGTTCGGCTCCGATTTCATGCTCTTTCCCGCTCGCGCAGCCGATCGTTTACGATTTCATGCTCTTTCCCGCTCGCGCAGCCGATCGGCTCCGATTGGGTGCTCTTTCCCGCTCGCGCAGCCGATCGGCTCCGATTGCGTGCGAGCTTCCTCACGCCGACCGCCATTTTGATAGCACAATTTAAACAGAACAGTTGTGTGCACTTATACGAAAACATGACTGATGAAAAATTAATAAATTTCTTCATCGGAGCTATCTAAAACCATGTTCCGAAAAGCACCCGTTAACACTGAAAACAAAACTTGGAATACTGGTACTGCTTTTGTAGTGAATCGATGCACTCGATGCATCCGATCGGCTGCGAACGCATCCGACCGGCTGCGACCGCATCCGACCGGCTCCGAGCGCATCCGACCGGCTCCGAGCGCATCCGCTTTTAGCCGGTCTGTGTGAAATAGTTGGCGGCTCCTCTCCGACCAACTCTGAGCGTATCCGATCCGGTCTGTGTGAAAAGAAAAGTGCGCGCCGATGCTCTCCGAGCCGGTCTGTGTGAACGGACCCTAATACCTTACCCTTCGGCCACATTCGAAACCAAGTTTTGAAATGTTTCTAACCATATAAGTATTTAGGAATGTATCTATATCTAATACTAAGTACCTCACTGCTGTGTCTTATACTACAACATTACGTTTTATTAAGTTTTCCTAATTTTATTTGTGTATCAATTCATTCAGCCTGCTATTCAAACCCGCCGACACAATAACCCTTCTTTTGTGTCGCGCAGTAGGGTAAAATTAAATATAAAATGTTTAGAACACCTGAGGTCATAATTGTGCCGGTCTAACCTCTCAAGACATTTGAATGGCCATAAAATTAAATCTATACCTTACCTATATTCAATCCACGAAGTATTAATCAGATTGTCATTGAATTACATGATCATGATCACCAATCAGATAATAAGGACCCCAGACGGACTTGCCTCGCATCGTCAGGGAAGTCAGTCTAAGCGACCAGTTTGACAGAAACCTGTTTATTTAGTTGCCGGGTAGCCGGTGCCGGGTAATCGACGGCGAATGCAAG
The DNA here is from genome assembly GCA_933228765.1 of Miltochrista miniata. NCBI lineage: Eukaryota > Metazoa > Arthropoda > Insecta > Lepidoptera > Erebidae > Miltochrista > Miltochrista miniata. Next base: position 32,610,926 of record OW121758.1, on the reverse strand, counting down.
CGGTTGCCGGGCAAATCACGCCGGTACGTGTGAAAGCTATAGTACACGGCCATACACCCACCCTACGCGGCACCCGGCAACCGGTACGTGTGAAAAGGGCCAAAGACTCGTACTCTTAGCTCTCTGGGTCAATAAGTTATATTATTAAAGTAAGTACATTTTTTCGAACTGACAGATTGATAAAACAATGACCTCCTTTTAAAATCAATTGGCCAGTACAACAGTTTTACAACACTATGGCAAAGACAAACAAGTCTGAGAAAAAATAATGTAATGACAAGCAAAAATGACAGTCTTAAATTTTTACCATCCGAGTATTTTTCATGAAATTATTCTATAATCTAAAGGTTTATTAGTGTCGAAATGTCCGCATAAATCTAACTAGAGTTCCTTGAAAGGACTATGATCAGGATTGATAATTAAATGTAAGTAATTATGGAGCAGTCAAGATCCAATTTCTTTGTTTACTATATTATTTAGGTCTGTTGAATTCCACTATAGGCCCCATGGCCGTCTGGAAAATTTCAACTGCGGGTAGCGGGGACCTGCGCCCGTCCATTTCAACACGGCAATAGGCTCACCACCTATTACGTGGGACATAAAACTATGAGGTGAAATGTGGGCGTATACTATGCCTCTGCCTACCCCGTCGGGGATAATGACGTGACTATATGTATGTAGAGATAATTTTGAAAAGCAATTAGTATGCTGACTCAATCACAAATTTAATGTTAAAAAATTTTGGTTTCGAGCAGGATTCGAACCTGCGTCTTCTGGTTGGCCGGACCAGACGCCATTGGAAACACCGAGACACTGCTCTCGAGCGTCAGATCCTTTCACCTCATTACGTCTTGGGGCGACGTAGGCACCATCTACCGGCAACTTAGTTAAGTTGCACGGCTCGAATGTTTAGAATTGCACCTATATAATCATTCGACTTGCGATGCTACCTGCCCAAACATTAGAGATAATTTTGAAAAGCAATTAGTAGGTATGCTGACTGACTAGACTGGTATGTAAATGAAAATATACATAGGTACTAAATACAATTTTGTGCATCCCCAAACTATTATGAAAATCCTTGACCTCGTGTCTGTGAACTATGTCTTCTTCTTCTGCTTGTGAAGTCTGTGAGCGGTGTCTATGTGTGCGTAGCCTCAGCGAATTAAGTACTACCCGTTCGCTCTACCTTTGCCGTTGGCGTAGAGGCGTATACCCGAATTGTTAATTAGACGAAGTAAATTGACAGTAGCTAATGTCACTTCGTCATAGAAAATAAGCAACATTGTACGAAGAAGTGACATTAGTTGCTGTCAATTTACTTCGTCTAATTAAAAATTCGACTTTAGTATGGAGCCGAGCGGCAAAGTTAGAGCGAACGAGCAGTATGAAGGTTTCCATCTCGATGCCTCCAAGGAACACTCCTCTAACTCAAAATTTTGAAATTTTCGTTTTTTACCTAATTTGCTTTAATATTATCTAAGGATTAAGCCCCCCAATTTTTATAAAAATATCACGAGAAACAAAAAAGTTTTAAGATTTACAAAACTCTAAGTATATGTACTTCCAGCAATCATGGGGTAGACATGCCACTACCTCAATATAGCGGAGCGTATGCTGAGCGCACGGGCGGCGGCCCGCGACTGCCCGCGAGGTATATTCCACCAACTACGGTTGGTGGGATATACGCGCGCGCTCGTTTGTTTATCGTCGCTTTGGTGGTGAAGAGAGTCAAGCCACAATTTTACTCAAAATGAACTAAATATGCCACATGCATAGAAAAATGTTTTTATGGTGGAGAATACAGCTAACTGCCAAAATAGCTTGAGAATCTCGAAAATTGAGGTCACGGTATGGCCACCCGCTGTCTTTAATTTCACCAGACGGGGTCTTCCAAGCTGTTGGACTAAGACCTTGGAACCCTGTTTTGCTCGATCACAGCCTCGACGACGCTGGTGCTATGTCGTCTGAGGTCACGTCGTATCAGCTAGTGGATCCGTAGGTTCAAATCCCACTGGTCTGACGAAGACGTGTGCAAAGATCGCATGTCTCATCTTATCCTCATAAGTTCGAGAGTCTCGGGCGAGAGCTTAGAGCACCTGTTATTGCTTTTTCCGGACAAAAACCTTCGGGACTATTGCTGCAGCGTCCTGACTATAATATCAACTTTTTATGGGGCTTCTTTTAATGAGTTCATCAAGAAAAGCTTTTGAGACTCAAGAAAGTTGACAAGCCCCCGGTCATTCCTACGCCCCACTGCAAAGAGGCTGATTTTCATTTTGCCGCGTTTAGTACTCCCACTATGGCATTAAAGCCACCCATCACAACATTGTAGTGAGTCTTGGCATTACGGTCGGGGCATACACCTGGATCCCCTTCAGGAAGTACCTGTTGGTAAGACTTAGTATACTAAGGCGAAACACTGCTGATCTCCACAACGATGCTAACGAGGTCCTTTTTCACCACAAAGTCGACACCACCCTCGGGAGAATGCCTTCCGTCACTTTCTTGAAAGTAAAACAGGTCCTCGCACAAACCCAGTATGTGCTAGTTTATGCGACCTAGTTCTACCTCGAGTTCCATGAGCCGCTCGTCCAGGCGCAGATTGGCTCCTTTGAACGTTGCCAGGGTTTGGTAAAGGGTTTCTTGCGAGTTTTCCTTCTCTACACCATGACCCCGTCCGTTAATTGGCAGGTGCACCACCGGCAGGTGAGGCTGGCTTGGACCCCGGGGATGCTGGTGGGGCCCCATCGCACCCAGGACTTTTGTAAGAAAGTTACAATTCCTACCTCTTGCCATGATTTTATATAAACCTCAATGCTTCAAGTGAGGATGTTGATGAAGGCCTATTATTAGTAAAGATTTTTAACAAATATCTATATCTTTTATTATTACTTTGTGCCTAGTTATTAATGAAGATAATTTTAGTTTTATGTAAATGAGGTCCTAACTGATACAAATTGCAAGCATTGATTCTAAATTTGAAAATTCTAAATAGGTCTATGACACTTATATCTTTTCACCACCATGTTTATTAATTAGGAATGTTCAAAAGATTTCAATAGTGAAAAGAGACAAGTGCAAAGGGGATTGACCACCTTTCAATGGACCGCCGTTTCATAACAAATAATGTAGTATGACAGCGAAAATCGGATATTAAATTGGATGGATATCCTACTTTCAAAGGAAATAAAAAATATTCTCTTATTTTGTAGGGTTTTCTCTCATTCTTCGTTTTGCTGCTCAAATTAGAGGTTAGTTTTGAAGCAAATGTTCATCAATCCGAACAAATCAATTTGTTCAAAAATGCTAATCGTTACATTTAATTCAAAAAAGATAGAAGTATTTGTTCCAAAACACTTATAAATAACCCTGAAAATGTATATACTTACCACATTGAAACTTATTCAGATAACGTAGTAAATAAACAAATTGGATCTCGATAGTTCCATAATTACTTACCATTTAAATTATCAATCCAGATCATAATCACTTCATAAGGAACCATACAATTATTTTATACAAACATTTCACACCAATTTACCTTTAGAACATAAAATAATAATATCGAGTTATCTGGAGTTTGTCGAAAAATTAAAGAGTAACGTTTCACTGCATTATATCACTTTCCAATACTTGTGCACGTTGTCGACCTTTTAGATTTAAAAATCCTTTAGTTTAGTTAGATTTAGAATTTTTTGATACTAAATCTATGATCTCAACAACATTGATGCATGAACTAATCCATTTGAAACTGATAAGTGCATTTGAGTACCTCACACATTGATATTTGCAATTGGCGGCCATCTTCGTCACATCAGTAGGTACCATTCATTTGGTCAGTCTGCGACGCGTAAAAACGATAACACTACGAATTATATCAAAGTTTAAACGCCACAAAATATATTGATCAAATGAATTAAAAGATTGTTAAAATAATATTAAATGATTTGTCAATCTACTTAGATAGCCATACACTTTCTATTAAGGTTTTTCAAAAAGAAACGATCTGTGGGCTTTCTCCTTTGCTATTAACCGAAAATCCCGTCTGCTAACAAAAGGTATTATTATGTCTAAAAAACAAGGAACATGTTTACCTAATGCAATGGCACTCTTGTTAAAATCTTACTTACGGTTTGGAAGTTGTAGACTAATTATTATTTTTAGTTCAATCTCGACACTTAAATGCTCGTTATCTCGAAAATTGGTAAATGTGTCTTGACTCTCTTCACCTCCAAAGCGACGATATACTGTGATTTACTATGTAAGAATATTAATTTCTAGAAGTTTTTAAGTTAAAAATAATTATTTTATTCGTACGTACTGTATATTATTAAGAAATTTTTAATAATTAAAATAATTAAATATCTTTACAGTAAACTTTGTTTCCATTTATTTACATACATCTATAAAATAAAAATAAAAAGTATTATGTAAAATTTTAAGGTTTTCGTTGTTATCTACTAATACAAAACGTTAAGTCCGTACACTTTATGAGTTACAATCCACTTTAAGATTATTAGCAGTTTGTTACACGGCGTAACATTTTCTTGTTATCCCAACTACAAAACTCCAACTAACATAATTTGATATAAATTGGTTTTATTGGCAGAAAATATTGGTTAAAAAACTGTAAAAAAGTTACAAATTCGATTTTAGACGTAACTAATATATGTATTTTATTCTTTCAAGAATTTTATTTATTATTCTGTATTATCTAATATTCCCTCATATATTCCTCCAACTATGAGTTAGTGGAATGTATCCTAATCTTGAACTAGATTTTTTTCTGTTACAATCGGCTAACTGCGGCTAACTTTAAAATTAAAAAGATTTACAATATACTATAAATGGGGTTTGAAGCAAGAGTAAATCAGCTAGTAACATACAAAAAATCATGAATATATCTGCATTAATAAAGATTTTATCGAGTTTTTTCGTTCACATGCTTCTCGTGTAAACCTATGAATTTGAGGTTAGAGGAGTGTTCCTTGGAGGCATCGATCTGTACTATATACCTAATTTGTGTGTATACCGACATAAAGCGCGAGCTGTGTGTATAGGAAGATTAATTGTACTGGAATGATATAATACTTACAGTTATTAACCTTCAATTACCACGTGGTTAATAAATATGACAACTATATGCGTCGATACGGTAAAAACGGTTTTTTTTTTGTTTAACGTGAGGAAAAATCCTCATGAATGATATGCCGGACTCCTACCGACTAAAAATCCTCACGTAACGCTCAACAGCCTATGGTCCCGGGTAAGCCCTCGGAAGGATGTCCTAAGACTCCCAACAGTCCTACGGCCGCCACTGCGGCCTCGCACAGGGGGTGGTTCGGGTGCTATCCCGCGTCTTTGAGGGTTTCGGGTGTGATCCCGCTTCTAAGGGGGGACGTGCGTGAACTCCTAACATCACGCTGCCGTCAACGGTAAAAACGGTACAAGTAAAAGATTTCTTTCAATGAGAGTATATTTTATTAGAACTATATAATACCCATGCCGCTATGGCTGATTGTGGGATGGGTTACCACTTTGTGGTATTGCGTTTTCGTTCTTCAGAGAATTCTGATTCAACGGAGCTTTGAGAGCTTAATAATTTCATTGAAAATATTGCACGTTTTTTTAAATTACCTCAACATTGTAGTAAAACATTACGATCTGGCTATTAGTTATGTCAATTCCAACATATTAGAGGAAACTGCATTTGCCATGTTTTGATCGCCACAGGGACTTTACCCTAAAATGACTGAAAGAAATATATAAAACAAAAGTAAATCCCCAGTTCAGTTCATAACACAGAGGCGGGAAATTGGCTTTAGGTACGTATAGCCCGTTTGCTCTAAGTTTGCCGCTGGCGTAGAGACTGGTGTAGAGGCTTAGTGTGGAAAGTGACCGGCAAACTTAGAGCGAACGGGTAGCAGCTGCGTAGTACAATTAGATCTGTGATTTAGGTTGCAAATACTGATTCATCATTATATTCCATTAGGTATTCCCAAATGCCTACTATGAGGTTCTTCAAAAGGGGTCTTAGAAGGTTTTTACAGGGTCGGCAGCGCGAGTGTAGCGCCTCCGGTGTTGCAAACGTTCATAGACTGCGGCTGCTTAAAATCAAAACATAGTAACTCGTTATAACAAAAATGTTCAGGAGAGCCAAAAATGTGTCGGCAACTTTGATTCGTTTGCCCGACGATACCAGAAGAGATAGCGATTTGGATGTTTGACGAAAAGTTGTGCTATATTGTTGACATTTTAGTTTGTAAGACTCGTAATAGTTTAAGTGTATAGTTACACTGGAAACCCTCATACTTTATTTTTATTTGTAAATTCACCAAATTAAGACTACAAAAACAAAATCAAAACATACTAGTAAGTCTGCTTACTAGGTTATTAATTTGAATTTCTATGGTAAACGTAAAAACGAAAACGTTCATTATCCTACATACATAGTGACTATAACAATCCTAAAATACCATTGAATGCAGATTTGTATTAAAAATCCAGTTGACTTATAAAAAGACATTAATTAACGTACCTACTTGAAAAGGGGACTCTTAAATGAAACATTCTCAACTTTCTCAGGCCCTTGGTCATGGAGGTCGGTAGTCTTAGGCAGCCTGCAACGATCCCGCCGCCTACTGCGGAATCCGGGAGGGAGAATTATCTCCCGCTTCCACCCAGCAACCTCTATCTCGAGCATAACTTGATCGCAGAGAAATACGGCTGCATCCCACTTTCTTTCGCTAGAAACCATAGCCCTCACCATAGTCCCCAACGTGAGATAGTCCACGCCCAAGCCTACAACGAGGTCTCATGCTGAGTACTCCGCCTGAGTATGCAGAGCCGTGTCCTTGCTGCAGTCACTGCAGTGCTGACACTCGGATGTTACCTCCCGGCGTAATACGCCACAGATACTTACCGAAGTACCTGTGCCCGGAAAGTGTCTGTGACATTCGATAGGTGAGACCACCATTGGCGCCTCTCCAGCCACATCTCCATGACCGGCTTTACCGCTCTAATAGTGGTGAGTCCCCTCTGTGGTTGCTCATATTGCTTCTTCCATGTTTTCATGAGCTCCTGGCGGAGCAGGGACCGCTGGGTCTTGATTTCTTGGGGCTCAGGCCTGTGGTCCCGCTCCAGCGCCTCCTCACGCCACTGATATATCGACGCAAGGGCTCTCGCTTACCCGTCCCATGGTGGGTCCCGGCTAGGAGACATGCCGCCTCGACAGATATCGTGCGGCACCCTCACGGCTATTGCCTTCAGCGGGCTATGTATTCTAGCGTCGTTACGGGCTGTCAAGGTATCTGCCGATATAGGGACCCCGCATAGGGACATGCTCCGCACGATCCCATGGTTCAGTCTTCTGCAGGGAGCGTTGGGTCCCTTTATGTTTGGCAACAATCGCGTGAGCGCAGCTGAAACCCCTCTCAGTTTTGGGACCAAACTTCGGAAGTCGTGTCCGAAGTTGCATCGGCTATCGAGAATGAGCCTAGATATTTCACTCGATGATGTCATTATACACCTGGATCGATAAAATTGCTTGTTTTTTAATTCATTTTTAGCACGGAGTAAAACACTCGTGCGCCGATGAGACTGGACTTACTGAATGACACGTCATTGATTTTACAATTGGCGCCAAATTCAAAACATAGGAAGTTGGTATTTCAAATTCATAACCTAGTAAGTCACTTGAACTGCTAGGATTTAAAATTTGTATTCTGACATATTAAGTTTTGAATTTGTACTCCAAGGAAATTTTCGTTACCATCCCAAATTACTTAGACTTGCTAAATTATATTTTCAAAATTACTTCAGAAACTGGGTGTTTTAAAGTCCAAATCATTGCTATACTATTTAGTAAGTCGAAAAATGACAAAAACCGTTTTTTTCCAAAATCACCTGTTACTAGGTTTTGAATTTGGGCAGCCGTCAGCGGTGGCCACTAGTACAACTGCAAGGACGTATGCTTGTCTGCCACTTTAGTGGTATAAAAAAAAAGAAACAGAAAATGTATGCACACTTACACAGATTCGACTGCCTCTGTGGCGCAGCCGGTAGTGATACCGCCTGCGGCGCTGGAGGTCGTGGGTTCGATTCCCACCGGAGACAAATATTTGTGTGACCCATAAATGTTTGTCTCAAGAGTCTGGGTGTTTCTATGTATAATATGTATGTATTTAAAAAGTATATAAGCATTAATATTCGTGATCTGATACCCATAACACAAGCAGGTTATTCCTAGCTTACTTTGGGATCAGATAGCGTTGTGTAAAAATGTCCGTGAATATTTATTTATTTATTTATAGAAATCATAGTATACTCAAAAATCTCAACTGCACACATACTTACATTATATTTGCATAAGACAAGTTTACGTCCGTCTTAATTTAGGTCCTTGTAGTTGAAATACAATATCCTACTGGCTGGGAAAGCCGAAACTACTTCGATATGAGGGCACGCCTCACACATCCGCTATGCGACCAGTGTGTTGGCAATACCTTGTTTGTTGTGTAAAGCGTACTTGCCATACTGCAGTAATAACTACAATTTAAGCGTTTACAATTTTTCAATCTTTTATGAAGTTACTAAATATTGCACGCATAGTACCTTGGGGAGTCTGCTGTGTGTCAATGTGACGCTTACAACAGGGCTGAATGTATCTGTATACCAAATTTCAGTCAAATTGGTTTTGGAGTTAGAGCGCAGTTGAACAGCAAACAAGACTTGCTTTTCCTCGCTACTTTATCTTTTTCTATCATAACCATGATTGCTGCTCTTTGTGACCTGTAATTTTGTTCACCACCACGCTAAACAGGAATGGGGTAAGGATGAAACCCTGGTGTACCCCAAAAAGCAGTCTCCCAGCGGGAGACTACTTTAGACTTTAGACTAGTGTTTCCAATTTAATCTCCCTAGCAACTACATGCTGCTTGCTGATGTCATGTGTACCATCCCCGCCAAGATACCGCTGGCCTGTAGATCGCTTAAACATATTGATAGTGGGGTTAGCTTACGATTGAACGCCACGTTATGACCTTCCCGGACTTAACTACTGGAAATGAGACACCACCACGTGTTCACTACTGTAATAGGCATTGCCTGGCAACCGTTACCGCCCCAAGGGACACCGTGAAGAGCCCTTCTGTACTTTCTCCGGCGCCCAGGTTGGGAACCTCTGGTCTATACGCTTTATTACAGTCCATACTCATTACACATCTAAGTGGAGACCGCGACTCCGCAAACGTAGGGTATGCCCGCCCGATCGGCTTATTCCACTTTTCCCCGTTGACAATCCCCGTTGATGGGGGCTATTGAACTTTTTGTTCACTATTCCCCATTGACGTAGAAAAATTATATAATGGGGATTAGTGAACTAAAAAGTTCACTGGGGATTAGTAGTAGATAGGTTAGGTTAGAAGGCTAAGGCGGGAGCCAAGCGAAGCGGAGCTCCCGCCTTAGCCTTTATGTTTATTTTTTTATAACCATTCAACACCAACATTTATTGAACTTTTTAGTTCTAACGGAATTTATCATGATGGGGATTAGTGAACTTTTTAGTTCATTAATCCCCATTAAATAATTTTTTTTCGTCAATGGGGAATAGTGAACAAAAAGTTCAATAATCCCCATCAACGGGGATCGTCAACGGGGAAAAGTGGAATAAGCCTCTGTATAGCCGCCCGATCGTTCACCTGGAAAAGGTCGCAGACTGGGACTGGATGCGAAAGTCGCAGGACCGTGTGTTGTGGCGCAAAATTGGGAGAGGTCTACGTCCAACAGTGGACAGCCATAAAAACATAATATCACGCCTGTTTCCCAACGGGGTAGGCTGAGGCTTTCCACTTACTACAATCCTGACGCACCACTTTCACTACTTCTACTTTGGGCTGCTTAAATTAATTGATACATAAGAGGACCTAAAGCTAGTCTATCACCTCTCCAGTTTAAAAAATGGTTGCACAAATTTTGCAAAGTGTGAAAGGATATAAAAACAACACACTTTTAAATCGTTGCAATGTTGCAAAAACTACGAGTGGTTCGTTGACCTGCAGTGCTCCGTTATGCAATATACAGGGTGATTACGAATTCGTCTACAAAAACATGATTAAGCCGAGTGAAGTCACTCTGACGTACTAGTATAAGAAGTATACTCTATTAAATTATGTTTTTATTTAGCTATAATCGTATTTCATAAGATGTTTTGACCATTTCATCGAAAACAAGGCCACACAACTTATAGCACCACTAGCTGATGCCCGCAGCTTCGCCCGCGTAAAATTTGTTCCCGTTCCCGCTTCCTGTATTTTATCCCCTTGGCGGTAGAATTTATCAAAATCCTTTCTTAGCGGATGCCCACGTCATAACATCTACCTGCATGCCAAATTTCAGCCCGATCCGTCCAGTGGTCTGGGCTGTACGTTGATAGATCACTATGTCAGTCAGTCAGTCACCTTTCAGTTATATCTATATATATAAAAATGTTGTGTGTGTTTGTGTATCTATTAAAAACTCAAAATTTACTGAATCGATTGAGCTCAAAATTGGACACGATATACAATAGGATTCAGAGATGGTTTTAGGCAACTTTATACACTTTTATCATAACAGCAATAAGAATAAAAATAGCTTTAAAAAGTGATTTTACCAATAAATGGCGTTGGTCGTTTTTTTTAAATTATATTCTGCCAGCTTTAGAACAAAATATTATAAACAACCTATTTAGAAGGTTCTACCAGAGGACCTACCAGATTGATGTTTTTTAAGAGAAGTTTGATTGCGGCCTCCTTGCATTCAGAATAATAAAAGAGAGTACTTACCTAATAAAGACGTCAGATTTGTTTTGCATGTTATTTTTGAACTTTTTGAACATTCGGAATTTTGGAGTTTTGGACTTAAGACTTTTGGAATTTTGGAGTTTTGGAGTTTTGGAGTTATGGAGTTTTTGGACTTTTAGAATTTTAGACTTTGGAGTTATGGACTATTGGACTTTTGGCCTTTTGGACTATTGGACTATTGGACTTTTGTACTTTTGGACTTTTCGAGTTTTAAGCGTTTGACATTTTGGACTTTTGGAGTTGGAGTTTTAGAGTTTTAGAGTTTTAGAGTTTTGGAGTTTTTCGAGTTTGAGATTTTTGGAGTTTTGGAGTTTTAGAGTTTTAGAGTTTTAGAGTTTTGGAGTTTTAGAGTTTTAGAGTTTTAGAGTTTTAGAGTTTTAGAGTTTTAGAGTTTTAGAGTTTTAGAGTTTTAGAGTTTTAAAGTTTTAGAGTTTTGGAGTTTTAGAGTAAAACTCTAAAACTCCAAAACTCTAAAACTTTAAAACTCTGGAGTTTTAGAGTTTTAGAGTTTTAGAGTTTTAGAGTTTTAGAGTTTTAGAGTTTTAGAGTTTTAGAGTTTTGGAGTTTTGGAGTTTTAGAGTTTTAGTGTTTTAGAGTTTTAGAGTTTTAGAGTTTTAGAGTTTTAGAGTTTTAGAGTTTTGGAGTTTTGGAGTTTGGAATTTTGAACTTTTGTACTATGGACTTTTGAACTTTTATACTTTTGGAGTTTTGGAATTTTGGAGTTTTGGACTTTTGGACTTTTAGAATTTTAGACTTTTAGACTTTGTAGTTTTGGACTTTTGGACTTTGTAGTTTTGGACTTTTGGACTATTGGACTTTTGGACTTTTTGACTTTTTGACTTTGGACTTTTGAACTTTTGAACTTTTGGACTACTACTAACTCCTATGTATATTTCATGATATTTCTTTCGAAAAATAAGGTCATGAAGAAGTTTCACTTCTTACGTGTGTACAATAGTACACGCACACATTTTTTTTAAAAATGTACTCATCATTTAGTTTGTTACTCATTTCTCATAGGTACATAAAACCACCATAAAAAAGTCACAGCGAAGCGTGGCAGGGTACCGCTAGTATATTTATATAGAATATAGATATAGATAGATATTGGGTTCGGCCATGTCGGCTACCATACATATGGCTGTAAGATTCTACAAGCTAGGATGTTAGTATATAACTTTTATTATGCTTCTACCTGTAGTGAAGGAAATCTCGAAATCAACCGTGTTGTCATGTCAGTGCACAGACAATCATTAAACCAAGTTAAAGGCCTAATGGGCGGCTTGAAAAAATTCAACTACGCACAGTTGAATTTCACTGCCTGCAACTGTCCATCTCAACACAGAAATACGGCTCACCACGTGGGACAAATTCAAAAAAGGTGAATGTGGGCATATAACAATATGCCTCAGCCTACCCCTTCGGGGATAAAAGGTGTGACTATTTGTATGTATGTAAAAATAGGTAAGTAAAAGAGCGGTCAAAAATAGTATCTTTTCTAATTTTTCATTTCATTTATACAATCAATCAATAATGCAGCATATAGTTCAATTATGAATGTATACACGTGTTACGATGAATCCCTGCTAATATTATAAATGCGAAAGTAACTCTGTCTGTCTGTTACGCATTCACGCCTAAACGGCTGGAGCGATTGAGATGAAAATTGGCATAGGGATAGTTCGAGGCCCTGGAAAGGACATAGGCTACTTTTTAACCGACTGTGTAAAAGGAGGGTTATGATTTTACGATATAACAACTCTTACGTGGTAACAACTGTGTATGCTGAGTATCCATCCCTTATTGTGAACACAGCGTACATACCTACTTAATGCAGGGAAACTATAGTATCGACTTCGTAAGAGAAATTGTATATTATTTAACCACGTGCGACATTTGCCACGTCAGAAAAATGACACGTTGACAATTAGATGTCAGATGTCATGTCAACAACATGTGGCGTCGGCGATAAATAGTACCTAGTAGTTTTTTTTTCTTATTCATTTATGGATAGGCAAAGACAAAATTGTGATTGTACATTTTTTTATTTTTTATTAGGTACTTCTCTGATATATGTATTTTATTGATATTTATTAATTTTGTTAATCAGTTTTTATGTGCGTTGTGATAACAAATAAACACATTTTCTTTCTTTCTTTCTTTCTTTCTTTCAACTTCTACGCAGCCGAAGCCGCGGGGAACAGCTAGTATACAATAATTGTGATTTAGTACATAACCAGTCCATTCTCATCATTTAGTTAACGTTATATAATTGAACAACAACTATAATGTTTCAATCTTTCGCAATACCTAGTAAAAGTGACTTCCTTGAACCTAATACTTGTACTAGGTTATACCAAAGACTAGCGGACGTCACGCGGTTTTACCCCGTAATTCCCGTTCCTGTGGGAAAATGGGAATAAAATATAGCCTATGTTAACCGCAAATAGTGTAGCTTCCCAACAGTGAAACAATTTTACAAATCAGTCCAATAATTCCGGAGCCTATTCGATGCAAACAAACAAACAAACTATCAAATCTTTCCTCTTAATAATATTAGTACCTATAGATAATGTAATAGGCAGTACTTTTTTACTATTTAGCTCGTTTTTTCTGTACTATAATGTATTAAACATAAATACCTTCCTCTTAAATCACTCTATATATTTCTAAAAACTGCAATAACATCTGTTGAGTAGTTTAAAATATCTAAACGAACAAACAGAAAAAACTAATCCATTTTCCTGTATCATGTAACGATGAAGAAAAGATTGTTCCGCCTAGAAGATTGCTTATACTAAAAATCTCATCAATAACTTTTAACGTTACACGGTAACGCCCAGACTCGTACATTAATGCTTACAATCTAACTTAGACCATTTTACTTTATGGTCTTAGCAATGTTATAATGTTATCAGATCTTATGGAGCCTTTTTTTTACGTGGAGAAATCATGGAAACTATGCCTTATCGACAAAAATACAAATAACTCTACCCCAGTAAATTTCCATCTCCGCTTTTAAGTCATATCTACATATATACCTAATATAAAAATCAACGCCACTTTTCTTTGTAATTTTATAACTCAAGAACGGGCTCACTTATCCGAATTAAATGTTTAGGCTTTGTTCGGACTATTTAGTAGACGGTTCATGTGAAGTTTGCACAAAATCGGTCGAGCGGTTCTTCATTTATCACGCAAACGAAGTTGCGCGGGTCAGCTAGTAATGGATATAAGTGACTGAAAAATCTGTAAATGGGAAGTCAACAATGATGTTATAGTAAAAAAGAGGTAGATATCGCATTACCGCTCAAAAACTGTTGCGGACAAATTCACACAATTGTTGTAATTCCATTTAGTCGGCTAATAGCTGCGAGCGAAACAAGTCGTGTTGTGGTCGGCTGCTGTGTGCAAAACGACACAGATAGCCATTCCTCTCTGTTTTAAATGTTTTGTATTCTCTATCGCATTCATAGATGAAATCTAGGTACCGATAGGTAAGCACGTGAAATTATAACTCAACAATAACCGAATGCTGTTTTGTATGAAGGTAGCATATCTTTACTTAAATATCATTGGAAGTCAAGCCAACTTGAGCCATATAGATACTGGCATTCTACGAATATATATTCATAAGAATGTAAACTCTTTTCTTTAAAAGTAACACTTACCCAAACTTCTAAAAACTTTAAAATATTGACCGTCGTTTATACTCTAGCATACCTATTTCATAAAAAGACTCATTAATTGCTTCAAAAGGCAATCGAATGCAATTGGCAATTGAACCAATCTGCTTCCTGTTACGTCAATAACACGGTGTTATTTAACAAGTGTAGAGGATAAATAGTAGTTCGCTAATGATAACATTGATAACAATGTATACTATTACGTAATAGGTTTAACCATACGTAGGTTGAATTGATAACTAAGGAATTGAATCAATACATTTTGTGTAGTAATTCAATCATCAATGAAGCAAGTCAGTCTATGGCAGCCCACTTCTGGACGTAGGCCTCTCCTAATTTACGCCACAACTTCTCGGTTGCTGTTCCTCGGGGGCATGAGGACGGTGAGAGGGCTGCTCACACCGTCCTTACAGAAGCAGGTCCTAGATGGCAGCGTGACGTGAAGAATTCACGCACGCCCCCATAAGAAGCGGGATGACACTCGAAAACCCCCCAAAGACGCGGAATAGCAAACGAACCACCCCCTATGCGAGGCCGCAGTGGTAGCCGTAGGTCTGTTGGGAGTCCTGGGACATTCTATCGAGGGCTTACCCGGGGCTTCCTACCGTAGGCTGTTGGGCGCTACGTGAGGTTTTTTAGTCGGTAGGAGTAGTATCTATGAAGGATTTTTCCTCACGTTAGTAAAACGGTTGTTACTAGATCTGGCAGGTAGATATCCTTCCTAACCTACGTGTGCCATTCATACATTCATTCCACTCCAAAACTCGTTCCATACTCTCGGTTGCCGGTTGTTCTGCTGATGTGGGAAGCCCACTGCTACTTTAATATTATGCTTATAGGTCTAATAATTACCAATCTTCAATTTCTAAAATGTTTTAATCTTAGAAATTTCAATATAATATGGTTTCAACTCGTAACATTACAATAAGAGTTAACGAGATATTTACCATGTGCATTGTTGAGAGTTTCCTATGTTTTGTCACTTTGCAAACCCTATGATCACGCGGAAATAAAGTCTCTAACGTGCGTTATAATTCTATGGTCTTTAACATTTCGGCCCTGTCGTAAACAGGGCCGAATGAGGGAATGAAATGTTAGAGACTTAATAACGCATTGTAAATATCCCGGTAACTCAAATTATGTACTAATATTACTACTAATTGGATTTCGAAAACACAAATCTTGTAATATATATTACGAACGCTAGGAAGAAAATTGTTACAGCCACTTTATTATGTCTCCACACAACAAAATAAACAAGCAAGGGAAACAATGTATCCCAAAATATTACAAAATATTATTAAGAGCCAACCGTTTGAAAAACGTTGCAACACGTTGCGTAACTCACAGCTTATATTGTCGCATACGTTTATTACCGCCAAAAGAATGTGTAAAACATCACATATCCAATTGTTGTATGATGACAATTTTGACAGGAAACAGGGCGAAACAGCGATACGGTTAATATCATGCAACAAGCAAAAACACACTTTAACTCATGGGAGTAAAGTTTGAACTAGCTTGAACAGAGTCAGGGTTGTTGCAAAAATGTTTTGCTAAGACGCACTTTTAGTTCACATTCTATTTTTAAATTATAATGACATAACCTGACAGCTTCACATGCAATGAATGTGATTGGATATAATTAAAGTGGTGAATTTCGTCATAATTATACATGTGAGTATTTTATTATATTATGCAACCCAAAACTTATTGGAAATCATGCACTTCATAAAAATAGTGTGCAATAGTAACACAGTATAAAGAGATAAACCTACTTTAGGCTTTGATAGTAATTTCTTAAGTTCAGTAATAATTGCCATAGCGGAGTGTAGGTTAGAGCTGTTTGGACAAAACCTCTCGCAATGGAAAACAGTTTTGTATGCTGCCTACACAAAAAAACCGGCCAAGTGCGAGTTGGACTCGCCCATGAAGGGTTTCGTAGCAGCAAGTAACATAATATAAAAGTTCTTATAGTTCGTTGTAACTTTGACTGATGTTTTAACACGTTCGCAGTGGTAGTGATTTCACTAACCGGAAATTGCGGTTTATGACGTATTAAAAAAAACTATCATCTCTATCTCGTTCAAGCTAATTTTCGTTGGTAGTTTTTATGGCAATGTACATCATATATTTTTTTTACATTTATCATTCTCTTAGTTTAGAAGTTAGAGGGGGAGGACACACATTTTTCCACTTTGGAAGTGTCTCTTGCGCAAACTATTCACTTTAGAAAAAAATGATGTTAGAAACCTCCATAGCATTTTTGAAGACCCATCTATAGATACCCCACACGTATGGGTTTGATGAAAAAAGAAATTTAGAGTTTCAGTTCTGAGTATGGGGACCCCCAAAATTTACTGCTTTTTTTCTAGTTTTATATAAGAATCTTAATGCGGTTCACAGAATACATCTAGCTACCAAATTTCAATAGCATAGACCTTATAGTTTCGGAGAAAAGTGGCTGTGACACACGGACGGACAGACAGACGGACAGACAGACATGACGAATCTATAAGGTTTCCGTTTTTGACATTTGGCTACGAAACCCTAAAAACCACTATCATTATTCCCACCAATAATGGAATGTGTAAACTATCATATATTTCCAATTCAAGAGGTTATTATCGTTTAAGAAAACAGACATATAGAAGAAAGAAAAGATCTATCCAAAGTTCTTTCTTCGTCTCTCTGACATTTATCAACTACACTTTTTTTTAACGTGAGGGAAAATCCTCATGGATACTACGCTGGACTCCTACCGACTAAAAACCTCATCAATGGCCTACGATTGAGAGCCCCGGGTAAGCCCTGGGAAGGATATCCCAGGACTCCCAACAGACCTACGGCTACCACTGTGTCTTGGGGGGGTGTCTCGGGTGTTATGCTGTTTCTTAGGGGGTCATATGTTTATCACCTACTGTACCGATACCTACACCACCTTCTTTTTCCATGTAAAATAAAAATGTGTGCGTGTACTAGTGTACACACGTAAGAAGTGAAACTTCTTCATAACCTTATTTTTCAAGCCCAAAAGCCCAAAAGCCCAAAAGCCCAAAAGTCCAAAAGTCCAAAAGTCCAAAAGTCCAAAAGTCCAAAAGTCCAAAAGTCCAAAAGTCCAAAAGTCCAAAAGCCCAAAAGCCCAAAAACCCAAAAGCTGAAAAGCCGAAAAGCCGAAAAGCCCAAGAGCCCAAAAGCCGAAAAGCCGAAAAGCCGAAAAGCCGAAAAGCCCGAAAGCCGAAAAGCCGAAAATCCGAAAAGCCGAAAAGCCGAAAAGCCCAAAAGCCGAAAAGCCGAAAAGCCGAAAAGCCGAAAAACCGAAAAGCCCGAAAGCCGAAAAGCCGAAAAGCCGAAAAGCCCAAAAGCCGAAAAGCCGAAAAGCTCAAAAGCCGAAAAGCCCTAAAGCCCAAAAGTCCAAAAGCCCAAAGACCCAAAGTACAAAAGTCCAAAAATCTACAAACGACATGCTATCCCTGGATAAAGTACTCTTAATTCGAATCCACCGTGGTGGGGACGAAAACAAAGATGGCGCGTAACGAAAAAACGTGACGTGACGCTAAATTTTTTCCAACGCCGATAAAGAAGTTTCACTTCAAAAAGTTCTCAACGATGAGCATTAAAATAATGCTGCTCGATCTAATTAATCCTTGAGTAAATTTTGAAAATCAAACAAATTTAAAAAAAATATTTTGAACGGAAAGCAGGAAATTACTTTAAAAAGCAAGAGTGACAAATGCAAGCAATTACGTTATTGTCACTTTTGCGTTTTAAATACTTAGTAATTTCCTAACTAATCAATATTATTTTCATTGATAATGTTACCTAACTTAAACACTGTATTATATTACTCACTTACACACTTATACTTTGTTATAATCTAATGAATGTATTATCCTGAATTCATTGAAAACAACAGCAGTACCATTAAGTTATACTCATAATGCAATTAAATTGAACTTCTCGTTAACAGTGTTAATAAATATGATCTACCTCATACTTGTTTATTAATTTATAAAAGGTGTGTTATCGGAATAATATCATGTGTGGCGAAAAGCATTCGAAGAAAATTAAATACGTAAGTAAGCAATTCAAGGCAAAGAACGCAAATAGTTTATACATAAGTTCCAATAACAGTCTTGGATGCTTTAAAAACAAAAAACCGGCCAAGTGCGAGTTGGACTCGCCCATGAAGGGTTCTGTAGCAGCAAGTAACATAATAATAAAAGTTCTTGTAGTTCGTTGTAACTTTCATTGATGTTTTAACACGTTCGCAGTGGTAGTGATTTTTCTATGCGAAAATTACGGTTTATGACGTATTAAAAATAAACTACCAACTCCATCTTGTTCTAACAATTCGTTGGTAGATTTTATGGTAATGTACCTCATATATTTTTTTTAGATTTATCATTCTCTTAGTTTAGAAGTTGGAGGGGGGGGGGGAACACATTTTTCCACTTTGGAAGTGTCTCTTGCGCAAACTATTTACTTTAGAAAAAAATGATATTAGGAACCTCAATAGCAATTTTGAAGACCTATCTATAAATAACCCACACGTATGGGTTTGGTGAAAAAAAAATTTTTGAGTATCAGTTCTGAGTATGAGGACTCCCAAAATTAACTGCTTTTTTTCTAGTTTTACATAAAAATCTTGATGCGGTTCAGAGAATACATCTACTTACCAAGTCATAGGTCTTATAGTTTCGGAGAAAAGTGGCTGTGACACACGGACGGACAGACAGACAGACAGACAGACCAACAGACAGACATGACGAATCTATAAGGGTTCCGTTTTTGCCATTTGGCTACGGAACCCTAATGAGGGATTCCCTGAACATCTAAGGCGAGTGGTTTTAAGGGCGTCTTCGAAGGTTTTTGCAAGGTCTGCAGCCCTCTAGTGTTGTGAATGTGATGAAAAAGTGGTCACTCTTTCACGCTCTAAAACGGATCTGGTTGAAATTTGGTACAGGAATAGATTACAGTACAGACTGGAATAACACATAAGCCGAATACATTACAGAAATCCTCATATTTTGTGGCGGAACATAAGACTTTGTAAAATTTAGAAACAGTTTATTATGTCTTGAATATAAAAGTTTCCTAATGAATTCATAGGTATGTTATAATGAGCTTGAAATGGGATGTGATTGCCGCCAAATTGTTCCGTAGATTTTACAGTTTATCTCATTTATTTAACAGCCTTAACATCATAATTCATTAAATCTGCAGTAGATTAGGAAATCTGAAGTATAAAACCGCTACTTAGTAATGATTAGGCAGTAAGCAGAGATAGGTGACGATAATGCGGTCGTTATAATAATACCTGCAGTTTCTTCATTCTAAGTGCTCGCTGTCTGTACATGGAACATAGTATTAAGAAAAAAATAAAGGGAGCTTTATAATTGCAAAAGACCCGAAAACAATTTTTGGATTTTGTTGGTAGGTACGTTTGTGCACTCTAATGTTAGTAATGGCTTAACTTAGGGCTTCCCAAACTTATTTGTACTGCGATGCCCTTGGGACCTGGTCATTTTCATTACGACGCCACTCACTAAGCTCCCCCCAGAAACGCCCAGAAAGTGCTCTTTGCCGCCTCTACGATTGTATAGTTTGCTCCAAGAAGCTCTACATTTTCGTTGGTGAAACTGCTCTCCAGTTTGGCAAATTGCAGCTATCGTTTCTTTATCTATATCTGTTTTTGAACAGAGCTGTACTTCATTTTATTATGCAACTAGCTGACCCGCGCAACTTCGTATGCGTCACATAAGAGAGTAAATCACCCGTTCCCGTCGCATTTACTCCGATCACGATAGATGTTTCCCGTCGCATTATTGTAGAAATTGCGCATATTCATGCATAGGACGTGCACTACCGGTGTACGTCGCCAGCAGAATAGTGAATCGACCAAAAAAAGCGAAAAAAAAAAGCGAGGTCAAACAGGATAAAAAGTATCCCTTATCCGTCTCCTGTCCTCCTCTAAGCTACCTCCCCGCCAATTTTCAGATCGGTACGGCCGTTCTTGAGTTATAAGTATTGTAACAAACCCGTCTTTGCTTTATATATTAAGATTGCAAAAAGTCTGTTTCCTATACGCAAATGGTTATAAAACTTATAATAGAGCAGTGCTGATAGCACGATATTCATTAGAAAGTGAGCTCCAAAAGTCAATCAGATTTCCTTGTTGTATCAAAGCTTTATGATACGGACAATGCTATTAATTGTCCTTCTTCCTCTGATGAAAATGTCGATGGTGTGAACGACTGGAAAAGTTTGTGAATTAGACATATTGCTCAGGTTATCCGGAAAATATTTTAATCGGCACTCGACTCTCTCGCATCAACACACGACGCCCTAAGGACCATACCGCGACGCCCCAGTATAGTACACTTTGTAAAGC
The DNA here is from genome assembly GCA_933228765.1 of Miltochrista miniata. Taxonomy (NCBI): domain Eukaryota; kingdom Metazoa; phylum Arthropoda; class Insecta; order Lepidoptera; family Erebidae; genus Miltochrista; species Miltochrista miniata. The sequence continues at coordinate 32,590,002 of OW121758.1, read as the reverse complement.
GCGCTCAACTGGATTTGAAAACGGTTTTCACTTTTCCTTTGCGGTTTGCACCTTTTGTTTGTTTTAATTCAATTGGTAGATGAAAAAAAAAGCAATTTAAAGTTATGAGTCCGAACTCGACTGCAAGCAGCATTGCTGTCGCGGCGGCAAGGCGACAGTGCCGCGCAACAGTGAGTGCAGTCGCGACGCTGCTGCCGAGTTCGGAATGTATTCTAATATAAATCTATACACAATGTATGGGGACCAGTGGTGCTGTCGCGGCATTGCAGCGACTGCAGTGCCGCTTGCGGTCGAGTTCGGACTCATACCTTAACATATTAGTTCCTGCGAAAAGGACAGGAAAAGTCCACCTAGCGGGCAGAGTCGTCGGTATAAGCTGGTTATGTAGTATGTCCGTCCTTAATCATTCCGTCAAAACAGCCCATCGCAGTTCTCTGCTGAACATAAAGTTTTTCCCAATTAATTTTTAGTAAGTTTTTTTCGTGTAGAAATCCTCATGGACTTCTACCAACTAAAGCCACATGGTGCCCTACCACCTGCCTACGATCGGGAGTACAGGGTACGTCCTCGGAAGGATAACTCTCTCAATTTAAGTGGCAATATTGACCTTACTTGGCCAGATGGGTTGGAACAAGGTTTTGTTTCGAGTTTTCCTTCCCGTTTGCCTTGACCTCGTCTGTTCATCAGCTGGTCTACTATTTGCGGGATCTGGATACATACGAGTACACACATACAAGATATGTTCACACCTTTATCACTGGAGGGGTAGGTAGAAGCGTATATGCCTACATTGTATCTTTAGTGTTTATCCCACGTAATAGTTGGTGAGCTGTATTGCCGTGTTGAAACGGACTGTTTTCTGTTGCTGCTCATAAGGCCGTTTATTTTGGCATAGCGCTAAACATATAAAAAACCTTAACGACTGTTATTTTACTAGCAACCGAGACCAATGATTTAAAGTGCCTTCAAAAGCACGCGGGAACGCTGGCAAAAAGAAATGTCACAAAGAGGTCACCCATCAAAGAACCAGCCACAGTGAAAGTTGCTTACTGCTGTGATCGTATACAGAAACACTGAGTCTGCGGGGACACGAGCGCTTCTTAGGGCCTGTGGTGTGGACCTGTAACCCATAAATTAGTATTGCATTTTTTGAACATTAATATTTTTGGAACATGCTCGCTCACATATTTTGCCATTAGTATATTCTTATGAGCTTGTGCTGTTGGATCATGTTCAATTATGGTAATAAACTAGTCGAGAGTCCGGGCATGGAATTGTTTTAGAATAGGATTAATCTTTAAGCTCTTTTATGATTAAGCAAACACGCTGCTTCATAAGTCTGATCAAGAAATACCTCTCCTTTCTTACACCTTATGTGACGTAAATAAAGTTGCGAGGGTCAGCTAATATTCAATTACGAATATAAAACTGTGAATTGCAACTAAACTGACTCGTAGACTGAGCTTGGCACGAAATTTGAAACCCTTGCAGAGGCAATTTACACCTATGGCACCCAATTAAATACCTATACCCGTGTACATAGTATTAAGTCAAGTATATAAGATGAATTATTTTGTATATAAATTTTGTTTAATCCTACTTTGACTTATTACCCTTCCAACCCCTACTGTGGCCAAGACACATTTAGCCATCTTTGATTTTTTTTTTTTTTTTTTTTTTTTTTTTTTAATTATGCCCAGCTACCATGGGTAGCTGGGTGTGTGCCTATCTAAACCCCCGATGTCCATATTTCGGGGTCGTTCCTAAGCTGTTCCTTTCATACTAGTTCTCGCGTTTAAATGGTCTCAATCATGCTTCATACTATGTCTTTCTTTCATTCAACCTTTCACTCTTTTTTACAGGTGGGGCGCCTGCTACCCTCGCGTCTACGTTTTCTTTATTTCTGTTTTAATCTTATATCTACAGGTAATGAAATAAATTGATCTCCACCTCCTTTCTCTTTTCCTTTTTTACATTTTTGTCTCATATCTGTTCTTACATTTTTATTAGTTTGTTAACAATACAATATTTTGTTTTCTATTTTGTAATACAGTTATATCTTATTTTTTATTTCTTAGTCTATTTTACATAGCTGGTAGAGTGGGTTGTGGTATTTCCATTTACCATAGCATATTATGCCTATACATTTGACTTACTATGTATCTTATCTACTAGTTCTTGTTTTCTTAGATCTATTACATATTTTTATTAACTATTTCAACTACAGCTGAGTGGGATGTGGTTCCACATACAGTGCCCATTATCTATATATATATACATATGTTCATATTTGCTGTTTTTTACATTCTCTTCTCTATCACGGTCTCATTTTCCTATATCTATACATTTACCATTTTCATTTTTACCAAGGTTTTATTACATTTAACATAATATTATATTATGCTATTGTAGTCTCACTTCTAGTCGACTCTATTTTTTGTGTTTACTGCTTTACATATATTTGTACAGAATTTTATAAACTTTTCTCTCTTTTTGTTTTGCATTATTATTTTTAAATTATCTATTGTAATTGCCATTTCTATCTCCTGTTCGGTATTATGACGTTGCCTCGAAAATATTGGGCATTCGACCAACAAGTGAGGGATGTTTTCCTCTGCTTGAGGGTCACAGGCGCACGATGGGTCATCCTTGCACTTGAAGCGAGTCAAGTACTCAGAAAACCCACCGTGCCCTGTCAGGACCTGCGTGATGAATTTGTTTGGAGTGAATTTCCTAATAGTCCTGTACGCCTCCACCGCGTTAGGGAAGAAGAGCCTTGTGATCGAGGCGGTGTCGCCGGACTCGTACCGCCGATTCCATTCGTCAAGAGTATCCTGTCGGATACTTCGCTTGACGAATGAGATCGGGCACAGGTCGTAGTCCGGTGCCCGCCTCGACCGCAACGCTGCTTCTTTTGCCAGCTGGTCGGCCCTCTCATTTCCCTCCATCCCCACGTGCGCCTTTATCCAGAACAAATCTACATGTTTGCCTGTCAGAAAGCTTTTTCTGATGTTTCTTCGGGCCTCTACTGCGAGGGGATGGAGACAATTGGGATTCGCGACCGTCTGGAGTGCCGCTGTCGAGTCGCTGAACACCCCAAAGGTTTTCGCACTATGTCTACAGATCGTCCTCGTCGCCTCACATATGGCCAGCAGTTCTGCCTGGTATACTGTGCAAAAAGACGGCAGAACAAGTTTGCGGGCAGTTGTCTCGACCCCATCTTTCCATAAGGAAAGAGCGGCCCCGACCCTGCCCGCAATCTTGCTGCCGTCGGTGAATATTTTAATTTCAGCATTGCTGTTTGCCTCAAGTTGGTCACTGTTTCCCAGGCTGGTGAACTGCAGGCGCATATGCTCGGCGGGGTGAGGGTTGTCTGCGAACGAAAGCATTCGCTCGGTCTCCCTCCCGGGCAGTTCTGGTAGTGGCTCGCCCCTTCTTGCTTTGTACAAACGTGCTGCCTCCTTGACCCTAAGGTCAAGGGGGAGTATACCCGCCAGCACTAATGCTGCGTTGAGGGAGACCGTTCGATACGCTTTACAAATCTTTTGTGCGAAGCTACGTTGTATAAATTTCAACCTTTTTTGGATGCCCAACCTCTCGACAGCCGGCGCCCATGCGCTGGCCGCGTACAGAACTATTGGCTCCACAGTTGTTGTGTATATTGTGTGGATAATTTCCGGATGTAATCCCCAACTCACCTTTGCCGCCCTGGTTAACTGTTTGTGTAGTGCGGTGACTTTCCTGATGGTACTTTCTACATGTGCCTTAAACGTGAGCTTATGGTCGATGATAAGCCCCAACAACTTTATCTCGTTTGTCGTGTCAATGTCGACCCCGCCCATGACAAGCCTTGGTGTGTCGTATTTTAATTTCTTTGTTATGACCATTGCATTGGTCTTATGTGGTGCAAATTTTAATTTGTTCTTGTCACCCCATGACTTGACATGTGCGAGGGCGGCATTGGCACGCCTTCCGATTTCATCCCCTGTGTCACCATAGAAAACCAGGACGACATCATCCGCAAACGCCTGTATGTATTCGCCCTTTTCCTCGAGACTCCTTAGCAGTGGGTTCAGCAGCAAATTCCAGAGGATTGGTCCGCCGATAGAGCCCTGGACGCAACCCTTTCTTGTTCTAATTGAGTGTTCCTTGCCTGCGTACCTAACGTGCACCCATCGATCGTTTAGGTAGCTATTGATGGTTTTCCTCATGTCTTCCGGGCACTCCTCCTCCACAAGTCGCATCTTCATTGCGGGCCACCAGGCTCTCGTACAGTTCTTTGCACTCCAGGTACTCGTTTACGACACTCGCCCTGCGGACCAGTGCGGCACATCCAATACGGCGCCTCTTGGTGGTGACCTCCTTCTTTAGTTTCGCTAGTTCTTCGTTCCACCACGGAACAGATAACCTTTGGCATTTGGCCTTTTCAGGGATGGCGCTGTGACACGCTTCGGCTATGGCTTGATTAAGGTCGCTTACAAGTTGATCAATTTGTGATACTGTTGTTATGGCGTTAACCCTTTCGGTGGTTATATGGTTATTCCTTTTGTACGTTGTTAATTCTTCGTCAAAGTTCCTCCAATTAGCCTTCCGCGTGTTGTATTTGCGTGTAGTTCGATTAACGTCCATACCCCTCGACCGTCTGAGTTTAATGCCAAAGGTTATTCCGTTGTGGTCCGAGCTGGTCAGGTTTTCTTCAACTTTCCAGTCCACCACCAAGTCTAGCACATTTGCCGTACAAAATGTGATGTCCACATGGCTCTTGTATCTACGTCCGTCTCTATATGTGTCAAAGGTTTTTCCCGTATTGAGCACCTGGAGGCCCATTTGGTCTATCATATCAAGCATCAATTTTCCTCGGGAGTCTGTGTACTCGCTGTTCCACCACTTGTTCCAGGCATTCCCGTCACCCCCCATGATCAGCCTGCCCAATCCAGGGTTTGCTGCGATGTTCTTCAGCTTTGCGATGTATGGTTCTATGGGCTTATCCGGCTCGAGATAGATTGAGACCAGGGTGAGTTCCCATGCGCCAGTTCTGAGTCCCACCACTGTGATGTTGTTCGTGGTGAGACTGGGATACTGGATGACATCAATTAATGGGTCGAAGATGGCAATTGCTGCCTTGACCTTTTTATCCCCTGGCGCGTTATTCTGGTATATCCTCACCCCTGGATAGCTCCTCATCATTCGAGTCTCCTTCTCAACATGTGGCTCCTGGATTAGTGCTGCCATGATTCCGCGATTTTTAGCCTCGATCATGAGTTCTTGATTGGCTAAGATCTTCTTTCTTAGGTTTGCCTGGAACAAGCGATAAACAGAATCCTCCACCACGCCGCCTTTAGCAATAGGCTATCGACGACCTGGCCAAGGACTCCCAACGTCTGCGGACAGGGCACTCATAGCTGAAGGCGTTGTGTTCTGCACGGTCAATCTTCGCCTTCTTGCAGTTTCTGCATGAGGGCGCCGAATTAATTGCCCATACTTCGCATTGCGTCTTCAAGTGCGGTCCACCACAGTGGCTACATGCGTCTTCTTTTTCCGTACAAAACCTCCTCATGTGGCCGTATCCAAGGCATCTCGAGCATTGGACCAACGGTGAGTGGTCCATTACTCTGACCCGTTGTAGGTCCACATGGAGGGCTCCCAACGCCGTCATTTTACCCCACACTCTTGGTGAAACCGACAGCACTATGTGGTTTGTATGGGGATTTCTGGCCTTCTTCCTAAACTTTACTGCCAGGCGGTCATCCCCTTTGCCAAGTCCGTCAAAAACTTCCCTATTCTGGTTTTTGAGAGCCCTGAGTACCTCCTCGTCCGAGTTGACACTCAGGACGTCCCTTAAGATGACCATAGGGTCTTTGTTTTTAACGTCCTCGACAACGAGGCTGTCCTTCTCCAGTCTTTTCCGTGCTCCGTCTCTATCCGCAGCCGTCGGGCAACCGAGGATAATTTTTCTATCCTTTGCTTTCCTAACTTTTTCTACCTTGATCCAGCCTTCTTTGGCATCTACCGCTTTCCTTATCCTCTCCAGGACCTCGTCCCCTGTCTCATCCTCTTTGTTGGAGGACACCACTATGGAGTGCAGTGCGGGTCTAGCCATCTTTGATTAGTCGTGTGAGTCTGTGCAACTGGTAGTGAGTTATCTTTTCGCATCCTGTACATACATCCCATCTACTATCCGTCTGCTAGCTTAGGTCATATTCTCTCATAGTGCAGACATTCCAAAACTATCTACCTATCTGTGTATTTATTCACGACACCAGATATTTATTATAGGCTAGGTATAGACTGGTATGCCATAGACTAGGGCTTTAGGGTAATAAGAACGTTAGGGTTCAAACCACACTATACTGGGTGTTTCTTTTAGGGTGTCAAGCCGCCACTAGCTGGTGCAGGGTTCCATACCTATCGATTTAACCCCCATGTATGTTCTACGATTTTTTGTAGTTTTCGAGATATAATGTTCTGCATAATTCCCTATTTTTTTATTATCGATTAAAATTTATACATCTTGAATCAAAGTTAGGAAGGAGATTATTTTGTCCATAATACTGCAATCAATCGGCATTATAATAATAATAAAATATCCAAGAAAAGTCAAACCAAAAAGAAGTTGTAATTATTTAAAGCCACGTGGAAAAATAACGAAAAAAAATTATATCTCGAAAACTACAAAAATCGTAGAACATACATGGGGGTTAAATCGATAGGTATGGAACCCTGCTACCAGCTAGTGGCGGCTTGACACCCTAAAAGAAACATCCAGTATAGTAGGCTAGGGCTTTAGGGCTTAGAGTGTTAGGTACGTTGGGGTTCAGTAGGGACTTGTGCTAGGTAAGTTTAGGTACAGTAAGTTCTTACTATATTATTGTGCGCATACAGTCTAATATCGTTAAGGTGACAACTGTACAGATGTACATAACTATTAAACATAACGACGTAAATATGCGGCCTTGACAGACCAATATTTATTTGTTCCCTTCGCTGTCGAAACGATGGGCAGTTGGGGTGCAGACGCCAAGGTTTTGATCAAAGAATTGGGCAGGCGGTTAATGGACAAGACAGGTGACTCCCGCTCCGGCTCGTATCTGGTGCAAAGGTTGGCCATTGCTATCCAGCGTGGCAATGCAGCCAGTGTAATGGGCACCTTTGCACCGGATACTGTGAGGGACGGGTTAATTAATTACTTTTAATCATAAATTGATGTATTTTTGAATTATGTAATTTTTGACTTATTAAATAAATATTTGTATTACCTAAAAAAAAATAAAAAAAAAATTAAAAAAAAAAAAAACATACCTACTTATAAATTTCTAAATAGACATAATAGAAAACTTGCAAACTTCTTAACACACATTTTTAAGGATCTTCCCCTAAGGTGACGCCGCAGTGGTAGCCGTAGGTCTGTTGGAATTCCTATGGTAGCCTTCCGAGGGCCCACCTGGGGCACCCTACCATAGGCTATTAGTGGAAGTAGGCTAATAGGTGGAATACGTGTGGTTTTTAGTCAGTAGGAGTCCGGCATAGTATTCATGTAGGATTTTCCTCACGTTAAAAATAGTAGTTTTCGATACAAGTGTGGGATTTCTGTTATTACAACGAGTTACGACAGGTGTTGACCCGAGCCGAAGGCGAGGGTAGACAGTCGAAACGAGTTTAAATAACAATCCCACACGTTGTATTGAACAACTATTTTTAATACAGTTGCGAAAAAATCAAGCAATTTAATAAAATAATAAAAACACAATAAACCTGAATATCCAAAATGGCGCCAACCGTAAAAGAATATATACCTTCCTAAGCAGAGACTATGGCAGTGCACTTCATACAGCCAACTTTTTTTATTTTTATAAATTTAATTTGGCCGATACTTATATTAAATTATGCTTGAATTTTAATTAAAATTACTTTTAATCTGATATTGAAACAAGTTAGTATCTTTTTTTAGAAATATTTGCATGAATCACAGACATTATTTTGACAATTGGGAAAGAAAACGCACGAGTGCGGGAATGGTAAAGAAAAAGCACGGGTGCGTAATAGCCCACATCCCGAACGCTATACGTCCCTGTAATACGCCACTTTTTGAGCAACTGTATTAAAAAAAACATTTGAGGATTACAGCAATATTAGTTTATTATCAGAATCTGCACATCTTCATGTCAACACAGCAAAATAAGCTCATCTAGGTATAACGTGGGACAAAATTACTACTGATGCACCGTAACCGACGCTTCTGCCTACCCCTTCCTGTAAAAGCATCAATATATGCATATGATGTTAGGTTAGTCTATCAAAGCAAATTGTAAAGCTCTGTTACGCAACAAATATGATGTGTACGAGTATTTCATGTCATGACGTATTTTTGGTGTAATGACATACGAATACGCGGTGCAACAGGCGTAAGTCCCTGTAACATTACGTATAGCTCAGGCTCAAAGAGGCTAGGCTCAATAAGCGGTATTCCCACGTCATTATAGGGAAAATCCAATATTAAATTGATTGATACTATATAATAATTCGTTCAGGACTACTCATCATTAGTGTTGTATGAAGTTGCAATAAGAGAAATACCATTTCATTTTGAGAGCACGTAGAAATAAATTCTACGATCATATCAATCGTACTTTTTAAATAATATTTATTTTGATAATAGTTGTAAATATCTAGTTTATCAAGATGGCGAGATCAATGATTGTTTTCTTGCTGGCTGCGTTCTTCACGGCTCTCACCTTTGCTGCCCCGACTACAGGTAAAGATCTATTTACATTGCAATAAAATTCTAATATCACACAGTCTCATTTCATCAATAAAAAAGAAACACACTGACCCCGTGAGTTGATACTCTGGCCCCGTCCCATCTGCCTTGGCACTCTGGCCCCGTCCCATCTTCCTAAAACAAAATTAAAAGCCAGCGCAGCAGCGAAAGCGGCTGAAAATATTAAAATAATAAATATAAGGGTCTCAACTCATAGTATCGTTTTTGTCCAGTCGGTGTCGAGACCATGTGTCCATGGGGTCCCAATGCGCACAAATTTTTCAATAATTTGAAAAAACGCCTTGTGGTGTCGACTGGTGACCCCAGGGCAGGCAGCTTTCTCGCTCAGCGAATAGGTATTGCTATTCAAAGGGGGAATGCTGCTAGTCTGTTGAGCACAATGCCAAGAGGGCCTTTTTAGGTTTAGTTTAGATAGTAATAATGTAAAAATATAGATATGTAATAGTTATGTTTCTTTGTAATCTTCATCAATTAATTGCATTTTTGTATCATTTCATACTAGCTTAACTATATTGTATTTAAGCGCTTTACTTTTGGGATGATAAAATATTTAAGCCTTCAAAACCTCGAATATTTAGAGGTATCACTTACTGATGGGAGATTGAAATCTGCGGTCGTCATAACCACACAGCAGTCACTCTCAGACACTACTTTTAGAAACTCACATTAACACAAGTCTTTTATAAAAAAAATTGGTATTTATTTGCTTCCTTCCTAATTTTCTTATTTTACTTAGGTTTTGTTGTATTATTCACAGATGAAGACCAAGTCCTAGAAATTCCACCAGAGTGTATCGGTCAGCGGTACTGTTCTGTCAGACCTGCAGGGTACGAGCAACTCGAAGATAAAATGAACAGTATTTTGCCCGAAGTGCTTGTGAAGGTTCGTGATCTTACTAGTATTATAAATGCGAAAGTTTATGTGTATCGATGTTTGTAACTCTTTTACGATCTAACTAACGGCTGAACGGATCTTGTTGAAATTTAGTAGATACAGTATATATTGTAGTGCGGTTTTTTTTTGGTTTTTTTTTACGTGAAGGAATATCCTCAGAGGATGTTATGCCGGACTCTTACCGACTAAAAAACCTCACGTAACGCCCAACAGCCTGTGGTTGGGAGCCCCGGGTAAGACCTCGGAAGGATGTCCCAGGGATAGCTCACAGACTACTTTATATTAGATAAGCGGAGGCGGGAACAAAATTCCAGGCTGGCGGAACCGCGGGCGCCGTCTAGTAATGTATATTAACAACATTAGGTTGAGTTGACTCACTGGCTGGCACTGATAGATGATCATCTATCAATGCCAGCCGAAACGTTGGAACCTAGAAACTCAAAATATAATACTTCATAGGATATCTTAAAAGAAGATAATAAATAGATAAATTCTGTTACACAGAAATATGCAGATCGAAACGGAGAAGCCTCTATTAAAACTGTATCGCTATCCCCTGAGGAGGACTGGCACAACTGTCCTCGTGAAACTAAGGTACGTATCCTTACTAATATTGTAAATGCAAAGGTTTGTGAGTATGGATGCGCGAATGGTAACAAATATAAGCTGAAGAATAACATCTTTTCCGCCTGCTCTTGATTGTTGGCACTTGATGGAACTCGATTATATACATTAGATATTAAAAACTCAATCACTTGTACTTTTCCATTATTTTAATTTTAATTTAACAGTGCCTGACCGTACCTGTACCTGTTTCACTTTACTTATAGCATTATCAAAGGCTAAACAAACTGATCATACACTTATTTCTGACATCATGTCATGACATGACAGATAAAACCGGTCAGGCACTGTTAAATTAAAATTAAAATAGTGGAAAAGTACAAGTGATTGAGTTTTTTATAATGAATAATCTATTAAGTTTATTGAAGTACTTTATTGCTCTTTACGCTTACAATTTGAGGGAATGATTTCATAATGAGGGATGAAAGACGTACTCGTGGTTTGTCATTTAATCAATGAGTCACGTTCGGTCATTGGTTAAATGAAAAACCACGCACTTCTTCGATAACGGGTTCACTAAGCAGAATTGCTTTGAAAAGGAAATTGTTTTAGCTACGTTGGTTATTATGATTTAATGTTTCTTTGTCCAAACTAGAAACATGTCCTTTTCCATATTGTATGTTGGAGATTAACAGGTTTCAATAAGTAGGTTATATCGAGAATTCTATGCAATTACTAATCATGAATTGTCACCGCCCGCCTGATGGAAAGCCATGGCGAAATCTAGCTCCACAGTCCACAGCTGTTCTGTCAGTGGTCCTCAAGTAATTTCTGTTTGGTTTGAAATGAGGTGATATAAAGACTAATAAAATAAATATAAAGACTACTTTACTCAACTTCACTTTCTTTCTTTGCAGTTGGAAACATGGTACGCGTACTACCGCGGCCCGAACAACACCGAGTCTGAATATTTTGTGCAGACTGATGTTTTTAAACAAGAGGTCGAGACTGTTGATTGCGCGTAAGCATATTTCTTTCTTTTTCTATTTTATAGAGCTATCCCCTGAATTAAGGAGGTTCCCACAAATATTTGTTCCGTGTTAGAATTCGCTTTGTGGCGTATATTTGCGAGCGTTTCCATGCTTTGGAAGGCACGTTAAGTCGTTGGTCCCGGTTTTTAGTAATATGACAGTCGTTAAGTCAAATTGAAGGTCTAATGGGTGACTTGAAAAATTTCAATAGCGGGCAGGCACGCACCACCTGTTAGGTGAGACAAAGATTAAAAAGGTAAAAGGGTGCCTCTTCAGGGATTAAGGCGTGATCATATGTATGTACGAAATTTAAACCCGGGAAACCAGCTATGGATGTAGTAAAGTCTACCAACTACACTACCAAGGCAGAACTTCAATACAAATTTTGGTACTTATAAATATTAGAAGAATGTTATTGAGAACTTATTGAGTAATTTCAATTTTTTTTCAACAGTAACGATCATATTGAAGCCAGCAGCGACGTACAATGCTTCCAAGACTTGGTTGGGATTGCCGGCTTCCAAATGCAATCAAAATGTGTCACTAGTTATGCAATGCGGACATTTTACGTTTTCGATCTAAAACGGAACTTGATCCTTCAGAAACCATTCCCAGTGCCTTCTTATTGTCAATGCCGAGTTCGTGTCAAGGACGAAGATGAATAAAGATATAAAAGGCACGGTAATGAAAGTGGGTTTAGGTACTGCAGACCTTACCATAAGGTTAGGCGTCTGAAGATATCCGAGGTCCAAACAAATTTCATCTAATGGATCAAGATGGAAGGCCAGTAAATGAAATACTCGTATGATAAAGGGCGCTCATAGAATTATAACGGTGTTATAAGGCTGCGCTATTATTTCTAGCAGTATTGAAAACGGTCGTAGGGTTTTAAAGGTGAGATGTTGGAAGCAATGTGGACGTTACGCTGAGACGAAGAAGAACAACTTTAGAAAAACATAATTTTAATATAAAGTGATAAAAGACGACTTGGCCCAGACAGGACTTGACCCTGCAACTTTTGCTTAAACCAGGGCAATTCTCTAACCAATTTAGTAAACGGGACAGTACTGAATCAAGTTGAAATTCTTCACCTTATTGTAACCGCCATTTAAGAGTATGGAACAGAGTCATCTTTCGAGCTACTTAGCAACTCTGATATCAATGAACGATATTGCAACCATTTAATATTGTAATTTTGTATAGATTTCCATTATTGAATAAACTCTGGAATGGTTTACTTACCATTTATGACCTGACCGTGAATAAGTACCTATGTAATTATGAATCAACAGGATACGTTAGGGAAAATTTTTCTTACAATACCTCGTGGTCAGACGGATTTGTACATGGTTTTATTTTGAGTTTTCCTTCTCTACACAATGGGCACTTTTGGGATTGTGTTTCCTTAGTCTCTATTTAGTAGTAAATGCCTATTTTGGTGTTTACGAGTAGCGTGATTTGTACTCCGTTTCATTGAAGAAATGTATGAAATTAATATAAAAAATTTACGATATATAGGTAGCAAGTCATTATTCTGTTGTTCAAATAATGGCGATTATATGGTATGAAATAGTGTATAGAAAATAATAATGTAAATATTTGTATATATTCACTTGGATAGTATGTAAGCGTAACTTAAGGTGGTTTAATTTATGATTAGATAAATACAAAAACACAGTCAAAAATTCTTGTTTTTTATTGATTAAATGTTATACTTTATACTTCATCTCATATTTATATTAGCACTAACGTTGCAAACAAGCTCCAGAACCCTCATGTTAAAAAGTTTCCCATATAGTCTATGGACATTCGACACCCTTGTCAGTTTTAAAGACTCTTTTCAATTCTTCCGAGATTTTATTTGGAACTGCCAGCCTTAGAAAAATTTTACGGCACCGTGTTGTTTTAGTCGGTAGATGTCCGGTATGATATTTACGAGAATTTTCACACCAAAAGGATAACAATACTGCGTTTACTGAATCTAGGAATTTAAAAATTAAAATATCTTGTCTTTCTTGCGTTCAATAGCAAATTATTGGTTGTAGACCAATCTACAACTTGAGCTGTAGTGCACTATTTACGTTGTCAAAATTACTTTGCTTTAGAAAAAGAGACTCCATTAAGATGAGTTATTTGAATACCTGCCAGGGTCAGATGAATATTTTTAAAATTATTTGAAAGAAAACAAAAACCTTTATCCTTCAATATTAATAACTAAATATTTACAAGAGGTAGATCAAATGAAATTTTTAGGTATAATACTTGACAAGAATTGTAATTGGAAAGCCCATGTTAAATGTGTTTGTACACGATTAAACAAATTTGTATTTGCACTTAGGAATATAAAGAATCAGATAGGGATCAATTCAGCACTGTATGCCTACCATGGATATATAGGATCTGTTCTCAGGTATGGAGTACTGTTATGGGGTAACTCCACCGATATTAACAGAGTTCTGATATCACAGAAAAAATGCGTTAGGGCTGTATGTAGTGCCGCACCCCTCGATTCTTGTAGACCGTTATTTAAAAAAACGAGGATTCTTACTGTTGTGTGCCTTTATATCCTGGAGATAGCATTGTTCGTAAGAGAACATCAAATAATATTCCCCAAAGCTTGTGATCAAAAGCGATACATCTCCAGGGATAAAACTAGACTCATTGTTACAAGATCCTGCAGCGCTTTTCATCAGAAAAATTGTGGCAGCATGGCCATCAAGGTTTACAATAAGTTACCTAAATCTTTAAGGGAATTGCCGAGGAACACATTCCGAAAACGTATTAACGAATGGCTTTTGGAGAAATGTTTCTACTCGATGAATGAATTCTGGACATGTAAAAATTAACATTGACGCAATTATAATTAATATCCGCGGACGGTATGGTAGAATGGTATAATTTATAGAAATTAGTTTTGACTGAAAGTTTATAATGTATAATCGACCTGATAAAGGAGAAAGCCCACAGATCGTTTCTTTTTGAAAAACCTTAATAGAAAGTGTATGGCTATCTAAGTAGATTGACAAATCATTTAATATTATTTTAACAATCTTTTAATTCATTTGATCAATATATTTTGTGGCGTTTAAACTTTTATATAATTCGTAGTGTTATCGTTTTTACGCGTCGCAGACTGACCAAATGAATGGTACTGACGTGACGAAGATGGCCGCCAATTGCAAATATCAATGTGTGGGGTACTCAAATGCACTTATCAGTTTCAAATGGATTAGTTCATGCATCAATGTTGTTGAGATCATAGATTTAGTATCAAAAAAATCTAAATCTAACTAAACTAAAGGATTTTTTAAATCTAAAAGGTCCACAACGTGCATAAGTGTTGGAAAGTGATATAATGCAGTGAAACGTTACTCTTTAATTTTTCGACAAACTCCAGATAACTCGATATTATTATTTTATGTTCTAAAGGTAAATTGGTGTGAAATGTTTGTATAAAATAATTGTATGGTTCCTTATGAAGTGATTATGATCTGGATTTATAATTTAAATGGTAAGTAATTATGGAACTATCGAGATCCAATTTGTTTATTTACTACGTTATCTGAATAAGTTTCAATGTGGTAAGTATATACATTTTCAGGGTTATTTATAAGTGTTTTGGAACAAATACTTCTATCTTTTTTGAATTAAATGTAACGATTAGCATTTTTGGACAAATTGATTTGTTCGGATTGATGAACATTTGCTTCAAAACTAACCTCTAATTTGAGCAGCAAAACGAAGAATGAGAGAAAACCCTACAAAATAAGACAATATTTTTTATTTCCTTTGAAAGTAGGATATCCATCCAATTTAATATCCGATTTTCGCTGTCATACTACATTATTTGTTATGAAACGGCGGTCCATTGAAAGGTGGTCAATCCCCTTTAAATACTTGATAGGTGTAAATTTAAAATGTGACAAAACTATTGTTATTTATAAATGTTATTCTTATCCTATAGTTATAATGTTATTAGAAATAATTTGTTAAAAAAATTACATGCCGTATTGTCCGGCGAAACATGCTGTAACTGTAGACTACATTTAAGAACAAGTCATCCATGTTTCTTGTAATAAACTATCATTCATTCATTCATTCATTCATTCATTCATTCATTCATTCATTTAAAGTTAAATAAATAAAAATTCACGGACATTTCACACAAGCTATCTGATCCCAAAGTAAGCTAGGAATAACCTGCTTGTGTTATGGGCATTAGACCACGGATATTAATACTTATATACTTTTAAATACATACATATTATACATAGAAACACCCAGACTCCTGAGACAAACATTTATGGGTCACACAAATATTTGTATCCGGTGGGAATTGAACCGACCTCCAGCGCCGCAAGCGGTATCAGTACCGACTGCGCCACAGAGGCAGTACGAAATATAAAGCTCCTCTCGGACCTTAGCTTAAGTACTTGTACAGGTTTTAAGTGTGAAGCCAAACATCCTGTCTGTGGCAAGCGAGGAGAAAGTAATGTACATCAATTCAAGCAATATCTCTATACACAAATCGGTACTGTAGATATTTTATGAGTTGCAAGTACCGCTTGCATGTATAGTATATACTTATTATTTATAACTGTCTAGTTATATTAACCCTCCCCAAAGCAGCAGGATAACACCCAAACCCCTAAGAAATGGGATAAAACCCAAACCCTAGGGAAATGTCTGGGGTCGTCGGCGCAGAGATAAACGATTGTCTTTCGTTGCATTCTAGCTCTTCAGTCTAATCCCCCCCCCCTCTCCTTTTCGATCCCGAACAACTTTTTAGTGGGTGTCTGCCTTAGAAGGGAAGTTTAGTCTAAAAATTTCAAATTTTATAGGTGTAATGGTTTCAACAGCGCTACGTTATCTAGAAATTATTATTAGAATAACTCATATTTGCATCCAGTCATGTGACCAGTTTGTGC
This sequence comes from Miltochrista miniata, assembly GCA_933228765.1. Lineage (NCBI taxonomy): Eukaryota > Metazoa > Arthropoda > Insecta > Lepidoptera > Erebidae > Miltochrista > Miltochrista miniata. The sequence goes on along the minus strand of OW121758.1, from coordinate 32,573,806 downwards.
CATTTATTTGAGCGTTTCCGTGCTTCGGAAGGCACGTTAAGCCGCTGGTTCCGGTTACCAGTAAAATGGCAATCTTTAAGCCAACCTGAAGGCCTTTTTGGGTGGCTTGAGGAATTTCAAAGGCAGGTAGTCGCAGCCTGCGCCTGTCCATCTCAAAACGACAATACGGCTCACCTCCTGTTACGTGGAACAAATTTTAAAAAGGTGAAAAATTTTGTGTGGCCGTCACGTTCGTAGGGCTCTTCAAAGTAATTCAAGAGTTGGAAGTATTGTCTATTCTATAATAATGTTATAAAGAGGAAAGATTTGGGTTTTTGCTTTTTGTTATTTTGTTTTTTTGTTTGTTTGTTTGTAACGAATAAGCTCCGGAACTACTGAACCGATTTGAAAAATTTTTTCACTGTTGGGAAGCTACACTCTTGGCGGTGAACATAGGCTATATTTTATTCTCGTATTCCCACGGGAACGGAAACTACGCGGGTGAAACCGCATGACGTCCGCTACTTAATCATATTTATGTATGTTTCTTCATATCAGACGATTTACTTATCAGTTTAGCGCTGATCGACTGAAGAACTAGCTCCGGAAATCCTACTAAATACTTATCTCGTATACGTAGACCTAACTATGGTAACTATACTGAAGTAATCTACTTCGGTATGGTTACCATACTTTGTTGATTAGTAGTTGGTAAAGTGGGAAATCACTTTACTTTTAGAATAAGTACAAGTTATTCCCTAGAATAGTCTTACACTGATTTTGGTCGAATCTGGTCTTAATCAAATAGGTAGTTACCATGAACTCCTGCGTTATTGATTAGTCAATAGGTGCACTAGTAGGTGGAGGACACTGAAGCTGTGCAGATCTTGGTGAAACCCCTTACACCTAAGGAGTATGGTAGTAAGGTATTTAGGGCAGATTTTCCTTAGATATATGGAGATTCTTTCGCTGTATATTCGTTTTGATCTTTTTAACTACTTAACGGATTTTAATGCAGATTTTTCTCACACTTTGCGTCCGGAGCGTTCGAGCACTGTACGATTAGATAGGGGTTTTCTCCTGCGAACGCTTAGATTTTAGAATGATCTCCCTGCCTCGGTTTTTCCAATCGCCTACAGTATGGAATTCTTCAAAATGGGTCTTAGAAGGTTCTTGCTGGCTCGGCAGCGCGAGTGTAGCGCTTCTGATGTTGTAAATGTTAATAGGCTACGGTGACCACAGTCGCTTGGAAGCTTGTCTGCCACCTTAGTGGCATAGAAAAAAAGATTTTTATAGTACAGAAAAGCCAAGCTGTAACATAAACGAAGTTACTCCGGTCAGTTAGTATGAATATGAGATAATATTAAGGTTGACTGACAGAAAATGCCTAAGGCATTAAGTCCGCCTTGTAAATTGTGCTAAATTGAAATAAATAAATAAATATTCAACACCACATGGACAATGCTTACTTCGACACCATAAGAACTAGTAGCATTTCGGCAAAAGGAGTCTCAAAAATCGTTTGCTGAACTTTGAACTCTAAAATAGCCTGCAAACACTATGTTGTCAATAAAACCACAACTTTTATCTCAATATCATTCACGCCGGTACTTTACAAAACTGACTAGAGCAAGCCACGAGTCAGCAGCTAAATTATTTGCGAACCAAATAACTACATGAAGACGAATAAGCCTTTGCTATCTTGATAGGTCAGGCGTCAGAGATTCGGAATACTTTCTTTCTGCATTCAAATAACGCGGTCTCTTCTATTAAGGTTTGTTTATGATCTGAGCTGACCATAATAGTAAAGAAGGTATACAAAGAATCAAAACATATCTATATAAAATAGCAAAACATATGTATTTACACATGACATGGGTGAAAGATAGAAGTCGATCATTTCACATTCTCCTTCACAGAAAAAATTGGTACCTAAGACTATCTATATTGAATAAAAGGTACAAAATCTACTTTATTTTGATTAATAGCTGCGAAGAGCGCGAAAACTTGAAATAAAATCATTCAATTTCAATTTGTTTTAATATCATATCATAAGTTCATAACTATTAATTCTATTTTACTATAAATAAAGTAGCACAGTAAGGTGGACGCTTCTGGAGAATAGAGTTAACGACGGTGTCTGTGCTAGTATAAACTGTATGACAGACCCCGTCGACTTCCCTTGACAAGTAGCAGCCCGTCCGGGTTTCCGTCGGGGGTTAAAAACTAGAAAAAAGCAGTTAATTTTGGGGGTCTCCATACTCAAAACTGAATCTAAAATTTTTTTATACAGCAAATCCATACGTGTGTGGTACTTATAGATAGGTCTTCAAAAATGCTATTGATTTTTCTAAACTACATATTTTTTTTCTAAAGTGAATAGTTTGCGCAAGAGACACTTCCAAAGTGGAAAAATATGTGTCCCCCCCTCTAATTTCTAAACTAAGAGAATGATAAATCTAAAAAATATATACATATGATGTACATTGCCCTAAAATCTACTAACTAAAAGTGGTTTGAACGAGATCGAATTGGTAGTTTTTTTTTCTCCTGAAAATCACTACCACTGCGAACGTGTTAAAACATCAATGAAAGTTATAACGAACTACAAGAACTTTTATATTATGTTACTTGCTGCTACGAAACCCTTCATGGGCGAGTCCAACTCGCACTTGGCCGGTTTTTTCGGATTAACGTTACAGGCTCAGCTTTCTTTACATTTTATAAGTTTTAAAAAAATATTTGTTTTGGCTGAGAATTGCGAATTTTATGAAGCCTCTATCTAGGGATAGCCAATTTATTCTTGTTTCTTAAGTTTAGGTTATTAATATCCCAATTACAAAAAATACTGTAATGTTTATGAGTACCTATATACTTAATAAATTTTCATATAATAAGTATGTACTGTGAATACACAGTAAGGATGTTGACATTCCTAAACTTTTATTTATTTATTTTACTCTTTCTTGTACGCCAGATAAATAACAATAAAGTACACTTTTCTCAGGGTTGAGAAGCTCCCATGACGGCAGCGTGACGTGAGCAACTCATGCACGCCCCCCCTTAGAAGCGGGGTCACACCCGAAACCCCCATAAGCGCGGGATTGCACCCGAACCACCCCCTGGGCGAGGCCGCAGCGGCGGCCGTAGGTCTGTTGGGAGTCACGGGACATCCTTCCTGAGGGCTTACCCGGGGCTCTCAACCATAGGCTGTTAGGCGTTACGTGAGGTTTTTTAGTCGGTAAGAGTCCGACATAGCATCCTACGAGGATTATCCCTTACGTTAAAAAAAAAAAAAAGGGTTGAGAAGCTACAATATCCTCAGGTAACATAGGCTATATTTTATTCCCGTATTCCCACGGGAACGGGAGCTACGCGGGTAAAACCGCGTGATATCCGCTAGTTTGTAATAACAACAATATCGTCATCGTCAGGTAATTAATCAGGTTACGTGTGTATGTGTAAATACAAATCTTATCTAAAAGGAAAATAAAATCACCATAATATATATAACAGCATAGTTTAATCAAACAATTCATTGTTGGATTAAGCCCCTACCTAATACACACATTTAACAGTTTTGCAGAAGCGAAAATTGTAAGAGCAAAATGGAGGCTTGGAAGTCAGTTTTATACCTGGTAATAAATTTATTATTTTATTATTATTATTCCTCTTTATTAGCTTAAACAACTTATAAATTTGATTTTTAAATAAATAAATATACATATAAGAAAGTACATCTATACTAATATTATACAGAGGAAAGATTTGTTTTTTGTTTGTTTGTTTGTTTGTAACGAATAGGCTCCGGAACTACTGGACCGATTTGAAAAATTCTTTCACTGTTGGGAAGCTACACTCTTTGCGGTGAACATAGGCTATATTTTATTCCCGTATTCCCACGGGACGCGCGACGTCCGTAAGTTTAAAAATATAAAAAAATAGTAGGGTACCTCACTAGTATCGGGTACAGGGACCAATCTACCGGTGGTCAGGACTTAAGAGACAGGAACCTTCTCACAATACGTGCCGTGTTAAGAAGAACCGCCTTCTACATCTAATATCTTCTTCTTCTTTATTATTATTATTATATTATCAGGCAGGCAGTTGTAACAACTGATAGTGCTTACATCCTGCTACTGCCCACTAGTTGTTTCTTTGCAAGCTTGATAGAATAGGTATTGAAAGTTACACAAAATTTGAGAACGACTCTTCAAAAATTTAAAATGTATCGTTAGTGAACCAGTTTTTTATGCAGTCAGTCTTTTACTTTTTAATTTGAACCTTGACTGGTTTATCATGTTTCACTATGAAACAATATCCCTTTTCACTTTTACTGTCTAATTATCTACTTATATCTGTGTTTAATAATTATTATCTGTGTATACTGGTTGAATTTATAGTCGTTCTGGAACGGAAAGGTTTAGGCACAGTTTCGATAACAGAACCGATCGGCACTGTCAATTTGAAAAGACGCGCTTGACGCTATGCAGAGACGTCTCTGCATAGCGTCAAGCGCGTCTAGTAAATACCTCGCGGAGTCATCCCAAAGGTGAGAACAGTAGCCGACGCAGGGAACATTTTCGTAATTTTTTTTTTGTTTTCAAATTGACAGTGCCGATCGGTTCTGTTAACGAAACTGTGCATAAAAATTTCCGTTCCAGAACCACTATAAATTCAAACAGTATACAGGATGAATTTTTCAAAAGGGATTGGATGGCCAAATCGGAAACTATAAGGAATAGCGAAAAATGCTCAAAGGAGTCACGAGCCCGATTTTGATGAAACTTAAAACCTCATCATTAGATTTTTGAAAAACCGATAATCCTAGCTGGAAATCGAACCCATTGATATTGAAAAAAAAAAACACATCCTATATTACTACACCATACGATAGTGTTGCTATTAGGGATCTTATTCTGGGAAGTAATGATATACGGCAAACTAAGGGAAAGTGCTCATCTTTCTCAAAATACAATTTATTTTTCTTACATTAACTGATTAATTGTTCAAAATGTAGAGTCATGTAGACCATTGTTTTCAATACATAGCTGGATTCGAGCCTCAAGGATCGTACTGCATTCAATATTATTATTCCGTTTAGAATATTCTCCAAAGAATCATTTTGAGCATGATTTAAAATACGGAATAGTTACGATCTATTCTGGGATTTAGAACGAAACAAAATATGATACAAAATTTAGGTACATAAAATATGAATTCTATTAAAATTCCAAACTTTCCTTAAATTTTTCGTTTATCATTACTTCGCAGAATTTGATCCTTATCAGCGACACTATCGTATGATGTAATAATAAGGATGTGTTTTTTTTTTCAAAATCAATGGGTTTGATTCCCAGCTAGGATTATTGGTTTTTCAAAAATCTAATGATAAGGTTTTAAGTTTTATCAAAATCGGGCTCGTGACTCCTTTGAGCATTTTTAGCTATTCCTTATAGTTTCGGATTTGGCCATCCAAGCCCTTTTCAAAAATTCAAAGTATAAGATGAAATGAGTTTTAAATAGTGACTTTTAAAGCACGTTTCCATCTATAATTTGGTTATCTTTGTGTTGTTCACAGGTTTCTGTTTCATTGGCAACTTGCAACGCTGTGATCATACATGGTAAGATTTTTTTTAATCATACCTACCTTTAAATATTTACATGTAAATTGTACAATAGTCTTTAGTAGAGGTCCATATATGTAGCTATTTAAAATGCAGTACAATATCTCTCTCATTAGTGTTATAGCTACCTACCTGCATACGAATTTCTAATGTATCTTTAGGGCAGTGTTAAATTTGTTACAAATTTCAATTGACCGGCTGTAAGTAGGTACTTCTCATCAACTGCACCAAAAATCTGACAGACATCCCACTTATATTCTAAATGTGATAGTTTGTGAAGATATTTGGATAGATATATATTATGTTACTAGCTGAGCCCGCAACTTCGTTTACGTCACATAAGGTGTATGAAAGGAGTGGTATTTCTTCATCAGACTCATCAAGCAGCGTGTGAAACTGCCCTGTTGGCTTAGTCATAAAAGCTCTTTTATGATTAAGCCAACACTCCAGTTTAGATTTACCCGTTTTTAGATTCATAAGTCTATGTATGATTCTTTAAAGTGATATAACTTTTTTATTTATAAACCGATTGATATGACTGATAGTTGATATGATACTAAATGTTAAGCGGAGCAAACATTAACACAATATAGAAAACCGCATTGCAATCGGTTAAGCGGTTACTGAGATTAGCGTGCACAAACGTACAGACAAACAGATATACAGACATACAGACAAACAGACAAAAATTCGAAAAATCATTGTCTTGGGTTCTATTGCGTTCATAAAGCCCCCCTATAATATTTTTTCTCATTTATCTTCCATGTACAGACAGCGACCTGTTACGATTTTATTATATGTATTGATATTGATTGATAGCCAAAGAGCAACGCGCACCTCTACGAGTACAAGGGTCGCTTGCTCTATTATGTTAACGGCTAAACGGATCGGGCTAAAATTTGACACAGAGATAGCTTACAAATAGAGTAGGACATTAGGAATTTCCTTCATTCGTTTAATCACTTTTTATTATTTATTTATTTTATTTTATTATAGACGGATTTCAAATTTTCTTTTTTTGTTGAATAGGGTTTACTTCTGAGGTGGTACCATTTTCACTAGGTCAGGATCTAGTGATGGGATCCAGGAGAAAACGAGGGCAACCACCGAAAACTGTAGGGACAACTAGTGCGCTTGTTAACTTTTTAATTAAGTGCTTTAATGTTCTCCATTTTAATGAAGGTCTGGAGTCGATCTGATGATAGAGTCGAAAGACAGTGGAGGGCATTCCTTAACAATTAACAGCAGTTACCTTGTGTTTGGGCTTGATTGATTTGTATTGATGAGAACTTTACACCTAGATTGATAGATCCGACTTTAAAAAAAAGGAAGTTCTCAATGTTTCATGTATGTTCACCGATATTTCGTCAATTATAGACGAATTTCAAATCTGCTTTTCGTTGGATAGAGTTCACTTCTGAGGTGGTCCCAATTTCACCAGGTCAGAATCTGATGATGGGATTCAGGATAAATCGAGGGCAACCACCAAAAATTGTAGGGACAATTAGTGCGTTTGTTAACTTTTTAATTCAGTGCTTTAATGTACTACAATTTAATGAATGTCTGGAGTCGATCTGATGATGGAACCGAAAGACAGTCGAGGGAACGCCTTAACGATTTACAGCAGCTACCTTGTGTTTGGGCTTGATTGATTTGTATTGATGAGAACTTTCACCTAGATAGATATATTTTTCGGTTCACCCGTCACTTAATATAATGAAAAAAAAAAAATTCAATAAAAAATAAAACCGACTTCAACCAATTCCTGAAAAATAAAATTTAAAAATTTTTTGCTTAGCACAAAGATATGTATTTTGATTTATCAGACTTTATTCAATATCATATTGAAGTCGGCCAAGTAAACCCATAGTTTTGTGTAGGTATTATTCATGGCACCAACTTCAATATTATATTGAATAAAGTCTGATAAATCAAAATACATATTACTTTGTGATTAAATTTTATTTTTCAGGAATTGGTTGAAGTCGGTTTTATTTTTCATTGAATTTTTTTTTATCTCATAGTAGAGTCCTTCAGTGACACATCCATTTCAGTTCATTTCCACACTATATTTTCATGTTTTCTTAGGTCGAGACATTAAGATCCCTGACGGTTGCAAAGGCAAACGCTTCTGTGACATCAAGCCTGGAGGCTACGATGAGCTGCAAGAGATTTTTGATCGGTTGCTACCGGACTTTTTAGTTAATGTGAGTATCACAACAGTAAAACATATGCACTAGTATATGATATTTTTTTTTTATTTTATTTATTTATTAATTTATTGGTTTTGTACACACAATTAAAAACAAAAGAAATCATATGGAATATTGTACAAGGCACTACTTATTTCTAATGAAATCTCTTCCAGTAGGCCTGAGAGAGGAGATGTGAATGAGAGACAAAGTAAATAAGTGTGTGCAGAATAATAAACATACATAAACCTTAAATAGTATACATACATAAATACATACATAATATATAGTATTATACTATCTAAATATATTAAGTACAGAGAAATATCATAAACATCTCTAAGGATAAAATGTTATGTTAAAGATAACAGGTAATGTTCTTTCACTTTCTTCTTGAAGAGTGAAACAGTTTTACAAGTTCTTATCTCCGGTGGGAGAGAATTCCATAGCCTTGCCGCGTGAACAGTGAAGGAGTAAGAGTAAAAATCAGTTTTGTGAGAAGGGAATGTGCCTTACATTCCCTTCTCACAAAACTGATTTTCAAGATGTGTTCTACAAAGAGCATCAGGTGTTTTTTGTTCTACGTGAAGAAATATCCTCACGTGTCCTAACAGCCTACGGTTGGGAGCCCCGGGTAAGCCCTCGGAAGGATTGGGGTACCTATCCCAAAGTAGAAAAAAATGATATTAGGTACCTCAATATCATACTGCTATATTTCTTGTTTTTATATAAAAATCTTAATGCGGTTCACAGAATTCATCTACTTACCAAGTTTTAATAGCATAGGCCCTATAGTTTCGGAAAAAAGTAGCTGTGACATACGGACAGACAGACAGACAGACAGACATGATGAATCTATAAGGGTTCCGTTTTTGCCATTCGGCTATGGAATCCTAAAAAGGCTGCCTTGGTATGTATTGTGCCCGTTGGACTGAGAGCATTCTGTCTGTCTCAAAACCGTGAGCTGTTATGTAGGATACGAGTGGATTTTAGTCGGTAGGAGACCGGCATAGCATCCCTGCAAGATTTTCCTCAAATTAAAAAAAAGTACCACAGATTTCCAAACTTTTTTAGAAAACCATAAATCAATGACAGGATGCTAAGCCAGACTCCTACCGTCTAAAACGCACTACACTATAGTCCGTTGACAGTTACCTCTGACTGACAGCTTGTCGATCATTTCCTGTGTGTTGGCATAGAAGTAAAGTCCCCCTATGCGTGCCAGCCTACGACATTTTACCGATTATAGTGGAGATTATAACATCCAACCGTTAGCACGAAGAGTTTTGTTTTTCATGTCACAATATAGGTACTTAACTTTACTGAAACAGTGCTCTTATGACTATACAATTGGATTTGACATTTATTAATTTTGTATGAATATCTGAAAACCGCCATCACCATTTGAGGAGGTGAAGTTGCTGCTTCCACAACGTCCCACATCTCAATAAATGGTCACACCCGAAAAAAGCGATAGTAAAAGAAGAAAGTAAGTTTCGACTAAAAGTTAGATTATATGGGAGAAACAAAAACTTATTGGGGTAACTCAGCAATCAAGATAGGCAACCTAAGTGCTAGAGGTAATATATCTCTGAACGGACTATAGTCATTGTGCGCCCTCGTAAGGAATGCCCTGAAGGGAGCCTATGAGCTCATAGGCTCCCGATCTAATAAATGCGGTTAGAACCTAGCCCTGTCTGTACAAAATTGCCAAATAAACTGTTAAACTTGAAAAATAATTTTTTTTTTCATTAATTTCACAGATTAAACCTGACAATGATGTGATTCCGGACTTCGAACAAAGAATGCGAGACATTGAAAAAGAACATCATAACTGCATTGAGGAGATACAAGTAATAATCAACATTATTATAATATCGCAATTTTAAACAGCTTTTTAAAGCGATCGACTCCAAAAATGTAGAATGACTAAATAAATAATTTAAATTCCACAAACATGACAAAGTACTTTATATCTTTAGTCACTGTAGGTGTAGGTTGTAACCATTTGGTTGCCGATTAATACAAATTAATTGCAATGCTTTATTGCACATCAATTTAATGTAATAAACGTATGTATCAAGAGTATTAGGTATTTAATTAATGTCTAAAGCAATACGATCTATGACGTTCAACCGGGAGGGGAGGCGGCATACTGAAAATTTCCCTTCTGTTAAAGTGGACTCCCAAAAAGTGTACGCTTACACACACACATAAGAACACACACACACACACACATAAGAAATATATATGTTTATGTCTTAAATTATGAGTGTATTGGTTTAATTGTTTTGTGTAAGTTCCATATTGACAGCCGATTGCTTTTGTAGTGGTGTATATGAATATGATTTCCCCCAGCAAAATATGACAGACAGATATGTATAGGTCAAACATGCTATGTCTTCTCCCCTTGTACTGGTCACGTTGCTCTGTGTTTAACGTACAAGAGATTTTCGCTAATCGTTACTAATATTATAAAAGTGAAAGTAATTGAAAATGATTGGACATTTGTTACTCAATCACGCTATAACGACTGAACAGATCTGACTAAATTTTGGAACAAGAATCTGTACTAATATTATAAAGAGGAAAGATTTGATTCTTTGTTTGTTCGCTTGTTTTTTTGTTTTTTTATTGGAATAGGCTCCGGAACTACTGGACCGATTTGAAAAATTCTTTCACTGTTGGTAAGCTACAATCTTTGAGGTGAACAAAGGCTATATTTTATTCCCGTATTCCCACGGGAACGGGAACTACGCGGGTGAAACCGCGTGGCGTCCGCTAGTAAATTATAATCTGGATTAACATAAAGGCTACTTTTCTCTGACAGGCAACTTTTAGATGGTAAAGATTGTCTACTAACTTGCTTTGTTTGGTGTAGGTTGCCTGTAAGAAATTGCACTGAGTGATAGACTACCATAGTACATTTCAGAAATATTATTCCATATTCATTAACCGGTGTTCTGGAAAGCATATTAATTCTCCTCGTAGTGGGTCTGGACGTGGACACTCTCTCGCTCGAGACCACGGTGCGACCCATGCTCCCCAGCGGGAGTAAGTGGGACTGCGCCGCCTCTTTCTGCGAGCAGGTCATGCTTGTAAAAGAGACGGCGGGGCGGGAACGGAAGAGAACTCTCCCATCCGAGTTCCGCAGTCGGCGGCTTGGGCGCCGAAGACTATCGGCCTCCTTGACCGGGGGCCTGAGGACGGTGAGAGGGTCAGTCACCGTCCTTACAGAAGCAGGCCCATGATGGCAGCGTGACGTGAGGAATTCGTGCACGCCCCCCTTTACAAGCGGAATCACACCCGAAACCCCCAAGGACGCGGGATAGCACCCGAACCACCCCCTAGGCGAGGCCGCAATGGCGGCCGTGGGTCTGTTCGGAGTCCTGGGACATCTTTCCGAGGGCTTACCCGGGGCTCCCAACCATAGGCTGTTGGGCGTTACGTGAGGTTTTTTAGTTGGTAGGAGTCCGGCATAGCATCCATGAGGATTTTCCCTCACGTAAAAAAAAAGAAAGCATATTTCTATTATGTTCAAATTTTTTAATTGTTTTAATAGGTACCTACTTACTTACAAGCTTCATTACCAGATAGGTGCTAAACAACTTTACTTTTTTCAGACAAAGCCTGCGTACTTTGACTTGGATTACGACATCATAATACAGACCGAGAAATTTCAACAAAAAATTGATGAAGTTGTATGCAAGTAAGTTTTTTATTCGTATCTCTTCTATTACAATATTAGCTGTTCACGGTAGCACACTTCCCAATATATTTCGAGCATTCGAATTTAGAGAAGGAAAACTCGAAATGAAACCCGGTTGTCAGTAAAATGACAATCGTTAAACCAAGTTGAAGGACTTATGGGCGGCTAGAAAAATTTCAACTGCGGGTGGCAGCGACCTGTGCCTGTCCATTTCAACACGGCAATAGGCTCAGTACCTATTACATGGGACATAACACTATAAGGTGAAATGTGGGCGTATACTATGCCTCTACCTACCCCTTTGGGGAAACAGGCGTGATTATATGTAGATATGCTCGTTATACTCGTTAAGGTATACCCGAATTTCAAAAAACGACAAACAAATCAGCCTGTTGCAGTTCACTGCTGAACGTAGGCCTCCGACTACGTCACAGAGGCAGTTACACGGTCCTGCGCCTTCCGCCTCCAGTCTTCTCTCTCTCGCTCCCCGCGACCTTCTTTAGGTCGTCAGATTATGTGGTTCCTACCAACGCAACGATTGGAAGTGCATCGATTCCTAGACTTCTGTATTACGATAGTGAAAGCTTTCTCGCTGAAGTCCAACAGCAACCGTTAAGTCACGGCCCACGAGCCATTTTCGTGATTTTCTCAACCTTGGCTGGCCCCAATACGCCCTTTGTATTTTGTTTTTAAATGTGGCTCGCCAAATTGACGCCACCCGCCTGATGGAAAGTCATTACGGCTACCATCTAGCAATTGAGAGCCACTTTCTTCTAAACTAACTTCTGACAGTGGTCCTCAAGTTGGCTCCGCTTGAAGCACCCAGGGGTTTCATGCAGTTTTTTTAATAGGCCTCTGGTTGCGCCGATATTAAGAATTGTATTTTCCCACTCAATTGACTGACACTAGACACGCGCTTCCATACCCATCTCCTTTCCGCACTGCCTTTAAAGTGAGATATAGATTGCGTCGAATGACATTTGAAGTGACATTGACGTGCCGAATCTAACTGGATGTTCGAACATGGTATTGGTTAGCCATCACGGTGACTGGCGTGGCGCTTAGAAATTGAAGATATTTATTGGAATTTAACTGCTTTTCATAGACTTTCATAGACTCTCCGCGGCAACTCGATCACCCCCCTCGTAGTGTAAATAAATTGTAGTTCAAGGTTCATCATCACGCCTTTATCCCCGAAGGGGTAGGCAGAGGCATATTATATACCCACATTTCACCTTTTTATAATTTGTCCCACGTAATACGTTGGGAGCCGTATTGCCGTGTTTAAATGGACAGGCGCAGGTTGTGACTGCCTGCTGTTGAAATAAAGCCTTCAACTTTGCTTAACGACTGCCATTTTACTGGTAACCGGGACCAACGGCTTAACGTGCCTTCCGAAGCACGGAAACGCTCAAATAAATGTCACAAAGTGATCACATGGATGGTCACCCATCCATGGACCGGCCATAGTGAAAGTTGCTTACTGCAGAGATCGTTTACAGAACACTGAGTCCGCGGGGCCACGAGCGCTTCCTAAAAATAAATTGTAGTCTTTTGAATATTTAGCTTAATTCTCATATACAGTCCACTACATCACGTAGCGTAAGAACAGGCATCACCAGCCTCTTTTTGAGTTAAAAAAAATAAATTTTCTTTGCAGAGAACAGAAAGTACCAGCGGACAATCAGTGGCAGTGTTTCCAGGATATGCGACTTGAGATTTCAGATCACAATAGTGTTTGCGAGCCTTTTGACACTACTCGTACTGTATACGTTTTACATAAAAATAACACAGAGATAATATCCAAAGAAGTTCCTGTGAGGTTTGCTTGTGTTTGCATGGTTTACCCAAACATTAAGGATACGATATGAAAAATAAATGTACCTCAAATTATTTGATTCTGATGAAATTTTGATACAAATAGAATCCAAATTTCTGTATCTCTACACGAGGGCTACGCCGTGAGCGTTACCTAGTATGGAATAAGTATTATTTTGTAGTACATAGGTATATATCTTCTTAAATGTATATACCGTAATAATTCGTTCTAGCAAGTTATTGCAATTCTCTGATATCTGTAAGCATAGAAGAACATAAATTTAAGACAATGTTAAAATAATAATACACTTAAAATCCACATTTTGTATGAATAAATCGATGGTAAAATAAAAACTTATATTATTGAACTGGAAGTTTTTTTGTCCAAAATAGTCATTCATAAAACTGTTTCTGCCCAATCCATTTACGAACTTGACTTAACGACTACTATATTTCTGATAGCCGGGACCATGGACCGGGAAGTACAGAAAAGTACTTCCCGGTCCATGGAAACCGGGATCTATTTTCGTGTGCCTGCCTACGTTTAAGAGCCCCGTGTAAGCCCTCGGAAGGATTTCCCAGGACTCCCGACAGTCATTGGCGACTACTGCAGTCTCACCTAGGGGGTTCGGGTATTACCCCGAGTCTTTGGGTGTACGGTGTTATCCCGCTTCGTGTGGGGTGCAAGAAACTTTCAGATCACGCTTTCGTCTTGAGCCTGCTTCTGTATGGACATTGAGCAGCCTCCCGGCGCCGCCCTTAGGTCTTCGGTCATGGAGGCCGATAGTCTTGGGCGGAGACAAGTTTAGTTTAGTTGCTTCTAGTGTAACCAGGCTTGGGTGGAGACAAGTTTAGTTTAGTTACTTCTAGAGTAACCAGTTCACGATATGTCCAGAAGTGTATTTACATATACCTAATTAATTAATTAAACAAGATGAAATTCCTAAAGTACACAGACTGTGCATTATGTAAATAGAATCAATGACGATTACTGTTATTATTATACACCATTATTAAATATCTAAGTTCCTTCCCTTTGTAAATAAATTCCTTCTTATGATAAATTCATATACGAGTGACGGAAAATACGATATTTCCTGTAAGAAATTGTTTGACGATACTCGTAGCTACACTTCATAAATTTATTGTAGGTCACTATTGTATTTCTTATTCAAGTAAATGTTAAATTGTTGTAAAATAAAGAATATCTGTACTGTATTTTATTATACGTAAAGAGAGGTATTTTTTAGCTTAAATAATTTAAAGGATGATGGAGGAGGAGGACAGTCGTAATACCTAACAGAGTCATAGAACAGATATTTCATATTATTTCTATGAAATGGCAGTTTAATGCTCGCGCTCTCAAACGATCATGCAATGATCATTTCCCTGACATTCACTTCAATCAATCTAAGCGCACGGCAGTGCGCAGGCCAAGTTCCAGCAACAGGCCGAGCGCATGCCGTACTCTATTTACACGAACCGCTTCGACCCACTTTTGACCCCCCTGTAGCTCAGTGCCTATTGCAAGTACAGAAATAAAATTGTACGTACATAATCATATACTAGTACTAAGGCAGTGTACCAAATTTCATAGATGTAGCTTTAGTAGATCCTGAAATATGACCCTGTGAATATAGCTAATTTTGGCACTGACTGACTCACTCACTGACCGGTCATCAAAACCTCTAGGCCACTTCCAATTGTCCTAGCGTTATGAAATTTGGCACACAGATCGGGTGTTATATGTAGATTACCGAAAAATTGAAAAATTTGAGAAATCGCTCAAGCGTGAGTTGGAAAAGGGTTACAAAGTTTGTATGGGACCACAGGATTCCTTGGTCGGATCTTATTCAAAATTTGCATAAATCATTTCTAACATAATTGATGGAAGATGTGTTTCGTATTTTACTGAAATTCATCCCAGAACATGGCTAAAAGGGGGCAACAATTGTTTTCTTCGGGGGGTTTCGATTCGAATTTGTATCAATACTTCTTAGTGATGAGAGGACTCTTTTGATTTAATTTACTTTTTATTTTAACACATGTCATGTTTAAAAACTCAATCAGATTTGAGAAAAATGTTGTCAATGTTTTGATTAATGTCAATCAAATTCTCTATACATACAAATTATGGAAAAGTCAATACTGCACATTGAATATTGTTATTCATATTTGTGAAATATTTGGATCAAATTCGTCCAGTAGTTTAGAGATCAGCAAGCATTCTAAAGGATGACTCACGCTAGACCGTGCCGGGTCCGAGCCGAGTGTCGGCCGTAGCACGGTCACCGAGCCGGTTGCATTCACGACTGCTCGGGCGAAGCTCGGTGGCACTGTATTCATGCAACGGGCCGTGGCCGAGCCGAGGCGGGACCGAGTTGTTTCTGAGCGCTTTCCGTAGTTCGGCTGTCACTCAGTTGCCGCTCGGTTTAACGCGTAGATTTAGCGCGAAAAATTCTAAATCTATGGTTTAACATGAGTTTGTTCATACAAAATATATATAATATTGACCTTGCTGCGGCCGGCACTCGGCTCGGACCCGGCACGGCGTAGCGTGAGTCATCCTTTTTAGGGTTCCGTACCCAAAGGGTAAAGAACGGGACCCTATTCATGAGACTTCGCTGTCCGTCTGTCTGTCTGTCTGTCTGTCCGTCAGGAGGCTGTATCTCATGAACGGTGATAGCTAGAGAGTTGAATTTTCACAGATTATGTGTTATTGTTGCCGCTATAACAACAAATACTGAAAACAAAAACATAATAATATTTAAGGGGGGCTTTCATACAACAAACGTGTTTTTTAGCGACTTTGTCTTATATATTCGGTAATAAGGTATCCTTTACAATTTAAATACGTTAGTTAATTTGAACATTTTATCAAGATCATTCATTCCCTTTACACCATGCAAATTAAATGAATACTTTAGGAGGTACAGCACAATCAAATGTTGCTCAATGAAATTAATTTCGTGTCGCCATGATTGAACATTATACGGGTCACATACTGACTTATTTTTCGACTTTCATCGTAAATATTTGTTCTTTAAAAAGTGAACAACGCTTTCAGCAGATTACTTTAGGTAGGTGTAATATTTCAAAGATAGCTATTTCATAGGAAATGGTAAACAAATAGTCCATATTTTAGATTCTTCTCCAGTATAAACAATTTACGTACAAACACACAATTTATGTTGTAGACGTAGATATCGTGTCTATAATGTCATTATTCAAATGTCATCAATATTCTGAAAAAGAAATTAAACATAGAGTTCACAAACTCTTTTTGAAATATTTACTGTACCTACCGTAGAGGATCTATACAAGGATAGTTAACACTATAGAGCAACGCGACCTGTCTAAAGACGCGCGTTGTATAACGCTATAGAGCAACGCGAACTGTCTAAAGACGCGCGTTGTATAACACTATATAGCAACGCGAACTGTCTAAAGACGCGCGTTGTATAACACTATAGAGCAACGCGAACTATCTAAGGCGCGCGTTGCTATGTGTTAATAGATAATGAGGGCAACCAGTAGACGCTTGAAATACTCACAGAATATCGAGCATTGTATTTTCATAAAAAAATAATAATTGAAACAAAATGGACCTTTACTGGGACATCCTTTCGAGAGCTTGTCTTGTTGAGAGAGAGTATAAAATAATGTCATGTATACATAATGCACACTTTAAAGCTTATTAAAGAAAAAATAGGTACAGTTTCTTGAAAAAAAGTATTGAAATCCCACCAAAAACATCCCTGTTGAAAATGAGGCCAAGTTCCTATGGACTAATTGTTCGCCTAAAAAAGGGTTGAAATCCAATCCAATGCCAAGTTTAGATGTACTTTAAATAATCTAAAAATATCTAAAATAATGTTACTTCTAAATTTGAACTTGGCAGGTTAATTTAATTATATACATAATAAATTTAATTATACAATTAATCAAGTGTTGCGTACTGCACGAAACCCTGCCAAGTTCTAATTTAGAAGTAACATTATTTTAGATATTTTTAGATTATTTAAAGTACATCTAAACTTGGCATTGGATTGGATTTCAACCCTTTTTTAGGCGAACAATTAGTCCATAGGAACTTGGCCTCCTTTTCAACAGGGATGTTTTTGGTGGGATACAATTTAACCATCATGCTTGCATGACAGCATGTAGTTTGCATGTCAATCACTTCATTCAACACAACTAAACTAGGGAACGCAATAAATTCCAATAACATTCACTCAGCACCTGTGCGTCAGAATTATTTTGCTCACACCCAGGGCTTCAATGTTTCATTTGCGCGTTGCATCTACGTCATGACCTTCTCACATACTTCAATTACGCAGTCACTTATCGTGTTACTCCTGGGGGAGTCCAGTAAGTGTTTTACACGGATAGAGTTCACCAAATACAATACCACCTCAACACCAAATACAATACCTGGTGGTATTGTATTTGGTGTTGAGGTGGTATTGTATT
Organism: Miltochrista miniata; assembly: GCA_933228765.1. Lineage (NCBI taxonomy): Eukaryota > Metazoa > Arthropoda > Insecta > Lepidoptera > Erebidae > Miltochrista > Miltochrista miniata. The sequence continues at coordinate 32,556,008 of OW121758.1, read as the reverse complement.
TGGTGAACTCTATCCGTGTAAAACACTTACTGGACTCCCACTACACCAAATACAAATACGTCAATACGTACTCCGAATGTTGTAACAATTAGTTATGTGTGTATCTGAAATTATAAGTGTATTATTTCAATTGTTTTTGTAACATATTGTAAACGACACTTGTACTGTTCCACAATATTTATTATTATAAACCTGACGGGTTCCGCTTCACAGCATTTTCAAAGTTGTTTTTTGAAAGTTGCATGGTGACAGTGACAACCGATTACTTTTGTAGTGATGTATTTGAATAAGATGTCTACCCGCAACGTAATATGTCAGACAGAATACATATCTGCCCTAGACGACAGCGTGACGTGAGAGATTCACACACGCCCCCCCCCCCCCCCCCCCAATAAGCGGAATAACACCCGAAAAACCCCCCAAAGACGCGGGATAGCACCCAATTCCCTCCCTAGGTGAGGCCGCAGTGGTAGCCGTAGGTCTGTTGGGAGTCTTGGGGTATCCTTCCGAGGGCTTACCCGGGGCTCCCAACCGTAGGCTGTTAGCAGGACACGTGAGGGTTTTAGTCGGATTTTATATTGGATATGAGGATTTAAAAAATATATACCTACTTATCTTAAAAGCAAATATGCTCCTCGTATGTCTACTCCCCGTGTACTGACAGCGTTGGTCTACTTGCCTGTAAATTCCTGTAGAGACTAGTATTAGACATTTGAAAAAAATATTTTTCTTGAGGTTTCAACAAACAATGACTTACTCATTAATTATTTAGCGAAATGGAATGAAATATAATTTATTGCGCAATTGTAGGTATGAGTGTACGCAACATAGGCAAAGCAAAAATATTGTGCAATTTACACACAATAATCATTTTGAGTATTGAGCAACAAAATATGTATACTACTCGTAAACTGCATGTAGAGTTTCGACGCGAACTTGAACAGTTTAAAAGCCAATACTTATTATATTGTTTTGTGTTTTTAACCGAGGAGATAAATTATCATGGACTACACATCTATCTAGGTACTTTGATTTATTATCTAACTAGCTGATGCCCGCAGCTTCGTCCGCGTAAAATTTGTTCCCGCGGGAAGTTATTCCCGGGATAAAGGGTAGCCTATGTGTTATTCCAGACTATAATGTATCTCTGTACCAAATTTCAGCCCGATCCGTTCAGCGGTTTGAGCGTGAAAGAGTAACAAACATCCACACTCACAAACTTTCGCATTTATAATATTAGTAAGATACCTACTAGTGTTTATTCGAATTTTTATGAGTACCTACTGTGCGGAGTGATATCGCGGCACCTCAGATTCATATTTTGTATCATAATCTTCACGACTGAACGCTGTCTTCTATATTACAGGCTCATGCCTAGTTCGTATATGGAATACAGTATTAGCACTTTTTGTGAACACTCTAATTTGTAGTGGCAAAAATTTATTCGTTTTAAGTAAACATTTTTATTTATTTCATATTAATGTAAGATTTTTATAGCAATGAAATTTTAACATACAAAACGTACACGACTATTTGAAGCGGTTGTGACCCCGCTGACTTAGTGTTCTGTAATGATAAATGTTTTGTGATGATCATAAGCGATCACTGCAGTAAACAACATTCGATATCATCGGTCCTTGGATGGGTTGCCACCGTGATCACTTTGTGACATTAAAGGTAAGTACGTTATTCCGTTGGTCCCGATTGTTAATAACATACAAGTAGTTGAGCCAAGTTAAAGGCCTTATGACTGGTTTAACAAAAATTAATAGTGGTTCGTTACCTCCTGCACCTGCGTTGGCAGCGCTTGTGTAGCACCTCTGGTGTTGCCATCATTCATAGGCTACGGTGACTCCTTCTTCTTTCCATCAGATGGACCTTAGCTTGTCTGCAACCTTAATAGTATGAAATTATTATATAAGTTTTATTTTTAACGTGAGGGAAAATCCATCATGGATGCTATGCCGGACTCCTACCGACTAAAAAACCTCACGTAGCGCCCAACAGCCTATGGCTGTGAGCCCCGGGTAAGCCCTCGGAAGGATGTCCCGGGACTCCCAATAGATCTACGGCTGCCAATTTATACATTGGGCTATGCTAGCTTTTTATAATGGAATGCGTTTTATGAATACTCGTAGAGTTTTAATGTGCGACTGAAGAAGAAAAAATAAGGTAACTAGAGGGGTGAAGTACGCCAGATTTCAGAAGCATTTTAGGGTTCCGTTCCCAATGGATAAAAAAGCAACCATATTACTAAGACTCCACTATCCGCCTGTCTGTCTGTCGTCATACCATACCTTTTTTTTTCACAGATTATGTTGTAGCGTGTATATGCCCTATCGACCTATGACCTATCTATATCTATACTAATATTATAAAGAGAAAAGATTTGATTGTTTGTTTGTTTGTTTGCATCGCATAGGCTCCGGAACTTCAGGGCCGATTTGAAAAATTCTTTCACTGTTGGGAAGCCTTTCACTCTTTGCGATGAACTTAGTCCATATTTTACTGCCGTATTTTCACTCCCAAGTAGCACACAAGCTCTATAACAAGCCGTACAATGGCTGGTTAGAAGTTTTAAATAACGGCATAGCCTCTACGAAGAAGTTCTACAATACATGTATAAGCGGCTATAGCACTGCTGTACCCCCGAAAGAGGCACCGATTTATACGGCTGATGGTTCTACAATGTATTTACAATGTTGGTAAATACGTGTTAGTACGGAGACACAAAGGTGGTATGGGAGCGGTAGTTTGCACCTCATTATCTAAAATAAGTTATAGTAGCGCGACTGTAGCGCTCGCATCTTTTTTAGACGCGTCTGTATCTCTGAATTAGATCGCGAGTTTATACATCTGATATACAGTGGCGATATTTTGGGGAAAGAACAAAACATAATAAAAATGTTAACAAGACCCAGTGTCATAGTTGTAGAACGACTGAAAATAATAAAAAAATAAACAACAAGGGAATGTATTGATTTTTCCTTTTACGCATGTAAAGTACCATTGCGAGTACCAGTTTACTGTGAATATAGACATATATTTTAGCTAAAATTTTCACGCGCCTGCTATTTATGCAGTTTTCTTTAGTAAAAAGTACATTTCATTAAAGTGAGTGAATTTAGAATTTAGTTTATTTAAGCTAGTTAGCTTTCTAGGTAGTTTCTTTAGAATCCTGGGTGAGAATGAGTCACCAGGATGCGGTTTTTATACATAATTATGACATTAATAAATTATAAATAATCAAGAAAATTTCTTTTATCAATAATTATAATGGCGGCTCGGTTACAACAGCCTTCAGAGTTTACTAGAACCATTCTATCGATTAAAAGGACTAGTATCCACCATTGTAGACCTGTCTGTTCTATAATTGTGGTATTGACGCTCTAATATATTTTTTTAGGTATACATCGGTAGTTAATATATTCCTATAAGAGTCTAAGGTTGTACAACGGACCATTCATATTCTATTTTAGAGGTAATTTTATTTAGGGGTACATTGTCTGGAATTTAAAAAGCCCTATTAATCCTTTTTACACTTTCTCATTATTCGTTTGTGTGTTTCTATTTAAACTTTACTAATTAAATAAGAGTTACGGCAATATATTTGTTTATATACCTACCTACAATCAATTCAATATTTACAAACAATTATTTGAAGCTTTACATGATATAAATATATTAATTGTACCTAAATACGAAAGAGTTTATAAGCAGAGTATTGGCTCACTTCGGCCGCTATATTGGCCCTAGAAACGAAATTTTAAGCTTTTAGCTTTATAAGGCGTGGTTTTCTTGCCATAATCAGCTATTAACCATACAGTTGCTGTAAAATTCACCACTATATCGACCTACGTGCAACTACAGAGTTATATATCACTGCAGTAGATATATGGTTTCAATGATGGTAATAAGTTCTATTAAACAGCTTAGACATTTAGTAATATGCAATATCCAACCTAAGGTGCTTCAAAGGAGGCTTATACCACCATTTAAAAAGTATTAACTATTAAAGCCCTCTATTAGACCTAGCGGTGTTATAAAAGGTATTTATAACTCTGCTTTACATCAGATGCTCGTACAATAACACGTCTTTTTATCTTCATTGGGATTATATTTACTGTTGTACGGCTGTTGTATCACATGCATGTTAAAGAGGTATTAAATACGCTACAGAATTACTTAAGTATCATAGTAAATTGGTGTAATACGGTCCACCACGGTGTAACACGGACGGGTAATGGTCCAAATATTTGTGTGATTCACGAATGTTTGTTTCGGAGTTTGGGTGTTTTCTATGTATACTCGTAATATGTAGGTATGTATTTAGAAATATATAAGTATGTATATCAGTCATGTAGATCCCATAGCACAAACTTGTATTAGCTTAGTTTCCACATGTAAAAATAATAAAGCCACTATCAGGGATCAAGGTAAACTAGTTATCCTGAGGACATCCTTCCGAGGGCTTACCCGGGGCTCCCAAGCGTAGGCAGTAGGTAGGGAACGTCTTGGCCGGTCGTAGACAATAGTCAGGCATGAAGTGATTTTAGTCGGTAAGAGTCCTGCATAGCACCCACGACGGATTTGTCCACGCCTAAAAAAAAGGGTGAACAAGTCGTTTAAAAATATGTTTGATTCTTCCAAAGACTCCAAAATACTTCAGAATTGTGTTATTTATTACAGTAGATAGATAAGTAGTTATCGGTGTTTGGTAATAATTAGACGTATTATGGCTTACATACGTCAGAAATAGGGAAAATAATTATAAATTATGTTTTAGTATAAATGCAGATGTTTCATCCTTCATGAATCAATCCTTGTTTAAAGTACGATCGAAGTTAAACGTTTCACAACTTGAGACCTAATAAATATTGTTTAATTTATTTCATTCTAAAATCAGTGAGTTTCGAAGAAATTCGACGTCATAATGAATAAGATTTGCCTATTGATTGCTCTGGTAAGTTTTTTCTTATAAGAGACAGTTTTACGTAGAAATTATTATCTACATTGTGTGCCTGATATTGTTTGAGTATAATATTCAGATCAGCGGTGGGATATGGTCAAGAAAAGTGAGTTCAACTAACGGGCAATCCATCCCCTACCATATTACATGAATAATTAAATAGGACTAGTCGTTATCAGTAATCCTGGAACGTCCTTTTGCGGTCTTGCCCGGGGCACTCAGCCTTAGGCGGTGTCAGAGAACTGAGTAGTTTTAGTCGGTAGGAGTCCGGCGTAGCGTCGATGAAGAATTTATATTCCCGCTTAAAATAATAAAAATATGTAGATAGGACTTTTGTGTACAGAAACGTTTCTTCAGCGCGAGAATGAACATGGCATTGTTAGTATTGACGTAAATATATTTATATTGCTCTTTGCTACAAGGCGCTGATTGCTCCAATACGAGTATCATGTACCTACATATTATTTTGTTAAATATATAAAACACAATATACAGGCAGAATTTTCGAAAAGAGCTTGGATGGCCAAATCCGAAACCATAAGGAATAGCTAAAAATGCTCAAAGGAGTCACGAGCCTGATTTTGATACAACTTAAAACCTCCTCATTAGATTTTTGAAAAACCAATAATCCAATAGCTGGGATTACACCATACGATAGTGTCGCTGATAAGGATCAAATTCTGCGATACTATATACGTCTCCTGTCAGCCAGATCTGCTCAGCCACTAGAGCTATCGAAACATCTTCGCAAACTTTCATGAAATTATGTATAACTAGCTGATGCCTGCAGCTTCGCCCGCGTAAAATTTGTTCCCGCGGGAAGTTATTCCCGGGATAAAAGGTAGCCTATGTGTTATTCCATACTATAATGTATCTCTGTACCAAATTTCAGCCCGATCCGTTCAGCGGTTTGAGCGTGAAAGAGTAACAAACATCCACACTCACAAACTTTCGCATTTATAATACATATTAGTAAGATACTAGCTGTTACCCGCGACTTCGTCCGCGTGGAAATTATGTTATAAGCAAAGTTTGAACCGTATTCTATTTGAGCCTCTAGGATAAGTCGTAACCAAAATGTGGGAACAAATTTAGGACATCCTCCAACTTCCCCGGGGAGTTATGCGCTAGATGGATTTTTTTTAACGTGAGGAAAATCCCACATGAATGTACTATGACTCCCACTGACTAAAAACCACACGTATCCTACCTAACAGCCTACGATTGGGAGCTCCGGGTAAGCCGGTATGGATGGTTTTAGTGGGTCCAAGGCCGGTATGACGTACGTGTTTATTAATTAGCCCCTTTAATAATTATAAGAGTAAGTAGTTATGGTGAAGCGCGAATACGAAACGTTTGTTAGATTAGGGCCACAGACTGAAAACTTTACGCATAATCGGAAGAGTTGAGACGATAACACTAACGCTAACGGTAGCCAGTAAATGGCAGTCGTTAAACCAAGTTGAAGACCTTATAGATTTAATAATTTTCAAAAGTGGGCAGTACTAACGCCTGTCCATTTCAACACGGCAATGCGGCTCACCACCTATTACGTTACGTGGGACAAATTAAAAAAAATTTAAATACCCCCGACTCACAAAAAAAAAAGCAATAAAAAACCTGTAAAAAGTAAAAAAATAACTATTATATTATGACCTATCTACCCTAAGTATTGAACCTGTATTATTATTATAGGTAGCTATATTATTTACGTATTCATATTTTTAACTAACAGTTGGTCTCGTCGGGGGGACCGCTCTATACCTAAACAGAGACAGACGTACGGTTCCGTTATGATTAGGTGAGCGGTCCCCGACGAGACGAGCGGTTTTTTAGTTAGTTGTTACTTCTCAATGCGTTTTCGGATTCCAAAATTTTTTTTTAGTGTTATAAAGGCTATACTGTAAGGAATGTTTCACACAAGTTTCCATGTTAAAGGTTTTCTAGTTCAGGAATTAGAGACATCCCAACTTTCGCAAAACCTAGAATTCAAGGATCCCTTTGAATGTGAGGGTAAATCTAAACTGGCGTGTTGGCTTAATGATATAAAAGCTTAATGATTAAGGCTATTGTAAATTGTAAAGATCCTACCTCTAGATTGCTATTCAAATAAAAGATTATTTAAAATTATTCAGTAACTAGCTGACCCTCGCAACTTCGTTTACGCCACATAAGGTGTATGAAAGGACAGGTATTTTTTCAACAGACTCAAGGCAGCGTATGAAACTGCCCTGTTTGCTTAATCATAAAAGAGCTTAAAGATTAAGTCCATTCTAACCAACACGCCAGTTTAGATTTACCCTCACATTCAAAGAAACCCTTGAATTCGAAAAGTTGATATGCCTCTAATTTCTGAACTACGAAACTCTCAATAATGAAACTTGTGTGGAACAATGTTAAAAATATTCCCTTTCTGACACTAAAAAAATATTTGAAATCGGATCACGCGGTGAGAACTTACAGCTGAAAAACTATTTTATATTTCATCCCCTCTACCGCAGGAACCGCGCAAAATATCGGGATCAAAAGTATCAAAGAACCTTCCTCGGACTATAAGCTCGGAATGTACCAAGTATCATTTAAATCGGTTCAGTAGTTTCGGCGTGATACGTATTCGGGATACAGACAGACAGACAGACAGACAGACAGACATGAAAATTTTAAATTACACATTCGGCTTCAGAATCGATTATAGAACGCCTTACAATTGAAATTTTCAAAATATCTTCCATGTACAGACTCTCGACCCTCAACAGTTTTATTATAAGTACCAGCTGTTGCCCGCGACTTCGTACGCGTGCAAATTATGTTATAATGCCAATTTGATTGCTCTCTGCTTAGCCCCTAGGATATATAGCGTGATAATATATAGCCTATTTTAAGACCCTACCCCTAGCTAATATTTGTACATAATTTGAACCAAATCCATTCAGTACTTTTCGAGATCCTTCCGGACAAAGCAAAGCAAACAGACAAACAGACAAACAGACAAACCGACAAACAGACAAAAAAAATTCTAACTATATTTTCGGCTTCGGTATCTTATGTTGAACACCCAGCGAGTATTTTTTTTTAAATATTTCCAATGTACAGTTTTGACTTTTCTATCATTTTATTATATGTATAGATAGATTTCTGTATTTTGCAAAAATATACAAACAGATTTTCATTGTTCTCTGCCGAGCTCCTAAAAAATTTAGTGTAATAATAATTGGTTGTCTGAGTGTAAAACCTATCTCTTACTAATATTCCTGCTACGTTTTAGTTAAATCAATCCAACGGTTTAAACATTTTATTGCTCTCTGCTTAGCCCCTAGGATATATGGCGTGATAATATATAGCCTATTTTAAGACCACTATTTTTACCCTAAGTAATATTTGTGCAAAATTTGAACCAAATCTGTTCAGTACTTTTCGAGATCCTACCGGACAAAGCAAAGCAAACAGACAAACGAGTACGAAACGAGTAAAAATTAAGCACAATCCGGCTCCCTGGTTGAATGCCACGATCAAGAGCTTTATGGCACGAAGGGATAGAGCTAACAGACGTTATAGGAACAATCGTTCAGAAAGCAATCTAATTGCTTATAAGTCGTTGCGTAACCGCTGCAGTCGACTGTGTAGGGATGCAAAGAGACACCACTTCTATAAATCTCTCGATGGCCGTAACACTTCCGTATCCTGGAGATTTCTCAAATCAGTTGGAATAGGCAAGTCAGCAGTGACGGATATTAATGATGTGGACATAGGTGCATTGAACAGAAATTTCTCACAACCACCTGTCACTCTAGATGCTGCAACTAAAAATGCAACCTTGCATGCTCTCACGGAAGCACCAGTCCCACAGATTCTACCTTTCAATTTCAATCCGGTATCTGTAAAAGATGTTCGAAAATCTATTATCTCTATTACTTCCTCAGCCACCGGCAATGATAGCATATGCTCGATGATGGTCAAGCCAATACTTTCAGTGTTACTACCAGTGTTGACGCATTTTTCAACTATTAACTTTCTTCGTGTACCTTTCCTAAAGGCTGGAAGCTCGCCTATGTGATTCCCTTGGCTAAATCCTCTAATCCTAGTGCAATGACAGACTTTCGATCTATTTCCATTCTCCCCTTTCTTTCAAAAGCTCTCGAGCACATTGTTCATGAGCAGCTATCTTTTTTTCTATCTTCCAACAACCTTCTAAGTTCTTACCAATCCGGATTCCGAACTGGGCATAGTACAGTTACCGCCCTCATTAAAGTTACGGACGACATTCGTCGGGCTATGGATGGGAAGGAACTTACATTGTTAGTGTTACTAGATTTCAGCAGTGCATTTAACTCTGTCGATTTTGATATCCTAATCGGTACGCTGAAGTCTTTGAATATATCACCTTCCGCTGTTTCATGGTTTGATTCCTATCTTCGAGGGCGCTCGCAGTGTGTGCGTTTTAATGAAAAGTCTTCGGACTGGTGTCAGCTCGCTGCAGGCGTTCCTCAGGGTGGTGTTCTCTCTTCCCTTTTATTCTCAATTTTCATTAACTCTGTAACGAGTCTTATCTCTGGCAATTTCCACCTCTACGCAGACGACTTGCAGCTATATCATCATTTTGCGGCTTCGGATAGCTTCTCTGGCATATCTAATATTAATCAGGACTTAGAACGTGTTGGTGCGTGGGCCAGGTCGTTTGGGTTGTGCATCAACCCTCGAAAGTCGCAGGCAATCATCATAGGCAGCACGTACATGCGCAATAATTTAGATAAGAACACACTGCCTCCTGTGCTACTTAATGGAACTCAAATACCTTACTTAGAAAACGTTCGGAATTTGGGAGTACTTATGGACGCCAATCTTTCTTGGAGTCCCCAAATTAACGAGGTTAGCAGGAAGGTCCATTACACTTTCCACACTCTGAAATGCCTCCAGAGCTTTTTACCCTTAAAAACCAAGATCATTCTGGCTCAGACTCTCATTCAGCCCATTATTGACTACGCTGACGCTTGCTATTTAGATGCCACTGAAGAGCTAGTAAATAAGCTTGAGAGACTTCAAAATTTATGTATCCGTTTCATATTTAATCTTAAAAAATATGATCACGTTTCTCATCTTCGTCAGGAACTCAAGTGGCTCCCTATCCGTCTTCGCAGGAACACTCGTATACTTTGTCTTCTCTTTAACATCCTTTACAATCCTGCTTCACCTTCCTACCTCAAGGATCGATTCTCCTTCATGCGCCCTTTCTAGTTTTAAAAGATAAGTTTTCCCAGCACCCCGAGTACAGAGTAATATGTATTATCAGATTTTATTCAATATCATATTGAAGTCGGCGCCAAGTAAACCCATAGGTTTAGGTAGGTATTATTAATGGCACCAACTTCAATATTACATTGAATAAATTCTGATAAATCAAAATACATATTACTTTGTGCCAAACAAATTTAATTTTTAAGGATTTGTATGAAGTCGGTTCTATTTTTTATTTAAATTTTTTATTTTATTATTTTAAGTAACGGGTGGACCGAAAAGTATATCTATCTAGGTGTAAAGTTCTCATCAACACAAATCAGTCAAGCCGTAACACAAGGTAACGGCCGTAAATCGTTAAGGAATTCCCTCGGCTGTCTTTCGGTTCCATCATCAGATCGACTCCAGACCTTCATTAAATTGTAGTACATTAAAGCACTTAATCAAAAAGTTAACAAACGCACTAGTGGTCCCTACAATTTTCGGTATTTGCCCTCGATTTCTCCTGGATCCCAGCATCAGATCCTGATACCCTGGATATGGGACCACCTCAGAAGTAGCCTCTTTCAAACAAAAAAATAATTTTCAAAATCCATCCATAATTGGCGCCGCTATCGCGTAACATACATACAAAAAAAAAAAACATAGCGTACGAATTGAGAACCTCCTCCTTTTTTGAAGTCGGTTAAAAAGAAAGTTCGTTTGCACTACCTCTCCAATATTCTGTGATTGCTTCTGCATTAAAATTTTGGTCATTTTTACATTTACTCTATGTATTCATATTGATTGATAGGTTTATATATTTATAGATATAAATATATATATATTTATATATGTATGTATGGATATAGGTATGATTATGTATATAAGTATGTACTATAATTATGAATAGTTTGTGTGTGTGCATTTTATTTAATCTCGATTTCTATATCACTTCTACCTTATATTTCATGTAATTCTTCAAGCTTTCCTCTCTTCGGACTGCTGGAAGAAATTTCTATTTTAGAAATAAGCAGTACCATTGTACTCATCTTCTCTTTATTGCTGTAATTTCCTTATTTCATGTTATTTGTGTGCATAAATATTAAATAAAAAAACAAACAGACAAACAGACAAAAAAAGATCTAACTATATTTTCAGCTTCGGCATCTTATGTAGAACACCCAGCGAGTATTTTTTTGTTAATATTTCCAATGTACAGTTTTGGCTTTTCTATCATTTTATTATATGTATAGATTATGTTGTAATGAGTAAGAATTACCCCTTCTTGAGCAGAATATGATTTGTGATTTCAGGTCGCGCTGTCTGGTGTTGCATCTGAAAGGCGTACCAGAAGAGCCAAACTACGCACTGTGTATAGCCCGTCCCAAGTCAGAATTTGTAAGTATTTATAACGTCACTGATGTGGCAAATATTTTACCTTAAAGGGTGATGACCTGGGCCTAAAAGGAAAAAAGGTCTGCTTTTCTTACCTAAAATAGTGTTAAACCAACTTAATTGTCATAATTGGAGTAAAATTTGGCGGCCATTTGCATACCCTAATAATAAGATAAGACTACGTATTTCTGTACCTTCTTAAAATCGTGTCTATACATTAGTATAGCGCAGATTCCCCAATGCAATCCAAATTTCAACGAATTACCTTCTGAAGAATATTTCAGTGGCGGCCTCGGGTCTGTTAAGAATCCTGGGACATCCTTCCGAGGGCTTACCCGGGGCTTCCAACCATAGGCTATTGGGCGTTACGTGAAGTTTTTTAGTCGGCAGGAGGAGATAACATCCATGAGGATTTCCCTCACGTTAAACAAAAAAAAAACTGAAGAATATTTCAAATAATCACATTTGCTTTTTTTTCTTAGTTAAAATGCCGCAATCCTGTAAAGAAGAAGGAAAGGAATTCTGTTTTGATGACGACAACTATCCTCACGATATCGTCGAAGAAGTCTTAAAGGACGTGAAAAGTTTAGTGAGTACTCCCAAGTACAACTTTTTTAAAGGTACAGGTTTCGACATAGAGAGAGATGATGCGGGTCAAAATCTTTCATACATACATACATATGGTCACGCCTTTATCCCCGAAGGGATAGGCAGAGGCATATTATATGCCCACATTTCACCTTTGTATAATTTGTACCACGTAATAGGTGGTGAGCCGTATTGCCGTGTTTAAATGGACAGGCGCAGGTTGTGACTGCCTGCTGTTGAAATAAAGCCTTCAACTTAGCTTAACGACTGCCATTTTACTGGCAACCGGGACCAACGTCTTAACGTTCCTTCCGAAGCACGGAAACGCTCAAATAAGTGTCACAAAGTGATCACATGGATGGTCACCCATCCATGGACCGGCCATAGTGAAAGTTGCTTACTGCAGTGATCGTTTACAGAACACTGAGTCCGCTGGGCCACGAGCGCTTCTTTCACACAATCTTTCACAGCTCAAAATTAAACTAGTAGGTAGGTCTGAAGAAGTTTGGTAAGTCTTCCATACCACTACGTAATAGGTTAAAAGTGGTCATCGTAGTATGAACGTTTGCAACACCTTTTATTATTATCCCTTTCTATATTACATTACTAGCTGGTGCCCGCGACATCGTACGCTGCATTTTATATGCGATTCTTTCGATTGATATAACTTTTTTATTTATGAATCGATTGACATCAAGGAAACAATAAGTGTTAAGTGGAGCAAACCGCAATGCAATAAAGAAAACTGCATTGCAATCGTTTGAGCGGTTGCTGAGATTAACGCACAAACGTACAGACAAACAGACAAAAATTCTAAAAATCATTGTTTTGGGTTCTATTGTGTTCATAAACCCCCCTGTAAAGTTTTTTTCTTATATATCTTCAATGTACAGACAGCGACCTGTTACGATTTTATTATATGTATGTTAAGATGATGTTGATGATGATATGATGATATGATGATATGATGATCAAATGATGATGTATGATGATATGATAATATGATGATGATGAATTGTGTATTCTGTATTAAAATCTTAGAAAGCCCCTATAAAAAATTAAAACTAGACTTCGATCAAATAAAGTACTGTGGCAGGGATCCCGCCTGTAGGAAGTGTTGTCAATTTTCGATAGCGAAGAAGCGAGATAGCAATAGGTGTAGTATTGCAATTACATGCTGTTTATGTCCATCATAGCTATTATTCGCTATAAGAGCATAACGTACTTCCTTGTTCTAAGATTCCCTGTAACCACAGTTCTTCAAATACTAAGAATACTTTATTTAAATTCTGGTGTTATTGTTTTAGATCGTTGTTGACGCAAATGGCGTGGAAGCTACCGATTCGTACTCCGATCGACAAGGAGGTGACTACTCTGAATCCGAATGTCCTACTGCATCTAAAGTGAGTATAATTATCAATCTAAACTTTCATCAAACGTAGGGTAGGACGTCTACCCGCCAGATAGACAACGTAGAAACTAGATAGGGCCACAGACTGGGGCATAATGCTTTTGGCGCAGGACCCTGTGTTGTGGCATAAATTGGGAGAGGTCAATGGACTGCCGTAAGCTGATTTTATTCCTCAAACCATATAGGTATCCATAAAAGACTAGCAGGAAACGAATTAGTTGTTCTCAAGGGAATGTTTTTCTTAATAAGATGTAATTACTTTGTACCTATTCCGTCAAGCTTCACAAAGTCATTATAGTTATTCGAAACCAATATTTATTTCATCCCCAGTATTCATGTACTCGAATTAAAGCGTTTTAGCAACTATTTGACTGGTATTATCAGTCTTCACATTTTTAATATCACATTCATCATTATTTATATCAGTGTTACTATCAGATGCAAGTTCACAATCTATATCATCTTGACCATAAGATTCAGTTCAATGATCAACTTATTGTTTCAGAACGACACAATTTATTACATCACTGATGAATACGGCAAGGATCGAGTAGTTGTGCAAATGAAAGGCAGATTTCAACAGCAGTTTGGTCTTAAATGGTGCAAGTAAGTATTTTTAACAATTTTATTAACAACTAGCGGACGTTACGCGGTTTTACCCACGTAGTTCCCGTTCCCGTGGTAAAACGGGAACAAAATATAGCCTTTGTTCACCGCAAAGAGTGTAGCTTCCCAACAGTGAAAGAATTTTTCAAATCGGTCCAGTAGTTCCGGAGCCTATTCGTTACAAACAAACAAACAAAAAAACAAATCTTTCCTCTTTATAATATTAGTATAGACTACCTACCTATACCCACCAATAAATGTTTGTTATGGCACTAAAGGCAAATCACCGTTCCTACAAAGGAATGTAAATTGAAAGTATCGAAGAATGGAAAATTCCTAATTATGTAAAAATAAGAACAACAACAAAGACGCGTGTCCTAGGACATCCTTCCGATGACTTACTCGGGGCTCCCAACCATAGGCTGTTGGGCGTTACGTGAGGTTTTTTAGTCGGTAGGAGTCCGGTATAGCATCTATGATGGATTTTCCCTCACGTTAAAAAAAAACCCAAAGACGCGTTCTAATTCTGTCAGTAATCCTGGGACATCCTCCCGAAGGCTTACTTAGTGCTTCTGGCCTTAGGCAGTGGTAGGGTACCGTGTGATTTAAGTCGGTAAGTGTCCGGCAGAGCATCCATGAAGAATTTCCACACGAGAAAATATTAGAAAGGACTACTGGGTCATAAACAAAGTTATCCTGTGAAATGACCTAGAGTGACCTTTAGAAGGTTACTACCACATAGAAAATAACTCTTATGCATTTTCCACACTGCTCGCGAAGTTGAACGAAGTTCCTCGGCGAAGTCGCCCAAGGCGAGGTACAGTTTTGACGAAGTAAGCCAAAGTGCCTCTCTACACTATCCTAATCGTCCGAATTCGTTCAACTTCGCGAGTAGTGTGGAGGAAGCTATAGCCTTAAACCGTCTACTACAGGGTTGTAGTCCAGCGCTCCAACCAGGGTGACCCTCGTGTTCCCATCTATATCCTTCACTGTGCTTGGTGGAAACAATTATTGATCACCAGCGCTGGAATAACGGATAAAATTGACAACGAAGAATTACGAGAAAAAAAAACTTCTTGGCTCTCGTCTGTCTCTATTTAGTACACTTACTTCATCACTACAACCAGTACTTTTTGATTTCCAGGAATGAAGGTCCATTATTACAAAGGACCCAGCACTTCATGCAAAGAATGGTAGAAAAATATCATTTGTATTGTCAAACAAACTACATGCATTACGATTTTTTGGTTTTGAGCAACGAACCTGGTTTGGATCGAAAATATAAAATGGAGAAAGTGAAGACCAAAAGTGGTGTTCCCGTCTGCTGCACGTGTCGATATGATAAGTGAACCTTTTTGAAAATTAAAAAAAAAATACTAAGCCACATTGGTTTATTATTTGAACGAATTGTGATACAAGTAACGCTTATTGGTACAAGCTTACTAATGTTTATTTTTGTCCTCAAAACTAATTTTTATAAAGCTGATGTAGGAGATATCTGCAAACCCAAGATTACAGATTCTTTGTACGTAATTAGTTTTTTGTAAATAAAGTGTAGATAGCTAAGATCTTCAAGAATGACTTGATTATAAATTAATATTGTCAATTTTGAAATTTGAGAGACAGAAATAATCTGGACGACGACTTTAGATGATGTTGGAATTCGATAAAAGAAAGAAAAGACTGCTAAATATTTTTATTTATTCTAAGTTGGTAAATAAACTTTTTATTATAGAATACTACGTTGTTATTTATCCTGTTATCTTTCCAGTATCATTTCTTGAATATATACGACTAGAATGGCAAACAAGCATTTATCCGATCAATATGAAGTGGCCACCACAGTCTGCTGGCAGGTTCGCAATAGCCTCTGCTATTGCAAACGTGCACAAGCGCTGCCAACCCATGCACAGATTGTGACGGTCCACTGTTCAAATATTTCCAGCCGCCCGTATGGCCTCCAAATTGGCTTAACGCCTGTCATGCTACTGGAAACAGAGATCTTAGCTTAGCGTGCTTTCCAAAGCACACTTTGTGCCAAATGGACCTCTTTGAGAGCGCACTCTCAAAGAATTGTCACAAAGTGGTCACATTGTGGTCACCCAACAAAGGACCAGCCACAACCAAAGTGGGTTACTGCAGTGATCCTTTACAGAACGCTGAGTACATGGGGCCACCAGCGCTTTAGTATATTTTTTCACGTAATTGGTAGTGAGCCTACTGCCATGCTGAAATAAAGCTGAAGTACCTAAATTAGGTAAAAAGGTAGAGAACCTTATTTGTGTTAATGAAGGCTTACATTATTATATTCCACTAATGAATGACGTAAGAGTAAACTGTTTTTGTCATATTTCGCATTGATTGCGCACAGGGAAATAATACATCGTTTTGTAATTACTAAACATAGGTACTAAAACCCGCCTAGAGCGAGTCAGATTTGCGTACGGAGGGATTCGTACCTACTAAAAACAGCAAATACATTACGTTTGTTGTAGGCCGGGGATGTTTTCAGTATTTGTTGTTATAGCACAGGGCGGAAACTCCATACAAAAATGGTCGTTTTCACCCACACTAATATACACGTAATGTGAATGCTTGAATCAAGCTTGAATGTGTGTGTGAGTATACTAGGGACACTAGCCATGGAAACAAAATAATAAGAAACAGAACGCAATCTCATGTACGTAGGTACTTTTTTTTCAAATCTACCCTCGGCTAAGCACAAATTAAACCAAAGCAATAGCACAAAGTACGTAGGTAATAATACGTAATGCAACGCAGTGACACTCTCTCAAGTACTGACACGGCAATAGACACATCAACTTTGGTGGGGGGATGGGGAAGCTTACTCGGTGGGAGGCAGGGAGTTGCCAATCTGTATGTAATACTATTTTATTATCTTTGGTTTTAGTGGCAAAAGAAATACATTGTCCGTGAAAATTGCAGCTCTATTGCGTTAGTGAGAACAGCCTGTTGTGTTGACAGACAGACGGACAGCGAAGGCTCAGTAATAGAGTCCTTTTTACCCTTTGGGTACGAACTTCGATAAATGGCCGAAGGGTACGAAGCTCTAACAATAAAAAATATAAGTTTGATGACGTCATATTAGGTAGGTAAATTTTAAATATGGAAAAATAATTGGTTTCCAGCAGGATTCGAACCTGCATCTTCTCGCATTCCGTGCAAGATGCTAACCACTTAGCCGCCAAAACCTACTCGGAACCAACCAAATTTTCCACCTTATATATGTCTTGGGGTAAGGTGGAAAATTTGGTTGATTCCGAGTTTTTCCATTTTTAAAATTTATGATCAGTTAGCATACTAATTGCTTTTCAAAAATAATCTATGTCATATTAGGTACTTCTCAAAATTCCCTCGTCGACAAAATAGGAATAAGTTCTACGTCAAAATCCCAGCCCATTGATGTCACTGGTGAACTACAAGCTTCCCTAAAAGTCACCACCACAACACCGGTTTTGTGCCACTTGCATCTCGCGGGGTCCCATGTCTTTAATTAAGCCATGTATTCATCATGAGGTTTACTGTGTTCTGTGTTTTCCAGTACGTCGTCATTTCTATACTATACTAGCTGACCCGCGCAACTTCGTTTGCGTGATAAATTAAGAACCGCTCGACCGATTTTGTGCAAACTTCACATTTAATAAACCATCTACTAAATAGTCCGAACAAAGCCTAAATATTTGGTTTCGAAAGGTGAGGCCGTTCTTGAGTTATAAAATTACAACGAAAAGTGGCATTGATTTTTATATATATAGACTACACTGCCATGTGCAATATAAAGGCATATTTATTATTTTAACGTGTTGAAATTTCGTCATGGATACTATGCTGGACTCTTACCGACTAAAAACCACACGTTCTCTACCTACTGCCTACGGTTGGGAGCCCCGGGTAATCCCTCAGAATACCTAATATTCCAACAGGCCTTGGCTACTACTGCGGCCTCATCTAGGGGTTGGGTGCTATGTAGATGACGATGGTATTTATACAATAATAAAGTAATATAATTTGTATTAGTTACAATTACATTTCTCTAATTTTAACTCTATAATCATCGTCTGTACGATAACTCACAAGAACAACTAATAGGAAAATCGTGGTATTTAACTACAATCTGATTCTGTTTAAGATTGTAAACAAAAACACTACGCTTTACAAAATTTTGTACACATCTTGATTCTAAGCCGAAGTCTTTCAGAGGCAGATTTTGAAAACACTGTTCATCGCTATCCGGTATGTAATCATTTCTGAAATTTAAAAAAAAAAATTAAACGCTTGACAGAAAACACAATTATATTCGCTGGAAAAAAAACCGGTGCCTCACAATCGGCCTACCCCAGGATCTTTAGGTATATGCACATTATTAGATAACAATATCTAAAAAACACTTGTAGCCTAGATAACTCAATATTCTGAGACACCCATAAATAAATTAAATTGAAGTAAAAATTAAATTGCACAAATGAGAGTACGGCAATAAGCTCACCACTTGGAAGTACCAAATAAAACGAATTTTAAACTAGTAGAAATTTTATATGGAATCCATAACAATTCCCACACGTAAAAAAGGGAAAAGCTATCCTAATATTTATGAAGAAGCTGGTTGGACTAATGAACGCCTAGCCGAAATAACTGAGAATAAAAACCTATAATTCGAAGAGTTGTTTTCTTTTGTGACGTAGAGATAAATAATCAATCAATATCAATACATATAATAAAATCGTAACAGGTCGCTGTCTGTACATGGAAGATAAATAAGAAAAAATATTATAGGGGGGCTTTATGAACGCAATAGAACCCAAAACAATGATTTTTAGAATTTTTGTCTGTTTGTCTGTATGTCTGTATGTCTGTATATCTGTTTGTCTGTACGGTTGTGCACGCTAATCTCAGTAACCGCTCATCCGATTGCAATGCGGTTTTTTTTATTGTGTTGAGGTTTGCTCCAGTTAACATTTTGTTTTATGTAAATCGGTTTAGAAATAAAAGAGTTATAACACTTTTAAGAATCAGATATTTTGAAAATCTTAATTGTAGGGGTTTCTTTGAATGTGAGTGAACCTAAACTGGCGTGTTGGCTTAATCATAAAAAAGCTTAATGATTAAGACTATTCTTAAACTATTCAGTCCGCGCCGAAGGCGTGGACTGAATTGTTTTAAAATAGACTTAATCATTAAGCTCTTTTATGATTAAGCAAACTGGGCAGTTTCAGACGCTGCTTGATGACTCTGATGAAGAAATACCTTTCCTTTCATACACCTTATGTGACGTAAACGAAGTTGCGGGCTCAGCTAGTAAATAAATAAATAAATATTGTTGGACATTTTCACACAACATTATCTAGCCCAAATAAAACTAATATAAGCTTGTGCTAGGGGATCTAGACGACTGATAAACATATTTATATATTTCTAAATACATAAAAAACACTCAAACTCCGAAAGAAACATTAGATTGAGAGAGATGTTACGAAATTGATACCTTATGGAGGAGTGTATGACACTTGAATAAAGTAAATGAACACGTGTTTAAGGGTTTTCAAAAATTCTACTCCGACCCCTAAGAATGTAGACAAATATCCCCTTGAATGGGTTATGGGGGTGGATTGAACTCTATGTATGGTCGAAGTCGAAGAGCACAGCTATTTTAAATAGCTGGCTGACCAGCGCAACTTCGTTTACGTTATAACCTAGATACCGACTGCAGTGCCTACTGCCGGGCTGATTTGTGAATCTAAGCCATCCAGGGCGCCACTCAAACGCGAGATAGGTAATCACATGTACGTAAAATTATATATACAAAAGAATATAATAAATAATATACTCACGCGCATGATACCATCTCAAAGATTTGTTGAAGTTCTTTTGTCTGTACAACGATGTCCTTTTTCACTCCCTTTTCAGTCGTATAGTTGATTGAGTATAGAAGTGACCTCTAGAAAAATAAACGTCATTGTAGGCATATATTTACAAAGGGAACACCAAAAAAATCCAAAAATATCCGAATTTCAATATTCCGATGTTCGAAATTCCGAAGATTATAATTCCTAAGAAACAAAGCTCCGAATATTTAAAAGGACGATATTCATTTATCCGAAAGTGATAAGTACGAATTTTTATTTTTTCTTATTTCATTAGTACGAATAATCACAAGTAAATCACAAAAAAATCGAAATGTATTCACATTTTAATTTCTCTTTCACCATTATTCTTTGTTTCACTTTTAACATTGAACACTACAAAAGCTAACGAAAATGTTTGCACGTTAAATCAAACTTGATTTAACGTGCTTGAGTTTCTTTTTAACTAGTTAGTTAAAAGTAACTGCATTTTAGAAAATTGTTGGTAATACCCGACGCCCCTGTTTTACAATAGATTTTTGTTCGATCGATCGTTAAGTTAGTTTTAAAATAAATGAAAATGTTCAACAAAAATGATACCTCAGTCACGTAGGGGCAGTTGTCCCAATCACTTTTGGGTGATAATTTAGGTGCCTGTGATTCCACTAAAATTTCTTGATCTCCTTTAGACACTGTCGATCGTTTAGACCTAGTATCCTGTCAACAAAAAAATAAAATCAACTATATTTTATTGAACTAACTCTCAAATTGACTCTTGTATAAAACTTACTAAAAATTGTTCCAAGACTGCATTCATTTTTTCTTCAAGTAGCTCACAGCCATGAGGCTTATAGGGACAATATTGTATACCCCTGCATGCGTCAGGAACACTTAATTCAGAATAATCATCTAAAAAGATTGTAACCTTTTAAAAATGGAAAAACTGGAAAATATGACTCAAGAAATAAAATGTTAAATTAATTTACCTGTTGGCATCGAGTTGCAAAATTTTTGAGTGAAAATCTGAAAAAAAAAAGTTTTTTAGCTTAGGTATTTAAGATGTCATTCCATAGGTAGCATAAACCATACTTCAAAATCGAAGAAAACAGTACAAATTATAAGTGTAGTTTTCTTCAGAGATTGTTAAAAGTATATTTGTTTATCTTTTGTTGAAAATTACATACATACATATGGTCACGCCTTTATCCCCGAAGGGGTAGGCAGAGGCATATTATATGCCCACATTTCACCTTTGTATAATTTGTCCCACGTAATAGGTGGTGAGCCGTATTGCTGTGTTTAAATGGACAGGCGCAGGTTGTGACTGCCTGCTGTTGAAAGAAAGCCTTCAACTTAGCTTAACGACTGCCATTTTACTGGCAACCGGGACCAACGGCTTAACGTGCCTTCCGAAGCACGGAAACGCTCAAATAAATGTCACAAAGTGATCACATGGATGGTCACCCATCCATGGACCGGCCATAGTGAAAGTTGCTTACTGCAGTGATCGTTTACAGAACACTGAGTCCGCGGGGCCACGAGCGCTTCCGTTGAAAATTGAAGTTATAAAATACATGATCTAAACAAATTGGGGCTGAATCTATGATTTTTTTACACATTAAGAAGAATTATTAAATGAATAAAACAAAACCATATTTTGGTATACATCTTGCAGATTAAAATTGGATATTTGGCTATCATTTTATCTACTTGTATCAACAAAAAAAATATCTCATACACCTCTTTTATGCCTTTTTTGAGACAGGGTCTCGTATGTACAAGACCATTTTTGAGTTTCATATTAATTTGAAATCTAAAAAAATGTTGCTTACGGACTTGAAATTTGGCATAGTTCCAATACCTGTAATTTTTAATGAATTGGGTACTGTCAAATTTAGTTGGTCAAACGAGCGATGTCCCTAGTTTTAATGAAGACATGTTTGTTAGTAATAGATATTTTTTATAAAAAAAAATAGAGAATTTTTCGACAAAAATCTGAAAACGAACTTACAGAAAATACAATAATAATCCCGAGGAACATTTTTTAATTGAGTATTTTTCTATAAACACGAAACTCCGCAAAGCGACTCTTCTATTAAATAGTTTTAAGTTCTACTTAAATGCACATATTGTGCGAGTTAAGTTCCGTTGCCAACTAATGTCAGGGCATTTTGGTCAAGACTTTTATACTAGCGGAAAACTGTATAATTTTAAATCACAAATTTTTAAAATCACAAATATCACAGCATGGAAAAAAAGCAGAAATTAATAGGGGAGCCACATTGCCTTCCGAAGAGTTTAGAAATAAATTATCATTTAAACAATTCCAGGCCCTCTAGAACCACCTACATGGAGTACATTATGCAACTAACTTGCCCAATTAATTGCAATTATGGTGTCACATCCAGAAATTGTGGATCAAGCAATTAACTGCTTTATGGAGCAATATAGAGCAAGTAAGCAATGACGAATAAGTCATAGGGTATCATTGTAAAGTAATACTAGTGAAACCAATACTACATTTATTGAAAGATTCTCCCGATTTCTCCATAAACTATTCAAAAAATGTGACATACGTGGAAATCGTTATAGTATTTTTACTTCTGTTAACCCCTCTAACTTAGCTAAAATGCTTGTGTAAAAAGACCACTCTTTTGACTGCCTACTGGCGCAGTCAGTAGTGTAACCGAATGCCGCGGTTGAGGTCTTGGGTTCGATTTCCGGGTCGGTCCAAATATTTGTGTGATCCACAACAATGTTTGTTTCGGAGTTTAGGTGTTTCTCTGTATAATAATGTATGTATTTAGAAATATATAAGTATGTCTATCAGTCGTCTAGAACTCTAGACCCCATTGCACAAGTTTATATTAGATTACTTTGAGCTAAATGATGTGTGAGAATGTCCACGGGACGTCACGTGGTTTCACCCGCATAGTTCCCGTTCCCGTGGGAATCGGGAATAAAATATAGCCTATGTTCACCGCAAAGAGTGTAGCTTCCCAACAGTGAAAGAATTTTTCAAATCAGTCTTGTAGTTCCGGAGCCTATTCGGTACAAACAATCAAACAAAAAAACAAAAAACAAATCTTTCCTCTTTATAGCATTATTAGTATAGAAGTATAGATATAGTTTTACCAAAAACTGCAAAAGCGAATTAATGAATATAGGTAGGTAAATATTTAAGCAAACATAAAATTAAATACAAATTAAATATTTTAAAAACATACATTTTTAAAACTAGAGTCGAAATGGTTCAAATAATTTTGTAATGTAACTACGTTATTCTGTGGTGTAAGTGTAACTGGGTGGTATAAAAGAATATGACAATTTGTATAATGACTTTACCTTCTGGCGTCATCTTACTTTTGTATAGGATCATTTTGCCGACCAACAAAAATGCGTCTACTCCCACCTGTTCTGTTGAGAAGTCCTATTAACAGAACTACTGGTAATTTTTTTCCCATTAGTTTTGTCCACAGAACAAATGGTAATTCAATTCCCACCTGTTCTGCTGAGTAATTCTGTTAGCAGAACTAATGGATCACTAAACGTCACAAAACCACATAATTTATACATTCAATTGCATTAGTAAAATACGGTTCCGTTTTAAAATGGTGTTCACTTATTCAAAACTTATGATTCATCAGCTGTCTACCTGTCTCTCATTATACATCAAAAAGCTCCCATTGTCTTAGCTACTACTGTTATCAGAAATGCTCGACTAGGCGGGGCACTACCGTGCCCCCAGATACTTCAACCAGTTCTACATGTATCTATACAAATAATAAAATGATAGAAAAGTCAAATCTGTACACTGGAAATATTTAAAAAAACATACTCACTGGGTGTTCAACATAACCGAAGCCGAAAATATACATATGGTCACGTCTTTATCCCCGAAGGGGTAGGCAGAGGCATATTATATGCCCACATTTCACCTTTTTTATATTGTCCCGCGTAATAGGTGGTGAGCCGTATTGCCGTGTTTAAATGGACAGGCGCAGGTTGTGACTGCCTGCTTTTGAAATTAAATCTTCAACTTGACTTAACGACTGCCATTTTACTGGCAACCGGGACCAACGGCTTAACGTGCCTTCCGAAGCACGGAAACGCTCAAATAAATGTCACAAAGTGATCACATGGATGGTCACCCATCCATGGACCGGCCATAGTGAAAGTTGCTTACTGCAGTGATCGTTTACAGAACACTGAGTCCGCGGGGCCACGAGCGCTTCGAAAATATAGTTAGAAAAATATTTGTCTGTTTGTCTGGAAGGATCTCGAAAAGTACTCAATAGATTTGGTTCAAATTTTGAACAAATATTACCTAGGGGTAGGGTCTTCAAATAGCCTGTATATTATCACGCTACATATCCTAGGGGCTAAGCAGAGAGCAATCAAATTGGCATTATAATATAATTTTCACGCGTACGAAGTCGCGGGCAACAGCTAGTTTTCAAATAAAGGAGGAGTTGAGAGATTTTTTTAAATTGTAATTGTTTCATCTGTATTACTTTGAATTGCTCTATATAATTGCATTATATTTTGGTAAATGATTACTGACTTTAAATTGATTGATGTGAACATTACACTAAAATGGGGTAAAAAAATTATGGTGACATGATTTTGTAGATAGTTTGAACCGTTATGAATTCCTTCCGCTGAAATAACACGAAATGAATTTAATTGAAACTTTACAGTAAAATTGCTTGCTAATATTGAATTACACCACTTGTACTGCTCCACAACATTAGTTGCGAAGTAATTTGATGACCACTACCTACATCATATTCACATGATGTAGTGGTCATCAAGTTAGTTTTAGCATTAAGAATGCCGAGATGCGAAACCAGTCAAGTGTAAAGTAAATAAATGTTGTGATACAGTACAAGTGGTATTATTCAAATGCAGCAGGTTCCACCAAGTGCCATCAACCAACAGTATAAATAAAATTGATTATATAAATAGCTCGTACATCAAAATAGGACAACAAGTTCCTGTAGGAATCAGGTAGGTAAAAGAGTTCCCCGAGTTCCGCAGTCGGCGGCCTGGGAGCCGCCGACGTGTCTTCGCCAAAGACTATCGGCCTCCATGACCGGGGGTTTGAGATCGGTGAGAGGGTCGCTCACCGTCCTTACAGGAGCAGGCCCATGACGACAGCGTGACGTGAGGTATTCACGCCCCCCCCCCCCTCCCTAAGAAGCGGGATCACACCCGAAACCCCCCAAAGACGCGGGGCAAGAGGACCAAAACCACCCCCTAGGCGAGGCCGCAGTGGCGACCGTGGGTCTGTTGGGAGTCCTGGGACATCCTTCCTAGGCCTTACCCGGGTCTCCCAACCGTAGGCTGTTGGGCGTTACGTGAGGTTTTTTAGTCGGTAGGAGTCCGGCACAGCATCCATGAATAATTTCCCTCACGTTAAAAAAAGGAATTAGGTAGGTACGGGAAAACTACACCAGACAATTGAGCCGTGGGCATGAACTAGTCTATTATATAAAAATAAGTCGGGTTTTCCTTCCTGACGCTATAACTTTAGAACGCACGAACCGATTTCCACGGTTTTGCATTCGTTGGAAAGGTCTCGGGCTCCGTGAGGTTTATAGCAAAGAAAATTCAGCAAAATTTCACATACAGCGCCATCGCGGGCGAAGCTGCGGGCATCAGCTAGTATGTTATAATATTAACTTTAAATAGCAATGAATATTATCCTTAGTGTGGTTGTCTTTTAACAATACCTACATACGGTTTTATAGGTGGACTTCCCATCGGATTCATATTTTTCCTATACTGATACTTGATTATAATTACCAAGCAATTGAGAGATCTCCATACGAAAGGTCACTGACGTGCTTTTAGGGTAGGTAGCATGACTATGATTCATATTCGTTTTTTTTTTTTTTTATTTTTTTATTAATAAATATTCACGGACATCTCACACAACACCATCTGATCCCAAAGTAAGCTAGGAATAACCTGCTTGTGTTATGGGTATCAGACCACGGATATTAATACTTATATACTTTTAAATACATACATATTATACATAGAAACACCCAGACCCTTGAGACAAACATTTATGGGTCACACAAATATTTGTCTCCGGTGGGAATCGAACCCACGACCTCCAGCGCCGCAGGCGGTGTCACTACCGACCGCGCCACAGAGGCAGTCATTCGTTAATATACTATGTTTATGCCACTTAGGTTGCATACAAGCATACGGCCCACCAGATGGAAAGTGCGTGACAAGACATGTGGAGGTGGACTCGTGCTATGTACCCTGTAAAAGGTATAAAAATGCATTTTTTATGGAGTCCATCGACAGGTTCCATGTTTAAAAACACTTTTCACCTCAAATATTCACTTTTCACGCTAAATATGCCCCGTGTGGCGACAGGGTCTCCTGTTGCGACGGGTAAGAGTATAAAATGTCGCCACCCCAATACATCCCGAGGGTGTCGTAAGAGGCGACTAAGGGAACACTTTTGCAAAAAGATCCATTGCGTAGAGAAGGAAAACTCGAAATGAAACCCGGTAGTCAGTGAAATGATAATCGTTAAACCAAGTTGTAAGGCCTTATGGGCGGCTTGAAAAACAACACAACAGCGGGTCGCGTCGCGGCGACCTGCGCCTGTCCATTTCAACACGGCAATAGTCTCACCACCCATTACGAGGGACATAAAACTATAAGGTGAAATGTAGGTGTATACTATGCCTCTGCCTACCCCTTCGGGGATAAAGGCGTGACTAATGTATATTGACTATATATTTCACGCTAGCGTATTAGTACAATATTTTTCACTCAGGCTTCAAATGTTTTCTAGAGTCTTAAGCCGGTGGGTGATCCTGGGACATCCTTCCGAGGGCTTCCCCGGGGCTACCAACCATAGGCTGTTGGGCGTAACGTGAGGTTTTTTAGTCGGCAGTCCGGCATAACATCCATGAGGATTTTCCCACACGTTAAACAAAAAAAAAAAAGCCGGTGAGGTGAAATACTCGTAATTATTATACATCACAACAATAATACTAATAAATAAATTGGTCCTGCACGTCTTCCTAATAACATTTTACCTTGATTTTTTGAAGAAAAGCTAGCCTAGCTCTTCTTTGAATACCTATTATAATATAGACAGCGTTGTGTAAAATGTCCGTGAATATTATTATTATTAATATAGGTACTTACCCCAAATAAAATCAACACTTGTAGTACTATAAACATTTTGTTCGGAACGTACACACTAAGATAAATTATAAAGATCCAAATGCCTTTAATTATAATGATCGGAGTTTCCAAAGTCAGTACTTGAACTAATGTTGCGCAGGAATACATATTATTAAATTCTATTTTCAGATGCGGAAGGAAAATAATACAATATATATTATATAGGTACCACTTCTGGGTTATTTTTCGACGAAGGTTTGTGTTAAACAAATTCATATAAACTTATATTAAAAATATAATTTATGCTCTGAATTGTTGATACTTTATACAACTTGTTATGATACATTATTATTTTATCTAACACTTAATTGTGCCTGTTAAAAATGAAAGCGTAAGAACATTTTTGATGGTAACCGGTCAATTCTGAAACTACTAAACCGATATAAACATTCTCTCACCATTAGAAAGTTATTTGCGAAAAATGTATTACCTATATAATGTGATCGTGTCATTGTGATGGCTTAGTGAAACCTTAACTCCTTAGTGAAATCTTGCAGACCATCAAAGCAGCATCTTCATTTCCATTGCGCCTATTCTACTAGCATAGCAATATGTTACATTGGGCAACTTATTGATGTCAAGTTTCTCTGCAGGCGCTATAACATTAGCTTCCCTGGACATCCTATTAATTTATCTAAGCGCACGGCAGTGCGCAGGCCAAGTTCCAGCAACAGGCCGAGCGCATGCCGTACTCTATTTACACGAACCGCTTCGACCCACTTTTGACCCCCCTGTAGCTCAGTGCCTATTGCAAGTACAGAAATAAAATTGTACGTACGCAATTATATACTAGTACTAAGGCAGTGTACCAAATTTCATAGATGTAGCTTTAATAGATCCTGAAATATGACCCTGTGAATATAGCTAATTTTGGCACTGACTGACTCACTCACTGACCGGTCATCAAAACCTCTAGGCCACTTCCAATTGTCCTAGCATTATGAAATTTGGCACACAGATCGGATGTTATACGTAGATTAATGAAAAATTGAGAAATTTAAGAAATCGGTCAAGCGTGAGTTGGAAAAGGGTTACAAAGTTTGTATGGGACCACAGGATTCCTTGGTCGGATCTTCTTCAAATTTTGCATAAATCATCTCTAACATAATTGATGGAAGATGTGTTTCGTATTTTATTGAAATTCATTCCAGAACATGGCTAAAAGGGGGTAACAATTGTTTTCTTCGGGGGGTTTTGATTCGAATTTGTATCAATACTTCTTAGTGATGAGAGGACTCTTTTGATTTAATTTACTTTTTATTTTCACACATGTCATGTTTAAAAACTCAATCAGATTTGAGATAGATGTTGTCAATGTTTTGACTAATGTCAATCAAATGCTCTATACATACAAATTATGGAAAAGTCAATACTGCACATTTAATATTGTTATTCATATTTGTGAAATATTTGGATCAAATCCGTCCAGTAGTTTAGAGATCAGCAAGCATTCTAAAGGATGACTCACGCTAGACCGTGCCGGGTCCGAGCCGAGCGTCGGCCGTAGCACGGTCACCGAGCCGGTTGCATTCACGACTGCTCGGGCGAAGCTCGGCGGCACTGTATTCATGCAACGGGCCGTGGCCGAGCCGAGGCGGGACCGAGTTGTTTCCAAACGCTTTCCGTAGTTCGGCTGTCACTCAGTTGCCGCTTGGTTTAACGCATAGATTTAGCGCGAAAAATTCTAAATCTATGGTTTAATGTGAGTTTGTTCACACAAAATATATATAATATTGACCTTGCTGCGGCCGGCACTCGGCTCGGACCCGGCAGGGCGTAGCGTGAGTCATCCTTTTTAGGGTTCTGTACCCAAAGGGTAAAGAACGGGACCCTATTCATGAGACTTCGCTGT
Organism: Miltochrista miniata; assembly: GCA_933228765.1. Lineage (NCBI taxonomy): Eukaryota > Metazoa > Arthropoda > Insecta > Lepidoptera > Erebidae > Miltochrista > Miltochrista miniata. Next base: position 32,526,891 of record OW121758.1, on the reverse strand, counting down.
CCATCTGTCTGTCTGTCTGTCTGTCTGTCTGTCCGTCAGAAGGCTGTATCTCATGAACGGTGATAGCTAGAGAGTTGAAATTTTCACAGATTATGTGTTTTGTTGCCGCTATAACAACAAATACTGAAAACGAAAACAGAATAATATTTAAGGGGGGTTCCATACAACAAACGTGTTTTTTAGCGATTTTGTCTTATATATTCAGTAATAAGGTATCCTTCACAATTTAAATACGTTAGTTAATTTGAACATTTCATCAAGATCATTCATTCCCTTTACACTATGCAAATTAAATGAATACTTTAGGAGGTATAGCACAATCAAATGTTGCTCAATGAAATTAATTTCGTGTCGCCATGATTGAACATTATACGGGTCACATACTAACTTATTTTTCGACTTTCATCGTAAATATTTGTTCTTTAAAAAGTGAACAACGCTTTCAGCAGATTACTTTAGGTAGGTGTAATATTTCAAAGATAGCTATTTCATAGGAAATAGTAAACAAATAGTCCATATTTTAGATTTTTCTCCAGTATAAACAATTTACGTACAAACACACAATTTATGTTGTAGACGTAGATATCGTGTTTATAATGTCATCATTCAAATGTCATCAATATTCTGAAAAAGAAATTAAACATAGAGTTCGCAAACTCTTTTTGAAATATATACTGTACCCACCGTAGAGGATCTATACAAGGATAGTTAACACTATAGAGCAACGCGACCTGTCTAAAGACGCGCATTGTATAACACTATACAGCAACGCGAACTGTCTAAAGACGCGCGTTGTATAACGCTATAGTGCAACGCGAACTGTCTGAAGACGCGCGTTGTATAACACTATAGAGCAACGCGAACTGTCTAAGGCGCGCGTTGCTGTGTGTTAATAGGTCATGAGGGCAACCAGTAGACGCTTGAAATACTCACAGAATATCAAGCATTGTATTTTCATAAAAAAATAATAATTGAAACAAAATGGACCTTTACTAGGACATCCTTTCGAGAGCTTGTCTTGTTCAGAGAGAGGAGTATATCATCCATTAAGGATATTCCATCTCGTTAAATAAAAAGAAAAAAGGGAGGCTCCCATGCAACAAATAGGTACGACTTTTTGTTGTTTTTTTGTACGGAACCCTACGTGCGGGAGTCCGCCTCGCACTTGGCCGGTTATATTCTAAACATAAGCTATATTTTAATGTAATGACATTATTATACATTTATATATAATCACACTTAATAACCTTGGGGGTAAGCAGAAGGCTAATAAACTATGTAAATTGGAGAATAACCTATTGGATTGATTAAACTGAAAATTTTGCACGAATATTATTAAGAAGTATGTAAGCTTTAAACGTGGACTTCATATTATAACGCTTGAGTTGGTTTAGTCGAAAATCGGTTTTTTTATAAAAATATTTATGAATCAGTGATAAAATGAGAATACAATGAGGAGGGGGGAGGAGAGGGGGAGGGGGTATAAAATAATGTCATGTATACATAATGCACACTTTAAAGCTTATTACAAAAATAGGTACGGTTTCTTGAAAAAAAGTATTGAAATCCCACCAAAAACATCCCTGTTGAAAAGGAGGCCAAGTTCCTATGGGCTAATTGTTCGCCTAAAAAAGGGTTGAAATCCAATCCTATGCCAAGTTTAGATGTACTTTATAATTAAAATCGATCATAATAATACGTAGGTACCTACTTGGTTAAAAATATCTTAAATAATGATACTTCTAAATTAGAACTTGGCAGGTTTTCGTGCAGTATGTAACACTTGATTAATTGTATAATTAAATTTATTATGTATATAATTAAATTAACCTGCCAAGTTCTAATTTAGAAGTATCATTATTTAAGATATGTTTACCCAAGTAGGTACCTACGTATTATTATGATCGATTTTAATTATAGAGTACATCTAAACTTGGCATAGGATTGGATTTCAACCCTTTTTTAGGCGAACAATTAGCCCATAGGAACTTGGCCTCCTTTTCAACAGGGATGTTTTTGGTGGGATTTATATTTATCTTCATTTCCATTGCGCCTATTGTGCTAGCATAGCAATCTGTTACATGGGGCAACTTGTTGATGTCAAGTTTCTTTGCAGGCGCTATAACATTAGCTTCTCTGGACAAACTATTAATTTATTTATATTTATCTTCATTTCCATTGCGCCTATTGTGCTAGCATAGCAATCTGTTACATGGGGCAACTTGTTGTTGTCAAGTTTCTTTGCAGGCGCTATAACATTAGCTTCCCTGGACATCCTATTCATTTATTTATATTCATCTTCATTTCCATTGCGCCTATTGTGCTAGCATAGCAATCTGTTACATGGGGCAACTTTTTGTTGTCAAGGTTCTTTGCAGGCGCTATAACATTAGCTTCCCTGGACATCCTATTCATTTATTTATATTCATCTTCATTTCCATTGCGCCTATTGTGCTAGCATAGCAATCTGTTACATGGGGCAACTTTTTGATGTCAAATTTATTTGCAGGCGCTATAACATTAGCTTCCCTGGACATCCTACTTATTAATTTATTTATATTTATCTTCATTTTCATTGCGCCTATTGCGCTAGCATAGCAATAAATTACATTGAGCAACTTGTTGAAGTCAAGTTTCTCTGCAGGCGCTATAACATTAACTTCCCTGGACATCCTTTTTAAGCCATTGAAAGGATGTCCAGAGAAGCCCGAGGCCCCCCACCGTAGGCACTGGTAGGGAACCGTTTAGTCGGTAAGAGTACGACATAGTATCTAAGAAGGATTCCACACGTAAAAAATACGTTGTACTTAATATGTTATTAATAAACTCTATTCACGCCTATTTCGATTGCATAGAGAACTCATACACTGAGATGGCGAGCCAGTATTTTGTCATCATGGTATTAAAAACGCAGACTCTATCTACCTCAATAGTTCAAGCCACGTTAAGTATAAACTTACAATTTTACAGAGTTCTCAAATTGTTTTGTGCATACCCTCCTGTAAATGACCCGGTAAGTACCCGGAATTTAAGTACAAATAGGAATATCACATGTATACACATAGTTGCCATAAGATATTGTATATGCTATACTACCATAATTACTTAAATTTTTCCCCCCATACTTTAATTGCCAAGTAGAAATGTACAGGCACAGATTGCAGCTATCTGCTTTTGAAATCGCCCAAGGCCTTCAACTTGGCTTAACGACTACCGTATTGCTGGCAGCCGGAACCAACAAATTAAATTGCCTTCTGAAGCGCGGAAACGTTCGTAAATGGAAATGCAACAAATACCTACCTACTTGCAATACTTAATTGTCTTGGAACAAAGCTTTTTTTAGTCAATTTAAAGAGCCAATAATACATAAATATTATACTAGAAGGGTAAAGCGGGGAGAATAATGTGATACCTTCTGTGAGAAACGATTATGGGAAAAGAACTAGGAGATACCTAACGCCGAAAATCTTTAACAGCATAGATTTTGTGAGGGATGAAACAATTAACAATAAACCGGCCAAGTGCGAGTTGGACTCGCCCATGAAGGGTTTCGTAGCAGCAAGTAACATATTATAAAAGTTCTTATAGTTCGTTGTAACTTTGACTGATGTTTTAACACGTTCGCAGTGGTAGTGATTTCACTAACCGGAAATTGCGGTTTATGACGTATTAAAAAAAAACTACCAGCTCTGTCTCGTTCAAACTAATTTTCGTTGGTAGTTTTTATGGCAATGTACATCATATATTTTTTTTAGATTTATCATTCTCTTAGTTTAGAAGTTAGAGGGGGGGGGGGGGCACACATTTTTCCACTTTGGAAGTTGCTCTTGCGCCAACTATTCACTTTAGAAAAAAATGATGTTAGAAACCCCCAAAATTTACTGCTATTTTTCTAGTTTTATATAAGAATCTTAATGCGGTTCACAGAATACATCTAGCTACCAAGTTTCAATAGCATAGACCTTATAGTTTCGGAGAAAAGTGGCTGTGACACACGGACGGACAGACAGACAGACATGACGAATCTATAAGGGTTCCGTTTTTGCCATTTGGCTACAAAACCCTAAAAAAGGCATTGTAAAACTAAAGAATAGACTTAGAGATTTTTTACGGGAATTGGATGAAGTTGATTAGACGGAGAGACTTGTGTGTGAGAGTGTTACTGGTGAGAACATTATTTAAGTAAAATAAGGTGATGATCACGTATAGTGTGCATCTGTGTGCGCTGTGCATGTACCTATATACCTATTATTCTAGTTATAAGAAAAAAATATGTAATTTGGTAAGAGAGCGTATTTATCGCCAACAAACTGCTCGACAGTTTGGCGATTGTTTGTGTTAATTTTAAGTTTCAGTGTACTAAAGTTTGAATAAAAAAAAAAAATCTTATTATTTATACTGTTGATTGATCGCGCTTGGTGGAACTTGCTGCACATGTTGAAAATGGTACTTGTGCTGTTCTAAAATATTGATTACTAGCGGAAGTCACACGGTTTCACCCGCGTAGTTCCCGTTCCCGGGGGAATACGGAAATAAAACATAGCCTAGGTTCACCGCAAAGAGTGTAGCTTCCCAACAGTGAAAGAATTTTTCAAATCGGTCCCGTAGTTCCGGAGCCTATTCAAACAAACAAACAAACAAACAAATCTTTCCTCTTTATAATATTAGTATAGATTATAAACCTGACTGGTTTCGCCTCACGACATTTTTATACCTAGGTCTAGATGAAATGTACCAGCCTGCCTTTCATCTAAACCTTTGAAAATGCTGTGAGGTGAAACCGGTCAAGTTTATAATAATGTAAATATTGTGGAACAGTACCTACAAGTGTCGTTTTCAGTATAAACAAACAGTCACTTATCTCAGTACTGACAGTAGCGTATGATGCATATTTAAGACAGCGACTGTTTGCAGAATACTGAGCAGTCTTCATACATTTTAGAACTATTATAATTAACATTTACATACAAACACACTGACCCAAGAGGTAAGCATATGTGAATTACACACCCATTCTTTGCCACTCGTTTTCAGGTTAACACGAGAGGAATGATTTTAAATCATATTTCGATTTTTTTCTACAAATATTCAATAATTTATACATCATAATACAGTCTTAAGATAAATTTTGTAGTATATTTAATTTGGCGAATAATGACATGAGCAGCAAACTGGCAGTTCAACTTGGATCTTTTCAGTGCCTCCTTTGTTGTCATCAACGATAAACTCCCAGGCATTGTAACTCTGCTTACATGTAGCTTTTAGGTTAGGTGGAGACCTAAATGATGTGAAACACGGTTTGGAGTTTTGTCTGAAACAAAGTTAGAAATTTTGTGTAAGTATTGCTGTAAACAACCACTCAGAATTATCTTACGCTAGGACTGATGAAGCAATTCAACGACTTTGACTAAGTGCGTAACTAGATTGAATAGAACTTGCTTACTTGGTTACCTAATAACAGTTTTCTCTGAAGATTCTATATTAGAATAGAAATCAAAGTACTTCTGCATAAAATGGTAGCTGTCCATAATTTACGTAACGTACTACATTGTTGTACATGAGAATATGGATTAATTACAGCTTCTTTGGCATTTTACAGTAGTTATCAGATTTACTCTGTATAAAGTATATATAGTCCGTTCACAGTTATATTGTTACCTCTGACTGACAGCTTGTCGATCATTTCCTGTGTGTTGGCATAGCAGTAAAGTCCCCCTATGAGTGCCAGCCTACGACATTTTACCGATTATAGTGGAGATTATAATATCCAACCGTTAGCACGAAGAGTTCTGATTTTCAGGTCATAATATACTTAACTTTACTAAAACAGTGCTCTTATAACTTTACGATTGGATTTGAATTTTTTTTTATGAATATTTGAAAAGAAACATTCATTACCATCACCAACGGAGGTGAAGTTGCTGCTTCCACAACGATCCATATCTCAATTAATGGTCACACCCGAAAAAAAAACGATAGCAAAAGAAGAAAGTAAGATTCGACTCAAAGTTAGATTACATGGGAGAAACAAAAACTTATTGGGGTAACACAGCAATCAAGATATGCAACCTAAGTACTAGAGGTACCTAATATATCTCTGAACGGACTATATTATAGGTATCTGAAGCTGTTTAAGACAGTTCTATAAAATATCAATACATATAATAAAATCGTAACAGGTCGCTGTCTGTACATGGGAGATAAATGAGAAAAATATTATAGAGGGGCTTTATGAACGCAATAGAACCCAAAACATTGATTTTTAGAATTTTCGTCTGTTTGTCTGTAGGTATGTCTGTATGTCTTTGTATCTGTGTGGCTGCACGTTTGTGCACGCTAATCTCAGGAACTGCTTAATCGATTGCAATGCGGTTTTCTTTATTGTGTTAAGGTTTGCTCCGCTTAACATTTAGTGTTTATTTCATATCAATCGGTTAATAAATAAAAAAGTTATATCACTTCAAAGAATCATAAATAGACTTATGAATCTAAAAATTAGTAAATCTAAACTGGCGTGTTGGTAATCATAAAAGAGCTTAATGATTAAGGCTATTTTAAAACAATTCAGTCCGCGCCGCAAATAGGGCAGTTTCACACGCTGCTTGATGAGTCTGATGAAGAAATAGCTCTCCTTTCATACACCTTATGTGACGTAAACGAAATTGCGGGCTCAGCTAGTTTTGTAATATATTTCTATTATCACCAGCTAATAAATTTTATGACAGACAAGATATTGTGGGCAAGTTGCTTTTCGGTACCTACATAAGTAAATTATGGAAGCTCTTACTTGCAAATCTCAAGACGAACCATTTGGAGAAAGTTTTCTTCAGCAGCTTGAACCACTGTTCGCCACTCACCAGCTGCACCCTTCACTCTGTAGAGAGGCTCAAACTGAAATGGTTAAGTAGCTATGTATTTTTTTCAGAGGGGAAAATAAAGCTTATTTTAGTCGAATACCCAGTCTAGTAACTCATACATAATTCTGTGGACGGCAAGTAGTCAAAGAAAGTCCTTAAAAATTTGAAGTGTTGTCCGCATAATATTTATTATTATAGCTAAAGTACGATTATTAATCTCAGTCAGTAAAATGACAAGTGCAACTGTCACTTAAACTGAATTTAGCACTGAATTTTTATTCAAGAAATGTCAATTTACTGACTGAAATTAATAATTATGGTTTACTTATAAATCTGAATTATGAATGTCATCGATAACGCCATTTATAAATACTTAAACGCCTTTTATAAATATTTAAATGCCATTTATAAAATAAGAAAGGACCAAGATGGGAGCCCTGAGGCATACCGAAAATTACTTAAAATATATAAGATACTTAAAAGTGCTTATGTTCGCTTTCGTAGATACTCTCACTTGACAAGGTCGCAGTACACACTGATACTTTCTTTCTTTTATGTATATCCTATTTATTTAAAAAAATCTCATTTCCTGACAGGTTATCTAAGCTATCAAATGCTTCATTCTTTTCTATATTTTTTTAGCTCTATTATCAAAAATTAAAAGTTGGACCCACAGAGTCCGCTATTCGTCTGCATCTCATGAACCGTAATAGCCAGACAGAAAAACTGTGAAATTTAAAAAAATGATGTATGTGCATCAATTGTGAAATTTTCATCTAGGTATCTGTAGAATCAAAAATTAACAAAAAAATGGGGACAAAAAATTTAACTGCCATATTAAAGGTTGCTTCGCATTTTAATTTTATGATCATGAAACTATGATTTACAAAGCAGAAGTTTAGAAGTTTCAAATCCATTATGAGCTACGGAACTCACCAAAGTCCCTAAGTACAATGATTATTTTGATGAATTCGAGTATTGGTAAACTATTTACCTTGACAGTTGTTGGACAGTTGTTGACGTAATCTGGGTCTCCTTGTCGATCAACCAACATTGTATCGTTGACGTCTATACTTGGAGTTGGCATGAATATTGGTTCCTGGAATCAGTTTAGTAAACGTATTAAATGACATTCAAAACTACCAAGGTGAATGTTCTGAAGAGCCGATTCACTTAAACCTTACAACGAGTGATACCAGGTTTGTTGCTTTCAATTACGCAGTTTTGGATTTTCCGTAATAAAATCCTAAGGTCATCAGCTCAAGAACCATTATTAAAAACTAATTTCGCTGATTAAACGCCTTAGAATGTTCTGACGTCATCCGTCAGATATGTTACAACAATCAAGTTACATGAGCAATGCAGCCACTTAATCCCGAAAAATATGAATAATGTCTCATTGCTTTTATGTTTCATTATGGGATCTACATAATTGTTTTAAGTTAGCTTATTAAATCTTTATTAACCCAATTTACTCAAAATACTGAATTATAACGTTCCTGCATTTTCTTTCTTTTTTGGAACGGAAAGACATGGACCAAATAAATTTACAATAAATATCTCGTGTCTTATAATAATTTAATCATCGTCTTTCATTGATGTTAATATTTTATTTTTAACTAGAGGAATACAATATTTTTTCTTCCATAAGAACCTTCTCCTTACACAACAAAAAAAGAATTAGTGAAATCGGTCCACCCGTTCTGCTGTTCTCATTTTTATATTATAGATGACTAGCTTTTGTCCGCGACTTCGTTCGCTAGATGCACTTAACTAATAACGAATTGACTATGACCTCTCCAATGCATAGGGCTTCTAGTAAAACATAGGTCAAGCTGTACTATCATTTCCGCCGAATCGATTTTTATGAAACATATACAGCGATATTTAAGTTGAAAAAATACCTACAAAATCCTAATCAATCAATAGATATACATATAATAAAATCGTAACAGGTCACTGTCTGTACATGGAAGATAAATAAGAAAAAATATTATAGAGGGGCTTTATGAACGCAATAGAACCCAAAACAATGATTTTTAGAATTTTTTTATGTTTGTCTGTATGTCTGTATATCTGTTTGTCTGTACGGTTGTGCACGCTAATCTCAGTAACCGCTCAACCGATTGCAATGCGGTTTTTTTTATTGTGTTGAAGTTTGCTCCAGTTAACATTTAGCGTTTGTTTTATGTAAATCGGTTTAGAAATAAAAGAGTTATAACACTTTTAAGAATCAGATATTTTGAAAATTTTAATTGTAGGGGTTTCTTTGAATGTGAGTAAACCTAAACTGGCGTGTTGGCTTAATCATAAAAGAGCTTAATGATTAAGACTATTTTTAAACAATTCAGTCCGCGCCGAAGGCGTGAAGAAATACCGAAATACCGACTCTGATGAAGAAATACCTTTCCTTTCATACACCTTATGTGACGTAAACGAAGTTGCGGGCTCAGCTAGTAGTATAATAATTATGAACCATCTACTGAGTTTTGGTCCAACCCCGAACAAATAAACAAACAAACAGACACGAAGAAAAAAAATACAGATTTGGATTCAGAAGCCCTTAATTAGTCGATTACTTATTTTTTTTAAAATTTTATCTTGAATATACAGTCATAGCCATTTTTCCAAATTATATAATAGTAGAGATTAGACAGGTACAATTTCTCTTTCAAATAATAAGGACAGTAACAGAGTTACTTACTGTGACATTTCCTTTCAGCAATTTGTTGTATTTTTCTTGAGGGTACGTATCAGGCTTAACTGAGCAATACGTGAGCCCTTCACACGGGTCGAAGTCAGCTTCAATATCTTGTATTGGGCCTGGATATACCACTTTGGATTTTTCATTCTCTTCTGAAATTTGTAATAATTATTTATTAGATAATTGCGAATGATATTCATGGAAACAAGAAATCCGTGAGAGCGGTCTCACCAGACTGCCCCTCTCTGACACGTTTATTGTGAACGGTAATCCGATTGACATTGTCATTTTTCATACTTATAGAATTCGGGACTTCACGCGAAATACTATTTACTTTCATTCACCGACGTTTCGAGCACGTTGCAGCACCCGTGGTCGCGGTTAGACTCGCGGTCGGTGAATGTAAGTAAATAGTATTTCGCGTGAAGTCCTGAATTCTATGAGTGTTAAAAACCGCGATTGTTTAAAAATAACGTTGTCATTTTTGTTTTATTTCAAACTTAAAACAGAGGATCCGCGTGACCTAGTGACGTAGTTTAATGAAACAGACACACAGACTACAGACAAAACTTGGACATGAGCCCCTCTGCACTTTATTTTATAGAGAGGGGCTAAAACATATTCTGTTCTAGTAAGATTACGGATACTTTCAAATTGAAAAAGCCTTTCATTGTATATACCTAACTGAAAAATGCTAGTTAAGGTCACGTCTTTATCCCCGAAAGAGTAGGCAGAGGCATATACGCCCACATTTCACCTTTTAGCCCCTCTCAATAAAATAGAGTGCAGAGGGGCTTATGGCGAGACTTTGTCTGTATCTTCGCATTAAACTACGTCACTAGGTCACGTGGATCATCTGTTCAAAGTTTGAAATAAAACAAAAATGACAAAGTCAATCGGATTAAATTTTCACTTTCACAATAAACGTGTTAGAGAGGGGCATCGTCTGGTGAGAACGATCTCACGGTTTTCTTGTTTAGTTTTAGTCGAATGTAACAAACTTCTGTGCTAATGAAACAGCTATTAGGTACCTGAATTTGTTTCTGTTTCTTTACTGCTCGCAGCTCTTGCACTTGTTAGCTGCAGACTGCAAGCTGCCACCTGTAACACAAAAAGAAATAGCATGAGAAAATCAGGCGATTTCCGAAACGACTATGAACAGCTTTCTAGATGTTCAGGACTCCAAAGGTAATGTACGAGTGAATGTCAACTTAACCTCTTTCTGTGCTTTTTGATCGTATACGTCGAAAGGATGCCTGTTTATTTTATAAGCATTACTAGCTGATGATCGCAGCTTCACCCGCGAAAAACTTGTTCCTGTTCTGACTTCCCGTTGAAACATATTCCCGAAATAAAAAGTAGCCTATCGTCGCTGCGCTTGCAAAAGTCGCTATGTGATTTTTTTCGAATTTTGGATTTTGATGCCATTTAGATCCTTATTTCAAGGCGCACAAGATGCAAAAACCGAAATTTTAAAAAACCTTATAATAACGGAGTTTCAAAAAATTGCTATGTGAATTCAATACTTTTTTGCGCCCTCAAAATAATTATGTGCTTCAAATCACATAGCTAAAAAGTTCACCTTAACCAAAATATGGTCGATTGCGCGGAATTGCGCCCGCTATGTGTTTACGGGCACATAGCGATATTGGTGTACAAGTTTTGAACTGAAACATCGCTCATTGCACAAATCATGTGTCACATAGCTATCTTTTTCTATGAAATTTGCCAGTCGTTTTGGATATTTATGTCATTGATCCGTTCAGGAATCTATTGAAATTATAAGGCAGCTTTGGAGCTAGAATACTTCATGAAAGTGTAATAATAATAAAGTACAAGTAGGTGCTTGAATCAAATGATACAGGCTGAATGGTTCACTCAACAAGCAGAGAGAGTAGTGTAGCTAGTTGTTCGGGTAGGAATGTTTATTAGTTAAAAGATGCCTAGCAAGCTGGAGGGTCAGCTGACTGTACCTTATAATTTTGGCTTGTGTATGTTTATGTAATATCTAAGAATATTATTAGGTACATTCCTCTCAAGGCTAGACCTGCATACAGATTTCACATTTTCTTTTCAATAAAATGTAAACGAGGTTTGGACTCCTACTTCCTCAGCAATGACAGTATTTTTCTCGAGGACGATCCTTTCAATTCTTCTTTATTTTCTGAATGTACCTTTTTTAGTACTTTTCTTTAGTAGCTTTCCTGAATCCTATGACAAGTACCAATGCAATTCTCTAACGCAATATGATTTTTAACCTATTACTATTCTACACTTTACTTATTCCATTAGAATATTCTTAAGAACTAAGATGTTCCAGACTTTCATTCAGCCCATTACTAACTAATCCAATGGTTGCATTTATACTTAAAGGCCACTGAAGAGCTCCTAAATAAACTTAAAAGGCTTCAAAACTAATTTATTTGTGGCATAGGTTTTTGATCTCAAAATATATTTAAACTTATAGTAATCCCTCATCGATATGCCAAACTCTTACGGACTAAAACCACACGTTGTCCTGCCCTGACTACGGTCGGAAGCCCCGGGTAAGCCCTCTAAAGGATGTTGCAGGATTCCCTACAGACCTTGGCTACCACTGCGGCCTAAAAGTGCGGGTGCGAGTGCTGATTCGCGAACAATCGTGCATTCTTAGGGATTGTTCATGTGCTGTCCCGCTTCTTGGGGCATGAGCGATGCGCTAAACTCCCCGCCGTCCTTAGACCCCCGGTCATGGAGGCCGATAGTATTAGACGAAGACAAGTCTACGGCCCCTTATCGCTGACAGCAGACCTCGAGCGGGAAAGTTATCACCTGCTACCTCCCCGCCGCCTCTATCACAAGCATGACCTGGCTCACAGAAAGACGTGGCAACGTCCTAATTAATGCCGCTGGAGATGATGGCTCACACCATAGTATCTAGTGAGAAAATATCTACGCCCAGACCTGCCAAGAGAACCTGTCACTGCTGCGCCCACGCTATGCATTCTCTAATTGTGGGAAGTGCTGTGGCCTCGCTGCATTTCATATCTTTGCCTAAAACTCAAGTGGTTTTCTTTCCGTCTTCGCTGGATCGCTTGAATGTCTATTTTGCCCATAAAATTCCAATCTTTTTTTTTTTTTTATACTACTTAGGTGGCAGACAAGCTTACGGCCCACCGGAAAGTTGGTAACCGTAGCCTATAGACGTTTGCAACACCAGAGGCGCTACACACGCGCTGCCGACCCGGGCGCAGGTTGTGACGACCCACAGTTGAAATTTTTCAAGCCGCCCGTAAGGCCTTCAACTTGGCTTAACGACTGTCATTTTACTGACAACCGGGACTATTGGCTTATCGTGCCTTCCGAAGCACGGAAACGCTCGTAAATAAATGTCACAAAGTGGTCCACGTGGTGGTCACCCATCCATATCCGACTCTCCTTTACTTAAGCCTGATTTTCTCTTTTTTATTCCCTTTTACGTTGCATTCTAAAATTTCTTGCTCAAAAATTCGAGCTCTGCACTTATTCCTTTTCAGCCATTCGTTTTTTGGATCACACAAGTATTTGAGTCTAATCGGGAATCAACCTCCTTACGGGATCTTAGCACAACAGTCGCATACACTTACAGACAAGTATCTAAAACTACTAGTAGGAACGTACATTTGCATATCTACCAGGGTTTCTTAAAAAATAGCAATATTTTTGGTTGCTTTAAAGGAGTTGGTAGAGGAAAATAATTGGGACTGCACGCCTTTTCGTAGTCTCCTTCCCGGCGGTATGTAGCCAGGGATTTTGGTGCACCCTCGAAAGTAAATCCCAGGCACGCTGACCAGCCGTGGTCGCCAAGTCGCGGCGCCCCTTCGCTATGGGTGTCGTGTAAACCACGTTTTTCTAGTGGACACTCTCTCGCTGGAGACCATATTACGCGCCATGATATTCAGTGGGAGTAAGTGGGACTGCGCTGTCTCTTTCTGCAAGCACGTCGTACTCGTGAAGGAAGCGGCGGGTAGGGACCGGGAGAGAACTCTCCCATCCGAGTTCCACAGTCAGCGGCGGGGGTGCTACCAACGTATCTCGACCAAGACTGTCGGCCTCCATGACCAGAGTCCTGAGGACGGTAAGGGGGTTGCCCACCGTCCTTACTGAAGTAGGCCGCCGTCCTTATAGATGAAAGCGTGACGTGAAGGATTACCGCACGCCCCCCCTAAGAAGCGGGATGACACCCGAAAAGCCCCCAAATATGCGGGATAGCACCCGACCCCCCCCCCCCCCCAGGCGGGGCCGCAGTGGTAGCCGTAGGTCTCTTGGGAGTCCTGGGGTATCCTTCCGAGGGTTTACCCGGGGCTCCCAACCGCAGGCTGTTGGGCAGGATACGTGAGGTTTTATAGTCGGTAAAAGTCCGGCATAGCATCCATGAGAATTTTCCCTTACCTTAAATAAAGGAAAGGGTGGGTAGCCAGCCCAGAGTGGCCGAGATCGTTCTGGAATCTCCGGCGACCAGTGCTTCTTCTGCGGTACTGGAGAGGACTGTTGCTCTTCCGTTCCTTCCTCAGCGACTTTATTGCGTACAACACATCTTCACACATCAAGGCAGCAGAGTTTTATGGCAGAGAACGCCAAGTTTGCCATAGTTTCTAATTAAAATTTGTTATTATTTTCAATTGACACCTTTTTTTTAATTGCTATGTGTAATTAAACAACGAGAATTATGTTTTAGTTGTTTCCGCTATGTGCTCAACAACACATGGCGATTTTTGTGATTCAAAAATTGCAGCTATGTGATTCGCAAATTAGTTTTTTAGTATTTTTGTTTTTAACGTTATCTTTCTAAAAGTCATCTTTCACAACGTAAATATATTATTTACATTATAATAAAATTATTTACTTACTACTCTATCACAATCATATTTCGAGTAAATCGGTTTTTACTTCCTCCTGAAAAGTAGGCTAAAAATACATAGCGACTTTTGCAAGCGCAGCGACGCTATGTGTTATTTCAGACTATAATCTATCGCTGTACCAAATTTTAGAAAGATCTGTTCAGCCGTTAGAGCGTAAAAGAGTAACAAACATCCACAAATCCACACTCACAAACTTTCCAATTTATAATATTAGTAAAAAGTGAGATTAAACACCAATTGTTTTTTGTACTTCTGTGACTATAGTTTTGAATGAGACTATTTTGAGTTCAATACATAATTCTGCAGAATAAAATTAAATTATAAGTAGGTATTTCCTCAAATGATTTATTTAGACCGAATAACGCCTGTGGATATCGGTAACTTTTGGCATTGATCGGTATTTTTCAAGTCAAATGCCAATTTCTAGAGCCCTAATAAAATTATAATTTAACTTGCTGTTGCCCGCGAATTAGTACGCGTGAAAATTATGTTATAATGCCAATTTGATTGCTCTCTGCTTAGCCCCTAGGATATGTAGCGTGATGATATATAGCCTATTAGAAGACTCTACCCCTAGTTAATATGTGTGTAGAATTTGAATCAAATCTATTAAGTACTTTTCGAGATCCTTTCGGACAAAGCAAAGCAAGCAGACAAAATTGTGCTAACTATATTTTCGGCATCGCTATCTTATGTTGAACACCCAGCGAGTATTTTTTTTAAATATTTCCAATGTAGGTACAGTTTTGACTTTTCTATCATTTTATTATATGTATAGATTAACATACCCTATGTCCATGGGGTCCCAATGAGCAAAAAATTTTCAAGAATTTGAAAAATCGCCTTGTGGAGTCAACTGGTGACCTAAGAGCTGGCAGTTTTCTCGCTCAGCGAATACGTATTGCTATTCAAAGGGGGAATGCTGCTAGTCTTTTGGGCACAATGCCACAGGGGCCTTATTTAGGTTTAGTTTAGATAGTAATAATGTAAATATATAAGATATGTAATATTTATGTTCTCTGTAATTTTTAACAATAAATGTATATAATTGTTACATATCATATTAACATAAAAATTGCAAAATTGAAACCCTGATCGAACAAGCAACAAAAAGTATGAATCACATGTAAGTAATTAGAAAAGGAAGCGCTCGTGGCCCGCGGACTTAGTGTTCTGTAACGATCACTGCAGTAAGCAACTTTCACTATGGCCGGTCCTTGGATGGATGGCCATCCATGTGACCACTTTGTGACATTTATTTGAGCGTTTCCGTGCTTCAGAAGGCACGTTAAACCGTTGGTCCTGGTTGGCAGTCGTTAAGCTAAGTTGAAGGCCTTTTTAGGCGGCTTGAAAACTTTCAACAGCGGGCAGTCACAACCTGCGCCTGTTCATCTTAACACGATAATACGGCTCACCACTTATAACGTGGGAAAGATTCTGGAAGGGTGAAATGTGGGTGGGAAAAATAAAATGCCTCTGCCTTCGGGGATAAAGGCGTGACAATATGTACGTATGTATGTAGGTATGTAATTCATTCATTAAAAATATAATCCTCGTAATGTACGTAATGTATAAATAGTACCTACCTAATTTTAGTGGAATTGGTGGAAAATCCATATTAGTAATTTTAAATTTGGAAATTCTTTTAAGTCTTCTTTTTAGGGTTCCATACCCAAAGGGTAAAAAACAGGACACTATTCATGAGACTTCGCTGTCCGTCTGTCTGTCTGGCTGTCCGTCACGACGCTGTATCCTATGAACGGTGATAGCAAAAGAGTTGAAGTTTTCACACGTGTTTTTATTGCCGCTATAACAAAAAATACCTACTATAAACAAAAAAATAAAAATATTTAAGGGGGCCTCCCATACAACAAACGTGTTTTATGCCATTTTATCTATACTAATATTATAAAGAGAAAAGATATTTTTTTTGTTTGTTTGTTTGTAACGAATAGGCTCCGGAACGACTGGACCAACTTAAAAAATTATTTCACTGTTGGGAAGCTATACTCTTTGCTGTGAACATAAGCTATATTTTATTCCCATATTTCCACGGGAACGGGAACTACGCGGGTGTAACCGCGTGACGTCCGCTAGTTTTATATAAGGTAATAAGGTATTCTTCTCAATTTAAATACGTTAGTTGGCTTGAACATATCAGGTTCAGGTTCATCATCACGCCTTTATCCCCGAAGGGGTAGGCAGAGGCATATTATATACCCACATTTCACCTTTTTATAATTTGTCCCACGTAATACGTTGTGAGCCGTATAGCCGTGTTTAAATGGACAGGCACAGGTTGTGACTGCCTGCTGTTGAAATAAAGCCTTCAACTTGGCTTAACGACTGCCATTTTACTGGCAACCGGGACCAACGGCTTAACGTGCCTTCCGAAGCACGGAAACGCTCAAATAAATGTCACAAAGTGATCACATGGATGGTCATCCATCCATGGACCGGCCATAGTGAAAGTTGCTTACTGCAGTGATCGTTTACAGAACACTGAGTCCGCGGGGCCACGAGCGCTTCTCCGCGGCATAACATATCATCGAGATTATTTATTCCTTTTACACCATGCAATTTAAATGAATACTTTAGGAGGTAACTATGGCAAAATCAAATATTGCGCAACGAAATTAATTTCGTGTCGCCGTGATTGAAGCGGCATACGTCATTTATATGTGTAGTAGACTATGTTGTAGACGTATCGTGTTTATAATGATACCATTCAAATGGCATTAATATTCTGAAAAAGAAATCAAACAAAGAGTTCACAAACTCTTTTGGAAATACATACTGTAACTACAGTAGAGGATCTTTATGTGGATAACAGGATAGATAACAACCACCACAGAGCAATACTTGTTTTATAATAATTATGTTGCTTGAAATACTCACCGAATATCGAGTAGTGTATTTTCATTAAACATAATTAAATAAATTAAAACAAAATAGACATTTAATGGGGGCTCTCATCCAATATACGTGACCTTTTGTCGTTTTTTGGTACGGTACCCTCCGTCCCACTCACACTTGTCCGGTTTTTCCTAATTATTGTCGCTGAATTCAACCTCCTTTCATACACATTCTAATATTATAAACGAGCTGATGTCCGCATTTTTGTTTGCCGGCAGTATGTAAAAACCTTAGCTTCTTCATCATTTTAAGAAAATATAACATTATGAATATTTTAGGCAACCAATAAAAGATGTATAATTTTGATTTTATTAACACATTCAAGGTGCTTATTTTTTTGCAATTTTGATATCTATTTCGAAATTTCAGACCGGTTTTGTAAAGCGCAGGTAGACTTACCAGGAAGTATATTAGAAAATAAAAACAATTTTGAATTCACGGTCAGTTCTTTAAAGTTCATTTTCGTTACAGTTGTCACCGTCTGTTTTTTAACCAGTCCTGACATCGCACTGGTGTAATTTTAACTAATCGACAACATTTCATATTTTAACCTTACACAAACAAACTGAAAAATAAACTCTATAAAATACACCCCTAAAGAATACATCTCAGTCGAACAACCGTTTCACCGTCACTGAAACGGGTGTTCGACAGGGGTGTCTTCTGTCGCCGTTGTTATTCAATATTTTTGATACAAAAGCTTTCCATAAGTTTCTTCATTAACTAATGAGTGAACGATCTCTCAATAAATCAGAAAAATACACCGAGTAGTAGACATACCAGACCATATTTATCTTATATATAAAATTCTCGTGTCACAATGTTCGTTCCCGTACTCCTCCGAAACGGCTTGACCGATTCTCATGAAATTTTGTGAGCATATTGAGTAGGTCTGAGAATCGACCAACATCTATAATAATCACAAGGGTAGGTATTGTCTACCCAAATATTATAAAAGACAAGTAGCAAGTTTGCTATTTAATTATTTTTATTCTGTAGCCAAAAACTTGGCTGACAAAACTGCTTTATTTGAGCAGAGTAGTTTTAGGACTTTGGAATCTGTTCCAAGTAATTTAAATTAACTGCTGGGACAACAGAGGAATTACCCTCTAGCCAAAATTGTAAATTAATAGAGTTAAATTTAATTGCAAACCGTAATTTTATCGGAAACTGTCCTCCGAACAAAACTAAATTAAAAAATGTAAATTACATCAGCCTGGTGCATTATAATATTGCAACATTAACACAGGTCAAAGAGTTTGAATTGGAGCTGTTCATGAGCTCAGATAATATTGAAATTGTTTGTCTTACAGAACATATGCGTAAGGAGTATGAGCTCATGTTCAGTTTCAGTAGTCACCGGGTTGGTAGTGCGTTCTGCAGGGTCAACACAACACGGGGGGGTTCGATGATTTTATTAAATAAGAAATTAAAATATAAGGAACGGAAAGATGTTGTGTCCCTCTCTGTAGAGTGTACAGTTGAAATATCGTGCGTAGAATTGGAGCAATTCATAGTAGTATGCGTATATAAACCTGGAGTCTCACCCTTTTGTGAGTTTGAGGAAGTAATGGATAAAGTGCTATTTAAACTTGGAAAAACTAATAAACACCTAATAGTGTGCGGTGATTTTAATGTTAATATACTTATAAATACGCGTCAGACCAATGATATCTTAAATTTATTTAAATCACACAATCTCACTAACTTATTTTTAGAGCCTACTAGATATTGTGATACAACAGCTACTTGTCTGGACAATATATACAGTGATATGTTGCCAGAAAGTAAGAGTATTATAAATAAGATAAAATCAGATCATACTGGGCAAATAGCATCTTTCAAGATCACAAGAGAAAAAGTTAAAAGACGTAAAATATTATGTAGACCAGTAACTAGTGACCGCTTGGAACGTATGCGAGTTGGACTTTGCAATAAACTTCCATTTTTAGACACTGGCTTAGATCCAAATGTAATGTATAAGTTATTTTTTGATTCCTTTTACAATGAGTTCAACTCCGTATTCAAGTCTAAGGAAGTCACAATCGGTGATAGGCCAGCCTTCAGTGAATGGGCCACTGAGGATATACATAAAAGTAGACAAAAACTGTATGAACTATACTCAGAAAGACAGCTTAATAGAACAGATGAATTTCTAAATTATGTTAAAACTTATTCAAAAAAGTTTAAAGCAGACTGCTTAGCAGCCAAAAGAAAGTATATAAGTAATAAAATTCTCAATAGTGTAGACAAAGTTAAATCTACTTGGAAAATAATTAACGCAGAAAGAGGCCAAGCAAAATCGAATGATAATAATTTTAAACTTAAAGTAAATGGTAACATAATTACAACAGATGCCGAAGTCGCTAACGAATTTGAACAATTTTTTTCTCGAATTCCAGTAGATTTGACCAGAGCCCTAGGTTCTTCTACCCCAATAGCAGAATCCTTGTTAAAAGCAAATGTTCCTTGCTGTAATGAAATATTTAAATTCAGTAAAATTAGTATACACACTGTCATAAAAACTTTTAAATCTTTAAATATTAAGAAAACTGCTGACCTCTGGGGAATTTCTGTACATTTAGTTAATTCGTTAATTGAAATGGTTGCCCCTGAATTATCAATAATATTTAATAATTGTGTTGATAGTGGTGTGTTTCCTGACTTAATGAAGTTTAGTAAAATAACTCCTCTGTTTAAATCGGGTAGCACCTCAGATCCGTCCAATTTTCGTCCTATTTCTGTACTACCCACGTTTAGTAAAATCTTTGAAAAGGTAATGCTTAATCAAATGCAAAATCATTTTAATACAAATAAACTATTCCATACTAAACAATTCGGTTTCACGCGAGGTCGGTCTACCACGGATGCTGGCATCAAATTGTTAGAGTGTATATATGAGGCCTGGGAGGAGTCGTATGATGCTTATGGTGTATTCTGCGACTTATCTAAGGCCTTCGATTGTGTCCAGCATCAGACTTTAATTCAAAAACTTGATCATTATGGAATCCGGGGGACGGCCTTGGATTTAATTAGTTCTTACCTTAGAGATAGAGTACAGAGAATAGTTATAAATGGTAAACAGTCAAATGGTTCTGCTGTAACAATGGGGGTGCCTCAGGGTTCAATTCTGGGACCTTTTCTATTTTTAGTGTACATAAATGATCTCCCTCACCTTATAAGAGACGATCACGAGGTAGTTTTGTTTGCTGATGACACATCTTTAATATTTAAAGTTGAACGTGGACAACGCGATCTTGACGAAGTAAACAATGCCCTCTCTAGGGTAGTCCACTGGTTTAACGCTAATAATTTATTGTTAAACGAAACTAAAACAAAATGTATAAGATTCACCTTGCCAAATGTTAGGCTCGTTAACACCAGTATTAGGATTAGGGATGATCAAGTAGAATTGGTCGATGAAACTGTCTTTCTGGGCATAAAGTTAGACTCCAACTTGCAGTGGGGGCCTCATATCGAGAAAGTCTCGGGCAGACTGAGCTCTGCAGCCTATGCCGTTAAAAAGATCCGACAACTGACAGACATTAGAACAGCGCGTCTTGTCTACTTTAGCTACTTCCACAGTGTCATGACCTATGGCATACTATTATGGGGTAACGCTGCCGACATCGAATGTATCTTTGTGTTGCAGAAAAGGGCTGTCCGGGCTATCTATGGTATGGGGTTTCGGGAGTCATTAAGAGAAAAGTTTAAGGATATCAACATCCTTACTGTGTATTCACAGTACATATATGAAAACTTATTATATACTCATAAAAATAACAGTAAATTTATTAAAAATAGTGATATCCATAACCTAAACTTAAGAAATAAGAATAAATTGGCTGTACCTAGATTTAGGCTTAATAAAATAAGCAATTCTTTTGCGGGTAATTGTATTCGAATGTACAATACATTGCCGACAGCCATAACAGGTTTGTCAGTTAATAAATTTAAAAAACTAGTAAAGCTTAAATTGTGCCAGAAAGCTTATTATAGCATTAAAGACTTTCTAGAAGACAAGACTGCCTGGCAGTGACACGAATTGCTCCTTTCTACATTTAAAAAAAAAACTGTATTAGATACTAAGATGAATAAGAGGGACCGGACTGAGTTTCTTCTCAGTCTGTAGCATTTCCGAACCCCCGGTAGAGTCACAAAAATTTTGACAAACCTAAATAATTTTTTAAAAATTTCAAAGGGAATAAATTTTATTTTATTTATTTTATTTTTATTTTCTATTTTTTATACCCCTGTGACCAGGAATAACATTGCACGCGGGCGGAGCCGCGGGCATAAGCTAGTTTAAGTTATATAATCGTTACAATGTATGTTTATAGATCTGCATGAATTACACGATCATGCATATATTATTAGAATATTATACTATCAGGTACAATTATCTGACGAATAATGACTAGTTATTAATCATAGTTGCCAACAACGTAGTTATAAGGACACTGATGTAATCACAGTAATGATGTAGGGTTTTGAATATTGATATAAGATGATTTACGCTGTACCTTTTCTTGACTATTTATGTAATCTACTGGTTTATTATGTTAGACCGAAAAGAATTTGTCAAGTTATCACTTTCCAAAAAAATGATTCGCATAATTTCATTTGCTAAATTATTACTCAGCAAAAATCTCTTAACAAATATATTTGTAACACAAACGTAATGTTTGGTAGTGAACGTTTAAACAGTAAAATTATTTACCAACTAGGTTTTATTATTTAGTCTTTACGAATTTTTATTTAGTCAAATATTTCAGTTGGAAAAAAAATATTATTTTACGCAAAATAAAATAAGGCAAATATTTTATAACATCAATTTTCAAATTAATGTTGGTGTTGAATGTTTATAAAAAAAACCACAAAGGCTACTAACTCTACAACTTTACTTACGAAACTTTATTTACGAAGCCGAAAATATAATTTTAAAATTTATGTCTGTCTGTATCCCGAATAAGTATCACACCGAAACTACTGAATCAATATTTGAATGATACTTATACCACCACACTCACAGTAACTCTTGTAAAATTTACCTATGTTTACGAAATAAATGTTACTCGTACGAATTTGCTCTTCATAAGACCTTCGTCCAAATAATTGCAGTAACATGAATCTGCTACTGGGTCTAAACGGGGTGTGTCTTCAGCTAACAGTGGGTAATCCATTCAACACCATAGTCATAATATGACTATGTATATGTCGTCAAAGGCTAGTGGCAAATCAATAAAATGAGGTGTTGTCAGTGAAAAACCTCACATTGCAACTTAATTTTACATTATAATGCTTACTTGCTGATTAAAACATTTTCCCTTCCTTAGCTCCTCGTAGTCGGGTAAAATAAGTCGTAATTTTCCATTTTTAACATGTCATTTTTCTTTATTTATTCTGTGCCGAAAATCATAGGGATATTTCTGAACTGTACCACCTGTACTTGAACCACCTCACTCACACTCACCAGTGAAAGCGCTGCTCCTCATAATAATATGCTTCCCACGCACAAAATTTCTATGTGCATAGAGATACACCAAGTCACTAAAACCATCGCTGGATAAAAACGCAGACAAATGCGTCCGGTAGACAACCAATATCTTGATATCAATCAATCTGAGATCGTATGAAAATAGCTTCAAGTGTGCATGCTTTTTATACACGTGAGTGTGCATTGATGTGTGTGTACACGTGAGACTTGTCATGTCGTATTGAACGTCTCCAGGCCTCATAATACGCCCATAGTATAATCAGAATCGAACGAGATTTACAATGAAAAGACGGTGCACGAAGAGAACAAGTATAGAGACTCATACAAATAATACACACAAATTGCATATATGTAGAGTCGCGCAAATCGACGCTTGCCGATGCACATAGATGGAAATGGACACACGTATAATTCACAGCGGTTACAGTTATTTTTTTTACGGAGGTTAAAACTGGCTTTAAATATTGCGCCTCGTGTTTCTCGATCATATCTATATTTATCTTCAAGAGGTCCAAAAGCAGAGGTTGTACCTTATAATCTTTGTCCCTCTTGTGATAAAAGAAAATGGACAGGCGCAGGTTGTGACAAGCCAATATTACGTGTCGTTTCTCGATTACACAGTATTTCTTAAACAATTTTAAGACTCTACATACGTATATTAGACATAGGTATACATATCCAGACATGTCGTCGAGCCTTATCTCCAAAGTGTAGTATAAGCTTACATTGTACCTTACAATCTTTGTCCCTTTTGTGATAAAAGAAAATGGACAGGCGCAGGTTGTGACGACCTTTGAATCTGACTAAAGACTGCCATATTCCCAACAAACGGGACTACCGGCTTAACGAGCCTTGCAAAGGATGGACACGCTCGTAAATGATATATTTCCATGTCACCCAATCGAGAACCAGCCCTGGCAAAAATTACTTACTACAGTGATCGTTTACAGAACACTGAGTCACCAGAGCTACAAGACTTCTACTTTTACTACAGATTAATTAAAAAAAAAAATTCGTGTTTCGCTTCATAATTTGTTTCTGTTTGTGATGGCGAAATCTTTGTTTTGTGATTACCTTTGATTTTAAAAATCTTTATACAACTGTTTCAATAATTTTTATATCTATTTCGACCTGAGAAATATATTTTTAAAATTGTTCTGGTACGTTTGCAGTCCAGCTTTCATTAAATATAAATTAATATTCACGGAAATTGCATTTCGTTCATACCAAATCAACAAGTTGACTCAATCGATGCCCAAAATTTACCGACAAAAAGTTATGAGACATCGTGACGAGAATACGAAACCAAAAAAGTATAAGCTTGTCATCAAACACAAAAATGCCTTTATTATGTAAACATTAAATTTACATTTTGCAATCACCTAGTCGTAATTTGAAAATTAATTGTCGAAGAATGATAATATCATTATTGAATGTTTTTAAACAAAATACAAAAGACTCAAAAATTTGTACTAGTCAAAGAACATTTACAATCACACAAAACTTGCAACTTACTTAATTTGAAGGATTTTATAAGTAAGGGGATTTACCGGTCAATTTGACTGTAATTATAGAGATCATACTCACGAAGACAAAGACAAGAAATCCCACGGTCATTTTCATTACAAGTTCACGGCAACGAGAGCGTCATAAATTAACTTTAGCACCGAACACAACACACGACTATCCTCCATCCGTTCTTTGACCATACTGACTTGACTATTCAGTTTATGTTTATATGATACTAGTCGTCCATTCACGATATATAAGGCTCAGTGTAGACAGTTGTTAGCGTCGACTTCTTGTTCACCAAACTACAAACTGTTGTTGAACACAGTTTTGTCTCTTATTATCGTAGTTTTTTCATTACCATGGGACCTCCACATAATTACTTCCTTTGTCTCATAATTAGCAATAAGATTGATTACATCAGGCATCTTTCTTTTTCTTTAGTTGCCTCCATATACACACTTCTTGCTCCTTTTATAGGAGTATTTTTATGAACATGGAACTTACACATAATTATTTACTTAATCTCATACCTAACTTGCAAAAAGATGATTGACATCAAGCGTCTTTTCTTATTTTTCAGTTGCTTCCAACTTAGCTGGATTTAGTGCCAGGGCCCGCATTTCTTGCCTGCTTGGGTAACATCAATCATGACACTCGATAATTTCTCAGACAAAGTTAAGGTCTTCCTCCCACTCTATTAGCATTGCCGATTATGCCTATCACAGTCAATAATCTTGTTGATAATAGCAATAGAAGTATTTTCGAAGATTTTCGTCATTGTTCTCGTTAATGTTATATCAGTGGCTAATGGTGCTAGTAACAGTCAATAAAATATTAGTTACAATGTTGTAGTTGCTAATAAAAACCATCGTTTTAAAGCGACGGTAGCCAAGTGCCAAGCTTTATAGTACCACTTGAATACAAATCACCACCATTTGCAAATATAGCATATTTTACGAGTATAATGTATGACTGTCTCTGTGGCACAGTCGGTAGTGATACCGCCTGTGGCGCTGGAGGTCGTGGGTTCGATTCCCATCGGAGACAAATATTTGTGTGACCCATAAATGTTTGTCTCAAGAGTCTGGGTGTTTCTATGTATTATATGTATGTATTTAAAAAGTATGTATAAGTATTAATATCCGTGGTCTGATACCCATAATACAAGCAGGTTATTTCTAGCTTACTTTGGGATCAGATAGCGTTGTGTGAAATGTCCGAGAATATTTATTTATTTATTTTTATTCATCTAAATAATGCAGCTGGTTCTACCTAGTCGCGTACGTTTATACGAGTGTATTGTACATAATGTCACTGTAAAAAAATTAAGAACTGTTAGATTGTAATGTATCTTGTGAGATTGTAAGCTGTCAAAAAAATATCATCTATCTATATTATTTTTCGGCTAAACCGAATTCCTTAATTATATTTTTGTTGTTAGGTATTGTCAGGAAAAGGTTCCAATGGAAGAAAAAATTAAGAAAGTTGGGTGGAAAATTAGAAAATTTGCAATAACTGTAACTGGGTCGAAATGTTCAAAGAACTCGAAGCACCAAAATGGGAACCGGGAACAGAAAGACGGACAGGAAAAAGAAAACCACGAAGCGGGAACTCAGAACTCGAAACCGGGAACAGGGATCAGAAAACTAAGAACTGGAACAGGGAACAGAACTCCGGATACCGATTTCCATTCATAGTTATGGCAGGACAACGTTTGTCGGGTCAGCTAGTACTAATATATAATCTGGCGCTCGGCGACCGCTGCGCAACGTTCAACACGATTCGTTTGCTCGCCTTTGCGCATAAAAATGATCACTATTCCATTCTAACTTGACTATCTTTGACGGTTAACAAAATCTCGAAAGTATACAATTTCGCTAGTGGTTTTTTACAACTGCTGTAAGGTGACATTATTTTAATGATCATACATTATACCTACTTGAGTCAAGTAAATTTACTACAATTACTTGAAGCAGTTACGCGAATAAAAAATGAAGGTTGATTTTACAACAAAAAATACTGCCAATTACGAAAATTACCACAGATAAGAACTTTATATTTATAAGTACCTATAAGATATAAAATTTAAAATGTTTAATAAGTAGAAGTACAATAAACGTCAATAAATATAATTAGCTTACGAATATCGACTGAGTAATCCAGGGCATTGAACCTAAATGCCTTTCGAATCATGTTATATGTAGTATCCATTGTTGGCACTGAAGTACCAATTGTTTTATCGATTTGTTCCTTCATATTCATAAAGAAGGTACTGTAGGTAAGTATTTTATAGATTTCCTTTGCAGACGTAGCTCCGGTTTGCTGTGTTGCCTTGAGGTAACCTGCAAAGGTGATTAGGTCTTGGAACCTTGACTCCACTACCCTCCTCTTTAATATGCTCACTCTCCGCTATCCTTCGGCGGCAAATTGGTTACATATTCTTTCCAATGTTTTTATCTAACTTAGAAAAACGTCAGAAAATAATCCTTACTATTAATAAGACTACCAATAATAATTACTAGACTTACAGATAAATTCTGTTTCCTTTTCCGCATCAAATCGAAACTAATTTTAGAGACCAAATGTAGACAATGTGTTATTCCGGAATATAATTTATCTGTGTATCAAATTTTAGCGACACCCTCTTAGCTGTTGGAGCTTGAAAGAGTAACAAACATCCACACATTCAACAAGGCGTAAATACAAACTACCTATCACATTTTGTCTAGCTATTACGATTCATGAGACATAGTGCGGTGACCGATAGATGGATAGATAGGAGCTTTTCAGTAATGATCCCGTTTCTACCCTTTGAATCATCATCATCATTCATCATTGCCGCCGATTTGGCGCCCACTACTGGGCATATAGGCCTCCCCTAAAGATCGCCACAACGTTCGGTCTTGTGCCGCCCGCTTCCAGCAGACTCGCTCGACCGCGTACGGAAACCTAATAGATATTAGAATGGTATCTTATATCATTACGTAAGTGTGATAATTCACGTTATATGTATCTGTCGTTGACATAAACGTATTGAAGTTGATTTTCCTTGTTTAGTTTTGTAAGGTCACAGCTGCTATTGACCTCCTTTTAGCATGAGCTTTGCAATATATTTGCAACTAATTATAGAGTATACAACTATAATCACTATGCTGATGAATGTTTGCCTGACATTTATGTTGCAATGTATTATATTGTATATTGTGTTGTTACTACAATATTAAGTTAGCGATCATGAGCGAGATATTCTTGCATTCGAGCAGGAGTTTTGGAGTGATATCCTGGTATAAGATCTAAAAGTACAGAGAACTTTGTCATGACAAGTAACGTAAATTGGCTATTGATACTGTGATTG
Organism: Miltochrista miniata; assembly: GCA_933228765.1. Taxonomy (NCBI): domain Eukaryota; kingdom Metazoa; phylum Arthropoda; class Insecta; order Lepidoptera; family Erebidae; genus Miltochrista; species Miltochrista miniata. The sequence goes on along the minus strand of OW121758.1, from coordinate 32,499,170 downwards.
ATGGCACTTGATGGAACTTGCTACACATAATTACACTTCGAAGTGTAATTATGATCTAAATAAATAAATAGCCTTTGAGAATGCCGAAAGGCGAAACCGGTTAGGTATTACAATAATAAATGTTGTGGAACAGTACAAGTGAAGTTTTTTATATAAATAACGTAAATTGGCACATTTCTAAACACTCGACTGAGATTTCTAATGGTAACTTTAGCAATACTATTAATTTAAAGTACAAATAAGTATTCATTATAAACTAGTAGACATGAATACATGGTAATAAAATGAAAACCTTAAGCCTCTCTAAGATTTCCATCAAGTGTAGTTCGTAGCATCCATATAAATGAGGCCCATCGCCGTAAAACATTATTTACACAAACCTGAACCTTATCTGCATCATCAAAGACCTAAAAGCTAACAAGAATGTAGAACTTCTTCTAGTGACTCATTTACATGACTACAATAGTCTTGTCTTTAGACTCATCCCTTTTCATACCATATCTGCTTTTAAAAAGCCTTCATAGGTAGGTAATAAAAAATATGCAAATGCGGTCGAATTGAGTAACCTCTTCCTTTTTTGAAGTCTGTTAAATAATAATAAATTAAACGTCGACGTCTATATTGTGTGTCCAAAATGAAGAACCGATACTCCGGTACTATTAACACCTACCAAGTTAGCTTTCAGGACGATTTCAGTCATTCACCGGCGGTGACTGTTATCATAGACCACGATGACTTGGTAATGTTCATCATGAACGTAAATTATGATGCCTGCCTGATTATTATAGAAAAATAATGACGTCTGGAAACAGAAGTTCCGGGTCAGTATTAGGCGTGGATTAAAGAAAGAACAGTATAAGACTTTCTCGCTTTACAAACCAGCACTAGCGTTTGATCACACAAATAAATCAGTGAACTAAGATTCACTGTATCCCCTTCGTGTATTTATGTCTTTTTTTTTACGTGAGGAAAATCCTACATGGGTGTTATTCTTTTAAATGCTCTATTTACAATATGTATTCAAGAATCTAAAAACTATGCATCTTAACAGTTTTTTGAGAATCCAGCAGAGCAGGTAATTTCCAGGCTTCCTTATCCATCAAATAATCACCAACTGTATAGGAGCCCCGGGTAAGCCTTCGGCAGGATGATCTCATGACCTATGTGTATGTTAACATTCACCAGTGAATGTGCGATTTAAGTATAGGTTTCTCTAAAATGAAATATCTGATCAATTGTTCGATTGTAAAAATCACTTTGAAAAATTACACTGTTAAATTGTATGAAAGGGCAGGTTCGATCGAAAATACTTCCCTACATTAAAAACAGTTTTTTGAGTTACACCATCGAAATTGGTGATTAGTATTTCTGTACTAGTGACGGCGGGATGACAAGTAGCGGAAACATAATCTCGAGAAGAGAATATTAAACAATAAATCTATCCTTTCATGAGTCACACCATTATAACAGCTAAGAGTTTAAACCAACACATTAGCTACCTACTTTATGATCTCATCCGTATCTTAGTTTAACACTAAACAAAAATATATCATAGTTCCCATTATTTGTGGACATTCTCATACAACATTATGAACCAATTGATGTATACTGCTGTACACAGCCTTTCTCAAGGACAACTAAAACGATCGTTCCTGCGGCACTTGTATCTAGTAGGCTCTATATCATCATTTTCCTGACCTTGTCTTTTCTTAGGGGTTGGTGCAATATGTCTTCATGGCAGATGAGTACTTGTTGACTCCTCATTCACTCTTTTCACCTGAATATCATTCTTAACACACTTCATTCATATTTTCTACCTTCTCTGCCTCTACATCCCTTTACATTCAAATTCATCATTCTTTTGGTTACATGGCTTTCATTCCTTCTCATCACATGCCCATACCAAGACAGGTGGTTTCCTCTCATTTTTTTCAGTCACTGGCGCTACACGGTTTTGTGGGGCAATGTAAATATAAAAAATGTAAAATATTTCTAATAAATAAATAAAAAAAAAAAAAAAATACTTACTTTTTCCCAGATACACTTATTAACGAAAAATGACAAAGAATTTAAAACAGTCACACAGTACTTTAAAAATGACCTTAAGGAGCACAGTACAATCAAATTAGTCATCCTAACTCGTTGTCTAAAATAAACGCAATGTAGAGCAATAAAAAATATTACTATAACCAAGCGGTCAAACCAGCTCAAAATACTGATTCACAAGAGTGTCCTACAACTACATCGAAGTCGAGTTCAGTCTACTAGAATTACTAAGTTCCTTTTTAACGATGATCGATGGTCTCATGAAGATGTCGATACAGTGAAATTGTATAAGATTTATTAACGCCTACTGCCAATGTACCTAAGGAACATTGGTAGTAGATTGACAAAATTACGTGACGTAATTTCAAAAACAGGTTTTTAATTCGATGCGGCGTCAGACAATGTGTAATTGGACGTTAAAAGAAACTGTTTGTCAGTAAAGTAGAAAAATACGAGTTTACCGGTCCTACATAATGTGTCATGAACACGATCATACGTCATCTCTATCCTGTTGAAAGGAATATTTTTAAAGGCTACTTATTCCACGTGATTGTAGTGTTTTGACGTCAAACCACAAACCAATAAAATTGACTCAGACTGCTTTGCAACTAAGTAATTAATGAGTGAGGTGGGTATATTTTACGTTACATACACTATTGCAGCGTCACAAAGGAAAACCAAATAATTACATACGATTTTACAGGCGCCTGGCGCTACATGCATAGATAGAAATAGGGACCGTGCGATTTTCAACGAATCGGTTTGAGAACTGAAACTCTTACCAAAAAAGAATAAAAAAAATATTTTTTTACATGTAAGCCGACCCCCTATGTCAAATTATATTCTGTTTTTTGCGAACGAATGCGCCACCGTGGCAGTTAAATTTTACAAAACGATTTTTTATAAGTCTCTTAAAACTTGATAATCGTAACGTTGACATTTTTACATCTATCAATATATCTGAGTATACCACATTTGAGTTAATTACTGGAAATCCCTACTGGTAAGGTTACGGATAAAACCTCTAAAAGTTGCAAATTACACTGCTGTTTTGCATATTTTAGGAAAGAATGGTCGGCAAAAATAGCTTCATACTAATATCATTAAAAACTAAATTAGTTAGTTGTTACTGAATGTTATTTCAGTTGTCCTGGGATATCTTCTGAGGAATTTATCCAAGACTACCTATCGTACTCATATTGTATACCACCGTATAGTTATAGTATCATATTCCAATCGTTTTTTTGGTATAATATAATATAGTTGTTATGAAAATTTTGCTATCAGAGTGAAAAAACAGTCCGTATTGTAGTATATTTTGAAGGTAGGCTTAAATCTTTAGTACACCTTTGACAAAGCTTTCTGATCTTCAAGTAATGTTCACAGAAGGGACTTGTTATTGAATGATAATGGTTAATTATTGTGATGACGAATCTGCTCTATTTGCGGTTTTCTCTTTTCAGCGAACTAGTTACACGTAATTGGTCAGCATCAAAATAACGAAAACAATACTATTATGTTACGATGACGTTGGTCCATTACGATATGTTGCTCTAACACATTCTGAGAAACTACCTTTATAAATAATATTTTTGAGACAAATCCACGCAACGTCATTCAGACCAAAACAAATATAAAGATTATATTGAAGACATACGAGTATATGGAGGCAGATGTCTAGTAACTGATAAACATATAATTAATAAACACATAATCATAACCACCTACAAAGAAAATGCAAAACTCCAGAACAAAAATTCCAATCAACCAATTCAGCCTATGGCAGTGAACTGCTGGACGTAGGCCTCTTCTAAATTATGCCACAATACACGTCCCTGCGCCCCGCCGCATCCAGTCACTCACTACTTTGCATGTTATACCGACACCTATAAGCAAAGGACCACGTAGCACCCAATCTTAGCCGATGAGCCACAGGAGTGGTCCTAGGCCCGATCCTTGTGGAACACCGCACTATACCTCTCGCCGCCGAACACTGTGTGTGGTTTTACATACACTTGGTTTGTTTTCTTGTGTACTTATCTAGAGTGTTTGTGTGTCAGTATAAACTTAGGTAATAGGTAACTCATGTCCTGGGGTATCCTTCCGAAGGCTGTTTTAGATGGGATAAGTACGTGTAGTTTTTAGTCGGTAGGAGTCTGGCATAGCATACATAGGATTTTCCTCACGTAAAAAAAGGGTACCCTCATTTACGTTTGAGCCCAGAACGTGCTATTAAGTTCAATATATTCTTACCTACCTAAAAGTTTTTTGAACAACGATTTTGATTAAAGAAACAGGCTTTGACTAAAGCATCATAATTTTGTAAACTATTGCAGACTCTGACGTATCTATGAAGTCATCTTCAAATCATTTATGTGTACTATTTAAATACCTACGCAATATTAATAAAAACGCATTATATTACGCTTTGCGATTTTTTTTGTGTCCCTTTTAAAACAGGTGTTAAAATCAGTGGAACGTAAAATTTTACACAGTTTAGGTTTATAATTTAAGAAAACTGCTTCAAGCTATCTATACTTATAATAAATCTGTAGAAGTGAAAATTCTGTACATTCAAAATATCAAAAAATAAATAGCAGGGGGTGTTCTTAGACCGACACCGAACCTAAAAATGTGATTAAAAAATTTTTTGTCTGTCTGTCTGTCTGTCTGTCTGTTTGTTCAGGCATCACGCAAAAACTACCGGTTCGATTACGATGAAACTTGGTATAATTATTCTTTAATAGCCTGGGCACAACACTGGGTACTTTTTATCCCGGAAAAGTATATAGAATTGAAACCAAACTTAATTTTGCGGTTCGATCCCTAGACCCAAAGTTTTTATCAATTATTGCTTAATCGGTTAATGGTACGATGATGAAACTAAGCATAAGCGTTGTTTGTTACAATTTGAAAAAAGTAATTTTAACATTTTTGCAAATTCCACCTCCAAAGGTATAAAAAAGGGGCGTAAAGTTTGTATGGGACGACGTGATTCCTTGGTCCGATCTACTTAAAATTTGGCGTATAGCATTATTAACATAATTGATGGAAGACGTGTTTCGTATTTTATTGAAATTTATACCATAACGAGCTAAAAGACAGACAAGGTGGGTTAACATCTCCAACCCTGTTTAATATTTACATAAATGGGCTGATAGGGGAGCTCAGTAGTCACCGTGTCGGTTGCCACATTGACGGAGTGTGTGTCAATAATTTTAGTTATGCAGACGACATGGTGCTGTTGAGTGCATCAGCGTGCGGTCTGAGGAAGTTGATACGAATATGCGAGGAATATGCGTGTGACCAGGGTCTACAATATAACGTTAAAAAAAGTCAGTTCATGGTTTTTGGGACTGCTGGTGCGAGATGTCCAAGTGTAATTCCTTCAATAATATTGAATGGTGTTCCTCTATCCAGGGTAAACAAATTTAAATACTTGGGACATTTTCTCACTGGCGACCTTAGCGATCACGCTGACATGGAAAGGGAGCGGAGGGCTTTGTCAGTCAGGGCAAATATGATAGCACGTAGGTTTTCACGATGCTCGCGTGAGGTGAAGGTTACGCTTTATAAAGCATATTGTACATCTCTCTACTCGTGCTGTCTATGGGCCAACTATAGTAAGAAATGTTACAACTCCCTCCGCGTCCAATATAATAACGGTTTTAGGGCAGTGATGGGGCTGCCCAGATTCTGTAGTGCCTCGGGTATGTTTGCGCAGGAGCGCACCGACTGTCTCAATACCATTTTGCGGAAGCGTGCTACATCTTTGGTGCACAGAGTGTGGAGTAGCCCTAACACAGTTCTATCCATGATAGCTAGTAGGATGGACAGCTATATCTTGAGACACTGTTGTGACAGGCATGTGCCGGTTCAGATGGTTAGGAGAGGCTACTGACACCAGATTATGATAGTATCCCATTGTATATATTCGTATAGTGCAAATTAAATACCTACATTATAGACCCCAAAACGACCAATATTTTTAGTAGAAATTTTGATGTCTCTTTTGTTTTTATTTGTGAGCGATTTATTATTTATTATTAACTTTTATGTAACATGTTATTTTCCCTGACATTTTATTGAAATTAATTTTAACAGATACATACTTTTAATGATTATGTTTAATTTATTCTACTGTTATTTTTATTTTGGCTTTTAATTGTATATTGACATTTTATTTTATCTGACATCTTATTTATTTGAATTATTGTATGAAATGTATTATGTTATTCACTTTTATCTAACATTTTATTGTTTCTGACATTTTATTGAAATTAATTTAAAAAGATACTTATAATGGTTATGTTTAATTTATTCTTCTGTTATTTGCATTTTGAAATTTTAATTGTGAGTAATTGTATATTGTCATTTTTATTTTATCTGACATGTTATTTATTTAAATTATTGTATGGAATGTAGGTATTAAGTTATTCATTGAAATCTGAATTTTATGTTTTGCCTGAATATGTTGTTGTAATTGTAAACCTATGGACACTGTCTGAAATAAAGAATTTATTATATTATTATTATATTATAAAAAGGGAATGCAAATTATTTTGGGTCTGATTTTCTCCGGAGTTGATATAAATACTCCTTAAATACTCCTATTTTATACTTAAATTACTTTTAATTTTGACACATAATTTGTGAAAGTTCAATACAATTGACGTTTTCATTTATGTTTTATTTCAAACTTCAAACAGATGATTTTACTACATAGCAATAAAGTTAAATAAAAAGTGTTATTTTGGTATAATATTAACCAAATATGCTTTATGGAAGTATTATTGCTAATTTATTCAAATTTTGTGTGACAAAAATACATTTGTGAAAAGAAGAAGAAAATTCTAAGATGGCTAGCCAGAAAAAAATGGAAGAACACGCTTCCGGAAGTATCCACTGGTCAATAAAATAACACCGCATGTTACCATCTACGCTCAATCCTTACGACAAAAATTGTCAGCAGCCCTAAAGGACTGGTCATGGAAGGCATGAACTTTATTCTACATATAGTGCCGACTACATTCTGTCAGGAAACAGACTCACTAAGTCTTTGTAAAATACGGGAATGGCCTCTACGTAGACTACATTCGACAGGACTGCAAAATTACAATGAATATGAACGCTCAGCTGATGAAATTTACATTGTTATTACGTTACCAGGTCTTGGTTGGACCATCTGTATAAGGAGGACAAAGCCTACAGTAGTTCGGTTAGTCCAAACGTCGTAGGCTGGGACTACCTGAAGAAGGAACTAAGTTACGATGTCAATTGCTTAGAAGAGAAGTTGTGTCAAGTAGTAGTTTAGCCATTGAATTAAGAAATTAATAATATGAGCTAAGTAAATAAACTTACTTAGCTCATATTATTAATATGCATTATGAATTTGTTAATCAGAAATCTATCTGACTAGGTATTATTATAAATGCGAATGTTTGCGAGTGTGGATGTTTGTTACTCTTTCACGCTGTAGCGGCTGAACGGATCTGGCTGAAATTTGGTGCCTACATAGATTGTTATAGTCTAGGAACAAAATTTCACGCAGGCGAAGCTGCGGGCACCAGCTAGTTTTTAAATAAATCACTGTCGATTTTCGCCGCCCCGTAAGGGTCGCAAGTCGCAATGAATGATTTAAGAAGATATTTAGTTATTGTTTTATCTGAATTAGGCACACCTTCTGTTTAAAAGCAGACCAAACGTACATAGCTTTTAACGTACTTAGTTTTAAATATTTTAGGATATTGACATTACTTGTAAAAAATAGAATAACAAGACGTAATTAGCTGACGTTATTGCAATGTAATGAATATGGATTGTTGTACAATTTACTATTTAAAATTCAGTCTACCTATTCCCTATAGCTATTTTGGAATATAGATCTATTAGTCTTTAATAGCGCAGCAACTGAAATTCGAATTCTGTATTTATATAGTTTTTGCTAACGTTATTATGATTACCACCCAATAGTCAGTCCATATTTTAGCTACACCTAACATATGACTTACTATTAGACCCAACAGAAATATTTTAATTTTTAGGGTAAACTACCTATAAAATTTAAGCACCTACTGAGAAAGAATTTTAAAAATTTCTTCTGTAAAGGCTAAAATAGAAGGTGGAAATATTTAACGTTTTCAAAAGTGCATTCGATTATAGAAAAGTGAATTGAGTCACGAGTGAAATTAGGGACCCAGCTAAAGTACTTACTATCAAAGTCAAGTGTTTTTTAAATTTACACTTAACTTCCACTTACTTACATGTGATGCTTGTGTATGGCCTAGGGAAAACACGTCTTATTCCATTTTTTTTGCCAACAATGAATTCCAAAGGCTTCGCACGTGTGTATTAAACTTTACTTGAGCAGTTGAGCAGCAAACTGCAATGTATAAGAATACTTAGCATATAAACATAGTACAGTCGAGGCCGGCATCAAGTCATGCGCCTGCGCACTGACCAGTTCGTTGTTTGTATTTAAACGTCGCGAACGACGCATGTGTGGAACTTGTTCCGTGTGTTGATTATAATGCTCCATAGAGTTTGCTTTGTATTTGTGAGTATTGTATTTTGTTATAATATATTTGTTCTGTTTAGTAATGTTGATGAACATAAAGGCTTATCCGATATAATATTTGTTACGTGATTTTTCATTTTGTTAGAGAAATTGTGTTATTGATATTTAAAAGGACTTCCTAATTATATTGTACTTCGAACTATCCCGTCCTGAACGGGAATCATCAGAGAAATACATGTAACAGATTTTTACTTACTATTTTTACATCTAGAATGTTTATGTGTACAGTGCAATATATACGTCAAGGTCAATTTTATAATAGTTTTTAAAAATGCGAAATAACCAGTAAGTAAGTACTTCAGTCCTTACTTACTGGTTATTTTGCATTTTTGCACGGCATTAAGACTTTACTTTTCAACGAGTAGTTTCAACTACTCGTTGAAAAGTAAAGTCTTAATGCCGAAATTTTTTACGGAAATAATATTATTTTAGTTAAAAACAAATGTGCAAATAATAATTGTAATGAATAAAAGGAAACACGTAAAGTGCATTATCCTAATGGATAGATAGCAGGTGCGACTTAAGCAACCAAAAGCCTAGCGAACATCATCGCAATAATTTGCTCCAACCAACACCCTCGATTGAAAAATGTCTATGCGGTCCATCAGTTGCTGAGCATTGGATTTTGCATTTCGCCTTCTCAAAACCCTTGTGATTAGCTCTATATCCTGCGATACTGTTTCCTCCCCCCCCCCCATCAGCAGCCACAGGTTGAGTAGTACCGTCAGTCACAGCTTCGGCATCTTCATTCTGCACAGAGACAATGCTGCGAAGTAATCTTGTTCGATATCCCAATCTACCGGCTTCTCCCCCGGTCGCACCAAAGTAGGCGCGCATATTTTTTGCATTTGTTATCTGTTCCATTCGATGCGTCGCCCTACACCGGGTGCGGAAGGCTCTGCAGTCGTCAAGCCTCCCCGGTTGCAATGATACTGGGGTATCGGAACAACGAGTTGTTCTCAAATCCGATAAAATATAAATCATCATTTTCGCTATATGGTGGACTGTGCATCTCAAGTAGAGCCCCTTACCGGCGGAAAGCTCTATGCAACGGAGAGCGCCTGGAGGGGAGGAGGGTGGGTGGGGCGATTTTGAGGTAACTGCTTAAGACCTAGTCTATTTACGGCACGGTGCCTTACCAGTTTTACTAGTGCTGGCTACTTGTGCGGATGAAACAACTATTTGCGACAATAGTCAGAGTGATTGTTTTAATCACATTATTATAGCTATAAAAGTAAACGAGCTTCTAGCTCAATTGATTACTATGTATCGATTTGTTCGTAACATTACATTGTACGATATAATTATTAAGTAAATAACGATTTTTTATCTGTGCACTTATTTTTTTTTCTTCTTCTCTTATATGCAATGCCTGAAAAAGAGCGACTGAGTTGTGACCATGTTATATTTTAATTTCTTATACTTTATTGCCAACCAAGTGTACATTGTACTTGGTTGGCAATAAAGTTATGATTACTATATAATAATAATTGTATGAATCCATCAAAGGTTTATGGTGCCTTTTTTTTTTTTTTTTTGTTTAACGTGAGGGAAAATCCTCATAGGATGTTATGCCGGACTCTTACCGACTAAAAAACCTCACGCCACGCCTAACAGCCTATGGTTGAGAGCTCCGGGTAAGCCCTCAGGAAGGATGTTATGTAACTGGTAACATCACATCACTTAGCTATAAACAACTTGCTAGAAAATTAATTTACAGCATTCATTAATCACTGTAACGAAGTGTCTTTGTAAATTATCGTATCAAATCACATAAACATTGCAATTCAATGATTGGATACTGATTTGTATTTATTTACAGTTTTTTTTTAATTTACGTCATAATATTAATGCACTCTTTGACTTTATCAGTGCATACCTATTAGATTTGCTTTCCAATAATTACCCACTTGTCAGTAATCTTTATACGATTTCTAATTGAAAGTTTATTTATAACATAGTGCACTATTAGTATTTCTATCAAATTATTGCACGATCAAGCATACCTATTGACAACTTTCTAGATTTCTCTTAGGATGATAAGAACTTTCAAAGACTGGTTGAAGAAGTTTCAAATATTAATATTATTATAGTGTACAATAGATAGATAAATTTTAATACTGTTTGCAAACTACTTCACTAATATTATAGACAAAAAAATATAACTTTTGTGTGAACACAACATCATAGGAATGACTTCCCGTGACTTCCGATTGAACTATGGCCAACCAAAAGTGCAGCACTGCACCACCGACCGAGATAGTCGAAGAAGTTCAGGATAGGAGAATAGGATCTCATGATTCAACTTTTCGAATTTGAACAAAGTACTACATAAGTATTATAATTATCAAGCACACCATGTTTGCAATTCTAGCCACGCAGTTTATTGTTCAAGTCCAAAGACTTAAAAATGCATGTAGACTATGTAAATGGGGTAACAAACAGAGCTTTCATATTTTTTATTATTAAAATAGTGCCGGTAGATGGTGCCTACGTCGCCCCAAGACGTATAATAAGGTGGAAAATTTGGTTGGTTCCGAGTAGTTTTCGGTGGCGGAGTGGATAACGAATTCGAATTCGAATCCGTCTTGAAACCAATTCTGTTTCCATATTTAAAATAAAAAATTATGATCAGTTAGCATAGCATACTAATTGCTTTTCAAAAATAATCTTAATGTTCGGGCTGGTTTCATCATAAATCGAACGCAATTCTATACATTCGTGCCGTGTAACTTTCTAAAAAGTGCCGGTACATGGTGTCTACGTCGCCCCAAGACGTATAATAAGGTGGAAAATTTGGTTGGTTCCGAGTAGGTTTCGGTGGCGGAGTGGATAACGCGTCGGCACGGATCGCCGAAGACGCAGGTTCGAATCCTGCTCGAAACCAATTCTTTCTCCATATTTAAAATTTATGATCAGTTAGCATACTAATTGCTTTTTAAAAATAATCTTGTAACAGACCTAATTTTAACATTATTGTATCATTATGTAAACATAGCATTTAGTGTTAGTAATGTTTCCTAGATGTCACCTCACTATTTTCTAAATCGCGCTATTAAGATTCTCCATAAGGGAATGACCTTACCGTGTATAATTTTAATTTGTGTGGAATCAAGACTGCCACTCGCAGCGCATCTAAGGGCTACATCCTACTTGGAATAGTCGCTAAGAACACTGCTCGGAGTGACCTCTATGGTTCTTTTTTTTGGATGAGAGAACCAATTTTATAAGGGATTGGTTCTGTATTCATTTTATGTACCTATATTATCTTTGCAGTAAGCAACTTTCACTATGGCCGGTCCATGGATGGGTGACCATCCATGTGATCACTTTGTGACATTTATTTGAGCGTTTCCGTGCTTCGGAAGGCACGTTAAGCCGTTGGTCTCGGTTGCCAGTAAAATGGCAGTCGTTAAGCTAAGTTGAAGGCTTTATTTCAACAGCAGGCAGTCACAACCTGCGCCTGTCCATTTAAACACGGCAATACGGCTCACCACCTATTACGTGGGACAAATTATACAAAGGTGAAATGTGGGCATATAATATGCCTCTGCCTACCCCTTCGGGGATAAAAGCGTGACCATATGTATGTATAAATAAAAAAATTGCGTGTACTTAGTGTACACACGTAAGAAGTGACACTTCTTCATAAACTTAATTTTCACCTCACCTTAAATTAAGTCAAAAAGTACAAAAGTCCAAAAGTCCAAAAGTCCAAAAGTCCAAAAGTCCAAAAGTCCAAAAGTCCAAAGTCCAAAAGTCCAAAAGTCCAAAAGTCCAAAAGTCCAAAAGTCCAAAAGTCCAAAGTCCAAAAGTCCAAAGTCCAAAGTCCAAAAGTCCAAAAGGCCAAAAGTCCAAAAGTCCCAAAGTCCCAAAGACCCAAGGTCTCAAGGTCCCAAAGTCCCAAAGTCCCAAAGGCCCAAAGTCCCAAAGTCCCAAAGTCCCAAAGTCCCAAAGTCCCAAAGTCCCAAAGTCCCAAAGTCACAAAGTCCCAAAGTCCCAAAGTCCCAAAGTCCCAAAGTCCCAAAGTCCCAAAGTCCCAAAGTCCCAAAGTCCCAAAGTCCCAAAGTCTAAAAGTCCAAAACTCCAAAAGTCCAAAAGTCCCAAAGACCCAAAGTACCAAGGTCCCATCCAAAAGTCCAAAAGCCCAAAAGACCAAAAGTCCCAAAGTCCCAAAGTCCCAAAGTCCCAAAGTCCCAAAGTTCCAAAGTCCCAAAGACCCAAAGTACCAAGATCCCATCCAAAAGTCCAAAAGTCCCAAAGTCCCAAAGTCCCAAAGTCCCAAAGTCCCAAAGTCCCAAAGTCCCAAAGTCCCAAAGTCCAAAAGTCCAAAAGTCCAAAAGTCCAAAAGTCCAAAAGTCCAAAAGTCCAAAAGTCCAAAAGTCCAAAAGTCCAAAAGTCCAAAAGTCCAAAAGTCCAAAAGTCCAAAAGTCCAAAAGTCCAAAAGTCCAAAAGTCCAAAAGTCCAAAAGTCCAAAAGTCCAAAAGTCCAAAAGTCCAAAAGTCCAAAAGTCCAAAAGTCCAAAAGTCCAAAAGTCCAAAAGTCCAAAAGTCCAAAAGTCCAAAAGTCCAAAAGTCCAAAAGTCCAAAAGTCCAAAAGTCCAAAAGTCCAAAAGTCCAAAAGTCCAAAAGTCCAAAAGTCCAAAAGTCCAAAAGTCCAAAAGTCCAAAAGTACAAAAGTCCAAAAGTCCAAAAGTCCAAAAGTCCAAAAGTCCAAAAGTCCAAAAGTCCAAAAGTCCAAAAGTCCAAAAGTCCAAAAGTCCAAAAGTCCAAAAGATCAAAAGTTCAAAAGTTCAAAGGTTCAAAAATTCAAACGTTCAAAAGTCCCAAAGTCTCAAAGTTCCAAAGTCCCAAAGACCCAAAGTACCAATGTCCCATCCAAAAGTCCAAAAGTCCAAAAGCCCAAAAGTCCAAAAGTCCAAAAACCCTTAACCCCTCGTTGGTGGAAGGGGCAACAAACTTGTACCCGTCGTCTGTGGCAAGTTACACAGGCCGCTGGGAGCGCGCGACTGCTCTTCGAATTTCTCAAAATTCAAGGAAAATTTATATGAATCATAATATGAACAATGACTGTTTTAGGAAGATAAATAAGTGAATAATGTTATTCATGAACATTTATTTATAAAATCATGTTTTTTATAATATTACCGAACATTACCTGTTGCAAAACATGAACGATTTTGTCAATAAATTAGTTCACAGAATTTGGTTATTTTTATTTTTACACATTCCTAGATAATTTTCCAATCAATTGATAAGTAAACTCTCTGGATTCCAACAATAAATCACTCCTAAAGACAGATTTCAAATATTGCAAATCGGCGTTTGTCGAATTATTAGACTGATATATTTTTATTTTTAACGATGGCACTACTGAATGGTAAAATTGATGATCATAGATACAATATCAAGCAATAAAAGAACCTATTTTCAAGAGCATTAGCGTTTTATTTGCGTAAATTTAGAGCCGGTATTCTTGGGACGGATACGGGACAACACAAATGGTGGGGTATGGACGGATACGGCACAACACGGTTGAGAGGTATGACATGCTATGCTATCCCTGGATAAAGTACTCTTAATTCGAATCCACCGTAGTGGGGAACAGAACAAAGATGGCGCGTAACCAAAAATCGTGACGTGACGCAAATTTTTTTCCAACGCCGATAAAGAAGTTTCACTTCAATAAATAAATAAATATTGTTGGACATTCTCACACAACATCATCTAGCCCAAACTAAGCTATAAGCTTGTGCTATGGGATCTAGACGACTGATAGACATACTTATATATTTCTAAATACATACATATTATACATAGAAAACACCCAAACTCCGAAACAAACATTTGTGGATCACACAAATATTTGGACCGACCCAGGAATCGAACCCAGGACCTCCAGCGCCGCAGGCGGTATCACTACCGACCGCGCCACAGAGACAGTCGTATGTATGTATATTATCTTTGACGAAAATAAAATAGTCAAGCCTTCTCTCCGTGTTTCTTGTGACAACATCCAGCCTCCAACCTCCTGCTACAATCTTAATTAAAATAGTGATTTGATAATGCTCAAAGTGATGAAGTATGTTTTCTCTTTTAGTTTGCAGCTTGCAGCTTGCAACTATCCAGAGCAGTACCTACAAAAGACAGTAAGTATTTCTTATTATTACGATACGAAAGCCGAACTCTTAAACCTTAGGGCAACTATTTTATTTTCACTTAAGTCATATTTTATTATCATTATGACACCATATCTTACCATTTTTACTTCTTTGTTGAGCTTATTTTTAGTCCTGAGTTTATTAGGCAATGGGGATTTAATTAAAAAAGTATGACCTACTTGATTAACCTCCAAATATGTAGTTAGTACTACAAGTTCATTTCACTACTTATTTTTTATTTTCACTTTTAGATGCACTTATGAGAAATTGGGACAGCTTACTTAGAATACATCCCGGTAGAAATATTCTTTGACCTAACATCATAATCATACAAAAAATACATTTTCAGACAACATAGACCCAAATATTGTGTTTCCTGGGCCCATCCAAGATCATATAAAAAATCGCTTTGGTGCACAAAATAATACAGATCCATGTGCGGGGCAAACCTTCTGTACAATCAAACCTGACGACTACCCTCAAGAGTTTTTTAATAAACTCTTTAAAGGAAAAATAAAAGTAAGTACATATATGTCAACGCAGTATACTATGCGATCATGTATATTTATATCATGCAATGCGAATGTGTAAGCAAAAAATGCTTGAATGAAACTGCTTTTTACTGACACATAAAACCTTTTCTTAAATTAAATAAGACATCAGCTAAGCTGAGCGAAGACTGCATAGTTTTGTTTTCAAATCTGTAATCTACGGATCATAGAGCAACGAGAACTGTCTAAGGGTTCGCGTGTTGCCGTGCGAAGCATGGCTCGTGCGAAGCATGGCTCTATACGGAGCTCCTTTATGGGCGGAAACCCTGACGGCCAGCAATGTGGCTCACGATCTCCGGTGAGGCGGCATGTCTCCTAGCCGGGACACCTCCATGGGACCTGGAAGCGAGAGCCCTTGCGTCACTGTTCAGATGGCACAAGGAGGCGCTGGAGTGGGGCCAAATGCCCACTTATCGAGAAATCGAGGCCCAGCGGTCCCTACTCCAACAAGAAACCGTAGAGAGACATGGAAGGTGCGACTTGAGCAACCAAAGGGGGGATTCGCCACAATTGCGGCCGTCAGACCGGTCATGGACGAGTGGCTGGACAGGAGACATGGTGCTCTCTCCTACCGGTTGACACAGATGCTGACAGCTTCGGTAGGTATCTGTGGCGAAAACACCGGGAAACCACGGCCGAGTGTCAGCACTGCGAGGACCGCAGCGATGACACGGCGCTCCACACGCTGGTGGAGTGCCGGCGTGGGCACAACAGCGCCAGGTCCTCGTAGTGGGTCTGGACGTGGACACTCTCCCGCTCGAGACCATGGTGCGAGCCATGCTCTCCAGCGGGAGTAAGTGGGACTGCGCCGCCTCTTTCTGCGAGCAGGTCATGCTCGTGAAGGAGGCGGCGGGGAGTTACGCAGTCGGCGGCCTGGGCGCCGCCGACGTGTCTTCGCCGAGGACTATCGGTCACCATGACCGGGGGCCTGTGGACGGTGAGAGGGCGTCTCACCGTCCTTACAGAAGCAGGCCCATGACGGCAGCGTGACGTGAGCAATTCACGCACTCCCCCCCTTAGAAGTGGGATCACACCCGAAACCCCCCAAAGACGCGGGATAGCACCCGAACCACCCCCTGGGCGAGACCGCAGTGGCGGCAGTGGGTCTGTTGGGAGTTCTGGGACATCCTTCCGAGGGCTTCCCCGGGGCTCCCCCACAGGCTGTTGGGCGTGACGTAAGGTTTTTAAGTCAGTAGGAGTCCGGCATAGCATCCATGAGGATTTTCCTTTACGTTAAACAAAAAAAAAAGGGCGCGCGTTGCTCTGTGAGATCGGATAAAATTATGTTAAAAGTAGTAACTGCAGTTTAATAGAAAAAAAAAACATTTAAATCTAGTACATTAGAAAATAATCTCTTCGCCCAACTGTATGAACCCCACTCGTGTTGCAAATAGAGACTGAGCACAACTAGGGTTTAAAACTAAGAAAGAAAAATCTGTATCTGCAGTCAAGTACCTATATCTGAAAAGAAAGAAAGAAATATTAAATGTAATCCTATCCTTTCCAGGAACCATTTCAACCAACGTTTGTTTTAACTGATATTCGGGTAGAAGAAAATCAAGAAATCGACAACTGCGGTGCAAAGATATTGGTAACTATTTATTTCATTACTTTTTTATTTTCCACACATATATCTATGTGTATTCCCAATGACTTATTCCAATCTTATTTGAATTTATGGAGCCTGGGATATGCGTTGACTGTTAGAAGCTGGTATCGTACGACTTTCACTGTTCGGTATTGTCGGGAGCGACTGTCGCCGGAACTGTCAATCCTCATTAGGACCTCTACGTTACTGCGATGCCCCGTTTGTGAGCCAGCATATGCAGCGCTATCAGATGATATCGGTCTCATAGTATTGGGATGGTATCCAACTAACTCCCCCTCCTCCCTGCCTCCCAGAAATGCAGCATAGCACCCGAATGTCCTAGGCAAGGCGGTGGTGGCCACAGTCTACCGGGAACCCTGGGATATACTTCGAGGGCTTATGCGAGACTCACGGCCGTAGACAGGTTGTAGGATATTGTGTACTTTTGTCTTTAGAAACAAGGGACCACGTAGGATTTCCACACGAATAAAAAACATCTACAGGATAATTTATTGTGTCGTTTTTAGGTTTACCACTGGTGACCGAAATCATTTCATCATTAGACGTGTGACCGAAAAAACATTAGGCCATTCTACTACTGATCGAATGAACAATTGACCAAAACAGTTTTTATGGAACAAAAATTTGGTATTTTTACGATCATTATCGTTCATCATTATCGAATGAATGTTTAGTCGAAAAACAGTTGGCAAATGAATATTTTAACTAACAAAAGCAAAATAAGTAGAATTCTGTTCTGGCACACGCCGGCCGCTGCTGCGGCACGCTCGCTTCGCTCACTTGGCTCGTGCGTTGTGGTTGCAGTTCTAACCTAACCTCACCTAGCCATTTTGATTCAGCCCCTGTTAAAATATTCTTTAGTCAACCGTTTTTTGACCAAACGTTCATTCGATCAGTAGTAAAAATACCAAAACGTTTGTTCGATAAAAACTCTTTTGGTCAATTGTTCATTCGATCAAAATGGCCTAGTGTTTTATCGGTCACACGTCAAATGATCAAATGAATTTCGGTCAACAGGGATGGTAAACCGGTCGTTTTTGTTGTGTGATGAAAGTGAAAGTTTTAAAGGTACATACTTGTTACTATACTGTATTTCAATTACTTTTACGCAAAAATGTAAACAAACGCATTTGATCCTATATCCATAGTTACTTGCAATTGTGTATTCACCCTGATTATATTCCATTGTCCAGGAGTCATACAGTGTTCTTACAATCATTTGGACACCAAATAACTTCTTTATGATAGTTTATTTTCATTTAAAATACCTACTCGGGATAGTAAAAATTTCAATGATTTGTCATACTATATTTTTCTACTCATTTGTCTTAGACATCGATTGTCAAATCATGACATGTTTACATTATTGCCAGACCGGGCAGGATTGGACTATACCCTCTTTCACAATTTCACATTTTCTAATATTTGTGATGATAATAACAATAACTATGAAATATTCAGTGACAACAAAAAGTATTACAGTTCTTTTTTTGTCTATTTGCATCTAAAAACATGATGGTTTGTAGGTATTATGAGTAAGTAAATAATACACACACAAAACGGAACTTGCGGCAAGGTCGCCGCGTGTATTCTCTTACACATATAAATCGTAAAACCTACGAGTTGTTACCATGGTATTGTACTGTGATAATAATATCGTAGACAATTATATTACACCGACTTTAGCTACTACTGGTTGGCTGGGACTCCATTCTCGTGGTTTACCTATTAATCTTAGACTGCTATATATATTCTATGGTGAACACTGAACTGTATCTACCCTATTTCGATTAATGTTTTAGAAAACACTTACGTTAGCATTTGTTTTAAACAAATAGAAATTCCTTCTCTCAGTAGTATACCTACTTGGTGACGTAAGTCTCCTCCGGTGCATTTTTTCTACTTTGAATTTTAAATTAGTTATCTTTTTGATTGTGTTGAGAGATAGATCACTTTAAACAAAATCATTTATTGTATTTGCATTCAACGTTGTATAATGTGGGTGAGTCTTATAATAATACTTGTTGACAAGGTGAGTCTAATATTAGGTACCTTTTTTTGAATGGGCGTAAAATGCAATCCCTCAGCGCACAAACCAAAGACTCTCCGGTCGCAAAGGGGCTTGTTTTTTACGTGAAGGAATCCTACAGGGATGCAGCTATGCCGGACTCCTACCTACCAGAAAACCTCACGTATCCTGCCTAACAGCCTACGGTAGGAAGCCCCGGATAAGCCCTCGTAAAATACTCTAGGACTCGCAAAGAGGCTACAAGCTCCCTGAAAGTTTATGATCTATCGTTGACAACTTTCGTGATTCGTCTTTCTAATGCACAATTTTACGTAGAAAATCAGCAGTACCTAGTAATAATTACAAAATGCTTCCTGCTCTGGTTCCCCATGTAAACGTTAACTGTGTCAATTTTCATGTCCTTCTGTATATCTTTCACTATGACCGGTCCATGGATGGGTGACTATCCATGTGATCACTTTGTGACATTTATTTGAGCGTTTCCGTGCTCGGAAGGCACGTTAAGCCGTTGGTCCCGGTTGCCAGTAAAATGGCAGTCGTTAAAAGGCTTTATTTCAACAGCAGGCAGTCACAACCTGCGCCTGTCCATTTAAACACGGCAATACGGCTCACCACCTATTACGTGGGACAAATTATACAAAGGTGAAATGTGGGCATATAATATGCCTCTGCCTACCCCTTTGGGGATGACATTTCTCTTCTCGTACTAATATATGATTATCTTTAAACGCTAATTATATTTGGGTAGGACCAGGTTGAACCATGACGTAGATCCATAAAACTACGTACATAATTGTCTTGGACAAACCCCATTTCAGAATGAAATCACAATTGAAATTAAAAATAGAATTCCGTCACAGTAAAATTTCATAGCCGTTTTTTTGTAATAATAAAACATACTATTATGCTAAATATGTCTATAGCGACACAGTAAATTAGCTGTAGTAGGCGGAGTACCAAATCACAAAAGAAACAAGTCAATGACCATGACCGTCCTACCACGCTGAGTGTTGTGGGAGGATACCATAAGGTATATTAAGCTAGGTTTCATCTCTTTTAATGTTTTGGTTATGTTTGGGATTCATTGTTGTTAGACCATTACGAGTATAGACAACGTTTCTAAGCTATGCTTTTGCGAGGTTATGCAAACTTGTATTCGTATCTTTATTACATTTTTTGACGTGTGGGAATTCCTCATGGACGCTAAGCCGCAATCTTACCTACTAAAAACACACAAGGCCCTTCTGCTTCTTACGACCGGAACGATATCCCAGGTTTCCCGAAAGACTTTGGCTGCTACCTCACCAGGGCTTGGGGTACTATCACACGTCTTTGGCCCGAATTTTGAGGAAGAGACGTGCGTGAAACTCTCACGTCACGCTCCTGTACTGTGTGTGGCACCTCCTTGCTCTCAAAGGTGATGGAGCGCGTGATGAATACAGTTTTAGAGGTATCTTGAACAACACCGCCTGTACAATTCCCGTCACTGTTGCTCAACTGGCGACCTTCAAGTGTGGTGTACTACATAGCGTCAGATAACACTTATCGATATTAAAGGAGAAACTCTTGCAGTGATCCTTGATTTTTCTAAAGCCTTTGACCGAGCTTAGCAGTGAAGTTCTCCTTTTTAGGGTACCGTACCTTAAAAATAAAATACGTGACCCTTATTGGTTGACTTTGATCACAGAAGTATAATGTAGATACCCTAAATTCATTCCAAGTATTATTTAAACTTTCAGTACGAGCCTCTCTACAAAGTACGCAGCAGTACGCTGAGCGATTGGTACATAGTAGCTCAAGCACCTAAAGAAAATTTCTTCCAATTAGTACGAATTGAACAATGCGAGTAAGTATTCTTTTTTATACAACTAAGGTGGTAGACAAGCTCACGGCCCACCTGATGGTTGTTTACAATACCAGAGGCGCTACACACGCACTGCCGACACAGGCGCAGGTTGTGATGATCCACTGTTGAAAACACTGTCTGAAGTCGATCTGATGATGGAGCCGAAACACAGTCCATCAAACTCTTCAACAATTTACAGCAGTTAGCTTGTGTTTGGTCCTTATCAATATGTATTGATAAGAACTTTACAAATAGAGTGCGAAGATATAAGCCATTCAAACGGCAGTCTTTTCCAATGCTTCTTAAAAAGGAAAACAAAAATATGTGTTTGTGTTGTGTAGGTTATATATTTGCGTATATGTTGAATGGTCTATTTCTATTCTATATCACATGTGAAATTTTTATTGTTCTCTATTTAATATGATATTTTGTTTTTATTTCAGAGAAGTTGGCGCATCTTGTTTTACACAATTTCGTGCTCCTATCGACTTGGAAGCAACTTGCATGCAGAAACTCAGTGTCTGGGAGTTCCTCGTATTAGATGGAAATCAGGGGACTAAAAAAGTGAAAGTGGAACTGCCTTCATGTTGCTCCTGTTATTATAGGGCTAAAAATTAAGAACAAGAGTTAGAAGAAGATTATACTGCCTCGGTGGCGCATTCGATAATGTAACCGCCTGCCGTGCTGAGACAGACAGACAAACATTCTATGTATTACACAAATATTTGGACCAACCCAGGATGTTGGTCCAAATATTTGTGTAATACATAGAATGTTTGTTCCGGAGTTTGGGTGTTTAGAAATACATAATTATATAAGTATGACTATCGATTGTCTCATCTCATAGCACAAGCTTATATTAGCTTAATTTGGGCTAGATGGCGTTGTGTGAGATTTTGACAAATTAGTATTATTAGATTAAATTCGACATTGCGCCGCCGACATTGAGCGATCTTTTGCAAAGGCCCAGGAAGTCTTCAAACTACCGATGTGAAAACAATAAAAAAAAAACTTTTCATGCTAAATTGCTTGTATCAAGCAATTTAACAGGAAAGGTTTTAGCAAACACTTCTACGTCAAGCATTACATGGTTTCCACCAATACAGGGGTTAAAGGCAGCATACGAGATTATGTAAATTTTTACAACAGTGGGAGTTAATCACGATATCTACTAAATTTATTTGTGACTAGCGGACGTCACGCGGTTTCTCCCTGGTAGTTCCCGTTACCGTGAGAATACGGGAATAAAATATAGCCTATATTCACCGCAAAGAGTGTAGCTTCCCAACAGTGAAAGAATTTTTCAAATCGGCCCAGTAGTTCCGGAGCCTATTCGACGCAAACAAACAAACAAACGATCAAATCTTTTCTCTTTATAATATTAGTCTAGATATAGATAATATCGTAAGACATAATAAAATGTAATGAAAATATAGCAGCAACTGCTTTTAAAACATAGATGCAACTGTGTTATACGTTGATATACAAGTATTGTATTTAAAAAATAAATTAAAACATTAAAAATTGGACTGCGGAAAAATATTTGAAATGATAGAAAGCATGTTCAGTCTAGGCATCATTGCTCATTCCATCAACTGCAATAGTCGGGACTCATATTAGAATGATTTCAGTATAAACTAGCTGATGCCCGCAGCTTCGCCCGCGATGGCGCTGTATGTGAAATTTTGCTGAATTTTCTTTGCTATAAACCTCATGGAGCCCGAGACCTTTCCAACGAATGCAAAACCGTGGAAATCGGTTCGTGCGTTCTAAAGTTATAGCGTCAGGAAGGAAAACCCGACTTATTTTTATATAGTAGATTACACAAGTCTGCGAAAAAGAAAAAGTTGAGAGCTGTTTCGATTTTTGTATGTGATCCTTATATTTTTGGGTGTGCTGAATCCGAAAATGACTTCCGTTTTGTCCTAGCAGGTCACGTTTTTGGACAATGTAGGTATTTAAAATTTATATGTAGAACAAAGTGGAATTTTTACCACCAAGAATAGGTGAGCTGATTTTTGTTATCTTTTATTTGTTGAGTTGATTGACTCCACCCAGAAAAGAAAATGAGAAATAAACTAGGAATTCCTAAAAAAAAGAAATTTTATGGTGACCTAGCTGACACGCGTTACTTTATTTAGGTTTTCTGCTACATCGCATGACAAATCTTTATTTTTTTGCGATTTACTATTAAACTACATAATATGCAGTTTAATATAATAATATATTATATGTTTTTACATAATTATGTATAAACCTTTCTCTTAAATTCTTCTATCTACTGCTGAAAACTGCAATCAGATCCGTTGAGTAGTTAAAATGATATAAGTGACCAAACGGGCGGATGTAATTTAATTTTTACTATGTAAAGACGAAGTTCGCCGGGTCCACTATTTAAAGAAAAAATACTTTTGAAAAAATTTATTTACATCTCCTTCTCGTAAACTCTTTATCCTTGCTGTTCAATCACAGCTCCAACTGTTATTTATGTATTGGAAAGTGATCGAGTAGGGAATAAAGAAAATTTGCCTTTTCTCATTAGTCAACCTATAGCTTGAAATGCTATTCAAACCTTAAAATGACTTTTATTAGGGCATCTACCATTCTTTTTTGAAAATTTATTATAATTATGACCTGAATACATTAAAAAACAGGATTCCAAAAGAAAAATACCTTTCATTATTATGGCAGCAAATTGGCCTAAAATCGCCTTCTTTTATAAAAAAATGCATTTTGTAAAAAAACCAGACGTGCTGGAATTTTTTGAGTATTTATTTCATGTTTACCTTCATACATAAACTAAGGTCACGCCTTTATCCCCGAAGGGGTAGGCAGAGGCATATTATATGCCCACATTTCACCTTTGTATAATTTGTCCCACGTAATAGGTGGTGAGCCGTATTGCCGTGTTCCATATTCATGTTTAGCACATATAAATCAGATAAAAACATCCAGTCAGCTTTTTTGACGCAGACCTGTGATTGAACGGGTTCCGATTGTTGCAAATACTATTACTGATCTTGTTTTCTGTCTTTTTAGAAAACTTTGCGAAGTCGGGTTTTTTATTTTTGAAATTTATTTTACACTTCTAAGTTAGTTATTACTTTATTGGAAAATTACGCATTACTTTTGTTACAAATTCAGTCAACTCTGTAATTCTTTTTTAAGAATTTTTAATGGTTTGTATAAAATAGTCTAGATAAATAAATCATTTCGAAATTTCACATGGTTAAAACCTTTTATTTAATACCCATATTACTCTACCCTCAAAAAGTTTTTAGATTCAACTATAGCGTTTGACTGGTCTCACTATCGTTTATAATATTAAGTTTTTTTTAAATTAATTCTTACAGTGGTTTAAAAGGATATACCACTTTCATTTTAATTTTCACAATACTTGACTGTTTCGCTATAAAGCGATTTAGGTAAATGGTGTAAAAGAATATTACACACATACAAGATTTTGCGCTTATAAAAGCCTTACCGTATTTAGCAGTAGTGTAGTAGTCGTGTTGTGATTGGCTAGATCTAAGAATATAGCCAAACACTTAGTCTGTGAGTCAAGCTGCTTGGCTACGAATTGAGCCAGCTCATTTCCCGCGTCCTCTGTGGATACACCAGGCCGGAAACCAAACTGATTTTATGCTATAGCCTGATGTTTATCCAAGAAAACTCTCAGGCTTTTGTTGAGAACTTTTTCAAGCAGCTTGGAGAGTGTCGTCAATACAGAGATGGAACTTTTGTTATCAACACAGTCCCTGGACCCTCCCTTATGAATTGGATGAATAATTGCTCTCTTTAGGGCGGTGGGGAAAGTTCCCGTTTCCAGACAACGATTAATCAAAAAAGTTAGTTGTGCCACCAGTGTATTTCGGTATTCTTTCAGTATTCTAGGTACTATTCCATCATAATTATCGTCACACTATCTTCGTTTGCTTGGGCTATATCCACGTTAAGATCCCCAGTGAGAGCAATATTGGAGTATTTTGCCAATTGCTGGTAAACAGCGTCCAGACTACACACAAAGTCCCGGAAATGTTCCTTAGTGGAATATGACGGGAAACGGTATATTGTTAGTATAGCCATTTTGTCGTCTATTACGCACGCCAGGCAACTTCCATACTGAATAGTAGGTTCCCATACTCTATATTTTAAATCCAATATGGCGTAGACCACAAATCCGTCATTCTGGTTTGAATTAATTCTAGTAGAGTATGCTTGAAAGCCCGTCAATGTAGGGATTATATTTGATGAACTTAACCAACATTCAGTTAGAACTACAACGTCCATTTCAACTTTTGTATTACAAATCAATGTTAGAAGTTCATTAAAATTCTTTTTTATGCTACGTATATTTGGTTGGATTATATTTAAATTATTTTGTGACACGTTGTGAAAGCTAAGACACTCATCTGGGTTACAGTTATAGCTTTCTGGTCTGGAATCTAGCTCATTATCAATGAAGCTTATTGCAGCCATTTTTGTTCAAAATATTTGAGCAAACGATCGATCAAAACTATGACAATATATGTCGAGTGTGTTGTAATAAGGGTGTAGTAATTAATGTCACAAAAATTGTATTAATTTGCAAGTTTAGGTATAGTGTACAAAACTTCCACCTGGATCCAAATTATCCCGGTAAAAATTGCATTGAGTTTTCATTGAGTCTATACAAGACTTAGCAAATAAATTAACAAAGTTTTCTCCATTGCAAGTTGAATAAGTCAAAACCAAAATTACAATTATAATCACACTCACAATTAGAATAAAAATCGGATGCAAAATCAAAATTGAAATTAAAATCAAAATAAAATTCAAAATAAAAATCATAATTAAACACACAATTAAAAAGGAAGCTAAAATTATAATTAAAATCAAAGTAAAATCAGACGTTAAAATCATCATCAAAATTAAAAACAAAATCAAATTCAAAAAGTGAGGATGAAGTTTCCTTAACGATAAAATCAAAGCCACAATCAGAATCAAAATTAAAATGACAATCAATATGAAATCCGAAACTAAAATAATAGATAAAAACAGTAGAAAAATACAATTATAGTTACAATTAAAAACAATATTAACAATATTAAAATCGACTTCAAAATAAATAAATATTAAAATTTAAAAAAAAAAATTAAAAATAAAACCGACTTCAAACAAATCCTGAAAAATAAAATTTACTTAGCACAAAGTAATATGTATTTTGATTAATCAGATTTCATTCAATACCATATTGAAGTCGGCGCCAAGTAAACCCATAATTTGAGGTAGGTACCTAGTTATTTTTCATGGCACCAACTTCAATAATATATTGAATAAAATCTAATAAATCAAAATACATTAGTTTATGCTAAGTAAATTTTATTTTTCAGGGTTTGTTTGAAGTGTTTTTTTTTTTTCATTAATTTTTTTTTTCATTATTTTAAGTCACGGGTGGACCGAATATATATCTATCTTGGTGTAAAGTTCTCATCAATACTAATCAATCAAGCCCAAACACAAAGTAACTGCTGTAAATCGTTAAGAAATTCCTTCGATTGTCTTTCGGTTCCATCATCAGATCGACTCTAGACCGTCATTAAATTGTAGTAAAGCCATCGATTCCGTCACGTTGAGTCGTACGCGGCCGTAGCGATGACCTAGTTACCGATCGTAATGATTCATTACATATGTAAGTAATTAGCAATTAAGGCGAAGCTATTTTAAATATCTAACAATGACTTCTACAAAAGTAAATATTACAACAGAGACAGAGCGTATCATATACGACTATTATGTCAAAGAGAAAGAAGAGAGAGAAAAACTGCAAGAGTTAGTAAATGACCTTAGATGTCAAATAGAGAATCTTCAAAGTAAAATGAACTTTGACCAGGAGCAACCCCCTGAAAATACTAACAACAAAACTGTTGAAATCACAGAAAGTTCCACTCAAGCGGTCCAATATGAGACCGACGAGGAAGAACTCGCTAAAGAAACCGAGTGGGTACGTGTAAAAAATCGTAAAAAAAGGAAATTGAACTTGACACCCTCCCCACCACCATCCCAAGGAGCTATCTGCTCCACCGAAAAAGCACAGAAGACCAAAAAACCTCCACAACCACCACCCATAGTTGTGGAAAATGTCAAGAACTACCAAATGTTCTATGATCTGGTGTCAGCAGATACTGCAATCGATTCTTTTATCGTGAAAATGATGAGCGGTGAATGTATAAAAATAAACGCCAAAAACGAAGATTCTTATAGGTCCATTACTAAGACCCTACTTCAAAATAATTGTCTGTGGTACTCCTATGAAAACAAACAGGACAGACCCATAAGAGTCGTAGCAAAAAAATTACACTCGTCTTGTTTACCGGACAGAATTATCGCGGATCTGAAAGGCAAAGGTCTTAAAATTCAGGACGCGGTTAACAAACTGAGTTGGAGGACTAAAGAGCCTCTTAATATCTTTCTGCTTTCATTTGATAAAGAAGAAAGCATTGACAGAATTTACGGTATTCATTCAATACTGAGTTGCAAGGTGGACATAGAGCCTTTGAAAACCTCAAAACTCATTCCACAGTGTAAGAGATGTCAAGCCTATGGCCACACTCAAAAATACTGCTCCCGAGAACCTAAATGCGTCAAATGCACGGGTAAACACCTAACGAAAGACTGCCGGAAACCCGCAGAGGTAAAGCCAAAGTGTGTACACTGTGGGGAACCACATCCTTCTAACTATAGAGGGTGTATGGTAGCTAAAGAGCTACAAAAAATTAAAAATAAGTCAGTAAAGTCAAAAACATCTATGACAACCACTAAGATGTCTAGTGAACGTACTGGCATAAAAGCAAATCCCGAAAAGCGGGTCACAAAAACTGTATCGTACGCACAAATGACTAAGGACATTCACTTGCAACCTCAGCCACCACAACAACAGTTGTTGTCAACAAATCAACAACAACTAGTAAATTCTAATAATAACGATAAAATTAATCAAATTCTTAGCCTAATGACATCGTTTGATGAAAGGTTAAAGAAACTTGAATTAAACACTTATAGAAAATAAAAATGTTGTTTTCAATCAAAATTATGGCATGGAATGCAAATGGACTCCTGAAGCATCAAAATGAGTTGCAGGCAGTCCTAATTACAGAAAATATAGACATATGTCTGATATCTGAGTCACATTTTACCAGAGAATCATATGTTAGAATTAAGGGCTATAAAAGTTATCATTCGTTGCACCCCAACAACACTGCAAGAGGTGGTAGTACCATAATTATTAAGGATACTATTAGTCATTATGTAGAACATAAATGTGAAGAACAATTTATACAAGCTATAGCTGTTACTATTAAAACTAAGCGATACCCCATTACAATTTCTGCTATATACTGCCCACCAAGGCATAGTTTAAAAGCAGAGCAGTACAAAACTCTTTTTAAAAGTCTTGGTAACAGATTTATCCTTGGTGGCGATTTTAATGCCAAAAATATACACTGGGGATCGAGACTAACGAACTCTAAAGGCAAACAGTTACTTTGTGCTATCAGAGAAATGAACTGTAATGTTATATCAACAGGTAAACCTACCTATTGGCCTACTGAAAAAGGGAAATTACCAGATTTAATAGATTTTTTCATCTACAAAAATTTTTCGTCCGGCGTTTTACAAATTGAAGAAGGTTTTGACATGAGTTCAGATCATTCACCCATATTACTGACCATAGGTGAAACTCTTATTCAAAAAGAAAGCAAGCCCTCTTTAGTCAATAAAAATACAGACTGGGATAGCTTCAGATGCAAATTAGAAGAAGCTATTAACCTAAAAGTACCGCTAAAAAATCCGCAACAACTAGAACTTGATGTGTCAAAATTCATAACGGATATACAAAAATGTGCCTGGCGTAATACACCGGAAATTAGGCGAAGAATTAAAAATAACTGTTATCCTATGAATATTAGAAATATTATAGCTGAAAAACGTATATTGCGAAAAAAATGGCAAAGAACCAGATTTCCCCCTGACAAAACTGAACTAAACAACATTACTAAAAGGCTCAGAAGAGAAATTAAAAATTTTCACAATAATACGGTGAATAGTTACCTAAGTCAATTAACAAGTGATCGCACGACAAATTATTCCCTATGGAAATGTACAAAACGTTCCAAAAGGCCTACTATACAGATCCCCCCCATTAAAGATACCAATGGCGGTTGGGCTGTAAATAATGAACAGAAAGCAGCCAGATTTGCACATCACTTAGAGCAAATTTTCCGACCAAACGATGAAACCTCCGAAAACATACCTTCGGACGCGACATCAAGCGATGAGTTAGAAATTAGATTTGTTACACCGAGAGAGGTGTTCATTGAAATAAAACGCCTAAATACAAACAAAGCCCCTGGCTATGACCTAATTACGGCAGAAGTTTTGCGCAACTTACCACGTAAAGCGATTATTAAACTTACCACAATTATTTATTAATGCCTCATTTAGACTAAAACATGTTCCTGATGTGTGGAAAGTGGCCGAAGTTATTATGATACTTAAACCTGGCAAACCACCCCATGAAACTACTTCATATAGACCTATTTCCCTACTACCAATAATGTCAAAACTATTTGAAAAGCTGTTCCTGAAACGATTAAAGCCCATTATAGAAGAACGTGACCTAATCCCCAACTATCAATTTGGATTTAAACAAAATCATTCTACAATCGACCAAGTACACCGTATCACTAATATCATTGAGAAAGCATTAGAAGACAAGAAAGTGTGTTCTACAGTCTTCCTAGACGTAGCTCAAGCTTTCGATAAAGTTTGGCATGAAGGTCTTACACTAAAACTCGAACATATGCTCCCAAAACAATTCACTGTCATCTTAAAGTCTTACTTGACTCAAAGAATGTTCAGAATTCGACAAGATGATGCATACTCAGACTTAAGGGAAATAAAAGCTGGAGTGCCCCAGGGAAGTGTATTAGGTCCGGTCCTGTACCTATTATACACCTGCGATATCCCGGTATTAGAAAACCATACCATTGCAACATTTGCAGATGACACAGCCATTATGGCCACAGGTGTTACTCATGCAGATGCCGTGGAAAAGGTTCAAAATGCAGTCAACATCGTATACGACTGGACGAAAAAGTGGAAAATTAAATTGAATGAAGCTAAATCAGTTCACATAGACTTCACAAATAAAAGATCCAACTATCATGCAGTATATTTAAATAATACGATTATTCCCTACGAGAATACAGCCAAGTATCTAGGCATGACTCTAGATGCTAAGCTCCGTTGGAAGGCTCACGTTAAAAAGAAACGCAGCGAGCTACAGCTTCGCTACAAAAATATGTACTGGCTTCTAGGCAAACATTCTTCGCTGTCAGTGCAAAACAAATTACTATTGTATAAACAAGTCCTTATGCCAGCGTGGACTTATGGAATACAGCTATGGGGCTGTACCAAATCAAGCAACATCCAGATTATACAAAAATTCCAAAATAAAGTACTGAGGGGTATCGTAAATGCGCCTTGGTACATTAGAAATGACGACCTCCATAGGGACCTTAAAGTGGACCTCGTAGCTAACGTAGTGCAAAAGTACGCCGAAGCTCATCAAAAAAGACTTCATCATCATGTGAATGTCGAGGCTATCCAACTCCTTGACCACACAGATTTAGTGAGAAGACTGAAAAGGACAAAACCCTTTGAATTAGTTTAGTGAAGTGTCAGTGTGACATAGTGTAATAAGTGCAACTTGTAATAAAGAACACAATATGAACTAAGTGACTTCCCCTTAATAGAGACATTAAGAAAAGTGTTAATGGACACATTCTTACAATTTACTCTATATTAGCAGTTTAGGTTAAAGGTTAATTACTTATTAGTCTTATGGCTAGATTGTAATTTATATGATATGCTATTGTTGTAGCTCATCATTACATAAAAAAAAAAAAAAAAAAAAAAAAATTGTAGTAAGTACATTAAAGCACTTAATTAAAAAGTTGACAAACGCACTAGTTGTCCCTACAATTATTTTCTGTGGTTGTCCTCAATTTCTCCTGGACCCCATCATCAGATTCTGACCTGGTGAAAATAGGACCACCTCAGAAGTAAACCCTATTCAGCAAAAGAAAAAAAAATCCCACTTTCCATCCTAATGATCCATTTTTCGGAGCTTATTTTTATAGGCTTATCACCTTCCAGCTTTCTTAAGAAAATGTATCCGTTAGTGGTCCAGCAATACCTATATTCTTTATTTTTCGCAAACTCTTTGACTCGGTGAAACAGTTTTTTATGACTTGGTGGCAATTGTTTCTTCCTTTAGCTTCAATAACTTCAGTATTGAGTCTATCTTTTGCCGCCTTGTCTTTATTGGGTAACTGAGTGGCGTTTAATATCTTTAGCTTCAGTTAGAAATTTTTAAATTCAGCGCTAATAGGACCTGGGCGTATGCCATTACCTTACTTTCCGGGGAAACGATATAATTATGCTGCGAAAATCATCGTCATGAATAGGCACTCCCACAACAGCTCCGATTTTGCATACAGTTTTCTTCAGATCGTCATTGCTTTTGGTAACTTCTTGTGGAATGTTCCTAATCTCCGTCTCGACTCGAAGACTACACGTATGTTGATATTAAAAACCCCCTACAAAACCCCTATAAAAAGCATGAAATAAAAAATAAAAAAACCCCCGACTCACAAATAAAAGAACAATATAAAAACCTGTGAAAAGTAAAAAAATAACTAGGTACCTAAAATTATGGGTTTACTTGGCGCTGACTTCAATATGGTATTGAATGAAATCTGATAAATCGAAATATATATTACTTTGTGCCAAGTAAATTTTATTTTTCAGGATTTGTTTGAAGTCGGTTTTATTTTTTTTATTTTTTTTTGTATTTTAAAATTTATTTATTTTGAAGTCGATTTTAATATTGTTAATATTGTTTTTAATTGTAACTGTAACTGTATTTTTCCTAATGTTTTTATCTGTTATTTTAGTTTTGGATTTTATATTGATTGTCATTTTTATTTTGATTCTGATTGTGGCTTTGATTTTATCTTTATGGAAACTTCATCCTCACTTTTTGAATTTGATTTTGTTTTTAATTTTGATGATGATTCTAACGTCACCTTGATTTTAATTATAATTTTAGCTTCCTTTTTAATTGTGTGTTTGATTATGATTTTAATTTTGAATTTTATTTTGATTTTAATTTCAATTTTGATTTTGCATCCGAGTTTTATTCTAATTGTGAGTGTGATCTTTCATGATATCTGATAAATCAGAATATAGGTACTAACTTTGTCCTAAGTAAATTTTATTTTTCAGTTTTCAGTTTGGTTTGAAGTCGGTTTCTTTTTTGGTTGTTTTTTGTATCACTAAAGACGTGCTTTTGCTTTGTAGTTTATATGATTAAGGTCAATTTGATAATCAATTGTTTCCTAGTAGTGCACACA
Organism: Miltochrista miniata; assembly: GCA_933228765.1. Lineage (NCBI taxonomy): Eukaryota > Metazoa > Arthropoda > Insecta > Lepidoptera > Erebidae > Miltochrista > Miltochrista miniata. The sequence continues at coordinate 32,466,896 of OW121758.1, read as the reverse complement.
TAATCACGGTTTATATGTGTAAGTTTGGCGACAGCGGTTCTGGTAATAAATTTGTCATATCACACTTCCACTTGTTTTTATTATTCCGTGTTGCCAGCCGAATTCAACAATCCGGACAGTAATAACATGAGCAGCAAATTGGCAGTCTAACTTCGATCGTTTCAGTGCCTCCATTGTTGTCATCAACTAGAAAGTTCCAGCTGTTGTAAACCTGCGTACACGCAGGTAGCACACCATTTTTAGGCCTAAACGATGTGAAACACGGTTGATTGTTTTGCCTGCAACAAAGTTAGATATGTTGTGTAATATTGTATAAACAAACACTAGAAACGATTTAAGGGCTCAAACTAAATGTCACCGACGCGCGGGGTGGCTGTGATTTTTTCATGAAGCTCGCCACATTAACGTCGCCAGTCTGATGGAAAAGACAAAGAAATTTATTGCATAAACTGTGTGAAAGGTTTTTACAAAGCGTTTAGTATCAAAAGTCTGCCAAATCGAAAGCCGTGGCTCATCTAACGATTGGGGGCTACTCTCACAGTCCGTAAAACTTCTGACATTGATTGCGGCGAGAGAGAGGTGGGGCAGTGTACAACTCTTTTTTAATACGCTTTTATTAGGTCGTCGTGTATGTAACTAACAATGTAATGGAATCTAAGGAAACTAATTTAACCATCTTTCAAGGATCGTAGCGTCATGAAAATTGGCAGCCGAATATAGTTCTGCTGACAATATAATAATATGGTACTGTCAAACTGATATGATGATGGAGCCGGAAGATAGGCGCTGAAACTTCGATGTAACAAATGGAATCTAAGGTAGCTAATTTAACCAAAGGGGGGATTCGCCACAATTGCGGCCATCAGACCGGTCATGGACGAGTGGCTGGAGAGGAGACACGGTGCTCTCTCCTATCGGTTGTCACAGATACTTACCGGGCACGGCAGCTTCGGTAGGTATTTGTGGCGAAGACACCGGGAAACCACAGCCGAGTGTCAGCACTGCGAGGACCGCAGCGATGACACAGCGCTCCACACGCTGGTGGAGTGCATGGCGTGGGCGCAACAGCGCCAGGTTCTCGTAGTGGGTCTGGACGTGGACACTTTCTTGCTCGAGACCATGGTGCGAGCCATGATCTCCAGCGGGAGTAAGTGGGACTGCGCCGCCTCTTTCTGCGAGCAGGTCATGCTCGTGAAGGAGGCGGCGGGGTGGGTACGGGAGAGAACGCTCCCACCCGAGATCCGCAGTCGGCGGCTTGGGCGCCGCCGACGTGTCTTCGCCGAAGACTATCGGCCTCCATGACCGGGGGCCTGAGGACGGTGAGAGGGCTGCTCATACGTAATTGACGTATTGAGTGTAAATATAAACTCAGACAAAACACCATGTAATACTGAAATCCCCACTAATATTATAAATGCGAAAGTAACTCTGTCTGTTTGTCAGTTATGTTTTCACGCCTAAACCACTGAAGCGATTTTGATGAAATTTGGTATAAAGATAGTTTGAGTCCAAGGGAAGGACATAGGCTACTTTTTGACTGACTGCGCAAAAGGAGGGTATTGATTTTACGCGATAATGACTTCTACGCGGATGAAGCCGCAGGGAACAGCTACTAAAGGTATAAATAAATGTTGTGACTAAAAAGTATAAAATAAAGAAATGGTTTAAAAAACCCTAGAAAAACACGCTTTTATAAATGCACGTAAAAACAAAAATAAATTATGGATCGTTCAAGCTGCCTCTATTTGATTGTAAGAGCGTGGGGCGCTGGAACAAGAAAGACTTTTTGTAAGCAAATTTCTATTAATACTAATCCTGATATAATAAAAATCCTGGCGAAAGCTGCATGAGCTCGCACAAGAGTACAACGTTTATGCTGCCAAAGGGAACGCCTCTTCTTCCAGGCAATTAAGTAGATACATGAGTGGAATACGTTAACAGTGGCAAAATGTAGAGTTCTTGTTCAAGAACGAGATATCTTTGGTTACCTTTGATAACCTGCTTGTAATAAGAATACAAACGCATATATCCCCATGCGTTTGTATTCTTATTACATGTTTACTACATATTGTACTAAATATCTCGAAATGCCGAAACTTTAAGGATCTACCTATTAATTATCTAATAGAGATCCGTAACGGTAGTAGGTTTGCTACTATTACGCGGGCGGGTTCACGAAAAACTGGCAAAAGTGGGTGTTGAAAATGCGTAGGCGTGATTAACTACTTCACTTTTCAAGTATGTTATGCATTTCAATTAAAGCCTATCATCTTTATCATATTCCGAAATTTAAAATGATATTATTAATAGTAAAAGTCACAATAGATAGAAAAGCGTGACAGTGTATATTAATAGTTTAAAAACACGAGAAAAACACGCTTTTATAAATGTGACCTTATCCTTAATCAGACAAGAAATCATGCAGCTTCCGCCAAGAAAGTCTTTCCTGTTCCAGTGACCCACGCTTTTACAATCCAATATTAATAATCAAAAGCACATAGTTTACACTTAAGCCCAGAAATAGAGGTAACTTGAACGATCCATCATTTATTTTTGGTTTTACGTGCATTTATAAAAGCGTGTTTTTCTAGTGTTTTTTAAATCATTTATTTATACAATGTATAAAAACCAACGAAAGATGACAAGTGAGTGCGGGCAAATCCCGCGCAACGTAATTTGTCAAATTTAAACATTTAAACAATACTAGAGGAGACGTCCCGAGATTTTACCGGCATACCTAACTCCCGTTTCCGTGGGAATACGGGAACAAAATATAGCCTATGCTCACCGCGCAGAGCGAAAGAATTAGAAAAAGCTTTCCAACAGCGAAAGAATTTTTCAAATCGGTTTAGTAGTTTCGGTGCCTATTCGATGCAAACAAACAAACAAACAAACAATCAAATCTTTCCTTTTTATAATATTATTAAAGTAATAGTTAATTTATGGTGGCAAATTTGAAATCGAATATTTGCATTCGCAACCGCATTAAATAGTAAATTATGAAAGCTCTTACTTGCAAAGCTCAATGCGAACCACCTGGAGATAATTTTCTTCAACAGCTTGAATAACATTTCGCCAATTATCTTGTGAATCCTTGACTTTGTAGAAAGGTTCAAACTGAAATGGTTAAATAACTATGCGGTCTTAGACTATTTAAGTTAAATAGTCCATGAAAGGAGAGGTGTTTCTTCATGAGACTCCTAGGAACTTGTGAAACTGCCCTGTTTACTTGACCTTCGCTTCGGTCCGTCTCGGCATTTTATTTAGCGAGGTTTGAAGAGGAGAATGTTACAGTGGTTTCATCATAAATCGAATGAATATAAATGCAATTTTATACACTCGTGCCGTGTAACTATCTAAAAAAGTACCGGTAGATGGCGCCTACGTCGCCCCAAGACAAGATATATATAAGGTGATATATAAGGTGGAAAATTTGGTTTGTTCCGAGTAGGTTTCGGTGGCTAAGTGGTTAAGCATCTTGCACGGAATGCGAGAAGATGCAGGTTCGAATCCTGCTCGAAACCATTTCTTTTTCCATATTTAAAATTTATGATCAGTTAGCATACTAATTGCTTTTCAAAAATAATCTTAATATCTATCTCTATCTAAAATATCTGCCTACCTTGACAGTATATGAACAGTCATTGTTGTAATTTGGGTTTCCGTTTTGACGACCAACTGCAATTGTACTGTTGTCTTCTGTAATCGCTTGTGGCAGGAATATTGGTTCCTGAAACAGTTTAGCAAATCTATGAGAATGAAACTTTAAACTGCACGCTAACATCCTGAAGAGTTGATACACTCAATCCATATGTACAGAAATAATAAACTAGTACTTCAGCGAAGAGTAGACCTCGCGAGCTACCAGAAACCAAACTAAAAAATTTTGTGATGCACCTTATTTTTTGTGATACCATAGTATACCTATGTATCGCATTCGCACATCTGTATAGGACCCGGTACGTACAGGACTTAGCTATCAGGCAGGTCACATTATTGACGCTGTGGCAGTCGAACAGATATAAGTAGTCTGCCTGCTTTCAAACATCCACAGTCATTCCTTGAATTGTGAAAGTGTAGCCCCTCCGCTACATTTTCAAAAGAAGCAGCAGGGAGAGAGTGTTAGAGAAGTCTACCTCCCGAGTTCCGTAATCGTAATCGCACACTTTGCTATATACCCAGGACTACCGGCCTCCATGCCCGAGGGCCTGAGAACGGCCGGTTGGCTGCTAACCGTTCTTACAAAATCAGGACAAAACCGTGCTTGTTTCTTGACACCTCGAAGAAGTGGGATATTTAGATCCCAAAGAATAATAATGCCGAGAACATTATTACTTACTGTGATCTTTCCTTTCATCAATTGGTTATAACGGTCTTGAGGGTAATCGGCAGGCTTAACGGAGCAAAACGTGAGCCCATCGCATGAATCGTCGGCAGCCTCATTCCTACTCTCAATATCTGGCATTGGACCTGAAAATACAATCTTGGTTTTAAAGGTTCCGTACCTAAAGGGTTCAAACGGAAGCCTATTCGTGAGACTTCGCCTATGTATCTGTCCGTCACGAGGCTGTATTTTAGGAACCGTGATAACTAGGGCGGAGCAGATGATGTATTCTGTTGCACATAAGTACAGATTGCAACCAAACAATGTTGATTTTTTTAAAATCTTCAATGTGACTAAACGATTGTCGCCCATCCAATGACGAATGAATGATAGTGGAAGCTGCTTACTGCAGTGATAGTTTACGAAACACTGAGTCTGCGAGACATTGAGTGCCTAAATTCCATTAAGGTATGATTTCAAACTCGGATTCTGAGCCCGGCAGCAGTGTTGCGCTGCAGGTGGTGTTATCCTTCCATATTACCTACTATCCCTACTTCCCTACTATAAAGTATAAATATGCGAAAGTAACTCGGTCTGTCTGTCTGTCTGTTACGCTTTCACGCCTAAACGGCTGGAGCGATTGAGATGAAATTGGTATAGAGATAGTTCGAAGCCCAGGGAAGGACATAGGCTACTTATTAATTGACTGCACAAAAGGAGGGTTATGATTTTACGCGAAAACGACTTCTACGCGGTCGAAGCCGTGGGGAACAGCTAGTGTTTAATAAAAATATAACGATAATTTTTATGACCGCTATTATAAAGGGCGGGATATAAATTCATTAAAGTCAATTATTGTTCCTCTGTTAAGTCAGATAAATATTTACGTACCTACCTACCGACCTAATAAACTTGCGGCGCTGACGTCACTACTAATCGGTTGCGGCGGCAGGGCGTCTGTGCCGGGCAGTAGTGCTGTCGCAGCGAGTTCGGAATCATACCGTTACTTACCTGATCTTACTTCTGTTTCTTTACTTCTTGCACTTGCTAGCTGTAAACTGCAAGCTGCCACCTGTAACGCATACAGTTAATAGCATGAGATAGGAAGATGTGCGGAGTATTGGGCTCCCCGTCACCACTACGAACTCAGGAGTCAAAGCGACCTCACCAGCTCATGGTAGGTAGGTACTCGTGCCGGATAGTAAACGACCTAACGGCTAACCACACATCAGGCAGGCCCAAGACCCCAAAAAGTTCGGGAGCAGGGAACGGACCCTGGAGAGCGGACACAGCAACTTCCACCGAAGGATCCGAGATACCACGCTGAATCGAGCGAGACAACACGGAGATCAGCAGTGGGTCAAAGTGACCTCTCAGTAATCATTCAGCGTGAGAACGGGGCCCCGGTGGACGAAGCGACGGCCCAAATTAAACAGAGTCTGACCTACCTCATCGAGGATGCCATAGTAGCCGGAAAGCGCAGCAAAAAGACAGAGTCACCAAAACACAGTCACCAAAAAGAGAAAGCTGGGCAGCGCTGCACTAGTGAGACTAAACAACCATGCCTTAGAAATGGTTAATGAGATTAAATACCTGGGGGTAACACTAGACAGCACTTTGTAAATACATGCGCAAAAGCAAAAATGGCACTGATTGCAATGCAAAGGCGCCATAGGAAGAACATGGGGCATGAGACCAGCGACTGTAATATGACTTTTCCGGGCCGGGCACTGTACATCGCCAGTACTATGATTAATCGGCTTATTTGCGCGTTGCGCATTTTGCAAGTTGATCACATGGCGAGCATTCTTTTTTTTTTTTATGACCAACTTCTCCACAATGACCACATGTTGGATTTGTATCTCTACAGAACTTTGCTAAATGCCCGTATTGATAAACTTGTAACATCTAGTAACAAGTGTGAAATCCCTAACTGGGCATGACGTCCAATTTACAAAGATACGTTGCTGTGCGAGGAGCATTTTTCGTAACTCAGCTGTTACCTCGACAATATAGTTACAGAAAGAGGAGTACTTTTTGCCAGATTTATGGCTAAGTGTAATGAACTGTTGGAATGTTTCTATGGTTAGGCTCGGCTGCTTATCAGTTATATTTTGTTCAAATAGAGTAAAACTTTTTCTGATATGTCTGACGGCACACCTATGATAATTAATATAGGTCTCCTTATAGTGGTCTCTTCAGCTTTAAGGCCCATCGTTTGAAGCTGCTGGGATGCCTTTAGCTTCTGCAGGTCTTTTTTCCTTCAGTACTGATTATGACGCCACCATTCTTTGTCTTTCTAAGTTCTCGTATATGGAGCTTTAATTTGTCAGGCCTAATAGTCTCCTGTACTATTTTCTTAGTTTCCTCGCTTGTTTTATCCTTATCCGCCGGATAAATCGTTAAGCTGGCAGTTTTTGAAGGGCAAAAATACTCATTATTCCCGTTCTTAATCTTATCGGTAAATGATGCTCGAGGTTCAAAAGGTACAACCTGGGAAACAGCTCTGTTGCTACTTTTAAGCTCTACCAGCTGGTCTCGAATCTCATTTTAATTTTCTAAGGACTCAATTTCAGTGTAGGCGGCTATAAGCTTCTTTTTAACAGACAAGTACTGAACGCCATGTAGCACGCTCCTGCAGATGTTGGAGATCCGTAACTTGTTCTCTGAATTTAGCTTTCCTCCATCGGTCGTAATAGTGCATATCTCAGAAAGGTAGGTCTGGATCTTAGTCAGCCAATTTTGGATCTCGGGTGTGGAAATCACAGAAGCTTGAGCGGCGGCGTCATCCAGTAGGCGCGAGGGTCCTGGGGGTGGGCTACAGGGCGTGAGGGAGCTCCGGGAGAAAGGACTCTCCATAGTTACGACAACAAATTATTATTCACTGCATTCTATATACCACACTTAAACATTTTGCGTTATTTATGCAATTGCAGCGTATGCGCACTCTGTTGACCTCGTTTAGATAAAGTCCGTGGTCGTACTTCAGAAGCATCTGTGAGCACCACTCCACGCGGGCTCGCGTGTGCTCGACTATCAGTTCATAAGGGATTCAACGAATTGGGAGAATTTGGGAGTCCTGGGACATCCTTTCAAAGACTTACCCGGAACTCCCAACCATAGGCGGGCGTAAAGTGAGGTTTTTATTTGGTAGGAGTCCGGCATAGCATCCTTGAGGATTTTCCCTCACGTTAAAAAAAAGGGATTCAACGAAAGCAAAGTTTCCGATCATTCAATTCTACGTGTAAAATTTCTGAATTTGGTTCATACCAATCCCCAATAGTCCTCAATTTGTCTCATAGGTAATCCGCGGGTTTTCTTTAATTAGCCGCATTATTTTCATTGACGGAAGTTGCAGGCCGCCCTGACGAAAATCGTTATATAAAGAAACTCGACCTCTCTCAAATTCCGCAAACCATCGCCTCACGGAGCTCGAGAAGGTGCTTCTCTCCCAAAAGCGTTTTGAAGCCGAGCGGAGAGAGAAAACTTATAAATCATAATAAATCATCGCTCTAAAATCTTTTCGGCTTAATTCCATTTTCGTTGCGTACGTAGAACTTTGATGTGTAATAAATGGTTTTTAGGGTTCCGTACCCAAAGGGTAAAGAACGGGACCCTATTCATGAGACTTCGCTGTCCGTCTGTCTGTCTGTCTGTCTGTCTGTTTGTCTGTCTGTCTGTCCGTCCGTTAGGAGACTGTATCTCATGAACGGTGATAGCTAGAGAGTTGAAATGTTCACAGATTATGTGTTCTTTTTACCTCTATCACAACAAATACTAAAAACAAAAACATAATAATATTTAATGGTGGCTCCCATACAACAAACGTGTTTTTTCGCCATTTTATTGTTTATATTAGGTAATAAGGTATCCTTCTCAATTTAAATACGTTAGTTGGCTTGAACATATCATCAAGACCATTCATTCCCTTTACACCATACAAATTAAATGAATACTTTAGGAGGTATAGCACCATGAAATATTGTTCAATGAAATTAATTCACTAGTTCCGTCGCGGAACTACTGCTGCGGAACAACTGGGAATGAAGGAAATTAATTTCCTGTCGCCATGATTGAACATTATACGGGTCACCGTCACATACTAACTTATTTTTCGACTTTCATCGTAAATATTTTTTCTTTAAAGAGTGAATAACGCTTTCAGCAGATTACTTTAGGTAGGTGTAATATTTCAAAGATAGCAATTTCATAGGAAATAGTCAACAAAGAGCCCATATTTTAGATTTTTCTTCAGTATAAACAATTTACGTACAAACACACAATTCAATTACATGCTCGATGCATGAGACTGTTGAGACGTATCGTATTTATAATGTCATCATTCAAATGTCATCAATATTCTGAAAAAGAAATTAAACATAGAGTTCACAAACTCTTTTGTAAATATATACTGTACCTACTTACCGTAGAGGATCTATATATAACAGGATAGTTAACACTACAGTGCTATAGAGCATCGCGAACTGTCTAAGGCGCGCGTTGCTCTGTAGTTAAGAACAATCACTGTGCAATACTTGTTTTATTATATGTGGTGTTAATAAATAAGGGCAACCAGTAGACGCTTGACATACACTCAGAACATCGAGCAGTGTATTTTCATAAAAAAATATACATACATATGGTCACGCCTTTATCCCCGAAGGGGTAGGCAGAGGCATATTATATGCCCACATTTCACCTTTTTGTATATAATTTGTCCCACGTAATAGGTGGTGAGCCGTATTGCCGTGTTTAAATGGGCAGGCGCAGGTTGTGACTGCCTGCTGTTGAAACAAAGTCTTCAACTTGACTTAACGACTGCCATTTTACTGGCAACCGGGACCAACGGATTAACGTGCCTTCCGAAGCACGGAAACGCTTAAATAAATGTCACAAAGTGATCACATGGATGGTCACCCATCCATGGACCGGCCATAGTGAAAGTTGCTTACTGCAGTGATCGTTTACAGAACACTGAGTCCGCGGGGCCACGAGCGCTTCTAAAAAAATATAATTAAAACAAAATAGATATTTACTGGGACATCCTTTCGAGGGCTTACCCGGAGCTCCCAACCGTAGTCTGTTGGGCGTTACGTAGGGTTTTTAGTCGGTAGGAGTCTGGTATAGCATCCATAAAGATTTTTTCTTAACGTTAAATAAAAAGAAAAGGGGGGCTCCCATGTAACAAATAAGACTTTTTGTTGTTTTTGGTACGGAACCCTCCGTGCGGGAGTCCGACTCGCACTTAGCCGGTTTTTGTTTATTACTAAGAAGGTTGCAACGTTTCAAACAATATAACAATCGGAAATTCAAATAGTTCGGATTAGCTAGAAATGCAAACTTCTAGTGTGCCCACGTATTATCCACAACAAAACTACATAAAACAAAAAATATAGTTTACTACTATACGTGTACCATACTCACAAAAACAAAACAAACTCTACGGAGCATTATCAACACACAAAACTAGTAACAGCGTTCGAATACGTAGTTAGCGACCTTTAAATACAGCCGACTCGATACAACACAGTTTTATCCTACTAGGTAATCTATATACATAGTAAAACTGTAGAGGGTCGAGAATCTGTACATCAACACTATTATTTTAAAGAGGAAAGATTTTATTGTTTGTTTGTTTGCATAGAATAGGCTCCGAAACTACTCGGCCGATTTGAAAAATTCTTTCACTGTTGGGAAGCTACACTCTTTCCGCTGAATATAGGCTATATTTTATTCCCGTATTCCCACGGAAACGGGAGCTACGCGGGTGAAACCGCGAGATGGCCGCTAGTCCAAGATATTTTGAAAATTTTAATTGTAGAGCATTCTATATAATCGATACTGAAGCCGAAAATGTAATTTTTATTTTTGTTTGTGTGTAAGTATCCCGAATAAGTATCACGTCCAAACTACCGGATTTATCGGACCAATTAAATGATACTTCGCACAAATTTACTTATGATTCATCCAGGAAAGGATCTAGGATACTTTTGATCCCGATATTTTGCGCTGTTCCTTTCGGAAAGGGGATAAAAGAGAAAATGGTTTTTAAGTTGTAATTTCTAAACGCGTGGCCCAATTTCAAATATTTGTTTAGTGTTAGAAAGGAAGTACTTTAAGAATTATTTCACTCGAGTTTCACTATTGAGGATTTTGTAGTTCAGAAATTAAAGACATACTAACTTTCACTAAACCTAGAATCCAAGAGTTCCTTTGAATGTGTCATTCTAAACCGGTTTTTTGCTGCATCATAAATGAGCTTAATTACTAAGGGTATTGTAAAATGATTCAAGTTTACGCCGAAAGCCTTAGCTGAATTGTTTTTGAATAGACTAAATCTTTAAGCTCTTTAATGATTAAGCAAACAGGGCAGGTTCACACGCTCCTAGAATTCTGATGAAAAAATACCTTTCCTTTCATAGACCTTGTGTGATGTAAACATAGTTGCGAGTGTCAGCTAGTAATAATTTTATGTGAAAGTTAGTGAAGATGTTTGAATACTTTTCCTCTATCACGCTCCAACGGCGGAACGAATTTTTATAGGGACAGATTAAAGTCTGGAATAACACATATTACGTGGCTACTTTTAATCCCAGAAATATATTGCCATGGAAAGCAGGAGCGGTAACCAAATCCACGCAGGCAAAGTCGCAAGTACCAGCTAGTAGTTTAACATGAACAAATATGACTTCCACCATTCATGAAATCGAATTAGAAGCGACACATTTAAATATTATAAAATATTACAAGAATTTTACAGACTTACTTATCTACGGTATATAGTCTACATAAGGGGCTGTATACCTTTTAAGTTATTTAAAAAAAAAACAACAACAAAATTGACTTCAAAACTAACACTGTAGAAAAATTACTTAGTACAATACGTACGTATTTTCCACCCATCCAAGGACCGGCTACAGTAAATGTTGCTTACCGCACAGATCGTTTACAGAACACTTGAGTTCGCGGGGCCAAGATCACTTTTTTTTAAATAATACATTACACAACCCCTTACCAATATTTGAGATGAACCCCTTACAATTAAATGACCATGGACCGTAGATAAGTTTATAAAATATTTGTAATATTTAAATTTGTCGCTTCTAATTCGATTTCACGAATGTTGGAACTCAAATGTTTACATAAAACTACTAGCTGATACTTCCGGCTTCGTCTGCGAATTTGGTTTTTGGTATTTGCTAATTTGGTTCCCGTTTCCGCTTCTCATGGGAAGATAATCACGGAATAAATAGTGGCTACGAAGCACGTGTTGTTCCAGCCTAATCCCTGTACAAAATTTCAGCCCGATTAGTGATTGAATAACAAATATGTAAACATTTTTACAAACTTTCAAATAATTATTTATTTATACTAGAGGACATCACGCGGTTTCACCCGCGTAGCTCCCGTTCCCGTGGGAGTTCGGCAATAAAATATAGCCTATGATCACTACGTATAGTGTAGCTTCCCAACAGTGAATTTTTTTTTTAAATCGTTCCTATAGTTTTGGAGCCTATTCGATGCAAACAAACAATCAAATCTTTCCTCTTTATAATATTAGTATAGAAGTAGGATAAAATTGTGTTGCATCGAGTCGACCGTATTTAAAGGTGCGAACTACGCTTTTGAACGCTGTTACTTGTTTTGTGTATTGATAATGCTCCGCAGAGTTTGTTTTGTTTTTGTGAGTATGGTACGAGTTTATAATACCTTTACCATAACATACACCTGCATTATATTTTGATTAATGAAGTATTGTTGTGTCCTTCATAGAAGTGAGATCGTAGAAATTCGTGAATTCATAGACATAAAACAACTATTATGACTGAAGGAAACTAATGCATTTAACGCACCACACACACCAAACTCAGTAAAATAAAGATGAAAACCGTGTCACCCAAACGCCGTGCCCGCGCCGATGTCATAAATTCACTTGAATGAAAGATAAATACCGCGGCTGTTGCCGAAGCCCCGCTGGTCGCTGACTACTTTGAGACCTAACAGATATCAGAAACAAAACAAGCCATGATCAGGTTCTATTGAATGCTTAGCCCGCAGAAGGCGATGGCCGTCAGGGTGATAAGGGAATACCGCACGACGACACCTCCTTAGGACCTGAAAGCGAGGGCCCTTGCATCACTGTCGAAATGGCGCAAAGAAGCGCTGGAGCGAGGTCATATGCCCGTGTCTTGAAAAATCGAGGTTCAGCGGTCCAGATCTACCAGGAAACCGTGGAGGCCTGGAAGGCGCGGCCAGACCGGTCATGGACGGGTGGCTGAAAAGGAGTCGCGGTGCTCTCTCCTATCAGTTGTCACAGATGCTTACCGGGCACGAGAGCTTCGGTAAGTATCTGTGGGATACTACGGCCGAGTGCCACCACTGCGAGAAGTGCGGCAAGGAAACAGCGCTCCACTCATTGCTGGAGTGCACAGCGTGGGCGCAATAGCGCCAGGTCCACATGGTAGGTCTGAACGTGGAAATTCTCTCGCTGGAGACCAAGGTGCGATCCACGATCTCCAGCGGGAGTACGTGGGACTCCGCTGCCTTTTTCTGTGAGCAGGTCATGCTCTTGAAAGAGATGGCGCCGGCGGGGAGGGAGTTCTGCAGTCTGCGGCGGGGCCTGAGGACGGTAAGGGGCTGCTCATCGTCCTTACAGGAGCAGGCTCTAGATGAACGTGAGCTACTCACGCACGCCCCCCCCCCCCCCCACGAAGCGAGACAACATCCGAACAACCCCCAGAGACGCGGGACAGCACCTGAACCCCTTCCCCCCTAGGTGAGGCCGCAATGGTAACCGAAGGTCTGTTGGGAGTCCTGCGGTATCCTTCCGAGGGCTTACCCGGGGCTCACAACCGTAGGCTGTTAGGAAGGATACGTGAGGTTTTTAGTCATTAGGAGCCCGGCATGGCATCCATGTCGGTGCTATGTTCAGTCCGTTTGAGTTGGAGTGTTGTGTGAGACAAGGGAAGTTTACCTCGTCCCCAGTCTTTAATCTGTATGTCAATGACCTGATTAATGAGCTCAGCGGCACCAGAGTCGGATGCTATTTGAATGCAGTTTGTGTTAATAATACCAGCTAGCTACACAGATTATACAGTGCGACTATGCGCATCAATCTGTGGCCTTCGTAAACTTCTTGCCATAATTATATATGCCAGGGGTATGCTGGACAGCATGGGTTGACTTATAAATTGTTTTAAGTCAAGCCGTGCTGTCCAGACAGACTCGGATTTATTGGCGATGATGAGAATCTGCTTCATTAAGCAGATTCTCAGTATCGCCAATAAATCCGAGTGGTGCAGACTATTGCGTAACACCTTCCATTTACAAGTAAAATAATCTTAAAGTCAGTTTCTCAAAGTCAGCCGTCTTAGTTTAGCTAAGTTAAGTGATAGACACAATGGCAACACTAGAAATAAAAATTTTTCGCGCAGAGAGACCCTTGGACCTAATCTATATATAGCTCTTATGGCCCGCTTTTGTAAAATAAAATTTTTATTTATATCTGCAGCATTGCCCCACAGTAGAATACCATAGGACATTATACTGTGAAAGTAACTGAAATAAACTATTCTAGACGTATTTACATCAGTCAAGTGCCTTATTTTTTGTACAGCAAATGCTGCTGAACTTAATCTACTAGCTAGTTTTACAATATGTGGACCCCATTGTAAACCAGCATCAACTGTTAACCCTAGGAATGTGGTTTGTTCCACAAGTTCCAACTCTCGACCATTAAGTTGAACATTGGTTTCTGACTGTGCTACATTAGGCAAGGTAAATTTAATACATTTAGTTTTATTATCATTCAGTCTAAGATTGTTAGTGTTAAACCAATGAACCACTTTCAAGATTGCGTTGTTGACATCGTCATAGTTATCTGTTTGTCTTTTAACTTTGAAAATCAAAGAAGTATCATCTGCAAACAAAACAATCCTGTTGTTTTCCCCCACGTAAAAAGGTAGGTCATTAAAATATATAAGGAATAAAAATGGTCCGAGTATTGAACCCTGTGGGACGCCCATAGTTACTACAGATCCCTCTGAGCGTGTACCATTAACATCGACCCTCCGAATTCTATTGTTCAAATATGAAGTCAGAAGATCGAGAGCCTTGCTTTTTATGCCATAATGGTGTAATTTCCTGATTAATGTTTCATGTTGGACGCAATCAAATGCCTTAGACAGATCGCAAAACACACCAATTGCATCTTGTTTATGCTCCCAGGCGTCATAAATACATTTCAATAACTCTACACCAGCATCGGTAGGCGAACGTCCTTTAGTGAAGCCAAATTGTTTCTCATGAAATAATTTGTGACTGTTAAAATAGATCAGCATCTGCTCTAGTATTAATTTTTCAAATATCTTGCTCAAGGTCGGCAACACCGAGATAGGTCTGAAATTACCCGGATCTGAAGCGGTGCCAGCTTTGAATAGTGGTATAACTTTACTGTGTTTCATCAAATCAGGAAATACACCACTTGAGACGCAATCGTTAAACACAGCTGCCAAGTGGGGGGCAATGACATCTATAATACTTGATATGGATTTTACTGATAACCCCCAAAGATCAGCGGTTTTTTTAACATTAATAGATCTAAAAGCTTTTATGATGTCGTTGCAGTTGACAACGGTGAATTCGAACGCGCCTTCACAGGCGGCTACAGATTCTGCTAATAATAGCTCGGCGGAGGTGGAAGACGACCGGAGAGTGTCAGTTATCTCTATTGGTACATTACTGAAAAATTTTTCGAACTCGGTCGCCACTTCCAAATCCCCCGATACGTGGCGATTGTTTATATTTAAATGAAACTTTCTTTCATTCGCTGTACACCTACCACTTTCCGCATTTATAATGCTCCAAGTAGTTTTAACTACATTCGCAGAATCATAAATTTTATTTGTAATGAAATCAGACTTGGAAAATTTGAATATTTCTTAACATATTCCTGAAAGTCTGGGTTGAAATTATATGATTTTTCAGAATACAGTTCATATAGTTTATATAGTTTATTTGATTGTAAGGATCAAGTATCCCCAGTTTCCCCTATGCCTAAGTAAAATAAATGAATTTTGTTTGTTTGTTTGTTTGTTCATATAAAAGTGATCTTATCGTCTCTGTTTCCTCTTTCAGTTTGCAGCTTGCAGTCTGCAACTAACCGTAGCAGACAGTAAGTATTTCTTAATTTATTTTATACATTGTTATATTACTTTATTATTATACGTTTATAAGACAATGTGGACTGAAAATAAATAATTAGGGATTTATTTAACAAAGTATGAATTATTTTGTAAACCAGCAATATGATGTAGGTAGTAGGTACCTATTACTACCTACTATGCCAAAAATAAACACACTACTGAAAATACACATATTGGCAAAATTTACGTATAGCCCAATAATAATATACTGAAAATAAATTGAATACGGAAAATAAAATAAATAAATTTTCAGATAGCACAAATTTTCAGTTTCCTGGGCCAACAAACGCTCAAAGTCGCAGTGGTGGAGATCCATGTGAAGGAAAAACCTTCTGTACAATTAAACCAGACAACTACCCTCAAGAGTTCTTTGACAATCTCTTTAAAGGAAAAATAAAAGTAAGTATGACGTCAACGCAGTATAATTAGTGATTAAACGAACTTACCTGTACGTGGAATTCTAGCATAATTATGCCAGGTTTCGTCCGAAGGTTGCTAATCCCTTCGGACGAAACCTTGTATCTCAAGAAATTGATCTTTGTACCTATGCCAAATTTGTTTTCAGGAATTGAATCAACCGACGCTTGTTGTGGCTCATAGCCAAAATCGGGAAGAATACGATTTAATCGCAGACAACTGCGGTGGCATAATTACGGTAACTACCTGTTTCATTAGGTACTTCTTTTTTAAGCTCCGTATCTTAAGTTGATTAGGTTTTTTTCTTACTTGTGGTAGTCTCAGTTTGGCGCCTCCCCTCGAAATAAAAGTCATAGATCGTGTTGTGGTTGCTCTATGAGTACAACTGATTATTTTTTCATATTGTAGGTAATCCAATACTTGTATATATATTTCAGTACGAGCCACTCTACCAAGTACGCACCGATCCGCAAAGTGATTGGTACATGGTAGCTCAATCTCCTAAAAATAATTACCGCCAAGTGGTACGAGTTGAGACATGCACGTAAGTATTCTATAGTTGATTTATTTAATCATCAACTTCAAACATACAAACATCAAATTAATTTAATTATTGTTTATGCTGTTGATTGATGGCACTTGGTGGAACTTGCTGCACATATTGTAAAACGACACCTTGTACTTTCCGCAATATTGTGAAACAGTACAAGTGACGTGATTCAAAACAAAAAACTAAAACTGAAAAAAAAAATTAGCACAAATACGCATTTCCATGTTTCAAAAATTATGAAACAAAAATTTTGAAGTGACTGTCAAAAAAAATAATAGGTAAGTATAGTTGCTTTTTTTTAACGTGAGGGATATCATGGATGCTATGTCGGACTCCTACCGAACTAAAAAACCTCACGTTACGCTCAACAGCCTATGGTTGATAGCCCCGGGTAAGCCCTAGGATGGATGTCCCTGGACTCCCAACCGACCCACGGCCTCCACTGCGGCCTCGCCTAGGGGGAAGGTATAGCTACTTAAGTGAAAAAAAATAACAGTTAAATATCACGTAATATCTGTACTGCGGTAATTATCAATTTTATTGAAGTATTTACTTGACACCGACTTCAGCATAAGGTATATTTAATGATTTTTGAAAAGTCAAAACACGTTTCTATGCTAGCATACCATTCTGCATTAACCGTTCTTTGTCCCTCAAGAGGAATAGTCGCAACATGGCCGGTTTTGGAGACAAACGAGGCCACCATTTTTTTTGCAACACTCCGTGAACGAACAAATTTTGGTTGGCATTAACTCATTTTCGAACACCCAAACTCGTGACTGGTTTTTTATTTCGGGTTCGTACGTGTATATCCAGGATTCGTCACCTGATACGATGTAGTGTACAGCATTTGAGGATCCTGCGTGAAATCTTTCGAGAGTTCTGACGCACCAAGTAACGCGAGCCGCTTTTTGCTCTTCACAGAGCGAACGCGGTATCCACCGGGAAAATAACTTTTTTACACCTAATGATTATTTGACTCATGCCAATGTCTAAAGTTGCCTGAATTTTGCGGTATGTCACATGTCGATCTTCCTCCATCAGCTTACGCACAGCATCAACCTTTTCTTGGGTGACTGCAGTTTTTGGACGACCTTGACGGGGATCAACACTGAGCTTGACACGTCCACGTTGAAATTCAGCAAACCAGCGATAAATTGTGGTTTTGGATGGGGCTTCATCACCAAATGCAAAAATCATCCGGTCAACATACTGTTTTTGTGTTAAACCCCTTCGAAAGTCTTAATAAACCATCGCTCTTGAATTTTCTCGAGTCAATTCCATTTTCTCAACGACTAAACAAGTTTGACAAGAAACCGAGAATCTTTTTTTAAATAAATGGTATTCGATTTTTAAAACCAAGGAATTTTCAATTAAAAAAAAATTATTATGACAGGAACAGTGGAAATATTCAATTCCCGATACTTTGTAGTGCCGCCCTCGTATTGCTTTATGGTGATTTCCTTGATCCTTGCGTCACGCTGTCCTGGGGGACTAGACGCCCTAGCGGCTCGACCGCCGCGCCGCACAACTCTACCGACACCAAGGAGAGCAAACTTTTTCACGTTTAATTTGTGAATACCCCCTTCTCCTTATGAAGTCAGTTAAAACGATAGAAATGTCAGCAATCCAAATGGCAATCGTTTACAATACTTCCAAAAAACCGACCAATGTGTGAGTTGGACTCGCTCAGGGTCCGTGCCATAAAACCGCAATTTTTTTTATAATATATAGGAGATTTATTTCGTTGTTATTATAGCGACAAAAAACACATCATCAGTGAAAATTTCAGCTTTCTAGCTATCACAGTTCCTGAGATACAATCTCGTAACGGACGGCGAAGTCTCATAGATAGGGTCCCGTTTTTCCCCTTTCGGTACAAAACCCTAAGAACCCAAAAAAATCAAACAAATAATGAGTGTTTTATTGAGTACTAGCTGTTCCCCGCGGCTTCGACCGCGTAGAAGTCGTTATCGCGCAAGAGTCGTTTTAACGTAAAATCATAACCCTCCTTTTGCGCAGTTGGTTAAAAAGTAGCCTATGTCCTTCCCAGGGCCTCGAACTATCTCAATACCAAATTTCATCTCAATAGCTCTAGCCGTTTAGGCGTGAAAGCGTAACAGACAGACAGACAGACAGACATATAGACAGACAGACAGACAGATAGACAGACAGACAGAGTTACTTTCGCATTTATAATATTAGAAGGGATATACCGTATTTGCATGTGGGAAAATATTTTATGGTGATAATCAAATAATCGCTTGTTCTCTGTATATATAATACCAAATTTCATCTCAATAGCTCTAGCCGTTTAGGCGTGAAAGCGTAACAGACAGACAGACAGACAGACAGATAGACAGACAGACAGACAGATAGACAGACAGACAGAGTTACTTTCGCATTTATAATATTAGAAGGGATATACCGTATTTGCATGTGGGAAAATATTTTATGGTGATAATCAAATAATCGCTTGTTCTCTGTTTAATATAATTATGTAAAACATATTTTGTTTTTGTATTTCAGTCTCGCTGGTGAACCATGTTTTTCACGATTAACTGCTGTCGACAAAGTAGCATTTTGTAGGCAGCAGCTTAGCACGTGGGAGTTCCTTGTTTATGATGGAAATGAAAACACTAAAAAGTTGAAAGTGGCACTACCTTCGTGTTGCACCTGTTATTATATGTATATAGAGTAAGAACAAGAGTTGTATATAAAAAAGTATAATATACCTATTTTTAAAACTTCAATTTGTATAATTCCATTAAATTCGACATTACGCCGCCCACATTAAGCAATCTTTTACGAAGTCCTAGAAAGCCATCGGACTGCTGACAAGAACACATAACTAATAGATACAAGGATTTGTTTGCCATGGCACCATTACGTAGTACATACCATTAAATATTGTTTGCAGTCGTTCCATTACATGTAGTTGTACCATTTGGATTAAGAAGCCACCTCCCCTTTTAAATGAAACTCACTCCTTATTTAGTACACAATAAAAAAAATAATCAACGTCAATTTTTGGAATTTGTTGGCCAATAGATAAAAAGTTACATCTATTTCAAAGTGGCTCCTCAATCTAAACATTTAGATTCAGGAGTTTCTTGAATTTCTTAACGAAACTAATATATTTTATAGATTTTCTTTTTGTATCATTTAGTACGCATTATGTAGAGTACCTACTAATGATTTCCACCCTATCCTACCGGAATTCATCATTTTTTTTTGTAACTTACTCTCTATAATCTAAAATTTCCTAGAGTCGAGCATCTATAATATTTAAAAATCAACTGCTGTTCGTTAGTCTCGCTAAAATTCGAGAACGGCCGGACAGATTTATCTTATCTTGGTCTTGAAATGTTTGTGGAGGTCTAGAGAAAGGAGGAAAATGTAAGAAAAATTCGAATAATTGCCGGGAAAACCCTAAAAATTGCCCTTTTCCTTTTCCCATACAAACGTTTTCTAAAAGTTTTCTTTCCTAACTTTTCAATAAAGTTCATATTAAATTATAATCACTCACTGTTGTGTTAGAAATGAAGGTGTGTTCCTAACTTCAAAGAGTCAGTTTGCAATTTATTACCGCGGCACAAAGTTCAAATTCAATCATATCTGTCAAAATAGTCTTCGCATTTCGTAATCATAATTATGTGTCAAAATAGTCTTAGTAGATTATGTAGCGTGTATTTATTATACATCATTCAAATGTCATCAATATTCTGAAAAAGAAATTAAACATAGAGTTCACAAACTACTTTGCAAATACATATATCCTAGGATCCCTTTAAGAACGACCTTCACCGAGCTGGTTATTGGATGAAAAGTGTTTTATATTAAACTAAATATGTCACTAATTAATTTGCAATAGGGTTGCCTAAAAATTTTCAGTCCAGAGATAAATTAAGAAATAAAAAAAATCTATTTACTGGTTTGCTTAATAGATACATTCCATACCAATTGAAAGTATAACGCCCATGGAATATGCAAATGTAATGTTGTCGATTTTTTTCTCGTCACAACTTTTGTTACGCAGGTATAAACAGGTAAATCGATACTAGTAATGCAACGCCCTAGTTAATGAATTAAGTATTTTTTTTTTAAATATTAAGTTAGTAAATTATTTATTAATTCCCTTGACTCCCACCTGGAAAATATTTCAAACGGCACAAATGCAATAATTATCGGAGATATTAACATCGACCTTATTCCATCTCAAAAAGAGAAATCACACGAACGCACAAACAGACACCAATACCTAACAGTTTTGTCGTCTCACGGCCTCCTACCTGCCCATCTATTACCCACTAGGGGGGACAGCTGCCTTGACCATACTATTTTAAACCTGGACCATACTCACAGAGCAGCTTTTGTAGCGATACTAGAATCCACTATTACAGATCATAACATGGTATCCTTTTTACTATCGCACAATTACACCCAAAATTGTACTACGAGTAATAAATATAGAACTAAGGTAAATTATGAAAACGCTTATAAGCAGCTTATGAACTCAGATATAAATCAAAATTTGATAATTACGGAGACCCCAACGTATATGCAAACGCATTATAGATATGGTCAAGACAGTTCTCAACTCTAACTCTAAACTTGTGTTAGTCCCGAATAAATAAATCATTAAACCATGGATTACGCCGGGAGTCTTGAGATGTATTAGGTTAAGAAATAACATGCAGCTTAGAATAAGAAGAGACCCTCACAATCAAATTTTAATAATAACGTATAAACGGTACCGTAACTTCTGCAATAATTTAATAAAAAAACTAAAAAGACAGTACAATACAGAAAACATAGACAAGTCACTAAACATCCTCGAATGCTTTGGGCCACAATAAATGATATAACCCAGTATAAACCTACCATCAATAAAAATACAGAGTTACTTCGCTCTCAACCTTCACCTGAAGCATCTGTGGAGTTTATCAATCAATATTTCATAAATATTGGAAAAAATCTAGCGAAAACAATTAGGACTAGTTCACCGTCAAACCCTGTGTCGGTTACCTCTACCCAATTGTCCTCTTTTGCACTGTTAAATACTGATCCGCAAGAGGTACACACCGTACTCATGACTATGGACTCGAGCAGCGCTCCAGGCTGGGATGGTATCCCCACTGGTTTTTTAAAACAATGTAAAGATCTTCTGGTCCCATTAATTAGTGACCTAGTCAATCTCTCTTTCAGTCTTGGTGTCTTTCCCTGCGCTCTAAAGCGATCCATTGTCACTCCAATCCACAAAAATGGGGACAAAACCGATATAAACAATTATAGGCCCATTTCGGTCCTAAATTCCATTTCTAAAGTGATTGAAAAGCTTATTAACTCTAGACTTGTTAGCTATCTAAACAATTTTAATTTACTTTCAAATCGTCAATACGGGTTCAGGAAGGGTGTATCGACACAGGATGCTGTTGTAAACTTGACGTCTTCCATTGTCAAAGAACTGGATAAAGGCGGGAAGTTTTTGACAGTCTTCTTGGATCTCAAGAAGGCTTTCGATACAATTTCTGTGCCTATCCTTATTCGCAGACTTGAGAGCATTGGAATTCGAGGAACAGCTCTTTCTCTCTTCAAAAGTTACTTGACAGGCAGAACACAGGCTGTTAGGACTGATGAATACCAAAGTGGAGAAGATGCTGTAACTTTTGGAGTGCCGCAGGGGAGTGTCCTGGGTCCGACTTTATTTTTGATATACATTAATGAATTATGCAATCTCCAAAACGTTGGAGGCAGGCGTCCTCTCCTACGCTGACGATACAGCCATCATCTTCGCCATCAGATCCTGGCAGGAAGTGCACACTGCTGCAGACTTGGGTTTGAGTAAAGTAGCTGTATGGTTAAACAATAACCTGCTAACACTTAATGTTGCAAAAACCAAATACATTTGTTTTTCAATATATCAAAATTCTCAACCGTCATCAACCTTAGATTTAAAAATAAAGATTCATAGCTGTTCTAATGAGGACTCCCAAACATGCCTATGTCCGCAGATTGAAAAAGTGTGCAACATTAAGTATCTTAGAGTCATGATTGATCAACGACTGAGTTGGCACTCACACTTAGAACTTATCACAACTAGGGTAATAAAACTGATCTGGATCTTCAAATCACTGCGACACCTAATGAGTAAGAGACTCCTAAACCAGATATATTTAGCACTGGCGCAATCTGTTATTACTTATTGTATACCAGTATGGGGTGGAGCAACTAAGACCCACTTTCTTCATGTAGAACGCGCACAAAGATCCTTAATCAAGATAATGTACTCTAAACCCTATAGATTTCCAACAGACACTCTATACAGGGTGAATTTTTGAAAAGGGCTTGGATGGCCAAATCCGAAACTATAAGGAATATCTAAAAATGCTCAAAGGAGTCACGAGCCCGATTTTGATAAAACTTAAAACCTCATCATTAGATTTATGAAAAACCAATAATCCTAGCCGGGAATCGAACCCATTGATATTGAGAAAAAAAGACACACCCTTTATTTATTATATATTTATAGCGACACGATAGTGTCGCTGATAAGGATCAAATTCTGCGAAGTAATGATATACGGCAAATTTAAGGAAAGTTTGGAATTTTAATAGAACTCATATTTCATGTACCTAAATTTTGTATCATAATTTGTTTCGTTTGAAATCCCAGAATAGATCGTAACTATTCCGTGTTTTAAATCATGCTCAGAATAATTCTTTGGAGAATATTCTAAACGGAATCCATAATATTGAATGCAGTACGACCCTTGAGGTTTCGAATCTAGCTATGTATTGAAAACAATGGTCTACATTTTGAACAATAAATCAGTTAACGTAAGAAAAATAAATTGTATTTTGTTTAAGATGAGCACTTTCCTTTAGTTTGCCGTATGTCATTACTTCCCAGAATAAGATCCTTAATAGCAACACTATCGTATGGTGTAATAATATAGGGTGTGTTTTTTTTTCAAAATCAATGGGTTCGATTCCCAGCTAGGATTATTGGTTTTTCAAAATTATAATGATGAGGTTTTAAGTTCATCAAAATCGGGCTCGTGACTCCTTTGAGCATTTTTCGCTATTCCTTATAGTTTCGGATTTGGCCATCCAATCCCTTTTGAAAAATTCACCCTGTATATTACAAGTAAACTGCTTTCGGTTAGAAAACTTTATATCCTTAACACTATCCTAAAATATTACAAGTTATTACCGTTTAATCCAAAGCTTCTGAAGAGAAGAAGGGCGGTCATTGTACCTGATAAACATCCATTTCGCACAGCTTTTGCTAGCAGACAATATGACTGTCAGGCCCCTTACTTTACCTTAATAAGATAAATCGTACCATAAAATTATACCCCAAGACATTACTAAAGTGTAAGCTGGCCCTGCTAGAGTGGTTAAGGCGCTATCCTATGATGAGACTGAAACTCTCCTTGTTAAAATTACCTGACACATTCAAAATAACACCCCTTCCGGGTTTCCGTCGGGGGTTAAAAACAAACGAACATCCACACTATGTCAGACCTCACACATCCACAAGCCCAAAATGCAGACATACCCAGACATATAGACCCACTCAAACTCGGACGCATGGACACACACACGCAGACACACATACACGCGCGCACACTCACACACAAACACACACACACACACACACACACACACACACACATACATATATTTCTTTTATTGTTATTATAAATTAAAGGAAAACTGTAACTCCTACATTAAGGTGCTATACCTACTTTTTGTCATACAATTTTATTCACACTAAAGAACTTCATTCTATTACTCTTATTTACTAAGAATTATTCGTAAGCACGCTAATTGTTTTGTTTAGTTCTGTTACCTGCTTGCTAAGATTTCAATATTAATTATAGATTTATGTAAGCAAAGAATACCAATAGGGAATGGCGAGATATTCCCTACACAAGTATTTAATTACTTACTGGGAAATCTCAACAATGTAACAGCTAGATATCTTACTGAAATAAAAACCTTTTTAATTTTATTTTTAAAATTTGCATATTATATGGGCGTTAAACTTCCATTTGGTATGGAATGTATGTAATAAGCAAACCAGTAATTATTATTTTTTTTTAAATTCTTAGTTTATCATATTCTGGACTGAAATTTTTTAGGCAACCCTATTGCATTTTAATTTTTGACATATTTAGTTGAATATAAAACACTTTTCATCCAATAACCAGCTCGGTGAAGGTCGTTCTTAAAGTGATCTTAGACCAATATCTACTGTACCTACCTTAGAGGAACGTTATAAGGATAACAGGATAGTCAAACCCACCATGGAGTAATACGCTCCGTCCGCGTGTAACCGTGTTGCTCTGTGACAACCAACATGATAGGTGATTTTGTGTCAGCCGAGCTACAGAAAATAGGAGTAGCTTTTGCGTGCCACATTTGCTATGACTCAATTATTTTCAACGGATGGAATAATACTAAATACCACAAAGAACAAACGGCGCGTTATAGAATAGGAACTATCCTATTATCCTAGAGGATTTAGATCACGCTGATGACCTATACCTGCTGAGTCACACACAAACCGACATGACAAACTGATTGGAGTGCCGCCTTCGCTGCCTCATCCTGCAGGGTGCAACGAAGGCGAGACTGAGAATGTCAATTATATTTCAATCAATCAAATCAACCTGTGGCAGTCCACTGCTGGACGGTAGGCATGTCCTAATTTACGCCACACACAGCACACTGCACTGCGCCTTCCGCATCCAGTTCCAGTCTGCAACCTTTTCCAGGTTGACAGTCCATCAGGCGGGTGGATGTCCTACCTAACGTTTGCCAAGTCGTGGTCTCCATTCCAGAACTCGTTCAACTCCGTCGGCCATCAGTTCTTTTACCGATGTGACCAGACCACTGCCACTTCACAACGCATACTCTGCCAGCTATGTTGACCACTTGGTTCTAGGATGAATAACATCGTTTTGGATTTTGTCTCTCAGAGACACCCCAAGCATAGCTCGTTCCATTGCTCGCTGTGCAATTTTAAGGGCACATTCAAAATTTTATTTCAATTTCAGCTAGACCGATTCACTAGAGTGTCTACTACTAGTGACTGGATAATCTCCAATCCAGAGATTATTTTTTTTGTAGTTTTGATGACTAAATATTGAAGTCAGTTCTTCGTTTTAGTACTATGCTACCTACTAATAAAGATATTAGGGTAAATAAAACACAGTATTTTATTTAATGAACACAGGTGTATTTTTCAATAAATTCAATACATTTTGTTAAATGTGTGTGAATGTGTAAATACACATTTCAGGTTGACTGAAACTACTTGCATAAACAAATAGTCAAGAGAAAATTATCATATTACAACAGAAGCGTATCATAAGACGGTTTTAATGGAATTAATATATAAATATAAATATATATTCTCGGACATTGCACACAACGCTATCTGATCCCAAAGTAAGCTAGGAATAACCTGCTTGTGTTATGAGTATCACACTACGGATATTAATCCTACTAATTAATATTATAAATGTGAAAGTTTGTGAAGATGTTTGGATGATTGTTACTCAATCACGCTCTAACGGGTGAACGGATCTGGCTAAAATTTTGTACAGGGAGAGATTATAGTCCGGAATAACACATAGGGAAAATGTTCCCACGGGAAGCGGGAACGGAAATCAAATGTCACGCGCATCATTTTTAAATACATACATATTAAATATAGAAATACCTAGACTCTTGAGACAAACATTTATGGGTCACACAAATGTTTGTCTCCGGTGGGAATCGAACCCACGACCTCCGGCGCCGCAGGCGGTATCACTATCGACTGCGCCACAGAGGCAGTTAAAAAATATTGAACTTTTAAATTTGAATTTATTTATTAACAATTAAAGATAAACATATTGTTATATTTTTCTTTTCTTTGCTTTTTGTCTTCTTCTATTTTATTTTCTTTTGTTTTTCCTTCTTTAAACGCTTACCGTATAAAACGACCTAATTTACACTATCTATAATATATACCTATAACTACTATTAATATTGTTCTAATACTTAATTAAAAATAGGTACACACTTAATTTTATTTTATTTTCTGTTTCATCTTCATTTATTCTTTTTTAAAATAAATGAGTATTTGCTCTGACATAACATACAAGTTAACGACTCCTTATTGTTAGACTTAGATCTAACGATAAGTATAAACTTCAAATATTAAATTCACATTTCTTCAAAATTACAGTATTAAACTGAATTTCAGGGTTAACACTTACAATGTAAAAACTACACTATAGTCCAATTCTGCCCGATCTGGCAATAATGTAAACATGTCATGTTTTGACAATCGTTGTCTAAGACAGAGAGTTGAAAAATATAATATGACAAATCATTGAATTTTTTACTATCCTGAGTAGGTATTTTAAATGAAAATAAACTATCATATAGAAGTTATTTGGTGTCGAAATGATTGTAAGAACACTGTATGACTCCTGGATACGAAAATGTAATCAAGGTGAATACTCAATTGCAAGTAACTATAGATATATAGGATCAAATGTGTTTGTTTACATTTTTGCGCAAAGCTATTAAAATACAGTATAAACATTTTCGTTTTTTATTACTTTCTCCTCTTAATCGCATACTTAATTGTATCAAAATAATTATAAAAGAACACTTAAACTTAAATATCACAGAAATATATTTCACAATCCTCGTCACATTCTCAATTATTACTGTATCAAGTTCAATAAAATAATTGTTATTTCATTCAAGAACCAAGTATTTTCAATAAAGTTTCCAATAGCTTTTGACTTTCACATTTGAATTGATGTTTCATTAGTCACTGTCACATTTGGGTAGACTGTTGTCGGGATCAGGATCACTGCAAAATAAAAAGAATTAATTAGTTCTATTATATATTTTATTTCAACAACAAATTTCTCAATTTGTAAATATTCATGTACATAAACATGAATATTTACAAATTGAGAAATTTAAATCATTTATGTTCTACAGATTTATCTACATGAAAAAAAAAACAAAGAAAGTTATCAATAAAAAAGGGGGCAAGGAGGGGAGTGGTTAGTTCTATTTATATTCATCTACTTATACAAAAAAATATGAAGCGAAAATATATTATTTTGGATGTTCGGGGAAAGGCAATGCGTAAGTTATAATAACTATCGACATAATCTCACATTTCAACCCAATTCGCAAAGTTGTTTGAGCTGAAAATTCACGTTATGTACCTATAGAGTTCCGTAGTCAAATGGTTTAACCTTTTAAACAAAGCTTACTCAGGCAACCTCACCTGCAAGTTGTGCATTTGCTGAATAAAGTCCCGGTTGCTTTATAAATATAATACATACACTTAAACAAAGCTTAAACTCACAATTCGGACTTCTACAAAATGAGTTCCCAAAACCGTTAAGCTCTGGCCTTTCTACTTGGCACTCCTGGAGAAAGCAGTTTTTAGGAGTGCTAACTCAAAAAACAAGATTATCCTTACCCCCCTTTACATTAATAAATAAATAAATATTTGTAAACAATCACACACAATATCATCTAGCACAAATTAAGCTTATATTAGCTTATGCTATGGGATCTAGATGACTGATAGACATACTTATATAATAACTACGAAACAAATATTTGTGGATCACACAAATGTTTGGACCAACCCAGGAATCTAATCAGACAGTGTGGCAGGATTACACTACCGACTGCGCCACAGAGGCAGTCACAACATTATTTTCCAAATCAAAGCATCTTTTAATAATTGACGATTACTTCAACTTTTGATTTATATTTCAAGCTTTATACTAACTTTGTGCATGGTTCAGCAATGCAAGCGCAGTATCCAGGAAGCTTAATTTGTGACTGGAATAAGGTGATATTGCGGCTGCTTCTAAAAACCGCAGCACTGCGATAGATGTTGAACTGTTTGCAGCGACCTCTGTAGCCTTGTTGCAAGCCCACCATGATACTGTTACATTTGCAATCTACGTTCCTGTAAAGAAAATATTATTTAATCAATATTATTGTTAAGATTTCTGGAGTAGAGACCCTGACTTGGTAACCGTAGGTTAGGACGACTGGACCAGATGGACCAACGACCTGAAAAAGGTTGCAGGGGTTAACTGGATGCAGAAGGCGCAGGACCGTGTATTGTAGCGTGATTTGGGAGAAGGAAACGTCCAGCTATGACTGTAATAGGATTTTTCGATTGATTGATGTATTTTAGAGAAGTGACCATAGACTAATATCAACTATTATTTTTGAAATTATAATACTTACGTTATTATAATTTCAAAAGGGACACGTCAAACAACGCCATTTATTTTATTTATTTATTTATTTACACTTTATTGTACGCCAAGTAAATAAAATTATGGTACATAAATACAGTGCAAGAAGATGTACAATTGGCGGCCCTATTGCTAAAAAGCAATTTCTACCAGGCAACCTTTGGATGGAGAAAGTTGATTGAAGGTAATGAGTGATAGTTCTTAGGCGTACTCTTAGATCGATTATAACTTTATAATAAAAGATACAAAAAAAATTCTTTCAATCTAAGCAAAATTAGGTAGTATTACATTAATAGACAGACTGAGATATAGAAGTAAAATCTTCTGGTACTTACTCGCATTCCTGTACTCTAAAGCCTTGTTTGCCATCACCATTCTTTGTATTGTACACGTACAGCTTATTACCATCGTAATCATAACTCATCTGTGGATACACCAACTGTAAAAGACAATAAAATTTAACATAGGTCGTACACTTCACATCGTAACTATCAATTTTAAAAATAACTACCTACCTATTTGTGAAGAATATAATTAATAAATCAAAAAAAATATTAACTATTTGTTTAAATTATAAGGACATGTTATAGAAGCTAAATGTTTTCAACCTTCCAGTGTACAGGCCTGAGTAGGCCCTTCTGAGGGATTTCAAAACTCGGGCAAAGAGAGATTTGTTATTGCAACTATTAATAGCAAAAGAGTGTATTCCTTACAAAAGCAAGCCCAGGACAGGCGTGAGAGTTTCAAGGAAGTTGCACCCCCAAAAAAGCTGGATAACGCCCGTACTTGTAGGTGATGCCGCGGTGGTAGTCAAACTCTGCCGGGAAGCTTGGGAACCAAAAACATTCCTAGGACTTACCCGGCACTCCTGCCCATAGGCAGTTTGAAGTAAACTGTAAAGTTTAGCCGATAGCATCACAATCAAATCAGCTTACAGCAGTCCACTGCAGGACGTAGGCTCCCAATTCATTCCCGAGGTCCAAGCCAGCCTCACCTGCGAGTATTGCACCTGCTGATTGACGGATGAGGTCATGGCGCACAGAGAGTGAAAACTCGAAACATACAAACCCTGTACCAACCCGTCTGGCCAGCGTGGTACAGTAAGACCAAATACCCGATAGCATCCATGATGATTTAAATAGGTACTAAAGAAAGGTGTATATTATCGCTGTATAGAATACTGACCTTTTCAGGGGCTTCGCAGAGAGGGACGTCGTCTACGCCAAAGATCCTTTGATTAAAATCAAGAGTATCCAATTTGTCGACTTGCAAGCTGATACCATTGGAAAGCTGTAATTAAGAAAAACAAAAACCTTAGATTTATTGGGTACCATTTGATAGAATACTTAAAAATGAGTATATAATATCAAAAAAGGTACATAAATAACAAAAAAATACAAAATCATATTCTTTTCCTATCTAACTATACAATATAAAAAACTAAAGTAAAGAGGTTATAATCTTTTAGCCTTCTTGTACGGGACATTGCAAATGATAACGTCTATTTTTATCTTAGACCATATATCACGGGACTAGCCTTTGCGAACCACCGCATACAAAAATATTCTGCTAGTTTTCATAGCGGGTGAAGGGGGAAACACAAAGACATATAAAATTTCATTATATTTAAAAATGTATTAATCGACAAACGCGTTGGCTGTTGTGTGTTAATTTTTATTGTACAGTCAACTACAATGAAATGTACTAGTTTAATCAAATAAAATGATGTACTGATGTTTTTTTTTTTTTTTTTTTTTATACTACTTAGGTGGCAGACAAGCTCACGGCCCACCGGAAGGTTGGTAACCGTAGCCTATAGACGTTTGCAACACCAGAGGCGCTACACACGCGCTGCCGACCCGGGCGCAGGGGTGACGACCCACAGTTGAAATTTTTCAAGCCGTCCGTAAGGCCTTCAACTTGGCTTAACGACTGTCATTTTACTGACAACCGGGACCAACGGCTTATCGTGCCTTCCGAAGCACGGAAACGCTCGTAAATAAATGTCACAAAGTGGTCCACGTGGTGGTCACCCATCCATATCCGGCCATAGTAAATGTTGCTTACTGCAGTGATCGTTTACAGAACACTGAGTCCGCGGGGCCACGAGCGCTTCAAAATGATGTACAGTGCTTTTTATAAAGCCAAATGGTCATATGGCTTGGCAGAAAACAATGCTTAAGTAAGGCGCATCCTGTGGTTAGATGATCTAAGATTTTTATTACTCAAAGATAATAATCAGATTAATTCCTTGTAGAACATTTTCACCCTATACATGCAGAAGATGAACGTCGAAACCTATTAAAATATACTAACCATAGGACTCATATTTTCAACTGCCTCTTGAGGATAATTGATTACTTCTTCGCAATATAGAGAGTTTTTACAAGAGGGTGACATCTCAGGGCCATCGCTTTCAGCTTCAGGCTCTACAGGCATCTCTCTTCGATGTTTAGCGTGTACATTAACTGAAACAGCAATTTTATCCTCAGAATACCA
Source organism: Miltochrista miniata (assembly GCA_933228765.1). Lineage (NCBI taxonomy): Eukaryota > Metazoa > Arthropoda > Insecta > Lepidoptera > Erebidae > Miltochrista > Miltochrista miniata. Next base: position 32,435,592 of record OW121758.1, on the reverse strand, counting down.
ATATTTGGAATGCATTTAATTACTATTTATGATGATATAAATCGTTTCCTAATCGATATACACTGAATACCTAATAAGGACCGCTCACATAATCATAAACTAACCGTACGTATGTCTCTGTTTAGGTATAGAGCGGTCCCCCCGACGAGACCAACTGTTAGTTAAAAATATGAATAGGCAAATAATATAGCTACCTATAATAATAAAACAGGTGCAATACTTAGGGTAGATCTTACTAATATTATAAATGCGAAAGTTTGTGAGTGTGGATGTTTGTTACTCTTTCACGCTCAAACCGCTGAACGGATCGGGCTGAAATTTGGTACAGAGATACATTATAGTCTGGAATAACACATAGGCTACCTTTTATCCCGGGAATAAATTCCCGCGGTAACAAATTTTACGCGGGCGAAGCTGCGGGCATCAGCTAGTAGGTCATAATATAATAGTTATTTTTTTACTTTTTACAGGTTTTTTATTGTTCTTATTTGTGAGTCGGGGGTTTTTTAAAATTTTATTTTTATTTATTTTTTTAATAAAAACGCTGTACAGAATTTTGCCAAAAGCTATTACCTATCTCAGTTCTGAATATAGAGTATTTTTACTTACTTCTTTTTCTCTTCAGATGAGAAACATGCTTTCTTTGAGTACCCTGCGCAATTCCAGAAATTCGTTGCTCGGTTATGCCAGTGTCTGTCAATTCTGGCATATTCAAGGCACTGCCATCTTTACTGGCATCCGACGGAAATGATTTCAATGATGAACGAGGGATTTCTAATCCAAGTATGAAGGTCGATGAAATCACCTGCACAGATAAGTAGGAATAAGATAATGACACGTCACAAATTTTTCACCACTAGCACTTTTATGAATATTTCTCCAATATTTGTTAAACTATCACATAATATTATGCAAAATGTTATAAATAAAATGCACTCACAAAAACTAAAGAAAGGATCACGTTAAAATATGTAGCCATTTTATATTATTATTTAATTTTTGCTTCTTTTTAATTTTAGATTTATTTTCCTTTGAAACTTTAGAAGATTGTGAAATAAGTTAATACATTCAGTCACTTAGAATTATGAATAATGAATGCTAACATGTTGATTCAGGATTACTATTTATTCAAGTGTTAAGGAAGGAATGTGGTTTAAAAACCCTAATAAAGGAAAACGTTAATGATGACGCAAATAAACCTCGTTTGAACATTGATTCAAAGGTTTCAGATTCCTGATTATGACCAATTCAAGAACTAAAATTATTTTTTCTTCAGAGACCATTTCTTTAGCATTTCATGGATCACTGTGCGAGCGCCCATCGAGTCCATAGTGTGGTACAGAGGAAACCACTGTGTGAGTTTTTGGGACTAACGACCCATTATAATTTACAATGTTCCACCCTCTGCCTAACCAGATTTAGCATGATCCGACTAATGTCGCATCGGATATTTGTTCTAGTTATGAGATTACTGAAGCTCTTGGGAATCCTAGGACTTTAAATCTGTACTAATATTATAAAAAGGAAAGATTTGTTTTTTTGTTTGTTTGTTTGTAACGAATAGGCTCCGGAACTACTAGACCGATTTGAAAAATTCTTTCACTGTTGGAAAGCTACACTCTTTGCGGTAAACATAGGCTATATTTTATTCCCGTATTCCCACGGGAACGGGAACTACGCGGGTGAAACCGCGTGACGTCATCTAGTAAGTTAAAAAGAAATTTAGCTGGTATTGCCCTTGCTTTTTACTTCTACGACATAGAGTAGATCACATAGTTATTGGTCATCTCATTGGTCAAGTCAAAGTATCTATTCATCTTCATACCGTAGTCTTTAGGTAAGTTAGTCTCCCACGACTGTTAGTTACATCCATTCCACTTCCTGTTTTCAATGGTAAATAGGCGTCCGGAGCCTGTGGAAACAAGCTCTGCACGCCTATGTAACATTGAGAACAGGAATACGTCGGGTCTGAATGGCGAGGCACATACATCCTCCAGTATTTTTTGTTTTTCATACGTATCTACGAGTACAATTGCTACAGGTATCAAAATTCAGTGAGGCGATTTCTTTCAATAGTCTTCCTTTATAAACTTAATTTTACTTCTGTTGTTTGTGGTCAATAACTTTTTTGCTTTAAGTAGTTACCGCCAAACTTACGGCTATGAGTGTGAGTAATGACTCCGGCCTAATGACGTACTACACTACGATTCAATTGCTGCCCCACAATATATGTACCTATATTACATGTTTTATTTGTGGCTTTTCACCATCTGACAAGATTACTTTGGTCAGGGAGGGTCAATTGAAATGTATGTCGAAGTTAAGTGAAACTGGTGACTAGTCGTACAGTAAAGTATGCCTATCAAGGCTATAGAAATACAAAATTCACCTAGACTCAACGTACACGTTATAGTTTTTATTTTCATCTTGACAAAGAAAATAATTTTTTTGTCTTTATCTGCGTGTATCTCAAGATTACCTTAACTTATTCTACCAGCCTGCGAAACCCAAGGGCAGTTTTGCACGCTCATTTATCCCGATGATTATATAAACGGAGTTGAGTGGGACAGCTAGTAGTAATTTAATGTTTTGTTGTAAACTTACATTACGGTCGGGTTTTTTTTAGGTACTGCAGGCTAGGCATTTCGCCGCCTTGTTTCGGAGGAGCAAGGCGGCTTTGTGTGGGACTCACGGCCAAAATGTGAGACCGTCCTTCCCACTAAACTCCGCGGTGTTCCGACTCGCCTTAAATGGGTCGCAGGATAGGCCGGTGGATAAATCACTGCGGTCCGGCAAAGAGTCGCCCCGTTACATCGGGACTCTCCACGGGGGGGACTTGATGGGCTGCCCCGTCCCTGAATTCCTAATGGAGTTGTAGGTACTGATTCCGTCGTTCCGCTCTCGGATGCCCCTCTGTAAGCTGAGAGCAGCCGAGCAGGCGGGCGATAAAAGCACCCCTGGAACGAGAGGAACCCCCGGAACACGGGGAGGTGCCTGCCGCTGTGTGATCATCGTGGACCGGGTCTCCCGACCACCACCCACGTTTCAAGGAACTAGTCGGGGGCGCACACCCACGCCCCCGAACATTACGGTCGGGTTACAGTAAATAAAAAAACTTTAGATTTTGAATTTTTGAATTAATATTTAATTATGTATTACAATACATCGTCCAATTAGTCAAGTTCTCTTGGCAGATCGATTTTGAGGTAAGTACGGCAAATATCTTCTGTTTTGTAACCTCATGCTTCAAAAGTTGGCATTATCAAAGTAGTAGACCTTTAACCGTCACAATTGGGTAGCACGCTGCTGCCAGAATCCCTGATAACACACAAACATTTGTAACTCTTAAAATCAAAAATTGATTTTCGTAATAGTCGGGAATTGTCCTGGGACATCCTTCCGAGGACTTACCCAGGGCTCCCAACCGTAGGCTGTTGGGCGTTACGTGAGGTTTTATAGTCGGTCGGTAGGAGTTCGGCATAGCATCCATGAGGGATTTTCCCTCACATTAAAAAAAATGAAAACAACCTAGAAGGGGTAACAGTATCATTTTTTTAAACGACTTAGGCGGCAGACAAGCTTACGGCTCCACCTGATGGACTATGATTACCGCAGCCTATAAACGTTTTCAAAACCATCAACCTTTTTAGATAGATTACAATGTCATTGTTTTCAAAATGTTATGGTAACATACATACATATAGTCACGCCTTTATGCCCAAAGGGGTAGGCAAAGGCATAGTATATTAGTTTAAGTCCCACGTAACAGATGGTGAGCCTATTGCCGTGTTGAAATGGACAGGTGCAGGTCGTGACGACCCGTAGTTGAAATTATTCTCATGTAGCCTTCAACTTGGCTTAACGATTGTCATTTTACTGACAGCCGGGTTTCATTTCGAATTTTCCTACTCGAGTTACGTAATGGATCGTTCTGCGAAAGTGAGTCGACTCTTACGATACCCTCAGGATTGATTGGGGCGGCGACGTTTGTTCTCTTTTCCGCTGACACACGAGGCCCCGTCGACATGGTAACGTAGATGAATATAATTTAACTTATTTTACCTATTACATTCTTACATACTGGATACTTACTTGCTGTTATTACACTCTTCAAGGATGCAAGCACAATATGCGGGCAATTTGATATGGGTTTGATTTAATACGAACTTTCCATCATCATAATTCAGAGTCGTTGCTGTACGATAGGTGTAGTATTGTCTGCAGCGCCCTCTGTACCCATCTACGGGAACCATTCTGGCGTTACATTTGCAACCAGCTTGCCTATTAGGAAAAAATCTTATTTAACAATGACTTTGCTTATGATATTCATTAGACATCTAACAAACTCCATCGTCTATTTTCAAGGTCGTTCAAAAGAAACTCTGAATCTTGCTTAATATTATAAATGCGAAAGTTTGTGAGTGTGGACGTTTGTTACTCTTTCACGCTCTAACGACTGAACGGATCTGGCTGAAATTTAGTACAGGGATAGAAAATAGTCTGGAATAACACATAGGCTACTTATCCCGGGAATATGTTCCCACGGGAAGTGGAAACGGGAACAAAACTTGACGCGGGCGGAGCTGCGAGCGTCAGCTAGTTGTCTATAATTTTGATTTTATGCATTTCGTGCAATTCAATGCAAACCGAGAAATGATGAATCGAACTCCTCAAGGGAAGGCATATAGGACATGATAGATGATACTTGTAAACCAGGTACCCTCCAAATTGTGGAGAGCAACCAAAAAGCAACTCTCGAGGGTTTTTAGTGGGCTTATTATTTTTGGGGAGTTCCACGTAACGAACCTGCTCTTGTTTTTTTTTATGTTACTAATGTGGCAGACAATACGGCCTACAAAATAGAATGATGGTCACCGTAGCCCATGGACGAAAGCCTCTATCTGAGCTTATCGTGCTCGAACGCTGCCTTCTGTCTTGTTCAGGGTGGTCCTTAAAATATATCCCAGGATAAAAAAAACCAGGGATAGGATACTAGGGGTATTATACAAGTTAACTCACTCGCACTCCTGTACGTTGAAACCTTGCAGCATCGTCTCGGTCGTATTACCATTCGCCACGAAGTGTAATTCACCGTTAGAATCAGTCCCTATCTTTGGGAACACCAACTGAAAAACATTTCAATTATCAACTAGAATAACAAATTTGTCAACTTAATACCGACTTGGCATACCTAATTTATTCTTTAACCTCTCGGAATTAAAAATAATTTCATATATTTGACAGCTGTATTGGAAAGTTAAGTGTCTATTTGTAGCAATGTCACTCCCTAAACAGGGAACCTGTATATATTGGATGCGGTTATTCAAAACCAGATGTTCTCCACAGGTGGCGATTTATCTAAATCGGTTCATTTGTCTAGTTAAAAAATAGCTCTATATTTATTATGTGTCGAAGTTTGTCAACTTGTATTTTCAATGTGTTATTTTCTTGTAATTAGGTCGTATAATCTGCACTTACCTTCGACGGTGCTTCGCAAAGTGCCATGTTTCCAGGAACATCCCCGTACCTCTGACCAAACTCGGCTTCCGTTATATCAATTCTATCAATCTGCAAGCTAACGCCTATGAGCTGGTAATTTAAAAAAGTTAAAACATTGTTAACGGTTATGACATTTTTTTTATTAGATTTGACTTTCATGTAATATTTTTTAACCCCACATAGGTCTGAAAAGTAACTTTCAACACACTTGTTCTTCATTTCGTCGTTTTCAGCTTTATAATGAGATCGGGAGTCTTGGGGCTATTCATTCGAGGGCGTACCAGAAAGCTTATTATAGCCTTAAAGACTTTTTGGAAGACAAGGCTGCCTCACAGTGACACGAATTGCTCCTTTCTACATAATAATAAAAAAAAAACTGTATTCGATTCTACGATAAATTTTGGTAGGGACCGGACTGAGGTTTTTAGTGTGTTCTTCTCAGTCTGTAGCATTTCCGAGTAGAGTCACAAAAAAATTGAAAAACCTAAACCCCTTTGATGTTTTTTTTTAAATTCAAAGGGAATAAATTTTATTTAATTTTTATTTTACTCCTTAGTGAATAAAACCACACGGTTCCTAGCCATCTGCCTACGGTCGTTGGGTGACCCCAGGAATCTCGGCACAGACTTTGTCCACTATAGCAAACTCTCCAAGTGGGTTTGGGTTTTGTCCTACTTCTGAGGTGGGTTTGGGTGTAATCCTGCTTCTTTGTGGGGTGCTATCCCGCTTCTTATAGGGGTCTAACGAGGCAAACCACCGTCTAAGCAGCTGAAAAGAAGATCGACGAGCAGGCAACCCGCCATTCTAAGGTTTAGAATTGTCTTATTTACGAATCCAAGCACATTGCTATACCTACACAGTCTCGAATTTTGAAAATTAAACTTACCGATTGGCTTAACTTGTTTACAGAATCTTGAGGGTAATTATTTGCATATTCACAGTAAACCGCATCATTTTTGCATTTTGGAGATTTCTCAGGGTCATTCGAACTAACTTTAGGGACGTTTTTATTGGTCGCTTCGTATATATTTACTGTAAACAAGGTATATATGGTTTACTTCAACGGTGGTGAAAGTTTAAGGGTCCAATCTCAGAAAATGACGAAACCGAGGTGCAAATGAAATCATTTTTGGTGACAAAAGTAGACGAAAAATGTTAGTCAAAAATAGATTTTTAATCTATAAGATGTATGTCAAAATATGATTACATAGATTTTTAATCTAAAAGATGTGTATCAAAATATGGTTCTGTTATTAAATTGTATATAAATAATACTGTTCTGTAAACGTTGTTTGAAGCGCTCGTGGCCCCGCGGACTCAGTGTTCTGTAAACGATCACTGAAGTAACCAACTTCACTATGGCCGGTCCATGGATGGGTGACCATCAATGTGATCAGTTTGTGACATTTATTTGAGCGTTTCCGTGCTTCGGAAGGCACGTTAGGCCGTTGGTCCCGGTTGCCAGTAAAATGGCAGTCGTTAAGCTAAGTTGAAGGCTTTATTTCAACAGCAGGCAGTCACAACCTGCGTCTGTCCATTTAAACACGGCAATACGGCTCACCACCTATTACGTGGGACAAATTATACAAAGGTGAAATGTGAGCATATAATATGCCTCTGCCTACCCCTTCGGGGATAAAGGCGTGACCATATGTATGTTTGTATAAATAATACATAATCAATCAAAAGTATAAATAGTAGATTCTAGGTCCTCTTTTTACCGGGGGAAAATTGTCATGGATGTTATGCAGGTCTACGATTAAACCGGTGCCTTGCCAGTTGAAATCCAGGATAGATCTCGGAAGGATAACTTCAAGGCTTCCAATGAACCGTAGGTAAAATTCTAGCACTTTAATATAAATTTCATAAACAACACTTACTTCGTCTTCGATTTCCAGGCTTGGCGGTATGTTGGTCATATTTCTCATGTGGCACTTTAATCACTTTATGGCTACGGTCTTGAATATAGTTCAATGAATGTCTCTTTTGTGATGATTGAAGGGTTTTCATATCGCATACGCAAGTCGATATGATAGCCTAAAAAATGAACAGTAACTATTTTAGTACCTAATATGGAATGTTTCTTGCACTTTATTCTGGTAAACGAATGAATAAAATTGGTTTGAGTATTAGTCAGTACCTACTTCTTACACATAATAATAAAATTTATATTTATATTAATAATTAAGTTCAAATTTTAAACGAAAAGCACACATACTCACAACAGTTATACAAAGTATTAAATGAAATTTTCTGGCCATTTTAGACGACGAAAAGAACATTAGGTTCAAATTTAGTCAGTCAAATGAACCTAATCTGAGTAGGTAGGGAATAAAAATGATAACGTATCAAATCGAGTCCACTATTTATTTACAAATAATATAAGGAAAGCCTGCAGTTTCCAAACACTAATTAATGGGAATATCGATAAGGAGCACGGGCTTTTCCAATAGTTATAAACATGCCTAAGAAAATAAAACCTAAAACAAACAACAAAAATACCTATGTTTAGGTATTTTTTTAAAATAGTAAATTTGATCTGTTACCATCTAGTATTCAGTCAATTAAATTCTTCATGCGGCTAGTCCAATACGTACCTAGTTATCACTAGTCTTTGCGTGTATGAAACCTAAGAAAATTATACATAGAATAGTACTGCATGAATGAAAAGCAAATCAGCCAAGACACAAACCGTCAAATAAAGAAACTGTTAACAGTATAGTATGAAAAAAAAAATTTTTGTACAATTAACAGAAAATCGATGGTTAATAATAATCTGCACGGAACGATATTTGGGCTGGCCACATCTATAGACGGACCGATTACTGATGGAGCAAAAGATCCTGGATTGGAGACCGCAATTTGGTAAACGTCGAGTAGGAAGTCCCGCCGCCAGGTGAACCGACGAGCTGTAAAAAGGTCACAGGGAGTGACTGGAGTGGAAGTACGCAGGGCCTTGTATTGTGGCGTACTTTGGTAAAGGCCTACGTTCAGCAGTAGATCGCCAAGCTAGATTTGATAATAAATAATATAGAAGAAAATTTCCACTTTGTCTGCCTTAATGCATGCCGTTGTGTTAGTAGGCATTTTGGCATTTCGGAGTACAAGTCAAACCGTTTTTCAGGAAGTTGCCAGTAATATGGTTGTCATTAATCCAGTTGGAAGGTCTTATGAACGGTTTGACATCATTACCTGAACCCGTAATCTCAACATGTTTAAACGCACGTTACAAGTCTCTCTTCAGCAAGTTTTGGGACGAAATTGAAACGGTGAAACGTCAAAATATAGTATGCCTGAACGGGTGATTTAGCTCTCTCTTATGTGACGCAAACGAAGTTGCGCGGGTCAGCTAGTCTAAAATATATTTCATATCAACACATTAACTACCGACCATTTGTCGTATATACCGTTATAGAGCAACACGACCACATGAGGTGCCATACCGTGATTTTCCCCTGAATACAAAACTGCCTGTGCCCAGCCTTTTAGGGATAAAGACGTGACTTTATTATGAGTGAGTATGTACATAATATTGCATCATACTAGTTTCTCGTCATCGCAACCATTGCTTTAGCATTGTTTAAAATAATAGCAGCATTTAGGTACCTATTTACAGTTATTTTCTACCATTGAAACTCATTTCAATTTCAAACGATATCGTATTCAACATTTGTTCTAGTAATCCTATATTGCTTTATGATCAGATGGTGCTATGCTAAAATGTCCATGAATATTATATTATACTCTCTTCGAGAAAGTAGACAGTTCAAAAAACTTTTACTGAGTCGAAAGGATATTCTAAGGTACCTTGAAATGTTCTTTCAACTTGGCAGTAACCTACACACTTTTATTTATTTCAGTAATTTGCCATTGAAGCGCTATCGCTGCGTCAGTTACACATGACAATTGAATGACTCAATGTTACGTTTCAGATATGCAATTAATATTTCTATTAGCTCTGTCCCCAAGGTTTCACCGCTAAACGACCGTATTCCGTTACTCATATATCTCTAAAATTACTTTTTAATTTATTCATTTCTGCACCATTTTTTCTAGTATATTTTCCTGTTCCGGCTTCAGTAAACTTTTTTGAACATAAATTACCCGAATCAGTTCAATCGCTCCCACGTTTGAGTTGCGGTTAGCAACATTCTTGCTAACCGCAACTCTACAAAAATCTAGATGAATCTCTTCATGTTAAGAGATTTATCTAGATTTTCATATACAGGTTTACTACTGTCTGTGCTTGCAACTTATGCAAGTCGATGTTAGCTTAAATGTCTTTGCTGATTCAGTAAAATACCTAGGTAGTTTTCCTTTAGAGCACTTTTTTTAAATTTCGCTGTATCCGCTACTTTTGCTACTATCCGATTGCATTGCCGATTGCATTGGCATACTGATAGACACACTTATATATTTATACATAAATATTACATGTACCCACTTTCCTTTAAGAAAACATGTTTTTTTATCCAAGGAACTAGTACCTGAGGAATAAGGACGAACTAAGTAAAGTAAAATATGTGTCATAATCCATTAACGAACGCTCTGAGTTCGGCGTTTGTTCAGCAGTCGGAGAGTAAGGTAAGGAAAACGTTACTACATTAATAACTTACACTTCAACTGATGACATAATTATCCTGTTTGCAATATTTGGCATCAATAATAAGACAAACATACCAAAAACAAGTAAAAAAGGTAAATATTTGACCGAATCAAGACATTTTCCAGCATGTATGATCTAGGGCGTCTAAAAGAACTGGGTCTTGGGAAAACCACAAATAGCACCTTATAATCTACGCCATAGTTATTTGTTTGTGTAGGAAAATACTATTACGTCCCCAGTGCAGCAGCGAAAACATACAATAAGACTATGGCGTCATTTATGTTATGATTAACAATAAATATACTAGGAAGGACTTTGTTACGACATACATAAACTCTAGTCTTATGAAAATGTTGTATAGGTAATATGAATTGTAATAAAGATGAAGTTGAAAAAGAAACCGATTGAGATTTATTTATTTAATTTTAACGACCGTTGACCAATTACATTAATTAAACCAGACATACAATTTATAATAACACAGAAGCATACATTTTCAAAATTCTACACAGCAAATTTAAAAGACACGTAAATCAAAGATAATAAAGAAAAAATACTTAATAACAATAAAACAATAGAAATAATGTATAATTTATAACTGAAAGAAGAATTCAGTGAAACGAAGATACTGATGATAATTTAGACAATAAGTCGGCAAGTAAGCCACGAATAGGGTACTCCTCAAGTAGGAAGGATTTTTTTGGCATACTTAAGTAGGTACTAATGAGAGTATGTTCAGTAGTGAAGTGAAATAAAGAGAGTTGGCACGAAGACAAACATTTTACATCGCTCGTGTGCTACCCCTTCGGAGAAAAAGGCGGTACCTTATGTATGTACGTATGTACATTTTAATAACAAGTAATAGTGCAAGGTCCATAGATATGTTAAGAGGTTAAACGACTTTGAAGACGATTTACTTCTCAGAACATATTATTCAGGAAGGGAAAATTTTACATAGTAACATTTTGTTCATCAATGAATTCCAGGAAAATAGAGTCGACTACTAATGCTCTCATTAGGTAGTATTCTTGCGTCATTTATAATTGACCTAATTACTCAACTATATGTAATTCAAATAGCTTATACATTATTTCAATGATAAATACCTATAACCCTCAATGACTTTCCTTTAAGGCTTAATTAGTACTTTGAACTGGTCACCCGCGACCCATCGATCGCTGCGTTATATTCTACTAGCTGTTCCCCGCAGCTTCGTCCGTGTAGAAGTCGTTATCGCGTAAAATTATTATCCTCCTTTTGCACAGTCAGTTAAAAAGTAGCCTGTGCCCTCGGACTCAAACTATCTCTACCTATATCAAATTTCAGCAGAATCAGTTTAGCGGCTTAGGCGTGAAAACGTATCAGATTGACCGACAGACAGAGTTACTTTCGCATTTATAACATTAGTAGGGATTACTTATCAGTTTTGAGATTGATGACAGTTGACAGTAAGTTTACTGAGCGTGTCCGAGTTTCAAAATTCACGCTTATCATTTTTGTCCACTATTGCTATTATTATGTACTGTAAACGTTAAACCAAGTTATAGGTCTTTTAAGCGACTTGCGATTCATGTAACAACTGGTAGCCACGGCATGCTCCTGTCTTCTTCATCACGGCAGTAGGCGCAACTCTGAAGTAACAAACGTCCATTATGCTACTTTACACTTGCAATCGTGAGTTATATCCTTATCTGACTTAAGCCAAATCTCTTGTTTGTATGATTCAACCGGAGTTTTACATCCTTACCTGGAACTGGAATAGATACTAATAAATGAATAGAATTTTTTTATCTCCAAAATATCTTTAGTTCAGTAGAGTTCAGGAACAAGAATAACCTACTACATGGGCGGAGCCGCGGCTACACTATCTAATTTCTCATAAACCTAAAGGCAGTAATTATGATTGGTTTGTGTGTCATCTGAAAGCTTGTCACTGCATACTGCGTTGCATATTTTGTGTTTTGTCTTCTCTGCGGTTTTCCACGTAATACAAAGTTCCTGACTACAGTAGGACGATGTCAAGCGCGTCACAGTTATCAGAATATAGTGACTAGTGGACCTCAAGTGGTTTCAAACGCGTAGTTCCCATGGGAATGCGGGAATAAAATATAGCGCAAAATAGCATATTATGTCACTTGGGGATTGTAACTTTCCAATAGTGAAAAAGTTTTCTAATTTGTTCATTTGCAGATATCAGACCCTTTTCAATACGGCTGTACCGATTTTTGGTTCTTTCAGATCAGATCTAAGGAGCGGATCAGTAACTCATGACAACAAATCGGGTCGACTTCCATACATTATTCCAAAACTAAGAGGCACGCGTGTGGAGGGAAAGGTGTGGTGTTCGAAGTATGCTACCTCTAATAGGGTTGCATAGGTAGATAACGATTGTCCATGAGAGTTAGAGAGAGTCCGGCAGAGGCAGAGAATAATCTTCCTCGGTGACGCATTCGGTAGCGTAACCGCCTGCCGCGCTGAGGTCCCGGATTCGATTCCCGGGTCGGCCCAAATATTTGTGTGATCCACAGATATTTGTTTCGGAGTTTGGGGTGTTTCCTATGTACCATGTACTATGATACATGCATAGTTTATATGCATGTATTTTGAAATATAGAAGTACCTATGTCTATCAGTCGTCTAGTAGTAGTATTAGCTTAATTTTGGGCTAGATGATGTTGTGTGAGAATGTCCACAAACAGGCACACATTTAGTAGACTAAATCAATTAAACACGTGTGCGCTCTCTGACTAACAATATCACCTACTTTGGGAAAGTTGGGAGACTGACACAGTGGAAGGTTGAATTACTGCAGTTCAAGTATGTTAGCTGACGACTGAGCTCATGGACAAGGTTTAATACCTTAGAGATCTATACCTTCCTACTTCCTTTAGTCAGGCATCGTCATTGACTACGTCAAGGCACAAGGGTCAGAGTGACGTGAGTTAGAAGATATCACCTTTTCTCACCACACCTGATACGTCATACGACTTAAATGCGTAGATGAAATATCATTTGTCTCATATTTACCAAGAAACGGCAAAAGATGGGACAACAGACATCTGTAAACTTTCGTTTACACTTTAAGTAGTATGACCGAGAATTGGGCCGCTGGGCATCTATTCGTAACCATACGCCTTTTAAGCGTAGACGGAAATTTACTAGTGAAATGCCATAGTGTCATGCTAAGCAGCGTCTATGCAATGCGTAGGTACTTATAATAGCTTACAATCTCATTTAATTATTTAAGGGCTCGATGTAATACAAAACACACAGTTATCAGGTAAAATATACAATTGAATATCGTTGTTCACTACGCCAATTATATTATTAACCGATAAGCGATATCTAGGTATTATTGGTAGTATTTTCTAACACTACTTTTTCCACATTCAAGTTGTTTGACTGAGAATTGTATGCCCTTTCCTAGCTTTCCCTAACCTCTAGTGTATATAGTTTTGCATAATTATGCCTGACATTTCTCGTACCTCCGCCGATGACGAAGATTTTTGAAGATGCAGTTACATTTGCCAACACATTGGTATCAACAATAAAAGCTGATTAAGTCGTTACAAATCAGGATTTACCCGTCATCACAAACTAACGTATTCAAATCAGTGGGCAATTCCTGATTTTTAGCTAACGTCAGAACAACTGACGAAAGATGTAGGTAATAATGATGGAAAGTCGAGTCACACACAAGCACACGTCAATTGTAAAGGAAAAGGAAAGTAGGTTGTTCTCATCGTTCTCATATATATATATATATATATATATATATATATATATAAACCGGCCAAGTGCGAGTCGGACTCGCGCATGGAGGGTTCCGAACCAAAAAAACAAGCTTATTTGTTGCATGGGAGTCCCCCTTTCTTTATTATTTTTTTGACGTGAGGGAAAATCCTTCATGGATACTATTCCGGACTCCTGACGACTAAAAAACCTCACCTAACGCCTAACAGCCTACGGTTGGGAGCCCCGGGTTAGCCCTCGGAAAGATGTCCCAGTAAATGTCCATTTTGTTTTAACTAGATTTATTTTTTATTTAAATAGACTGCTCGATATTCTGTGAGTATTTCAAACGTCTACTGGTTGCCCTTATATCATAATATCACTACATATTATAAAACAAGTATTGCTCTATGGTGTTTGTTAACCACAGAGCAACGCGCGCCTTAGACAGACAGTCTGTCACATAAGAACCTCTACGGTAGGTACAGTATGCATTTCTCTATGTTTAATTTCTTTTTCAGAATATTGACATTTAAATGATGGCATTATTAACACGATAACATCAGTGCATATAATTGAATTGTGTGTTTGTGCGTAAATTTTATAAACTGAAAAAAAATTAGAAATATGGGCTCTTTGTTTTCTATTTCCTATGAAATTGCTATCTTTGAAATATTATAATTACCTAAAGTCATCTGCTGGAAGCGATGTTAACTTTTTACAGAAAAAATATATACGATGAAAGTCGAAAAATAAATTAGTATGTGACCCGTTTAATGTTCAATCATGGCGACACGAAATTAACCTTCATTCCCAGTAGTTCCGCGGCAGTTGTTCCGCGACGGAACTAGTGAGACTTTTTGTCCCAATAGTTCCGTGGCGGAACTAGTGAGACTTTTTTTTCCCAGTAGTTCCGCACCACGGAACTACTGGGACATTTTTATTCTCAGTAGTTCCGTGGCGGAACTAGTGAGACTTTTCTATTCTCAGTAGTTCCGTGGCGGAACTAGTGAGACTTTTCTATTCTCAGTAGTTCCGTAGCGGAACTAGTGAGACTTTTATATTCCCAATAGTTCCGTAGCGAAACTATCATGGATAGTTATGGACATTATATTATGTCCACTTTAATATCTTAAAGCCTTAAAGTATTTTATTTTTTATGAATATGGATCTTTTAGGACATGCGAGTGGAAAAAAAACCATTATACGAAGAACATCTAATTTAAAAGTATAAAGTAGTTAAGTAATTTTCAAAACAAATAAAGATCTACAAAAACAAATGAAGATCGACAAAAGCAAATGAAGATCGCCGAAACAAATGAAGATCAGCAAAACAAATGACAGTTGGAAAAACAAATAACGATCGAAAAAACATTATGCAGATCAATAAAACAAAAGACTATAAGCAAGTTGATAAAGTCAAAAGTTACTTGCAGCCATGTTTTGTAATTAAAATGCGATTAGCATTAAAAAAAATAGGTGCAAGCAATTCTCGACCTTAATGGCACTTATTTAAAAATGTGGTTTTAGGCGTTTATAGGCATCACAGATCACGAATATATAAAAAATAAATAAATATTATGCATGCTCATAAGGTCGAAATTGGCATGGACCTTTTTTTGTAATCTAGATGCGATAACCATTCAAAAAAATGGCTGCAAGCAATTCTCGACCTTAATGACACTTCCCTAAAAATGTGCTTTTAGGCGTTTATAGACATCACAGATCACGAATATATTAAAAAATAAATAAATATTATGCATATACATAAGGTCGAGAATTGCTTGCACCTATTTTTTGAATGGTAATCGCATTTAGCTTACAAAATATGGCTGCAAGAAACTTTTGACCTTATCAACTTGCTTATAGGCTTTTGTTTTATTGATCTGCATAATGTTTTTTCGATCGTCATTTGTTTTTCCAACCGTGATTTGTTTTTCCAACCGTCATTTGTTTTGCTGATCTTCATTTGTTTCGTCAATCTTCATTTGTTTTGTCGACCTTCATTTGTTTTGTCGATCTTCATTTGTTTTGTCAGTCTTCATTTGTTGTACCGATCTTCATTTGTTTCGTCGATCTTCATTTTTTTTTATTGTATGAGAAAATAGCCGTGACACCGTAGGGAACCAATGGGAACATAACATAAGAGATGCTTTCTCCCGCGGGACTACTGGGACTTGATTTATTAGTTTTTAATTTATGCTTTGTTCCGCGGAACTACTGGGACTTAATTTATTAGTTTTTAATTTATGCTTTGTTCCGCGGAACTACTGGGAATGAATTTATTAGTATTTCATTTCTACTTTGTTCCGCGGAACTAATGGGAACTGAATTATTGATGCTTTGTTCCGCGGGACAACTGGGAAAAAAAGTCTCACTAGTTCCGCCACGGAACTACTTCAACGGAACAACTGGGAATAATCGGAAATTAAATTCCTTCCGCAATATTTGACTTTGCTATATCTCCTGAAGTATTCATTTAATTTGCATGGTGTAAAGGAAAGAAATAATCTTGATTATATGTTTAAGCCAACTAACGTATAAGATAAAATAGCGAAAAAACACGTTTGTTGTATGGGAGCCCCCCTCTAATATTATTATGTTTTTGTTTTCAGTATTTGTTGTTATAGCGGCAACAAAAACACATAAGTAATCTGTGAAAATTTCAACTCTCTAGCTATCACCGTTCATAAGATATAGCCTCCTGACGGACAGACAGACAGACAGACGACGGACAGCGAAGTCTCATGAATAGGGTCCCGTTCTTTACCCTTTGGGTACGGAACCCTAATAAAAATCAATGCCACTTTTCGTTGTAATTTTATAACTCAAGAACGGGCTCACCTATGCCAACCATTCTTTTAGGCTTTATTTGGACTATTTTATAGATGGTTTATGTGAAGTTTGAACAAAATTGGTAAAGCGGTTCTTCATTTATCACGCAAACGAAGTTGCGCGGGTCAGCTAGTTGTTTATAATTACAATGAAAAATAATTATTACGTAATGATCTATGTATGGGAGGAGATGGCAAAAGCCCCCTTGCATAGTGTGGGAGTGTCATTCATATCTGACTATTTTATGAATTGCATCACCTATCCAAATGCGTTCAAAATATAATTTACTAGCTGACCCGCGCAACTTCGTTTGCGTCACATGGGAGTAAGAAAGAGAGAAGTGTGGTATAAATATTTAGTGATATAATGTTTCCCGTCGCATTTACTCCCGTCGCGTCGCTTATATTCATTAGAGCTCACGCGCACAACTTCGTTTGCGTCACATGAGAGTGAGAAGGAGAGAGGCGTGGTATTAATATGTAAAGTGATATATTGTTTCCCGTCGCATTTACTTACGCCCGTCCTTTTTTTGGTACGGCTCCGACTCGCACTTGGGCGGTTTTAATCGTTTAGTTGACTGGCTACCACTGCAGACCACGATTACTGCCGTGGTCACCTCGCTCATATTTTAAAACTTATTAAGAGGGTTATTGTATGCGAACCTTAAAAGATAGGCATATGCTGTTAAGGACTTTTTTTTATGACTTTTTAAGAGAAACAATTTTGTAGTACACTATTTTTACGTAACTTTAACCATTTACGCAGTGTACGCTATGGAAGCTCTCAAAAGAAAGAAATTTTCCCCGATTTCGAAACATTATTCATGGCTGCTCTGCTCCCATTCGTCTCAGCGTGATGTTATAATGTCAATAACCATTCTCAATAAATTGACTATTAAACTGTAAAATAGTTTTTTAAATGCAACCAGTAGTTTCTGAGATCCTAACACAAACAAACAGATTCAAGACAAATTAGGTTATTGGGAGCGAACCTTGAAAGATAGACATGCTGTCGCGGGCTTTTTTTATAACTTTTTATGAGAAACAATTTTGTAATATACAATTTTTACGTAACTTTAACATTTACGCAGTGTACGGAAGCTCTCAGACGGTAAAAAATATTACCCGTTTTCGAAACATTCTTAATTGCTGCTCCGCTCCTATTCGCCTTAGCGTGATGTTATATAGCCTATAGCCATCCTCAATAGATGGACTATCAAACTGTAAAAGAATTTCCGAAATTCAACCAGTAGTTCCTGAGATCCTAGCGTTCAAACAAACAAACTCTTCAGCTTTATAATATTAGTATGGATTTATAAACAAAAGCATTGCTTGATAAGAGGGAAATATTTAGGTACCCGTTCGCTCTATGTTTGCCGGCCGCGTCCCATACTCTACGCAAACGGCAAACTAGAGCGAACGGGATATAAGGTATTTGTGATTCACAATTGTAAAACAATAGGTACCTAGGTAAACTATTTATACATGATTCACTCCTTACTCATTTTACTAAATAGGTACTAACAGAGGCCCTTGGCTATTTATACGTAGTAGTTTGCCCTCTTTTACTTTGATCAAAAGTATATTGTTGATCGTAGCTTTTACATCCATGAAACTTCCGAATGAATCCTTCATGGAAACTCCCAAGCACCTTGTATCAAAAATACAGGCGACATTTTTGAT
The DNA here is from genome assembly GCA_933228765.1 of Miltochrista miniata. Lineage (NCBI taxonomy): Eukaryota > Metazoa > Arthropoda > Insecta > Lepidoptera > Erebidae > Miltochrista > Miltochrista miniata. The sequence continues at coordinate 32,417,238 of OW121758.1, read as the reverse complement.
ACAAGGTGCTTGGGAGTTTCCTTCCTGGGACATCCTTCCGAGGGCTTACCCGGGGCTCACAACCGTAGACTGTTGGGCGTTACGTGAGGTTTTTGAAGTGAAACTTCTTTATCGGCGTTGGAAAAAAATTTGCGTCACGTCACGTCACGTCACGTCACGATTTTTGGTTACGCGCCATCTTTGTTCTGTTCCTCACCACGGTGGATTCGAATTAAGAGTACTTTATCCAGGGATAGCATGTCATTTAAGGGTTTTTGGACTTTTTGACTTTTGGGCTTTTGGACTTTTGGACTTTTGGATGGGACATTGGTACTTTGGGTCTTTGGGACTTTGGAACTTTGAGACTTTGGGACTTTTGAACTTTTGAACTTTTGAACTTTTGAACTTTTGGACTTTTGGACTTTTGGACTTTTGGATGGGACCTTGGGGACTTTGGGACTTTGGGACTTTGGGACTTTGGGACTTTGGGACTTTGGGACTTTGGGACTTTGGGACTTTTGGACTTTTGGCCTTTGGGACTTTTGGACTTTTAGATGGGACCTTGGTACTTTGGGTCTTTGGGACTTTGGAACTTTGGGACTTTGGGACTTTGGGACTTTTGGACTTTTGGCCTTTGGGACTTTGGGACTTTGGGACTTTGGGACTTTGGGACTTTGGGACTTTGGGACTTTGGGACTTTGGGACTTTGGGACTTTGGGACTTTGGGACTTTGGGATTTTGGGACCTTGAGACCTTGGGACTTTGGGACTTTTGGACTTTTGGCCTTTTGGACTTTTGGACTTTGGACTTTGGACTTTGGACTTTTGGACTTTTGGACTTTTGGACTTTTGGACTTTTGGACTTTTGGACTTTTGGACTTTTGTACTTTTTGACTTAATTTAAGGTGAGGTGAAAATTAAGTTTATGAAGAAGTTTCACTTCTTACGTGTGTACACTAAGTACACGCAATTTTTTTAGTCGGTAGTAGTCCGCCATGAAGGATTTTCCCTCGTGTTTCAAAAAAAAGGAGAATTTCCTTCCCTGGCTTCCACGGTTATGTAAAAACGGGAGTCCCGTCAATATTTGCTATACTACTACTGTCTTCACGACAAATCCCTTGCGGGGTAGGCAGAAAGAACCGAGTGCCATACGGCACGGTCCATACACACCTCACTTGCTTTTTCAACTTTCATTTTTCTTTTCATGCATGTACGCCGGTTCCTTCGGCTCTTGACACCACCTTCTGCTAACACACGATTAATAATGATGCTAATTTGCACATACTATTCCAAATACTCAATATAGCCAATTACTCTATAAAAATACCAACAAAGATATCACAAATTTAATGTGAAAATATTTTGGTCTCGAGCAGGATTCGAACCTGCGTCTTCTGGTTTGCCGGACAATTATCGCAAGTCAAATGTTTATATACTCGGGGGTCCAATGGTTAGGGCCTCTGGTCCGGCAAACCAGAAGACGCAGGTTCGAATCCTGCTCGAGACCAAATTTTTTCACATTACATTTGTGGAACATTTCGGTATAGGTACACAGCATCTTTAATTTAGATAGGAAGCGCTCGTAGCCCCGCAGACTCAGTGTTCTGTAAACGATCACTTTAGTAGGCAACATTAACTATAGCCGGTTATGGATGGGTGACCACCACGTGGCCACTTTGTGATATTTATCGCGAGCATTTCCGTGCTTCGGAAGGCACGTTAAGCCGTTGGTCCCGGTTGCCAGTAAAATGGCAGTCGTAAAGCCAAGTTAAGATCTTTATGGGGCGGCTTAAAAATTTCAACAGCAGGCAGTCACCCCCTCCGCCTGTCTTTATCAACACGGTAACATGGCTTACCACCCACGTGGGACAAAATCTAAAAGGTGAACTAAGGGCATATAATATGCCTCTGTCTACCCCTTCGGGGATAAAATGCGTGATCAAACATCTATATTTAGTGTGTTTATAGTTTGTATGTAGAGCAGATCAAACGCTGTCAGCATGTAAAATATTGTTTTCTACATACCTGATATTTCTCCCTTTTAGGTTTAATAACCATTTTTTTTACCAGGATAACTCCAGGGACCACAAAAAAATTTCACGTCACTGGAATGCAATGACATTAATGAAAGAAAATGTTATATCCCATTACAACCAAACCAAATAAATTTGGTTTATGTACGGGAGGGCATTACATACCATAACGTTTATTATCGACCAATTATATCGACGTAGGGAGATTAAAATACGTCAGAAAAAATACAGTTAAACAGATTAGCCTTATTATAATTTTACATATACTTGAAAATTATTGAGTAACTAGCTGACCCTCGCAACTTCGTTTACATCACCTATGGTCTATGAAAGGAGAGGTATTTCTTCATCAGACTCCTAGGAGCGTTTGAAACTGCCCTGTTTGCTTAAAGAGTCTATTCTAAAACAATGCAGTGTCTGAATTATTTTACAATGCCCTTAATTTATAAGTTTTTTTATGACTAAGCAAACACGCCAGTTTAGAATGACCCTTACATTCAAAGGAACCCTTGAATTGTAGGTTTAGCAAAAGTTGAGATGTCGCTAATTTCTGAAAGTAAAATGAAAGTATTACCTTTCTGACACCAAAAAAAAATTGAAATCGGACCACGTGGTAAGAAGTTACAGCTAAAAAACCATTTTATCTTTCATCCCCTCTCCTGAAGGATCTGCGCAAAATATCGAGATCAAAAGTATCCTAGAACCTTCCTCGATTATAAGCTAAAATTGTGCCAAGTATCATTCAAATTGATAGATTTCGTAGTATCGGCGTGATACTTATTCGGGATACAGACAGACAGATATGAAAAATTTTAATTACATTTTCGGCTTCAGTATCGATTAGAGAACGCCCTACAATTAAAATTTTTATAATATCTTCCATGTACAGACTCTCGACCCTCAACAGTTCTATTATATGTATAGATGTATATACAATGTCAGTATGACACAAATAGCACTGTATGGAATTTTCCTTTCAACAACTGCAGTAACTACAATTTTTTTTTTTTTTATACCACTAAGGTGGCAGACAAGCATACGGCCCACCAGAAGGACTGGTGGTCACCGCAGCCTATGAACGTTTGCAACACCAGAGGCGCCACACTCGCGCTGCCGACCCTGTAAAAACCTTCTTAGACCCCTTTTGAAGAACCCCATACTGTAGGCGTTTGGGAAAACCGAGGCAGGAAGATCATTCCACAACCTAAGCGTTCGCGGAAGAAAACCCCTATCGGATCTAACCGTGCTCGAACGCTCCGGACGTAGGGTGTGAGGATGAAATCCCTGTCTATGGCGAGCGGTGCGATGATAGAACGTAGCCGTGGGCATCATGTCAAACTATTCCTCAGAGCACATACCATTGTACAGGCGGTAGAACACGCATAAGGAGGCAAAGTCTCTCCTGTCGCGAAGAGGTTCAACACCACCTGTCAGTATAGGATCGTTGACAACTCTCACAGCTCGCCTCTGCACCGAGTCAAATGGACGAAGCTGATATTCGGGTGCCCCCGCCCAAAGGTGACAGCAGTACTCCATGTGTGGCCGCACTTGCGACTTATAGAGAAGCAGTGTTTGCGCCGCAGTAAAGTACCGCCGCGCCCTGTTGAGCACACCGAGCTTCTTGGACGCCAGCTTGGCCTTGTCCTCCAAATGACTGCGGAACTGAACGTCACTGGAGATGTCAACACCAAGGATCCCTATACTTTTAGAGATGGAAAGAGATGTGCCCTGGAATTGTGGCGCTACAGTAATTGGGGCTTTCTTAGCGGTGAAGAAACACGCCTGTGTCTTCGAAGGGTTGAACTGGACAAGGTTTTGTCTACCCCAATCGGATACTCTAGTAAGAGTAGCCTCGATTTCAGACACAAGCTGTTCACGACTCTCTTCCACTGCGTCCCGAGAGATACCGGGGCGGCCTGTGTAACAAGTGTCCCCCGTACTGTCATCTGCATAACAATGAATGCCGTCAATAGACAACATGTCATTGATATGCAGCAGAAACAGAGTAGGGGACAACACTGACCCTTGCGGTACTCCAGCGTTAATGGCCATGCAGTCAGAACAGCTGCCGTCGACAACAGCCCTGATGCTTCTACCGGCCAAAAAGCTGGACACCCATCCGCATAATCTCTCGGTCAGTCCGTAGGAGGGCAATTTTTTAAGAAGACCACGGTGCCAGACCCGGTCAAAGGCTTTAGAAATGTCGAGGCTCACTGCTAGAGCCTCGCCCTTACTCTCGATAGCCGTCGCCCATCGGTGTGTGAGGCACACGAGAAGATCGCCCGTCGAGCGACCGTGATGGAAACCGTACTGCCGGTCACTGAGCAGGTCGTTTTCCTCAAGGTACCTCAGGAGCTGTGTATTAATTACACGCTCCATCACCTTAGACAATAGGGAGGTGACGGCTATAGGCCTGTAATTGGCCGGGTCGGTCCTATCACCCTTCTTGGGCACAGGATGCACATACGCGATCTTCCACGACGCCGGGACTTGTCGCATGGAATATGAAAGCGTGAAAAGACGTGTAAGTACCGGACACAACTCTGGACCACACTGCTTAAGTACCACCGCGGGTATACCGTCCGGCCCACTCGACTTATGAACGTCCAGAGAACGAAGCTCCCGTCGGACGTCCCGCTGCGTAAATTTAACTTCCGGCATGGAAGTTCCACACCACGGAACGTCCGGCGGCACAGCACCCCCGTCGCTCATGGTCGAGTTAGAGGCAAATAGAAAACCCAGAAGGTCGGCCTTCTCCCTGGCACTCTGGGCGAGACTACCGTCGGGTTTAAGCAAAGGTGGTAAACCAGACTTACAGAAATTTCCCTCGGCAGCTTTGGCAAGCGACCAGAATTCACGACTCCCTGAAGGGTACCCCGCTAGCCGCTCACCAATTCTGCCGACGAAGTCGAATTTAGCCCTGACAATTGCATTTTTGCTGGCCCTCGAGGCGGCATTTAATTTGCGTTTCACCTCAGAGATGTTAGGATCTGAATTTGCACGAGCCGTGGTCCAGGCTCTGTAGGCAGATTCTTTCAGCATCAAAGCTTCTCTGCAGAGCCGATTGAACCACGGTCGCTTTTTTGCTCCCACAGGGATCCAGCGGTTGGGAATGAAGCACTCCGTGCCCTCCAAGATCCCCTCAGCGACTGCTGCAGCGCAGGAATCCAGATCGTCTGAGGCAAAACAAAGCCGCCTCCACGGGTACGACGCGAAGAACTCCCGCAGTCCATCCCAGTCTGCTGACTTATAGTGCCACACATGTCGCCACTCCTTGGGCCGAGGTGGTTCAGGCCTTGCGAGAGGCACATGCGCCCGAATGATACAGTGGTCCGACGAACCGAGCGGAGCATCCACTGAGACGGTGTATCCATCCGGACGCGTTGTCAGCAGGAGGTCCAGCTATGCACTATGCTCGTTCACCTTGTCTGGTATTCTCGTATGGGATTTAACCAGTTGTGAGAACCCATAGGTCAGGGCAAATTCGTGAGCAGCATTCCCCGTAAAGTTGGTTATCCGGGAGCCCAACCAGTCAACATGATGACCGTTGAAATCCCCCAGAATCACTATCTCCGCAGAGGGATACTGCTCAATCACCTTGTCAGTCGATTGTTGCAGGTGGTCAAAAAGGCGAACTGTGTCCGTGTTACCGCTGTGAGACCTGTACACGCACGCGTAGATCCGAGTGTGGCCCCCGTGATCCACGCGCGCCCATAACGTAGACAGGTCCCTGTCTTCAAGGCTTGTGAGACGGCGACAGCAGACATCATCACGGACGTACAAACATACCCCGGCTTTCGGCTTGAAGTTGTACTCAAGCTTATAGCCAGGGTACATTAAGTAAGATGTATCGCCCGGGCATGAAATCTGCGTCTCCGTCAAGAAAAAGAGTGTCGGCTTCGCAGTTTCGAGATGGTGGTGGACTACGTTGAGGTTCTTGTGCATACCTCTGATGTTGCAAAGGTCCATGTAGAGTGTGGACGACGATGCCGCTGTGTATACTGTTTCTCTTTTCTTACCTTTAGCCATGTTGTTTTTGTGAAAAAAAAGGGGGGTTAAAAAAGTGAAGGAGTGCCTGTGTGCCGGTGGCGCAAGAGACTAATCGAGACTCTAACTAACCAAAGGCAGACAGAGGTAGTGCGGTAGATTGGCACGGCGTACGAAAGGGCTACAATGTTGCTAAATAGGTAACATGTTAATTAGTAACAATATTTAATTAATTAATACCAATGAGCTGCGTGGCTACGGGCGAGCGTAGTCTTAAGCGTGCCTATTACCCTGGGACCGGGCGAGCCCAGAATAAGGTTAGCCTTACTTGGACAAGCGGGGCTCTGTTCAGGTGGACATGTTTTTCCCTTGCTACTCGTGGGTACGCAATGGAGTTGAATTTAAACATTCAGAATGACGGCGATGTGGTTCGCAACCCGTCACGTCTCGTCTCCCATCGGGGCGAAAAGTGGGCTAATGATAGCCGCTTTGCTACGTTGAATGTAAGAGGAGGTATGGATGATAAAATTGAGGAGGTATGCAAGATAATGCGAGAGAGGCGACTGGATATTTTGTGTGTGAATGAGACAAAGCGGAAAGGATGCGACACCACGACGCATGGAGCCTTTACGGCCTACTGGTCAGGCGTAGCCACGACCCGTGCAGCTTGTCAGGGTGTAGGTGTAATACTTTCCGCGAGAATGAATGAATGTGTGACAGATTATGAATGTGTGAGCCCAAGACTCGTTTGGTTGAGGTTAAAGGTTGGACTCACCCGCATCTTTGTGTTAGGAGTGTATGCTCCACAGGATGCGCGGTGGCGTCGGTCCTCAAAAGACCAAAGTGAGAGGCAGGCATTCTGGGAGAGTGTGAATGATATTCTGGGTAAATGCAAACGAAACGAAAGGATTGTAATGTTAGGTGATTTTAATGGATAGGTTGGAGTGAAGCGTGATGGATATGAAAGTTTATTGGGTAAGTTTGAGGATGAGCGAGTGAATGAAAATGGCGAAAGTTTGTTAGAAGTATGTTTGGAGAGGAATCTTGTGGTAACCAACACCATATTTAACCACAAATATATCCACTTGTATACAACGAAAGGAAACAAGAAAGCCAGAGAAGCATGATTAGTTTAAATTTGCCAGAGAAGCATGGTTAGCTCATTCATTTTTAATCCATACGCGCACTCTTGTAGTTCTTTCAAGCAACTGTCCATGTATAGGTTGAACAGCCATGGTGACGCTACACAGCCTTGTCTCACACCTTTTTCAATGGGAAAAAAGTCTGTGCAAGCTCCATTGATTCTGACACAAGCACTGGAGCCCTCGTATAGAGATTTCAATGCTCGTATCAAGTTGCTGTTCACTCCATACATGGACAGTATTGACCACAGTTCATTCCTCACCACTCTGTCATAGGCCTTTTCCAAGTCCACAAAGATGCAATAGACTTTTTGACGTTTTGCCAAAAACTTTTCAGCTAGGCATCTTAATGAAAAGACCTGATCCGTGCATCCTCTTCCTTTCATAAATCCTGCTTGTACATCCCACATTTTTCCTTCAGTTTCATTCATCACTCTTTTAATCCAAACTTTCGCATACAATTTGCCTACGACACTGAGCAAGCTTATGCCGCGGTAGTTTTTGCACTCTTGCTGTGACCCTTTACCTTTGTACAGCGGCACTATGACAGATTTGCACCATTCTTCTGGTACTCTGCCATTTCGCCAGCAAAGATTAAAAAGGCGGTACAGCTGGCAAGCTACCACGCCACGACCCGCTTTCAGCATCTCGACAGAAATTCTGTCAATCCCAGCAGCCTTTCCTAATTTCATACTATTCAACTCTTCCACAATTTCTTCCATACTTAAGTGGCTTTCATTCTCAAGTTCATTCATTTCCGAAACATGAGTCTCCCTTTGCATATCCCCTTTTTAAATAAACTTTCAAAATATTCCTTCCACGTTTTTAATACACATTCCTCTCCTATCACAAGACTGCCATTACGGTTTCTGATTTACTTAAATTGTGAGGTTGTCTTTTCAGTCCTCATTGTTCTTATAGTTAGCTAACCGTCAAATGCCTCCTTTATGCTGATGATCAGGTAATACTGGCATCATCGGCAGAGGAGTTGCAGTTGATGGTTAATATAATGAACGATGCGCTTAAAAGTAGAGGAATGAATGTTATTGTAAGCAAGACAAAAGTAATGGTTTTTGAAAGAGAGAAATGTATGACTGATTGCTCGATATCGATCGAAGGAAAGTGCGTGGAACAGGTGAAAGAGTTTGTATATTTGGGTTCAAAATTTGCAAGAGATGGAAAGTGTGACAATGATATTGAAAGAAGAGTTTTGGCAGGAAACCAAGTGAATGGGGCCATTCACACCTTTATGAGCAGTCAGAACGTGTCTAAAAAGGCAAGGATGGCTGTACATAGAGGAGTGCTTGTCCCTACACTTATGCATGGTAGTGAAAGTTGGGTGTGGCAGGAGAAGCATGAAAGTAAAATTAATGCAGTGGAAATGAGAAGTTTGCGAAGTATAGCTGGAGTGACATTGAGGGATAAAGTAAAGAATAGTGTGATAAGGGAACATTGCGGTATGACAGAAGATGCAGTGACTAAGATAGAGAAAGGGATGCTCAGATATTTTGGACATGTGGAGAGAATGAACGGAAATAGGCTGACGAAACAGATTTATGAAGCGAGAGTGAATGAGCCAACTGGTAGGGGTCGACTTCGGCATACTCATGTCTATCAAATCAGAAATCTTCTGAGAAAAGGCCAGGTCAAGAGTACCCTTAACCGAAGAGCATGTATGAAGACACTTATGAAAGTTGAAGAAGCGAAAGTTGTTTGCCAGAATCGTAGCAAGTGGAAAGCCATAGTCTCTGCCTACCCCATTGGGAGACAGGCGTGATGTTATGTATGTATGTATGTAATTGCGTAATTCGCGTTAAGGATGAAGCGTTATGACGCAAGTTACCTATGTTAATTTGTCATCACAGTTAATTAGTAACTGTTTGTCTATTCCTGGCCATAGATACTGTTACCATAGAGGTTAATTAATTATACTATACTAGCGTATGTCACGCGGTGTTACCCGCGTTGCTCTCGTTCCCAGAGGAATACGGGAATAAAATATAGCCTTTGTCACCTGGGATAGTGTAGCTTCCCAAGAGTGAAAGAATTTTTCAAATTGGTTCAGTAGTTTCGGAGCATATTCGATGCCTATCATTAAAAAAAAAAAAAAAAAAAATGTAAAAAAGAACTTTAAAAATAATGACATTTTAACACTTTTAAGAAGAAAATTTTCGTCATAATATTACTTACCAAATTTCATAGTTACGGACGGTCGGAAGGATATAAGGAACTGTTCTTAGACCATATAACACGGGACTAGCCTTTGCGAACCACCGAATACAAAAATATTCTGCCAGTTTTCATACAAGTGAAGGGGGAAACACAAAGACAAATAAAATTTCATTGCATTTAAAAATGTATTAATCGACAAACGCGTAATGGCTGTTGTGTGTTAATTGTTATTGTACAGTCAACTACAATGTAATGTACTAGTTTAATCATATAAAATGATGTACTGATGTACAGGCTTTTCATAAAGCCAAAAGACCAAATGGTCATGTGCAATGGCAGAAAACAATGCTTAAGTAAGGCGCATCCTGTGGTTAGATGATCTAAGGAACTGTTAGTGGGCGTGGCGTCCAACTCGCACTTGACTCGCCCAGTTTGTCGACAGTTAATAAAGGGAGCTTGATCGTTGGCGAAATGATGATGTATACCTAAATATTACCTTTAACTGTAAGATTCCTGCAATAATAAATGAATAAAACTCAATTTATCAGTACCTAAGTAATAATCTTCTAAATATATATAACTCAAAGGTGACTGACTGACTGACATAGTGATCTATCAACGCACAGCCCAAACCACTGGACGCATCGGGCTGAAATTTTGAATGCAGGTAGATGTTATAACGTAGGCATCCGCTAAGAAAGGATTTTGATGAATTCTACCCCCAAGGGGGTAAAATACGGGAAGCGGGAACGGGAGCAAATTTTACGCGGGCGAAGCTGCGGGCATCAGCTAGTTATAAATATTTGTGGACATTCTCACACAACATCGTCTAGCCCAAATTAAGCTTATATAAGGTTGTGCTATGGGATCTAGATGACTGATAGACATACATATACATTTGTAAATACATACGTATTATACATAGAAAACACCCAAACTCCGAAACAAACATTTGTGGATCATACAAATATTTGGACCGACCCGGGAATCGAGCCCAGGACCTCCAACGCCGCATGCGGCATCGCTACCAACTGCGCACAAAAATCAGGAAAGTTCAATATTTATGATCATCCTTATTTTCATTACCTACTCTTGAAAATATACACAAATTTGGTTCTGTACACAACTGAGGTTTAAAGAAAATTCCTACTCTTGATAGAGAAGGCTTGCAGTGGTGTTGCCCTTAAACTAGTGTGTCACATATCTGCGATGAATGGTGTGCGCGTGTCTAATGGACCTCTTATCAGGCTTGACCACAATTCTGTCTGCGTAAACTCGTTTATACACGGACCACAGAGCGTGTAATATAAAAATATAGGTGAAATGGTATCACGTCCTAACCTTAAAGCGCGGCTTGTACAATTTTCCACATGTTTAATAGCACAGCTACACGCTCCTTCTAGTCTGTGAGCACGCCTGCACAAAACCAGTTTGCACAGGTAACTCCTGCAGTCCGAAGCGTGGATTGTAGAATATTGTTGTATTGCTTAGAAGTTGGAAAATAGTATGCTTCTTGTACCGACCAAGTTTTCATCGACTTACTTTTAAGAAGTTGCTTCTTTGCTTTTAGATTCTTAGGCTTATTAAAGTAAATCTTTTGTTGGCCACATCTCGTCGAGCTCTCTAAACACAACCAGGATTGCACAGTTAACCTTGCTCGTACTTGTCGGTGAATACGATTGGGCATTCAACGTTATAGCCGTTTATATCAGAAGAAATACTTCTTTATCGAGAAACATGTGTGTGTAGATAGAGAGATTATATCAGTCTACCCGCCACTAAAAATAATCAAAAAAAAATCAACAAAATAAAACCAACTTCAAACCGAACTAAAAACTGAAAAATAATATTTACTTAGCACAAAGTAAGTATAATAATTTACCAGATATCATTAAATTATAATACTGAAATCGGTGCCCAGTAAAACTGCGTGGGCTTTGGTAGGCATTATTAATCTCTCTCATAATATTGGCACCGACTTCAGTCTCCTGAAGCCGGTGCCAATTGGTTTGGTTTGAAGTCGGTTTAATTTTGTTATTTTTTTTACACATTATGTAAAATCAATTTAAAAAAATTAACAATACCTTATTTGAACACACATCTGGTTAATAAAAATGTGTTTTCGGTTTTCGTATTTGTTACTAAAGCCTAACAAAAAAAAACATTTGAGGCTAAATTACTTTTTGGAACGGGCCTTAACTGGGTCCATATTCTAGCCATTCAATGCTGAGCATCTGCTTGAGATTTAAAATGAGCTTTTCTGCCTGAGATTCATTCAGAACTGTGGTGAAATCTGAACGTGTGATAAGCCCTGAACGGCGTATCTAGTATTAAAACATACATGCCTTACTTATAACACCCAACAAATACTATCGCGGTTGGATAATGTGATTGTAGAGGATATGCTATATATAAAGCATGAATTTCAGTGCCATAGTTAAACAACAATGATGGCTCGAGTACTACATTTACTTCTTTGCTTAATAGCTGTGAGTAATTAAAATAAAACCTTATTGTATTCAGTGTCTATTCCTCAACCGGCTGAAGAGGTTTTTATAATATTTAGCTCGCCAAATTGACGTCGCCACCAGTCTGATGGAAAGCCGTGGCGCATCTAGCGATTGGGGGCCACTTCTGACAGTAGTCCTCAAGTTGGCGGCCTTGTGATGTGCCTCTTCACGCTCCTCTTGAAGAATCCGAGATTGTAAGATGAGGGAAACACGTGTGGTTGCTATGACTCCTCTCCAGCCACTCGTCCATAATCGGTCTTATTCTTTTAGTTTTTTCTTGATCTTAGATTATTATCTTTTATTAATTTTATCCTCATTATCACCTTGATTACTTTATTTTTTCAGTACTTGGCGAGCTTAATTTATAAAATAAATTAGTTCAGTAGTTAAAGTTCATCACGGACATGAAATGTTAATATAAGTTTACCTACTTAAAACAATTTTACAAATTTCCAGATAAGAGCTTCAACATCGCACCGGCATAACGATCAATACTACGAGCAACAACGTCATGTGAGGCAAGGTACAATAAGCTCGGACCGAAAAACCCCATGAAGCCGTTCATATTTTGTCCTGGGGTATCCTTACCAGGGCTTACCCGGGGCTTCTAATCGATGCTATCCCGCGTCTTTGGGGGATTTTTCGGGTTTTATCCAGCTTTTTAGGGGGTGGGGGAGGCCGTGCGTGAATCTCTCACGTCACGCTGTCAAATATGACTAGTTTTTAAAATTCCATCGACAAGCTCATTGCATTGTAGCTCGTAAATTGAATAGTTCACGAGTTGTACTTCACAACTCGAAAACTATCCAATTTTCGTAAATTGTGATACACGTCTCCTTCGTCTCCAATTCCTTGTTTTTTGAACTTGGGTACTCTGCCCTGAGTGTAAATACCTAGCTATGTCTTTTATCTACTTCCAGCTGATGATCAGCCGGAAGTCCCTGCTTCGTGTAAAGACTCAACTTTGTGTGAAGAAGCAGTCAATTACCCACAAGATGAAGTTGACAAACTAATAGAAAAGGTTTGTTCACTACTTACTTCCATTTTAGATTTAAGGTTCGAAGGATGCGCATTTTCGGTGCTCAATATTTTTATTTTTTTTAATGACTGCCTCTGTGGCGTAGTCGGTAGGGATACCGCCTGCGGCGCTGGAGTCCAAATATTTGCGTGATCCACAAATGTTTGTTTCGGAGTTTGGGTGTTTTCAATGTATATGGATGTATTTAGAAATATATAAGATTGTATGTCAGTCGTCTAGATTCCATAGCACAAGCAATTATTAGCCTAATTTGGGCTAGATGATGTTGTGTGTAAATGTCCACAAATATTTATTTATTTATTTAACATTTAATCGGTCTGTTCAAAATACAATCACAATTTGAAAAAACCTGGTCACCGAATGGTCTCACCCACAAAGGGTTTCGTACATCTGTCTTCTGTCTATCTGTCAAAACTCTTTATCCCGTGAATGCGTGAAGGCACCGACTTGAAATTAACACCATATAGGTATATTCAAATTACTCATTACGCACAGAAATTCTAGTTAATGGAAACCTATGTACAAAAAGGTATTTCAATATGAAGTAACCTAATGTCAATTTCCTTTTTTATTTAGCTGGGAACGGCAGTGCGATTCGAAGTCGACAAAATACCTACAGAGTCGAGGGATGGCTCGCCCGATGAGAATATTAAGCTGTGTAATTCTGTGGAAACGGTAATTATTAGTCAGGCGTTTAAATAGTCCTACCATAAAAATGATGTTTGCACATCTAGCGTGACGAAGACGAGAAGGTAAATATTATACGAAATTATGTCAAAGGCGAATCCATCTCAAGAAGTATTCAGTTGCAGATAGGCGTTGATCTTTGGTTTTCGTGTTTAACAGCCGGTGACTTTCCTTAAAAAGCGTCCTGTTCTTGTTTCACTAAGTCTGGCTAAGCTCGTGACTGTACAAAGTTTTTATCAAATTACACACAAATTCAGGAGTTGAGAAATTCAAGTATCCTTAGTCGCTCGACGGTCCAAAGGACCTGGCAGCGATATCAGGAGACTGGTTCCGTCGAGAGAAGACCTGGTTCTCAAAGAAAACCATGTACCAAACCACGGGATGATCGTTTTCTTGTGAGTCGCGCATTGAGAAATCGCAAATCTTCGTATGTGGATCTTAAGAACAACCTCCAAGAAGTAAGAAATGTGCATATTAGTCTATGGACGGTCAGGAGGATATGGCGTGGCGTTGAGTATATTACTCAGTTTCCAACGGGGTGTGCAGTTTAACCTTCATATGACTTTGAACGCCATCTAGTGCATACGTCAAACACTCTGTGTAAGAAAATCAATGCAGAAACAAATTCGCGCTTGACATAAGGCGAGTGATTTTATCACGCAGAATCTGTCATAGATGGCAGCACTAGTCTTGTATTCATTTTTAAGTTACAGGTATAATTAAAGGAGCATAGGCGCTCAACCAATTATCCTGCCACCGGCAAATTATTCAATAAAAAAAACAAATGAAACTCCTCCAAAACTTGAATTAGGATGTCCAAAATACAAGAGACCCATAGGCTGTCAAAATTCGACAGTAGGTAGTAATAAAAAAAATGTCATATTGCTATCTTCTTCGTTGGCCTGGCACGAGATCGTGGGTTCAATTCCCACCGGAGACAAGACTTTGTGTGATCTATAAATATTTGCCTTTAGAGTCCGTGTGTTTCTAGATATTATATGTATGTACTAGCTGAGCCCGCAACTTCGTTTACGTCACATAAGGTGTATGAAAGGAGAGGTATTTCTTCATCAGAATCATCAAGCAGCGTCTGAAACTGCCCTGTTTGCTTAATCATAAAAGAGCTTAATGATTAAGTCTATTTTAAAACAATTCAGTCCGCGCCGAAGGCGGAATAGTCTTAATCATTAAGCTCTTTTATGATTAAGCCAACACGCCAGTTTAGGTTCACTCAGATTCAAAGAAACCCCTACAATTAAAATTTTCAAAATATCTGATTCTTAAAAGAGTTATAACTCTTTTATTTCTAAATCGATTTACATAAAACAAACGCTAAATGTTAACTGGAGCAAACCTCAATACAATAAAAAAACCGCATTGCAATCGGTTGAGTGGTTACTGAGATTAGCGTGCACAACCGTACAGACAAACAGATATACAGACATACAGACAAACAGACAAACAGACAAAAATCATTGTTTTGGGTTCTATTGCGTTCATAAAGCCCCCCTATAATATTTTTTCTTATTTGTCTTCCATGTACAGACAGCGACATTTACAAATAAAAGTATATATTAATATACGTGGTCTGATATCTATAACACAAGCAAGTTACAAATCAACCACAAATATCAAAAACTTTAACTGTATAAATTTTCACAATTCATGCAATTCTCTTAAGAAGGAGAAGGAAGTATTAAAATAAAGATGACTTAATTTGTAAAAATATATTCAAATGTCTTCCTACCTACCGGTTTCAGGTAGTATATCCAAGGTTGGCTCAAGACACGGACGGCGTATGGCACAGAGTCGTGAACAGTGCAGTGAAGCCTGTACAAGGTGTGAGGGTAGAAAAGTGCGTAGAGTAAGTATCTAAATAGCATAAAATAACTAACTCCTTGACTTACGACTCTCTATACAGCATACTTTTTTTTTAACGTGAGGGAAAATCCTCATGGATGTTATGCCGGACTCCTACCGACTAAAAAAACCTCACGTAACGCCCAACAGCCTATGGTTGGATTTTCAGCCCTCGGAAGGATTTTTTATTTTTTTGTTGACGCGGGGAATGCACCGTCATCCTAGCTACGGTGGTAGCTGGGACGGTGTGTGGGACTCACCGGTCCCAGAAGAAGGGACCGTCCTACCCACTAAACCCCGCGTTGTTCCGACTCACCCTAGAGCCGGCCGAGGGATATGAAGATTTGATTCTACGTCGACCCGGCTAGGGATGCCCCATAGGGTTGGGACTCTCCTCGGGGAGGCCAGATGGTCGGCCCCCCGGAGTTTCCTAAGGAGCTGAAGAAAACAAGCGCGCATCGCACCACTCTCGAGTGCCCTAGCCCGCATCGCACTACTCTCGAGCGCCCTTCTGCAAGCAGAGGGGGTAGAGAGCGGCCGAGCGGTCGGGCACTAAAGGCACCTCTGGAACACAGGGAGGTGCCTTCCGCCATATGACCGTCAATGGGTGGGGTCCCCCGACCTTACGCCCACGGCCAACAAGTATTCAGGGGGCGTGCGTGAGCTCGTCACGGTGCCCCCGAACTACTCCCGCTTAGCCGCCATCACCTTGCCAGCAAGCTAAGCTACAGTGACCAAGCACGCCTGACTGCCGACCATGACTTGCACCACGATCAGCAGTGACAGGCCCCTACTGATGCTGTACGGAGGTGTCGCACAGGCGGAAGGGCCGCACAGTCGGAACAGCCGCACAGACGGACGAGCTGTACAGGCGGAGCAGAAGCACACACGCAGCAGCCGCCCAAGCTGCCGCGGAGCTTAACTACCGCACAGACAGGCTGCCGTACAGGCGGAAACAGCCGCACAGGCGGAACATTCGCATATGCAGCCCCTGCCGCACTGCAAACTTGCTCTAACCGGCCGCAGCCGGGAGCATACCTCGCGTAATCAGAACACCGCGGGCCTTGAAGGCCCGCCATTCCAAGACCCCCTCGTGCAATGGGGTCAACTCCGTCAAATGACGGCCAGAAATTGCGCAGATGCGCCGCAACATCATGGGCCTAGCAGGCCCACCAAACTTTGATCCCTTCGTCATGGGGTCAGCTTGCCAAGATATCAATACATCGACCAATGGGGGGGGCACGTTGCACCCATACGCCGATGTTCCAGAGTGGCACACCCCTACCAATGCTGCACGGAGCGGCCGCACAGGCGGAAGGGCTGCACAGGCGGAACAGCCGCACAGACGGACCAGCCGTACAGGCGGAGCAGAAGCACACACGCAGCAGCCGTCCCATACTGCCGCGGCGCTTAACTGCCGCACAGACAGGCTACCGTACAGGCGGAAACAGCCGCACAGGCAGAACACCCGCACATGCAAGCCCTCGGAAAGATGTCCCAGGACTTTATACAGCATACTTCAGGAGCTTTTTTTTTCTCAATGTTGGACCATTTCTGCGATGTGTTGATTTTTTTTATTAAATACTGTGACTACTTATGATCATGATGGTGGTAACTGCATGTAGATATTATTAATTTATCAGATATTTATTCAAAACAGTGTACACATTAATAAAATTTATAATTTCCTAATCTGATAATACCAAAATTTTCGTAGTATTGAAAAAGGTTTTTAGCCATTGTGTGATTGTGTGTGTGATGATGACTATGATCTCGTTTATTTTAAAGTATCTATCAAAATATTAATTATAGTTTTATAATCCATGTTACATACGTTTCGTGTTCTTACTTTTAAATATACATGTGTTTAAAGTTGCTGCAAAGTTACACTATGCTTGGCCATTAGACAACGACTAAAACTGAAAATAGGTAATGTTTGACGTATCATAATCTTACTAATATTATAAATACCTAAGTTTGAGAGTGTGGATGTGTAGTTGTGTGAATGTTTGTTACTCTTTATAGATTGCAGTCTGGATTAGCACATACGCTACCTTTTTAATCTTACAAAATTAACCTGATATTTGTCTCCAGTGACAATGTATCATCTATAGCGGTGTTCCAATAAGGATATGAAGCCCGGTGCGTACAACAGCATGCTTTGCGTTCTGTGACAGCCTTCCGTCAAACTGACGCAGGACTTGAAGTTGTAAACAAAGACGTCAAGGTGCCTAGTTGCTGCGTTGCTGTGGCAAAGCAAGTTACATGAAAGCTAAAATCATGTTCAAAATCGTTTTGTAATAAGATTGCTGTTGAATAAATTATATTCAAAACAATATAGAATGCGTTCATCTTTCGACGCCCATAGTGATTATGTAACCGCTTAAAAATCGGCTAAATATACTTTACAATACTGGTTGAATTTATAGTCGTTCTGGACCCGAGAAGGGGTTACTCGGAATCAATAATGGAACCATTTAGGAGTGTCAAAACAGCTGTGCAGGTTATAACAAAAAAATGACTTCTATGTAATCTTTATCACTCGTTCAGTTGAAACATTAGTAGCGCTTCGATTATTCATTGAACTTTTCAATGAATGAAACTCCGAAACCCATAGGTACCTACGCCGCGGCGCGTGTCTCCATGTGATCAGTTCATTGGCCGAATGCATCGTTTCGATAATAATAGGTACTTAGATAATAATAAAGGACTCTAATTTCTCCTTCATACTTTACGCGGGCTTAGGACCGTCGGAAATACTTTAATATTGTTCTATTTTACGGTGAATTAATAAGGTTTATGTAATAATAATGAAAATAAACTCGAACAAATAGGGAGTATTTCCGGCGTATTTAAAAAATTGGAGCTATTTACAAAATAATCAACTTAAATACCTAGACCTACCTATTCACAGTTTATTTACACTTCCCTGTACCTTAGCAACTGCTCAAAATGGAGTCCAGAACGTTCGATACACAAACGGGCACGTTTTAGGCTATTGTCTTTTAGTTTATTCAATGTGTCTCTGTCACTTTTCACTATTTCAAAGGCGTCCACTATCGCACTGCGTAATTCATCACGAGATTCGTACTCTCGAGTGTAAACTAATCGTTTTATTTCCGACCACAAACAAAAGTCAATCGCGCAATCGCGACAATACTGCGCGCGAGTTATAGTCGAACTGCGCGCCGCGGTCGCCGGTCGGCGGCGCGGTCGGCCGAGCGTATTTACCTACCTACAAGACGTAACTAGTCGAGTACCTACCGACGTTACTTGGCAACGAGTCCACGTGGACCGATGCGTTCATGCGTTGTGATTGGTCGAATTTTCCCGGCGCGGTGAATCTTCTTACTGATTGGAACGTTAGACATTGAATGAAAAATTGTAGTAGAAAATCGTAGTAAACGTATTTCGTGAAATTTAAAGGAATAACCAGGTGTTCTCGTTTTGATTTTGGCAAACGATGTAGATTTTGACATTTTCGTAATTTTTTATTGTTGATTTTCAAATTGACAGTGCCGATCGGTTCTGTTATCGAAACTGGGCCTAAACCTTTCCGTTCCAAAACGACTATAAATTCAACCAGTAGAGTTCAAAGAGTCGATGATAATGGTACACGCTCAGAGGGATCGGTAGTTACTATGGGTGTTACGCAGTGTTCAATCATCGGGCCATTTTTATTCCTTGTATATTTTAATGACCTACCCTTTTACGAGGGCGACAAGCGACAACAACAGGATTGTTTTGTTTGCAGATGGTACTTCTTTGATTTTCAAAGTTAAAAAACAAATAGATAACTATGACGATGTCAACAAGGCAATCTTGAAAGTGGTTCATTGGTTTAACACTAACAATCTTAGACTAAATGACAATAAAACTAAATGTATTGCCTAATGTAACACAGTCAGAATCCAATGTTCAACTTAATGGTCGAAACTAGTTTCCGCTATTCAAAATTCGAATGAATGATATTAATATAACATTTGTTGCCGTAAATCGCAAAGAAGTTTTACTTCAATCGCGCGTCAAGGTTACACGCACACACTTTTTTTTTAACGTGAGGGAAAATTTAACATGGATGCTATGCCAGACTCCTACCGACTAAAAAACCTCACGTAACGCCCAACAGCCTATGGTTGGAAGCCCCGGGTAAGCCCTCGGAAGGATGTCCCAGGACTCCCAACAGACCCACGGCCGCCACAACGGCCTCGCCTAGGGGGTGGTTCGGGTGCTATCCCGGGTTTCGGGTGTGATACCGCTTTTAAGGGGGGGCGTGCGTGAATTCCTCACGTCGCGCTGCCGTCATGGGCCTGCTTCTGTTAGGACGGTGTGTAGCCCTCTCACCGTCCTCAGGCCCCCGGTCATGGAGGCCAATAGTCTTCGGCGAAGACACGTCGGCGGCGCCCGAGACGCCGACTGCAGAACTCGGGTGGGAGAGCTCTCTCCCGTTCCCGCCCCGCCGCCTCATTCACGAGCATGACTGGCCATAAGAGCTTTATATAGATTAAAAGAGGTTAATATTCTTACTGTAGCATCATAATATAATCTCATCATTAGGAGGGAGGGCATAACGGTATTACGTTCGGTGAGCAGTCCGCCTGGGGCAGTACCTCCACCCTGCAGAAAAACGCGGTAATAGTAACCTGGCTTTGTGCTGGGTATGTTCTCCGTCGGTTAGCAGGGTTCCAGTGCTCATTGGGGTGACTTCCGTGCCAATCTACCGCACTACCTATGCCTTTGCAGAATTGGAGTCTGGCTTAGTCTCTTGCGTCAACGGCACACAGGCACCCCCTACCTTCTTTTATCCCCTTTCAAATACCATCATGACAAAAGGTCTAAAAAGAAAAAAGGTTTCCACAGTGGTTTCGTCGTTGTCCACACTAAATGTGGACTTTTGTAACATCAGAGGAATGCACTCAAATATCAACGTGATCCACCGCCACCTGGAATCTGAAAGGCCAATCTTATTTTTCCTGACGGAGACGAAAATATCTTGCTCGGAAGACACATCTTACTTGATTTAATATTTTTTTTTCTTTTTTTTTTTTAACTCGTACAGAATTACATAGTTGGCACGTTTAACATTCACTGTTGAATTCATGCTCTAAGACTAAGCACAAGCACAGTGATACAATAGCATTCCAAAAATAATTGTGAGGCATATTAATACAGTAAATGTTTTTTAAATTCTCTGCCAGCCGAACTAGGCTAGAGCCTGTGTTTCGGCGTGCAGCACCCAATTCACAGTGGACGTGTTTATGCTGCTAACCAAAAGTCATGTCCTCACCTTAAGTATTATAATATTCATTTGGCGAAACATTCATATAACAAAAACTTAGAAGAATCATTCATGCTTTAGTGTAATGAAACAATTGTTGTATGTTATGTGTCATGTGTGTGAGTGTTGTGTGTGTGTGTGTGTGTGTGTGTGTGTGTGTGTGTGTGTGTGTGTGTGTGTGTGTGTGTGTGTGTGTGTGTGCGCGCGCGCACACGTATATAATATATATAGTTATATAGATTATAAGGTCGAGCAAGATTAACTGACTATTTCTATAAATTTTTCCGTTTCCTCCGGACATTGGTTTTGTAATAGTTCAAGAACCTTCTTTTTGCATTTATATGTATTCATTGGATATATTTCAATTATTTTATTGATTTTATTATAAATATGAGGACCCAGAAAGACAAAAAACTTTTTGACGAATGATGTCCTAGGCTGGATATAACGTTTCGACACCCCATGCTTTCTTCGCTTCCTCGTCACGCCTGCATTGTACACAAGAGCAGAGTGCAGCTTGAGAGTTATGTGTAGCAGAAACAATTGTCTGACCGATAAAACTGCACATGATTTATATAACTCCCTGGTGGAGAATCGTTTGGTGCGGAAAGTGCACACCTTCAGCACAGCGCGCTGAGCAACCTCCAGACCCCGAAGAATATTTTTGGCCGATCCTCCCCATGCAGAGATACAATAGGTAATTATTGATTGGCAGAGAGAGAAATAGACTTGTTTCAAGATGTTGGCAGCCGCAACGTCTCTAAGATTTCTAAAAATGTAGATTAGTTTTCGTACCCTCGCTGACAAAATTTCAATATGATTTTTAAAGGAAAGGTTATGGTCAATCATAACTCCGAGATATCGTACACTATTCACCTGTTCCAGTGGTTCACAATCACATGTTTTGTCGCTCCCACAGTTATGTGGTATTATTTTCGGTTCATGTGCAACTGATCGACGTATACTGAAAACAACATATTTTGTTTTGTTGAAATTAAGTTTAAGATGGTTATTTTGAAGCCATTTCTGTACCTTGTTCAGACCCTCTTGTGCAGCTTCGTAAACCTCATCCCAAGTGTCGGCAGTAAAAATGAGAGCAGTGTCATCTGCGTATGAGATTGTTATGCCATTTGGTAGATCAAGGTCGGTGAGATCGTTTATATATACGAGAAACAGAGTTGGACCCATTATACTGCCTTGAGGGACGCCACATCTGACCGGAAGGTATGAACTGGTATTTGTTGAAATGATAATCCATACATTAGGCTGTATAGACTTATTGTAGTGTGGTTTGCTTTGCATGGCGTTTGATTAAATTGTTAATGACAGCTGCTGTCAATATGTCGTCTTCCCTTTCGTTTTCTTGCGCTCGACTTGACTGCACCATATTTCGCCAGGTATTTAATTTCATTGTGAATTATCCATAAGTCCCAAGATAAATGAATAGATCATTCAACTGCAGATCGCATGGCCTTTTATTTGGTGCTCCATCACTAAGACACACACCGTCGCCAACATATAGGTTTGACGATACACCAGGTTGCCACGTGTGCCTGGAATAACGTTCCACCGTTCCCTGCGCTACTGCTTCACATCCAGGGTGCTGACATATCCAGCGCCAACAGGTTATGGGCCCAGTCCGTGGATTTTTTTCATCGTGTTTCGGAATTTTTCGTGGCATAACCTATAACCTTGCGACGTGAACAAATAACCTCTAATTTGTAGAGATGGCTGGTGATGAAAGTGGAGGTGACAAAGGTCACCAAACTAATGGCATCCAAATTGAGAGGTTAGTTGGTGTTGATAACTTTGTAAGTTGGAAATTCCAACTCAAGATGGCTCTGATTTTGGAAGGGTTATGGAACTGTGTTTTGGGAACTGACGCTGACACTACCCGAGATGCACGAGCCTTGGCAAGGCTGTGCCTATCATTGCAATCGCACCTATTTCAATATGTAAGCAGCGCCAAGACTGCAAAGGAAGCCTATGAGGCGCTCACTAGAATATTTGAAGATAAAGGTCTATATAGACGGGTGCTGTTGCTGCGTCAGTTGCATCGTATGGACTTCACTACGTTTACGAGTATGTCTGATTATTTGCACAAGATTTTATGTCTTGTCCAACAACTGGCTGATATTGGGCGAACAATAGATGACAATGAGGTTGCAGAAATCATGCTTAGTGGCCTGCCTCAGGAATACAATACCTTGGTCTCCAGTCTTGAAGCAGGGGATACGGCGACAGGTGTAACAACTGAGATTGTAAGGGCACGTTTACTACAGGAAGAAAGCAGGAAGAAGAAAATTGATTCCAGTGATGCGGAAACAGTGTTATTTGCTAAACAAAAGAAAATAATTTGTCATTACTGCAAAAAGCCAGGACACATCAAATCACGTTGTTTCAAACTTAAAAGGGACAAAAGGTCCACGAAAAATAGTAGTGAAAGTGAAAATGTGTTGATTGTAACGGCTAATGTGGCAGTAGAAAGTAAAGACTGGATCGTGGACTCAGGGTGTTCGTCACATATGACTTGTGATAAGCGTATGTTTAGTAATGGTTTTAAGCCTAGCCATAGTGACATTTTTATTGCTAATAATAGTAAGCTAAGTAGTGTTGGCTCAGGCCATGTAACATTAAAAATTAATGGTAAAACCTTGGAGGCTAAGAACACATTATTGGTACCTGAGATTTCCTGCAATCTTTTATCTGTTAGCAAACTAGTGCAAGAGGGATATACAGTTAGTTTTCAGGAAGGATGGTGTAGCATTTTATTAGGCTGTATTGAAATCTGCAAATCAGAATTGGTCAATGGGGTGTACAGGATTAGGATTCACCAGAAGGAGTGCTCTTCAGCCGGCTCTGAAAAGGAAGCAAAGTCGGACCAGAGTGCAATGGTTGCTGGTATGATACCCGCGTTATTGCTGCATAATAGACTTGGACACTTGAGCTACTCAGGTATGTGTGCTCTTCGTAAGACTAATAGTATTCTGTTTCAGGACAATGACCAGGACAGACAACTTATGTGCGAGTGCGTCCCATGTATTGAAGGGAAACAAATAACAAAGTCTTTCCCTGTCGGACAAGCAAAGAAGGCGACTCGACCTCTTGAGTTAATACACTCAGATGTTTGTGGGTCATTGTCTGTATGCAGTTGGGGTGGATCCAAATATTTTGTAACATTCACCGATGACTTTAGTAGGAAAAGCTGGATTTTTGTTCTCAAAGCAAAGCATGAGGTAACAAATGTTTTTAAAGATTTTAAAGCTCTTGTAGAGAAACAATCTGACCACAAAATCAAATGTCTCAGGACCGATGGAGGGGGAGAATATTGCAATGCAGGTATGAGTAATTTTCTCAAGAGTGAAGGTGTAGTTCACCAGGTCACGGCCCCCTACTCTCCATCTCAGAATGGTGTATCAGAGCGCCTTAACCGGACTCTGATGGAAAAGGTGAGATGCATGCTGTCAAACGCTGGCTTGGGCAAGCAATATTGGGGTGAGGCTTTACAAACGGCAGTATATTTGAAAAATAGGAGTCCCCATGCAGCCTTGTCAGGTTTGATTCCAGAGCAAGTGTGGACCGGCAACAAAGTTGAGTATGGTCACTTGCGTGTTTTTGGATGCATCGCCTATACACTGGTGCCTGATGAAAGACGTGGTAAGCTTGATCCTAAATCTAAATTATGTCTATTTGTTGGCTACAGTGAAACTACGAAAGGTTATAGACTTATAGATCCTTCTTATCCAGCTAAGCTGATATTATCGAGAAATGTCGAGTTTTTAGAAAATAAATTCATCAATAATCTGAAAGAGAGTAAGATTGGAAAACAGAGCGCAGATAAGGGCAAATTTTTATCTTTTGACAATCTAAATGAAAGGATTGTAAACAAAAATTGTTTGAATAATAATAAAGTTTTTTATAATATTGACATTGATAATAATAATCCAATGCAGTCCAAAGAAAATATTAATGATAATAATAACTTTACTGGGAATAATGAAAGTGACGTGAATATCACGAATAATGTGAATGATATGAGTGCTTCATCTAGTGGGGCCCATGATAATATTATTTATTATGAAAATGACACAAATTTAAGTGAGAATAAAACAATTTCAGATGGAGAGGAGGAGCTTCCCTCTGACTGCAAGTGTTCCAGTGAGGATGATTTTCAATCTCCAGTAGCTGAAGCTGTATCTGCTGAGGACAAGGTATTGCCGCTGTCAGTTGGACGACCCATACATAGCACACGAGCTGTGTTGCCTTCCAGGTTTGAGGATTTTGAGCTTTTTCTTACCACTCAGACTGAGTCTGAACCAAATTCTTTCGACGAAGCAATGTCGTCATCCAATGCACAAAACTGGCAATGTGCCATGCATAAAGAATATAATAGCCTCCTGAAAAATAATGTATGGAAGTTAGTAGATAGACCAGTCAACAAAAATGTTGTCAAATCGAAATGGGTTTACAAACTCAAACAGGACAATAAAACAGGTAAAGAAATATTTAAGGCTCGGCTTGTCGCAAGAGGTTTTTCACAAAAACCGGGGATAGATTACACTGAAACATTTTCTCCAGTCATTCGACATAGTACTTTACGTATCCTCTTTGCACTTGGAAATGAATTAAATATGGAAATTGATCATTTAGATGTAGAAACTGCATTTTTAAATAGTAACTTAGATCATATTATTTACATGGAACAGCCTGAAGGTTTTATCATGGACAGTAATAAAGTTTGTCTGCTATTAAAAAGTATTTATGGGCTTAAGCAAGCCAGCAGGATGTGGAATATGAGGGTAAATTCTTTATTGGAAAGCAATGGTTTTGTACAAAGTAAGTGTGAGCCCTGTGTGTATGTAAAAAGAAACTGTAAATATTACACAATAATAGGTCTCTACGTAGACGATTTTTATGTATTTAGCAATTGTAGAGACTCCAGAGAACAATTGTATAAATTATTAGAAACAAATTTTAATGTTAAAAACCTGGGTCCATTAAAGGATTGTCTAGGTATGAATGTAAGTAGAAATAGAGCTCAGGGCAAGTTATGGTTGGACCAAAAAGATTATATAGAGAAACTCATAGTTCGTTTTGGAATGGAAAATTGTAAACCTGTCTCCACTCCAATGGCCCCAAATACCAAATTAGAAAAACCTAAAGGTGCTTGTTTAGATGACAATAGGTACAAATATAGAGAGTTAATGGGTTCACTCATGTACCTATCAGTATGTACACGCCCAGACATAACTTTTGCATGTAGTCAACTAAGTCAGTTTAATCATGCCTTTGATGAGTCACATTGGAAAGCAGCTAAGCGCGTCTTAAGATATTTAGCGGGGACGTTGAATTATTCTCTATGTTATTCACATAGCTATGGTGATTTAAAATTAACCGCTTTCGCAGATGCAGACTGGGGTAATTCAATTTTAGACAGGCATTCATACACTGGCTTTACTATAAAATTGGGTGCAAATATAATAAACTGGGAATCACGAAAGCAACGAAGTATTGCATTATCTAGTACTGAGGCCGAATATCTTGCAATTGCCGATGTAACTAAAGATTTGTGTTTTATCAGGAATTTCTTGAGCGAAATTGTTGTATCACAAAATGATATTTTGATTACATTGTACAATGATAATCAAAGTGCAATAATGTTGTTAGAAGCTAAAGAATACTGTCACAAACGAACAAAGCACATAGATTTAAGATACCATTTTGTGAAAGATTTGGTGAATAAGGGCTTTATGAATGTTAAATATTTATGTACACAGAAAATGATAGCAGATATTCTTACAAAGCCATTGAATTCAACAAAACACAAGGAGTTAACTAAGATGTTTTTAAGTTTCTAACTGTAATATATTATTATAGTACATATGTGATATTATTGATATTGTATCTTTGTGGGTGTCATTCATTAATGTAAAATTTGACACTTGTGTGGTCACAGTCGAGTTGAGCCTATAATTTGTAATGCATGTTTGTTTTTGAATTTTAGGCATGTCTGTTTGTGTTTAATTATTTTTGTGAAGCCTCATGTAAGGATTAAGAGGAGGTGTTGAAATGATAATCCATACATTAGGCTGTATAGACTTATTGTAGTGTGGTTTGCTTTGCATGGCGTTTGATTAAATTGTTAATGACAGCTGCTGTCAATATGTCGTCTTCCCTTTCGTTTTCTTGCGCTCGACTTGACTGCACCATATTTCGCCAGGTATTTAATTTCATTGTGAATTATCCATAAGTCCCAAGATAAATGAATAGATCATTCAACTGCAGATCGCATGGCCTTTTATTTGGTGCTCCATCACTAAGACACACACCGTCGCCAACATATAGGTTTGACGATACACCAGGTTGCCACGTGTGCCTGGAATAACGTTCCACCGTTCCCTGCGCTACTGCTTCACATCCAGGTTGCTGACATATCCAGCGCCAACAGTATTGTCTCCTATTCTTACACATGATGTAACCTGGCTATAAGCTTGAGGCTAACTTCAGGCGTAAGCCGGAGTATGCATGTTCGTCCGGTAGGATATCTGCTGTCGCCGTCTCAGTGACCTGGAAGACAGGGACCTGTCTACATCATGGGCGCGCGTGGATCATAGGGGCCACCCTTGAATCTACGCGTGTATTAACAGGTCCCATAGCGGTGATACGGAGAAAAATCGCCTTTTTGACCACCTGCAACAATCGAACGACAAGGTTATTGAGCGGTATCCCTCCGCGGAGATAGTGATTGTGGGGGAATTGAATGGTCTTCAATTTGACTGGTTGCGTTGGGTTCTTTGTGCACTGACGGCGAGAGGGCTGCTCACTGTCCATACAGAAGCAGGCCCATGACGGCAGCGTGACGTGAGAGATTCACGCACGCGTCCCCCCTTAAAAGCGGGATCACACCCGAAACCCCCCGAAATACGCGGGACAGCACCCGAACCATCCCCTAGGCGAGTGTCTGTTGGGTGTCCTGGGACATCCTTCCAAGGGCTTACCCGGGGCTTCCAACCATAGGCTGTTGGGCGTAACGTGAGTTTTTTAGTCAGTAGAGTCCGGCATAGCTTCCATGATGGATTTTCCCTCACGTTAAAAAAAAGAAATTTACAAAGAAATTTACATAGTTTCGCTAAGTTAAGTGATAGACACAATGTCAACACTAGAAATAAAAATAACCTTGCTGTTTTTTATAGCAGATTGTATAAAACCATCAATTATTTCATGGGTAACTGTATACGCTTTAACAACAGGCTACCAGACGAAATTAAAAGTATGTACCTGAATAAGTGTAAAAGGTTTGTAAAAGGTAAATTGTACTGCAGGGGCTAATAATCAATGATTATTTGTTGGATATGGAATGGATAATATGAAGCCTGGAAATAACCTGCTCCGCTGGATTTAAAAAAAAAATGTTAAAATGCATAGTTTTTACATTCCTTAAAATTGTAAATAGAGCACAAAAAAGAGTAACCCGCTAAGTTTCTTGCCAGTTATTTTCCGGAAGGTCGCGTTGTGAACTGATGGAAGAGTTTTCGGTTTCTATTCTGGACGTTTTACAAATGCTATAAAAAAATATATATTTACTTAGGCATTATAGTCTAAGTGAAATATATACATTTTTGATTTGAATTTGAGCCACGTCCATGTTCAAGACTTAATTCGGATTCAAGATTTAATGCAGAGCATCTGCAGGCAGAACTGTGGTGAAATCTGAACGTGTGATAAGCCCTTAACAAAACGGCGTATCTAGTATTAAAACGTACATGCCTTACTTATATCACCGAACAAATACTATCGCAGTTGGATAATGTGATTATAGAGTGTATGCTATATAAAAAGTAGGAATTTCAGTGCCATAGGTAAACAACGAAGATGGCTCGAGTACTGCATTTACTTGTTTGCATAATAGCTGTAAGTAAATAAAATAACATCATATTTTTTAAAGGAAATAATAAATGATTCAAATAATGATTATACATTGTACATCAATTTTCAATTTTAGTACAGTGGTAGGTTCAATTGTCTAAATCATGAGTTTTCCGTCTGTACTATCTCTAATTTGTGGTATTACTAACCAGGCTATGTAGTAGCGTGTGTGAAAGTGTTAGGTACAGTTCCCTATTCCCAATGGCTTCAATGTTTATATTGAAATCCTACTACTTAATACCTACTTATTAAAATGTAAAAGTTTGTGAAGATGTTTGGATGTTTAGATGTTTGAATGTTTGGATGTTTGTTACTAAATCACGCTCTAACGGCTGAATGGATCTAGCTGAAAGACCCCTTGGTACAGGGGTGGATATAGTGCGGAATAACACATAGGCTACTTTTTGTCGCGGGAAAATGTTCCCAAGGGAAGCGGGAACGGGAACCAAATTTCACGCGGGCGAAGTCGCGTGCATCTGCTAGCATTGTAATAAAGTACAAGGTACGCATTTTAGTGCTACAAATTGCAGGCGGGCAGAGGCAGGAGAGGTTGCAATGAGTCCACTCCAGCCACGTGTCCTTAATCGGTCTTATTCCTTTAGATAAATAAATCTTGATCTTTGATTATCTTATAAGTAGGTATTATTTTTATCTTCAAAAATTCAAACGTTGGCACAAAATATCCCTCTGCCTACCCCTTCGGGGATAAAGTCGAGACTATTATGTATGTATGTATTTTTATCTTCAATCTATCTATCTCTCGAATTGTATCGAACTGCACACTACCCTTATTACTGTCTACAGTCTTACAGACTGTGACCTCCAATCGCTAGATGTCGTTGCTTTCCATGAGGCGGCGGCATCATTTGGCGAGTAAAAAATATTTTAAAAAACACGGGGTGGGAAATTTTATTAAAATTAGTTTAGAAGACGCATTCATCACGGACAAACAACGTAACATAATTTTTTGCAGTCATACGAACCTAATATAAAGATTTCACAAATTTTCAGATAAGAGCTGCAACATCGCAATCGCATTACGACGAATACTACGAGCAACAACGTCATGTAAGGCAAGGTACAAAATCTCGGCTGAAAAACGGCATGATGTCATTCATACTCTGCATTTCTGCCATTAGTGAATATTTAGCAAATTACTCCCAACCGTTAGTGGCTAAGAACCAACCACAGACCTGTTCCAACAATAATACATGTTGATCGCCGGGATTCTCCAAGACATTTCGGAGTTACAGTGGCGCGACCTACATAGTGCGCCGCGCATCGTTTGGTTTTTAGGCGGCTCAATACTTTTTAAATTTTCGTGTTTCGGAAGACACGTTAAGTCATTGGTCCCGGTTGCCAGTAAAATGGCAGTCGTTAAGCCATGGTGAAGGCCTTATGAGTGGCTTGAAAATCATCAACAGTAGGCAGTCACATCACAACCTGCGCCTGTCAATATCAACACGGCAAAACGGCTTACAAACTATTACCATAGCCGACAGACTCTTTATACTGTGCTATTACGTTATGATTTTATAAGTACCACTACGACGGCAGACAAAAATCTAGAACGAGGAACAAATACTAAGAAGGTAAAATGTGGGCTATGCGCCTTTTTTTTTCTTGTATGAAAATCCTCATGGGTGTTATATCGGACTTCTATCGGCTAAAACCACACGGTGATCTACCATCTACCTATGACTGGGACTGCCTACTTCTTGGGGGATAAAGGCGTGATTGTACGTATATAATACTCTACTATTTAAGGGGGTCTTAAATTGCAGGACGTCATATCGACAACAACAAATTAAGCTCAAAGCCGTACGCATAAGAAAACCCTTTTAATTTTATTTTAATTAACTTTTTTTTTTTTAACGTGAGGGAAAATCCTTGTAGGATGCTATGCCGGACTCTTACCGACTAAAAAACCTCACGTAACGCCCAACAGCCTATGGTTGAGAGCCCCGGGTAAGCCCTCAGGAAGGATGTCCCGTGACTCCCAACAGAAGTACGGCCGCCACTGCGGCCTCGCCTCGCAGGGGGTGGTTCGGGTGCAATCCCGCGTCTATGGGGGGTTTCGGGTGTCCTGGGACATCCTTCCGAGGGCTTACCCGGGGCTCCTAACCATAGGCTGTTGGGCGTTACGTGAGGTTTTTTAGTCGGTAGGAGTCCGGCATAGCATCCATGAGGATTTTCCCTCACGTTAAACAAAAAAAAAAAATGGGGGGTTTCGGGTGTGACCCCGCTTCTAAGGGGGGGCGTGCGTGAGTTGCTCACGTCACGCTGCCGTCATGGGCCTGCTTCTTTAAGGACGGTGAGCGGCCCTCTCACCGTCCTCAGACCCCCGGTCATGGAGGCCGATAGTCCTCGGCGAAGACACGTCGGCGGCGCCCAGGGCGCCGACTGCGGAACTCGGGTGGGAGAGTTCTCACCCGCACCCGGCCCGCCGCCTCCTTCGCGAGCATGACCTGCTCGCAGAAAGAGGCGGCGCAGTCCCACTTACTCCCGCTGGAGAGCATGGCTCGCACCATGGCCTCAAGCGAGAGAGTGTCCACGCCCAGACCCACTACGAGGACCTGGCGCTGTTGTGCCCACGCCGTGCACTCCACCAGCGTGTGGATATTTTAATTAACTTAGAAAATAATACCTGGTTTGTGAAATTCCATCTACATGCAAAGGTTAAATAACCGCATTAATTTTTCTCAATATTATGAGGTCATTATTATGTACTCGTACTTAAGTTATATAGTTTTCGAGTTATGAAGTAGCTCGTGACACATAGTCCGAACTCCCTCCTCCGTCTCCTATGTCGTCTATCTACTTCCAGCTGATATTGACGAAATTCAACACAGCCTGACCAAGCGTTCTGATGACCAGCCGGAAATCCCTGATTCGTGTAAAGACTCAAATTTGTGTGAAGAAGCAATCAATTACCCGCAAGATGAAGTTGACCAACTAATTACACGGGTTTGTTTACTACTTACTTCGATTTTAGATTTAAGGTTCGAAGGATGCACGTTTTTATTTCCTCAATATTTCACCTGATCTGACCGATCAACGAGTCGGTCTAACCCACCGAGGGTTTCGTGCATCCGTTCTCCGTCTATCGGTAGTCGTAATCGTATTAGTATAGCTTTAGAGTACTTTTCATTTAGAGAAATGTGCTATGCTACATTCCTATTAATACGTTTGAAATTCACCAATCGAATTCGTCGGGTCACACAATATGACAATAATAAACCATATGAACTTGGCGTGGTGGAAAAGCACCCTTACACTGTGGAAAACAATCACACATCACATAATATACTAGTTCTTGGAAACACTAAAAAAAGTTATAAAGTAACCTAATGTCAAATTGTTTTTTTATTTAGCTGGGAACGGCAGTGCGATTCGAAATTGACAAAATACCCACAGAGTCGAGGGATGGCTCGCCCGATGAGAACATTGAGCTGTGTGATTCTGAGGAAAAGGTAATTATCACCCTTTGGTCCACCATCGTAACTGATCTTTCGTAACCAGCTACGAACATGGAATTCCATTCATTGGGTCCAAGTTATTTTATTTGCATAAAACAGGTTTGTTTGATATTGATAGGCCGTGATTCATAATATATGTCTTATTACGTACCTACTTATTTCAGATAGTATTTCCAAAGTTAGCTCAAGGCACAGACGGCGTGTGGCAAAAAGTCGTAAACAGTGACGTGAAGCCTGTACAAGGTGTGAGGGTAGAAAAGTGCTTACAGTAAGTTTTAAAAGTATTCCGTTAATTACGACTGTCTGTCTATACAGCATACTCCAAAAACATGGCGCAATTTCACTGGTCGTTAAATCGTTCGGTATACAGCATACGAGGAGTCCCCGCAGGCGAGACAACAACCAATGAAAGTTAACAAGTCGATACGTATTCGGGGTACCCCGCATGCTTTATACCGACCGTGTAATCGATCAATGAAATTCATCGGTCGATATACGGCTTGCGGGTAGTGAGTCAAATACTTTTCATTATTCAATTTCATTCGTGAGTGCTTGTTGGATTAAAAAGACGCTGCGCAAAAGAAAATTAAATAAAGAAAATTAGACACAGACAGTCAAAATTGCTTCACATAACATTAGTTATTGACCTTTGGATCAATAATAACTGTTATGCTATGCTAGGCTATGCCACACAGCTTTACTACGCATGAGGACCCTATCGACTAAAGAAAACGGTTCCCCGAATGCGGGCCCTGTGGCATGCGTTCCAAAAATCTCACGCACCCCGCATGCGGTCCCTATCGACTAATGAAATTGCGCCACTACCCTAATTTAATCATGTCTGCAACGTCTTGAATTTTTTAATAAATACTGTGAGATGAGAAATAGGTACTACTTATTATCATAATAGTCGTAACTGCATGGATATTATACATTTTTCAGATATTTATTCAAAACAGTGTACACATTAATAAAATTTATAATTTTCTAATCTGATAATATCAAAGTTTTCGTAGTATTACAAAAGGTTTTTCAAAGTGTGACCACAGAAATCATGATTTCGAATCATTTATCTTCATATTGTTTAGAGAACGTCACGCGGTTTCACCCGCGTTGCTCCCTTTACCGTGGGAATACGGGAATAAAATAAAGCTTATGTTCACCAGGAAGAGTGTAGCTTACCAACAGTGAAAGAAGAGCCTATTTGATGCAAACAAACAAACGATCAAATCTTTCCTCTTTATAATACTTATTAGTGTAGATAATTCTACTGTACGTGTGTATGTTATTGAACTCCTCCTAAATGGCTAGACAGGTTTTAATGAAATATTTTTGTGTGCATTTGGGGGGCGCCCTGGTTACATGAGAGTGAGAAGGAGAGAAGTGTGGTATTAATATCGTATTTTTATTAATTAGTATTATTTAAAATTATTATTTTTATGTAGTATATTATTATTATTATATAGTATTTATTAAAAAAAGTAATTAATACAGTAAAAGCATTTACGCAGCGTGAAAGCGTAAGCTCTCAGACGGTAAAAAATATTCTCCGTTTTCAAAACATCTTTGATTGCTGCTCCGCTCCGTCTTAGCGTGATATTATATTATAGCCATCGTCAATAAATGGACAACGAGTATCAAACTGTAGAAGAATTTTTGAAATCCAACCAGTAGTTTGTGGATCCTAGCATTCAAACAAACTAACAAACTCTTCAGCTTTATAATATTTTTAAATGTTACATATTTTAATAAGTTTTGTGTTCTTACTTTTAAAGATTTAATGTGTTCAAAGTTTACAAATAAAACTGAAAATAGGTAATGTTTGACGTACCTATCATATCTTACTAACACATATTATAAATGCGAAAGTTTGTGAGTATGTATATGGATGTGTAGATGTATGGATATTTGTTACTCTTTATAGACTTTAGTCTGAAATAGCACATAGGCTACTTTTTATCCCAGCAACAAAATAAATACTTGAACATTTTTAATCTTACAAAATTAACCTATATTTTTTTCTCCAGTGACAATGGTTCCGTAGCATCTGTTGCGGTGTTCCAGCAAGGTTATGAAGCACGGTGCACACAGAAATTTGCTTTGCGTACAGTGACGGCTTTCCGTAAAACTGACGCAGGACTTGAGGTTTTGGACCAAGAAATCAAAGTGCCTAGTTGCTGCGCCGCTGTGGCAAAGCATGTTACCTGAAAGCTGAAATCATGTTAAAGATCGTTTTGAACTTAGATAGCTGTTGAATACATTTTATTCAAAACAAGAATGTGTTTTTCTTTCAAAGACCATAGTGGTTCTGGAAAATTTTAAACCGGTTAAATGCGAGTGGGATTCGCCCACAGACGGATCTGTATAAAAAAAATTGCAAAAAAAAAAATTTAAGTATGTGGGATGGCTCCCACCACATAAAAAAACGATTTTTGTTTAGCCATTTTAAAAACCGTTAAATATTTTTTTAACAAGCAGTTTCAGTAAGTTTCAGTAGATATACTGGCAAAAAAATACATGAAAATTTCAGCTGTGTAGCTATCATAGTTCATTAGATACCACCAGGCTGTATAGACGACATTTAAAACCTTAAAAACCGTAAAGGATTAAAGTTAAAATCACTGTCAACCAAGTAATAAATAGGTAATGTAGGGTCAAGTGTTCAACAATGAAACAGTGGTACAC
The DNA here is from genome assembly GCA_933228765.1 of Miltochrista miniata. Classification (NCBI taxonomy): domain Eukaryota; kingdom Metazoa; phylum Arthropoda; class Insecta; order Lepidoptera; family Erebidae; genus Miltochrista; species Miltochrista miniata. Next base: position 32,382,462 of record OW121758.1, on the reverse strand, counting down.
AATAAAACATAGTAATATTTCCAAAACGCGACGTTGGCAGTTAGTGCAATATATCGCGTAAGGACACTCAATAGATACCACAGGCGTATCCCAGTTTGCGGCGGCACCGCGTGAGAAAAGACGCGTCTGCGGCTCATTTTTACTATTTTCGTCAAAAATTGAAGTATTGGTTGGACAAACAACGTAACATAATTTTTTGCAGTCATACGAACCTAATATAAAGATTTCACAAATTTTCAGATAAGAGCTGCAACATCGCAATCGCATTACGACGAATACTACGAGCAACAACGTCATGTAAGGCAAGGTACAAAATCTCGGCTGAAAAACGGCATGATGTCATTCATACTCTGCATTTCTGCCATTAGTGAATATTTAGCAAATTACTCCCAACCGTTAGTGGCTAAGAACCAACCACAGACCTGTTCCAACAATAATACATGTTGATCGCCGGGATTCTCCAAGACATTTCGGAGTTACAGTGGCGCGACCTACATAGTGCGCCGCGCATCGTTTGGTTTTTAGGCGGCTCAATACTTTTTAAATTTTCGTGTTTCGGAAGACACGTTAAGTCATTGGTCCCGGTTGCCAGTAAAATGGCAGTCGTTAAGCCATGGTGAAGGCCTTATGAGTGGCTTGAAAATCATCAACAGTAGGCAGTCACATCACAACCTGCGCCTGTCAATATCAACACGGCAAAACGGCTTACAAACTATTACCATAGCCGACAGACTCTTTATACTGTGCTATTACGTTATGATTTTATAAGTACCACTACGACGGCAGACAAAAATCTAGAACGAGGAACAAATACTAAGAAGGTAAAATGTGGGCTATGCGCCTTTTTTTTTCTTGTATGAAAATCCTCATGGGTGTTATATCGGACTTCTATCGGCTAAAACCACACGGTGATCTACCATCTACCTATGACTGGGACTGCCTACTTCTTGGGGGATAAAGGCGTGATTGTACGTATATAATACTCTACTATTTAAGGGGGTCTTAAATTGCAGGACGTCATATCGACAACAACAAATTAAGCTCAAAGCCGTACGCATAAGAAAACCCTTTTAATTTTATTTTAATTAACTTTTTTTTTTTTAACGTGAGGGAAAATCCTTGTAGGATGCTATGCCGGACTCTTACCGACTAAAAAACCTCACGTAACGCCCAACAGCCTATGGTTGAGAGCCCCGGGTAAGCCCTCAGGAAGGATGTCCCGTGACTCCCAACAGAAGTACGGCCGCCACTGCGGCCTCGCCTCGCAGGGGGTGGTTCGGGTGCAATCCCGCGTCTATGGGGGGTTTCGGGTGTCCTGGGACATCCTTCCGAGGGCTTACCCGGGGCTCCTAACCATAGGCTGTTGGGCGTTACGTGAGGTTTTTTAGTCGGTAGGAGTCCGGCATAGCATCCATGAGGATTTTCCCTCACGTTAAACAAAAAAAAAAAATGGGGGGTTTCGGGTGTGACCCCGCTTCTAAGGGGGGGCGTGCGTGAGTTGCTCACGTCACGCTGCCGTCATGGGCCTGCTTCTTTAAGGACGGTGAGCGGCCCTCTCACCGTCCTCAGACCCCCGGTCATGGAGGCCGATAGTCCTCGGCGAAGACACGTCGGCGGCGCCCAGGGCGCCGACTGCGGAACTCGGGTGGGAGAGTTCTCACCCGCACCCGGCCCGCCGCCTCCTTCGCGAGCATGACCTGCTCGCAGAAAGAGGCGGCGCAGTCCCACTTACTCCCGCTGGAGAGCATGGCTCGCACCATGGCCTCAAGCGAGAGAGTGTCCACGCCCAGACCCACTACGAGGACCTGGCGCTGTTGTGCCCACGCCGTGCACTCCACCAGCGTGTGGATATTTTAATTAACTTAGAAAATAATACCTGGTTTGTGAAATTCCATCTACATGCAAAGGTTAAATAACCGCATTAATTTTTCTCAATATTATGAGGTCATTATTATGTACTCGTACTTAAGTTATATAGTTTTCGAGTTATGAAGTAGCTCGTGACACATAGTCCGAACTCCCTCCTCCGTCTCCTATGTCGTCTATCTACTTCCAGCTGATATTGACGAAATTCAACACAGCCTGACCAAGCGTTCTGATGACCAGCCGGAAATCCCTGATTCGTGTAAAGACTCAAATTTGTGTGAAGAAGCAATCAATTACCCGCAAGATGAAGTTGACCAACTAATTACACGGGTTTGTTTACTACTTACTTCGATTTTAGATTTAAGGTTCGAAGGATGCACGTTTTTATTTCCTCAATATTTCACCTGATCTGACCGATCAACGAGTCGGTCTAACCCACCGAGGGTTTCGTGCATCCGTTCTCCGTCTATCGGTAGTCGTAATCGTATTAGTACCTATAGCTTTAGAGTACTTTTCATTTAGAGAAATGTGCTATGCTACATTCCTATTAATACGTTTGAAATTCACCAATCGAATTCGTCGGGTCACACAATATGACAATAATAAACCATATGAACTTGGCGTGGTGGAAAAGCACCCTTACACTGTGGAAAACAATCACACATCACATAATATACTAGTTCTTGGAAACACTAAAAAAAGTTATAAAGTAACCTAATGTCAAATTGTTTTTTTATTTAGCTGGGAACGGCAGTGCGATTCGAAATTGACAAAATACCCACAGAGTCGAGGGATGGCTCGCCCGATGAGAACATTGAGCTGTGTGATTCTGAGGAAAAGGTAATTATCACCCTTTGGTCCACCATCGTAACTGATCTTTCGTAACCAGCTACGAACATGGAATTCCATTCATTGGGTCCAAGTTATTTTATTTGCATAAAACAGGTTTGTTTGATATTGATAGGCCGTGATTCATAATATATGTCTTATTACGTACCTACTTATTTCAGATAGTATTTTCAAAGTTAGCTCAAGGCACAGACGGCGTGTGGCAAAAAGTCGTAAACAGTGACGTGAAGCCTGTACAAGGTGTGAGGGTAGAAAAGTGCTTACAGTAAGTTTTAAAAGTATTCCGTTAATTACGACTGTCTGTCTATACAGCATACTCCAAAAACATGGCGCAATTTCACTGGTCGTTAAATCGTTCGGTATACAGCATACGAGGAGTCCCCGCAGGCGAGACAACAACCAATGAAAGTTAACAAGTCGATACGTATTCGGGGTACCCCGCATGCTTTATACCGACCGTGTAATCGATCAATGAAATTCATCGGTCGATATACGGCTTGCGGGTAGTGAGTCAAATACTTTTCATTATTCAATTTCATTCGTGAGTGCTTGTTGGATTAAAAAGACGCTGCGCAAAAGAAAATTAAATAAAGAAAATTAGACACAGACAGTCAAAATTGCTTCACATAACATTAGTTATTGACCTTTGGATCAATAATAACTGTTATGCTATGCTAGGCTATGCCACACAGCTTTACTACGCATGAGGACCCTATCGACTAAAGAAAACGGTTCCCCGAATGCGGGCCCTGTGGCATGCGTTCCAAAAATCTCACGCACCCCGCATGCGGTCCCTATCGACTAATGAAATTGCGCCACTACCCTAATTTAATCATGTCTGCAACGTCTTGAATTTTTTAATAAATACTGTGAGATGAGAAATAGGTACTACTTATTATCATAATAGTCGTAACTGCATGGATATTATACATTTTTCAGATATTTATTCAAAACAGTGTACACATTAATAAAATTTATAATTTTCTAATCTGATAATATCAAAGTTTTCGTAGTATTACAAAAGGTTTTTCAAAGTGTGACCACAGAAATCATGATTTCGAATCATTTATCTTCATATTGTTTAGAGAACGTCACGCGGTTTCACCCGCGTTGCTCCCTTTACCGTGGGAATACGGGAATAAAATAAAGCTTATGTTCACCAGGAAGAGTGTAGCTTACCAACAGTGAAAGAAGAGCCTATTTGATGCAAACAAACAAACGATCAAATCTTTCCTCTTTATAATACTTATTAGTGTAGATAATTCTACTGTACGTGTGTATGTTATTGAACTCCTCCTAAATGGCTAGACAGGTTTTAATGAAATATTTTTGTGTGCATTTGGGGGGCGCCCTGGTTACATGAGAGTGAGAAGGAGAGAAGTGTGGTATTAATATCGTATTTTTATTAATTAGTATTATTTAAAATTATTATTTTTATGTAGTATATTATTATTATTATATAGTATTTATTAAAAAAAGTAATTAATACAGTAAAAGCATTTACGCAGCGTGAAAGCGTAAGCTCTCAGACGGTAAAAAATATTCTCCGTTTTCAAAACATCTTTGATTGCTGCTCCGCTCCGTCTTAGCGTGATATTATATTATAGCCATCGTCAATAAATGGACAACGAGTATCAAACTGTAGAAGAATTTTTGAAATCCAACCAGTAGTTTGTGGATCCTAGCATTCAAACAAACTAACAAACTCTTCAGCTTTATAATATTTTTAAATGTTACATATTTTAATAAGTTTTGTGTTCTTACTTTTAAAGATTTAATGTGTTCAAAGTTTACAAATAAAACTGAAAATAGGTAATGTTTGACGTACCTATCATATCTTACTAACACATATTATAAATGCGAAAGTTTGTGAGTATGTATATGGATGTGTAGATGTATGGATATTTGTTACTCTTTATAGACTTTAGTCTGAAATAGCACATAGGCTACTTTTTATCCCAGCAACAAAATAAATACTTGAACATTTTTAATCTTACAAAATTAACCTATATTTTTTTCTCCAGTGACAATGGTTCCGTAGCATCTGTTGCGGTGTTCCAGCAAGGTTATGAAGCACGGTGCACACAGAAATTTGCTTTGCGTACAGTGACGGCTTTCCGTAAAACTGACGCAGGACTTGAGGTTTTGGACCAAGAAATCAAAGTGCCTAGTTGCTGCGCCGCTGTGGCAAAGCATGTTACCTGAAAGCTGAAATCATGTTAAAGATCGTTTTGAACTTAGATAGCTGTTGAATACATTTTATTCAAAACAAGAATGTGTTTTTCTTTCAAAGACCATAGTGGTTCTGGAAAATTTTAAACCGGTTAAATGCGAGTGGGATTCGCCCACAGACGGATCTGTATAAAAAAAATTGCAAAAAAAAAAATTTAAGTATGTGGGATGGCTCCCACCACATAAAAAAACGATTTTTGTTTAGCCATTTTAAAAACCGTTAAATATTTTTTTAACAAGCAGTTTCAGTAAGTTTCAGTAGATATACTGGCAAAAAAATACATGAAAATTTCAGCTGTGTAGCTATCATAGTTCATTAGATACCACCAGGCTGTATAGACGACATTTAAAACCTTAAAAACCGTAAAGGATTAAAGTTAAAATCACTGTCAACCAAGTAATAAATAGGTAATGTAGGTACCTATTTATTACTTGGTTGACAGTGATTTCAATACATTTTTCTTATTCGATATACACACAAGTTTTACAATCCGGCCTGGATTCTTCGTCTTTTTAGGCGACTTGAATAATTTCAACAGCTGGCAGTAACAACCTGCGCCTGTCCATCTCAACACGGCAATACGGCTCACCACCTATTACGTGGGACAAACTCTAAAAAGGTGAAATGTGGACATATTATAATATGCCTCTGCCAACCCCTTCGGGGATAAAGGCGTGACCATATGTACATATATATGTAAATATTTCCAAAGAAGTGCATACGAGTACATATAACCTATATATATAAAACAATACTAACTTCGAAACAAACACTATTGCTGGCTACCCAAAATATTTGTTCTGTCCCGAATTTCAAACCTGAGACTTCAGTACAACAACCCTTCACTTATTGCACTACCGAGGCAGACATAGGTACCTAACATTTGAAAATATTTGTAGTTAAATGCTGAGTAAAAGTGGTTAAATAACTTATCATTGGTGAAAACCTGTTTCAGGCATGATTGAAAGTACGATAGTAGTCTATGCATTATGCAAAAAATAATGTAATTCAAGCATATGTATGTTTTAATGTTTTGATAATAAATAAAAAAGAAGATATTAAAATAATCATATTAAACATCTTTAAATTAATGACAAAGTGTCATTAATGTCAAAATTAAAGAAAATTTGTGTCAAAGATGAATGTAGACATACAGTGTGTACGTAACGCGTATTTTTAAAATTTAATCAACATCATAATTTCTTAAATTAGAACTATACTAGGAAAGTAAATAAATTGCCAAGTTAAAAAAATTTAACTGTTACCGGTGAGCCGATCTATACCCAAAAAGTAGTTTCAGTAATCTTGAAATTGTATAACACAAAAAAGTTTTAAACACAAACAAAACAGGTCTTAAGAAAATCAACCTTCATAATAGACAGAGAAGGCTCGATTCTCGAGTCGAGTTGCGCTTGAATCAGTTGTCATCTGTCTGCGAAAACTGGTATACGCGTGTTACTAAACAGTCTACCTCGTACAACACGATATGCATTGCTACGTCACATCACCTAATAAATACTGTCGCGGTTGGCTATATAATTATTGAGTGTTCAACTACGTGTTGTGATTGGATAGGTATATAATTATATACAAAATATGTGTTTGAGTGCTGTAAGTGAACAGTGACAATGGCCAGGATACTGCATTTACTAGTCTGGATAACCGCTGTAAGTAAATTAATAGAATCATTCACATATAATTATTCTGGGAACACCGGTTGAGGAAGTATTAGTAAATGGGTTTAGTATTAAATGGATTCATTAGTAATATTTGCTTTTTATATCACTACACAATTTATTTCGATTTAATACGAAGTTTTACGAATAAATACGAGTAAATTTCGATCAACAGAAAGTGAAGCCTTCGCTTTGGATAGTAAATAAATTATCTTTGCGTTTACCGGTTTGGATAGAGGGTTTTAACTAGATTCACATACTAAAATATACCTACTATATAATTAGCTAGACAGTTTTCTAAAACCCATTGCTAGATGATAATGATGTACCCACCTTCCCCTTCGACAAGGGCCATCATTCGACGAGGACAGTATTAGTATTGAGTTTAGTACATAACTCATCATATATACTTTTTATTTTATTTTTGTACTACGTCAATCTGATACCTCCAAATTTTTTTTCTATTATCATTTTGTTCTTTTCCTAAAATATTAAGAAAGCTAAATTTATATAAGAAACAGTCGTTACCAAACAATGTATTCAATCGAAAGGTACTTAAGTAGTTATACAACAAATACCAAGAAATTTGACAATATAAAACGATCTTCAGAATTCATTAGGCATGAAGACACTGTAAGATGACAAAATAATAAGGTACCATATTATTTTGTGGTAAGATGCAAAAAGTACAGCATTTACAAGAGATGAAGACAGCAGCTTAATGCTTATTCTTTTATGCAGTTCAGAATCAACCATTAATAATGACATTACACTCAGGGATGAGATTACTATTAAAGAGCATGTTGGTAGGAATGATGTCAATACCAAACGAGGACAGTACCTACGTTATATTGATGTGATTATAGCTTCCATGGTCTGATTCCGCATTGTATGAATGGAAAAATATGAATATAATAAACACGTGAACGTCATTCACCCGTGTAGTTCCCGTTATTGTGGGAATACAGGAATAAAATAAAGCCTATGTTCACCGGGAATAGTGTACCTTTCCAACTGTGAAAGAAGTTTTCAAATCGGTTCAGTAGTTTCGGAGCCTATTCGATGCCAACAAACAATTAAATCTTTCCTTTTATAATTTATGAATATGAATATGATGATATAATAGTCATACATGTTTTCTTTGCACTATAAACGATAGGTAATAATAAAGGCGAGGTAAAAAATTAAAATAAAGTTTGTTTATTTTATTAACTCGACATCAAAGTTAATTGAGACAGGGCCCGCAGATTATTGTTTTTTTTGTGTCGCATTATGTGACATTTAATATACATTAAAGAAAGAATGTCGTTCAGATAAAAGAAAAAAGGCAAAAGCCATGTCGCAAATAATTCAAAGATATATAGCATCCATATGAAGCAAAATATTCCTTAATGATAGAACGAATACTTTGACGCCTTTTAGATCCATTATATCCCTAACTGGTTCACTATAAAATTAGGCATTGCCTTTAAAGATAGAATGTATAAATAAACTAAAAACTTTATGGCATTTAAATAAAACTTATTGACGATACAAAAATTTCTAAATATTACCTTCACAATCAGTTTTCACAACACGGTGAACATTTATTGTGAAGGTTTGAAAAGGATTTTTATTATTGATAGTCTAAATTATTATGCAGTCTTTGAATGGCAGGTTTTCAAACCTTAAAAAAGTAGTAAGTAGAATAAATGCAAATAAAATACGCTAAGTACTTAATGATATGACAACAAAATATCAAAATTAAGCCACTTTTGATATTAAATCTAAAACTATTTCCAATTCAGAACATACTGAAACGTTAGCTAATCATGTCGATGACATCATGTCTCGAAGTTATTCTTAGAGTAACTAATGCAAAAAAATATTAAATTGCCGTTAATTACCACGCATTTCCTATACACATAAACTTTAAGATAAGGGTTTCTTAAGCGATTCTAAGAATTGATTATAATAATCACCGTAAAGGAGATCAATGATTCTAAAGTCATGATAATAGTCTAATAAAAATCACTTAAAATAGTTTGAAAAGTGAAACTAGTTTTGATATTCAATACTAAAACTAATAATGTGGTCACTCAATATACAATAATCTAAAATATCTTGCATTTAATCACTAATAATAAAAATGAATCTGCGAAATGTATGTACGCACATAACTTCAGAACGGCTGAACCGATTTCGCTAATTCTTTGTTTTTGTGTTAGTTATAGCCAAGGCAAGTTTTTTATTATAAAAAGTAGAAAAAAAATCATATTTCTTATGGGTCAGCTTGATATAGCGGAACAAAGTTCGCCGGGTCAGTTACTAATAAAAATAGTACAAGTATTGTAATTCAATAAAGACATGACAAGTTCCACCAAGTGCCATCAATATCAATCAATAGTATAAATGGAAAATACGTAGCTACAACATCCTTCAATCTATGTATATAAGAAACCCTGACCACGAACACACAAACCGCAGTAACCTAGTTAGTTATATTACAAAGACCGTTATGTCCAACTACTTCTAATGAAAGTAAAAGTGGTCTCACTTTTACTGGCTGGCCACTCGTCGCCGGCGATATTCTCGAATGCAATTTGAATTAATCAAGTTTTAACGGCCATTTTGATGTCATTGTGTTTATGTGACGTGGCAAGTGAGTGGTTTTTTGCTTCTGATAATTATATGATGATGTGTATTGTATGATTGTACTCATAGTAAGAACACATACATATAATCACACCTTTATCCCCAAGCGAACAGGCAGTGATGAATTACAAACCCTCATTTAACAAATAGTTTTGCTTTTTCTGCATTAAATATGGGGCAAGAATATTGCCATCACGATATACAAGAGAAAAGTTATTGTCACTCCGTAATACGAGACAAAATTCCAATAGTCAGGACAGATAGTACACGTCCAGAAAATACAATTTCAGCAGTCAGAGCATTTGCAAGAGCAATAAGAAATTAAGATAATTTTGAAAAGCATCTACCCAAGACGTACCTAATAAGGTGAAAGAATTTGACGGTCGATAGTAATGTTTTGGTGGTCGAACGTTTAGGGCGTCTGGTCCGGCAAATCAGAAGACGCAGGTTCGAGTCCTGCTGGAGACCAACATTTTTCACATTTAATTTGGCAATAAGAATATTGTTCGATAAGGGGATCTGCTATAGGTTGTATCTTCGCACTAAAGCAAAGGAAACGCAATTGAAATTGATTGCCTCGGTGGCTAATCGATTGCTACTACTACCAAATACCTACTTGTGTGATCCACAATAAAAGTTTGTTTCGCAGTTTGGATGTTTCTATGTATAACTAGCGGTACCCTGCCACGCTTCGCTGTGACTTTTTTATGGTGGTTTTATGTACCTATGAGAAATGAGTAACAAACCAAAGGATGGGTACATTACAAAAAAAAAAAATGTTGAGATATAACCAAAATTATAAATCTTTCTAAAAAACCCGATTAACATCCAAATCAATAGAAGCGTCACTTGAATAAATTAAAAAACTAAAAAACACGCTTGTTTTTTTATAGTTTATCTTGGATGTCCGCCATGTTGGATTTAAGTCACGTGACTATTTTTTTCGTATTTCTGACAGCAAACCCTTTCATTTGATACCCATATCATGGAGGTGCATTTCAAATAGCCTGTCCGCCATCTTGGACGTCCGCCATATTGCATTTAAGTCACGTGACTATTTTTTTCGTATTCCTGACAGCAAACCCTTTCATTCGATACCCATATAATGGGGGTGGATTTCAAACAGCCAGTCCGTCATTTTGGGGAGGCTGCCATAATGGATTTGTAATGACGTTTTTTAGCTAGTCATGTATTGTCATCTGAACTCAGAGCGTGTGCAAAATTTCAGCCTGATCAAAGATCGGGAAGTGGGTCAAATTAATATTCCAAGATTTTCTTATATACATAGTTACAAGTGAAGCTAATAAAAGCGTGTTAAAAAAGAAATCTATTCTGTGATCAATGTTCAGTCTTTAAAACATCGTGCGCACGCTTCAAAAAAATTAATTCAGTCTATTTCCTTAACGCGCCAAAACTCTAACTTCAAAAATAACAAAACATATCTGACCTCTTTATTAGGTAAGTACTCTCTTTTATTATTCTGAATGCAAGGAGGCCGCAATCAAACTTCTCTTAAAAAACAGCAATCTGGTAGGTCCCATCTAAATAGGTTGTTTATAATTTTATTCTGAAGCTGGCAGAATATAATTTAAAAAAACGACCAGCGCCATCTATTGCTAAAATCACTTTTTAAAGCTGTTTTATTCTTATTGCTGTTATGATAAAAGTGTATAAAGTAGCCTGAAACCATCTCTGAATCCTATTGTATATCGTGTCCAATTTTGAGCTCAGCCGATTCAGTAAGTTTTGAGTTTTTAATAAGTACTTAAACTTTAAACGCACACAACATTTTTATTATATATATAGATGTGTACCTATGTGTTTAGAAATATATTAGTATGTTCATCAGTTTCCGAGATTTCATATCAAAACTACTTTGATATTATTTTGCTCAGTGAAAGAACCTTCTTGAATTTCATCAGTCTATCGTTTTTATAGGATGTTAAGAATTTAAAAGCAAAAGTTAACCAAGTGATAAATCACAACTTAGTTCCGATGGGTCTTTAACTTGCGACCTTTACCTAAATCAGGGGTTTTTTTAACGTGAGGAAAATCCGTTATGGATTTAGCATTTTCGCGCAAGATGAATTTTCCTCACGCCAGATTCTTACCGACTAAAAACCACACGTTCCTCATGGTTGGTAGACCCGGTTGGGAACCCCGGAAAAGCCATCGTAAGGATGGCCCCAGGGGTTTGCCTTCTAACTGTAAAAGTGAAGTTTCATGTTGAACCATTTTTTGGTTGGTTGAAGTTCCACAAATGAAATATTTGCCACCACCTGATCACAAAATCCTACTTGTATTATAAATGTAAAAGTTTGCAAAGATGTTTGGATGTTTGTTACTCAATCACGCTCTAACGGCTAAACGGATTGGGCTGAAATTTGGTACAGAGATAGCTTATAGTCTGGAATAACACATAGGCTTTCATCCCGGGAAAATTTTCCCACGGGAATCGGGAACGGGTACTGAACTTTCACGCGGTCGAAGCCGCGAGCATCATCTAGCACATAATAATATAAAATATCTACGCACATTACCTATATGTTTCATAACATTCCAACTTTACGCCAAACAAAACAAAAACCTAATTACAATATTTATAATTTTAGAATGACCTTAAATAATACTAAACCGGTGATTTAATTAAGCTATTAGTGTAACATTGGCAGAGATTCTTGTTAGATTAATATTATTTATAAATGAGATTGTTACATCTTTGGACACACACGAGGCAATTAACTAAGCTATGAGAATTTGAGTTATTATGGATCATGTAAATAAACAGTACGAGAGAGATATAAAAATATAGAGAGCTAAAAAAATTAATGAAGAATTTAAATGCGTACACGCGTAGATAATTAATAATAAACATTTTATCAACGTTTACGAACTCGGATGTATTTTGTCATAGAATAAAATTAAAAACATTCTTTATTTAGTTTACTCACATTGTTAATTACCAAAGCTGGTAATTACGAACTAGGTTGAGCTACTTATTGCCGGGGGTGTAAATACTAGGGATTTCAATTAAACCACTGTATCCTGATCTAATAGCTAACAATTTAATAACTATTATAAAAGTTACAATATATTAGGAATGAAACCATACCGCGATTCAGCATAATGATACAGCGCCATCTATCGAGTCTCATTGCAACTTATACAAAATAAATTCTTATACTAATTGTAATACATACTTAAGGTTGAGTTCTGTTACGGTTCAACATACCGCCCATCAAGGACATTAAGTGAGGGAATGTCCTTCTAAATTCTACAGCTTATGATTTTGTGTTTACATTGATCTATCCTTTTTGGCTTATCTTAATTAATGCTCTCTATTCTAGTTTGTATAAATATTTTGGATGGTAAACAATGGCTTAGTCTAAATATAACTTAAAACTGTAATTGTGTATAATATCTTAATGGTTGTATAGAAATCTTTAAATAATAAATACACAATTATTCTTCTAAAAATAAAAATCTAAATTACAAATTAATCTACGACTGGCAGTATACATAATTTAGATGTTGGACGCTTGATGACAGAGGATTTGGTACGAACTGTAACCACTCGGGTAACATTATCATCCCCAGGATGCTTTTCAAGTATACGCCCTAACAACCAGCGATACGGCGGCAAATCGTCTTCCTTTATGAGTACCACATCACCAATTTTTGGCTCTGGCACTTGGAAAGACCATTTGTAGCGATTAACAAGGTTAGACAAGTACTCTTGAGACCAACGTTTCCAAAACGTCTGCACCATTTTTTGGATCAACTACCAACGTGACAAGTGACTTATGTTTGTATCAACATAGTCGGTGTCTGGCACGTTCACTATAGGTTCCCCTATCAGGAAATGTCCTGGTGTTAAGGGAAGTGGTTCATTGGGATCAGTTCCGTTAATGACACTCATAGGTCGTGAGTTTAGACAGGCCTCAATTTGTGATAACAAGGTGCTCATCTCTTCAAACGTCAATGTAGCGTTACCTATGACGCGTTTTAAATGACCTTTGGTGGATTTCACTCCAGCCTCCCATATACCACCAAAATTTGGGCTATGGGGGGGGATAAAGTGCCATTCGGTACCCTGAGACTCTAACTGCTCTGCTATTAAGGTCTGAATTGAGGTCAGCTGTTGTAATTCTCGAGAAGCACCCACAAATGTCGAGCCGTTGTCGCTATATATTTTAGCAGTGACCGCGTCTTGACACAAACCTTCTAAATGCTGCTAAGAAAGCCTGGGTACTCATATCACTCACCACCTCTAAATGGAGAGCACGGGTGACCATACAAACGAACAAACAAATGTATCCTTTGTAAGAACGGTGGCCTCGACCTTTTGTTGTCCTAATGTCTATAGGACCGGCGTAATCCACGCCACTGTGTAAAAATGCATCCCCCTAAAATCCAGTAAGCCGATCTCAAGTAATTTGTCATCAACTGTGGGCCTCCATGCATAGTTTTGAGATGGCCTTCTGCTAAAACAATATTCGTGAAATGGCTAGCATGAGGTAAAATTATCGGATGTTTAGATTGATCACTCATTTGGGATTTTTCCAGCCTTCCACGTACTCTCATTATGCCTTTATTGTCAAGAAATGGACAAAGGGATTTTAATTTGCTCGTATTTGAGGTTATGAATCCTTTACCCATTAGTTGCGTGTACTCGTCTGAAAATGCTGATTTTTGAGTATTTTTTATACAAATATTTAGTGCTTCTTGTAGTTCGTCTTTCTGTAGATAGCCTTTCTTTTTTGTTATAAAGCGGCGACAATATGCAATCACCCTTATCAATTTTTGCAAACTAGAAAATCTTTCAAAAATTGATGTTTCAGAAGTAGTTGCTACATGAGTTCTTACGGATTGTTCTAAATGTGTACTTAAATCGATTAAACGTTTATATTCTACGTGTTTTTGTTTTAGTAATTCTGGCCCAGAGAACCAGAGAGTATTGCTCAATAATAAACTAGGCAATAAACCCCTGGAAGCACAGTCAGCCGGGTTACTGCCTGTCGAAATATGAAACCACTGAGAAGGCTTCTATTGGATACTGTTCACGTTCGTCATATGCAACCTGATGGAGAGTCCTAATAGCTTGATAAGGAGCTGAGGCAACTCCGAACGTTACCGTTGTTAGCTCAAAATCCCGAATCTCTTCGTGACTGCTGTCCCGCCAGAGGATGCGCTGGTACATTATGTCCTGTTCTACAATCCTAACTTGTCGGTACATCTTAATTATATCAGCCACTAGTGATATACAATGAAGTCTCCATTTCAGAACTATGTGTCTCAGATCTGCCTGTAAAGTTGGCCCAATCATCAAGGTATCATTGAGCGATACTCCACGGCTGTTCTTCTCGGATGCGTTGAAAACAATTCGGACTTTGGTTGTTGTTTTATCCTCCCTTATCACAGCATGGTGGGGAAAATACACTGCTTGTTCTCGATTTTTGTCCCTTTTCTTTACCTCTCTCATGTGTCCTAATTCTATATATTCTTTTATTATTTCTGTATATTTTTCTTTTAATTCTGAATTCTTGTCTAATCGTTTTTCTAATGATATAAATCTCCTTTCAGCTATAGCGCGAGAATTGCCCGGCGCTCCCTGAGGAGGTTCAGATCGGAATGGCAATTGAACAATGTACCGACCGTCTGTATCTCTTTTGGTTGATCTGTTGTAGAATTCTTCGCATTTAATCTCTTCTGGTGTCAATATCTTCTGTGTATGTATACTTTCTTCTATTTCCCAAAATTTCTTTAAAGTATCTTCTTCCTCTACATGAGCATGCATTACTGATACCTTAAGTCTATAGTAATTCTGGTCCTGGTGAGTAGACCCCCTTGTGGTGTCGACCACACCTGATAGGACCCAGCCCAAGGCAGTATTTTGGGCTACCAGTGTGCCTGAAGGACTCTTCACTATCCCTTCCTTAATGATGCAGCTATATACGTCTGCTCCCAACAAAATATCTACCTTATTAGGCACATTGAAGTTTGGATCCGCCAACTGTAAATTACCGACCTTAATCCAATCAAAACAATTCTCAGTCACGTTACGTTCAGGTAAGTACGAGGTTATTTTTGGCAGGACATACGCCTTCACAGGGAGTTCAAAGTCTGCATCGTCTCGGGAATGTACGGTCAAGTCTACCATATATTTAACTGGTGTTGCTTTATCTGCACCTAACCCTGTAACGATTCCACGTATAGGAATTCTTTTCAACTTAAGCAATTGAACTGTAGACTCTGTGATGAAGCATGCCTGGGAGCCTTGGTCTAGTAGCGCTCGAACTATTTGACAACCTCCAGTCCTAGACTCGGCTTTCATTAGAACTGTTGCTAATAAAACCTGCCTGGGTTTGGATACTTTGCCTGTTGACAAACACGACACAATCTGACCCGTATTAGTTGAAGGACTAGTACGGCCGACTGCCGTGGATGTTGAGGAAGTAGCTTCCACTTTATGGGGTAGTTCCTCACTAGGGTGCAACAGACTGTGATGACGCTTCTGGCATACTTTACAATTCGTGAGCTTTTTGCAGGCGTATACTGTGTGGTTGCTACCTAAACAATTAAAGCAAATTTTATTTTTTGCAACGAAGTCACGTCTGAACTCAAGAGGTTGATCTGTAAATGTTTTACAAAAACAAAGTTTATGACGTTCAGAACAATACTCACACCGTGCAGTATTCGATGAGCCTGTAGCTAGCATTGCCTTTGCGTGCGGAACCTGTGAACCTTTACCTTCCGGAAGATGAATTCTAGCTGGCTGAATGCATTCCAAGGCGCGAAAACGATTTTCAATAAATGTCGTAAATTGATCCAAAGTAGGCAACTTGTCGTTACCCTCGCTGTTATTAGTTAACTCCCATTGTTTTCGGGTTTCCGGATCTAACTTAAACGTAATGATGTGGATGATAATGATATCCCAAGTGGATACATCTATACTTAAATTTGACAAAGCGTTAAGACAGTCAGTAGTAGTGTCCAACATCCCTTTCAATGCCTCAGCCGACTCACTATGCAAACGTTTTTGTGCAAATAGACGGTTTAAAATGCAATTGGCTAAATATTTTTTATTGTTGTACCGCTTAACTAATAGTTCCCAACACTGATTATAATTAGCGTCCGATATGGGCGTGTATCGAACAAGCTGCTCGGCCTCACCAGTCAAGTGGCTCTTAAGATAATGCAACCTTTGAACATTGTCTAGTGCACTATTTTTGTGGACAAGTGAAACAAACAATTCGTGAAATGTAGTCCACTCATTATACTTACCGGAAAATGTAGGAATTGAAATTCGAGGTAACTTTATGAAACTACATGACTGGCCTGGCGCTGAACCTGATTGCTTCGGTTGAGTAGTTTCTGAAACTACTTGAGCCTTCCTAAGCAAACCCTTTATTAGACTCTTATAAGTTACATAGATATCTTCAGTAGCATCATATATTTCAACTATAGCTGATTCTTGACTTCCTAAGGTAAAATGTTCATATAACTTACTTTTAGCATCTTTAAATGAAGCCCAATCCGACTCTAACAGTTCTAATTTTGTCTCCATGTACTCTAAAGTTAACCTTTCCTTTGGGTTCTTTTTAAAATTAACTAAACCCTTTTTTATGACATTTTGTAAATCTTTTAAAATACTGATTAATTTTTCCATTATAAATAGAGTATCTTTTTAATATGAGCTAAAATGAGTTATAAATTAATGTGTTTAACACTAGCCAAAAGTAAACATAAGAAGGAACAAACTTATCGAACAATATTTTACCAACAAAAAACTAAGTCCAAAAGTCGAGATATTTTTCTAAGTGTTTTACAACAAAATCTAGGGAAAATCGGGCATAGATTCCACGTTCCCCCGTTTTTTATAAAACTATTCTAAGTCCTAAACATGCACAAGCTAAATAATTCAGAGTTTATTAACATGCACAAAATATTCAAAGTTCTAAAATAAACACAATTCTTACAACTAAAAATTCTCTTAAATTTACAAGTCAATAACTGCTTCAGTAGAAAAAGTCCAATATCTTCGTCGGTTTTCAAAGTTAAAATCTTCCTTGTAATAAGGTTCAGTATTACTTGAAAAGTTTTAAAAAGTCAAAGTGTACTCACAGGATTATGCACTATGCTCACTTATACTCCACAGAACAAAGATTGATGCTTCCTTGATACAATTCCGGAACTTGCTATACTGGAACTCGATATTTGTACTGCAATTGTTATCGATGCCAATTGTCGGCGCTCGTACTGCAACTGTTTCCGACGCCACTTTTCGTCGCTCGTACTGCAGATGATCACGTATCTTTGCCGCAGCGATCCACTGCGAATACGTGATGCGCGATCTAGGCTTGGAATCGCGTCACAAAAATTGGAACATATGGTGTCCAATCCGGGTCGAAATAAGGACCAATGTTAATTACCAAAGCTGGTAATTACGAACTAGGTTGAGCTACTTATTGCCGGGGGTGTAAATACTAGGGATTTCAATTAAACCACTGTATCCTGATCTAATAGCTAACAATTTAATAAATATTATAAAATTTACAATATATTAGGAATGAAACCATACCGCGATTCAGCATAATGATACAGCGCCATCTATCAAGTCTCACAACTTATACAAAATAAATTCTTATGGCGGCTGTACACACTCGTCGAGAGCCTCTCGCCGAGAGCCTCGGCCGAGAAGGCTCTCGACGAGAGCATGCCTGTACACACTCGTAAGCTCAGAGCCTCATAGGACTCCTGCGACAATGGACGTGGAAATTGCTGCTGCTGTTTGTTTTTGTACCGCAAGCTGTTATTATAATAAAATGTTTAATAATTTAAAAACGATTATAAACTGATTCCGCTGCAGCTCCAGATTGAATAGAGGCAAAAATTCGCACCCAAGCATCATGAACACATTGCTTATCCTTGTCTTTAACATCCTTCGAATTCCATAAAACGACTTCTATCTGATAGCCGTCAAAAAACTATGATTCGAGTTCTTTAGACCACTTAATGAAATACCTACGTTTGTTCATTAAAACTATCTGCGGGCAACTAAATGAACGAGTGTGTACATGCTCGCTCTCATTTACCTCGCAAGAGCCAACGAGACCCTTTGACTCGGGCGCAAAAACCGACCCGCCACCGAGAGCGACCGAGACGAGAACGAGATAGCGAGACAGGAGCGAGACGAAACGAGTGCGCCCTGTACACACTCGCACTCGGCCTGTCTCGGGGTGTCTCGACGAGTGTGTACAGCCGCCATTATACTAATTGTAATACATACTTAAGGTTGAGTTCTGTTACGGTTCAACACACATTAACTTCATAAAATACATTATGCATGTAGAAATAGCCATCTTAGTACTGCATTCAAACAGTCAACCTTAGTTTATTAATCGTTTCGTTACAGACTAGGGTAGATAATTTTCGATTTTATGTTCAATTGGAACATAAAATCGAAAAATTATTGTATTTTTTTTTTCGTTTTTCATATTTATTTGTATACCTTAAAATGAGTTAACCTTTCTAAATATCGCAAAAAGCGTCCAAATTTTCCGTCGAAAATTTCACACGTCAAAATATGAGATAGCCAATAAATATTACTATTCCTGTAATTTTTGTTACATTCTCTTCCTCTTGCAATGGGTTTGATTCTACTACTAATTTCTTCCTTTTTTATCAATTTCTAACGCTTTTGCAATGGTCTATTAAAAGAAAGGCTGGTTATAAGTTTGCAATTTTTCAGAGTGTGCCTTTCAAATGTCACTCCTTGATACTCGTATTATGAACCTTTTTCCTGTAGAAATCTTTTTAAGTGACTCTAACGCATATTTTAACGTAAAATGTAAAATAAAAAGAATAATAAATTTTGATTTCGAATATTAAATTCATAGCTGGTTAGTAAGTACACTTAATCTATGTTAGTAACAGATAGATGCGTTTAAATTTCTTGAATAAATAAATTAAAAGAAAAATATCTAAACAAAATCATTTTTCGATATTTTTTACTTATTTATTCTCTTCTCTTTTAATTTATTCACATTTATACACGACTGTCTAATAAAATATGTCTATTAAAATTACATTTTCGTGATATAAATTAAATTAAAATTCTTACATCATCAAGAATAAAATTATAAAATGAATATCCAAAAATAAAATAAAGTGAATATAAAATTTTGCAGAGGGAGATAGTCCGTTTAAGATTAGTAACAAAAATAATACTTATTCTATTATTTATGTGGGACCTATTCTGGAGATCTGTATATGAATACACTATAAATGAAAATATAGCTTTCAAAAGTTAATTAAATTTAGTTTAAAATATTATTATTAGATATAATCGTATGAATACAATTTAACTCAAAACATGTATTATTTGTTACTGCAATAATGCTATACAATAATTTAAAATAAAGCTTTTAAAAGCCAATGTCAGTCTTACATTTAATTTAATTTACATTCAAATATTAATATTAAAATAAAAAGAATACAATATGACTAAAAACATCTAGATACTAAAACCACAATAAAGTGAATAAAACATTAAAATGAAAAGCAAAATTAAATACACAATTAGTTAATATTTGTCTAAGAAGTTTATTCTTCAGCTTTGACGAAACTCAATGCCATTTTTTTTAAACTGACTCGAAAAAATATGGTAGGTATCATAAGGCACATTTTATATTGCATAATTAGAATGCATATTAAATATTGCACTTTCTTCAAATTTTCTTTGTACTACTTTCAAATTTCTTCATTTATACTCATTTCTTCCATAACCAATACCATTATTTAGTTTGTTCACTCGGTTATTTTGTTCTAATTCATTAAAATCTACAAGGTGGTGGACAAATCATTATTAAGTCGATAAAAATCTTTAATAATGATTGGTACGTTTGTCCACAGCTGAAAATGAGCCTCTCCTATAATCCGCCACTACCTCCGTTCTGGGCTTGGGGCAGGCAATATGATATTTACCACAATTGGGAGGTAGGTTATATGCACACATTTTCATTGATAACTTATATATCACCGTCTTCAAGCAACACAGCAAGCACAACTGTCAAATTTTTTTGAATCTTGGTCAGTTTTCATCTAGCCGAGACACCACGGCATATTTTTAAGTCATGATAAATGTTAAAATAATAATATTATTACTATCATGGGCAGACGAGTAAAATAAGAAATTCACTCCAAAACCATTACCTGTCAAGTCAATTACATTTTGTAAAAATCAACCAGTATCAGACTTATCCAGAAATGTATTCTCCAGATGACATAGTAGTGATATGTAGTACACAGCGATAATAATTAATTCTGTTCAAATTGTTATTATTTGACAAGTGAAACTACTGAAGCCTGTTATTTCAGAGTACCGTGTTTTTTGGCATTCGATTTGGCGTAGTATACCCTTAGATCATCTAACCACAGGATGCGCCTTACTTAAGCATTGTTTTCTGCCATTGCACATGACCATTTGGTCTTTTGGCTTTATGAAAAGCCTGTACATCAGTACATCATTTTATATGATTAAACTAGTACATTTCATTGTAGTTGACTGTACAATAAAAATTAACACACAACAGCCATTACGCGTTTGTCGATTAATACATTTTTAAATGCAATGAAATTTTATATGTCTTTGTGTTTCCCCCTTCACTTGTATGAAAACTGGCAGAATATTTTTGTATGCGGTGGTTCGCAAAGGCTAGTCCCGTGTTATATGGTCTAAGCATACCCCATGACGAATCTATAATGGTTCCGTTTTTGCCATTTGGCTACGAAACCCTAAAAAATACTAGAAACCACTTAAAATACCACTTAAAAGTTCACTGCTGCTTACTAAAAATATACCTTAGAATGACCACAAATATTTATTTATGAATTTTACTGTCGTCAAATTATGAATAAAGACACCTATTAAGCAAACAGGCTTTTCAATAAAGACCATGTAAAGAATCAGACTAAGTGGCAATGTAAATGCATCTAACTGAACAGGGCGGGTTTCTTAAGTAAAGGTTTATAAATGCAACCGGTACATACAAATACAATAAAAAAAAATTACCTATGGAGTTTTCGAATGGTAGTTCTAACAAGTAAAAGAAATGAGGCAAAGACATCATTTAATGTTCGGGCATTCCTATCTATAAACATAGCTATTATAGTAATGGGAAACTACAAAGCTATTTTATAACGTGGATTTACTTACTATAAAATATGTATTACAAGTGTAAAAACCATATTTCATCATATGCGTAAAGTAGCCATCATCGAGGTCATACTTAGATGCTATCTCGCCGTACAAAACTATCTTCTTAACATAGCTCTTCACGCATATCGACCATGGTCAGCACTTTGAATGGTTGTTTTCGACTACATTATTTTGCATAGGTGTTTATGTTCTGCTGAGTGAATGATTAAAACCAACCTACTATGCCAGAAACTCAAAGTTAAGGAAAATACTTGAAATAAGTACATACGGGTCCTATTAATAACCCCTGAAGTAGCCCGGACTGTTCCTCCTGTTTAGTGTGAGAAAACGTCAGTACCCTAAGCATTTCCATTAAACCCTACAGACAGAACAAACAGGAACAATGTTGAATATCGACACTCGTATTTACTAGATTGAAGAATGTGCAAGAATGTGTAATCTGTAGACTCAAATATTTATGCAGGAACATCAACTTGAAATTGAGAGTTTGACTACACATCTTACAACCAGAACATAATATGACGAAAATGATGCATCAAAAATGGCCGTATTATGTAATTTCTGAACAAACTCGTTTATAATACTTACAAGGCCGTGTAATGACTATGTTTACAAAGTTCACTGTTATTGAAATGTTCAATGTCGTTCTTAATAATATAAATAAATGAAGCATAGTGTGAAGTGTACCTAATCTTAAATATCCTACTGCTACCAATAGAAATATGTACACAAGGAAACCGAATTGGATAATAAGTAGTTGATTTTACAATTTACATATTCGCAAAATCATAATATTATACTGTGAAATAGATAAGGATGTTACTTCGTTTAGAGCCTAATAAAAGACAATTTAGTCAAAAAGGGTGTGCAGATACCTTTGGTTACGGCACTTCTTTTTTTCTGCTGGCAATGATTTTAAGGATAATCACATACATATAGAGAGACATAATATATGCAAACTGATAATAATTTCTTGCAAACTAATATTTATACAAACGATTATGTAAACGACGTGCATATTACGTGTAATATTATATAGTCAGCCGGAGTTGTGGATCCGATTAGATTGAATGACCTTTCCTTGTAAACAGCTTATTAATGGGATTAAGAAACTCTGAATGTTTCAAGTACGACTAACATGATCATCTAGTGCTAAAACTACACAGACCCGTTAGAAACTAACTTAAATTGAGCATATTACCTATTGGTCTTCCTTTAACCGGTCGTGATCAGAATGTTGTATATTCATACCATCTGCTTCTGCTTCTATTCGTCAAATCGCTATTTTATTAACAAACCTTAATTACTGATTTCAGATCGATGTCAATCTTGTATTGACTCACTAAAAATTATTCATCACTTTACCTTCTTATTCCAACAATAAGTGAAAATGCACACGTGTATGTGGTGTTACGTAATTATGTTTAGAAAAGGCTGTCTTAAGGCATTTAGTTACTCCCCCCTAGTCGAGGCCGCAGTGGTAGCCGTAGGTCTGTTGGGAGTCCTGGGGTATCCTTCCGAGGGCTTATCCGGGGCTCCCAACCATAGGCTGCTAGGCAGGATACGTGAGGTTTTTTAGTCGTAGGTAGGAGTCCGGCATAGCACTCATGAGGATTTTTCCTTACGTTAAAAAAACGTATTTAGTTATACCCATAATGGAGCGAGAATGTTAGTATCGAGAAAGAATTTGTGTGACAAACAGTAGGTACAAATAATGGTGTTGAGCATGTTGACTACATGAGAAAGCTAGTAAGTCATTCAGACACAATGTATTAAGTGCAAAAAGATAAAGAAACGGACATAAATCGAGACATAATAATAGGTTTCGAAGACAGACAAGATGGCCATGAATGTATTTATCCAATTTAAGTACTGCCTGGAATATTGACTGCAATAATACTACCTGACTTTAAAATATGGCTTCATTAAATGCACTTCTTGTTTAATGGAATGATAACATTATTAAAAGAGTTCCAATAAAGGAGAAATCTTCGATCCGGATGTAGATATCTTTCTTTCTTTTTATATATTATGCTCGCTAAATTAAGCCACTAGCCTGATGGAAAGTCATGGCTTGAAGAACCCGGGATAGTAAGATGAGGGAAACACGTGTGCGGGCAGGTTGTTCTAGGTTATTATACATAGTTCGACAGAGCAACGATTTTTTGAAACGCTCAGTTCTGGCGAAGATTATATCCACTGAAAATATTCGTTAATGTTTCTTACTTTAGAACTCCTTTGCTGCTGAGAAGTACTAAGAGTGCCTCATTGAAACACATGTCGTCTTATTAGTCCCGTAGTTAAGCAGAACGGTGCTCATATAGCATTATGTTGGGTACCTACAGATATTGTTTCTATCCTACATACTTCTATAATATCTTTACTGAGGAGTTCGATTAGTCGTTCCTCTCTTGTGTGAAATAGTCGTGTCGTAATTGAAGGTGTAATGTGGGTTCCTTCGTCGCCCTCCCCTCCTTTATTATCGAAGTGATATTAATTATTCCTAGCTTACTTTGGGATCAGATAGAGTTGTGTGAAATGTCCGTAAATATTTATTTAGTATTATTTATTTATTATTATTATATTGAATAATAGTAATTTTTTGTCGGTACTAAACAGCAACTTCCTACAGTTGAAATGAATACATTTCCACAAAGATATTTAAATATAATTCATTTGTTACATTTTCACGGAAGAATTGATACCTACCTATAAACATAAAATTAAACCTTCAACCTACTTACCTAACGAAGAGCGGGTTAAATAGTAAGTTTATCGTTAGTTCATTTACACAGAAATATTCCACTAATAACAAAGTAATACGCAATGTAACAATACTAAGAATTTCCTTTTATAGCTCATAAATTTAATGCTAAATGTACAAAATCATACTGACATAGATGTTTAACGTCATACCAGTCATACTGACAATGTTTTAGGACACAAAACAATCGTTGCGGGAAGACCAATCGTGTACTGTCAGGTACAAATAATTTAACACACAAACAACTCAACCAATCGTTACGAAGGATTGACGAAACAAACTCCCCCAAGAAAAGAGTGTAGCAAGCACCTTTACCCTACAAGAGTTAAGAACAATACAATACTTCACTTTGCAATGTGACATTTAACTAAAATAAACTTCAACTCAAAACTGCATAGGAACGGAGCAGGAACTCAGGGTTAACGACCTATACTGGTATTTATTATAATTAAATAAAATATAATCGATTATTAACCACATTTACAGCAGATTATTTACGCCAACGATATACACAGTTACTATAGCAAGGTTACCATTCGATTATTCTATTGATAAGCCAGTTTATTGCCCGGTTTGCGGGTAAAAAACGTTGTTTTTATAGTACTAGCCTTATAACATAATTAACGAACACTTCAGTAGAACTAGTACTCTATTATCTAACAAGGTTGAGGGATTTGTTTGTTTATTTGCTTAGAGTAACATCTACGACTTTGATCGTGAGGGGAGAAGGCGCCATGCGGAGACGTCCCTTTTTTTTAATAACATGAGGGAAAATCTTCATGGATGCTATATGACTCCTACCGTCAAAAAAACTTTACGTGACGCCCAGCACCCTACGGTTTCGAGCCCAGACCCCTCTTTCAATATTATTATTTTTAGCGTACTTAAGTTTTCCATAGTGACAGTCGATTGCTTTTATAGTGGGAAATACGATTTCTTTCCGCAACAAACAGACAACAATATGACAAATAAATAAGTACCTTTAACCCTAGAACCGTACCCTGGGGTACAACTGAAAAAAAAAATGTAATATTGGCTATAACTTTTTTGTTTTAAAACTGATCTTTTCGCACCTCCGCGTATTCACGGGGGGCGGGGGATCGTGTCGAAGCATCGGCCGGGCGCGAGTCCTGTTAGCGTACGATCGTGGCAAGCCTGAGTGGAGTACTACAGCACCCCTGGGTATGCATCTACAAAATGCATGCACAAATAAGTATTGGCGGTATTTTAAAAAAGCACGACCTTCAAGTGCTCCATCCTCTTCAGATTCAAAATCTGGTAGATGTTCCTTTTGTCCCAGGTCAAAAGACCGTAAATCAAGCACTTGATGTGAAAAATGTTAAAAATTTTATATGTTTAGAGCACCAATAGAAGATTTGCCAAAACCCTTAATATAAGTTTGGTAATTTTTTGTTTAATTATGTAACGTGAGACTGAAATAAGTGCCATAAAAGTCTATGTATGTTGATTGTATTAATAAATGTTTATTCTTATGAAAAAATGTTTTCTATAACGGGGTACACTAGTATCCCTGGGTACTGTTATTTAAAGTCTATGATGGGTACGGTTCTAGGGTTAAAGCAATTTTTTTTTCGCATAATCCTAATACATAGGCACTTGCGACACGTCAATGAATACAAAAGAAATAGCCAGTTTGGTGCTATGTCTACTCCTCTTGAACTGGTAGCGTTGCTCTTTTGTTTATTTATTTATACCTAAATGCTAATTACTGCAGCTAAGTGACAGGTTTTCGCCTTGTGGTTAGTCAGTTATTTGCATCAACTGTAATGTTCGTAGAAACAGTTTTTTATACAGCGTATAATAATACATTGACCTTGGTCAGCACCGATAATACAAATTTTCATATTATATAGGTACCCATTTCCGGGCTTCCGTAATAAGTAAGTACCAATACAAGGTTTTCTATGCCTACCCTCAGTTTCGTTCTGTTGGGAATATCGTTCCGAGGGCTTATCCAGGGCTCCCAACCGTAGCACGGTATACCATGATAGTAGGCAGTAAGTAGGAAGGGAGTGTGTGGGTTTTGAATCGGTTAGAGTCCGGCAGAGCATCCATAACGGATATTCTACACGTAAAAAAAGACCGTAAGTTTCTTTGGTGTGATTCTATCACCCAGTAGTGTAGTAAGTAATAGATAATCAAAACAAGAAATAAACTTAAACCATAGTCTTTCCTTGCATCAGTATCTTGTATAAGTCAATGAGTTATTATTACTACATAGTAATAATAACTCATTGACTTAAACCATACCACCAGTATCTTCTTTAGGCTGTTGTTTTGATTATCTATTACCTACTACACTACTGGGTGATAGAATCACACCAACAAAACATACGGTCTTTTTTTACGTGTGGAATATCCGTCATGGATGCTGTACTGTACCGG
Source organism: Miltochrista miniata (assembly GCA_933228765.1). Taxonomy (NCBI): domain Eukaryota; kingdom Metazoa; phylum Arthropoda; class Insecta; order Lepidoptera; family Erebidae; genus Miltochrista; species Miltochrista miniata. Next base: position 32,355,814 of record OW121758.1, on the reverse strand, counting down.
ACTCTTACCGACTAAAAACAACACGCTCCCTACCTACATACTTACTGCCCACTATCGTGGTATACCGTGCTACGGTTGGTAGCCCTGGATAAGCCCTCGGAACGATATTCCCAGGATTCCCAACAGAACGAAACTGAGGGAAGGCATAGAAAACCTTGTATTGGTACTTAATTATTACGGAAGCCCGGAAATGGGTACCTATACCTACTATATGAAAATTTGTATTACCGGTGCTGACTAAGGTCAATAATGTATAAAAAACTGTTTCTACGAACTTTACAGTTGATTCAAGTAACTGACTAACCACAAGGCGAAAACAGCGAAACCCTGTCAGTTAGCTGCAGTAGTTAGCATTAAGGTATAAATAAATAAACAAAAGAGCAACACTACCAGTTCAAGAGGAGTACCTAGACATAGCATTTTAGCTCTATTCATATTTGTTTGTCATATGTTGCGGGGAGAAATCGTATTTTGTCTAAATCTATGCAGCTTAACTACACAAAAAAAAAACAATATTGAAAGACGGGACGTCTTGGCTCGAAACCTACCGGCATAGCATCCATGAAGGATTTTCCCTCACGTTAATTAAAGAAAAGGGATCTCTCCACATGGCGCATCCCCTCACGATCAAAGTCGTAGACGGTGATTACTGCGTAGTAATAATAACTCATTGACTTAAACAAGATACTGGTGCACGGAAAGACTCGAACGTGTTTATTTTGCAAATTACAAAAATATGTATCTGTAATGTAAAGTGAAAAAATAAAATTTGGTATACTTAGTCCTACTTAAAGTATGCCTTGGCATTCGCATCTAGTCCTACCTAGTCATTCCTTATACTTATGCCTCCATGCGTTTTGTCCCAAATACCACAAATTAGAGATAGTACAGATTGAAAACTCATGTATGTACTTTTTTTTCACATCGATCTACCCTCTGCTACACACACTCACGCACAAATCATTATCGAAAACTCTGTTGAGACCGCCTGACCTCGTGTCTGTGAATGAGTTGTTAATGACTGCGTAGCCTCAGCGAATTTTGTATGTAGGTTTCCATCTGTACTATCTCTAATTTGTGCAAATACCTTTACAATTCATAACGACATTAAAAGAGAAAAAATAAAAATAGCAGATACAAAGAACCTGTACTACGTGTGACCCGACATGCACTGGCCAATATTTAGATAATATCATTGTCCTCAATAGCAAAATGAAGCACCGGATGTTGACGTCCAATGAACCGAAGTGAGAGGGAGAATACTAATGCTGTCGACCAACGTAGCTTTTACTATCCTATGAAAGTAACAATCTTTCATTTTTAACCGACTTCAAAAAAGGAGGAGGTTCTCAATTCGACTGTTTGTATTTACACTGATATTTTTCGTCAATTATAGACAGACTAGATGACGCTCGTGGCTTCGCCCTCGTGAAATTCAGTACCCGTTCCCTATTCCCGTGGCAACAAATTCCCGGGATGACCGTGTTATTTCAGACTATAAGCTATCTCTGTACCAAATTTCAGCCTATTCTGTGCAGCCGTTAAATCGTGATTGAGTAACAAACATCCAAACATCTTCACAAACTTTCACATTTATAATATTAGTAGGAAGTAGAATAGTAGGTAGGAAGTAGGATTTCAAAAGCTGTTGTATTTTTGAACAGAGTTCACTTCCGAGGTGGTTCAATTTTCACTAAGTCAAGATCTGATGATGGGATCCAGGAGAAATCGAGGGCAACCACCGAAAATTATACCTTTTTCACCGCTGCCTACTCCCTCAGGAACTTGTCTTTGTCTTTCTAACTAAACGATTGGTGCGACTTGCCTTTTTGAACTACCTACAAATTTTAATGTACAGTACCAGTGCACGTATGTTGTAATATTTATAAAGCATGTTTATACAAACAAGGCTGCCTCAAGGCTGTATTGATACACGCCAATCTTTACGTGGAAACGGTAGTTAAATTTACATACGCAGTACTGTATTTCCTTAAATAAGTAGACGTAATATATAAATGGTTGCACTGGTTGGACCAAGACGTTATTTGCTTAGGTCTCTCTCTTCTAAGATCTATGAGGCCCAAAGCAGACTCCATCTTCACGTGGTATCTCACCTTCTGACCAGGAGACGAGGAAAATTCCAAATAAACCTGTACCAATCTATCTGGCCAGCGTATTTTAGTAAGGTCAATTACCCTTTCAAAATAATTGAGATCTCTGTTCAAAAAAAGAAGATACCTTTTTCGGCAAAGTTACAGGATTTCAACTAAAAAAGCTTGGGATTAGACCAAATTAGACCAAACATATGCTGATCACATGATTCTTCGATTCGCGACCAGGGAAGGATTCGAGATCTGACTGCTTCGATCAAAAAGAAAGTATTGTGTTTTAATCGTTCGAAACTTGGCTACGAATTGGTATTCGTAGCCAAGAATCCCTTCCTGGTCGCGAATCGAAGAATCATGTGAGCAGCAGTTTATTCAGAAATAAAAGTGTGCTTTGCTAAGCATCACACACTTTTATTTCTGAATAAACTGTTACATACACAACAATCCGACTTCCTCGTTGGTCTAGAGGTCGAAATGTGCGACTGCGGATCACGAGGTCTTGGGTTCGATTCCCACCGGCGATAAAAAATTGTGTGATACATAAATGTTTGTATCGAGAGTCTGGGTGTTTCTATGTATTGAAAAGTATGCAAGTACTTAAAACTATATAAGTAATTTTCGTGCCCCATTAAGTTTATTCCTAGCTTACTTGGAATCAGATAGCGTTGTGTGAAAATGTCCGTGAATATTTATTTATTTAATAAACTTGACTTATATTTGTCAACGACTGTGTAACAAAAAAATGATTTAAATTCAAAAAAAAATATATCTATTAATTTTACTTAATTTTCAGGTGAGAGCTTCAACTTACAAGTACCCGCTAGTATCACAACGACTGCACTTCGCACCTTTACAAGACTTCGAGAATCAATACAACGTAAGAGTGGTACCAGATTGTAACAGTCAAAATGCCAGGCCACAACAATCACACGAGTCCAGAATGAATCAAAGATCTATTCCTAACAGTAATATACAGAGGTTACAAGAACCTGGTATAGTATATCAACAGAAAGTTCAAGAACCAGTGTTGAGGCGATCTGATAATGGATCTTCAAAGATTTTGAATCACTTCTTGAAGCCTGGAAGAAGGAGAGGTAGGTTGATCTTAGCATAATTATTTTTTACTAACCCAAATATTGTCTCTGAGAACTACCACTTTGAAACGAATACTCTGCGAGCCATAGAATTACAACGCCTATGTTGCGAATCATGTCAAGTGGTGGACCTAACTCGCAGAGTATCCGTTTCAAAGTGACAATAGGCTGGCAGATGGAGCAAATGTGTTTTGTGGAGACCGCGGCTAAGTAAACGTGGGTTTGGGGTAGGACTACCTAATGCCAAATGGATTGACGACCTGAAACGGTTGCTGGGAGTGTCTGGATGCGGAAATTCCGAAACGATGTTATCTGTCAGAGAACTACCTCTTTGAAACGGATACTCAGCAAGCTAAGTCAACCACTCGACATAACTCGCAGAGTAGGTATCCGTTTCAAAATGGTAGTGGGCTGGCCGATGGAGCATAAGAGTCTTGGGGAGACCGCGGCTTAGTAAGCGTGGGGTAGGACGACCCCCTGCCAGATGGTCTCGGAAAGCCTGGATGCGGAAAGCGCAGAACCGTGTATTGTGGCGTAATTTGAGAGGGGTCTTAGTTCAGCCTGCAGCGATTTGATTGATTGATTGAACTCAGATAGGCAAAAAATCCACCACAGCTGTCAAAAAGTTGGAGGGTATTTTAAGGGGATAGTAGATCGAGTGAATGTCACTACGTTGCATGACGTATACGTTATCATTTTCACATTGTATGAGATGGCATGACAACGAACATGGCTAAAGTAGATATTCAAGAAATGCTTGTATGACGAGGATGATAATACGAACCTAAAATACCCCCGTTATGAAAAGACTATGAATGACGAATCTCAAGCCTTTGAATAAACATTAACTTTACTAGCTGCACATCACAAGGCCGTGCTGTTTACACTGGCGAGAAACAATGAGGATTGCTTATCTTAATCTTAACGTCAGTAATGGATGGTAATGGCTGCATATAAGTGTAGGCATTTTTGTTTTTTAACGTGAGGGAAAATTCTTCATGGATGCTATGCCGGACTCCTACCGACTAAAAAACCTCACGTATACCAACCGCCTCCGGTTGGGAGCACCGGGTAAGTCCTCGGAAGGATATCCCAGGACTAGGCATATACCTACGTTTCCTTATACTTTAAGTTTTAAGGTTTCTTAGAACACAGGTTAAGTCACCCCAAGACGTAGGAAGTGGAAACGTTTCGTCAGTTACCTGAGTTGCTCGATGGCTCAGCAGTAGTTGCGGTTTGCTCAGCGGTACTAAACCTAGTTGGTTAAGCATCTTTACTGGCTAGTGAGAGTTGCAGATTCGAGTCCCGTTCCTCGATGCCTTCCATGTTGCCCAGTTGGTCTTATATTAAATTCATACAATTCATTACATAAAACATCTTTTTAGGACGATCTCTTATTTTCCTTTCACGATAGTAAATTATCTTCAAAAATGTTATTACTGTGAATCAATTTTTTTTTATTTTAAGAAGGTGCTCAGGAGTAGGTCAATTTTAACCGTTCACTATGCACACCTACTTACTGCAGTATCTTAATAACGTGCAGGATTTTCCTTAACAAAAGTTGCGTATTGAGACTTTACTGCATAACCATTTATGCAACACTTAATTACCACAGGTCTTTGCAGTCGGATACAGCATTGAACTTTTGCTAGTAACGGTTAACGACCTCAATGACCAAGGTTTTATTAATATTATGTATACCTACTGTTCCAATGTACAAGAGACTTATTTGTTTTACCTATATCGGCCCCCTTAATAAGTAGCATCATATTCGCACCTAATAACTTGCTATAGTGGCTTCTTGGTATAGTGACTCCTGACTACGGATTCGGATGTTCTGGATTCAATTCCTACTCAGGAGAAACCTCTTTGTGTGATGAGCATATTAGTGTGTGTCTGGGTGAAGTTAATCTATAATTTTGTACTTAGAAATAGATATCTTTATCAGTCCTCCAGATCCAAACAAGCAAAGTATTGAGGTTATCAGTTTATATTCTTTTGTTAGTTATCGCAGTTGTACCACGGGTCGGGAGGGTAATAACAAACGCGGTGGACCACATTTCGCGCATGGAAGCATTGTCGGGCAACAGGATTCAGGACGCTTAGGTACTTAGTTTGGGCTAGACGACAATGTGTAATAATAATGTAATGTAATATAATTATGACGTATCCACACACCTAATATAATATTCAACTCTTTAATTCTGGATTTTTGGTTACGATGAAAATCCATGACGTAGTACCAAAGGTAATATGATAGTATTACATACAGATCGGCAACTCCCTGCCTCCCACCTGAAAAATTTATGTGTCTATTCCCGTGTCAGTACTTTAGAGAGTGTCACTGCGTTGCATTACGTATTAATACCTATTATAAGTGCTTTGGGCTATTGCTTTGGTTTAATTTGTGCTTAGCCGAGGGTAGATTTGAAAAAGAAAGTACCTACCTACATAATATATGAGATTGCGTTCTGTTCCTTATTATTTTGTTTCCATAGCTAGTGACCCTAGAATACTCACACACACATTGAAGCTTGATTTAAGCATTCACATTACGTCTCTATTAGTGTGGGTGAAAACGAACATTTTTGTATGGAGTTTCCACCCTGTGGTAGTCCCACAAATAAATTATTTGAGACATCAAGTACTTCGGAAGTTTATCGTGTAACGTCTTGGATTTTATGATCTTTTTAACTTTGTAATCTTCCGTTCAATTGTATTTTGTTAATCATTAGTTTCTTCAAGTATTTAACATAATATTTGATAAAGGTCTCTGTCCACTGTACCGTGCCTCTTCACAACTAATAACTCAAGTTTATATTAGTCGTGTTTTATATTATACTAGCGGACGTCACGCGGTTTCACCCGCGTAGTTCCCGTGGGAATACGGGAATAAAATATAGCCTATGTTCACCGCAAAGAGTGTAGCTTCCCAACAGTGAAAGAATTTTTCAAATCGGTCCAGTAGTTCCGGAGCCTATTCGTTACAAACAAACAAATCTTTCCTCTTTATAATATTAGTAGATATAGATTCTAAAGGGACAGCTTAGATAGTCCAATGACAGTTTTTAGAACGCTGAACTGGGGCTTACAAGTTGTCCTCATCATACTATTACGGGTCATACATTTTTACTAAGATATAGTAAGTTCAACTCATCAGTGCGCGCGGCGCTATGTGTGCGTGCGCTAGTAATTATACAGCTTTCATTTGTGTGCCAGTGACGCAGCGTCTTCACAGAGTACATTTGTTTATTATGAGATAGAGACGTTACTCGACTTATTGACGACACCAGCGGTGCCAAGCAGTCTTTGCAGGAAACTCTCTGCGAGGCCGCGAAATAAAAATTATAATAAACAAAAAGCATGCAGCGTCATCTACCACGTTTTGAAAGCAACTGTTACGTTATAATGAAACAAAATTAAATATCATGACAATTCTCAATGTAACTGCAATGTTGACATCCTGTGTAAGTTGGTTACATTATAATCCATTACACAGTGTTCTAAGTGATAATACCATGGGTACAGTCGTTAAAGAAAATGTCTAGTTCTTCACGGAGAAAATGTTTAAGAAGTCAGATAAATATTTTTGATGTGTCAATTCGATGTAATTAATATTTTTTATCACTACATATATATTATTATAAAACAAAGTTCCCGCCGCGTCTGTCTTCACGACAAACTTAAAAACTACTGCATTGATTTTCATGTTGAGATCACCAATGATTCTTGAGAACGGTTTGCGTATATAATTTGTTGAGTTTGTTTTACATTGACTAAAATATAACGATATTAGTTGGAGACGTCGGAAAAAAATCAGGTGTATGGGAGCTTTTAACGAAAACGTTGCCTAAACCCTTCTAGGCATAACAATAGTAGATTGTATAACAAGGGGGCAAAATAGTATTTTTACGGCGAGGGCGCTACTTTGAATCACGAGAGTAGCGAAGGATTCTAGAATAGAATCCCGAGCATAGCGAGGGATTCTAACGTAGAATCCTGAGCGCAGCGAGGGATTCAAAGTACACCGCCCGAGGGAAAAATAATTTGTCCTCGAGTTATATACTCTACTTTTCATTCCCTTTCTATGAGAAAAAAAATAAGTTTTGTAGGACGTAGTACCTTCTATAGATATTGTTCCAGGAGTTCATGGATTTTCACTTTCAGAACTTGACGTAGAACTTATTATATTTGCAGAATACAATAAAATATGTTTACTGATTACAAGAACGTTAATAATGACGAACACGAACAGATAAAGATAAATGGCGCTCTTTAGTTTTTTTTAGTTAGCTCAGGACACCGCGCTCAGAACACTTACCAGCCAGTGTTTCATACAATTTGTGTTCGATTTCTATGAAATTTTCAAGTTCCAAATTCAAATCATTTTGCCGCCCGCTAAAAAGCTCTTAACAGAAAAGAGCTATTTTGCGCCCCGTTATCGTGGTGCAAAGTGATTCTTTTCGAATAGAAGGAATGAAAAATAATGTATGGTAGAATTGTGTAACTTATAAAGGCCTACAGAATAGTCGAAAAATGATAGAGCTCCAATTCCTAATGCAAAAATAAATAGAAATGCAGAGATGATGGTCGACAGAAAAAAACATTGCTTATACAGTAAATATGACAATAATTTTACTGTATGACTTGATTTAAAAAGTAAAAAGACCATACTCTATACATCTAAAAAAAACTGTGGAGGGTCGAGAGTCTGTACAATTGGAAGATAATTTGAAAATTTTAATTGGAGGGCGTTCTCTAATCGTTACATACTGAAGCCGAAAACGTATGTAATTGAAAATTTTCATGTCCGTCTGTCTGTCTATCTGTATCCCGAATAAGTATCACGCTGAAACTACTGAATTGATTTAAATGAAACTTGGTACAATCTGAGCTTATGATCCGAAGAAGGTTCTGGGATACTTTTGATTCCGATATTTTGCACGGTTCCTTTGGGAGAGGGCAGGGCAGTTTTACACGCTGCTTGAAGAGTCTGATGAAGAAATACCTCTCCTTTCGTACACCTTATGTGACGCAAACGAAGTTGCAAGGGTCAGCTAGTTTGTAATAAGATTGATGACATTCTTCAGCCACATGGCTTAAAAGTTCTTCGGCTACCACCGCGGCACCGTATCATCCTGAACTAAACCCAATCGAAAATGTAGGGGGAATTAAAAAAATATATAATGCCTCGCATAGCATCGAACAAAATGTGATGGGAATAATGAAATTAATAAACGAACGTTAAGGTCAAATTGATGAAGAGATGTGGCGTAATACAAAGAAGAAGAATACTATGGACCTTTGATATGGAATCTGAATTTATAATTAACTTTGTAGAGAGCAGCGAATCCTAAATTTCCTCTATTTTATTCTTTTAGCAGCAAAACATATTAATATGTTTAACATACATTTCACCCCTTAAGTTTTCTATTTTAGTTAAACGAGTGTTTTTGTATTTTGTACTTCACTGTACCTCTCGTCACGCACACGAAGTCACTGTGTTTATACGAGGTTTACCCACACATAGGGCCGCGCGCACAGATGAGTTGAACTTACTATATCTACTTATCATTTTAATAGACCTGTGTCGGTGTGTTACAATGTAGTGTAACCTTTATAAAATACGCAAGATAAATTGCGGTAATTTACTCGAAAAACTATGTGCTCATTACCATAGCTCAAAAACGTCATTAAATTGTGGATATTATCATGTTATTATCTCATTGTCTCAAGTTTGAGGTTAAATTATGGAGAATTATTAAATAGACGGATGTTGGCACACGGATCTGATTATTGTAGTTTTTATTCAAGTGATAATCACTTTAGATTTATCGCACATCACATCTTTTATGTGCAACTAAAATTAACTTTAAGTAGGTATTTAAAATTTTATCTTTGAATATTGGTATTATGTAATATACCAATATTCACATTATAACTACCTAAACTAAACCTAAATAAGTCCCCCGTGGCATCGTGTCCAAAAGACAGGCAGCATCCCCCCTTTGAATAGCAATACCTAGGTATTCCCTGAAAGCGAAAATTGAAAGTCCTTGGGTCATCAGTCGACTCAACCAGGAGCTCTTCCAAAATCTTAAACAATCTATGCGCATTGGGACTCCAATAAATAAATAGATTAATAAAATAAAAATAAACAAGGAAAAATTGATGTTTTGATGCTATGATCACTTTCACAGACATTTTACACGGCAATACGGCTCACCACCTATAACGTGGGACAAATTATACAAAGGTGAAATGTGGGCATATAATATGCCTCTGCCTACCCCTTCGGGGATAAGGGCGTGATTATATGTATGTATGTTTAAACTGGTAATTCTCGATGAATAAACATTTTGATGTTATGCACATTTTAATACTTTAGTTTAGAACTTTAGACAGCGGTTTCACTCGCGTAGTTCCCGGTCCCGTGGGAATGTGAGAATTAAATACAGCCTACGTCACCCGGGGATAGTGTAGCTTCACAACAGTGAAAGAATTTTTCAAATTACTTCTGTAGTTTCGAAGCATATTCAATACAAACAAACAATAAAATCTTTCCTCTTTATAAAAGGTTCTTACTTTAACTTTTTATTTAATGAAGATAATTTTTCAATTTTAAAGTTCAAATATTTTTTATGAAAATTTCGGAGGTCTTCATAACTGTAGAAAGGAAAAACTTAAACCTGGAGTAATGAGAGGTGTCTTGAGATCTGTGAGAGTGACCCTCAATTTCCTAGATCGATTTCGTGAAATAAGAAATTATTTCTTAGTGTCACTACAACCTATGACTACCTTCTTGTTTTTTTTATTTAAAGATAACCATTTTCCTTTATCATCTTTCAGGTCAAGTTGACAACAGTGCCATCACCTTTCCTGGACCAGTGGTGAGGACTCGCTACGAGCCGGAGATCCCCGAGTCGTGCCGAAATATGACTTTTTGTGAAGACATACCGAACTACCCGCAAGACGAAGTTGACAGACTTATTTCAAAGGTAAAATCATCATTATAAACGCAGCACCCAACCCAACCTTGGCTATTTCCGTATCAGAGTCAAGGTATCTCTCTTTTTTAAAGAAACGTGTTTTTAATTCGCGTTATTCCATCGAGGAGAGGAAGGTTTCGTCTGCTCAAAAGCAAATAGTAAGTACCTGTGATCAGTACTTATATCAAAGATAATATACCTAATAGTATTACATACAGATCGGCAACTCCCTGCGTCTCACTGAGTAAGCTTCCCCATCCCCCCACCAAAGTTGGTGTGTCTATTGCCGTGTTAGTACTTGAGAGTGTATCACTGCGTTGCATTACGTATTACTACCTACGTACTTTGTGATATTGCATTGGTTTAATTTGTGCTTAGCCGAGGCACAGTATATATATTGAAAAAAAAGTACCTACGTACATGAGATTGCGTTCTGTTCCTTATTATTTTGTTTCCATAGCTAGTGTCCCTAGTATACACACACACACATTCAAGCTTGATTCAAGCATTCACATTACTACCCGTTCGCTCTAACTTTGCCGCTGGCGTAGAGGCGTATACCCGATTTTTTTATTACACGAAGTAAATTGACACTAGCTAATGTCACTTCGTCATAGAAAATAAGCAACATTGTTGAAGAAGTGACATTAGTAAGTTGCTGTCAATTTACTTCGTCTAATTAAAAATTCGACTTTAGTATGGAGCCGAGCGGCAAAGTTAGAGCGAACGAGCAGTACGTGTATATTAGTGTGGGTGAAAACGAACATTTTTGTATGGAGTTTCCGCCCTGTGCTTATATTTAACGGCAAGGTCATTTTGGGAATGTAGCAACATCTGTGGGTGAAGCTGGACCACCTATATTTATCATAAATATTCAATGCCAAAAGTTTAACATAGCAGTTGGTATTCAAATAGGGCGTGGCAGGCTGCTAGAAATGGTTACCGTAGTCTATAGGAGATTGCAACACCAGAGATCCTACACTCGCGCCGACTAGACTATTTAAACAAGACTCTCCATGTGACTACCTTATTTATGCGAGTGGACTTTTTTTACTACATAGATGCTATGCCATACTCTTCTACCTCTCCTTGCAACTGCCCCGAGTACGCCCTCGGAAGCTCTGGGTCCATTTTGCTGCCTACTGTTAAAATATTTCAAGCCACCCTTAAGACCTTAAGTTGGCTTTACGAGTTCCATGTTACTGGTAACTGGGACCAATGTCTTATCGTGTCTTCTGAAATGGAAGTGTCTACAAGCGCTCATCCATCCTAGGCCACACAATTGCATAAACGCAGTAGAGGATACGAGCCCATTCATCTCTACTGTGTTCCTTTTGTAGGAATTAAATTTAATCTTAGTCATATAAATAAATTGAAGTGGCAGTGGGCTGGCCCATCTGTAGAAAAACCTATGGCCGATGAAGCAAATGAGTTCTGGGATGGACACTGCAACTTGGTACACGTGGGGTAGTATGACCTCTGGAAACCATAACTTATTTGTAAACTTGGGGTAGGACGACCGTCGCCAGATGGACCAACGACCTGAAGAAGGTTTCAGAGAGTGACTGGATGCTTAAGACGCTGGACCGTGTGGGAGAGATCTACATCCAGCGTGGAGTGCCATAGACTATTTTGATTGATATAAATAAACGTACATTGGACTTTTATAGTAGTCTGGACATTTTTCCGGTATGACCTAAGTAGTGTAAATCCCTACAATATTCATGTACGTATTTATAATAATTACCATCATTAGGTAATATAGTTTGACGTCAGAGTACGCTGAATCATCTGGACAAAATAGTAGTTTATGCAAATGTAGTAGGTATACAAAGTACCTAATTTAAACACGTGTATACTAAATGCCTACTTATTCTTCATCTTTTTTTTTACTGCCTCTGTAGCGTAGTCAGTAGTGATACCGCCTGCGGCGCTGGAGGTCCTGGTTTCGATTCCTGGGTCGGTCCAAATATTTGTGTGATCAACAAAATTAAATGTTTGTTTCGGGGTTTGGGAGTTTTCTATCTTACTCTTATCTTACTTCTTACTAATATCATAAATGCGAAAGTTTGTGAGTGTGGATGTTTGTTACTCTTTCACGCTCGAACGGCTGAACAGATCTGGCTGAAATTTGGTACAAGGATACATTATCGTCTGGAATAACACATAGGTTACTTTTTATCCCCGGAATAAGTTCCCACGGGAAGCGGGAACGGAAACAATTTAAACGCGGGCGAAGCTGCGGGCATCAGTTAGTGTATAATAATTATGTATTTAGAAATATATAAGTATGTCAGTCGTCTTGATCTCATAGCACAAGCTTATACTAGCATAATTTGGGCTACTTAGATGATGTTGTGTGAGATTATCCATAAATATTTATTTATTTATTTTATTTTTATTATCTTGATGTATTCCCAGTTTCTTTACAACCTTCCCTTAATTCGGAGCCTGGGATAAACTTTTACTTAAGTATAGTACTTAATTTGCGATTTTTCAAATCGGTCCAGTAGTTTCGAAGCCTATTCGATGCAAACAAACAATCAAATTTTTAAGGTATAGAAGTATAGATAACAGCTAGACAGCTTAAATTTTCAATGATGTAGGTATTTCCTAGGATCAATCAAAGTGTATTTCTGTTGCTGTTACTGTTAAAAAATACTGAAATCGGAAAATAAAATAAGGGAAAAACGTGATATTTATCGTTATTTGGTACGGTACCCTCCGTGCGCAAGCCCAACTCGCACTTGGCAGGCCTTTTTAAACACAAATTATACCATTTTCGAAAAATAGTATTCGGTAGCTTATGCTTCATAATGGTGCCCAAACCTATTATAATACCCAGTAACCTAATGTGAATCCTGTATATTTTCCAGCTGGGAAAGGCAGTGCGGTTCCAGGTCGACAGACTGGACCTACCCGACACACCGGACATCAACCAGAGGGTGGGACCCATAGATGAGAACGTGGAACTGTGCCATTTTGAAGAAAAGGTTAGTCAGAACATTGTTGTCACTAGGTGCTCACGCTATGGTCACGCCTTTATCCCCAAAGGCGTAGGCAGAGGTATAGTATACGTATAGGTGGTGAGTGGTGAGGTAGTATTTTGAAATGGATAGGCGCAAATTGTAATAACCCACAGTTGAAATTTATCATGCCGCACTTAAGGCCTTAAATTTGGTTTTACGATTGTCATTTTATTGACAACTGGGTTTCATTTCGAGTTTTGCTTTTGTACGCAATGGATCGTTTTGCTAAAGTGTTCCCTTAGTCACCTCTCACGACACCTTCAGTATGAATTAGGGTGTTGATATTTTTTTACTTTTTTCCGTCGCTACACTGGGCTTATAGTTACTACTCACCTGCAATTTTAGGTTTCGTAACAGTAAATGAGAAGCCGTGAGATCGTTCTCACCCGACTGCCCCTCTAACACGTTTATTGTGAAAGTTCAACCCGATTGACGTTGTCATTTTTGTTTTATTTCAAACTTTGAACAGACTGATGATCCACGTGACTTAGTGACGAAGTTTAACGCGACAGAGTACTGCTACAGACTACAGACTACAGACAAAGTCTCGGCCCCTCTGTACTCTATTTTATAGAGAGGGGCTAAAACGGAACCCTATTACTGAGACTCTGTGGCCCGTCTGTCTGTCTGTCTCCAGGCTGTATCTCCGGAACTGTGATAGCTAGACAGCAAAATTTTTTGCAGATTTATTTCTGCTGCCGATATAGTAATAACAGATACAAAAAATTGTACGACTCTTTACAACAAACGTCATTTTCTTTTTCCGTTTTAGCCCCTCTCTATAAAATAGATTGCAGAGGGGCTTATGGCGAGACTTGTGTCTGTAGTCTGCGACTCTGTTGCATTAAATTACTTCACTAGCGTCACGTGGATCATCTGTTCAAAGTTTGAAATAAAACAAAAATGACGACGTCATTCGGATTGAACTTTCACTTTCACAATAAACGTTAGAGGGGAAGTCGGGTGAGACCGTCTCACGGCTTCTTGTTTTGATACGGTACCCTTCTCCTGTGCGAAATTCAGTTAGGTACAGCACCTCTAAGAATAAGACATAAGTCAGTGAAAGAAGATAATTTCTTTTTAATTTCTTTTTTATTTCTTTCATATCACCGGAATGTATCGGTGGGAGTGATCCGTTTGTAACGGCTTAATACTCCTCGGCTCCCTCACCCTCTCCCTCGGCGGAGTCCATGCCGACCTCTTCGTAATCCTTCTCGAGAGCGGCCGAGTCCTCACGAGCTTCAGGTCAGGCCTCAGGTGGGGCCTTAAGCTTTTTTTTTTATTTAACGTGAGGGAAAATCCTCATGGATGTTATGTCGGAACTCTACCGACAAAAAAACCTCACGTTACGCCCAACAGCCTATGGTTGGGAGCCCCGGGTAAGCCCTCGGAAGGATGTCCCAGGACTCCCAACAGACCCACGACCGCCACTGCGGCCTCGCCCAGGGGGTGGTTGGGGTGCAATCCCTCGTCTTTTGGGGTTTCGGGTGTGATCCCGCTTCTAAGGGGGTGGGGCCTTAAGCTTGTCTGCCACCTTAGTATAATAAAGAAAAAGTTCCTGTTTTGGAAGGACATTAAACCGTTTTTCCTGATGCTTTCTAACCACAGGCCTGCGCCTGTCCGCTTTAACACGACAATACCTCACCACCTTACTAAATGTAACAAAATACACATACCTAAATATATTAAGTGCATGTATCTTTATTTCTAAAATATGGAGTGTTTTGAAAAAAATTATGAAGTAGGTATTGCCCCGAAAGCCGAAACACAGGTTCATACTTAGTTCGGCAACGGAAGCTATTTTCATTTTTTTGTAACTTGTCATAATAAGAAAACTCTGTGTTAATTTTGTTTTTATGAAAATAAATAATTATTATTATTATTCAAATGTCTCCTTATCTACTGATTCCAGGTGGTGTATCCAAAAGGAGCTCAAGGCGCTGACGGCAAGTGGTACACGTTGGTGAACAGGCGAGACGATCCCGTACAAGGCTACAGGGTAGAAATATGTAATCTGTGAGTATTATCATCATTTTGAACATACCTATTGCATGTAAAAATCAGATTCAATAAGATGGAACAAACGGGTTCTAGAGTGGAGACCGCGACTTGGCAAACGTAGAATTAGTACCTACGTCCAACTGCCAGTGTTGGACCAACGAACTGGAGAAGGTCGCACCGGACCGGACCGTGTGTTGTGGCACAGATGGAAACCTCTATACTAAATTCGCTGAGGCTACGAACACATAGACAACTCATTTACAAGGCTACGCACACATAGACAACTCATTCACAGACACGAGGTCAGGCTGTCTCAACCGATTATTCGATACTGATTTGTGCGCGAGTGTGTATAGCAGAGGGTAGGTGTGAAAAAAAAGTACATACTGCTCGTTCGCTCTAACTTTGCCGTTTGGCTCTGTACTAAAGTCGAATTTTTGATTAGACGAAGTAAATTGACAGCAACTAATGTCACTTCTTCTTGTAGTGTTGCGTATTTTCTATGACGAAGTGACATTAGCTACTGTCAATTTACTTCGTATAGGTAATTAACAATTCGGGTATACGCCTCTACGCCAGCGGCAAAGTTAGAGCGAACGGGTAGTACTGCCCGTTCGCTCTAACTTTGCCGCTCGGCTCCATACTAAAGTCGATTTTTTTATTAGACGAAGTAAATTGACAGCAACTAATGTCACTTCTTCATACAATGTTGCTTATTTTCTATGGCGAAGTGACATTAGCTACTATCAATTTATATACTTCGTCTAATTAAAAATTCGGGTATACGCCTCTACGCCAGCGGCAAACTTAGAGCGAACGGGTAGTAGGTACATGAGTTTTTCATCTGAAACCTAGATACTAAATTCGCTGAGGTTATGCACACATAGACAACTCATTCACAGACACGAGGTCAGGCGGTCTCAACCGAATATTCGATACCGATTTGTGCGCGAGTGTGTGTAGCAGAGGGTAGGTGTGAAAGAAAAATACATACACGAGTTTTCCATCTGGACTATCTCTAATTTGTGTTTGTGGTGTGAGTTGGGAGAGACCTACCTACGTCCAACAGTGGACTGCCATAGACTGATTTGATTGGTTGGATAATTCATGTACCTATGTAGGTACAAATTATTTTTTTCATGTCGAATTACACTCTTGAGTAATGGAGAAATTTAGGTGTAGGTACGTTTAGGTAGGTACCTACCTACACCCAAATTTTATAAAAACGTGACAATAATATGTTAGAATGTTGACACATGGTTGAATCAGAGTATATACAAACATTTTCTATGTAGTCTTGTATGATTAACTAAATTCATTAAACTTAATTCCTTTTTTCTCCAGATCTGGCGGCAATGGATGCGCCGGTATAGCAGTTTTCCAACAAGGATACGAAGCCCGGTGCAAACAAAAATATGTTTATCGTACAGTGACGGCATTCGAAAAAACTAATGATGGACTTAAAACATTTGAGAAAGAGGTCAAGGTACCCAGTTGCTGCTCCTGTGTGGCAAAGAACATGTTAAATTAAATTGAATGCTCAAATTGTGTAATGCGGTAATAATAATTATGTTTAAAATAAGAACTGTTGATCAAAATGGTATTCAAATCGATAATAAACAGCGTCTATCTTTTAAAAACCATAGTGTTAGTAGAATATTTTAAAAATGGAAAAGGATCTCAACCATGCAGTCTACTTCAGACATAGCAACAGAAAAGTTGTGCGCGTGGCTCTGTGAAAAACTTCGTTTTATTTCCGCGGCAGATGTATGTTATGATTATGGACAGATGTATGATTCAAGGAACATATACTTGTATGATTAGGTATTGACAGATGTAGATAAGATTATTGACAGATGTATGATTAGGGATAATGTACGAAGTTTTATTTTAGTGTCTGTAGACGAGTTTTTCATACACTTGCCCAGTTATTTTTTGGAGTTGTTAGTGGAGAGAGGGACACGTAGGTCTGTACACTATGTAGGTACCTACAAAGTTTTCATATTGATGAGATTTGAAGTAACGTTTTCCGATAGATAAGTTCAAATGAATTTATACAAAAAATATGTTTATAATCTTTGGACATTACATTTTAGATGTTATACTTTACCATAATGCTTCCTCAAAATTAATCGAGAAGTTGAACGAAGTTGGACGAGTACGATAGTGTAGAGGGGCACCTCGGCCTACTTCGTCAAAAATTGTCTTTGACTCGGGCAACTTCGCCGACGAACTTCGTTCAACTTCGCGAGTAATGTGGAGGAAGCATTACAATTCTTTTAGATTTTCCTGGAAAGAACTATTTTTGTAAATCCTCTTAAATCCTTGGCTCAGTAGTTCAGGGCACAAAGTATTTTTTTTTATTTCATCTATTTTCTCAGATAACTTTTTGACTATTTACTTTACAACTATATAAATTATTATACACACCTACCTGTTTTAAAATCCTTTAATTTGGAATTTATATCACGTTTGATTTTTACAAGTGATTTTCGATTTCGTTCAAAAATTTAAAACTATTATAATGAACTCGAAAGTCGCGTTTTTTATTCTACTAGGACACCCAAAATGGTACCTATGTAGGTATTTTACCTTAATTGGTTTTGAATTTTTGTCTATTTTGCAAATATTTTAGCAAAACTGGATAAACTAGTCGATTGATTTAAATATCATTTTTATTTTAGTTTTAAGAGGCTATACTTAGTTGTCAATGAATCTAGTTTAATACAAACTTGTTTTTATAGTTGAAATTGATCAAGAAACTCATTTATGTAATCTGGTAAACTATGTTGTTATGTAGACTATGTTTATATCTTATTTTAATTTTACTATTTATGGTAAAAAAATATTTTTAAAAAATTGATACCTAACCCTACTTACAAAGAAAACACCTATCCAATAAAGTAAATCGTTATTGCAGCGATCAGTTCCTTTATCTGAAGATCAATAAAAAAAAAGTGTGTGTGTGTGTAACCTTTACGCGCGATTGAAGTAAAACTTTTTGCCATTGACAGCATCAAATGTTATATTAATATCATTCATTCGAATTTTGAATAGCGGAAACTACGTTTACGCTATTCAAAATTCAAATAGCGTTAGGTACTTCCGTCAGAATACTTCCGCCAGAAAAAAATCTGATTTAATCCCTAGGTCGCGCCTAAAGAAGTTTTACTTCAAAAATAGTTTTAATAATCCGCCTGATGGAAAGCCATGGCGACCATGTAGCGATTGAGGGCCATTCTCACAGTCTGAAGACTACTACTGTCAGTTGTCCTCAAGTTAACGGCCCAGTGATGTGCCTTAAATTGTTTCGCACAAATTTATTAGATTCTCCTACGATAATAACAATAAAACAAATATTATTTTAAAAAAAATGATGGAGGATGTTCAAAAATGTATGTTTAGTGATTGAAATTAAACTATTGTTAGCTAATAAATTATCTTCTTTGATTTTATATCCATCAACGTCTTTATTTCTGAAAGTGCCCGTGGCACCGCGGACTTAGTGTTGTGCAAAAAATCACTATAGTAAACAACTTTTACTGTAGCTGGCCATCGGATGGGTGACCATTTTGCGAAATTTCCATTTGCGAGTGTTTCTGAGCTTCGGCAGACAGGATAAGCCGTTGGTCCCGGTCGCCAGTAAAATGGCAGTCGTTAAGTCAAGTTTAAGACCTTATATGCGGCTTGAAAATGTTCAACAGCGAGTAGTCATAACCTGCGCCTGTTCTGATCATTATAACACGACAATAATACTCACCACCTATTACGATAATAAAAATTAAAAGATGAAATGTGGGCAACTATGCCTTTGCTTACCCCTACGGTGATAAACGTGCGTGACCATAGGTATGGATATATTTTTGAAATTTTAGTCAGGAGTGCAGCATGTTGTAAGCATGCAAAGTGACCAACAGAGAGAGCTATATTGGTCTTGGATGGAGAATATTATTTATATATTGATAGAAAACACTGGCCTAGATATCTCCTAATTTCCCTGGATAAAATTATTTATGCTTGGACACAAGACTTGCTGTCACTCCATTACTTTTTTATGATACAGCGCCAGTTTCTTTCGGAGTTTCAGCAACGCCTTCACCACCTTACTGTAACCAGACAGACTATATTTGGGATGGACTTAAAAGACGAAGACTTTGATTTATAATGCTGAGTACACTGATGACTTAGGCAGCATGTTTTCCGACTTTAGGCCGGTCCATGTCGTAGCACGACCAAGGAACTTATACTTATAACTGGAATGCTCACGTGCACATCAAAAGCGTTCCGGAAAAGGAAAGCTATAAAAGGGGATGCTATCTCTTTCTACTAATGTGTCCATGCAGACGCTTCAGCTAGTGAGACAATATTTTCTTATTAAGTTGAAAGACATAGGTACACAATAATAAAATAAATGATATTTAGGGAACTTACAGTTATGTATGTTTTAATTAGGTCTTGCAGAAGACAATTTAATAATTTGACGAATTGAATGACTTGTAATAATTGACGTGAAATTTTTAAAATTAATGAATAAGGTACTAGATCAGTTATTACCTATGTGGAGCCATTCTTACACTACCGGCTCGGTATGATGGCCATTAAGTAGGTACGAAGAGAATTTGGCAGAGCTTGCTTGCTCTCTCTTTTTTTACAAGGCCTCTTAGTACCACCTAATATCTACTACTTTATCAACTCAACTACTAATGACTAGACCGTTTTACTCGGTCAATATCGTAACTTAGTTGATATGTCAAAAATTATAGCGTGCCGCACGTATAATTACGTATGACGGTTTAGGGGAGAGGGGCCGAACGTCTTATTTATCATTATCAAAAAGTCGGAAACCAAACTTATATTTTTGTTTAGATTCTTACGTATCAAATATTACGCAGCCAGGGTTGTAGGATGTCGGCCTATGCTTTTCATACACAAAGGAAAGAGGGGATGGAAACTACGTAAACCCCTGGGCATGACGAAAGTCGTGTCAACACAGCCTGTGGAACATCCGAGGCATTTAATGTCGATGCACTCAAGAGTGCTATCGACAACGCTGAGGGTTCGGCTCGCCGCGACTCTGGCTCCTGGAGCCACGTCGTCAGGAAGAGTAGAACACCTCGTCAAAAAGCCCGCGACAAGTTGCGCCTCATAGAGCACGACAAGTCAACCGGGCGTTCCCGCAAGCGGAAACGCGGACGTGGTAACGGAAGGAGGCCCGACACCAATGGAGGGACTAGCTCCCAGGTGGACTGCAGCCGCCGTGCGACGACAGAAGGCGAAAGCCAGAAGTCAAACACGGCTGGAGGGTCTAGCACCCAAAGCAGCCACAGCCGTGGTGAAGGTGCCACCGCCGACCAAAAACCCGCATCCGCCACTTCTCAAGGCAGGAAGTTCGCTGGGAGACCGTCTGAAAAGACTGGACCGCTCTCGCACTCCTCGCCGAAAAATAGGCCCTCGGAAGGTGACGTTCACGGCAGGAAGTCCGCTGGGAGACCGTCTGAAAAGACTGGACCACTCTCGCACTCCTCGCCGAAAAATGGACCCTCGGATAGCGACGCTCGTAGGGGAAGACCCGACAAGAGGGGTCGCCCAAACGAGACCACATCCCCGAGGGTTCACGTCAAACGGGTGAAGGTCAACACCAGCCTTCCACCTGGTACCTCATACGCCGACGCTGCGGCCAACGACGAACTTCGCGTCGCAATCACCACCGAACCCTCCCGCGACCTCACCGAGGACGAGGCTGAGGGCATCAGGAAGGCGATAAGGGCTGGACTGCGAGCGGCGATCACAGGGAAGGATACATTCATCCCGGCTTTCAAGGGCAAGCCGACCTTCAGCGACGGGACGCTGAAGCTATGGTGCGAAAGCCGAGAAGAGGTGGATTGGCTCCGTTCCACCATTGAACCCGTTAGCTCGCCAGTACCCGGGACCCGACTCGTCGTCAAGAGACAGTCGGACATCCCGAAACGCGTGAAAGCGGGGATCTTCATCCCAGAGAAGGAGGATATAGATGTGATCAGATCCTTCCTGGTGAGCCAGAACCGCTGGTACAGTGTCAACGAGTGGCACATCTACTCAGACCAGGAGCAGGAAGAGGGCGTCTTCCTCATGCTCGGCATTCCTGCATACGACGTCGAGAAGCTAAAGGCCAGAGGACAAAGGGTCGCCTACGAGCTAGGCAGCCTTTACCTCAGGTTCCTCGGATCCTCCGCCGCGCAGGAAGAGACGAAGAAGACGACCGAAGCCGCCCAATCCCAGGTTGACACCAACGTGGACAAGGCAGGACCATCGGGCATCAAGTCGCTCGCCACTCAGGGGAGAAGCGAAAGCGCCCCCACCGGACGAGGTGCCGCCGCAAGGCCGGAAACCCCTGGTGCATCGTCGAGCGACGAGAAGAAAAAGGAAGAGGGGATGGAGACCATCAACAATGATGACCTCCCAGCCGCCACCACCTCATCCCAATAATCCCCAGGCTTGCACTATACCGATAGTGCAAGCAAACCTCCAGCACAAGCGGCTCGCAGCGGCTGCCCTGCGCAGACACCTGGAGGTAAACAAGTTGACCATAGCCGCTATCCAGGAGCCGTGGATAGCGAAGAACAAGATCTGTGGTCTCTCCAACATTGGAGGTAAGTTACTCCTAGATACTACAGTGAGCGGGCCTCGTACTTGTGTTTATATGCCTAACAGTATCCCCGCCACTTTACTAAATGAGTTCTGTTCTAGAGATCTAACTGCTGTTAGACTCAGGAACACCTCCGCTGTTGACAGCACAACATCCATGACCGGTGACATCATACTAGCGTCCTCCTACCAGCCCGGAGAAGACGCAGTGCCCAACGACGAACTGGTCAAGTTGACGAGATATTGCGAAGATGAGGGCCTGGAGCTCATCGTGTGCGCAGACTCTAATGCGCATCACCACATCTGGGGAAGCGCAGACACAAATAATAGAGGTGAGTCATTTTTCAACTTCCTATTATCCACACAGCTAAACGTATTAAATGTAGGCTCCGAACCGACCTTCAATACTCGTAGGGCCCACACACTCATAGATATTACTTTAGCATCTAATCTAGCATCAAATCTGATAAAAAACTGGAGACTATCAGAGGAACCATCATGCTCCGACCACAGAAGAATCATGTTCGACTTGGACTGGAGCAAAATTCCCACGGCCCCAAGACGTAACCCACGTAAAACGAACCGGCAAAAATACAAAATTCTAGTAGGTCTAAACATAGGAGATGCACACTCAGAGGTAAGTTACTCTGGCACCGCCGACATAGAACAACATGTCCGGAAGGTGACAAACACACTCACCACTTGCTATGAGGAAACGTGCCCCCTAACCGTCCCTGACAATCGAGCAAAATTGGGAGAAAAATGGTGGAGTAAGGACCTCGAACGGTTGAGAACCAAGGTAAGAAAACGCTTCAACCGAGCCAAAAACACCAGAACAGAGTCTGACTGGGACGCCTATAAGCTAGCACAAGCAAAGTTCAAAAAGCGTTTAAGTCAGAGAAAAAAAGAGGCGTGGAAACGCTTCTGCTCCAATATTGAATCCAATAGTCACGCACTAAGAGTCAAAAAACTTCTATCTCAGGACACGGATAAGTCTATTGGATCTCTAAAAAAGGTAGACAACACCTACACAAAATCTGACTCCGAAACGTGTGAGGTCTTACTACAGACACACTTCCCAGGCTGTCAAATCCAATCAGATATCAACTGGGAAGACACAGAAGGCGCCATCGAATCCGAGCCGGACTGGTCCACAGCTAGGGCCATAGTATCCGATAACAAGGTAAGATGGGCAATCGAAAGCTTCCAACCATATAAATCACCGGGACTAGACGGTATATTCCCCGGACTTATGTTATGGTGTATAGAGGCTATCACTACGCACCTGACAAAGATCTTCACGGGATGCATCGCGTTCAGGTACGTGCCAAAGTCATGGAGAGAAGTCAAAGTACTCTTCATACCTAAACCAGGTAAAAGTGACTACACTCATCCTAAGTCCTTTAGACCAATAAGCCTCACTTCATTTCTATTAAAGACTCTAGAGAGGCTATGCGAGAGA
The DNA here is from genome assembly GCA_933228765.1 of Miltochrista miniata. Classification (NCBI taxonomy): domain Eukaryota; kingdom Metazoa; phylum Arthropoda; class Insecta; order Lepidoptera; family Erebidae; genus Miltochrista; species Miltochrista miniata. The sequence goes on along the minus strand of OW121758.1, from coordinate 32,332,507 downwards.
GAAATAAGGGAGAAAGTACTCCGACAAATACCAATGCACACAAAGCAGCACGCTTACTGCTCCGGAAAATCCACCGAATCAGCACTGCATGAGGTAGTATCGTACATAGAAGACTCCCTAGAGAGTAAATCATCAACACTGGGCGTCTTTATAGACATCGAAGGTGCCTTCGACAAGACGACCTTTGTAAGTATCGAAAGAGCCCTGCAAAAGCATAAAGTACACCCCACTGTGGTAAGTTGGATAGTGAACATGCTACGACACAGGGCTATACAAATTACAGTGAACTCCACATCTAGAGGGATCGCAGCCAAAGGATGTCCGCAGGGGGGGGTTCTATCTCCGCTCCTGTGGAATCTCGTGGTGAACGAGCTCATAGATGTACTCAACAGAGAGAGATACCTCACTGTAGGTTACGCTGACGACCTCACCATACTGGTAAGTGGCAAGTTCCTAGGTACAATAACAAACCTGATGGACAACGCCTTGAGGATCGTCGAAAAATGGTGCATCAGACATGATCTCACGGTAAATCCGACGAAAACAGAAATGGTTCTGTTCACCAACAAACGCCAAATAGATGATCTGAAACTCCCACAGCTCTTTGGCACAAAACTTTCCTTAGTAAATGAAGTCAAGTACCTGGGGGTCACACTGGACAGCAAACTGCTATGGAATAAGCACCTCACACAAAAAATCAGTAAGGCCACCATTGCATTCTGGCAATGCAAACGAATGATCGGTAAGAAGTGGGGACTCTCACCGAAAATCATACATTGGCTCTACACCACAGTCATAAGACCACAGGTAACGTATGGCGCAATAGTTTGGTGGCCCAGGGCCGAACTAGCTTCAGCCATAGATAAAATGCAGCAGTTCCAGAGAGCGGCGTGTTGCGCCATCACGGGATGCTTTCGCAACACACCCACAGCAGCGATGGAGGCAATGCTCTGCTTACCGCCTCTGGACCTGTTCGTTCACCAGGAAGCGGCCGCCGCGGCGGCACGACTTCAGGCGTCAAAACAATGGACGCGCTCAAGGGTAGGTCATAGGCGCATACTAGAGGACGCAATAGAGTATGAACCTCTCGTGGAAGCCCCTAACGACAGGATACCGAAAACATACGTGTTTGACCGTAAGTACAATATATCGCTGGCAGAGTCCGCCAAGGACCACTCCGGTATAAGAGAACTCAGAGTGTACACGGATGGATCCAAAACAGACTACGGATCAGGAGCAGGCACCTACTCCCCGGAGCTCAACATACACTCATCAATACCTTTAGGGTCTCATTCGTCAATCTTCCAATGTGAGTGCATAGGTTTAATTAACGCCGCCAATGCAATCGACTCCAGGAAAATTGAGCACAACCACATCAGGCTCCTCTCCGATAGTGCAGCAGTGCTAAAAGCTCTGAGGAGCACCACAATCGACTCTGGGCTGGTGCTTCAATGCCACCAGGGGCTACAAAAGCTGGCCCTAACACACAAGGTAAGCCTTCAGTGGATAAAAGGTCACAGCGGATCGAGCGGCAATGATGCAGCTGACGAACTGGCCAGATTGGGTTCCAGCACCACACCGGTGGGACCAAGCCCGATTATACCAATACCATTCTACCAGGTAAGGGCATGGCTGAGACAACGCACGAAAGAGCGGCATGAAAAGAGATGGGCACAAACAGTAAGTTGCAGGCAATCAAGGGAAGCTCTACCGAGACCCAGGCCAAAACTAGCTAGAACGTTGCTACATCTGAATAAAGGTGATCTGCGAACCATGGTGGGCACAATAACGGGTCATTGCACAGTAAATAAGCACTTGAATGTCTTAGGTATCACGGACAGCGCGCTGTGCAGAGCGTGCCTGTTGAAAGAAGAAACCATAGCTCACGCAATCTTGGAGTGCGAGAGCCTGGTTACATACAGAGTCGACATACTTGGCAGCCCCACAACACTCCGGGAGGCGTGTGAGGACCCGAAGAGGATCCTGCGCTTCTGGTCGGAGCTGGGTTGGCTGGAGTGACAGCCAACGGTCACGTACAATGGGTCCACTGGCGGACCTAAGTGCGGAAAATGGGAGCCCAAGAAGACTGAAGACTGAACTACGTAAAACCAACTATCGTATCATACAATCAAATAGGTACCTATATATATATATTTTTACCGAAGTATCTAACCCCTTTTTGCTTTCGGTAAGAATATTGGGAAAGAGAAATTTCATTCTACCTCCACAAAAATCCCACATCTATCCAATTTTCTAGTAATTTAATACTTGTTCATTAGCGCTGGAGGTCCTGGGTTCGATTCCTGGGTCGGTACAAATGTTTGTGTGATCCACAAATGTTTGTTTCGGAGTTAGGGTGTTTTCTATGTATAATATGTAAATATGTATTTAGAATTATATAAGTATGTATATCAGTCGTCTAGATTCCATAGCACAAGCTTGTTTTAGCTTAATTTGGGCTACATCCACAAATATTTATTTTATATTTATTTTATTAAAAGTAAGTCCGATCTAGAACGTACCGTGTTGGCACCACAATGAATCTTCAGAGTTGCCATGCGTAATTTATGAGTTACTACCAATAGTTATTATTTTTCAAATAAATTTATTTTAAGTAACACCAATTTTTGTGTGGGTAGTTGTTGCCTAAACATTAAAATTGGTGAGCTCCTAGTATTTAATAGAAAAGTAATAGTAATTGCACTAATTACAGTTTAATTTAACTTTAATTGTGTTGCCAAACTCACCTCTACTCGCCACAAAATAAATTTTCCTGTTACATTCATCACAACAAGCGATTTATCATCACAACACAGAATGGACAGCAGATTTGAGAAAAATCTTGAGAAGCTGGAAAATATGTTCACAAGTGGTCTTCGTAATCACAAGGATAGATTGCAGAAGGCACTGGACTCCACGGGCCCAATCCACATGGACATTGCTGCTCTCTCCCGGGACTTCATCGAGTTTAAATCTTTCGTTATGGAGTCATTAAGGCATCTGAAGACTCAAGCCCAACTTGTGTCACTTGGCATGGACCGTATTGAGATATCAATGCGCAAGAAGGTTCTGTTGCTCCACGGTTTTCCTGAAAAGCCGAATGAAAATCTACTTAACACTTGTCACAATTTATTAACCGACAAAATGAAGTTGCCCAATGTAGATACTAACATAGTTGAAGAGTGCCATCGTCTTGGGTCAAGTCAGGAAAAAGCACGTCCCATCGTCATCAGGTTCCATGACATGGAGTACCGCCACTTAGTCTGGGATCACAAGACTTCGTTGAAGGGAACCGGGTACACCCTTTCCGAATTTCTTACAAGAAGCAGGCACAGGGTCTTCACTGCAGCACGCAAGCATTTTCATATGAAAAACGTCTGGACTGCTGGAGGGGTTATAAACGTAATAAGTCCGGATAAAAAGCGCCATAAGATGGAGTCTGCTTCGGATTTGGCGGCTTTGGTAACAAAGTACCCCAGTTCATCCATCAGTGACGGTCCTGGGGAGCTTACGGTGGCTTCTGTGAGCGCGAGCACATCGAGGATGGGGCAAAATGCGACTTCAAACACCAATTCGGATTCCAGAACCACGAGGAGCCGTCGTCGTTAAAGAGGAGGACGGCTGATTACACTGTTGTGTTAAAACTTGTTGTGTTCATTAAACTTGGCCGTGTTATTGCACTTTTTGACGTCACAACAGTGAGACGGTATGACTTTTAAACTTTTATTAGAGTTACCTTGTATGCAGTACATGTTATTTATACTTTTTATCCGGTTTTAACTAGTCCAGTTTAAGTTTTCACTTTTATAAATGCTTTCACTTTTGTTGTTTACTAAACTTCACATAGGTACTACTGACTACTTGAGTTGGCTTGACAGGTGACACTGACAGCTAATCGTTAAGCTGACACTGTCACATGTCATTGTAAAGGAAAAAAGTATGCAACGACGCATCGTTGAATGCGTTTAATTTCACTGATCTGTATTGAGTGCGTTTAATTTCACTGATCTGTTTAATTTACACTAGTTTTGATTTTTATTTTGTCTAATTTTTTGTGATGTTCCAATCTTGACAGTGTGCCTTCAGTATATTCTTTTTGTGTTTTGAATGAATTTCTTGTTTAAATCTATTGGTATGTGTGCGAGTGGGTGGGCTTGGTATTTGTTTATAGTCTACTTTTTACTATATTGTGTAGTATTTTTGTTTTTATTGCATATTATTTGTATTTTATATTTTGTTTATTATTATATTGTTATTTTTATAAGTAATATATTAATATATTTATTTATTATTTTTAATAATGGATGGTTGTTCGGTATCGAGTGATGACAGCTTCCAATCTTGCTCTCTTTCAGATATAAGCTTTGTTAGTGCTGGCGATGGCGATGATGGTTCTGCAGCCCATACTTTGCATGATCAGCTTTCCTCTATTTTTACCAGCTATCCCAAAAATTTGAACATAGTTCACATTATTGCTCAGAGTATTCCATACCATTATCCTGATCTTCTGGCATCCTTTAGCAGTGACCAAATTGACGCTGTATTGGTCTCCGAGACATTTCTAAAACCTTCTCATCCTACGAGGCTATTTGGAATTCCTGGATTTGTGCTTATACGCAATGACAGGACTGACAAACGCTGTGGAGGAGTAGGTATATATTTACGTGAGGATATTCCTTTTAAAATATTAAGTACCTCTCAGTCAACTTACAGCCACTCGCCGGAATATATTTTTTTAGAGATTACAGTTCAGCATATCAAAGTGCTGCTCGGAGTTTTTTTACAGTCCTGATCTGCACGTAAACTACTTTCACTCTCTTGACACCTTGCTTAGCGAGTTATGTCCTTCTTTTAGTCAGGTAATCATTTTAGGGGATTTTAATACTTGCCTGGTTAACGATGATAACCGTAGTCACTCTTTGCAATCCCTTGTATCTTCATTTAATCTTAACCTTCTACCTCTATCTGTTACGCATCATTGTCCAAACCGTAAGCCTCATCTACTTGATTTAATTATTGTCTCCTGCCTTGATCTTGTTGCCACACATGGACAACTTACTGCTTCCTTCTCACATCACGACTTACTCTATCTATCCCTGTCTATGCGCCCCCCTAAGTCTAAATCACAGTTTTCTGTTTTTCGCAACTTTAAGTGAGCATCAAGATAACGGGACCAAGCCCCCAATTTAAGATGTATCACATTGAAGTGTTTGTACTACATATGTACTATTTGTACCCCAAACAAGACATTTGTACCTTTAAAGGTAAAGGAAGTATGCCAAGACGTCCCTGGTCCCGCCACTTTGACATCAAAGTGGCGGATTCTTCTGGAAGCGCTACTCAGAGGCAGGTAATTCATACCCCAAGACTTAGTACTACATATGTACAGGTATATACTCAATTTTCAATACAATTGGAAGTGCCAAATTAAAGTTATGTGACTACAGCATTGGTCCCGCCAAATTGATGATTCGTGTTATCGCTGAATTCATGTGAAAATTGTTACAGATCGTATAAAATGGAATGTGGAAACTTAGTACGTCCTAAGTACATGAACTTGTATAATTTTTAAATTCATAGATTAAGTATATCAAAAGTTATCTATTATTAATCATCATTGAAATGGACACATTTATGCAGAAATGTACCAGAAACCCCCGATTGATCTGTTGACTGAGCATTTATCATTCGCACTCTTATTTCATCTATAAAACATCGGATAATATTATGTTCGACAATATAGGTTTCTCATAACCGTCTTTTATAAGTTGTGAGAAAATGTTATGGAAATTGAGGGTAGGTAGTCCATTGCGTTTTAACCATACTGCTTGGCTGCGGAAGTGTATCGTCATTCTGTGTATGAATGCGCTTGATAATAAGAGTAAATAGTAGTAATATTGCCTATTTTAACATCCGTATTTACGTGAGTGACCTAACAAGTTATTATACATATATATTCTGTTAACTACGTTAAGGATTAACAATGAAGAGGAAAATACAAACAGGAAGGAAAAGTATAGTGCTGTTGGAAAAAGGTATTTGAAAATTACAAAGCAACTTTTATTCACGGCATACCATCGTCGAGTGACCTAGTGTTTACTGATATAAGTAAACAACTAAATTTTAAAATGACTCCGAAAAGTTTATACCTGTCGGTTAAACGCAATTTCAATTATTTTTTTGATGAAACTGATCCTGCAACGGATAGCGATTCTAGCGTTAAGAAAATTGAACATGATAAAAGTAGTGACTACGATGGTGATGAATTGCTTCTAGAATCTGAACAATTTCATTTCCATTTAGATATTTACGCTTGGAGCAAAATTCAGCCAATAGTTAAATATGTCAGGAGAAATACTCCTAGCTTAACAACATTAAAGTATCGTAAAAAACTGTGTTTACCTAGTCAAGAATGGGCAGGGCTATTGAGAGAGGAGTTATGGAAAGTAAGCAAAAAACCATGTACTTGGCATTTCAAAACATATTCAATCAAACAAGATGAATTTGTCCGCTGTTTTGGAAAATGTAAAGAATGTGAAGCGGGTGTTGAGATTCTTATACATTGGCCTACCGATAAAATATCAAACTGTGAAGTTTCAATAAAAAATCAGAAACCAAACTTTAAACATAAAATTCATAGAAAGATTAAATTGTCATCTATGAAAAGAAAGGAATTAAGAGATGACCTAAAAATGACATCAGCTATCTCTGTACGCAATTCATTAGCTCATTCTATGATGAATGATAACGATGTTGAACCGCCTATCTTGCCAACACTGGGAACTCTTCGCCAAATCAAGCAAGAAGGAAGAAAGGCTACATGGTGTGACTCAAACCCGACAATGTCCTTATGGCTAATGGCTCAAACTCCACCCTTTAATGAATTTATCAGATTAATATCACTACATCCAAATTTCATCGTGCATTATTGGTCTCCTGAACAAGAAAAATATTACAGTCAATACCTTCATGATACTCAGCGGGCAGTAATAAGTCTAGATGCTACGGGGAGTATTTTGAAGAGCTTCGGCCCTTTTTCTAAAATATCACTTACTAAACACTTGTTTTTATATGCGTGTGTTTTAAAAACTTTTGAGGGGCACACCAGCGTACCACTGTTCCAGATGGTATCCGAAAGTCATACCATAGAAACAATTACAGACTGACTGAATCAGTGGTGTAACAAAAATCCATTACCAGCAGAAGTAATATGCGATGACTCTTCTGCGCTTATCGGAGCATGTGTAAAAGCTTTTACACGCTGCAGTACAACAAGAGAATATTTAGAAGTATCATTTGGTATATTATCTGAAAAAAAAAACGTCCTCCTGCCCGAGACTTACATTAGAATTGATACTAGCCATATGATAAAAATTTTATACAATCAGTCTTGTTTCAAAAATTGCGATAACAGAGTAAAGCACTTTTACGTTAATTGCCTGAAAAAGATGAAATCGTGTGAAAATTTTGAAGCGATGAAACAGATTGCAAAAGATATGGTTATAATCTGTTTAGCAAAATTTTCTGGCAATGATCAAGATGGAAAAATATTAAGAAGTGAAGAAGCAAGATTGCGATTGAAATCTTTGTTTCATGACAATGAAATGGGAAATAATGAGAATGAAAGTGCTCATGATGTTAATTTTGACAAAGAGATAAAATCTCAACTCGAAACTGATGGGCAAGAGGATGAACAGAAAGTTAAGGAAAGTATTTCTAAAAATATTAGTTTCTTAGATCAAGATCAAACCAGACAAGATACACATGAAAGAAAAACATCCCAAGTAGATATGAGGGGTGATTGGTTAAGTGATCATATATCTAGAGAAACAATTATTAATGATCTCAGTTCTGAAAATTTTAGCAATACAGAAAACTTATATTACTTGCCTTCGCTGATTGACACATTATTAAGATTGATAAAACAAGTGCCTCTATGGACTAACATAATGAAAAATTTGTATGGTAGCGAAATACTCAATCCTACATCATCTAATATAGAAAGCTAATTTAAAAATATCAAAACTCTTCTTTGCGATCTTAAAACCAAATCGCACAGGCTGAGAATAGATGAATTCATAACGAAGCATTTTGAGTATATATCAGGTGAAATAAAATTAGCATCGAGTGATTTACATTTAGGGAAAGACAACAAAACAAAGTCGATTATTAAACGGGCACAGTCTAACATGGCAAAGAGTAATTCAAATGCAGATTCTATTTTTGACAAAAATCCTTCATTTGTTGAAAATTGGCGAGGAAAAGGAAAAAAAAACGCACAGTGAAAACACAAATAAAAAACGTTTTTATTTTATTAAATGGGACTACGATGAAAAGTATTGATGGTGTTACAGCGGTAAATACCTGTGCATTTGATGCCATGTCACAGTCGTTGGCTATAGCTTACTTGGAAAAGTATCAGTTAAAAGAAAACATAGATAATACGGGTCATGATTACTGCAGATTCATAAAAAATTTAGCCAATAAAGATGCCAACGCTGATTCTATTTATAAAGATAGACTTCGCATTTTGAAGTCATATTTTGAAACAGAAACAGTCGGTGAAAATGAAATACATGTACGCTGCGAGTGCAATATAACCTATATTGTCGAACATATATTATCCGATGTTTTATACAGTGCAGATGAAATAAAAAACTGCTCGAATGACAAATGCTCAGTCAACGCAATAGGAAGAAGATCAATCGGGTTTTTACCTTTAGACTTAAACATTATAAGCACCGGCATAGTTTCTCTCGGTAAATCAGCTGATGAAATGATTCAAGATCAAATGTTATCATGCAGGGCATCTGGATGCAATGGAATCAAAACCATATCCTACTCACTATCATCTACTATATTTTTTGAACTTAATGATCTGAAGAAGATTAATATTTCTGAAATTCCCAGACAAATCGTCTTAAAAGGGAAATGCTATTCTATTCTATCTGCTATGGAGTTTATAGCTCCATCTACATCTAGCGGTATCGGGCATTATCGAGCTCATATTTCTGGAATAGTTGGTAAGTGGGAGTGTTACGATGATTTAAAGACGAAAGTTCAGAAGAGTCAAACGTACATAGTGCCTAATTGTTTAATATATGCCCAAAAATAAATCTTATCAAACATTTATAATTGGAGCTATATCAAGATATAAATATAATCACCAAACCATTTCGGGTTGTTTCAATTCTGCATAAATGTGTCCATTTCAAAGATAACGATGAATGATAGATAACTTTTGATGTACTTAAGCTATGAATATAAAAATTACACAAGTTCATGTACTTAGGACGTACTAAGTTTCCACATTTCATTTTATACGATCTGTAACGATTCTCACATGAATTCAGCGATAACACGAATCATCAATTTGGCGGGACCAATGCTATAATCACATAACTTTAATTTGGCACTTCCAATTGTTTTGAAAATTGAGTATATACCTGTACATAAGTAGTACTAAGTCTTGGGGAGTGAATTACCTGTCTCTGAGTAGCGCTTCCAGAAGAATCCGCCACTTTGATATCAAAGTGGCGGGTCCAGGGACGTCTTGGCACACTTTCTTTACCTTTAAAGGTACAAATGTCTTGTTTGGGGTACAAATAGTACATATGTAGTACAATCACTTCAATGTGATACATCTTAAATTGGGGGCTTGTTCCCGTCATCTTGATGCTCACAACTTTAAGGGTATCACACTTGAAGATTTGAGACGAGATGCAGAAGCCATTGATTGGTCCTGCGTTGTTGATCGTAATAACTTGGACGAAAAAATTCAGAACTTCAACAATGTCATAACGACGCTGTACGATCAGCATGCACCTAAGCGCCGCGTTAAATGGAAACGGATACCTGCACCCTGGATTACCACGGATATCAAAGATGCCATGGCTAGAAGAGATAAGGCCAACAGGATGTATAGACGTAATCCAACAGACACTAACTTTACTAGGTTTAAATCCTGGCGCAATCACTGTAATCGTCTGTGTCGAGATGCTAAACGTCGCCACTTTCATCAATCTCTTGACACCCGTGATTCCTCCAAGATCTGGAAATTTCTTAAATCTAACGGCATTGGAAAGTCCCCTGAAATTGATTGTCATGACATTGACTTGAGTGCACTTAACGAGCATTTTTCACTTCCACCCATATCTCTTGACTCGCTTGTTAAGTCAAGCACTCTAGTTAATCTCTCTCTATTGCCTCTACCACAATGCCCCACATTTACTTTCAATAATGTTGATGAACATGAAGTCAAAAGATCCCTCTTGTCGATTACTTCTTCTGCGGTTGGTAAGGATCAGTTATGTTCAAAAATGTTTACTCCCATACTTCCTACCGTCATCCCCATCCTCACTCATATATTCAATTTCTCCTTGAACTCTGGCAGTTTTCCCAGTGCTTGGAAACAAGCACATATTATTCCATTACCTAAGACTACAAGTCCTACACTTCTGTCCCAGTTTCGCCCTATATCCATTCTTCCATTTCTCTCCAAAGTCCTTGAACATTTAGTACATCGAAAATTATCTAGTTACCTATTGCAGAATAATCTCCTTAACCCCTTGCAGTCCGGATTTCGGCCGGGCCACAGTACAGTAACGGCACTTCTGAAGGTAACCGATGACGTTCGTCAGGCCATGGAGAATAAATCTCTCACTCTATTAGTACTGCTAGATTTTAGTAGTGCATTCAACTCCGTGGATTTTGATGTCCTTCTAGGTATTCTCAAATCCCTTAAGACGAAGTGCAATTGTGTCTACAGCGATTCGGAGGGGGTGAAGCAGACGCAAGATGTTCGGGACGCTCCGTGCGTCGGAAACGTTTTCGCGCGTTAGCCCGTTCACTACGCAATTGAAATCATTGACAGAAGTACAAGTTTACATAACTATTTTTTTCGCCCTGTTTAGATAAACCACTTAGATTTTCTACTCGTGAGCAACTACGTAATTGATTTTGATGCCGTTTTTATCACTAACATGTAGGTAATAAAATTTCATTTTCATAATAATAGTCCAGTCAAAATAGACATTCCAGTTTGCATTAATTCCCAACAAGCTGTTTTTTTGTGCAGGCCTTGAATACGTCATTACAAATGATATGTCAAAAGTATAAGAATAGAACATAATATATTTGAGAAGTGCTTCAATTTATTTTTTTACCTGTGACGATTTTTGCCAGGTTTAATGAAAAAGTAAGAATCTGCTGATCCTCTCCTTCATAGTTTTTATTTTTTGGTACTTTACTGTACTGTTTACTGTACTGTGTAATGGTACGGTACTGTACAAAAAAAACCGAAAAATATACCTGTATGGGAGCCCTCCTTAATTTTTTTTCTGTTTTTAGTATTCGTAAATTTCAAATGCCTAGCGATTGCAGTGGTGCATGAGATGACAGATAGACGGACGGCGTAGTCTCTGTAATAGGGTCGCGTTATTACAGATTATTTATACAGTTGGTTGTTGGCACTTGGTGGAACCTGCAGCGCATATTGAATACCCACCACTTGTACTGTTCCACAGCATTTATTTACTCTACACCTGACCGCTTTCACCTCTTCGCATTTTCAAAAGGCAAAACTAACTTCATGTCATCAAGTTACTCTCTCCTCGTCTCATTTTATCCTTTGGATACGGAACTGTAAAAAACGGCCAAGTTGAAGTTGGACTGGCACACTGATGAGGATTTCGCAACAAAAAAAACGCCAAAAGATTACGTTGTAGGTATGGGAGTAACCTTATTCATTCTTTATCTAGTACTAGCGGACGTCACGCGGTTTTACCCACGTAGTTCCCGTTCCCGTGGGAATACGGGAATAAAATATAGCCTATGTTCACCGCAAAGAGTGTAGCTTTCCAACAGTGAAAGAATTTTTCAAATCGGTTCAGTAGTTCCGGAGTCTATTCGTTACAAACAAACAAACAAACAAAAAAACAAATCTTTCCTCTTTATAATATTAGTATAGACTAGCGGACGTCACGCGGTTTTACCCGAGTAGGTCCCGTTCCCGTGTGAATACGGGAATAAAATATAGCCTATGTTTACTGCAAAGAGTGTGGCTTCCCAACAGTGAAAGAATTTTTCAAATCGGTCTAGTAGTCCCGGAGCCTATTCGTTACAAACAAACAAACAAAAAAACAAATCTATCCTCTTTATAATATTAGTATAGATTTAGATTATTATAGTTGTTACAGCGGTAGCAGAAACACATCTTTGAAATGTATAACTGCCTAGTTCATGAGATACAGATGGACAAACGGACTTCGAAGTCTCAGTAATAGGGTCCCGTTTGGATACGAAACCGAAGAATATACAAAAACGAATATTCCTATATGCAAGGGTGTATAAAGGAATAAAGGAGATTGCCCATTATTTAATGGGCCGCCGTTTCGTAACAAATAACTTTGTATGACAGCGAAAATTTGATATTAAATTGGATGGATAACGTACTTTCATAGGAAATAAGAAATATTCTCTTATTTTGTGGGGTTTTCTCTCATTCTTCGTTTTGCTGTTCAAATTAGAGGTTAGTATCGAAGCAAATGTCCATCAATCCGTCAAATCAATTTTGTCCAGAAAGGGTTAATCGTTACATGGATGAACATGGATTGAATTCAAATAAGATAGAAGTAATAGTTCCAAAACTAATAAATAACCCTGAAAATGTAATACCCACCTAGTTACCTATACATCAATGTTTATATATTATCTCTATTTAATGCATAGTCGCGCCCGGTTCATCTAGTTGCGATAAAACTTTGTCAACCTATAGTTTGCACTTGCGTGAAAGTCATAGACATAATTTGAACTATTTTGAACCCGGCAGGTAGCACTGCAACCTGGGTATAGGACTGTGCCGTGCGAAGCCGGGGTAGGTCAGCTAGTACTTATTAGGTTATGCAGGTTTGTGTAGGTAGAAGAAAATGAAAATGCTAGAATATTTTTAAGCAAGTTTTATTCATATATGATGTCTATATCATCACCCTCATATTCATGAAATATGTTGTCCAAAAATGCAGCTGGCGGTTCAATGTATCTAAATCGAGCCCAACTTAGGTACCACAATGTAGTCAGAATGTGGGCTCAGCATACCACCGTACGAAAGCCTACCAAACAATAATTGTTTGGTAGGCTTTCGTACGGTGGGATGCTCTGCCATTTTTACATTGATGAAAAATACAAATCCGAGAAGTCGCAGCAGCCCTTAATAAAAATATATATTTGACGATATATTAGGAATATGTACAACATTTGGAACATGGTACACTTGATATGTGAGTTGTGGTGGTGGTGTAGGCCTTAAGAGGGAATAGCAGATTGTGAAACACTGTCTAACTGTTGTCTTGAAGTTGTGAGGACTTCCATATTCTCATGTGGTGTAACAGCACCTTCATGTATAACCTGCTGCCGCCTACTCTGATCGTACTGAGTCTGTCTCCTTACAGTTCTATACGCATTTGTCCAACAAGGCAGGCAAACTTTTTGAAGTCTGTGAACCTGTAAGCAAAGAAAATAAAGTTAAAACCGACTTTAATTTATGTCATTTAAAAAAGGCTCTGAAAAGGTGTTCCGTTAATATTAACTAAGGTTATTTTACTGCATTTTATCTGCAACTAGAGGACGTCACGCGGTTTAACCCACGTTGCCCCCATTTCCGTGACAATACGGAAATAAAATATAACCTATATTTGCCGGGAAGAGTGTAGCTTCCCAACAGTGAAAGAAGTTTTCAAATCGGTCCAGTAGTTTCAGAGCCTATTCGATGGAAACAGATAAACAATCAAATCTATTCTCTTTATAATATTATTATAGATTATAGATATCACAGACTTGAAGAATGTTGTGAAAGAATGCCTTGAGGCATAGTATTATTAAAAGTATATTTACCTGTTGATTAGGTATACATGACATGATGAGATTTTCTTCAGGTCTATTAATTATCACTTTATGCATCTTAGCTCTCAGTATGGAAGACCCACAGGCTAAGCACACTTGCTGATGTCCATAAGCTCGTACGGCTGCTGATTCACTAGATGAGCTTTGAGATGCTCTTTGTAATATTACAAAACATTCTTGACAAAGAAAATCCTCCACCGATATCTGCAAATAAATAAAATAAAATTATGTACCTACTAGCCTAATATTTTCTGTTATGATATTGATTGGAAAAAATCTACATTATTGCAACACATCACTGATATGGAAAACACAAGATCAGGTAAAAACCTTTAGCACAATTGGTTATTGTCATGCTTCATTATGTATTTACTTAACCATTTGAACATAACTAATTTACTATTACAAATACATTTCAAGTATGTTACAAGTACAGAATACAAAACTTAATTGAATAAGATATAGGTACTAACCACTTCTGGATCAATCCAGGAACGTAAAATTCGAATCATGACATCAGTCTGTTGCCTCCACGACTCGATGTCGAGGCAGAGGATGTACTAAAGATAGTGAACAATTCACACACCGTGGCATTTTTATCTAATCTACTGCAAAACCTCACATTCGACACCGAAAAGACTTTTCGTTCAAAAGTTTTCAATTTTTGACAGTTCGTATTATGCCGCACATTGATATTTGCGAATGGCGGCCATCTTCGTCACGTCAGTCCGCGGTGCGTAAAAAGATTACACCACGAATTATATCAAAGTTTAAACGCCACAAAATATATTATTCGAGTGAATGAAAAGATTGTTAAAAAAAAATTAAATGATTTATCAATTTACTTAGGTAGCCATACACTTTTTACTTAGGTTTTTCAAAAAGAAACGAAGCCTGGGCGTTCTCCTTTCGATACTAGTTATTTAGACTAGACAAGGCTTTAGTCCTGTCCAAACTATTACCATTACCCAAATTAAACCTTCTATGCTTCATTTCGCATAGCTCTTGCCCGCAGCTTCAGCTGTGTAGAATTCTGTTCACGTTCCCACCTACCATTAGATCATATCCAGGGATAAAATAGCCTTTATGCTATTTTCTAAATCTAATATATAAAATTGTCGTGTCACAGTTTTCGTTGCCATACTCCTCCGAAACGGCTTGACCGATTCTCATGAAATTTTGTGAGCATATTGAGTAGGTCTGAGAATCGGCCAACATCCATTTTTCATACCCCTATAACCGGGAATAACATTCCACGCGGGCGGAGCCGCGGGCATCAGCTAGTCTAATATATAAAATTCTCGTGTCACAGTTTTCGTTGCCATACTCCTCCGAAACTACTTGACCGATTCTCATGAAATTTTGTGAGCATATTGAGTAGGTCTGAGAATCGGCCAACATCTATTTTTCATACCCCTGTGACCGGTAATAACATTCCACGCGGGCGGAGCCGCGGGCATCAGCTAGTTATATATAATATATCCAGGAATATATTGCAGTCTGGAAAAGCATAAAATAATAATAATAGGCCACCAATTACAGCCAGATCTGCTCAACCGTTGGAACGTGATTTTGTCGCAAAACATCTTCACAGACTTCAATTATATCATAATTAAATAATTCGGAAATTATATTAAATCATCAGGCACTTCTGAATATTTTGCTTTTCCGTGCTTCTGAGCCGTTGGTCCCGGTTTTCAGTAACAAATATTCACAAAATCATCTTCTAGCGCTTAACATATAGGTACCACTATCCATTGAACATTGTATTATTCACTGTTGGTTAAAATTCAAACTCATACCTACAACTTTCAAATTCAATACCTATCTACATCAACTACGACGTACTAGTAGTAAAGTAAGACTACCAGAATATCAACAATACGCAATACGTACATTGAAAACTGTAATTTTGTATAGGAGAATACCAATTTTTTGAGTTTTAATTTATTATAGACTCAATTAAGGTTTATACCTACTGTTATATTGTAAATTTAGGAGAATTCGCCCACTGATTCATCAGTCATTAGTATTATACTCGTAATAACATTGATTTTACTTAAATATTAATATAAATAATGTACAACATGTACATTATATAAGCTCAGTCGGGCGTCACATACATGAGCGCATTTATAGGTGAATCTTCTGGACTTATCTATTATGTGGCATCAGGCGGACTTTGTATTGGAAAGTATGAAAACGTTACTAACTATAACTTATATAATACACCAAAGAAATTTACCCAAACAGATGCGATATTTTTACGCTCTTGGGCTTAAGCCTTGAATACTTCCTTTTATTGTTTTTTTTATTACCCATTTTCATTACTACGGCAGCGAATTACGTCAGCGGGCGCGACAAAGTTGTATACGGGTGTCCTCAACAAAGCCTGTCGGCTGACTGAGCGGAGCGGGCGCTGTGAGGTGGCTGATAGCGGCAAAATGCACTCCCGCTCAACAAAACGTATTTTATATTCAAACAATATGATTTTAATTAATAAATAACAGCATAGGGCCTCGAGGCAACTTATTAGGGACATGGAAATAAAAAAAATAGTGTGGTACATTATATAACTACTGAATAAAATTGGTTATAGTCAAGGCGGTCACAGGTAAATTTACAGATTCGAGGCAACTTTGCGATAAATTTCTATCGAGCCGAATTTACTCAATCGTGTTTTGGAGAGCTGACAACCCTAGTCAATATACTTAATAATAATTATCCATTTAAAAAATTGTGAAATCCTTGGTAACACCATTGCAAAATTGGTTCGAAATATGTCAAAATATGTATTTTGAGTCCCACTTCACCTTAATCTCTCTACGGAAGCTGTGGCCTGGTTTGACTCATATCTTCGGGGGCGCTCACAGTGTGTTCGCCTTAACGAGTCAGTCTCGGAATGGCGTAATCTTATTGCTGGCGTTCCTCAAGGTGGCGTACTTTCTCCATTACTCTTTTCCATTTTCATCAACTCCGCTGTTCGAGTTATTTCTTCCAACTTCCATCTCTACGCTGACGATTTGCAGCTTTATCTTCATTTTACATTAAACGAATATAGAAGCGCCATTGCGGGTATGAATCGCGACCTGAGTGCTATTGGTGAGTGGGCTAGGTCATTTGGACTTCAAATTAACCCTAAAAAGTCTCAGGCGATGGTTATTGGTAGCAGGCAAATGCGATCAGGACTGGATATGGCCTTACTACCGTCTCTCTTGCTTGATGGTGTACCTATCTCATTTACGGAGACGGCCAAAAATCTTGGAATTATTTTGAATGTCAATTTGACCTGGGATGAACACGTCGGGGAGGTTAGCAAAAAGGTGTATTACACATTTCATACCCTCAAATATCTGCAGCCTTTCTTGCCCGTGGACATCAACATCTCTCTTGCTCAGTCACTAATACAACCAATTATTGACTACGCAGACTCCTGCTACTTGGATGCTACTGAGGAGCTTTTAAATAAACTTGAGCGACTGCAAAATTTATGTATTCGATTTATTTTCAACCTACGCAAGTATGATCATGTCTCAGAATTTCGCAAAAAACTCAAGTGGCTCCCAATCCGACTTCGTAGGAATACTCGAATATTATGTGTTTTGTTTAATATCCTTCACAATCGCCTTTGCCCTTCCTACCTGCGAGAGCGTTTTTCTTACATGCGTGAGCCTGACGCTCTTTGTAGGTCACACCTTAAATATCTTCTTACTATTCCTCGCCATAAATCTGAATTCTACTCTTACTCTTTCACTGTTCATGCGGTAAGGCTGTGGAATGCTCTCCCGCCGAAGATACAATCTTGCCGAACTGTATCACTCTTTAAAAAAAAACTGAAAGAACATTACCTCTCCTCTTTGCCGTAACTATTTGAACTTATGTATATCTAAATGGAATACTTATGTATGTATGTATGTATGTATTGTTTATGTATATGTATAATATTATACCTAATTATTTATAATATGAATGTATGTAAGTGTATGTATGTACCTATGTATGTATGTATGTATGTATAGTTTAATAATTTACATGTATTTGAGTATGTATACTTACTATTATTTTTTAATGTGGTCCATAGCTTGCACACACTTAATAATCTTTTTCTATTCTTTATATCTCCTATTACGGGCCTACTGGAAGAGATTTCTGTAGAAATAAGTAGGCCCTTGTACAATGCTGTTTTCTTTGATATGTTTTCTTATTTATTGTAATTTGTGTGTACATAAACTAAATAAATAAAAAAAAATAAAAATAATATAGGAAATATTGAAATAATAGAATTTTGAAGTTAAATTATTAATTATTATAATAAACATTAACGTAATAATTATTATAATAAACTTACATACATTCATATTATAAATAAATATTGACCAGCACGTATGAAAACTTTACCTCTGATCTGGTCTACTACTGGTCATAAAAACTACAGTCTGTTTCTTTTTATTACTACTTACAACACACTGCGTTGCAAGAAAGAGAAGTGTCCTGCTCGGGAACGTTTTTTACCTCTGACATGAAGTAATGCAATATAAACCGAATGTCGTTGAAAATAAAGTTCAATTTTAATTTGTTTTTGTGATTTCGTAAGCATTCCAGTTAGAAGTATAAGTTCCTTGAGCACGACAAGCTATATAAAAAAATATAATTAATCTGAAAAAAATGTCAATGGTCAACATGAAAATTTCTTTGAAAATTTTATTGTAATATTTTATATTTAAGACCAAATAAATATCTCTTTACATAATATGAAATACGGCAAATTCAAAGTACCTATACTATCCATGATTTTATGAAAAATTCAGATACATCAAAACAGCAATATCCAGATTTGTTTTACCTGCACCAACTGAAATTATCACAACAATTTATTATCATTACCTAATATTATATCAAACTGGTGAAAGAAGTACATAGGTCATTCTTTTTCTTGAACGACGACGTTGGTCGGAGTTTACTGTGTGCAGCAACGCGGCGACGCCGAGCGACGCCCTAGCTCCTCCGGCACCAAGGCAACGCAAGTCTGTCTCTTTGACAATACGTGTCATGTGTATATAAACAGTCTTTTTATATTTGGTGTAAATATTTTCTTTAAAATCATGTACATATTAGGTGTAATTTAAATTCTGGGTAAGTTTCTCATTTTTATTTCTTTATGTTGCAAGACTGTAGTGATGGTGTTTTGAATGTAGCCCGTCAACCTTCCACGTCGCAGTATAACCTGGTTCGTTGCCCCAATTGTTCCCAAGCTCGTTATTTTAAGGGAGAACGTGGTTTGAAGGTACATTTTGGGAAAGTGCATAAGTCCCAAAATGTTCCTTCAAGTCAGTTATCACCTACAATATCCCTTTCAACTTCACAAACTCCTTTTTGGCAGACAATATCAAAATTCAAAAATTCAATTCCAGTGTTAAAAAGGATTCCCCGTGGTGCAAGACCTGCAGTGGCTCAAAATCTGGCCCACTGTATAGGTCTTGTAGTTCGGGAAAACTCAATCCATGCTTGGGAACAGTTGCTCACTTTCTCTTATAGGATTCTACATATTTCAAAAGATCAGGCTATTAAAAAAAGTTTAACTTCACAAATTAGAGATAATTGTAATTCGACTCATATTTTTGACCCAAAATTCACAGATTTCTGTAAAAATTCACTTTTTCACTATGTAGAATCAAAATTAAGAGAAGGTGATATAAGAGGCGCGTCCAGATTATTATTTAGTAGCGACGTGGTGGCGCCTTGCTCTCCAGAAACTCTCGCAGATCTGAAGAGCAAGCACCCTGCGCCAAAGGAGGACTTGTCCTTCCCCGATCCTCCAAATTTAGACACCGAATTTTTACATGTTACAGCCAAGGAAGTCTTGACAACTGTTGGCTCCTTCAGAAATGGTTCTGCAGGTGGCCTCGATGGTTTGACTCCTCAGCATCTAAAGGATCTCCTGAGCCCAGCTGCTGGGGAGCCTGGCGAGGCACTTTTGAAGGAGCTAACAGGTTTGGTAAATCTCATGTTGTCCGGCAATGTGGACGAAGGCATCATCGACATTCTGTATGGGGCCAATCTTTGCGCCTTGCGGAAGAAAGATGGTGGCATTCGTCCCATTGCCGTTGGTTGTACTTTTAGGCGTATGGTAGCCAAAATTTGCTGCCATTTTTACAAGGAACAAATGGCCAGCGAATTCCAACCCCTGCAGCTCGGCTTCGGGTCTAAAGGGGGTTGTGAGGCTGCCATACATGCCCTGTCGACTTACCTTGGCTGCGGTGAGGGAGAGGTCGTCCTTAAGGTTGACCTAAAGAATGCCTTCAATTCAGTAAACAGGGACACCTTGTTGACGCAGGCCAAATTAGAAACCCCCAAAATATTTAATTTTCTTTGGCAGTGCTACAGACACCCATCAAAATTATTGTACAAAGATAACATATTAGACTCTGCAGTTGGATGTCAACAAGGTGACCCTCTTGGGCCACTCATTTTCAGTTTATCCATACAACCCATAATTAGACAGCTAAATTCTAAATTAAATATTTGGTATCTGGATGACGGCACCTTAGGAGGGAACGTAGACACTGTTCTGAGCGATTTAGCTTTTATAAAAAACGAGTTCCAAAATATTGGTTTAGATCTAAATCCTTCAAAATGTGAAATTTTAATACATGATAATATTGATATAGTTTCGACTTTTTCTAAATTTAACGTTCTGGCTCCAAATTTAAAACTTTTACAAAAAAGTTCTCTCCTACTTCTAGGTTCACCCGTTCTTGAAGATGCCTATGATTCTTTTATTGAAGAGAAAATTCAAAATTTTTGTGCAGTTTCAAACCGACTGCTTCAAATTAATATTCATTCAGCTTACACAATTCTTCGGTACTGTCTTTTCGTCCCAAAATTAACACATACCCTTCGTTCAACTCAATTATTTAAACATTCGGCACTTTTGGAGAAAATGGACAAAATTATACAAAACACACTTTGTAAAATTTTAAACGCAGATTTGAATGACCGAGCGTGGCTTCAAGCGTCTTTACCAATACGCTTGGGTGGCCTCGGCGTTCGCAAAATTTCGGATGTAAGTTTACCAGCATTTTTGTCTTCAATCCATGGCACTGAAGAATTGACCAGGAAAATCTTGTTACCTACACTGGTTAATTCTGAGGTGCCAGGTAAGATTGAAGCCATTAATGCTTGGAAAATGAGTTGCCCAGATACTGTTTTGCCAACCTACCCATGCTCCCAGAGACAGTGGGATAGGCCGCTCTGCAACAGAGTCAGAACTCTTTTGCTGAACACATGCTCAAACGTTGCAGAGCGCGCTCGCCTATTGGCTGTGGGAGAGTGGGAATCAGGTGTCTGGCTTCAGGCTCTTCCGTCGCCCAATATAGGTACTATGTTGGACGACACTACTTTCAGAATTGCCGCCTGCCTTCGTTTGGGTGCTCCTTGCGTCTCTCCTCATCGATGTCACTGTGGAGAAGCAGTCGACACCCTTGGGCACCACGGGCTTTCGTGCAGCAGAAGCGCAGGTCGTATGTCACGTCATGCACACCTTAATGACATTCTCCGCCGCGCTCTTGCCACCGCCGGCGTTCCAGCTGTTCTTGAACCAAATGGTTTGGCGCGCGACGATGGCAAGAGACCGGATGGAATGTCATTAGTACCATGGAAGATGGGAAGACCTTTGGTGTGGGACGCAACTTGTGCCGACACCCTTGCGCCTTCTCATCTTCCTAACACGGCAGGCTGCGCTTGTGCTGCTGCTGCATCTGCCGAGACTCTCAAGCGGCGCAAATATAATAATTTAGTTGCAAATTATATATTTGAGCCGTTTGGAGTCGAGACACTGGGCGCGTGGGGCCCAAGTGCGCGTGTGTTATATAAAGATATAGCAAAGCGTTTGGTCGATGCTTCTCGTGACCATAAGGCTGGCCTCTTTCTCGCTCAGAGAATAAGCATTGCCATCCAACGTGGCAATGCGGCCAGTCTTATGGGAACATTACCAGTCGATTGCGATGGGGAGGAATTCTTTGACACCTAGACGAGGGTTGCGACAGTCTTGCACATTGTTTTGACTCCGCCTCCCCCCCCCCTCCTTTTTCTGTAAATATTTTTAATTTAATTGTTCAATGTATTTTATTGTTACTTGTAAATAAAGAATAATAATTAGTATTGATAAAAAAAAAAAAAAAAAAAAAAAAAAAAAAAAAAAAAAAATTAATCTGACAACTGACAAGTGAAAGATGTCACTGATGACACTGACTCACTTTATGTCAGTCTGTTGATGTTTTATTATTTGTCAAAACAAAAAAATATTGACAAACTATTCGAATTTTACGATAATTTAACAAAAAAAGTGTAATTACATAAATATATTCCGCATAAAATGCTGATATCTCTTAACAAGAGATCCCTTATAACATTATATTTCACCTTTCTTAGACCTAGTGTCGTTTTTGCACAAAATATGTCTAGCGGTATAGAAACTGCCGGTGAGTCAAACACTTATTGCACTGAATTTTACAGCTGTGTATCGTATTGTATCGTAAATGGTGATCGAAAAAATAATTAAGCATCACCTACCATCGTCTATGTAAAAGAACAATGGTTTTTTCAAACCAAAAATATTCTTTATCACTTCATACATCTTCATATATATATCTTCATATACATAGTGCAAAATTTGCCTCTTAGTATTTCTTCACTTATAAAAATGGTTCCGTCCATATCACATTCCAGATAAATACTCCATAGCCTATGTGACAGTACCGAATATGGAGAACGCCAGAACCATTGGACGTGGGCTGGTTCAGAATAAGCTTGCGGCCTGTGTCAACATTATACCACAAGTTACATCAATATATGAATGGAAAGGAGAAATGAATGAGGACAATGAGGTAACTATCTTGGACCCATACAGTTCTATAGAAAGATCATGAAATAAAACTGCCACAACAAATTCTGGTTTAGCTTGTAGAAGAACCGCAAGTCTTCTAGGATAAGTACCTATATTAAGTTTTACAGGGTTGTTAAGTAGTGTGACTGTTGCTAATATGCAATGCCTATGGTGAAAACCTCCCATCATGTGGGCTATAAACAGTTCTTTTTGGTTTAAAAAATGGTTACAAGCTCATTCCTTACCAATAACAGCAGCTATTATAACACCCCATCGTTTTTGCTTCGAGGTTAAAAATAGAGACTCACAATTTGTAAATGAATTGTTACTCAATCACACTCTATGGCTGCACGGATTAGGCTGCAACTTGGTACCAAGGTAGATTATAGTCTAGAATAACACATAGGCTACTTTTCATCACGGGAATACGTTCACACATGGGAAGCAGTATCAAGAACCAAAAATAATGTACCTAATGAATAGATTTAATATGAAAGAAATAGGGGTGAATTGAGTTGACAAATATTGTATAGTATGAGAAATAAAAACAATTTTAGCTATTGTCTTCAAATTCAAACTACCTACATACACATCATTCAAAAGTGAATAAAATTAGTCAAATGTGCACTGCAAGTTCTAAGATTGTCACTCACAAAACTAACTTTAAAGAAACTCTAAAACTTTAGTAAGTAAGTACTATTTTTTTCACTTCCAGTTATTACTAATGATTAAAACTCGTACCTCAGAGGTGGAAAAGCTCACCGAGTTTGTTCGCACCAACCATCCATATGAAGTCTGTGAAGTCATTTCCATTCCTATCAAGAATGGGAACCCACCGTACCTGAAATGGATTGGAGAGCAAGTGGCTGAGTCTGGAAATAAGAATTGAGAGGAAGCAAGTAGTATGAAGCTTCTTGTCTACTTATAGCTATAATATTGTATCAGACATATTATGATATCATTTGCCAGATTATCTGTTTGACTGATAGACTGTGGTCCAAGGCTCAAAAATGAATATTTATTATTTAGTTCACGCATTTCATCGTTATATGTTGAACAGTATGCATTTGAACAACTAATGGGTACCAATGACTTGTTCAACTACTAAAAGCGAATAGCAATGTGCTGTGTCTAGAAATATTGTAATAATATTCTACCCAACCTGTTATATGATACTAGCAGCTAAGTTGTTAATAATTTTAATGTGAATATAATTTAATTTTAAGCTAATAAAACAGTTTTTGTTCAATAGGTAGTTTTTTTTTTCATATAATCACTACAAAGCCACTTACGATAAATATGTTAGGAAATTGCTCGACAATATAACGCCTCCAGAAGGCCGTGAAGCGAGACCATAGGCCTGCACCCAGAGAAAACGAGATTTTGAAGGTAGGTACCTACTACTTGAGCAACCACTACACTTGTACCTAGATTTAGGCTTAATAAAATAAGGAATTCTTTTGCGGGCAATTGTATTCGAATGTACAATACATTGCCAACAGCCGTAACAGCTTTGTCAGTTAATAAATTTAAAAAAAAGACGTGTGGCACTCGGGGACTGCCGCGGTAAAGCTATTACATAGCATTTTTTACCAACTATGCTAGTATAATTATTTCTATATAAGAATACTAGCTGATGCCCGCAGCTTCGCCTGCGTAAAATTTGTTACCGCGGGAAGTTATTCCCGGGATAAAAGGTAGCCTATGTGTTATTACAGACTATAATGTATCTCCGTACCAAATTTCAGCCCGATCCGTTCAGCGGTTTGAGCGTGAAAGAGTAACAAACATCCACACTCACAAACTTTCGCATTTATAATATTAGTAAGAAGTAAGATTTTAAGGCCTATGTTCAACAAAGTAAAGTACCAAGTGCCTACTTGACGGTGGACATTTGGGCTTTTGGAATTTTGTTTTAGAACTTTTTAAGAAGAACAATTATTTTGTAATAAATTATTTTTATGTAACTTCAACCATTTACGCAGAGGCGCAACGGATACTCTTATAACGATTAAATGTTTTCCGTTTTCGAAACATTCCTCATTGCTGCACCACTCCTATTAATCTTCGCATTATGTTATGTAGCCTATAGCCACTATCAATAAATGTACCTACTTACTATCGAACAGTTTTTGAAAGCCTACCAGTAGTTTCAGTAAGGCTTGCCTTGGTATGATGTGATTCATGGTCCCTTTGCAGCGTGTGTCCAATCCAGCGCAGCAGCTACACTTCCGACGTTTGATCTGTTGGGGTCTCACTGCAGCGTTCCAATAGTCTTACGTTCGTGATGTTCTCGGGCCCATATGTACCGAGGATCCATTGGAGGCAGCGTTTGACGAAGACTTATAGCTGGTAGCTGGTGCGAAATGTCTTTACTTTAGTGACCTTCCATGTCTCGCATCCGTATAGCAGTTAGCAGTACAGTTTTAACGTTTACTTTGTTTTGAGTTTCACTCTTCGTGTCTATTTTCGCAACTGCCTACGGGGCGCAGCTGTGTAAAGGTTATTCTGGCCTTGGCGAGACTCGAAATGATGTAGGGTACTCTTCTATTCCATCAGTTTCTGACACGACACTCCCGAGGTACGTGAATTAGTGCCTCCACCACATCTCTTGCGTCTGTCGATTTTAATTTCAGTCCAGCCATTCGCTGCCTCATCCTGCTCGTTGTCCTGCACGTTGTCCTGCAGACATGCATGACGGCGTGTGTGTGCCTCAGCAGGCACAGGACATCGGCATCATTAATATCCTCCAGGATATCAGTATAGGCCCCATTCTATGCCGCGCCGATTGTTCTTTGCGGTATTCAGCATTATACCATCTATTTTCTATGGATGGTTGTTAACTATCCTGTTATCTTCATAACGATCCTCTAAGGTAGGTACAGTATGTATTTTCAAAAGAGTTTGTGAACTCTATTTTTAATTTCTTTTTCAGAATATTGATGACATTTGATTGATGTCATTTTATACACGTTACGTCTACTACATTGATACATTTAATAAAATTCTAACACGCCGGTGTTTGTATGTAAATTGTTTATACTGAGGAAAATTCTATACTGAGGAATAGTTTTAACCATTAAGCTCTATTTTGATATAGCATACAGGGCAGATTACACGCTACTTGATGAGTATGATTAAGGCGAAGTGCAATTGTGTCTCCAGCGATTCGGAGGGGGTGAAGCAGACGCAAGATGTTCGGGACGCTCCGTGCGTCGGAAACCCTTTCGCGCGTTAGCCCGTTCACTACGCAATTGAAATCATTGACAGAAGTAGGTACAAGTTTACATAATATTTTTTTCGCCCTGTTTAGATAAACCTTTTAGATTTTCTACTCGTGAGCAACTACGTAATTGATTTTGATGCAGTTTTTATCACTAACATGTAATGAAATTCATTTTCATAATATTAGTCCAGTCAAAATAGACATTCCAGTTTGCATTAATTCCCAACAAGCTGGTTTTTTGTGCAGGCCTTGAATACGTCATTACAAATGATATGTCAAAAGTATAAGGATATAACATAATATATTTGAGAAGTACTTCAATTTATTTTTTTACCTGTGACGATTTTTGCCAGGTTGAATGAAAAAGTAAGAATCTGCTGACCCTCTCCTTCATAGTTTTTATTTTTTGGTACTTTACTGTACTGTTTACTGTACTGTGTAATGGTACGGTACTGTACAAAAAAAAACTGAAAAATATACCTGTATGGGAGCCCCCCTTAATTTTTTTTCTGTTTTTAGTATTCGTTAATTTCAAATGCCTAGCGATTGCAGTGGTGCATGAGATGACAGATAGACGGACGGCGTAGTCTCTGTAATAGGGTCGCGTTATTACCAAAGACTTCTATATAAACTGAGGTAGACATGCCCTACGCACCGATTTTTGAAGCCTATAAACTGAGCTAATTAGCAGCGTTGCTAGCACTGTAGTGTAGTGAGTCAGAACTACGAGAGTACTCGGCTTGCAATCGGAGTCCATACGCCTTCTCTTTTACTCTTGTTCTTTTCGTACATTGCTATAGTGGTGACAATTACGTAAATATTATTAATTTATAAGTGAGTGTAGTCTTAGCAATGTGTGTGTTTGAGGATTGCTTTTGAAATCTCGTTTGTTAGAGTACGGCATGTCTACCTCAGTTTATATAGAAGTCTTTGGTTATTACAGATTGTTTATACTGTTGGTTGATGGCACTTGGTGGAACCTGTGTAGAGACATCGCCGGTTGGGGAAGAACTCGGCCACTTCATGTCCTTAAACAATTCCTCACAGTATAATATTTACTTAAATACTGCAGGAAATCTGCTAGATCTAGTTATCTCTAATAGTGGCTGCAACGTACACCTAGTTAGTGACCCGTTACTAAAAATTAGCACACATCATCCACCGTTTTATATCCTAACAAGCCTAACCGATGGCAACCACAAAAACATGACACGTTGCATTATACCCAAGTATAATTTTCATAAGGCGGACTACAATTCTATCAATATAGAACTCTGTGATTTAGACTGGAAGCAGATACTCAGTGGCTTGTCAGTGGAGGAAGCCGTTACTAGATTCTATGATATTATTTATGGAACTATAAAAAATCACACTCCACTAGTAACCGCAAAATCCAATAATTTTCCAACGTGGTTTTCACCAGCACTAGTTCGTATGTATAAAAATAAAGCCAAAGCGTGGACTAGATGGAAGAAATACAAAAACATTAGTGACTATGAGATGTTTTCAATGCAGAGAAGGCACTTCAAGATAGAATGTTCTAGGTGTTACAAGACGTACATGACGTCGGTAGAGAAGGGCATTAAATCAAATATTAAGCATTTTTGGAAATATATTAATAACCGCAAGGGTGGGCAAGGCATTCCCTCAACTATTAATTACAAAAATAAAACTTCCAATGATCCTATTAAAATTTGCGAATTGTTTTCTGACTATTTTTACTCTGTTTATGAACCTAGTACTCTTGACTTAGACGAGTGGGTGGCCCCTGATAATGATAACGGCAACGACGTACAGATTCACGACTTACATTTCAGTGAAGCTTCTGTCAAAAAGGCACTAAAAGCTCTAGACCAGTGCAAAGGACCTGGACCTGATACCATACCACCGGCATTTCTTGTTAATACCGCTGATTCTATCTGTAAGCCGTTGTACATAATATTTACAAAGAGTATTAATGAAGGAGTATTTCCCACTTTGTGGAAACTAGCCAACATAACCCCAATACATAAGTCGGGTTCGAGGCAGAATGTTGAACAGTATAGGCCTATCTCTATCTTAAGTACTATGTCTAAGTTGTTTGAGAGAATTGTACACGAAGCCATTTACCCTCAACTACACAAAATTATAATCGCGGAGCAACACGGTTTTGTGAAGCGCAGATCAACGACCACAAACTTGTTGCTTTATACTACTTATCTCTTTGAAGGTATGGATAATGGGGACCAGATCGGAGCTGTATATACGGATTTTCGAAAAGCTTTTGACAAGGTAGATCACGAAGCGCTTCTGAGTAAGATAGCGTTTAATGGAATACGAGGAAATTTGCTCAGATGGTTTGCCTCGTATATAACAAACAGAAGTCAAAGGGTTGTTATAAATGGGTTTCAATCAAGCACAATTAAAATTTCTTCTGGAGTCCAGCAAGGATCCATATTAGGACCTCTTCTATTTATATTATTCATAAATGACATAAATGAGTGTTTTCTAAATTCAAAATTTTTACTTTATGCAGACGACCTAAAAATTTTTAAAACTTTCAAGACTGACACTGACATAATGCTTTTTCAACAAGACCTGGATCGCTTTTCATGTTATTGTGCACGCAACAAATTATACTTAAACACATCAAAGTGTTTCTATATTGACTTTACTAAAAAGAAAAATATAATAAACACAAATTTTACCCTCAATAATACTAAACTTGCAAAAGTCAATGAAGTTAGAGACCTTGGCATACACTTAGACTCAAAACTCCAGCTTGACATCCATATTGATAAAATCGTCAATAAGGCTTTCCAACTATATGGCTTCGTAATGAGGGCAACGAAGGACTTTAAACGTCCAGAAACTTACAGCTACTTATTTAAATCTCTAATTCGTCCGCAGCTTGAATATGCAACTTTTGTCTGGGACCCATATTATAAGAAGTACAAAGACAAGATAGAAAAGGTACAACGCAAATTTCTTCGCGCTTTGCATTTTAGAACTCATCGGAGCTATTTGACATATGGTCAGCTGTTAATAAAATATAAATTTCCTACCCTAGAAAGTAGAAGGCTACTCTTGCAGGCAATGACACTATACGGTTTATGTAGTGGTGCCTTCGACTGTAATCCACTGACCAACAGTATCTGCTATGTCGTACCACGAACAGTACACATCCGAATTGTTAGAAGGAGACGTCTATTCATGACCAATAAGTGTAGAACTAATGCTGGTTTGAGATCACCGATGCGACGACTGGTAGAGACCTATAATGAGAAATTTGAAGACATCGACATATTCGCGTTGACGGCATACAAATTTAAGAAATCAATTGTATCAGCTATTGCACCATAATCATTACCTACATAAAATAGCATTGTGGATTTTGTAGTAACACAGAGATTATAAGAGAACACTTTTTTTTATGTATACTTACCAAATTATTGATAAAGTGGCATCTATTAAATAAAATATGTACTTTATTAAAACGAGGACAATGCTGTGGGCTATACATTAAGAAATATTTTATGTAAACTGTACTTTAAATTTTGAATGTATATCTGTTTTTTGTCCCATAAAATAAATAAAATAAAACCTGCAGCGCATATTGAATACCCACCACTTGTACTGTTCCACAGCATTTATTTACTCTACACCTGACCGCTTTCGCCTCTTCGCATTTTCAAAAGGCAAAACTAACTTCATGTCATCAAGTTATTCTCTCCTCGTCTCATTTTATCCTTTGGATACGGAACTGTAAAAAACGGCCAAGTTGAAGTTGGACTGGCACACTGATGAGGATTTCGCAACAAAAAAAACTCCAAAAGATTACGTTGTAGGTATGGGAGTAACCTTATTCATTCTTTATCTAGTACTAGCGGACGTCACGCGGTTTCACCCGCGTAGTTCCCGTTCCCGTGAGAATACGGGAATAAAATATAGCCTATGTTCACCGCAAAGAGTGTAGCTTCCCAACAGTGAAAGAATTTTTCAAATCGGTCCCGTAGTTCCGGAGCCTATTCGTTACAAACAAACAAACAAAAAAAACAAATCTATTCTCTTTATAATATAAGTATAGATTTAGATTATTATAGTTGTTACAGCGGTAGCAGAAACACATCTTTGAAATGTATAACTGCCTAGTTCATGAGATACAGATGGACAAACGGACTTCGAAGTCTCAGTAATAGGGTCCCGTTTGGATACGAAACCGAAGAATATACAAAAACGAATATTCCTATATGCATATAATGCAAGGGTGTACAAAGGAATAAATTTAAATAGTTGTTTAGACTAGACAAGGCTTTAGTCCTGTCCAAACTATTACCATTACCCAAATTAAACCTTCTACGTTTCATTTCGCATAGGTCTTGCCCGCAGCTTCAGCTGTGTAGAATTCTGTTCACGTTCCCACCTACCATTGGATCATATCCAGGGATAAAATAGCCTTTATGCTATTTTCTAAATTATATATAACTAGCTGACCCGCGCAACTTCGTTTGCGTGATAAACGAAGAACCGCTCGACCGATTTTGTGCAAACTTCACATAAACCATCTACTAAATAGTCCGAACAAAGCATAAACATTTGGTTTGGATGGGTGAGCCCGTTCTTGAGTTATAAAATTACAACGAAAAGTGGCATTGATTTTTATATATATAGATATATCCAGGAATATATTGCAGTCTGGAAAAGCATAAAATAATTTTAATAGGCCACCAATTACAGCCAGATCTGCTCAACCGTTGGAACGTGATTTTGTCGCAAACATCTTCACAGACTTCAATTATAATAATTCAATAATTCGAAAATTATATTAAATCATCAGGCACTTCTGAATATTTTGCTTTTCCGTGCTTCTGAGCCGTTGGTCCCGGTTTTCAGTAACAAATATTCACAAAATCATCTTCTAGCGATTAACATATAGGTACCACTATCCATTGAACATTGTATTACTGTTTTACATTATAGCTTAAAAACAAAGTTAGGGTTGTATTGACTGTATCGGGTTGTAAGCTGTTTATTTTCAGTTCACTGTTGGTTAAAATTCAAACTCATACTTACAACTTTCAAATTCAATACCTATCTACATCAACTACGACGTACTAGTAGTAAAGTAAGACTACCAGAATATCAATACGCAATACGTACATTGAAAACTGTAATTTTGGATAGGAGAATACCAATTTTTTGAGTTTTAATTTATTATACACTCAATTAAGGTTTATACCTACTGTTATATTGTAAATTTAGGAGAATTGGCCCACTGATTCATCAGTCATTAGTATTATACTCGTAATAACATTGATTTTACTTAAATATTAATATAAATAATGTACATGTTATAAGCTCGGTCAGGGCGTCACATACATGAGCGCATTTATAGGTGAATCTTCTGGACTTATCTATTATGTGGCATCAGGCGGACTTTGTATTGGAAAGTATGAAAACGTTACTATAACTTATATAATACACCAAAGAAATTTACCCAAACAGATGCGATATTTTTACGCTCTTAAGCTTAAGCTTTGAATACTTCCTTTTTTGTTTTTTTTTATTACCCATTTTCATTACTAAGGCAGCGAATTACGTCAGCGGGCGCGACAAAGTTGTATACGGGTGTCCTCAACGAAGCCTGTCGGCTGACTGAGCGGGCGATGTGAGGTGGCTGATAGCGGCAAAATGCACTCCCGCTCAACAAAACGTATTTTATATTCAAACAATATGATTTTAATAAATAAATAACATCATAGGGCCTCGAGGTAACTTATTAGGGACATGGAAATAAAAAAAAATAGTGTAGTACATTATATAACTACTGAATAAAATTGGTTATAGTCAAGGCGGTCACAGGTAAATTTACAGATTCGAGGCAACTTTGGGATAAATTTCTATCGAGCCGAATTTACTCAATCGTGTTTTGGAGAACTGACAACCCTAGTCAATATACTTAATAATAAATATCCATTTAAAAAATTGTGAAATCCTTGGTAACACCATTGCAAAATTGGTTTGAAATATGTCAAAATATGTATTTTGAGTCCCACTTCACCTTAATAAATACCTCTAATTTCATAGACCTTGTGTGACGTAAACAAAGTTGCGAGGGTCAGCTAGTTAAAAGATAAAACAATAGGTTTCTTCTTTCTACTTAAAAACTATTTTTACAAATTTTATGGTAATAATAGACATTCTTTGAAATATGCATGTATGGTATTGTTGTGACTTTTATGACACGTTTAAAGTAGGTACATAGGTATGGGATAGATGGCGCTCGCGGCTACGTCAGCGTGAAATTTTCTTCCCGCTTCCCATGGGAACGTACTCCCGGGTTTGGTTATCTTTATAGCAGTATTATATATAAATTAACAAAACAAAAATGATACTGCATTGGTGATAATAATAATAAAATGTATGTATATAGAGTACTCACTCATTTTCTTTCACTATTTTTCGTGACTTTCTACATTAATAAATGCACTTTGTTTATTTATATTTAAAACACTTTTTACACAAATTATACGAGTACAGTTCACTGTTGTACATAGATGATGAATACCTATACACCTATAGTCGAATTTTTATTTAGACGAAGTAAATTGACAGCAACTAATGTAATTGACAGCATCGAAATTGTCATTTCACATTAAGAACTCTAAATTCGACCAACACTCTTAATTCAACTTTGGTCGAGTGGTTAAGACGCGGATCGGTACGCAGAAGGCGCAAGATCGATTCTGGGTACAAGCATCAATTTTTGGATTATTTGACATAATAATAATAATATATAACGACTGCAGAGTTCATAATTGACGTAAACAAAAAAAAGTATGAATTGCTAGACTAGATACACGAACGTGGCCGAAGGTAGCCGAGAGTGTGACTCGTTTTCGTGACACAATTTCTGGATTCGGTCTCCACGCAAGGCCCGCGATAGAAGCTATGCAATAGCTTAAAAAACTAATAAAACTTAAATTGTGCCAGAAAGCATAATTATAGCATAAAAGACTTTCTTGAAGACAAGGCTGCCTGGCAGTGACACGAATTGCTCCTTTCTACATAAAAAAAAACTGTATTAGATACTCAGATACTAGAAGAGAAGGGACCGGACTGAGTTTCTTGGGGTGTTCTTCTCAGTCTGTAGCATTTCCGAACCCCCGGTAGAGTCACAAAAATTTTGACAAACCTAAATAATTTTTTTTAAACAAAGGGAATAAATTTTATTTTATTTTATTTATTTTATTTTTTATTTTACCAAGATGCGGAAGTGCTAATATGGGCAATCAGACCAGTTATGGATGAGTGGCTGGTCCACGGTCTAGTAAACCACGGCTACCTCCTACTGTCTCAAATACTTGGTACCGGCCACGAGTGTTTTGGTAGGTAGGTATCTGTGGCAAACACACCGAGTGCCAACACTGCAAAAAATGCAACGATGACGCAACAGCGTTCCACACATTGGTGGACTGGTCAGCATGAGCGCAGCAGCGCCAGGTCCATGTGGCAAATCTAGTCGTCGACATTCTCTCGCTGGCGACCTTTGTGCGAGCCATGATCTCCAGCTAGAATAATTGGGACGCCGACGTGTCTTTTTGCAAGCAATTCATGCTCGTAAAGGAGGCGGCGGGAGATAACTCATCCACGCGGTGGTAGCCAAAGTCTGTCGGGAACCCTGGGACATCCTTCTGAGGGCTTACCCGAAGAGGGGTTTCTCGTCCGTATGCAGTAGTAGTGTCTCGTGTGGTTTTAGTCAGTAAGAGGCCGGAAAAGCCTCCATGAGGGATTTCCAATCGTAATAAAACGACACCTGCCTGATGGGAAGCCATAGCGACATCTGTCGAATTGAAGGTCATCCGTGTAAAAGAGTAGATAACTATGTAATTTTTAACCCCCGAGGGAAACCCGGACGGGGTGTTATAAGTTTGACGTGTGTGTGGGTGTGTGTGTGTGTGTGTGTGTGTGTGTGTGTAAGTCTGTCTGTGGCATCGTAGCTTCCAAACGGATGAACCGATTTTGATTCTGTTTCTTTTGTTTGAAAGATGGGTTAGGGGAGAGTGTTCTTAGCTATGTTTTATAAAAATCGGTTAAGCCATTTCAAAGATATGAGGGGTGAAAGTGGTGATGAAAAATTTTATGTGTTCAAATATACCCGTGTTGGGTATCAAATGAAAGGTAACTTATACATCACGATACTGCAAGTTTTATGAAAATCGGTTGAGCCATTCGAAAGATATGAGGAGTAGAATGTATTTTTAATTCTGTAGCCACACTCCGCGCAATTCGCATTAGTTCTGAGTAATTATTGATAGACTATACGTATGTTGATAATAAAAACCCCTATAAAAAGCATGAAATAAAAAACGACGAGACAAACTGTTAGTTAAAAATATGAATACGTAAATAATATAGCTACCTATAATAATAATAAAGGTTCAATACTTAGGGTAGATAGGTCATAATATAATAGTTATTTTTTACTTTTTACAGGTTTTGATATTGTTCTTTTTTTGTCAGTCGGGACATTTTTAATTTTTAATTTAATTTTTTTTAAATGTTAGGTAATAATTGACAGTTGCCACAAATTGGCGACTTTATGATTGATGTGTTTCTTCACGCTACGATTGTGTAGAACGCTGGGTTGTACCTAAGTAACTTGTGAAAACAAGTAGGTACGGTGGCGGTGGCTGGCAGAGCGTTCAACGTTTCTATGGCTTGACATGATCATCAAATTATCTTTTGAATCGCTTGATTCTTGTCGTATTAACAAAGGGATATAATAAACCGAGCCTCAAAAGTTTTTATCGGCCACGGCATTTAGCCACTTATTTAATAACTAAGCCACGCGAAAATGAAATAGCCTCTAATATACGAATTCGTCCTCTTTAAAACGTCACCTAAACATTCCATTATAAGCATCAAATAAAGATCAACATTTATTTTAACTTGTCCTCCGTAATAATATATTAACACCTAACTTACTAATTCAGCCACATATTTTACATGTAATCACCATTTTATATTTTATAGCTTCAAAACAAGAGCCTCAAAAAATTATAATTTAAGCCTCCACAGACAACATCAGTTTTTATAACTTAGCGTGTAAAATAGATAAATCATATTCTTTGTTCGTGAAAATAGCCACTGTAAGGCTAGAAGCGAGTGCACAGGACGACAGCGACCGGCCATTAGCATCAATCAGAGACCGCTATTTGATATCACTTTGTAACTAAAGACAGATTACGCTTACCGAACAAGAGAGTGAGGTTAAGAAAGCAAATACTAAACTCAAAATTGAGTACATTATAGACTTTCTAGAAGTGAATATCGTGAATGTCATCATAAATTTACGATTAATGAGAAATTACTCGTTACTCACATTTGGGTTAAGTATTTGCATTCTTGGTCTCACTTCTTTGTTTGGTATCTGTCTTAAGTTCTATAATCTGTATTACATGCATAAATAATGTCACCGACCGAAATTTGTATGATGTCTAGGCATTATAGAGAACTAGCTGTTGCCCGCGACTTCGTACGCGTGAAAATTATGTTATAATGCCAGTTTGATTGCTCTCTGCTTAGCCCCTAGGATATGTAGCGTGATAATATAAAGCCTATTTCAAGACCCTACCCCTAATTATATTTGTGCAAAAGGACATCATTCATTTTGGACCAAAAACTGAAAGTGCCGGCCAGAAAAAGAAAATGTGATATTCGCATAGAACACACAATTTCTAGCAAAAAATACTACTACATTAACCCTGTGCGTGCTATGGTTTTTTAGTTACATGCTTTTAAAATTCGTGAAAAATGTTATATCGAAGGTGTCATTCTACTTGATATGAGCAGTTGAATAGTGATTTATTTTATTAATTATGTCTTTCAGCACACATATAAGCACACATACATATAATTAAACCTGTTTCTCCGAAGTGTGAGGCAGACGCAGAAGCATATTTTATGCCCAATTTTGATTTCTCGTTCCTACATAAAGAAGCATGTAAAATAAAGATAAAGAGTATTTTATTTCGACAGAGTCAAAGGCCTTCTCGTAGTCCGCAAAAGCCATACACAGCGGCTGATTGTACTCGTTTGTTTTCTGCACAATCTGCCGTACAGTATGGATGTGGTCCACGGTTCTGAAGCCTTTTCGAAATCCGGCTTGCTCCTTTAGCTGAAACTCGTCGAGCCTTCCGGCGAGGCGGTTTGTGATTACTCAAGAACAACTTGTAAACATGGCTCAGGAGTGAGATGGGTCTGTAATTCCTCAGCAAGGTCTTATCACCTTTCTTGAAGAACAGAGCCACGCTTCAGGTGTTTGTCCCTGTTGGAGGACGGTATTAAACAAACTCATCAGCTCGCTGAGAACCGGAGCCCCCCCCCCACCCCGCCTTCAGTAGTTCAGTTGTAATTCCGTCCTCCCCAGGGGACTTGTTGTTTTTAAGTTGCCCGAGAGCCGCCCTCACCTCGCCCTGATCGATGTCCGAAAATAATGTCCTCGCTATAGTGGCGCGACAGTGGGACTCGGTGGTCACAATCAGTAGGGTCCTACTCGTCGGCCTTTTTGTCCGTGATGCATAAAGGTCTCTGTAAAAGCTCTTTATTTCCTCGAGAATCTCGAACCTTCAGGTCACAGTTCTGCCATCCGCTGTCTTCAGTTTCATCAGACGGGGTCTTCCAAGCTGTTGGGCAATTTCTTTGGTACCCCTGTTCTGCTCGATCGCTGCCTCGACGATGCTGGTGTTATAGCGTCTAAGGTCGCGTCGTATCAGCTTTCGTGTTCTGAGATTTAGATCCCGCTGGTCTGACGAAGACGAGTGCGTAGATGGCGCTTCCCGTCTTATTCTCATAAGTTCGAGAGTCTCGGGCGAGAGCTTAGAGCACCTGTTATTGCTTTTTCCGAACAAAAACCTTCGGGACACTTGCTGTAACGTCCTGACCACATTGTCGGCCTTATCGTGAATATTGCCAGTGGTTTCCAGCAGATCAAAACGATTTTGAAGTTCTAACTGGAACTTCTCAGCCCCTGAGGCTAACTGGAGCGCGGTAGGTCGTAGAGTAGGCTTCATCATACGGGCTCTTTCAGCTCGGAAGTCCAAATTCAGAGATGCTCGTACAAGTCGGTGATCACCACCGGTATTAAACCTGTTAACCACAGAAACATCTCTAAATATAGACTGCCTGTCCGTCATGATGAAGTCTATCTCGTTCCTTGTGACCTTGTCGGGGCATCGCCAAGTCCATTTTCTGTGGGGCTTCTTCTTAAAGATAGAGTTCATCAAGAAGAGCCTCTGAGACCAAGAAAACTGACAAGCATATGGCCCCGGTCATTTCAGCGCCCTACACCAAAGGGGCCGATATTCGTTTCGCCGCCTTCTTGAACTCCCACTTTGGCATTGAAGTCCTCCATCACAACGCTGTAGTGAGTCTTGGCAGTACCATGTAGTGCTTTTGCTATGTCCTCATACACGGTCTCAACTGCCTCGACAGTGCTTTTCTAGGTCGGAGCGTACACTTGTATCACCTTCAGGGTGTACCTGTTGGTGAGTCTCAGTATTGAGTACGCTACCCGATGGGAAACACTGCTGATCTCCACAAAACTGCAAACGAGGTCCTTTTTCACCATAAAGCCAATCCCGCCCTCGAAAGAATGTCTTCCGTCACCTTCCCGAAAGTAAAACAGGTCGCCTGATGCAAGGGTTAGCGTGTCCTCCCCCTTCTTTGGACCTCGCACAATACTGGATGTGCCAGTTAATACGACCTAGTTCTACCTCGAGTTCGGTGAGCCTCTCGTCCAGGCGCAGAGTAATTCCATTAAACGTAGCCAGGGTCAGTTTTGTATGGCAGCCTCCCGTAACCCGGAGATTCTTAGCACCCCCCCTCCCGCCGTCACTCCGACCGCTGCCGTGATCGGGAACAGCGGGAGTGCCGTGAACTGGGGGCTGTTGTTTTGTTGTGTGTATCATAGGAGGATATTTGGCCTTACTGTATCACGCTGGCCAGACGGGTTGGTACAGGGTTTAGTTTCGAATTTTCCTTTTTTGTGCGCCATGACCTCGTCCGTTTATCAGCAGGTGCACCACTCGCAGGTGAGGCTGGCTTGGACCCCGGGGTTGGTGGTAGGGCCCCATCGCACCCATCGGGCGTCGGAAGGTGCCGGGGTGATTCGCCAGGTACCTGTCGCTTGAGTCTGGGCGGCTGCGCGCGCGGCACCTTTGTCACAGTATACAGGGTGGAATTTAAAGACGGTAGTTGGAGGTAAAGTACCCTTAATATTGATAATGGCAAGTTTTGCTGAAAGGAAACATTCCTTTATTTTCAAAAGTAAGTAAAACTGCATTTAAAGATTTTTGAAAAATCACCTGCTTGAGCCGGGAATCGAACCTAGGAGATGTGAAAAAAAAAACATCCTGTATTTTATGATACCAACCGAAAGAGTCTTTAATAAGGAACAATTTCTTTGAAACAACATAGTATCTTAAATTAAAGGAAGACCAAGTAAAATATGTTTTTATTGTAAAGCTTACTCACTATCTAAAGAAAAAAAACAGTCTTATTGAGATTCTTTTCCTTTTTTTTGAAGTTGGTTAAAAAAATGTTTTAGTTTCTGTGAATGGGAATATTCGTTCTGGTCACTTAAACAAACAACTTAAACAAAAAAAATAGGAGTTTCTAAATTAGATGTTTTTTTTTCTTCAGATGAGTGAGCTTTACAATAAAAACATATTTTACTTGATCTTTCTTTATTTTAAGATACTATGTTGTTTCAAAGAAATTGTTTCTTATTAAAGACTATTTCGGTTGGTATCATAAAATATAGGATGTTTTTTTTTCACATTTCCCAGGTTCGATTCCCGGCTCAAGCTGGTCATTTTTCAAAAATCTTTGAATGCAGTTTTACTTACTTTTGAAAATAAAGGAATGTTTCCTTTCAGCAAAACTTGCCATTTTCAATATTAAGGGTACTTTCCCTCCAACTACCGTCTTTAAATTCGACCCTGTATATATGTTTGTAGTATGCCTTTGTCTAAGTTTTTTGAAACAAGTTTGGATTTGTTGTGAATCGTTAGGTACGTTTTGTTTGTGCGTAGGTACGTAGATAATTATAAAATGATAATTCTTTCTTATTACAATAGAATAACGTAAAAACAAATCACTATTCAAGTGATAAAATGTATCAAAATACATCATCAAAATAACATTTTTCTCGTATTTTAAAAGCATGTAACAACAAAACCATAGCACGCACAGGGTTAATGTGATAGTATTTTTTGCTAGAAATTGTGTGTTCTATCCGAATATTAGATTTTTTTTTTCTGGCCGGCACTTTCAAAATTGGCCCAAAAATGTATGAAACGTGAATGATCTCCTTTGAATCAAATCTATTGGGTACTTTTCGAGATCCTTCCGGACAAAGCAAAGCAAACAGACAAACAGACAAACCGACAAACAGACAAACAGACAAAAAAATTTCTAACTATATTTTCGGCTTCGGTATGTTATGTTGAACACCCAGCGAGTATTTTTTTTTAAATATTTCCAATGTACAGTTTTGACTTTTCTATCATTTCATTATAAGTATAGAAGATAGATACCTGATACTTGCAGGCAAAAGTTTTACGCCACATCAGAGATGTTTACTGTACAAGACGCAAATTCGTCCCTGCGTCGAATACTGTTCTCACCTTTGGGATTTACTAGACGCGCTTGGCGCTATGCAGAGACGTGCTATCCGAATAATTGGTTGTCCTGAGGTGACGGGAGGCCTCGAACCGTTGGCGCAGCGAAGAACCATAGCGTCCTTGGCTGCCTTCTATCGAATGTATCACGGCGAATGTTCTAAAGAGATCTTAAACCTGATCCCACCCTCTCCTTTCCGATCCCGAAAAACACGTGCCGGGCAAAGATGCCACTCACACACAGTGGAGAGAATCTTCGCCAGAACTGAGCGTTTCAAAGATCGTTCCTCTGTCGAACTATAAAAACATGGAACGACCTGCCCGCACACGTGTTTCCCTCATCTTACAATCCCGGGTTCTTCAAGAGGAGCGTGAAGAGGCACATAACTGGGCCGCCAACTTGAGGACCACTGTCAGAAGTTGCCCCCAATCGCT
Source organism: Miltochrista miniata (assembly GCA_933228765.1). Lineage (NCBI taxonomy): Eukaryota > Metazoa > Arthropoda > Insecta > Lepidoptera > Erebidae > Miltochrista > Miltochrista miniata. The sequence goes on along the minus strand of OW121758.1, from coordinate 32,292,399 downwards.
AGATGCGCCACGGCTTCCATCAGGCTGGTGGTGACGTCAATTTGGCGAGCTAAATATAAAAAAAAAGGCAAGGCAATGTATGAAATAACGAGAGTATGGAAGGGTTGTTCGCTACTTGCGAAGGTTAGGTTAGGTTGAAATAGTTACCACTAACGCGTGAAGGCGAGCGAGCGAAGCGAGCATGCCGCTGCAGCGGCTGCCGAGCGCCAGATGTTTTACAGATAAATTTAATATTTTACAATATGTTACAAATTATAATTCCTCGATAGTTTATAATTTTGCGGTACTTATAATTTTATGGTGACCCAAGACCTATTTATTTTACACATTACCGGTGGACCAGCAGGTATTCTATGCAATCCCTAGGAAATTTGTACAGTACTAGACAAAGTATGAACAATCATATATACTTATTCAAAACATTTCTTAAATTGCTTCGAAGGGGCATCTGGAGTCTGGGGCAGGTATTCCTAAATCTGTCTATACACCAAAGCCGCCGGCCCGGCCGGCGGCAGAACCCGCCGAGTAAGGCCGGCGGCGGCTTTGGTGTGTAGACAGCTTTAGAATGCAGGTATTGTATAATAACGTAATAATAAATAAAAGCATTTATACCCGAAAATCTGTCCCATGTTCCCGTGTGAAACGGACAAGCGAGTCCGTTTCAGGAATCGCTTGTCCGTTTCCACCAGATTGTGACTCCCCACACAGTTGGCTGAACGACGTGCCTTGTAAAGCAAGGAAACTCGCAAATCAAATGTTACAAAGTGGTCAACCATCCGAGCACCAGCAATAGCGGTAGTTGCTTACTGCAGTGATCGTTTACAAAAGACTGAGTTAGTGGCTACAAGTTGTCCTAGCTATTTAGGTAATATTAGTGGCCATAATTTGCTTTTTGGTGGCAATTTTACTTAACTTTCATGATCCATAAATGTTGGACGGGTTACATTTTAAACATGCTGAATTAGGAAATTAGAAGCTATGATATTAATAAATAATGTCCATTTTGATGCCATTTTTTAGTATTTTAGAAGCTTACTGTTTGAATGCATGTTACAAAATTAGATGCTTAAAAATAATCACGATGCTGAATTATATTAACAGTGGCTAATAGAGAGGTTAACTGGTGGCTATAATCTATAAATTCTGACGCTCATTAATTGGGGCTGACTTATTAATTTAGGGGGCAAAGTATTTTTCCGGAGGCTAAAAATGCTATTAAAAAGAAGGTCGTTTAATTAGCACCCATTAACAAACCTTACCTACTAACTATACCTACTTTTAATACCAACAAGGTCTTTGGACGATAACAACACCAAGGCGGCAATTCTGCCACACAATTATACCATAATACATACTGGAAAGCGTAGAACGAAATTTTCTGGTGAGGAGTTTTAACAGTAGGTACCCGTGCATCGGTCTGTGGCATCACAGTAGGTACCTAGCCCAACGGATGGCCAAGTTTTGACGTGGGTTTTTATGCTCGAAATCCAATGTTATCGAGATGGTTCTTAGTTATAAATTTTGAAAACCATCTGCTCACTTTCATCTGATGAAGAGATTTTACTAAAATTCGCAAGTGATCTGAAATTTGGTATAAGAACTACTGTTTCTTTACTGTTCCTACCGGTTGTAACAGATGCCCACCGGGTACGGGAGCTTCGATAAGTATCTGTGTTGAATACCGGGAAACCGCGGCTGAGTGCCAGCACTGCGAGGAACACAGCGAGGACACAGTGCTCCACACATACCTAGGTATAGTGCACAGCGTGGGCACATAAGCACCAGGTCCTCGTTGCAGGTTTGTACGTGGACATTCTCTGCCTTGAGACCATGGTGCGAGCTAAGATCTTCAGCGGGAGTAAGTGGGACACCGCAGCGTTTTTTCCGAGCAGGTGAAGGGAGCGAGAGAGAACTCTCCTACCCGTGTTCCGCGGTCTGCGTCTGCGGTAAGTTTGCGGAACAGAAGACGGTGAGGAGGCTGCTCAACGTCCTTACAGAAGCAGGCCCAGGACGACAACGTGACGTGAAATACTCACGCAAGCCACACGCCCCAAGAAGCGGGATAACACCCGAACAACCCCCCAAAGACGCGAAATAGCACCCGAACCCCCCTAGGTGAGGTGAGGCTGAGGGCTTACCCGGGGCTCCCAACCGTAGGCAATCTGTAGGGTGGGTAACGTGTAGTTTTTTGTCGGTAAAAGGTCCGACATGTACATTGTACATGCATGTAGGAGTTTCCTCACGGTAAAAAAAAGAATACATATTTACAGTCATAAAACTAGATAGAAAGTCAAAGTAGGCAGATGCAATTAAAATCCTGTAGGTGGGCATCGCACGTTTACGTAGGTACTTAGCTATTGCGCGGCTGTAGGCATAATATACTTATAGACCAGTGCAGATAGCTTTTAAAATATTAAAAATTAGTAGTAGAATGAAACCTATTGCAAAAGGAAGAGAATCTGACAAAAATAACAGGAAAAATAATTTACGGGCGGTCTGAGGTCGGGAAGTGAAAATAAAACCGCCCAAGTGCGAGTTGGACTCGCCCATGAAGGGTTTCGTAGCAGCAAGTAACATTATATAAAAGTTCTTATAGTTCGTTGTAACTTTGATTGATGTTTTAACACGTTCGCAGTGGTAGTGATTTTTCTAACCAAAAATTGCGGTTTATGACGTATTAAAAAAAACTACCAGCTCTATCTCGTTCAAACCAATTTTCGTTGGTAGTTTTTATGGCAATGTACATCATATATTTTTTTTAGATTTATCATTCTCTTAGTTTAGAAGTTAGAGGGGGGGGGACACACATTTTTCCACTTTGGAAGTGTCTCTTGCGCAAACTATTCACTTTAGAAAAAAATGATTTTAGAAACCTCAATAGCATTTTTAAAGACCTATCTATAACACACATTGGAAATAAATACCTAGGTAGACAGGTACCTAGGTGGTATAATTAGTTCTTCGAATTACTTATTTTCTATTAGGTAATCTTGAAAACAGGAAAAATAATGAACCCATTAAGATCTGCAAATGTCAGGTTTTAGAAAACCAGTATTGCAGACACTGAACTTCAACATCCAATAAATAATAATTATATTTATCTGATCAATAAGTATTATACCTAAATGAGAAAGTTTAGGAGAGTAGATGTCTGTATGTTCCGGAAGCCCTGGGACATCTTTCCAAGGGCTTACCCGGGACTCCCGGCCGTCGTAGACAGTGTTGTGTGGTATCATGTTGTTTTAGTCGGAAGGAGTCCGGCATAGCATCCATGTAGGATTTTCACGCGTAAAAAATAAGAAAAGATATATTTATACACAATGTGATAAGTGTGAGCGTGCGGGGTCAGGGAATTAAATGAAATAAATGTTTTATCTAGCGCGCACGATTGTTTGTTTGTTTTTTAATTGAGTTTTATGGTTGTTTTTTTATTTTTATGTCCTTGGTTAAGACCGGGCCTCCGTCCTCGTAAGGGCCTCCGTCCTCCGTCAATCTACTGTATACAGTGCCTATGCTCTAATTCACGAGGTAGGCCTATAGTTTTCATTTTATTTGTGTCTTATTTTCTTGTTGTTTTTATTTTTAAGTTAGCACCTATGTTTTGTTCAGCGAAATAAAAAACATTTTGTTTATTTTCTTTTTTAAACGATGTATGTATATTTGTTACTCCATCATGCACTAACGGCAAATCGGATCTGACAGAAATTGTCTGGAATAACACACAGGCTATCTCGTATCCCGAAAATAAGGTTCCATGCAAAATAATTTCATCATTTCACGCGGGCGGAGCTGAAGGCGCAGCTTAGTTAACATTAAAGGTGAGAATACTTGACTGCATTACGTTAAGTAGGTGGTAGGTATTCTTATATAGGTAGTTTGAATTGATATTAGGTAAATTACCTACCTGATCCCCCTACAAAATGTCACCTTTGCTCTAAAGTAAGTAGGTAGGTAGGTACTTAGGTATATAAATATAAATTCACACAACGCTATCTGATCCCAAAGTAAGCTTGGAATAACCTGCTTGTGTTATGGATATCAGATCACGGATAATTAATAGTTATATACTTTTTAAATACATACATAATATACATAGAAAAACACCCAGACTCTTGAGACAAACATTTATGGGTCACACAAATATTTGTCTCCGGTGGAAATCGAACCCACGACCTCCAGCGCCGCAGGCGGTATCACTACCGACTGCGCCACAGAGGCAGTCAATATGTACCTATATAGGTAAAGTTGGTAGGTATTTGTATATAGGTAGTTTGGATTGATATGACCCTCTACAAAATGTCACCTTTCCTCTAACACCTATTAGGTAATGAGAATTCTAATTTATTGTGCATATTTTCACACGATTAACTTGTTTTTTATACCTGTTTTTATATGCAGTTTTATATTTCCTTTATCCTCATATTTTATGTTGCGATTAATACCTATTCAGGTTTAAAATTTGACAATATAAAACAAACAGTCGTCCTGGATCGCATAGCACAAACTTATAGTAATTAGTTTAGGCTAGATGATGTTGTGTAAGAATGTCCAACAATATTTATATTATTTTCTTTTATACTCTTTATTGTTGGCACTTGATGGAACTTGTTATAATACATTATTAAAACACAATCACTTGTACCTACTCTTCCACTATTTTAATTTTAAATTTTACAGTGCCTGACCGGTTTCGTTTTACTTATCTATAAGTCGCAAGTGCGTCCGCATATGGAGTACTGCTGTCACCTCTGGGCGGGGGCACCCGAATACCAGCTTCGTCCATTTGACTCGGTGCAAAGGCGAGCTATGAGAGTTGTCAACGATCCCATACTTGCAGGTAGTGTGGAACCTCTTAGTGACAGGAGAGACTTTGCTTCTCTATGTGTGTTCTACCGCCTGTACAACGGTTTGTGCTCTGAAGAATTGTTTGATATGATGCCTACGGCTACATTCTATCATCGCACCGCTCGCCATAGACAGGGTGTTCATCCTCACACGTTGCGTCCTGAGCGCTCGAGCACGGTGAGATCTAATAGAGGCTTTCTTCCGCGTACGCTTAGGTTGTGGAATGATCTCCCTGCTTCGGTTTTCCCGGACGCCTACAGTATGGGGTTCTTCAAAAGGGGACTTAGAAGGTTTTTAAAGAGTCGGCAGCGCGCTTGTGGCGCCTCTGGTGTTGCAAACGTCCATAGGCAGCGGTGACCACCGGTACATCTGGGGGGGCCGTATGCTTGTCTGCCACTCTAGTGGTATAAAAAAAAAAAAAAAAAAAAAAAAAACTTAAAGCAGGAAAAAATGGAAAAAATTGGGGTATGGGGTAGCATTTTTGGGGAAATTTCTTCCTAGCGACAACTTTCTCTATTTTTGTATAACCACATGCACAAAGGCACCATTATGTCAGAAGTTAGTGTATGAACAACTAGCCTTTGATAATGCTTTAAGTAAAGCGAAACCGGTCAGGCACTGTAAAATATAAAAATAAAATAGGTAGTGGAAAAGTGATTGTGTTTTAATAATGATTAAAAATTATACCTAATTATAGTAGGAACCTAGTGTAGGTCTAGTTGAAGTGCTTTTCAGGTTTAAAGCTTTTCTAATTCTCCGAAAATGATGATCGAGGTGTCATTCGATTAGGAATAGCTTGTAGGTTAATTTTTCATAAAATTTAAGGGCCGTTTGCAAAATTTGCTAAATTTATTAACAGTTATACAACATTGTCAGATTTATTATAGGTAGGTACCTAGTTTAATAATTTATCGCAAAATTTCGTGCTAAAAATATTTATTAACTTATGAATTAACTACTTTATAGTAAATCGAGATACCTACAGTAGGTACATTTTTGGACGACGTTTTACTGTTCATTTATCTATATTGCAGGTGTTAGAATATTTACAGTCCTCGATTTACAGATCGCATAAGTTTTAAAAAGTATTTATTCAATAAAAGTCCGAAGCAGGCGTGGTTTCCGCAAGCCAGATCTAGAGTACTCGTTTTCAGGCGTATATTCAACCCCCTGGAAAAGTTGTAAACACCTAGATACAGGGCGTACAGTTCCGGGATCTGGAAATTTGTTTGGGAAACTATCGTCTCTTTACAAAATACAAAAAAAAATCTTAAGTCTTTTTTGAAATATACGAATATTTCAAAAAAGACTTACGATTTTTTTATGTAATGTGTAATAATGGAATGGTTATCAATAGTCCGTATTTTGATTATGTACGCACTGAACTATCTGGGTTTACATGGAAACATTTTTCAAAAGTACCTACTGCTTGACAATTGAAAGAAAAACTGCTATGGGTGACCAAAACGAAAGCTGCTCGAATACGGTCGTACTCGACTTAGTCGTTTATCCGAGTTCCATTGGCAAACTAATTCGGGTTAGCGACTGAGCGAAGCAGCCCATGGTATAGTGTAGATGTTTGGTCAACCATGGCAGGCAGTTTATTCCACAATCCAAGAGAACGCACGCGGAAGAGAGATATCGAACCTTACCGTGTATGAGCGCTCCGTATGTAAATAATGTTCTGGGACCATTTCATTTGGAAGCGCTCGTGGCCCCGCGGACTCAGTGTTTTGTACACGATCACTGTAGTAAGCAACATTTACTACGGCCGGTTATGGATGAGTGATCACCACGTAGCCACTTTGTGACATTTATTTGCGAGCGTTTCCGCGCTTCGGAAGGCACGTTAAGCCGTTGGTCCCGGATGCCAGTAAAATGGCAGTCGTTAAGTCAAGTTCAAGGCCTAGCTCCGGAACATCAACGAGCAGAAGTTTAATTGTACTTAGGTCAAAACTCACATTCGTCAAAATGTACAATGGTCAAATAATTTAGTAATGAGTAATTGTCAGGGAGAACATACGGCATACAACAAACGTGCCAAAATTCCAAAGGGGCGAAACGTATATGTAGAATCCACCTAACTGTAGGGTAATTCACAGACTCGTCACGCACTTAACGGACAGACTTGCCGAACACGTGCACTCTCGCGTAATGACGCGACTCGTATGCCCTGTGTACGCTAGAGGCTGTGCTATGTCTGTAGGTACGGTAGAGGGGATGCACGACTGCATACACTACATCCCTTCCTTATTACAATTTTTAATGGTGATAACTGTTAAACAATGTACCGACCAAAATCACCAAATACTATTATTTTAACTTCACATTTTTGTGTACTTGCTCAACACAACCAATTTAGGAAATAAAAGATAAAACGGAACAGCTAATATAATTGAGCTTTCTTCCACTTCCTCGTTTTCTTATCCTGGTATTACGGCTTCCCATTCTCTTTTCACCTTATCAAATTAACGATAATTTCTCTCATGAGATTGTCCCGATTAAATATTCTTGACAGCACAATATCTCCCAATATCAAACGTGTCCGCGGATACGGTCAGCGTTGTGTGTCGTGTGTATCCACAAATTGATAATTTCGGGGGTAGGTACATAAAACTAGCGGACTCTCCAACCTACCTGCATCCGTCACCTCGGGACCACGATAGGTGTGACCCTATCGAAACGTTCACACGAAATACCATTCTGTACAAAATTATGTGTTCAACGCGTATTAGTTCAAAACAAACAATATTTTGCATTGATACTTTCCACAGTATACTGGGTTGGATTAAAATTCAGCATCAATTTAGTGTTTTACATTAACATTTTCATTCCCATTTATCCCGCACACAACCGCTTTCCATTTGCTATTTCACTTGTCTTCATCTCTGATTTTTTAAATATTTTTATTTCTATACAAGGATATTTAATGATACTACTAAAATGAATACCTTAATAAGTATACCAGTCAGTATTGAAGGCGTTCATGACGCAAAAAGCATTTCTGAGTTTTCAGTTCCAGATGTATGGAGGCTCCTCAAGGGGCTTTGCACAGGTGGTGTTTTTTTTTTTTTTTAGTGACAAAATTAGAGCAGTTGATTTTAGTTGTCACGCTACAACATCAACTGATTTTACTGAGAACTATTACTGGGATAGTACTGGAGAACTAGATATCCCGTTCTTAAAAGTGAACTTGTTTTAGACAATGCTTAGATCGATTTTCATTCTGTACTCTCTGCGGATGCAGCCATACTCTGTTCGTGAAGTATAGTCAACAATTATTTGAGGAGACGATATAGACAAGCATTAATGTTTCCAGATCTCAGCAGTGCCTTTGACTTTCTCCATCTAAATTTACATTTGCACTATACACAACCTTTAACACCTTTCAGCTTTGAAGAAAACAGAATGTGCGCGTGATGAGTACCGCCGACCTAATGATGCCTTTTGTATTACAATCTCTTACCTATTGTGAAGGCCTTCAACTTCCTCGTTATACCAAGATCACGTGTAGCATTATTCTGAAGTTGTACGGTATTCTCTGTACGCTGTGTGGGTGCATGGATAATTTCCTTTCCAAACTTTGCATTCAGCACATCACGAGCAAAATATGAAGAGGTATTAAACTAATTTTATCGAATGAGATTCTATTATTTGAGATTTTAACTGTCAAACACCCGTCAATAACATAGTGTACCTCCATTCAAGTTGTAGTCGACAGCAGTTGCATCGCCCTCCGCATCGAGTTGTATAATTCAGGCATGAAATTCGAAATCACCTATTTTCTCTTTTCAATTTGATGGGTTATCACAACAATGATCACTTAATGGGATGACTTTATGTAGCTAAAAACTTTTCACCACCTCTTATTTCATGAAAAATGTATTAACAAACCTACCAACTTAATGGCGGCAACCATACAATTTAATAGCAACAACCTCCGAATTTAATGGTAGCAACCCTTCAATTTAAACAATTTTATTCGAAGCAACCTACCAATTTAACGGCAGTCTCCTACCAAAATAATGGTAGCAACCTTTCAATATAATGGAACCACGTACCAATTTAATGGTAGCAACATTCCAATTTAATGGAACCACCCACCAATTTAATGGTAGCAACCTTCCAATTTAACGGAACCACCTACCAATTTAATGGCAGCAACCTTCCAATTTAATGGAATCACCTACCAATTTAATGGCAGCAACCTTCCAATTTAACGGAACCACCTACCAATTTAATGGCAGCAACCTTCCAATTTAATGGAACCACCTACCAATTTAATGGCAGCAACCTTCCAATTTAATGGAACTACCTACCAATTTAATGGCAGCAACCTTCCAATTTAATGGAACCACCTACCAATTTACTGGCAGCAACCTTCCAATTTAATGGAACCACCTACCAATTTAATGGTAGCAACCTTCCAATTTAAAGGAACCACCTACCAATTTAATGGTAGCAACCTTCCAATTTAATGGAACCACCTACCAATTTAATGGTAGCAACCTTCCAATTTAATGGAACCACCTACCAATTTAATGGTAGCAACCTTCCAATTTAATGGAACTACCTACCAATTTAATGGTAGCAACCTTCCAATTTAATGGAACCACCTACCAATTTAATGGTAGCAACCTTCCAATTTAATGGAACCACCTACCAATTTAATGGTAACAACCTTCCAATTTAATGGAACCACCTACCAATTTAATGGTAGCAACCTTCCAATTTAATGGAACCACCTACCAATTTAATGGTAGCAACCTTCCAATTTAATGGAACCACCTACCAATTTAATGACAGCAACCTTCCAATTTAATGGAACTACCTACCAATTTAATGGTAGCAACCTACCAATTCAATGGAACCACCTACCAATTCAATGGCATCAACCTTCCAATTTAATGGAACCTAGTTAATAGCGAAATCTACTTAATAGCAGAACCCACTTAATAGCTCAACCTACTTAATAGCGGAACCTACTTAATATCTGAATAAATTGATATTTAAGTAAAGATAAACTACCGTCATACAAAACAGCGTTCAGTTATTGTTAAGTTATAATTGCACGTACTTACCTATCGGTACCTAATACATTTAATCTATGAATGCAATAGAGAATACCAAACAAATAATAAGTACAGAAAAAGATAGCTATCAGTGTCGTTTTGCACACGGCAGCAAACCACAGCACGACTTGTTTTGCTCGCAGTTATTAGCCGACTTAATGGAATTACAACAATTGTATGAATTTGTCTGCAACAGTTCGCGCGCGCTAATGTGATATCTACCTCTTTTTTACTATAACATCATTGACCGAACCTACCAAAATCGCCAGATACCTTCGCAGGACACCGATCAGGTACTTGCTAATCGGTATATTTCACACTATTATGTTATTTATTACCTAATTAAGTACATTTGTACCTATAGCCCCATGAAAAATAAAGACTAAGTAGATTCTCACAACTTACTTAGCCTGTTACCAAACGAACCGTATGAACGCTAAGTACAGAGCATTCATTAACAACTAACAGTAAAGATCAGTGTGAGTAGTTTTACTTTTATAGGTATACATACATCATATTAATTTACTTACCAAATTTTATAAAACCGATGAATATTGACAATCATTAGTCTCGCCAACATCGAAATGGCAACGCCGATTTGACTGAATGTTTTCTTTTTTGATTATAATGTGTACTTCATTAAAATAATCACACATATTTAGAAAACATTATTTCATATATTTAGAAAAGCTAAAGCGAAAAAAGACAACTTTGCCCCGACGGGGCCTGAACCCGTAACCCTTACCTAAACCAAGGCAATGCTCTATTCCTTATAGTAAAAATATTATGAAGAAGTTAGCATACTACCTAACTTCTTTAAGTATGTTACCGAATTATGTTGAATTTATTGCAAACTTATTTAGTGTGACATTTATTTATTATTGTAACAAATAATTATTATTCAAGTTAATTATCATGATAATACCTACCTGTTCAACATTTTTACATGCCTTCGGGTGAAATATGACTTGTGTGTGTGAAACAATCTATTATTACTTTATTGTAACACCTTTTTGTACACATATTTGCAAAATTAAGAAATTGAATGGAATTGAATAAATCATAAATCTAATTCGAATTATTATTTTATGTTGTATTCTTACTGTGTTTCTTGGATTTCGACGTTATGCCTTATATAAGGACACGCACTTGGATTAGGAAGAAATGATTAAATATTTTTTTATACCGTTTATACCTATACTATTCGTTTAGCCTATTGTGCAGGGAAATTCATTACGTCCAAACAGAACGTAAATAGATTCTGTGCTACACCATTTCATCGCTGTTGACTTCCCAATTGAATCCCTATGATAATAATGAAATATCCACATTGAAAGGCTAACTTCCGAGTCAAATCAAACCTATATTACGGGAGTTATAATCATTCCGGACACAAGCTTGACGTCCATGCATGGACAGGACACAATGATGTTAGAAAAGCAAAACGCGCACTCAGCACCCAATCTTTACAGCTATGGTCACTGTTAGTTTAACCATTGTCCTAGTTTTCCTTTTATGTTATGTTTTATGGAGGATCAACCCTTGGTCTATACGGTATTATAAAACTATCATAACACTGCACGCAGAATGTCAAATACTGAAACGATTGAATAATTTTAGATTCGACACGCCTGCGCAGCGCAGGTCCTTAGAAGGTGTAAAAGGTGACAAACTATACACAACACAACTTACAACTTTCCATACAGAACGTATTGCCAGTACGGTGAACTCGGGATATCCTATTCCTTCTTTTTTATATAAATCAAGACAGCGTCGCTTTCATATATTTTTGTTTGACATGTGTACCCAACACACTATAGGTCTTATTACATGAGGTAGGATTTCTTTGTTTGTTTTGTTGGAATACAAAACTGTAAGAAATAAACTGAGTAAAAATCTTAACACCATAAAAAAAGTTGGGATGGACACAACCCCTTAAAATGACTCAAGAATCGGCAAGTCAATCCCTTCGATACCTGACACTTGGTCCCCGTATTCACTATCTACAACGATACGAAATTCACCGGGACTAACAGTATGTATTATAGGATATGACAATGGTAAACAATTCTTCAACAGTTACCACAACATGGTAGTTACTACCCAGTGATCTCGCATTATTTCCATACCATGAGAAAACAGCAATGTAATTAAGTTATGTGGGTAGCATAGCAATCAATTATGTTTGTTGTTTAATATTTGTTAATATAATTGGTTTCATTTTCTATTACTTTTTTAGAGATACAATATTTATGAGGTGAGAAAATAGACCTGTAACAACATGTGTGACTAATTCTACACATTAATAAAAATGTTTGATGTTTTGTTTGATCTATAACATGGTTTATTTAACCACAGTGACATTCTCAACAGTAAACAATAACCTTCCGTATTGTGTAGTTTAGTTCTTGACACCTGTGATCTAAAAAATCTATTGCAACAAAACAATGTAAATATTAACCGTCTTTTATTGTTGTAAGCAAAACGTCAGGAAATAACGACTATGAACGTAATATTTGATTTGTGAGGCTTTCTGTATCACTTCTTTCAAGCGCAACACGCGACCTCCAGACAAAAATGCAGCCCCCCAAAGTCCCTTTTTTAAAACTCACATTCATTGGAAACCGAAGAAAACCCAACCACATGAAGGCTTTCCTCTGAGACTGATACTTCTCCTCTTCATCTAACAAATTTTGAAGTAATAAAACACCAACCCAGTACCTATGTAGAATCAGTATGCAATTATTTATAAAAAGAAAGGCATATTTTGCATCTTACAGATCAAAACGCATCGTTAGTCATCGTTTCTATCCACCAAACGTCAGCAAAATGATATCCTTTGCAATTCCCTCTCGTCACTTTTTGAAACAAAGGCCTAAATTAAATACCAACAATGATAATAATTTTAACAAAAGCGGTTGACATTTAAGTTAGTTTATTACGTTACTTAGAAGGCCAATATTGTAATAAATCTATTCTGTAGCATATGCGAGTAGAATAATACTAATTATCATGCATTTCATAACTCCACTGTACATCCTAACCTATAAGATTCAAAACATTGTTTACTCCTTATATATCTCCTTTTTTTTCATAAAAGAACTAACCTTGTTTCCTCGTCGCCAGTTGTAGAATCCACCTAACTGTAGGGTAATTCACAGACTCGTCACGCACTTAACGGACAGACTTGCCGAACACGTGCACTCTCGCGTAATGACGCGACTCGTATGCCCTGTGTACGCTAGAGGCTGTGCTATGTCTGTAGGTACGGTAGAGGGGATGCACGACTGCATACACTACAGTATATAAGACATAATGTACATGCGACATAATGTGCAATTGGTTAGGTTAGTTTAAATGTAAGAAGTTTTTGTTATGCATATGCATAGACAATATTTTATTAGTTTATGATAATTCAAGACTAAAGTTTAAAAAGTTTTTTAGCAGATTTCCAGACATGTTGTTGTTTGAAGGGACATGAAGCAATGGCGTGGCTCTGTCCCAGGCGTAAAGACGAAAGAAGGGTTAAAAGTAACCCAAGTCCAATTACACTTCGTCTCATTGATGTTCCGGCGGTAGGTACTGATATGGAACAAATTCTGACACATAAAAAAAAAGGTTCCAGGAATTTCGGGCACTGTGGCGTAGCGGTAGTGTATTCGAATGCTATGTCAGAGGGTGCGGGTTGGATTTCCGCTCAATGCAAATATTTGGCCATTGTGTATTCTGACATATTATATTTATTATGTTCGTTTCGGCCGTGAGACAAACTGACCATTACACTAAAGGTTGATTGTACATTTTGACATGGTCGTATTATGTCATATGATCATTCAGGACCCGATAACATTATGACCACATTGTTTTGGACATTTTGACGAATGTAAGTTTTGACCTAAGTACAAATATACTTCTACTCGTTGATGTTCCGGAGCCTATTATGTGCCCATTTTTCACCTTTTTGATTGGTGAAAAATGGGCACATAATATTGTGCCCATTTTTTTCCTTTTTGATTTTATACCACGTAATAGGTGGTGAAGGTGGGCCGTATTGCCGTGTTGATATTATTATGTACAGGCGCAGGTTGTGACTGCCCGCTGTTGAAAATTTCAAGCTGCCCATATAGGGCTCCGGAACATCAACGAGTAGAAGTATATTTGTACTTAGGTCAAAACTTACATTCGCAGAAGCATCTGCCCACCCCTTCGGGTATAAAAGGCGTGATCATATGTATGTATTTTCTATTTAATCATTGCCATCTAGCCCAAACTAAGCTAATAGAAGCTTGTGGTATGGGATTTAGACAACACCTATGCAAGTATGAGGATGTGCACCCTGTCTGTAGCGAGGGGTGCGATGATGATTTTAGAAGAAAACCAATCATTGTTTTCTTCTTTATTTTTCGTGTAAAAATCCCTCATGGACCTCATGGATGCTATGCCCGGACTCTCACCGACTTAAACCACGTGCCCTACCATTGCCTTTTTTTTAATAGTGGCTACTGGCAGACAAGCATACGGCCCACCAGATGTAGGTACTGGTAGTCACCGCAGCCATGGACGTTTGCAACATCGTCCGGAGGCGTTACATTCGCGCTGCCAACCCTATAAAACCTTCCAAGACCCACTTACTATAGGTGTTTGGAAAAACCCAGGCAGGAAGGTCAATCCACAATCTAAGCGTGCGCGGGAGAAAGTCTATGGACAAGTGCCCCGGCTAAGCGCTCGGAAGGATGTCCCAGGTAATCATGTTATGTGTCAAATGTTACTATCTAATCAGTAGCACTTGTAGTCCCGCTAACTCAGTGTAAATGGCCACTGTGTCAAGCACTTTACGCTATAGCTGGTCCTGAGATGAGTGACCACTTTGTTTGATGTCCATTTATGAGCATTTTTGTGTTTTTTTTTGTATTTAGCTCGCCGAAATGATGCCGCCGTCCGATGAAAAGTCACAGCGACATCTAGCGATTGGGGGCCACAGTCCCAGTCTGTAAGACTATAGACAGCGGTCCTCAAGTTGGCGGCCCTGTGATGTGCTGCTCCGCTTGAAGAATTTCATTGTTGTTTGATAACCAATATGAACAGAGAAAATATTTCCATTTACGCAGCTGCTGGTTAGGAAAATAGAAATTTAATTCTGTTTTCTTAACTATTTTCTATATATATTTCATTACTTTATCAAACGAGAAAAAAACATTTTTTATTTACCACAAAACTTAAGTTACGAATTGGAATTGAACGCTTGATTACCAGGTAAAGAAAAGGAATAAATATTCTTACACAACATCATTTAACTAGCCCAAATTAAGCTAATACATGCTAGTGCTATGGTATCTAGACGACAGATATACATACTTATGTAATATTACTAAATACATACATATTATACATAAATAACACCCAAACTCCTACTTGTGGTTCACACAAATATTTGGGCCGACCCGGGAATCGAACCCGGGACCTCAGCGCGGCAGACGGTATCACTACCGAATGCGCCACCGAGGCAATCAATGAAAATGTATCGAATGTATAGAAGTCATCAGGATTTCGTCAGTCAGTAGGTGCAACACTGACAGATGAGCTGTGGTCCTATGATTATAATAAATAACAAAACATATGGTTCAAGACGAAGTAAAGTACATAAAACTAACGGATGTCACGCGGTTTCACCGGCGTAGCTCCCGTTCCCGTGGGAATACGGGAATAGAATATAGCCTATGTTCACCGGGAAGAGTGTTGCTTCCCAACAATGAAAAAGTTTTTCAAATCGTTCCATTAGTTTCGGAACCTATTCGATGCAAACAAACAATTAAATCTTTCCTCTTTATAATATTAGTATAGATTTAATTAAAATATATAAGATTTAATCAAACAGTTATGAAAGTAGAAGAAGCGAAAGTTGTATGTCAGGATCGTAGCAAGTGGAAAGCCATAGTCTCTGCTTACCCCGATGGGAAACAAGCGTGATTATATGTATGTATGTAATCAAAGTATCAAGTAATTGCGTCACAGGGTGTATGTATCCACGTGACAATTGCTGCATGCTGCTAATAAAACGCAATATTTATTCAGACAGCTGTCAGCAGAGCTATATTTAGAACAATTTTTATTAATAAATTATGCTCACTGCAAAATACCTGCGCACTTGAAAGTCATGAAAATTTCAACCTAAAAATTTACCCCGAAATTGTAACTTTTGGTAACATAAAATAAATAATTTGTAATAGAAAATCTACAATTATTATCTAGTCCATAATCATTTTTATCAGAAACCTACTTATAGCGTACTCGTTCAGTAACAAAAGAAAGACAAATGGGCACTTTGGAACGAAACGTTCGGTTTCATTCCATCTTCGGGCGCAGAACGCCGACCAATCGTGGCGTAGACGTCTACGAGTTTCGTAGCGACCGCTGACGCAGTAGGGCGGCGTAGCGCTACGCTTATCGGGATACGGGCCGAAATACATTGACCTTTTGTTAAAATTACCGAAATTCAGTCTTAATTACGATCCACAAAAATATAATTACTCTAGTGCGGATCTTGAGAGCCGACGGACGTTATGGTGCGAACAATTCTGTAATGGCATCGATAAAATTGTTAAAGGAAACATCTGCAGTCATAAAAGCTGTCGAATCGGTATCGATGACGATGCTGAGAAGTTGTAAGGAGTAGCGAAGGCAGTGAGAGCTGAACGGTGGTGGCGAGAAGGTGGTGACCGGGGCGGGCGCGGGCGGTGCGATGTCGGGTCGGAGTCGGTAGTGCGGCGGAGTCGCGCCGGCGCGGATCGATCGCGCCACATCGACCGCCCGACGGCGACGAGGCGACGAGGCAGGGCCGGCGGTCTCGCTCAGTCGCGCGCGGTCACTGCGTGCGGGCGCGCGCATATCTGCACGTGCATGGCGCGCTTGGCTGGATGCCTCGTGCCCTCGGGGAATGGCTTCGTCCGAGGAAGATGCGACTACCGTGGCGATTGACGAGTTCAGTGACCATGAAACATGCCTCAGTGTCAGAAAATGGTGGTGCTTTCTCCTGTCGTCGATCTTCACCTTCCTTTGTGGGTTGTTGGTGGTGCTCATATGGCGCGCGTGCGCGTATGTGTGCTGCCGCAAGGAGCCGGAGCTGGCCCCCAACGACCCCAAGCAGAAGGAGCAAAAGGCGGCGCGACAGAACAAACAGGAGTTCGAGGGGACGTTCATGACCGAAGCGAAAGACTGGGCCGGCGAACTTATATCCGGTCAGACCACCACCGGACGAATACTGGTAAGTACAACCTGCTTACTCCTGAATACACAGAGCACTATTATCCCAACAAACTCCTGAAATATTTCAGCTGAAAGATACGAGACCCTCTAAATATTTAATAAGAAGTATGGTGCAGTGTGCAGTACACCTTTGCGCCACTACCCTTTTTTCGAATCCGATATCCTATTTTTAAAGCTTTTGTTTACGACTGTCTCAAAAACGAAGATTTACACATTCACAGTAATTAAAGATAACCTAAAGATTCACAATAAATACGCCAATCCATTTTATTTACTTAAGTACTAGATGAGATTGATCGTGCAAACGTGCAAATTTGAATAGATACCTACTTATTATATAAACGTATCTCCCTTTGAGAATAAGGTTTTTCGGAATAAAAAAGCTTTAGCCTCTCGTAGGCATCGTACATCGTAGCATCTTGCTAACAATTGCTACCAAATCTTACGTAAATTTTGATCTTACAACTAGCTGCTAGGAACAGCTTAGATTTGTTTTTATATTATAGTTAGATAGCCAATATCACCTGACCTCCCAACCCTGTAAGGGCGCAAGCGTGCCAGGGCCTCATTCGTTGGTCAGCAGGTAGGTGTGCTACTTTTCGCGTGAGCCCCGAAAATTTGTGTACACCCTAGGAAGTTACTACTATCTCAAAAAAATCCCTACTTCCCTACTACTATTATAAATGCAAAAGTTACTCTGTCTGTCTCTCTGTCTCTTACGCTTTCACGCCTAAACAGCTAGAGCGATTCAAATTTGGTATAAGATAATTCGAGGCCCTGGAAAGGACAAGGGCTACTTTTTAACCGACTGCGCAAAAGGAGGGTTATCATTTTACGCAGTAACGACTTCTACGCGGTCGAAGCCGCGGGGAACAGCTAGTTGCTAACATACCTACTCAGTTCATAGTCAAGAGTATCCTTAACCAAAAAGCATGTTAGATAGACATGAAATTATAAGAAGCTAAAGTGGCCAGGATCGTAGCAAAAGGAAAGCCGTAGTCTCTGTCTATCCCATTGGGAGACAGGAGTGATGTTTTGTACGTATTAGTTATATGTTAGTATGATTGACGTGGCCCTTACAATTATGATAGAATAGGAATCATATAAACCCACTAACCAAATAGGATTAACGTACGGATTCTCGAATGAAATGACACAGTATTATAAATATAAAATACAAGAGGACGTCACGCGGTTTCACCCGCGTAGTTCCCGTTCCCGTGGGAATACGGAAATAAAATATAGCCTATGTTCACCGCAAAGAGTGTAGCTTCCCAACAGATAAAGAATTTTTCAAATCGGTCCAGTAGTTCCGGAGCCTATTCGTTACAAACAAACAAACAAATAAACAAATCTTTCCTCTTTATAATATTTGTATAGACTAGCTGTTACCCGCGACTTCGTCCGCGTGAAAATTATGTTATAAGTAAAGTTTGAACCGCATTCTATCGAGCCTCTAGGATAAGTCGTAACCAAAATGTGAGAACAAATTTAGGACATCCTCCAACTTACCCGGGGAGCTATGCGCTAGATGGATTTTTTTAACGTGAGGAAAATCCCACATGAATGTATTATGACTCCTACAGACTAAGAACCACACGTATCCTACCTAACAGCCTTCGGTTGGGAGCCCCGGGTAAGCCCTCTAAAGGATACCCCAGGACTGCGCTATATGGATAGGAAGAGACCTCATGGTTTTAGTGAGTCCAAGGCCGGTATGACGTACGTGTTTATTAATTAGCCCCTTTAATAATAAAAAGAGTAAGTAGTATGGTGAAGCGCGAACACGAAACGTTTGTTAGATTAGGGCCAAAGACTGAAAACTTTGAGTATAACCAGAAGATTTGAGACGATAACACTAACGCTAACGGTAGCCAGTAAATGGCAGTCGTTAAACCAAGTTGAAGGCCTTATAGATTTAATAATTTTCAAAAGTAGGCAGTATCTACGCCTGTCCATTTCAACACGGCAATACGGTTCACCACCTATTACGTTACGTGGGACGAATTATAAAAAGTTGAACATATAATATGCCTCGATACCCCTTTGGGGATAAAGGCGTGACCGTATGCATGTACTTATTATGTTTAAGGTGACTTAATTTATGTACCTATGTCACTGTAGCCAAAGCTCAACATTTTCCAGTAAAGTTGTATTTTTAAGAGTGTTCATTATAAACTACGTTTGTGTGGCGTGTTGGCTTAATCATAAAAGAGCTTAATGGTTAAGGCTATTGTAAAATAATTCTATACTGACTTATTGCGAGGGTCAGCTAGTTTAATTTTAATTTTTCATGTCTGTCTATATCCCAAATAAGTATCACGCCGAAACTACTGATTCGATTTAAATAAAATTTGGCACAATCTGAGCTTATGATCCGAAGAAGGTGCTAGGATAATTTTGAACCCGATATTTTGCGCGGTTTCTTTGGGAGAGGGGATGAAAGACCAATGATTCATTAGTTGTAACTTCTCAATGTGTGGTCCGATTACATTTTTTTTTTCAGTTTCATAAAGGGAGTACGTAAAGAATTGTTTCACACAAGTTTCAATGTTGAGGGTTTTGTAGTTCAGAAATTAGAAACATCTCAACTTTCGCAAAACCTAGAATTCAAGAGTCCCTTTGAATGTGAGGGTAAATCGAAACTGGCGTGTTGGCTTAGTCATAAAAGAGGCGTGGACTGAATTGTTTTAGAATAGACTTAATCTTTAAGCTCTTTTTGATTGAGCAAACAGGGCAGTTTCACACGCTGCTTAATGAGTCTGATGGAGAAATACCTCTTCTTTCATAGATCTTATGTGACGTAAACGAAGTTGCGAGGGTCACAGCTAGTCTATACATATAATAAACTGTAGAGGGTGGAGAGTCTGTACATGGAAGTTAATTTGAAAATTTTAATTGTAGGGGATTCTCTACCGAGGACTATCGACCTCTATCGGGGTCATAGGACGGTGAGAGGGTCGCTCACCGTCCTTACAGAAGCAGGCCCATGACGGCAGCGTGGCGTGAGGAACTCACGCACGCCCCCCTTTAGAAGCGGGATCACACCCGAAACCCCCCAAAGACACGGGATTGCACTCGAACCACCCCTGGGCGAGGCCGCAGTGGCGGCCGTAGGTCTGTTGGGAGTCCTGGGATATCCTTCCGTGGGCTTACCCGGGGCTCACAACCATAGGCTGTTGGACGTTACATGAGGTTTTTTGGTCGGTAGGAGTCCGGCATAACATCTATTAGGATTTTCCCGCACGTAAAAAAAAGGGCAGTCTCAAATCGAAACTGAACCCGAAAATGTTATTTGAATTTTTCATGTCAGCCTGTCTGTCTGAATCCCTAATAAGTATCACGCCGAAACTACTGATTCGATTGTAATGAAATTTAGTACAATCTGAGCTTATGATCCGAGGTAGGTTCTGGGATACTTTTGATCCCTATATTTTGTGCGATTCCTTTGGGAGAGGGGATGAAAGACAGGATTGTTTCACACAAGTTTCAATGTTGAGGGTTTTGTAGTTCAGGAATTAGAGACATCTCAACTTTCGCAAAACCTAGAATTCAAGGATCCCTTTGAATGTGAGGGTAAATCTTTACTAAATGATTAAGGCTATTGTAAAATAATTCAGTCCGCGCCAAAGGCGTGGACTGAATTGATTTTGGAATAGACTTAATCTTAAGCTCTTTTATGTTTAAGCAAACAGGGCAGTTTCATACGCTGATTGATGAGTATGATGAAGAAATACCTCTCCTTTCATACACCATAATATATGTGACGTAAACGAAGTTGCGAGGGTCAGCTGGTATAAAATATAATTTCATTGACTGCCGCTGCGGCGTAGTCGGTGTAGTGATGCCGCCTGCCGCACCGAAGGTCCTGGGTTCGATTTCTAGTTTGGTCCAATTATTTGTTTGATCAACAAATGTTTCTATCGGAGTTTGGGTGTATTCTATGTATAATATGTATGTATTTAGAAAAATATAAGTATGTATATCAGTCGTCTGGATATCATAGCAAACACAGGATTTAATTTTTCTCTTTCGGGCTTCCAAGATATTTAGCGTGATAATATGTAGCGGGTGTGTAAAACCGATCTCTTACTAATATTCCTGCAACGTTTTAGCTTAATCAATCCCCATACTTACATATTTCATTGCCCTCTGCCTAGTCCCTAGGATATGTAGCGTGATAATATGTAGCCTATTTAAAGATCCTACCTCTAGATTTACTATTCAAGTAAAAGATTAATTAAATTTATTCATTAGTTTCTGTATTTTGCAAAAGTATGCAAACAGATTTTCATTGTTGTCTGCCGAGCTCCTAAAATATTTAGCGTAATAATATGTTGTCTTGGTGTAAAACCTATCTCTTACTAATATTCCTGCTACGTTTTAGTCGAATCAATCCACCGGTTTACACATTTTATTGCTCTCTGCTTAGCCTCTAGGATATGTAGCGTGATAATATATCGCCTATTTTAAGGCCCCACCTCTAAGTAATATTTGTGCAAAATTTGAACCAAATCTGTTCAGTACTTTTCGAGATCCTTCCGGACAAAGCAAAGCAAACAGACAAACAGACAAAAAATTTACTAACTATATTTTTGGGTTTGGTATCTTACGTAGAACACCTAGCGAGTATTTTTTTTTAAATATTTCCAATGTACAGTTTTGGCTTTTCTATCATTTTATTATATGTATAGATTGAATGTAGAAGCTTAAATATTTTCACTTTTTAATGCTATATTTACGTAACACTTTCTGTCCGTGGGTAGATTAAAAAATCAATCAAATCAGCCTACGGCAGTCCACTCATGGACGTAGGCCTCTCCCAATTTACGTCACAACACACGGTCCTGCGCCTTCCGCATCCCGTCCCAGCCTGCGACCTTTTCCAGGTCGTCGGTCCATCTGGCGGGTGGACGTACTACCCAACGTTTACTGGGTCGCAGTCTCCACTCTGGAACTCGTTTGCTCTATCGGCCGTCGGTTCTTCTGCAGATGTAGCCAGCCCACTGCCACTTTAAAAATTTTATTCTGCGAGCTATATCGACCACTTTAATTCTCTGCCGGCTAACCTCATTTCAAAGTTTATCCCATATCAGAGTTACTCCAAGCATGGCTCCTTTCATAACTCGCTGCACAACTTTGAAGGTTTGAACTAATCACACTGTAAGTGTCAACGTCTCGGCACCGTAAGTCATAACTGGTAGAATCTTAGAAGGTACTACCCGTTCGCTCTAACTTTGCCACTGGCGTAGAGGCGTATACCCGAATTGTTAATTAGACGAAGTAAATTGACAGTAGCTAATGTCACTTCCTCATAGAAAATACGCAACATTGTATGAAGACGTGACATTAGTTGCTGTCAATTTACTTCGTCTAATTAAAAATTCGACTTTAGTATGGAGCCGAGCGGCAAAGTTAGAGCGAACGAGCATTATCTACCTTTTTTTTTTTTTTTTTTTTTTTTTGTTTAACGTGAGGGAAAATCCTCATGGATGTTATGCCGGACTCCTACCGACTAAAAAACCTCACGTCACGCCCAACAGTCTATGGTTGGGAGCCCCGGGTAAACCCTCGGAAGGATGTCCCAGGACTCCCAACAGAACCACGGCCGCTACTGCGGCCTCGCCCAGGGGGTGGTTCGGGTGCTATCCCGCGTCTTTGGGGGGGTTTCGGGTGTGATCCCGCTTCTAAGGGGGGGCGTGCGTGAATTGTCTCACTCACATCACGCTGCCGTCATGGGCCTGCTTCTGTAAGGACGGTGAGCCGCCCTGTCACCGTCCTCAGGCCCCCGGTCATGGTGGCCGATAGTCCTCGGCGAAGACACGTCGGCGGCGCCCAGGCCGCCGACTGCGGAACTCGGGTGGGAGAGTTCTCTCCCGTACTCGTCCCGCCGCCTCCTTCACGAGCATGACCTGCTCGCAGAAGGAGGCGGCGCAGTCCCACTTACTCCCGCTGGAGAGCATGGCTCGCACCATGGTCTCGAGCGAGAGAGTGTCCACGTCCAGACCCACTACGAGGACCTGGCGCTGTTGCGCCCACGCTGTGCACTCCACCAGTGTGTGGAGCGCCGTGTCATCGCTGCGGTCCTCGCAGTGCGCATTATCTACCTTCTAAAATCTAAAATATACTCTAAGGGTAGAACACACTAGTTGTAGACTTTCGTCTACATGCCATTATGTTTTATAATTTACTAGCTGACCCGCGCAACTTCGTTTGCGTGATAAATGAAGAACCGCTCGACCGATTTTGTGCAAACTGCACATAAACCATCTACCACATAGTCCTAACAAAGCCTAAACATTTGGTTTGTATAGGTGAGCCCGTTCTTGAGTTATAAAATTACAACGAAAAGTGGCACTGATTTTTATATATATAGATGTATTTAATAAACACATGTCATGTTCTATATTCAAACAATATGAAGAACGTCTTACGGTTAAAAATCGTATGGAATATAATACATAGGCTAGGTTTTTTATTCCCATAGTAAATTTCCGTGGAATATAGGAACGGAAACAGAATTCCACGCGCATCATCTAGTAGGAATATACAGGCTGTGTCGTAAATAGTGGTCCAATAAGATGTGGGGTGTGATAGAACAGGTTCCCAACTAACATACTACAATTTCACCCAGGTTTCAGAAAAAAAAAAAAAAAAAAGTACTTTTTTAAAGTTCGTCCCTTTTTGCATACTTACTTGGCTGCAGTTTGAAGAAAATCGTCTTTTAAATTATCATATGTAAGTAACTGGCAACATTAACCCAAATCCGTTCGCTTTGGCACCACACCCCTGCGACTAGATGTTTGAGTGACGTCACTGTTTATTTTATAAACATACTTCGAACCTCGCACCCTTTATTTACAATAATGTATGGAAATCTGCCAGATTTGTGTGGCATTATATTCCGCTAGGTACATACATACATATAGTCACGCCTTTATCCCCGAAGGGGTAGGCAGAGGCGTAGTATATGCCCACATTTCACCTTATAGTTTTATGTCCCACGTAATAGGTGGTGCCATGTTGATATGGATAGGTGCAGGTCTTGACGACTCGCAGTTAAAATTTTTCAAGCCGCCCACAGGGCCCTCAACCCAGCCTAACGATTGTCATTTTACTGACAGCCGGGTTTCATTTCGAGATGTTTTTGTCTACGCAATGTCACTTTTGTCGCGTTAAGGCTTTTACGACACCCTCCGGATGAATCGGGTGGTGACATATTATACTCTTTCAAGCCGCCACACGGGGCTATACTAGGTACTGGGAAATCACATGGACGTGTCGCTCTGAAATAAACAGTGGGGTGCTGGAGCATGACAGCAAAAACTCCAGAAGCCGCTAGAACCACAAGATGTCTTACAACTGTCTACGGCCGGGGGAGTCCCGGGTAAGCCCTCGGAAGGATGTCCTAGAGCTCTCGGCAGACTGGGGTTCAGTGTGTAAATCGGGAAAGTCCCTCACACTCCTTCGTCTCCTCTACTGAGGATTTGCTGCATAAGACGAAGTCCCCGCGTAAAAGAGAGTCATAAAAGGTGATAATGTTCTTACTATCGCGGATCCTGAAAACTCAAAGAAACTGAATCGCAATAGTCTGAAAATGAACTAAGAGCCGAACACTTGGGTCGATCTATCAACACTACTAAAACATGGGGGCAAATCTATATCGAAATTCGATAGTCACACTATGCACTAACAGTCCGAATTGTGAGAACTAACAAGTGATAGTGCGCCATCCCAGCCCACTTATTCACACATATAATATTTGTAAACTATTCGAAGGACTTTTGAAAAGCATATCTAAGCATCAATTGTATTAAAAAAATTGCGTGTACTTAGTGTACACACGTAAGAAGTGAAACTTCTTCATAAACTTAATTTTCACCTCACCTTAAATTAAGTCAAAAAGTACAAAAGTACAAAAGTCCAAAAGTCCAAAAGTCCAAAAGTCCAAAAGTCCAAAAGTCCAAAAGTCCAAAAGTCCAAAAGTCCAAAGTCCAAAGTCCAAAAGTCCAAAAGGCCAAAAGTCCAAAGTCCCAAAGTCCCAAAGTCCCAAGGTCTCAAGGTCCCAAAGTCCCAAAGTCCCAAAGTCCCAAAGTCCCAAAGTCCCAAAGTCCCAAAGGCCAAAAGTCCAAAAGTCCCAAAGTCCCAAAGTCCCAAAGTTCCAAAGTCCCAAAGTCCCAAAGACCCAAAGTACCAAGGTCCCATCTAAAAGTCCAAAAGTCCCAAAGGCAAAAAGTCCAAAAGTCCCAAAGTCCCAAAGTCCCAAAGTCCCAAAGTCTAAAAGTCTAAAAGTCTAAAAGTCCAAAAGTCCAAAAGTCCAAAAGTCCAAAAGTCCAAAAGTCCCAAAGACCCAAAGTACCAAGGTCCCAGTCAAAAGTCCAAAAGCCCAAAAGTCCAAAAGTCCCAAAGTTCCAAAGTCCCAAAGTCCCAAAGACCCAAAGTACCAAGGTCCCATCCAAAAGTCCAAAAGTCCAAAAGTCCCAAAGTCCCAAAGTCCCAAAGTCCCAAAGTCCCAAAGTCCCAAAGTCCCAAAGTCCCAAAGTCCCAAAGTCCCAAAGTCCCAAAGTCCCAAAGTCCCAAAGTCTAAAAGTCCAAAAAGTCCAAAAGTCCAAAAGTCCAAAAGTCCAAAAG
Organism: Miltochrista miniata; assembly: GCA_933228765.1. NCBI lineage: Eukaryota > Metazoa > Arthropoda > Insecta > Lepidoptera > Erebidae > Miltochrista > Miltochrista miniata. The sequence continues at coordinate 32,266,588 of OW121758.1, read as the reverse complement.
TCCAAAAGTCCAAAAGTCCAAAAGTTCAAAAGTTCAAAAGTTCGAAAGTCCCAAAGTCTCAAAGTTCCAAAGTCCCAAAGACCCAAAGTACCAATGTCCCATCCAAAAGTCCAAAAGTCCAAAAGCCCAAAAGTCCAAAAACCCTTAAATGACATGCTATCACTGGATAAAGTACTCTTAATTCGAATCCACCGTGGTGGGGAACAGAACAAAGATGGCGCGTAACCAAAAATCGTGACGTGACGTGACGTGACGCAAATTTTTTTCCAACGCCGATAAAGAAGTTTCACTTCAAAAACGTGAGTCACAAAACTTACGTACATTCATAGATCCTACACGAGCGAGATTATCAAATGTGTCATAATGAATTTTCGGATTTCGGAACTCGCATTCTTTAGGAATTGTTTTAAAGATACCTAACTGCGTAAAATGTTATAAAGATAAGAAATCTTTGGAATTACTGACCCGATTTGTTAAATTCTTTTTGCATTGGATGGGCTATTCTTGATGGTACAGACTTGCATGCATTATTTTAAAATAATAGAAGGGTGTATTGCAACGGGAGTTCAAAATATACAAGGCGTCCCAAAATGAACTCGCCAAACTTCATGAGATGACTTGGCATCGGAAAACAAATACAAATATATATAAAAAAAGGGGTGTTAATTTTTCTATTTAAAAAAAATGTCGCACATTGTGCATTGGTATGCGTTATCAACCGCGGCAATTTGAGGTAACATGCTCGGCTCGGAAAATCCCCCAAAACATGGGTGATGCTAGGGGTCACAGCTAGTATCTAAATGAAAATGTAATGAAATAGAACTGTTATTCAATAAGTCAATAAGCTGTTACTAACTCACTAAGACGTAGATTTCCTTGACATTAAGTACATTAACTGGTTTCCCTATTAATGTTAAAAGTTATTAATAAAAAAGCCGGTCTAGATCGTGATACGTACTAAAGCTTTTTTCTAAAATGCATTTTATTTGTGAGAAATAGTCTTTTTTAACGGATGGATAAGTCCAGGAATGCTATGCCGGTCGGACTCAAAACGACTGAAACCTACGATCCCTGCCTATCCGTATTACGATACGATAAAAAAGTGCGATGTATTTTTTTTACATTCATCCCTTTTCGTTTTCACACCTCCATTGCAAAATTATGTTCAAATATAAGTTGAACCCGAAAAAGTGCGTTGTGCATGCTATCATGAATGGTCTTAAGGCTGGAATGTTCGACCTTGACAAATCCTAAGGTAATTCGAACGATTGCAGCGGATTTCATTCGATTCTAATACATTATATTACTGTTTTAAAATCTGAGGGGTTTTAAGAAAAAATCTATATGTAAAATATTGTTCTAAAGACCTATATCTATTTTATGACAAGTTTTTATGAGAATTAAACTCATTTATTTAGATAAATAAAGTACATTACCAGTTAAGATTTTTGCGATATTTCTCACTTCACGAGAGCGATTTCGATCGAACAAAGTATTCCTAATCGTGTTTTGATACGTTAAAAAGGCAAGAGTATCTAATAAATTACAATAATATAGTTTTATCAGATCAAATCGAAGAATATTTTCTAGTATAAAGTTCAGCCGAAGATGAGTCTCTTTCGAACATACAAGCCTTAAAAGAAAGCAGAATTACTTTATTTTGAAAACTAGCTGTGCCATGGCTTTTCTAAAAGAGGGGTACTACGAATAAGCATCTGAACACATAAATGGTTATACTTACAATAATTATAATAATAGTACCACTTTTGGGCATAATAATTGATAATACAGGGCCTATGTTACATTAGTATAATTTGACTTCCTTATGTCAATATGATTTTTAAAATAGGTTCAGTAGTTTCTGAGTTTATCGATACAAACAAACAATTTTTTCCTCTTTATTATATTAGATTAATACAATTGAATAAGTGGTTTGCTTTTAGCTAGACCAATTTGTGTAAATTTTAATCATATATTTTACTAGCTGACCCGCGCAACTTCGTTTGCGCCACATAAGAGAGAGTATTACCTGTTCCCGTCGCATTTTCTCCCGTCGCGTTGCGTTTGCTCCCGTAGCGTCTCGTCGTTTATATTCAATACTACGCGAGAGAGAGAGGGAGATAGAGAGAGAAAAGGTTTCTCGTCGCGTGTATTCCCGTCGCATTATTTTTAAGAACGATTTCATTTATGAAAGAGGTATCCCGTGGCATTATTGTAGAAAAGAATTGATTGCCATTAAAATGGTTATTGTGCACCAACCCAAAGATAGACACATGCTTTCGCGCATTTTTTTAGAACACTTTTAAGAGAAACAATTTGTAGTAGGTACATATTTTTTACATAACTATAAATATTTACGCAGCACACGCAACGAAGCTCTCAAAAGGAATAACTTTTCCCCCGTTTTTTAAACATTTACTATTACTGTTCCGCTCCTATTCGTTGTAGCGTGATGCTATATATGACACTCCACAATAACGTAGCTTTCTATTGGTGAAAGAATTTTTAAAATCGGTTCAGTAGATCCCGAGATTACCCCTTACAATTTAACAAATATACAAACACACAAACTTTTCTTCTTTATAATATTAGTATAGATATAGACTAGTATAGATGTAAATATGTTAATCCTATCGCTACTATATAACAATCAATACAAAATGGGCCACTCATTTAAAATAGGGTATAATTGTACATTTATAGACTTTATAGAAAATTTATGGTAATATTACACGACAAGGTTATTAAGATCATCTTGATAACCTGTCGTTAAATATTAAACGAGTTTAATTTTTTGTTATTGAATGTCTAAATTAGTTAAACCAACTTTACGTGTTCATTTGAAATTTGTTTATTGTTTTACCCACTTTCCTATCCATATCAACAAGGCAATACGGCTCACCACCTATTACGTCTACGTGGGACAAAAATCTCAACGGTGAAATGTAGGCATATAATATGCCTCTGCCTACCACTTCGGGGTTAAAGGCGTGATCATAATGTATGTATGTTTACATACTTTACTAGCCATCGATCTATATGTACTACGTAGAATATATGTCAGAATATATAGATATGTCAGAATATATCTCGGTAGAATATATGTCAATGTTACTAGCCTTGTCAGTTTAAATGGACAGACTTATTATGTTACGAATTTTTGTAAAAGAAAATCATTTCATACGGTTACAACTTACACTTCCCACCAAAGGGGGGAAGGGTACTTTAGAAGGATTAGCGTCCACATTTCATCACTTGTTCTGGTCCCACCTAATAGGTGGTGAGTCTATTACCGTAATGAAAAGGACATGTGCATTGTGCAGGTTGTGACTACCCGCTGTTTTTGGCAACCTTCAACTCATACTCAACAATAAAGCGACTGCTGCGACCATCTTTATTGTTTACTTTCATTATTATTATGTCGGTTTGTGGTGCCGCATAGCTAAAAACAAACGGCTAATTTCGATACATAGATCGATACACACATTTCTTTCTCTACATGGAATTCTGCTACCATCCTAATAACTTTTCTTACTAAGATTCGTTCGCCATTATTAATATTCACCAGGACAGCTCCAGAGCGGTTCGATTTTGGCGAACTTAAAATAAAACAAAATTAAGACTTTGTCATGTCAACCGTATATTGACCGCAATTGAGTTATTTTTTGAAGTTGGTACCGACTTGTGAACCTTTTTCCTTAAAAATTATAAATTCTGCTACCATCCTAATAACTTTTCTTACTAAGATTCGTTCGCCATTATTAATATTTACCAGGACAGCTCCAGAGCGGTTCGATTTTGGCGAACTTAAAATAAAACAAAATTAAGACTTTGTCATGTCAACCGTATATTGACCGCAATTGAGTTATTTTTTGAAGTTGGTACCGACTTGTGAACCTTTTTCCTTAAAAATTATCGATAAACCAAATAACATCAAGATATACATGGGTAACTAGAAATTTATTAGCTACTAGCTGAGCCCGCAACTTCGTTTACGTCACATAAGGTGTATGAAAGGAAAGGTATTTCTTCATCAGAGTCATCAAGCAGCGTCTGAAACTGCCCTGTTTGCTTAATCATAAAAGAGCTTAATGATTAAGACTATTTTTGAGCCTTCGGCGCGGACTGAATTGTTTTAAAGCCTTTAAAGCCTTTAAAGCCTTCGGCGCGGACTGAATTGTTTAAAAATAGTCTTAATCATTAAGCTCTTTTATGATTAAGCCAACACGCCAGTTTAGGTTCACTCACATTCAAAGAAACCCCTACTATTAAAATTTTCAAAATATCTGATTCTTAAAAGTGTTATAACTCTTTTATTTCTAAACCGATTTACATAAAACAAACGCTAAATGTTAACTGGAGCAAACCTCAACACAATAAAAAAAACCGCATTGCAATCGATTGAGCGGTTACTGAGATTAGCGTGCACAACCGTACAGACAAACAGATATACAGACATACAGACAAACAGACAAAAATTCTAAAAAACATTGTTTTGGGTTCTATTGCGTTCATAAAGGCCCCCTATAATATTTTTTCTTATTTATCTTCCATGTACAGACAGCGACCTGTTACGATTATATTATATGTATTGATATGTATTGATGATTGATTGATTTTCTAAGATGGATGCGTACAGCGTGCATTGCGGTTAGTTCTCTTAATTTATTAATAGTGTCGGTAAGTACCTACAGTAATGGATGGCATTACGTTGTTTTGGATTTTTTATGAGTGTATGACGTCATTGAGTGATTCACACTCACTTTTTTCGTATCTATCCAAATTTTTAAATTCTCGAGCACGGCTGATAACAACGGAGGGAGTAATGGGTCTCATCATTATCCGGGATTCCGGGAAATATCATCGCATTCAAGACCCTTTTAACTTTCTTGGCCATTAGCAACTACACTCGAGAGCAATGAATCCGGGTCACTTAAAGAATCCTAAAAATCTCGGAAACTAAAAATGCTAGGTTAATGCAATAAATTGTATTTAATAGACAATGTAATACTCCTTAAATGAAGGTATTAAAACTTCTTAGTTATTGTAAAGTTATATCATAAAAAAATCAAATTTGAAAAAGGGCCACTTTCGAAGATGGAACTACGAAATTACAGCATTTGGTGTTGCTTTTGTTTGTAATCTGTCATTTATGTGGGTACATAAACCATGTTGATAGGGCTCTATATTCATTAATCAAGCTGAAATTATGTCGCTTACGCCTGAAGAATGCACCAGAATACTTACAATGCTGGAAACCGGCCGGAGTCAGCGCGATACAGCCAGGACTGTCGGTGTGTCGCTGTCAACAGTACAAAGAGTTCTCCGACGTTACGAAGAAACTGGTTCTAACTTACGCAGACCAGGAACGGGCAGAACCAGGTGTACCACAGCACGAGAAGACCGATACTTGGTGAACACCATGCTTCGAAATCGCTTTCTCACAGGAACTGAACTCACCAATCAGTTTCGACGCCTCGGAGGAAGTAACCCAAGTGCATGGACAGTAAGACGTCGGCTTGCTGAATCTAACTTAAAACCCCTTAGACCTGCAAACGGCCCTAAACTGGAGCGTGGGCATCGTATTTCGAGACTAAGGTATGCCCAGAGCCACGTAAATTGGAGTATTGAAGATTGGTCAAAAGTTATGTTCTCCGACGAATCAAAATTTATGCTCTACAAGCACGATGGAAGACACAGAGTGTATCGAAGACCAGGGGAAAGATTCAAGCAAGCATGCATCGAAGAAAAAGTAGCCTACGGTGGTGGGTCTGTACTTGTGTGGGCCGGAATTTCTTCTGAAAGTCGCACAGAGCTGGTGATCATAGAAAACGGCTCTTTAACTAGCGTAAGATATGTGGAAGAAATCCTCAATGATCACGTTGGTCCATTTATGGTCAATTTAGGTGAGGATGCTATATTTATGCATGACAATGCCCGACCTCATACAGGTAGGATTGTGAATGACTACCTTCAAGAGATGAACATTACTCGTATGGAGTGGCCAGCGCGCAGCCCGGATATCAACCCGATCGAGCATGCTTGGGACGAGCTAGGCAGATGCGTAAAACAACGAAACCCTCCCCCAATCACGCTTCGTGAGCTCAAAATTGCTCTCACAGAGGAATGGGAGAATATTCCCCAAAATCGTATAAGGAACTTGGTGTACAGCATGCCAAACCGCGTAAACGCAGTAATGGAAGCACGAGGAGGCAATACGAAGTATTAAAATTCAAGAAAATCGTAATAAAGTTCAAAAATTTCATGTTTCCTATTTTTGTTTTAAGGAGAGATCGGCAGTTTTTTCTTTATGTAATTTTGTGTTAATAAAATGTATGGTGACTCATATTTTTTTTACTTTCATTTAAGGAGTATTACATTGTCTATTAAATACAATTTATTGCATTAACCTATCATTTTTAGTTTCCGAGATTTTTAACATTCTTTAAGTGACCCGGATTCATTGCTCTCGAGTGTATATACCACAATTACTATACTATACCTACTATACGACTGCCTCTGTAGTTAAGTCTACTTTAACTTTGAGTCGAGCATGGAGCGAAATCTGACAACTTGAAAAGTTGACAGTGACGTTGCTCTTGCTTAATGCTCTTGTCAGTTGTTTTTGGTATTTTTTGTTTTTATTGTTGTGTACGTTGATGTTTTGGCTTTTAGCCCACTCATTAGTCGATGTTTTAATGAATTTATTTTGTATTAATATTAATAATGAAAGTAAGATAAAATCAATGTTCATGTAATATTTTTGTTTAAAATACTAAGTAATTTGTTTATTAATGTTTTTATTTTATTTTATTTTATATAATGTAATGTTTTTTATAATATGCAATGCACTCACTGTAGTAATTTAATTTAATGTTATAAATGAAATTAATGTGAACAAATTGAAATGTTAGGGTAATGAAATAGCATAACGTAAATAATTTTATTTTGTTTTTTTTTTTTTTAATTTTTAATTTCATTTAATTTTTATTTATTTTTTATTTTTTTTATTTGATTTGCGTGTAAAATTTAGTTATAAAATGAATTTATATTCGTACAATGGTGAGCGTGATGTCACTAAGCATCGTAAGGAGTAAGGACCATCTGAAAACCAGCGCTGCATACCATTTCTATGAATGGTATGTAGCATATGCTGAGATGGCTGCCTTTTCGGGTGCATGCACTGGGTTTTTTTTTTTTTTTATATTTTTGTACTATTATGAGCTCTTAAGAATGCAATGCGCTTGAATAAATTTATTTCTTTCTTTCTTCTTCTTTCTTTCTTTCTCTGTGGCCCAGTGATACCGCCTGCGGCGCTGGAGGTCGTGGTTTCGATTCCCACCAAAGACAAATATTTGTGTGACGCATAAATGTTTGTCTCAAGAGTCTGGATGTTTCTATCATCAATCAATCAATACATATAATAAAATCGTAACAGGTCGCTGTCTGTACATGGAAGATAAATAAGAAAAAATATTATAGGGGGGCTTTATGAACGCAATAGAACCCAAAACAATGATTTTTAGAATTTTTGTCTGTTTGTCTGTATGTCTGTATGTCTGTATATATGTTTGTCTGTACGGTTGTGCACGCTAATCTCAGTAACCGCTCAACCGATTGCAATGCGGTTTTTTTTATTGTGTTGAGGTTTGCTCCAGTTAACATTTAGCGTTTGTTTTATGTAAATCGGTTTAGATATAAAAGAGTTATAACACTTTTAAGAATCAGATATTTTGAAAATTTTAATTGTAGGGGTTTCTTTGAATGTGAGTGAACCTAAACTGGCGTGTTGGCTTGTTGTAGTTTCAGACGTTGCTTGATGACTCTGATGAAGAAATACCTTTCCTTTCATACACCTTATGTGACGTAAACGAAGTTGCGGGCTCAGCTAGTGTATAATATGTATGTATTTAAAAATATATAAGTATTAATATCCGTGATCTGATACCCATAACACAAGCAGGTTATTCCTAGCTTACTTTGGGAATAGATAGCGTTGTGTGAGATGTCCGTGAATACGTATTTAAGAAAAAAAAATATTTACAGTTCTGCGCCCTCTTGGTATAGTCATGTCTACTTTTCGAAAGATTCTAGTAAGCATTTGAGCTCCTGTTTTTCGTAACCGATAGATTCTATAAAAAAAAGGCAGGGAATCATGAGCAATATCCTACAGTAATCTCGCTGGAGACCATGATGCGAGCCATGATCTCCAGCGGGAGTAAGTGGGACTCCGCTGCCTCTTTCTGTGTGGTCATGCTTGTGAAAGAGATGGTGCGTAGAGAGCGGAAGATAACTCTCCCACCCGAATTCCGCAGTCTGCGACGGGGGCGCTGCAGACATGTTTTCGCCCAAGACCATCAAGCTCCATGACCGGGGGCCTGAGGACGAGGAGGGGGCTGCCCACCGTCATTACAGCAGTATTTCCTAGACGACAGCATGACGTGAGGGATTCATGCACGGCCCCCATAAAGCGGGATAACACCCGAACCCTCTCCCCCTAGGTGAGGCCGCAGTGGTAGCCGTAGGTCTGTTGAGAGTCCTGGGGACATCCTTCCGAGGGCTTATCCGGGGCTTCCAACCGTAGGCTGTTAGGTAGGATACGTGTGGTTTTTAGTCAGTAGGAGTCCGGCGTAGCATCCCTGTAGGATTTTCCGCACGTTAAAAAAAAGTGAGTCATAGCTTCACCTTAGCAACATATTTCAAAACTATTGATTTTATTTTCTAAAAGGATTAAGTAACTTGGAATGTGCGTGACTGCTTAAATATGTAGCCATATTGGATTTAATTCTCCACAATAAGTAGAACCGACGAAGCCGCAGTTTACAAATGAGGTTAGTTTCATATAATCACGTTACCGCCAACTTTTCAAAATGGAACACCACTTCTATGGTCGCTGAAGTTAGTTTTCAATTTTGTTCTAGGCTTCAAAAAATTACCTAGTGAAACAGAATTAATATTTTTTTAAGTATCTAAAGAGCAACTGAAATAAGTAGTTAGTAGCTAAATAGACTAAGGAGGCAGTAGGTAACAAGAAAGCCGTGAGATCATTCTCACCAGACTTCCCCGCTAACACGTTTATTGTGAAAATGAGCGTTGAATCCGATTGACGTTGTCATTTTTGTTTTATTTCAAACTTTGAACAGTTGATCCACGTGACCTAGTGACGTAGTTTAATGCAACACAGTCACAGACTACAGACAAAGTCTCGCCATAAGCCCCTCTGCACTCTATTTTATAGAGAGGGGCTAAAAGCCGTTACGGTTTAAAAACATTCCGAAATTGAAACTATCATAATCAACTATGAACTTGAAAATCGAATATGTTGGTCCATTCACACAGAGCAACAAGCACCGGTAGCATTGCTCTATGTCCATTCATTATCTGTGGCAAAAACATTCGACCACGACCCCAAAAAATAAACATCCAAATGAAACCTTCTACCGCATTTGCCTTCCATTTTCAAATTGTTTTGACGTAGGGTGTTTCAACCAGTTTACGGTCGGTTCCCAGCATCGCAGCTACGCCCAAAGCCCGGTACATGAAACCCTGACCCAGTTACGGTTATCGATGCGCCCGCCCTTCTAGTTCAAGAACATTTTCCCTTTCGAGTCAGCGATGCGTCCTGTCTTCCCTCATTTATCCTACAAAGGGTAAATTGGTGTCATTCTAAGTTTACGATACAAGGCAATTGGACTATATTGGCTGGATACAAATGGGGTACTGTAAGCAACGAAAATAACAGAAAGGGAGTGAATTTATGAAACCCTTGAGTTGCTTACTGTGTTATTCAGAACTGTATGTGCTTCGAATGAGAAATAAAAATGCTAAACGATTCTGAAAGAGAAGGTATAAAATAACAGTTGGGAAAAAGAATACATTCATTCTGTTATACAATCATATTCTTGCGCAATTTTCTAGAAGACTGATAGACATACTTATAGGTATATTTCTAAATACATATAATATAAGGTATACATAGAAAACACACAAATGCCAAAACAAACATTTGTAGATCACACAAATATTTGGAACGACCCGGGAATCGAACACAGGACCTCAGCGCTGCAGGCGGTTACACTACCTCATGCGTCACCGAGGCAGTCAAAAATATTAAAATGTTTTCGCATTAATAAATAAGCACGTAACTAATTAGAGGACAACGACAAGAGTAATGTGAGCTTTGTAGTCTAATGCATTGTAGTGTAAGTGACCCCGCGACTATAATTACATCCTCGTAGATGTGCTTCAAAGAAAAGTTACGTCTCTGTCTCTATCTTTGAGTGTAATTTATCTACAAAGTACTGGCCGTTCATAGGTCCAACGACCATACAAAACGCGCGTCCTTCAAGCTAGAAATTGTAGTACTTTATAGCTTATTTGAGTTTTGATCAGTTAATACTCATACCTATTCAAAATCGAAAAAATAAAACAAAATATAGTTGGATAAAAATTTAAGTCATAAAATGCATTCATCTCTATAAATTTGGGACTCATTCTATAATCATTTTATACGTTATGTAAGTACACAGAGCATCGCGCGCCCTTAGACAGTTTGCGTTGCTCTTTTTGTAAGTATAATGAATATAAAAATTATAACAAAAGCATATTTTGACACACATCTTGTAGATTAAAAATCTGCTTTTGGCTATCATTTTTGGCCTACTTATGCCAACAAAAAATTTCATCTGCACCTCTTTTCGTCATTTTCTAAACCAGGCTCCTCATGGTCAGCACTAAGACGCAATGGCTGAAGAAGGTCAAGAGAGAGAGTAAGAGTAATATGTTATCTGTGGTAGTACACCAGAGCTAATAGCACTGACCAACACCTGTAAAACGCCGAAGTTGAAGATAACAAAATCCCGCTCCGAATTGATCTGGAAATAAATTGAAAAAGTTTCTTCTCGGTTGTGTAAATATTTTTTTAAATGATTTCACTAAGTTACAGTAGTTTGCCGTAGGACTTGGATACCAATTACACTAATAGTAAGAACAAAGTGCAGTTTTTACTCAACTCAGAGTGCTGTGGTAATTTGGATAGTGTGAATATAATTTGTTTCATAGTTCTGCTAAAGGATATCTTAAGCTGTTGTCATGTAGCTGCAAATCTAAGATTTGTTTAGTCGAAACTTAGGTAGAGAACTAGATTTCCGGCATAGAAGCTGGTGGACGACCTACCTATAGTTTTCTTTTTAATACTGGAGACACATTCACATCACAGGAGCGTACATTGAAGTTTGAAGAATAGACTAAAACTAAACCATAGTACTCCTTCACGGCTGTCTAAGGTCCAAAAATGTACCAGTTACCACGGAAGAAACCAAGAACTGCCTTGACTGGCGACTCAGTCCAATATTATTCCATGTTTTTAAATTCCATATTCCAGTTCAATGAATTCCATATTAAAATAAAATGAATATGAAATAATATTTTTTAGCCAAACAAAATTTATTCTGATTTGGAATGGCCAGTACTGCAGAACGACAATTACATAGGTGAAGACCTATTATTTAGAGTTTAATAGCTCTCTGTTATAGCACCAAACAAGAAAATCTGGCCTATCTTTTACTATCACTGTAACTACGCGTAATGAATCCGGTTGATTTTGGATCAATATCGCCTGACCTTGTACGCCTAGTAAAAAAGAAATGATACACTAATAAAGCACAGTATTTTTTATATATAGTTAATCAAAGAGCTCAGATCACGAAAAAGTTTTTCAACTAAAATGACACCCGAAGCAACCCCCGAAGGAAGCCGAATAGACCCGAACTTTGAGTTGTGACCGGAGTGATAGCCAAATTCTGTCCGGAACCCTAGAACATTTTTTGGAGTCATTATCCTGGGTACCATTTTGGGGGACATAACTGTGCCGGGTGATCTAGGTATAAGTGTCCATGTGGTTTTAGTCGGTTCGAATCTAGCAAGACATCCGTGGTAAATTAAACCCAGCTTTCATTATTCAATTCACAGCAGAGCCGGCCCCGATGGGGGAGAATCAAGCTGGGGATGGAATTGATTTGTAGGGAGTCAAGAAAAGCGCCCGCGGAGAATAGCATTAAAGCAGACCGCAACGGGCGCTGTCCCGCGATTCGGTCAGTAAGCTGCGCCGTGAGGCATGAATGACCATGAGAGGTGAAGGGTAATATACAATTTAGAGGAATCTTCGCGTCTTTCACAGTGAAATTATATAAATTCGACAGAAGCTCACGGATAAGCATTAGTTTAATAATGACCTTGACTGCGCTGCGCATGACAACAAACTTGTATTTTTGTATTTTGTCGTATCATCAAACAATGAATAATATGCTACTTAACTGTGGGACGTAATTTACATAATATATGATAGATAACCTTCATCGCTGACGAAGGATTGGGACACGCTATATTGTTTACCAGGATCTGAAATAGTCGTTTTAAAGTAGGTACCTACCTACTTTTTTATATCTGCGCTCTTATGTTGAGCAAATTGAAAACATTTTGGGAAAAGGCCAGGTCAATAGTACCCTTAATCGAAGAGCATGTATGAAATATTAAAACACTTATGAAAGTAGAAGAAGCGAAAGTGATATGTGAGGATCGTAGCAAGTGGAAAGACATAGCCTCTGCCTACCCCTTTGGGAAACAGGCATGATATTATGTATGTATGTATGTTTATATTATTGAGTTCTCCCATAGATTCCATATCTACACAGACAGCACTTCAACTTACTATATTAAAACGACGTACCTACTATCGAGCTTGTACAACATATTTTTCAGTTGCACGAAGAATATTCAAAATAAGCGTAGAGGTGTCGATGACATTACAATTATAGATGATGATTTTGAGGTTCCATTTACTTATTAGTTTAGTAATCTTTTCAAAATATACCTATCTTTTACACCTCTTAAACCATGTTTCCCAATTCAGTTTTAGTCATTTTAGTAGGTACCTACACATAGATATTATTTATTACCCAATACAGTCGTTCAGACTTCACAAAAATATCTGAATATTGGCGATACAATATTAGTATCACACATCCGTTTCCCGTTAGGATAGTTTAAGCTTAACCAAAAATTGTAATCATATTTTTGCTATTATCTGGCTCTGCCTATACCAAAACCCTTGGGATTATCAAACTGCACTTTCCAGTATTAAGTATCCTGCCAAATTGCTAATAAGGGTGTGATTCGTTATTTTTAAATGTGCCTTGAAAGTCACGTTTAAAAATAACGATTTTTTTTATGTCTGAATTCACTACAGTTTTTATCATTCTGGAATAGACTTGGATAAAAAAGCAGACTCTTATTTAAAAGATTTTATCACATGTGATATCTATTAAGATGCTGAAAAATATTGGCAAACAGCCCAAAGTGCCGCAAAATGTTCTAGTCGTGCCCAATACGAATGACTGACATAATTATTTATTGGACAATTTATGTTTGTTAATATGATACCATGTTTGGCAGTAAATGTTCATGTTGGTCTGAGAATTGACAATAGATACTGCATTCAGTAATAGTTTTTTAAAGTAAAAAAAACTGCCTTCGTGGCGCATTCGATAGTGTATGTAACCGTCTGCCGCGCTGAGGTCCTGGCTCGGTCAAAATATTTGTGTGATCCACAATAATGTTTAGACAATGTTCATAAGATATCTCTAACTAGCTAGTTTCATCGTCGAAGTTCCCGTTCCCGTACGGAAATTTCAAAATGGCCACTGTTATCCGGGGATAGTGTAGCTAACCAACAGTGAAAGAATTTTCCAAATCGGTTCAGTACTTTCGGAGCCTATTCAATGCAAACAAACAAACAATCAAATCTTTCCTCTTTACAATATTAATATATAAATATTATCTACAAGACTACACACTAAGATTTGACCCACTTTTAAAAAGTATATTATACTCTAACGCTCTAATCTTTTTCTCGCCCAAGGAAGTAAATTACTAAGCAAGATAATGAGAAAGCTTCAGCACGTGGTACCATCGGCGATACGCTTTCCTTGTCCCACTAGTAGATAACATTCCTGTGTGAAAGAGACGGATAGATGTTTTAAAATGCGATTCCGTGACGTCAGATGTGGGTCAGAGCTAACGCGCCCTTAGTTTTCCATCGCGTGACCGGCGTGTTTGCCCTTGTTCAGGAACCGACGGCGACGACACGGTACATTGCAGAGTTTTGTATTATTAAAGTCTTAGGCTAAGGCCACGCTAATGCCTAGCTAGTTGCCCAAAGCCAAGCGATTCGCTTAGTGACTTTATCCAAGCGAACAGACTTGTGCCTACTAACACAGCAGCCACACTTTTATTTTATTTATTTATTGAATTGATGTACCTACACACAAACACAAATAACATGGAAAAGCAATAGCAGAGAGATAATAAAGTACATTGCGTGCGAGGTGCCTGAACAGTCCAGCAAATCACTTGGCTCTTAGTAGCACTAAGCGGGACTCCTATAGTGTAGAGTGGTTGTCTTCAGGTAAAAGTCGAACCACAGGGCGGAAACTCCATACAAAAATGTTCGTTTTCACCCACACAGGTTACACAGGTAATGCGAATGATTGAATCAAGCTTGAATGTGTGTGTGAGTATACTAGGGATACTAGCTATGGAAACAAAATATTATGGAACAGAACGCAATCTCATGTATGTAGGTACTTTTTTTTTAAATCTACCCTCGGCTAAGCACAAATTAAACAAAAGCAATAGCACAAAGTACGTAGGTAGTAATAAGACGTAATGGAACGCAATGACACTCTCTTAAGTACTGTCACGGCAATAGATACTTCAACTTTGGTGGGGGGGGTGGGGAAGCTTACTCATTGGGAGGCAGGGAGTTGCCGATCTGTATGTAATTCTATTATATTATCTTTAGTCGAACGTACCAACAATAGAATAATAAACATAAAAAAATAAAATAAATTTGTGGACATTCTCACACAACATCATCGAGCCCAAATTAAGCCAATCTAAGCTTCTGCTATGGGATCTAGACGACTAATAGACATACTTATAATATTTCTAAATATATACATAGAAACACTCAAACCCCGAAACAAACATTTGTGGATCACACAAATATTAATATTATAATAGTGTTTAATACGACTGCCTTTGTGGCGTAGTCGGTAGTCTAACCGCCTGCCTCGCTGGAGGTCCTGGGTTCGTCTCCATGGTCGGTCCAAATATTTGAATGATCCACAAATGTTTGATTCGGAGTTTGGGTGTTTTCTATGTATAATATGTATGTATTTACAAATATATAAGTATGTCTATCAGTCGTCTAGATCCCATAGCACAAGCTTATATTAGCTTAAATTTGGACTAGTTGATGTTGTGTGATCCAAACGAACAGACACGTGCCTACTAACATAGTAGCCACATTGCATACGATGTGCTTCGAGTTCGTTCATAGTTATTTTACCTCTAGCACTTAGGTTGCCTACTTTGATTGCTGTGTTACCATAATAAGTTTGTGTTTCTCCCATGTACTGCAACCTTTAGCCGAAACTTACTTTCTTCTTCTGTCTTGGCGTGACCATTATTCGAGTTGTGGAAGCAGCAATTTTGCCTCCGTTAGTGGTGGTACTGAACGATTATTTTTTCAGGTACTCATAAAATATAAAATAAATCTTAAATACAATGTTATAGTAACAGTAACACTGCTTTAGTAATATTATGACATGAAAAACTACTGTGCTAACGGTAAAATGTCTTACGCTGGCACTCATAGGGTGCCTTTACTGCAATGCCAACACACAGAAAACGATACAAAAACAAGCTGTCAGAGGTAAAATAACTGTGAACGGACTATTAGCTGGGTGCCTGAATAGGCCCGCAATTCATTTGGTTCTTAGCACTAAGCGAGAATTCTGTAGAGTGGCTTTAGTCGAGTCTTCAGGTTAAAGTCGAACACACCAACTTTACGATAAAAGTGATTAATATTTAATGGATTTTTTATACGACTAAAATGCGCAATGCCGTCTTAAGTTAATGACCTATTAAAGTTTTTGCTTGTGCATTGTGTGAGTTGGCTGTAATTTGATTGACGATTTGTATACTATTCGTTTCTGATGTTTATTTTCAGTTTTTAGTGTAATCTGAAATGAAAATGATTTGACATAAGTATATTACTATTACAACAGATTATTTCCTTTTCAGATAACATTAAAAACTGAAAATTAGCGAAGCAAGTTAACTATATACCTAACTAGTCATATTGCAATATGATATGACTAATAAAGTTTTACTTGTGCCCTTACATAATACTGGTATGTTATTATAAAATTCATAGCATCTTTACTTGCAATAAAACGAGTGCAATAACTGATGAAATTTCTTACAATTTTAAAGTTATAAAAGATCTAAGATGCATTGACATCATAATAAGCATAAAAATGAAAAATCCTGATCTGCATAAAATCTACTCATCAAATTTAAAATCTCTAAAATCTTTTCAACCTCAATGCAAATACAAACTAGTCTTACCATTTAAACATACATCAAAACCAACCACAGAAACCTTACATCAATGTAACTGAATATTTTCTCGTAAAATAGGTCTTCCAAATATAGCATTGACATCGCCAACCCCAACTGTACATAAATATTCTCAATATCTTTTTAACTATCGGTGGCCTGACCTTTGCAGCGAAACTTATTATATATTCCTGGATTTGGATCGAACGGGTAGTCTGTAAGGTCGGATGCTTCATACAAATAGGGATAGGTACATAAATTTATAATACCCTTTCAGCTGTAGGCAGTATTCTCCCAAGCCCAAGGCTATCCGGGTTGAAAATATTTACTGCAAATACGTACTCTCTTGTGGGAAATAAGAATTCAGTCTGTGAGATGTCTCACGATATCTATTGATTGAATTGACATCGAATCTGATATAGAACTTGTGAAGTGGGGCACTATTATTGGACACTTTTATGATTTGTAGCTCTATTCCAATAATTAAAATGAGTCGTTTGTACATTAACATCTTAAATAACCCATTGAATGACAATCATGTCTTTTTAAATCTCAAAATATTTTATTATTGTACATACATACGTACATATGGCCGCCTTTATCCCCGAAGGGGTAGGCAGAGGCATATTATATGCCCACATTTCACCTTTTGTATAATTTGTCCCACGTAATAGGTGGTGAGCCGTATTGCCGTGTTTAAATGGACAGGCGCAGGTTGTGACTGCCTGCTGTTGAAATAAAGCCTTCAACTTAGCTTAGCGACTGCCATTTTACTGGCAACCGGGACCAACGGCTTAACGTGCCTTCCGAAGCACGGAAACGCTCAAATAAATGTCACAAAGTGATCACATGGAGGGTGACCCATCCATGTACCGGCCATAGTGAAAGTTGCTTACTTCTGTGATCGTTTACAAAACATTGAGTCCGCGGGCCACGAGCGCTTCGAGCACGAGCATTTTTGTATGCTGTCTAATAATGAGATTACCTAAGCCTAGCCTGAATAAAAATTGAGCCGAAAAAATATGTATTCTCTGCACTGCACTCCTCCGTAAAAATCCCTCTCTCGCTCTCTCACTGGAATCATATAGCTATTTATTTGTGTAATGATCTTAATATGTATGTATATGAACGTTTCAAGCTCAACTAAAAATCCATGTGAATGTGAAATAGTCAAAACTTTTATATTTATAAACAACCTAGATCAATAAAAAGAATATTTATTATCATTCACATTATTTGCCAACTCATCGCACGCCGCATCCATTAATTTCCACGACATAGACATCACATATAAAATTTAACATACTGCAGACATTTTATCCGCGAGTAAAGCTTCTTGCACCAATTTCCTTTCAGTCTCCTTCATCAATTCTTCGTAAGCTGTCTGAAAGAGCTTCTTACAAAAGATTCGATCCGATCAATCAATATTTGAATTTCCACCATCTATCACTGGCCGCTTCAACGTAGAGACCCAAAATCACAAGGCCTTAAACAAAGGTTGACCTTTGGAGCATGTATGAGAGCGGTCCGCTCAAATGGGTCGTTACGCATTTCTTTATCCGATAAAAGCCTTTTCACTCACATATTTTGTCGAGTTTGCCCATAATCTGAGTCTGCAATATTGGTCACCGGGGCATCGATATTTATGACGTTCCATTTTTTGTTTAGCTGAATAATATTTTGTCCTTTAAAATTCTATGTGGACACATACAAATAGCCGGTTTTAGCACCATAAACATTCATATAGTAACTCAAAAAGCTTATCCCACACCAAAACTGTAGCGACCACCTGTGTAGGTGACCTGTTTCACAATTTCCAATACACTGAATCTGATCGATCACTAAACACGTTACCTGGTTCTCGTTATCGATACAAGCGTGATCCATATACCGTGTACACATTCCTTATTGCTTTGTCAAAGGCAACATAATATGCGTTTGTGTCCGGAATATCGACACGTGTTATCTGTTGTGGCTTTGACAGCTCAATTATATTTGATTGATTGGATTGCTCATAGGCAGAGCTTATCACCAAAGCAGAAAGTGGTTTTATTGATATCCACTTACCTAAAGCTATTTTTATAGAGCCTCGGACCAGTCTTGGCTACCGACTGCTGCTTGTAGTTTATATTAAAATCCTCTCAGCCTAATCGCCTAACCCCCAGCTCCTAAGAGAGGCTTGGTAGCTTGGCCGCATCTTTGCTCCAGGTCCACTCTTTAACCGTTAGAAACAGAGACACAGTGTTAAATGCCAATCCTTAAAAGTCCGTAGTAGAAACATCTCACTGTGGAGTGGTTTCTCAGTCAGGGGTGCCGATTTCTACGTGCAGGTCACGTCGCCGGTTGGTTGTCCAAGTCAATCCTTCCACTGGTCCATAACTACCTGAGGAATTTTAGACTATTCCATTTACTAATCGCTCAGTTCCATTTACAAAATATCAGTCCACGATAAGCAAGACAGATAACAGCCTTCATCAATTACAATAGTAATCCCTATTTTAGATTAGGGACGTCAGTTTTGAAATCCCTGTTTTTGCACTTCCAAAACAACGTCCAAGATCG
Organism: Miltochrista miniata; assembly: GCA_933228765.1. Lineage (NCBI taxonomy): Eukaryota > Metazoa > Arthropoda > Insecta > Lepidoptera > Erebidae > Miltochrista > Miltochrista miniata. The sequence continues at coordinate 32,247,562 of OW121758.1, read as the reverse complement.
AATAATTTATCGTACTGTCCACGGTTCACTGACAATTTCTTACTTAGGTATTAAAGCCTGACACAAGACAAAAACAAGATACCTCGACGGGTTGGCCTCTTCCTAATCTGTGCTATATAGGTCAGTGGGCGGTTCCTATCGATTTCCACTACTTGTGCGTTCGCAGGAACATTCGTTTTGTCGTAATATATTTGCAGTTGGTCTTGGCAGTAGTGTCTTGAATAATTTATATTTTGTACATAGCTGTTGTTACAGTATTGCAATGATTAATAAGATATGCTAGGGTTGGTATTTCTTGAATAGAGTTAGCATTTATATACCTGTTCTCTTAGCTTTAAATTCTCCGGACCACTTACTGTACAACCTCCAAGTACACTTCATTTTCTTTGATCAGGGTTTGTTGAGAAATAATAGTTGTATTTTTCTTAATCCCTTTGCGCATGCGCTAGATTTTCATCAATGAGGAGAGTTTCAGAATTCAGCTGATGACAATCACAGTGCTCCTCCAACCGGAGCCGCAGAACCAGGTAGACCCTAGAAATTAAAACTATTGTCACTTTTGACAGAATTCCAAGCCCTTTAACTTCTGACCATTTGCTGTCACCGTGCCATACAGCGTCAGGAAATTTTCCATAACGAAGGCTGAAAAAAACTGAGCTCCATGACATGCTGAATCTTGGTTTTTTTATTTTTTTTTTCTACCATCTCTACCTTGGGCAGAGCCTCATTAACAGAATTGTTCTAGTCTAACTATAGTGCGCTCTAGCCCGCAGGGCTCTCTCAACTACTGCAAGAGATGACGGGGGGCAGGGGCACCTGAGCAAGAGACTTATGCTCTTATGCTCGGTTAATGACTCTTCTTTAACGACCTCAGTCACTTCTGCCATCAATCATCAATCGTGTACTTATAGCACTCCGGTCCCCCGCTATCTCGAACCTATCTAGTCTATTTCCTCTTTCACCCAAATTCTCTTTTTGATTCCAGTGCTCGCATTTATGCGTCTCGTACTTCCACTCTGTCCCGACCTTTCATTCTTTATATCTAACTATCTTAATCTCAATATTATCAACTTTTATTCTTATTTCTCTAGTACCATACTCGTCGCGCTGTTATGCCTCTCGCGCTTTCATACTAGCCTTTCATTCTTGGGAAGTGGGGTGTCATCCGTTTGGGTGGGGTAGGGGGATATAAGTTATTATTTATTTATTAAAATTTCCAAAAACATCTCTTTCTATTCCTAATTTACAATTTATATTTGCTTATTTGTTCTCTCTTCAGAGTACTTAAATAGTCAGTCAGAGTCTTACAGTATTCTTATTTTCTCTTGTTGTTAACAATATCTATATTATTATCTATGCTGCCTGAGCTGAATCTGGGTTAGATGGTTCTCGTTTTTTTCTGGTGGCAGTATTTCAATCTCTGTTACTCTTGTTATAAGGGTTCTCACAAAGATCTGAAGGGAAAGTATCCTGTGTATGATATTGAACTTCGGATCTTGGCTCTTTTAAAATAATGTCATTGCTCCTACTACGCTACATTGATGATACGTTCTTGTAAGTGCACCCTATCTTGGTTTCCAAAGGGGTAGATATAGATACTCACACTTCGGCTGCCACTGAACATGCCTTTCCAGATACGGAAGCTTTCGTTAAGGTTTAAAATTATATTTCTTTCTTTCTTTCTAAAGGGAACTATTATAAATGATTACCCAACCGATCCCAGATGATGGCGCTGTAAAAAAAATGTTCGCCAGAGATAAGAAAAATATTTTTATTTAACCTATCTCTGGCATATGTAGTTACTGATTTATACCGAGGGCACTCCCATCTAATGAGACAAGCATGACGTATGACGTGCGAGGGAGACAGCTATAGTTGATGACGTCACAGCCGTACGTTGGCAAACTGTATAGTACACGTATTGGCAGTATGCCACCGCAGCTGTCTTCGACATGTCCTCTTAGTTATTAACAGTGTCTATTATTTATAAAATTATATTTATTTTGAACCGCAATAACTGTACTTGACACTATTATGTGAACATTCACACGTTAGTTCACAACCTTCATGATAATATATGTACAATCATAGCAATATCTCTGAGAGAGTGGAATGACATACCCACATTTTGCACGCAAAACTATTGCCGTTACCGATCACTTATACTAAAGAAAATCTATCATCACGCTGCTGGATGCTGAACCGACCAATCAAAGAGGTTGAAGCGCTCGTGGCCCCGCGGTCTCAGTGTTCTGTAAACGATCACTGTAGTAAGCAACTTTCACTATGGCCGGTTTTAGATGGGAGACCACCCTGTGACCACTTTGTGACATTTATTTCCGAGTTACAGAAGGCACTCGGACAGTAATATGACTGTTGTTAAGCCAAGTTGAAGGCCTAATGGGCGGCTTGAAGATTTTCAACTGTGGGCCGTCACAACCTGCACCCGAGCTGGCATCGCGTGTGTAGCGCTTTTGGTATCGCAAAAGTAAATAGGCTATGGTAATCAACCATTAGGTGGGCCGTAGGCTTGTTTGCCACCTCAGTAGCATAAAAAGATCTCTGAAAAATAAAGGTGGTACAAAACATTTTTTACTAACAGTACAGCAGTAATATGGTGTTACAAGTATAAAAAAACACTAGTCTAGGTATAATATTTTGAATCATAATTTCAAACATCATGTTGACACGAACAGTGACTCATTTTTAAAGTACTCAACATTACTCCATGGTTTTAAACACCGCACACGTTTAAAATACTATTGATGCTTTAAATTCGTTCGCATAGAATAATTGAAGATATAATATAAAAGTATATTCACCTTTCTATCGACACAGAATAACTAATACTTATGCTATCGAGACATATAACCGTTTTCAACAACCGTATGCCTAGCATAGTTTATTATTTTCAAAGAAGAGAGGAAAGAAGTACTAATTAATCTTTCACATTAAAACAGCGAGGCTCTCTTTTAACGTGAGGAAAATCCTTCATTAATGCTATGCCGGACTCATACCGACTAAAAACCACACTTATCCCACCTAACAGCCTACAGTTGGGAGCCCCGAGTAAACCCTCGGAGGGATACCCCGGGACTCCCAAAAGACCTACGGCTACTACTGCAGCCTCACCTAAGGGGTTCTTCGGGTGTTATCCTGCTTCTTAGGGGAGCATGCGTGAATCCCTCACGTCACGCTGTCGTCTAGGGCAGGGGTCGGCAAGGCGCGGCTCGCGAGCCGCATGCGGCTCTTTGGGTGTAGACCTGCGGCTCTTTAGTTGCATACGTAATTATCATATTATTCATTTTCAAGAACATTATCACCCTTTCATTTTCCAAAATACCATAAAAGTCTTACTAGTAGTTAAACAAGCAAACTCGCCGGTGGTGTACTGCGCTTGAAAGCGTTTTATGGAGCACCATTTTCTTTCTAATAGGATTCTGCTGCGATGTCCGCAGCGGGCCATAGCCCAGAGAATATAATATCATAAGAGACTGCATGTCTAATTCTGACAGTCCGTCGCGGAACCTAGAGGCCGCAGTTCTGGCAGAAATCTACCGGCCCAATGCTTTGGTGCGTCAAAATGGCAAACAACCATCTTCGGAAGAGATTGAAAGCTGGCGTGTTAGAGCGCGCAATGATCTCATTCATAAATGGCGCACCAGGCTAGAGCTCGGCGGTAAGCATTGAGCTCGTCTCTGCCATCTTATTTATTCTGAGGTCCTGGGTAGAAAAGCGGCACTGACATACCTATCACCTCACACAGCTCCTCACGGGGCACGGATATTTTAGTAAATACCTGCATGATGTGGTAGGCATTGAGCCTGAGGCAACGTACCTACCCACTGCGAGGACGGCGCCGTGGATAAAGCGCTGCACACCCTCGCTTTTTGTACGGAGTGGAGTGGCAAGCAAGTGGAGTACGTCGCTGTCTATTATAGTTTACACTATGTTAGACAGCGAAGAAAATTGGTTCGGCTGTTGTTTTGACGTCAACGGCAATGAGAAAAACGCTGCGGGTGCCAGAGCGGGTGGCCTAACACTTTCAGTATGCCAACCTCGCACGCGTGGCCGACGATGGAAGCTTTATGACAGCCGTGAGACTGACTAAGACGCACCCCTCGTGTTCAGGCGTCGCGGCAGTGAAGTTTCGGTGGGTAATATTTAGACCCGCAGAGTCGAGACTGTTGCAGGTAGCTGTTGTACGCTAAGAAGGAACATCCCAGGGTTTTAGTGGGAGAATCCCACATAATCACTCAGATTTTTTTAATTGTGGAAATTCTTCAAAACCACCCTCTGACTTACCATCTGCCTATGGCCGTAAGTCCTGGAGACGCCCTTCGAAGAATGTTCTCAGAGCTTCCGCCAGACTTGGTTTGTCTCTATAGCAGACTTTCCCCGCAGTCTAGTCTATCCCACTTCTTACAGGGGGGTGGGGGGGATCGTGGGATCAAGAAAGATTTTGAGGCTCTTTAAAAATGTTATAATTTAAAATCGGCATTTTTGGCTCTTCCGACTCAAAAGGTTGCCGACCCCTGGTCTAGGGCATGCTTTTGTACGGACGACGGTGAGCAGCCCCTCACCGTCCTCAAGCCTCCAGTAAACTAACTTTCCCTTCTTTTTCCTGCTTTTTTTTGTTATTAAAGGTAGGTAGGTACTCTTCGTAATAAAATTTAATCCTTCCTGATTTAAAGGATTATGAGGAATTCAAGAACCATTAATATTATTTTTTATATTTTGAAGTACATTAGCGATAAACAATTTTTAGGCACGACGTGGTAGGTATAAAATAAATTAATAAGTGGTTATTGTCACTTTGTTATGTCCGCATAAACAACTGAAATTATTATGAGATGATAATATTCCAATACAAAGTATTTATAATAATGTGGGGAGGTACCACAGATATCAGAAAAGAGTAGGTTCTTAATAATTAAAATATAGGAAAATAACCTGACTGAATTTTACTAAGTTGCTACAAAAGTTTTGAACTCATTGTTAACTAATGCCAAATATCTTGCAACTTTTTCTGTCTTGACAATAGAAATGCAGTATTAATAGTAACTAGAGACATTGGGCCATTAGAAATTCAGCCCCATTCATTTTACTTTAAAAAATGGTAAAGAGATTTCACTATAAAAAAAAGCAAATTAAACATGGCATAAAATTTGCTGACAACTGACATTGAGCGATTGTAAGTAATGATCCACTCAATGACCTCCAGTGAATAAGTAGGTATATTTTTCAGCCATCTTACTTTTATTGCCAAATGAAATGTGAAACACGATTGGAAGAATTATTTACGTTGTAACGGAGACTGATAATATCGCTACGCTTTTAAAGATAGTATCTATTTCAAAGAGATAAATCGAAGTTTATGGATATTTCAATGAACTGTTTAAATACAAAGGGCAATGCCGAAATTAGGCCCTGATTGCCCATACTTGGGATTTAGCTGAAAATATAAGTAATGAATTTGCATAATTTTTGACGCTATTCACGACTTGATAGAAGTTAGGATTTATTTCGTCAAAATAAAAAGTTATTCAATAAATACACCGCTATTTGCATCTGCTGGGTTGCCAGTCTTTTGTAAACTAATTGAATAGGTAGTATTTTTACAAAATACTCAGATTAAGTTTTTGCTTAGATAGGTACTTTTTTAATTTTTTTATACCGCCAATGTGGCAGACAAGCATAACGTTTGTAACACCAGAGGTGCTGCACGCGCGCTTCCTACCCTGTAAGTTCCTTCTAAGACCCGGCTCGGTTTTTCCAAACGTCAACGGTATGAGGATCTTCAAAAGGAAGATCCCCATACCGTTGACGTTTGGAAAAACCGAGGCAGAGAGATCATTCCACAATTCCTTAACTGATCTTACCGTGCTCGAACGCTCCGGATGGAAAGTGTGGGGATGAATCTGAGGCGGGTTACGTAAATATTTGTCTATTATACTACAACGTTCCACATCTCAATTAATGGTCACACCCGAAAAAAAACGATAGCAAAAGAAGAAAGTAAGTTTCGACTAAACGTTAGATAACATGGGAGAAACAAAAACTTATTGGGGTAACACAAAAATCAAGATAGGCAACCTAAGTGAGCGACTGACAGTCACCCAGTGATATGTCGTTGTCAAAATGGTACTGCATCATTGTACGTTTTTCTGTTTTTTTTCATCAATAATTAAATATTCAATTCTGATCATGAATACTGACTTTAGGTAATTGAATAAATGTATGATAGACAAAAAATACATAATTAACTAGCTAAATGACTGCAGGAAGAGTTTCTGATAACTCTAAAGTGCTTGTGTAAGGGCACATTTATAAAAATTAAAAGCCTTGATATTTTGGAAACCCCAACTTATGTTTTAACTATTCTTTTATGAATAAATTATTTTTATTTACAAGCAATATATTGTACCCATTTTCATGATTGGGCACCCAGGGCCTAAAGTACTATGAAGACCTGGCATTGCCCTTTATTTTCTGTAAATGGTTACACAATGATAGTAAATCTAAATTTGAATGGTGAAGAATTCGCAACAGTGCGGTGCTATTTAGCCCTCACAGCGATAGCATGCTAACTTTACATAACGCTAAAATATATAAACGCTTTTTAACGTCGATGACTACTAGTTCGGTCTTACCAAAATATCCAACCATGGCTGACGCCGCACTGCGGTTGATGGTTGCGGTTTCTAACCTCAAAATGTCAAAACTATAGACGCATTTTTATTGGCTTTGGCATTGGTTTTACATACATACATACATATTGTCACGCCTTTATCCCCGAAAGGGTAGGCAGTAGCATAGTATAAGCCCACATTTCACCTTATAGTTTTATGTCCCACGTAATAGGTGGTGAGCCTATTGAAATTTTTAAGCCGCTTTCTACTCGGCTTAGTGATTTTTATTTTACTGGCAACCGGGTTTCATTTCGAGTTTTCCTTCTCTACGCAATGGATCTTTTTGCGAAAGTGTTCCCTTAATCGCCTCTTACGACACGCTCGTGATGAATTGGGGTGGCGATATTTTGTACTCTTACCCGTCGCCACACGGGGCTAGACATTTTGAGGTTAGAAACCGCCCGCGGTAATCGCAAATACGGGCTTAGCCTATGCTTTGTAACAATAACTACGAAAACTGTCAAATTGTACCGTAGCCGACGTCGCGCACACTGTAAGAAAATCGGAATCCAGCGGGATTTAATTCAAACTTCGAACATTCTTTTATCCATTATCTATTGATGTCTAATTATTCTATCGCGATCACTTAAAACGGTGGCATATATTTTTTTGTTGTGGGTAGCTCAACATATTAGAAATTTTTATATCGGCGTCAAAACTGAGTTACACTCGTTACGCATTTAGCAGTCATAGTTTGTGCGAATTAAGATTACGATTACGAAGCAATTATGAAGTCAATGGTTTTGTTTACTGTTTATATTTTAGTGTTCGTGTTTAATACGTAAGAACATATACATTTTATCCGATTTATAACAGGCATATTCGTTAAAATCAACCATTTCTATTAGAACACGAAATTGACTTGGATTTTTGATTGTTTCAAATTCATTGAATTCGAAACCCAATTTTATAGCATTTTATAGTAAAGTATATACCATCATAGTAAAGCTGATAGTTCCAACGAATTGACGCAACCCACAGTTTGTGCGCTTTTTTGCGACGCCCATACATTTTTTTTTTAATTTTCAGTATGACTATCGAGACAACGAAAATCGAAAATTTTCGAAATTAGGTCTTTTAATAGAGGAAGTGATCGTTTTGACTAAGTTTTTTCATTTTTGATGGATAGTTATCATCGTGTGAATTTTTCTGAGTTTTCTAAAAATAAAATCAAGGCTTTGTTGAAAGCACAATGTCAACAAATTGATGTATAATGGAGTAAATGTAGTCGTCAGCGAACCGTGTTTTTAAAAACTATATAAATTGGTTAAGTACATATATTACATTGTCTTATATGTTTTACAAGAAATTCCATCATCTAGCTCAGTTACTCCAGGAAGACCTGCAAAACATTTTCGAAATTTTTGTGACAGAACTCAAAAACTAAAAATTCATTCGAATACCAAAAGTCATTGTAGCTGCCTTTGGTCTTTCTCCATTACATTCGTGGATAAGATTCATGGAGTGCATACTGCACATGGCATATAGACTCTACATAAAAGTCAAAGTCTGGCAAGTTGGAGTTGATGAAATATTTTTTTAAGACCAAGAAGGAGCAGATTCTAAAATGAAATGGATTTATTGGTGAATATGCCTAAACAGCATTTTGGAATTACCAATGATGGCAACACTGCCAGACGTTTTTTTCGACATTCTTCTATAACAGCTGAGATAACTGGATTAAATACAACTTTTCAATTAATTTAAATGCCTTTGATTTGTTTGTAAAGGATACCAGGGAACTCTATCTTAAGAAATATTATTAGTACAATATGTATTATATCAGTGTACATATAATTCTTTTTCATGCTAAAGATGTGATATCATCATGTACATAGTACCAATTGGCCAACTATCGGGACAAGCCCAAAAGGCACGAAATAAAGACAATCGGTACTATAGGGAGTACTTCACAAGATAAACTTCGCGGATGGATACAAATATAGACCTTTTAAATAGACTAATATCATCTGACCCCTATTTAGCAGCATTAAGGAACATACCATGAATAAAAAGAATTAACTGGAGCTAGACGTTTTGTCGGTGCTTTCCCAGCCCACAATAACTGAGTAATATGCCTATTTTCTATATTTTTTCACTATTTTAAACAATAAATTAAACGAAAATGATTTTATAGAACACTAATTATAACTAACTTCAGTGAAATTAATGGGTTTAGTATCATTAGGAATTAAATCCCACTAGATTGCGACTTTCCTACAGTGTGCGTCGGCTTAATATTGAGCTACGATTACGATTCTGTTCTGAATTGATTCAAATTTTTACAGACGATGTATTTCTGTTGGTGCTATAAGAAATAAATACTAAAAACAGCCAAATACATCAAACGTGATTATCTTTAAATTTTTTGATATGGTCAATACGGAACCCTCTGCGTGCGAGTCCGACTCGCACTTTGCCAGCTTTAACTAACCCTAAGTTAGTTAAGCAGGTCGGACAAGAGCCGAAATAGATTGCCATTTAATTTTAACCTTTATTGTTAATCATGAGATGACCAGAATCGAACCACCTGAAGCTAAAAAGGATTTCATTCTACCTTATTATACTCACGCATATTCATAGAAAAGCTGGCAAAGTGCGAGTCGGACTCGCACGCAGAGGGTTCCGTATTGACCATATCAAAAAATTTAAAGACAGAGAGAGACAGACAGATATAGACAAAGCAAAGTTTTGACATTAAATATTTCAAGTAGCAACTCTGTTATAAAGGCCGGTTGCCAATGAGACACAGTAATGAGATGGTGAGCTGTAGGAGGGCTCATCATGAAATGAGTTTGCTTTCCCACCAAGAAAAGTTTAAAAATAAGACATCGACATTTCTCATTTTAGTTTTTTATTTTATGAACGCCCAGTCCGTTCACCTCGACTATAATTTATTGGCGAGAAAACAAATAGTTATGCAGTTCACTCTTGAGGAATTAGCGGATTCATTAATGTCTCCGCTCAGTTTGCGGCGGAAATCGGACTTTACGGTATGTTAGCGAGAAATAATCCATGCATAAGAGGACCTAAAATTAGAACAACAAGAAATTATCCATGCATACGCAGGCCTAAAATTAGTCGTTGAGTGAGCTAATTGTACCAATTTTGTCATTACACACACGTTATCATTATGTATGCGCATATGATGTCAATGTTCGTATATTGTTTATGCAAAATGTTCTCATTTTGTTTTACATTACTTTTACATAATCACACGACATACATACATCTTAAAACAATGATAGCCTAGTTCATACCTAATCGTATCATAGACTTGAAGTGCCAATCTTCTATATATATAAAAAAACCAAAACTATAAGGCCAAGTGCGAGTTGGACTTGCCCATGAAGGGTTTCGTAGCAGCAAGTAACATAATATAAAAGTTCTTCTAGTAAGTTGTAACTTTGATTGATGTTTTAACCAAAGACTTCTATATAAAATGAGGTTGTGAGTCTGTTGTGAGTCAAAACTTCGAGAGTAGGTACTCGACTTGCAATTGGAGTCCATACGCCATCTCTTTTACTCTTGTTCTATCCGTATATTGCTATTGTGTGTGGTGACAATTACGTAAATGGTATTTATAAGTGAGTGTAGTCTTAGCAATGTGTGTGTTTGAGGATTGCTTTTGAAATCTCGCTTGTTAGAGTACGGCACGTCTACCTCAGTTTATATAGAAGTCTTTGGTTTTAACACGTTCGCAGTGCTAGTGATTTTTCTAACCGAAAATTGCGGTTTATGACGTATTAAAAACACTACCAGCTCTATCACCTTCAAACTAATTTTCGTTGGTAGTTTTTATGGCAATGTACATCATATATTTTTTTTAGATTTATCATTCTCCTAGTTTAAAAGTTAGAGGGGGGGACACACACATTTTTCCACTTTGGAAGTGTCTCTTGCGCAAACTATTCACTTAAGAAAAAAACAATTTTAGGAACCTCAATAGCATTTTTGAAGACCTATCTATTGATAACCCAACGTATGGGTTTGATGAAAAAAAAATTTGAGTTTCAGTTCTGAGTATGGGGACCCCCAAAATTTACTGCTTTTTTTCTAGTTTTATATAAGAATCTTAATGCGGTTCACAGAATGCATCTAGTTACCAAGTTTCAATAGCATAGGCTTTATAGTTTCGGAGAAAAGTGGCTGTGGTGTGTCACAGCCACTTTTGACGGACAGACAGACAGACATGACGAATCTATAAGGGTTCCGTTTTTTCCATTTTGCATACAGCTTTAAAAGTGATTTTACCAAAAATTGGCGCTGGTCGTTTTTTATTAAAATTATATTTTGCCAACTTGAGAACAAAAGATTGCTGTTTTCTAAGAGAAGTTTTATTGCGGCCTCCTTGCATTCAGAATAATAAAAGAGAGTACTTACCTAATAAAGAGTTCAGCTAAGTTTTGCATGTTATTTTTGAAGTTAAGAGTTTTGGCGCGTTAGGGAAATATTATTAGAGTGAATTTATTTTTTTGAAGCGTGCGCACGATGTTTTAAAAACTGAACATTGATCACAGAATAGATTCTGTTTTTCAAGTGAAGCTTCTATTGATTTGGATATTAGTTGGATTTTCAGAAATATTTATAATTTTGGTTACGGCTCAACATTAATTTGTTTTATAATGTATCCATCCTTTGGTTTGTTACTCATTTCTCATAGGTACATAAAACAACCATAAAAAAGTCACAGCTAAGCGTGGCAGGGTACCGCTAGTAAGATTTATAATAATTAAATATCCTTCGTACAGATTTATGACAGTATTTTTTAAATATTTAGCTTGCCAAAACTAAAATGTCTGATGAACAGCCATGACTTGGAAATAATAATTATTTAGATTTTATTTAAAAATGCTGAAAACTTTTTAGAAAATATAGTTTTTTCTGCAACATTTAGATGACAATCAAGCAACTGCTGAGAAGTGATCATAGTGTATCAAGAAATGGACGTTTGCAATACTAAAACCTATAAAAACATTTAATTCCCCTTTAGTAGAATCTTAAATTTAGAGTAGTTTTGACTGGTCCTAATATTTATAGCCCTAATCCCAAATGCGGTGGCATTTCTCAATATGAATAGATACCAACAAGATTATGAAACACTAGCGGACGTCACGCGGTTTCACCCGCGTAGTTCCCGTTCCCGTGGGAATACGGGAATAAAATATAGCCTATGTTCACCCCAAAGAGTGTAGCTTTCCAACAGTGAAAGAATTTTTTCAAATCGGTCCAGTAGTTCCGGAGCTTATTCGTTACAAACAAACAAAAAAACGAAAAACAAATCTTTCCTCTTTATAATATTAGGTATAGATTGAAGTGCACTAAGGCTGAGGTCGCGTAAGTTAGCAATCCACGATATTTCAAGTCAAGTCAATGTACTTGGGTTTTTTTTTTAAATCAATGACATGGTGCTTATTTTTATTACGTCACCTTTGAAACAAAAAAAGTCTGTATCCACATCAGCCTGTCTGTTAAGCTTTAATGCCATAGACAGATCACGAACCTTTGCGTGGCGCGTGGGTGGGTAAAAAATAAAATAACCTTCATGATAATCCCCGCGTTTCACAGAAAAAAATCGAGTTGGTTTATGATTCAGACAACTTTGAAGTCGTGTTACTGTCAACTTGAATAAATAAACATCGTCAGTGATAAATAACAGTGAGACCAGACACAATCTAAGATGAATAAATTATCATTAACTTTGATGGCACTAGACTCTTATTACTAAAATACTACCTGTTGAAATGTAGGTACTCTCTCCTTTTCGGGGGAAAATGTGTGAAAGTTAAAGTACATAACATGAAACATAAAAACTCTTTATTGCACACCAGGAAACCTTATCGCACAAGGCAATCTCTTACAGGCAACCTAGAATGGAGTCTGTATGATTGAAGCCTTTTCAGGGATGCTAGTAGCACAAAAACTATTAAAAGATAAAATTTATTAAAATGCGGCGTACAAAATTAGGAATCAATATCACGTGAAGCATGTATAAACTTTAAACGTAATGTTTGGAAATTATTAAGTTAAATTCCTAGACTTTACCTAGGCCTAGAGATTACATACCTAACAAATTTTATGATACCCACAGGAGCTTAAACTTCAACATCAACTTTATGACCTGTCTTAGAAGCTAACATTGATAGTACCTACCCAAATGTACAATACCCATTACTTCTAGTTTTATGAAGGTCTTAGCCCGTCGAGTCGTCGCCATGTAGTGGCGCCGTTTTCATTCCCCTTCGCTACCCTTGAGTTTGTTATTAGTGACGCACGAGTATACAGTTATTAAGGAAAAGTATATAAAATCTTAAGGAGCCTATTAAACCAACGATGTATATGATCGATAGGATATATGAAAGAGATGAACCGTATTCTTATTACTGGTATCTAGAGAAGCAAATCTTGATTCTCATATTGTTGCTCCTTTTGTTCATAATTCGTTTGAATGTAGTCATACCTACACACATAAGGGATGTTTACGACCGTGGCAAATATACCGTCTGTGACACTTACGTCACTGGCGCCGAAATATTGTGTGTTTGAGTAAAATTGTCCTTTAACATTAAATTTCCCAGCCTGTTTGCTGTATTTTATATTTAACCAGTTCAGCTTTGTGTCTTTAACATTCATATGTTGCTTCTTCTGCCTTTTCAGCCTTTCTTTTTGTAGGCCCGTTACTTGAACTTGAAAAACAATAAAAAATATCATTATCATTACTTCCTGTATTAGTTAGCATTCTAACTCGAAGGACATCAGAGAAAGTGTTTTATATCAAAACTGCTGAAACTAAAGTAGTGAATCTAGATTCTATGAGGCAGAAAACATTTCAGGGACTTGCATCGTAAGATGTTTGATGCAGTGATCGTTTACGGAACACTGTGCTAGCGAAGCTACGAGCATTTCTCACATAAATGTGCTCTTGATACATAATATAATGTGTATCTCCACATACTTACCTATAGTGAACAGAAGAATAGAGCAGATTCAACTCTTGATTGCTTGATTGACGCCCGTTTCAACCGTGAAATCATTGTTTTGTAATGTAGACGATCATAACTCTTAATTAACATTCATACAACGAAGTAAATCATAAACAAATTATTCATTATCAGTTATTATGTTGCCTGTATTTGTAGCTACGTCCGGAGTTGCCAAATTTTTCATGTGTGCTTTGTCACGCATTCATTCCCTTATGAGGATTTTATGGAACTAATATCTATCTAATGATGCCCCTATTAGAGTTTGTTACTCAATTATTACTGCTATAGATTTCCCTATTGTTCTAGTTTCTTTATTATTGTCAGGAGGACTTGTTACATTATATTTGGTTTGATTTAACTTTATAAAGCCTGGCCACACCTTGTGCTTCTTACAGTACGTGAAGTGCTACTGAAACAATGTACTACACCAATGAAAGAATTTTCTTCATTATTTGGTTTTTGTTAACGTTCTGCAGATCATCAATGTTTTACCATGTTCGTTTAAATATTTTTCTGTCTGTATGATTCTATGTTTCTGTCTAGCTCAAAAACCATGTGACAACGAGTGACACTACACTACTAAAACTGAATAATAATCTTAAAAACCAATTTTAAGGTAGTGTAAGGTCGGCTTTTTGTGTATCGTTAGTTACGTCTTTCAAAAATAGTGTATGTTTTGCGATCGCTTTTCTCAATTTAAGGTGTAAAATATGAAATATTAAAGTGGTTTTTTTTTTTAGAGTTCAGCATCTGATTTTAGATAAATCGTTGTTTTTGGGCAGATTGATTCACAGTTTATGAATAGTATAATACCTGAAAAATATTTTTATCAAGGTAACGAGTTCATTAAATACCAAAACGCATTACACCAGATTTTAAAAAGGCATGTATTTAATTCGATATCTGTTTATTACCTTTTTTCGAACAAAATATTTCAAATTTAAACCAAAAATACTGACTTGCACACTAAATAAATCAAATTTAATTTACTGTTTAATGGTATTTGCAGAATTATTTTACTGAACAAATCACTATTATCAAAACAGTACTTATATCTAAAAATTCCTTAGCTTAACCAACATGTTAAAACTTTTTTAAGGAAAACCATCGTCTAATTTACTTTTAGTAATATCTTTTATTCTAATTAAAAACCCAATTTGATCAGTCATCTATACAAAATTAAGTTTTATTAATCAAAAAAATTATAGCTAACCTAACCTAACCTATTCCGTTACAAGATTGTACAATTTAGAGTGCAAGTTAGTATTTTTGATAAGCAATACATTATTTTAGTTTAGTAAATCATATATCCTGTGTACGAACCACATTTTTGGTTGGAATTCGATAAAAAAAGGTCATCTCGTTCTGAGTAATATTTAAGTTTTTTAAGATGGACATGTTTAGTTAATCAATTGGGTTTTTGCATAGCATTTAATTTTCTGGTTTGCATTCAATAAATTAGTGGAGTTACTTAGTGTGCAGAAAAATTTTACAGATGTGCATTAAAAAATATTCCTTTTATAAATTACTATGCAATGAAGAAGGATACTAGTCTGTATTTGGAAGAAAAACTAAATAAAGCTCAGCGGTTTGTTTATATTTAGTCTAAGGCAAAGCGGACTTTATCCGTTGCTATTTTCATTTTATTACTCCAAGTCGTCTAGTCGCAAAATTAGGGAAACGGGTAAGTATTGTCGTTCCTGGTATGTTCACTCGTGCCGCTAGTTGTCTCGAAATAAGTATCTGAAAATAGCTTGATGGAAACACGAATATAAATACATATCAACTTGATTTGGGTAAAGTATTTTGCGTTTTTTGTCTCGATGTTCTCTGAACATTTTTAGTGGAATTTATTTAGCGTTCGGTTATTTTGGTTATTAAATAGTTGCACTGCAGTTCTAGTAATGCATCTAAGTTTTATGATTTAATAGTTCAGTTATCTCTTGGTTCATCATACATTTGTGACTTAACACAATTTTCTAAAACCATGCTAATAAATTCGACTAAGTACATTGACTTGTAAAAAGAAATTTCTTTTGAATTCAGTTATCAGAGAAATGATTTAAATCGCACTCTGTGTGATTATTTCCCTAAAGTACCTCAATAAATACAATTCATAATTTAATTTTTTGCATGTGATGATGTAACATAGAGGTCATTCCTATTGGCATCGTCTGAATCACACCCTCCCACTGCAAATTTAAATATTGATCTCATGTCACTCATTGGATGCTAAGATCAAAGCTCAAAAAGATTAAATTCAACGTGATAAGTGAATAAGGAAGGTCTCGATGAGTCAATATATCTGCGCCAAGACTTAAGTGTCAGTAATAACGAGGGATTATGAACGATTTTTTACTTCATTCTGTCTAAAAGAAGTTTATTGCTTCGTCGGCTGATCGAAGTTCGTCATAATATTTTGAGATACTCTTTGAATTTTCCTGCTGCCATATTTTTTGTTTATCATTATGTATGTCTCATTAGTAGGTATGTTTAATAATCTACAAACATGAAGCACTTACCATGAATATTAAGTATTTGTTTTGTATTGAAAACGTGTTGTACAAACTACATCTGCAATACTTCCGAAATCTTAATTTGTGTCTAAATAAATACTAATTTTGTATCTAACCCTAAAATATCTTCCTGTAAGCTCTGCGTCTAAGCAGTAAGACAGTTATGCGAACAGTATGATAATAGACGTGTTTATTACAAATGAGAGATATTTAACAAACATTTATCCAAGCTCTAATAAATCTGTGTAAATTCGTGACACTCAAATTTAGCATACAGTCTAATTCTTGACAGGAAAGTAGGTGTTAAGCTGAGCTAGAAAATATACGACAGTATTTAGTTTGTGATTAAAGAATACCAAAATTCATCATTCTTTATTTTTGTTAATAAATTCAATAAGAAGGCTATATTTATCAGTTTGTAAGCTGTCTATGTTAATAAATTATAGTGCTTCCTATTTGTATAGACTCTGATAATGGACTCACCGTGTCATTTAAAACAAATATTTGACGACGATCGAACAGTTATTAAAGGTAATGACCAATTTCAAAGCCTTCAATATCATAATATTTTCACATTTTGCACACACGTTGCTTGTCTGACGATATAAAAGGTCGTTGGAAGATTGATGAGAGCAATCATTTGGGTCCTGATGCAATATGATGGCTTCTGCATGCCTTAGAACTTATTATGGTATTATATTTCTTATCGTTATATTGAAAATGACCGAGTTCTGTAGGTTCAAATTCAGTACAAGAGTTTCTGGTAAAATGCTGATAGGACAACTATTATTATAGTACTTTCTCAGTACTTTCTCTTCTCTCGTCAGTGTAGTGGATGAAATTTCATTAGGAATAAGCAGTGATCGTTTTACCTACTATACTTATCTGATACTATTTTCTTTCTCCTAAATAAATATTTTATTCTTTCTTCAACCACTCCGAGTATAAACATTACCGATTCAAACCAACCTACACTTGTTATAAGAACATATGAAACACTGTATTAAATATCAGAGTAAAAATGTCCATAACACTAAATATGCATGACGATTTTGTCAGTGGCAATAAATTTTATATAACGATTTCATTGGCCGTGTTAGTTTTAATTTCAAACTGTAAGTACCTATTAATGAATACGCAAACTGTTCAAAGTACCTACATAAATATAAAAAGTTGAAACCAAAACATGGAAACACTATTAGCTTTTCGTGTTTAATAGCGATATTATTATATCAGTGTTTATTACTAAATATTTTTTAGCGTGTTGTTCTGTGTGTTACACTTAGGTGTTACATCTTAAATATCTAGTCAGACATCTCAGACGATTTTTTTTCCTAAAAGTCAATATTGTTTTTGAATCGTTTGTTCTCCCAGTTCAACATGTTTATTTTATACTAATCTCAGTCAATAAATCATCATATAGTAAAGATTTGTTAATTTGTAATCGATAAACTCCGAAACTACAGAAACAATATAAAAATTCTTTCGTTATTACAAAGCTATCTACAAAGCTGTTATTCTGAATAGCTATATGCTATTTTGAATCATGCTACTAGTGAAGAGAGCGGATCAGATTTTGGTAAATGTCAAAAAAATTAGCTTACTAATTAAACACACTTATAAATGGATGCTACGAGCTTCTTTTCATGAGGAACAGCTAGCCTTTAAAATACTAATACATTCAGATTCCAAATTCTTTCTTGATATTAACCATACACACAACCGTCAATATCAATACTATCTTGAACACTTCCTCCAGTTCAAAGGCTTACCATTAATACACTAAACCCAAGGTTATCCGCATTCCTGATTACCATAATGGCCCTTAGGAACAGCTAGTCGTAAAGATACTAACACATTCTAATTCTAAATTCTTTTAGATCTTAACCGTACTTGCAGCCGTTAATATCAATATTTTCTTAAACACTTCTTGCAATTCAAAGGTTTACCATTAATATACTAAACCCAAGGTTATCCGCATTCCTGATTACCATAATGGCCCTTAATAAATCAATATCAGATACAAGGCGTATCATCAAAACCAAACTTCGCGTTACCCGTACGCGTAGTACGTTCTATATTTGTCGTGCTATATTTGAAACGTTCGTGTCACCGTGTGCGACATCGTGCGGCATAATTGAAAACACGATTATGGGTTTTATTAACAGCAAACTGTATTGATGTTGTTTCGTATTTTTTTTATTTTTCGGGTTGAGGAACAACTAGTGTAGGGGAGCTTTTTAATAACGTATTATTATTGCCATTTTTTATAACGGTACCTTCCGTGAACAAGTCCGATTCGAACTTAGCCGGTCTTTTTATTTAAACAGTCTAGCTATAAGTCCTGATATCTGTGACTTCTATTTAAACAATCAAGCTATAAACAATCAAGAAATAATTAATAAACTGATGACCAGCTTATCGTCGAAGTTCCACAGTAATTCGTTAGAAAATATATTTTTGCACTGTTTCTCGATATGAATGGCGCAACCATGAAGAACATTTATTTTTCTATTTCTTAACTAATTTTCTTTATGATTATTTTACTTGATACATTCCATTCTTCTCATAATTCAATCTTTCACTCATATCATTTCAAAATCAAATTATTGTGATCGTCTTTTTTTCGTTGAAGTAGACATATTATTAGTATTATTAGAGTCAATTTTTTTACTAATTCAAATGATATTCATCCAATTTAAAAGTCTAAAAATTTTGCGGTACAGTATTGTTTCTGATGTCAACATATCAATTTTATCTACCAAAAAATTATTCCTACTAAATTTTTTCCCTTTAAACTTCGTTACAATTATTACCAACCCTGGAAATATTTTCTTCTCTAGTATGTATTTTGAAGTGAAATGTCGTCGTTCGATTCAGTGTGTATTGGATTTTATGAAACGATAACATGGTAAGGAATATGAGACATTTATTAGATCTTTCAGTCTTTCTTTTTCCCTTGTTTTCTACTTCAGACAAAGGAAGTACTGGTAAACTAGAGCAAAAAGTTTCACGTCTACCCATGCCAATGCCAACTCACACTCGATTTTTTCTGATTTATTATTTTGTAAAGTGGTCGTATCTGTACAATAGAGATATTTAAAAAAATACATATTTACGATTCTGAACACATTTTTCTTTAGATTTCTTGTTTGATTGTCCTTATCGGTCTCTGCTTTTCACGATGTACGCAAAAACTATTGAACGGATTTTGAAGCAGTTTTTTTAAATTAAAAGGTCTTGGTCGATCATTAGGTATTCTTTTAGTCGCGACAACTGACATTCACGCGGGCGGAGCTACGGGTATCGTCTAGTTTTAAATAACACTGACACAGATTGCTAGAATTGTCACTTATAATATAAAATTCTTCATGTCATGTCGCATGAAAGAGAGCTTAACTCGGGCGATGTTATAAATATTTTGCACACAAGTTGACCTTGTTCCGCATTATGTTCAGTTTATGAAAATATATCAGCTTTCTTGTAAAACTGTTTACTAAAATAACTTCTGTGTCAATGTGTTATTATATTCTAACCACGCTATACAAATTAATATGTTAAATACCATTAAAATTTTTGTTTTCGTCATTGTTGGGAGCATTTGACGTCTCAACTTCTGGTAACTGAGCCTCCAGCAAGGGTCAGCAGTCGTATCAATATGTTACCACGTGAGGTTGACTTGGGCATTGAAAGCTTCATTACATTAAGAGCTAAAAACCACCAAGCTACTTTACGTTAAGACAGCGACATTTAAACCCTGCTATATGTTTCTTTTATTCTTGTTTTAATGTTGAGATTGCTAGGGCAAACAGTGAATCCTCAGACGTCCTTTCGTGGGTAATCTTGATTCTTGTACAATATTATTTTTGTAAGCTTAAAATATCTTCCTGTAAGCTCTGGATCTAAGCAGTAAGACAGTTATGCTAGCAGGATGATGATAGACGTGTTTATTACAAATGAGAGAAATTTAACCTCGAACATCCTTTCGAGGGCTTCCCGGGGCTCCCGGCGGCCGTATGAAGTGGTAGGGAACCGTGTGATTTTCGTCAGTAAAAGTCCGGTATAGCATCCATGAAAGATTTCCATCCGTATAAATAAGACTAAATAGTGATATTTTACTACGAATATATTTTATTCCTTGTGTCTGAAAGCACTCTTAGTCCAACTAGACGGCACCATATCCAATTACACATAAGGGATGTTTACGACCGTGGCAAATATACCGTCTGTGACACTTACGTCACTGGCGCCGAAATATTGTGTGTTTGAGTAAAATTGTCCTTTAACATTAAATTTCCCAGCCTGTTTGCTGTATTTTATATTTAACCAGTTCAGCTTTGTGTCTTTAACATTCATATGTTGCTTCTTCTGCCTTTTCAGCCTTTCTTTTTGTAGGCCCGTTACTTGAACTTGAAAAACAATAAAAAATATCATTATCATTACTTCCTGTATTAGTTAGCATTCTAACTCGAAGGACATCAGAGAAAGTGTTTTATATCAAAACTGCTGAAACTAAAGTAGTGAATCTAGA
Source organism: Miltochrista miniata (assembly GCA_933228765.1). Lineage (NCBI taxonomy): Eukaryota > Metazoa > Arthropoda > Insecta > Lepidoptera > Erebidae > Miltochrista > Miltochrista miniata. The sequence continues at coordinate 32,226,840 of OW121758.1, read as the reverse complement.
TTCTATGAGGCAGAAAACATTTCAGGGACTTGCATCGTAAGATGTTTGATGCAGTGATCGTTTACGGAACACTGTGCTAGCGAAGCTACGAGCATTTCTCACATAAATGTGCTCTTGATACATAATATAATGTGTATCTCCACATACTTACCTATAGTGAACAGAAGAATAGAGCAGATTCAACTCTTGATTGCTTGATTGACGCCCGTTTCAACCGTGAAATCATTGTTTTGTAATGTAGACGATCATAACTCTTAATTAACATTCATACAACGAAGTAAATCATAAACAAATTATTCATTATCAGTTATTATGTTGCCTGTATTTGTAGCTACGTCCGGAGTTGCCAAATTTTTCATGTGTGCTTTGTCACGCATTCATTCCCTTATGAGGATTTTATGGAACTAATATCTATCTAATGATGCCCCTATTAGAGTTTGTTACTCAATTATTACTGCTATAGATTTCCCTATTGTTCTAGTTTCTTTATTATTGTCAGGAGGACTTGTTACATTATATTTGGTTTGATTTAACTTTATAAAGCCTGGCCACACCTTGTGCTTCTTACAGTACGTGAAGTGCTACTGAAACAATGTACTACACCAATGAAAGAATTTTCTTCATTATTTGGTTTTTGTTAACGTTCTGCAGATCATCAATGTTTTACCATGTTCGTTTAAATATTTTTCTGTCTGTATGATTCTATGTTTCTGTCTAGCTCAAAAACCATGTGACAACGAGTGACACTACACTACTAAAACTGAATAATAATCTTAAAAACCAATTTTAAGGTAGTGTAAGGTCGGCTTTTTGTGTATCGTTAGTTACGTCTTTCAAAAATAGTGTATGTTTTGCGATCGCTTTTCTCAATTTAAGGTGTAAAATATGAAATATTAAAGTGGTTTTTTTTTTTAGAGTTCAGCATCTGATTTTAGATAAATCGTTGTTTTTGGGCAGATTGATTCACAGTTTATGAATAGTATAATACCTGAAAAATATTTTTATCAAGGTAACGAGTTCATTAAATACCAAAACGCATTACACCAGATTTTAAAAAGGCATGTATTTAATTCGATATCTGTTTATTACCTTTTTTCGAACAAAATATTTCAAATTTAAACCAAAAATACTGACTTGCACACTAAATAAATCAAATTTAATTTACTGTTTAATGGTATTTGCAGAATTATTTTACTGAACAAATCACTATTATCAAAACAGTACTTATATCTAAAAATTCCTTAGCTTAACCAACATGTTAAAACTTTTTTAAGGAAAACCATCGTCTAATTTACTTTTAGTAATATCTTTTATTCTAATTAAAAACCCAATTTGATCAGTCATCTATACAAAATTAAGTTTTATTAATCAAAAAAATTATAGCTAACCTAACCTAACCTATTCCGTTACAAGATTGTACAATTTAGAGTGCAAGTTAGTATTTTTGATAAGCAATACATTATTTTAGTTTAGTAAATCATATATCCTGTGTACGAACCACATTTTTGGTTGGAATTCGATAAAAAAAGGTCATCTCGTTCTGAGTAATATTTAAGTTTTTTAAGATGGACATGTTTAGTTAATCAATTGGGTTTTTGCATAGCATTTAATTTTCTGGTTTGCATTCAATAAATTAGTGGAGTTACTTAGTGTGCAGAAAAATTTTACAGATGTGCATTAAAAAATATTCCTTTTATAAATTACTATGCAATGAAGAAGGATACTAGTCTGTATTTGGAAGAAAAACTAAATAAAGCTCAGCGGTTTGTTTATATTTAGTCTAAGGCAAAGCGGACTTTATCCGTTGCTATTTTCATTTTATTACTCCAAGTCGTCTAGTCGCAAAATTAGGGAAACGGGTAAGTATTGTCGTTCCTGGTATGTTCACTCGTGCCGCTAGTTGTCTCGAAATAAGTATCTGAAAATAGCTTGATGGAAACACGAATATAAATACATATCAACTTGATTTGGGTAAAGTATTTTGCGTTTTTTGTCTCGATGTTCTCTGAACATTTTTAGTGGAATTTATTTAGCGTTCGGTTATTTTGGTTATTAAATAGTTGCACTGCAGTTCTAGTAATGCATCTAAGTTTTATGATTTAATAGTTCAGTTATCTCTTGGTTCATCATACATTTGTGACTTAACACAATTTTCTAAAACCATGCTAATAAATTCGACTAAGTACATTGACTTGTAAAAAGAAATTTCTTTTGAATTCAGTTATCAGAGAAATGATTTAAATCGCACTCTGTGTGATTATTTCCCTAAAGTACCTCAATAAATACAATTCATAATTTAATTTTTTGCATGTGATGATGTAACATAGAGGTCATTCCTATTGGCATCGTCTGAATCACACCCTCCCACTGCAAATTTAAATATTGATCTCATGTCACTCATTGGATGCTAAGATCAAAGCTCAAAAAGATTAAATTCAACGTGATAAGTGAATAAGGAAGGTCTCGATGAGTCAATATATCTGCGCCAAGACTTAAGTGTCAGTAATAACGAGGGATTATGAACGATTTTTTACTTCATTCTGTCTAAAAGAAGTTTATTGCTTCGTCGGCTGATCGAAGTTCGTCATAATATTTTGAGATACTCTTTGAATTTTCCTGCTGCCATATTTTTTGTTTATCATTATGTATGTCTCATTAGTAGGTATGTTTAATAATCTACAAACATGAAGCACTTACCATGAATATTAAGTATTTGTTTTGTATTGAAAACGTGTTGTACAAACTACATCTGCAATACTTCCGAAATCTTAATTTGTGTCTAAATAAATACTAATTTTGTATCTAACCCTAAAATATCTTCCTGTAAGCTCTGCGTCTAAGCAGTAAGACAGTTATGCGAACAGTATGATAATAGACGTGTTTATTACAAATGAGAGATATTTAACAAACATTTATCCAAGCTCTAATAAATCTGTGTAAATTCGTGACACTCAAATTTAGCATACAGTCTAATTCTTGACAGGAAAGTAGGTGTTAAGCTGAGCTAGAAAATATACGACAGTATTTAGTTTGTGATTAAAGAATACCAAAATTCATCATTCTTTATTTTTGTTAATAAATTCAATAAGAAGGCTATATTTATCAGTTTGTAAGCTGTCTATGTTAATAAATTATAGTGCTTCCTATTTGTATAGACTCTGATAATGGACTCACCGTGTCATTTAAAACAAATATTTGACGACGATCGAACAGTTATTAAAGGTAATGACCAATTTCAAAGCCTTCAATATCATAATATTTTCACATTTTGCACACACGTTGCTTGTCTGACGATATAAAAGGTCGTTGGAAGATTGATGAGAGCAATCATTTGGGTCCTGATGCAATATGATGGCTTCTGCATGCCTTAGAACTTATTATGGTATTATATTTCTTATCGTTATATTGAAAATGACCGAGTTCTGTAGGTTCAAATTCAGTACAAGAGTTTCTGGTAAAATGCTGATAGGACAACTATTATTATAGTACTTTCTCAGTACTTTCTCTTCTCTCGTCAGTGTAGTGGATGAAATTTCATTAGGAATAAGCAGTGATCGTTTTACCTACTATACTTATCTGATACTATTTTCTTTCTCCTAAATAAATATTTTATTCTTTCTTCAACCACTCCGAGTATAAACATTACCGATTCAAACCAACCTACACTTGTTATAAGAACATATGAAACACTGTATTAAATATCAGAGTAAAAATGTCCATAACACTAAATATGCATGACGATTTTGTCAGTGGCAATAAATTTTATATAACGATTTCATTGGCCGTGTTAGTTTTAATTTCAAACTGTAAGTACCTATTAATGAATACGCAAACTGTTCAAAGTACCTACATAAATATAAAAAGTTGAAACCAAAACATGGAAACACTATTAGCTTTTCGTGTTTAATAGCGATATTATTATATCAGTGTTTATTACTAAATATTTTTTAGCGTGTTGTTCTGTGTGTTACACTTAGGTGTTACATCTTAAATATCTAGTCAGACATCTCAGACGATTTTTTTTCCTAAAAGTCAATATTGTTTTTGAATCGTTTGTTCTCCCAGTTCAACATGTTTATTTTATACTAATCTCAGTCAATAAATCATCATATAGTAAAGATTTGTTAATTTGTAATCGATAAACTCCGAAACTACAGAAACAATATAAAAATTCTTTCGTTATTACAAAGCTATCTACAAAGCTGTTATTCTGAATAGCTATATGCTATTTTGAATCATGCTACTAGTGAAGAGAGCGGATCAGATTTTGGTAAATGTCAAAAAAATTAGCTTACTAATTAAACACACTTATAAATGGATGCTACGAGCTTCTTTTCATGAGGAACAGCTAGCCTTTAAAATACTAATACATTCAGATTCCAAATTCTTTCTTGATATTAACCATACACACAACCGTCAATATCAATACTATCTTGAACACTTCCTCCAGTTCAAAGGCTTACCATTAATACACTAAACCCAAGGTTATCCGCATTCCTGATTACCATAATGGCCCTTAGGAACAGCTAGTCGTAAAGATACTAACACATTCTAATTCTAAATTCTTTTAGATCTTAACCGTACTTGCAGCCGTTAATATCAATATTTTCTTAAACACTTCTTGCAATTCAAAGGTTTACCATTAATATACTAAACCCAAGGTTATCCGCATTCCTGATTACCATAATGGCCCTTAATAAATCAATATCAGATACAAGGCGTATCATCAAAACCAAACTTCGCGTTACCCGTACGCGTAGTACGTTCTATATTTGTCGTGCTATATTTGAAACGTTCGTGTCACCGTGTGCGACATCGTGCGGCATAATTGAAAACACGATTATGGGTTTTATTAACAGCAAACTGTATTGATGTTGTTTCGTATTTTTTTTATTTTTCGGGTTGAGGAACAACTAGTGTAGGGGAGCTTTTTAATAACGTATTATTATTGCCATTTTTTATAACGGTACCTTCCGTGAACAAGTCCGATTCGAACTTAGCCGGTCTTTTTATTTAAACAGTCTAGCTATAAGTCCTGATATCTGTGACTTCTATTTAAACAATCAAGCTATAAACAATCAAGAAATAATTAATAAACTGATGACCAGCTTATCGTCGAAGTTCCACAGTAATTCGTTAGAAAATATATTTTTGCACTGTTTCTCGATATGAATGGCGCAACCATGAAGAACATTTATTTTTCTATTTCTTAACTAATTTTCTTTATGATTATTTTACTTGATACATTCCATTCTTCTCATAATTCAATCTTTCACTCATATCATTTCAAAATCAAATTATTGTGATCGTCTTTTTTTCGTTGAAGTAGACATATTATTAGTATTATTAGAGTCAATTTTTTTACTAATTCAAATGATATTCATCCAATTTAAAAGTCTAAAAATTTTGCGGTACAGTATTGTTTCTGATGTCAACATATCAATTTTATCTACCAAAAAATTATTCCTACTAAATTTTTTCCCTTTAAACTTCGTTACAATTATTACCAACCCTGGAAATATTTTCTTCTCTAGTATGTATTTTGAAGTGAAATGTCGTCGTTCGATTCAGTGTGTATTGGATTTTATGAAACGATAACATGGTAAGGAATATGAGACATTTATTAGATCTTTCAGTCTTTCTTTTTCCCTTGTTTTCTACTTCAGACAAAGGAAGTACTGGTAAACTAGAGCAAAAAGTTTCACGTCTACCCATGCCAATGCCAACTCACACTCGATTTTTTCTGATTTATTATTTTGTAAAGTGGTCGTATCTGTACAATAGAGATATTTAAAAAAATACATATTTACGATTCTGAACACATTTTTCTTTAGATTTCTTGTTTGATTGTCCTTATCGGTCTCTGCTTTTCACGATGTACGCAAAAACTATTGAACGGATTTTGAAGCAGTTTTTTTAAATTAAAAGGTCTTGGTCGATCATTAGGTATTCTTTTAGTCGCGACAACTGACATTCACGCGGGCGGAGCTACGGGTATCGTCTAGTTTTAAATAACACTGACACAGATTGCTAGAATTGTCACTTATAATATAAAATTCTTCATGTCATGTCGCATGAAAGAGAGCTTAACTCGGGCGATGTTATAAATATTTTGCACACAAGTTGACCTTGTTCCGCATTATGTTCAGTTTATGAAAATATATCAGCTTTCTTGTAAAACTGTTTACTAAAATAACTTCTGTGTCAATGTGTTATTATATTCTAACCACGCTATACAAAGTTATATTTAGATTAATAAGGGGACGACTTTGTGCCAATTTTATATAAAAGTAGTAGGTAAATGAATGAGTAGTAGTAGATACAACTCACAGTGGAGTACATTCACACAGTGGAGTGAAGTCATTAATATATGAAAATAGCTATTGTTAGGAGGATATACGAATACAGTAGAAGTACAGAAATTTTCGATTTCTCGTTTTGTAAATGATCACTATCTAAGTTAAGCCTCCTCAGATGGATGACCGTAATGAGGTATTTCTATTTACAAGCGTTCTACTTTGGAAGTCACGATAAGCTATTGGTTCCAGATACTAGTGATATGCATGCTAAGCCAATTCGGAGATCTCATTGGCTGCTTGAAAATGCTGCTTACAGGATACTCCCTGTTGAAACTTTCAAGTAACCTGCTATCCTAGACAATCTGCACTTTGTCCATTTTAACATGGCGACATACCTACATGGGAATAAATACAACTGATAATGAGGGCATGTGAATTTTTAAAGGATTGCCAAATATTGATTTTATTTTTGGTAACACAGCATAAATTTACAATCGAAATGCAAACGCAAGTAATAATAAAATTTAATGTGACATTATACAATAGCTTAGAAAATCCGATAGCACAAGCTATATCGAGAGGAAGCTTTCAAAGTCCATTCACAAAATTGAACGCTAAAGGAATTGAATACTAACGTAAGTTATTTGCCAATCTTGAAAATAGGGATTCTATAAACTTATGCAAAAAGACGAAGCGTATCATTTTGAAATTCTGTTTTCCATATTGCTTTGGATAAATATTCCTAAGTGAATTTTTAGCGACATTTTGTATTTGTGGTTCGAGAACTCGAATTTAATGAAGTTTATGATTTTAAGTCCATAATGTACCTACTTAAAATCAAAATCATGACATCTTCAATTTCACACCCTTTGCCTACTAATATCCATTCAAACCATACATCATGGATCTTTGTGGATATATCTTTAAGGTGTGCAATAAATAAATATGAAAATGAACAATTCATGTGTTCGTTGATGATCACAATTTTGTGACAATTAGTGCAATGGAGATTCATGGGCATGTGCATAACAGTAAAATAACAATAAATTAATAAAACATTAATGACGGAACGAAAAAATAAGACAACAATCTGGTTCAGGAATTTTCAAATGATAATGTAAAATTTACACCACAAATATTGCGAAGAACAACAACATTACTGATAAAAACCGACCAAATGGGTGTAATTAACATAATACTGAATGTGAAAATACATTTTGCACAAACCGCTAACAAAGGATGCGGGATGCATTATAAATTACAAGTGAAAACAATAGCAGCACATGTAACGCTATCTGTTGAAACATTTTTGAAAACGGAAAAAGGAACTGAAATTCCGAAATAAACTTTTTGTTTTATTTTGAAAATTGCAATGATTTTCAAGCAGGTTCAACAGACAATAACCAATGAAGAGAGTATAATATATGATGCAGGACGCATTTATTAATTACAAGTAGAAACAGCAGCCCATATGACATTTCTGTTTTATTTCGGAAACTAAAAAAGAAAATTGTCAAGCTGGTACTCATAGTTATTGTTAACCATCAATTACTAACCTACAAGAGTGTATTTAATGATCATCTTTATCACACAGAGATTTGAGCCACTTGTGCATACTTATTAAATTACAAGATTTGTATCGTTTTCGGTCTCTGCAGATACATCAGCAAATATCTTGTCCATCGTACTAATAATCTATCTCATACATAAGTTCTGACCATTTTTCAAAACATTGTCGTTACAATTGTGGCGTACCAACCACGATATGCCACCTATTCAAGCACGATATAAATTTCTGACGTACTCTAAATATTTTAAAGAAGCATGTCACGATATTTGAGACACGTGGCATGCCCTTCTGCTGCGTAAAAACTCAAGGCTTCTACTCTGCAGTATTATTGATCAAAAATAACACACAGCATCTTAAGTTTATATGCTACCTGTGTTACCTAAGACTGTTTCTCCGTAGTAAATTTTCATGAAGTCACGTGGAATATCTATTTGTTATTTTTTTGTACCTGTAGAAAATCAATCATGGATGCTATGCCGAATCTCTTACTGACTATAAACCAACACATTGCCTACTTACTGCCTACGATTGGGAGTTCCGGGTAAGCCTTCAGAAGAATATCCCCAGGATTCCCAACAGACCTTGGCTACCACTGCGGCCTCAGCCAGGGGGTTCGGGTGCTATCCCGCGTCTTTGGGGGATTGTTTGTGTGATATCCCGCTTCTTGGGGCGTGTGGCGTGCGAGAAACTATCACGTCACGCTGACGTATTGGACCTGCTTGTGTAAGGATGGTGAGCAGTCCTCCCACCGTCCTCGGGCCCCCGGTTATGACGGCCGATAGTCTTGAGCGAAGATAAGTCTGCGGCGCCCCCGCCGTAGACTGCGGAATTCGTGTGGGAGAGTTCTACCTACATGGAGTATTTAGAGTTTATATGCTAGCTAAGTTGCCTAAGGCGGCTTCTGCGTAGCATCATCAATTAAAAGTCACATGGAGCATCTAAATTGTATATGCTATCTGTGTTACTTTAGATTGTAAACGAAGGCATGTAACAAAGCGATGCATATGCACAATTCATTTACATACTACACCTTCGACAGCTAATGGAATTTTATCGATGACTTGATGAAGTGATGAGTTGAATATTGCATTCGATCTTGGTAATGATTCCTTGTTTGTAATGTTCAGACTATAAATCTATCATTAAGTTGGCTGTAATGACTAATTTCCATGAATACATAAAACGTTGTGGAACGATTTACAATCATCTCTTAAGTCATCATAAACATCTTAGCAACACCATCATCTTAAGCAGACTATCTCAAACTATTGTTTATCCATTCGAGTTTGTTCTTTTGAAAGGAACTAGAACCTATTAGAAATTTTAAATCTCATTGCACATGGGCTCATTGCTCATGGGCCTCACACATGAATAACAATTCCTGTGTGAGGCCCATGGCTTCTACTTTAGATTTTATTGGTGTACCTACGATTCTTCTTCTTCTTCTTTTCATGTATGAATGGCCCCGTCGTTTACCAACGATTCTGCCAACTTCAAGGTGGAAAATAGATTTACTAGTTTGTGGTTTTGACAAGTGGTGTACGATTAAAGTCACTGACAAATATGATTCTGATGGTCCTGCAGTGACAATGATGTATCTCAAATAGAGATATAAATGCTTTTTTCTAAGAATAAAAAACGAAACAAAAATAAAACCTTAGTAGATTCTTTCGATAAGCTCCAGGAGTAACACGTCTATTTTAAATGTGACACAAACCATTTCCCTCCACTGAAATGATAAATGTCGCGTATAAATAACTTGGCTACTTTCTTATAACGGAACGTCTCCAACGTAATCCAAGCACGATTAATTTTCTACGATGTCTTTTTATACAATACTGGCGGACATTACGCCGTTTTAACCTTTGTAGTTTCCCGTGGGAATATGGGAATAAAATATAGCCTTCGTCACCCGGGGATAGTGTAGCGTACCAACAGTGAAATATTTTTAAAAATTGTTTCAATAGTTTCGGAGCCTATTCGATGCAAACAAACAATCATATATTTCCTCTTTATAATATTATACAATATTTTTCATACCTTTTTGTTGGATAGGCAGAGGTATTTAGTCGTATATAATATCAAAAAAAAATTCTAGAAATGACCTTCTTCGCAGTGCTTAAGAATGTATCGTGAGTGTCTACGTTTTGTTAAAATTTTGCAGCCGTACATAGAATCACAAACTTGATAACATAACTTAAACCACGTTACAAGACTAACTTATAGTTTAGCATTTATTTAAACTTGTCTATGTCTACATCAAAAGAAAAAATCGGTATCAGGTATCGACGGTATTTGGTTTTGAACATTTTTTAAAACGTAAAATTAAAACACAAAAAGTCTTTTGGGCACAATGCCACGGGGGCCTTATTTAGGTTTAGTTTAGATAGTAATAATGTAAATATAGATATGTAATAATTATGTTTCTCTGTAATTTTTAACAAACACAAAAATGTATTAGGGTAGGTAAACATGAAAACCCTTTATCTGCAAGCCACAAATTGTAAATAAATTCCGAATATAAACGGAGTTAGATGACAAAAGAGAAAAGATTAATGATAATCCTGGCTACCACACCTGCTTATATTTGTTTCAACAAGAGAACATTATGGTATTAAACGATTTACCTCCGAGAGTAGAAACCGCGATTTTTCCAAAAATACGACCATTAATTACTAAAGATATAACACCGTAATACGTATAAAAGATTAAATTTGACCTGTATTTTTGCCCATTCAGCGCCACGGGATCGCCGAGTTTAGAGCCATTAAACGTACTGTGCGTTTTAATTGCTTGTCAGGGGTAATAAAAGCCTCGTGCGGTAATATTCTCTTGTATCAGAGTGAACCAGAGTGGATGACTTAGCTCGCAAAGTATACGTTTTAAAGTGGCAGTGGCTGGCCATGTCTGTAGAAGAACCGATGGCCGATGGAGCAAACGAGTTTTGGAATGGAGATCGTGACTTGGTACACCTGGGGTAGGACGACCCTCCGCCAGATGGACCGACGACATGAAAAAGGTCGCAGGAGATTACTGGATGCGGAAGGCATAGGACCCAAGACTATCATAGGCTGATTCGGTTGATTGACCTGTTGACCTTTAACTGAATAGTCTAAAACTTTAATCGCCGTAGAAGAATCTTGGGAACGAAAAGTAGATGAATATTGGAAGTTCGTTTTGATACGGAAAATCGGATGTTTGTGCCGGTCACGCGGAATTTCTAATCCGAATTCGTGATCAAGAAACCGAGGGTATGCGGCCAGCCTTAGGGAACACTTTCGCAAAAGTAGTAATTCCGTAGATAAAGAAACCTCCAAATAAAACCCCCTTTCTAACACTTCTGGCCAGTGTAATTTATTAAAGCAAATATATCACTCGAAAATGGATTGTTTGATCTTTGAGAGAAGCTATGCCCAGCATCGATGAAGCAAATGACCTGTATTCACATACAACGCAAAATGAGAGGTTATTATTATATTAAGGGCAGTAAAGATGTATTCCTGATAACCTTTTATCTGGTGACAGTCTCCATTGTGGTATTATTTGATTATTTTTCTTGAAAAACAACATTAACCTTTTTGATACATTTGATTGGGTTATCATGACAAACCGTGGTAAACAAGGAAGCTATAATCTAGCTATGTCCATCGGTCCGTTCGTATGTCTGTCTGTATGTTTGTAAGAGCACTAGAGGGCTGTAATTAATTGATTTAAACGGCATACGGAGATGTATTACGAGTATGTACAAAGTGGTGAAAAAAAACAGTGAAAATACATAAAATACTTATATTTCTGCTGCAATCATAATAAAATGTTAAACGAAGCGTTCGTGGTCCCGCGGACTTCTTTCGGTAGACAGAAATAAGCAACTTTCATTGTGGCTGGTCATTGGATGGGTGACTATCTTGTGACATTAATTGGCGAGCGTTGTCATGACAGTCGTTAAGTAAGTTGAAGGCTTTATTAAGCTGCTTGAAAATTTTCAAGTCAATGGCCTTCAACTTTGATAAGAAGTAAGACACTTCAGGTACTTTAGCAAAAGTAGCCTGAACCACTGCCCTGGTGCTCAGGACCTTCTGTGCCAGAGCATCAGGCATTGGTGCATCAACATCGCTGTTGTCGCCGAGCAGTACTGGGTTCACCCGGGAAGCCCGGTGGATCTGGCTGGACGGCCTGGTCTTTGGGGGCACCGGCGTGGCCGACTTATCGCTAGGGGCCATCTCTCGGCCTGCCGCATCGTCCGGAACCTGGTGTACCGGCGGCGCGCATTAACGGACTCCGCGCGCAACTGCGCGATTTCCGGTGTCCACCAGTACACAGACCTGTTTTCTCGCCGGTCTGGGCCTAGCCCTGGGCATCGCCGCATCGCAGATATGCGACTGCGACATGGCTCTCCCGAAACACTCGCGTTTAAAAAGAAATCCCCACAGAGTGTGCCAAGGAATACTGGGTGTTTCTTTTAGGGTGTCAAGCCGCCACTAGCTGGTAGCAGGGTTCCATACCTATCGATTTAACCACCATGTATGTTCCACGATTTTTTGTAGTTTTCGAGATATAATTTTTTTTCGTTATTTTTCCACGTGGCTTTAAGTAATTACAACTTCTTTTTGGTTCGACTTTTCTTGGATATTTTTTTTATTATTATAATGCCTATTGATTGCAGTATTATGGACAAAATAATCTCCTTCCTAACTTTGATACAAGATGTAAAAATTTTAATCGATAATAAAAAAATAGGGAATTATGCAGAACATTATATCTCGAAAACTAAAAAAAATCGTAGAACATACATGGGGGTTAAATCGATAGGTATGGAACCCTGCTACCAGCTAGTGGCGGCTTGACACCCTAAAAGAAACACCGTGTATACCCTCTAAATCTAGATGGTGGTAGTGACTTTTGTACTAAAAACATTCACCCCAGTTGTATCTAATGTATAATTTAAATTGAACGACACCCAATCAATACCAAACCTTGAACTCAACGACGACGATATCAGGTTTGACAAATATCTAAGTGTTATTGATAAGTACGAAATTTAAATATTCAACAACAATTTTTTATGCTATTAGTTAGGTATCATCTACTTACATAAAAAAATCGATGAGGAAAATCGACAAATACCTAAGGTTAGCACGAAATATGAAGTAGGCATAGATACCTACTCATTCCTATGTAAATTTCATTAAAGTAAAGCAAAAATTGGCATTCAGATGTAGGTATACATAATAATCAACAGTGACTTTCTAGTAAGTACATACTATCTCCATATCTTACGAGGTACAACAAGTGTTAATTTGAAAATTATAAAACCTGAGACTGTTTCAAGAAGCCGAAAATGGTGCCTATTTCATGGTCAGTAGATCGTTCTTCAAAAGGGGTCTTAGAAGGTTTTTACAGGGTCGGCAGCGCGAGTGACACATTGCGTAGAGAAGGATCCTCGAAATGAAACTCGGTTGTCAGTAAAATGACAATCGTTAAGCCAAGAGGCCTTATGGGCGGCGTGAAGTATTTTAACTGCAAGTCGTCACGACCGGCGCCTGTCCATTTCAACACGGCAATAGGCTCAACTCCTATAACGTGGGACATAAAACATATAAGGTGAAATGTGGGCTAATACTATGCCTCTGCCTACATGGATAAAGGCGTGATTATATGTAATCATCCTATGGCCGTCCACTCCTGAACGTAGACCTCTCCCAATTTACAAAAGAATATTCTAAGAGTATTGATATCACTCTTGCTGGTGATGGGACCAAGAGCGCCAAAGGGTTTACCCGGGGCTACCAATCGTAGGCTGTTGAGCGATACGTAAGATTTATTAGTCGGTAGGAGTCCGGCTTAGCATCCATGAAGGATTTTCCCTCACGTAAAAAATAACTCTTACTGACAGTATCCGGTCGACTATCCGTAGAAATTACCAAGACACCTCACTTTCGTTAATTCATAACCTTCGATATTCCACTCTTAAACAATTTCACGTTCAGTACCCGCCACATATTCCGGGACGGCGCGGGCGCATCGTTGTAGTGGATTTTATATCTTAAGAACACATTGACATTTTTATGGCTGACTCTTCACGGCTTTAAGACATTAAGAGGGCTAACATATTTCGCGCCACATATTGCTCAGAAACCATACTTTTCATTGCATTTAAAGTCATTAAATATTTATCGTACAAACATGGTATTCACTTACATACTTAGTAAATTTAGCTCTCTAAACGTTTATTAAAACATATTTTACCTAACAACGGATTACATATATGGTAATTATCAATGAAAGTGAAACAGGTTTTTCAAATCATACGATTTGCATAGTTTTTGATGCTTAAATTCATGTCAAATTACTGATAAATTTAATAAACAATGGATACGAAGCAATTGCAAAGGGGGTTGGCTATCTGTTTGTAGAATAACCTGATATCAGGTAGGTTCCTTTTTTTAGAGAAAAATGACTGTAAAGTTTGCTCAAATAGTGAGAAATTTAACCAAAATAAAGTTGTCTTTTCACCAGCTTCCGTAGTTTAAATCATTATGATAATTATGTAATATTATGTCAGAACTTCTCCTTTGACAATAAAAATATTTCTTTTTATGTAACTAGATACAGATTTTTTTTTACAAAGTATTTTGTGAACCCCTATAAATGCAGATACGCGAACAAATACGATTTAGTACCGCCGAGAGGCTCTCAGAGAGTGGTCATGTCGCTCGATGTTCCATTTTTGAATACGAAAAAATGAACAAAAATAGTCTAATTCTAGCGTGATCAAACAATCTTAGTACTTTGTGACGTATAATATAATATATATAAATATTTATGGTCGATATACAACATGAACTTTTGTATAGTGCAAAGCTCAGACACCCCGACTAGAGTTTCGCTTCGAAATACTGTATAAAAAAAATTAAATGAAACTAACGAAAACTGACCAAGTTATAAGCTTTTACAGTTGCACTATTTTCTTCACGAAGAGCGTAGGCGTAGGTATTATAAGCAAGGCAGGTAGTCACTATTCGTGTGGTATTGATAATAACACATTAACACACCATTTTCATAAGTGGTAATTATGGAACACCTGTGAGGAACCAGACCAGGATTGGAACGGCTATAAAGCCGCTAAAGCAAAATACAAGTAGCGACTGAGATACAAAAGTACCAAGTCTTGGAGAAACCTTTGATAGAGTCAGACTAATACTAGCCAAACAAGGGACAGAACTGTCCGTATCTATAAAGAAATCTGACGGCGCGGCGGCCTGACCCACACATGATAAAGAATTATTTATACTGTTGATTGATGGCACTTGGTGGAACCTTTCGGCATTTTCAAAGGCAAATTAACATTATATAATGACCACTAAATCACTTAATTACTCGAAAACAATAAATTAATAACATATAAATTACCACTACATCATTCTACTAACGTTAACTATCATGAAAAGAAGCCGAGAGTATTTTGATACAAACGCACTTCCCAGAATGTCAATTGCTGCAGACACTCATGTGGCTGGTGGAAAACGTATCCACAGAAGAAGTCCAGTGGGAGCTCGCAAGACCTGTTCTCTAATCTATTCTGTCAACTTACAAAAAACTGAATGGGTAATTAACAGCTTCAAGTCCTTCAAATCTCCAGGACAGGATGAAGTCTTCCCTGCAGTGATAAAATGGGGGAGGACACGAGTTGATATTGTCAGTTACATAGTATCTATACGCCCGACAATGAATGGGACTGTGACCCAGACTCTGGAGAGAGGTCTAAGTGATCTTTATACCAAAACCCGGTAAAGGGATTATGTTTGTGATTCAGACCTCTGGTTATACAGACCGATAAGCCCTTCGTCTTTCCTGCTAAAAACTCTGGAAAGATTGTGTGACAGAGACAAACGAGGGACGGCCCTTCAAAATAAGCCACTGCATTCCAACCAACGCGCATAATGCCCCCGGCAAGTCTACAGACTCAGCACTACATGCAGTGATGGTACACAAAATGGAAGAAGTCATCCAGAATCAATCAATCAATGTGCCTCGGCACTTTCCTAAACATAGAGGGAGCTTTCGACAGAAGAAGCATAACCACGGCACTGGCAAAACACCGAGTATACACGGTAGTCAGTGAATGGATAGATAACATGCTAAACAAACTCATTTTAAAGCTACAGACAAGCAGAAACCAGTGCGCAGCCATGGCCAAAGGTTGTCCACAAGGGGGCGTGGTCTCACCACTGCTAAAGAACCTTGTTGTAGACGACCTAATAACCAATCAATCAATCAATTTAACCTAGAACAGTCCCTATATACATGGATGTGGAACAAGCCATAGCAGATGGTAAAATTAAATTATGGAGAAAAACGGATCTGTTCACAAAGCATGACTGGTATTTTAAAATCCAAGGCCAACTTGTTACATAGTTGCTATGCACTGGAAACGCTGATAAGTATTTACTGCATAACTGCGTAACTATTGCATCAGCCACGACCCACGAGGCGCCAAGTCAGCACAACGTGCCCCGCAACAGCAAGACACCCGACGCCCGGCATCGCGTGGAGCGGTCACTTTGGACACAGCATCGGTCTATTGTCGACGGTCTATTAAATTATGGAGAAAAACGGATCTGTTTACAAAGCATGACTGGTATTTTAAAAATCCAAAGCCAACTTCAAATCAAGTGAGAAGCTGCGTTTATTTTATCTTCTAGTGATCTTGTGTATATAATAAATATTTTTAATGAATTATATTAAAATTACTTTCAGTCAAGCCAACATTTATCGATTTGCGGTGTAGACTGAACACTAATTTGCCCGTAAGCACAGTAAATATTTCGCAAGACGACAAACTACGAGGATGGAACCTAAATTGTTAATTTTTTACGACTAATGTCTGTTGCCCAATATGATTGAGCCCAGAAAGAGCCGATAAAATAAAATAAAATAAAATTTATTATCTTTGAAATAAAAAATAAAAAATAGGTGTGTCAACATTTTTTCGGAAATGCTACAAACTGAGAAGAACACCCCAAGAAACTCAGTTCGGTCCCTCCCAAAATTCATCTTAGTAGGTATCTAATAATCGATCAATGCCGATACGGAATGGCTTTTTCTTGGCGGTGTGCATTGTTATGCACATAACTCTTAATAAATATTTGGTTGTTGTAAATGAAAAACACCTACTATCAATTAAGATTAGATTTAGATCCCATAGCTCAAGCTTATAGCTTAGTTTGGGCTAGATGATGTTGTGTGAGAATATCCAACAATATTTATTGATTACTAGCTGACCCGCGAAACTTCGTTTGCGTGATAAATGAAGAACCGCTCGACCGATTTAGTGCAAACTTCACATAAACCATCTACTAAATAGTCCGAACAAAGCTTAAACATTTGGGTTGGATAGGTGAGCCCGTTCTTGAGTTATAAAATTACAACGAAAAGTGGCATTGATTTTTATATATATAGATTTATTAAAAATATTTTAACGTTCCTGCCAGCACTGAATCTGCAGTAGGCAGCAAAACATCGTACCATGCCAAGCGCCTGCGCATTGCTAAGTTAATATTATTGTTTTTAACTATGATTATTGTCAAATTTAAATATTATTTTATAGTGTAAAATAGAATATTGTCCATTACTTTCTACAATTTTCGTATATTTAGATACTTTAAAAATAAACTTGTGGACCGTTTTCATGTATGTGTGTATTATATACTATACTATCTTCACGCCAAATCCCTTGCGGGGTAGACAGAAAGAACCGAGCGCCACACGGCACGCTCCATACACACCTCACTTGCTTCTTCAACTTTCATTTTTCTTTTCATGCATGCACGTCGCGTCGGTTCCTTCGGTTCGGTATTTCTAATTGCAATATTGATATTAGTTAGGTAAATAAATGTCAACTTTATTAATTTTATGATGTCAGTGTCTATCACTATTTAATATCAATCAATTTGCAATAAAATAATCAATAATTATTAACTAATATTACTAACATAAAAATTTAATTAAAAGATTGAACGCTTGGACTAAGAATATGACACGGGTACATCAAGGAAAACAAAAGTATCAAACTTGTTAGTAGCAACAATTGGCACTATACGGCTATGTGCGCCGCGCCGGCTGATTTCTTACGATCGTAAAGAAATTTGAAAACCGAATTTACGCTCTTAATAGGGTTATACATCAATCTAATTACAGTCGATTACATGTGCGATGTTAACGTTACGTATAAATATTTTAGTGTGTTACTGAACTTTGCCTTTTCATATATTTGGCATAAAGTTTCTTCTTCTCTTTCTGTCGCATTGTATATGACACTGACAGATGTCAGAACAGCTTTCTTGTGTTCTCTTTCTCTACTTTTTTCTGTGAGCAAGACAATGTTCATTTCCCAAACGCCTACAGTATGGGGTTCTTCAAAAGGGATCTTAGAAGGTTTTTACAGGGTCGGCAGCGCCAGTGTGGCGCCTCTGGTGTTGCAAACCTGACCACCAGTACATCTGATGGGCCGTATGCTTCTCTGCCACCTTTGTGGTATAAAAAAGACGAACACACGAACGTATAGATGTATTTTCCTTGTTTACGGTATCAACTGATAACCCAATATGAGAGCTCAATCCGAAAATGTCACTAGATCGAAGTTTATCAAAGAGTTGTTTTTCACGACCACATTAATCGTGTGTTAGTTGAAGGTGGTGTCAAGAGCCGAGGGAACCGACGTGCATGCATGAAAAGAAAAATGAAAGTTGAAGAAGCAAGTGAGGTGTGTATGGACCGTGCCGTGTGGCGCTCGGTTCTTTCTGCCTACCCCGCAAGGGATTTGGCGTGAAGATAGTTAGTTAGTTTTTGTTTTTCAAGAAAACTAATCAAATAATAACATAACGGAGACTGTTACGAGATAAAAGGTTATCAGGAATACAACTTCACAGCCCTTAATTTTTTATTGATAACCTCTCAGTTTGCGTTGTACCTATGCTACTCTTTTTTTTTTTTACGTGAGGGAAAATCCTCAGAGGATGTTATGCCGGCTAAAAAAAACCTCAAGCAACGCCCAACAGTCTGTGGTTGGGAGCAGCGGGTAAGCCCTCGGAAGGATGTCCCGGGACTCACAACAGACCTACGGCCGCCACTACCTATGTTACTCTTGTGTAGCTTTTTACCTAGCGGAGGCTGGAGATTGACAATAGGCCGATAGCCGATATCCCATTAGCCAAAGTGTAGGTATTAAACAGCAGTAATTTTAATCAAGCACCCGCCTAAAATGATGGCCCCATAGACATAGTTTAGATAAATATTTATGGATGGCACGCAGACCATCTGTTATGGCAAAAATTTAGAGATACCTATACTACGTCCTTGATAATGCCAGTAAATCTGATACGTGACCAAATCATAGATTACTTAGGAGTTACAGCAAACCACTTGTTCATTGATGCATAAGGTCGAGAAGATGGTCTCCAGTGCCATGCTGCTATTCCAGTATAAGTTCCATCTGTATTTAACCTCTTGCTTGACTGACGCTGGGCATGGATTCTCTCCAAAATCAAAAATTCCGTTTTCGAGGACTATTTTTGATTTATTATATCATGTTGACCAGAAGGGTCAGTACAGGATGTTTATTTTGAGGTTTCCTTCTTTTCGCCATGAGTACTTTTGCGAAAGTGTACGGCTGGCCGCATACTTCCGGTTTTCGAATCAGGAGTTCAGATTCGAATTTTCGTGTGACTGGCATAAACGTCTACAGTTTTCGTATCAAAACAAATTTCGGGTCTTTTTCCGTTTAGAAATAGTAATTACGTGTGCGCCTTGTTGAACATTTGTATTTAAGCGGAGTACCTATTAAGATTTCCGATCCCAATTCCTGATTAAGAAGCCTAATCAGGAAATAGAACGTGAGTTCCAGCTTCAGTCACCTTTTACGACACCCACGGGATGAATTGGAGTGATGTCACTTTTGTACTCTATACTATTCCCATCACCCCATGTTGTTACATGAATTTTCGCCAGAACTGAGCGTTTCAAAAGATCGTTCCTCTGTCGAACTATGGAAACATGGAACGACCTGCCTTCACACGTGTTTCCCTCATCTTACAATCCCGGGTTCTTCAAGAGGAGCGTGAAGAGGCACATCACAGGGCCGCCAACTTGAGGACCACCGTCAGAAGTGGCCCCCAATCGCTAGATGCGCCACGCCACGGCTTTCCATCAGGCTGGTGGCGACGTCAATTTGGCGAGCTAAATATAAAAAAAAATGTTAATGGATTTATGCTGCTAGGTATTATAGCTCCATTAGCAATACATTAAAGTTTATGTTGCATACCAATTACACCTCGTTTTGATCGATCAACGTGACAATAAAAGCTTCGTAATGACCATTAACCATGAACAGAATTTAATTAATTAAGTTTGCTGCAGAATTGTATGTAATGATGCTCAAAGGATATTAGATGTTTCCATATTTTGATATCAGGTCGTACCTATTTCCTCTTTGTTGATTTAATTTAAAGAATGTATGTACATTTTATATTAATGTAATTTTATTAATTAAGCATTAATTGATGTGTGGTGAGGTGACATACCTAGACTACATCGTATCCCCCAGTATTCCAACGGAAACGGAAACTACGCGGACAGAAACTAACGAATAGGCTCCGGAACTACTGGACCAATTTAAAAAATCTTTCACTGTTGGAAAGCTACACTCTTTGCGGTGAACAAAGGCTATATTTTATTCCCGTATTCCCACGGGAACGGGAAAAAAAAAAAAAAAACCGCGTGACATCCGCGGTTATTGAAAATTTTCGAGTTGTCGCCAAAAACATGTTATTGAATCGTTTTCCAGTAAAAAATTTCTGCATTATTCCTAAAATGGACACAAAGATATACATATAAGTATGTATATCAGTCGTCTAGAACCCATAGCACAAGCTTATATGAGCTTAATTTGGGCTAGATGATGTTGTGTGTTAATGTCCACCAATATTTATTTATTTTATAGATACACACATACCTATTGTCATGCTTTTATCCCGAATGATTGGACATAGACATAGACGTCACTCCCTAGGCGAGGCCGCAGTGGTAGCCGTAGGTCTGTTGGGAGTCCTGGGACATCCTTCCGAGGGCTTACCCGGGGCTCCCAACTGTAGGCTGTTAGGTGGGATACGTGTGGTTTAGTAGGTAGGAGTCCGGCATAGCAACCCTGTAGAAATTTTCTCACGTTAAAAAAAATACACTTTAATTTCACGATTTGTATTTTGTGCTACACTGTGAACCTAATTAACGTGTCAAATTAAACCCTTTAATGAAATTTATGTATGATATGTCTTCTCCACCAAGCCTTCCCCTTCGCAGGATAAGATATGATTAAAGGATGTATATGTTTAAACCTATAGGATGTCCCTTAATTCTCGTGCAGAAAAGGTGCCCACTTTGACTTCGGTTAACCTATGGCCAAATCGGATGTCACAGAGGGTTATGTTTGTAGCTATAGTTTACTTTTACTTTAATTACTGTAGAAATCAGTCGGGTCATTGTCCTATCAGTGTAAGTACAAAACAAGATTCTCAATTTAATCAAACTACCAATGCCATATACCACTCTCAGAATGTAGTAAGTATTTATCAAAATATACTGCCCGTATATTGTGCTAAATAGTTTGCAGGTAACATCTGGATTGATGTACTTACTATACTAGGTATGTGATTCTTGTATCAACTGACGTAAATATCCGAGCGTTTACGACTTGACTTTAGATAATTGTAATATTTACTGTATTTTCACGATCTTTGGTTTTACTCACAGAACAGGTTTTACTAATATTGAAACTGTGAAGAAATATAATTTCTTCAACAGTGAGTGTAACCCACAAAATTAATTTATTTTGTACTTTTTAGTGCTTGTTTTCATTTTTATAATGTTTTATTTAATAGAAATTTGGTTTTTAAAAATATATTTTTTATCCTACTAATATTATAAATGTGAACGTTAGTAAAGATTATTGGATTTTTGCTATTTAATCGCGCTCTAACGGCTGAACCGATCAGGCTGAAACTTGGTACAGGGATAGATTACCTATCGTCTGAAATAACACATCATACATACATGCATTCTTACATATAGTCACGCCTTTATCCCCGAAGGGGTAGGCAGAGGCATAGCATACGCCTACATTTCACCTTGTAGTTTTATGTCCCCCACTGCCGTATTAAAATGGACAGGGCGACCCGCAGTTGAGATTTTTCAAGCCGCCCGTAAGGCCTTCAACTTATCTTAACAATTGTCATTTTACTGACAACCGGGTTTCATTTTGAGTTTTCCTTCTGTACACAATGGGATCTTTTTGCGAAAGTGTTCCTTTAGTCGCCCCTTACGACACCCTCTGGATCTATTAGGGTGGCGACATTTTGTACTCTTTTTATGCCACTTTTTATTCCCGAAATCCCATGGGATGCGGGAACATGAACAGAACTCCACCCGGCGGAGGCCTTCTGGCATTAGCTAGTAATCAATAATTCAGTACCTTGACTATCGCCCTTGTCTTTTATAAAGAAGCTTTACCTTAGCCAATGACATTCTTTGCAGTATTATCTAGTTAGATATTAGTAAGGAAACCTTGATCATCACTTACTTGGCTTGACGGTCCCCTGAGAACAACCTTTCCTTCGCTTATACTTAGCGTGGAAATTATTATTGAGTTCAAGTTCTTGAGCACCATGTACCTACATAAGCTTACTCTACGGTTATGCAGACCCCACAATCTGCATATTTTTGATTGATGCAGCCTAAAGTATCAACTGTCAATCAATCAAGTCAGCCTGTGCAGTCTTCTTCTAGACTTGGGCTTATCCCATCGGTCGCCATAATCTGCGACATTGGTTTGTCGCTTTGTCTGGCGTGGGGCGGGATACAAACGTTTGCCAAGTCGTGGTCTCCACTCCAAATTTTACATTTCTTACTTACAATTGCTTTAATGTCATAAGAACAGATTTGCATAGGAGTAGATAATGAACAGTACAAAATCGCTTACACTTAGGCAGAAAACAGCACCAAATGGTAGTTGCCATCTACAGTTTTATGTTTTCCATCTATTCCTTTGAATTCAACTGAATAAGTAAAAGCAGTATGGGAACTATGACGATATCAACACTAGTCAAATTTGGTTTTTAACACACACCACCGTCAAACTCAAATATTTAGGTATTGCTAAGAAACATTTAGGTACATTTCAATTCTACATCGTAGTCAAATTCGTTGCTTCTTTTGCTCAGTCATTCGATAATAATCATCAAAATTTTTAGGACGGCAGTGTTATTAAATGATAAAACTTTTAAATCTGCACAGACTACATAACAAGTCAAGGTGGTAGCCTTGTTGGTGCCATTCAGTAATTGGATCACCCCTGACTAAACAGATTAGCCTTGCTGCGTGCACCGCACCCTATTGTACACGTAATCTAATAGATAACTTTTATAATTCGTGCCATTTCCTCGATATACTTACAGGTAATTTGAAAATCTATATCATAGAAAGATTTTTGATAAGTCAAATTCGAAAATTCGTCTTTGTCGCTAGACCTTCTTCGTGCAGCGAAGGTCAATAAATATGCTATAGTGAAAGGATCTTGAGTGAAACGTAATGGTATTGCAGACAAGGTACAAGTCACTTTCACTGGTACGGCACATGGGTAAGGCTCTTGTATAAGCGATTGAACATATTGTAGTAATAGTAGTATTAGAGACATAGGAAAGCGCCCACCAAGACCTCCCAACCCTGGAACACAAGCAACAAGCCTTAGGGGATTAGGGGTTCAGAAATTCAGACGACAGCCGCTCACCACAGAGACAAAAATAAAATACCAAACTATAGCAGCTGATAAAAGCGAACTCAAACTCCAATTCCAGATATAATGGGCAGTTTCTGGGACTACACTAACATGAAGAAGAATTTTATTGCCATTAAATACTTAGGTTGACGTCATAAAGGATAAAATTTGTGCCATCAGAGATGAAAGAATGTAAAAGCACTCTAAGCTCAAAAGCAAATTGTGCGATAGGGACGAAAGTAATCGTTTTTCTATACCTAAGCGTAATGTGTGCACTCAAACTATTAACATTTAACCAAACCTGGTTAGTCTCCAAGGAATGTAGGTTAATGATCTACATATATTTGCAGCCAAAATCGAATAGATTCCGCCTGTTAATACCAAGTTGTATTTCTATCACTATTAAAAAGGGGATTGATTTAACTTCGAGTTATATGTGGGTGGTGTATTAAGCAAAGCAGTAGCATGTATGGGTATACTTATGACGTTATTTACTTTCCTGCTAATGGGAATATGGTATGTTTGATACCGAAGAAAAGTACTAAATATAAGGCACATTTCATGTTTAAAACAATTAACCTTTCTAAGTTCATTGTACTAACAAAATGTTTTCTGATACCAATCAATTTGAAAACATTAAATGACATCGTGTAAAACGGCTGAGAGTTTAACCAAGTGGCAAGTTAGTTGGGGCAAGAATTGGCATGCCGCCAAGTCGAACCACTTAAGCTACAAGTCGACGCAATTTCAAACTTGGCAATATCGAGACTTCAAAGCTTTGATGCGCTAAAGGAAATTATTTAAAAAGAGATTTATCGAACAATTTTCTGGTATTGAGTCTCAAAGGAAAGTTGAATTACTTTTTTATTCTGTTTTTATCACTTGTGGATTCTGCTCTCCGTGATGGCCCGTTGCTGACGATAGTAAAAGAATGTCCAAATGAGGACTCGACCTGTTCCGTGTGTGGCACAAACGGCAGAGGCACACATTGTGTTCTTCTCTGTAGAGATAAAAGAGGAATTGATGTTGTTAGGATTCTCGACTAAAACTGACCAGCGATCCAAAAATTTCCATTCATATGGGTTTCCTGACTAATTCAGTCATGATGGAGCACTAAGTGGTTTCATTACACTATTAGCTCCTGTTGCTGTTGCAGTCGTCATGTTCTTATTTTACTGGGAGAATTCTAAAGAGTCATTAGCAGCATCCACTTACGTCCATAGGTACTTTTAGGTTCCTTGTTCCATCACTTACAAAACAGTACGTGTGTCTGAGTTATAGGCACCTTAGCGGAAAATATAGTCATTTAAAGCCACGTCACGTAAGATTCACATAGGCATATATTTTTATGAGGGTTGTCATTACTTATGAAACTTTTGAAGTTGCTCTTAGATATTTTCAGAATATTACCCATGGCAGTAAAAGCAAGATGATTGATATAATAAAAATATTGCTTAAAAACCATGCACAAAAGAGGTCGAAGTGCTCAGCAATATCTATTAATAGAACAATAGCAGCTTTGAACATATGTATAACTTTGGTATGTTTGATAAATCCATGAAAAATGTTACAAGAATATAATATCTAAATACCAACTAGGGAGCAGTGACCTTAATTATGCATGATACAGTTTTGACTGATAATATCCAAAGGTCCCGCGGCCTTCTTAACTTCAATAAACTTAACGCCTTTATAATTACCTTCCACAATATAACAATGTTGTGTGAGATTGTCGACAAATATTTATTTATAAAAAAAATATTAACTTCCAGCGGATTGAGAGTAACTCCCACAGTCCACAAGAGTTTTAACAGTGGCCCTCAAGTTAGTAATCCAATGTTGTTTAAGCTGCGCTTGAAGAACACCAGGTAGTAGGAGCGGGAAACAAGTGCACTGGCAAAGTTTCTATGGTTTTAGAGTAAAAAGACGTGTGCAATACAGTTCATAAACCTTAAACCTAAGTAGGGTAAATCTATTAATCTAAAAAAACGTCTATAGAGTCCCTAGCTTATTATGTCATCAACAAGACAAAAATGTTAGTCTATAAGTAGGTACTCCATCCATTCAAAATAAAAGGCGGAATCATAACACGAACATACATACATACATAACATCACGCCTGTCTCCCAACGGGGTAGGCAGAGACTATGACTTTCCACTTGCTACGATTCTGGCAAACAACTTTCGCTTCTTCAACTTTCATAAGTGTCTTCATACATGCTTTTCGGTTAAGGGTACTCTTGACCTGGCCTTTTCTCAGAAGATTATTGATTTGATCGACATGAGTATGCCGAGGTCGACCCCTACCAGTTTGCTCATTCACTCTCGCTTCATAAATCTGTTTCGTCAGCCTATTTCCATTCATTCTCTCTACATGTCCAAACCATCTGAGCATCCCTTTCTCTATCTTAGTCACTACATCTTCTGTCATACCGCAATGTTCCCTTATCACACTATTCTTTACTTTATCCCTCAATGTCACTCCAGCTATACTTCGCAAACTTCTCATTTCCACTGCATTAATTTTACTTTCATGCTTCTCCTGCCACACCCAACTTTCACTACCATGCATAAGTGTAGGGACAAGCACTCCTCTATGTACAGCCATCCTTGCCTTTTTAGACACGTTCTGACTGCTCATAAAGGTGTGAAGGGCTCCATTCACTTGGTTTCCTGCCAAAACTCTTCTTTCAATATCATTGTCACAGTTTCCATCTCTTGCAAATTTTGAACCCAAATATACAAACTCTTTCACCTGTTCCACGCTCTTTCCTTCGATCGATATCGAGCAATCAGTCATACATTTCTCTCTTTCAAAAACCATTACTTTTGTCTTGCTTACATTAACATTCATTCCTCTACTTTTAAGCGCATCGTTCATTATATTAACCATCAACTGCAACTCCTCCGCCGATGATGCCAGTATTACCTGATCATCAGCATAAAGGAGGCATTTGACAGTTAGCTCATTCATTTTTAATCAATACGCGCACTCTTGTAGTTCTTTCAAGCAACTGTCCATGTATAGGTTGAACAGCCATGGTGACGCTACACAGCCTTGTCTCACACCTTTTTCGATGGGAAAAAAGTCTGTGCAAGCTCCATTGATCCTGACACAAGCACTGGAGCCCTCGTATAGAGATTTCAAGGCTCGTATCAAGTTGCTGTTTACTCCATACATGGACAGTGTTGACCACAGTTCATTCCTCACCACTCTGTCATAGGCCTTTTCCAAGTCTACGAAGATGCAATAGACTTTTTGACGTTTTGCCAAAAACTTTTCAGCTAGGCATCTTAATGAAAAGACCTGATCCGTGCATCCTCTTCCTTTCATAAATCCTGCTTGTACATCCCACATTTTTCCTTCAGTTTCATTCATCACTCTTTTAATCAAAACTTTCGCATACAATTTGCCTACGACACTGAGCAAGCTTATGCCGCGGTAGTTTTTGCACTCTTGCTGTGACTCTTTACCTTTGTACAGCGGCACTATGACATATTTGCACCATTCTTCTGGTACTCTGCCATTTTGCCAGCAAAGATTTAAAAGGCGGTACAGCTGGCAACCTACCACGCCACGACCCGCTTTCAGCAACACGAACGTGCAATAAATTGCAAAAACGATCATTCGCATATTATTCATTCAATGACATCACCGTTTGCTTCAAAATTAGTCTCGATATTCTCATCGAATGAATAATAAGTAAACTACGATTTTTAATTCGAGTCAGTAAAATGACAATTGCAACTGTCACTGATACGAAAAAGGGTGACCCGCTACAATAGTGATGTTCGACAATCAATAGACTTAGACATTTTAGTCATTCTTTATTTTATTAGGTATGAAAGCTTTTTTTTTTATTGTAAATTTGTAATAGATTAAATAATTCGAGAAATATGGACCTTACCAGCATATTAAAATTGTTTACTATAACATTATTATAAAAGCTGGGAAAAAATGTTTAAAAAGATCACGTCATGGAACGATCTGCCCGCACACGTGCTTCCCTCATCTTACAATCCCGGGTTCTTCAAGAGGAGCGTGAAGAGACACATCACAGGGCCGCCAACTTGAGGACCACTATCAGAAGTGGCCCCCAATCGCTAGATGCACCACGGCTTCTTTCCATCAGGCTGGTGGCGACGTCAATATGGCGAGCTAAATAAAATAAAAGATTCAGAGAAATTAAGTAAAACAATTCAAGTAGTTTTTAACCGACTTCAAAAAAGGAGAAGGTTTCTCAATTCGACCGTACATAATTTTTTAACCGACTTCAAAAAAGGAGGTTACTCAATTCGACCGTATATAATTTTTTTTAATGATTTTTCACGAATAACTCCGTCCGTCGTTTATTAATCGATTTGAAAAAAAATTTTTTCGTTCGAAAATAGATAGGTACTCCCAAGGTGGTCCCATTTTAAGGAAGTTAGGATCTGATGATGGCATCTTGGAGAAATCGAAGGGAACTTTTAAAATTGCAGGGACATCTAGAGCGTTTGTAATCTTTCGATTAAGGGCTTTAAAGTAGTACAACTTAATGAAAATCTGAAGTCGATCTGATGATGGAGACGACAGACAGAAGAGAGAATTCCCTAACGATATACAGCAGTTACCTTGTGTTTGGGCTCGATTGATTTGTACTTTCGAGAACTTTACACCTAGATAGATAGATTTTCAGTCTACACGTCACTAAAAATAATGAAAAAAAGAACTTCTGACAGTGGTCCTCCAGTTGGCGGCCCTGTGATGTTCCTCTTCACGCTCCTCTTGGAGAAACTGGGATTCCCTCCCGCACACGTTTCCATGATCTCACAGATGAGGGAAACACGTGTGCGAGCAGTTCGTTCCATGTTTTTATACTTCGACAGAGGAATGATCTATTGAAAAAATTAAAATAATAAGTATGTACTTATCACCGTTAATGTCCCCGCGGTTTTAGAACCCCAAATTATACGGGAGGATGGTAAGCGACCCGACGGGATGTCTTTAGTACCCTGGAGAATGGGACGTGCGTTAGTGTGGAATGCCACTTGCACTGACACTCTTGCGGCGTCCTACCTCCCGGCTACTAGCAAAAGAGCGGTGGGCCGGCTAATGCTCGCGAGTGGTTAAAGATCGGCAAGTATAGTTGTCTCGGTGCCAATATGAATTCGTTCCATTTGATGTCGAGACACTGGGTCCACGGTGTCGCGAGTGGTTAAAGATCGGCAAGTATAGTTGTCTCGGTGCCAATATGAATTCGTTCCATTTGATGTCGAGACACTGGGTCCACGGTGTCGCGGTGCACATGGTCTTTTCACGGCTCTGAGTAAGCGTCTGAGGGAAGAAACGCGTGATCCCCGCGCTGGTAGCTATTTCGCGCAAAGGCTTTCCATAGCTATCCAGCGTGGGAAAGCTGCCTGCGTCATAGGTAGGAAGGGACCCAATTTGTATATTGATAGGTAGTTAGTTAGTTTTTATTTTAAGAGTTTTTATTTTAAGTTTAGTGTAATGATATAACTTTTAATTGGTTTTATTATTATTGTTTATGAATGAATTAATGTTGTTTAATTAATTATGTACTTATAAAAAAGTTTCTTGCTATTTCGATGATTTTTAATAATTTACAGAGATGTTTTTTCTAATGTGAATTATTTTGTACATGTCACACGTGTCATTTAATGAAGCGAGTTCTTAAATATTTCCTAAGTCCAAAGTGTCTTTTCGTGCATTTAACGGACGGGCCCCTTAATCTCAAGGTAAATTGGTGTGAAATGTTTGTATAAGACAAACTACGATTCCTTGAAAAGTGATGATGATCGGGATTGATATTTTAGTGTAAATAATTATGGGGCAATCGAGGTCCAAATTGTTTGTTTACTACATTATTTGAATGAGTTAAAATACGGTATAGGTGGTTTTATGCAATATTTAATTACTGTTTGATATCGAATAAAAAAATATAATCTCGACTAACTTTTAATCGTAAAACTCGATTCAACCACATCACTATTTATTTGTGACAAAAAACCCGCCACACTGAAAATGTCATTTTACTGACTCGAATTAAAAATCGTAGTTTAAGCTATAGGATCATTTAGCATTATAATAATTATGACAGTAACCATGTAACATAGGATGAATCCAATCCTTGAGAATGCTAATCAAATTTATTAAAGGTT
The DNA here is from genome assembly GCA_933228765.1 of Miltochrista miniata. NCBI lineage: Eukaryota > Metazoa > Arthropoda > Insecta > Lepidoptera > Erebidae > Miltochrista > Miltochrista miniata. Next base: position 32,196,986 of record OW121758.1, on the reverse strand, counting down.
TACGACTAGCCTATTATTGTACAAAGTAATAAAAAGGAAAGTAAAAATTTTATAACAATGATTAAAGCTAATGGGGTATTAATTTGGTATTCATTGGGCGTATTATACGTTTGAATAATTCAAGTCAGAAAGTAAAATTGTCAAGGCTAATCAAACATTAAATGGTACAATGGCTAACCTGTGGCCAGTGGCCATGATGTGTTGTCACAGGGCAAAAAGCTTCAAATTTATGAAGTTTTCAGATTATAAAAGTGAATGAAGTTTTCAGATATTTTAGCAATGAGGCCGAAATATAGGTACATGCATAGATGCTGCGACATTTTCTTGTTTGTACTATGTACTGCACCATAATCTCCTATACGTAATTTGCCACCTTGCTTCAATTCCTTAGTGGACGAATTTCGAAAAATCTCTTGTTAACTAGTCATATCACAAAAGAAAACTACTGTCCCAATTTTATGTTTCTGTTGTCAATACTTTAAGCTAGGTATTGATCAGGTAAGCCTTAAAAGTATGATTTATTTGTTACTCTTTCAAATTTTATTCTCAAGCTTCTTTTTTCTGTATTTCAGGTAGTGTTGGTGTTCATCCTGAGTATAGCATCTCTCATCATCTACTTCATTGACGCGTCCAGGTAATGTCACAGTCTTATCACCTTTATATCACACACACGTAACTTGGCAGAAGACAAATATATTATGTTGAACTATAAATGAAAACAAATCAAGTGTGAGTTTACATGTTGTAGAAGTGAAACTTTTTACTCTAGTTAATATTTTTTTTACTTTGAAGTAAGGAAAATGAACGTAAGAGACAGAAAGATGTCTACCTGTCTCAATTTCCTAATGCTTATTGGTTTCATAAAATCCAATTAACCGAGCCAAAAGTTTAAAAATTTAAAGATGGTGTCTCTCACCAAGGGGTTCCCTTTTTCCTAACACTTTTTCGTTTCATAAAAGCCCAATTCACACTGAATCAAAAGGAGTTTAACTTCAATATGTACATAACCTAAATGCTATTAGGATATAAGCACTATTATGCCCAGTTCCTTGTGTACCTAGCTCTTATAAATTTTTCGCTACATATATTAACTAATAACTAATCTTAATAATGCTGAATTCAAGGAATCCGTGAGTTACACTATTAATAAATGTGTTGGAGACTGTTTGCTGGTTATACCTAGTAGTACAAGATGAGGACTATTTTGCGATCAGTACCTATTTAGAAGTATATTTCTAGGAGTTCGAGAATTTTATAGTAAATTCTCTGAAACTCAATTAAACTTAAAAAACTTCGTGGAATCATTGAGTATGTGTGGAAATTAAATAATTTCTTATAATTTATGATTTGTGTTTGTCCTTTCTCGTGGTGTGATGTTTAAGATATGAGAGAAAAAGATATAAAACAAAGGAGAAGATTCTTTTTCTAATCTGCGCTCAGTTATTACATGTATTGCCTTTGCCATCAATCAATGAAATCGGCCTTTGCTATGTAGGTATTATTTTATTAGAAGCCTTTTTTTACTTCGTGAGTTGGTAGGCATAGTGAATTTATTAATATTTATAATGAATTCAACTACTAAGCTATCATTATAATGATCATCTACATGAATAGTTAGGCGTCTCCGCAAATCATATATTTGTTAGGCATAGGTACTACCGTCAATAAGTTTAGTACATTATCTTTGAATGATTAATGTTATGATAAATACCACAGATGAATAAAAAGATTAATCGTAAATTGTTTGAAGGGATTGATCTAAAAGGGTATTGTTGAAAAAGAAACAATCACCAAATCTATAAAATCGATAGCGTACGGAATATAATAAGACACCGTCCCTCATAAATGTCACGTTTAGAATTTTGGTCACGTGATCAATTTTGATAGCTAATAACTTGAAAACGTGACACTTTTCGAGGATCAGTGTCATTATATCTTCCGTTTCTTGATATACGATAAGCTAAAGATTTACATGGATTTGGTGGCTTTCTGCCATATTATTTTTCTTTCTATTTGGCAATTTCTCGTCGCAACATGGTCCTTATTCTTATCTATATTGTGTCTAGCTTTTGTATCTATGTCAGCTGGTATAAGTGTTAGAGAAATGGCTTCAGTGAAACTGTTCATGGTTGTTTGTACGTTTGTTTACAATGTTATGGTTGTTTACAATATTGAATTTGTTTACAGTGAAGAGGTAGAGAGATGCCAGAAATGGAGCGACAATATTACTCAGCAAATCGACCTTGCCTTTAACATATTTTTTATGGTCTACTTTTTTATACGAGTGAGTATTCGAACTGATCATTTATTATTCTTTAAAGATTCTTCCTCCACGTCCTAATCAAAATACTAAGTTTTGTACCCATTACAACTTTGTACAGGCCTATTGAGTGACTCTTTGGCGTAGTGATACCTAATCTAGTGTAAACAACTGCCGTTGATTAAATCTTGGGTTAGAAATTGGGTCCCGGATCTCCGGGGACCAAGCATGCTTCCCTAGTGTGCGCGCCTGCTGAATTAAGGATAAAGTTTATACCCAAACCAAGTCTATAATTATGGACAGCGTGGTAAAGCCAAACACCCTCTCAAAATGAAACTGGGAGATCTACGTACAGCAGTCGTGCTATTAATTTTTTAAACAAATTTATACTAATATCATAAAGAGGAAAGATTTCATTGTTGGTTTGTTTGCATTATACAGGATCCGAAACTACTGAACCGATTTTAAAAAATCTTTCACTGTTGGGAAGCTACACTATCCCCGAGTGCCATAGGCTATATTTTATTCCCGTATTTCCACGGGAACGAGACCTATGCGGGTGAAACCACGTGACGTCCGCTAGTAAATCTTATATATAAAAATTAGAACTACGCGGGTGAAACCGCGTCACGTCCTCTAGTAATATATTTTCGGACATTGATTGATTTATCCTATGATGATTATACAATACCTAATTATGTGTTTGTATGTCTGTTTCAGTTTATAGCAGCTAGTGACAAACTATGGTTCATGCTCGAGATGTATTCATTTGTAGATTATTTCACGATACCCCCATCATTTGTATCAATATACCTGGATAGAACGTGGATAGGTGAGTATTTAATTATCCTAATTTTATCTACACAATGACTAACATGTTACCGGAGCTCGTACATGGAAATGCCACAATCGTACATCTATCTCTAGACTGACTGTCGAATAATCGTTTACACTGTGCTAGCAGTACCTACTACAACTGTTAAGGCCGCGTGGGTCAGATTTTGAGTTTTTTGAAACAATCCTCGTCAAAAAGTAAAGGGTTTTTAAATCTGAAAAAAATATATATAATAGTTAAGGATATAAGCTAAACATATTCCGAGCCCGTTACACGATCCAATAAATTTCACTAGATACAAAAAAATCCCAAAGTTGACTCTCTCAGAAAAGTTTTTTCAACACTGTGGCTAAACTATTAACATTTTATATATTTTTTTTGCACTCAATTAAAGGTATTAAGTTTTTATACACATTTTCCGAGCGTTTTTCTATAAACAACTATTTACATAGTTATCATGTACGAATATCTACCAAACGCAATAGAATTGCGCCGCTGACGGCCGATCAGTCTCGCCCTGGCGCTTGTGGAGGCAGGACCTGTGTCAGTTTTTTTCGCAACTATTTCGTAATTAATATGCCAAATTACGTTGAAATCGCGCCACAGTATAAAAATATCAGTAATGGGCAAAATGTAATTAGATTAACCGTTACAAATACATACGCGACTCATGGTAAAAATGTGGTTATCTTTTACTTTTTAAGTGTTTTCACGACATGGTAACCAGCTACCTAATGCATTAAAATGTCTACGAATTACATGATAATTTCGCAATCCAACATGGCGGCCACGCCGTAATCACAAAATTTCATGATGGGTATCGTTTAAGGGGTTTTTTGGTATGCTGAGTACGAAGTACGTGATAATTTTGCAATCCAATATGGCCGCCGCGCCGTAATCACAAAATTTCATAATGGGTATCGTTTAAGGGGTTTTTTGGTATGCTGAGTACGAATCACGTGATAATTTTGCAATCGAATATAGCCGCCGCGCCGTAATCACAAAATTTCATGATGGGCATCGTTTAAGGGGTTTTTTGGTATGCTGAGTACGAATCGCGTACTAATTTTGCAATACAAGATGGCCGCGGCGCCGTAATCACAAAATTTCATGATGGGTATCGTTTAAGGGGTTTTTTGGTATGCTGAGTACGAATCACGTGATAATTTTGCAATCCAACATGGCCGCCGCGCCGTAATCACAAAATTTCATGACGGGTATCGTTTCAGGGGTTTTTTAGTATGCTGAGTACGAATCACGTACTAATTTTGCAATCTAACATGGCCGCCGCGCCTTAATCACAAAATTTCATAATGGGTATCATTTAAGGGGTTTTTTGGTATGCTGAGTACGAATCAAGTACTAATTTTGCAATCCAATATGGTCGTCGCGCCGTAATCACAAAATTTCATGATGGGTATCGTTTAAGGGGTTTTTTGGTATGCTGAGTACGAATCACGTGATAATTTTACAATACAATATGGCCGCCGCGCCGTTTTCACAAAATTTCATGACGGGTATCGTTTAAGGGTTTTTTTTGGTATGCTGAGTACGAATCACGTGATAATTTTGCAATCCAACATGGCCGCCGAGCCGTAATCACAAAATTTCATGACGGGTATCGTTTATGGGGTTTTTTGGTATGCTGAGTATCAAGTACTAATTTTGCAATCCAAAATGATATTGGATATTGTATTGCATATTGGCCATATTGGATTGCAAAATTAGTACGTGATTCGTACTCAGCATACCAAAAACCCCTTAAACGATACCCGTCATAAAATTTTGTGATTACGGCGCGGCGGCCATATTGGATTGCAACATTAGTACGATAATCGTACTCAGCATACCAAAAAACCCCTTAAACGATACACATCAATCATGTACTAATTTTGCAATCTAATATGGCCAATATGCAATACAATATTTAATATCATTTTGGATTGCAAAATTATAATGTGATTGTACTCAGCATACCAAAAAACCCCTTAAACGATACTCTTCATGAAATTTTGTGATTACGGCGCGGAGGCCATATTGGATTGCAAATTTAGTAAGTACGTGATTCGTACTCAGCGTACCAAAATACCCCTTATACGATACCTAACTTGAAATTTTACAACGGTGGTGCGGCGGCCATATTGAATTGCAAAATTAACCCGAAATTCGTACTCAGCATACCAAAATACCCCTTATACGATACCCAACATGATCTTTTACAAAGGTGGCGCGGCGGCCATATTGGATTGCTAAATTAACCCGAAATTCGTACTCAGCATACCAAAATACCCCTTATACGATACCCAACATGAACTTTTACAACGGTGGTGCGATGGCCATATTGGATTGCTAAATTAACCTGAAATTCGTACTCAACATACCAAAATACCCCTTATACGATACCCAACATGAACTTTTACAACGGTGGCGCGGCGGCCATATTGGATTGCAAAATTAACCCGAAATTCGTACTCAGCCTACCAAAATACCCCTTATACGATACCCAACATGATCTTTTACAACGGTGGCGCGGCGGCCATATTGGATTGCTAAATTAACCCGAAATTCGTACTCAGTATACCAAAATACCCCTTATACGATACCCAACATAAACTTTTACAACGGTGGCGCGGCGGCCATATTGGAGTGCAAGAGTATTAAATTAGTGTGCACCATTTTAATTCATATTAATAAATTATAGGAAGCTGTCGCAAACGCGGCAGCCCTAAAATGTATCCCGAACATGTTCGGGACATTCCTTTCCGCGTCTTGTCCCTTGTCCCCCTCACGATTGACCTGACTAGACGGCTTCGTCGGCCGAGTGTATGATCTGCCGGCTGTGGTATTGATTTGCTTGAATGTATGATAATTACAAAGTAATGAATTACAAAGTAACTAGTTATAAAGTAATCTAATTACTTTTTAACTAGTTACTTAGTAACTAATTAACCGGAACATCAAAAGTATTTAAATTACAAAGTAACTAATTACAGAGTAATTAGATTACATTGTAACTTAATTACATTGTAATTCAATTATTAATTGAATTACTTTTGTAATTAGTTACGCCCATCACTGGTGGTTGGATTGCATGGAACGACACAGACTAAAAAAACTTGTTCGGTTTACTGTGAGTTAGTTAACCGCGTGCCAATTTGCAACTGTGCAAGACGTGGTCAGAGTTAAGAAGTTATTTATTTAACTCAGAGCTTACTAACTCTATATTTATATATTTAACTCGACTCTCCGCGCAAGTGGGCCTAAATAGCTTAGGCGGCCAAATTGAATTCCAAAATGATCATGTTATTCGTACTCAGCATTCAAAAAAAGCCATTAAACGATATTCATTACGAAATTATGTGATTACGGCGCGGTGGCCATTTTAGATTGCAACATTATCAAGTGATTCATCCTCAGCATACCAAAAAACCCCTTAAACGATAACCATCATGGATTTTTGCGATTACGGCGCCGCGGCCATATTGCATTTCAAAATTATCACAGGATTCGTACTCAGCATACCAATACACCCCTTAAACGATACCCATCATGATATTTTGTGATTACGGCGCGGCGGCCATATTGTATTGCAAAATTATCACGTAATTCGTACTCAGCATACCAAAAACCCTTTAAACGATACCCATCATGAAATTTTGTGATTACGGCGCGGCGGCTATATTGGATTGCAAAATTATCATGTGATTCGTACTCAGCATACCAAAAAACCCCTTAAACGATACCCATCATGAAATTTTGTGATCACACAGCGGTGGCCATATTGGATTGCAAAATTATCATGTGATTCATACTTAGCATACCAAGAATTCCCTTAAACTATACCCATCATGAAATTGTGTGATTACGGCGCGGTGGCCATATTGGATTGCAAAATTAGTACGTAATTCGTACTCAGCATACCAAAAAACCCTTTAAACGATACCCATCATGAATTTTTGTGTATACACCGCGGCCGCCATTTTGGATTGAAAAATTATCACGTGATTCGTACTCAGCATACCAAGAAACCCCTTAAACGATACCCATCATGAAATTTTGTGATTACGGCGCGGCGCCCATATTGGATTGCAAAATTATCACGTGATTCGTACTCAGCATACCAAAAACCCTTTAAACGATACCCATCATGAAATTTTGTGATTACGGCGCGGCGGCTTTATTGGATTGCAAAATTATCATGTGATTCGTACTCAGCATACCAAAAAACCCCTTAAACGATACCCATCATGAAATTTTGTGATCACACAGCGGTGGCCATATTGGATTGCAAAATTATCATGTGATTCATACTTAGCATACCAAGAATTCCCTTAAACTATACCCATCATGAAATTGTGTGATTACGGCGCGGTGGCCATATTGGATTGCAAAATTAGTACGTAATTCGTACTCAGCATACCAAAAAACCCTTTAAACGATACCCATCATGAATTTTTGTGTATACACCGCGGCCGCCATTTTGGATTGCAAAATTATCACGTGATTCGTACTCAGCATACCAAGACACCCCTTAAACGATACCCATCATGACATTTTGTGATTACACCGCGGCGGCCATTTTGGATTGCAAAATTATCACGTAATTCGTACTCAGCATACCAAAAACCCTTTAAACGATACCCATCATGAAATTTTGTGATTACGGCGCGGCGGCTATATTGGATTGCAAAATTATCATGTGATTCGTACTCAGCATACCAAAAAACCCCTTAAACGATACCCATCATGAAATTTTGTGATCACACAGCGGTGGCCATATTGGATTGCAAAATTATCATGTGATTCATACTTAGCATACCAAGAATTCCCTTAAACTATACCCATCATGAAATTGTGTGATTACGGCGCGGTGGCCATATTGGATTGCAAAATTAGTACGTAATTCGTACTCAGCATACCAAAAAACCCTTTAAACGATACCCATCATGAATTTTTGTGTATACACCGCGGCCGCCATTTTGGATTGAAAAATTATCACGTGATTCGTACTCAGCATACCAAGAAACCCCTTAAACGATACCCATCATGAAATTTTGTGATTACGGCGCGGCGCCCATATTGGATTGCAAAATTATCACGTGATTCGTACTCAGCATACCAAAAACCCTTTAAACGATACCCATCATGAAATTTTGTGATTACGGCGCGGCGGCTTTATTGGATTGCAAAATTATCATGTGATTCGTACTCAGCATACCAAAAAACCCCTTAAACGATACCCATCATGAAATTTTGTGATCACACAGCGGTGGCCATATTGGATTGCAAAATTATCATGTGATTCATACTTAGCATACCAAGAATTCCCTTAAACTATACCCATCATGAAATTGTGTGATTACGGCGCGGTGGCCATATTGGATTGCAAAATTAGTACGTAATTCGTACTCAGCATACCAAAAAACCCTTTAAACGATACCCATCATGAATTTTTGTGTATACACCGCGGCCGCCATTTTGGATTGCAAAATTATCACGTGATTCGTACTCAGCATACCAAGACACCCCTTAAACGATACCCATCATGACATTTTGTGATTACACCGCGGCGGCCATTTTGGATTGCACAATGATCCCGTGATTCATACTTAGCATACCAACTTTAGAAAACTTTAGAAATTTTTATGACCAGCTATTATGTAATTTACATTTTTTACGCAACTGTAGCAAACGTACGCAACGGAAACTCTCAAAAGAAATGAAATATCCTAGTTGTCGAAAAATGTTTCGTTGCTGCTAAGCTCTTATTCGCCTTAGCGTGATGTTATATATTTTGGTATTTTTCAAAAATGTACATTCTGTTAAGAAACTCTTGAAATTCAACTAGCAGTCTCTTAGACTCTAGAGTTAGAACAACTAAACAAACAAACAAACTCTTTAGCTTAAAAATAATAGTATAATATACATAATTTATTTACGATTAACTCATTTATTTTTATTTACGAAACTAATAAATCACTACACTTAATAAAGTTAGATGCATTTACTACGTCAAACAAAGTTAGCATGCTGTTTCTTTCTACTATACTGTATACTGTGGCATGAGAGTTGACTGCCGCTGCCGGCGCGCGGTGTGTCTTGCGCCCGGGGCGAGGGGAGCGCCAAATGCCTACTTGTGCGGGTTAACCGCCCCTTAAATCAAATACCTTCAAAATGAATGCCTTCAAAAACACGAATTTAAATTTCTTAACAAAGATATAAAACCAGAATACTCCTTTTGATGTACGACAGTTGTAAATTTAAGCAACTAGAACACGTTTTAGTAATTGCTTACTAAAGGAATCGTTAATAATATAGAAGCTGAAAATTGTCGGAATAATTGTTCTGTGCGTAACATGTCACTTTTAAAGATTAGACAAAATATTTTATTGTTATTGTTAACATACATATTCTGCATTAAAGCTGTAGGTATACATTAATTATTATGCTCATGATGGTCCCCCCAACCACAGAAATCAGAAAACATTTTTGATATCTGTGGTCCCAACCCTGAAAACTCATCAACAAATCATGTAACGAGTCTGATATTGTAAAAGTTCAAAACGTTTCAAGTTTTCAAGACCAGTTTATATACTTTCTATATGATGAATCAAGAAAAATGAAAATGTTTAAAAGCTTTTTAAAGGCAAATGTAAATGGCTGGAGAGGAGACACGGTGCTCTCTCCTACCGGTTGTCACAGACATTTACCGGGCACGGTAGCTTCGGTAAGTATCTGTGGCGAAGACACCGGTAAACCACGGCCAAGTGCCAGCATTGCGAGGACCGCAGCGATGACACAGCGCTTCACACGCTGGTGGAGTGCACGGCGTGGGCGCATCAGCTCCAGGTCCTCGTGGCAGGTCTGGACCTGGACACCGCCGACGTATCTTTGCCGAAGACTATCGGCCTTCATAACCGGGGGCCTGAGGACGGTGAGTGGGCTGCTCACCTTCCTTACAGAAGCAGGCCCATGACGGCAGCGTGTCGTAAGGCATTCACGCACGGCCCCCCTAAGAAGCGTGATGAGACCTAAAAACCCCTAAAAGACGCGGGATACCACCCGAACTACCCCCTGGGCGAGGTCGCAGTGGTAGGTCTGTTGGGACTCCTGGGACATCCTTGCGAGGGCTTACCCGGGTCTCCCAACCGTAGGCCGTTGGGCGTTACGTGAGGATTTTTAGCCGGTAGATTTCCCCTCACGTTAAATAGAAAAAAAAAGGCAAATGTAAAAAGGTCCGAAATATTGATTCAATTGTTATTATAATACATGTTGGTGGGTGCATGGGGCTGCATGAGAAGAGCCTCCCCGAGTAACGTTTCCTAACGCAATTCAAAACGTTCGGCGCACCCTGGTAACGGCTAGCACTCGGTAACGCAGAGTCTAGCCGGCCAATCTTCTCAACACAATGATTCACCAAAATGCGACCCATCACCACCAACTGTTAAAGCCGGCAATGACAGTAGTTTTGATAAACATCGAAGGCTTCTCTGATGCCAAATCATCTTTGCTGTCCGAACTCAGCCGCACATCAAAATGCGACGTTCTTTGCGTACAAGAGACGCATCGTGGTACTGATGACCACAGACCACATATTGAAGGCCTCACACTTATTGGCGAAATACCACACGCAAAATATGGCAGTGCAATTTTTTGTAAGCCTGATACTAATATCGTATCAGCAAAACAACACACCTCACAAGACTCTATTGAGGTAATAACAATAGACACGGGCACTTGTAATGTAACCTCAGTATACAAACCCCCAAACTCTAAATTTCAGTTTACGAAACCTGCAAACTTTGATACTCGAGCCACAAGGATAGTGCTGGGAGACTTCAATAGCCATAGTCTAGCCTGGGGTTACAACAACACTAACCCCGATGGTACTGCATTAGAAGAATGGGCAGACGCTCTGGACTTGGCTCTGCTACACGATCCGAAACTCCCTCCATCGTTTAACAGTCGTAGATGGGGAAGAGGCTATAACCCTGATCTCCTGTTTGTGAGCTCCAACTTAAGCCCGGTGTGCCATAAACTTATCGGAGTACCCATCCCCCACACGCAGCATAGGCCTATCATTTGTCGAGTTCAAGCTGCCGTAAGACCAATGTCTGTACCGTTCAGGCAAAGGTTTAATTTCTCGAAAGCCAACTGGGAGAGCTACTCTGAGGATCTTGATCGGGAACTTAAGAGTTTAGACCCTGTACCGGCAAACTACGAACAGTTTGTTAACACAATTTGGTCGGTATCGCGCCGGAATATCCCAAGAGGCTGTCGCAGTTCGTATGTACCGGGGTTAGATAGGGACTCAGCATCTCTACTGACCAAGTATGAGAGGTCCTACGACACTGATCCATTCTCTGAGGAGACCATTGCAGCAGGCGAGGATTTATTACAAATAGTCGCAAAAAACCGAAGAGATAAGTGGATATCGACTGTGTCTAGTATTAATATGACCCACAATAGCAAGAAGGCCTGGCGAACTGTTAAAAAACTAACCGACGAATTACCTGCACCGACGAACCCGGGTCATATAACAGCTAACCAGATTGCACATCAGCTCATTCTGAATGGAAAACCACAGAAGCGTGTCGCAAAAGTGGGGCGTCCAACTACTCCTAGCTCACTTGACACCATTTGTCAACCATTTACCATAATGGAATTGGTGCACAGCATCCAGTCTCTTAAAGCGGTAAGGCTTCTGGAGTCGATGACATAACAGTGGAACAGATCCAACACCTTGGCTCACCTTCGGTATCCTGGCTTCTGGCATTATTCAACACCTGCCTAGAAGATGAAAAAATCCCCAAGCTTTGGAGAAAAGCTAAAGTTATAGCACTATTGAAGCCAGGTAAGCCCCCAAACGAGGCTAAAAGCTACAGGCCTGTATCACTGTTATGTCACACCTACAAGCTTTTCGAGAGGCTATTACTCAACCGCCTGATGCCTATAGTTGATAGTGCACTCATTCCTGAACAAGCTGGGTTCCGCCCGTAAGTCCTGCTCCGGCCAAATTTTAAATCTCACTCAGTATATTGAGGATGGATTCGAGCTCGGTCGAATTACTGGCGTCTGTATGGTCGATCTCTCAGCGGCATATGACACCGTAAACATCAAACGGCTGCTTACAAAAGTGGAAGCCATGACTGAAGACACAAAGCTGGTTAGGGTGCTGGGACAGTTACTGTACAACCGCCGATTCCAGGTCTACCTATCTACAGACAAAAGCCGGTGGCGTTGTCAGAAAAACGGGCTCCCCCAGGGAAGTGTTCTCGCACCCATCTTATTCAATATCTTTACCAATGACCAGCCTTGTGCTCCGAATACAAGGAGTTTTCTGTATGCGGACGATTTGGCTCTGGCGACTCAGACCCAAACATTTGAGGAAGCTGAAGAACATCTCAGTTCAGCTTTGATCGGGTTGGAAGGTTATTATAGAACAAACGGACTAAAACCCAACCCATCAAAAACTCAAGTATGCGCATTTCACCTGCGCAATCGGGATGCCAAACGTCAGCTCAAGGTGTCCCGGTCGGGATCTGAGTTAAATCACTGTTTTCACCCAAAGTATCTCGGTGTCACCTTGGATAGGACTTTGAGTTTCAAAACTCACTGTCTGAACACTAAGGCCAAAGTGGGGGCACGAAACAACCTACTCCGCCGCCTAACTAGTACGGCCTGGGGAGCGGAGCCCAGCGTCCTCCGTACGACTGCTTTGGCTTTATGTTTGCCCACTGCGGGTGAATTTGCGTGCCCCGTGTGGCACCGATCAGCTCACGCCAGGCAGGTGGATGTAGCCCTAAATGATACATGTCGAATCATCACCGGTTGTTTAAAGCCCACTCCCCTCACCATGCTCCACCCACTAGCCGGCATCGCCCCACCAGCAACAAGACGAATCGCCGCATGCAGACTGGAGAAGGCGAAACAAGAGACGGTCTCCCAACACTGCCTATTCGGGCATCAACCACCTAGAGCTCGCCTAAAGAGCCGTAAAAGCTTTATCCAAAAAACCATAGCCTCAAATGAACACCCTGTTGCGTTGAGAGTCTCGCTTTGGAAGGCGAAACTACCTCCACCTTCCGACTTTCTGCCTCCTCAGGAAGAGCTACCTCCTGGATGCGACCTCCGATGGCCGGTGTGGAGATCTCTCAACCGCTTACGAACTATGGTCGGCCGGTCCAGACAAAACCTGTGCAGGTGGGGAATGCGAGATCCGGGCTTAGCCGCATGTGACTGCGGCGCCTCCGTGCAGTCCATGTCGCACTTACTCGCATGTCCCATTTGTCCTACATCTTGCTCTAAGGCCGACCTTATTAACGCCACCGACAGAGCAGTTGCGATGGCGGAGTTTTATGCCAAAATTGTTTAAAAAAAAAGAGGAATCATTGACACGATAGAAGAAGAAGATAATACATGTGTAATAATAATGAAATCATCACTAGTTTTGCTGACTATTTTAATAATTTCGATTTCATCATTGCCTATGTAATTTATTAACAGTTTTCTTTTTATTATATTTCAGGGCTGAGGTTTCTCAGAGCTCTACGCTTAATGACTGTGCCTGATATTTTGCAATACCTCAATATACTAAAGACATCGAGCTCAATTCGGTTGGCGCAATTAGTTTCTATATTTATATCAGTATGGTTGACTGCAGCCGGCATAATTCATTTGGTAAGTAAGATCTTTAAAAATAAAAAAACTATAAAAAGTAGATTATGTTTTATCTTTGTGTAGTTCGAAGCGTTCTGGACTTTGTCTTTAGTTTATGGGTGCTTTTCCATCTAAGATGTGCTATCCTACTTTGCTATGGATGTAGTGATATCCACCAATCTCATTCGTCGGTCCACATGTAACGTTGAAAGTTTGTATTGTCAAATTGTGCGACTAGCGAATGTGATTGGTGGGTCAAACGCATACATAGCAACGTAACATAGCGCATCCCTGGTTAAAAAGAACCTTTATAAAGTCTCAATCATCCTATTTTTATTATACCCGTAAACAAAGACTTCTATATAAAGAGGTAGACATGCCCTACGCACCAATTTTTGAAGCGTATAAACTGAGCTAGTTAGCGCGGTTGCGCTCAGTTCGCGCTGACACTATGTCACTGTCGTATCTCCCACGATTTAACAACAAAATTGTATTTTTAACGTGGAAAAGTACATAATTATCGTTATAAAAGTGCTTAAGACTTGGTAGTTTACGAAGGAGCACAAATTTATTTGGTAATTACGCACAATTTATGCGTAATTAATTATTTTTCATCAATTTTATGATTATTCTTAATCGTATTAACCCACCAAATTGTACAGGCCTAACTAATCTGACGACCCCAATGCTTTTGTTGTACTTCGTTTTTTGACAGCATAATACTTGCTGAATATGCCAAGCGAGCGTCAAAGCACGGGGATTCCCCGAATAGTTATAGTTCTACGCAAGTACGGTTTGCAACAAAATTAAATTTATGTTTTACTTTTTGGGTAGGTACTTACAACGATTGTGATCAAATCAGTCATTTAATGCCATCTTATGTACCTACTAAGATTTTTTAAAAATTACACATCAAAATGCAGTTACCTTTCACAGGTTATTTTAAGATTGTTAGGTATATTAACCTTTTATGAGATTATTACATCATTCATTGACGAATATTATTACATTTTTTTTGTTTCTATTAGCTTTCCTCAAGATCAACTACGTCAGCAAAAATGGGATGAATTTGTCAGACTGGAGCGGTCGGAAAGCGATTGGATACCCAATACCTATTCCAGAATATGCTATACAGGGTGTCCTACGGCTATGTCACATTGAGGGAAAGTAACTTAAATATTGTAGATGGAACATTTTACTGAAAGAAAACATTATTTTAATTTAAAAAAACAATTTAAACTGCATTCATAGATTTTTAAATACTTACATGGTTGAGCCGGGAATCGAACCCGCTACACAAGAAAAAATAATCACCCCGTAGGTTTAACAAACCGATCGAAAGGCTTCATCATAAGGATTTTTTTTGCTAAGTAACATAGTGTCAAAAATAAAAGGAAGACCATGAATTTAAACATTTGATGTGAAATTTTGTTCAGAAAAATGAAAAGCTGGCATCGCCGGTGTTCTCAATAAAGACTTTCATCCCTGGATCGGGACAAATACGATGGCCGCCGAGATCCACAGATCTAATAATGTTAGATTTTTTATGGGGTTATGACATGATTTTTTTTTTATACCAATAAGGTGGCAGACAAGCATACGGTCCACCAGAAGGACCGGTGGTCACCGCAGCCTATATTAAATGTAGTTTACAAGAAATGAAAATGTCCACGAGTTACGAACAGAACTTGGACATATTATTATAAATATCCACCACAGCAAGATCAAAAGATTGACAAGGAGTAAAATAATCAAAAGTGTGTGACTTTATATTCAACAGTATGGGACTTTTGTATTAAAAATGCTAAAATTCATGGTCTTCCTTTTATTTCTGACACTATGTTAGTAAGCAAAAAATAATCCTTATGATGAAGCCTTTCGATCGGTATGATAAAGCTACGGAGTAATTATTTTTTCTCGTGTAGCGGATTCGATTCCCGGCTCAACCATGTTATTATTTAACAATCTATGAATGCAGTTTAAGTTATTTTTTAAATTAAAATAATGTCTTCTTTCATTAAAATGTTCCATCTACAATATTTAAGGTACTTTCCCTCCATGTGGCATTGCCGTGGGACACCCTATATAAAAGTAGTAATAATTGCATTGATTTTTAAATAAACTAGGATTTGTCATTAATTTATTCCTGAATAATATAATAAGTTCTGTTGTTCAAATGACTAGTGAGAGCCGCCTTGAAAGTGGTTATAGAATATTACACACATTTAGTGTACATTTCTTTTCATTAGTTCCAGTCTTATTTGTGGCAGGCAGAGCCTCTCTTCCTTGTGGCCTTAATTAAATTTAATTATATGAAGATGACTGATTACTTATTAAATTGGGATTTTATTTAGCATAAACGATGTTCCTAAAAGTAAATTAGGCGATGGTTTTCCATAAAAACGTATAGATATTATGTTTGTTGAACTATGGAATTGTTAGACAAACTATTTAGAAAATAGTTATTCGTTCAGTAAAATAGTTCTGCAAACACCATTAAACAGTACATTTAATTTGATTTATTTGGTGTACATAATTAGTGTTCAAGTCAGTATTTTTAGTTTGACTTTGAAATATTTTGTTCGGAAAAGGGGAATATTCAGATATCGATTAAAATACATGCCTTAATTAAATAGGTATGTATATAATCAGTTTTTTAAGTTTATATTTAAATATGAACATCATTGGTAAATTTTGCATTTTATACCTTTAACATTTTTCTGCAGTCAGTACGTGTGATACAGAATCGTAAATCTTCGAGGGTATTCGGTGGTACTCGGCTTGTAATTGGAGTCCATACGCCTTCTCTTTTACTCTTGTTCTATTTGTATATTGCTATTGCAGTTACAATTACGTAAATATAGTTTATTAGTGAGTGTAGTTTTAGCAATGTGTGTGTATGAGGATTGCTTTTATGCTATCGTTTCTTATAGTAGAGCGTATCTACCTCATTTTATATAGAAATCTTTGCCCGTAAATGGAAAAAATATTACTAATATTAACTGCCTTACTGAAAATTATTCATATTTTAGACGCAAAAACATCATCTGTGAAAACTACATCTTTCCAGCTATCATGGTTTATGAGATACAGCCTGACAGACAGACGACCAGACGGACAGATCAGTAATAGGGTCCCGTTTTAACCCTTTCTATCCTAAAACATACATACTTATAGTCACGGCCTTATCCCATGAGGCCTCCAACTTGGCTTAACGATTATCATTTTACAGACCACCGGGTTTCATTTCGAGTTTTCCTTCTCTGAGCAATGGATCATTTTGCGAAAGTGTTCCCTTAGTTCTGTCCTAAAAACTGAAACATTATACACTAACTAGCTATGTGTCCTAGTATGGATGTCGCCATAACTTTTCAATAGTGTACACGAGTTTCGTTAAGAGAAAGACAGTCTTTATATTACTGGGCTGGAATTACAATATGTTGTGTCTCTATTGTTATATAGGTACGAGTTTTTTCTTTGTCATGAGTGAGACTTTTATCGGCTATATTGTTTATGTATAAGGTTGGCCCCAATGTAAACCCCTGTGGAACACTATATTATTTTAACCTGCATTGTGATTAAATCATTACAGTAAATCAAGACAGTAAATTCTTGTTGGCATAATAATATTTCTGAAGCGTCATTTATACCATACGATAATCTGTATTATTATAGGACCCACTATTGCTCTCGCTCGCAATTACAACACATTATCGAATGGTTTTGAATGTTCAAAACGCTGCTCTGTTTTTTAAAATGACTGTCATTTAATTATTTTTGGTGGTTAATTTATTACAAAATCGTGTAACTATCACATAGATAACATAGCGCGACAACGTAACATAGCGCATCCCTGGTTAAAAAGAACCTTTATAAAGTCTCAATCATCCTATTTTTATTATACCCGTAAACAAAGACTTCTATATAAAGAGGTAGACATGCCCTACGCACCAATTTTTGAAGCGTATAAACTGAGCTAGTTAGCGCGGTTGCGCTCAGTTCGCGCTGACACTATGTCACTGTCGTATCTCCCACGATTTAACAACAAAATTGTATTTTTAACGTGGAAAAGTACATAATTATCGTTATAAAAGTGCTTAAGACTTGGTAGTTTACGAAGGAGCACAAATTTATTTGGTAATTACGCACAATTTATGCGTAATTAATTATTTTTCATCAATTTTATGATTATTCTTAATCGTATTAACCCACCAAATTGTACAGGCCTAACTAATCTGACGACCCCAATGCTTTTGTTGTACTTCGTTTTTTGACAGCATAATACTTGCTGAATATGCCAAGCGAGCGTCAAAGCACGGGGATTCCCCGAATAGTTATAGTTCTACGCAAGTACGGTTTGCAACAAAATTAAATTTATGTTTTACTTTTTGGGTAGGTACTTACAACGATTGTGATCAAATCAGTCATTTAATGCCATCTTATGTACCTACTAAGATTTTTTAAAAATTACACATCAAAATGCAGTTACCTTTCACAGGTTATTTTAAGATTGTTAGGTATATTAACCTTTTATGAGATTATTACATCATTCATTGACGAATATTATTACATTTTTTTTGTTTTTATTAGCTTTCCTCAAGATCAACTACGTCAGCAAAAATGGGATGAATTTGTCAGACTGGAGCGGTCGGAAAGCGATTGGATACCCAATACCTATTCCAGAATATGCTATACAGGGTGTCCTACGGCTATGTCACATTGAGGGAAAGTAACTTAAATATTGTAGATGGAACATTTTACTGAAAGAAAACATTATTTTAATTTAAAAAAACAATTTAAACTGCATTCATAGATTTTTAAATACTTACATGGTTGAGCCGGGAATCGAACCCGCTACACAAGAAAAAATAATCACCCCGTAGGTTTAACAAACCGATCGAAAGGCTTCATCATAAGGATTTTTTTTGCTAAGTAACATAGTGTCAAAAATAAAAGGAAGACCATGAATTTAAACATTTGATGTGAAATTTTGTTCAGAAAAATGAAAAGCTGGCATCGCCGGTGTTCTCAATAAAGACTTTCATCCCTGGATCGGGACAAATACGATGGCCGCCGAGATCCACAGATCTAATAATGTTAGATTTTTTATGGGGTTATGACATGATTTTTTTTTTATACCAATAAGGTGGCAGACAAGCATACGGTCCACCAGAAGGACCGGTGGTCACCGCAGCCTATATTAAATGTAGTTTACAAGAAATGAAAATGTCCACGAGTTACGAACAGAACTTGGACATATTATTATAAATATCCACCACAGCAAGATCAAAAGATTGACAAGGAGTAAAATAATCAAAAGTGTGTGACTTTATATTCAACAGTATGGGACTTTTGTATTAAAAATGCTAAAATTCATGGTCTTCCTTTTATTTCTGACACTATGTTAGTAAGCAAAAAATAATCCTTATGATGAAGCCTTTCGATCGGTATGATAAAGCTACGGAGTAATTATTTTTTCTCGTGTAGCGGATTCGATTCCCGGCTCAACCATGTTATTATTTAACAATCTATGAATGCAGTTTAAGTTATTTTTTAAATTAAAATAATGTCTTCTTTCATTAAAATGTTCCATCTACAATATTTAAGGTACTTTCCCTCCATGTGGCATTGCCGTGGGACACCCTATATAAAAGTAGTAATAATTGCATTGATTTTTAAATAAACTAGGATTTGTCATTAATTTATTCCTGAATAATATAATAAGTTCTGTTGTTCAAATGACTAGTGAGAGCCGCCTTGAAAGTGGTTATAGAATATTACACACATTTAGTGTACATTTCTTTTCATTAGTTCCAGTCTTATTTGTGGCAGGCAGAGCCTCTCTTCCTTGTGGCCTTAATTAAATTTAATTATATGAAGATGACTGATTACTTATTAAATTGGGATTTTATTTAGCATAAACGATGTTCCTAAAAGTAAATTAGGCGATGGTTTTCCATAAAAACGTATAGATATTATGTTTGTTGAACTATGGAATTGTTAGACAAACTATTTAGAAAATAGTTATTCGTTCAGTAAAATAGTTCTGCAAACACCATTAAACAGTACATTTAATTTGATTTATTTGGTGTACATAATTAGTGTTCAAGTCAGTATTTTTAGTTTGACTTTGAAATATTTTGTTCGGAAAAGGGGAATATTCAGATATCGATTAAAATACATGCCTTAATTAAATAGGTATGTATATAATCAGTTTTTTAAGTTTATATTTAAATATGAACATCATTGGTAAATTTTGCATTTTATACCTTTAACATTTTTCTGCAGTCAGTACGTGTGATACAGAATCGTAAATCTTCGAGGGTATTCGGTGGTACTCGGCTTGTAATTGGAGTCCATACGCCTTCTCTTTTACTCTTGTTCTATTTGTATATTGCTATTGCAGTTACAATTACGTAAATATAGTTTATTAGTGAGTGTAGTTTTAGCAATGTGTGTGTATGAGGATTGCTTTTATGCTATCGTTTCTTATAGTAGAGCGTATCTACCTCATTTTATATAGAAATCTTTGCCCGTAAATGGAAAAAATATTACTAATATTAACTGCCTTACTGAAAATTATTCATATTTTAGACGCAAAAACATCATCTGTGAAAACTACATCTTTCCAGCTATCATGGTTTATGAGATACAGCCTGACAGACAGACGACCAGACGGACAGATCAGTAATAGGGTCCCGTTTTAACCCTTTCTATCCTAAAACATACATACTTATAGTCACGGCCTTATCCCATGAGGCCTCCAACTTGGCTTAACGATTATCATTTTACAGACCACCGGGTTTCATTTCGAGTTTTCCTTCTCTGAGCAATGGATCATTTTGCGAAAGTGTTCCCTTAGTTCTGTCCTAAAAACTGAAACATTATACACTAACTAGCTATGTGTCCTAGTATGGATGTCGCCATAACTTTTCAATAGTGTACACGAGTTTCGTTAAGAGAAAGACAGTCTTTATATTACTGGGCTGGAATTACAATATGTTGTGTCTCTATTGTTATATAGGTACGAGTTTTTTCTTTGTCATGAGTGAGACTTTTATCGGCTATATTGTTTATGTATAAGGTTGGCCCCAATGTAAACCCCTGTGGAACACTATATTATTTTAACCTGCATTGTGATTAAATCATTACAGTAAATCAAGACAGTAAATTCTTGTTGGCATAATAATATTTCTGAAGCGTCATTTATACCATACGATAATCTGTATTATTATAGGACCCACTATTGCTCTCGCTCGCAATTACAACACATTATCGAATGGTTTTGAATGTTCAAAACGCTGCTCTGTTTTTTAAAATGACTGTCATTTAATTATTTTTGGTGGTTAATTTATTACAAAATCGTGTAACTATCATATCATATCATCATCAAACTCGTCACATTCATTCCTCGTATAGCATCAAAAATTATATAAAGTATGTATATATAATTTTTTACCAAAATAATTTTTTTTTATGTATTCCAGCTGGAAAACTCAGGTGACCCACTGGAGTTTCAAAATCCTCAGAAGCTCTCATACTGGACATGTGTGTACTTCCTTATAGTCACCATGTCCACAGTAGGTTATGGTGATGTGTTCTGTAATACAATACTTGGCAGAACATTTTTGGTTTTTTTTCTCCTCGTTGGCTTGGTAAGTTTCCTTTTCAATTATTGTATCTCTCTGTCTATCTTTGAAAATCAATGATTAATATGTCCAAGTACTCTTATTTAAGAATCTCAATGTGTAAGAAGAGGCAAGTTTGTTAAATATATTAAGATGTTTCCATAAATATTAAATCAATAACATATTTTTTTCCAAAGAAAGTTACTATTGGATCGTTTTTCAAGCTTGCGATTCCTTGCTACAACTGAAATTATAACAAAGCAAAAGGAAATATAACAAACATTTACCGTTAAAGGATATAGTTGGCGTGGGACTTGCTAGTCAAGTGTATTATCGCACAGCTCGTGAATGATTGTAAGCCTGATTAGTGCACCATATAGATAGCATGATCGTAATGTGCCAAAAGGCTCGGGTGATGCCGAGCGGCGCCCCGCCCGGCACCTGGCCGGCTACGGTGCCCGAAGCCGTCAATGTGTAATCTTCTACCGTCTCGGCAGCTTCAAAGGAACCATCTTTCTACTATCGCCCACACTCGAACGCTTTGTTTCGCTTAAAACTGAAAGGATGGACTGCATGAGTGTATTTTGTTTTTCTTTTGCTTTGTTACGTGATACTCACTACGAATGTGCTGCCGGAGGATATGTCTCGCCGCGCTTAGAATATCGGAGTGTACTGGGGACTGTGGCACGAGACAATGTGTAGGTGCGCGCGTCCACTACGCGGCGCCACGCCCGGCGAGCCCGGCGCCGCCGCGTCCCACCCCTCCCACCTCGCGATCTCTGCATGCCGCACCTGTGCCTGGCTGTGTTCAGTTGCTCACCTCACCGGTAGAATACACACTCGTTCCTTTTATTTTTATTTTTGCTCCGCTACCGGCTACACTTTTCGACTCAGCGTCATCATAGAATGTAAACCGAGACTCGAGGTGGACATTGTCGTGCACCACACGATGGTGTCCGCGTGAGCCCAGACTCGATGTTCGATCGACACCGTGGTCTGTTGCAGGCAATGTTCGCTAGTAGCATTCCTGAAATTATAGAGCTGGTAGGAAGTAGGTCCAAGTACAGTGGCGAGCTGAAGCGTGAACATGGAAAAAGGTATTAGTTTGATAATATAATTGGTCGTCGAAAGTGAAGGCGATTCATCTCGCGGCACGGCGCTGATCGCACGCCGTGCTCGGTCTGAATCGCCCGAGCTCTCCTGACTATGTGGATCATCACCAATAAGAAAGCTTGCTCAGTGCCGTCAGATGTATTGTGTCATCTACTCGTGTTCACTCGCCAACCCGTCGGCTAACGGCGGGTGACGGCTCGCTTCGGCGCTACGCCGCACTACGGTGCAGTCTCGTAGCACCGAAGCGAGTTGAAATCCGGCCGAAAGCCTACCGGTCGGCCCGTGCTCGCGTTCTACCAAGCGTCTATATCGAATGCCCACGTTTTTAGTTTAGGTACCGGTCGAACCGATTTCTTTTTAAGTTCAGCTCATCGATTAGTTAGTGTATGTATCCCTTAGGCTTTGCATGCACCCGGTCACGAGTCCCGTCACGGCTTGCGCCGGTCACGCTCCCGCCGCTACGTAGCTCGGCACGGCACCCACGTCCCGCACACCCACACAGCCACAGCCACACGCAGACAGACGACACTCGAGCCACAGCCTTGTGCGAGCGCGAGGGCCCGCGCGGGCCGGGCGGGGCGGGGCGGGCGCGGGACGGGCAGCCCACTCACCTGTCGGTGTTTGCTGTGTATCGTAGGCTGTGTTCGCCAGCTGGATCCCCGAGATCACGGAACTGGCGGCGCAGCGCAACAAATACGGCGGCCGGTACACCAAGGACGTCCGCCGCAGGTACCCTGCTCTCACGCCCCCGCTCCACGCGGCTTCCTGCCTTCCTACCTCTCACGGTTTCGATCTTGGTTGATTGAATGCGGAGTTTGCTAATGAAATTTATTAATCCTTCACTAGAATCGGTCTCTCGGTGCCGTGGCGCATGCTCGAAGAGTTAGCTCCCGGCGGCCGCGCCCCTCTCCCCAAACTAGAGAGACAGGTGCGCGGTCGGCCGACGCACTACTACATGCCTTTTTTCGTAAATTTTACTCGAGATACCGTTGAGCTTTTTAATCCTTCTAACGAGACTAGATTTGGAGAGAGCCGATGTAAAGTTTTGTAATGCTGTCGATGAAGTAGTGTTTGGTTTGTTCGCTTGCACACGATGCCTGTCGCCACGCTGTAGCGCTAGCTCCGGCACCTCGCCACGAGTCCCGACGATCACACACAGCCAGTGCCCGCGCCGCCCGCCCGCGCGCGTCCGAGTCCGTCCCGAACCGAGTCACTCACGCTAACGTACTTACTTACACATATATCGCTAACGCCCGCCGGCCCCGCAGAGAGGAGCTGTCGGCGGAAGCGAGCCGCCGGCCCGGACCCGTCCGTGCGCCCGCAGCTCGCTTCCTCCAGCTCCGCCACTCACCGGTCGACTGAATGTGAATGTCTTGTTTTGTCTGTCGGCGTTTAGGCGATATTTGCCAGTTGTATCCCAGAAATAATTGACTTAATCGGGACTAGACCCAAGTACGGCGGCACCCACAAGAATGAGCGGGGACGCAGGTGAGCCGCTGTCTTCACTCCGTTCCATTGAATGTGTTCCGTGTTGTGACATCTATTCTTCCTTTTCCTCTCTTAGCACGCTTCTGTGTTCTCACTTATCTTGGCGGGACGAAAGTCACGCAAGTTGTCTTTGTTTTTTATAAGTCGGTATATTGATTGTAAATTACCTTTGAATTGATTTGAGTTCAGTTGAATAGTGAACAGCAGATAGTGGCTAGTGTTATCGCTCGTCATTATAGGTTTCATGATTATGTTCTGTTAGTATACGTAAATAAAGTAAAGGAATGTTAAACGTAAAGCTTAGTTACGGAAATTTTAATGTTGAGTGGTACCGTATCGTAGTGTGCGTTGTTGGAGTTCTGGTGTGCGATGCGATGCGATGCGAGGCGTCGACAGCTCCTTTCTGTGCGCGGCTGTTGCTTGCCCGCGGGGGGCGCTGTTGATGCGAGCGTCCCGCCTTCCCTGTCCCCTCCCCAGCGCAGTCCGCTCGTCGGCCCGCCCCGCCTTCCTCTCCGCTCCGACTGTACTCCTCTGCCTGCACGACTACTTACTGTTACTGTACTTGTACTCTAAATGTTGACCCTCTTAATGTTTTATGATCTGTTTTGTAATTTTAACTCGACCCCCTCGGTTATTTTAGTGTTATGTATTTACGTATTAAAACTCATAGAGCGTGGCAAGGCTGTGTGCATTGAGGACATTTTTTATAACGCAAAATTAGTTTAGTTTTTTTAACGTAATAATCATTTAATTGACATGATCAACATCATCTAGCAGAGATACACAAATCATTAAGTAAACATATATGAATTTTGGATTGATTTTGGAAATTGTATGCAATGTTGATGGAATCGTAATAAAGTACAAGGTAGAAAGATTCAATTGTTATTTTTATAAATAAAAATGAAATCAGTTCTTTGCCACACCTTAGAGAATATTTTTAGTTTATGCATGACCTCTGTAGAATGCGCTGTTTGCATTTTTGTTATTTTTTTCTGTTTTAGTATGATATGATTTTTTTTTCCCACCGTATCCTGTCTTGTTTTATGTTTTAACAACACTAACCGACTGTCGACTGTCACATTTCAAAAAGTAGGCACTTATTCACTCCGCAGTGTTGAAGTGAACTTTATAAGGGCATCGAATCTGAACCCAAATACGTTCTAAAACTACGCATAAAATTTGTCCCAACATTATCACATTCCTGGAATACAGAAACTGTACTGAGATGCAAGCTTATAAGTGTTGATACAGAAGTTCGTTTTACCTATACACAGTAAACATAACATATCATCATAGATACCGCGTTTTATGCAAATTGCAATACTGACATACCTCATTTTGTATAAATTACAATAAAATGTTACAATCACATTAGTACACATCTTTAAGTATTTCCACATGTCTGTGACACTAAATTGGTTGATAATGAATTAAATGCATTAAATTTACTGTGCATAGATAAGAATACTCTACCTATTTTAAAACCCCTTTCATTACAATACAAATTATTTAATATGTTAAGTCCATGCAATGTACTACATGTTCTTTAAATGTTGTATGTCCTGTAAAAGATACTGTACGTCCTGCAAGAGAACCCATACGACCCTTACCCATAGACGTCGTTTCATTATTTTAATTTATTTTTAGTGTGGTAGATAGTTACAACACCCCTGAACGAAACTGAGCTTTCTAGAATAGTGTTCATTTATTTGTGGATGTTACATTACATTGTATATTTTTCCATTAAAATTTTGAATTTTATGAACAATTTTAAATTATGTTTTCTGTCACTAATTCTTTGAGACCACAAGTCAATGAACGTAGTTGTAGGTACAGTAAGAATATATTTCATCAACTACGCCCTTGTTTCGATCACGAAAGTTAATGACATTTGTTTGATTTTGTTTTCAATATTATTCAGTTAAGCTTTAAAAACAACGGCGAAGTTGAAATGATTATGGCTTTGTTTTACTTCACGCTTTTGTCACGGTTTGTTTTGTTTAACCCTGTCGTGACCTGTTTGTTTGAATTTTTATCAATTACTTCCTTCTGGTCCCAGGTGTTAAATGAAACTTCAAATTGCTGATTTTTCTGTCTCTGTTTTCATTTGTAAGAAAAGCTTATTAAAATTTGCTTTATTGAAAGTTTTAAGATGATTTAACTTCTTGTCAATATTCAAGTCACGCGTTTTTAAAAACATTGTTTTGTCTTCAATTCTTTTAAATTGAATATTAAGCTTCTTTTATGCGTTTTAATGAATACGCTTCGAAAGCTTCTTTGGTTATTTTCCAAATGCCAAATATTATGTTTGTAGATGCACTGATTTTGATATTATTCGATATGAAATTATAATAAAGATTAACGTTTTCAGGCATATAGTTGTGTGTGGGCATATAACATACGAATCAGTAAGCCATTTTTTAAAAGACTTCCTACATGAAGACCGAGAGGATGTTGACGTGGAAGTTGTTTTTTTACACAGGTCTGTATATTAAAATAATTTATTGATTAGTATTAAACAACAAGTACTTATTAGGTCTATTATGAGACAGTTCATTCTTAAACAAAAAATATTAAGAATCTTCTTTAGTACGTAATTAAAGATAAGTCAAGTTAGCAATACGCAAGGAAATCCACAAAGCTGTTTAAAATATAACGACAAGTTAAATTAGGGAACAGTGAAAACCACAAATTAGGTAATAGGTTTTTTTATAAAAGGAAAATGACGGTACCTCACAACCGTAAGCCACACTGAGCAACCACTATTTTTCTAGTCAAAGGATCCATTGCAAAAACAATAAGATGATGTTAAAGCTAACACAAACAAATAACATGGAATAATAACATAGAATTTAATACCTTTTAATACTTAATAAAAATAGAATGTAATCATAATTGTCAAGGTATTAATAAGTAAACAAAATAAATCCACCCTCGTAGTTTTTTGGAAAATTCTGCCGCTTGAGGTGGTGTATCATGTATGATCCAACGACGCTTTCAGAAAAGAGCCCGATCTTGAGCTGGAGGGGCTCCTCAAGCGTCACTACACCACCGTCGAGTTTTTTCAGGGTACAATGATGAATGCCGTCGACCTTGAACGAGTCAAGGTTAGAGTACAATCTTAGTGCAGGCATTAGATAAAAGCACGGCCCTAATATCATTGACGCGTCTACGTGAATCAGTATTTTTTATTTATGTAAATGTGCATAAACAGATCTTTTTCTTCAGTAAAGACGCTGTTTCATAGTCACAGTAGGTATTTATCACTTTGGTAAAATTATCTTGTGGTTATTTTGATGCAATCATTGCTTCTCACGATGCTGCGGGGTTACTTTAGTTTCTGATAGACCAAAGCGCCCTCGCAACATCACACGACTGCATATTTTGGTAACTAGAGTTGCATGTTATAAGGCCTTTAACAGGCGGCGGAACTGTCAGGTTTCCGAGGTATGTTTGTTAACCAAGCGTTGATGACAGGAAACCGCCCGATCTGGAGCTCGAAGGCCTGTTCAAGAGACACTTTACCACTGTGGAATTCTTTCAAGGCACCATTATGAATCCAATCGACCTACAAAGGGTAAAAGTAAGTAGCATACACGACGATGTGAATAACTTTTGGGCGTGGTGTCGGTTTTTGAAGCTGTACAGACTATTTTTATAGAGTAGAGCGATGCTCGTTCACTAACCTATCGCGAGACGTTGTCGTTGTCGGCGCGGTGCTCGGTACCCTTCTGTTGTTACTGAGCGCTGTCTGTGCCTGTCGCTACTGAGTGTTGTGCCGGTCCGCTGGCCCGCTGGCGGCCGGCCGCGTTGTGTCCTCCCCTGGATCCCACCACCGGCCATCTTGTGTCTAACTGGGTGTTGTTGCAATGCTGGCCCGTGTGTTACTTCGATATCGATATCTTACTGTACGTCTCGATGGTAATATTGGCATTAATGGCTGCCGAAGAAAGATTTTCCATTTCCAAATTAATATCTTAATTAGTAGTATCGAGTACAGTTATCGATTTTCGATATGATTTTGGGTAAGTTAGCATGGCTTCTTGGAATGGTAGCGCTTATCAGCACGAGACTTGTCTTCCACTTTATTAAACCCACCTGCTTCGTATAAAATGAATATTGCGCAAGTTCGATTGGCAAATTAAGTATTTTTTATACAACCAATGACAAAATAAATTAAAACTTGAAAATTGAACGCGGTATTCATTTATATTCTTCAGCTAATATTATGCATGTACGATTTCACGCTTATGTATTCCTCTTACCTTGGCTTTATAGTAAACTCTAACAATTTTTTTTGTAATTTCTTAATGTCTGTATTAGTCAATATACCAATTTAAATGTTACATTCTGCCTAACCAATAGTAATTTACACCTAAGTCGATATTTGTCATCCATATTTTGATAGGTAAGTTAATAAAGACAGTAATTGTACATAAAATATCTACCTTGCTATTCCATGCAATCAAAATTACCTCTTTCTGATATATTTACACAACCAAATTTTGCAAAATTGTTAAATCTTTCATAAAGGATGTTTATTTCACTTTTCAATCTGATGAAACTGGCATACTTGCTCTGCAGTACTAACATCCAAAAATATCTGCTCAAAACCAAAATCCAATATCTTTAATAGCGTTTACTGATATAGGTACATGAAGCAGATGCATGTCTGGTGCTAGCCAACAAATACTGTCAAGATCCTGACGCAGAAGATGCCGCCAATATTATGAGGGTTATTTCAATCAAAAACTATTCAGATGACATTAGAGTAATCATCCAGCTCATGCAATATCACAATAAGGTAAATTATCATATTTAGGTGAATTTCATTTTTATTATATTATTATGTGTGGAACCATGCTCCTTCGTAGAACTTAGTGATTGTAACAAAAACTATTTAACTGATTCTCGTTTGCAACACCCACAAAAGAGGCAATACTGGAATCGGTAATTTTTGGTAACAATAAAGCTCTAGCGGAATGTTTTCTTTTATTCCAGGCCTATCTTTTAAACATTCCATCATGGGACTGGAAGCAAGGTGATGATGTTATCTGCTTAGCTGAACTCAAACTTGGTTTTATCGCCCAGAGCTGTCTTGCGCCGGGATTTTCCACTATGATGGCTAACCTTTTTGCGATGCGGAGTTTCAAAACGGTCAGTCTCGCTTTGATAATAATAAAGTTTACTATCAGTAGATTTGGTTATTCTTATTAGAACTTTCAGAGACCGACTACCTCAATCCAGCTACTTAAGTAGCCAGTCAGTTCTGGTCAAACACTGTCGTTCTCTGAATGTGCTTTAATCACTAACATTTCTGTGCGGCGTTTCCACAGTCCCAACACATGGCTATATGGACTAATGAATACATGCGAGGTACCGGAATGGAGATGTACACCGAGACTCTAAGTCAAACATTTATCGGGATGCCGTACATGCAGGCCGCAGAGTAAGTGGCAGCGAACGAGATGCTTCCAATAACGTGACACAAGACAACGTCACTCATGAAACCTTTTATACTGTACAAGTGTTGAGCATTTCATTCCGTGATTACAGGACAATCGTCACTAACCAAATACGAATCGCATAGCTTATCATTTTAGTGTTCTTTTTTATCATTTTGGTTTGCAAGCTTACGGTCTGTGATTTTCAATTTCAATGTGTTTATCGATTTCATTATCAATAGGTACTGCACTGAATAACTGCTGTCTGGATGTAGATTAGTATTAATTTAGGGGTATGTTTTACTAATTGTCAAAAGATCTGTAACATAGACAGGGCGGCTGACGAAGATCACTTTATTAAGGGAAGGATAACCTCAACTGAGGTTGCTATGACTAACATAGCACGAGCTTTAGCATCTCCTATTGGTTGATTGCAGTCCCCCGACACTCAAGCTTGGCAGAACGATTACCTGCAAGGTACTGGCTGCGAGATGTACACCGAAACGCTGTCAACATCCTTCACGGGAATGAGTTTCCCGCAAGCGAGCGAGTAAGACTCCCCTTCGATCCTTAGGACCCGCCTGCAACCCCTGCACCGTAGACACTGTGTGCCCAGATGCTAATCTTAGCTAAATGAGTGTGCACTGATTAAATCCCTAGACACGTGTAGGTTGAAACGTTTAGAACTAACATAATTCTCTATTTCCAGAATAGATTGTGCATGTTGAATGGGTAAAATTATAGAAAATTAGTGGTATGTATGTTAATCGAAGTCGTTGAAACAAGCGCTGATAAAGCATTTTATGCATTGTTAAATGAAGTTTCCATATCTTTCTTAGTTATCATGCCATTCACACGCAATTCCTTGATATTTTTTTTTACTTACGATAAAAATAATTTACTTCAGTGCAGTAAACAACAAAATATTAAGATACCTATAGAAGCTAATTCTTCTCATAATCATACACGTGTTCGTGGGCATTCAGCACACATTCTTTTGTAACACATATCGATTTCAAATAAGAAATCATTGTGGCCATCATTGTTTGAATGCTTCCTGCTGTTGTTGCTTGCGTCGTCTATGTATTGCACCTTACGAGCATACAGTGCACGTTACACAAAATACAAATTATACTCTAAGCATTAGATAACGCATGCATGTTCAGTAAATCAATATAGAATGTGACGTAGATATTGGCAACATAATAATGACTTTTCAACAAACTTCTGCAAGTAAACTTATGCTAAGGTAACTTACAATGATTATTGAGGAGCTATCTCCACTTTAGTATTTTCTATAGTTTAGTAGTACAAATCCAAAAACGAGCATGCCAATTTTTATTTTATTATTAATTATTATATTATTATTAAATTAGCTTGTATTAAAAAGAATGAATTAATTTGAAATATGTTTGGTGAATTACCTATTCATGACTGGTAGCAATATTATGATGATTATGCCGATAAATTATCCACACAATGACCAACTAGAAATTAATCTAATGACAATAAATTATTTAGCAAAAGTTAGGATAGTACATTCTTAAAATCTCCTACCAGGTTATGTTTCACGAAACTGAAGCTGCTACTCCTAGCGATAGAGATCAAGGGTGAGGAAGGCGCCGACAGCAAAATCTCCATCAATCCAAGGAATGTCAAGATCCACGCCAACACACAGGGTTTCTTTATTGCTCAGTCTGCTGATGAAGTTAAAAGGTACCTATCTCTTGCATTCTCATTTATAACATTGAAAATCATCTTCTTAATAATTTTACTCATATTTACGCTTTTACTATTCATTTGCATGAATGTGATCAAAATGTTCTTAATACTCTTCAATATTTGCATCTAATTTTGTTGTAACTCCTAACGTGAGTTTAATGTTTCAGAGCTTGGTACTACTGCAAAGCCTGCCACGAAGACATCAAGGATGAAACATTAATCAAGAAGTGCAAATGCAAAAACTGTAAGATCATTGAATTGTTATCTTTACACACTTACCTAAACAAATTTAGCGAGCCAATCTTTTTAGAGATCTGTACAAACAAAATTTTTAAACTATGTAGGTAATTTCTTAATAATACTTACTATTCTGTGACATTCTTTCTGGAACTTCTTATTTAATTGTTTAAATTAATATTGTGTCCTGTATATATATTTATATGAACTACACATACACTTGTCCGAGTACAGGTATTGCTCACATGTAACACCATAGGTACTACTTGTGCCTTGGACCTCGTCGACACTGATTTGCTCGACCTTACTCGTACACTGTTTACTTTCTATTTGTGAGACATTAATGAATCTTGTTCGGCTAAACTTTTAGTGACCGCGCACCAGCGGAAGGTTGGAGCCGATATAGGTAACTTGCACTACACCTAACCTCACAAATAAAAGTTTTCCGATATTTATTTTTCGTGTCTATAATTTGTTTGAGTTGCTTTAGTGGTGTTGCGTCCGTACCTCACAGACTGGATCGGTTGCAAGGCATTCTTGACCCGTGCTCGTTCACACCCTATAATTAGCGATCATTGTGTATGTCCGCTCGCTCTTGAATACCGCCACAAAATATGAAGCACTCCGACACCATTATTCTATGCCTTTAAGAATTCTCGCTCTGTATCTGTATCGGTAATGAGAGGATTTAGTGCATCATACAATATCGCTAAACATTCGCATATCAAACCAGAAACTGAACATAATATCACACCACAGTCACTTGTCAAAATTGTCAGGATCATAGGCGATTAGATGACTTCAACGAGAGTTGAACACAATTGCTATGATGCACTTCAGAGCCCAGCACAGGCAGTAAATTGCATGTATACATTTATTATGTAGTATTGAATATCGCAAACAGCAAATGCACCATCATTGTATCCCAAAACACCTAGGTATAACACACATATATATGAATCCACGAAAGCATGTCTCAGAAAAATGGAGTGAAAATGACATTGCGCTAAAAGAAATTGAACCCCATCGAGAGTGAGCTTTGGAAGACAAAGACTTTATACAGCAGTTGCAGCTTGTCTGTGCTAACGACAGTGACTAACGCAGGGAGAAACTAAAATACAGTCACTTTCCATTACTTCATCCACGCTTTTGAGAGAATCAAATTCTATCGCTACAACATCCAGTGTCACCGACTCACCGTAAAGAATTTGATTCTACCAAATTCACGTAACAATGATATCATACAATCAGAAGCGTACATTCTTGTTTGTCAGTGTTTGGATTTTTACAGATGTCGGCATGATGATGATGCAGACTGGAATGGTGAAACAAAGTCTTAATACGTACCGTGCTTGTCTCGATGGTACGGAAACGATAAACAAATATTGCATATTACCGTACCTTACACACCGTATAGTTTGTTTGCATCAACTAACCATGCTATGGGCGAAAGATATTGGGCTCCAAAATTTGCTAATACACGATTAAAAGACACGCCGCTAGTATAGTGCAGCTAGGCTAAGACACTATATATTAACTACAGCCTCGCTTAACATAAGACTACAATATGGTAGATATCCAAGTAAAAACACTATTCACGTCGGCAACTCCAAAAAGGGAATAGATTTTCATTACTACTATACCCAAGTTCATCAAAATATATTCCTATATTTTCTAAAAATTTGGGTGTTATTAATGAAAATTCAAACATATAATGTGTTATCATCACCTTTATCCTCTCTGAAGGGGACTATAGACTTTGCATTGTCTATCGTCAGAAATACCAATAACTTCTGGTTCTTCTGTAATACCCAATATTGAAGTCAGGATGTATAAACTAACATAAGGTTATTAACTTATTACTAACGTAAGGTTTTAAACGTATTGTTTCTCGGTTCAGTGGCTACATTCAGGAAAGGCGTACGAGCCGTTCAGATGGTTGGCAGGGCAAGTACGTAACCAAATGTGTATAAAGTACAGTGTAAATGTCAATGTGATGTTTTAAGCGAAATGTGCAGATGTGGAAAGATATTCCTGCCACTGATCGCGCCAATAGCGATATTGTGTCCTGTTTATCATTGTCTTGTCTTATAATAAGTTTCTATATGTGCATTTATACAGCAGTTAGATGTTTGCCTCTCTATTAGCAGATATTTAAAACATCAAGAGACATTATGTGATGTCATTTATTTATTTTGGTGTTGTTGTTATTATGATTATCTCAACATATATATTTTTTCTAGGAGTATTTTGATCCCTGATTTTCTGCATCGACATAGTCCCTCTGATTTTGATGTTGTGAAGTAATAGTGTTTTTAAATGAATTTGATTTGTAATATTATCAAGCTTACAAAGTTGGAAAAGATTATAATTAATAATACCTGCATAGGGAACGTTTCAATTAGATGCTCCCGCCTCGATAGAATCGTGAAGATTTTGCAGTCGTTGGCTGCTGGTTCAGTATCGGCCGTACGATTTGGTATACTCGCCTTACTGTTATCACCTCCCTGTAATATTTACTCTCATTCGAACCATCAGTTCTTAGTACGCTCTCCATACTAATCACTCCATAATTTCATGCTATCATCATACCCTTTACATTAGTCAATAGTCAGGATATTTTGTACCCAGTTAATCCAGATTCAAAACAATATTTTAGCACGTAGAGCTTATCTAATAGTTAGTTTTTAATTTTAGTTTTGTGTGTTGTGTGTAGCTTCTATGTTTGTTGCATGTGTGGTGTAGGAATGTTAACTATTTAGTAGTGATCATTTATGTATTAACTATTTTAGTACTTTTGTCTTTTAATAAGTAATTTGATTTGTACATCGGTTTCATCTTTGACTCACTTTGAAGCTTCCTTCAGAATATTTATTGTTTTGGTTTTTAGGTTCAATGAAATCATGAACCGTTCTTTGCTTCTTTTTCTTTTGAAATCAAAGATGAAACCGATATTTTGATATTATGAACTGATAACAGTTTATGTTGAACAGACCAACCACACGCTGTATTATATAACGCGATGTGCTGTAGGTACTGTACTACTGAGTGGAGTGGAATGCGAACTTGTGTTGATGTTTTGCAGATGATCACCATCCTCCCCCCACCTTCACGCCGCCAGAGTTGCCCAAGAAGGTCCATGTTCGAGGTACATCTCAGGCTCAAAGGGCCGAGTGTTTTCTTTGTTTTGTTTTTCTTTTAATCATCGGCCCACTGAACCATTTGACCAGCAATGTGCTTCGTCCTAGGTTACCGGAAGGTACCGTGCACCTAGTTGCTTTGTCACACATTATTTCATAGCGAGCACTGACTACTGGCAGATATGCCCCTGGGATTATGCGCTTTTCCGCATGTACCCGGCTAATAGTAGATACACGTCGCCAGTCACTTGCGCGAGTGATTGTTTGTAACAGCCTCACACCAAGTTCCACAAAATTTGTAACTAACCAGTTATGTTAAACAAGAACCGATCCTTTATTTGTTATGTTACTTTTGCATTCACTACTTTAATGACTAATGATTTATGAAAATCAAATCTTTCCATCGATCTGTGCTTCTTGGTAAACTCTAAAGCGGATTTATTATCATTTGTGGTTTGTACCCTTCTGCCAGTACTGCAAATACTTATATCATAGCATTGCATTTGTCCGAATGATGAATATTACCTTCCTTGTGATCAGAGTTGCCATTTATGGATTCAATTGAAAACATTATAAAATATTAAACATAATAAGAATATTATTATGTAAAATACTAGTATTATTACAAACAGTCAATATTATAAGAACTAAATTCGATCATAAATCCAAAATTGGCGACGCTACAGTGAATGCTACGTGGGTACCTTTTCGCTTTTGATGTAGTAATTTAAATTATAATTAAGTAAATAAAGAAAAAATCCAAAAATTAAAGTTCATGATTTTTAATTACGTGTAAAATACATAGTCAATAAGTAAAATTGCTCGAATTTTCAAGTATTTTACCTGCCTATTTCATCTAATTAATATCCATGTAATTTTGAATATTGATGAATGTTAGTGCTACATAAACTCATGCTGAAATAGTCATTATTTACTTTTCAGGCGAAATAGCAAGAGAAAGAGGGGAAGACACAAGTTGTAAGTACATTTTTTTTATCGAAAATTCTTAAAAGAGGTAAAATTGCAAAAATACAAAAAGTCGTTTAAGAACTTATCATACCGATGCAAAGCCAAGACCCAGATAAATTACACTAATAGGTAGACAGTAAAATCTTCATGCCACAAAGAACTTTGTCCAAAGAAAAGATAGCATCAGAAATCCCGAATGTCCCAAATGCCAAAGTCGACAAAGTAGCTAACGCTTATTTGAATCTTGATACTATTTCCTTCATTCCTGACAGTGATAAATCGCAACCATCGGAACGCGGCACCAACAACGCTGCTGTCTCCGATGGCCAACCAACTAATGAACACCACCACGACGAGGCAAGTGAATAAGGTGAAGCCGAATGTGAACAGAGCACCGCCGGACACGTAAGTACTGGTATTTGGCACATTATAAATGTTATTATCCTGGTTAATGTTATAGAGGTGGTACATGAAGACTCTAGCAACAATGCCCAAAAAAATAAATTTTAAAAAACTGTTGACAGTTACAGTAACCACTGACAAAAATATGGTTGGGATTCAAACCATGTATCACCTTGTGGTATTAATGCTATAATTGTAGCTTAATTTTGAGCCGACTTATCTATGTATTAATTTCGTTTGGATATATTTTTGATTTTGTCTTATTTCGAGTCTAGAATATAGACTAAGTTATAACAAATATTACCTAATTTAGAAGTTAACGAGATAAAAGTTATAACTATCGTGAAAACTATAAATATTCGCTAAGAGCCTATATTTCCGTCTTTAATTTCTATAACTATCGGCTTGTTATTCAAATAATTTTATTATTTTCTATTAAGCACGACGTGCACAGAGCACCAATATAAACTATTTATTATCTGTCCGCACTTTTTATTATTTTTTATGAAGAAACGGAGACGACTCTTTGGCCCTGTGTTACAGGAATCCCCCGGATCAAGATACAAATTACCAAGCCTATCATCTTGCCTACGAAGTGAAAAAACTCATGTAATTGAAAAATTATTCAGTTAGATTTCTTTTAGTAGTTTGAATTTGAATCAAGATTATGTCAATGTTGCCTGTTGTCGGTATTGCAGAGTTTATTGTTAACTCTGCAATGTAGACATCTGCAGACTTTTCTCGGTTCTGTCAGTAGATAGTAGTGCTTGCCTCACTAGAAAAACATTTTGGTTCAACAAGATTTTTTCAATAGCATTTGGTCCCGCATTTCAATGTAGCACAGTGCACTACAATAGCATGTTTATGTCACCTTTTATTGTATGTACACTATGAGAGATTTCTATCTATAATATGAGTTTCTAATAATCGTAGTATAGATTTATATTGTACCATATTCTCAATCAATTTATCTTACCACGATTTGTAGATAATATAGTTTTTCTTCACCTGTAGTATAAATACATCTACAGTTAAAATTATGTTTAAACTCAAAAGTCTTTTGTATAAGCTTTATTACAATTTTATCTTAGTAACAATCGATTTCACCAAACGTATTTCCATCTTAAACCTTTTTTCTTCCACTTATAGGTAAAGATTTTATAGATTAAAATTGGTTTTTTAAACGAAAATTTTAAACTCGTCGAAATAAAAATGTGTTTAATAGTTGTTATTGTTTTACCGGCAGAATATGATAACCTTCTTTAATATGCTTTGCTCCAACAGGCCGACGAGTAGAAGCAGTGGTGGGAATCAAAACAGCAATGGTGTCAGTCTACCCGCGGGTTTGGCTGACGACCAGTCGAAAGATTTCGACTTCGAAAAGACTGAAATGAAGTACGATTCCACTGGAATGTTCCATTGGAGTCCCGCTAGAAACTTGGAAGATTGTATATTAGTAAGTACCTTCATAATTATCTTTCCCAGTGTGGCGCAATTCACGCAATAGGTACAGATAAAGGCATTTTGACTAATTCAAAAATTATTAATGATTTGCAGGACAGAAATCAAGCAGCAATGACAGTCCTCAACGGTCACGTGGTAGTGTGCTTATTTGCGGACCCGGACTCGCCTTTAATAGGACTAAGAAACTTGGTCATGCCACTCAGAGCGTCGAACTTTCATTATCATGAGCTGAAGCATGTAGTCATCGTGGGTAGCGTCGAATATATCCGAAGAGAATGGAAAATGTTGCAGAATCTACCAAAGATCTCTGTATTGAATGTAAGCTATATTTTTTTGATTTTCTCTAGTCTCGTAGAAACAAGAAATTAATATGACTGAATTAAAAAAAATGTTTAGGAATATTTAAGTACAAAACACTACTTAACCAATGCATCATGTTCAGACAGTACTATCTTCAGGACAGCCTTTTTATAGGAGTGTCACTATTAAAAGTAATACTCAGAGAATCGGGCTAACACCTGAACTAGGCGAGGCCGCTTTGGTAGCAAAAGTGTGTCGGGAATCCTGAGATTTCCTTTCGCGGAGTCAGCCGGGGCCCGACGGCATAGGCCTAACTTATGGGTTTAGTCGATTCATTTCCATTATGACATTCGTGGGGATTTCCACACTTTAAAAAACTATTACACACATGATTTCCACCCACCAGCTCTAACAATGCTCCCTTGCAACTTGATCTCTATCAAGTCTTGAAAGTGAGACATTATCTTGAAGTTGAAATTAGATGAGACTGTAGCAACAGGTAGTTCTCCTTTCAAGTCACGAAAAGTAGGTCATTATATAAGAGAGCATTTCTTTTCCAGGGTTCACCGCTAAGCCGAGCCGACTTGCGTGCAGTGAATGTGAACTTGTGTGACATGTGCTGCATCCTATCAGCGAAGGTACCATCCAACGATGACCCGACGCTGGCGGACAAGGAAGCTATCCTGGCTTCGTTGAACATCAAAGCTATGACGTTCGACGACACGATAGGCGTGTTGAGCGCGGGCGTGGGGACTAACGGGGGCAGTGCGGTCCCGCCGCCGCCGGGCCAGCCGCCGGCCCCCGTGCTGCTGCAGAGGAGAGGATCTGTGTATGGTGCCAATGTGCCTATGATTACGGGTAAGTTGCGATTCTAACATTTTTCTAATAAAAAGATTGAAAAAATCTTTGAATATTTTGACAGGACTATAGGATACATTATAGATGTTTGCAAAGCCAGATTCCGCTGATGAAACTGTTGCCGTGTTGAAACAGACATCTATAGGCTTTGAATTTAAATCAATGCTTTTAAATACCATATTATTGGCAGCTGGGACCAAAGGCAACGTCTGAACTTACTGTCCAAAGAACAGAACGTTTAGGGCGAGGCCGCACTTGCGGTTATCGCGGCGGTTTCTAACCTCAAAATGTCAAAACATTGACTTGATTTCATTGATTTTGACAGTTTGATGACATTTTCACAAGACTGCCTCTGTGGCGCAGTCGGTAGTGATACCGCCTGCGGCGCTGGAGGTCGTGGGTTCGATTCCCACCGGAGACAAATATTTGTGTGACCCATAAATGTTTGTCTCAAGAGTCTGGGTGTTTCTATGTATAATATGTATGTATTTAAAAAGTATATATGTATTAATATCCGTGGTCTGATACCCATTACACAAGCAGGTTATTCTTAGCTTACTTTGGGATCAGATAGCGTTGTGTGAAATGTCCGTGAATATTTATTTATTTATTTATTTATTTTGAGGTTAGAAACCGCCGCGGGAAAACGCAAATGCGGCCTCGCACTTATAAATGAAAATTCTGAAAACCGTCACCTGTCACGGCGACAACCTTTTTGTAAGGAGTCTAGCGTAGTACAGTAAGTTCAACTCATCTGTGCGCGCGGCACTATGTGTGGGTAAGCCTCGTCTAAACACAGTGACTTCGTGTGCGTGACATGAGGTACAGTGAAGTACAAAATACAAAAACACTTGTTTAACTAAAATAAAAATTCAATGGGTGAAATGTATGTTATACGTATTAATATG
Source organism: Miltochrista miniata (assembly GCA_933228765.1). NCBI lineage: Eukaryota > Metazoa > Arthropoda > Insecta > Lepidoptera > Erebidae > Miltochrista > Miltochrista miniata. The sequence goes on along the minus strand of OW121758.1, from coordinate 32,157,556 downwards.
TATCGCTGTTTGAAGAACAAAATTGAGGAATTTTAGGATTCGCTGCTCTCTCCAAGGTTAATTATAAATTCAATCAAAATGTCGATAGTATTCTTCTTCTTTGGCGTGTCGACAAGTATAACGCCACATCTCTTCATCAATTTACTTAAACGTTCGTTTATTACCTAATTTCATTATTTCCATCACATTTTGTTCGATTTTATGCGAAGCATTATAATTTGTTTAAATTCCCCATACATTTTCTATTGGGTTTAGTTCAGGATAATACGGTGGTAGCCGAAGAACTTTTAAGCCATATGGCTGAAGTATGTCATTAATCTTATAACAATCTAGCTGACACATAAGGTGTGCGAAAAGCGTGTGAAACTGCCCTGCCCTCTCCCAAAGGAACCGCGCAATATATCGGGAACAAAAGTATCCTAGAACCTTCCTCGGATCATAAGCTCAGATTGTGCCAAGTTTCATCTAAATCAATTCATAATCAGGATACAGACAGACAGACATGACAATTTCTAATTACATTTCAGCTTCAGTATCGATTAGAGAACGCCCTACAATTAAAATATTCAAATTATCTTCCATGTACAGACTCTCGACCCTCAACAGTTTTTTTTAGATGTATAGATATATGGTTCTTTTAATTTTTTTAATCAAGTCATACAGTTCAATTTTTGTCATATTTGCAGTATAAGCAATGTTTTTTTCCGTCGACCATCTCTGCATTTCTATTCTTTTTGCATTAGAATTTGGAGCTCTATCATATATGACTTTTCTGTAGGCCTTTATAAGTTACACAATTCACAAACACATTATTTTGTTATGCCTCGAAGGGTTTAGGCAGCGTTTTCGTTAAAAGCTCGCGAAGCGATCCGTGCAGTATTTTTTAAGTTTATCTTGAACAGACAGACGCGGCGAGGACTTTGTTTTATTATATGTAGTGATAACAAATATTAATTCCATCGAATTGACACATGAAAAATATTTACCTGACTTCTTAAACATTTTAATGTTTTTATCTCCGTGAAGAATTACACATTTTCTTTAACGACTGTACCCATGGTATTATCACTAAGAACACTATGTAATGAATTATAATGTGACCAAGTTACAAAGGATCTCAACGTTGCAGTTACATTGAGACTTGTCATGATATTTGATTTCGTTTCATTATAACGTAAGAGTTGCCTGCAAACGTGGTAGATGGCGCTGTATGCTTTTTGTATAAATATGATGTTTAATTCGCGGCCACGCAGAGCGTTTCCTGCAAAGACTGCTTGGCACCGCTAGTGTCGTCAATAAGTCAAGTTACGTCTCTACCTCATAATATAAAAATGTACTCTGTGAAGACGGCCGCGTCACCGCCACACAAATTAAAGCTGTATAATTACTAGCGCACGCACACATAGCGCCGCGCGCACTGATATCGTTTATAGAACATTGAGCTAGTTGGGCTACTAAAGCAAAATAGGATGGTCTAAGAATCGAAATTACCTTAGGTTGAAACTTATTCTTATATGTCTGTGGTTGAAAGCTGAAATTCTTGACTATTATTATTGCACTCGTAAACGTCATTCATTTACGAGTATTAGATCAAAGCCACCCATCAAGCTGCTTTGCAACTCTAATATTAGCGAACTTTTCTACTAGCAGCGCGATATATGTTTACTCCTTATAATATATGTTTGCAGAGCTGGTAAACGACAGCAACGTACAATTCCTGGACCAAGACGACGACGACGACCCTGACACGGAGTTGTACCTGACGCAGCCTTTTGCTTGCGGCACTGCCTTCGCTGTCAGTGTACTCGACTCGCTTATGTCCACAGTAAGTGAAACACAGAATACTAATTATTATTGTCTTAATTATATTTCATCGTAAATGAAGCATTCGGCTAGTTCATGCCCTTAAGCACAGCGAGCAATGGAACGAGCTATGCTTGGGGTGCCTCCGAGGGAAAAATCGGAAAAGATATTATCCGTCAGAGAATCAGAATGGTCGATAAAGCTCGCAGAGTGTGCTTTTTGAAGTGGCTGGCCACAATTGTAGTTTTAAAAACCTCTGATCTACCTTTATGAATACTTGTTGACAAAAAATATAAACTTAGGCCTTGGAGTACCTACTCGTAGGGTACATTTCATTTACTTTTTTCCAGACTTATTTCAACCAGAATGCCTTAACCCTTATCCGTTCGCTGATCACGGGCGGCGCCACTCCGGAGTTGGAGCTGATCCTCGCCGAGGGAGCTGGACTCCGGGGAGGGTACTCCACGCCTGAGAGCTTGGCTAATAGGTAAAGACGGTCACTTTTAACATTGCCAGGATTTTTCGTAATATGCTCAACTAAGCGAGTAACCAGTAATTTGCTCAAAATGACAAAGGGAATTCAACTGTTTTGTTCACTATAGTTTCACTTGACACTTCTTCATTAATTACCACAACACATGACACGTGCATTTCATATTAATAGCGTGAAAAAAACATGCAAGATTAAATTGAAACTTCACATACCCACAATAATCGTTTTTCTGAGCGGTGTCTATCTAATAATATCAGGCAACTCACACGATTAGTACAATACATTATGTCTTGGAGTCCTATTAATATTATTTTTTGTCTCATTATTATTCTTTTTGTCATAGGGTCAAGTGTTCAACAATGAAACACTAAAAGTTCATAACCTCGTACATCTTATGTTTTTGCTGATAGAAGTCTATAATTTTACAGGCATGTAGTCAATATGATTGGGTTTCGAATGTCATTTATAGATTTTTTTAAATAAAGTGATTTGAATCGACAAAGAAATAAAAACTAAGAAATGGGATTTGTGTCATTGTGTCCATATAGGCGTACACAATTCAACAATGAAACACCATAAATAAACTGTGCCTAATTCAAATTTTGTTTAATGTAGGTAGTTATTAAAGAAAGAGCAGTCCGTTTCTACGTTAAACGCAGTGGCACGACGTGCCATGCTGCATGCTTTAGGCTTTTTTAATGACAGTTCTGCATGCCCTGATTTATAAGACCGTAAACATTCGATTCCAGCCATTTTCCCAGCTAACAGAATATCGAATATTGTTAATTTTTGCAATTTGGTAAGCAATACGCCCCTCGTCCTTTTTACAGCTTTGTTATGCACCATCTTAAAATAAAAACAAATTTTAATAGATAAGGTTACACAATATCAACCAATAAAAATCTGGATTTATATAGATATCTTATGATGGTACACAATAAAACAGTGTTTCATTGTGTCCATTGTTAAACTGTTTCATTGTTGACTACCTAGGGTTTATCTAACTAACTTTTAATTTATGTTCACAAAATTGTAACTTTGAAACAAATGATATATGCCAAAATAATCTACAAAACATGTAGAATGCAGGATAATCATAAAAAATATAATATTCCTAACCATTAAATAATGAAAAATCTTTAAAGATAGCCAGAAATACTTCAATTTTTGACGAAAATAGTAAAAACGAGCCGCAGACGCGACTTTTCTCACGCGGTGCCGCCGCAAACTGGGATACGCCGGTGGTATCTATTGAGTGTCCTTATGCGATATATTGCACTAACTGCCAACGTCGCGTTTTGGAAATATTACTATGTTTTATTGTGTACCACTGTGACTTCCAATAAGTGAAATGCATAAATGGCCCAAAACCATTATAATGAGTGTCCATCCATTTTCCTTTCTCAAAGTACTTCATTCTCTCTTTCATACAGGGACCGGTGTAGAGTAGGCCAAATCTCTCTGTACGACGGTCCGTTAGCCCAGTTCGGCGAGGCCGGCAAGTACGGCGACCTGTTCGTAGCCGCACTCAGCACGTACGGCATGCTGTGTATCGGCCTGTACAGGTTCCGTGATACTTCGTCCTCGTGCGACGCGAGCAGTAAGAGATACGTTATCACGAACCCGCCTGATGACTTCTCTTTGTTACCTACCGATCAAGTAAGGATGACTCTTTTTTTTATGGTTTACACTTGCATTGTGAATTCATTATAACTGGCTGAGGGATATCAAGTCTTCTAACCAAAGCTCTCCATTTGCAAGTTCATTTCTTGAATTTATTGTTTTGTGTATATGGATAACCTGCTTTTTAGGACTTCAATTGTCTTTATTTCAATAGATACTTTTTGCTCGAAAAAGTTTGTTTTCCTCTGTTAATCGTAAGTAGGTAATTTGATTTAAATAAAACACAAATTACGTACGATTAATAGAAGAAATGGATGGACATGAAAAAGGTAGCAGGAACTGACTGAATGCGAAAGGCACAAACCCGTGTATCTTTTGTGGAGTAATTTGGGAGAGGCCTACGTTTAGCAGTGGACTGCCATAGGCTGATTTAATTGATTTGATTGAATAGAAGAACGTAAATCTTGCAATCCACAATGTTTTCATCAAAGAAAAATCTTAGCACATACCTACTAAAGATCTAGCCTCAAACATTAACACGTCCGGCCCGTACAGGTGTTCGTGCTGATGCAGTTCGACCCGGGCGTAGAGTACCGCGCCAGCCGGCGCGCGGGCTCGGCGCAGGGCGGCGCCAAGGACGACGCCTCCTGACTATTGCTGTGCAGCGCCCTCACCGACGGGCCCTACTCCTACATCTAGGAGTGAGGCGAGACCGCGACACTCGGACAATCCTCCGCCCATACACCCTCTCCTCCTCCCCCTCCTTCTCCCTTCACTGAGACAGATTAAGGAACTAATTAAACTTGCAAAAATGTAAGTGACACGTTTTGACATCTGTCATCGTGACAACTCTCATTGGCGGATTCCCAAATCTACGAGTTAGATTCTCGTCACTGAACGGACTCTCACTGGACTGGCTGTGAACGGACTGGCTGTTTCCGGAATTCGTCAAAGAGAGTGGCGCTTTATCAAATGTCAAAACGGGGCTAATATTTTTGATAACTTTATACCGAGCCGTATTCGAGTTGGGCATGGACAAGACAGAATAATGCACTGTGAAATATAGACTGCTATAAACAGAACGTATGTACCTAAAGTTTCAAATCCGTGATCCGTCCGTGCTAAGTCGGTGCAGCCCGGTCTAATATAATTAATTCCTTACTCCCGTGACTATTCTTATTCCGTGTTATATGTTTTGTTCCATCGGGAGTGCCGCCCCTGTTCACTGATATTTGTTTTCTTTTTGCCAAACGTATGAGTTGAGACTTGTTTGAACACCTGCACGGCGATTCTACTCTTCCCAACCGCACTCCTGGATAGATTGCGTAGGTACGCTTGTTTTCACAGACACTGTCTATGTTGTCCTTGCAGTAAAATTGCATCGCAGAGAAGCAGCGATATAGTTTCATTGTGAGGTGATAGCCGTTAATGTAAATCACCAGATAAAAAAGACGGTCTCTAGAGGTTAATTCAAAAATAGAATATTTAAAATGTAAAAATTGCAGATATACCAGAAAGCGTTTTGATATATAGTAAAGCTTTCGATGTGTAGGATAAAAGATAAATAAGTTAGACAGATTCAGAAATTAGAATCAGATGTTAATGATGAAATGAAAACCCAATCAGAACTATTATCTATCTACGATGTAGAGTGGTCAATACAGATAGTACTTTTTATAATAAATTCAATTTGAAATTCACTGATATGCATATTTGAAATGAGACTATCTAAGACTTTTTTTTTCTTTAAGTACCTACCGTTCAAATGTTTTTAACAGACAAGAGATAATTACAGAAACTGCATGTTTATATACAGGACGATTTATATATTGAAGTAATATCGACTGATATGACGGTGCAGATAATTTTAAATAACACGCTAACACGAAATATAAGTAAACCACTACCGTTTCCTGTGGCAAAAGTCTTGGTGTGCACTCTACAAGAAATCATTATATCTTCACCTAAAAGATGCCATTTACCTAGTAAATGTACCTAATTTTTGATGATGCGGAGGTCAAATCCCAATAACAGGGCTTTCTTATCATGTTCCATTTTCGTCCGTTCAAGGTCTCTATCTTAAATTGTAAGCAATGCTCAATACAAGGAACCTTTTAAACTTTTAATTGCATGACAGTTAAATGTGTATATTGGACTTTAGATTTAGGCTACTGCTTTTCTTAGAATATCCATTCCTTATACAGTAGTTTTTCATTTTCATGTATATATTTAAGGCACTTTTATATTAGCTGGGTTATAGACATATTTTAAGCATTTATTGTTATTCATCGACTGATTGTTAAGCACATCTTTATCATTCTATTGAACAATCTTGTGTTAGACATCATCTTGGGATTTATAGATGTTTACTTTATTAGAATCATGTAAATTTTATTATTTAGTTTTAAGACACGTGGATATCGATATCTCAGACATGATTATGTTTCGAAATATCGATATTACAAGAGAATACTGCACGTATGGTAGTAGTCTGCATACAGTTCGTTGCTCACTGTTTTATTATTTTTGTTATTTTAAATGGGTACATTAGATTAGCTATTTTATTTTGTAGCGGAATGTTTATGCAGAGACGTATAACGTCCTTTTCTATAGACAAAATGTCGTAAGGCCGTCTAAGACGCAATTTCATCTACGCATCTGCATAAATAATATATTTAGACTTAGAGACAATCAGCCTCACATTTAGTACCTATCACGTTTTGTTTTTTTCTTTTATTTTATTTTAATAAACTTTTTATTCGATATTTTATTTTCTTTTTCCTTATTCCCAATTTTGACGGAGGGATTGTCAAAGTGGACGCGATATATAAGGCGCTGCACGTGGAAGTTACTACCAATGAACTTAAGTTATTGAAAAAAAATGCCATTGCAAGATTAGAATAATTTGAAGGTTTTTTTTCGCCAAGGACACAGAGTGCATATTGTAATATTGCTATAAATGTGTGATATTATTTTCAAAACGTTGTTAAAACAGGGCTTTTGAAGCCTGCAATGTATTTAGTGTTAACTCCGGGTGCTTTGACGATTGTGGACTCTTAGATTACTGTTGATTGTATTAGATAAGTGACATTAGCCGGCTGCCGGTTACCAGCTTTCGGGTCTCAATCTAGACTGACAGAAACACGAAGTGCAGCTGGCTAAGTCTTTTTTAGAATTTATTAGGTATTAGTTTACATCGCCTCACAATTAGAATCATACAGTATGTCAGATAGAATGCAAATTACAAGATGTTTGATGAACAAAATATTTAGTCTCCATGAAGTCCTCCGCAAACGCATTACGAAGCACTGTTTATTTACAAAACCTAATATGTAAATGAATACCTCAATATCACTATATAGGTACATTCGAATTTGAAAGTTTTGTCAAACATCCTGTACATAGATCTTTTCTTACGATCATATAGAAGTCATTTCATTCGAATAGAATAGGCAAAACCGGCCTTAATTACAAATAGGTTATTGTAAAAAGAAATCAGGAATATTCGAATGTGCAGTTTTCTTAATATCCAGTTGTCTTTACGAATATGCTACGGTGCGCAGACTAATTAAAACAATTAGGCGTTTAAGTCCGGTTAGTAATATGCAGGCGTTATTGGTTTATTTAAAAGAAAATACCACACATATTCTAGTTAAGGAATTGAATGCAAACATACTGCCATATTTTAGTGAAATCGTTACATTATCCATAGACAAAATAAAATCAACGACCAAGTGCAAAAAATGTGAAACCTACCTGCAGAATTGCAAATTTAAAGAACCTATTTCAACTATGCGAAAATATTATACACACGAGTACGTTATCATGCACTAAACACTATTATACATTTGGGTTCCAGTAAAAAGGGACAGTGAATAATATTTTCTACGTTAAAACATACTGTATGGGACAAATTACAAATTGCATGGCTACTCAATTCTCTTCTAGCGCATATTGTGTGGAAGTTTTTAAATGAGCAGATATGAACAATCATATACATGTAGGTATGTCGGTTCTCTGAGTACATTTACCTACATCTATTTACTACAGTAAAGTAGTTACTACCGATGGCGACGTCCAGAAGGAAGAAAAAAAATTTTCCTAGCCAAAAAGATACGTGTTGCTGCACATACAAATTGTTCGAAAATAAATAAAATCAGTTACAATTTGCGCTGGAGGTGGATTCGCAACGTTTCAATATTCTAAAAATTCAAACAATGTTTCGCGGCACTCTCGGGCAGTAGAGAGACACTAATCTATCTGTGACAAGATTGGTGCAATCGAAGCATCAGGAAAACGTACCTAAATACTAATGGCCATATTATACGCTCTGGGTTCACTACAGTTCTGTCTGGACAAACCTCTGTCTGGATATATGGAACGCAAAGGTAAAACCTAGATACTTATCACACTCTACGTGTTCCTTGTACAAACCGGTTTGTACAGACTGACTGTGGTAATGCTTAAGCGTGTTATATGCCCAATCACCATAATATTAATTTTAATGTAAACAAATTATATTTAAATTAGGTACCTAACGAACACATCAAACACCATGAGCGTAAAGAATTTTGTAAATGAGATGGTTGTGCACGATAGAATATTATTTATGTATAATTATAATTAATCGGTCTGTCCAAATTATAAAATTAAATATCATATAGACTTATTCGGCGAATGATCCGCCAAGAAAGGGGCTAATTGAGCGGCTATCCAAGATCTCGCACAGCCGAATTAGGTGGAGTAGTTGTAATTTGAGCTTGATATACCGGTAAGTAGTGCCCTATGCATGGAGCCCTAGCCAAACTAGGTAGGTACCTAATATTTAGTGTACCACAGCGAGCTGCATTTGACACTCAATTTTTAAGAATTTTAGCTAGAATTGTGTAAATAGTCAAATGTAATTTTGTATGTTACGTAAGAATTTTTCAATATACATCTCCTTTGCATTAAAATAGAAGGCTACAGTTAAATTAAACAAGTTTATATTCAAAATACTATCGTGTGTAGTTTGTTGTGAATTAGGCTTCGGTGTCACTATGCTAGTTAGGATAGAATTCAAACGTCTCATTGTAAAAATGTAAAATACACGCTATTAATTTGGTAATAAATTGTGAATGTTATGTAAGTATTTATTAAAATGACGACTTTTCCTTTAATATTTTTATACAGCATTACAATATATTTATCGCAATTAAAAGTTTATAGAGGTGGGTCAGTGTGCAATTTAAAATATAAAAATAGTAAGTATTTTAAAATTGTATAATCGCCTTATTGAGAGAGAATATAGCAGAGTCTTTCTGTGTGTCGACTTTATGACGTTTGTGGGTGACGACATTTATTGGATTAATATTCAATGTGTATGTATGTAAGTCGTACCTATGCTGCTAATACTAGGTAAAAAAACTTACGGCGGCCATATTATAAAGACAGGCTTTATAGGAATGCGTGCACACCATGCGATTCGTTCTACTTACCTAGTTATAAAAAAATTAAATAAGTACCTACACCAAAATCATAAACACGCCGACTGTTCTATATTCACACCTTGACTATTACATCGTAATCATAGATTTAATAAAAACTAGTTAAAATAAGTTAAGTATGTATAGTCAATATGTAAAAACACGTGAGACTGCCTGACTTTTTGAACACCATGTGAATAGAAATAAAAAAAGTACGAGACTGCGGTCTCTAGAAAAACTTCCTTTTTCCTTAAGCCATAAACATTGTTTTAACTCTTTTTTCTTGCCAGAATCTAATGGGAAAAGACTTGTCACATTTTTTAAATTTAAAATTATTATATCTACACAGAAACATTCGGGCACTCACATTTGACTTATTATTTTTATTAATAATAAATCTATGGTTGCGTCTTCGTGGGAACTTAGTTTCATATATATAATATCTTGAACAGTCCCGTGCTTAAACTGACTGGGTGACCATGTCATGATAAGAAAATATAATCGTCTTAGCTCTTCGGGTTAAAAATTTAAAAGGATCTTTACGAATGGCATGTATCTACTTTATTTTTAAAATAAAGACATGTACAGTCGTGATGCAAAAAGTTCTAGCATAATATCGCGTGCACATAAATCACAGTCTCCACTATACAGCTGACTGTACACTGTAATATCCCTGACAATATGTCCTCATGAAATACCTGCATGACGTTAGTGTGCGTCAGCGTTAAAACGACAGGCAAGTATTTCCGAAAATTTATTAAGTATTAAATATTTTATGAGTTTCCAAATCGGATATAGCACCTTAGTCAGTACAAATCTATAACATGTAGCTACCCCTACTAGTATCAGCTAAATAATTGTTTTTTTTTTAAACAGATATAAGTGAGGAAAGGAATCTTGATTATTACGTAAAGATCCTTTTAAATAACTGCTAAGTTTATACTGCCACCGACTGCCACGTACTCATGGCGAAAGGGTAAGATGAATGTTATTGAGATAAATTTCGCCCACGGGAAATTTTCTTCAGCATTCAAAGATATACCACTTATTAGATCGATTATTATACAAAATATCACTAACTAAATGCCTAATAAATATATTTAGTAAATCCATGTTCTGTGTGCATTAAAATCTTAGAATTAACAACATTGTTGACTATTGCTAATAGCTTGAGGTTGTTAACGTTTTTAGAACGGACAAGGTGAATTTTTAATATATAAATATATACATATATATGTATATGAACATATATATGTGTATATATAACGTCGTATATAAAACTTACGCTCTATAACGGATGTTCGCTAGACCCTTTTTCTAAGCTGCCATCTATCGTGTTGTTACACTAGTCCTGTCTATTAAAGTAGTATCAATATATAATGATGGCTGTGAGATAAATAATTATAACATTTAAATTTATATTGTGTAAATGAAAAATTATAAAATAGCAACATAACTGAAAGCTCTGTCGCATCGAGTCTAAACTCAAGCCATAGTTATTTTCTACCCTGTTTTCTGATTGTCTTATGTCAAGGCTCAATGTGTATAACTAATTTCTGGGATATATATGTAGATATATCTACTGATATATCTGTATGACCATTTATTTTTAAACTATTCCATATATATATGTGATTGATAGTATTTTTTCTTTACCGTCACACTAAATAAAGTGGGGTAGACGAACCAATGACATGCGACACAATATTTTGAGGCACGCTTCACTCGTACGAGTATTAGCCAGAGATTTAAATCGTTATGTTCGCTCTTGGCATAGGTAAAGTACCTATGGCAAGACGCTCGAAAATTAACGAAAGACTTCATTTAATATTTTTAAGAAAAGCCGTGCTTTCCTTAGATTACGGATACCGTGACATCTTAAAGAATAATTAGTAACTTGAATTTTACTAAGCGTATGAAATGCACATTGAGCCTTAGTTTTAATTTATTCATATTTTTTCGTTTTTATTTTTAGGATTTCTATATTTTAGCTTTGTGTATTCCTGTCAGTTGCTAAAGTCATTTTAATCCTAGATCCATGCCTAGATTATTGAAAATTTTATATCCAAGTATATACCTATAGAGAAGACGCAGTGCTAAAATAGAAGCAAAAGGTATGATAATTTTGGCGAAGAAAATATTTCTATTTACAGCGGGTTGCCACTTATAAATTACTTTTTCAAATATAGGTAGCTTTCTAAATTCTAAATTTTATATGTAAGGCACTTCCTTAAAATTATCTTACAAAAAAGATATTATACTAACGCATATACTTGTACTTATTAGTTTTTTAAATGGCAACCCAAAAACTGAAGCTCACAGCTTTCTCTGCAGTTGCTCAAAATCTCAGCATAACCCCATACTTCACAGCTTATAGTTAATCATTTACAAAAACCACGACGCTGTAATGTTACATTGCTCGCGATACAGGCGCCATTTAAGCAACTATCTACAAAAGCAAAATGGCGCCCAGCGCGGGACATGTAATTTTATCAGACTGTTCGAAATGTATCACACCACAAGAACAAATTATTTAATATTGTTGATGTTGATTGTTAATAAAATGCAAATAATGTAAATATCAAAATAAATTCTGTATTTGTATTTGAATACCAAGTTTTATTAACCGCATTACCCTAACCTGTAAAAAGAAACAAGGCCTGTGACCTCTTCTTACATCGGAAAACGTCTTTTGCACCTCTCGCTGTATATGAAGTGGTTCACGAAAGGTCAGTAAGTCAAAGCAAAGTCTGTGCCTCTAGATACCTTAACGATATCCATCACAACCAGTCCTTAATGGAGAGATGTGGTTAACACGTAACACGTAAAATAACTTGATAGGTACGATCGAAAGTTGGGAGTCCTGGTGAATCCTTCCGAGGGCTTACACGGGGCTTCCAACTCTAGGCTGTTAGGCAGGATACGTGAGGTTTTACAATTGGAAGAAGTTGGCATAGCATCCATGAGGATTTTTCCTCACGTAAAAAAATGATACGATCGGAAACACATCTTAGAACTTTTAAGTTACGATTTCGTATGTGAACGCTTTACTTGTTCGTCAGATATAAATTAATCACTTTGTCAGAGTATTCTGTTGTTTTCTGTTGAACAGTATTCGAATATAGAGGTAGAATTTGTCTAAATAGAAATCAAGAATAGTTTTCAGATATTATAGCTAACAAGCGTTTTACGTTCAGATGTCTTGGGCACAAATTTTTAGAATGCATCCGCCGATAAAACGGTTAACTGGTTTTCAGATTGACGACAAAGAAATTCATAAAAGGAATAGATTTTACAATAGGAATAATCGCGAATTGGAAAAAGCGCGTCTCAAGGCTCTTCCCTCAACTTAAACAACTCTGAACATTGAGATGGGAAAAGGAAAAACATGTGTGGTAGTCAAACAAATCAGTCGAATAAAATTGCCGAGGACTCTGTACTCCAGGCGAGAGCTCATCAAGGATAGAGTAGCAACTGATCTTGCAATTAGAAGTGGCTATGCTCAGTTTTCATACGCTTAATCTAACAAGATGCGTTGAGGTTTCATCAACACATCTTACAGGAATAATAAAAATAAAATATAGTTTACGTTGTAAAGAAAATATATTATTCGTATAATGTGATAGTATTTGAAACAACGGTCACGGCACCAAAACATCACATGCAAGGTACATTTGAAAATAATGTGCTTCATTCTCGACTAACTGTAAAGAGAATTACAATTCTAATGACTAGATGAAATAGCTTCCTACTTATGTGACATTATTATACAAAAATAGTAACCTACCTAACTTTATCTATTTACAACGTTGTTGTATGAAAAATGATATTCCCAAAACATAACATTGTAAATTTGAGAATGGTACAAAATGAATATTTCAACGAATTTCAACCTATCCGACTTTTAACTTAACTGGCGGCCAGACTAGACAGATTCAAATTGAGATGGCCAAACTCATACAATACAGACGAATACAGTTTTATTATTGTCCATGGAATTTTGAAGGCCATAGTACAAAATTAACTTCGTTAACCTGTGGATAAGATCTAAAGAGCTGTAACATCTCATTTTTTATATAAGTACGCCAGGAAATGTTAATTCCAACAAGCAAATATGTCATGCCTTGTTTCAGTGCGCGGATTTTCCCACAAAATGGCTAATAACCTATATTGATGCTAAAACAAATAAATTTGTGCTACATTTAAAACGCATAGGTAAGTACTTATTCCGAAAAACTTTTGCAAGTGTTAATGTTTGTTTTTTAAATGCGTATTATTACGTGCCTACGTGTGTACGTAAACGTGCCAGGCGCATAAGTTCTGAAACATTTAGCAACAACATGTAAACGTTCATCTTAAGTTGAGATTTAATCATATCGACCAATGTTTACGACGCTAAATACAATCTTTAACAGATAGACGCATACCGATATTCATTATCTAAAGTAACAAATCTATTCCATACATAGTCGAACACTTGCAAATTTCACTCTCTATAAAGATAGAAAAAAAAATTGAGATCACAAATTATGCAAAAGTAAATCTGAACAAACCTTTAATTATATTTTACTCTATCAAACTGGAAAAAACTCTTTGCTACCTTCTTTCTTGGCCGTACACTATGCTTTTTAGCTGACCCCACAGATACTTTCTTTTTTTCTTCTTCTAGAAGCAATGGTGGTAATGAAACCTTCCTAATGTTGTAATGTGGCGAAATACCATTTGGTAATCTCGTGAGGTCGTTTTGTCCCATTTCTGGCGTACAAAGAGGCTCTAACCGAGCCAAGTCTCTATGCCTAGCGGTGACTACTCTGCTGTTCAACAAAGTATTCCTATCCGAAGCGCTCAAAGCAGCGGTATAATTCCTAGTATCCAAAGAAACAAAAGACTTAGCACTATTTCTATCACAATTGACCGAGGAATCCGGTCTTTGGTTTCTCATCCACCGCGAAGATGCTAGTTCAGACCTCAGTATGGGTGGGTTCTGTCTCTTTCTGTGTGAAGGACTGCGGATGTGTATCGGTGTAATTTGGAGCAGAGAGCAGAAGGAATCTGGCAAGTCGTAGTCGTCGCTGTAAGTGGGATAAAAGGATACCTTCTCTCTGGAGAGTCTGTGTTCGCCCAGATCCTCGACAGATGTTCTTGGTGAATTCTGCGGCGTGACGTCAGTGCTGCTTTGTGAAACACGTTCATCGCTTTCACTGAATTCTTCGTAATCGCTATAATGTATTGCAACGACTTCGTCATGCTCGATCTGTTTATAGGATAGCCTTTTGTCCGGTAATTGTAAAGCTTTGCCGACGATTCTGAAATCAATAATTTATTTATAAACACGGCTTCAAGGGCGTCTAGGTAATTGTTTGGTATCATATCGTGTCATGGTTACAGAAAGTCCTGGGGTATTCTTCCGAGAGCTTACACGGGGCTCCCAACCGTAGGCTGTTAGGTAGGATACGTGTGGTTTTTAGGCGATAGAAGCCCGGAATAGCATCCCTGTAGGATTTTCCTCATGTTAAACATAAATGGCTACAGAAGCATGAATAATTTTCAAACTATGATAATATTTGAAAGTAAGATGGGCCCAAGTCAGCCTCATCTGCAAGTGATGTACCTTCTGAATAACGGACGAGGTCATGGCAAAGAGGAGCAAAACTCAAAACAAAACAGTACCGACGCATCTGGAATAGTACAGGAAGGCCCGCCCTACCAATATGACGAAAATTAGAGAAGATTTCATTTAATTATTAATAGTACCGACACTTTATGGTGATATGACTTGATATTTATCATACTTCTTTTCAGACTATCGTTCAAGTCAAAATTGTAATGTTTACTGCACATATTACTCATCGAAACGAGTATAAATACCTACTTAACATTTTAATTGAAACTAATGTAGAGGGGATTATTTCTTCTTCATTAACAAATACCGTTAACGTAACCCCATTCTGTAAACTATTCAGAGCACATGGTCAGCGCGTGTGACCTTGTATCAAATATAATAACTCAAAGCGGTCTTTGAAATTATATCCAAACGAAGACGAATTCTAAATAACGTTTCAATCAATCAAATCAGCCTATGGCAGTCCACTGTTGAAATTAGACCTCTACCACTTCACGCCAGTCTGCCTATGCCTGCGCACCGCTCTGTGCGCCATCCGCATTCAGGTCGGAGTTCCTTTCTAGGTCGTCGGTGCATATGGCGCTTACGCTTACGAGTCTCCACTCCAGAACTCGTTTACCCCATCGGTCTTCTGCAGATATGACCAGCCCACTGCCACTGCCGACCACCCCGGTTCTCTGCTGGATGACTTCGTTCCAGAGTTTATCCCGCAAAGACACCCCTTGCATAGCTCCATAGCTGTGCAACTTTGAGAGTACGTACTTACCGCGGGGTTAGTACGTGCTCTCATACATAACTGATAGGACGCACTGTTTGTAAACTTTATAGGTGAATGGTAAACCCGATGCAGTTGGCAGCCGTGGATACTGACTTCTGGCCAAAGCCGTGCAAGCCAACTTCTGAAAGCCTTCGCTGCCGCTGCTGCGCCATTCTGACCTTCCCTCACAAGGCCCAGGAGAAAGCAGTAATGCTTGAAAATCTCTTTGAGGCTAATTCCTGGTTCGATGACTGTGGAACCACTATGCCGAATTTTGTAATACGGCAGTGCGATGTTCGAGCGGTGCTACGGTCACTCGACACGCGGAAAGTCAGTGGTCCTGATGGCATTCCGGCGGTGGTGCTGAGGAAGTGCGCAGCCGAATTGTTTCCAACGCTCACACACCTGTATCCACCGTCACCGTATAGCCGTAACCATCGTCATCTGCAAGGTGTTCGAGCTAATTATCAACAAACAGCTGAGCGCTACCTGGAGGATCACTCGCTAATTAACGATCGTCAATATGGCTTTAGGCCGAAACGATCAACGGGTGACCTCCTAGCGTACATAACACACCTGGGGTGAGGCTATGGAGAGGCACGGCGAATCTCTGGCTATTGGCCTAGACATCGCTAAAGCCTTTGATAGGGTATGGCATGCGTCGCTTCTTTCCAAGAAGCCGACATACGGTCTATCGCCTCAGTTGTGCCGCTGGTTGGCCAGCTTCCTGCACGGGCGACGCATACGGATTCTCTGTGATGGTCAGGCTTCCTGCTTTTTGCAGGTAAATGCCGAAGTACTACAGGGATTGGTATTGTCCCCAACTCTCTTTCTTCTGCATATCAATGACATGCTGTCCCTTGGGTGTATTCATTGTTATGCAGATGATAGTACTCTGCATGGTAGCTATTCTGGCCGTCCAGCAGCGGAGGGGCGAGGCGACGTGGAAGAGAAGAGACTGCAACTCGTGGCGGATCTCGACCGGGACCTGGGTCACATTTCCCAATGGGGTTCAGACAACCTGTTCGAGTTCAATGCCAGAAACACACAGGCGTGTGCGTTTACAGCTAAGAAGTCCCCATTCCTACCCCTACCCTCTCTTCAGAGCATTACGGTTCCACTAAAGGACCACCTGGAGATCCTCGGTATAGATAGACGTCCGGCGTGAGCTCAATCACAAAAACTACATAGAGAGTTGTATTAGGCTGGCCTCGCGGAAACTATGAGTCCTAAATAAGGTGAGACGGTACTTCACGCCACATCAGAGATGTTTACTGTACAAGACGCAGATTCGTCCCTGCGTCGAATACTGTTCTCCCCTTTGGGATGACTCCGCGAGGTACTTACTAGACGCTATGCAGAGACGTGCTATCCGAATAATTGGTTGTCCTGAGGTGAAGGGTCGGCCTCGAACCATTGGCGCAGCGTAGAACCATAGCGTCCTTGGCTGCCTTCTATCAAATGTATCACGGCGAATGTTCTAAAGAGCTCTTCAACCCTATCCCACCCTATCCTTTCCGATCCCGAACAACGCGTGCCGGGCAAAGATGTCACTCACACACAGTGGAGAGAATCTCCGCCAGAACTGAGCGTCTCAAAAGATCGCTCCTCTGTCGAACTATAAAAACAGGGAACGACCTGCACGCACACGTATTTCCCTCATCTTTCAATCCCAGTGTCTTCAAGAGGCACATCACAGGGCCGCCAACTTGAGGACCACTGTCAGAAGTGGCCCCCAATCGCTGGATGCGCCACAGCTTTCCATAAGGCTGGTGGCGACGTCAATTTGGCGAGCTAAATATAAATAAAAAAAAAACGGGCTAAAATTATGCTGCCTGTGTGATGGAAAGCCATGGTGGCATCTAGCAATAGGGTGGCCAGTCTCACACTCTACAAGACAGTGGTCCTCAATTTGGCGGTCCGATGATGTGCCGCGCTCCGCTTAAAGTACCTGGGGTTCTAAGAGGACGTATTATACATGTGCTGGTAGGTCATTCCAAGTTTTTATGTTTGGCTGCTTGGTATGCATTGTTCGGGATCATTGATTTGATTAAGTTCATAAGTTCTTTAGTACACTCAACTGGGTATAATCATAGCATGCAGCGATGGATGTCTTATTTCTTCGCTGTGCAAAAAACCCTAGAGTTTCTGTTATTTTAAAACAATCCATTATGCTGATTATGCGAATAGCATGCTTCTGAAATTATGCATAGCATTCAAGGCGTCCAGCATATACCTCGGAATGTTTAGCTGTAAACATACATACCTGTGTATGGTGGGCATTCTTTGCAACCTCTGAACTTCCCACCATCAACCGGACCTCAACCATGATTGGGAACAGCAGAATTGACGGGAACTGAGGGTCGCTTTTTGTATGGCTTCATTTTCTTGGGAGGACTTTACAGCTGACCAGATGGCTTGACTTGACCACAGGGTTCTATTTCCAATTTTCCTTTTCTGGCGCCATGGCCTTGCCCTTAATTTAGCAGGTGCACCACTTGTAGGTGAGGCTTAAGCCCCTCTGATGTTGGTAGGGCCCCATGCAAACAACGAGGCTATGAGGTTGGTAGGACCCCATGCAAACAATGTTATGAACTATGTGAGCATGGCTCCGTCCGTTTAAAATTTTGTTACCATTCTCGCATCTCATGGAAAGATATTCCAGGAATATAAAGTAACAACTTACTGGTCAGACACATCACCTTTACTTGCCGATTAACATGTCAATGGCATTAATGTTGAGAATGCTCTCATATAAAAAAATCATAGACTGATAATGTCAATGAATTTTTTTATGAGCATTCTCAGCACTAGGACACACCTCTCCCAGGCATAGAATGAACTGCAGACATGCTACTACACTGTTTCTTACCTGAGTTGTGGATGCAGTTGCCTCCACTGTTTACATTCCTCAATGATATTGGGACGGACCGATTTTTCTCCCTCTTCATTGTACAAAGTTCTCTCAATCCTCTCCCACTCTGCTGCTAACGTTTTTGAGGCCTCGGCAGTACTCCTACGTAAGGCTGATCCGGAACTACTGTCACTTTCCTCACTATGACAATCTGGAGTTCCTTCAATTAAAAACAAGACTTTCTTTAAACTTCAAACAATTGTGTTATTTCTGTATGGAACCAGCTTTCAGAAACCTTAATGAATTAGTGAATGATTACAAATGCATTTAAAAGTGTGTGCGTGTAACCTTTAAGTGCTGTTGAAGTAAAACTTCTTTGCCATCGACGGCATCAAATGTTACATTAATATCATTCATTCGAAATTTTAATAATTCCAAATTCTAATAGTGTTACTTCCATCAGAAAAAAATCTGAGTCACTGCCTAGTCTAAAGAAGTTTTACTTCAATAAGACAGGTTTGAAGTAAACAAACAAACTTTCTGTACCACTAGAACTGTTATTGCATTCTTTCTGTGACAACTTAGATGGTTTTATACATAATTTATCAAAACCTCATTCCTTGCTTGAGTATCTTTTATAAAAATTTTTAGACATAGGTACCTGTTTCACTCTCTGAAAAAAAATCCGAGAAAGGGGTTCCAGCTCTCTCCAGACTGTTTACCATGTATGGCTCGACTTCGTAGGAATAATTTAAATTTCGATTCACAAAACTAGTTGTGTTCGCTGATAAATGAGGCAACTCTGAGCCAGAACGGTAACCAAACTTCTGTTGATTGATATTTGGCAAACAATCTAATAATTTATTGATATTTTTCTCTCGTGCCGATAAATAATTTCGTGCAGACATAGTTAAAACCGATAGCAGTTCATTAGGTTTACTAAATCCATAATTAACTATCGTATTCACAAATTTAATTTAAAATATGTGTTCCACCACTCCACAGCCAATCCACTATCTAATTTCTATTTAAAGAACAAATTTTAGTGTTATGAATAATATTATTGTACCTATTTTATTTTGTTTGAATGTTTATCTAGAAACTGGAAAAAATATAGAACTGTCAATGTCAATCGATTGATTGCTTTTTTATAATTTGATTTGCGGTCTTCGGCCCTGCCTTTAAGCCTCATCTTCGTAATAGGGTCCCCACACGATCAATTGGCAATTGTCATGCCTCGTCAATATCATGTGTACATAAACGTCGATGCACACACACATGCAAAGAAATCACGCACACTGAAACAATTTCCAATCATATATCAGACTTGACTCAATATATTGACCCGTGTCGGGAGCCCATTAGTCAAAGTCAGTCTCTTCGCTTGATCCTGAAAACCATAGGAAACCTTTCTGAAGCTATCTATAGAATTTGTTACGAACTTGCAACACAAAAACGACGCGGATTGCTTCCCAGCACTGAGCACCTTGTTGAATTTTGTTGTACCGAACTACCGAGTAGCGAAAAATTCTAAATCTATGGTTGTACCGATCCACCATTTTAATGTGTTGAGGCCACCTTTAAAGCGTTTACATGTTGACCAAGTTGCTTAAGGGGTCCCGACATGATCAATTGGCGATTGTCAATAACGTAGAATTTCATGTGCACGTATACGTCGATGCACACACAAATGCAAAGCAATCACGCACACTGAAGCAACTTCCATTCATATTTTACGTGATTGACAATTGCAAGGCATGATCGTCTCGGGGACCTATATGATAGCTTTGTGTGTCAATCCCTTAGACCATATAACACGGGACTAGCCTTTGCGAACCACCGCATACAAAAATATTCTGCCAGTTTTCATACAAGTGAAGGGGGAAACACAAAGACATATAAATAAAATAAATAAATAAAATTCATTTATTTCAGGTACTTATTCATTCACCCATATCATTACAAAAACAAATTATCTAAAAAAAATTATCTAAAATATTGCATTGAGCATTAAATTAAAATTAGGTGCATTACGCTTATAAACATAATTTATAGGTCAAAGGCACCCTAACACAATTAATAAATAATATTATAATGTAGTATTACACTATAAAATCAAAATTATGAAATTATGAAATATAAATTCATTACATTACGTTAAATACAATATAAAGATATACATCATTACACTATCATGTCAGAGAACGTTGTTGTTCAAATAGCATAAAATGCATCTATATCACATAGAATTATAGAATCCAATTAAATTAAATTAAATAAAACTACCTACACACATTATAAATTTATACTTAGTCAGTTGTCATATTATTGTTCATTTATGTCCGATACAGTACAGTTCAGATAAATTACTTAAGATTATAATCAGGTCTAGTCATAAAAATGGTGCGGAACACAGTCGTTACTATCTTGTTTTTACAATTTGTCAATCTTAATCTAAAAGAGGCCTTAAGCCTCCTTGTGACGGCATAGAAATCAGCCACCCTGTTGTCTGCAAACATACCAGAGGCGCTACACCTCCAGGGGAGCTTAAGCATTACGCGGAAAGCGTTGTTGTATTGTACACGAAGTGAGTTATACGCTCTCTTCGTGTACTGGTACCAAAGCTGGCTGGTGTAGAACGCCTGGCAGTAAGCGTTGAACAGGGTAATTCGCGCTTGTTTCGAACAGTGAGCAAAACGCCTAGCGAGCATGTTGCTTCTGCATGCAATTCCCCTCCTCTGTCGCTCCAAGTCGGCATCATCCGATAACGTGTCAAGTAACAAATGACCTAGATATTTGAATGTATTCACAGTCTTAAGAACTGTGTCATTAAGAATGATAGGAACAATGTTATCAGGGCCCTTGGCATACTTAAATATCATTACTTCCGTCTTCTTTGTATTGTATGTCAGCCGATGAGCAACAGAGTAACGTTCACATATGCTGACTAGTCTTCTAAGACCATTGGCCGAAGGGCTGATCAGCACCATATCATCGGCGTAGCTCAAGTTATTTACGTTTACTCCACCTACGTTACAGCCGATTCTGGCGCTGCTCAGCTCCCCGATCAGATCATTCATGTATAAATTAAACAAAACCGGAGATGTCATTCCCCCCTGTCTGACACCACAGGACAGTTTATACGGTGTAGAGTAGGCATTTCCCCACTTCACTTGATTAACCTGACTGTCGTACCAATATTCTAGAATATTTACAATACTGGGGGGTACTTCTGTATTACGCATTTTATTCCATAATATTTCGTAATCGATAGAATCAAAAGCACGACTTATATCTAGAAAACATGCATATACTGAGGTTTTTCTAGACAGATATTTTTGTACAGCATTTTTTAAGGTAAAAATAGCCAAGTCCAGTTATTCCATAATATTTCGTAATCGATAGAATCAAAAGCACGACTTATATCTAGAAAACATGCATATACTGAGGTTTTTCTAGACAGATATTTTTGTACAGCATTTTTTAAGGTAAAAATAGCCAAGTCCGACAATCCTTGGCGGAAGCCGAACTGGCCGTCGTGCAGCGGTATATTATTTTCATTCAAATGCTTAGAGATAAGCCGCTCAAAAACTTTAGAAACCACTGTCGCCAGTGAAATGGGGCGGTAATTAGACAGACTGGAAGAGTCCCCTCCCTTATTTTTTACAATAGGTACAACCGTTGTCTTCATAAAATTCTGAGGTAAATATCCACTACTAATACAGCAATTAAAGAAATCAGAGATCCTATCAAACAACAGCGGCCCCCCATACAAAATATGTTCAACACTGAGCCCGTCCCAGCCCGGAGACTTACCGCGCGTCATACCCTTTACACAAGTGAGCACGTCGCTCCGGTCGCTCGGCGTTATGTGTAGTTGGCTGTTATCGGCGCGGGCGCCGCGCGCGCAAGTCCCCGCGCCGCCACGGGCTCCGCGCGAGCGTGACCCGTCGTCGGTACACAGCGAACTCGGGTTGAATTTGTTAGCGAACAGGTTGGCTATTTCAGATGGATTTTGAATACCCTGTATAGCTATCGGCATACTGTTTTTAAATTTTAACTTGTTAGTTTCCTTCCAAAAGTTTACAAAATCTTTATTATCGCGGTGTGTGGCTATGATGTCCATCTTTATTTTATTTTCATTGTTTTGACACCATTTTATTTTGTTCTTAAAAGCTTTACGGGACATTACCATGGCGTCATATACGTTACCCTGGGTCGGGCGGCCATGAAAATTCCACAATTGAAAACATTCACGAGCGGTGCCATGCAGGTCCTTCACATGATAGTTCCAACCAATCACCGGTTTTCTTTTGTAAAAATCTTTGCCTATATATGAATTTATGGCGGCCTTCGACAAGCAACTGATAATTAGATCATAATAATTATCTATTCCTAGGGAGTGGTTGGAACCATCATATAATAATATCATAAAATTTCATTGCATTTAAAAATGTATTAATCGACAATCGCGTAATGGCTGTTGTGTGTTAATTGTTATTGTACAGTCAACTACAATGTAATGTACTAGTTTAATCATATAAAACCATGTACTGATGTACAGGCTTTTCATAAAGCGTAAAGACCAAATGGTCATGTGCAATGGCAGAAAACAATGCTTAAGTAAGGCGCATCCTGTGGTTAGATGATCTAAGGTCAATCCAAGTGTCTATTGTACGAAGACTAGTGGCTGGATTTGTGCAGCCAAGCCAAGCCTCAGTTTCATGAGTAAACATAGAGCAACGCCTTAGCGCGCGTTACTCTGTGTGAGTAAATAAATAAACTGCAGTTGGCAGGGGAGTTTTGGCGCAACATTGGAGGCAAACGGAAGCTACTCCGTTGTAGGTATTTCGAGTATTTTGTATGTAAAAAGTGGTGGATTTTAAAACATAAAAGTTCAACAACGTGCACAAGTGTTATGCTTCCTCCACATTACCCGCGAAGTTGAACGAAGTTGGACGAGTACGATCGATAGTGTGGAGGGGCTCCTCGGCCTACTTCGTCAAAATTTATCTTTGACTCGGGCAACTTCGCCGACGAACTTCGTTCAACTTCGCGAGTAATGTGGAGGAAGCATTAGAATGTGATGCAGATACAACGTATAGTAACGTATCAATACACTTTATCGAAAACACTTCCCCGAACGACCTTTCATCCAAAACACTTCGTCGAAAACACTTTGTGGAAACGACATTTTACAGAAATAAAGGCGCAAAGCAAACGACGGTGCGGGCCGGGCCGGGCAAAAACCGCGCACGATAGCACTATGGGAATCCTATACTATCAACGCACACGAAGGGCAAAAAGACCGCACCGCAGTTGTCCGCCGGTCAGTGGCGGCGCGGCTACCCGCCATGGATCACACAAACCATTTGTATGAAGTAACGCAGACGGCGCCGGCGCGGGGCGGGCCAGGGCGGCTAGCTCAGTCTCTTCACTAGAACGAACGTCGTGAACTAACTGCCTCTGCCCGTCGTGTGCGTTGCGTTCGCGGGGCGGGCAGTCGCCAGCATCGGCGGACAGACGCGGTCTTTATTACGTCGCGGGCAAAAAGTCCGGCCCGCCCCGTCGTCTGCCTAGCGTCTAAGAGTCTTTTCGGGGAACTGTTTTCGATGAAAGTTGAGTAACCCATGCAGTCTGCTTTTCAGGCAACGTTGACAACAGCCAAAACGGAGTAGCAATTCTTATTCCTAAACATCAGAATATCAGTGTGATGGGGTATGAAGCAGTTAGCAACCGCATTATGTCGATGAAAATCAAAGCGTCACCTGTAAACCTTCACCTAATACAGGCATATGCCCCCACCAGAGAAGCACCGCTCCCCGTTCTGGAGAGTTTTTACAAGGAATTACAGGCAACCATTGCCAAAATCCCCAACAGAGAGCTACTTATAATAATGGGTGATTTTAATTCGAAAATTGGCGCAAACTGCTCAGTACAGCAAAAGTGTGGGAGATTTCGGACTCGGGCTACGCAATGATAGAGGTAAAAGATTCATGCAGTTCGCAGACGATAACAACATGGTGGTGGCGAACAGTCTATTCCAGCACCATCCCCATAGACTGTTCACCTGGACGTCACCTGGAGGTAGTACTAAAAACCAGATCGACTACATGCTCTTTCGATCACGCTGGCGCACCTCTATCCTCAATGCCCATACGCTTCCTGTTGCCGATTGTGATTCCGACCATCAACTCCTTATTGTGAAGATGCGGTTGAAACTCAAAGCCGCACGATCCTTAAAGAAAATAAGGCGAACACAAGTTCCGAATAACGATGAGTTCAATGCAGCTTTTGAGCGGAATTGGAAGGAATGGACCGATATGAGCCACAGTGAAGCTTCACCAGATATGCTGTGGAATAAGGCTAAACATCTCATCCAAAATGCAGTGGTCGAGTCAAATCCAAGATCAGAAACACGCAAACGACAACATTGGATGACGGATAGTACTCTTGCTCTAATAGAAGAGAGGCGCCTTAAGAAAGCAGCAGGAATAAATGTAACAACTACCGCCTCATTGCACTAATATCACATGCTAGCAAAATAATGTTACATATTCTCAACGAGCGATTGAAAACTTACCTCTCTAAGGAGATCGCTCCGGAACAAGCCGGTTTTGTGAAAGGGAAGGGTACTCGGGAACATATTCTCATCGTACGCCAGATCATCGAGAAGTCGAGAGAATTCAATAAGCCCGTATTCATTTGCTTTGTTGATTTCTCCAAAGCGTTTGACTCGGTGAAATGGCCGGTTCTGTAGAGGACCTTGCTAGGCATGGGCACACCAAAACATCTTGTACACCTTTTGAGACGTCTATATGAAGATGGTACAGCCTCAGTTCGCACGGATGATGTCCTGTCAAGTCATTTCCATCCTAGTGCCGGAGTACGCCAGGGTTGCATTATATCACCGCTCATATTCAATGTGTACACAGAGCTAATAATGCGTATCACTTTGGAAGACTGGACGGATGGTGTAACAATTGGTGGATACAGGATTGCAAACTTGCATTACGCGGATGACACCACCTTATTTGCAACCAGTTCGCAACACTTGGAAGACCTACTGTTAAAGATGGAGCGAGTGAGCCATGAGTTTGGACTTAAAATTAATCGCAGCAAGACCAAGGTAATGATTGTTAACCGTGCCATGAATAATTCGCCTGAAGTGACTCAAATCGCGAATGGCAACGTAGTCCAATCTTATATCTATCTTAGGGCTCTGATTTCAAACTCCGGTGGATGCATCGACGAGGTCAAACGACGTATGGGCATCACGAGAACAGCGATGGACAAGATGCGGAAAATATGGAGGAATAAAAACATAACTAAAGCCACGAAGACCAGGCTCGTGAGGGCACTTATATTCCCCATATTTCTATACGTCACGTATTTATTATATTCCCCATATTTCTATACGCAGCTGAAACGTGGACCTTGCGAGAAGTGGAAAGGCAGAAAATAGATGCTCTGGAAATGTGGTGCTGGAGAAGAATGCTTGGGGTTTCGTGGACAGAGTTTCGCACGTAAGTATGTGTCGATACTTCAAGAACTCGGTATCAGGCAGCGTCTGTTTTCGATAGTACAATCTCGCATCCTTACTTTCTTCGGTCATGTTTCCCGGTGTGGCAATCAGTCCATAGAACGCCTTGTCGTCCAGGGAAAGGTAGAAGGCACTAGACCGCGCGGAAGGTCACCCACCCGTTGGACTGACCAAATCAAGTCTGCCATTGGAGGTTCAGTTAACGAGTGCAGCAGGATGACCTTCAACAGACATCGGTGGCGAAACGTCGTGAAGCGCATTACATCTGCCCCTGCCAATAATACTAATGCATAACGATCACGACCGCTCTGTCAAGAGTGAACCGGATAAGAAGTGTAAGTTCTTGACTTTGACTATACTTAGAGGACGAGGACTGAGAAAAACATAAACAGCTGAATAATATAATACATAGTTGGCTGTATGGTTTTAGCGCTCTTAGCGCTGCATACCATGTCCAGGAATGGTATGTAGCTTATAGCTGAGATGGCTGCCTGTTTAGGTGCATGCATCATATAGCTGTTTATTTTTTGATGGGTATATCGTCCCCGTAGAGCGGAATTTCACTAACTGACATGAGGCTAGTTTTGAGATACGGGCGTTTAAAGATTCAATAAATGAAAAAAAATCATAACTTTTTAAATAAAATGTTTATTGAATTTTTTTGACTGAGATTCGATTAAAGTAGTTAATTTCATTGTATTGTACATCAGATATAGGATAATACTTTTGTAATTTACGAGTAATTTAGTAAAATCAATGTTAGTTAGTTTTCGCACTTTTAAATATGTCATGGAGATTATCTTAAATGCCTTTAATTAAATATTACTTAAATGAGAGTACTAACTGAATCATCTAAAGTGATTTGGTGATTTATTACTTGATATTTTAATCACGATTACGTGTTTTATTCAAAATGCTAAACTAAAAAGAAGAATAACTAGGAAGAAAATAGACAGTTAAGTCAAGTATTTTTGACATTTAAAGTAAAAACCGGCAAACTAAACCAAATTAACTAAAAAAGTCGGTAAAAAAAATGGTGAAACTGCCTATTGAGCAATTACTGCTCAACTTCTGACTATGGTTCGTTCTTCATTCGGTATACATGGGCTTATAGTAGTAAGCACAAGGGTTTGAGAGGTTAGTTTCCTGCCACACAGAGTACTGAGTCCCAGTGGGATTTAACGTCTTAGCCCATCAGATACGGAGATTAGGCGCGTGCAAGAGGTCTGCTTGCAGGCGTTCCGTTCTTCGGCGTACATGGGATTGACGGTCTTGTCGCTGAGAGTGACGGGGCTAGCATGCCCTTTGCCTCCGTAGTAATGGAATATTAGTTGGGTTCAGCAGTGGTGAGGATCGTCCAGTCCAGAGATCTTAAGATGAAGTGGGTAAAACTGGCACATTCGCAGCGGTCGGAGAAGACATCTGGGATACTCCCTGTATCGGTCGTTAAGGCAAATGTTTGTGGCCGCCCGTGCCGGTTGCGCTCCAGAGAATGGCTCCTACTCTGTCTTTAGGCTGCATGTGAATTATTATGTTGTTATGAACTCGATGTTCGTGTGCCCATAATTTGGACATGTTGTCCACGCGTTTGCTCTCTCCCATGGTCTGATCCAAATAGTACGCGTGATCACGCGGATACCGAAAAGGTCAAAAAATCCTAAGTAGCTGACGAATTGTGAAGCTCAAAACAGTGAGCGTACCATTGAGTTTGTGTGGGACTATCACCTCGATTACTTTTAGGTCATCGCGTATTCTTCTATCAGCACCATAGGTGTCTGCTGTAGCTACAAGATGCAAACTCGTTCTTGCGTCGAATACTACTCTTTCCTTTGGCACACCTTTATACAGTGGAGAGAATCTTTGCCAGGATCAAGCACTTCAATAGATATCTTAACCTCACCGTAAAAAACGTGTTATGTACGCTAAAAGGTCACCCACTGTGTCGAGTAACAGTAGCAATGGCCCATCATAGCAATAACGGATATTCATCATTATGTTGTTACAATATTTGCCTACTAAACACAGTCTTCGACCTGGGAATTAGTCGTAAAGATGTTAATAAGCATGCCAGTTAATTTGGCCCTTATAAATCAGTGATCTGTCAGGATAAAGCAGTGGTGGCAGTTAGGAAATTAAGGGCCGCACTCACAATCTACAAGACTGTTGACAGTACCTAGTTCTCAATCTGGCAGCCATATGATGTGCCTAGTTTAGCTCCGCTTGAAGAACCCTGAGTTACTTCCAAGTTTATATTGTTCTACAAAGAAACGGTCTTATGAATCCCTCAGTTCTGACAAAGATTCTCTCCACTGTATAACAGTGAAACCATTGCCTTGCGCAAATTTTATGGGATTGAAAATAGCGGGTGGGATTAGGTTATAGAGCTCTTCAGAGCACTCGCCGTGATAGACGCTATTTTAATGCGCTGCTCCATTGGCTCGAGGCTTCCCGCCACCTCAGAACAATAGATAATGCGAATAGGACGCCTTTGCACAGCGCCCAGTATGTACAGTAAGTGCCTCGAAGAGTCATTATAAAGCTAAGGTGAGCAGAACGCGCAAACAGATGATTATGGAGGCTCAATAAAGCTGAATATCATTTTTATTGCTGAGCTCACGTCACACGTCAATACCGAGGACGTTCAGATCGTCTTTCAGCATAATAATTGTACTCTGAATAGAGGGGAAAGTTAGAAAAGTTATTTTTTAGTTATTACTCAGATTGTGATTAGCGGGCATTGAAATCGATCAGGCTTTCGCATCCCCATTGAGAAATGCGGTCCAGATTCTGGTCAAGATCTCTCCTCAGTGTTGGTTCACTCCACTGCTCAACGGGCAGAGAAACTCTATAACACCCGTTCAGAATGCTATCGTCTGCATAGCAATGTATGCTCCATTAAATTTCATAAGAAAGCCTGATCATCGCGCAGGAACCGTATATCCATTGTATCCCATCCAGCAATACAACGGGCCTCCGTTTTATTGCTGGATGGGCTACAATCTTAGAGTATAGAACAATATTTACTCTGAGGATACAATGGATCGCTTTTTCATAAGCCGAAAGTGTGGAAAGAAACGACGCATGCCACTATCTAAGGCGAATTGCGCGGATGCAACCTGCGGTTTCAAGTAATAACTAATCATGTTGAGAACGCCATTACATTTTTTGAGATGTTGGTCTCATATTCATGAGGTATTAATTCATTAAATGATTTTAGTTACGTAAAAATTGGCGCATTTACGACATATTTGTGTGCGAGAACTCACTAAAAGATAGTAGTTATTTATTACTATTCAATATATTTTGTTTTTACATAAAATGTGTCGACTAAAATCACTTAATGAATTTTATTTTTGTATGTAAAGGCAAATCGACTCAGATATCTTAGAGTAAAAATAATGAAGTGCTCTTAATTATTGTTTTTAGTCAAGAACAGTGAATGAAATAATCCGTAACATATTTAATTTAATTTACACCTGTAACTTGTATTCCATAGTTGCGTTTTGGTGACTTTTCACATAAGCTAACTTTCTTATTTAGATAAATATATTAATGGCGGTCAGATACAAAAATTAAGAATAAATCAGTGAGTGTCATGGCATTAATAACTCATTTTACCTAAAAGTGTCAGTTAGTTAAATTTCGCTCTACGGGGACGATATAAGTAGGTACGTAATTTAAATCCTAATTATGTAAGCAATTCCAACATTATTGTCTCAAAATAAGCTTCTCAAACACATTATGTGCCTGAATAAATTACTTTCTTTCTTTTAAATACCTACCTTCGCCTGTCCTTCGGACGAACAAAGCAACAACAACAAGCACTCGCAGGCCGGCTATCCGGAGTTTTGCGCGTGAAATTGGAGACTAGCGGATACCTACTAGGAACTCCATTGCAAAATTTTCTAAATTTGTGTATTTTGAATGTTTTATGAGTTAAAAGTGGTGGATTTTTAAACGTAAAAGTTCGATAACGTGCACAAGTGTTGGAAAGTGATACAACGCAGTGAAACGTGCCTCTTTTATTTTTCAACAAACTCCAGAGACATTGTCTTCTAGTAAAGTTCCACACTACAGAAGACTGACTTTGACTTAGGGCTGTACTTGCTTTTGACTGGACTTAAGGTAAGTTTACACGAGGCCAGCACTGGCTGCCAATAACACTGGCAGCCAGCGCTGGCTTGGTATTTGCCTCGTGTAAACGGTTTTTCAAGCCAGGCCAGGGCTGGCTGCCAGCGCTGGCGAGAATAGACGCCGTCTATTTTTCTAGCCAGTGACCTCCGTCCGCATACCCCTCGACCCCCGCGCCAGCGTTTTGGACACGTGTAGACGCATCTCGCCATTCACTGGCGAACGTCAGTACGGTGTCTGTTTTTTTTGTTAGAATTTCTGGGACAAAATGGTGAAAAAATTCAACGAATGGTTTTCAGGCTACTTTAAAATTCGTACAACTTTTTATAGAGCACGAATGCTTGTGGAATAACCTTTGTGATGCAGCAAACAAAAATAAAGAAATGCGCGCTGCAGCACAGCACTCGCTTCCTTTTTCTAATATTAAGTTTATCAATCAACTCTCCTAAATGCAGAGAAATCCCTAAAACATTTCTTGAATCCAAAAACCGGCCAAGTGCGAGTTGGACTCGCCATGAAGGGTTTCGTTGCAGCAAGTAACATAGTATAAAAGTTCTTATAGTTCGTTGTAACTTTGATTAATGTTTTAACACGTTCGCAGTGGTAGTGTTTTCTAACCGAAAATTGCGGTTTACGACGAATTAAAAAAAACTACCAGCTCTATCTCGTTCGAACCAATTTTCATTGGTAGTTTTTATGGCAACGTACATCTTATATTCTTTTTAGACTTATCATTCTCTTAGTTTAGAAGTTAGAGGGGGGGGGGGGACACATTTTTCCACTTTGGAAGTGTCCCTTGCGCAAACTATTTACTTTAGAAAAAAATAATGAAAAAAATAATGTTAGGAACCTCAATAGCATTTTTAAAGACCTATCTATAGATACCCCACATGTATGGTTTTGACGAAAAAAAAAAATTTGAGTTTCAGTTCTGAGTATGGGGACCCCCAAAATTTACTGCTTTTTTCTAGTTTTATATTTAAAGAATCTTAATGCGGTTCACAGAATACATCTAGTTACCAAGTTTCAATAGCATAGGCCTTATAGTTTCGGAGAAAAGTGGCTGTGACACACGGACGGACAGACAGACATGACGAATCTATAAGGGTTCCGTTTTTGCCATTTGGCTACGAAACCCTAAAAATCCGTGAATGACTGGCCTCGTCTAAACAACAGGGGCTAGGCCAGCGCTGGCTTGTCTGTGGGACTGGCGCCAGCAGTACTGGCTTCGTGTAAACTCAGCATTAGAATAATACAAGAGTTGGCAGTATGGTTTTAAATACTTTCGCCTATCCTTTGAACGAACAAAGCAACAACAATAACAACCGGTTATCCGTCAATGTCAGTTGGTTAGCCTCGTCGGGGATTGTTCTTGTCGATGTTGTCAATGTTGTCATTGATGTCAAAAGAAAAAGTATTATCGATCGATCTCTCGCCCATGCTAGTTTTCTGTGCAGTTGATTATTTTTTGTGAATATTTTGGAGTAAAAACATAAAAATGTCGCAAAGGAATTCGAGTTCTGAAGATAACAACCAGGACGAAGTATGTATTTGTACTCTCAATTTTATATTTATTATTTGAATAATCTTGTTTGCCGCCTTTATTTAATCGACTACGAATAATAAAAATTTTGAAGGTTTCTTGCTTTTTTGTATAAAATGCAATGTAAATAGGAAATATATTTATTAGACGTAACTGAGGGTCATACAATATAGGCTAGTAAATATATATCGCTTGTCGCAATGCGCAAATCATGTGTGCCACGAGTAAAATATCATTTTGCTTCATCAAGTAAAGCAGCTTTTAATCTAAATTTTCTGTTTTCAACTCTATTATAAGTAATTTTATTACTGTGTGCTTTTTATTTTTCAATTAACTTTTTTGAAAATCAACTTCAACAAAGTTTGGCTATTGTTAAGCCAATTGAATGTTGATTTTTATCCAATTTTGAATTTTATGATATCTAAAAAAGAGATAACAAGGAACATTGTTTTAGGTTCTGTTTACTCCCATAGAAATCTCTTTATATGAAACATGATATTCAAAATAATAAATCTTGTATTTATGAACAGATTTTCAAGCTTCTATTTAAACATAGTGAATCTGTAACATTGGTTCTAAGCTTTTTGTTCACAAGGTATTATTTTAAGTTTATCTCATTCTTATAGCAGAGCCTGGTACTTACAAGCCAGGGTGTTTATGATTTTCCTATTGGATTTTTTGTAATGAACATTTGTCAACGTTCTCAAACAACAACATCTAGCTCTAGCTCAAATAAAGCTAATATAAGCTTGTGCTATGGGTCTAGATGACTGATAGACATACTTATATATTTCTAGGCCCTGTGATGTCTATTTTTTAAATAAGTCCACTTGTTCGCAAGTAGTATTCTTACTATTGGAATTGTCCCTAGGATGAGATATAAATATCTGTTCATCTGAAGGGCTTCGAACATCTGAGCTATGAAACGACGAGGTCTTAAAAACGTAGTTACGTAAAATAATTACCACAGAAAGTAATTAAAAATATCTTGCATTGTTGCTGCAAGTTCAAAATAATTTATTTACAAAGTACCTAACAATAAAAAAAATCTAAATTATTTAATCCTGCATAAAATTTGCATAAAAAAGGATGGACAAAAAAACAATTAAGCATGAGTCAGAAATCTTTAATATAAACAATTATGCTATGATTGCACTCTTTACTGATTATAATGGTGACTCATAGCGATTTTCCTGACGGCCTGCATCCAATCAAATCAGTTTACCGCAGTTCCCTGCTGGCCATTTTGAAAGTGAAAGCCTAACTGTACCTACCCTAAGATGGGTTTTTACAAGGTTTACTTTCGAGTTTTCCTTCTTTCCGCTATGTTAAAGCCAGTTAGTCAATGACTGCACCAAGGATCTCAGTGCGGCCATCACCACTTTTGTTCAGGTGGTAATCTTGTCAGCCACTTATTGGTATTAAAAAGAAAATAATAGGTACCTACATCATACTTGTACCCGAGTAAATCCTCATTATGTTTTTAAAATGTTTCTGTAAATGCTGTTTTGTTATCTTACTAGGTACCATTCTAGTCAAAAATGTTCGAAACTAAGTTAAAAACATGAAAATGTAAAAGTAACTCCATCTGTCTATTACACTTTAACACCCTTACCACTGAATCTGAATCTGTATCTAGTTGACAAGCATCAATAAAAACGTAGAAGCCGTGAATTGTAGCGCTGCGGCATTCAGTGACGGTCAGGACAGGCACGATGCTGCTTAGAACTTTTGTCACACAAAATGTACGGAGACGGCGTGTTCAAAATTACGTTTTTTTTTTATGTGAGGGAAAATCCTCATGGATGTTATGCCGGACTCCTGCCGACTAAAAAAACCTCACGTAACGCCCAACAGCCTATGGTTGGGAGCCCCGGGTAAGCCCTCGGAAGGATGTCCCAGGACTCCCAACAGACCTACGGCCGCCGCTGCGGCCTCGCCCAGGGGGTTGTTCGGGTGCTATCCCGTGTCTTTGGGGGGTTTCGGGTGTAATCCCGCTTCTAAGGGGAGGCGTGCGTGAGTTCCTCACGTCACGCTGCCGTCATGGGCCTGCTTCTGTAAGGACGGTGGGCAGCCCTCTCACCGTCCTCGGACCCCCGGTCATGGAGGCCGATAGTCCTCGGCGTTCTAAATTACCTACCTATGAAGAACCTTCGCGGCACAGGCGCGCAGCGTACCAACCCTACCGTACATTTATTACAAAGGTTCGAAACTTCATCATGCCTGCGCTGCGCCTGTCCCATATCATCTCTGTATGATTTACCTACGTCTTAAGGACGCCAGGGTCTTATTTCTATAACTTCCGGAATCCTTACCAGGTAACCCCCTTAATTCGCATCAAATGACTGAACTATAATCATTACCTAGGAAAAAGTGGTTTGAGTAAATGAAGATATTACTTTTTTTTTTCTTATAAATATAAAAATAGTTTAAAGCCGCCTTTGAACTTGTGAGATCCAGCTTAAAATTTCACTAAATTGAGGTATTTTCAACAAAAAAAGCTATCGAGAACTTTATCAGTGGCATGGGATCCTGTTTCGAGCATTTAAATGAACTGAAGTTGCTTGTGCTATTATAACGTTAATTCCTTAGACCTCACGAGTTCTGAGATCTAGATCAAGGCACAGATTAATAAATAGTTACTACTATCAAGGTAATGGCGTCTCTTAATACATAGACGATGTCTACTTTCGATGTTTGTTGCAGAAAATACTGATGCCGTACACTTACATCCAACAAGTACCTGGAAAACAGATACGGCAAAAACTGGCATCGGCTTTCAACTATTGGCTCAAGATCTCTGAAGATAAACTCAAGGCTGTTGGAGATATCGTTCAGATTCTACACAATGCCAGTTTATTGTAAGTTATTTTGATAATATTAAACTGTTTTTGCGTTTGCTTAATTTAAAATAGAATTTACCACCATTGTGTACCTAGCACAATGGTGGTAAATTCTAATCCATCAAAATCTGCAATAACCACTGACATTTCAAATGCTATTAAAAGTTCCTCAACAAAATCGGTACCTGTAAAACTACAGCCTTACACGAAAAGTAGGTAGATATGTGAGACTACCTGAAAAAAAAAGCAGCCCCCAACTGTAAAAGTCAAACAGCCCTGCACCGAAAGTGGATACGTCGGACTACCCGTAAAATATCCTACACTAAAAGGAGCTACGTCACAGTAGGTACACAAATTAGAGATAGTACAGACGGAAACCTACATACTAAATTTGCTGAGGCTACGCACACATAGACAACTCAATCACAGAGGCTACGCACACATAGACAACTCATTCACAGACACGAGGCCAGGCGGTCTTAACCGAATTTTTGATACTGATTTGTGCGCGAGTGTGTGTAGCAGAGTGTAGGTGTGAAAAAAAGTACATACATGAGTTTTCCATCTGTACCATCTCAAATTTGTGCTTAGGTACCTGTAAAATAAACTGCCCGACCACGAAAGGTAGATGCATTAGACCCGCCACCTTGCTATTCTAACTAGAAGCACTATTGAGTGCCTTTAGTCGCGTTTGGTATAATACACGTTTGGTCCAATCCACCTAATTCGCTGTTAGTCCAATTCGCGGTTGGTCCAATTGGCGGTCAGTCCAATAAGCGATTTGTTCAATTCGTGATTGGTCCAATAACCGATTGGTCAATTTTTTCTTGTGAGGATTGTTGCGTATTGCATAGTCGGTCCAAAATACTCTCCAAACGAGAGGTGTCGAGGTCCTGAAAGGATGAATAGATGTGTAGACCTACCTTTAGTAGTAGCCGGTAGGTGTCGTTTATAGCATACGTAAGACCGAGGGCCTGAAAGCGACGAGTTGGCTACTCTCCGTTCTTACAGATGCAGGCCAAGGCGGTGGTCTTGTCTCTTCACCCTTCGACGAAGTGGGATAGTACCTACACTAAGAGAAGTGGAATAAAACCCAAACCCTAGGGGAAAGTCTGCGATAGACTATGTCTGTCGGGAGCGAGTTATCCTTCCAAGGGCATACCCAGGACTCGCGGCCATAGGCAGATAGTGTAGTGCATCGTGTGGTTTTTGTCGGTAGAAGTCCGACATAAAATACATAAAAAATAGCATACAGAAGGATTTCCACACGTAAAATAGAGCCAACAAGGGCAAAGCAAAGAGCTAACAAAATATTAAATAACGCCACTTGTCCATAACATTTACGTAAAATTTCGCCTCACTAGCGTTACATTTAACGCGATACTGCGTACACCATGTACCTATGTATCATAAAAGCTTTAGAAATCATGACACAATGTTGAAAGGAAGCACAAGGCCTTCGAATTTATTCGTTCTTAGAAAAGTGGTACATGTGATGCGTCATGCTGTATGCCGATAATACTAATGAGCTCCATATATCAATCGCTAATAGATCTAAATTGTATTGCAGACATGTATTTTCCAATGAGTACTTAGATACTTATATTTATTTTGGTTAGGCCTTTAGGGTATTGCAAGCTGCACATGCATCAGGTCATGGACAAGAGAAGGAAAATAAAGTAAAATCAAGCTACAAACGGTGTACGGGTCATTTCCATCTCAAGACTACCATAGTCCTGGTATCTCCTTCCGAAGCCTTACCCAGGAGTCCCGGCCGTATAATGTTGCAGGGTACCGTGTGGTTTTAGCCGGTAGGAGTCCGACACAGCATCCATAAGGATTTCCAACCGTAAACCAAAAAGTATCAGCCTGTAATGTCGGCTTTTAGCCGCTTGACGTGAGCGGGGCTCGGGGCGATTCGGGATAATTTTAATAGAAATGGCACATCTACTAATCCACGATAACACATTCTTCCCGAGGTTCAGGAATGCGTATGGTAATCCGATTTTATACCAAAAGCACACTTATGCCACTTGGAGTAGCCCGTATTGCACAGCATGAAATTTCCCACATGTGGTAATCCCGCGTGTCATCATGAAATAAGCACTTCACTATAAGTCCATCTATCGGGTGGACGTACTGCCTTACGTTTGCTGAGTCACGGTCTCCACTCCAGAACTCTTTTGCTCAACATATTGGTAGGGTTTAACAGGACTCGATGCTCAAAACGTGTCTTATGCACAGACGTACAATAAGTAACTACTTATTGTAAGTCTGTGGTCTTATGTCACACTTTTTACAGTTACAGTTACTGGGGAGGCGGTTTGTTTCCGCACGATAACTTAAAAGACAATCAGTTATTTGATGAGATGTGAGTCTTTATTTATTTGGGGTGATGGGCACGAAATCGCAGGTTTGGGTATTAGGGAAACTTACATGCTTACGTGGCATTTATGGAGCAAGCTAGATGAAAGGAACCCAAACGCAAGTGAAGCTGCGCCCGCAGGTTTTTTAGAGTTCTCTGTGTTGTTTTTGCGCCTAAGAATCTTGAAATGTAATAAAAATGAATTCAAATGGATAAAGGGACTTTTCATCACCGGTTATGGTTGTTGAAACTAATTCTTTAGGAATATTTTTGTGACACTCGTATTTTCATTCATTCATTTCAGCACTCCATTCCATCACCTTTACTGGGTTTGCAAAGAATCAGGCAATTGATAGTTATTTTTACTATACTATCTCATTACCATAATTCAAGCACAATTGCACACCAATCTTTATTTTTGAACCTAGGGTCCACTTTTTTGCTTTTAATTCGGCACTTTCCTAACCATAGGGGCTAGTTCTGCCTGATTTACGTCTCTCGCTAGTACTGACGCAACAACATTTTGATGACCAGGCCGTTAGTGACACAGAATAAGCATCTGACCGATCTACTCGAGAAGGTCTCGTATAAACGGCTGACGACAGACGGTGTCTTCTGCTCGACATGGTCGAATTCAAAGCCCATGGCGTAGGTAGATAATGTTTATCGAGACGACGTAGAAACCCTGTTCCGGGCAAGAGTCCGACTTGGAGCGGACTACCATCGATGTAACAGAAAAGCGCCTGCCACGACATGCGAGTTTTGTACTCCCTTTGACACAACCGGAGACATCATCAAAGCGAGACATGGACTGGATTTTTGAGGCATTGTAAAAAATGGCTAATTTATGTCTCCGCTCTAGCGATTCTAGCGGACGCCATCTTTCGTTTAGCTTTGGTGCCAACGACATCATTTTGTATCTGTTACCAGCTCGAAGTGTATTGGTCTATGGAAATACCAGTTGTTGTACGAACCTGTTTAGTGGGCACTTAGAGTATCACGTATACTTATGGCAGCCAGTCTAATCCTGTACCTGGCCATGCAGCTAAAAGTACCGATTAGAAGCTTTAGCCATGCGGGTATTTACTTTGTATTGGAGCTTACAATGTAAACACATGCAAACTGCAAACAATATCCAGGAATAAACACAACTTTGCTTGTACTTATTTCATAGTTGTTCGACCTTGGCCACAGACTCAGAGAAGGAAAATAAGATCACATCTGTCGACGTTAAACAGATGTTCCTTTGACGCAACTACGCAAGCTACAGAACTCCTCATATTTTCAGCTCAACTTATGTGGGAATAATGTTTTGTGCAACAAAAGCATTATGATCGAAGATCGAAATCGACAAATACATAGAACAGGCATGGTTCACAACCATTCGGACAGTTTTCGTTGCACATTAATAATTCATCGGAAGGTCTTTAAACTGTCAGATAGATAAGGGAATTTCAATTCAACCAAAAATTCGATGGCGTCTGTTTATCATTACAAAAAATGTAGCTAATTCGAGAGTCGCCCTGACTATAATAGTATATATAGTTATAGTATGGTACTTCTTTCTACATCAATCAAATCGGCCGATGGCAGTCCCACTGCTGGACGAAGTCCTCTCCCAATTTACGCCATCACACACGGTCCTGCGCCCTCCACGTCCAGTCCCAGCCTGTGACCTTTTCTAAGTCGTCGGTCTATCTGGCGGGTGGACGTCCTACCCTACGTTTGCCAAGTCGCGGTATCAACTTCAGAACTCGTTTGCTCCATCAGCCGTCGGTTCTTCTGCTGATATGATCGACTTTTCTATGTATATTATACTACTGATACAAGTCCTATCTGTTGCTAATTCGACGCAGCGTCATCAAAGAACCATTATCAGACACGACGAAATCTGAATCTTTCCATCGTTCATAATAATGGCCTGTAGTCATGAACCTTTTGACGGAGCGATTCATGGGAAGATGGTTGCCTGATAGCTTCCTACTCGTACTTAGTGTAAGATGGTCGTATTGTCTTAAACAATGGTAGGTGATATGTGATCGTATCTAAATATAATATTAGAATATTACTATTTAATGAAAATAAACAATAGGTTGGTATAATTTTACTTTATTTGTAATGGCCATGGTTTTTTTTGTGATATAATCAGCTTGCATTTATTTTAAACTGGCTATTAGAGATAATTTTGCAAATCAATTAGAATTTTAACTCAATCTCAAATCTAATGTGAAAAAATATCTTTCTCGAGCTTGACTCGAACCTGCGTCTTCTGGCATTCCGGGCCAGACGCCAAATCCACTGGACCGACCACCGAGACACTACTCTCAACTGAATAATTCCTTCAACTTATACGTCTACATCGCCCCAAGACGTAAGGTTACGTCCGCACAGGCAGGCGGCTTGCTTGGCGCCTAGAGCCTAGCGAGTCGCTTAGTAATAATAATAATAATAATAGGTTACGTCCGCACAGGCAGGCGGCTTGCTTGGCGCCTAGAGCCTAGCGAGTCGCTTAGTAATATAATAATAATAATAATAAAAACAAATAAAATATTTGGATTTGGCTCACGAGATTGTCGACATGTGGGATGTGGATTCAGCGGTTATTGTTCCGATAGTCATATCAGCACATGGTCTGATTGCCAAGAGCCTCGATCAACACCTTAAGAGGCTCGGGTTAGGTAGTTGGGTCAAGGGCCAGATGCAAAAGGCAGTTCTCTTAGACACGGCACGTATTGTGAGGAGGTTCCTGTCTCTGCAGCCCTAACCACCGGTAGCTTGGTCCCTGTACCCGATGCCGGTGGGACACTATTTTTTTATATTTTTAAATATTTTTTTTTTTATATAATGTATTTAAAAATTTAAATTAATATGTTTTAAAATTGTAAATAAAGGAAATAATAATAATAGAGGAGAATGACATGACATGTGTCATGTCAACTAAAATGTTTATTGAATAAAATATACTAATGCTTACAAGAGCCAGGAGACTTTTAGCACAAAAAACATCACCGGACTCGTCGCACAGCTCCGCCTCGCAGCATGTGGAAATCTTATCATCGGAACCGATTGCTGCTGAGGCGTCGAGCTCATCATCAAGCGACGAGTACTTCTCTCCGCCGACGTCGCCAACACCTACACGTCGGCAGGGGAGGACCCGGCCACCGACCTGCTTGGGACCCCGAGGCCCGCCGGCCTCGAATAGGGCCCCCGCTGCCGGTGGTAATGTGCACCGCATGCGATGGACTTCATCTATGAACGAAAACGTCATGCGGGCATATTTTGCGGCTACAGAGGGAGGAACTAACCTCACTGCGTACCGTGTTCGTTTGTTGCCTTTGTTTCAGGCTCTTGAACCAACTATCAGCGTGTCGGCACAGCGGCTATCGGATCAAGTGCGGGTCATACAACGTAATCATATGTTAGATGATACCGTGCTTGAGAGGCTTCGCTCAGAGCTACAGTGTAGCCTCATCATCCCTACTTCGTCTCAAACTATTGATCTACAAATCAACACAACGCAACCTGACGTAACTATTGACGAGGTAGTGGATGATGTTACTACAACAGTAAGTACTCAATACAATGATG
This sequence comes from Miltochrista miniata, assembly GCA_933228765.1. Classification (NCBI taxonomy): domain Eukaryota; kingdom Metazoa; phylum Arthropoda; class Insecta; order Lepidoptera; family Erebidae; genus Miltochrista; species Miltochrista miniata. The sequence goes on along the minus strand of OW121758.1, from coordinate 32,116,925 downwards.
AACTAAGGAGTATTTTGGAGCGAACGATTCAAGAGTATAGGTTTTGCGATCCCTTGTCTCGCCCACGTATACCGCGTTTGCCTATGCATAAAAAAAACATGGCCCTAGTGAGCGCTCTGGACTCGGTTCTACCAAGTTATTTTAATTCTTGTTCAGATATTAGTGATGCGCACTCAATTCTGTACTGCGCGGCTGTAGCAGTGTGTCGGGTAGCTGGTGTCAAATTTCGTAAATTTGAGCCAGCTACTAGACCTCATTCTGTCCCAGTCTGGCAGTGCAGGATTGAGCGTCGTATCACCGAGACTAGGGTGCTCATTGGTAAGCTATGCTGCTTCAGGGGGGGTAATACCCGACCCCGAGTGATGCGTTTTGTGACTCGTGCATTCGCGGGGACTGATATTAGTCCCCGCGAATACTCTGTACGGGTCACGGAACGCATTGACTACCTGAAGCAGAAAATTTATGCGTGGGCAAACCGTATTCGGCGATATAAGAAAAGAGTGGATAGGTATACTCAGAATCGTTCGTTCCAAAAAGATGAGAGGTGTGTGTATAGAAGATGGGAGCAACCAGATTCAAGTGTGACTAATATGTGCCTACCTGATGCCGAAACCACAAGCACATTTTGGCAAGGTATTTGGTCGGTGCCTGTTAGTCATACAGAGTGTGATTGGATGCGGGATGTCGGGCGGTCGTGCGAGTCTATTGAGACCATGGCACCAGTCACAATAACACCTGATGACATTGCCAGTGCAGTTCGTTCGTTGCCCAATTGGAAATCAACTGGGCCGGACGGACTGCACAATTTTTGGCTCAAATGGTTCCATAGCTCGCATGATTGTTTGGCATCTTACTTTCAATCGTCACTAGAGTCTGGATTGCTTCCATCTTTTATGACTTCAGGTATTACGCACCTCCTCTATAAATCTGGTCGTACCACGGACCCGAAAATTATAGACCGATAACTTGTTTGCCTACGGTCTATAAGCTTCTCACTTCTATTTTGAGAGTTAAATTATCATCTCATATAGAAAATAATTCTATATTGTCCAACTCTCAAAATGGATGTAGAAGCGGGTCACGTGGTACTAAAGAACTCCTTATTCTAGACATGGCCATTAATCAGCAGGTTCGTCGTAACCGGAGAAACCTGACGACATGCTGGATTGATTACAAGAAAGCCTACGACTCCGTGCCACATACATGGCTGTTGAAGGTGCTAGAGTTGTACAAAGTTGATGCAACTCTTCGCACCTTCTTGAAGGCATGTATGGGGCAATGGAGAACGGTTCTTGTTTATCCAGGATGTCGTCAGATTCTAGGGAACGGTGAACCTGTCAAGATTGAGAGGGACATATTTCAGGGTGATAGTCTGAGTCCCTTATGGTTTTGTCTAGCACTGAATCCACTCAGTACTTTACTGGAGGGTTCAGGGCTAGGCTATCAGTTTCGGAGAGGAGGTCAAGTTGTTTCTCACCTTCTGTACATGGATGACTTGAAATTATTTGCCTGCACCGATTCCCACTTGATAGAGTTACTCAAGATCACTGAAACCTTCAGTAATTCTATCAAAATGGAATTTGGTGTAGATAAATGTGCAGTCATGCATGTAAAGAAGGGACGGATTGTGGAATCTGAAAGAGTAGAACTTTCAGATTTCACAAAACTTAAATCCCTCTCCGCGACTGAAACCTACAAATATCTTGGTATGTCGCAGGCATTAGGTATTGCTGAGACAGGCATGAGACAATCGTTGATGGATCGTTTCTTTGGCCGCCTGAAAAAAGTACTGAGAAGTCTTTTATCAGGTGGCAACAAGGTGCGCGCCATCAATGGTTGGGCCATGCCTGTCTTAGGATATTCCTTCGGCATACTGAGATGGACTCAGACTGAACTAGACACCCTGGATAGAAAAGTCCGTTCGTTGTTGACTGCAAACCGAATGCATCATCCGCGTTCGTCTGTAATGAGGTTGTATATCCCACGGAAATGTGGCGGTCGTGGTTTTTTAAATATCAAGACGTTGCACAACCGTGAGATATACAATCTTAGGGAATATTTCCTCCATGCGGACGTGGGTATGCACCGGGATGTGGTAACAATAGACAACGGACTGACCCCTCTTTCTCTTGCCAAAGAGAACTGGCACAAACCAGCAATACTAACTACTAATGATCGCAAGGAGATATGGCAGGGCAAAGAGCTGCATGGACGATTCTATCGGGCCTTACATGGGTCCGATGTAGATTTACTAGCATCAGTATCCTGGCTACGTTTTGGTGATCTTTTTGGAGAAACCGAAGGTTTTGTCTGTGCAATTACTGACGAAGTTGTTATGACGAATAACTATCGGAGATATATTTTGAGAGATGGTACGGTTGACATATGTCGGGCATGCCACCTACCGGGTGAATCTCTCAGACATATAATTTCTGGTTGTCCTCGTCTTGCCAACGGTGAGTATTTGCATAGACACAACCAAGTGGCCAGGATTGTCCATCAGCAACTTGCCCTAAAATATAAACTTGTGGATGCAGAGGTACCGTATTACAGGTATGTGCCCGACCCAGTTTTCGAAAATGGTCATGTCACATTGTATTGGGATCGGTCTATTATCACTGACAGGACTATTGTAGCCAATAAGCCTGATATAGTGGTAATAGATCGATCAGAGCGCCTCGCAATAATCGTTGATATTACCGTCCCACATGACGAAAATCTCGTGAAAGCAGAAAAAGAAAAACAAATAAAATATTTGGATTTGGCTCACGAGATTGTCGACATGTGGGATGTGGATTCAGCGGTTATTGTTCCGATAGTCATATCAGCACATGGTCTGATTGCCAAGAGCCTCGATCAACACCTCAAGAGGCTCGGGTTAGGTAGTTGGGTCAAGGGCCAGATGCAAAAGGCAGTTCTCTTAGACACGGCACGTATTGTGAGGAGGTTCCTGTCTCTGCAGCCCTAACCACCGGTAGCTTGGTCCCTGTACCCGATGCCGGTGGGACACTATTTTTTTATATTTTTAAATATATTTTTTTTATATAATGTATTTAAAAATTTAAATTAATATGTTTTAAAATTGTAAATAAAGGAAATAATAATAATAATAAATCGAATCACGTGGGGGGCGGACACACGAATGAAAAATTACTGGCGTGGCTAACGTGGCTCTGGAAACCCATTTAAAATGGAGACACGATCAAGGAAGAAACGTATAGGACCGCTGCCCGGGGGCGATCGCCGGGGCACACCTGGAGCTGACGCTGGGTGTCTCAGCATGCGAACCGTCAGCGGTGAGGAGTTGAACAGGCGGGCTCCCACCGATAAGGATGCTACAGCCGAAATAAGTGACGATGGTGCTAGTCTGACCGATAGGACAAATACCCCAGCTGAACCGTATAGCCCTAGTACCATTTCATACACACCCTCTAGGCTATCATCACCATCCATACCATCGTCACCACCCGCTTTTGATTCAGGTTCACCCAATCCAGTCTTGAGTGTTGCGCAGGAGGTGAATACCTTTTTACCTGCGTCCACCAAGGCTGGGAAACCAAGAAAGCGCATGAGCTGGAGCAAAGATGTAAATACGTTCATCATGCGCACATTTTACATCATCACTAAATTAGAGACAGACATGACCACATACCGAAAACAATTGCATGAACTTTTTGTACAAAAATACCCAACAATAAAAGTTAGCGAACAACGTGTTTCTGACCAGAGGCGAACAATATTAAGAAACAAACTTCTGTCACAAGACACCCTAGATAAGTTGAAAGAAGAAGTAAGAGCATTACTAAAAGAAAATTTAGCCAACACTATCGTACTAGCACAAAACACAGCCGAAAATGTTTCACAAGAACCACCACCTTTAGATTCGCAATTACTATTACATACACAAACGCACTCATATAGCCACTTTCACTCAACTCAAACATCACATACATCCACACAAACTGAGTCACTAACTTTTATGATAGAAAATGACATAGAGACCTTAAATGTAAATGCGAATCAGAATCTAATACAAGAGAACTCACAGAAATTACAGGAGAAGTTTAAGTCAGCGCTGGTCCAATATTCTGGGATGGACCCATCATCCCGACCAAAACTACCCAAATTACGATATAGCCCTAAACTTTTTCAACTAGTTAATATTTTTAATGAAGGCATACTCCAACAATTCATATCTCTCGACACACAATTGACAGACATACACACACTCATATATTGCACAGCGATCGTAGTATCTGAAGAACTTAACTTTAAATTAACCGAAAACATAAGAAACACTACACCGAGACACATTATCAAACCACCATGGGAACGTAGGCTAGAACACGATATCGAAAAACTTAGAGCCGATTGCGGTCGCCTTACACAATACATCAACAATAATAGGTCCAATAAGGTAGTTAAGAGAGTGCAAGCAATATTTAAAACATACTCTACTCACACTAGACACGAAAATAGCAACAAAAACCCTGAAGAATATTTAGATACACTAAAACAAAAACTAGCACTGAAAGTTCACAGGCTTAGAAGATATAAAAAGGCACAACAACGTAAAAATGACAATGCAATATTTGCCACTAATGAAAAAATGTTCTATAGAAATTTACAAAAACAGCATACCGACACATCAGTAGAACATCACATAGACACACCTGCAAAAGAGACTTTGGAAAAATTTTGGTCCAACATATGGGAGGAAGAAGCACATCACAATGATAAAGCAATTTGGATACAAGAAGAAACTACAAAATGGAGAGCAATAGAAGAAATGGAATTTATCGAATTTACAGAACAGGATATAAAAAATATAACAATTAGATTACACAATTGGAAGTCACCGGGAATAGATAATATACACAACTTTTGGTATAAGAAGCTATCTTCATTACATAAATTCATAGCTAAAAATCTGACAGATATAGTATTAGGTAAACAGCATATACCCGAGTTTATTACAACAGGAATAACATACATGATACCTAAAACGAAACACACACCGCAACCTTCCCAATATAGACCAATTACATGCCTACCTACGATTTATAAAATTTTAACATCAGCCATCACAAATAAAATTAACTCACACATTGACACACATAGCATAATAGCCGAGGAGCAGAAGGGTTGCAGGCGGGGCCACATGGGATGCAAGGAACAGCTTATTATAGACTCTACCATACATAAACATGCACACACAAAAAATAGAAATTTACATTGCACATATATAGATTATCAAAAAGCATTCGATAGCATCCCACACTCTTGGTTAATACATGTCCTCGAAATATACAAAATTAACCATACAATAATAGATTTTTACGCAGTATAATGTCACGCTGGAAAACTACATTACATTTAAACAACGGGCTCAGTACTCTTATAACGCGTCAGATTCAAATCAGAAAGGGTATTTATCAAGGTGATTCCTTGAGTCCCATATGGTTCTGTCTCGCCCTAAATCCTTTGTCTTATTTACTACACCAAAGCCGAATAGGATATAACCTTAAACTCAACACTGAAGAAACTCTTATCTCACACCTCATATATATGGATGACATTAAACTATACGCGAAAACAGAAAAACAAAAGCAATTAAAACTCCATAAAATGTTAATCAAGAAGTGTAAAAATATAGGTTCTTGTTTAAAATTTAGAGAACAAGCTAAATTGTCAATGTTAGAGCTGGAACAAAGCCATTTAAAATATTGCACTGACACACAAAAATTAGAATCAAAAATACAAAGTTTGCAATTTGAGCTACAATATATGACTAAAAAATATGAATGGTCCCTTAAGGACTTTACTAAATGTTCTTTAACCATAGATAAGGTACTAAAAACATCAAATGATAACACTGAGCGCCTTAATTGTTTCCTAAATGACCACTCATGCAATATTAACTGCCCTAAAGCAATTGAGCCGGTGGAGGCTCAGGGCGAACCGGTTACCGCTGAGCCCCTAGCTCCCATTACCATGTGCTCACCCAGTACATCAGTGAATATATTGTGTGACAGTGTAAATAATAGTAATAGTTGTACTAAATTAATTGTATTTAGTGATGATATTGGTACCAATCTTAGTTCATTTTTAAAACAAAACTTAAATTCAAGTTATTACTCGGTTATTAATAATTGCTATCCGGGTGCTTCATTAAGTGATATTATGCAAAAGATAATAGAATATAAATTTGACGCTAACAGTAAAATAATAATTTTCTGTGCAAACAGGGGCAAAATTAGCAATGATGATTTGTCCCTATACATGAATTACATCTTAAACTTAAATGCCATACAAGTTGTAATGTTCACACTTCCATTTATAAAAGGTGTGCCAGATTCGGAAAATTCATTTAGATATAAGATGAATTTACGTTTAAACTTAATTAGTCAGTATAATAATAAATTTAATGTAATTGACTTTAATTCTGTATTTGACACAAATTTGTCACATACCAAGTATAAAGTCTATAATAATCACAAGGGTAGGTATTGTCTACCCAATTATTATAAAAGACAAATAGCAAGTTTGCTATTCAGTTATTTTTACTCTTTAGCCAAAAACTTGGCTGACAAAACTGCTTTATTTGAGCAGAGTAGATTTAGGACTTTGGAATCTGTTCCAAGTAATTTAAATTAACTTCTGGGACAACAGAGGAATTACCCTCTAGCCAAAATTGTAAATTGATAGAGTTGAATTTAATTGCAAACCATAACTATATCGGAAACTGTCCTCCGAACAAAACTAAATTAAAAAATGTAAATTATATCAGCCTGGTGCATTATAATATTGCAACATTAACGCAGGTCAAAGAGTTTGAATTGGAGCTGTTCATGAGCTCAGAAAATATTGAAATTGTTTGTCTTACAGAGCATATGCGTAAGGAGTATGAGCTCATGTTCAGTTTCAGTAGTCACCGGGTTGGTAGTGCGTTCTGCAGGGTCAACACAACACGGGGGGGTTCGTTGATTTTATTAAATAAGAAATTAAAGTATAAGGAACGGAAAGATGTTGTGTCCCTCTCTGTAGAGTGTACAGTTGAAATATCATGCGTAGAATTGGAGCAATTCATAGTAGTATGCGTATATAAACCTGGAGTCTCACCCTTTTGTGAGTTTGAGGAAGTAATGGATAAAGTGCTATTTAAACTTGGAAAAACTAATAAACACCTAATAGTGTGCGGTGATTTTAATGTTAATATACTTATAAACACGCGTCAAACCAATGATATCTTAAATTTATTTAAATCACACAATCTCACTAACTTATTTTTAGAGCCTACTAGATATTGTGATACAACAGCTACTTGTCTGGACAATATATACAGTGATATGTTGCCAGAAAGTAAGAGTATTATAAATAAGATAAAATCAGATCATACTGGGCAAATAGCATCTTTCAAGATCACAAGAGAAAAAGTTAAAAGACGTAAAATATTATGTAGACCAGTAACTAGTGGCCGCTTGGAACGTATGCGAGTTGGACTTTGCAATAAACTTCCATTTTTAGACACTGGCTTAGATCCAAATGTAAGTTATAAGTTATTTTTTGATTCCTTTTACAATGAGTTCAACTCCATATTCAAGTCTAAGGAAGTCACAATCGGTGACAGGCCAGCCTTCAGTGAATGGGCCACTGAGGATATACATAAAAGTAGATTAAAACTGTATGAACTATACTCAGAAAGACAGCTTAATAGAACAGATGAATTTCTAAATTATGTTAAAACTTATTCGAAAAAGTTTAAAGCAGACTGCTTAGCGGCCAAAAGAAAGTATATAAGTAATAAAATTATCAATAGTGTAGACAAAGTTAAATCTACTTGGAAAATAATTAACGCAGAAAGAGGCCAAGCAAAATCAAATGATAATAATTTTAAACTTAAAGTAAATGGTGACATAATTACAACAGATGCCGAAGTCGCTAACGAATTTGAACAATTTTTTTTTCGTATTCCAGTAGATTTGACCAGAGCCCTAGGTTCTTCTATCCTAATAGCAGAATCCTTGTTAAAAGCAAATGTTCCTTGCTGTAATGAAATATTCAAATTCAGTAAAATTAGTTTACACACTATCATAAAAACTTTTAAATCTTTAAATATTAAGAAAACGGCTGACCTCTGGGGAATTTCTGTACATTTAGTTAATTCGTTAATTGAAATGGTTGCTCCTGAATTATCAATCATATTTAATAATTGTGTTGATAGTGGTGTGTTTCCTGACTTAATGAAGTTTAGTAAAATAACTCCTCTGTTTAAATCGGGTAGCACCTCGGATCCGTCCAATTTTCGTCCTATTTCTGTACTACCCACGTTTAGTAAAATCTTTGAAAAGGTAATGCTTAATCAAATGCAAAATCATTTTAATACAAATAAACTATTCCATACTAAACAATTCGGTTTCACGCGCGGTCGGTCTACCACGGATGCTGGAATCAAATTATTAGAGTATATATATGAGGCCTGGGAGGAGTCGTATGATGCTTATGGTGTATTCTGCGACCTATCTAAGGCCTTCGATTGCGTCCAGCATCAGACTTTAATTAAAAAACTTGATCATTATGGGATCCAGGGGACGGCCTTGGATTTAATTAGTTCTTACCTAAGAGATAGAGTACAGAAAGTAGTTATAAATGGTAAACAGTCACATGGTTCTGCTGTAACAATGGGGGTGCCTCAGGGTTCAATTCTGGGACCTTTTCTATTTTTAGTGTACATAAATGATCTCCCTCACCTTATAAGAGACGATCACGAGGTAGTTTTGTTTGCTGATGACACATCTTTTATATTTAAAGTTGAACGTGGACAACGCGATCTTGACGAAGTAAACAATGCCCTCTCTAGGGTAGTCCACTGGTTTAACGCAAATAATTTATTGTTAAATGAAACTAAAACAAAATGTATTAGATTCACCTTGCCAAATGTTAGGCTCGTTAACACCAGTATTAAGATTAGGGATGATCAAGTAGAATTGGTCGATGAAACTGTCTTTCTGGGCATAAAGTTAGACTCCAACTTGCAGTGGGGGCCTCATATCGAGAAAGTCTCGGGCAGACTGAGCTCTGCAGCCTATGCCGTTAAAAAGATCCGACAACTGACAGACATTAGAACAGCGCGTCTTGTCTACTTTAGCTATTTCCACAGTGTCATGACCTATGGCATACTATTATGGGGTAACGCTGCCGACATCGAATCTATCTTTGTGTTGCAGAAAAGGGCTGTCCGGGCTATCTATGGTATGGGGATTCGGGAGTCATTAAGAGAAAAGTTTAAGGATATCAACATACTTACTGTGTATTCACAGTACATATATGAAAACTTATTATATACTCATAAAAATAACAGTAAATTTATTAAAAATAGTGATATCCATAATCTAAACTTAAGAAATAAGAATAAATTGGCTGTACCTAGATTTAGGCTTAATAAAATAAGCAATTCTTTTGCGGGCAATTGTATTCGAATGTACAATACATTGCCGACAGCCATAACAGGTTTGTCAGTTAATAAATTTAAAAAACTAATAAAACTTAAATTGTGCCAGAAAGCTTATTATAGCATTAAAGACTTTCTAGAAGACAAGGCTGCCTGGCAGTGACACGAATTGCTCCTTTCTACATTAAAAAAAAACTGTATTAGATACTAAGATACTAGAAGAGAAGGGACCAGACTGAGTTTCTTGGGGTGTTCTTCTCAGTCTGTAGTATTTCCGAACCCCCGGTAGAGTCACAAAAATTTTGACAAACCTAAATAATTTTTTTAAAAATTTCAAAGGGAATAAATTTTATTTTATTTTATTTTATTTTATTTATTCAAATGAAAAAACTTATAGAAACTACGACAGAATTTAGTAAAGATATTAACATGCAATTTGGTCTAGACAAATGTAAAACAGTACACATTATGAAAGGCAAAATAAAACCCGGCAGTTATGTTATTAACGATAATGATACAATAGAAGCTATGGAACCGACAGACTTATATAAATATTTAGGATACCAACAACTTAAAGGAATTAATCATACCCTTGTTAAAAATACACTGAAAACTGAATATCAAAGAAGAACTTCCGCTGTATGTAAATCTCAGTTAGCAGGAAAACATCTGATTAAGGCTCTCAATACTTTTGCTATACCAATACTAACATACTCTTTCGGAATAATTAAATGGTCTAAAACTGATATCGCAGATTTGGAGAGAACCACACGCACAACACTCACCAAACACAACAATCTTCATCCAAAATCTGCAATTGAAAGACTCACCATAAAAAGACAGAACGGCGGGAGAGGCTTAATTGATATTCAACACCTTTGGCAGAAACAAATCAATAGCCTGAGAACATTTTTCTATAGAAAATCTGATACTAGTAACATTCATAAAGCTATAGTACAAAATGACCTTAATTACACGCCACTTAACTTATGTGATTCGGACAACTCAGAAAACACTGACACCATTGACCCACAAAAGCAAAAAATAGTTAACTGGAAATCAAAAACACTTCATGGACGACACCCTTATGATTTAGAACAACCCCATATTAATACACTAGCTTCTAACAAGTGGCTTAAAGTAGGAAACTTGTTCCCGGAAACTGAAGGTTTCATAATAGCTATCCAAGACCAAATCATCAACACCAAAAACTACAGGAAATACATTATTAAAGATCCAAATATTACAAACGACAAATGCCGCAGATGCCACACACAATCAGAAACTATACAACACATAACAGGAGCATGCACAACACTCACACAAACAGACTACACTCACAGACATAACCAAGTTGGCGAATATCATCCATCAAAAACTTGCAATTAAACATTCGCTCATACAAGATAACAACACCCCTTACTATAAATATACGCCACAAACAATACTAGAAAATAACACCCACAAAATTTACTACGACCGAGCGATACTGACAGATAGAACTATCCACTACAATAGACCAGATATAATTTTACAGGACAAAACAAGAAAAAATACTTATTTGATCGATATTGCAGTCCCCAACACGCACAACTTACAAAAAACCATAGCTGATAAGATAAGCAAGTATGCAGAATTAAAAGAAGAAGTGTTACGAATTTGGCGACAAGATAACGTTTACGTAGTGCCTATAGTTCTATCCACAACTGGCGTGATTCCAAACCATCTCCTTAGTAGCTTAAAATTAATAGATTTACAGGAACATTTATACATTAATCTGCAGAAAGCTGCCATATTGAATACATGTAGAACTGTCAGGAAGTTCATGCAACTAGAGGAAAACACACCCACATAATACACACCACAAGCTGCATTTACTTGGTTTAGGCCCGTAAATGTAGTTAAAACCAGCCAAAGAGCTGAGAAAAAGGTAAAAGACAAAAATAATAATAAAAATTTATTCAAAAATCAATTAGCTCTACAATTACAATAGGGTCTATGCTACCTAATACATAGTCTAACTTCATCTTAAATCTACTTAAATTCGATCATAGTTCTTGATAATTTTGCTGTTTGTCCGTGAGCACATCTTTGACATAGTTTCATAATAGTTATATTAGTTATTGTCTTGCCTGAACTAGGTAGTCCTGTGTCTCAGGCTTTATGGACTCTTTTTTCTTCAGGATTAAAATAAACAAACTGTTACAGCAAATTGTTATTTGGTAACAATGTTAGTATTCTAAAATAACTTAATATTATGGGCAGGTATATAGGTACCCAAAATAAAAATAACTTAAAAATAAATATATTTTCTATTTGTCTACTGTACATAGGCTCTCTGTCTCCTCGTATGTCATCTGTTGTAGGTTATTTTTTAGCACCCGCTTACACTGACCATAACTTAGTGGGTAGATTTTTGCCCTAGCATTCATCCGATTATATAATAGGGGTCCTTTGAAGATATAAAATTTTCCTGTAAATTCACGTTTTATTGCCTCCCTGTCAGTGCATACAATATCTTTCCTCCTCTTATTGTTAATATCAGTGCAGTAGGGAAGAGTTGCGTGCTGTTTTAGAACTGTGCTAAGCACATAGAGCTGTCGAACTGTTAGTACTTTACACGATTCATATAGTAGGTTAGTTGGATAGAAAAAAGGTCGGAATGTTGCAACTTTGAGTATAGTTCTCTGCGCTCTCTCAACTGGTAGCATTAATGTTTTTCCGATGCCGCCCCATGATGTTATGCAGTAAGTTAATAGCGATTGGCAGAGCACTGAGTAGATCTGATTGATTAATTTTGGTTCTGCTATATACCTAATTCTTTTGAAAATAAATATTAACTTACGCACCCGTTTGATTAAGCCTTCAGTATGTGGCTTAAACGTAAGGGTTTCATCCAGTATAACACCTAGGTACTTTATGTTATTTGTTACTGCTATCTTTGAACACATGCAGTCCCTACTATCGTCATTCATACCTCCACAGTAATGTACGTACAGAGATGGCCAAATTGATTCCTTTTTGCGCATTGAGAATTTAATGTATTTAGTCTTGTCTATGTTTAGTGTTAGTAAATTTTGCTGAAGCCAATTATTCACAATATTAAAACCAATTTGCGCACGCCTGAATGCCTCCTCTTCAGAGTCAGCAGAAAAAACGAGGGCAGTGTCGTCTGCGTATGAAATTATTACTCCATGCTCTACATTTAAATTACAAAGGCCGTTTATGTATATAAGGAACAAAGTGCTCCCTAGTACACTTCCTTGAGGAATACCAAAATCTGTGTTTTGTAGATCATTGCTAACTACATTGCCTATTCTAACACATTGCGATCTTTCCTCCAGGTAATTCTTGAAGAGCTCCAACTGTATGCCTCTAATCCCGATGTTTTCAATTTTACGTAGTAGTTTGGGAACAGACACAGTGTCATAGGCCTTAGCAAGGTCCAGAAATATCCCTATCGTATGATTACCTTTATCTAATTCTCTAGCAATATAGTCCGTAAGTTGATGTACGGCGTCAGCCGTTGACCTTTTTGCCCTAAATCCATACTGCGTGTTAGATATCAGAGCGTTTCTTTCTAGATAATTAATTAACCTGACATTTATAATTTTCTCCAGGATTTTAGATATTGCTGGTAGTAAGGAGATAGGTCTATAGTTGGTTACTTGTTTTTTATCCCCAGATTTGTATACAGGTATGATAACAGCTTTTTTGAGGCATTGTGGGAAAATTCCCATTGATAAACATTTTTGAAAGATATAAGTCAGTGGAGGCACCAGTATATGTTTGTAAGTTTTAAGAATTTTATTTGATATAAGATCCCATCCTACAGCACAATCACTTTTTAGACTCGTGATAATTCTTTCTACTTCCTCTTCGTCAGTATTAAGCAGTACAGAAGACTTTAAGGTTGTTCTACTCTGAGAAGGAGAGTTCAGCAAGGGCCGTGTGCGTACCTGCATTTGCCCCGCCAATTTTTTCCCCACATTAATAAAAAAATCATTTACTAAGTTAGCAGAATCTACGGGTGATAGAGTTGTGTGTAGTAATCCCGAAGGCGACTCACTTTGTTTCTTGGTATATGTTATCTTTTTAATGTGTTGCCATATCTTTTTACTATTTTGGCCGGCCTTTTCCAATTCCATTTTATCGTGCGCAATTTTTAATTTTCTTAATAAATCATTACAGAAATTCCTGTATCGTTTGTATGTCAACTGCAAAACTAAATTACTAGGATTATGATTAGCTTTTACGTGCAATTTATCCCTGTGCTTCATGCACCTAATCAGGCCAGGCGTAATCCACGGTTTCATATTGCAGTTTTTAGTGTTTAAACGAATGACTCGAGTGTTTTGCTGCACTGCATTTTTTACATTATCGATTAAGTAATTCATGCTATATTGCGGATCATCGGAATTGTAAACTGGGCCAAAGTCAATTCTGCGTAAGTCGCCTTCGAGTTTGTGCATATCTAGTTTTGAGATTGTGTTCCGATTATCTTGCTTGGGAATACTGCAGTTGATGGTCTGCAGAACAGTACTATGGTCCGTTATCTTGGAATCAATTACGATCGCCGTAGAAGTATAATTCGTTTTTAGCATGATATGGTCCAAGCAAGAGCCAGCTTCATACGTTACTAGAGTATGGGCGGGGAATAACCCGTAAAACAGGCACAAGTTCAGGTACTGCATTGCGTCCGCCCCTACCTCTTGTTTGCCCTGCAATATATTTAAATTAATGTCTCCTATTATAATTATGTTCTTAAAGGTTTTTAGACTTTGAAGTATCGTGTTAAGCGAGTTAATAAAACTATATGCCTTGCCGAACGAGGGGGGTCTATAAATTGCAAGGATAGCCCATTCCATCCCAATTTTAATTAGTAAGCGGTTACATTCTTGCATATCCGGTTCTTCGACAGTTGCGTTGATGTTGCTCGTAGTATAAACTACTACTCCGTCGTTCTGGTTATAATTAACGTTAGTTCTATGCATGTTGTAGTCCGTCATTGTCGGTATGTTGTCTGACACCGATAGTCTACATTCTGTGCAAACAATAACGTCGGGGATTAAGTTTATTCTTTTCTGAAGCGTCGTAAACTTGTCAATGTTTCTAAAAATACTCCGAATATTTTGCGTTATTAAAGTAAGCGTGTTATTATTATGTGAGGAAAGGTATTGTCTGCACTCCTCCGCCGTACATGACCTAGATTCTGATACTGCAAATTCATCTATATCATTACATAAGTTGTTAATCATTTTAATACTAATAGCTATTTATAATTAAAACTAACTAATAAGAGTTACTTAGAAATAAACCTAACGAACGAGTTAAGGACAGAAGATACTTCTTAAATTGACGCTCTTAGGCGTCGCCATAATCAATAGAGTTGGTGTATCTGCTTTCGGCCATCAGTTTTGCTGGGCAGTCTGCCGCACCTGTAGAGTGCTTATGCGGCTTTTTGTACCGCAAGCAGGTGGCGCATTTTCCTTCCTCATTTTTCTTTGGGCAATCCTTAATTGTATGTCCGAGCTCTCCGCAATGTCCACAGGTATGAGTTAATTCTCGGCATGTTTTCGCTGCATGTCCATTAGGGTGGGTCACTCTAGTATGAAAAAAAAAAATAGTTGTTGAATCATATTCTAATAGTGATATTATGTTGTAGTGTACTATTATGAGTAGTTTTAGCCCAAAAACGGATAATTTAACATACATCTTCAGCCCGCGCATGCGCTTGAAAATTCTACGTTTTTACAAAAAAAAACACGTTTTACTAAATGGCATATTTTTATTAACAATTACAAAAATACTATAGAATCCTTGCTTAATATTTTTAGGTAAAGACATCCAAACAAAAATCCTAAACAAATACACATAGATATTATTATAAAAGTTATTCATTTTTATACAAAAAATCTCGCTTACTATCAAATTTTGGCATAATTTTTCTTGAAGCCAGTTTTGCATGAATTATGCCATCCCTGGTTTTTTTATCACATGCTGACATTGCAGCTTCTGTCACTATCTTTACACTTCGTTCAACCGCTTGTGTATGGCAAGGTAGCCTAATAAAAATCATGCTTTCATCACCTTTTTTCTCTATTATCTGAATAAGTTGGTCATTCGTTTGATTTCTTAGAATAGGTGGATCAAAGTTGGTTTCTTGCCAGTTTATTAGATCAATGTAACATTTCGCATTAAAATCTAGTTTAGGCACTTCAAAAGTGCGTGGTAGGCTTCCTGTTGTAGGTGAACTACGCGCTTTTAGTATTCTTCTAGCTGCAAGTTCTCTTATATGCTTTTCTCCATCCGTTATCATCGCCAATAGTAAGTTTTCAGGGTGAGCAAAATATGCGTTTCGTTGAATTACAGGATCTATGACTGATCTTAATGCACTTGATAAAAATCGCGAACTTTTAATCAAACTCCAAAGGTGCCGTGATCCGTCTTTGCATGATGGATGTGTCTTTATTTGGAACCACACGGGGGCATATACTTTTACAATATATTGAGCCAAAACAGTTAAATTAGTTGATGGTTGTGCCGTAGAAATGTAAAGTCGCAAGATCCGGTTTGCCTTAGTCAACCAACGGGCATGTGACATTTTTCCAGGTGATTTATTTACCAAGTCATCTGAACAACTTCCAGTTATTACTGCTAAAGTAATTTCATACAAATATTTCTGATCAGTACTTAAAACGTCAGGTTTTAGTGTCGGTAATTGACCAGGTATTGACTCAAATTCAACCACAGCTTGCAATTCACACTTATCCAGCAATTTACCAATAGGACCATTGTACGTAGATGGGCCAGAAGTTTTACCATCCATAAAATCAAACAAATGTCTCAAAGGTAGTTCATTTAAATGTAGCATGCAAATTATCCACTGCAAAGGTCTCTGAAGTCTTTTCTCAAATAGCCTTATGATACCACTAAATTTACCTGTATTTGTCACCGTTCCATCGCATCCAATAGCCAGGAGTTCAGCAGTACTAATGTTTTTGGCGCAAAGAAGAGAGTTTATTGACATCTCAATGGTTTTAGCAGTTCCCTGTAACGGCGTCACATACCCCACATAAACGGACTCCGGTTCTTTAATTAAAGAAACATGTTCCTCAGTAACTACTTGCTTGTACCTTTTGGTTCCCTTTTTTACTATCTTCAAGGTTTTATCTTTCCGTCCATCAAAATATAAAGCAGGTAAGTTTAAAGGCGCTTGATTCTTGATAAGAGAGTCACGGGTTTTCCTTCTCTCTCTTCGCAGTTTTGATTTATCTATAACGATATCTGAAGAAAGTTCGTGTAAAACTGCTGAAGCAATTGCAGCACCAGCTCTGTCGGATACTCCGTAACGGTCACATATTTGCGACAACACCGGTAAACTCTTTACAAATTTCTTGTTTCCCATAGTTCCTGAGGTAGATGGTATAGGCTCTTTTATATTTTTGTGTAGTTTTTCTGGAAAGGAAATACTTGTATCAGAATCAGTACTTATTAATTCTTGTTCAGTAACTTTGGATGGGTTGTTATCGCTTTCCAGACAGAGTTTTGTAGGAGTTCGCTTTCGAATAAACTTTTTTTTTAAACTTTTGGTTCTATTGCGATCAATGCCGCCGATTCTCATTTTTCTTTCACCCCGTTGATCAATCAAAAAGTCTTGTTCTTCTTTAGGAACTTTCACTTCTCTGGGACACAGGCATTGACGTATTATTTTGCATTTGCATGAACAAATATCGAACAACATTAAGCTTTGCTGCAAGAACTCAGTTTTTTTCTCGGTTGACAACCTTTTCAATGATTTGATTATATTTTTGCATTTGGAATGATAAGCTTTTAGGAGCTGAATGACTCTTGTATGTGAGACTACAGGGATTGATGCCTTATACCATACTCCTTCAACTTTCTGGGTTACAATATCTGCAATTTCGGAAAAAGCGGGCTCTTTGTTGGTATTATTTTTAATTTTCACCTGAAGCCTATTCCACTCGTAACATTTCATGACATCCTGGTGTGTTGGTAATGCGTTTTCCTTTATATCTTCTATAGTTCCGAAAATAGGGCACTTGTATGACTGTCTTTTTATTGACATGATAGAAAGAAATAAGTTCCAAGATCTAAAACAAAAATAACACAATTTACAATTGCACAAGATTTTACAAGAAACTAGCCATTTTATATCTGAATTCTCTGAATGTACTTACCTCAAATATTTGCTTTTCATAAAAAAGTACTGTTAAAATGACGAAAGTAACGTATATATCAATGAATATTATTTAAAACATTAAAGTATACTTAACGACAAAACGTAACTTAAGGAGTTAAAGTGGGTATACTTGAATTTTTTTTTTTTCAAAACTTCAAGTGCCTTGCGCGGGCTGTTCCACTTAAAATAATTCAATAATATTTTAAAGGGTTAATAACGATACCTAACCACAACAAATTATAGCTATTAGAAAACTGTTACTAAAAAAAATTTTTTTTGACCCACCCTAATGTCCATACTGCTGACATTTGTAATATCTAGTTACCAGAGTGAAATCTCTTACAGGACATGATGACCAGTTCAAGTAAACTCTCTCCTTTGCTATAATTTCCCTCCGCACTTCAGCTGGTACTTCCATAATATAGTTACAGGTCTCTATATCTCTTTTGCCTGCCTTATGACTTAGTCGTACTGATGACAAAAAAGTCTCAAGTGTGTAGCTCTGCAGTTTGTCTGCTAAGTTTTGCTGGTATAAACAGGTGAACACCTCTGTCTGTCACCGAAAACAAGGATGATATTGACAAACTAAAAAAATGCGACCAGCTTGCAAAATCAGGCCTCACCGTTGAAGACCAACATAAAAGGAAACCTAGAATAACAGTGATCGGAGTACCAAATTCGTTAAGGGAATTTGGTACTCCGATCACTGTTATTCTAGGTTTCCTTTGTCACCGAAAACAAGGATGATATTGACAAACTAAAAAAATGCGACCAGCTTGCAAAATCAGGCCTCACCGTTGAAGACCAACATAAAAGGAAACCTAGAATAACAGTGATCGGAGTACCAAATTCGTTAAGGGAATTTGGTACTCCGATCACTGTTATTCTAGGTTTCCTTTTATGTTGGTCTTCAACGGTGAGGCCTGATTTTGCAAGCTGGTCGCATTTTTTTAGTTTGTCAATATCATCCTTGTTTTCGGTGCTAATAATTACGCCACCATTTCGTGTTTTTCGCAGTCCTCTCACGTGTAGTTTCATTTGCTCCGGGCAGATAACTTTCTGTACAAGGGACTTTGTTTCGTCACTAGTCTTGCCCTTATCGTTAGAATAGATAGCCACGGAGTTCACATTAGGTTTAGGTATATATTTGTTCTCGCCTTTCTTTATCACTTCTGCATAAAGAATAGGAAATCCCGCTTTGGAGGATTCCCTCTCACTACGAACGGCTTGCTGTAGGTCCTGAATTTCTTGCGTGAGGTTACACTGTTCCCGTAAAGAATGTACCATTGTGTTGGTCTGAACTGCGGTATTCTTCAGTGACTGATACTGTACCACCAGGTGTGTGGTCCCATACCCTACCTTCCGGCACAGCGCGGATATCTTAAGCTTTTGCTCCGAGTTTAATTTGCCCTCTGATGCTATAGTGCAGACCTCTTCGAGACATTTCTCTATGGTGTTCAACCAACCATGCAACTCCGTGGTTCGAATTACCTCCAACGGGGGGTCCTCCTGGTCTTGCGGGACATTCGGGCGTGGTGCTGATGCAGTCGGTGGGGGAGGTGTGCGAGTCGTCCTGCTACTCCTGTTAAATGGACTGCCGTCCATTTTGCTGGGACTGGGAGAAGATGTTTAAGTCTATTTACTTACTCATCGCCAACAAATACGTTGCTTCACTGAGCACTTGACACACTTGACGAACACACTTGTCTTATTAACGTCTGCCGGTATTATCTAGGTCACAGTTTTGCAATAAATTATTTGTTTATTTTAATTCATGCGTAAGACACGACGACACGTCTCACCGTATCGATAGTACTATAGAATATTAGTAAAACGAACATACTTGAATGTTCGCGACCGGCCGCACTACGCGCTTGGCGCCTAGTGAGTAGCTTAGCGTGTATCCAAGTAAACAAACATGTTGGTTTTTTGTCGCCAGGCGCGAGGCATTTTTAACCGACTTCATAAAAGGAGGAGGTTCTCAATTCGTCTGTATGTTTTTTTTTTATGTATTATGTTTACCGATGTTTCCGTCAATTATAGACGGATTTAATTTTTTTTTCTTTTTGTGTATAGGGTTTACTTCTGAGGTGGTCCCATTTTCACCAGGTCAGGATCTGATGATGGGATCCAGGAGAAATCGAGGGCAACCAACGAAAATTGTAGGGACAACTAGTGCATTTGTTAACTTTTTAAATAAGTGCCTTAGTACTACAATTCAATGAAGGTCTGGAGTCGATCTGATGATAGAACCGAAAGACAGTCGATGGAATTTCTTAACGATTTACAGCAGTTACCTTGTGTTTGGGCTTGATTGATTTGTATTAATGAGAACTTTACACCTAGATAGATATTTTTCGGCCCACCCGTCACTTAAAATATTGAAAAAAAAATTAATAAAAAAGTAAACCGACTTCAAACAAATCCTGAAAAATATTTACTTAGCACAAAGTAATATGTATTTTGATTTATTAGATTTTACTCAATATAATATTAAATGAAGTTGGTGCCATTAATAATATCTACCTAAACCTATGGGTTTACTTGGCGCCGACTTCAATATGATGTTCAATAAAATCTGATAAATCAAAATACATATAACTTTGTAATAAGTAAATATTTTTCAGGATTTGTTCGAAGTCGGTTTAATTTTTTATTAATTTTTTTTGAAGAAAAGAATGCACGAAATATTAATCGTATCAAAAATCGAAATAATATGTATCTAGAGTTTCACTTAATTAGCTCAATGTAACGACTAGTCGTTCTTCGGCTGATAAGTATGTTCTTTTAAATTACGCAATTGCTTATACAAACCAGTAAACTCCCCATGACTTGACCATGACTTATTTATGTCATGAACCCAATATGAAGCGCTCGTCGTGACCCCGCGGATTTTACTACTACAGTGTTCTGCAAACGATCACTGTAGTAAGCACAGTTACTGTGGCCGGTCATGGATGGGTGACCGTCTCGTGACCACTTTGTGACATTTATTTGCGAGCTTTTCCATGTTTCGGAAGGCAGGTTAAGCCGTTGGTCCCGGTTGCCAGTAAAATGGCAGTCGTTAAGTCGTTAAGCTATTTTTGAAAGTGACATCTCGTCAACGTGCCGATAAGCAAATGGCCAAGGCACCTAGTGACCCCCCACGCAAACCACCTTTCAGTGCGGCCACTGTGTATCCTTGCAAGTAGCCAGGATGCAAGCCACTAGGCTCTAGGCGCAAAGCAAGCCGCCTGCCTTTTTTTTTCATTTTTGTTTAACGTGAGGGAAAATCCTCATAGGATGTTATGCCGGACTCTTACCGACTAAAAAACCTCACGCCACGCCTAACAGTCTATGGTTGAGAGCCCCGGGTAAGCCCTCAGGAAGGATGTCCCGTGACTCCCAACAGACCTACGGCCGCCAATGCGGCCTCGCCCAGGGGGTGGCTCGGGTGCAATCCCGCGTCTATGGGGGGTTTCGGGTGTGACCCCGCTTCTAAAGGGGGGGGGGGGCGTGCGTGAGTTGCTCACGTCACGCTGCCGTCATGGGCCTGCTTCTGTAAGGACGGCGAGCGGCCCTCTCACCGTCCTCAGACCCCGGTCATGGAGGCCGATAGTCCTCGGCGAAGACACGTCGGCGGCGCCCAGGGCACCGACTGCGGAACTCGGGAGGGAGAGTTCTCTCCCTCACCCGGCCCGCCGCCTCCTTCGCGAGCATGACCTGCTCGCAGAAAGAGGCGGCGCAGTCCCACTTACTCCCGCTGGAGAGCATGGCTCGTACCATGGCCTCGAGCGAGAGAGTGTCCACGCCCAGACCCACTACGAGGACCTGGCGCTGTGGAGTACCAGCGTGTGGAGCGCCGTGTCGTCGCTGCGGTCCTCGCAGTGCTGACACTCGGCCGTGGTTTCCCGGTGTTTTCGCCACAGATACCTACCGAAGCTACCGTGCCCGGCAAGCATCTGTGTCAACCGGTAAGCCGCCTGCCTGTGCGGACGTAGCCTAAGGGATTTAGTAAATAACCTGCTTTTGTGTGAGAATGACGTGCAGCCAAACCCCCCGTTCTCAGACCCTCGAAGGCAGGTAGCCACGGGCGTATAGCAATCGGCGACGATCGCGACGCCGAGTTTTGCAGTCGGCGCGCGGACTGAGAACCCGGGAGGGGAAATCTCGTTAAACTTTTCTATTCCATCCATTTCAACCCCTTTAAGCTTTTCTTGATAAAGGGTAGTTACCTAGTAGATTTGGAAAAGGACACATTTATGCTACTTTTTATGCCAAGAACAAATTCGACGGGGACCGGAAATCCTCAACACTCAGGCGCAGCTGCAGGCATTAGAAGTATGTTATTATACATAATTGATTTATCATTCGAAGGAGAACTATTAAAACATGATGTAAGCTTTAATTAAATATTCTGCAGCCGGGACAAACCCAATGTCAATTCTATCCCATTTTGATACGCATCTGTATTAATCAGTCCACGCCAACGCAGCAGACTAATATTGCTTTGATAATGAATCAGAACAATTGAGACTTGTATGCAATGTATGAATCACATAGTTTCTAAAGATTGTCGGGATACCGCCTTGGAAATTCCCTACATGTCATATATATGTTGGTCATCTTCCTAGAATTGGGATGCCAGAATTCTGTGGCAGACAAGCCTACGGCCCACGTGATCGAAAATGGTCACTGTAGCCAATGGCCAATGTAGGTACTATACCTGCTACTCTCGTGCTGCCGAACTTGCAAAAAGTTTCTAAAAACCCTTTACTGTAAAAGTAAGTAGTATAAAAGTATGGGAAACCCTAGACAGGGAGTTTTTTTCACAATCTAAGCGTACGCTGAAGATAGCCTCTATCCGCAAGGCCGCAGTGGTAGCCGTAGGTCTGTTGGGAATCCTCGACTATCCTTCCGAGGGCTTATCCGGGACTCTCAATTAACCGTAGGCTGTTGGGTGGTTTGGTTAGTGGTTTTTCGTCGATGGGAGTCCGGCATAGAATCTATGGAGGAATTTCATCTCGTTAAGAAAAAGACAATATAGCCTCTATCGGACTTAACCGAGCACAAGCGCTCAGGACGCAAAGTGTGAGGATGTTACCAGTCTAGGTCGAGCGTTACTACCTTACCTTCATAAATATATTTAAAAACTGATCACAAGTAGACCCGAGTGTTGAGGTAGAGTCTAGGTACTTGTTGAACGCTTTTACGAGTAGGTTTAGGTTTAAAGAACTTTATTTTCATAAAGACAATTAACAATGTCACTTACATGAAAATATTATTTAACATTTTTGCTATATAAAAGTGATCGTCGAACACTGCATCAACTTCATAGCCTCAGTTACGTCTTAAAGGAAGTATCTTTTATTTATATCATGTAAAGCGAAATTTTAAAACTTAGTACCTACAATGTACATAGTCGTATTCTGAATAATTTTTAGTTATTTATTTAATTGTAAACTTCTAAAAACTAATACTTTATTTTTTAACTGTCGCTGTTACAGACTCGCATACAACAAAAACAAAAAGAAAATTCAATAAATATAAAGTTACTAAAATAAACGACTAATTAATATAATAATAATTAATCATTTGTGGTTTTAATAATCAATTATTTGTGGTTTTTAATACTTATTTATAAAACTCGAAATATAAACTCCAATTTGGTTATTTATTAGTCATTTGTATTCAGGTAGTAAGAATAGGCTGGTATTCAGTGTGTATTTTGAAGGAAAATAAACTGCTAATTGTTTTACGCAATTCCATGTTTTATGTATTTTTATATTTTTTTTCTATCCAGTAAGCTGTTTGATTCCACCGTATTTGAGGGCAGTATATCAATTTAAAGCCCTCTGCAGCAAAAGCACAAATTAGAGATAGTACAGATGGAAAACTTATGTATGTACTTTTTTTACACACCTACCCTCTGCTACACACACTCGCGCACAAATCATTATTGAAAATTCGGTTGAGACTTGAGACCGCCTGACCTCGTGTCTGTGAATGAGTTGTCTATGTGTGCGTAGCCTCAGCGGATTAGTATATAGGTTTCGATCTGTACTATCTCTAATTAGTGGCAAAAGTAAAGAGACACAAAATTCCAGATTAGCTTACAAGCAGAATTACAGACGTACCTACATAAAAAACAATTTAAAACGTTTTTGTCCAGTCGGTGTCGAGACCCTAGGTCCATGGGGTCCCAATGCGCAAAAATTTTTCAAGAATTTTAAAAAGCGCCTTGTGGAGTCAACTGGTGACCCAAGGGCAGTTTTCTCGCTCAACGAATAGGTATTGCTATTCACAGGGGGAATGCTGCTAGTCTTTTGGGCACAATGCCACGGGGGCCTTATTTAGGTTTAGTTTAGATAGTAATAATGTAAATATAGATATGCAACAATTATGTTTCTCTGTAATTTTTAACAATAAATGTACTAATATATATTTAAAACAGATTGATAGATGAACAAAAATTACTCCCACATTTTTAAGGTATTCTGGGGACATCCTTCCGAGGGCTTACCCAGGACTCGCAACCGTAGACAGTAGGCAAGAAACGTGTGGTTTTTAGTTAAATAGTAGTTTGTAGATTTTCGTCACGGTAAACAACAAAGCCGTAAGATCGTTCTCACCAGACTACCCCTCTCTAACACGTTTATTGGGAAAGTTCAATTCGATTGACGTTGTCATTTTTGTTTTATTTCAAACTTTGAACAGATGATCCACGTGACCTAGTGACGTATTTAAATGCAACAGAGTCACAGACTACAGACAAAGTCTCGCCATAAGCCTCTATGCACTCTATTTAATAGAGAGGAGCTATAAATTCTACATTTATTATCACGTTACTATGTTTAGAGGCTAGGTTAATAATGCAAATATATTTTACTAAATAGGTAAATAATTGTCGCAGGCAACAATTATTTACCTAGTAAAATATATTTGCATTCGGAATTCGGATAAGTCCTTTGGCGTATACTTATTCTCGGGCGTTGAACGCTGCCAAGGGCGTGCTATTTCTATAAGTAACTAGCCGACCCGCTCAACTTCGTTTGCGTGATAAATGAAGAATCGCTAAACCGATTTTATTCAAACTTCACATAAACCATCTACTAAATAGTCCGAACAAAGCCTAAACATTTGGTTTGGATAGGTGAGCCCGTTCTTGAGTTATAAAATTACAACGAAAAGTGGCATTGATTTTTATATATATATACTAGCTGACCCGCGCAACTTCGTTTGCGTGATAAATCAAGAACCGCTTGACCGATTTTGTGCAAACTTCTCATAAACCATCTACTAAATAGTCCGAACAAAGCCTAAACATTTGGTTTGGATAGGTGAGCCCGATCTCGAGTTATAAAATTACAACGAAAAGTGGCATTGATTTTTATATATATAGATAAGTAATAAGTAATAAGTAGATTTATTTTAGTCCGTTGTTATTGAACGCGGGTGGGCACTTGAAATCACATTATTTTAGAGAAACGGTCAAGTGCTAGTTCTGTACCAAAAAAGGGCAAAGAATCACATTTGTTGTATCTCCCATACAACTATTATATAAAGAGAGAAAGGGACTGACTGACTCATCAACGTGGTGACGAACCCCCTGAACCTAGATTTGGATAGTAGGTATGGGGTTTGGACACACATTATTCAGACTTTTGAGAATGCAATCCCTTATAGTCTAAGATCCGACTGCAGAATCAGTACATTCATCGAGTGCCTATACGCTAAAAACCAAATTTTTACGCATATTTATGATTAGGAGAAACAACTGGCCGTTTCTTGTGTACGATATGAGCCAAAACCTTCTCAGAAAATTGGATGCGAATGTTACGAAGACGTTGAAGTCGTGGCTAGGGCTAGCTCAATCGGCCGACCCGTCGGCATTATACAGAGCCTCTAATAACTTCGGAATGACGTTTAAGAAGCCGCCGGAACTCTATAAACATCTAAGAGTTACTAAAATGCACGTCTTGGCAAAATCAAGAGACAAAATCGTTCAAACTCTTCCAAAGGATAAAAATATAGCAGAACTTGAGTCACGCCTCCAATTCCACAAGAAATTCATGGTGGGTTCGCAGACTGATCGAGCGGGGTTGGGTAGTATCCGGAGACAAACAGATAAAGACATTACAAAATCTTTTCTGGAGCAGGATGAGAGCGATGCCTATAAGGTGCACGCGATGAACCTGGAGATGCAGAATGAATGGCTTACTCTGGGCGAATTTTGTATTCCCATGGCCTTGCAGTGGCGTACCTTATTGTACGACTGATCGCCGGCTTTGCTTAAGTTCTACCTGAACGCGTTTCAATTGACCCTCCCCTACCCAAGTAATCTGGTCAGGTGGGGGAAAGCCACAGATAAAACATGTAATGCATGTGGAGAAGCGATTGGAACTGCTAGGCACCTGCTGGTAGGTTGTAGGACGTTACTAGACCGGGGTCATTACTCACGCCGACACGATAGGGTATTGGAAATCATACGTGAGGCTGTCAGTTTGGCGGTAGCGAGAGCGAAAAAGGGATTGACCACAAACAAAAGAAATGACATTGCGTTTGTAAAGGAAGGCTGTTCAAAGAAAGTACCTCAAAAGCCATACTCAATTTTGATGGCTGCCGCCGATTGGACTATACTCTCAGACACGTATGAAAAACACTACAAAATCCCGGAAGATGTATGTGCCTCGTCATCCAGACCCGACATATTCCTGTTTTCGAGGATACAAAGGCGTGCGGTGCTCGTGGAGCTGACGGTGCCGTGGGAGACCAACATACCGAAGGACCACGCCATGAAGACAAATAAATACTTTGACTTGACCAATGAGTTAACCAAAAATGGCTATATGGTTAAACTCTATGCCGTAGAAGTAGGAGCAAGGGGAATTCCAGCTAAATCCCTGTATAATTTATTTAAGGACCTTGAATTGCCAAGAGCTTCAGTAAGCTCTTTACTAAAACGAGTATCCAAAGCGGCATTGATAGGATCTTACCAAATCTGGTTGGGCAGGGGGGGGGAACATTGTTGACGGTGGAAGGTGATCGTTTATGCGCATAGTAAGGTGGCCACCCTAAACCTACTCGAATGGGTCGCAAGTCCCAGACGCCGTCGGGGTGTTCCCCCCTGTGCCACGCTATGGACCCGGCGCCCGCACGGAGAATCCATGGAATGCTAAGAATACGGTCTCTCTATATTTACTAGGGTGCCTATCAAAATTTGGCTGCTAATATTTTTAATTAAAATATTGCTAATTTATTTTCGGAAAAAAAAATCATTTACTTGCTTTTTAAATAAAATATCCCCCCATTCCCAACCGACCACCTGAGTTATCCACCTGGTTGGTCAGTTAGGAATAAAAGTTCCTAACCACCCACCTTGTGCACTTGGTTGGTCAGTTAGGAATAAAAATTCCTAACTACCCACCTGTGACTGTATAAAATAAATAATGTCCATAATGTCTACTTTATCAATATACCCACATGTCTATATGGCAAAACAAATGAAGATCGACAAAACAAATGAAGATCGACAAAACAAATGAAAATCAACAAAACAAATGAAGATCTACAAAACAAATGAAGATCGACAAAACAAATGAAAATCGACAAAACAAATGATGATCGACAAAACAAATGCAGATCGACAAAACAAATGAAGATCGACAAAACAAATGCAGATCGACAAAACAAATGAAGATCGACAAAACAAATGAAGATCGACAAAACAAATGAAGATCAGCAAAACAAATGAAAATCGACAAAACAAATGAAGATCGACAAAACAAATGAAGATCACTAAACAATTAATGAAAGTAAGATAAACAACTGAAAGTCGACAAAACAAATGAAAATCGACAAAACAAATGACGGTTGGATAAACAAATGACGGTCGGATAAACAAATGACGATCGGCAAAACAAATGACGATAGAAAAAACAATGACAAAAGACTATAAGCAATTTGATAAGATCAAAAATACTTGCAGCCATATTTAGTAATCTAGATGCGTTTGCCATTAAAAAAAATAGGTGCAAGCAAATCTCGACCTTAATGACACTTCTCTAAAAACTGTGCTTTTAGGCATTTATTGACATACTGATCACGAATATGTAAAAAAATTAATAAATATAATGCATGTTCATAAGGTCGAGAATTGCTTGCACCTATTTTTTGAATGGTGATAGCATCTAGATTACAAAAAATGGGTGCAAACAAATTTCGACCTTATGAACATGCATAATATAATATTTTATTTCATATATTCGTGATCAGTGATGTCTATAAACGCCTAAAAGCACATTTTTAGAGAAGTGTCATTAAGGTCGAGATTTGCTTGCACCTATTTTTTTTAATGGCAAACGCACCTAGATTACTAAATATGGCTGCAAGTATTTTTGATCTTATCAAATAAAGTGCATTAATTATGTGATGTATTGCTTACTTTTTACTTATTTTTTATTGTATAGATGAAAATCACGATAAATTGTTAAACTGTACATAAACAACTATCGTTTTAAGGGGTCCCGACATGATCAATTGGCAATTGTCAAGCACGTAGAATTTCATGTGCACGTATACATCGATGCACACACACATGCAAAGCAATCACGCACACTGAAGCAACTTCCATTCATAATTAACGTGATTGACAATTGCAAGGCATGATCGTGTCGGGACCCTATTACGTTGTAGGTAATGTTGGGAAAATATTTTCACGATTCGGTGGTTTCCTGTATTTTTTAGAGCAGCAACATCGATTTCAAATATTGGGATTATGAAATGAACTGCAGTAGAAGATTCATTTTTAATGTTATCTCTAAAGCATTTCTTGTGTAATTCTAATGAATCTGAATATGAATGAAATGCGCTATGTTGCCTTTTTAGGCCCGCTGATAGAATACGATTGTTCTTTTTTTTCTAAACGAATGATCGTAGTTGACATTGACATGACACGTATGACAGATGCAGTAATGTCTGGCATAAATTACGAGCGACGACAATAAAAATAAAGTGCATTAATAATGTGATGTATTGCTTACTTTTTACTTATTTTTATTGTATAGATGAAAATCACGATAAATTGTTAAAACAACTATCGTTTTAAGGGGTCCCGACATGATCAATTTCATGTGCACGTATACATCGATGTTTACTTATTTTTATTGTATAGATGAAAATCACGATAAATTGTTAAACTGTACATAAACAACTATCGTTTTAAGGGGTCCCGACATGATCAATTTCATGTGCACGTATACATCGATGCACACACACATGCAAAGCAATCACGCACGCTGAAGCAACTTCCATTCACAATTAACGTGATTGACAATTGCAAGGCATGATCGTGTCGGGACTAGAGATGGGCAGAAGGTTTAAACCCAGTGGGAGGAAATGGGTTTAAACCGGGTCTTTTGGGAGGAAACGGGTTTTAACCCAGGTAAAAACCCAAATATAGGGTTAAAATCAGCGATACTTTCATTTTGAATTGAATTATTTAGTGTTCAATTCTACATGAAAGTACCACTCGCCATTCGCCAGTTTCATTGTCTAAACAAGTTGAATACTTATTATTTATTATACAGGATGGAATTTAGACGCTAGTTGGACGTAAAGTACCCTTAATATTGATAAAAGCAAGTTTTGCTGAAAGGATCATTCCTTTATTTTCAAATGTAAGTCAAACTGCATTTAAAGATTTTTGAAAAATCACCTGCTTCAGCCGGGAATCGAACCTGGGAGATCTAAAAAAAACCACATGTATTTTTTGATACCAACCGAAAGTGTCTGTATACCGGTCAGGTTTATAAATAAATATTGTGGAACAGTGCAGTCAAGTACAATGAAATGTAATAGTCTTATCTTACAAAATGATGTGTCCCTGCGAGTGCCATAATGAATTTACCGAAGATTGTGACAAAAATATCGGTATCTAGTCCACCGAACATGACAATATCATGTTTGCGTATAAAGAACAATAATGACCTCAAATACACTTTTTTATTTTTTATAAAGAAAAGAAAGAAAGGAAAGCGGAAAGCCAGTGGTCCTGATGGCATTCCGGCGGTGGTGCTGAGGAAGTGTGCAGCCGAATTGTCTCCGACGCTAACACGCCTGTATCGCCTTTCCTATTCGTCAGGAGAAGTGCCGGAGGCTTGGAAGGAGGCGAACGTCCAGCCGATTCCCAATAAAGGGGATCGATCGGATCCGGTCGACTATCGCCCCATAGCCGTAACCACCGTCATCTGCAAGGTGTTCGAGCTGATTATTAACAAGCAGCTCATGAGCTATCTGGAGGATCACTCGCTAATTAGCGATCGTCAATACGGCTTTAGGCCGAAACGATCAACGGGTGACCTCTTTTGCGTATATAACACACACCTGGGGTGAGTATGGAGAGGCACGGCTATTGGCCTAGACATCTCGAAAGCCATTGCGTCACTTCTTTCCAAGCTGCCGGCATACGGTCTGTCGCCTCAGTTGTGCCGCTGGTTGGCCAGCTTCCTGCACGGGCGACGTATACGGATTCTCTGTGATAGTCAGGCTTCCGGCTTCTTGCAGGTAAATGCCGGAGTACCACAGGGATCGGTATTGTCCCCAACTCTCTTTCTTCTGCATATCAATGACATGCTGTCCCTTGGGTGCATTCATTGTTATGAGGATGATAGTACTCTGCATGGGAGCTATTCTGGCCGTCCAGCAGATGGGCGACACGACGTGGAAGAGAAGAGACAGCAACTCGTGGCGGATCCCGACCGGGAGCTGGGTCACATTGCCCAATGGGGTTCAGACAACCTGGTCAAGTTCAATGCCGGGAAAACACAGTCGTGTGCGTTTACAGCTAAGAAGTCCCCATTCCTACCCCTACCCACTCTTCAGAGCATTATGGTTCCACTAAAGGACAACCTGGAGATCCTCGGTATAGACGTCCGGCGGTCCGGAGCTCAATCACAAAAACTACATAGAGCTCCTAGTTCACGCGAGGCCAGCCCAATACACCATTGGGCTGGCCTCGCGTGACCTAGGAGCCCTAAATAAGGTGAGACGGTGCTTCACGCCACATCAGAGATGTTTACTGTACAAGACGCAGATTCGTCCCTGCGTGGAATACTGTTCTCACCTTTGGGATGACTCGGCGAAGTACTTGCTAGACGCGCTTGATGCTATGCAAAGACGTGCTATCCGAATAATTGTTTGCTCTGAGGTGACGGAAGGCCTCGAACCGTTGGCGCAGCGAAGAACCATAGCGTCCTTGGCTGCCTTCTACCGAATGTATCATGGCGAATGTTCTGAAGAGCTCTTCAACCTGATCCCACCCTCTCCTTTCCGATCCCGAACAACGCGTGCCGGGCAGAGATGCCACTCATACACAGAGGAGAGAATCTTCGCCAGAACAGAGCGTTTCAAAAGATCGTTTCGCTGTCGAACTATAAAAACCTGGAACGACCTGCCCGCACACGTGTTTCCCTCATCTTACAATGCCGGGTTCTTCCAGAGAAGCGTGAAGTCGCACATCACAAGCCCACCAACTTAAGGACCACAATCAGAAGTGGCCCCCAATCGCTAGATGCGCCACGGCTTTCCATCAGGCTGGTGGCGACGTCAATTTGGCGAGCTAAATATAAAAAAAAGAAAGAAAAAAAAAAGCAAAGGCTGGTTGAGGTTTTTATAGTTTTGGGTGCAAGGCGCCCCACCACCACCGAATTTCGGGGGCCCAAGCGACCTCACCTGCACGTGGTGCACCTGCCAATCAACGAAAGTGTTGGTCTGGGGGGTACCACCGTGCAGCTGTGTAAGGCCCCCCAAGTAACCCAGCCCCAGTTGGGTTGCGTTCGGGGTTCAGCAAATGCACAGCCGGGCCCGGGGCGATGTTTGATGCAGCAGGGGGGACCAATAGGCGCTAATCTGATTCTAGTGTGGCTGACGAGGGTCGACCCTCCGGCCAGGGAGACCCGTAGAAACGGTTTTGTTGGCTGCCGCCCGCGGCATAGTACAGATGCCCAACTGAGACTAACCACCCTGGGAGGCTGCCCTACCAGGCCGCGCATAATCCCGATGTGGTTCGTCGTGCCGGATGGTGACCGGACTGGGTCCCGGCGACCACACTCGGGGGGGTACGGGGGCCCTTCCGTGGGTCGGCTTCCGTCTCGCCACACAGTCATAGATGAAGCTAGCCCCTACACCTTGTCACTCACTGCTACAGCAAATGTCGCTCCGTCTTCACGTCTCTCTTCTTTTCCCAACAATCATGGCAGCGCAAAAAAGAAAAAAGGTACTACAGCGGCCGCTTCTACTCCCAGTAACGTACTGTTTGAGGTGGAATTCGCTAACATCCGCAGACTCCATGCCAACCTCAACGTCGTCCATCACCATCTAGAGACGGCACGGCCAGCTGTGTTGTTCCTTACGGAGACGCAAATACGCCGCCCTTCCGATCAGTCGTACTTTATGCTACCCTGGCTATATTATCGAGGAACAATGTCGAGATAAAGCCAGGGTGTGCGCGTTCGTTAGGGCGGATGTTTGCTGTCGCTGGCTGCGCTGCCTTGAGAACCCTTCCTTCCCCGTCCTTTGGCTGCACGTGGATCACGGCTCCATGAGTCAGATCTACGTGTGTGTCTATCGCCTCCATACAGGGACAGCTGAGATGACAAGGCTGTTTCAGCACCTCAGTGATGGGGCTGATGACGCGCAGGTGCGGTTCCCGAACGCTGAAGTGGTTTTTTTGGGGGACTTCAACGGTCACCACACTGAGTGGCTGGGGTCCCGCAGAATCAATCAAGCGGGACGGGCCGCCCACGCGATCGCTCTCTCTCATGGTCTGACCCAAGTGGTGCGCGGGATTACACGCATACTGGACAGGTCAGACCATGAACCCGCCCTGCTGGAGTTACTGCTGACGAGTTATCCAGCACAGAACAATGTGTCGGTTGGCGCCCCACTGGGTCAATACGACCACTGTGTTGTGCGTGCCCACCTGCAGGTGTCATCTCCTGCAAGGGCAGTAGAGGTGACGTGGCGATTGTGGCACTACTCGTCAGCAGACTGGGACGGACTACGAGAATACTTTGCAGCCGTCCCGTGGAGTCAGCGCTGCTTTGCAGGGAGGATTTCATCGGAAAGCGCCTCTGCGGTTGCTGGTGAGATTACATTAGGTATGGAATACTATATTCCATACACTGATGTCGCCAGCATCCGCAAAGCCCACCCCTGGTTCGGGCGTGAGTGCGCCGTAGCTGTTCAACAAAAACAGGCGGCTTACCGCGCCTAGATCAGGGCTCGGGCTGTGCGCGACCCGAATGTGGCCCGCCTCAAAGCAGCGTACAACAGAGCCACTAGGTCCAGTAAGAGAGCCTCCAAGGAGCAGAGACCCAGCGCGTCACGCGGCTTGGTCAGGAGCTCACGTCACATCCGACGGGCAGCCGTGGATACTGGCAACTGGCCAAAGCCGTGTAGGCCAACTTTTGCAAGCCCTCGCTGCCGCCGCTGCGCTATCCTGACGGATCACTGGCTCACAAGGCCTAAGAGAAAGCAGAAATGCTGGCCAATCTCTTTGCGGCTAATTCCCGGGTCGATGACTGTGGCAGGCAACTTCCTACTATCGCCGACTGTGGAACCACGATGCCGGATATTGTAATCCGGCAGTGCGATGTGCGAGCAGTGCTAAGGTTACCGACACGCGGAAAGCCAGTGGTCCTGATGGCATTCCGGCAGTGGTGCTAAAGAAGTGTGCAGCTGAATTATCTCCAACTCTAACACGCCTATATCGCCTTTCCTATTCGTCGGGAGAACTGCCGGAGGCTTGGAAGGAGGCGAACGTCCAGCCGATCCCCAAGAAAGGTGATCAGTCGGATCCTGCCAACTATCGCCCCATAGCCGTAACCACCGTCATCTGCAAGGTGTTCGAGCTAATCATCAACAAAGAGCTCATACGCTATCTGGAGGATCACTCGTTAATTAGCGATCGTCAATATGGCTTTAGGCCGAAACGATCAACGGGTGACCTCCTAGCGTACATAACACACACCTGGGGTGAGACTATAGAGAGGCACGGCGAATCTCTGGCTATTGGCCTAGACATCTCTAAAGCTTTTGATAGGGTATGGCATGCGTCGCTTCTTTCCAAGCTTTTATCGCCCCAGTTGTGTGTGCCGCTGGGTGGCCAGCTTCCTGCACGGGCGACGTATACGGGTTCTCTGTGATGGTCAGGTTTCCTGCTTTTTGCAGGTAAATGCCGGAGTACCACAGGGATCGGTATTGACCCCAACTCTCTTTCTTCTGCATATCAACGACATGCTGTCCCTTGGGTGCATTCATTGTTATGCGGATGATGGTACTCTGCATGGGAGCTATTCTGGCCGTCCAGCGGAGGGGCGTGATGACGTGGAGGAAAAGAGACGGCAACTCGTGGCGGATCCCGACCGGGACCTGGGTCACATTGCCCAATGGGGCTCAGACAATCTGGTCGAGTTCAATGCCAGAAAAACACAGGTGTGCATCTTTACAGCTAAGAAGTCCCCATTCCTACCCCTACCTACTCTTCAGAGCATTACGGTTCCACTAAAGGACAACCTGGAGATCCTCGGTATAGACGTCCGGCGTGAGCTCAACCATAAAACCACCTACATAGAGAGTTGTTTTGGGCTGGCCTCGCGGAAACTTAGAGTCCTAAATAAGGTGAGACGTTACTTGACCCCACATCAGAGATGTTTACTGTACAAGACGCAGATTCGGCCCTGCGTCGAGTACTGTTTTCACCTTTGGGATGACTCCGCGAGGTACTTACTAGACGCGCTTGACGCTATGCAGAGACGTGCTATCCGAATAATTGGTTTGTCCCCAGGTGACGGGAGACCTCGAACCAACTTCAGGACCACTGTCAGAAGTGGCCCCCAATCGCTAGATGCGCCACGGCTTTCCATCAGGCTGGTGGCGACGTCAATTTGGCGAGCTGAACATAAAAAATAAAATTTAAAAAAAAAATGACGCAATTAATGATTATGTTTTTTGTTGTTGTTATAATTTGATGTTTTAGGTTGGTACTTTACGAAAAGACGAAAACACCTAAATTAAAATAACAAATAACCATATAGAAAAAGAAAAAAGATGACATTAGTCACTGTGCAGTTTAAAATTTCAAATGTTTAAGAGTATGTTTTACAAAATTATAAACACCCAAATAAAATCCCTATCGGGAGGAATCTTATGGGTTTAAACCGGGTTTAAACTCAATTTGGGTTTAAACCGGGAGGATTGACCATCACTAATCGGGACCCTATTACGTTGTAAAACGTGATTGACAATTGCAAGGCATGATCGTGTCGGGACCCTATTACGTTGTAATATTGGGAAAATATTTTTACGATTCGGTGGTTTCCTGTATTTTTTAGAGCAGCAACATCGATTTCAAATATTGGGATTATGAAATGAACTGCAGTAGAAGATTCATTTTTAATGTTATCTCTAAAGCATTTCTTGTGCAATTCTACTAATGAATCTGAATATGAATGAAATGCGCTATGTTGCCTTTCTATGCCCGCTGATAGAATACGATTGTTCTTTTTTTTTCTAAACGAATGATCGTAGTTGACATTGACATGACACGTATGACAGATGCAGTAATGTCTGGCATAAATTACGAGCGACGACAATAAAAAATAAAGTGCATTAATTACATATGTGATATATTGCTTACTTTTTACTTATTATTTATTCTATAGATGAAAATCACGATAAATTGTTAAATTGTACCTACATAAACAACTATCGTTTTACGTAGTAATATTGGGAAAATATTTTTACGATTCGGCGGTTTCCTCTATTTTTTAGAGCAGCAACATCGATTTCAAATATTGGGATTATGAAATGAACAGCCAAGATTCATTTTTAATGTTATCTCTAAAGCATTTCTTGTGCAATTCTAATAATGAATCTGAATATGAATGAAATGCGCTATGTTGCCTTATTAGGCCCGCTGTTTACACCTGGCTGCGAAAAGGTGCGGCCAAGTGGGCAACGGCAACCGTGATTTTTCAGAGTCTTTATGTTCATTGCCGTGAAGTGGACGATATTTTAGTTAAAAAACAAGTAAATGAATTTTTTCCGAAAATCAATTAGCAATAATTTAACTAAAAATATTAGCGGCCAAATTTTGATAGGCACCCCGGTAGATATACATTCTCCTAATCATAAATATGCGTAAAAATTTAGTTTTTAGCGTATACTCGATGAATGTACTGATTCTGCAGTCGGATCTCGTACTCAGTAATAAGATTACAAATACCTTCTAATAATTGAACAGTTCACAAACATACTACCTACTAACTAACTACGGGAGTAAACGCAACGCAACGGGAGTAAATGCGACGAGAACGGGTAATATACTCTCTCTTATGTGACGTTAACGAAGTTGCGTGGGTCAGTTAGTTTATTGATATAGCGACAACAAATACACATAATCTGTGAGTACTCTTGCTCTTGCTATCACGTTTCGTGATATATAACCTCGTGACAGACGAACAGCAAAGTCGCGGTTCAGGTGCTATCCCGCGTATTTGTTCACCCGAAATTAAACCAAAACTCTGGATGTCACGCTATCATTTGAGAAGCCGAGTAGTCCCTCGTCCTCCTCAGAACCCCCATTATGGAGGCCGATAGTCTTAGGTGAAGACAAACATTCGGGTTTCGGGCAGAATTCGGGTGGTAGAGTTCGCGCTCCTAATACGCCGCCTCTTTCGCGCTCGCTAAAGATCATGACTCACACCATTATCTGTAAAACGTCCTAATTATATTTCTTCAAAAAAAAAGAAAGGTAAAAATTATTTGTCAAAAAGTCAAAAACCACGTACCGAAAAACGCAGAGTGGGACGACCTTCCAGCAAGGTGAACAGATGACGTAATTAAGATGGCGGGAGCCTGCTGGATGCGGGCGGCACAAGACTGAATTATGTGGCGATCTTTGGGAGAGGCCCAGTGGACGTTAAATCGGCTGAGATGATGACGAGAATTTTTCTTCCCAAAAGTGGTTTCATTAATATTGTCTACAGAAATCTTTGGGAAGATTCTTTTACAGCATACCCATCGGCTGGAGATAAAATGACGTCGCATAACCGTGACATCAGTGCTGTTTGTAAGGATATTAACATAATTTATTTAAAACGTATAATTTATGCACCTTGCCTTATGCATATTTGGTCTGTACATTCCGTTTGATCGGTTTCGGTTTTGCTAAGATCTATAGAGTCACAGATTTCGTATGATACTGTACAACGTTCAGGTACACGTACTCGTAAAACGTGTACTGGACGTGTCACGGCTTAGCCAAAATAAATGGAAAATATGTCACTTAGATCAACTCGGGTTCCAACATGGTTCATATACCTAGGTTTTTCCCATTAATAGTCGATTCTATTTAGTTTATTATCTTTCACCTTCACGGCTTTGCTTATTGGTCTTTTGGCCTTGTATGCATCGAGATCTTCAGAGCATCCAGAACATTACCTACTGAATTCTATCCTGAGATTGGGTATTATTTCATCAACTACTTGTACAAATAATATTCCTTGCACACAGGATCGACGATATTCAAGACAACTCGATACTTCGACGAGGCATTCCCGTAGCTCACTCCATTTATGGCGTCGCAAGCACAATTAACGCAGCCAACTACGCAATGATCTCCGCACTGGAAAAGACTCAAGAACTTGGACACCCCATGGTGAGATAATGGTGCCGATCCCATGATTTAGAACTTATTAATAAATGCCATTACCCAGGCACATTACAGGGCCGCCAGCTTGTGGACCACTGACAGAAGTCTTACGGACTGTGAGAGTGGCCCCCAATCGCTTGATGTCGCTATGGCTTTTCATCAGGCTGGCGACGTCAATTTGGCGAGCCCTTTAATTCAACAGTTGTGGTGCTCCTATACAAGGCGGGAGGTGTCCAAAAGGGGGACGAAACCCGACCCACCCTGTTTTTAGGTTAGAAAATGTTGTTTGTGCTTTACTAAAACGATTGTCCAGAGCGGCATTGATAGGATCTTACCTAATCTGGTTAGGCAGAGGAACGTGTGAACGTATGAGCGGTGGACAGTGAGCGCTGACCCGTCTTATGGTGGCCACGCTAAACCTACTCAAATGGGTCGCAAGTCCCAGACACCCTCACAGTGTTCCCCTTTGTACCACGCTATGGACCCGGAGCCCGCACGGTGAATCCATGGAATGCTGAGGAAATTGGGCTCTTTAACCGAACGGTTAAATAATTGTTCAAGCTTTCTTTGAACAGAACTAAGTAAGGTAATATTTTATTGCAGGCAACAAAAGTATACACAGAACAGTTACTGGAGCTCCACAGAGGTCAGGGTATCGAAATATACTGGAGGGACAACTTCCAGTGTCCATCCGAGGAGGAGTACAAAGAAATGACCATCAAAAGTGAGTTTGTTTGTGACTATAACTCGTAGATGCTTAAACCTTTAATTCTTACGGAATCGTGTCCACAAAACTTAAAATAAATGACTTCTCGATGGAGCAGTGGTAATGTATACGACAATCGTTGCTGAGGTCAGAGGTTCCAATCTCAGTCCAGAACAAATATTAGTGTGATCCTTTGTATGTATTTTATGTACAAAATGTATTTATATAGAATTATTAGCTCTGCAGTCCTCAGTGATGTAAGTACACTACTTCATCAACGTTGAAACTCATATTTAATCTCTTGAGTCCAGCCCAGTCCCCGAGGTGTGAAATTTTCAAAAATCCCTACTTCGACCCCTCCAAGTAAGGGTTTTTAAAAATTTCACACCTCGGTGACCTTGAATATTTTGTTTTCCATACAGGGGAAAAATAGAGAACTTTCAAAGGTTATATTTAATCATATTTTAAACAATCGATCTTGTTGATTTTCAGCTTGGTGGGAATTTATGAGCTTTACTCTTATTTTTGGTCTACTTTGACGGACTACAACGCCATCTAGGATCTATACGACTGATAACTCTAATGACTGGACGATCCTGGCTGAAATTTATTTCA
Source organism: Miltochrista miniata (assembly GCA_933228765.1). Classification (NCBI taxonomy): domain Eukaryota; kingdom Metazoa; phylum Arthropoda; class Insecta; order Lepidoptera; family Erebidae; genus Miltochrista; species Miltochrista miniata. The sequence goes on along the minus strand of OW121758.1, from coordinate 32,078,257 downwards.
GGAAAATATTATAGTCTGGAATAACACACACTTATCTCGAGAATAAGTTCTATAGGCAGCGGGAGCGAAAACCAAATTCCACGCGTTTGGAGCCATCGGTGCCGCGGTAGAATCGGTCTGCATTTCGTCTGTAATATAAACTACAGTACTATGCTACTTTTTTCATATATATATATATATTTAGCTTGCCAAAATGATGCCGCCGTCCGATGGAAAATCACAGCGACATCTAGCGATTGAGGGCCACCGTCCCAGTCTGTACGACTATAGAAACGGCCCTCAAGTTGGCGGCCCCATGATGTGCCTCTTCACGCTCCGCTTGAAGAACCCAGGATTGTAAGTGGAGGGAAACACGTGCGCTGGCAGGTCGTTCCAGGTTTTTATGGTTCGACAGAGAAACGATCTTTTGAATCGTTCCGTTCTAGCGAAGATTCTCTTCACTGTGTGAGAGTGGCACCTCTGTCCTGCACGCGTTGTTCGGGATCGGAAAGGAGAGGGCGGGATTAGGTTGAAAGTTCTTCAGAACACTCACCGTGATGGATACTGTAGAATGCAGCCGAAGACGCAATAGTTCCTTGCTGCGCCAACGGCTCCAGACATTCCGTAACCTCCTGGCAGTTGATAATGCGTGTTTTATGGGTACTTAATATACTGGGTGTAACAAAACTACCTCTCCAAATTTCATGAGATGACTTGGCATCGGAAACCAAATACAAATATTTAATAAAAAAGGGGGGTTAATTTTTTTATTTAAAAAAAAAATTGTCGCACATTAAGAATCCATTTTTACCGCGGCAATTCGAGGTAACATGGCCATGGTCGCCGTGGCAAAACAAACACGGAGCACCCGTCTGGCTATCGTTGTCGCTTTCTACTGCCGCTCAGTTGCGATAGAAAGGGTGATAATGAAAATTTATAGGACCTACGGATTTACGGTTAAAGTATTTATGTGATTTTTTTTCTTCATTTTTGTAATGCTTCATGACTGATGCCACGTCACATGACGAAATTTCAACAGGTAGTTTTGTTACACCCAATATAAACATCAGTTATCCAAAAGCATATTTGTTTTCATTCCGTGCTCAAATAACAAGGGAACTGTAACCTTGAAATACTTTAACTGCCAATGTTAATTAACACAAATAAACGCGAAAACAGTGCACTCTTAGTATTCTGAAATAATTCCGTATTTAGGTACTTTTATTTAGCAATTGTGTAACCTCATTAGTATTTTAAGAGATTATTTCGGGTATGGTAAAAAAAACGGCTAAGTGCAACAGTTTGAAGATCCGAGCGTTCGCAACAAGCAAACATAATGAAAGAAATATTCCAATAAATAATAATTAAAAACTAAAGAATTAGAAATTCAGTATAACCAAGGGTGCTTCATAACCCCGGGTTCTTCAAGCGGAGCCTGAAGATACACATCACAGAGCTGCAACTTGAGTACCACAGTCGAAAGTGGTATGAACTGTAAGCTTGGCCTCTAATCGCTAGATTATCGTCATAGCTTTCCATCAGACGGGTGGCGCTGAGCTTAATATTCCGTTTTTTTTAATTGTATTATTTATTTGACTGCCTCTGTGGCGTAGTCGGTAGTGATACCGCCTGCGGCGCCGGAGGTCCTGGGTTCGATTCCTGAGTCGGTCCAAATATTTGTGTGAACCACAAATGTTTGTTTCGGAGTTTGGGCGTTTTCTATGTATAATATGTATGTATTTAGAAATATATACCTAAGTATGTAACTAAGAAGCGCTCGTGGCCCCGCGGACTCAGTGTTCTGTAAACGATCACTGCAGTAAGCAACTTCCACTATGGCCGGTCCATGAATGGGTGACCATCCATGTGATAACTTTGTGACATTTATTTGAGCGTTTCCGTGCTTCGGAAGGCACGTTAAGCCGTTGGTCCCGGTTGCCAGTAAAATGGCAGTCGTTAAGCTAAGTTGAAGGCTTTATTTCAACAGCAGGCAGTCACAACCTGCGCCTGTCCATTTAAACACGGCAATACGGCTCACCACCTATTACGTGGGACAAATTATACAAAGGTGAAATGTGGGCATATAATATGCCTCTGCCTATCCCTTCGGGGATAAAGACGTGACCATATGTATGTATATGTGTATGTATGTATGTATGTATATCAGTCGTCTAGATCCCATAGCACAAGCTTATATTAGCTTAATTTGGGCTAGATGATGGTGTGTGTGAATGTCCAAAAAAAAAGTGTCCTACATCGCTTGACCTTGAAGGTCATTCCTCCGTTACAAATGTTACAATTACTTGAAATTATACTTGACTGTTGTGAGAACGGTGGGTTTCAAGACGGTGGAGTGTCTGTTCACTCCTCAAAGAAATGGGTTAGTACACAGGTTCGCCCAAAGAAAGCGGATAACACTCGAAACTTCAAGAAGTGGGATCATACCTACGACCGCGATGACGTATAAAGTCTGTATCCAGAGCCCTGGGATTAGGTATAGGTACTTCCAAGGGCGTACCCGTGGTTTTATCCGATAGGATTCTGGCATAGAATCTATTAGGATTTCTAAACGTAAAAATGAAAGAACTAAAAATTACTGTTGTGTTTTAGACGAATCGAGGATGTGTAATGGAGATCGCCTCCCTCCCTTACTTTAAAAATGAAATTTACGATAAAATATATTCTACGATAGATATACCACCACCCGCCCGCACCTTTGGGCTTATAATTTTTTTAGGGTAAGCGAACCATAATGTAGGCACCTCCTAAGCACCACATAGGCCCCTAGGCGAGGCCGCAGTGGCGGCCGTGGGCCTGTTGGGAGTCTTGGGACATCCTTCCGAGGGGCTTACCCGGGGCTCCCAACCGTAGGCTGTTGGGCGTTACGAGAGGTTTTTTAGTCGGTAGGAGTCCGGCATAGCATCCTTAAGGATTTTTACTCACGTTAAAAAAAAAAGAAAGGCACCTCCTAAAAAAGGGTTTTTTTTAAATTTCCAGCTTAACGGGGTAAAATTAATTGAAGTACGTCAAGGGCCCAGTATTCTAACCTCAATAAATAAAAATAAAATAATAAATAATACTAATTTCACTTGGCATTTGTTTTTTTTTTTGACTATTTATCTTTTCCAACTACGATAGAGGCTGTTAATTTTGAACTTTTCACACTTTTCATGAGATAATACCTAAATATGTGAGTTTAGGTATTCTGAAGCGTAATTTCACTTGGAATTTGTTTTTGTCTTGGCTATTAATAACTTTGCTAACTAAGATAGAGGCTCTTAATTTTAAACTTTTCATCAGATAATATCTTAAAATGTATCTGTTGCAGAAACCGGTGGTTTGTTTATGCTGGCAATACGCCTGATGCAGTTGTTCAGCGAAAACAAGTCGGACTTCACGAAACTCAGCGCGATATTAGGCCTGTACTTCCAAATCAGAGACGATTACTGCAATTTGAGGGTACAAGAGGTAAGATTTTTTAAACAAAGTCGGGTTGTTTACAATACTTATGAAGTCGAGAACGGCTGGACCGATTTTCATGATACTGAGAATTTGTCTTCAAAATAAGTAAACGTTCAACGTTCGTCGAGAACACTAGTTTTACATAAAAAATACTGAATTAACATACCTAACTGAACTAGTTTCAGAAAATCATTGATAAATACATGAATAAGTGTCAAGCGTTAACCAAGGACGGCAGCAGAATTCCACTCTATAATAAAATACTTTCAGTAAAAGTCTGAGTATATACATATAACTTTTTTTCCACGGTACACCATCCTTTTATGTCCCACAAAAACGGGGTCTATTTTTGAAACAGGGCAGTAAGGGCAAGTACCTTAAGCGTTGTAGTTACAGCAAATCGCTCTTAGGAGACCTTCCCTAACTTTTTGTGATATTTTGAACTGCATTCACAGATTTTGCAAAAATCTTACAGTTAGCGAAAAAAATGCAATAATTTCAAAAATATTTTTTTCTGTGCTAATCGATTCTATTTCATGTGGGGATCAAAAAACAAAAGACTTCCTGCTCATAACAAAAAGTTTGACCATTGTAGAAATTTGTTTCTAATGCCGAAATGTTTGGGACTCTCTGGCGATTTATGACTTTCCTAGTACTCAAAGCTAAAATGATCCGTTAGAGTCTTTTTTTTTTTTATACCACTAAGGTGGCAGACAAGCATACGGCCCACCAGGAGGACTGGTGGTCACCGCAGCCTATGAACGTTTGCAACACCAGAGGCGCCACACACGCGCTGCCGACCCTGTAAAAACCTTCTTAGACCCCTTTTGAAGAACCCCATACTGTAGGCGTTTGGGAAAACCGAGGCAGGAAGATCATTCCACAACCTAAGCGTGCGCGGAAGAAATCCCCTATCGGATCTAACCGTGCTCGAACGCTCCGGACGTAGGGTGTGAGGATGAAATCCCAGTCTATGGCGAGCGGTGCGATGATAGAACGTAGCCGTGGGCATCATGTCAAACAATTCCTCAGAGCAGATACCATTGTACAGGCGGTAGAACACGCATAAGGAGGCAAAGTCTCTCCTGTCGCAGAAAGGTTCAACACCACCTGTCAGTAAAGGATCGTTGACAACTCTCACAGCTCGCCTCTGCACCGAGTCAAATGGACGAAGCTGATATTCAGGTGCCCCCGCCCAGAGGTGACAGCAGTACTCCATGTGTGGCCGCACTTGCGACTTATACAGAAGCAGTGTTTGCGCCGCAGTAAAGTACCGCCGCGCCCTGTTGAGCACATTTTGATCCCTACATTTCAAAAATACATCTTCAATTTTTTCATGGGGTCGCAATGTCCATAAATTTTTCAAAAATCTGAAAATGTGCTTGGCAGAGTAGACTGGTGACCCAAGGGCTGGCAGTTTTCTCGCTCAGCGCAAAGGTATTGCTATTCAAAGGGGGAATGCTGCTAGTCTTTTGGGCACAATGCCACGAGGGCTTTATTTAGGTTTAGTTTAGATAGCAATAATGTAAATATGTATGTAATAATTATGTTTCACTGTAAACATTTTTTTTATGTTAAATATTTCAGTACACAGAAAACAAGAGCTACTGCGAAGACCTAACGGAAGGAAAGTTCAGTTTCCCCATCATACACGCGATCAGGAACCGAGAGAGAGACAACCAAGTGCTTCGTATCCTTTTTTCATACTTTCCTACTGAACTTTCATAAACTCAAATATTTGTCATCTTTCATAAACTTAAATATTTGAGGTAAGTATACTTTCCGGCTTTGATACTTTCAAATTCGGAAAGTATACCTATGAGGCTCCTTTATTTGATCTCGCCGGTTTTAAATATGTCAGCTAAACTATATGCGACCAGATCCATTCTGTAATGTCATACTAATATTGCTTACTTAAGCATTAAGCATAATGGAATTTAAAAAATTTGTCAAACCGCGGAAGGGCCTTCCGTTAGACTTAAGACTACCATGTAACTGGACCAATGGCATACCAAGCTTTTCCCCTTTCTATTAACTATAATATTAGGTGCTTACACATCAAATTGGCGTTTTTCGTACTGGCCACTTTAATTACAATTTTCTCCTCTTTGGTAAGGAATTCCAAATTCAAATTTTCCCAGCTATTTACTCATGTATTTATCCTTCGATGACCGTCATTCATTTGTTTTTTTCTTCTGTTTTTTTCTGTTTGCGTCACTCATTTTACAAAATGGAAAACTTAAAATATCGCATTATTTACGAGTACGAGTTCCGCCGTGGCACTAGTGCTGCGGAAACGACTAGAAGGGTGAATGATGTGTATGGCGGTCATGTTGCAAAAGAAAACACAGTTCGTTTTTGGTTCCAACGTTTTCGTTCAGGAAATGTCGACCTGCAGAACAAGCCCCGTGGACGGCCTGAGACTCAAGTTGATAATGAAGTATTGAAGGCTATTGTGGAAGCGGATCCATCGCAAACCACGTCCGAGTTAGCTGCAGGCTGCGGTGTTAGTGATAAAACTGTTTTAATTCACTTGAAGCAAATTGGGAAGATTAAAAAGCTTGAAAGGTGGGTACCTCACGAATTGACTGAAGCAAACCGGCAAAAGCGCGTCGACTGCTGCGTTACATTACTGAACCGGCACAATAATGAAGGTATTTTAAACCGAATCATTACCTGTGACGAAAAATGGATTCTTTACGATAATCGAAAGCGCTCAGCGCAATGGTTGGATCCTGGCCAGCCAGCCAAATCCTGCCCCAAGCGAAAATTAACCCCAAAAAAGTTACTTGTAAGCGTTTGGTGGACTAGTGCCGGTATTGTTCATTACAGTTTTCTCAAATCTGGCCAGACTATTACGGCTGATGTCTATTGTCAGCAATTGCAAACCATGATGGAAAAGCTAGCGGCTAAACAACCTAGGCTGGTCAATCGCTCCACGCCACTGCTGCTTCACGACAACGCTAGACCACACACTGCACAACAGACGGCTACCAAATTAGAAGAGCTTCAATTGGAATGTCTAAAACATCCTCCGTACTCCCCGGATCTTGCTCCAACAGATTACCATTTTTTTCGAAATTTGGACAACTTCTTGCAAGGGAAAAAATTCAACTCTGATGGGGCAGTCCAAATCGCCTTCACAGATTTTATTGATTCCCGTCCGACTGGTTTTTTTAGTAAAGGGATCAATGAACTACCTATGAGATGGCAAAAATGCATAGAAAACAATGGTTCATACTTTGATTAATTAAATATATTATATTTAAAAATATTCGACTTTTTGTTCCTCCTATACAAAACGCCAATTTCATATGTAAGCACCTAATATTTGAAGATCCTACTTCAACCCGGGAAGCATGTCCACGCTTGGACAGACATTGATGAGAGAAAAGCAAGACGCGCGGTGTGCGGTGTGCGCTCGCTATGCTCACCCCGCCCGCTGCGACGCGCGGAAACACGATATTGACCTTACTCAACACCAAAATTTCAGAGCATACGACCATCGTTAGACTAATACTAAAGTTACTTGTTATTAATGGATTTTTTACCGTTAATGTAAGTTATTTTATTATTATATAGTCCATTGGATTTTTACTTTATAACATCAAGAACCTATTGAGGTCTTCATTTTCTATCATCAATGTCTGCCCATGCGTGGACAGTGCCTTTCAAAGCGCAGGAACGCTCGTAAATGGAAATACCATAAACGTACACCCATCTCAAAACTGTAACGTAAAATACTTATTTTATATACAATATTTTTTAATGAAATATATAAAAAATAAAACATCCTGAACCCCAATCGTCAGACATTCTACGGCAGCGAACCCGGGACGTTGAGGTAAAGAAGTACTGTATCACGTTACTGGAGAAACTTGGCAGCTTTGCTTACACTAGAGAGACCTTGCACACGTTAGACCAGGACGCAAGGAAAGAGGTAATTGCTTCTTGTTCTTTGAAACTGTGAATGAATTTTAAAAAAGGAACACTGAAGTTTAAAGTTATGAATGAAAGTTTAAATGTGTGAATGAAAGTTCGTATTATGAATGAAACTTTTAACGAATGATGTGAACTATTTACTTAAGAGCGATTGTAGAGATCTATTACGGAGTGATGTTTTTAACTTGGACCAGTATTTGAGCAGATTCAAAAAACAGGAAACACTAGGACACTGTTTAAGTAGCCATTCACTACTTCCAGACTTATTACAGACTAATGAGATTTTAGGGTGATTATCCTTGAGAATATTGTTTTTAAAGTGAAACCTCTTTTGGCTCAGCGTGAATTGGGTTTTATGGAAGCAAAAAGTTCATATTTCAGTCAAACTTTTTTTGCAACCCAAGGTTATAATAAAAAAAATTAAAAAATAAAATAAAAACCCGATTTATATCAATCAGACTTCTTTTTGCCTCGGTGTTTATTAGGAAACGAATATCTGTGTGGAAAAATGACAATGTTTGGTTTTTGCTCGGTGTTTTTATGAAATTTCTCTGTGTGTGAATTTTACACTGTATTTTTCCTATTCAGGTCGAAAGACTCGGCGGCAACCCTCACTTAGAAGCTCTATTAGATGATCTCCTTACTTGGCAGCAATAGTCTCTTAACACTTAAAATATACATTTATAAGATCAACTTAAAGACGCAACTAAGTTGGCCTAACACATTTGTTTTGTAAAGACTTTGACAAAGTACTTGAAAAATTTAAATAGAATTGCCAAAAAAAACTGACATTTTTAAAGACGAAAATATTGCGTTCATTCCTTTTTGTGAAAAAAAATGTTTCTCAACAGTTTTGTAACACGGTATGGTAATGGAACGGCCAATGATATATAAAATGGGAAAAGTTACATTTCTATGGCGAGAGCGTTTTTTAAACACAAATTCAAACCGCATTGAAGAATACAAAAACCTTTTGTGAACATAAAATTTTATTTATTATAAATATTTATTTACTAAGATTTAACATAGAAACTCATTTCTACTCTCTTTCAGAAAACAGCTACTTTGCGCACACTTATTTGTGAATCTTTCTTATATGTTTTAACGACTTATTTTCTGAAGTTAATTGTATGCGTTTGAAGGTTTTTTATGACACATATTATACCTAGGTAAAAGAGCCTTAAAAACATCATAGCTAAAATACCTTTACAAATATATTAACGGTTTATAAACCAGGTTTTTCGGTGGAAGCTTATAGATTTCATTTGGTCTCATTTCGAAATCGTGACGATCAATCGCTTAAGCAATGTAATCGGTTGTAAGCTTTTTGTGAAAAACAAATTTTGAATAGATGGAATTGAAAGATTTTATATTATTATTCCACGTCGCCAAAGCACCTGTTTTCTATAATCAATGAGGGAGATAGATCTCAATGGAAATTATTTTAATTTTAATAAAAATTGTGATTGAAAACCTTAGTTGCGTCTATAGCAAGTATCTGCCTAATGTTATCAAAACCGGTGAAAAGGTTATAATTTTTTTTTTTTAATGTACGGTAATGTGTGTACGTTATTTTTTGTAAAATTACCCCAAAGTTATACAACTGAGCGCCATGTTAAATAATAAGTTCTCGAAATTTATTGATTATTTTATTGATCAATATTATAATAATTTTACATTCCACTGTAATTTTTAGGCGGAGGTGCTTAAGTAATTTAGACAGTTGAATTAAGAAAAAAATTGAAATTTTTTACCTTGCATAATACAGCGAATGATTTTTGCAATATGGCGACTATTTTTTTATTAGTTACGTAGGCACTACACGTAATCTATTTGGTTTTGTATAGTATTATCTATTTAATGAATTTTAAAAACTGATTCTACGAGTTTTAGGTGCTTTTAGTACTTACGACTAGAAAATAAGGCATTTGATTTATGTCTATAATATTAATAGTAACTATAATAAAGGCAAAGTGGGTGAATTGGGCCATTAAATAGTTACATATAGTTTTGGTCATAGAATTTGCTTATTTGTTTGAAGATATTACAATATTCCGTCAGTTTTATATTTTGTTAGGTGTTACATGTCACGTCATTTTACGAGAATGGTAGGCAGAGACATCTATACATTCACAATTTTACAATTGTTTGATCTCACATTCGTACATATAGTCACGCCTGTATCTTCGAAGGGAAAGGCAGAGGCAAAGTATACGCCCACATTTCACCTTATAGTTTTAAGTCCCACGTAATAGTTGGTGAGCCTATTGACTTGGTGAGCCTATTGCCGAGTTATTTTTTTTCTAGCTGCCCATAAGGCCTTCAACTTGGCTTAACGATTGTTAATTTACTGACAACCGGGTATTATTTCGAGATTTCCTTCTCTACGCAATGGATCGATTTGCTAAAGTGTTCCCTTAGTCACCTCTTACTACACGATTGGGGTGGCGACATTTTGTACTCTCTACCGTCGCCACGCTGGGTTTTGTCTCGCGTGTCTTTAAAATAGGTCGTGAACTTATTGCCATCTTCGATTATTATTATGTAAATAAAAAAAATATAAATAAAATAAATAAAATTAAATTAAATCTTTTATAAATAAAATTCGTAAAATCAGTTTCATTTTTTCGATGTACATTGTAATATTTTGTTATCCAAAATAATATTTGCCATGCAATCAATTTATATTAATATTTTAATTATGCATTTGTCATTAGTTTACTCGTGTATTCAAGTTATTTTTAACGAAAAATTTGGGTAATTTTAGATTGCGAAAGACCGATGTACTATTTTCATTCGGTCATGTCTATTTTTCGGTCGCTTTTGAGAGACATGCATGTTTTTTATTTATAGAATTGGTTCTTGCTCTGAACCCAGAAAGTATCTTGAGTGAAAATTTCTATATTGATCAGGACTTTTATAAAAATTTACTGGTGAAATGCCATTTTTCTCGGTTTTTTGCCGAGACAATGATATTTTACCAATAAATTTTCGTACACGCTTAGTAAGCCTATGGCTTAAGAAAAGCCTCATTTTCGTGATCTCTTTTGAACATTATTTTCAATTACTAATTTCAATTACACCCACATGTATAGTAATTTACAATAACATAATTATTACAATTACAACGGCAGCGATCACTATAAAAGTAACTTGAATACAAGAAATGTATGCTATTTGCTTTGTAATATAAAATATTAGCGTAAATTAACATTGCTTTGTACTTACGCAAGTTAATGCTTAAATAGGACAAATTATTTTTTATTAAAACTTGTTACGGATTTACATAGCTCTTTGTTTTATTTTTACTCATTTTTTCTTTACCTAGAGTAGTGTGGGGTAAATTGCACAACTTAACATTTTTTTTTATTTTATACTGGCTTGATTTTTTCAATGATATGGTTATGAGTTTTTTTTAATTAAGAATGTTTTTGTATGAAGCACCCATTTTTCCGTAGAGATAATTCCATTTATAGAATTTTAGCTTATTAATTTGATAGATTTTTGTTTACTTTTAGAAGCCACTTGCCAATGTGCCGCAAATAGAGTCAGTAACGAAAGCAAAGAGTTCTTGAATAGGCACTAATATTATGTCCCGTTTCGTTTCGCGCGGACGAAAGACTATCCGTGATGCACATCTTTGAAAAATCAGTGGTCTCTTTGTGTGCCGCAGACTCGATCGCACAAAAATCTGAGCTGCACCAAAATGTAGAACTTAGAATTTAGAGTTATAGTAATAGTCCTCCGATCCACATTCGTAACTGAAGTTTCGTAACCAGCTATGAAAATGTTTTTTTTTTTCGTTTGATAACCAGTTACGAAAACGGAAAAACTTAGATCATCTAACCACAGGATGCGCCTTACTTAAGCATTGTTTTCTGCCATTGCACATGACCATTTGGTCTTTTGGCTTTATGAAAAGCCTGTACATCAGTACATCATTTTATATGATTAAACTAGTACATTACATTGTAGTTGACTGTACAATAACAATTAACACACAACAGCCATTACGCGTTTGTCGATTAATACATTTTTAAATGCAATGAAATTTTATATGTCTTTGTGTTTCCCCCTTCACTTGTATGAAAACTGGCAGAATATTTTTCTATGCGGTGGTTCGCAAAGGCTAGTCCCGTGTTATATGGTCTAAGCGGAAAAAACATCGTAACGAGATAATATTGACAGCACAGTAGCGATCATTTTAAGTTCAACTATTTTGCAAAGCTATAGTTTCTTTACACGCATTCATTTAATAAAAAATGTAAAAGAATCGACCAAACAATCATAATAATTCGTCATTAGAGTTTTTAGCTTAGATTAGTATTTCGTAACGGTATACATACATTTAATTTAACTAGAAAATAAAGTTGGAGATCTCATGAAATTTTATATTAAAGTCGAATCTTAGATCTAAGTTTAGACACGCACCGGGTTGATATTAGCCTGTTTCTGGTACCCCCTAGGCGAGGCCGCAGTGGTAGTCGTAGGTCTGTTGGGAGACTTGGGAGTCCTGGGACATCCTTCCGAGGGCTTACCCGGGGCTCCCAACCGTAGCTTATTGGGCGTTACGTGAGGTTTTTTAGTCGGTAGGAGTCTGGCACAGCATCCATGAAGGATTTTCCCTCAAGTTAAAAAAAAATAAGAGCCTGTTCCTTGTAGCTACGTAGGCATTTTTTTAAAGTAACTATAATAATATTAGTGTTGCTTGCTTACGCTTACGCCATCATAAAATAGCCGATTGAGCCTAGCTTACCCACTGTTCAAAATTATCCTACCTAATATGAAAACGAAACCGTAATTCATTGTGATAAAGATCATATTTGTAGAACTATTTTACGTAGGTATTTATTTTATTATGGTTCTTTGTTAGATATAGGCATAGGCATTAGGTACTTAAAATTTTAGTCATTGAGGTTACTATTATAACATTCAATGTATCGCGTTGCTAGATTAATAGAGTACCTACCTATTCTTAGTAGTTTTAATGTAAAATTAAATTATACTATTTTAAGATTTTTGAAATTTACTAGTACCTATGCCCAAGAAATTGACAATAATCTAGATTAATAATGTAGGTATCTAAAGGAAAGTGATTTGTTAAAAAAATACCTACACAGACTTTTCCAATTGGCGAAAACATGGTATAGGTATACCTATACTGTAATTTTCTGAAGAGATGAAGCAGCAGGTTCCAAGCTACCACCAAAGTAGCTGTACCTATATCAGTATTTATAGACCAATCAAACCTGTTCATTTTTGTGAAATCCCTTCACCTGCAAGGTGATGAACTACCGGCATCAAGATTAATCTATCTATCGGGTAGTTTTGATGCCACAGACAATCTGACAAATACAAAGTTAACCTTTATATACTTAAAGTAAACTTATCAATATTATAACAGCCCTAGTTATTAACGGTGGTTAAAATCGGGCCTTTTCTTTAATAGTATCTATTGTTTTGCTAGTTTTTAATGTCTATTATTAGAATATGTAATGTAGGTGTATTTATCTATTATAATATTTAATAATAGCTAAGTATGCTTCACAAAAACCTTGTCTTCCAAATTACGACAATAATCGGCTTAAAATTAATTGTTTAGACCTAAGATAGTACTTACCTGTATTACAAACTATAATTAACCCTTAGAGAATATTTATTAAATGAACCCATATCGTAATATGTACCTAGATACCTATAACTCCTTCCTTGAATTACTCGACAACACCTGCCATTTCATTTCGGACTTAAAATTCCACTACATCCAGAAATGTTGACTTGGCAAAATAAATCTTATGCCGGTGACGTAATCATTCCACTAAAGAATTTATAATATCGTAGCCAGCCCTCTTACCCTCCACCTCTCACATTTGTTGAAGGCAACTTGAGGTCTCTTGAGGGCTGATGGCCGATCCAGACTACGAGAGTCTGGACGCCGCTTTAGGCAGTGGTCATGTCATCCACCACAAAAATGATAAATAAGAGAAATTTCGTGGCGCGCGTAGGTGTAGGTACGTGTCGCCGCGACATGATCAACGCAATACGAAAATGTGATCATTTGCGAACTGCGCGTCGAACAGTAGCTATCATTTTAATCGCCACAGAGAAGTCGTTGAAAATTGCAGGTTTGTTCTGGTTATTGATACTGTTGATTGAAGGCACTTGATGGAACAGGCTACACATTTGATCCACATTATTAATATTGTGGAACAGTACAAGTGAAGTTTTGCAATATGCAGGTTTGTTCTGTTGTAATCTGCAAAAATCATAGTACAGCCCGTTAGCTCTAAGTTTACCGCTGGCGTAGAGGCGTAGTATGAGAGGCGACCGGCAAACTTAGAGCGAATGGGCGGAATGGGTAGTACCTACCTATCACTAATTACTTAACTCTAGGAGTCTCTTAGTGTACCTACCTTACATTTGGTAAGAGAATCAATTTTGATCATGTCGCGGCGACTTGGTCACGGCTCGCCGTACTTAGACCTATTTCTACCTCATTCTGATTTTTATGCCATCCACTTCCTTACCGGCTATTATCGCAGTGGCTTTTTACTCTGAACGTCGCCGCATTGTCATTTCTACATAAGAGGTGGTTGTTCAACACAACATTTGTCAAAATTTTTATCCAGTTCAAGAGAGAATAAGCAGTTTTATTAATTAAATCATGTACTTATAGTATAGGATTATAATAAAGCTGCTATGAAAAAAGAATACTTGTTTTATTAACTACCTAACTCTGTCTCGTTATGTGTTGCATGTTATCGCTGAATAGGTATAGGTATTTGTAACCTGAGTAGTCCTGTGGTCCTCGTCCAAGTTACCTACCCAGGTCTCGGCCACAGTATATATATGTTGTTACAGTGTCAGTATACAGTGTCTCGGCCTTAGACGGACGGTAGTGATCGTGTGGTTTTAGCGAGTCCGGCATAACGCCCGTTCTACAGGAAGAGATTACGAATAGTGTGATTCCGTTAAACCATTATCCAGTTCTAACAAGGTCTCTAAGTCTGCAAGTGGTGCATCTACTGACAAACTGACGTGGCTCTCTAGCGCAGGCGATCCGGATTAGCACACGAAGGATATCGTACCAAAAATAAAGGTAAAAAAACATTTACTAAAAATTTTTTTTTTTTTTATTTATTTATTTATTTACATTTAGTATTGAATGGGAGAGCATTTCTTGTATTTTTTTGTAGCAATAACAAAATCTTGTCTCGTCACCTGTGAAAACTTTGATTGTCTAGGCATCACGGTTGATATAGGTACAGCCTAGTGACAGAGTTGAAATCTCGGTAGCGGGGTCCAGTTTTAACTTTTGGCCATGGAACACAAAAAATGGCAGGTCATATAAAAAAAATCTAAAGTTTTGAGGGTTGAATTTTTTTGTTGAAATTTGAAAGGGTAAGAATTTGGGGTTCACACAAATATTTGTAAAGCAAACGATTTTAAATGCTTTAAAAAGTATTTTAAAGTCACATGACAGCGCCGAAATGGTTAACTCGCTCTGCAGGCTACTTATCTCAGTTACATTTAGATTCTACTCAGGTGCTCCTGGCCCCCTACTGTTTGGTTTATCTTCACATTCTTTTTCGTTTGTTGGAAACGATTGCAATCTTCCATTAACTACCATTTTTTAAAGGACAACGGTTTATCTGTAGTTGATGAATCTGAGAATAACAGCTAGGTACCACTTCCAACTACTATAGAGAAAATTTGGCAAATTCGATAGGATCCCTAAAGGATTTTGGATAAAGGCTGAAATTGGAAGTGCTCTTGGCCCCACGAACAGTGTTCTGAAATGTAAACGATTACTGCAGTAAGAAACCTTAGCTATGACCGGCCGTTAGGTGGGTGACTATTTCGTGACATTTGCAAGTTTTTGAGAAGAGTTAGAAATTTTTGAACAGTGGGTCGCCACAACATGCGCCTGGGTCGGCAGCGCGTTTGTAGCGTCTCAGGTGTTGCAAACCTCCATAGACTACGGTAGCCAACCATCAGATGAGCGGTAAGCGTGTCTACCACCTTAATAGTATAAAAAGGAATTGTCAAATGAAAATTCAAATAATGTTTATGTACTTTATTAATATTTTTACATTTGTCACAAACTATAGTACTGCGACTCTACTAGTCAAGGTCTTCGTTGGATGAAATTGATCAAGAACCATAAAGTATCAACATAAATAAAACTATCATTACAGTTAAATTATGATTTATATTAATTTTCTTTTCATAAACTTGTCATAATAAAAGAATATTACATTTTTAAAAATCTAAATTCATATACAAATAATCTCTCTTATTGAAAAACCGAAAACAAAGAAATCTTTAATGGAAAATAATATAAATGATGTCTGTATCACAATATTACATGGACACGTAGTTCCCCAGTAGATTCACTAAATATACATAAAGTTACATTTTTAAGCATTTTTGTTTCAAGAAAGCAAAAGGTTATTGGTATAAAAGCTATCTTTTAATATCAAAAGCCTCAGTACATTCGTAAATTCTAAATTCATCGATATGCTACTACTGTCCTCGGTTACATTACAATGCTACAGTCGACTGTAACAATCTCGACCAGTCCACTATGATCTCGACAAGTCGATTATGGTCTCGACTATTCGATTATGATAGCGACTAGTCGATTATGGTCTCGACTAGTCGATTTTGATATCGAATTGTAGATTATGATCTCGACTAATCTATTATGATTTCTTCTAGACCATTATGATCTCCTCTAGTCGGTTATAATCTCGACTAGTCGATTATACTACAGTCGCCGACTAAGCTGTCATTGATTGTTGCTAGTCATAGACTAAAACTACAAAATCGATTGAGTTCATCAAAGGCGTATATGAAAAATCTAGATATTGAACAAACCTAGTGCTTTATTGAAATATTAAAATTACTCTCCATTGACGCAGAACATGTTTCTCTAATCACTAAACATTTTGTCAACCAATCGTTACGGTCATTAGAAGCTAAAGACTATTCTAAAGTGTCTCAAATTACTGCGTTAGTCAAATAACACTATTCATAGTCAACTCTTTTACATAATAAATACCACAACTTTTGCACGAGGTAGGTAAAAGGCAAAGATACATTTAAAATTATATTAAATTCGCAACTATTTTAATTTTAGGTTTTGGATGTCGTGGTCTGACCAAAGCTACTACATTTGGTAAAATAAAATACTTTTTGATGAGTCGGTAATTAAAAAATATAAAAACAGCAATTAAGTTTTAATTTTTAAATATAAAAGCGTCAAATATAAGAGAAGCATGTTTCGCATTAATGGAATGTGCACATCTATAAAATATATTACAATTTAATATCATAAAATTAATACGAATTCATTAGCACACTAATATTAATAATTAATAGTTAATCTTTCGTCATGCATGCATTACCAGAATCGGTATTTTATCGATAGTTCACTTTTATTACTAGAGGTGGGCCTGCCATTTTCTAGTGATGTTACTTAGTCGATATTTTAGTTCCGGTTTTTTAATACCGGCTATGATAAAATACCAATTCTCGTTCCACAACATTCGTCTTCAAACGCACTGTTTTTTTTCTGTCTGTGTGATCGTGTATTTTTTATCAAACTTGTCTATTTTAACCTAAATTTCGAATTTCTTTCGCACCATGATTACAAAAGAGTATCTAACGATAATATCATAAAATCGCTACGCACATATAGCACAATTCTAAATATTCAGACACGAGCCAAGCGCGAAGCTCACAGCGAGGCTAGAACAACTGTCGTATCGAAAAAGTTTTGTAAAAATCTTTTTTAGCACTAACTTAAAACATCGACTGAGGAGACAAAAACTCGTAAAAACAAGTCAGTCCGCAGTAGAAATTATAAAAAGTTCACAGAGTAAAATCTCAGTTTGCCAAAAATGTTTTTGAAGTGTGTATTAGCGTCAAGTGTAATTTAAAAATACACGAGGTGTGTGTAGGGTGGGCAGAGACGGCCGGAGCTCACGGGATCCAACCAACCACGTAGCTGCGGCTGCGGGTGAACTGGCTCAGCCGTCGGATGCGCCCGCCTAGCGAAACCAGGGTACACATTACGAAACTGGCAATATGTACGTCAATCGAAAGTATTGCTCACATTTTAATCAATACATGGTGAAAGATAGCCCCTGAGGGTACAATGGGAACTTCGTTTTACAGAATTTCTCGCTTATCAAAATAATCGCTGGTGAGTAAAATCCGAGCAATTCTCGATCGAGGTACGTTACATATTATGCACTGCTATTAATCAGTTTGAATACTTCTATGCTGATTGGAGATTACATTAGTATACTTTCAAATATACGCACCTACAAAGCTCCCCTACTACATAGGAACATCGAAAAAAAAACAGGAGAGATGATTTAAATTATCTTTATCTAATACTGTTACTTACAAAACAATTGTTTTATCAGTAACAGATTTGTTTCTAAGCAGGGATACCTCTCAATATGCTGACGACAGGGTCGAAACTAGTAATAAATAATACAGTGTATTTAGTAACTAACATTTTTTCAATCATCTCAACCGTTAAAACACGAAATAAATTAGAGTTTAAAAATGTAAATATATCATAATGATAAAATTCGACGAATACCTATAAAATCTATTACTGTGTTAATCGCCATGGCAGATGACGCTGAAACAAAGGTTACTCGAAGCGTTCCAGCTGTGGATGACCCAGTACTTAAAATAGGCCCGTAAAAATTAATGTCATCGTGATTTATGTGTAGTAAAATGATATTCAAACATGTTAAATATTCGATAGAATTTGTAAGAAGTATTTGAATATTACTGCACACAAATACTGTAAAATATACCTACTTATTTGTGTTTCATTAAATAATAAAGTTTTGTAAATTTTCAGTGATTAAGTTAACCTTAAAAATGGTATCGAGAGCATAAAAAAATTAATAAAAAAGTAGAAGAATAAAGAAGAGAATTAAGAAAATAATGAAGAAAAATAATAATATATTATAAGCGTTTAGTTGCGGATAGGGAGGGTAGTGCAATAACATATAGGTAAATTATGCAAGAAGTTCACGGATTCATGCGTGCGTGCTAAAAAGTAAAATTTCTTTTTTATTAAATGTTCATCTTACATTTTTTTCTAAATCCAATTAATAATTGATATGGTAACTCTGAATGAATGTTATAATGAATTGAAGCTTCCTAGTTTTCGAGGAGATTAAGATTACTCTTAATAGAAATGGTTTCTAAAATCTTTATAGAGAAACAATACAAAAATAATAGACAATTTTGACTCCAATAATTTTCCTAAGCGTCTACTTTTTTTCAACCGGAAATATCTAAGCACTTCACATAGCTTTAAAATTTATATTTTTGAATACGTGAAACAAAACGTTTATACACTGTTGAAATCGCGCAAAGAGATGAACCTGAAATTTGACACTAAGTTTTTATAGAGAAGCATAAAGCTATTTTGATTGCATTGCTGTCAAATCTCGACTGCCAACGATTTTTTTAAAGTGCATAGATATTTTCGACTTATTATTTATTTTTAAAAAGGGATGTGGACTTACCACGTGCGACACTTCAAGGCTCTAAGCGTTGTTCTGGCTCCGGCGCTGCTGGCGTACTGCAATGCATACACACCGACACGTGTCACGCTTATATATACATACATACACTGCAATATCACCGATGCTCGCTACAACTAGCCTGGTCGCTCATAAAATACAAAAGAGTAACAAAATTTACTTATTCTTCGACATAAGTTTATCAAAAGATTGTTGAAATTGAAAAAAAATACTTTAAAAATAAATAGATGTCTATCTATGAACAAATAAATAAATATTATCGATATTAAGTTTTCAATTCGTTAAATTTAAACTATCGATAAATAATGAGATAATCGACTAAGGCTTGTCTAGCAAACATCGATAATTTTGTGAAAGTCATTCGGATACAACAAGGGAAATAATATAAACAATATTTTAAAAATAACAATATCACAAGAATACAATTTGAAGATTCAAATCCATGCCATTTCTTTTTGTCTTTTCGTGAATTTAGTATAAAACCATTCCACATACATAATGTTAGTATTAAAACCATGCGTGTCATCAACTCAGGAAGAAAATATATTCTATTTTATGATATCAAGTTAATAGATGCTAAAACACTTTTATGACTATCCTGTCTCAATTGGGACCCCACAGCTTGTAGAAGGCTCTCGAAGCAAAAAATCAATATTAGCTGAAGCCTATTTGCTGTGAAAAAAAACCGTTAATACCCGAAAAAAATATCACGGCACTATTTAGCGCCAAAAACATGACATTTTACCGATTTCATGCGGCCATTTTGTTTTTATTATCTGTCTGTTCTATGTCCCCCTCTCTGCTAGAAATTAAATTGTTATGCTTAATAAATCTATACTTAATAAAAAACACATCAAAATATTATGTTAGTTTTGTTTAAATGGAGTTTTGAAGAGAATTAATGTAGGTCTGTTTAAAGTATAGAGTAAAAATTGTTAAGACTATAAGAGATATGACACTAATGACGTCAGAATACGTCACTAATGTCATATTCAGCTAAACAGGTTTTTTTGTGCAGTCTTATGTATCGGAAATGCTTAGGAATGTATCAACTTGCTGCTAATAATATTTCTGCTAAAATAAAACTGCACTTTTGCATAGTGTGTAAGTGAACACTCTCAGCCGGCATTTTTTAATATTAAGCTGAACATAAGCGTATTTTGTTATACTGCCGTGCTTAACATCGCACTGTTGGGCCTGACCTCCGTACTATTGGCTACGCGCCCCCTTCGGCAGGTTGTTAAAGAATCTGAATTGGAGCCGCAGCGTAAGGTCTTTCCGTACTGTAATGACAAACATATGCTCTCAACTAGTGTACATACATGTGTAGTCTTAGTATCCTACTACATTGTGTGAATTTGAACAATTTGTTTACCCTAACTTATTAAAAATAATATTAACCAGACTCACTCCGAAGGGAAATAAGCCCAAAACTCCTTAAATCTGTGGAAAAAAAATTGTTGCACTCGATCTCGCAAATCGATGAGTTCTATTTCTTAGTACTTACAGAGAAACGGAATGTATGCAAACACAAAGTCCGGTAGATTGTCATGCAACAAGTCGTTCATAGACTTATACTCGTACGTCAGACAACATACCTCAAACCTTTCTGTGCCATCGCATAATGCAAAATTTTGTTAATATTGTTCAAATTCACATTGAATGTTGATGTAAAACTCTACGAGTAAAGTTGGGGGCACGCGTGATTGTGTAAGTTGCAATACGCGACTACTCACGAATGCGGGTTAGGATTAACGTCCAGCGGTGCCGCCTTAACGAATCTCTCTTCTGGTTCGGACTCTTCAACTTTAACAGGGGCTAAAACTTCATCAGGATTTTCGATAGTAACCGGTATTATTGTTTCGGTAGATATCGGTTTATCGGTTGATGGCGGTTTATCTGCTTCGTTAATCGATTCTGGGGTATTTTGTGTGTTTTCAGGGCTTTCTGGAGCATTGATTATGACTGAAGCTTCGACAGATTCAGTTATGACGGGTTTATTTTCTTCCGTAGTGGGTGTGACAGCTTCAGCGCTGGGCGGCGTGTGGTTGAAGAAGCTATTGTCGAGGCCGACAGCGGGCGGTCGGCCTCGCGGCAGTCGCAAGCTCAGGGACGCACTAGTTCTCTTTTGAACTCGGCAATCTGATCATCAATATCGATTTGATATATCGATTGTGGCTTGTGTCTAACGGGTAATCGAGATTGCCCAACAGATAGGGCGTGAGGCCGTAAGACATGCGATGCGTTTGGTGATGGTTCTTTGCTGTGGTATCGATATTTTATGGATGGATGCTTGTTAAAATTTATCAAGTGAATGCCAATTTAAGCTTGCGCATGGTTGAATGAATTGTGCCAATTTAGTACAATGTATGAAATAAAATCATGTGATGCATCATCGATACTGTTGCAACAGCAACATTGAACTCTCGTTAGACACAAGAATATTTTGTAGATTCCTTCCATGACTTTATAAAGATTTTCGATTATCCTGATGGTTAATATAAGCTAGGATGTTCTTATCAAAATGCGTCATAGATGCATAATGTGGAAATGTTATGCGTTGTGGTGTTTAGACTACAACAATTTGAAGATGCTTTCACATGGTCCCTACTCAACAGCATTATACAGATGCATTTTTTAACACATATATTTTTAGGTTTAAAGGATAAAAAGTGAAAAAAATAAAACCTTATAGGTTCACTTTTTTATAACATTCACACACTAAAAGTTACAGTAAGATTAAAAAAGTAAGCCGCCATATATGATACGATTTTACATTTTATTTTGTAGCGAAAACACCACAACTCTTTTGAGGATCATACTCTGGGGTATAATTCCATTTAAGCGTTTACTATAGAGCGATTGAGCGAAGTCGACGTCGGCAGGCGAAGCGGCGCCCACCATCTGTACCGCAATGAATGCTGTTAGATGCATACTATTCTTATTTGAAAGAGATCAAATACTACTGTTGTCAATTTTCACTGTTTGATTATTATTGTGGTGTATATTGAATGTGTTGAAAAAGCGCTCCCAACTCAAATATAACGATCACTGGGTGAATATTTTATGACATTCCGTGTCTCGAAAAGCGCGTTAAGCCATTGGTCCCGGTTGCCAGCAACTTGGCAGTCGTTAAGGCAAGTTAAAGGCTTTATGAGCGGCTTCCAAAATGTCAAAATCCAGTAGCTAAAACCTGCGCCTTTCCACTTCAACACGACAATAGGCTCACCACCTATGTACTGTTTTGATTTGAGTGAACTTAGTTACTATACTTTGAATTTTTATCTCTTAGAGTAAAAGGCAAAAATAATAAAAGTTTCTTAGAGAGAAATCTAAATAATTTTGCTATAAATTCAGTGGTTGTAATTCATACTGTGTAAATATTGATCGATATCATTCTTATTTCAAACCATTTTCTTGTATTAGATCTCTATACCTAAAAGTACCAATGTAGTTTTTATAATTTCATATGTACTGCTCGTTCGCTCTAACTTTGCCGCTCGGCTCCATACTAAAGTCGAATTTTTAATTAGACGAAGTAAATTGACAGCAACTAATGTCACTTCTTCATAAAATGTTGCGTATTTTCTATGACGAAGTGACATTAGCTACTGTCAATTTACTTCGTCTAATTAACAATTCGGGTATACGCCTCTACGCCAGCGGCAAAGTTAGAACGAACGGGTAGTACATGGTTGATCCTGAGTTGTTATGTATGTGATGGCATTTTTTGTACATAAGGCATGTAATATTATGGCTGAAAGTTTATCTTAGACGCACGCAAATGCAATACATTCGTTTAAATGTGTGAACGGTGTGAAAATGATTCTAGCGTTTATTGAAAAATGCGTGATTAACCTGTAATAAATACTATGCAATAATAATAATAATAAAACTTAAATTAACATCAGGGCGACGATTCTGGATCGTGCGACGAGAATGCGAAGACTGAAATTTACTAGTGAACGCCTTTTGTCTCGTATTTAGAAACGGGAAATGATAGACAAAAGATATTTCACCAGTGAACTTTTGTCTACACTTTAAAGTCGTATGGTCGAGAATTCGCCGCCAGATATACCCATTCACCCATTCTCATCTACGAACTAGCCTGTCTAATAACTTAGTTCGATCCCATTGCATTATCAAGTTAAGACTTGATAATGCAATGGGATCGAACTGACACCTACAGACTGCAAGTTCGATACTGTAACCAATAAGCTGCCTCCTCTCTTACTACAGCATGTCACAACTGACTATATCTTTATTCACGGACAAATCAAAAGAATACAATATCCCCTTCCCCTTGAAAGGGAACTGTCGCGGTTTTCAATCTTGTACCAGACCATGTTAAATAGTTGTTAAAACAATAATCATCGTTTTCCCCTAACTATTCAATATAACGTCAAAAGGTAATGTATTTTTTTTTATAATTATACCCCGCTCTCCACCATTACATCCCGTTAACGTGTGACATACATTTCGTACTAATACACAGAAACCTCTCTCTCCTCAATTAGCAATATTAAACCTGACCCCACAATTCAGAATCGAAAGGCGAATATATACTTCGATCAGTTTCAAATACACCTTAACATATTATTTTGTTGTCTCGGAAAAATCGTGGAACACATAGAATATCGTACAATGACCTTATACTATCTGTCTCTGTCGCTCCCGTTCATATTAACGTTTCTATCTCACACTAAGTTTGCCGCAATATCTGAGTAAACAGCGTCGCAGCAAACTACTTCGACACTATAAATCTTGCACTGCGCTATTAAGAGTCCGTATGTCGCTAAATGGACTATATCTTGATCTAGATCAGGACTGGTGAGGTCTAATAAATTAATGTTATAATAGTAGTTTATGACACTGTTGCATAATAAGGGTTCTTATAACACGAGTGTGTTTTAAAAAAACGAGCCGTAGGCGAGTTTTTTTATAGTATCACACGAGTGTTATAAGACCAAGTTATGTACAGTGTCATACACTACTTTATCTACTCTCATACTATAATACCTGATTTCATTTTGTTGTGATATATAGTTGCTCCTTGATTTCGCCGGTAACAGGCTCATGGTCATGTTTGACGCAGTTTCCAGAATGTCTGGTGGTGTACAATTACCACCATCCTCGCTTTAAGACATGTTTTTACACAAAAACTAATTTATTTTACAAACAAAACCAAACTTTGTTTAATTTAAATGTAAAATGTTGGCGCCAAGGCGCAAACATCGATTGCGCATGCGTGTTTCTTTTTTTTTTAAGCTGCGAAGACCATAGATTTAGGATTTTTCGCTACTCTGGAGACACAATTTTTTTTTTAAAGTAGAGGTTCAAACTTCTTTTTCAGCTGGAGATTGTTTATGGTGTATCGTAATGATTAAAAAGTTTTATTATGCTATAGGTGTCCATACAAGACCTGTATCGTAATAAAACTTTTTTTTTGGCCTGTGCGTAATGTTTGTCATAATAGTATTGATTTCAATTTTATAATCTCTGTATTATAGTATCAGAGTAGATAAATACAATTATATAACTTCAGATCATGAACTTTAAATGCTCTAGACTCATAGACTCTAGAGCACAAACACGATTACTGATGTTTTTTATATTTCTCTTTTTTATATCTCTATATTAAAACACATCGATTTCGTGAAATTTTAAGCTGGATCTCATGAGTTTGAAGTTAGTTTTATAATTTTTTTTTATTTTTAAGGAAGACAATAGTAAAATTTTCATTACTCTAACAATTTTTTTCCCTAATGATTATAGTTCTTTAATAATTAATTGATTTCGGTTAAAACGCACAAAAAGCGATCGCATCCCTCTCTATCTTGCACGCTTAAATGAGTGTATCTTCTATCCTGTTTCAACCGACTAGCGTTATACGGACTCTTAGGCCCTTCGTACACTAGGCTACGCAAATCTTCGATACTAATGTTGTAAACTTAATAAGTTAGTAACTAATGTTGTAAACGAATATTTGGTAGCGCACGAACCGTACACACGAGATATCTCAAGACGCGATTTTGTCCATTCTTCTACTGTAGACATAGCGACAACACGTCTCAGACTAATTTAATTTACGAAATGTCTGACACAAGTGACGAAACTATGATTTTGGCTTACTATCTTTACTAAAAGCAAAGAAATCGTCGTAATAGGAAATACTGCGTTCAACCATATAAAAAAAAATGTAAAGTGTAGACTGTTTGTAGCTACAAAAAAATTACAGCAAACAGATACTTGTCCAGTTTAACCCTTCCAAGACACAAGCGTGTATATTCACTGCTAAGAAAACCCCATTTACTGTACCGCCATAATTCCAGGGCACATCTCTCACTATCTCTGAAAGCATTGGGATCCTTGGCGTTGACATTTCCAGAGAGGTTCAATTCCGGAGTCATTTGGTGGACGAGGCTAAGCCGGCGTCCAAGAAGCTCGGTGTGCTCAGCAGAGCGCGGCGGTACTTTACTGCAGCGCAAACACTGCTTCTGTATAAGTCGCAAGTGCGGCCACACATGGAGTACTGCTGTCACCTCTGGGCGGGGGCACCTGAATATCAGCCTCGTCCATTTGACTCGGTGCAAAGGCGAGCCGTGAGAGTTGTCAACGATCCTATGCTTACAGGTGAAGTGGAACCTCTTCGCGACAGGAGAGACTTTGCCTCCTCATGCGTGTTCTACCGCCTGTACAATGGTGTGTGTCCTGAGGACTTATTTGATATGATGCCCACAGTTACGTTCTATCATCGCACCGCTCGCCACAGACAGGGATTTCATCCTCACACTCTACGTCCGGAGCGTTCGAGCACGGTTAGATCCGATAGGGGCTTTCTTCCACGCACGCTTAGGTTGTGGAATGATCTCCCTGCCTCGGTTTTTCCAAACGCCTAAAGTATGGGGTTCTTCAAAAGGGGTCTTAGAAGGTTTTTACAGGGTCGGCAGCGCGAGAGTCGCTCCTTTCGTGTTGCAAACGTTCATAGGCTGCGGTGACCACCGGTCCTGGTGGGCCGTATGCTTGTCTGCCACCTTAGTGGTATAAAAAAATACTAAATTCAAATTGAATATTTATGTCAATTGTTCTGCCATCTTGGAAATCGCAGCGACATTAGTAGCGACGATCTCGACCGGCAGGTAGCGCGCGACTGGCGTCGGCGACGAATGGACAAAATGTCGGCGACGCATGTCTGTGTACGAACCTCTTTGAATTTGTATTGCGGTAGTCGCTTAGAGACCAAAATCTTTGGGTATCGAAGATTTGCGTAGCCTAGTGTACGAAGGGCCTTAAAGTTCTGTTCTACAGTATGTATGTACAGCTTCCAGATAAAATCTGCGCAAAATGTGAATCAATCAATAATATGCTTGATCTTCAAATAATAACATGACCTTTGTGACCTTTGTTTGGTTGAAGGACACCTCCCTACATGTGACTCAGTAAAAGTTTTTATAACATTACATTGCATCATACATAGTGCAAGTGTACAACAACAGAGACAAAATAACAAAGATATTTACTGTGTTCCACGATTCAACTACAGTAGATTCTTATTCAATACCCGCACGCAGCTCAGATTACATAACTAAAGGCAGATGACACTTACAGAACAAGAAAGTGAGACTTGGAAAATACTAAATCCAAAAGTGAGCACTAAATAGACTATCCAGAACTCGCCCCAAGATATATGAGGTAAAATAATTAGTCGATTAATAGTAGTGTCTCGATGGTCCAGTAGATAGGGCGTCTGGAATACCAGAAGACGCCGGTTCAAGTCCTGCTCAAGACCGATATTTTTTTCACATTAAACTTGAGAAATAGAGTATCCGAAATTTTCTCAAAGAAAAACAAAAATGACAGACTTTCGAACCTTTTGTTAACACTGTACTAGAAATCTGTCATTTTAAAATTTTAAAAAGGTTCCGGATTCTACGCGTTGCGCGCGGTTTATACGTGTGAACAGAAAATAAGCGAGTTTAGGACTGCCGCGTTACAGTACTCGCTTTTGTCTATACTAATATTATAAAGAGGAAAGATTTGTTTGTTTGTTTGCATCGAATAGGCTCCGCAACTACTGAACCGATTTGAAAAATTCTTTCACTGTTGGGAAGCTACACTAGCCCCGGTGAACATAGGCTACATTTTATTCCCATATTCCCACGGGAACGGGAGTGTTACGCGGGTGAAACCGCGTGACGTCCACTAGTATTTAATATTTTCTTCTTCCCTCACTTTCTTGCCCGTTACCCGCCTTTAGCTCAGTATATAATATACTCACTTCTATCGATGTTCCTCTGCAGATGGCTGGCGATCCTGTGACGAGCGTCACTGTACTCGAGGTGTAGGCCCAGTCTTAGCAACGTAGGGTTCTGTTCTATGAGCGATGTGATCTCCATTTCTATCTTGTTGCCTAGCACTTGCGATCGCTGGAGATAGAATGGTGTTAATTAGATTTGTATTGAGGGATTTCATTGAAATTCTTCCAACTACCCCAACCAATACATCCCGAGGGTGTCGTAAGAGGCGACTAAGGGAACACTTTCGCAAAAAGATTCATTGCGTAGAGAAGGAAAACTGGAAACGAAACCCGGTTGTCAGTAAAATGACAATCATTAAGCCAAGTTGAAGGTCTTATGGGCGGCTTGTAAAATTTCAACTGTGGGTTGCGGCGACCTGCGCCTGTCTATTTCAACACGGCAATAGGCTCACCACCTATTACGTGGGACTTAAAGCCATAAAGTGAAATGTGGGCGTATACTATGCCTCTGCCTACCTCTCCGGGGATGAAAGCGTGACTATATGTATGTATAATGTATCTTACAAAGTCAGTCCAACCGTTTATTTTACTTTTGATTTTATTATTTTATTTTATTTTACTTATATTTCTTCAATGGGTTATAATTAACGTATATAAATAAGATTAGGCAGTTTATATATTTCTGTTACCGCGTATTCAAAGATCCCTTTTAGGGATAATGTAACAGTTACGTCCTTAGGACGCTGTCAAAGGTAAAATAAACGGTTAGACAGACTATATTATATGATGAAGGTGTGACTATATGTATGTCTGAAATAGAATAATGTACATACCTGGTTAGAAGCCCGGAACTCCTCAACCACATGCATATCGAGCAAAGCCCTCACAAGCCCCAACACTCCGGCCGGGCTTATAAAGTTGGTCTCCACATTGACCACGCGTAGAGCCGTGTTGGCCCGTAAGGCGTCCGCCAGTAAAGCCGCCGTGCGATCGTTTAAGCCAACGTTCACGAGCGACAGGACTTCTAACGAGGTGTTGCTTTTTACCGCCTCGAAGAGTTTCTCGAATTTTTCGTCGCTAATATTCTGTAAAAACGAGAAACATTGTCCCATAAAAAAATGGTTAAGTGCAAGACGGGGTGGCGCATGGTGGGGTCCATACTAAAAAAAGGTTATGGACAGACAGACAACAAAGTGATCCTTTAAGGTTTCCGTTATATCCCCGTTAAGCACGGAAAATAAATCACATTTGTTGTTTGTATTTTATTTTCTTTATTTTTAGTATTTTTTGTTGTAGCGGCAACAGAAATATAATACAACTAGCTGATGCGCGCGGCTTCGCCCGCGTGAAATTTGGTTCCCGTTCCCGCTTCCCGTGGGAACATTTTCCCGGGATATAAAGTAGCCTATGTGTTATTCCCGACTATACTCTATCCCAGTACCAAATTTAAGCCCAATCCGTTGAGCCGTTAGAGCGTGATTGAGTAACAAACATCCAAACATCTTCACAAACTTTCACATTTATAATATTAGTAGGATACATAATCTGTGGCAATTGTAGCTGTCAAGCTATCACGGTTCATAAGGGACCCATTTTTATCTTTAGGATACGGAACATTCGAAAGGGTAAGTCCTCGGAAGGATGTCCCAGGAGGACAAACGTCGTCTGGGTCTCCCAAACCCATCACTAACGCCTACTACTAGGGCAATAGAATTTCTTTATACTACCAAGGTGGCAGACAAGCTCACAGCCCACCTGATAGAAAGTGTTAACCGTAGCCAATGCACGTAATAGAACATTTTAAAACGTTACCTTAATATTATTCCAATTGAGATCGGTGAGCTTCTGGTCGTTGTCCTTAACTCGTGTGATGGTGTCGTCGGGGTCCGTCGCGTTAGGGGGGTCCATTGGGAACACCTGCAATGTACACATGTTACGTTTAAAATAGGTTAATTTGAAAATTTAAAAGCCCCTAATTTAGAGACTGTTCTAATGAGCCAAAACGTTGCACTTATACGAATATATGAATTTTTCAAAAGGGTTTGGATGGCCAACTCTGAAACTATAAGGAATAGCGAGAAATGCTCAAAGGAGTCACGAGCCCGATTTTGATAAAACTTAAAACCTCATTATTAGATTTTTGAAAAACCAATAATCTTAGCCGGAAATGGAACCCGTTGATTTTGAAAAAATAACAACACCCTATATTACACCATACGATAGTGTTGCTATTAAGGATCTTATTCTGGGAAGTAATGACATACGTAAAACTAAAGGAAATAGCTCATATTTAACAAAATACATTTTATTTTTCTTACGTTAACTCATTAATTGTTCAAAATGTAGGCCATTGTTTTCAATACATAGCTGGATTCCAGACCTCTTACTACTTTCAATATTACAATGTTATTGATTCCATTTAGAATATTCTCCAAAGAACGTTTCAAGTCATCAACTGTATCATACGTGTCTTTGTAAATTTTGTTTTTGACATACCCCCTGAGAAAGTAATCTAAGGAGGTAAGATCCGTGGATCCGGGGATTTCGCTGGCTGAAATTAAAATTGAGATTATGTTCTACTTTCAAATTTCACCAGCCTACCAGAATCATATTGTGCATATTTTAAAACACGGAATAGTTACGATCCTTTCTGGGATTTCAAACGAAAGAATTTGTGATACAAAATTTAGTTACCAACATGAAATATTAATTTTATTAAAATTCCAATTTTTCCTTTAATTTGCCGTACATCATTACTTCGCAGAATTTGATCCTTAACAGCGACACTATCGTATGGTGTAATAATATAGGGTGTGTTTATTTTTTTAAAATCAATTGGTTCGATTCCCAGCTAGGATTATAGGTTTTTCAAAAATCTAAAGATGAGGTTTTAAGTTTCATCAAAATCGGGCTCGTGACTCCTTTGAGCTATTTTCGCTATTCCTTATAGTTTCGGATTTTGTCACCCAATCCCTTTTCAAAAATTCACCTGTATATCCTGTAATTCTCTAAGGTATTGGGTGTCCAGCAGACGAATAATTGGTTGTCCTGAGGTGACGGGAGGCCCCGAACCGTTGGCGCAGCGAAGAACCATAGCGTCCTTGGCTGCCTTCTATCGAATGTATCACGGTGAATGTTCGAGCTCTTCAACCTGATCCCTCCCTCTCCTTTCCGATCCCGAACAACGCGTGACGGGCAAAGATGCCACTCATACACAGTGGAGAGAATCTTCGCCAGAACTAAGCGTTTCAAAAGATCGTTCCTCTGTCGAACTATAAAAACATGGAACGACCTGCCCGCACACGTGTTTCCCTCATCTTACAATCCCGGGTTCTTCAAGAGGAGCGTGAAGGGGCACATCACAGGACCGCCAACTTGAGGACCACTATAAGAAGTGGCCCCCAATCGCTAGATGCGCCACGGCGCACCATCAGGCTGGTGGCGACGTCAATTTGGCGAGCTAAATATAAAAAAAAAAGACTACCTTGATGCATCAGCCACTTACAGGTTACCATATCTATACTAATATTATAAAGAGGAAAGATTTGTTTTTTTGTTTGTTTGTTTGTTTGTTTGTTTGTTTGTAACGAATAGGCTCCGGAACTACTGGACCGATTTGAAAAATTCTTTCACTGTTGGAAAGCTACACTCTTTGCGGGTAACATAGGCTATATTTTATTCCCATATTCCCACGGGAACGGGAACTACGCGGGTGAAACCGCGTGACGTCCGCTAGTAATTGAATAAATAAATAATAATATTTATGCAAAGATAGCACACAGCAGGAGACGTGATCAGAAATTTAGGATATTGGTTTGGTTTACCTTATGCTTGGTGGCTTTGGTGATGCCATCCCAGCCGAGTCCCACGGGCTGGCCCTTGTTGAGGAGTGACGCGTGGTACTGGTCCTGGTTCATCATCGAGTGGAAGCCCAGGATCGCTGCAATTGGGAGAAAACGATTGTGTAAGCATTGATTGATTTGACAAACTTATTAAAATCGACGAATACAAGGTGAATTTTTGAAAAGGGCTTGGATGGCCAAATCCTAAACTATAAGGAATAGCGAAAAATGCTGAAAGGAATCACGAGCCCGATTTTTTTCATTACTTCCTAGAATAATTATGATCCTTAATAGCAACACTATACTATGGTGTAATAATAAAGGTGTGTTTTTTTTCCTTTTGAAAAATTCACCTGTATATTGCTATGCCTGTTGAATCAACATTATTGTGTATCATTAAGTTGGCAACCAGTGTTTGACCAATAAAATCGAAAGGGCTTCGTCAAAACTATGGCCCCTTTTAAATCCCCCATTCTGTATATACTTAAAAAAATCGTGACAAGAAACCTCAGTTCCGCTAAAAAACTTCATAGTTCTTATTTTATAAACGCTTATATCATTTTACCAATATTATAAATGCGAAAGTTTGTGAGTGTAATTAAAGAGGTCTAAATATCAGGATGTTTTACTCTTCCATGTTCTGACGGCTAAACGGATCTGTTTGAAATTTGGTACAAAGACAGATTATAGTCTCGAACTCTCGAATAACATATGGTCTACGTTTTATACCGGGAATATGTTCCCACGGGAACAGAATCCCTTGCAGGCGAAAATGCGAGCATCATCTATGTTTTGGTATACCCATTATGAGCGAATGGGTATACCAAAACAGCATATAATATTAATATCCATAATCTCTCAACAAGTACACGTAATAGCGATACGCGCCATTGGCGAGGTGTCCTATCTAACACTATCTCGAGTGCCAAGCCTTTATTACTGCAATTCTGACTATATCGCATAATTATGTTGATAGGCAGAATTGCTATATTGAGTACCTTACGTTAACCTTAAGAGGGCTAACATATTTCGCTCCACGTTTTGCTCAGAAACCATACTTTTCAATGCGTTTGAAGTCACTAAATATTCATCGTACAAACATGGTATTCACTTACATACTTAGTAAATTTAGCTCTCTAAACGTTTCATAAAACATATTTACCTAACAACAGATTACATATGGCTAATATCAACGAAAGTGAACAAGGTTTTTTAAATCATACGATTTGCATCGATTTCGATGCTTAAATTCATGTCAAATAACTGATAAATTTAATAAACAAGGAATACGAAGCAATTGCAACGGGCCTTGGCTATCAGTTTGTAGAATAACCTCATATCAGGTAGGTTCCTTTTTTTGGAGAAAAATGACTGTAAAGTTTGCTCAAATACTGAGAAATTTCACAAAAATAAAGTAGTCTTTTCACCAACTTCAGCAGTTTAAATCATTATGATATTTATGTATTATTATGTCAGAACTTCTCCTTTGGCAATTAAAATATTTCTTTTTAAGTAACTAGATACAGATTTTTTTTTACAAAGTATTTTGTGAACCCCTATAAATGCAGATACGCGAACAAATACGATTTAGTACCGCCGAGAGGCTCTCAGAGAGTGGTCATGTCGCTCGATGTTCCATTTTTGAATACGAAAATTTGAACAAAAATAGTCTAATTCTAGCGTGACCAAACAATCTTAGTACTTTGTGACGTGATACGCGATATTTATAAATATTTATGGTCGATATACAACGTGAACTTTTGTATAGTGCAAAGCTCAGACATCCCGACTAGAGTTTCGCTTCAAAATACTGTATCAAAAAAATAAAAAGAAACTAACAAAAACTGACCAAGTTATAAGCTTTTACAGTTGCATTATTTTCTCCAAGAACAGCGTAGGTGTAGGTATTATACGCAAGGCAGGTAGTTACTATTCGTGTGGTATTGATAATAACATTAACAAACCATTTTCATAAGTGGTAATTATGGAACAGTGTTTTAGACAGAAACCGGCCAATGTGAGTCCGACTCGCGCATGTAGCTCGAAGAACGAACGGCTCAGAAAGAACATGAGGCAGCTGTTCTGTATGTACACCTGTAAGGAACCAGACCAGGATTGGAACGGCTGTAAAGCCGCTAAAGCAAAATACAAGTAGCGACTGAGATACAGAAGTACCAAGTCTTGGAGAAACCTCTGCTAGAGTCAGACTAATACTGGCCAAACAAGGGACAGAACTGTCCGGATCTATAAACAAACCTAGCGGCGCGGCGGCCTGACCAACATAATATATGAGAAGAAACCGAGAGTATTTTGATACAAACGCACTTCCCAGGATGCCAATTGCTGCAGACACTCGTGTGGCTGGTGGAAAACGTATCCACAGAAGAATTCCACTGGGAGCTCGCAAGACCTGTTCTAATCTATTCTGTCAACTTACAAAAAAATGAATGGGTAATTAACAGCTTCAAGTCCTTCAAATCTCTTCCCTGCAGTGATAAAATGGGGGAGGACACAAGTTGATATTGTCAGTTACATAGTATCTGTACGCCAGACAGTGTATGGGGCTGTAACTCAGACTGTGGAGAGAGGTCTAAGTGATCTTTATACCAAAACTCGGTAAAGAGGACTATTCAGACCTCTGGTCACACAGACCGATAAGCCCTACGTCTTTCCTGCTAAAAACTCTGGAAAGATTGCGTGACAGAGACATTCGAGGGACGGCCGGCCCTTCAAAATAAGCGACTGCATTTCAACCAACACGCATATGCCCTCGGCAAGTCTACGGATTCAGCACTACATGCGTCGGCGTCGGTACACAAAATACTGAGGTCATCCAGAATAAATCAATGTGCCTCGGCATTTCATAAACATAGAGGGGGCTTTCGACAGAAGAAGCATAACCACACGACACTGGCAAAATACCAAGTATACATGGTAGTCAGTGAATGGATAGATAACATGCTAAACAACTCATTTTAAAGCTACAGACAGCAGAAACTAGTGCGCAACGATGGCCAAAGGTTGTCCTCAAGGGGGCGTTGTCTCACCACTGCTATGGAACCTTGTTGTAGACGACCTAATAACCAATTAATCAATCAATTTTACCTATTGCAGTCCACTGCTGAACATAGACCTCTCCCAAATTTCGCCACAACACATGGTCCTGCGTTTTGTGCATCCTGTCAATCCCTGCAACCTCATTTAGGTCGTCGCTCCATCTGGCAGGGGGTCGTCCTAGGCTACTTTTATCAAGTCGCGGTCTCCACTCCAGAACTCGCTTGCTCCATCGGCCATCCAGTTCTTCTACAGATGTCACCAGCCCACTGCCACTTCAAAACGCATACTCTGCAAGCTATGTCGACCACTCTTATTCTCTGACGGATAACATCGTTTCGGCACCGTAGGTCATTACTGGTAGAGTGCACCGGTTGAAGTCTTGCGTCAAGCTTAACGCAAACCACCGCTACACTGTGGGTACGCAGACGACATAACAATACTGACAAGAGTAAACTTGACCAGCATGGAAAGTGATATCGCACAGAATGCTCTTAAAATCGTGGAACGTTGGTCCACAGCTAACGGACCTTTAGACAATCCAGGCAAGACGGAGCTGTTACTGTTTACTAACAAAAGAATTCTCGGAAATTATCAGGTGCCCCGTCTCTATGGCACCGAATTACATTTCTCCAAAGAGGTCAAGTATCTTTGGGTGCTTCACGACTGTAAACTGAATTGAAGTAATCAAGAAAAGAAAGAAAATATTTAAAGATTAGCCTGTATGGCTACCGCGGCCGGGAGGGGAACTACGCCCCTCAGCCACCATACAGGCGATGTTGGAACCGCCGGTCACGTCATCATCAAACAGGAAGCCACGACCACATAAATATACAAGAAGTTGGTGGATTTGGAACCGCTGACGGAAGTGATCACGGACATAATAACATAACAGTTTGAGTTCAATAAAAAGTACAAAATACAACTACAAGAGTGCCTTCGAGAGTGACTCAATATCTACGGATATTGAGGATTGAGGAATATTTAAGTACGGATGAATCCAAAACGAGAACGGGTTTCGAAGCAGGAAACTTCTCGGAGGACCTGAACATTAATATCGCAACCCCCTTAGGCACCCATGGCACAGTATACCAAGCAAGAGCAAGAGTGCATGGATATAAAATCAAGGCGACTGAACGGTCAGGTCAGGAACGTCAGAACCAGTGTATTCGGATACTTGATGGCAGTATATCAGTCCTACAAACGTTACAGAGCCATGCGATAGCATTTGGCCTTGTCACGAAATGCCACATAGGCCTCATGGATGAACGACGAAAAGAACAATGTCACGCTACAATGGATTAAAATTACTCAGTGGCTCACGATGTAATATCGCTGCGGCGGACGAGCTGGCAAGAAGACATTCTTCGCTGACAGCAATGGACCCTAAACTAATCCTACTCCTCCCATCTGGATGGGTACGTAACCTGCTCCAGGTCGCTGCAGGAAGCCGTGGGCAACGTGAAGAGTCTGCTAGACTTCCCGGAGGAACTGGGATGGCAAAATAGCCATACTACAACCCCCCACGCAAAATAGGCGCAATAAATGACGTTGCGGAAATCAGCCCGTGGAACCAGTCCTCTTCCTTAACCGCACCACTTTTGTTTCTAAAAAGTTACAAAAGTATCAAACTTCTTCGTTGCTAAAACTATGCACTATACGGCTGCGTGTGACGTGCAGTCTGATTTCTTACGATCGTATGTAATATGAAAACAAAATTAGCGCTCTTAATGATGTTTTTAAAAAGGTATTATGTAAATATCGTGCTTGCCCTTGGTTTTGGAATCCACAGGGTTTACAGAAACTTTGTTTCTTATACCACATAGGTGGCAGACAAGCATACGGCCCAACACATGTACTGATGGTCACCGTAGTCTATGGACGCTTGCAACACCAGAGGAGCAACACTCGCGCTGCCGACCCTGTAGAACCCTTCAAAGACCTCTTTTGAAGAACCCCATACTGTAGGCGTTTGGGAGAACCGAGGCAGGGAGATCATTCCACAATCTCAGTTCGCGCGGAGAAAAGCCCCTAACGGATCTTACCGTGCTCGAACGTTACGGACGCCGAGTTTGAGGATGAATGTATACAACGTGGTTGTCCTTGATCTTGGACTCTCCAGAATTTACAGGAACTTGTTTCCGGGATAAAAAGTAGTTGATTGCCTATGACACGACGCGCCCATCTTTTACCATAGTTTTGTCTCCGCAAACCGGCTTGTACAATAAACGAAGGTAAAACTACCTTTTACGCTCGGTGTTTCACGGAATCACTCTTGACTCAATATCAGGCCTTATGCTTCCTCTACACTGCTCGCGAAGTTCCTCGGCGAAGTCGCCCGCGAGGTAAAGTTAGACGAAGTAAGTAAGTGCCTCTCTACACTATCGTACTCGTCAATTCAATTCAACTTCACGAGCAGTGTGGAGGAAGTTTTAGGATGGATACTGTCTAGATCCTGTGAATTGGATAAATTCATCACAACAATTCGGTTCTTGGTGTGAAAATTTTGGTTCAGTTTCAGTGAGTGATAATATTAGTATTAAAGAAAACATAATATTCTACACAAATGTATTTTGTTTCGAATAAAATGACTTATGTCACAGAAGATTATGAATTGAATCTTTTATTTACCGAAGACTCAGGTCTTCTATACTAATATTACAAAGAGGAAAGATTTGATAGTTTGTTTGTTTGCATCGAATAGGCCCCGAAACTACTGGACTGATTTGAAAAATTCTTTCGCTGTTGGAAAGCTACACTCTTCCCGGTGAACATAGGCTATATTTTATTCCCGTATTCCCACGGGAACGGGAGCTACGCGGGTGAAACCGTGTGACATCTTCTAGTCGGTAAATAAAAGATTCCTTATCTGATAAAAAAAAATTGTACAAACGGGGCGTGTAAGTGTAATAGGTCCCGAAATCTTTGATTATTAGCAACGACATTTATTTGTACTGGAATGTATGTGGCAATGAAAGTGGACTCTCGATTTCTCAGCGTTAATATGAAAGAATGTCATATGAAGAGGATATGACATCACTGTTGTCAAGCGTGCCATTAAACGTGAAATGATTTAACACTCGAACAATTGCAAAATTAAGTCGTAAATACTTTACAAACGCTCGCCTGTACAAATAAAATTAATGTCTTATTTCTAAGGAATACCAGTAATATTTTTTTGTGTTACATGATAAAAGAAAGTACTGTCAGCAACAAAAGTCGCTGCACAAATCGGGATAGAATATATTGAAACTTCTGACATACATAACATACGTTCAGCAATGTGCCTAATCGGAATTCCATACTTACTACCTTCCACACTACTTCCACGCTTCAGAAGTCGAAACCGGGTAGTTACTGTTGTTTACAAATAAATTGATAGTAGGACTTAGTAGTAGATTTTGGATAGATAAGGATGGATGGAAAATGTTCGATTAGATTTCGTTTTACTGTGTTGTCCATTATTGGGCAAAGGTTTTTGTCTGTGATGTTTTTGATGACAGGGCCAGGGCCATCACAAGGCGACATGAAAAAGAGATGGAATGACCTTTGCTATAGTGACTAAGCTTTTGGAATTGTAATTGACAAGCCAAAGAGGACAGCAGAAGTGAGAAAACTATCCTTAAACGGTTTTTATTTATGGAGCCGATAAAAAATTATACCAGCTTTAAGCCACGATTTTAAACAAAAATTAATGTCGAAAATTAGGTAAAGACCATGTCGAAATTATGGGGACGATATGTGTTTGAAAATTGTGTCGAGTATTATGTAGAATGACAGAGGTGTCAACGCGTTAATCTCACTATACTTTTAGCCAAAATTTATTTTTATTTTCGCATTTTGTAGGTCATTTATTATAGTTGGGTTGTTAGTTTATTTTGAACATCGAAACCTTGTACTTTTCAACCTCCTTTAAATTAAGGAAGCTCTTCATTTCCTTGTTTTGGATTATGTTCGCAAATATCTTCGTAGCCTATGGTAGGTCAATGGTTTGTGTTTGATTGATAGGATGGAGTTCAGAAGTAGCCCTATTTATGACAGTCGTGAGACAGGAAAAATCGATTGCAAAAAAATTTCTACTCGCTATATGCTACATATTAGTAGCATATTGATAGCATTTCAGGTGCGTCATATGTATGTCTACCAGCGTAGTGGTATTAAAAAATACTGCCATGTGGGATACTTACTGCTAACTACGGGAGGTAATACTCAAAAGAGAACATGAAACATACAAATTTATTACCAACCAATGTCTCATCGACCACGTGTTACTCCACCTATCTAACCATTTAATCTCTGGCTGCAAAATTATTCATAAAGTTTTCGATGTATGTTCAACGATTTGTCGGAAAGTCGTTAGAATCGGAATACTATTCAAACATTTCGCAGAATTTGCTACTGTTAAGTAAAA
Organism: Miltochrista miniata; assembly: GCA_933228765.1. Lineage (NCBI taxonomy): Eukaryota > Metazoa > Arthropoda > Insecta > Lepidoptera > Erebidae > Miltochrista > Miltochrista miniata. The sequence goes on along the minus strand of OW121758.1, from coordinate 32,039,728 downwards.
TATTTTCTAATCTTTGACGTTAGAATAAGTGCAGAAGTATTTACGTCGAGACGGTGTAATTGGTTTTGAATTAATAGGTTCTTAGAATAGCGAAACGAGAAATTTAGCCAAAGTCTTGTTTCTATGCTATTTTACAGTGCAGTGCGTGAAATTTACAAAAAGTAAACAAATAAAAATTAGAAAATGTTTTACGTAATTTTTACATTTAGACGGTTAAATAATTACTTATGCTGACGGTACAAGACGATGAATAATTTTTGTAATATTTTCAAATGCAATGATCGGCCGCCATTGTCGACTGGCTTAAGGCCAAAATTTTGTGATGGCAGTGTCATGACAAAAGAGTATTTTATCTTTTTGATCTATATAAGCTATCATAAATAATAGAGAATCATGTTATAAGCGACACATCTTAAAAATAACCGTGTCACTTGTAGAAGTATTCAGATTTGTAGTTTATGAGATTTTTGTGCTAGTAGGAAACGAATATTATGATTATGTAACTCGTGTTTTCTGTTAAATGAATTGTTTTTAGATTGTTCTAGATATTATATAAATTTTATTTGTGTTTACAAAAGACGACACTTGCTTTAGAGAGGCAACGTTTTGGCCAATTGAGCTATAGTCTTTTTCTGGACAGCTCAGCAATCATGTAAACATGTCATGTTTTGACAGAAGTTGTCTATGATCATAGTGTTGTAACTATACTGATTCTATGTATGTAAATAATCATTGAGTTATATCTAGTTCACCGTACATTCATTGACTTCGGTATATTAATCGCCAAATTCATCAAATCATGAAATTCGGTATATCAATATATATTATGTGCAATATTTTTTTATATTAATTTAATTAAAGGATCTTTAAAAAAAAAAGAAACTTTTAGAAAATTTAATAGTATAATCATTTATTTACAATAGGTAATATATTACTTTAGGGATGATAAAAAGTGTAGACGCCTCATTGGCTGCTTGCCGTTCTTACAGAAGCAGACTAAGAAATCTTGAGAGATTTCTAATATGGGGTTTTTAAATCCTAAGAAAGGGAAGTAGGCCATAGTAATGACATGGTGACAGGTATATTCGAAGCAAAGTAGTAAAAAATTAAAGCTTTTTGAACAAGCGCAATAAAAGCACATTAGGTCACAAAATTTGATAAAAAAAGTTACGAAACCAAATACATAGGTATGTTGCCAATCTCGCCGCCTCAAAAAAAAAATAACGGCACCTTCGCTTAATCACTTTGAACTTACTTCGGGACAGGTAAAGTCTTACGTAGGAAGAAAAAAAAACAAATCATCAAATATAACAGAAGTTGAAGTACTGCTAAAAATAGGTTTGACTAGAATCGAAGATTAATGTGTCACTCAGGTTCAAAAGGAAAAGGAACACATGTAAAAAAATGACTAGAAATTAAGCATTTGGTTAGCGAGGCTGTAACAACGCACTTCATAATCACTGGGAAAAGTCTGGCATGACTTCCATGAAGAATTGCATCTAGCACCTACTACGGTCATATGGCAGCTTGGCAGTCGCGCGCATCATTCATTTGTGTCTGATTCGTAATAGTCACTAGATGTGTCGCCGGACACAGTAATTAAAAAAGTGTTTGTTACGGTATCGCTAACCTGATCCATAATCTCAATTAATTTTTTCATGTGTTCCTCTACCTCTTTAACGTGAGCAACACATTTTGACCATTGTTCTGCTCCGATTCTCGCCAAACCTTTTTTTAGCAGTTCTTTGATTTCTGCCATTTGAAATGATTTGTTTTTTCTTCCGACATAAGATTTTACCTGTGCCCAAATAAGTACAATGGGGCTCTTTAAGTTTGGAGAAAATTGGTTAACAAATGCGTCTTCTAGACCGAAACTGACATGCACACACACATACGGACGAAAGCAAAATCGTCTATACTGTGGAATCGAAGACCCAAACTCAAAGTGCCTTTTCACACGTACCGGTAGCCGGGTAGCCGGTGCCGGGTAACCGGCGGCGAATGCAAGCGGTTGCCGGGCAAATCACGCCGGTACTTGTGAAAAGGGGCAAAGACTCGCACTCTTCGCTCTCTGGGTCAATAAGTGATATTATTATAGTAAGTACATTTTTTCTTACTGACAGATTGATAAAACAATGACCTCCTTTTAAAATCAATTGGCCAGTACAACAGTTTTACAACACTATGGCAAAGACAAACAAGTCTGAGAAAAAATAATTTAATGACAAGCAAAAATGACAGTCTTAAATTTTTACCATCCGAGTATTTTTCATGAAATTATTCTATAATCTCAAGGTTTATTAGTGTCGAAATGTCCGCATAAATCTAACTAGAGTTCCTTGAAACGACTATGATCAGGATTGATAATTAAATGTAAGTAATTATGGAGTAGTCAAGATCCAATTTCTTTGTTTACTATATTATTTACATCTGTTGAATTCCACTATACTGATCTGCATTTTTGTTATGAACACATACAACTTGACATTCTAATTGTGTCTTGATTTTTTTTTAAATTTAATAAAAGTAAATTACAATTATGTACAACAAGCTGTCCCCCGCGGCTTAGACCGCCTAGAAGTTGTTATCGCGTAAAATCATAACTCTCCTTTTGCGCGGTTAAAAAGTAGCCTATGTCCTTCCCAGGGCCTCGAACTATCTCTATACCAAATTTCAATCTTAATCGCTCCAGCCGTTAAGGCGTGAAAGCGTAACAGACAGACAGACAGAGTTACTTTCGCATTTATTATATTAGTAGGGATGAATCATGAGATAAGATGCCACATAAACACCTAAGAGTTTTTCCGTGCAAAGGTTAAGTACCTAGTTCAAGATAATTTATACTGTTGGTTGATGGCACTTGGTGGAACCTGCTGCACATACCTATTAGTCTAGTAAACGAATAACTTGTGGATGGAAAAGTCAAAAGCAGAAACTTTGACTTAGGAACTTTGTTTGGACTAGTTAGGAGATAAACATACCAAAAGTCCTGACCTTTGCGAGGTGAGCCCGATGGTGGGAGGGAGGACCAAGAAGGTTCCGTTTTTTGGTTTTTTGCTTACTTCTCGAAAACGGTGCTTTGTACGAAATTGTGTTGTTCGACATAATAAAAGCTAATTAAATTCTCTACAATTTTGTCTTTTGCACTTTGTATCTATCTCCAATCATTGTCTAGCTATGAGCTTCTAAAGGTGGTCGATTTTCAAAGCGCGCATTGTAAGAAATGATTTTGGTAAATTTGTACGGGTACAATGAGCGCTTTGAAAATCGACCACCTTAGAAGTTCATATCTAGGCATTCATACTCACAAACTTTCGCATTTACAATACTAGTAAGGTAGAAAAAAAATATAATAAAAAATATAATACATACCAGCCAAGTCAATGATTTCCTCCTGCGAGGCAGTGGTGAGCGCCTGTTCGTACTCGTCGCCAAGGTCGATGGAGATCTGTTCCTCTGCGTCGCGTAGTTTCTCAGGCTGGGGGGGAGGGATCCACTGAAACGTACAACAAATAACCTGTTAATATGTGGGGTTTTCCAATTAAAATGGTCTGTGAAAATTGTAACTTGGCAAAAGCAGCAAAAAATTATGGAGGACACTGTGCATTTCATATGGCAAGCCAAGAAAGAGCCGTCAATCAGTATCAAGTTGTCAATAAAGTGCAAAATGTCTATAAGTAAATGGAAATGTCACAAAATGGCAAAATGGTCATAAAAACAAGAAGCCGTGAGATCGGTCTCACCAGTCTGCCCCTCTCTAACACTTCTTCTAAAAAACCACGTGACCTATTGTTTTGAAGTTTTGTATACTCTCTCAAAATGACCAGCTATTACTGTTTGCAAAATTTCAGTATTGTAAGTCACGTGGTTTTGAAGTTATAAGTTTAATGCAACATACACACAGACTACAGGCAAAATCTGGACATATGACCCTCTGCTCTCTATTTTATAGAGAGGGGCTAAAAGCCACAAAATCTCACTGATCTCACGAAATTTTATTCCATCCAAATTCTATTAAGCCGACTCTAATGAAACTGCATACATACTTCTGTGACGATATTGTACTAGCTTTAACTTGTAAAGTATTATTTCCTTGTTTTCACACATCATTTTTAATGGTCTAATTTACAATTTTTACCGATTCGATTTCATAAGAAGTTCTTAAATTAGTCAAATATTTGAATGAAAAATCTTACGATCGCATAGGACACGATAAAAATATCGCTAATTATCTAAATTTGCATAATTAGGTTAATGTTGCGTTGATAATAACGCGGTGTGAATTAATTAAGTTTATAATTAAGTATCAACTTTGAAACGAACCAATAGCTTTGTAAGTGATGTCATTTTAACCAATTTTAAAAGAGAAGTTTCGCTATTTCACAGTATGTTTGATAATTCATCTCGTAATACGACAGAACATATCTACAATCAGACGTAGCTAAAGGTGTGGGCATAGAGAAACCTTTGTATCACGCGGGGGGGGGCAGCTAATGAATGAAATTACCGTTTTTTTTAAACATAAGTTAAATCCTACAGTGATGCTATGCCGGACTCCTACCGACTAAAAACCACACGTATCCTACCTAACAGCCTAAGGTTGGGAGCCTCGGGTAAGCCCTCGGCAGAATACCCAGGATGAAATTACCGTTGAAGCGCTCGTGGCCCCGCGGACTCAGTGTTCTGTAAACGATCACTGCAGTTAGCAAATTTCACTATGGCCGGTCCATGGATGGGTGACCATCCATGTGATCACTTTGTGCCATTCATTTGAGCGTTTCCGTGCTTCGGAAGGCACGTTAAGCCGTTGGTCCCGGTTGCCAGTAAAATGGCAGTCGTTAAGCTAAGTTGAAGGCTTTATTTCAACAGCAGGCAGTCACAACCTGCGCCTGTGCATTTAAACACGGCAATAGGGCGCACCACCTATTACGTGGGACAAATTAACAAAAGGTGAAATGTGGGCATATAATATGCCTCTGCCTACCCCTTCGGGGATAAAAGGTGTGACCATATGTATGTATGTATGAAATTACCGTAATATTAATATGTATTACTCAATCAGTATCACTCAGTCACTAGTGTAAATAAGATATTACATTTAGGAAGGTTTGAGCCCCAAAAACTCTCTTCCCTAGGCTACGCCCGTGTTGCCGAAAATAGGTAAGTACGTAAAACTTGTATATAAAGAACCATAGAGCATCAACATAATAATATGTCAGACAGATAATAAAGGCGTAGAGCAAACATGCTATGTCTCCTCCCCTTGTACTAGTCGCGTTGCTCTATGTAAACTACTAATCAATATTATACTTGCGCGCGTTGACCCACAATAAATCCTCGTATATAAACCTACTTAAAATCCTCGGATTTCATGTGGGTCATCCAACGTACCTTCTTTCCACGTACAACGCCGGCCACGTAAGGCTTCACCTCAGGCCGATCGGGTGTCTCTAAAGCCTGTTTGTTAATGTGTTCTATCAGCTTCTTGCGGTTCAGGGGCCCCGTGGGGTCCTTCTCGCAATCGTAGTTGTTGCGTTGTGAGGGGGGCAAGAAATTGTCCTGGAACACAGAAATTTGTTGATAAGTATAGTAGACTATGACGTTAAGCAGTTTCACCGGCTGCTCCCGTTCCCGTGGGAATCTAGGAGTAAATTATAAATAAATAAATAAATATTCACGGACATCTCACACAACGCTATCTAATCCCAAAGTAAGCTAGGAATAACCTGCTTGTGTTATGGGTATCAGACCACGGATATTAATACTTATATACTTTTAAATACATACATAATATACATAGAAACACCCAGACTCTTGAGACAAACATTTATGGGTCACACAAATATTTGTCTCCGGTGGGAATCAAACCCACGACCTCCAGCGCCGCAGGCGGTATCACTACCGACTGCGCCACAGAGGCAATTATAGCCTAGGTTCACCGGGGATAGTGTAGCTTAACAATAGTGAAGGAATTTTTCAAATCGGTTCAGTTGTTTCGGAGCTTATCCGATGCAAACAAACAAGCAACCAAATATTTCTTCTTTATAATATTTGTATAGATAAAACCTAGCGAACGTTACTATTAGGTACACATATTACTGCTCGTTCGCTCTAACTTTGCCGTTCGGCTCCATACTAAAGTCGAATTTTTAACAAGACGAAGTAAATTGACAGCAACTAATGTCACTTCTTCATACAATGTTGCGTACCTATTTTCTATGACGAAGTGACATTAGCTACTGTCAATTTACTTCATCTAATTAACAATTCGGGTTTAAGCCGCTAGGCCAGCGGCAAAGTTAGAGCGAACGGGTTAGTATTTTTTTTTTTTCTTGTGGGGGACGCCGGCCATGCCGAGCGGACGATCCGACCGCCTATTCTGCTGCCCATTTCGTTCAAACGGGTAGTATATCGGAGTTTTAGAATTTAGGTCATAAGGTTTACGAATAGACTTGTGTTCTAAATTTCAAAAATTGTTTATTTTGTAGTTGTTCACAAAAATGTATTACTTTGATTTAAAACAATCATTTACATAGTTTATTTTGTTATTTAAATTGAGATAAGCAGGTTGTTATTCTTGAGATAAGCAGGTTGTTATTGAGAATAAGCAGGTTGTTATTTCCATATATTTGGATGCTTTTGGTTCCTTAGTCTACTTGACTTAGGGGTGCAAAACCATATCAATTGCGAATCTGAAAGTTAGGCATTGCCAATAGGTATTATTTATTTATCATTGTACCTAGTATATTTGTAGATACCTAATTAGATAGCTCAAAAAACTATGTCATGCATGTTTATCCTTGAGTTAATTTCATATATCATGCAAGATATAACACATAGAATGAAAAGGGTCGACGATATTTTGAGTGTATCTAATCAAATTCTTGATAAGAGCGCCAGTCAGGTGCATTATTAATCTTATCATAATTTGTTTTTAATTTAGAGATACTCGTACGTTAAAATAATAGACTTAGCTTTACTCTATGGAATATAAATGTTGCTCTACACTTACAGAATTATGTGTGGCTATTGAACCATAAATAATAAATAAATAAATATTTGTGGAAATGTGGACAATCTCACACAACATCATCTAGCCCAAAGTAAGCTAATATAAGCTTGTGTTATAGGATCTAGACGACTGATAGACATACTTATACTGGGTGTAACAAAATTACCTCTCCAAATTTCATGAGATGACTTGGCATCGGAAATCAAATATAAATAAGTATTTAATAAAAAAGGGGGGTTGATTTTTTTCCTTTTTTTTTAAATTTTTTTGTCGCACATTAAGAATTCGTTTTTTACCGCGGCAATTCGAGGTAACATGGTCGCCGTGGCAAAACAAACACGGAGCACCCGTCTGGCTGCCGTTGTCGCTTTCTACTGCCGCTCAGTAGCGATAGAAAGGGTGATAATGAAAATTTATAGGACCTTTAAAACGGATTTACGGTTAAAGTATTCATGCGATTTTTTTTCTGCATTTTTGTAATGTTTCTTGACTGATGCCACGTCACGTGACGAAATTTGGAGAGTCAATTTTGTTACACCCAATATATTTCTAAATACACTCCGAAACAAAAATTTGTGGATCACACAAATATTTGGACCGACCCAGGAATCGAACCCAGGAACTCCAGCGCGGCAGGCGGTTACGCTACCGACTGCGCCACAGAGGCAGTCGAAAATATTTAGTTGGTTTGATTTTCAAGTTCACTACTTGCACAACTTCCTTTACTCTTATTATAATTTGGATTCTTTATATGGTAACATTATAGTTTAGTCAAAGGAGATAGAAATATCTCTTCTCTCTTTTTACTATGATTATGATTATAAACAGTCATTTGTGACTCTTCATACTCCTGGCGAATGTTGATTCATTTATTACTTCGCTCGTCAGAGGTCAAGCAGGATCAATATAGTAGCTTATTCCTTGGTAGTGCCATTAAACCAATTAACCCAGGTCAGTAAACATTGCTCCAGCATACACGCTATCTAAGTACTTATTGCAGCTAATTAAGGCTCGTCTGAAGTCGCCACTGGCAGGCAACTTGTTGGTGAGGTCACTTGCTGATTGAGTATTGGTTGCAGCCACCGTTTATGCTGTCACGAGCGCTGGGGTTATCCTTCAGACGGCATACCCGTTCTCTGGACATTAAGAGATGCCATCTCCTAATGCCGGATTAGGAATGGCAATAGGGCACCATATGGAGTCGGAAAGAGTCCGGCATAGCATCCATAAAGATTTCCACACATTAAAAAAATATCATCGTTCCTGGCGTCTGAGAAAACTACGCTGTTGGATACTGTCTGCAGGCCACCTCCAGGTTGAATGCGGTCAGTCGTAGACTGACGAAGGGTCAAGGTTCGTTTACCACCTTGCTTGAGAACCTGCGTCATTCAGGTGGCAAGCTCGCCTATTGACGGAGAGTGTCTAAAAGAATCCATTGATATAAGTCACTCATTTCCAATTCATATCATGTAGGTACGATAGAATCACGTAGGGCCGAATATTTTACACGATGTTAGGTCAATAATCGATTTCCGAGCATATCATGTGCTCGAAAATCGATTATTTGCCATTCAATAGTTCTACAGGTAGGTACCTACCTAGATTAAATTCCTACATAATCACTATCTATTCTACTAGGTGCTATAAGAGGATTGTTTGTTTGTAATTGGTAAGTCCTGAAACTAATGAACCGATTTTTTTAAAATTTATTGGCCATTAAAAAAATATTCCGAAGTAAATTAACCACCTCCTATTATTAAATATTCTTCAGTATCAGTATGTATTTTTTAGTAGCATCCAAGGATTAGAGAAGTACCTACCTATTGTTTTTCATGTCAAGGATATGTGGATGCTGTACTTTCATGTACCTACCCTAGAAAGCTGTAAACTTAACCAACTGTTGGTACTAAATAGTTACCTACCAAGAATTTTTATCACACTTTGTGAAATAGATATGAATTATGAGGCAATTGTGAAACGAATAACAGTAAGGGTCGACATAACACATACCTAACTTGACCCAAATGTGGCATTATTGCAGCAAAGGGCTTCATCAAGTGTAACACTATCTAAAGTGGATGTGAAACAACATACAGTCATATAAATACTGTATGTAATTTGTTTCAATCCATTACTGTAATAGGGATATCCCCCCTATTAATAATATCTGCTGCAGAACTGAAAGTATAATTCATATTAGGTACCAGCTGTCCCCATGAGCAAAGATAATATAATAAGTAGTGCCTTCGGAAACACTCGGAGGTAAATGTCACAAAGTAGTCACAGGTGTTCACCCATCCAAGATTGGCCATAGTACCTAGTAGAAAGTTGCTTACTACCCGTTCGCTCTATCTTTGCCGCTGGCGTAGAGGCGTAACCCGAATTGTTAATTAGACGAAGTAAACTGACAGTAGCTTATGTCACTTTGTCATAGAAAATACGCAACATTGTATGAAGAAGTGACATTAGTTGCTGTCAATTTACTTTGTCTAATTAAAAATTCGACTTTAGTATGGAGCCGAACGGCAAAGTTAGAGCGAACGAGCAGTACCTACAGTGATTGTTTACAGAACACTGTGCTTGCGAAGCCAAAAGTGCTTCAAAATGCGCTATTTACAATATTAGTTTAGACTAGCTGCTGCCTGCGACTTCGTACGCTACCTTTTATATGTGATTCTGTAGATTGATATAGGTAACTTTTTTAAATATGAACCGATTGACATGAAACAAACACTAAATGTTAAGCAGAGCAAATAGCAACGCAATAAAGAAAACCGCATGCCAATTGGTTAAGCGGTTGCTGAGATTAGCGTGCACAAACGTACAGACATGCAGACAGTTACGTTTTTATTATATGTATTGATTGATTGATGATTGATATTGATTGATTGATTGATTGATATTGATTACAGAGGTGTAACTTGATAACAAAAAGCGTCAGTACTTATAGTTATGAAAATAGTGTGTTTGTTGACATGATTATCTTGACATGGTGATTGGAGTGGCCATACTTGATCAGTAATGATATGCACATAGAAACATGAATGTCAATTGTACCATCAAGCGTAGATATTATAATATCTACGCTTGATGGTACAATTGACATTCATGTTTCTATGTGCATGTTAAATGTTATGCCTGTTTAGCATTATTCTACATTATTATTATATTTATTATTAATTAATTTACTTTTATATCAACGAAATTAAATTTTTAAATGTTACATAAAATTTGTTTTACTAGCTGGTACAAAAACAAATCCTGTTTTAAAATTACCAGCTATTATTCAAAAAAGTACAGTAATTTTATATAATATGTAAAAGATTAGTGCATTTTGGGTGTTGTAGGTAGGTTGTTCATTGTTCATCTAGTTCTATGAAATAACAGATAAAGATGTTATTACTTATAAGTATTATTTTGATATTTTCTTTGGGTCACACAAATATTTGTCTCCGGTGGGAATCGAACCCACGACCTCCAGCGCCGCAGGCGGTATCACTACCGACTGCGCCACAGAGGTAGTCAGTAGTTAGTAAGTATTTTTATAAAACTTGTTTATTTACTGTAAACCATTGGTATAACTAACAGTACGATCTTCTCACTAAAAGCGACCTCTATAATGCAAATTTATATTGAAATTTGCATTATAGAGGTCGCTTTTACAGTAAACAAACAAGTTTTATAAAAATACTTACTAACTACTGACTACCTCTGTGGCGCAGTCGGTAGTGATACCGCCTGCGGCGCTGGAGGTCGTGGGTAGAGATGTAAAATGACTGAATCTGACCGGTCACGATTGTCAAAAACCATATTTGACCGGTCATTTATTGTCAAATTCAATCAATTTGACTTAAACTTACTATTAATTCTAACTATTAAAGTGACTAAATATGCCAATTTTTCCCGACAGGGGGCACCATTTCAGTATAATCTATACATATAATAAAACTGTTGAGGGTCAAGAGTCTGTACATGGAAGATATTTTGAAAATTTTAATTGTAAGGCATTCTCTAATCGATACTTAAGCCGAAAATGTAATTTATACTTTTCATGTCTGTCTGTCTGTATCCCGAATAAGTATCACGCCGAAACTACTAAACTAATTTGAATGATACTTGATACATTCCGAACTTATTTTCCGAGGAAGGTTCTAGGATACTTTTAATCCCCATATTTTGCGCGGTTCCTGCGGGAGAGGGGATGAAAGTTTAAATCGTTTTTCAGCTGTAATTTCTCAACTCGTAATCCAATTTCAAATATTTTTTTAGTATTGGAAAGGGAGTACTTTAAGGATTGTTCCACACAAATTTTAATATTGAGGGTTTTGTAGTTCAGAAATTAGAGATGTCTCAACTTTTGCTAAACCTATAATTCAAGGATTCCTTTGAATGTAAGGGTCATTCTAAACCGGCGTGTTTGCTTAGTCACAAAAGAACTTAAAGATTATGGATATCTATACATATAACAAAACTGTAGAGGGTCGAGAGTCTATACATGGAAGATATTTTAAAATTTTAATTGTAGGTCGTTCTCTAATCGATACTGAAGCCGAAAATGTAATTTAAATTTTTCATGTCTGTCTGTCTGTGTCCCGAATAAGTATCACGCCGAAACTACTGAACCAATTTAAATGACACTTGGTACGTTTTGAGGTTATAGTCCGAGGAAGGTTCTAGGATACTTTTGATCTCGATATTTTGCCCGGTTCCTGCAGGCGAGGGGATAAAAGACAAAATGGTTTTTCAGTTGTAATTTCTTAACGCGTGGTCCGATTTCAAATATTTTTAAAGTGTTGGAAAGGGAGTACTTTAAGAATTGTTTTACATAAGTTTCAATATTAAGGAATTTGAAGTTCAGAAATTAGAGACATCTAACTGTCGCTAAGCCTATAATTAAAGTGTTTCGAATGGTAAGGGTCACTCATAACCGGCGTGTTTGCTTAGTCATAAAAGAACTTAATGATTAAGGGTATTGTAAAATAATTCAGTCCGCGCCGAAGGCGTGACTGAATGGTTTTAGAATAGCCTTAATATTTAAGCTCTTTTACGATTAAGCAAACAGGGCCGTTTCACACGGTGCTTGACAAGTCTGATGAAGAATTAGGTACCTCTCCTTTCGTGCACATTATGTGACGTAAACGAAGTTGCGAGGGTAAGCTACTTCAAAATAAATATCAAAAAGCACTCAAGATCAAAGTGACTGTTTATGACCCTTTTTGACAATAAATGACCGTTTTTGACCAATTTGACCGTAAATGACAGTCAGTCAAATTAAGTCACTTTGGTCATTTTCATCTCTAGTCGTGGGTTCGTTTCCCACCGGAGACAAATATTTGTGTGACCCATAAATGTTTGTCTCAAGAGTCTGGGTGTTTCTATGTATAATATGGATGTATTTAACACGTTCACGGACAGAAACCATTCCTAAAAAAATGTGATATGACACACAAATTTTCCATACAAAATAGTATCACGCCTGCGGACGGACTGCCACATTATTAGATTTTTCAAGTAAGTGTTGCGGCAGTAACGGCCAAAGACGTAACCGGTAGTAGGTAGATCGCCCGGCCACAGATGGAGTGTCACGACATGATGTCCTTCAATGTGTGCGTGTGAGAACCTTAACTGTGTGCACGCGTCGGAGTGCTTGATGTGACACTAGCTGTCTGTATTACAGCCTAAAACGGCACAGAGTCACGCCGTTCCTATGTGTGTAATGAAAAATCTTCAGCTGTGAACGTAATTCCACTTTTGATACATTTAAAATCACCGGCTACAGCCGTAGTGCCATATTATGAGAGTCAGGATGTACGGTTCTCGACGTACTGTCCGTGAACGTGTTAAAAGCATTTAAGTATTAATATCCGTCGTCTGATACCCATAACACAAGCAGGTTATTCCTAGCTTACTTTGGGATCAGATAGCGTTGTGTGAAATGTCCGTGAATATTTATTTATTTATTATTTATTTATTTAACTACTTTTATGACAAGAAATAAATTTTAAATTGCCTCTTATATTCCACTAAGCGTTTACTGCAAAATAAATTTTGACATTCAGGTTATGAACTACAAAACAAATTTGTAATATTTAAATTTTCATGAAACATCTGTGTTTCAGTTATAATCAGCAAAGCAGTATGCATAAATGCCTTGTACTGCTCGTTCGCTCTAACTTTGCCGCTCGGCTCCATACTAAAGTCGAATTTTTAATTAGACGAAGTAAATTGACAGCAACTAATGTCACTTCTTCATACAATGTTGCCTATTTTCTATGACGAAGTGACATTAGCTACTGTCAATTTACTTCGTGTAATTAAAGATTCGGGTATACGCCTCTACGCCAGCGGCAAAGTTAGAGCGAACGGGTAGTAGTGTGAAGTGTAGTGGCCTCAGGTTCAATGCCTAGGTTGGAACTAATGATATGAAATGTTATAAATTTGGGTACCTACAAGATATTCAATTACATTTTCATGAACATACCTAGTTAACGTTTTTTTTTTAAGATTTCATTTTTATAATGCTGCAAGATTCTCAATAATTTTATGGAAATTCAAGACCTAGATTTTATTCTACTGTATGGGGAGGATGTAGTGTGCCTTCACGAAGAGCGTTACCTTTGCTCGGGCCCTCCCCGTAAGTAGCGGCGAAAGCGGAAACGCGAAACCAATCACTACCGAGAAATGAGTCCCGACAGGGCTAGGGCGTCCCCCCGAGGCGACGCGTACCGGTGTGCCCCCGTCGGTATGACTGCATGCGCACGCGGCGAAGGGGGCCGCCACCCTTCACGCAGCGCCAACTCTGGCGGGATGCGAGGAGCCGAGTGCCGGATAGGCACGTGGAATGTGCGTGGTGGTATGGAAGGTAAGATGAATGAATTGATAGATGTAATGAAAGAGCGATGCCTGGATGTATTGTGTGTCACAGAGACTAAGCGGAAGGGGAGCGGCATCGACGATCTTCCTGGCGGAATCATTGCTTTGTGGTCCGGAGTGGACCAAGAGGATCATGCCAGTAAGGGAGTGGGTGTCTTGCTCTCCTCCCGTTTGGCTTCTGGAGTGAAAGATTATGGATTGGCAGGCCCAAGACTCCTGTGGGTACGTATAAAACTGGGGATCACGAGAGTTTTTTTGGTCGCAGCCTATGCTCCCGTCAGCTCGGCTAATCCCCAAGTGCTCGCGGAGTTCTGGGAATCCGTTAGAGACGTCCTCGATTTGGCTGACGGGAATGAAAAGTTGATCATGTGTGGTGATTTGAATGGATGGGTGGGGACCAAGCGAGATGGCTTCGATGCTGTCCTTGGTCCGTATGGAGATAAGAGAGCGAATGATGCTGGTAAGTCAATCTTAGACGTATGCTTGGAACGAGACCTCCTTGTGGCGAACAGTTTATTCCGTCACAAAGATATCCACACGTATACTTGGAGACGGAAGGAAGAAAAAAGTGTAATTGATTTGCATAGCCGAATCGCCATCAGAACTACAGTCACTAGTCACAACGATGAAAGATGATTGTCTAATGAGAGGCTTACATTTGAACGCGACTAAAACGAAAGTGATGGTATTCGAAAGAGAAGAGGACAGAACAAATGCCAGGATAACTGTAAATGATATAGTGCTGGAACAGGTGGATGAGTTTGTATATCTTGGATGTGCATTTAGCAGGGATGGACGGTACACCGCTGATGTAGAAAAGAGGGTAACTGCGGGCAATAGTGTGAATGGAGCGTTAGGCAAACTTTTAGGTACCAAGGGCTTAAGTCAAAAGGCCCAGCTCGCAGTACACGAGATGCGCGCGCTACGCAAAATCTGCGGAGTAACGCTCGCAGATCGCGTTCGGAATGAAGATGTAAGAAAGAGAGTTGGTCTGAAAGAGAGTGTCGGTGTTAAAGTAAGGAAGGGCATGCTACGATGGTTCGGGCATGTGGAACGAATGGGAAATGAAAGAATGACAAAACAGATATACAACGCAAAAGTGGATGGACGTAGGAGTCGGGGAAGGCCACGACACACCTACCACAACCAAATTAATTGTGTGTTAGTTGAAGGTGGTGTCAAGAGCCGTAGGAACCGACGTGCATGCATGAAAAGAAAAATGAAAGTTGAAGAAGCAAGTGAGGTGTGTATGGACCGTGCCGTGTGGCGCTCGATTCTTTCTGCCTACCCCGCAAGGGATTTGGCGTGAAGATAGATAGATAGATAGATTTTATTCTATTTACTGTTTGACACTACTAAGTTACTAACTATAGAGAATGGATTGAGCATAAGGTGTGGGATGAGGACATAGCGGGGCCCAAGCCAATGTCAAATATAAGGAATTGATCCACTGAATAGATGTTCTGGAGAAGAGATAGAAATCTGAGAACAACACCCGTACCAGCCTGTCTTACAGGGAGGCACAATATGGTCAATCACCCTCCTATTGGGAGTGGTCAATGTTCAGCAGAGGTCAGCGATAGCCTATTTACTATACAGAACTTTCATGAAATAGAGTAAATTTTAAAAGGTAAAAACGAACATTGGAATAACCACACTTAAATTATTCCTATTTTCTAACATTATAACACGCAATTTGTGTAAATATTTGTTGTTCAGCTTCCTAAAAAGAAATAAATAAATAAAATATAGCCGCGGGCATCAGCTAGTTATTTATATATTTATGCTGATATGAGTGATTGATCTATTTTGTAGTTGTCAAACACACTTATCTTATTT
Source organism: Miltochrista miniata (assembly GCA_933228765.1). Taxonomy (NCBI): domain Eukaryota; kingdom Metazoa; phylum Arthropoda; class Insecta; order Lepidoptera; family Erebidae; genus Miltochrista; species Miltochrista miniata. The sequence goes on along the minus strand of OW121758.1, from coordinate 32,024,004 downwards.
TCACAGCTGTGATGATACTGGGCTATAAAACGCTTAAAGGTCTCTTCTATATCATTTTTATTTTAATTTTACATGCAGTACCCAAAACACACTATGTGAACTTGAGTTAGTGACTACAGATATATATATGAAGCTGACGTCTGAAATTAAGCCAATTCTTAGAGTATGTAGAAGTTCTACTTCCAAAGAAAGCATTGGCTTACAATCTTTTATGTTTTCAAGGCAATAATAATCATAAAACCTTCAAGGTAACTAGTAAGAACTCTATAGTTCAACAATAAGGTGTGTAATTTGTGTGAACGTTGAATTATCTGGTACAATGCCTTGTACGGCCTTCATAGTCAATTGACATAATACAGCTAATATGGGTAGGATGTTATTCAGATAAGAATTTTCTTCAGATGAATCATTTGAGTTATTTTTAAAGATTGCATAAATTTTGTTTTGATGCTGTACATGCAAAGCATTGTAAATACTTTAATGTAAGTTTTGAATAATGCTTTTGTCTCTAGTAACAAGTAGTGGGCAAATTTTAAGGTATTCAGAGAAATAGTGACCAAAAATATTGCTGTATAGAGTAATACCCTGTTTCATGATTAATATCAAACCTAATTCTGTGCTTAAAGTATAAGACCTCTGTAAAAGATAATCAAAGTAGTTGGTACAGATTACTTACATCTGGATCAACCTCCTTGGCTAGCATGGTAAGTTCTTCCTGCGTCAGTTTGGCCAGTAGTTCGTCGACATCCACCTCGTCGTAGGAGGACAGCTCCCGTCCAAACAGCTTCGCAGGAGTTGTCATCGTCGTAGTTTTCGTCGATGACGATTTCTACAAACACCAAAACATCACCTATTACCAAACTATGTTTCACACTGTTCGAGGTTAGTAACCTACTGTAATTTCACTAATCAGCGGCCACTGCGTGTAATAATGATCGTTACATAAGAGAGAAAATAAAATTAACCGCACTAATGTTGATAATACAATAATATTTGACAAGACACTCGGCGTTTACCACACCCACAAATTAATTGTTTATTGACATTTTATTGCAGTTTACAGTTATTACACCTAGTTTATTATTTTATTTCACATAACTATAATGTAGTTAAAAAAGAACAATACTTTTCTTACATTTTTAATGTAAAAAAATACTTTTGTGACAATGATATCGTAATCAAAGCCACAAGCGCCCTCTCGCGATGACAGCAATTTTACACTACTTAGCTAAATTAGTAGATACAGTTGGTTCGACTTCGGCAACACTGCCGTGAACAAGCAAGAAGTTATTGTCAGAAAAGGATAGAAATATGTAAGTAAGTTGGGGCGAACGAGATAGATAATAGTCACAACACAACTTTGAAGGGAAGGGATTGAAGTCGAAATAATCAAAATGAAACAAAAGAATCGGTGTCGATGTCGGTAGATTTATTAATTATTTTATTCGATACCTGTTTGTTATCAAAGCTCTAATCGCGTTTAAAAAAAACACTGATATTGTTAAATTAAACTGTTTAAATATAACACTGTTGTGTTTGAGCTGTTATCAAGCTTTAAAAAAAATTAGGTATGTAGGTAGGTAGGTACTAGGTATTTTAATAAATCCTGGGGTATCCTTCCGAGGGCTTACCCGGGGCTCCCAACCGTAGGCTGTTAGGTAGTATACTAGGATACGTGTGGTTTTCAGTCGGTAGTAAGGAATACTTGGTAGTAGTATAGCATCCATGTAGGATTTTCTTTACGTTAAAAAAAGGTATTTTAATAACTACCGTTGTGGCACGTTATCAAGCACCACGACCACGACATGATTGCGACTTTTGTGGGATCGATCGTCTGTTCGAAGTGGTCAGGAAAGAGAAGGACAGATTGTAGAATAGCCCCAGTTTTCTACTTTCTTGTATTCTGGGAGTGGATCCGATTCTTTTTAAACGCGTAGCTCGCAAACGGTGTTACCGATCCGGGAACTTATTGCGGCATTATTGTTTAGGTCATTCAGGAGAGGTGCAACAACGCACCGAAGTCGTCGAAGTCATAGAGCTCGTATAATAGGTACTGTAGTGTTATTTGTATACAACTGAACTAGTCTTCTTATCTAGTAGGTACCACTGTACCTACAAAATGTTCTTGAAAAGTCGGACATTATCCAGGTCCCTTTTATCAACTGAATGCGCAAAACTAGTTGTAATTCTTACTTTCCCTGAAGTAGGACCTGGGAACCGAACCCGATACCCACAGGTCTCAAGGTCCCGGTGAGTAAAATATATCTACCAATTGTTGAAGTGGTTCAAAATTGAAATAAAAAAAAAGGTGAGCACTGGAATTGTTTTTTTAGTTTTTGGCCATCCTGTGGGATGTTCAGCTTCAGTTATCCTCGTGAGGCCTAAAATTCTTAGAATGACAGGCATGACAGCTTCAAATACCTAATTATCCTAAATATATGAAACTTTAAACCTAAGAAAATACACTATCTATTTTCAAATCTGTGTGATTGATGCAACTAGAACTACATGTGACACTTGTCTTTACGCACTGCTAATGGGACCTGCAGTTGTCCTTTTTAAAAGGGGTCTATGCAAGGTCCCAGCCACTGGCCCATGCCCATATCCATTTTCTTTAGTAAAAAAGTTGCATGCAATGCAACTGTTTTTCATTAAATACTTGTACTTTCGCCAAATGCCTTAATTACGTTAATATTGTTTGTATAAGCACCTAAGTAAATACTTTATAATAGGAATAGGGTGTGGGTTCACCTCACTATTTGTAATAGCCAGGGATAGATCCAAACAACCGCAAGTCCGACTCTTCAAAAATATAACTGTAAATCGTATGTATTATGAATTAAACATTTTACACACACTAACGCTATATTTACACGGCTGTTTGTTCAAACCACGTTCAAATAGCTTGTGATGCGACTAAGTACTCGTATGGTCGTGACTAGTAATCTAAATTTGTTTTCAACAGTACTGGACGATTACGTCATAGGTACTACTGTTCTGATACTATGTTGCCATATCAACCTATCCCACTAGTAATTGTACTCATGTCATGACCTCTGTAATTATACCTCGCATTAATCGATTATGTTCGGATTGTGGAATGACCTTCTCGGAGTTGGTAGGTACTTAACTTAAGTATGCAGGATGAATTTTTCAAAAGGGATTGGATGGCCAAATCCGAAACTATAAGGAATAGCGAAAAATGCTCAAAGGAGTCACGAGCCCGATTTTGATGAAACTTAAAACCCCATCATTAGATTTTTGAAAAACCAATAATCCTAGCTGGGAATCGAGCCCATTGATTTTGAAAAAAAAAACACACCCTATATTATTACACCATACGATAGTGTTGCTATTAAGGATCTTATTATTTATGAGGTTTTAAGTTTTATCAAAATCGGACTCGTGACTTCTTTGAGCATTTTTAAGTTATTCCTTATAGTTTAGGATTTGGTCATCCAAACCCTTTTCAAAAATTCATCCTGTATACGTAGATAGGTGGCTAGGTGCCCAAGTATTTTATGCTGATTTTAAGATCTTTGGTTATGTATAATTTGTATACCAAAGACGCGATTATTTCGGTTTCATAGCTTTGAATCTTCGTCAAATAATGCTATTTGATTGAAGTTTTAAACCTTTTTGTTGACTGGCTTTTCGAGCAGGCTTTTTGTAGTATTTATTAGGTAGGTATAATATTTTACATGGTTATTGATGAGAGCTATAAAAAATAATTTGATAAAATAATAAGATAATACTCATGCCTCTAAGCTGCAATAAAAAAATAAGATTAATACAATACTGTACGCGTAAGTACCTACATAAAATATTGGCGCAGTGTTAATGTGTGTGACGGAAAGCTATTATGGTAAAAAGAAAATTGTAAAATGTGCCTGTTTACCCCTTAGAGACAGGCGTTATCATATAAATGTATGTAAAAAGACGCTCAAAACGCACTTGACCGGATTTAAAACATTAAACGACAATAAATTTGAAAGAAGGTGGGAAGTAGATTGCTCATATAGCTTCGGACATTTACCTACGTGTGTTGTCACTCTTTTAAATAATATCTAAGTACTCCATTTTATAGTATCACACTCGAGTGACTCATCTCTTTATTATTGGATGATGTTGAACGATGTTGACATAGGTACACCCGTTTCTTAGTGCATTCATTAGGCGCTAATATTTTTCGCAGAGTAAATAAATGAAGTAAAAACGTTGAACCTATAACGTATAAATGAAAATTTGACGCACTACTATAACTACGTAATAGATCAATCACTCATATCAGTAGTACCTTGTACCAAACTAACCCCTCTAACCCTTTTTCTGTTTTTAAATGAATTACATAGGTAATGCCAAACTTCAACAGCCAGCGGGTTTCTAGAAACGCGTTAAGCAAATTGTCAAAGATATCCAGACATGCTAGAGGTTACGTAGGTAGGTAAATAAAAATACGCCAATCAAACTAATACTTAAATAACTAGGTACTAATAAATATGGCTACGCCATTGAGGAAGGTCCAAGGTCATTCAAACCATGTTAGTTTTGAAAATTCTAGTTGGAATGGGTCCACATATCTGTCTCCACCACTCGATTCTTGCAATATTGTATGGTTTGACCAAACGCGAGCGTCTCTATATGTCAATAAGAGTTTTCAAGCTTCTCAGTAGAAGCAACAGATTGACACAGCTATGAAATTTAACTTTTCTTTGGAAACACGTAATTTTTCAACATTAACGTTTTGACTCCCATTGCCGTGTCATTGACAGACTAGACTAGAATTTTATATTCCACTCCAAGGAAAAGAAGCATGAAATGACGCACCTACCTATAAATTACAACTTATTTTACGTAGCGACCGCGTCTGAGCATATTTCAATAACAAACCAACAAACCTTTCTATTTTCAAGCGTGAGATTTTAGACCTCGACCTTAAATGCGATTTAATCAAAATGAATAGGCAGTGTATTTAAAATACAATACAAATGTTGCATATCAATAACATGTCTCGTAAGTTTAAGTATTGGAATATTTCAATGGCTTAAACTACAAAATAAAAAGGTACTTTAACTGACTATGTAGTGAAGTACCTGACCTCTATTCCTTTTTTAACTTGTAGAAATCTTCATTAATGTCATGCCGGAGACTGACTTAACCAAGTGGCCGCCTTACATCTGCCTACGGTGCGGTCCCGGGTTATCCTCGGAAGAATGGTTATCCTTCTGATGGCGCACCGGGTACACCCGGCTGCATCGAGCAGGACAATTTTATAGTAAGTAGATGTTTCAGGCATCACGTCTGTATTATATGCTAAAATATCTAAGCTATAGCTACAGTCAACATGGACGAAGCTAAAGCTACCTCTAAGGCTAAAAAAGTATTTTATTTTTTCAGTGTTTTATCATTTTAAACCTTTTATATTTAAGAATTCACAATTTTTTAAAACAAAAACAAATTATGTATGTCGTATTAGAAAATAATAAACAGCATAGGTGCGTCCGCCATACCTAAGTTGTCGTCCAAAGTTCAGGGATGGAAGCCCATGTAGGTACTCTGTGAACTATTTATGCAGACCCTACTTAGTAAACTAAAATTTCGAGCTATTTTCTCATCAAGGTCTAGCCCAAGGTCCAAACTCAAATATCTGCTTCCAATAGATGCCGGAAATACAAAGACAAATCACAACTGCGCCTCCTACACGCTTATCGAGCGAACATTGAAGCTACAGAGTCAATTGAAGTTACGGATTCAAACCGGGACTTTATGCTACGACCAGAACTGGAGAAAATATATTAATCTCGTAATTTCAATTCGGTCATAAGAAACCAAACTACTAATTGATTTAAATCGATAAACGTTTGTTCCTGTATAGCACGCGACGTGCCGATCGCTGGCGTACCGCCAGTCCGCTATAATTGGTGGTCGCCACACCAGAGACAAGCGGTATTCTTAGCTATCCATTCGGCCACTGGCCTTCCTACCGATACAAATGTTATTCCCGCAAAAATAAATAATAATACGTTGGTATTCGCACTTGACCTAGTACTCAGTAGGGATGTCCCAACACTAGGTTCACTTTTAAAATCAGGTGAACAACCTTTTCGACGTAAATATTATCTATGATACGATTGAATTGACAGCTATCAAAAAATATTTTGGTTTAAGTTACTTTACAAATTCAATTCAATTTTTTTGCGCTTATTGAATTGAATTAAACATTTTTTTGACGAATGTAACAATGGCTAGGGCTTTTGGAAAACCTTATCCTGTTTCTCCTCTTATAAGAGGATTGCGTTATGCTTTTTTAGTTGCTGGATTTTTCTACGGCCTGTCTAAGCAAGGTATTTACGGAGTACAAGAACGAGCGTATCGAATAGAAGCGGCACGCCTAAAAGTAATTCATGATAAAGAAATGGCGGCTTTGAAAGCTAAAATCGCAAAGGAAGAGGCAATGGCAGTGAAAAAGCTAGAGAAAGGCACATTATTCGATGAATTGTAGAAAAATAATTCTAAGTAATTTTAAAAACAAACAGTTGCTACCTAGGTGTGACAATACCTATCTACTGGAGAGACAGGACACCAGCTGGAAGGGTATAGGAAATTATACGTGAACAGATTCATAGGAAATGCGATTTTTATTGATAAGATGTGCTTAGATTTCATATTTAATAAAAATTCTACATTACTATTTACTACTATGTTTTTCATTACCTAATAGATGGGTGCAGTGAGGACCTACTAATAATGTGCACAAGCCCACCATACCTGCAATGCAAGTGGCGTACCTACAAACGAACGAGATCGAACCAAACCAAGCCCTCTAGCCTCTCCCACAATAATGAATATGGGAGAGAGGCGTCCGTCTAGCCTCTGTGATAGACACCGTATCCCGTACCTAGTTCCACTGTCTAGTTCCATGACGGAGCTATCTACTGGGAGAAAAAAATCCCCGTAGTTCCAGCACCCGGGATGTTCATAAGCACTCTTACATTGACATACATTCTATACATATAGATCGATGCACTCTTATATTTGCTTCATGATAAGCAGCCGTTTTCATCGCTACAAAACGCTAATGAAGATTATTCGTCCATCAAGTACCGATAGAAAATTAATTACCTTCAACGGTTGCCAAGAACTTTTCGCATAACTTTCTCGTTGAGAAAGCTGAGCGAAAAGTTGTTAATTTTCTCCAACACACAGTAAAACACACACCATCTTAGAGGTGTACGAGCAGGCACGTATTAGCTTAAACGTGTCTTATATAAACGTTGGCATGAAACCTCAAGTTGAACACTTTCTAAGAATGTCTCTGTTGTCATCAATGTTCAGTATACATTAACTGATACAAAACGTAAGTTTATCTAATAGGTACTAGTCGAATAAAATTGACGGACCTCAGACATTTTATTACCTATTCTGTCTTTTTACGTACCGGAAAACGCTGAGTTGGTAGGTCTTCGCAAGATAGACAGATGACCTAATAAAGATCGTGGGAGCTTGCTGGATGCGGGTGTCACAAGATTTGGAGATCCTTTGAGAGGCCTATGCCCAGCAGTGAGCGCTAAATCAGCTGTCATGGTGATGAAATGTGGCGATGCGAACTGGGAATAGAGTGTACCAATCTGTATGCCAATGCGATTACCATTAATTTGACTAGCCTCGTGGTTCAGTGGTTAGAGTACCTACCTGACTACGGATTCGGACGTCGTGGGTTCGATTCCCACCTAGGACAAATATCTTTGGGTGATGAGCATATTGATAGGTTCTGTGTCTGGGTTTAATTTATCTATAATATGTATGTATTTAGAAATATATAAGTATGTCTATCAGTCGTCTAGATCCCATAGCACAAACTTATATCTTAGTTTGAGCTAGATGATGTTGTGTGTGAATGTCCAACAATATTTATTTACTTATTTATTAATGCTCCAGACGAATTTTAAAACCTTTAGATTCTGGCCTACCTATAGGTCTTTTCTCTCGAGATACCCGGTTCCGGCTGACTCCACGGAAGGATGTCACAGCATTGTCTCATGCTGTATTCAACTCAAGTGCGCAAGCATGGTTCATGATTTTGTTGTTAACTATTTTGGTTACTTCGTCAGGACTGCTGTGTGTACTTTCATCCTCTTACGTTTTGGTCAGCAGGTGCACTACGTTGACTTCTTAAATACGGCTTTTCAATATAGTAGTTTGGTCATTTTCTCCCTAATCAATGGACGGAATACCACTATTTGTTCTATAATTAATTCGTATTACGGAGTATCCTAAAATACATCGTCTATTAAAAGGCCGCTCGCCATTCGGCGAAGTTTGTTATTTAGAAAACCTCGTATTCTAGTGTAAGCTTATGTTTCTGATTTTAGTGCAATACGCATACAGAGAGGCTATTTGACTTGTGCCGCGGCGCACTACCGGTTTTTCTCTTAAACTTAATGGGATCGGCTAGTGAAAGTTTTTTGTGTTGACGTTACCAAGTGCAACGTCGAAAATAATTGGGTTCAAAACTTCAAAATGACTTTCTTGATTTTCCTGCCTCACAATATTAAGATTTCTGGTTAAAACCATTTTTATTGTATTGTAAAAATTACTAACAGGAAGAAAACAATTCCAGTTAGGTACATCTAACTTTAAGAAATATATTATTCAGTAAAAGTAGGTACCTAGTAGATAAATTTTCTTGAGGCAAGTGTTGCTCTCAATGTTAAAGCAAGGATATGAGTAGGTACCTCCTACCATCTACGTCAACTGCAGTAATGGTTCTGATTTCCGAACTGCATAATTAAGGCGGAGAACATCCCAGGCTAGTTATTCCAGTCCATTCCTTGAGCCATGATTTTCTACGTCTCCCAACGCGTCGTTTTCCCTCAATTTTGCCCATCATGGTTTATTAACCATTCGTAGTCGTAGAAGGTCGTAATGATTGTGTGTCATCAGTCATCACATGACCCAGATAGGCTTACAGTGCCTAAGTACAGGAAACGCTTGTATTTCTTGAAACTTTGACCAAATTTGTAAATTATGCTCAAGGGATCTACATTTAATTTGGTAAAATCTATGAACAAACCTGCTAGCGACGGGAAAAACACAAAATAAATGTGTCCGTATGAATTGAGGAGCCACATCTCCTTTTAAAATGAGATGACTTTCTAATTCATCCCCAGGATATCGTAAGATGACTTTGGAAGCCCTTTCTCAAAATTACCCATTGCGATAAGAAAGAAAACTCGATAAAACCACATCTGACTAGCGAAGTATAATAATACGAATAGGTACCCAAAATACCTCCTTAAGGGATTGCGTAAAAACACAAAATGCTTTTAACACTTTACAGCACAATAGAATACATACCTACATCAAAGACTGTAGTACTCCAATCCACAATCTCCAATAAATCCTTTGCTAATGTTTCCATGGCATTCGCATCCCCATCAGTATCCTTTCAGGAGTGTCCACTCCATTGATATTCCAGATTTCCTAGTCTGAGCGATATGACCATACATTTTGTCAACTCAATTTCATAATAAAGATTTCATTCAGCAAAACTTACGTTTAATTAAAGCAATAGTTTTACATTACGTTCACACCCCAATTAAAAAACCATTTATTTATAACCATTATTACAATAGGAAGTTACGCCATGAACCGACTATTATGCAGTAATCGTTCTCATTGTATAGGCAGAGATATAACAAGCCGTAAGTAGAACATACCGCGAGTACGTACCGTAACGGCCAACATACTCCACGCTATATAGGTAACAATGTACTAAGTTGGTCACACTGATCATTTACGTTATGAACATGACATACATACATACATATAGTCATGACTTCATCTCCGAGGGGGTAGGCAGAGACTACTGTACCAGTATTTTCACATTCGTTTTTGTCCTACGTAATACCAAAGATAAATATTTTAATAGTATTGCATACAGATCGGCACCTCCCTGTCGCGCCACAGCTGTCAGTAGATTTGACGTGCGCATTGACGGACAATTTGCTTACATTTGATTGATCACACGCAGACATTCAAGCTGGAGTTTCCGCCCTGTGGTAATACTTAAGTGGTGATCCTATTGCCATATTGGATTCAGATGGCAAAGTGACCGTTTACAGAACAAGTCAGCAGGGCAACCAGCGCTTTAGCGTGTATTCATATCATCATCCTCTGCCATTTCCTAACCCATTTGGGGTCGGTTTTATAGTTTAACAGCGATGCGGAAGAACTTCTATATTTTCTATGAGGCGAGTGGCGACGCCATCTGATATCGAATCAAAGTTCTGTAAAAACTTAGGCCTTCACAATCAGGCAAATCATCGCAATCGTAATAACACAGGATCACCCGTTTTCCGCCTCCAGTCCATACTTGACCCGGTTTAGGTCTTCATTTTGCAAAAATATTTTCATGAAAGCTTACAATAACCGATTTTTCAATGTTTAAATTGATCTCGTGCAATGGGTTCACTGCATCCGATTCAATTTTCAATCACAAATGAAACTTTAACGAATACCTATGCATCTTTTCACTTTTCATTTCTAACCATTGTTTTGAATAGCTCACACGCCAATCGTTCTGATACTTTTCCAATAAGTACCTACATTCATTGTAAACGAGTTTTATTAAGCTTCTCTAGCTCTAGGTATTCTGTAAACGATGCTATGGTCGGCGTTGATGGGTGATCGTTTGTGGCATTTCTGTTAATTTATGAGTGTTTCCGAGCTTCGGATGGCATATTATTATAAATTTAAGTCTGTGTTGATTGATATTTTATCAGGCTCAAAGGGGCGTGTGCAACTGGAGAGCTTGAATAATTCAGTCCATGTCAAGACGTGGACTGATTTATTTTACAAAGGACTACATACATATTTAATACAGTATCTAATGTATGGATCTGCCGCCATACCTACCCAATTTTACTTCAGTATAGCTTGACGGTGATAAAATAATTTAGTTTTAGTTAAGGCCCATAATAACCAATAAATAGTACCTACTACGTGCTAAGATAATATTAGTCTACCTATCTATAGATAAAAACTGTTGTAAATGATATTACACCCAATTCATGTTAAAAACGATTTGTAGCTGTTACTTACCTACTATTACGTCACTGGAAACTCCAGATTAGTACGTAAGTAATGCAATATCGATTGGTCAATGCCCGACCCTTACATCGTAGACACGCAATTGAAATTTTTCCTGTAGTTGCTCAACAAGGTATATCTACGTATTGAGGTGTGTACTTTTTGTTGGTTGGTAACTTTTATCGGTATTTTTATTATCTTACTATATAATTATAAAGAAAGAAAGAAAGCAAATTTTATTCAGCCCTTGAGATACACATACCTATCTAATTATTAAGTATGTAAGGTTATGTTCAGGTTCAGTACTAACTTTTATCGGCATGGAAAGTCATATTCTTTAGGTCACTGGGAATGTTAGGTAAGTGGTTATCTATCTGAAGACCAGAAATTATTAGAGATGCTACACGGAGTGATAATTTCCTTTACACAGGAGTCAACGCAGCATTTTTTAAATGGAAATCCTCAGGGATGTTATGCCGGACTCATACCCACTAAAACAACACGGTTCCCTTCCATCTGCCTATGGCCGGGGGTTCCGGGTACGCCATCGGGACTCGGGAGGATGAGCCCAGGGGAGTCATGTGGGCTACGAGAGTTTGTACACACATCATGGTACGTAACATCTTTTTTATCAATTTTATTTTGCCTTCGCAATAACTGGTGTGCCTATTGCCGTGCTTATCTAATGACTAATCTAAGCGGGCGTGAGTTTATAAAGAGCTAAACCCTTAATTAAAAACTATAAGTTACCATAAAGGCATAAACAATGAACAATACAGATAAAAAACGACTTTATTAAAAAATACTCCGTTACGCACTTATCTGTAAGTACATCACTATTGTTCCGTAAAGTGCTACCCTCTTGTGATGCTCGGTTGCACATCAGGAAACAGCTCAATACGGGCATAAGTTGTATCTACGACTTGTTACGATTTCAAAGATACTTCATGACTTTTCAATTAAAAAGGGATATTTTTAAATATGCTGTTAGTTCTGAGGTTACGGACACGGGAGCAATGAGGTCTTATTTGAGGCCTAAGCCAGTCTCACTAACAAGAAGTGCACCTGCTAAAGGACGAAGTAATGTTGAAGAAAAAGGCAATTCAAAACTAAACCCTGTAGGTACCAATCTGGCTAGCGTGATCGTATAGGTAGTACAATCGAGGTCAATTCTCCCAGGGGCCTGAGAACGGTGAGCTAGCTGCTCGCTGTTCTTACAGAAGCAAGCCAAGACGATGGCGAATATCTCCTTATAGTGGTGATAGTAGTGGGAAAGTACCCAACTCCGCCCCCCCCCCCCCTTCCTCAAGTAGCGTGTTAGCACCCGAACCCCATAATCAAGGCTGAAGTGTTCGCCAAAGTCTACCGAGAGCCCTATAACATCCTTCCGAGGGCTTACCCGGGACTCCCGGCCGTAGACAATTGTAAGGCATCTTGTGGTTTTGGTCGGTCGGAGTCCGGCATAGCATCCATGTAGGATTTCCACCGTAAAAAAAAAAGATCAATTCTCCCAAAATGATAGATGCATACCTATGCAATGAACTGCGTTCGCCTGGTTTGATAGATTAGTTGATATTCCTCACTCTACTCTACTACCCATCATAGAGGAAGCAGCTACTTCAAGAGTGAGAACTCTCAATCTACAGACTGGTGATGTTACCGTGTTCAGTAACGAAACTGTGTGGAATTCCACCGTCTTATTGTGAAGTACAAAAGCCATCTTTGTCCGATTCATTCAATATGGCATTAGACAGACCGTCCGCGTCCGTGGGATCAATTAACGCTGTTGGAGTGTCTCTGCCTACGCCTTCAGAGGGGAATGTTATAAGTTACTGTCTCAAATAGTCACAATACCGAATTAATAACATATTTCTACACTAATATTATAAAGAGGAAAGATTTGATTGTTTGTTTGTTTGCATCGAATAGGCTCCGAAACTACTGGACCGATTTGAAAAATAATTTCACTGTTTTGAAGCTACACTCTTCCCGGTGAACATAGCCTATACATATTTTATTCCCGTATTCCGCGTGGCGACCTCTAGTAGTGGTATAAAGTGACATGACATGTGGACAAATGAAAACTCGTCCACTTTTTTTCTCAAACCCAACGAACCGTATCAAAATATATGTACAGGTTTTAATCTGGTTTAAAATGCATCTGGCTGTATGCATTTTTTGCGTGACCAACTCGCCACGGTACCGTTACTTGAAACCGGTTTACAATCGCAGTGCCATTATTTACGGTTTTCTGCACGATAATGGTTTCGCTAAAAATTTTACTCCTTTTTTTTGTAATTTAGTGAGAATCTAATATTTCTAAGCTTACATTGCAAAAAAAAGCTTGTATTTTGAGCCCTCGCATAATGTGCCCCATGATGTAACCTAGTTAGTTTCTAAATGTTTTAAAACACGCATGGCCTAATTTTGACTGAGAGGAGAGGCAACATAATATATCACTTGCACAACTCTTAGCCGATAGAGCTTTTCTCAACTTACAAAAAAACGTTTCGTATTTATCGCACAGCATTCCTCATATTTTAGTCCAGTTTAGCAATAACAATAACAAGTCCTGAACACATGACGCCGGCGCCCCGGATAGTTAATTAAAATAAAAAAAAAAAAAAGCATATTACGTATCTGTGGTTAAATCCAGTTCCATTTTGCAAATTTCTGTCTGTGAAATTCTATAGATAGGTATAGATAATTCAACTCATCAGTGCGCGCGGCGCTATGTGTGCGTGCGCTAGTAATTATACAGCTTTAATTTGTGTGGCAGTGACGCGGCCGTCTTCACAGAGTACATTTTTATATTATGAGGTAGAGACGTAACTAGACTTATTGACGACACCAGCGGTGCCAAGCAGTCTTTGCAGGAAACGATCTGCGTGGCCGCGAAATAAACATCATATTTATACAAAAAGCATACAGCGCCATCTACCACGTTTGCAGGCAACTCTTACGTTATAATGAAACGAAATCAAATATCATGACAAGTCTCAATGTAACTGCAACATTGAGATCCTGTGTAACTTGGTCACATTATAATTCATTACATAGTGTTCTCAGTGATAATACCATGGGTACAGTCGTTAAAGAAAATGTCTAATTCTTCACGGAGAAAATGTTTAAGAAGTCAGGTAAATATTTTTTATGTGTCAATTCGATGGAATTAATATTTGTTATCACTACATATAATAAAACAAAGTCCCCGCCGCGTCTGTCTGTTCACGATAAACTTAAAAAATACGGCATGGATTTTCATGCTGAGATCACCAATGATTCTTGAGAAAGGTTAACGTATATAATTTGTTAAGTTTTCGTATACATTGACTAAAATATAATGATATTAGTTGGAGATGTCGGAAAAAAATAAGGTGTCTCGGAGCTTTCAACGAAAACGCTGCCTAAACCCTTCGAGGCATAACAAAATAATGTATGGTAGAATTGTGTAACTTATAAAGGCCTACAGAAAAGTCATAAATGATAGAGCTCCAAATTCTAATGCAAAAATTAAATTAAAAATTTAAAAACCCCCGACTCACAAAAAAAGAACAATAAAAAACCTGTAAAAAGTAAAAAAAATACTATTATATAATGACCTATCTACCCTAAGTATTGAACCTGTATTATTATTATAGGTAGCTATATTATTTACCTATTCATATTTTTAACTAACAGTTGGTCTCGTCGGGGGGACCGCTCTATATATAAACAGAGACAGACGTACGGTTAGGTTATGATTAGGTGAGCGGTCCCCGACGAGACAAACTGTTAGTTAAAAATATGAATAGGTAAATAATATAGCTACCTATAATAATAATACAGGTTCAATACTTAGGGTAGATAGGTCATTATATAATAGTTATTTTTTTACTTTTTACAGGTTTTTTATTGTTCTTTTTTTGTTTTTAAATTTTTAATTTAATTTTTTATTTTTTGCTTTTTATAGGGGTTTTTAATGTCAACAATGACGAATAGTCTATCAACAATTATTCAGAGCTAATGCGAATTGCGCGGAGTGTGGTTACAGAATTAGCAATACATTCCACTCCTCATATCTTTAGAATGGCTTAACCGATTTTCATAAAACTTGCGGTATCGTGATGTATAAGATATGACCTTTCATTTGATACCCAACACGGGTATATTTGAACACATTAAATTTTTCATCACCACTTTCACCCCTCATAGCTTTGAAATGGCTTAACCGATTTTTATAAAACATAGCTAAGAACACTCTCCCCTAACCCATCTTTCAAACAAAAGAAACAGAATCAAAATCGGTTCATCCGTTTGGGAGCTACGATGCCACAGACAGACTTACACACACACACACACACACACACACACACCCACACACACGTCAAACTTATAACACCCCTTCCGGGTTTCCGTCGGGGGTTAAAAAGAATAGAAATGCAGAGATGGTCGACGGAAAAAAACATTGCTTATACTGCAAATATGACAAAAATTGAACTGTGTGATATGACTTGATTAAAAAAATTAAAAGAACCATATCTATACTGGCTGTTTCTTTTAGGGTGTCAAGCCGCCACTAGCTGGTAGCAGGGTTCCATACCTATCGATTTAACCCCCATGTATGTTCTACGATTTTTTGTAGTTTTCGAGATATAATTTTTTTTCGTTATTTTTCCACGTGGCTTTAAATAATTACAACTTCTTTTTGGTTCGACTTTTCTTAGATATTTTTTTATTATTATAATGCTTATTGATTGCAGTATTATGGACAAAATAATCTCCTTCCTAACTTTGATACAAGAATATTTGATATAAGAAAATTTTAATCGATAATAAAAAAATAGGGAATTATGCAGAACATTATATCTCGAAAACTACAAAAAATCGTAGAACACACATGGGGGTTAAATCGATAGGTATGGAACCCTGCTACCAGCTAGTGGTGGCTTGACACCCTAAAAGAAACACCGTGTAAATCTAAAAAAAACTGTTGAGGGTCGAGAGTCTGTACATGGAAGATAATTTGAAAATTTTAATTGTAGGGCGTTCTCTAATCGATACTGAAGCTGAAAATGTAATTAGAAATTTTCATGTCTGTCTGTCTGTATCCTGATTATGAATTGATTTAAATGAAACTTGGCACAATCTGAGCTTATGATCCGAGGAAGGTTCTAGGATACTTTTGTTCCCGATATATTGCGCGGTTCCTTTGGGAGAGGGCAGGGCAGTTTCACACGCTTTTCGCACACCTTATGTGTCAGCTAGATTGTTATAAGATTAATGACATACTTCAGCCATATGGCTTAAAAGTTCTTCGGCTACCACCGTATTATCCTAAACTAAACCCAATAGAAAATGTATGGGGAATTTAAACAGATTATAATGCTTCGCATAAAATCGAACAAAATGTGATGGAAATAATGAAATTAGGTAATAAACCAACGTTTAAGTAAATTGATGAAGAGATGTGGCGCTAAACTTGTCGACACGCCAAAGAAGAAGAATACTATCGATATTTTGATTGAATTTATAATTAACCTTGGAGAGAGCAGCGAATCCTAAAATTCCTCAATTTTATTCTTCAAACAGCGATACATATTAATATGTATAACATACATTTCACCCATTGAGTTTTTATTTTAGTTAAACAAGTGTTTTTGAATTTTGTACTTCACTGTACCTCATGTCGCACACACGAAGTCACTGTGTTTAGACGAGGCTTACCCACACATAGTGCCGCGCGCACAGATGAGTTGAACTTACTATACTATCATACTATTTTCGTGCGGTTCTTGCCGCGAACTTCAAAGACTCCATCAATGTTTTGATCATTTACTATTCGGGTTTCAGTAATTCTTTGTTAGGATTAAAGATAAATCTAACAACTCAATATGGCGTAACTAACACAGTTTATTTTATATGTATACCTAGGTAAGTCTATAGATTTGTAGATAGTTCCGCTGACTGATGTATTGCGTTAGGATTACATGCAACGACCGACTGTAGTAGTATTGTATTATGTGTTTTATTTAATAGTAGGACTAGGTAATATAATGAAATCTTTCACAAACTATGTTAACTGTTATGTTTGTAGTAAGTACCTAATTTATATTAACAACTGAATTATCAACGTACTAGATGACGCTTACGGCATCGCCCGCATGGAATTCACACACTTCCCGTGGGAACATATTCCCGGAATGAAAAGAAACCTATGTGTTATTCCAGACTGTAGGCTATCTCTGTACTAAATTTCAGCCTGATCCGTTCAGCCGTTAGAGCATGATTGAGTAACAAATATCTAAACATCTAAACATCAGCACAAACTTTCATACCTATTTATAATATTAAGTAGGATATATGTAGTAGCTAGGAAGTAGGATTATAAAATTTTTGATAAGTTAGTTTTTGCTAATAGTTTCAAAATTTTATCAAGTAGAAAAATCGCATTGTTTATGTGAAGGGGTTATCTATGACATAGATAACCCCTTTATTAAACACTTGCCCTTCACATAGATTCTATGTGAAGGGCATGTGTTTAGTATAAAAATGGTGAATTCTTAGACAATAGGTTCGAAAACGTGCAGTCTGGAAGCAAAGTGATTAAAACGCAGCTGGTCAAAGGTGTGCCCTTGATAGTCAAAGGTCACCAGTTTATGACTTCTTCAAACAAAGTTGTCTATTTTTAACCGACTTCAAAAAAAGGAGGAGGTTCTCAATTCGTACGCTGTGTTTTTTTTTTTTTTTGTATGTATGTTACGCGATAGCGGCGCCAATTATGGATGGATTTTGAAAATTCTTTTTTTGTTTGAAAGAGGCTACTTCTGAGGTGGTCCCATATCCAGGGTATCAGGATCTGATGCTGGAATCCAGGAGAAATTGAGGGCAACCACCGAAAATTGTAGGGACAACTAGTGCGTTTGTTAACTTTTTGATTAAGTGCTTTAATGTACTAAAATTCAATGAAGGTCTGGAGTCGATCTGATGATGGAACTGAAAGACAGTCGAGGGAATTCCTTAACGATTTACAGCAGTTACCTTGTGTTTCGGCTTGATTGATTTATGTTGATGAGAACTTTACACCTAGATAGAAATACTTTTCGGTCCACCCGTCACATAAAATAAAAAAATAGAAATTTTAAATAAAAAATAGTACCGACTTCATATAAATCCTTAAAAATAAAATTTCCCTAGCACATAGTAATATGTATTTGGATTTATCGGATTTTATTCAATATAATATTGAAGTTGGTGCCATTAATAATAGCTACCTAAACCTATGGGTTTACTTGGCGCCGACTTCAATATGATATTGAATAAAATGTGATAAATCAAAATACGTATTACTATGTGCTAGGGAAATTTTATTTTTAAGGATTTATATGAAGTCGGTTCTATTTTTTATTTAAATTTTTTTCACAATAAATAAGATAGTCATATCAAAGATAATAATAATAGTATTACATACAGATCGGGCTCCCTGTCGCGCCACAGCTGTCAGTAGAGTTGACGTGCGCGTTCACGGACAATTTGCTTACCTACATTTAATTGATCACACGCACACATTCAAGCTGGAGTTTCCACCCTTTGGTCATATTTAGGAAACGTAGGTACTAACGTATGCGAGAAGGACGCAGGTTCGAATCCTGCTCGAAACCGATTAATTTTCCACATTTAAAATTTCAAAATGTATACGTATGAAAGTTATGTATTCAAATAAAAACAAAACCTTGAAATTTCAATCCGCATTCCTACTTCCCTATCAATAAAATCACATCTTTGGCAAGGTTTTCCTTATTCCCAACATTCCCAGTAGCTATTTATATCTTCTAACATCATTATTCCGTAGAACATCGTCTATCCTCCATTTGTGTAGTGGGTTATAATTTTTAATGCCATTCAACTCCAGCGATCGTAAACATTTTAATGTATTATTTTTATTCTGTTTGCATCATAGTTTTATTATTAGTTGGCCCTTTGTTAATTAGGTCAAATATCATCATCGTTACCTTCAATATAGGTACATAGTAACTAAAATATAAGAATGTAGGACTTTCTAATATCGCTGAGGTCAAGTTCTCGCGCGTTGTCAAAGCACAATAATATCTAGAATCTATTTTTGTTACCATTGACTGATTGAATTCCGTTTCCTCCCGTACCCCATGGGAACATACCTATATCATTCATACACAGGGGGTGATTAGTACAGTACCTACAGACTATAATCTACCCCTTTAAATATGATTATAAAGTAAAAGTACAAAATGTATCCCCAGGGTGTCGTAAAAGGCGACTAAGGGAACACTTTCGCAAAAAGATCCATTGCGTAAAGAAGGAAAACTCGAAACGAAACCTGGTTTTCAGTAAAATGACAATAGTTAAGCCAATTTGAATGCCGTATGGGCGGCTTGAAAAATTTCAACTACAGGTCACTTCGACCTGTGTCTGTGTGCTGGTAATAATCTGGTCATTGAAGTCGGTATAAAAAAAATACGACGTATATGGAGTTTGAAATGTAATCAAGTGGAAAGAGCCACAAGAATGGTTATAATCACCAGTACCTACTTACTTACAAGGGGAGTCGACATTATAACTTGTTTGCTCTACACAAATCTGTCTGTCATAATAATATATGCTGCGGGAGAAATTGTATTCATATTTTAGCCCCTCTCTATAAAATAGATTGCAGAGGGGCTTGTAGCGAGACTTGTGTCTGTAGTCTGTGACTTTGTTGCATTAAGTTACGTCACTAGGTCACGTGGACCATCTGTTCAAAGTTTGAAATAAAACAAAAATGACAACGACAATCGGCTTTAACTTTCACTTTCACAATAAACGTTAGAGGGGCAGTCGGGTGAGACCGTCTCACGGCTTGTTGTTAACACCACTACAAAAGCAATCGGCTGTCACCTTAGATTATTTAACTACAGGCACTATGGAACTTAAACAAAACAATTAGAACAATAGACTCATAATTTCAGACAGACACATTTATATTACCTACCTATGTGTGTGTTTAAGCCTTCGGTTTAAGCACTGTATTTTATACTGTGGTTTAAGCGCACTACTTTAGGGGTAAGCTTGGACAGATGGAAAAGTCTCAGTATTTTGCCGACCCTCCAGATTAAAGTTATACCTACATAGATCGTGTTCCTCTATTATGGAAGTCTGTATCAAAATATACGACGTATCATCGAGCCTGAACCTGAAGTCCAATCGAGTAGAAAGAGCTACAAGCCTACAACAATGGTTATAATTAACTGCAACGGGTATCGTGCGCAAATCGACAAAATGCATCGAATCAATTCGATACAAGCTCTGTCACGGTTCATTTTGCGCTAAATGAACAATGTCGGTTGAAATGAAAAGTGTGGCATAACCGTACACAATGGCGTGAGATACTTCTATATTTAAAAGTAGGTGAAAGTATTGACCGTATTAATCCGGACGGTGAGAAGAAAAACAGATAATAACTCCCTACTCCAGGACTACCGAAACTGTGCGTCGCGACGCCCTGGGGCGTGCCGTGCCATCAGTTTTGCTGTATTAACACGTTGAACGCCACGTCAAAATATACTACTTTTCATTGGGGCCACGCGGCTCACCGGTGAGCCGAACCCTACTGTATCATTGGAGCCACGCGGGTCACCGGTGAGCCACTCGACAACTTAAACTTTAACATGTTTTGCAGGCCACTACGCGCTGATATCATACATAAATGTTTGAAGCGTGAGCCGCGTGGCCTCCTGCAACACACCATTCAACTTGGTTTAAATATCTTGCAAAAGACTTAGAATTTATTTACAGTTTTCTATACTTTGTGGGATGATTCTCAACTCGTAACAAATAAAATGTGTAAAGGGGTTATTAACATGGGTATTTTGCAACAAAAAATAATTATTTAAGGTTTTAATATATCTTTAATAATAAATGAATTAAAATTAAGGAATTACAAAAATCTTAACATGAATTTTTAATATGGCACAAGTCTCTGGAAGTCTTATTTTTTCTCTCTCGATTGTTTTCTTCTTCGAGATGATAATAAAATCGTCAAACATATCTACATCCATTTTAACCAATAGCCAATATAATTACTTCAATAAACAAATACTTGGCACTACAAGTCAGCAGACTGGGATGGACTGCGAGAGTTCTATGCGTCGTACCCGTGGTGGCGGCTTTGTTTAGCCTCAGAGGATCTGGATTCTTGTGCTGTAGCAGTCGCTGAGGGGATCTAGGAGGGTAGGTATGGAATGCTACATTCCCAACCGCTGGATCCCTGTAGGTGCAAAAAAGCGACCGTGGTTCAATCGGCTCTGCAGAGAAGCTCTAATGCAGAAAGAATCTGCCTACAGAGCTTGGACCACGGCTCGTACAAATTCAGATCCAAACATCCCTGAGGTGAAACGCAAATTAAATGCCGCCTCGAGGTCCAGTAAAAGAACAATTGTCGGGGCCAAGTTCGATTTCGTCGGCAGAATTGGCGAACGGCTAGCAGGCTACCCTTCAGAAAGTCGTATATTTTGGTCGCTTGCCAAAGCTGCCAAAAGAAACTTCTGTCAGTCAGGTTTACCACCCTTGCTTAAACCCGACGGTAGTTTGACCCAGAGTGCCAAGGAGAAAGCCGACTTTTTGGGTAATCTCTTTGCCTCTAACTCGACCATGAGCGACGGGGGTGCTTTAGCGCCGGGCATTCCGAGTTGTGGCACTTCCATGCCGGAAGTTAAATTTACACAGCGGAATGTCCGATGGGAGCTTCAATCCCTGGACGTTCATAAGTCGAGTGGGCCAGACGGCATTCCTGCAGTGTGGTCCAGAGTTGTGTCCGGTACTTACACGTCTTTTCACACTTTCATATTCCATGCGACAAGTCCCGGCGTCGTGGAAGATCGCGTATGTACATCCTGTACTCAAGAAGGGTGACAGGACCGACCCGGCCAATTACAGGCCTATAGCCGTCACCTCCCTTTTATCCAAGGTGATGGAGCGTGTAATTAATACACAGCTCCTGGGGTACCTTGAGGAACACGACCTGCTCAGTGACCGGCAGTACGGTTTCCGTCACGGTCGCTCGACGGGCGATCTTCTTGTGTACCTAACACACCGATGGGCGGCGGCTATCGAGAGTATGGGTGAGGCTCTAGCAGTGAGCCTCGACATCTCTAAAGCATTTGACCGGGTCTGGCACCGTGGTCTTCTTACGAAATTGCCCTCATATGGACTACCTGAGAGATTATGCGGATGGGTGTCCAGCTTCTTGGCCGGTAGAAGCATCAGGGCCGTCGTTGACGGCAGCTGTTCAGACTGCATGGCCATAAACGCTGGAGTACTGGAGTACCGCCGTTGTCCCCTACTCTGTTTCTGCTGCATATCAATGACATGTTGTCTATTGACGGCATTCATTGTTATACGGACGACAGTACGGTGGACACTTGTTACACGGGCCGCCCCGGTATCTCTCGGGATATAGTGGAGGAAAATCGTAAACAGCTTGTGTCTGAAATCGAGGCTACTCTTACTAGAGTGTCCGATTGGGGTGGACAAAATCTTGTCCAGTTCAACCCTTCCAAGACGCAAGCGTGTTTTTTCACCGCTAAGCAAACCCCAATTACTGTAGCGCCGCAATTTTAGGGCACATCTCTTTCCATCTCCAAAAGTATAGGGATCCTTGGCGTTGACATCTCCAGTGACGTTCAGTTCCGTAGTCATTTGGAGGACAAGGCTAAGCTGGCGTCCAAGAAGCTAGGTGTGCTCAACAGGGCGCGGCGGTACTTCACTGCGGCGCAAATACTGCTTCTCTATAAGTCGCAAGTGCGCCCGCATATATGGAGTACTGCTGTCACCTCTGGGCGGTAGCACCTGAATATCAGCTTCGTCCATTTGACTCGGTGCAAAGACGAGCTGTAAGAGTTGTCAACGATCCTGTACTTACAGCTGGTGTGGAACCTCTTCGCGACAGGAGAGACTTTGCCTCCTCATGCGTGTTCTACCGCCTGTACAATAGTATGTGCTCTGAGGAATTGTTTGATATGATGCCCACGGCTACGTTCTATCATCGCACCGCTCGCCACAGACAGAGAGTTCATCCTCACACTCTGCGTCCGGTGCGTTCCAGCACGGTTAGATCCGATAGGTGTTTTCTTCCGCGCACGCTTAGGTAGTGGAATGAACTCCCTGCCTCGGTTTTCCCAAACGCCTACAGTATGGGGTTCTTAAAAAGGGGTCTTAGAAGGTTTTTACAGGGTCGGCAGCGCGAGTGTGGCACCTCTGGTGTTGCACTGCGGTGACCACCGGTCCTTCTGGTGGGCCGTATGCTTGTTTGCCACCTTAGTGGTATAAAAAAAAACTTATCACAAGAAATTGCGCGTGATTTACTCGTATTGCAAACGGTCGACTAATTTGCAGGCGGGTGGGTGGTGCGCGGGTGAGCCACAGCGTGACCCCCGCGGCCCCCGCGGTTGTAATATCGCGTTTCCTTCTGATGTGGCCACACGGCCCACCAGTGAGCCATAACTCTTAAATGCAGTATTTATTGCATAAAAATCGATTGTTTTAAATGGATATAATATTACTTCATCTTTTTTACGGATTACGTGAAAAAAACACTATTCTGAAAATTGAAAGAAATATCATTTTCACTTTGGCCTAAACAAGTTTTCTCACGCGGCTCACACGGTGAGCCACGTGGCGTTCAACGTGTTAAAGGTTTATTACTATTATTGCGGACGCCACGCGGTTTCACCCGCGTAGTTCCCGTTCCCGTTGAAATACGGGAATAAAATATAGCCTACTAGCTGTTCCCCGCGGCTTCGACCGCGCAGAAGTCGGCTATCGCGTAAAATCATAACCGTCCTTTTGCGCAGTGGGTTAAAAAGTAGCCTATGTCCTTCCCAGGGCCTCGAACTATCCCTATAACAAATTTCATCTCAATCGCTACAGTCGTTTAGGCGTGAAAGCGTAACAGACAGACAGATAGACAGTTACTTTCGGTAGGGAAGTAGGGATGTTCACTGCAAAGAGTGTAGCTTTCCAACAGTGAAAGATTTTTTTCAAATCGGTCCAGTAGTTCCGGAGCCTATTCGATGCAAACAAACAAACAATCAAATCTTACCTCTTTATAATATTAGTATAGATTATACTATGCACTTGTTGGTAACAGGCTTTTGTGGAGCGCAAGTTTGGTTCCACTTTTATCCAAACGAAGACTCTACATTTTATACTAAGCTAGCACTTTATCTTCGCAGTCTGTTTGTTTTACATTACCTACTGATTAGCATCATTATTTACATCAGTTACGGCGATAAGAGTAAGTATAATATCGGTGAGACTTATTAGCTAGCTTGTCGACCATGCAATCTGGAACTAATTCTGTGAGCGTTCTTGCCGTTAATAGCACAGATATTCCATTCCAATACTGTCTATCTACGATTACGGAAAGTCTGGAGCCGTTGGCGCAGCGAAGAACATTGCGTCTTTGGCTGCATTCTACCGTATCTATCACGGTGAGTGTTCTGAAGAACCCTTCAACCTAATCCCGCCCTCTCCTTTCCGATCCCGAACAACGCGTGCTGGACAAAGGTGCCACTCTCACACAGTGGAGAGAATCTTCGCTAGAACTGAACGATTCAAAAGATCGTTTCTCTGTCGAACCATAAAAACCTGGAACGACCTGCCAGCGCGCGTGTTTCCATCCTCTTACAATTCTGGGTTCTTCAAGCGGAGCGTGAAAAGGGCACATCATAGGGCCGTCAACTGGAGGGCCGCTTTCTATAGTCTTACAGACTGCGGACGGTGGCCCACAATCGCTAGAAGATGTGGCCGTGACTTTATCGGACAGCGGCATCATTTCGGCGAGCTAAATATAAAAAAAAACCTACTGCTCGTTCGCTCTAACTTTGCCGCTCGGCTCCATACTAAAGTCGATTTTTTAATTGGACGAAGTAAATTGACAGCAACTAATGTCACTTCTTCATACAATGTTGCGTATTTTCTATGACGAAGTGAGATTAGCTACTGTCAATTTACTTCGTATAATTAACAATTCGGGTATACGTCTCTACGCCAGCGGCAAAGTTAGAGCGCACGGGTAGTACTTAATTAGGTGTAAAACCTGGAACGTTAATTTTAATAATTTTACTGATGCAGTTCGTAGGATTCGTTCCACGCAGTCGCATCAATCAAATTATTGCACAGTGGATGACTTTGTCTGCTTTTCATTTGTTTCAGTAACTATCGTAAACAGGAACCCACAGAATGTTAGAGATAATTTTTGAAAAGCAATAAATATACTCACTTTTTTTTAACGTGAGGGAAAATCCTTTATGTATGCTGCTATGCCGGACTCCTACCGACTAAAAAACCTCACGTAACGCCTAACAGCCAGCCAACGGCAGTTGGGAGCCCCGGGTAAACCCTCGGAAGGAAGTCCCAGGACTTAGTATGCTCACTTAATCACAAATTTAATGTAAAAAGAAATCTTCCGACATTTTTGTCGGAAGATTTCTTTTTACATTAAATTTGTGATTAAGTTTTTATTATTAAATTAAGTACTACCCGTGCGCTCTAACTTTGCCGCTGGCGTAGAGACGTATACCCGAATTGTTAATTATACGAAGTAAATTGACAGTAGCTAATCTCACTTCGTCATAGAAAATACGCAACATTGTATGAAGAAGTGACATTAGTTGCTGTCAATTTACTTCGTCCAATTAAAAAATCGACTTTAGTATGGAGCCGAGCGGCAAAGTTAGAGCGAACGAGCAGTAGGTTTTTTTTTATATTTAGCTCGCCGAAATGATGCCGCTGTCCGATAAAGTCACGGCCACATCTTCTAGCGATTGTGGGCCACCGTCCGCAGTCTGTAAGACTATAGAAAGCGGCCCTCCAGTTGACGGCCCTATGATGTGCCCTTTTCACGCTCCGCTTGAAGAACCCAGAATTGTAAGAGGATGGAAACACGCGCGCTGGCAGGTCGTTCCAGGTTTTTATGGTTCGACAGAGAAACGATCTTTTGAATCGTTCAGTTCTAGCGAAGATTCTCTCCACTGTGTGAGAGTGGCACCTTTGTCCACAGAAGGTTTCCCAAAACTAAGGAAAAGCTTGAGAGTAATAGTAAAAGTGAAGATTAATAGGCGATAACCTCAAGACAAGAGTAGCTAACCCTTGGACATCCTTCCCAGGGATTTCCGGGGCCGGAACCGTATTCAGTGGCAGGGTGTCGTGGGGTTAAGTAATAAGTAGCATCCATTAGGGGTTTTCACATGTAGAAAGAAAACCGGCTAAATGTGAGTTGGACTCCCGCACAGAGGGTTTCGTACCAAAAAGCGGCAAAAAATTACGTTTGTTGTATGGAAGCCGCCCTTAATCCACATTTTTTTTTCAAAATTTATAATTTGTTGTTATAGCGGCAACAGAAATACACCTTCTGTGAAAATTTCAGCTCTAGCTATAACGGTACTTGAGATACAGCCTAGTTACGGACAGACAGACAGACAGACGGACAGCGAAGTATCATGAGTAGTGTCCCGTTTTTACACTTTGGCTACCTACGAAACCTTTTAACGACCAGAGTACAGTAGATATTGAGTAGGTAGGTATTCTTTGTGTGCGAAGTGTTTGTTATTTTTCAGAACAGACAATCGCAACACCGTACGTTCCAACAAATGTCATTCAAACGGATTCTAAAACGTAAATCTATTTCTAGCGAATATTTCTCACGGCGGCAATATAATAAATAGGATGGAACTGACTGGACATTCCTTGCCTTGGTCGCGACATTATTGTGAAGGTCAGATGATACGCCCACGAACAAACAATAATATTTTGTCACATTTCCTAGTTCTCTGGTACTAGATGGGGGCTATCAGCTTTATTTATGTTAGTAATGTATTTTTATTTGTATGTTTTTAGGTTACCTACAACTACGTATCAAAAAAACATTAAAACGTAGCTCAGTATTTTTATATATTTTGTAAATATTGTCAATTCAGCCTATACCTAGCAGTCCACTGCTGGACATAGGCCTCTCCTAAATTTCGTCACAGCACACGGTCCTGTCAATCCCTGCAGGGGGTCGTCCTACCCAGACGTTGACCAAGTCGCGGTCTCCACTCCAGAACTCGCTTGCTCCATCGGCCATCTGTTCATCTACAGATGTGGCCAGCCCACTGCAAACGCATAGGTACTCTGCGAGCTAATAAAAATAGCAATTTTTTGTTAGAAGTGGCGGACACACAGCCCAGCGTCTGCATGGCAAGAGGTCGCTACTAACCATATCCTACTTGTTTGTGCGTTTGCAACACCGTGATTCTACGCTCGTGTTCGATACAGGCGCTTTATTAATAGATGTCAACACAACACGTAGGAAATAGTTTAAAAAGGTACTCACAAATAGCATAACTTTATATTGAAATCCGGAAGTAGATATAGGTACCTACATGGTATCTATTTGGGTATATCTATTAAAACAGTAGCCGCTGAACTTTATGGCCGCTCTGAAGTTCACAAGATGGGCCGTTGAGCGAATTTTACGTAGAAAGGACTGCGCAACCGTCCGGCGCAGCCAAGTTCCAAGCTTTCCGTAGTACCTACATAGAATATGTAACTGCTATCTAGAAATTCATACTTACGATATTCCTTTACTGAGTTGCAATCAATATGTACGAGTAACTCAAACGTGAGTTCGACATCACGAGCGTGGTCCGTGACGCATACATTATTTATTATGCAAGACGTGCTTGATCGATTGCATATGAAGCTTAAGGGTTTCTATGCTACACAATTTAATCCGCACTGTCCGTCGATAAAATTAAACAATTTAGATGATAATATGCTGCATGGCTTTCGCTAGGCTGGGCAACATGGGCAATGAGCATTAATCAGAAAATCGGTAAACCCTAATATGCCTGCACTGCCTGGAATCACAGGTGGCTGCCCAATATTGTCACTTAGTTTGGCTACTGCTAACGTAGATTTTATGAATTGTGCCGAATGATGCCGACTTTAATGTAATACTAAGGATTTTTGCACAACGTACGTACCTATACTATAATGCCGAATCGAATGATGAGTGGAAAAGAATGAACTACTCGATCGATAAATATGTGCAAATACAGCAATTGCTACGGATCGACTTTGCTGTTTAACAAGATAAATAATGCTACTGAAACTGATAAGATAATGTATTGACTGAGAAGACTAAGAAAAATGAGGAATCAAAGAATGTTATGAAATAGATGTATAGAAACTAGCTAAACATCAGCTGAATACTGTCTTACTTGATACACACAGAAAAGATGGGCCAAGTTGACTGCCCTGAAGTAATCTTTATCGCATCCCGAGTAAAGAATCCAGATTTGCACGATATTTAAACGACAATACTGAGAGAGAATGTTCAAGCACAGATCACTTACTAACGTCTAAGAAGGCCATAGGAGAATAGAATTTATTTCCTTGAACGTTACGCCTAAGTTCTCTCTATCAAATGCAGTATGAGTGATATAATTATAATTTATACAGTTCAAAATATTTTCATCATCCAAACGAATATTTTAAATGCATTCTAAACTTACTTTACATTAGAAATTCAAACATCTGTTTTATCTGGTTTTTGTACTATTTCGTAATATGAATGCCAGTAGCAAAATTAGCACAAGATTAGTAACTATGACGTTTTCACACTGGCCTGTGATTTCAAAGATCTTTCTTGTTGAATCTTAGTATTTTAACCTTGAACTGACAATTACGCCAATGTACATACATAAGATGCAGAAGAAAAAATATTAGATTTATAACTGATGAACTGAAGTTGTCAAAAATAATAGGCCCGTTTTGACATTTTAGAAAGAAAATGAGAATCAGCATCCGTTCAGTGACGAAAATCTCATTGGTGGATTCGGGGTTCTCAGTCGCCGCGATGACAATGTCAAGACTTTGTAGGTAGACACTGATGAAAATGTAGACACTTTTACGAATACCACACGTGTAATAGTGTACCTATTTATCATAGAAATAGCTAGGTACTAACTAGAAAGTTATTGTTTTTGAACTGATTCTGGGAAGAGGCAGGATTATTGTTCATATTACGATTCATTTACTTATTACAATCGGATAGAATATCGTGAGTATTATTTTAAAAAAAGAAGTTATCGACAACTGTTTCATATTAAATAGTTCTTAATCTTATCTTTGTTTCAGTGTAGTGGCTTTTTGGCTCAATAATGTGCGACTGAGCAATTAGCACTTTACCGCACCTGTCATCGCCTCGTGTGATGTTATTGTTTACAACTGATTCACACACACTTTTGCATCAGCGCCATTTTTATTTCTAGTTGGAGAGATAACGCTTTTTAAATTGATTTTAGCAATATTATAATTATAAATCGCATTGCTAATGAGTACCTACCTACCTAAGTACTACTTATAGGTACTCCACGCTATGAAGTAGACGAGAAAAATAAAACTCGCCTGCGCTGTGAAATACTAAATTTAAGTTAGTCAAAATAGGTTAAATTCTACATTTAATTTTACCACTACGATGGATACTTCGAATCTGATAAAACTACAGGCAGACAGACAAACGGACTAACGACGCTGACGCGGTGAAACTAGAAATATAAACTTTCTTTGATTACCATGCACCCTTAAAAACCCACTGATTTATAGCAGCAGTCATAATCCCCACAAAAAAGGAAAAATGAAGCATAAAAAATAAATAAACATACACTTGATGTTTACCTTACTTTCATGTTGAATTGATTTACACCACGTAGATAACAAACAAATTTAACCCTGTTTTTCAACTGTAAACTTTAACACAAGCACAAAGTTCGATGACCCCTGCTAAACGACTTAAAACAATGTACACGTGTTACTAATAATACGATTCTCTCAGCGAGACAAAGAAACCTTATTATAGTAGTCAATGCGGGAAACATATCAAACATGAGCGAGGTTTTAACTCACGTTATACCCTTCGGGGTAGGCTTTTTGACAGCCAAGCTAGCCTAACGAGACAGGCTCGAAACAGATAAAATATTCCACTTATACGTCTTGGAAGGACGACGTCTCCTTGTACTTAAAAGTATAATTAATTAAACAAACGGAGATTAAATAAAAATTCCAACTCAAAAGCTATTTCCTTTTCGTCTCCTCATCTTCAGTTGAAGTGCTCGTACTAGTCTACTTTAACTGACTCATTTGAAAGCACTGCTTGTGCAGCTACTAGGCACTGTTTCTTTCTTTTCCTTCGGCAAAAGCACCCTTTCAACCATCACACTACCAATTGAAAATACTTTTTGTCAAATTTCGTCACTGAATAGTCTGTGCCGCTTTTCAGCTCTAACTATAGTTCCCAACAATGTTTGAAATTTACTAATATTGCAGGACCTACTTACTGTATGTAGGGCAATGGGAGCAATGATTCATATTCATTGTTTAACCCGGGCTTTCAAATTAAACATTGTTTCATTACGAACTGAATCACAATGTCCAGCTATATTTTTAACTGTATTTCTTCGTTGTGTAGGCAGTATTTTAGTTGCTGATTCCCTGTAGATTGCAAAAAGGTGCCAATTCGCGATCGTACTACTTGAAAGTGAAGATAAGAGTTTACAGGCCAAATACCTTTTGTCTCTTAGGTATTTAGCCGTTTCTAAGTGTTGGACAAATGGAATTTCAACAGTAATATCCATCTACGCATTTCGTATGTTCGAGAATGCCTCTTGGGAGAATTGTAGTGAATAATACATATCTATAGGTACTTTGGTCTTTGGTTTTGCTATCAATGCTCAAGAACATTCGGAGCGAAGAGGGGAGATCGGAAATCCTACCGGGTCTAATATAATAACCTCCGTATCGCTTGGCTGGGCTTGCTAATACTTGGCAAATTATGACTTCAACAACCTTGACTTCTGCGCAAACATGTTTCCCATGGAGTAAGTTGTTTTTCCGGCATAAAATATCATCTATGGCACTCTCTAGGTATATACATATACAACTTATATTAAATTAAAAATTCTCAACAATCCATTTCAATCTTGATCAACAATGCAAACTAAAGAATCGGACTGCGGGAGAGAGCGAAGAGGAACTGATTGTATTGTAATGATGAAGTAAGTACATAACATAAGACGAAAGTAATTAAAAATTGTAATAAATGTTACATGGTTAACCTATATGCAGAAAATAATGCAGTAAATCATTATGTAAGCCGTTATTATGAGAGTGAAACTATTGTCTTTTATTATGAAGGAGAAGATTTCCAGTTGGTTATAAAATTGTTCCATTGTTCGAAACAAAAGGCCATTCACTGCAAATGCACATACACAACTTACTGTCAACGTATATTTATTATTATCTGTGGTTGGAACACACGACATTACTTTGTTAAAGTCTTCGTTTTACGCAGTTTTGTCGTCAGCTGTGAGTAATATTACAAGAAGAAATTGATATTTTTCGACAACAAAGAAAAAGGTAATCAAAACATCGTTTTTAAGGCATTTCAGTATTAAGATCATTAAAACAAGATAATTATTGTACAAAAATTGAGATTTTTATGGCACTTCACATTTTCTTTGTATAATAGGAACTGAAAATTGGCAAGAAGTGTGTTCTTAACTTTCGTAGCAATCTAATTAATGTTGACGGAGACTACAATTTATGCGGAAAATGAGGGACATAGAGAATCCTCCGTAACAAGCATTTAGAATAAAACGAGGAAGATGAAGTTATAAATAGAGTCCATACAAAGGGTCAGCTCAAGAAATCCTAATTATTTCTTCACGAGACACTTACGCTACATGAGCCATAAAGTATTAAAACAAACAGTAACATAATTTATTTCTAGTCTGTCACCAGAAATACGCACAGCTTTATTAATATAATAAATAAAATGTTTGTATAGGGTTTGAGGAATGGGTGATAATATGTCGGCTAGACATTGGCGAAAGATATTTCAGTATAATTATATCATAAATATCTATCTATCTAGTACCAAATTTATTATAGCTGCATTCAATTTAAAGATGTTCATTTCAATAATTGGATGTAGTAAAGCTTTTGACAAGCTGAAGTATTATTTTTGATTTCTATACAAAAATCTTTCTGTACACCAAGTGTCGCGATGTTTCAAGATAACAGAAATTACGTAATAAACTTTAAAAAGAGCCAGTTGATTTATAAAGATGGTGACAGATGACTGTAAAGATCGCCTTCACCTTGGTGCGAGTGCTGGCTTATATCACAGGGAGTCTACATTGACATCGTCCGTGACATCCGCGCTCTGGTCTTGTCCAAAATAAACACCTCTAACAATGATACAGAATGAGAGTCGCAATAAAAATAAATTTGTCACGATTTGCCTTCTCTTTCGTCTATTACAAGATTTGCAAGGTGATTTTGGAATCCCAATGATGAAATTTCGGGAGACACTTTAATTTTACCTGATTCCAAAATCAGAAATCGAGTCTAAATGTAATGTGTTTGAGGCAAAAATACTTTGGCGTCGACAAATATGGTCAAGGTTGGTGGATTCAGTGTACAGTCAACTTACTGGTGCTTTCTTTGTTGTAGTGGTGGTGGTAGTGGTGTAAGTCTCTACGGTTTCTTCCACCACTTCCTCGTCTTCGTCGTCCCCTTTCTTGCTCCATGGTCCGAAGAACTCCGACATGTTTGGCATTTAATTCTACTTCACCCACAGCACTGTATTCCGATTGAACCTTGATACACATTCACTACACTTCACAAAATTCTCACTAGCGGTCGATTTCACACTTGTGTCGAAAAACTGGATTTTTATATCAACTTTCTTTTATTCTTTGTCGTGGCTCAATGTTGTAGCCATTTCGATATTCAACAGAAATCAGGAAGCACTTCAAATTTCGATAGAATCTTTTTCAGCCGTTGCACTGTCGAGACGGCTAGAGCTGATCTTGTATAAAATCCTACTGGAAAACTGAAATAACCGGCGCGAACAAAAAGCACCAGCCAAAACATTTCACGTGTGGGGTATTATTAGTTGGACGATCTAGTCGAAAGAGTTAATTGTCGTGGTGGCATTTTATTTGATCATTTCGAATTGATACGAGTATTTTCAACTTTTATTGCTCTGTTCGTCTGCAATTGCTCATTATGCTGACTCTATACAGGCATCTTAAAATTAATTTGACAGAAACAGCCTCTAAATGTCCTATTCAAATGGTTTGTCAAGCTTGTAAATCGATTAATATCAAACTAATGTCTCATGTTTTCCATCTATTCTATTGTTTTCGCTGTAACCGAACTGTGTTGTATTATTTCTTGGACTGGTTACTTTACCACATTCAAAGAATTGGCTCAATATCAGAGTTTTTATGATATCTAAATTAAATTCAGGTATTTATAATAACGTGGATGTTTATAATTTTTTGGATTATTTTAAGCCCCAAGAGCTATTTGAAATGGTAGTCTGACTGTTTATTTTTTTAGCGTTTCTTTAGATATTTGTGCCAATTTGCTCTTCTGATTCTTAAACCTGACTAATGATATGAAGAAATACCTGTTGATTCATTCTAGATACTCTGGGACCGACGCGACGCCATGGAGTAGAGTCTGATGACAGTAATTTCCAACAATGTCAAAGAACCCTGATCACGAGGAGTTCTATTAATCGAAATGGAATTCGCCAGGGATATCCTATAGATGAAATAAGGTCTTCGCGTTTAGAAGTTGAAGAGAAAGACGAATAAAAGGCTTTTGACATCGTTATAACGCAAAAATATCAATTAAAACGTGTTTCCCAATATCGGAATACGATATTGTATGTAGCCATCCACCGCGGCGTCAGTGTAGGCGCTGACAGCTCCTCCACTTAATATAAATACGCGGTTCTCCTAACAGCCCGCGATAAATCTGTGGCATGCTTCAGGGATTAACGCCCGATTTGCTATTTTAAAATCATATCGATAGAGTCGTCTATCGAATGTACACACATCACTAAGTCCAACTAAATGTATCAATAGTACAACAATATAAACCATAAGACTTTTATGATATAGTTCAAAATCGAATGGAGCTACATATTGTAGGTCATTCCAGAAATATGTAGATATATGTAAATTTTTCATTATGTACGTGAATAATGGGCAATAATACGGAAACTCTTTCATGTGGGGTCGTGATTAGATGTAAAATAACTTGCAACAGATGCTAACAGCTTTGAAGCTTAAGAAGCCAGTGAAGAAAATGTGGGGAATTAATTGCATCGTGAAGATATGTGCCAACAATTAGTCGACTGTAAAAATACCAATAAGTGGCTTTGGTAAAGAAGTAGTTAAACTATTTGAGTGAAAGGAGACTCAGTTTATATTTTGTATCATAGAAATTAGAAATCAATTTCCCGAATGTTCTTAGTTTTTTATAAATAAATAAAATAAATAAATATTCACGGACATCTCACACAACGCTATCTGATCCCAAAGTAAGCTAGGAATAACCTGCTTGTGTTATGGGTATCAGACCACGGATATTAATACTTATATACTTTTAAATAAGAAAAGACATACTTACATACATATTATACATAGAAACACCCAGACTCTTGAGACAAACATTTATGGGTCACACAAATATTTGTCTCCGGTGGGAATCGAACCCACGACCTCCAGCGCCGCTGGCGGTATCACTACCGACTGCGCCACAGAGGCAGTCAAATCTTTATCTTCTTAGTTTTGTATAATAGAAATCAATTTACCAAATCTTCTTAGTTTCTTAACCTATTATCATCATCAGTAATAAGACTTGTCATTCATGTCAACCTAAGTAGTTAAGCAAGGATTTCTGGGATAGGTATCCTGTCCTGTTAGGACTCAACGTGGCTGCCTGTCTATTTATTTATTTTAATATTTATGCACACAAAAATAATGTGAATTAGAAATTACTGTAGGTAATAAAGAGAAGAGTACAATGGTTTTGCTTATATCTCTCTCTCTTCTTTATGTAAATGACGGTGTATAGAAATCAGTTTCTAAACTTTTGTTTTCAAATTGTGGGTGGGTATCAGCCGAAAGTGTCTCCCTAGAAGATCACATCATTAGTATAGCCGCCATTAGAACTTCATCAAAACTTGAGATCTTTGAGACTATTTTGTGTCATATCATCATGAACCTATGAAGATTCCAGGGCCCAAGCGACCTCACTGCTTTGCTTACCAACGGACGAGGTAAAGACGATATCACCCTTACGGGGTTGGACGGTCAGAATGGTGCTCCTAGTAATACAATATTAGACGCATCAAAACTGGCAAGAACAGCAGACATTGTGTCGCGATACTTAAAAGATAAGGTAAATCATTAGTACCTAATAAATAACATTGTATCTTCATTATAGTTCACAATACCTAGTAGATTTTAGGTAAAACTACTAATTATCTTTGGTATAACTTACGATTCATTTCCAACAGGAAGGGAAGGGACCCGTCGCAAACATCACACCCACCTCCTTCCATCCCACACTAAGCCAAGGCATCTTACCTGAAATTATAAGACAAATTAAACGTTAATAATATCTTTTGAAGCACTGAAAGTGTCGTAAAAGGTCGTTGAAACGCGAGTGATGCCATTGGCTTGTCGTCAAACGAAATTAATGACATTTTTCTTGAGATAGATTAGAAATAAGTTTATACCTATTTTAAAGTATTTTGTAGTTAGCTATAGTACCAGTACTACACTTATTTGCTCGGTTTGCTGGTCCATCCATTGTCATAAACCAGTTCTAGTGCTTAGGCTACAGTAGATAGATTTCAACACTATCTTATCCTATGCCTATGATCTCTAATTTTTAACGATCTTTAATTCAGAAATAAAGAATCCTCGGTTACATGCTTAGTTTTAATAAGAACTATGTGTCTCATAGCACAATTTTAATGGTATATTTCCGGCAATCTGAAAGTGAAATAGTTTACTTTTTATCCGGAATAAACATCTTAATCTATATCCGGATAAATATAGGTAGGTATACGTTTTTGGACGAGGTCGATGGTAGCCTACTTTCACACAAACGGAGATAAGAGCATGCGTGCGACCTCTAGTTGTAAATAAAGCATAACGTCCGAAGGTTATGCTTTATTTACAACTAGAGATCTTGGGACAAATTAATATCAATAAAATGTAGTTATTATACGATGAGTCGCGCATCTCCTGCCGGAACTGTCAAAGCTATAGTAAATCGCTCGTGTGAAAGACAAAGATAAGTCGAACGATGTGGTTCACGATCAACAGGCACGGTGTGAAAGCAGCCTAAGTTCCACATTATTGTTATAGTTTTAAAACGGAAACGACAAAGGTAATTTAGCGCTTCGTCCACTATTATTAGTCCCACATATTCAGGCTACCTTGACAATGTAAGCCGGTATTCGTTCGCATATTAATACATTTTGTATTATAACTTCTGATTGCAGATTTTATAAACATTGCTGTTCGTTGAGTAGGTATTTGTAGGTTCAGCTATAAAACCTGTCTTTCTAATGCGTTTACTTGCAAAGATTTGTGGGTTCGATTCCCACCGGAGACAAATATTTGTGTGACCCATAAATGTTTGTCTCAAGAGTCTGGTTGTTTCTATGTATGATATGTAATGTTTGTATTTAAAAGTATATAAGTATTAATATCCGTAGCCTGATACCCATAACACAAGCAGGTTATTCCTAGCTTACTTTGGGATCAGATGGCGTTGTGTGAGATGTCCGTGAATATTCATTTATTTATTTTATTTATTTATTTATCTACCGGGCCCGAGTCAAATAAAATCTAGTAATGGGTTCAATATCTCAATACCCAGCTATTTTATTATAATTAAAGACTGTAACGGTTGAGTTTGTCGTAGGTACGTAGGTAGATACCTACTTTTCCGTAGTAGTTCGTAATTTCCGCAAGTTAAGGTAATTGTAGCTTGAACTCATTACTTATACTATGATATTGATTTAATAGAATGTTTTGTTTCTTATTAGAATTGCCCACCAACTATAGAAACAGTAAACTGCCCCATTATAGGGATTATGGGCGGAAAATCTCTACAGCGGCGGCGTTTCGCGTAGTCAAACTTGCGTCTGCGCCACTCTATTTCAACACGCCACCTATTACGAGGGACAAAAACTATAGTCATCTGCCTACCTTTTCGGAAATTAAATAGTCACTATGAATATGTATGTAGGGTGCCAAAAAGAAAAAAAAGTCTAGGAATAAAATAAAACATGGCGGATGACAGCAAAACTCGCGGGAAATGTTATCAACGTCACAATACGTCCTTGTCATTGGTCGAGGACATGCTGCATAGCGTCTAATGTGTGTCACGTGGTCGTGGCATGCCCGTGACCCACAAATACCTGGACACTTGGGCACATCCGTCTCATAATTAGTTATGTAATGAGATTTGCGTCACGTACAAGGTTGTTTGCAGTTTTCTTTGAACTTCTTTTCGTTTCCCGCCATTATTGCTACGGTTTGCATTCATTTAAATTTTTTTCCGTGGTTTTATCTGTTTACAATCTTTAACTCTAATTTTGAATGATATTTTTATAGTTATTTTGTAGCACAGTGTAAACTCAATCTCTAATTGAAAATTAGCAGCGTTTTACCTGAAAATAAAACGCATATTAATTTACTTACCTTATTCGAAGCTTATTTAATTGAGATAGGCACTTCCGTTTCCGCCTAACTATACCTTTCCTTTTCCAATGTTCCTGTCTCTTTCTGACACGTCACTTCCGCCTGGCAGTGGTGGGGTAAGTACCCGATCGCCATTTTAACTTCATTAAGTCTTGTTCACCAGGCAGAAATGATTTATAAGCTTCGAATAAGGTAAGTAAATTAATATGCGTTTTATTTTCAGGTAAAACGCTGCTATTAATTTGACTGTACCGTTATTCGAAGCTTATTTAATTGAGACGTGTTTGTTATCGCCTGGTGGAAGTGACGGAGGACGCCAATGTGACTTAATAATATAATAATAGAATATATTTGCTGTAAAGTAATATTAGTAATACAAAAGAGAAATTACCTATGTAAGATAGGTAATAAGGTAAGCTAATAGGCTTAGAAAAAATATGATATGATGCTGCGCAGAAAAGAATCAGATACCTATTAATTAAAGTAAACCATTCCATACGTACATATGTCCCAGGACGAGTGAGACTGAGTAATCAATAGATCATATGAATAATACGAATCAATAAATCATATAAACATCTAATAAACTGGATTAAATAATATGGTTACCGAAGATTGATTAACGCTGGGCATAACTTCACGTCTATGGAATTTGCAAAAAAGTATTTTGCGATCTCCAATTTCCTCTTGCTAGTACCTATTATATCTTCAATAGGATAATTTTATTATTAATCAACCCAATTTTTGAAACCACAGCTAATCTACAACTCCCAGGGGAGACCTTTATACCAGCTTCCACGAATAAGAATTTGATCGAGCCTGCCACTAGGGTTTTTGAGGCAGGTCTTGGTTCACCTCAGATATTTATGAACAAATTACTGGATTTTGCTGAAATACTACAATTCTCTAAAAGGTAGATCATTTGATTAACCCAATAAACTAGGTTCAAGTTATTATTTTCTAAATTACTAAATTACCTCCAGCCAGATTGCTTATAATCCACAGAATCGGTTTTAGAAACGCAAATTGGCCAAAAACTAGCGCATTATTTTGAATCAAGTAGTTTGTTGAATTAATACTTAGCAAAGTAGAATCATGTATCCTTCTCCTAAAGCATAGAAGAAGTAGAGTGGCAGTATGCCTCTGCACTTGGAAAAAAAAAATTTTGCTTCATCAATACGATTATTTTATAAGTAACTAGCCAAATCGTTAATGTTCTAAATGGGGGGCTTTGTACGAGAGACCGGCTTCTGTAACACTATAGATTTTCGAACGTGTTTTACCAGCACATTATTACTTAACTGACCAGATAATTCGGGATTGCAAACGGTTGATACTACCGACTTGTGTAACAAGATAGTATTAAATGATAAATTTGTGAATTAAATGAAAATCTGTCAAAAAACTTGCCAAATTACTATCTGTTGGAGTTGAAGGGATAACTTGGTGACTTTGACACCAAAAACCCATCATCACATGTCCACGCTGCTCTATACAGTTTATGAGTCGACGGACGCCATGACTTCTCCAGAAGTTGGAGTTGGCTATCATTTCAGTCTGTTAGAGACCCAGTCCGCACCTATATTTCCATGCCTCTAGAGTCATGTCTAGAACATTCGGTGGTGGTAGTCCTGTCATTATGTCGATCAGGACTTTTTCTAGATGGTAAAGGTAAGTGTGAATGGAGCTGCTAGGGTACGCAATTTGATATCGGGACGCCAGAACACACGTTCCCAAGGAAAACCAGGAAGAACAAGAAGGTACGTTCCCTGAGCTTAATTGACATAACTCAACACTTTGGGAATTAGGTATGGTGGAGGAAACACCCACGCTAGGTTGTAGTATAGTACCCACCTCTGGGAGAAAGCATCGTGATACTGGGCTTTGTCGTCGAGCTGATCCAGAATCACTTAACTAGTGGAACTCCCCATCTGGAAAAAAACTTTATTTGTAGACTCTGGAGTCAGATGCCACTCCGGCGCCACACGCCTCTGCGGCTGGACGTAGTTGGACACATTATTGTATCTTCTACGAACAACATCTTGTAAATGTACCTATGATTCCACAATAAAGTCATTTGAATTTGACACGAAACCTGGACAGATGATCCGCGTGGCTGTTGTACATGCCGGATATATTGAAGGCATTCATATGTGACAACTCTCTGCTATTCAAACAGTTTGTTGGTCAGTTCTAGGAGAGGTACTGACTTGGTACCTCCTCCGTAACGAAGGTATGCGACTACAGACTTGCTGTCGCATTGAATTAATACCGTAATAATTTTGGAACACTTTTAGTATTGCCAACATCTCATTTTAGTTGCCCTGGAGGTTTTTCTCCCCTCTGACCAGACTCGAGAGAGACAGGTTGTGCGAAGGAGGTGGCATATTATGTATAGCCGACGGGTTCTGGCAATTCTGATGCCACCACACCCAGTCGTCTAGAGCTACGAGGGGCAGAGTGTGTATGATCCTGAAGTCTGACCTCAACCCTTGGTTTACGAAGTTCGAAAGCGCTCGAAACTTGAGCCTCCCTTTCAAGTTCTTTAAGAGTTGTTCGTTGCCTCCGCAGCCTGTGACTTATTATGTCCAACAGGCCTGGTATTTTCTCGTCGAAAAGACGCTTACGGTTCAACCATGGATCCCAATAAATTCCTAGAAACACTGACGGGTCCTGATTTCTATCAAAAAATCGCCGAGATAGACTATTATTCAGATGCCTCGTGGCCCGTGTCTGAGCTTTCCAATTTGTTAGCGTAGCGAAGGTCTAGGCTGTGCTTGCCGAGATATACTATTATTCAGATGTGCTTAGACCAAAAGGTAAACAAGCCATCTCGAGCAATTGGTTTCTATAGACGAGGCGTAGCATGCATTGCATAGCCAGTCCTGAGGTTGCACAAAATCTGGTATTCGATGTGCATTTATTAGTTTGAATCGATCTGTTTTGATTTTTACTGGTTTAATCGTTTCCAGTATAATATCGAACGGGCCGAACCGTTGCCTTTCAGAACAAGAAACATCGCTGAGAGGAAGCTTGGCGAGGCCACAGCTCGTTCTAGAACTCCCTCATGATATCTATGATAGACGTCATTGCAACAGATTCTGGGATATTTAGATTTGAGCTCATAACACCTGGGTGACCAAGTTGTGGGTACCGACAAACAGGGCATGCGATACCCGGTTATAATGTTTAAGATATTATCTGGTGCATTCATTTGTTACCATGGGTTGTGAAACTGAAGGAGACGGCCTGCTCGAAACGGGACAATACTTACGTTGTTTTTCGTCATTCCTATGGGTAGGTGAAGATGCACACTTTTGCCCGTACTTTGGCTGATTATTTTGTTTTGCACCTGAACAGCCTCGAAAATTGCGACTATTCCGTGACACTGAACTGTACTGAACTGATTGTGTATAAATATCATGAACACCCTGCGAGGGTGGTTTACAGCAGTTGTGTCCACTTTGCGAATGCGGAATTCTTCCAATACAATGCACCTGTGCGCTACTGTGTCGACAAGCCGAAACTAGATGAGAATAACCCTGCGAGGGCTTGTGAGGAAACCTGGATCCCTGCGAGGGACCACGAGACTTTTTCGCTTCAGCCTGCGAGGCAGAAGACGTGTCAGCCTTTAGCCAAAACATTTCCTAATTCCACCAGCTTTCTCAACTGTAGCAGTAAATTTCTCCGCACTAAAGAAGTTGGTACAAGTTGGTGGAATTCTCTTTAAGCTGGCCTTCAACATAGGGTCCTTTGCCTATTTGGTGACACAGTCTTTACGTGTCTGTATAATTTCAGCACGAGGCCTACAAACCATCTGTATTAAATCTGAGGAATAATTGTTAAAAACTCCTGTGGAAAAAATATCATCAACTATTTGCCGCAGGGCATTAGAATCAAGCGACTCAAAATGCGTTGCCCACAGAAATAGGTCCGCAAGGGTTTCTTCTAACCCTTGTAACCTATACCGTTGTTTGAGTACACACATGGTCAGGGCTGCAAACGCTTTATCAGCATAAACAAGGAGGATTGTTTTGATATGTAGGTAAGCCTTATGTATAAAATGTATAACCCGGCGAAAGGTTAAACATTTTTTAAGTATCGGAATACCTAACCTGATCCCAGTCACTCTTATTTAATTATTGCACATTACACAACCTCCAAAT
This sequence comes from Miltochrista miniata, assembly GCA_933228765.1. Taxonomy (NCBI): domain Eukaryota; kingdom Metazoa; phylum Arthropoda; class Insecta; order Lepidoptera; family Erebidae; genus Miltochrista; species Miltochrista miniata. The sequence goes on along the minus strand of OW121758.1, from coordinate 31,982,126 downwards.
ATTTTTCGGAAGTTTTAGGCATTGAGGGCTCCTATAGTTTAGTTTCTAATGTTAAGCCCAATCCTTGATCGATATGAGAACAACTAAGTATTATATTTTCAACGTTCAGAATATCGTAGTTATTTTCACTAATACCCGACCCGGCAATAACGAAATAGAATCGTAATCAAAATTTGTACTCACATGATGATCTTATTCCTTATTATTTATTTGCAAGCGAAAGTCACGTATTTAAAATGAACGAAAGAAATACGTACCTTACGATTAGAAACAAGCTTACGATTGTCACTATTTTCCTTCTTGCGATGACTCCTATACGGGTTACCTCCGCTAGACGAGGAGCTACTTTTAGAGCTTGAGCTGCTAGAACTAAAAGAACTAGTGCTGCTCGACCGAGCTCGCTGCATACGCGGTGCTGGAGGATCCGGGAGCACATTACTAACAACCTTATAGGCATTATTTCACGATTCTTACATATTAAATTTCGAAAGTTATTAAACTTTGTTCACACACGGAAAAACCGTTTCTTTAGTGTAGGTACTTGTAAAAAATAAAATGAAAATTGAATAAAATGATATAGTTAATAAATTAAGGTATAGGTATGGTCTTGTGGCCAAGAGTCACACGACCGTTCATGGCGGGAAACAAGACGCCAATGAAGTTAAAATGGCGATCGGGTACTTACCCCACCACTGCCAGGCGGAAGTGACGTGTCAGAAAGAGACAGGAACATTGGAAAAGGAAAGGTATAGTTAGGCGGAAACGGAAGTGCCTATCTCAATTAAATAAGCTTCGAATAACGGTACAGTCAAATTAATGACGTTTTACAAAATACTCAGGCCAAGATCTTAATTTCATTAGGGTTAATGTGTGTAAATGTGTGTTAATGTATGTGATGTGTACAATGATGTGAACAATGATTTTAGAAATAGGTACCTATATATCCTACCTAACTACTCGATCACACGTACACACTAACGCTTTAATGGATTTGGCTGAAATTTTGTGGACAGATTGTAACGTTGTGAAACAACGGGTGCAAATAGGGGTTCAACATTAGGGGTTTAGAAGTAAAATCTAGGTCAACATATGAAAGCGCCATCTACCGAGTAAGTGTCGCAACGGCGGAAGCCTTATTCGTATTTAAAAAGCGGTCTTGACGATTGAGTAGTTTCGAGTGGTGCCGCTAGAGGCGCTGTACAAAAATATAAAAACAACCGCGCGCAAATTTCAAAGCCCCATTACTCAAATAATCTAAATATAAGACACTGTGCGTAGGTGCATCAGAGTATAATTTCAAAGTGAAAAAATATTATAGGGAGCCAAGTACTCCCAAAGTGATCAGCGATTTAGCTGCGAGCGTCAATAACCCCATCATTGGGTGAGTCAAATTAATTATAATGAATCTAGATTTTTAAAACAGTGAAAATTAACGGCTGTTGGTCAACCCTGTTATGGGAGGGTAGATTACAGGGGTGTGAAAAAAAGGTCTCTGTAAACTTAGTATATAACCAAACATTGTAAGGCAGCCGACTCCTGAATGGTTTAACAGGGACCGGCTGTCTTAGCAATGGGCGGGAAAAAAGGGTTCCAGCTAACCCGTCTTCTGGAACATTCCAGGGTCCACCCTACGGGCGACAAGTGTTCGTCCACCCTACGGGTTGTCGAGATCCATCCTTCGGGTTCCCAGAAGGAACGTTTACCCTACGGGCTACCAACCATCATTCTCCCTACGGGCGACAAGCTTTCGTCCACCCTGCGGTTTGAAAACACCGTGCCAGCCGAGTTTGTGGACGGCACGGCTACCTGGCGAACGGCAGCGGTCTACAGGAAGACCAATACTAAGATAAGTCGGAACCCTGCGAAATCAATCGGGAATCGCTAAAATCCTTGCTGCCTGAAGTTACCACCACGACCCCCAAGTGCTTAATTTAAATAAATTATTGATTTTCATGTTCTAAATTCTATAGTATTATTTCTCTCTTCTCCTCTTCCTGAAAGCACACAGCTTTTCAAGATATACAGAGTTTACACTCAGGATTAACACATTCCTTTTTATACATACCTATAGGGTACCTAGTTCCTGCGGTAAACAGGGGCTGTAAAACTTCACCACTCGGGCAGAATCGCGGGCATTCACTAGTAGCACTGCCGACATAAGTTCTCTTTATACTGTGCTAGTAGTGTACGTTACAGTACGGCCATACATGAAACCCTTAAAATTTCTGTCGCTCGTTATTTATTAACATTTTCACGTCTTGCGTGGTTGCTCATATGCTTATTACAATATCGTCCCGGTTGCAAGTCTCATCAATGAATGTATTCAGAACAGTTGTGCTGCAACTTGCAATACAATCTGGAATTTGAATATTATTACAGTCATTGCTAAATAGAATAAGCATACAAACAGAGCAAAAACAGTATCGTAATAATTTGTAATGTTATAGCACTAAATTCTTTCATAATTAACCATAGTAATCTGTTCTGGCAATGAAAAGTATTTTCGTCAACGGTGATGATGATGATTCAACCAGCAATTGTTCTATTAACCTCATTCAGGGCTGGGTTAAGAAAGGCTCTTTGGCAAAGCAAAAGGGTTTTCGACAGTAAATTTACAATACCTACATTATCAATTTGTGTAACAACAATTTAATGTAGGTAAGTATTGCTACGAGTATATTCTCCATACGCCACAGATCTTCGACCACATCTGGACACAAATAGGTACGCTGCTGCACTGACTACAAAAATCTTTCATAGATGTGGGATGCAACTTGTGTTGACACTCTAGCCCCGTCCCATCTTCCAAAAACAAAATTAAAAGCCAGCACAGCAGCGGAAACGGCTATTTATTAATTTTAAGATTTTCATCTTAAAATTAATAAATATAAGGGTCTCGACTCATCGTATCGTTTTTGTCCAGTCGGTGTCGAGACCCTAGGCCCATGGGGTCCCAATGCGCAAAAAATTTTCAAGAATTTGAAAAAGCGCCTTGTGGAGTCAACTGGTGACCCAAGGGCTGGCAGTTTTCTCGCTCAACGAATAAGTATTGCTATTCAAAGGGGGAATGCTGCTAGTCTTTTGGGCACAATGCCACGGGGGTCTTATTTAGGTTTAGTTTAGATAGTAATAATGTAAATATAGATATGTAATAGTTATGTTTCTCTGTAATTTTTTTCATAGATACGTAAGTCGGTACCTATGAAAAGCATATCTTCAACTTAAAAAAAACTTGAATTTGGCAAAATTACCAAGTCAGAAACGCCCAAGAGGAAAGAAAAAAAATAAGAAGGTTCGTACACCAATATACAGTCTTACGACAGTATGGTTCCGCTATACAGAATAAATTGTGATACGTACTATGCTGATACTGCCTATTGTTAGGAGATAGGTATTTAAGTAGGTACCGGTTACATCTAATAGCACCTTCTGTCTTATTGTTACTAAGTGGTCGAATTTACATCAGTAATGAAGCTGTCTATTATCTGTTCAGAATCTTAAAACGTTTATTTTCTTTTTGTAGCATTTTACAGCGATTCACAAAAATAGATAATTATAAATACTAATGTTCATTCAGTGTTCTAGGCTACTGAATACCGCTTCTGGTAACGGTCATTAAACTCACTTCACCTTTGCGAACTTGTTCAATGTTAGATTTCTTTATTCTGTAGGTGAAAAAGTAAACAAAACATTCCAGAAGGTTATATTTAGATACCTACCTACTTACAGTTTTAGAGAGTGATTTGTAACTTATGGAAATCTACGTAAATCTATCAAATCAGATCGGAGTCCTCAGCTGAACGTTAGCCTTTCATCTCTCAATCGTTTTAAAAAGGTGATTGGCCTAATGTACCACGCTGAAGAAGAATAGGTATAAGACGAATGGGAAAGACTTCGAGGCTTTTAGCCCTGAATATAAAGCTTGTGACATATTGTGCCTTTTTCACCGGAGACATGTTTATTCTCTGGGTCATCCTTCACAGGGCTTAACTCCAGGACTCTCGAACTGGCAGTTGTAGGGGCCCGTGTATTTTTAGTAGGTAGGAGTCCGGCATAGCATCCATGAAGATTTCTATACGTCAAAGAAAGACGTGTTGATATATACGATTTTGTTTACTGAGCTGGTGGGGATACGATACGGGTTCTTCGTATTATAAGTGTGGCTATAAAAGAATTAGACCATGAAGTAGTAATGTATTCTGCACATCAATTACCTATAATATTTAGGTCATCGCCATAGCCCACTTGTCAGGTATGTATATGGATTTTAATTCTGAAGTTCAACCATATCCACCTATTAAAGTCCACTATTGGACATAATGGACATACCTACCTACCCAATGATATAAAAACTATACCTACCTACATTAGGCTTTCATCCGTATAAAACTGTAGGGGGTCGAAAAAAAAATCTATAAATAATACTGAAGCCGGAAACCCATTTCAAAACAAAATATCTGTATTCCAAAGTATCACATGTACTATAATGGACATCTCTCTTACTCATACCGAATTTACGACAAATAGGAAGAAAATAATGAGGCGTAAAATTAATGTTTCCTTCACTTCGTAATAATGAGCGTATTTACTGAGACTGATATCACGGCTTTTGGCAATGGCTGGCTTTCAATGAATCATGAACGCATAAATGAATGAATATATATTTTGGATATTTTCACACAAATCATAGAAGACCAAATTAAGTTAATTCGTCTTATACTTTGTGATCTAGGCTACTGATAAACATTCTTACTTACATGTTTATCTAAATACACAATACCTATATCATGCACTACTACTAACAACCAAACTCTGAAACAAACATCTGTGGATCACACATTACAAATGCTTGGTCGAATTCGGAAATCGAACCCAGGTCCACACTACCGCCTGCGCCACCGAAGTAGTCAAAAGTACAGTGAGCAATGAAGCACAGTGCTCGCACATTAACGTAATTGTGGACCAAACCTACAATGCAAAAATATTAAGAGAAAAAATAATTTGTTAGTAATCAAAAACTGCTGAACGATTATCATAAAATATTTCAGCATCAAAAAAAATTGACATGGGTTAAAAATCATCACGCCCAAGTGAGCTTAGCAGTAATAATAAATGTCATAAAATATGTCAAATTTCCATACAATATTGTTAATGTATGGTTTATTTGGGTGCTACAGGGTTCGTAGCGTTCGTAGTATGTCACAGGCGAGCTTTTTGGGACATAATTTGATGGTACTCTAAAGAATACATCTACCCTTATATTAAAAAGAGGACATTTTTTTATATTTACGTGTATGTTTGTAATGAATAAACTCAAAAACCATTGGGCCGATTACATACTTTCACCATTGGAAAGCTACATTCACACTGAGTAACATAGGATATTTTATTCCCATATTTCGTGTGACATCCGCTAGTATAGTATAAATAATCTGTGGTAGGTACTATACTGTATCGATATTTTCGAAAAATCATTTTGGGAGGTTGCTTGACTGCATGAGCTCGTCAAACAGGTACATGGTTTTGTTAGAGTTTTTTAGTAAAAATAACAATGTTATTATGGTCTACCCCAAAATAAATTTTGCTATACAACAGACTCATAAAGCGAGTTTAAAATGAAGACAAATAAATCTATGCTAAATATTAACAAAAGTATAACTAAAATTAAATATCAGAAGCGTCGTTTTGTATATTTTTACACTTTTACAGCGTATTAAACATAATTAATTGCACGCGTACGTATTATGCCACGAGTTCACAGCCGATGAAGTAAAAATAAAACTATATGCAACGTAACAATACATATAATGTACATATATGAGACCTTATTCTTAGCATTCCATAGATCACAGTGCGAGCGCCGGGTCCATAACGTGGCACAGGAGGGAACACCCCGACGGCGTCTGGGACTTGCGACCCATTTGAGTAGGTTTAGGGTGGCCACCTTTCCATGCGCATAAACGCTCACCTTCCACCGTCAGCTATGTCCCTTCCCCTGCCCAACCAGATTCGGTAAGATCCTATCAATGCCGATTTATTAACACAAATGAAGACAGTTTTCTTCTCAGGACCGTGTGTCGGGGTTTGAAGTAGGAGAGGCATACGTATATCGGTGGACTGTCAAAGTTCGGCTGACTTGATTGATTGACGAACATTAATTTATTTGGTCATGATGAAGAGTTTAGACATTATAAAAATACGTATAAAAGATAGTAAGCGATTAATAAAGAACCTAATTTGAAATCTATACTAATATTATAAAGAGGAAAGATTTGTTTTTTTGTTTGTTTGTTTGTTTGTTTGTTTGTTTGTAACGAATAGGCTCCGGAACTACTGGACCGATTTGAAAAAATCTTTCACTGTTGGAAAGCTATACTCTTTGCGGTGAACATAGGCTATATTTTATGCCCGTATTCCCACGGGAACGGGAACTACGTGGGTGAAACCGCGTGACGTCCGCTAGTCATAAATAAACATACAGAGATACGAACTTATGATCGATCCTTGTCCATAATTTTACTAATATAATTTAGCCGGTAGCCTAGTGGTCAAGGGGTCAAACGTGCTTTCTCACGGCTTAAGATTGTTCCCCGGCGAAGACAATGACGTGGATACACTTCTGACGCAAGAAGTAAGGCTTAGATGGAGAGGTTAAGGTGAAAAAAAAAGGGTTGCTTGCTAAACTTCTTTCAAGAATAAACCCTACGGACGTAAAGACGAGAGACTACCCTCTGTATTCGTTGCCTTAGGCAGTATAAAAGACTAGAAGTTGTATAGTCCATGATATTTTAGTTGAAAATGTGTATAAGAAAGGTTATTCAACTCAAATTAAATATATAATTTGGTGTCAAGTCTCTGAAAATTTCATATTACATTAAAGAATTTATATTGAAGCGTAATTAACAGTCGACATTCACAAAATCAACAACATGAGACTGCAAAGGGGAATGCTCTACGACACCCACACACTTTCAAAATGTAGCACACTACGATACGTCAATACTTCTTTTTACACAACATTCCCGACTTTCATGTTTAAAATAAGAAGGAAAGCTATTAATATTGTATTTACATGCGAGCTGTAAACACGAATTTTCAATATGTTACGTTGGATTCGTTCCATACTGAACAAGAAATGCACTAAATATTGTACCTTTTATAGATTGGCATCGGCAGCACACTGGCTAAGGGGCACTCTATCTTAATAAATCGTGATCTTCACTCTGTACCAACTTGTCTGCTACATCGACTTTCAGTGCTCCGACAGATATGGACAGCCTGTTTGCCAATTGAATGTAATTATGTGGTACTTACATGCGAGCTATGTCACTGTGGTTTTAATATTAAGAGGAAAGATTTGATTGTTTGTTTATTTGAATCGAATATGCTCCGAAATTACTGAAACGATTTTAAAAAATCTTTTTCTGCTGGGAAGCTGCTCTATCCCCGATGAAAATAGGGTATATTTTAGTCCCGTATTCCCACGGGCACGGGAGCTATGCGAGTGAAACCACCTGACGTCCGCTAGTAGTTAATATAAATGTCAATGTCTTAATACTGTCGTAAGTAACCCAACCAGATCTTTCTACTTACTACTTTTCCCAAGTTCTTTTTGCCAAGGAAGGAAGTAACGTCGGAAACTATGTAAATTCAGATAGGTAGGTAAGTAAAAGGGAATACGTTGTTATTTGTCTGCTGGCACAGACTGAATGGTCTATATAACTTTGGAGCTCCTTATGATACGACACATAAATTTTCACCTAATTATGACTCATAAAATTTAAACAAAATGAAACAGGAACATGCCAAACAAAAATAATCGAAGATTTATGAGGCAGCACAGATAAAAACACATACAGCTGATTTCAGAATCGCCGCCTTTACTTAAGTAGGTTGATGATTTATTCTATAAAATGTTATATTAGGATCACTGTGCGATAATAGGTCTGTAAAATTTATTTCATTCTGACAACTGCGGGCGTGCGAATGAAATGAGTCGGACATGCGACGATTTTTGTAGGTTAATGTAACTAGCGACATCTATCCGTCGCTCTACGAACTACAGTTTCGTGTAGTACAAACGTGGCGCCAGTGGCGTTGTGTAATAAGTTTACATTGAAAAGTATTTTTAAACAATACTTGATTTACAAGCCTGTTTTATCTACATGAAAATAAACATCTGAACAGGAATAGTAACTCGGTCGCACGAAACTTATATTGTAAGGTGTTTCCGACATTATCTTAGTCGAAAGACGAGCGAGAGTGTTAGTAGGTATTACTTGAATAAATTGAATAGGAAAGAAGTAAAATAGTGTTTACCCCACCCAACAACAACCTCATAACACAAGGATAAGGTACCCATCCGAATTTCGAAGGCGCAATAGGAACTCCCTGGGAGACACCAGTGCCAGATCGGAATTCGGATACTCTCAGCCTTGGCAGACTAGAGGGCATGATTATAGTCCGTTGGAGTCCGGAGTGGTAGTAGAACGGACACGTTAAAAAGAGCTGACTGGCAAATAGGTACCTATTTAGATTTAGTAAAAACCTTTGCATTACTTTCATGCAGATAGATTATCGAGGTCAAATTCTAAAGTAAAAAAAAACGCTTTTATAGAAATCCAACTAAAAAGTTTCAAAAGATCGTTCCTCTGTCGAACTGTAAAAACTTGGAACGACCTGCCCGCACACGTTTTTCCCTCATCATACTATCCCGAGTTCTATAAGAGGAGCGTGAAGAGGCACATCACGGGGCCGCCAACTTGAGGACCACTGTCAAAAGTGGCCCCCAATCGCTAGATGCGCCACGGCTTTCAAGTGCAAAGTTTGAATAAAATCTGATTGTTCAAAGTAGGGCAAAATCGAGCCCAAAAGAGTCGGTTACAAACAAGCAAGCAAACATACAGGCGAAACTAATAAAAGTGTTATAAAAACGTGTAAGAAGTAAAAATAAGACAAACAACAATTTGTTTTTTTCACTGCGTAGAACATTAAAAGTGAGATTTAAGAGTAATATCCTTAAAAAAAGTCGAAATACGAGTACATGAGAGATATTGCTCCTTTGCCATAAAACGAATACAAAGCTTGGTGCGGTTGTTAAAATGACGTCAAAAATACGTATGTGTGACTTGTGTGAGTAGGTAGGTAAGTGATGAAAAAGACCTTTTGTAAAATTGTGACGGTGGGTTGAGGTAGGTGCGTCATGAAAACTCATCTGGGATTTTGGCGGGAATGTAGGAGGACGTCACTTCGTCATACAATTTTCAGTTAGTTCCAGTCACTTCCAGCAAAAGTTTGACCGCTTTACTGGAGTAGAACTTTGAAGAAAGCTGGATTTGAAGGTATTCACATCCAGCCTAAAGATAAGTAGAAATAACAAGGAATTTGCAAATTGCTTAGCTTAGGTAAAATTCTCAAGCCAAAAATGAAGAAGAAAAGAAGGGGAAAAAAGAAACAAGGTAGGTATGTTTTCTTTTTCTCTCATACTCTCGTGAACTCTTTCCAGGAGGCGCTGATGTAAATTAAGTTCATATTTATGTCACCGGTTATGTCTGTCATCTGCCGAAGCAGTTAACCTGTTGTGCCATCTATCGACGTGTTACTGAACTAATCGCCTACGCTAGCCACTGCTTTTGCAACTGAAGCACACTGAAGTGTATCGCTCAATGAAGTATCTGGGGCTCGTTCTCGATGGCTGGTGGAACTTCGGACATCACTTCCGAAGTTTGGTCCCAAAACTGAGGGGTGCATCAGCCGCTCTCGCGCGGCTGATGCCCAACATCAGGTGACCCAACACTCCCTACAGAAGACTGTACCTGGGGATCGGGCGAAGTATGGCCCTATAGGTACGGGGCTCGGGTACGGGCGGATACCCTGACGGCCTGCAATGTGGCTAGACTGCTGAGCCCGCAGAGGGCGATGGCCGTCAGGGTGATAAGGGGATCCCTCTTAGCCGGGACCCCTCCATGGGACCTGGAAGCGCTGGAGCGGGGCCAAAGACCTGCGTCTCGAGAAATCGAGGCCCAGCGGTCTCTTCTCACCAGGAAACCATAGAGACATGGAAGGAGCGACTTGAGCAACCAAAGGGGGGTTCGCCACAATTGCGGCCGTCAGACCGGTCATGGACGAGTGGCTGGAGAGGAGACACGGTGCTTTCTCCTACCGGTGGCCACAGATACTTACCGGGCACAGTAGCTTCGGTAGGTATCTGTGGCAAAGACACCGGGAAACCACGGCCGAGTGTCAGCACTGCGAGGACCGCAGCGATGACACAGCGCTCCACACGCTTGTGGAGTGCACGGCGTGAGCGCAATAGCGCCAAGTCCTCGTGGTGGGTCTGGACGTGTCTCTCTCGCTCGAGACCATGGTGCGAGCCATGATCTCCAGCGGGAGTAAGTGGGACTGCGCCGGCCGCCTCTTTCTGCGAGAAGGAATGGAAGGAGCAGAACCGAGGAGTAGGTATGGCGAAGATGGAGACAGACTTATACTTATTACTGAACTATTATTAGACTTGGTTCCTATTTGATTGATTGACACGACGAAACAAAATCTTATCCTTTTTCTAAGAAACGCTCTAGAATTCTAGAAGCATCCTTTAGCATGAAATAGTAGTTTTCGATGCAAGTGTGGGATTTCTGTTATTACAACGAGTTACCTACAGACAGGTGTTGACCCGAGCCGAAGGCGAGGGTAGACAGTCGGAACGAGTTTAAATAACAGTCCCACACGTTGCATTGAACAACTATTTTTAATACAGTTGCGAAAAAATTAAGCAATTTACTAAAATAATAAAAACACAATAAACCTGAATATCCAAAATGGCGCCAACCGTAAAAGATTAAATACCTTCATAAGCAGAGACTATGGCAGTGCCCTTCATACAGCCAACGTTTTTTATATTTATAAATTTAATTTGGCCGATACTTATATTAATTTATGCTTAAATTTTAATTAAAATTACTTTTAATCCGAAATTGAAACAAGTTAGTATCTTTTTTTAGAAACATTTGCATGAATCACAGACATTATTTTGACTATTGGGAAAGAAAACGCACGAGTGCGGGAATGGTAAAGAAAAAGCACGAGTGTGTAATAGCCCACATCCCGAACGCTAAACGTCCTTGTAATACGCCACTTTTTTAGCAAATGTATTAAAAAATAATTTTTAATCAACAAATTACGTTTTTCAAGTTAATACAATATTTTTACGGAATAAAAAGTACCTACCCACAAGTGAAAGAAACCATGTTACTAGTAATCTATCGATTCCCTCCAACATAATGTAGATATAGAACTATAGATTGACCTACAGGATCAGATATAGATTGGCCATGATCATGATCTTAATATCAATCAGCACTATAAACTGTTATGTTAGATCTAACCTCCTAAATAGCTGTGACGACAACTGACAATGAGTTGATTGGCACACCCTATATCAACTACTACATTGTCTAATCTGTGTAGACATACAGGCGAATAATTAGACATATATTCGCCTTGGGGATGACATATTGTGAATACTTTTCATAATATGTTGAGTGTGAGAATTTTGGCTCCTGAGGCGTGGGCGGGTCCCATCATGAGCCAAAATTCTTATAGGCCAGTCCGAGGGAATCTCTCTACAACAGGGGAGACAGACTTGAATAGACCAAATTGTCTTATTTACCAATTACTTACTGCTTGAAGTTTAAACGAAACAGTACTAAAACCCTTTTTTATAGGCCCGGTAGTTAAAAGAGTTTTTCTCTATCTTTCAATTTGGTGCCTAATTTTTTACGATTAATAAGATCTTGCACATTTTTCTAATCATATAAACGCTCATAATCACTTACAAGTACTTGTAAGTGCTACGAAAAGTTATTCATTATGTTATCTGTCGTACTACTTACACTGATCAAAAGCCACAGATACCTACTTTAACTTGGCTAAGAAGTCTGTATCGTAACTTCATATTTTTATAGAGGCAACATTACGCATGTTTTTTTTTTGTTGAAATCAAAATTAGCTAATCTCTAGTCAGTCTAATCAAATTGCAATCGTAGCTCTTTAAAAACTTTCGTAGCTCGTACTCGTAGCAAATATACTTACTATTATTGAAAAGAAAATCGAAAATGACAGATTTTCGAACCTTTTTGCTCATACTTTATTTGAAATCTGTAATTTTCTATTATTTTCGATAAGGTTCCGGATTCTACTTGCTCCGCGCGAATTTTAGATTCTGTTTTGACAAAATTGAAATGCCGGACATAGGTCCTGGCAGAAATTTAAAACTGCTAACGCCATATTAGCTTTTTGACACTCATAAGAACTATTTCCATTTTATTTTTTAGACTTCAATTTATTTATTATTATTTATGGAATGAACAAAATATAATATCAAAACATAACGTTGTCATTTCGCAACGCTCACATCTGTGTCTCCAACTCCTATGACAGACAGACGGACAGACTGACCGGGTGATCTAATAATATAACAGTTAATTGGTCTACTGTGATTATGCAAGTGATAGTCGACGAAAATAATATTATACTGAAACGTTACGGAGATCATGAAAACCGTCTATATCTCTCATCTTAGCAGAAACTTATAATCAATTTTATTTCAATTTGGCCCATTACGGATCACAGGTCATGAAAACGAATTACGGATTTAATTTCACACCATTATGACTTAAAACTTCAACCTTTTTGTTGTAAGCATAAAATAAAAATAACTCATTATAAAACCTTAAAACCGCCCGCCCACCATAAAGAAAAGCGCCAGCGCCATGCAAAAGGAGGAAAACCCATGAGCTGGCGAAGCATATCTTACAACTTTTCAAGTTTCTACGGTTCAACTGAATAACGATGTGTGATTTGAATCGCTCAATTCTAACCATTATGAAAATTAAAGTGGTTTCATTATATTTCATTTCTGCGGTATTGTGCGTACTTCCACACTACTTGGTCGCGCTACTATAACTCCCAAACGGCTTAGTTATACTGTGGCTTAGAGGGTCCTTACATAATTATATACATACATTTAGTCATGCCTTTATCCCCGAAGGGGTATGCAGAGGCATAGTATACGCCGTCATTTCTTTTTGGTGAGCCTATTGCGTGGGTGCTTTTCTATAAACATATTATCAGGCATTTTTTTTGTTGATCAAATGAATGACTCATTTTACTAAAAACACTTCTACTGTACCCATAAAGGGTTGCGGTTAATCCTATGAAAGTTGATGACTTTCCTCGATGGATGATTTTTACTACTTCAAATACATTTTTAATTGGCACCCACTAATTGCATGTAGGTACTTCATTAGCTAAGAAGTAAATAAATCATTATCGTTTTAAAAACGTTCTCCCGTGCCTTTTTTATACAACTACAAGTTGTAAATAACAAAATAGGTAAGTGGATAATAAACAATAATACTAGCATGAGACATTACAAGTGGTTTAACATGACAACACATTTCGACAACTGAACTGAGGTTTTACGAGCTCTCTCTGAAGCAAGGAGGCGTGACTTTACTGGTTAACTCTTTAGTTGATATACTGTACATACTTTGTATACAGGAAAGCTATAATAATGTGAATGCCATAGATGTCAATCAATCAACTCAGCCTATAGCAGTCCACTGCTGGACTGGACGTAGGCCTCTCCCAGTTCACGCCTCAGTACACGGTCTTGTGCCTTTCGCATCCAGTCCCAGCCTGCCATAAGGACCATAGATATAAATAGGCTGAAATATGATCGGGTCAGAGAACGGATGAAACCTTTCACACTCATGAATTTCAGCCTCTAGCGGATGTTTAGCATTTACGCCTACTTTAATAGTGGCAAAAACCTTCCTCAGAGACGTTCCAACGATAATCTTCATCGTAAGGATCCTCGGTGTGGCTACGAGGCCCCATGTGGCAACGGGAAAGAGTACAAAACTTCGCCACCTAGTTCCTACCGAAAGTGTTGTAAGAGTTGACTAAGGGAACGCTCTCACCCGTTAGACCTTCAACTTGGCTTAACGACTGTCTTTTTACTGACAACCGGTTTTCCTTTCGAGTTTTCCTTCTCTTTCAAAATTCAGAGTCTGGCAGGCAGATCACAATTTAGAAACAACATGAAAACTACTTTTGTCATGAGTTCGTGACACTTCCGCCAGTCATCCGTCAAGTGCTAGCCTGGGGCCGCATTTGCGGTTTACCGCGGCGGTTTCTAACCTCAAATGTCAAATTCGAACATCAAAATGTCAAAATCAATGAATCCGAGTCTATGATTTAACATTTAGAGATTAGAAACCGCAGCGGTAACCGCAAATGCGGCCTCTAAGTGCGAGGCCGCATTTGCGTTTTTCCGCGGCGGTTTCTAACCTCAAAATGTCATCAAACTGTCAAAATCAATGAAATCAAGTCAATGTTTTGACATTTTGAGGTTAGAAACCGCCGCGATAACCGCAAGTGCGGCCTCGCCCTAAATAAGCCTAGATAACTATAGTTTCAAAATATCCCTTGTCAATGTAAGTAAAGTACTCCTGTATTTCTCGCGTGTTGACAAGAGTGAGATTCAGTTGATGTCTTGTTTTATAGTCAGAGAGCTATAACGTTGTCGTCGGATCATTTAGACACGAGTGTCCACTGTCAGCTGAGTGATTTAAACATGTTATGAAATCACAATCGTAACTGTCAGGTTTAAATAAAATATTTTCGCAGTTGTTCGATATAGCTTTGCGAATTTACTGAGGGTGCATGCACTATAGTGAATTTGCAAGTCTTAGAAATCATTTTCAGATTATTTTATAGGTAGATTGAAGCGTTTGGTTTAATATTCTTCAATCAATCGGCATATTGCTGGATACAGGCCTTCTAAAACAGCAGGTTGCCAGTATAATGGCAGTTGTCAAGCTAAGTTAAAGGCCTGTATCGGCGGCTTGAAAATTTTCAACAGCAGGCAGTCACATCCTGTACCTGTCCATTTCTGAATTTTGTTGAAGGCAATACGGCTCACCACCAAATTTTGGCATATAATATGCCTCTGCCTACCTCTTCAGGGATAACATCGTGACCATAGGCAGGCCTCCGTCACTCTCTACAATTCGTTTTATAAGCACCTACTCCTAAGTATTATGACGCAGAACTAACGTGGCCGACCGGCAGAGGGCTGCCACACGCTAGACCGAGCGAAGTGCGCACAACCAATGTACATTTCCCGAGTAAAATAATATTTCGCTTTATTTAGTCTTGCTTTTTTTTTCATCTTACTTCTTACTAATATTCTAAAATTAATTGCGAAAGTGTTTGAGTGCGGATGTGTAGATCTGTGAATGTTTGTTACTCTTTCACGCTCTAACGGCTCAACGGATCTGGCTGATATTTGATACAGGAATAGATTGTAGTCTGGAATAACACATAGGTTACTTTTTATCCCGGGAAAAAGTTCCCATTGGAAGCGGGAAAAGGAACAAACTTTTACGCGGGCTGAGCTGCGAGCATCAGCTAGTTATAATATAATTCTTATGTAAAGAAGAAGAAGTTATAAAATATTATTAAGTTTTTTTTTCAGACACTGTGTTTATTGTTTTTTGTAGTTATATGTATTTTTGTTACGTGCTTACAACCCTAATGTTGTCAATAGTTGTCACTCGATGACGCAATTATACGGTGTGCGCACGAATCTCGACTCTCGGAATACGTCCTAGAGCATTTTTTCCACTGTAGCGATATGTTATAGCTAATATTTTTGAGGTTAAGTATGGGAGTGATGTATCTGTTACGTAGTAACTATTATTTAATCTGTGCCATAGGTTTGTATGTATGTCTTCCAATTAATGCCACCACACACGGTCCTGCACCTTCTGCATCCAGTCCCTCCTTACTACCATTTACACATCGTCTGTTCATCTGGCGGGTGGACGTTCTACCGAGTCACATTTTCCATTGCAAAACTCGTTTGCTCCCATCGGTTCTTCTACAGATGTGACCAGACTACTGCCACTTTAACATGCTTACTCTGCGTGCTATAAAGACTGCTCGTGGTTCTCTGCCTTAAATCAAATCCCATAATATTTTTTTTTGTTATCCTCATTAACATCGCAATATTAGTTTTGCAGTAAGTTTATGTCATCATTATTCGAGCATTAGTTCCGACTACAGAATGATTTATTAAATAAATACAGAGGATTCTAATATGTATTCTACGCAGTCTCATAATCATAACGTAGCTTTCCGTAAAAGATAACTAGATGGCGTTATGTAGGCATACGTTGCAATGTCAAAATGTATTCAAATGATTTTTGTTATTCGTTACTTGCAGTCAGGGCCTGATTTACCCATAAGCTAACTAAGCTGAAGCTTAGGGCGCCAGGACCGAGGGGGCGCCTGGCGTCGGGCTAGGCGCTGGGCTGTGAGTTACGGTACCTACTCCCACAATTTTTTTTCAGAATCTTAAATAACATTACCTGGTGAAAATTTGATCACCAATGTAAACTAACATTAGCGAACATTGATTTTGATCGCACCGTTATAATATATTTTCATGTTAGGTAATGTTTATTATCTAATTAAATCAAATTCCATCAATGTTAGGAGCACACTAAACGTCTGTCAATTCTAAACATACAAATTTTGTAACAGCCAGTTTGGGAACACCATTATACTGAAGTACATAATATTATTTGGTAATTTAGTGAAAATAAAAAAAAACGTGCGATAAAATTAAATTCCTGCGCCCCGGAACAATAGTGTGAGACTGCACTGTTGAGGCGGTGAAAACGCGCATGGAGGGAGGAGTGGCTGGAAATACACTTACCGGCTTACTACCTTGTTTTGTTTTAAACACGAGTTCATCAGTAAGAATCTGCAACGCACACAGCAAAAGTTAACACCCGAGTACTAGCACTGCGGTGACTGCAGCGATAATACGGCGCTTCATGCACATGCGGAGTGCTCAGCATTTGAACTGCAACAGTCGCACACTGCAATACGCTCAGGACTACCCGCCTCCATGACAACGAGTTGTTGTCATGCCGGTCTTACAGAAGCAGATCAGGACGATGGCGTGTCTCATCACCCATCAAAGAAATAGAATAGTACCCTATTTCCATCCCGATACACCCGAATCCCCCCAAGAAATGAGATAAAAACCAAACCCACGGGAGGAATTGCACAAAGTCTGTTTCGTAGCCCTTTAAACCTGCCGGCTTTTTCGATCAGTTTAGTGCAAACTGCCGGAAGTGATCAGTAATATCACATCGGGGACACCGGAAGTTTATAAATTTTTATTTTACGTCTGTTTGTTACTTTTCTTTCATTTCGTGACATTCAAGAAAGTTTTTTCGAATAAGAAATAGATGTCATTACTATAAAAACAACAGATCTCTTGTTTTACGTCGAAATGTTCGGATGGTTGGTGCCTAACTACCGGGATCGAGCCGTTCCATTCAGCTTACACCAAGGTTTCAGCTTAGATCTACCACCTTATTTGGTACCTTTTGTATGTCGTCTACCTAATTACTGACAGTTTAATTAACCCCGCCGAAAAACGAGAAGTATTATAAGTCTGACCTATGGATCTGTGCATGTGTGTGGCATTGTAGTCTAGCAGCTCAACAGATAGGCCAATTTGTCGGTTTGCTATGCGCGAAAGCCGATGTGCCGGGGATGGTTCACAGCTATAAATTTAGCAGATCACCAGCTCACTTCCTGAGTGATGCAGGGATTTCACTAAAATTCGGTGGTCCGATTTATCGGAAACTGGATTTATTATATTTACTTAGGTACTGTTAGGTAATTTGATGTTATTTTCACAACATGGTAACCTGTTACTGGCTGATGCATCAAATAGTCTGCGTGATACCCAACTCCTCAGTGAATTACAGGTTAGTTGCACCTGGGGGCGCTTATTCATAGCTAGCCTAGGGCGCGCGGAACCCTAAATCAGGCCCTGCTTGCAGTGTATACAGTTCAAATTCTTGTGAAATTGCACTAAGAGGGATGGGCGCTGATAGTCGAAATACAGGTATTGCCTAGTTCGATTACAGAGGCTCTTATTACATTTGTCTAAAACACACAATATAGCCTTATCAAATAGTTGTAAACCTTATTGTACTGTGTAATTTGTAATTATGAAAATAAATTATTATTATTAAAAACAAAGGAATGTCAAATTATCCAGAAAAAAATCTATATATTGTATCATATCGAAAGCTCATCGGTGAAGCCCTGGGGCACAGCAAGTATAAAATACAAATTCGGAAAATTATGACGTCATCATCATTTTATCCCCGTTGAAAATCTCGTCAATACCAGATGGATCCATTTAACACTGGCCTTCTAGATACATTATCATTTGTCTTAAAATACCCAATAAAAGTAGTCTATTGCAATAATTGCAAATTTCGCTTGTTTCTTTCTGCCAAAGAAAACATAATTTCGCTTGTTTTGCGGCGACCGACCGCCAATTACTGGTTTTCCCTACTTTCCCTCAAAATTTACGACTATTCCCTCAAAATATACGACCGTCGACGACCACCTGAGCCATTTGAGGACAGTTCTGGTTATAGGTCGGATGTAAAACTTGGGTTAGATGTGGCTAAATCGAATCTGAGTGCGGTCATTCTGAGAGTTCATTATACTTATACCTATTTACGAAATGTTTCTTCGTGTAGGGATTAACCACAAACAAAATAAGTGACATTGCGTTTGTAAGTAAAGGAAGGCTGTTCAAAGAAAGTACCTCAAAAGCCATACCTACTCAGCTTTGATGACTGCCGCTGATTGGACCATAGTGACCATACTCGTAGACACGTATGAAAAACATTACAAAATCCCGGAGGAGCCTCGCCGTCTAGACTCGACATATCCTGTTTTCGAGGATTGGTATACCTCTAAGGACCTCGCCATGACGATAAATAAATACCTATGTACTTTGACTTGACCAATGAGTTAACCAAAAATGGCTATGTGGTTAAACTGCCGTAGAAGTAGGAGCAAGGGGAATTCCAGCTAAATCCTGTATAATTTATTTAAAGACCTTGGATTGCCAAGAGCTTCAGTAAGCTCTTTACTAAAACGAATATCCGAAGCAGCAACCAAATCTGGTTGGTCAGGGGAGGAAACATTGCTGACGGTGGAAGGTGAGCGTTTATGCGCATAGTAAGGTGGCCTCCCTAAACCTACTCAAATGGGTCGCATCGCAAGTCCCAGACGCCTTGCGTCGGGGTGCTTCCCCCTGTGCCACGCTATGGTCCCGGCACACGCACGGGGAATCCATGGAATGCTAAGAATAAGGTCTCTATACTGTGTCTCCACAAATGCATTATTAGGCCATGGTATAAGTAAGTGGAACAAGGCAACTCACTACTAAGTATTTATTTAGCTGTCTACAATACAAAAAACTGTATAAATTAAAAAAAAAAAAAAGTGCTGTTGTTAGCTGTTAGCTATATTGTTTCAGAGGAAAGGAATCTCTTTTAGCAGACAGGGGCAACAGTAGCGCGTTGAGATATTTCAAGAAGAACCTTGTAAAATCTTTCAAATGGTATTTTTAAAGCCCATAACCTATTACCTGATCGTGCGAAGCATGGCTCTGTACGGGGCTCCCGTATGGGCGGAGACCCTGACGGCCAGCAATGAGGCTAGACTGCTGAGCCCGCAGAGAGTGATGGCCGTCAGGGTGATAAGAGGATACCGCACGATCTCCGGTGAGGCGGCATGTCTCCTAGCCGGGACCCCTCCATGGGACCTGGAAGCGAGAGCCCTTGCGTCACTGTTCAGATGGCGCAAGGAGGCGCTGGAGCGGGGCCAAAGGCCTGCGTCTCGAGAAATCGAGGCCCAGCGGACCCTGCTCCACCAGAAAACCGTGGAGACATGGAAGGTGCGACTTGAGCAACCAAAGGGGGGATTCGCCACAATCGCGGCCGTCAGACCGGTCATGGACGAGTGGCTGGAGAGAAGACACGGTGCTCTCTCCTACCGGTTGACACAGATGCTTGCCGGGCACGGTAGCTTCGGTAGGTATCTGTGGCGAAAACACCGGGAAACCACGGCCGAGTGTCAGCACTGCGAGGACCGCAGCGATGACACGGCGCTCCACACGCTGGTGGAGTGCACGGCGTGGGCACAACAGCGACAGGTCCTCGTAGTGGGTCTGGGCGTGGACACTCTCTCGCTTGAGGCCATGGTGCGAGCCATGCTCTCCAGCGGGAGTAAGTGGGACTGCGCCGCCTCTTTCTGCGAGCAGGTCATGCTCGCGAAGGAGGCGGCGGGCCGGGTGCGGGAGAGAACTCTCCCACCCGAGTTCCGCAGTCGGCGCCCTGGGCGCCGCCGACGTGTCTTCGCCGAGGACTATCGGCCTCCATGACCGGGGGTCTGAGGACGGTGAGAGGGCCGCTCACCGTCCTTACAGAAGCAGGCCCATGACGGCAGCGTGACGTGAGCACTCACGCACGCCCCCCCTTAGAAGCGGGGTCACACCCGAAACCCCCCATTGACGCGGGATTGCACCCGAACCACCCTCTGGGCGAGGCCGCATTGGCGGCCGTAGGTCTGTTGGGAGTCACGGGACATCCTTCCTGAGGGCTTACCCGGGGCTCTCAACCATAGGCTGTTGGGCGTTTTGTGAGGTTTTTTAGTCGGTAAGAGTCCGGCATAGCATCCTACGAGGATTTTCCCACAAGTTAAAAAAAAAAAAAGCCTATAACCTATTAAGCGCTGAAATATATTATCGAATGTTATGTAGGAGCCCAGAGGCTTTAAGTCCTATGACAAATAAATCGATATTTTGTACACTTAAAAAATACCGTCAATACCTCTACCACTTGCTTCCAACGTAGGTACTCAAAAATGATCTAGTTTGCAATAGATACATACATACAATGTTTAAATCTATAGAATAAAGTTTTGTTTTCTTCACAGCTGAAGGCAAAAATGTTAGATATGTATTTACAGCCATACTTTTTTTTTATGCCAATAAATGTCTTACATTTTATCTCGAGATAAAAATACTTCATAACATTTATTTAGTAGTCAATTCATAATAACTCGTGACAAAAAACAAATTTAAATGTTTGTTACGTATATTTCGACATACTAAATTAAATATAACTTCATGAATTCAATATTAACTCGATTTTTTGTATACTAGGTGGTACTGAGGTGGTCCTGGGGACATCCTTCCGAGGGCTTGCCCGGGGCTCCCAACCGTAGGCTGTTAGGTAGGATACGTGTGGTTTTTATAGCATTCCTGTAGGATTTTCTTCACGTTAAAAAAATTACTTAAGTGGCAGACAAGTTACGGCCCCACCTGGTGAAATGTGGTCACCGTAGCCTCCTATCAACGTTTGCAACCCCAGAGGCACTATACTCGCGCTGCCGACCCTGCAAGAACCTTAGACTTCTCATATGGAACCATTACATTATAATTAAGTACCTACCTAATTGTTTATTTAAAAAAAAGTGTGGGCGTATACCTTTATGTTATACTAGCTGAGCCCGCAACTTCGTTTACGTCACATAAGGTGTATGAAAGGAAAGGTATTTCTTCATCAGAGTCATCAAGCAGCGTCTGAAACCGCCCTGTTTGCTTAATCATAAAAGAGCTTAATGATTAAGACTATTTTTAAACAATTCAGTCCGCGCCGAAGGCGTAAGCCAACACGCCAGTTTAGGTTCACTCACATTCAAAGAAACCCCTACAATTAAAATTTTCAAAATATCTGATTCTTAAAAGTGTTATAACTCTTTTATTTCTAAACCGATTTACATAAAACAAACGCTAAATGTTAACTGGAGCAAACCTCAACACAATAAAAAAAACCGCATTGCAATCGGTTGAGCGGTTACTGAGATTAGCGTGCACAACCGTACAGACAAACAGATATACAGACATACAGACAAACAGACATACAGACAAACAGACAAAAATTCTAAAAATCATTGTTTTGGGTTCTATTGCGTTCATAAAGCCCCCCTATAATATTTCTTCTTATTTATCTTCCATGTACAGACAGCGACCTGTTACGATTTTATTATATGTATTGATTAACACGTTGAACGCCACGTTAAAATGTACTACTTTTCATTGGGGCCACGCGGCTCACCGGTGAGCCGAACCCTACTACTGTACCAATGGAGCCACGCGGGTCACCGGTGAGCCACTCGACGGCTTAAACTTTAACATGTTTTGCAGGCCACTACGCGCTGATATCAATACATATACTAAAATCGTAACAGGTCGCTGTCTGTACATGGAAGATAAATAAGAAAAAATATTATAGGGGGGCTTTATGAACGCAATAGAACCCAAAACAATGATTTTTAGAATTTTTGTCTGTATGTCTGTATATCTGTTTGTCTGTACGGTTGTGCACGCTAATCTCAGTAACCGCTCAACCGATTGCAATGCGGTTTTTTTTATTGTGTTGAGGATTGCTCCAGTTAACATTTAGCGTTGTTTTATGTAAATCGGTTTAGAAATAAAAGAGTTATAACACTTTTAAGAATCAGATATTTTGAAAATTTAAATTGTAGGGGTTTCTTTGAATGTGAGTGAACCTAAACTGGCGTGTTGGCCTAATCATAAAAGAGAAAAAGAGAAAGAGCGCCTTCGGCGCGGACTGAATTGTTTAAAAATAGTCTTAATCATTAAGCTCTTTTATGATTAAGCAAACAGGGCAGTTTCAGACGCTGCTTGATGACTCTGATGAAGAAATACCTTTCCTTTCATACCCTATGTGACGTAAACGAAGTTGCGGGCTCAGCTAGTCATACATAAATGTTTGAAGCGTGAGCCGCGTGGCCTCCTGCAACACACCATTCAACTTGGTTTGAATATCTTGCAAAAGACTAGAATTTATTTACAGTTTTCTATACTTTGTGGGATGATTCTCAACTCTAACAAATAAAATGTGTAAAGGGGTTATTAACATGGGTATTTTGCAACAAAAAATAATTATTTATTAGGTTTTAATATATCTTTAATAATAAATGAATTAAAATTAAGGAATTACAAAAATCTTAACATGAATTTTTAATATGGCACAAGTCTCTGGAAGTCTTATTTTTTCTCTCTCGCTTGTAATATAAAATAATTAGTGTCCGACCGAAACTGGTTTTTCAGCCGAAACCGAACTTTCGGCCGAAACCGAAACCGAAACTCACGTGTTAACATTGAAAAAAAAACCAGCCAAGTGCGAGTCGGATTTCCGCACAGAGGGTTCCATTACAAATATTGGGTACAAAAGTTACGTTTGTTGTGCCGATGCGTTTTTCTGATTTTAGTAGGATTTTTTTGTTATAGTGGCAACAGAACAAGGTGACGTGATGGTGGCAGTGTCTCTTGACATCGCCAACGCTTTTAACCCCTTGCCCTGGAGCTGCGTTTGGGAGGCGCTTATTTACTATGGAATGCCTCCATACCTCCGTCGAATTGTCGGGGCCTATCTTTCCGAGAGGGCCATAACTTACTCGAGCTGGCTAGTTCAGGGTCGGCGAGATGTGTCGTTCGGTGTTCCATAGGGATTGGTCTTAGGACCGCTTCTGACGAACATCGGTTACGATTGGGTGCTGCGTGGTCCGTTGCTCAGAGGTGTCGGCGTAACGTGTTACGTGCATAACGTGTTACGACGACACCCTCATTACGCGCAAGGAGCAACGCACTGAGACGCAGCCCTAAAGGCCACCTGCGGGATCCAGCTTACATATAGGGGGCGTCAGCATCGGCATCGAGCTCTCAATGACGTATCTGGGGCTCGCACTAGATAGCCGTTGGAACTTCGGATACCACTTCCGAAGTTTGGTCCCATAGCTGATGGAGGGGGGCACCAGCCGCACTCTCGCGGTTGTTGCCCAATATCAGGAGACCCAACGCTCCCTGCAGGAGACTGTACCTGTTGTACTGGGATCGTGCGGAGCATGGCCCTGTACGGGGCCCCCGTATGGGCGGAGATCCTGATGGCCGGCAATGCGGCTAGATTGCTTTGCCGGCAGAAGGCGACGGCTGTCAGGGTGATAATGGGATACCGCACGATCTCAGTTGTGGCGGTATGTCTTCTAGCCGGGACCCCTCTATGGGACCTGGAAGCGAGGGCCCTTGCATCATTGTTTAAATGGCGCAAGGAAGCGCTGGAGCTTTTTACGGCAGGGAGGAAGCGGGAGAGAACTCTCTCACCCGAGTTCCAAAGTCTGAGACGGCGCCACATACTATCAGTCTCCATGACCGGGTGCCGGAGGACGGTGACGGGGCTGCTCACCGTCCTTACAGAAGCAGGCCTTAGAATATAGCGTGAAGTGAGAGATGTTGCGCTCACACGGTGAGCCGCGTGGCGTTCAACGTGTTAATATCATTCATTCGATTGATTCTGAAATGGCGTTACTTCCGTCAGAAAAAACATCTGAGTTACCCCTACTCGCGTTTAGAAGTTTTAGGTACATACTTACTTCAAAAAGTTATTAAGTAGGTACCCTATTATCATGTAGATACTGTCGAGGCTTATGACTTCTCGTGCCATCCGAAACACGGAAATGCAAAAAACGATCATTCACTCAATTTGGCTAATATAATCTCCGCTGTATAAGCCTGGCTGGCACAGGTATCTGCTAGGCACGCCTCGTACCTTTATTTTGCATTTTAGTTTTATAAGACACCGGTACGAGGGCTTAGCCGGGGCTCCTGACCGTAGGGCGCCGAGTGCTTTTAGTCGGTAAGTCAAGCATCCATTAAGGATTTACACGCGTAAAAAGAAGACGTATAGAAAAGGTTCGCAAAAAATATGGCGCCATCCTCAACAGCTGATTCGAATATCGAACACGTAAACTTTCCAGTCAATGTTCTATTTGAAACAAAGGAAGACACTAGCATTTTGTAACACACTGTGAAGCATTTTTTGCTTTAAAACTAACGTGCTAACGTTTAAAAATACTATTTTCGTTCGGGAACCGTTCTATTTTTAAAACGTGAACGATTGTGTTCGCTAAAGGAAAGCAGAGAGTGTATCGTGGTCGTAGCTCATAAGGCAATGACCTCACCGGGATGTCTTGGGATGGTGTTCAATTTGAAGCGAATATGGTAGGCGTGCCGTTTATTATTAAATACAGTTTAGCAAACCGAGGAACTAGTTATAATCTTTTCAAGTAAGTAACACTGGGTATTGTTAGTCTCTTGTAAGACTATGGATTTCTTTCTTGGTGCATTCAAGGCGCATAACATTCACACGAAAATCTCGCTTGAACTCGAGATAAGCATTAGTAACGATAATGTGGAGCCGATTCGCAAGTTTATGTCGTGTTCTCGCCTTGTTTTGGTTTCGAATGTGGATCAAATAGAAGTAGACCTGATTGTCGTGTGAATGTGGAAAACCTATTAGGATCGCGTTGTAATTCAAAGAAGTACCTTAATGCTTAAAAATCTACTTATTCGTAAAGGACTCACCTAACCTAATTATTAACGTGAGGGATTCACGCACGCCCCCCCAAAGAAGCGGGATAACAAAAACCCCCCTCGGTGAGGCCGCAGTGGTAGCCGTAGGTTTGTTGGGACTAGTTGGGAGTCCTGGGTCCTTCCGAGGGCTTACCCGGGGCTCTTAATCATAGGCTGTTAGGTAGGATACGTGTGGTATTTAGCCGGTAGAAGCACAGATTAATAAATAGTTACTACGTAAGTAGGTAGGAGTCCGGCATAGCATCTATGTAGGATTTTCCTCACGTTAGCTCTAAAAAACCTAACTATTAGCTCCAAAAGTAATTTATTTAAAGGGGTTTTAATAATACACAATAGGTACCGATTATACCTATGTTAAATAAGGGAAATCTCGTTCATTTCTTCACAAAAATTATATACATTGACTAGCGGCCCGCTCCGGCTTCGCACGGGTATACAGTATTACTCCACTATTTAATGGATGTTATTATACATATAAACCTTCCTCTTGAATCACTCTATCTATTAAAAAAAACCGCATCAAAATCCGTTGCGTAGTTTTAAAGATTTAAGCATACAAAGGGACATAGGGACAGAAAAAGCGACTTTGTTTTATACTATGTAATGATAACGGTCTAAAGGACATTTTAAAATAGAACGAATAAAATAAATATCTCATTCAACTTTTAAATACTGTCAAATTCTGTAAAAGAAACGAGGCGTTACAAAACATGGAGTGTCACGATTGTATTTGACCTATTTTCTCGAATGTGGTGTACTATATCTATGGTTAGACTCATTACTAAAATGTCAACGACCTCTGGAAAAAAATATAGCGCGTAAATGTGAAGTGGAAAAAAAAACTCGCCATGGAGTTCAAAGTGAGTGTTTCATCTGCAAGCAGGGATAACGTTAAGAGAATGGGAGAAATAAGTACTCTCTCATATTAAAGGAGTAGATAATTCTACTTTGCCCTGCAAAGCGTCCCCACAAGTAAGACAAGTGGAATTAAAAAAAAAAGAGTTAGCTTTGTCTCACATTGCGTAGGTAATGCCCAAACCCAAAGTATGGAAACTAGTACTTTTTTCCTATGCTTGTGCTATAATAACACAGATAACATAATTTCTTTTTATAATACACCGTGGTTCTAAGATACTCAGTACCTATTTAAAAAAAAAATGTTATGGTCGGTGCTTTTGGTCTTTTTTAGTCGGTTCCAGTTCGACATATTGTACCGTTACCTTCGGTAGGATGAAGCCTCTCGGATTCCAAATGTAAAAAAAAAAATTCGCGTCAATTGTCAAAGTGACGTTAAGCTGTCAGATCTTAAGTTACAAGAATTTTTTTTTTGTAAATCTGGTATACCTACAACAATGAGGGATGCGGGGTCCTACTAACATCTTAAGGACCCCATTGGGTCGGATCCTCCTCGTGGTGCATCCTGGGCAACGGAGTAGCGACCACTCCCCTTCCTCTGTCGGGGAGTTGTGCTACTCTGGCTAATTCCGGCCGAGGCGGGAGTAACCCACCTGTGGGTTGCTCGGTGGTGTGTGTTGCTGCCGGCCGTGCCGTTATTCACGGCCGGCAGCAGCAATGATGGGTCGCCGTCGCTTCGCCTCCTTTGCTGGCGAGACGATGGCGGCAAAGTGGGAGAGGCACTGCGTGGGGGGCGGGAGTTTGGGTAGATGCTCCCGCCCTGCCATGCAGTTCGGGCTGCCGGCCGTGAATAACGGCGCGACCGGCGGCAACAGTGCTGGGCCGCTGTCACCTCGCCAGTTGACGAGGTGATGGCGGCAAAGCGGGAGGTGCACTGTGCGGGGGAGCGGGAGTAACCGATAATGCTCCCGCTCTGCCGTGCAGTTCGGGGGCGCCGCGGTGAGGAGTTACTGCGCGCCCCCGATTGTTTCTTGACCGTGGGCGTAAGGTCGGGGGACCCCGCCCACCAACGGTCACATGGCGGTGGGCACCTTTTCCGTGTTCCAGGGGTGCCCATTAGCGCACGCCTGCGCCAGCCGCTCTCTGTCTCCTCTATTACAGAGGGGCGCTCGAGAGCGGTGCAGGCGTGGACTTCAGCTCCTTAGGGAGCTTTGGGGAGCCGCCCATCTGGCTCCCCCGAGGAGAGCCCCGAATAAACGGGGCGCCCCTAGCCGGGTCGACGTGAATAATCTTTTGATATCCCTCGGCCCGGCTAAAGGGTGAGGAGGAACACCGCGGGGTTTAGTGGGTAGGGCGATCCATTCCGGACCGGGCCGGGAGTCCCACACACCATCCCAGCTGCCCCCGCAGCTGGGATGAAGGCGCGTAAATGCGTTCCCCGCGTCAACAAAAAAAAAAAAAAAAAACCTACAACAATGAATGCAAATCACCTCGACATTGAAGAAGCGCCGCGACGCGACATCTATTTCTGTTCATGCCCACAGCGGCCACAGCCCGTTCTTCATTTTAGTACGTTTGTGAGAGTACATTGAATGAAATGAATAAACATCCTTTCCGAGTTTCTTCATTATTAAATTTTTATTTAGTCATCAAATCCAAGAACTGTAGTTTATGCGCTTCAACCTTAGCGTTTAAAAACTAAAAACCCGTGTATTTGATATCATCAGTCAGTGAGGCGCAAATGAAATCTTTGGAGCCTAAAACAGCCTAACAGATATTTATGATCATGACATGTAGAAAAGAAGGAAAACTCAAAACATCTTGATATCTAATATGATTTCTATGTCAAAATTAAACTGTAATATGCCGTATTGTGACTTCCAAAATGATTGTCTACGTCGAGCATTGTCTTGTGATAGGCCTATTTGATAGATTGCTATTAAACATGTTTGATTCAAAGATATGTAGGAACACTATGCACAGACGACAATAGATGTGTTGAGAGATGTAACGGCATTCGCTTCCAACGATGTTCAAAGAAGCCAAATAACATTGCTCTTAGCAACCAAACGAAGAACGTCATGTGAAGATTTTTATACAACCAAGTAGAACAGTTTGGTGTCTTTTTGTAGGAATCTAACTATTAAGTTATGATAAGGCTTGAGAAGCTTTGAATAACTACCTATCCTTACCTTTAAGAACGTACCTTGATATTGATATTTTTTTATATTTAAAAGACATGAGTTCTCATAATTTTCGATCCGTTTTCTTTTTCCTATAAATAATATTTATGACGATAACTATACCTACCTAACCGCAATGCGAATAGACTAATGAAGACAGCAGGAATGAACTAGACGCTGACGTTAAAAGATAGAACTTTGTGACGTTCTTTTCGGACTTGGGAGGCTTAAGGGGCCTGGTTTGGAAAATGACCAAAACGAGGTGCAGATGAAATCATTTTTTGTCGGCATGAGTAGAAGAAAAATGATAGCCAAAGGTGTATATAGTCTGCAACATGCTTTTGTTATAATTTATACAACGTGTAAAATGATCTTAAAATTATATAAATGAATGAATGACGTATACTTAATAAATGACCTCGGAATGCTGAAAATGGCTGCCAGGAGGAGGTTACACTTAGAGAGTCAATTATTTGGTGTCATGTATACTCGGAAGCCTGTGTATCTCTACAGTAAGTTGATGTGGGAAGGACAGGTACAGCAAAAGGTCAGGAGCGGCCCCGCTCTCGCTGCCCAGGTATAAGACAGCGGCTTTTCGAGGTTGTTTCAAACATGCGGCATCACATTGCTGGAATACTCTCTCACCTCCGACTCGTAGCATAAAAACCCAAAACAAAAAGGTTAATAAAGAAAATCTTATTTTTCTTAATCTCCTTATTATTCATATTTGAATACCCCATAATTTTGGTAACTAATTCAATAAATTAAATTATTATTATTTATTGGTATATACAATTTATTACTATAAATTTATAAGTCGCAAATACCTATTATCTATGTCTCTTACATACTCAGCTTCGATTTGCTTTACGGCCTTGGCTCTCAGTGGTCTCACGTGGTCTAACGTGCTTATGTGCATACATGCTTTGCGGGTTGATGAACGGGGTTATATATTTGTAGTTTATATATATGTATATCTCGTATTATATGTACTAACATTTAGTAGAATAAGGTATTTATGTATGATTGCTTGTTGATTTTTTTTTATTACCACACACATACACATAATAATATAAACAGGAGCGCCATTTACACAAACTCACTGGCCACGTCTGAAAATGAGATGTGATCGTTTTCTGGGCAATGTGTGGCGTTCAAAGCTTATTGGGGTAACGGGAACCTATGGTTTAATCCTTCCTTCCTTATCTGCCAAAAACTGTGTAAAGGACTTAGGACAAAGGCTCACAGAGTTGACTGGTGACTCTCGCTCCGGATCGTTCTTGGTGCAGAGGCTGGCTGTTGCGATCCAGCGTGGAAACGCGGCGAGTGTGATGGGCACTTTTGCGCCGGGAACGATAAAGGGCGAGTTGTTTGAGTAGTTTTTAAGTGGAATGATATTGTATTTATTTGACATTAAAATTTATTTCATCCTTAGGATAATATCTATGTAGGTACACGCCGCATATTTGTTATAAAATGAAATAGATTTTCTTTCTTTCTAAAATTTAGATTCTGTTACATGAGTGCATTTTAAGACTTCAAATTTTATTGACGCGAAAGAAAAACGTATGCCAATTAATGAGGCAAACATACACCTATAATTTTGTTTTGCTCGATATTGAATAAGTATGAGTATTAATTTATATCAACTGAAAATTTCAGCTATATAATAAGCTTTAAAATACAACATTTCGTAGCTTGAAGAACGTGTGTTCTGTATGGTCAATCTCGTTAGCCTTATCAACGGCCTTAAATCGACTCGACTTTTTTTTAAAGTGAAGGAAAATCCTTCATGGATACTACTCCTACCGACTAAAAAACCTTACGTAACGCCCAGCAGTCTACGGTTGGGAGCCCCGGGTAAGCCCTCGCAAGGATGTTCCAGGACTCGTCAATAGGCTGAGATGATGTTTATCCATTACGTAATAGCCTGGAAACGACAGAACCTAAAGTTTAGTTGTCAACCCCAAAATATTGCACACAAAGAATTACTCAAAGCGTATGCAACTCATAACCGCCCATGACAGGCGCGCGTGAAAATACTTTTAACTGTGGGAACACATCCAAGCAATCTTGTCAGCAATCCAATCTCAGATGAAAAACAAATTTATATTATAGCGATACCTTTAGTATATGAATGGAGTAGGAATTCGGGTGGTAGATCAACATTTTCTTTCTGGTTCCCGTGTATTTCAAATATGTGTAGACAAAAAGAATATCTAAATATAGATTTATTCTTCTTCCAGTATAGACTAATATTATAAAGAGGAAAGATTTGATTGTTTGTTGGTTTGTTTGTTTGCATCGAATAGGCTCCGGAACTACTGGACCGATTTGACTGGTGGGCCGTATGCTTGTCTGCCACCTTAGCGGTGTAAAAAAATCAAAAAAAATAATGCCAACTAATAGTTTATATTAATCAACCAACAAAATCAGCCTTTCAAATCCTCTTAATAACACCCAGTCTTGTTCCTTCCATAGTACCTCCGGGTTATGAAACGTACTACGAAGTTTACGAACATTTTCCAAGTTCCGTCTCTACCCCAGGGACCCAGGTCTGCTACGTAAATTATGTTTCAGTTCTGAATTTGACAACAGATTACTAAATAGTTACTAGTTTGACTGATATTTGAAAGAGCAGACTTCGTAGCTCATAGCTACGAAAACTATCAAATTGTACCGTAGCCTGCATGTCAGATTTGTATTAAGCTACGATTACGATTCTGTTCAGACTAAGAAAGAAAAAGCTTTTTGGTTCACAAAATAAAATATGAACAATTGAAATTAAATAAATAATAAAAAGTAAAGTAAAACATTAAAATTAATCCCCAGATACATAGTAGAATAACGAGCGCCTCTCAGCGTAATGCTGTACGCGTCTTTAATTGAAATAGCAGACTTCGGTCTCTTCGGAACTCATTTGCTCCATGGGCCGCAATTGACAAGAAGTCTGAAGTAAACCGAATTAGCATAGACTGTGGCTAGCTACTGTTAAAATATAATTTTCAAGCATCTAATACTGCCACCGGAGACCAATGGCTTAAAGTCCTTTTGAAGCCCAGAAACGCCAGAAACAGATTTCAATCTTAGGACTGACCATAGGGCTAGACGTTTAACAAAGTGATAGTTTGCAGAATACTGAGCTTTTTTTAACGTGAGGAAAATCTAAGGCTATACCAGGATCTTACCGACTAAAAACAACACGTTCCCTACCTACTGCCCACGGTTGGGAGCCCCGGGTAAGCCCTTGGAAGGATGACCCAGGATTCGCAACGGTCCTCACCTATAGTTTGGGTGCTATCCCGCGTCTTTGGGGGAGAATACGGAGCTGTAAGGGCTAGGCTACTAGCGCTTCATAAGGTCCGACAAATTCAAGGTGTGAACCATCATAATAATGCGTGTAAAGCCATTCACTGGCGTTGCATCATTCCAGAATTTTCCTGAACATGAATCTAAATGTTTCCAGAATGAAAATAAAAACATGTTTGTTATCTGTGAACGAATAACAACTTCGTGGTACAGATTATACATAAATAGTCTGAAAAAAAAAAACAACAAATTAGCTCAAACCCGCGTCTGCGTACACAGCTGATCTATTTACACCAGACGTCTCGATGTGGACTATAAATTACTTATTGCAAAAATGTGGATCGTGTCTCCGTTGAAAAGGAAACGCATTTGTATTTTATTATGTTTCGTACTAAAATAATATGACTTGACTAATGACCTGAGCGCGAAGACGTAAAAAGGTCAAGAAAAAATCTAGTCGTTGACCTATAGTTGTCCATGACTAACATTTCTTTAGAAATTCTTTGTTTTTTCAATTATTTTTCTGATCTATAAACTCTCCAACGGAACTACATTCGCATAGATTCAAGAACAACTAGCAAAGCCTTCTTTGCAAAGCTATCTCAAAGACGAACTCAGTGTTTTTTTCAGAGACCAGACAATATTTCACAGACAGAGATTAAATTATATCGGTTCACCACCATATTTCCGACCGAACGTTGCTTGGCTAGAAGCCTTAGAACATTTCTAAATGGTCAAAGCTAGAATCAGACCCGTAGGTCTGTTGGGAGTCTTAGGGTTATCCCTCCGAGGGCTTACCCGTGGCTCCCAACCGTAGGCTGTTAAGTAAGATACGTGTGGTTTTTAATCGGTAGGATTCCGGAAATAGCCTCCCTGTAGGATTATCCTCACGTTTAAAAAAAAGCTAGAAGATTTACTTAAATGAAATGTCAATAGTGTTGTGCTAATTAGTCAAGTCTATCATGTATAGGGTTTTTTTTATTTAGCTCGCCAAATTGACGTTGCCAGTCTGATTGAAAGCCGTGGCGCATCTAGCGATTGGGGGCCAGGCCACCCTCACAGTGGTCCTCTAGTTGGCGGCCCTGTGATGTGCCTCTTCACGCTCATCATTTATTATTATCATGTTATAATAATAAAACGATACGCGCCGCGCGGCGTCGTTTTCCATCACTGAGCAACACGATCTATGACCTTGACCGGGAGGGGAGCCGCCATCTCTGTCAATCTGTCAATACATACATACCCATAGACTTATTACACATAGACTGAGAGTCGCTCAGTGATACGTACGCGCCCGCGAAGCCGAACCAATATTAATGTAGGTGTAAACTACTCGTCTTTATACTCGTTGACACTCACACAAGCTTACAGAAAATGTTGCTAGGAAATACAATTTACCCTATAAATGGGAAAAAAATAAAATTGTTTGTATACAACATTTAATTTAACATTTAACTTAACATTTAACTCTATTTATCTATATGCTATACTCTTCGCGGGGTAGGCAGAATGGTTTATATATTTTATTAATATGTAAAAAATGATAAATTAAACACTAGTGTAAAACGACTTACTAACCAGTATAATAAACAGTTTAAGTTTTTACTATTAGGCATATATATACTTTTAGAGTTCCGTAGCCAAAGGGTAAATAAGGAACCCTATTCATGAGGTTCAGCCGTCCGTCTCGCTGTCTGTCTGTCTATCACTCTATCTTCTATCTCAGAAACCGTAATAGCCATAGAACTGAAATTTTTCGAGATGATGTATTTCTGCTGCCACTATACCAACAAATTCTAAAATCGGTAATATTTTGTATTTAAAAAAATGTGATTTTTGCGGTTATTTCCATGTTTTATCGGACAGTTTGTGGCTTTCAAATTTTCAAGCATCCACACATAATCTCGGGCTTTGAGCTTACTTGTTCTACATAATTAAAAGTATAGCCGCATGAAACATTGCAGTTAAATACATTATTAATAATGTTTTTTGGGTTTCTAATAAATTAAACAATATTTTGTAAAAAAAAACATATTTTATTAAGTAGTGAGAAATTTAATGTTTACCTGTGTACATTGCGTTTACAACACTATACCACAAAAAATTAAAATATCTCCTAATCCGATACTAATGGACTCGCCCAAAAATGGTATCGTCCAAATTGACGGGTGCTATAATTCACATATTTTAGTATGAATGTTAAGGTCTAACTAAACGTTGTATATTTATATTACTTAGCATTAACTTTAATATTTTTTTCTCTATACATATACTAGCTGATGCCCGCAGCTTCGCTCGCGTAAAATTTGTTCCCGCTTCCCATACTAACTTATTCCCGGGATCAAAAGTAGCCTATGTGTTATTCTAGACCATAGGTAATGTATCCCTGTACCAATTTTCAGCCAAATCTGTTGAGCCGTTAGAGCGTGAAAGAGTAACAAACATTCGCATTTCAAACACTCACAAACTTTCGCATTTATAATATTAGTAAGATATAGATTAGAAAGATGTTCTTACTTTTGTTGGTACAGCACCCTGGCGTAATTTGCGCAAGCCGCCTTTAGTAATATATTTGTCTTTATCATCAAAATGGTCAGAACAGATCTTAGTAAATTTAGTATTTGGGGTCCAACAAACTTCTTTTCGATTGAGCCTAATTTGTTCTATCCATCGAACAGCAACAATTGGATCAGAAGGAAATCTAGTAAAGAATATAATATAAATATGAATCTAATAATCATAGTTTACGGTATCAAATAAAAATTATACAAGAAATGCATTATTAAATTGGTAACGCACTCGTGATAACCAGTGTTACAGGAATCTATAACATTTGGCCTGATGAAATGAGGCAGGCAGTACGCCTGTCTGCCACTGTTGTAGCAAGTAATATATTATTACTACCGGCCTCCCTGACCGAGTTGGCTACTCGACGTTTTTCCAGAAGCATTCATGGTGATGGAATAGTAACTAACTCTACCCCCTTTCCCAAGTGGCGGGATAGCACCCGAACCCTGTAAGCGAG
The DNA here is from genome assembly GCA_933228765.1 of Miltochrista miniata. Classification (NCBI taxonomy): domain Eukaryota; kingdom Metazoa; phylum Arthropoda; class Insecta; order Lepidoptera; family Erebidae; genus Miltochrista; species Miltochrista miniata. Next base: position 31,947,340 of record OW121758.1, on the reverse strand, counting down.
GCCAAGGCGGTGGCCTAAGTCTGCCGGCAGCCCTCAGACATCCTTCCGAAGGCTTGCCTTACTTATTAAATTAATAAACTTGTTTTAATCACAATATTTTAATAAATTATGTGGTACCCACCCACAAAATTTTGTAAATAAAATTATTCAAGTAGATATAAAGCGCTTGTGGCCCCGCGTACTCAGTGATCTGTAAACGATCACTGCAGTAAGCAACTTTCACTATGGCCAGTCCTTGGATGGGTGACCATCTATGTGACTACTTTGTGACATGTATTTGAGCGTTTCTGTGCTTCGGAAGGCCGTTAAGCTGTTGTTTCCGGTTGCCGGTAAAATGGCAATCAATAAGCAAAGTTGAAGGCCTTTTGAGGCGGCTTGAAAAATTTCAACAGCAGGCATTCAAACCTGCGCCATCTCAACACGGGATGACGGCTCACCACCTGTTACGTGGGATAAATTCTAAAAAGGTGAAATGTGAGCATATAAAATGCCTTTGCCTACCCCATTCGGTAAAGGCGTAAGCATATGTACTTATGTATGTGATAAGTACTTTTATAACAAGTTCCATAAACCGATATTGAAGCAAATAAGAGAAAAGTGGAAAAAAAAATTCTCATTGCTTGCAACACCGTCTATGAAAATGACGTCACTAAAATGTACGATTTTTGTTTCTTCAAATGAGGTGTTTTTAACAAAAATGTAACATATTTTGCAGTAGGTACCTACTAACCTATGCAATGTGATCTTTGGGTGTTTGGAACAATTTTCAGATGCATTGTGGCATCCTTTCACTGCACAATACGTCATTTTTAGACAAAAATTACGCGAGCTCTTCGCCACAGAGTACATTTGTATATTATGAGATAGAGACGTCACTCGACTAAGTGACGACACCAGCGGTGCCAAGCAGCTATTACAAGAAACTTTCTGACTGCGCGGCCATGAAAGAATAATCGAGTGTAACGTGTAACAAATATATTTAAGTAAACTTGAATCTGATAGAAAAATAGAAAAATTAGTTATAAGATCGTAAAAAGTAATAATAAACTACCTTGGGCAGAAAAGTAGTCTTACTTATATGACCCTATGTAACGAAACCATACCGCGATTTAAAAAAAGGCACAGCGCCATCTAGTTGTGAATTTTTAACTAAAATAATAGATTTTTTAATATTGCATACAGCGCCAACTACCACGTGTTTCTGGAAACTCTTACGTTATAATGAAACGAAATTAAATATCATGACAAGTCTCAATGTAACTGCAACGTTGAGAACCTACGTAAGTTGGTTACAATATAATTCAATGCTCAGTTCTAAGTGATAACACCATGCTCTTCGCACTGACACTAGATGCCCGGTACTAAAGCGCCGATTGATGTAGGCAGCCGGTATCAGCTGCCTTGAAATGGCTTCACGTCGCTCGCGCGTATTGGGTTTCTTTGCGTTATAATTCTATGTACATACCTATGCATTGACAGAGATGGCGGCTCCCCCTCACACCAAATGGTATAACAAGTAAATTCCATAGTGACAGCCTTTCTTTTGTAGTGGTGTTTATTGAATGCCATTTCCCCACGAACATATGACAGACAGATAAGTAGGTAAGTATAGAGCAAACAATGCTATGCCTACTGGTCGCGTTGCGTTATGTTCTCCATCCAGAATGAACGAGATGTTCAATGGAGTCTCTCAGGGTCGCCCATCAGGCAATTTTGCTCTAACAGCAACATGGTGATATTTATTGCCATCAGACAGCCAAAGTCATATTGAAGCAATAAAATAAATATATAAAAGAAAATTCCTGATGTAGTCATGACTGTTAATAAAACGGGCTTGGTTATTGACGAGCTAAATATTAAAACAAAACTTTTATGGCTAGGGAGCGGCAAAACGATTAATATAGGAATTATCAAAATTGGCACACATGTTTGATCTCCAGAAAGTCACAAATAAATGCAATGTATAAATCTACATAGACTAATATTTTATAGAGGAAAGCTTTGACTGTTTGTTTGCACGAATAAGCTCCAGAAGTACTGCACCAATTTGAAAAATTCTTTCACTGTTCAGAAGCTACACTATCTTCGGTGAATATAGGCTATATTTTATTTCCGAATTCCCGCGGGAACGGGAGCTACGCGCGTGAAACCGCGTGTCGTACGCTAGTAGACTACTAAACACAGTACCTACCTACCCTCCATTGCATCGCCCAGTCGAGTAAAAGCCGCAGTTTTGAAATACATCCTCAATTACAGCATTCATGGCATATACATAGGATTCGTACGCTTATTAATGAGCGTAATAATGTCGAAATGCGTCGATATTTCATTGAAATCACGAACGTCATTGCGAAACAGACGCCATGGAAGCTCAAGCTAAAACGCATACGTTTTATAAATAGAGCTAGTGATATTTAGAAATAGTAACATCTCGCTTGACTTTACTCGTCGGCAGTATGTTGACATTGAATTAAAAAGTTTATCGGTGTCAAAGAACCTATTAGCATTTTTGTGAAAATTGTATTTTTGTTTTTCTATTTATTTAGGTCGTGAATTTCAGAAAATAAGTCCTAATTATCATTTTAATTAGTACTGTCGTCGTCAAAGAGCTTAATTTCAAACTGACGTTAGATGTGCATTTGATGACAAAATGTCTATTTAGATTTTGTTTGGCATAATTTATTAAATGTTTTCAACATTCAATAATTTCGTCAACGTTATAAAATCGTCGTACTTTATGATAATACTAGCTAATGCTCGAATGGTGAGGTTTTCTACTACCAGTTTTTGATAGGAAGTTGTTCCGAGGATAAAAAGTAGGTACTGCTCGTTCGCTCTAACTTTGCCGCTCGGCTCCATACCTAATAAAGTCGAATTTTTAATTAGACGAAGTAAATTGACAGCAACTAATGTCACTTCTTCATACAATGTTGCGTTTTTTCTATGACGAAGTAACATTAGCCACTGTCAATTTACTTCGTCTAATTAACAATTCGGGTATACGCCTCTACGCCAACGGTAAAGTTAGAGCGAACGGGTAGTACCTAGCTTATTCGCCTGTCCTTTCGTAACCTCGATCAACAATACCATCGGAGTTTCTAGACGACAAGGCTGCCTGGCAGTGACACGAATTGCTCCTTTCTACATGTTAAAAAAAAAACTGTACTTATTAGATATATAATATATATGATGAATTTTGGTAGGGACTGGACTGAGTTTCTTGGGGTGTTCTTCTCAGTCTGTAGCATTTCCGAACCCCCAGTAGAGTCACAAAACTTTGGACAAACCTAATTTTTTTTTTTAATTTTAAAGGGTTTTGTTTTATTTTATTTATTTTTTATTTTGTGCTATCGGTAATCTGTCCAAAAAGCCTTTATGCACTCATATCATTATTTAAGCACCTTTCGGAAACAGATATAGGTACACAGAGATAGAGTAAACGTGAAGTTTCTCCGCATCCGTACCCCACAAGAACTCAATCCCGGGATAAAAAGTATGTCAGCTATCCGTATGTTTCAGCAAAAATTGTGCGGGGTTAGAGCTTGACTGAAAAACAAACATGTTAATATAAACTTTCACATTTATTATGTCAATGGACAAATTCAGTTCCGTGTCAAGACTTTTTTGTCAAGCTGCTCATGCACTTTTAGGCTGGGTCATGGGTGGGAAGCTTCGACCAAGTAATAGTATAGACGGGCCCACGTCATATCATTACGAACTCAAAAAGTGAGACTAGTTCAAAAATATAATGTGCAAAAATGGAGTACCCACCTACACATTTTGAGAGAGATATAAAATTTCAATGTGTATAATCTACAGGGATGTGACTCCAGTAAAGTTTTTATCGCATTATATTTCAAAATATTGACCAAAAACCAAGTCTGATACGCACCTTTATAAATCTTTAATCATTGAAGTTCCAAAACATGCTTGAGTAGATTCTGATAAAAACAGTCTGTAGGAAATTTACAAAATCATAAATGATTTTCTGACCGACTTTTATAAATAAAACGTAAATAAGAAAATATCTAGCACTAGGTAATAGCTCTACATTCGCTAAGGTTGACTTGGCCGTTTATTATGTCAAAGCTCGTGATTTGTCGTAAAAAAATTGCGAATTTTAATTTTATCGTTTTTAGGGTTCCGTAAAAACGGAAACAAAGGGTAAAAACGGGACTATTCATAAGACTTCGCCGTCCGTCTGTCTGTCCGTCACGACGCTGTACCTCAGGAACCGTGATAGCTAGAAAGCTCAAATTTTCACAGATAATGTAGATACCTATTTCTGTTGCCTGCATGATTTTACTTGTTATCATATGATAACAAGTAAAATCAGAAGAAAAGGGGGCTTAAGGGAGGGCTCTCATACAACAAACTTGATTTTTTGCCGGTTTTTGGTGCGGAACCCTCTGTGCGAAAGTCCGACTCGTACTTGACCGTTTATTTTATTCCTTTCCCTCCACAATTTTGTTTTTTAACCTTCATCGATGATGATAGATAAATGTTTAAAGTAGATAAGTAGGTATATAGGTACCTACATACAACCGTATATTTTGCAATCATTAAAATCTATTCTATTCACTTGTTTTCTATTTTCTTCACACACTTTCAAGGTCACATGCTCGACATTCTACTAAAATCTATAATTCTATATCTAGTAGTTACTTTTGATGCTTATAAATAAGTTTATTTCTGGATAATGATCAGTGAGAACCAAATAGGTAATGAAATTCAGAAAAAAATTTTTTTGAGCGTATAACCTACTTAGGTTTGTTTTTACTCATTTTTACTAAAGTCAAAATTAAACTAACAAAAGTTTGTGGTACGGAATCTAGACAACTTCTAGTACCTACTACAATACTACCACATATTACTTCGACCAAGTAATAGTACTTATTCGAAACAAGAGACGGTCTCCCAACACTGCCTATTCGGACACCAACCACCTAGAGCTCGCCTAAAGAGTCGAGAAAGCTTTATCTAAAAAACCATAGCCTCAAATGAACACCCTGTTGCGTTGAGAGTCTCGCTGTGGAAGGAGAAACTATCTCCACCTTCCGACTTTTTACCTCGTAAGGAAAAGCTACCTCCTGGATGCGAGCTCCGATGGCCAGTGTGGAGATCTCTCAACCGCTTACGAAAAATGGTCGGCCGGTCTAGACAAAACCTCAGGGGAACGCGGGATCCGGGCTTAGCTGCATGTGACTGCGGGGCGCCTCCGTGCAGTCCATGTCGCACTTACTCGCATGTCCCCTTTGTCTTACATCCTGCTCTAAGGCCGAACTTATTAACGCCACCGACAGAGCGGTGGCGATGGCAGAATTTTATGCGAAAATTGTTTAAAAAAATGAAAAAAAATTGACACGATAGAAGATGAAGATTTATTATACAAAATACCACAAATATTCGTTCTATTCCATCTATCGCTACAACAGTATGCAGCTGCTTACCTACGCTAATTACCACAGTCCCATGATGCAGTCAAGGCATTGCTTCAAACTTTAGGATTGGACTTGATGGGAGCTTACATTGTCGGCTAGTATAAGAAATGGCAATTGTAACTACTAACTAAAAGTAATTTATTGGGCATGGGTATCTATCTATAGTGCAACAGATAGGAAGTCACTTGAAAGGTTAAAACCATTTAACGAGCAAATCTTCTTTAATATAGCTAGCATCCTTCTGGAAATGTAAATCTATCACTACTCCCTACTAAAACTTATATGGATAATTAAGGAACACAGCTGATGCTACGCATTTGCTGAAGTACACGATTTGAACTGAACCAAAAATTTGATACAGAGATAGGATAGTGTTTTGGAAACTCCAATGGTATTGTTGATCGAGGTTACGAAAAGACAGGCGAATAAGCTAGGTACTACCCGTTCGCTCTAACTTTGCCGTTGGCGTAGAGGCGTATACCCGAATTGTTAATTAGACGAAGTAAATTGACAGCAACTGATGTCACTTCTTCATACAATGTTGCGTATTTTCTATGACGAATTAGGTACACTGCACTTGCATTGCATCTCTTTCTGTTCCCGTCGAAACTCCCTATTGGAAATTATGTTCTTATTTTCAACCTCGAAATTCTTTCAGTACCTTAACAAAGCTTAAAAACAACCAACCTTATGTTGTATCTAACGAAACTTTTAAGTTGTGGTCTGACGTCAGGCAGCGGTATAAATATACTGACATGATTTACAGAAACTGCTACGATTACAAGTCTATTGAGATAAGATTTGAGTTGCAAATACTACCTACCTACCTACCTAGTTATGGCAGCGTTTATGTATTGGCAATAGCTTATTTGTTTCCCCTGAATGTTTCTTTATAGATCGATTGAACGTCATATACTTAATAGTATTCTGCAGTACATTTATGAGCTTTTAGAGATTTTAATATCAATTTCAAATTTTCGCGCAAACCGACAGATTTTTACTTCCCATCTTCGACCAAATAATAGTATAGACGACGGTCTACTTGATGGGACGCCATCAAGTACTTAAACATAGACAACACTTACGGCCTGTTTCTGAAAGGCCTGTCAAATCATTGATCAACTTACGCTTCCGTTAACATGGTCGTCAAATCATTGATCAACTAACGCTCCTGTTAACACGGAAGTCAAATCAATTTGGGTATCAGAAACATCGATCAAGCCAAAATTAACTAATCTATGATTATTTTGATTTGACATGCGGTTTGTTTAAAATCAATTGTATTCATAATTTAATTCGCCGATAAGCGCCGATTAGTTGACAAAGTTTTTGACACACGAATTAATTTACGATCAGAATTTGACAAGCGTTTTGGAAACCCAAAATAGTAGTTGACATACGATTTTTAAGTGAAATTAGACAGATTCGATTAGTTAATTCTAGAGTTGATCAGCATTTTAGAAACTGGGGGTAAACTACGAAACAAACATTTGCGGATCACACAAATATTTTATCCGGCCAGGGATTCGAGACCTCAGTACGGCTGACAGGTGTTACAACTCTTACGCACAGAAATCAGAAAAAAAGATTTTCTGATGTGTGTGCTCTTACGACTGCACCACCGAGGAAGTGGGTAGGTGATTAATTTATTAAATCTTAGAGCACTGTAGCCATTTGGCAGCTCAACTAATCTGCTACCTAAATAGTTACTAGATCTAGTTTGGTAGGTACGTGTACTAGTGCTTTTACTAAATCAAACTGGGATTACGATCAAAGAGAGGCGAATCATTACCTCAAAGACTTGACATTGTTTGGCGTTTGTCTGCATAATGTTATAATAGAACGTGGTTAGCACAATAAAATTTATAAAGACCCGTCTTTGCTCGGACTCTGTGTATAGTAGATATTTATAAATGTGGAGGTACCTAAAGTTCGACTTTTTATTAGATGCAGTAAACTGACGTTTCAAAATGTCATTCCGTAACGAAATTCAACCATTTTCGTTACGTAATGACATTTTGAAACGTCAGTTTACTGCATCTAATAAAAAGTTCAAGTATAGTCCTGGTACATCCTTCCGAGGGCTTACCCGGGGCTTCCAACTATAAGCTGTTAGCCAGGATACGTGAGGTTTTTAGTAGGTAGGAGTCCGGCATAGCAACCAAGAGGATTTTCCCTCACGTTAAAAAAATAGAGAGGTACCTAGTGTACCTACCTACTTCTGTTTTCCACATTTTTTTTTAAGCTGACTGTTATGATTAAAAGTAAAGTAATACATGATGTGAAAAACGTGAAGGTACTGAGTTATTTCAAACAAGATAAAACCTTCCTTTTAAATCTCTCTTTCTTTTGCTGAAAACTCCTGTCTTCGACGAATAGTTTAAAAGATTTTAGTACATATATGCAGATCGGTGATTTAGAAGGTATGCGTTCGGACCTGTTACATATTTTATAGATAGGCACTATGTAAAGCTATAAAGCTCTAAGCAATACATCACAAGCAGCAAACTCTGACCGAATTCGCCAGTTAATCCCCCGCCAACGATTTGTCCGAACAGTTTTAATTATATCCGCTGCGTTCCATTTTCGCGCTTCGCGACCCAACCGTGCCGATGCGTCTTCCGCGAGTTGACGTTGACCCGTTCAATGATCGCTTGTCGATGTCGAATGCGTGATGGACACGCAGCCTAAATTAAACTGTGGCCGCTCATCACGCCAATTTACGTTCAACAACCCTCACTTGTGATCAAAATATAGTTATACATGTTAATGCTAAAGACGATCTTATTAAATTGAATCTCGAATGATGATGTCAAAATATTGACGCTGGTGTACAGTATAGGTTGGCAAAAATGTCTAAAAATGAAACTATTTTATTTTGCATTCTAGCTACATTGTCAATACATACATACATATCATCACGCCTGTTTCCCATCGGGGTAGGCAGAGACTATGGCTTTCCACTTGCTACGATCCTGGCATACCACTTTCGCTTCTTCTACTTTCATAAGTGCTTTCATACACGCTCGCCGGTTAAGGGTGCTCTTGACCTGGCCTTTTTCCAGCAGGTCATCAATTTGGTTACCATGCGTACGCCGAGGATGACCCCTACCAGCTTGCCCATTCATTCTCGCCTTATAGATCTGTTTAGTCAGTCTATTTTCATCCATCCTCTCAACATGTCCAAACCATCTAAGCATCCCTTTTTCTATCTTTGTCACTACATCTTCAGTTATACCACATTGTTTTCTAATCACGCTATTTCTTACTTTGTCCATCAATTTCACTCCAGCTATACTTCGCAGACTTCTCATTTCCGCTGCATTAATTTTACTTTCATGCTTCTTCTGCCACACCCAACTTTCACTACCATACATAAGTGTGGGGATAAGCACACCCCTATGCACAGCCACTCTTGCCTTCTTAGACACGTTTTGACTGCTCATAAAGGTATGCATCGCCCCATTCACTTGATTTCCTGCCAAAACTCTTCTCTCAATATCCTGGTCACACTTTCCATCCCTCGTAAATTTTGAACCCAGGTATACAAATTCTTTCACCTGTTCCACTCTTTGCCCTTCGATAATAATAGGGCAATTCGTCATACATTTCTCTCTTTCAAAAACCATTACTTTAGTCTTACTTACATTCACTTTCATTCCTCTACCTTTCAGCGCCTCATGCATAATATTAACCATCAACTGCAACTCCTCCGCCGATGCAGCTAAGATCACCTGATCGTCAGCATATAGGAGGCATTTGATGGACAGCTCGTTCAGTTTTATACCACACGCACTCTCTTGCAATTCTTTCAAACAACTGTCCATGTACAGGTTAAACAGCCACGGTGACGCTACACAACCCTGTCTCACACCCCTTTCTATGTTAAAGAAGTCCGTGCAAGCTCCGTTGATCCTGACACAAGCACTCGAGCCCTCATAAAGAGATTTCAGTGCTCGTATCAAGCTGCTGCTCACCCCGTACAAAGACAATGTTGACCATAGTTCATTCCTCACCACTTTGTCATAGGCCTTCTCCAGATCTACGAATACGCAATATACCTTTTGGCTTTTCGCCAAAACTTTTTCTGCTATGCGTCGTAAGGAGAAGACCTGATCCGTGCATCCCCTTCCTTTCATAAATCCTGCTTGAACATCCCACATTTTTCCTTCACTTTCATTCATCACTCTTTTTATCAACACTTTCGCATACAGTTTACCGACGATGCTGAGCAGGCTTATGCCGCGGTAATTTTTGCACTCTTGCTGCGACCCTTTTCCTTTGTACAGCGGCACAATGACGGCTTTGGACCATTCTTTTGGTACGCTGCCACTCCTCCAGCACAGATTAAAAAGGCGGTACAGCTGGTCAATCACCACGCCACGTCCTGCTTTCAGCATCTCAACGGAAACCCTATCAATCCCAGCAGCCTTGCCTAGTTTCATACTATTTAATGCTTCCATTATTTCTTCCATACTAATGTCGTTTTCATTGCCAATTTCATTCATTTCACAAAAATGAGTTTGCACTTGCGTATCCTCTTTATCAAATAGACTTTCAAAATACTCCTTCCATATTTTTAGCACACACTCTTCTCCTCCCACAAAACTTCCATCCTGGTTTCTGATCTTATTAAGCGGTGATGTGGTCTGTGGACTCCTCACCGCTTTTATGGACTTCCAAAAGAATTTTTTATTCTGTTGGAAGTCACCAGATAACCTTTTATCAAATTCATCTCTATCATTCTCCTTCTTTCTTACTAACACCTCTTTTCGTTGGCCATTCGTACATCCTCATCCGTTGCCTTCTGCATTATACGAAGTTAATTTGCTTGCACTTAGTCTTTGGCGCAAAATAGTATTGCCATAAGGGAAAAAAAATTTGCTTGGTGGTTTCTTTTTACGTTTATTGGCAACTGGATACCGATTGGGGTTCCTTCCAACGGGTTGCCATTTGAACTGCATAGCATAGCATACTGGCGCCCGGCCTCCATTATTTTCTACTCTTTTTGCCAAGCTATACCTACCTACCTATATTTTTGAAGCGTAAACTTGGTCCTTTAGGCATTTTTGCACTGGAAAAAATCACCCGAAATCGCAATTACGTTTACCGACGACACCTCATCACCTCAGAGAGAAGTTTCGAGGTGTCGATTTTCATTCGTAAAATAGATTTTAGATGCGGTAAAATATGACGGATTTGATATAGGTACTTATGTAGTAGCTTAAAATCGAATACCTATATAAGCAACAGATTGAATTTTATTAAAACCTTGCGCTGAAACATGCAGAGCATTATGAATTAATTCAAAAATGCAGTGAATTGCTTCGTATTTTGTTGTACACTGAAGAAAAACAAACCACAGACTACATAAGAAAAGCAGCCAAGTATACACAGTATTGTATCGGCAATAAAGCATGTTGTACGATGTAATGACCGACAGGCGGGCGCTGGAGCGCGATCAAACGAACGGGATGTTCCGCGCTCGTCAATTAAGCAAAATCGCACATTTGGCAGTGTTCCCGAACAGTTGTTCCACTCTGGCGGTTTGATTCGCAGAATCGCCACCCATGTCCTTATAAGGTGATATTGTAAATTATTTACAACTTGGCAAAAAAAGTATTAAGTATTCAATGGAGTCGACACTGTGACGTTCATATGACAACAGGTTCTTCACATGGGAAATTAGGTTCATACATATGGTTCAGGATTTTTTTTTTATTTGTGGACATTTTCACATAATCATCATCTAATATAAGTACCTAACCGACTCACAACATCAGGTCATCAGCTAATATAAGCTTGTGCTATGGGATCTAGATGACTGATAGATATTATAATACATAGAAAACACCCAAACTACGAAACAAACATTTGTGGGTCACACAACTATTTAAAGCGACCCGGGAATCGAACCCTGAGGCACTGAGGCAGTGCAGGGTTTATGGCAGTATTTAGTTCCGTTTCTAGACATTTTTGCCAAATCGTAAATGGTGGAGTTCTGTTCGGTTTGCGCTTTACATGGGATATTATTCCAATGATAAAAGTAGCAGACTACAATGTATTAATCCCTTCGCAATAATTTTGCCAGATCTTTAGCTGTTAGAGCTTGAAAGAGTTACAAACAGCCACACATTCATACATACAAATTTACGTGATTATTATATTGCCGAGTTAGGATTTGCAATGATTCAGCAACCGACCTATAACGGGTTCTGGTAAAAAAGTGTTCTAAAAGAATTTATGTCGCCTGCCTGCGTGCCTGACCGCATTATGGCCACTACTCGTGATAACTGCAGTTATTTGGTAGGTTAATTACGTCATTTTGGGAAGTAGTCCGAATAAAAACGTAGTAGGTACGCGGTACCTACGAGAAATGTTAGTGGTTCACGCGGATTATCAGAGCGGAATTTATTGTTGTTCTCGCGATAATTAGCCCTAGGTACCGATATTGTTGTGACAAATTTCTCTCGCGTCTCATTCAATTGTTTTCTATAGATCTTTTTTATTTGTGCTACTGAGTTGGAAGACTACGGCCAACTTTATCGAAAGAGGTATCAGAGGTGTAAAACTCGCGCTTCTCACGCTATTGCCGGTTGAAATGGATAGAAACATGCTGTAGCAATCTTTTGTTGATTTTTTTCAAACTGCCCGGCAGTAACTGGAAACAATAGCTTATGGTGTTTTCCAAACTCGGAATTGTTCTAAATTTGAAACTTTCGAAACGGTGACCCATCAACACCAATCGTAGCAGGATTGATGCTTAACGCAGTTATCACTGGGCAATGAGATATAAAAACAATGATTAATTAGAAATGAAAAGTAGAAAAAAATGCATTAATCTGTATTCATTTGTGAATTAAACTAGATCAGTGGCAGTCACAAAAAAAGTGGCTCAGAGAATATTGGCAGCCATCGTTCTCAATAAAAAAGAACATTAAAATCGTTTACATGACAGCTTTGCACGCACCAGCCGCTTACTGAATCATTTGGCTCACCGACTTTCGTCAAATCAATGTTTTGATATAAATAAACATGACTGATGAATGGCAATGTCCTGCAAAGACTGCAGTCTGTAATGCTTGATGTCAATACACGGACAACGAATTCAGATGATAATCTTAAGGCCGCTCTAACTAAAGACAAGCGACAATTCAGCGATTCAAACTCTCGCTTGCGAGCGCGGCAGCCTTTTCTTTTTTGTGCCCATTAAAAATAAAAGAGGAAGAAACAGAGCGTTTCTCCGGGAACTAAGCCAGTATATGTCCTCAACAAAATTGGCACAAAAATTTCTTAAACACTGTCGTTTTATGTGAACCTAACCTACACATAGAAGGACGTCTGAATTCGTTTACTTTAATTCCTTAGCCAAACATTTAATTTGATTAACGTCCTACCTATTTAGTATGAATTCTGTACCTTGGTATATGTTTATTCCCTACTTTCCTACTGCTGAAGTAACTCCGTCTGTCTGTGAAGCTTTCACGTAGAATACTTAGAGCTTGGGAAATGTCAAGGGAAGAAATCAATTTTTGAGGGAAACAGGAACGAGATAATCTCATAGGCGGAGTCGCAGGCGTTAGCTATTCCAATTATACCTACCTAATCAGTTAATTCTACTTTCATGGTTTTCGACATTAGTAAACCTTGGAGTAGGACGAAGTGTATCACTATAATGACTTTGATGTGCAGGTACACTAGCTACTCATCCAGGTAACTGTATCAAAATTTCTTCGTTTAAAGAGCTGCAGTTGCGCAGAGAACAAAAAACTGCTAAACCCGGCCAATACACCTCTATTATAATTAAGTATATCTTTGGTTAATGATCCCACATCGTTCTCACTAAAATTTGTTTTTATTTTAAAAATTTGAAAATACGTACCTAACTACCATAGGTATTTTCTTTCACAGCATGCCCAATTTTCGTGCAGGGTGCAAGTGGAGAAGCATGAATTTATAATTTTATAAGAAGTCAAGGTTATGGTTAATGTATAGAAATATTTAAGCGGTCAATTACAAAAACGGTTTACAGCTTCAGTACCTAATCTGTCAAATTGTGTTAAAAGAACAGTCTGACGGGTCTAATGCAATGGCAGATAGTTATTGAAAGTAAATAAATATCGATTACGACATAATGTTTACGATTGATTCTTAAAACCTTTTAGCATTGAAACGGAAACGCATATCTGTGTTAGTTTTTAGATTTCTTTTTATATCATCATGTGGTTGTATTTTTGGTGGTTACGATAGGAAGTTCTGTGGTTCCTACTAACCATGGATAAAGATCATCACACAGATCAAAGAAAAGAAAAATGAAAAACCGCATTGTTTTAGAGAAATAGGTACACACTCACGCACATAGGGGTCTTAATTTATAACACCAAACTTATTTACATTTGAAAATTTAATCGATAATTAGCGGCAAGCATGAGCAAGAAGTCCTGGAGATTTCTTCCGAGGGCTTACCCGGAGCTCCCAACCGTAGGCTGTCTGTTAGGCAGGATACGTGAGGTTTTTTAGTTGGTAGGAGTCCAGCATAACATCCATAAGAATTTTCCCTCACGTAAACAAAATGCATGAGGAAGAAGAACGAAAAATATGTTTGTAAGGCTTTTGCAAAAATTTACACACTGAATAACACTCAAATTAGATTTTTTTGGGTAAATTTGTATTTGAGATTGTGCTTAATTATGTATAAATTATAATCATAAACCGCCCAACTATTAACTTTAGCCCACTAGAAAAAAATATCAATATCGCCACACGATGAGAGATGTGATAAACATGCATGGGGATAACCTGGAAATACGGTTTTAACGGTTGACTGATATATTAACATACATAACTATGCCAAATTTCGGCTATCATGTAAGTAAATATGATTTGAAATAAATACAATACATGAGGACCGATTTCAAAACAGCTATGAACTACATTGAAATTATAAGTCCGCGTAATTGACTTGACTACAAAATTCGACAACTGCAGAACTGTTTAATTTTTTTGACATTTATTAGTATTATTTGCTAAGTCATCGCCAACTCGTCTTAAGATCTGTGTCCCAGTTACGTAGTAACTATTTAGTAATCTGTGGTCCCCAGGGCCTGATTTAGGGTTCCGCGCGCCCTAAGCTAGCTATGAATATGCGCCCCCAGCTGCAACTAATTAAATTACAAGTCCTACCTACAAAAGACACTTTACGTAAGCTGATCCTACGTTCCTAATTGTTATTCTTTGTTAATTTGAAAATAAAATAAAACCCGATCCTGAGACTTCTTATGAACTTATGACCCATGGTTTACTGAGGAGTTGGGTATTCCGCAGACTACTTGATGCATCAGCCAGTAAAAGCGTGATAAAATACCATCAAAGTACCTCGGTACATCCAGTTTCCGATAAATCGAACCAGTGAATCTTGGTAAAATCCTTTCATAACTCAGGAAGTGAGCTGATGATATGCACAATTTACAGATAAGAACGGCTCGAAAGCTAATGTGCTGGGGATGGCCCCGGCACATTGGCTTTCGAGCATAGAAAACCGAAAAATTGGCTCATCTGTTGGGCTGCTACGATGCCACCGACCGACAGTAGAGCTAAGCTGAATCCTAGGTGTAAGCTGAATGTAAAGACTCAGTGGCGTCCTATTTTCTCCCATTGAAGACCATGGCTCTCACCACGGTCTCCAGCATGAGAACATTTACGCCCAGGCCCACCATGAGGTTGCAGTACATAAGCTGAGCGTATCCTCGCTGCAATCACCGTAGTGCTGACACTCGGATGTTAACTTCCGCTGCAGATACTTACTCGTACTGATGCACTCGTGTCCAGTAAGTATCTGTGACATTCGGTAGGTGAGGCTGCGATAGTGCCTTTCCAGCCACTCCTCCATGACTGGTTTCACCGGCTCAACAGTACCGTCTCACACTTTTTTTTATACCACCAAAGTGGCAGACAAGCATACGGCCCACCAGATATACCGGTGGTCACGCACAAGGAGGCAAAGTCTCTCCTGTCGCGAAGAGGTTCCACACCACCTGCAAGCATGGGATCGTTGACCACTCTCATGGCTCGCCTCTGCACCGAGTCGAACGAAAGACTTCAGTCAATTCATTCTGATATTCAGGTGCCCCCGCCCAGCAGTGGCAGCTGTACTCCATGTGCGGCCGCACTTGCGACTTAAACAGACGCACTGTTTGCGCCGCAGTAAAGTACCGCTGCGCCCTGTTGAGCACACCGAGCGGCTTGTACGCCAGCTTGGCCTTATTTCTCCAAATCACTTCGGAACTGAACGTCACTGGAGATGTCAACACCAAGGATACATATACTGTCTGAGATGGAGAGAGTTGTGCCCTGAAATTGTGAATTTAGAACAGCTGCCGTCAATGACGGCCCTGATGCTTCTACCGGCCAAAAAGCTGGACACCCATTCACTTTGGTTCCTGGGTGCCTTGAACGCGACACGGTGGAGCTGTCGTATTTACTACCACGCTGCCAGGGAGATGGGCGCAGGAATTTAATTTTAACGCACGTATTTGTATTTTCACTAAATTACCAAATATTATTATGTGCTTTGGTGTTACAAAATGTTAAATAACAATTTTAAATATGTTGTTAGGAGTTGCTACAATCTGTTAAAAATTGCTAGATGGTTTGTTTGCTCCTTTTTGGGAGCACCGTAAGTCACAGCCCAGCGCCGATCCCAACGCCAGGCGCCCCCTTGATCCTGGCGCCCTAAGCTTCAGCTTAGTTAGCTTATGGGTAAATCAGGCCCTGGTGGTCCCAGTCTTAACAAAGTGATGGAAACCATAGATATTTAAATTAAGGCACACGATATGTGTGATGAAAACTTGACAGAACGCTCACTATCAATTTCCAAGTTCATTCGCAATATTCACATATCCAAAACACTTTGAAAACTATCATTTATAAACACAATTATTATATTATTTCTAACTACTAGTACCTTCCGTACTAGTAGTTAGAAATAATTTAGCATATCTGACTCTCAATGTTTGCACCGAAATTCATTAAAATAATTGAAGTAGACTTGCCTGTATTGTGTGTCCCTAGGTAAGTAAAACATGCGTTTCTATTGTTAAGCAATGATATAGCACGAGAAGGCTAAGGATGACTTCTTAAAAAAGTATGTTAGTGCCGGGAGCCCTTATAATATGTTATTCTTCCCAAGGCATACCCGGGACTCCCCCGGCTTTAGGCTGATGGAAAGACACCCAGGCGTCCATGAGAATTTCCACTTATTATAAAAAATACTTCTTCAAAACTGATTTTTAGAGCAAGACGTATTACATTATAAAGTCTACCATTTTCCTAACCAGATGTTTGCAGACAACATTGTTTTTACAATACGGTAGGTAAATCCATCACAAGTTTTAAGCCACAATTCATCAGAAAGTGTAGAAACCTGAAGTCTAGCTATAAATATTTGTTTATGAATAGATAGTATTTCTTTTTGATTATAAATTATTTTAAGTCTAAACTGTTTACGAATTACAGATAACCTAGTTCTCGTGTGTTCTCAAACTCGTTGTTTGCTTTTCGGCTCATAGTTTTATGGTGTTTTAATTTTATGAGCTTCCTTATGGATATTCTAAGCCATTATTTCTTGAGCGGTGGTGATAGATGCTCTGTGGTCTTTTACTATCCCAAACATGCAACTGGTAAGAACCTAAATGCATTAGATTTCGTCGCTTTTCATTTTGACAACTGACTGATAGCTGTGTTATTCTAGTTAATGTGCACTAAACAGTAGCAAATGTAGCAATACTGCTCCTTGATCTTATGAATGTAATTTGCCAAAATAATGTGTCACATATGCAAGGGTAGTGATGTCAACATTATACCTACCTACACTACACACTGTAAAGCCAACCGGCCACTAGGTTTTTTAGAGATGTTTAAATATTATACAGTTTTATGACATCCTTGTGCCGGTTCTATGGTGAACATGGTGATCGTTAGCGACTTTCAATGTTTCGTTTACGCTCTCATGCATATAGGTACGTCGGTTCTGCACCATGACGACTGTAGCCACCTAAACACGGAGTTGTTCAGACGCACACATAAAATGCTCACATTCGTATTGTGAATAAACATCGTAATGTAGCAGATAAACTAGGATGGGAGCCAAGACGAAAATATGCCACGCCGCGTTTTTCCATTGGATTTTGCGCTTTGGAAACGAACTGTAGTCGTGACAGAACAGAACATACACATTTATTGTTACAAAGCCGGAATGTGATAACACGACTCGACTACTCTCACTTGTTCGAATGAGCCGACACTTCGCGTACACAGAATAAAATATTACTCATGCATGAGATTCATTACCTACATGTACGAGAATACATGTTTAATGACGACACTTTCGAATGGTCGACACCATCCACTGCTGTTTCGCTGCACGATGTTTTGCATAATTTGGTATCTATGTGTAATGAATGATAGAAAGTGTGTGATATATACCTATGTGCATACGCCGCGTACGTCGTACACAATGGTACATCAGTGTCTCGTGTTTGTGTATGTCTTGCAAGGTCGCACGTGGAGTGTCAGTGCGAGACAGGTCGATGCACACGCTTCAAGGTGGGCACGGAAATTTTCATTCAACCGCCTGTTCTATTTACATCGCCGATAGCCACAAATTTATTGCAAACGCGCATCGCGCGCACTTCCTCCACATCGAGCCTACGTCATCGATAGGGATTATGGGACCTTCGCATGCCATTCATACAATCCCAACCGTCATCTACATAAAGATTTCGAATCGATAGAACCGCTGTTATTTGTACATCCATACTTTCCATCAGAAAAAGAAAAGCAGAATACTGCTTGCTATAGCACTGTTTAGAAGTTATGGAATGGCATACGAGGTGTACACTGGTCCTAGAGCGAGCGCTGCATCGACAGGATGTGGTGTTTACGTCCGTGTTCACTGTCAAATGTGTTATCTGTTATGTGAGCAGGTGCGCTCGGCGCTAGTGTCGCGCGCGTGCGCCGGCTATATTTGTGTCGCGCGGGCGTCGTTACATAAAGCTGTCGAGTGTCGATCCTCACCTCCTCTATCTTGAGGCTGGTGCGGACCACCTTGCGGGTGACCGTGCTCTCGTAAGTCTCCTCGATAGTCTCCGCCATGGTTGCGATTCGCGGGCGCAGCGGGCGACGCGCGCGGTATCTGCACCGGTACTGAACTGCGCGCGGTTATTTTTAGTTTGCGGCGTGGTACGCTCGCCTCACGGTGTTCACTGTTCACAGTGGTGTAACTAGCACTCGGGAACGGGGTGGCGATGCCGCTGACGGGCTGAGCGATACTGCCGGCCTTCGGGAGTCGGCGGTTAGGGGCGCCGAAACTAACGACGCAAACGAACACACATCTGTATTGTGACGCCGCCGACAGACATTCGGATAAAGAACTTGGATGACGTTCTACGCCTCGGAGCGCCTGATTGAGTACATTAACACATATACACAATACAGATGATCCATTGTATTTGGTTTATCTTCAACAGTTTGCAACAGTGAGTAACAGTGAAGAACTAGCAGTGGTGTGAGTGTAGAGTACCACTACATCTTGATCTTCAAATTGAATTGTAGATTTGAATTTTTCTGGCACATCTATCGACTCGTCCATTTAGTCTAGTCATAAGTACTTTTTACGTTCGGGAGAGATTTATTACGATGTGTACATGTCATAATAAATATCTCCGATATACGTACACGACGCATCATGAAGAATCGACGTCGTTTATTTCAACTGCCACCCACACAATAGATTTTGGACCGAGCGATGTTACTAACGACATCTAGTTCACAACACATTAAACAGAGTCCTTAAAGCAAGCTAAACTTAATTTATTTATTGTAAAATAGTTGCTGAATAGTTTACAATAATCTGTTTCCATTGTTTTCACACCACAGATCCTTTGTATTAATAGTAGGTACCTCAAACATAATTATACTTTTTTGTAACTTCAAACTTTCGATCCGGCTCGAAGGACTATGTATAAGGATAGATTTAAGATGAACAACACTTTACAAAAGAATCTCCTAGATGCTGTGTTATTAACTATGAGCAGAATGATGCGGCGTTACTAGCGACATCTAGTTTACAATATGTACATTAAACGACCAAAATCGGTTTTATATTTTGTTTTCGTGGCCGACAGGATGTACCTATTTACAATAATCTATATTTATTACTTAAACTTTAAGATATGAGTCTGAACTCGACCGCAAGCAGCACGACAGCACCACTGGTCCCCATACATCTACATCTATAGATTTGTATTAGAATACATTCCGAACTCGGCAGCAGCGTCGCGACTGCACTCAGTACTGTCGCCTTGCTGCCGCCGCGACAGCAATGCTGCTTGCGGTCAAGTTCGGACTCAGTCCTTAGGTAATGTATTGAAAAAGAAGAGACTGCATACAAGATCTTTACAACAATATTTCTCCATTGTTTTCACACCACAGATGCTTAGCAGGTACCTACTTACCTCGTACATAATTATAC